>OX101812.2:34888308-37435808 GCA_944452925.2 Chrysolina oricalcia
AGAGACTTTTATAAATATTACATATTTGATTGGCAGAACTATTTGTTATAAATTCTTTAAATTTGTCTTGATGGACATTTCATCGATGCATACAGTATAAAAGATACCCCGTGAATGCATTTGTTTCACCTTTAGTTTTAATATCTCAAACAAAACTTCGTTGTACCCAGTAGAAAACTAATTTTTCTTACAAATATCAGAAGGGATCCTGTAGAAGGCATCAAAAATATATTCTGTAAATATTTATAACAAGTGCCCAAAAAATAAATAGTATGGGCGAATCGTTTGAATTCATCTGTATATCGCCTGCCAAATTTATTAGTTTTGTTTAAATTTACTTGTGCCCTAATAAATCGAGTCATCTCAGGATTCAAATAATTATTCCTAAGTTGAAGAAAGTTTTCTTCAGATGGCTCTACAACTTGGTCTAATTCTTTTTTCTAATTCTTATTTTCGGATTTAAGAGCTTTCATTTTTTAGCTTGTTTCCTCATTCTGGGGGTATGGCTAGAAACTTTAGTTCTTTGTGTTTCGACTGGTACCATAAATGGTTGCTGCACATCAAGGCATTCTACTGTTGAAAGTGTGCCAGTATCACAGATGGAGGGAATTGTGATAACCTGCAATACTTTTATCTTATTGGACGGTATAGGACTTTCAAAATTTGTATCAAGCTCTCTCAAAGTGCTTGGTACACTTGCAACATCAGTATGAGCTGTATAAAAGTTTAGCATGTAATCACAATACCAAAACATTGTTTCTATTTATATTAAAATAGTTTTCAATGGAATGAAAGAAACTAAGTAAGTACCCGCATTGTACTTGAAATGCTTCACAATCGATAGGCACTGCATCAGGAAGTAAACGTGACGTTTCAGAAAGATTACTGTACATACAATTTTCAAAATGCAGGCTACAAACTCTAAACTTCCCATAGAAATTGCCTATAGGTATATCATCCAGAAGTTCTTTTCGTACACAAGCTTGTACCTGAAGGGTGCACCTGAAATGTAACATTACCATTATTATGGAAAACTGATATGTTTTCATCACATTGAAATAATCAATTCTTCTATACATTTTCTTGCTAAAGCTCAACTATTTGATCAATTTCATTAATTTATAGAATAGATACCACCTACTAATAGAATGAATACTTTACGTTGTTTCATCTTTAGGAACCCTATGAAACTTTAATATTTCTGTGGTATCAGAAGATGAACGTCATCCGCAGTTTTTGTACATGCAATGAAATCCGCTTCATTCTTGTTTATGCATTGTCACTATTGTCAGTTCCAACTTCCAGTTCTACTGCTTCAAATTTAATTGCAACAAAATCCAAAAATCTCTCGAAAATCGAATAAACCTAACCTTATTAATCTGGCAGCAGTGACAGCCTTCAGTGGGCTTTAAATTGGTGGGCTTTAAATTGGTGTGCAATTCTATCTCTCTCTAATTTCGTTTGTCTTGTCTAACCTTCCCATCTGTAAGCGTGTTCCGTTTCATGCATTCATCGCATCACTGTTGCAGACATAATCAAGCGTTCCGTTTCAACTAACATTGACGTTGGTGAGTTGAATCGGAACGATTTTTGCTTGCGTGGTGCATGCCGTTTCCCGAAGATGGACATTTATCACTTTATCAGTTAACCAAATTCTTATGTAACAAAAACAAATCTGTTAATCTAGTAAATAAATTAATATGGGTCGAACGAAAGTGTTAATGGCAACAGTAGGAGGCGAGCTTTGTGAAAATGAGAGTAGCTCAAATTCTGATACAAGTAATAGTTATGAGGATAATATCGTCTGTCCCACGCCAAAACCGCGAATATGCTAATTCCAGGGTTCTGACTTCAATATGTAAAATACTAATTTTCTACCAAAATTTTCAATGCCAAACTCACGAAAGTGCTATCAGGTTGTCTACTGTGAACGAGAGTGAATTCGCGAATGTGAAAACTTACCTAGGTTTTCAAAGCAATAAGTACGAATATTCTTAAAACTCTTCTCATTCGAAATGACAAATTGCACATTCGTGGTTTTGGCATGAGACCGACGATATGATGTTGAATGAAATGACAATTTTTTCTTCCATTGTACGGTGAATCAGGTAAATGTGATAATGCACGATACTCGACACTTCATCAAATATCAAATTCAAACTTTTTATTCGGTTTCTGACGTTTCTGTTTGAACGTGACTTTTGAGTTTGACAGATCAAATTTGGATTGCATTAATCGCTGCTAGACGAACGGGCAGTAGTTCATGCACTTTCGATGTCTCAAGGCCAAATAGGGGAATATAAAAGTGGGCGTGTCAATGCGCTCCTAATGTAGGAAACGGAACGCTCATGTGCGCATTATGTCCTCAATGCATGAAACGGAACACGCCTTGTATGTTTCCTAATCTGTGGTACAATGGTCAAAGAAAATTTACAGGGAGTCTCGCCCTTCCCGAGTTATACAGGGAAAACCAAAAATGCTGTTATTTGTTTTTTTACGAATAGAACTGTTATTTCTGAAAATATAAAAAAATGTATGAGGAAAGTTTTAATGTATTTAAAATGTACTATAAAAATGTAACAATGAATCTTTGATTGAACGTTTCGTGTCAACACGGCCACCATCAACATTTTTTTTTCAAATACGGACCTGTGTATTTTAGTACAAATATTGATAAAGCAATAAAATCACAATTCAGTGGTATATCACACTTGATATTTTTATAACGTTTCATTTAAAATAACTAGCATCATCAGTGACAACAATTTTTAATTACGGTCCTGTCGTTAGTTATTTTGTAAATTATTTTGATTTCTTCAAAACCTATTCAACTATTGGCAGACTTCACCCAATAATTTCGATAAGAAGATACCCCAACACAACGAACATTCGTATTTTTCCTTCTTGGGCATTTTTGTATTACAGAAATCCTTGTTTCAAGGCTGATTTTTTCTGAATCAATTATAATACTGAATATTTCTATAATTCTCAATCATGGAAGTAACGAAAATATTAGTTTTTGGTCAAAATACTACTATTGTGTAATATGGTACAATTAAATAGCATCTCACTTCATTTACCATTTCTAAACAAGTAGGCTTTGCTTGGTTTCTATGGCAGGACAAATAAATGGGTTGTTGATACGTGTTAAGAACTGTCAGTCGTTTATACACTCAGTCATATCAAAGATGTATTCAAATGACGAAAGGACTGATATGCTATTTGCTTATGCAAAATCAAATAGAAATCCTCTTTTGGCAAAAAATATGTATGGTGAGCTATACCCAAATCGTCGTATTCCAAACATTCAAATGTTTAGACGATTAGAAAGAAATTTGAGAGACTGTGGTGCATTTGATAGAAAAAAAAACTAGAAAATGTGTTGTTACTGGAAGTATGCGGAACAAATAAATGTTTTAGGTAAGCAAATATTACTTCATAAAGATTAACAAAGTGACGAAAATATTTTTTTTCAATTTAGGATTGGTCGGTTACAAAAATATTTCTAATCAAGATTGTTCTTTACGAGAAATTGCCCACGAACTAGGGATTTCTGTAAAATCTACCAGAAATATTTTGAAAAAGAACAAATACAAATGCTACAGGATACGCAAAGTTCATCACCTCAATGAAAGGGATTACGGAAGGAGAGTACGATTTGCGATGTGGTTGAGACGTAGAAATAGGGAAGTTGGAAATATTTGTAATAAAATAATATGGACGGACGAATCAAAATTCACCAACAATGGTTGGTTTAACAGAAACATCCATTATAGGTGGAATAATACAAATGAACATTCACATAGAGAAACCAATTTCCAGGAAAGGTTCGGAATAAATGTTTGGTTGGGAATTTTGGGAACAAACATACTAGGTCCTTTCTTTTACGACGAGCATTTGAATGGTGGAATGTATTTACATTTTTTATCCAATGAGTTTGATGGCTACTTAGATGAATTGCCACTGAACATCCGCCGTGAAATACAATATTTTCAACAAGACGGTGCCCCTCCCCATAATGCAGCAATAGTAAGGGAACATTTAGATGCAATATTCCCAAGAAAATGGATTGGAAACAATGGACCAATTGCCTGGCCAGCTTGATCCCCAGACCTGACTCCTCCAGATTTTTTTGTCTGGGGATACATAAAGGATAAAGTTTTTTCGACAACTAGTACAGATATCGACCATCTCAAACAGAAAATAAAAGATGCATGTAATAGCATTACACCCATTATGCTAGAAAATTGCCACAGAAATTGTATGGACAGACAACTTATGTGCATTCAACAAAGAGGTCGGCAATTCGAGCATTTAATGTATGTTATCATGAAGAATTCATTATCTGTATTGGTTTTATTTTCACTCAAAAATTCAATATGAAATAAATTGTTTTCTGTTTGTTTGATTTCTTCTACTCTTAAGTAAGTTTATTTCCGAGGTAAATTGCTATCGTTCGTCTCTGAAACTACAGATATCTTTTATTATAGTGTAAACATAATTTTAATAAATACATTTATTCAAAGCGTCACTGATAATTTTTATATCGGAGAGTTAGGTTTTGTGGAATCCATAAACGACCTAACGACAGGACCGTAATTGAAAAATTGTTGTCACTGATGATGTTAGTTATTTTAAATGAAATGTTATAAAAATATCAAGTGTGATGTACCACTGAAAACGTGATTTTATCGCTTTATCAATATTTGTACTAAAACAGACAGGTCCGTATTTGAAAAGAAATATTGATGGTGGCCGTGTTGACACGAAACGTTTAATGAAAGATTCATTGTTACACTTTTATAGTACATTTAGAATACATTAAAACTTTCTTTTTCCATTTTTTTATATTTTCAGAAATAACAATTCTATTCGTAAAAAACAAATAACAGCATTTTTAGTTTTCCCTGTATAACTCGGGAAGGGCGAGACTCCCTGTAAATTTTCTTTGACCATTGTACTGTTCTCCACAATAGTTACCTTTTCTCCCATTCAATCGTCTTCGTATCTGTTGCGGTTTAGAATATTGCAATGTCACCACATGATAAAAGAAACGGCCTGTATAGCTTGGATTAGGGAGCATTTGAGTAGTTACTAGTGAGATAATTAATTATAGGTGAATTGTACAGGTCAATTTGGTCATTGAGAAATAAATTGCTATTGTTACGTAAATGTTTCTTGATTTCTATGGATTCTAATATGTTTAATTTTTGACCTTTAGGTTGAATATGCAAAATTTCAGGATTTTGTGTGAAGTTATGGTTATTGTCAATAAGGTGGTTGGCATAGTTTGAGTCCTGTTTATTTAATCTGTAACTTCTCAAATGCTCACCGAACCTTGGGTTGGTCACAACAACGAATTGTTGGCTGCCTGTCAATGAGTAGATAAACATCTAACTTTGGATTCCATGGTTCGTGTCAAATTAAGTATATATATATATATATATATATATATATATATATATATATATATATATATATATATATATATATATATATATATATATATATATATGTTCGGAAAGGTTTCCGCGGTCAGAAATATGTACATTACTAAGTTCATGGGTTGAACCGCGTTGAGAGTTTATAACTCGACGTTTCGGCTCCTGCTTTGGAGCCATTTTCAAGAGTGTGACTGCGAGGCCTCTATCTGCCTACTCCTCGAGTCGTGGTCTTGAGAGATATCAAGGTCTCAACCTGCCTACTCCTTGATCTCAAAAGACGATCCGATGTTGGTTGCACTGTAGTATTTATAGGTGGTTGGCTACCTGGAGGTGGGCGGGTCTTACGGGTTTTCTCGTTTGTCTTGTCTGCTGGTGCCTGCTGTGTAGTTGGAGTTAATGGGATAATAATTGATTGCGGATAAGTTTCACGTGGCCTGGTAATTACGGTTGGAAGAAGGGGCTTCCAAATGGGGTTCAATTTACGGCTATCATCTTTAATGTTCAGGCAATCAGGCCGTTTTTCGATTTCGATGGCTTCTCTGATAAAACGAGAAGTTCTTGAACGTACTGGGGCGATGGTTTTCGTTTTCTCGAAATCTATGGGGTGACCCGTTTGGATGAAATGAAGAGCTAATGCGGAGCTGGTGTCTCGATTTCTAACTGAAAGGGAGTGTTGATAGGATCGAAAATGGATCTGTTTCGAAGTTTCTCCTATATAAGAGTGGGGGCAGATAGAACAGGGAATTTCGTAAATACCATGGTCTTCGTTGGGAATTTTGTCTTTTGTTGGTCTGATGAGGTGTGATAGTTTTTGTTCTGTGGTAAAGATGGTTTTGATATTTGCTTTTCTGAAAAGTCGACTGATTTTGTCCGTCACCCCTTTGATGTAAGGGAAGAAGACTTTGGATGGACGGTCTTCAACTTGTGGTTCGTTTTTGGTTACTAATGGTTTCTGAAGCTGTTTTTGGATGTTTCTGTCTATGTGGTCTGGTCTGTATCCGTTTTGTAGGAGAGCTTGTTTTACGTTGTGAAGTTCGGATTGTCTGTTGTGGTCGTCGGTTAGTCGGATGGAGCGAGATATCAGAGTATTTACGACTGAGTTGAGTTGTGAGGGATGATGGTGGGACTTGGAGTTGAGATATCGGTTGGTGTGGGTGGGTTTTCTATAAACCGTGTACGAGAAACCTTGTTGAGGATTTTTAGTGATTTGTACATCTAAGAATGGCAGAGTTGAATTGCTTTCTATCTCCATCGTGAAGCGAATGTAAGGGTGTACTTCGTTCAGATGGGTCAGGAAAGAATCCAGGGTATCTCTCCCGTGGGGCCAGATGACAAAAGTGTCATCAACGTATCGTAACCAGCAGGAAGGTTGAAGAGTGGCTGATGAAAGGGCTTTGGTTTCGAAATCTTCCATGAATATATTGGCAATCGCAGGTGAGAGAGGGGATCCCATAGGGGCACCTTTGATTTGCCTATAAAAAGAGTTTTGGAAGGTGAAGTATGTGTTGGACATACAATGTTTGATTAGAGTGAGGATGTCTTGTGATATGTCGTGCTTGTTTTGTAATATGGTGAGGGTCTCGTCAATAGGGATGTTGGTGAAAAGAGAGACGATGTCGAAGCTGACTAGGATGTCGGAGTTAGATATGTTGAATTCCTTAATTCGATTGATGAAGTGGTAGGAGTTTTTCACGTGGGATTCGGATATTTCAACTATAGGTTGAAGAATGTTAGAAAGATGTTTCGCTAAGCGTTGGGTTGGGCAGTTGAATGCACTGACAATGGGTCTGAGAGGGGTTCCGATTTTGTGAATTTTAGGAAGGCCATATATTTTTGGGATTCGAGAGGATCTCTCCTTCGGTATTAATAGGGACTTGACGTCGGATGGAAGGTTTGATTTATTGATCTGGGCTTTTGTTGTTTTTTCCAGGTATGTGGTGGGATCATTGGGGACTTTCTTGTATTCATCTGTACTGATAAGGGAGTTCATTTTGTCGAAATAATCCGACGAATTTAGGATGACGGTTGTATTTCCTTTGTCGGCTGGAAGAATGACTATGTCGGGATTTTGATTTAATTCTTTGAGGGCGTGTCTTTCAGCGGATCGAAGGTTTGTGGACGGGGGTTTGGCTGAAGATAAGATTTTGGCCACTTCGCGCCTGATGTTTTCGGCGTCGTTTCTTGGTAGATTGAATAGGGCTTCTTCGGTTTGGGTAATGATCTTTTCTACCGGAATGGTTTTGGGGGTGACGGCAAAATTGAATCCTTTGGCAAGAGCTGAGTGTGCAGCATCAGAAATGGAAAAATCAGATACGTTCTTGACGACTTGAATGTCCGAGTGGGTGGACGGATTTGGGTTCTGGACTTCGATGAGTCGGGAGAGCTTCCGTTTTTGGGTCTCAGTTTTTTGGGAGGAGATGTGGAGAGCTTTTTGGTGAGAGATGCGATCGAAAGTGTCCCATATTGTTGAATGAATGTTAAAGGAATGGATTTGAAGGTGAACTTGAAGTAATTTGGAATTCGTTCTGTGTAAATTATGTCTGGTGGTCTGGATGTGGTTTCTAAGGAGAGCGAAACCCGTGTGCCTGAGGATTCTGGAAATAGATGCGGATTTGGTGTGGTGTTTCAGCATTAAGCCTTTTGGAATGACGCTGTGGTCTCGACAGGATTTCAAGAAGACAAGGTCGCAGAGCAAACGAGATTTTCTCTGAAGGAGAGTGCTGTAGATCTTAGTCAGTGAAAATAGTTCCTCCCCATAGAGGCGAATAAAATGTTCGGAAAGGTTTCCGCGGTCAGAAATATGTACATTACTAAGTTCATGGGTTGAACCGCGTTGAGAGTTTATAACTCGACGTTTCGGCTCCTGCTTTGGAGCCATTTTCAAGAGTGTGACTGCGAGGCCTCTATCTGCCTACTCCTCGAGTCGTGGTCTTGAGAGATATCAAGGTCTCAACCTGCCTACTCCTTGATCTCAAAAGACGATCCGATGTTGGTTGCACTGTAGTATTTATAGGTGGTTGGCTACCTGGAGGTGGGCGGGTCTTACGGGTTTTCTCGTTTGTCTTGTCTGCTGGTGCCTGCTGTGTAGTTGGAGTTAATGGGATAATAATTGATTGCGGATAAGTTTCACGTGGCCTGGTAATTACGGTTGGAAGAAGGGGCTTCCAAATGGGGTTCAATTTACGGCTATCATCTTTAATGTTCAGGCAATCAGGCCGTTTTTCGATTTCGATGGCTTCTCTGATAAAACGAGAAGTTCTTGAACGTACTGGGGCGATGGTTTTCGTTTTCTCGAAATCTATGGGGTGACCCGTTTGGATGAAATGAAGAGCTAATGCGGAGCTGGTGTCTCGATTTCTAACTGAAAGGGAGTGTTGATAGGATCGAAAATGGATCTGTTTCGAAGTTTCTCCTATATAAGAGTGGGGGCAGATAGAACAGGGAATTTCGTAAATACCATGGTCTTCGTTGGGAATTTTGTCTTTTGTTGGTCTGATGAGGTGTGATAGTTTTTGTTCTGTGGTAAAGATGGTTTTGATATTTGCTTTTCTGAAAAGTCGACTGATTTTGTCCGTCACCCCTTTGATGTAAGGGAAGAAGACTTTGGATGGACGGTCTTCAACTTGTGGTTCGTTTTTGGTTACTAATGGTTTCTGAAGCTGTTTTTGGATGTTTCTGTCTATGTGGTCTGGTCTGTATCCGTTTTGTAGGAGAGCTTGTTTTACGTTGTGAAGTTCGGATTGTCTGTTGTGGTCGTCGGTTAGTCGGATGGAGCGAGATATCAGAGTATTTACGACTGAGTTGAGTTGTGAGGGATGATGGTGGGACTTGGAGTTGAGATATCGGTTGGTGTGGGTGGGTTTTCTATAAACCGTGTACGAGAAACCTTGTTGAGGATTTTTAGTGATTTGTACATCTAAGAATGGCAGAGTTGAATTGCTTTCTATCTCCATCGTGAAGCGAATGTAAGGGTGTACTTCGTTCAGATGGGTCAGGAAAGAATCCAGGGTATCTCTCCCGTGGGGCCAGATGACAAAAGTGTCATCAACGTATCGTAACCAGCAGGAAGGTTGAAGAGTGGCTGATGAAAGGGCTTTGGTTTCGAAATCTTCCATGAATATATTGGCAATCGCAGGTGAGAGAGGGGATCCCATAGGGGCACCTTTGATTTGCCTATAAAAAGAGTTTTGGAAGGTGAAGTATGTGTTGGACATACAATGTTTGATTAGAGTGAGGATGTCTTGTGATATGTCGTGCTTGTTTTGTAATATGGTGAGGGTCTCGTCAATAGGGATGTTGGTGAAAAGAGAGACGATGTCGAAGCTGACTAGGATGTCGGAGTTAGATATGTTGAATTCCTTAATTCGATTGATGAAGTGGTAGGAGTTTTTCACGTGGGATTCGGATATTTCAACTATAGGTTGAAGAATGTTAGAAAGATGTTTCGCTAAGCGTTGGGTTGGGCAGTTGAATGCACTGACAATGGGTCTGAGAGGGGTTCCGATTTTGTGAATTTTAGGAAGGCCATATATTTTTGGGATTCGAGAGGATCTCTCCTTCGGTATTAATAGGGACTTGACGTCGGATGGAAGGTTTGATTTATTGATCTGGGCTTTTGTTGTTTTTTTTTTTCCTGGAAAAAACAACAAAAGCCCAGATCAATAAATCAAACCTTCCATCCGACGTCAAGTCCCTATTAATACCGAAGGAGAGATCCTCTCGAATCCCAAAAATATATGGCCTTCCTAAAATTCACAAAATCGGAACCCCTCTCAGACCCATTGTCAGTGCATTCAACTGCCCAACCCAACGCTTAGCGAAACATCTTTCTAACATTCTTCAACCTATAGTTGAAATATCCGAATCCCACGTGAAAAACTCCTACCACTTCATCAATCGAATTAAGGAATTCAGCATATCTAACTCCGACATCCTAGTCAGCTTCGACATCGTCTCTCTTTTCACCAACATCCCTATTGACGAGACCCTCACCATATTACAAAACAAGCACGACATATCACAAGACATCCTCACTCTAATCAAACATTGTATGTCCAACACATACTTCACCTTCCAAAACTCTTTTTATAGGCAAATCAAAGGTGCCCCTATGGGATCCCCTCTCTCACCTGCGATTGCCAATATATTCATGGAAGATTTCGAAACCAAAGCCCTTTCATCAGCCACTCTTCAACCTTCCTGCTGGTTACGATACGTTGATGACACTTTTGTCATCTGGCCCCACGGGAGAGATACCCTGGATTCTTTCCTGACCCATCTGAACGAAGTACACCCTTACATTCGCTTCACGATGGAGATAGAAAGCAATTCAACTCTGCCATTCTTAGATGTACAAATCACTAAAAATCCTCAACAAGGTTTCTCGTACACGGTTTATAGAAAACCCACCCACACCAACCGATATCTCAACTCCAAGTCCCACCATCATCCCTCACAACTCAACTCAGTCGTAAATACTCTGATATCTCGCTCCATCCGACTAACCGACGACCACAACAGACAATCCGAACTTCACAACGTAAAACAAGCTCTCCTACAAAACGGATACAGACCAGACCACATAGACAGAAACATCCAAAAACAGCTTCAGAAACCATTAGTAACCAAAAACGAACCACAAGTTGAAGACCGTCCATCCAAAGTCTTCTTCCCTTACATCAAAGGGGTGACGGACAAAATCAGTCGACTTTTCAGAAAAGCAAATATCAAAACCATCTTTACCACAGAACAAAAACTATCACACCTCATCAGACCAACAAAAGACAAAATTCCCAACGAAGACCATGGTATTTACGAAATTCCCTGTTCTATCTGCCCCCACTCTTATATAGGAGAAACTTCGAAACAGATCCATTTTCGATCCTATCAACACTCCCTTTCAGTTAGAAATCGAGACACCAGCTCCGCATTAGCTCTTCATTTCATCCAAACGGGTCACCCCATAGATTTCGAGAAAACGAAAACCATCGCCCCAGTACGTTCAAGAACTTCTCGTTTTATCAGAGAAGCCATCGAAATCGAAAAACGGCCTGATTGCCTGAACATTAAAGATGATAGCCGTAAATTGAACCCCATTTGGAAGCCCCTTCTTCCAACCGTAATTACCAGGCCACGTGAAACTTATCCGCAATCAATTATTATCCCATTAACTCCAACTACACAGCAGGCACCAGCAGACAAGACAAACGAGAAAACCCGTAAGACCCGCCCACCTCCAGGTAGCCAACCACCTATAAATACTACAGTGCAACCAACATCGGATCGTCTTTTGAGATCAAGGAGTAGGCAGGTTGAGACCTTGATATCTCTCAAGACCACGACTCGAGGAGTAGGCAGATAGAGGCCTCGCAGTCACACTCTTGAAAATGGCTCCAAAGCAGGAGCCGAAACGTCGAGTTATAAACTCTCAACGCGGTTCAACCCATGAACTTAGTAATGTACATATTTCTGACCGCGGAAACCTTTCCGAACATTTTATTCGCCTCTATGGGGAGGAACTATTTTCACTGACTAAGATCTACAGCACTCTCCTTCAGAGAAAATCTCGTTTGCTCTGCGACCTTGTCTTCTTGAAATCCTGTCGAGACCACAGCGTCATTCCAAAAGGCTTAATGCTGAAACACCACACCAAATCCGCATCTATTTCCAGAATCCTCAGGCACACGGGTTTCGCTCTCCTTAGAAACCACATCCAGACCACCAGACATAATTTACACAGAACGAATTCCAAATTACTTCAAGTTCACCTTCAAATCCATTCCTTTAACATTCATTCAACAATATGGGACACTTTCGATCGCATCTCTCACCAAAAAGCTCTCCACATCTCCTCCCAAAAAACTGAGACCCAAAAACGGAAGCTCTCCCGACTCATCGAAGTCCAGAACCCAAATCCGTCCACCCACTCGGACATTCAAGTCGTCAAGAACGTATCTGATTTTTCCATTTCTGATGCTGCACACTCAGCTCTTGCCAAAGGATTCAATTTTGCCGTCACCCCCAAAACCATTCCGGTAGAAAAGATCATTACCCAAACCGAAGAAGCCCTATTCAATCTACCAAGAAACGACGCCGAAAACATCAGGCGCGAAGTGGCCAAAATCTTATCTTCAGCCAAACCCCCGTCCACAAACCTTCGATCCGCTGAAAGACACGCCCTCAAAGAATTAAATCAAAATCCCGACATAGTCATTCTTCCAGCCGACAAAGGAAATACAACCGTCATCCTAAATTCGTCGGATTATTTCGACAAAATGAACTCCCTTATCAGTACAGATGAATACAAGAAAGTCCCCAATGATCCCACCACATACCTGGAAAAAACAACAAAAGCCCAGATCAATAAATCAAACCTTCCATCCGACGTCAAGTCCCTATTAATACCGAAGGAGAGATCCTCTCGAATCCCAAAAATATATGGCCTTCCTAAAATTCACAAAATCGGAACCCCTCTCAGACCCATTGTCAGTGCATTCAACTGCCCAACCCAACGCTTAGCGAAACATCTTTCTAACATTCTTCAACCTATAGTTGAAATATCCGAATCCCACGTGAAAAACTCCTACCACTTCATCAATCGAATTAAGGAATTCAACATATCTAACTCCGACATCCTAGTCAGCTTCGACATCGTCTCTCTTTTCACCAACATCCCTATTGACGAGACCCTCACCATATTACAAAACAAGCACGACATATCACAAGACATCCTCACTCTAATCAAACATTGTATGTCCAACACATACTTCACCTTCCAAAACTCTTTTTATAGGCAAATCAAAGGTGCCCCTATGGGATCCCCTCTCTCACCTGCGATTGCCAATATATTCATGGAAGATTTCGAAACCAAAGCCCTTTCATCAGCCACTCTTCAACCTTCCTGCTGGTTACGATACGTTGATGACACTTTTGTCATCTGGCCCCACGGGAGAGATACCCTGGATTCTTTCCTGACCCATCTGAACGAAGTACACCCTTACATTCGCTTCACGATGGAGATAGAAAGCAATTCAACTCTGCCATTCTTAGATGTACAAATCACTAAAAATCCTCAACAAGGTTTCTCGTACACGGTTTATAGAAAACCCACCCACACCAACCGATATCTCAACTCCAAGTCCCACCATCATCCCTCACAACTCAACTCAGTCGTAAATACTCTGATATCTCGCTCCATCCGACTAACCGACGACCACAACAGACAATCCGAACTTCACAACGTAAAACAAGCTCTCCTACAAAACGGATACAGACCAGACCACATAGACAGAAACATCCAAAAACAGCTTCAGAAACCATTAGTAACCAAAAACGAACCACAAGTTGAAGACCGTCCATCCAAAGTCTTCTTCCCTTACATCAAAGGGGTGACGGACAAAATCAGTCGACTTTTCAGAAAAGCAAATATCAAAACCATCTTTACCACAGAACAAAAACTATCACACCTCATCAGACCAACAAAAGACAAAATTCCCAACGAAGACCATGGTATTTACGAAATTCCCTGTTCTATCTGCCCCCACTCTTATATAGGAGAAACTTCGAAACAGATCCATTTTCGATCCTATCAACACTCCCTTTCAGTTAGAAATCGAGACACCAGCTCCGCATTAGCTCTTCATTTCATCCAAACGGGTCACCCCATAGATTTCGAGAAAACGAAAACCATCGCCCCAGTACGTTCAAGAACTTCTCGTTTTATCAGAGAAGCCATCGAAATCGAAAAACGGCCTGATTGCCTGAACATTAAAGATGATAGCCGTAAATTGAACCCCATTTGGAAGCCCCTTCTTCCAACCGTAATTACCAGGCCACGTGAAACTTATCCGCAATCAATTATTATCCCATTAACTCCAACTACACAGCAGGCACCAGCAGACAAGACAAACGAGAAAACCCGTAAGACCCGCCCACCTCCAGGTAGCCAACCACCTATAAATACTACAGTGCAACCAACATCGGATCGTCTTTTGAGATCAAGGAGTAGGCAGGTTGAGACCTTGATATCTCTCAAGACCACGACTCGAGGAGTAGGCAGATAGAGGCCTCGCAGTCACACTCTTGAAAATGGCTCCAAAGCAGGAGCCGAAACGTCGAGTTATAAACTCTCAACGCGGTTCAACCCATGAACTTAGTAATGTACATATATATATATATATATATATATATAAAACTGGTAAAATTCTTGAGGATGCAGTCAAATCACTGGGCTTAGTCAAAGAAAACTCTTTGTTATATTGTCAAGCTTTCGGAAAAATTTTATTCCTTCATCGGGACAGATCTATAAAACTCCAAATGAAACAAGTCAAATGAGTTTCTGAATTATATTTTCTTGAATAAGAAGAAAATGTGAAAACTTTAGAATAGATAAAGATTATTTCAAAATCATAGAATCATTAATAATATGTGTACATAGTTCAAGCATTAATTAGAATAATAAGAATAAGGAAAAATTTAAAATGATTTGTGATCGCGAGTGTTGTGAAAAACCGATGGAAAGGTCCATGGAAACGGAAAAATGAAAGAGGAGGATAATATATAGAAACGGGTGAAAAAAAGTTGGATGCCAGAGAGATTGTTAAAAACCAGAAATATCAAGCAAAATCAATAGGAACCAACCAAGAGTGGAAGATTTATGCAGGAAACAACTAATAAGATCGGCACAACAAGGTTCCACTTACCTTGGAGGAGCACCACGAGAAGTCATAGCTGGAAGTAGCAGGCCGAGCAGCATCCTATCTCCAGAGCTGGAAGTGGCAGGCCGAACAGCATCCTATATCCAAATGGTCCAGACAAAAGGTATTCCTAGACTTAACATTTGCAAATACCAAGCCACAGCTTATGTGCTTATCTAAGCTGTGACCAAGCTGAAATACCAGTACTTCGGAAAAACGAATTATTGTCAAATACTCCGTCAATTCGACGTAATCCTCAAGGAAACTTGGTATCTAAAATTTCTTGAACTCAGTGAACAAACTTTTTTTAAAATAAACAATAAAGTCAATAACCACAGACAAGGTTTATTGCTAATAACTATAATTAATATCTACCTGTGTTAGAGAATCTCTCAACAAAAACAATTATGAAATATTCATGGTTATGTTTTATGCTAGACACTTCTTCTTCCTGCAATGTGAATGTTCATCGTAATAGGCCGTAGTTAGATGACCGGTAACGGAATCGTAATCAAATAGCACGATTGAATTAATAATTTTGTATATTGTCATTATTTCTGAAGGAAAACTTATTAGATATAAGGTATATGTCGCAGGAAATAGGCAAATTAAGGTTTTGAATACTTGATATTTACAAAAGTGTTCACATTTTCTTATTTATTACAACTGGTTTATGAAATAAAAAACAAATTTGAGTTTGAATCTACTATATTATTTATTTTCTACAAAGATTTCTATTTCTATTACAATACATTTGACTTAAAGTTATCAAACGTCCTTTTCCAAGAACTCCGCTTGAAATTGAGATCTACATGTTTGGCGCACCGACTGAGCTGAGTAGCTGAAAAAGAAAGAAAAGGTAAGATCTGAAAGAGTGTAAGTATTTGGCCTGGGCAATCTGAAATTTGAAATATTTAATAATAATTTCAAACTATAATAAACTCAAAATTACACAACAATTGGCGCCCAACGTGGGGCGATCTGGAAAAGGGTAAAATATAGAACTCAGAAAATTGTGAGCTAGGACAGAGAATAATAATAATAATATAGAAAAATGAATCTGAGAGATGATAAAAAAGTTAGTAAAGATGAGAGAGAGATGGGTGATCATGAAGAGATAGGAATGCAGGAGGAAGGACATAGTAGTGGTGCGAGCGAGAAAGTAGTACAGAGAGAAAGTAGAGTTATGGAAGATCAGGTACAAATTCTGATGCAATTTTTTTCAAGCAATATGGAGAAAATGGAAAATAATATGAAGGAAACTTTAAATAAAAATTTAGAGACTGTTGAAAATATGGAAGAAAATTTGAATAAAAATATACATAGTGTTGAAGATACTGTTAAATCAAATATGCTAGAGATGGAGAAAAAATTACAAAATAAATTAGAAGAAAATAAGAAAGAAATGGCTCAAATGAATAGGGAATTTGAAAAAAATATTGAACAAAGGAATAATGAATTTTATAGTAATACAAAACAAGACATCATAAGTATAAATAATGCAATAGAGCTCAATGAGAGACAATTAAAAGAATTTAGGGTAGATTTGGAGGCTACTAATCAAGAAATAATGGGGGAAATAATCAAAGTAAATAAAAAAATTGAATATAATAATAAGAATTCGAATGAGTTGATAAAAGAAAATAACGAAGAAAATAAAAATAAATTAAAGGATTTGGAATCAAAAATAAAAGATATAGAAAAAACTAAGTCAAATACAAACATCGAAACCAGATTTATAAGTGCATGTCAAAATGTTCAAATAAATAATAAATTTGAGGGGAACTTTAAGATATTACACCCAATTACATTTGTAAAAATAATGAAAAATAAAACTAAAAATATAAACAGTATCGATGAACTAGAGTTAATATTAGGCAACATTTGAATAATCAAGTATGTGTATGGTTTAATAGTAAGGAGAATAATATCAACAGTTTTGAAGATTTTGAAAATCTTTTTCTTAGACAGTATTGGTGGGAAAATGCACAACTTTTGGTAAGGGATGAATTACAATTTGGCAAGTTTGACGAGAAAAGAAGTTTAAATTAAAACAATTATGCCATTCAATTGTATGCAATTGCACAACATCTTAATCCTATGATGAGAGAGGAAGAAATTGTGGGAAATATCAGTAGGCATTTCAGACAAGAAATATTTGAAATTATAAGTATGCATGAAATAAAATCGATGGATAGATTGAGTGAATATTTGTTAAGATTGGAGAGAACTTTGTCATATAGAAGTGAACAAAATAGGTATACTACAAGAAATACTCAAGAATACGGACAAAGCCAATATAGGCATAGGCAATATAATAATCAAAATTATAATAGTAATAATCAAAATTATAATAATCAAAATTCAAACAGGACTAATTACAATGTAAATTATAGAAATTTGGAAAATCAAAATTATAGAGGAAATAATTATAGAAATTATAATGGCTACAATAATTATGAAAATAATAATAATAACTTCAACAGAAACAATCAAAAACCCAATAATAATAGATCTCCTAACAATAATAATGATAGACCTTATGATATGAACAGACAATACTATAGAGAGGATAGACGTAACTCATATTCAGAACAGACGAACAATAATAATGATGAACGGACAAGACGTGTCCATTTTCAAAGACGAGCAAACAGTCTGGATAGAGGCAGGGAAATAAGACAAAGTGAACAAGTTGATAATATTGATTCTCAACCATCAACTTCTGCAGAATAACAAAATTTTCATTGAAACCATATGTAACTGAGCTGGAAACACCGAACTATGAACATCCAATATAATTTATAAAATTAGACACAATACAGGAAGAACATTTGACAGAATTATTAGTAATTAAAGGAAAAATAGGGAAGAAATCAATAAAAATACTTATAGATACAGGCTCTGAAGCATCGTTAATAAAAGAAAAATTGATAGAAAATCTAGATATCCAAAATAAAATAGTTAAAATGCCTAAAACAATATTAATGGGAGTTAATGGAAAAAAATTAACAGAAACAAATCAATTCATCAACATTGAAGTAGAAATTGAAAAGAAAAATATAGATTTCCAACTGTTAGTCGTCAGAGAAATGGAATTTGATTTAATTATAGGATCAGACCAACTGCATAGGAAGAATGCTAAAATGAATTATGAGAGGAAAGGTATGGAAATGGATGGTAAATGGTTTAAATTTATGGAAGAGCAAGAGCAAGAAAACTTTGAAACAAATATTTTGTGTATGAGAAGAATGAATGAGAGTTATGATTGTGAAAATGAAAATGAAGAAAATACAAATAATAAATATAAGTGTAATACGAAATATGAAGGATATATAGAAGAGTAACTAAACAAATATAAAGGTTTAATTATGTGTGAATCGAGAGTAGCGGAAGAATATGTGCACAGAATAGAAGTCAAAGAAACAGATAAATTTAGATCTAAAAATTATCAAATTCCATACCGATACAGAGAGCAAGTTAGAAAGGAAATAGATAAAATGTTAAAATATGGTATAATAGAAAGAAGTACTAGCAGTTATATAAATCCTATAGTAGTAGTTGTTAAAAAAAATGGTGAACTCAGATTATGTTTGGATGCTAGAGAGCTAAATAAAATTACAACTCCTCAATATGAATCTCCTTTGAATATAGAAACAATATTTGGTAGAATAACAAATGCTAAATGTTTTTCCAAAATTGACTTAAAACATAGTTTTTGGCTAATACCTCTGCATGAAAATTCTAGAAACTACACAGGTTTTTGCATAGAAGGGGTGGTTTATAGGTTTTGTGTAGTTCCATATGGTCTACAATCTGCTTGTCCGGCACTAGAAAGAGCTTTACATAAAATATTTGACAAATACGAAGACTTCGCCTTACACTACATAGACGACATTTTAGTTTATTCACTAGATGAAATGACCCACCAAATACATATAAATAAAGTACTAGAATTACTAGATGACGCAGGACTTAAAATTAACATAGAAAAATGTCAATTTTTCCAGAAAGAAGTAAATTACTTAGGGTACAGACTATACGACACAGGACTTGAAATGGACCCAGAAAGAATTAAAACAATACAAGAATACATAAAACCACATAATTTAAAGACTCTTAGAGGATTTTTAGGAATACTCAATTATTTTAAAAGACTAATACCTGATTTAACTAATAAATAATTACCACTAATACAACTGTTAAAAAAGAACGTTAAATGGAAATGGGGACAGGAACAAGAGCAAGTATTTAAAGAATTAAAAGAAATTTTCATAAATAATCTTAAAATATATCACCCAGATTACAACAAACCTTTTATTCTACGAACGGACGCTTCAATGACAAGATTTGCTGGCATATTAATACAATATCAAGAAGGAAAGGAAGTTCCAATTGCATTTGTATCACGTATCACTAAGAAGTATGAAAGAAATTATAGTGTCACGGAACTAGAACTTGCAAGTATTATATATTGTATTACAAAATTACGGTTTTACCTACTTGGAGAAAAATTCTACATTGAAACGGATCACGAGGCTTTGATGTCCATTGTCAACAGTAAATTTGCTAGTAATAGGGTACATAGATGGGCACTGTTATTACAAGAATATAAATTTGAAATCAGACATATACCAGGAAGACAAAACATTATACCAGATACCATCACAAGAATGGGGACAGAAAAGACATACAACACTAGACAAGTTAAAATAGGGGTTAACATTTTTAGAGACACAACAGGACTATTTTCATTACAGACAATTTTAGAAGACCAACAAGAACTCACTGATAAAGAAAAGGGAAAGGGGACAATACAAAGACAAGGCATTTTAATTAAAGTAATAAATGGGGTAGAATTATATTTGATAACTAAAACACTTACACAAAAACTAATAGACAACATACATCACAAATACTTACATACAGGGATTAGGAAAACATGGATGATTTTCAGAGAAAACTATTATAGTAACAAGGAATTAGACAATAAGTGCACACTATGCCAATTAGGGAAAAATAAAAATATCATCAACAGAAATGAACCTAAAAGTCTTATATCAAACAAACCATTGCATATAATTTCTATAGATTTCTTAAGTAATTTAATTCTTACAGAAAATAAGAATAAACATATTTTTGTAATAACTGATAATTTTTCAAAATATGTAGCATTATACCCAACCAGAAAGACCAATTTCAAAATAGTTAAGAATTTATTATTAAAACATATACTTGAAAAAGGAAAACCAGAGAAGATCATTTTAGATAATGCGACCTATTTTAATAATGAAAGGATGAAAAATTTTGCACTGAGTAAAGGTATACAGCTCAACTTTATTAGTATTCGACACCCAGCATCAAATCCCACGGAAAGATATATTAAAGAAATAATAAAATATCTAAGAATAATTTCTCAAGACAATCATAAGATATGGGACGAAAGACTGCCATCTATAGAAAAATATTTAAATGATGTACCTAACACTGTAACAGAGGAATGTCCGACATATTTAATGACAGGAAGAATGCCTGAAAGAGAGTGGATAGCAAATGAAAAGGAAATGAATGAAGTAATGGAAAGAGTAAATGAAAGAATACAAAGGAATGCAATGAAGTATATAAGTAAAGAGAGTAAAAGGAGAAAAAAGAAAATAAAATTTAAAAAAGGAGATTTAGTCATTATTAAAAACCTAAGAGTACCTAACAAAAAAGGAACTTGTGCACAACTACAACTGCCATTCGAGGGACCTTACGAAGTAGACAATGAACAACCCACAAATAGTTATAGATTGATAAACCCTCACAACAAAAGTGTAAGAGGCATATTCAACATAGGAAGCCTATATAAATTTATAACATAATAATAAAAGGAATAGAGAAAATGAAATAACAGTAATTGTAAATAGGAAGAAAATAATTACCAGTGTAGATGATCTTGGAAAGGTACAGTTCATCTTAGAAAAGTAAAATGGTCAAACAACAACCTGAAATAAAAGAAATAAATTAATAAAGAATTTGTAAATATGTAAATAGAAAACTTAACATATAAATTTTGTTATGAACATGCCAAAATGTTAAACATTAATTTTGGGGAAAGTTGTTATGAAAACTTGGCAGATAATAAAGAAGTGGGTCAAAAAGTTTCAAAATTATATGAAATATCAGAAAACCCAAACAAATACGATGCCTCAACTCTGAAGACTCTTACAACTTCAACAACATACTAAAATTTCAGTAAAAAGCAGTCAGAAGGTTGGTATTCCAAGTTCTAGATTGAAATAGGAGAGTACGAGTCAGTCTATGATGCATATCAAATAATGGCAACAACATTTCCGGACAATAACTTTAAGTTATAATAAAATATCACACAGTATAGAAAATTTGGTATTCAGTCAAAGAAATCTAAGATTTGACAGTGAAAATGGATGGTAGAAACTTCAAATGAAACAAGTCAAATGAGTTTCTGAATTATATTGTCTTGAATAAGAAGAAAATGTGAAAACTTTAGAATAGATAAAGATTATTTCAAAATCATAGAATCATTAATAATATGTGTACATAGTTCAAGCGTTAATTAGAATAATAAGAATAAGGAAAAATTTAAAATGATTTGTGATCGCGAGTGTTGTGAAAAACCGATGGAAAGGTCCTTGGAAACGGAAAAATGAAAGAGGAGGATGATATATAGAAACGGGTGGAAAAAAGTTGGATGCCAGAGAGATTGTTAAAAACCAGAAATATCAAGAAAAATCAATAGAAACCAACCAAGAGTGGAAGATTTATGCAGGAAACAACTAATAAGATCGGCACAACAAGGTTCCACTTACCTTGGAGGAGCACCACGAGAAGTCATAGCTGGAAGTAGCAGGCCGAGCAGCATCCTAACTCCAGAGCTGGAAGTAGCAGGCCGAGCAGCATCCTATATCCAAATGGTCCAGACAAAAGGTATTTCTAGACTAAACATTTCCAAATACCAAGCCACAGCTCATGTGCTTATCTAAGCTGTGACCAAGCTGAAATACCAGTACTTCGGAAAAACGAATTATTGTCAAATACTCCGTCAATTCGACACAATCCTCAAGGATACTTGGTATCTAAAATTTCTTGAACTCAGTGAACAAACTTTTTTTTAAATAAACAATAAAGTCAATAAGCACAGACAAGGTTTATTGCTAATAACTATAATTAATATCTACCTGTGTTAGAGAATCTCTTAACAAAAACAATTATGAAATATTCATGGTTATGTTTTATGCTAGACACTTCTTCTTCCTGCATTGGGAATGTTCAACTTAATAGGCCGTAGTTAGATGACCGGTAACATCAAACATTCTTTGATGTTAAGAACATCGCATAATCATTTCATATATTTAGAATGAGTAAAAAGATACAGTCCAAGTTGATTGCAAAAATGCATTTGTTTTCGAAAAAGAATTTCTGAATCGGAATAGGAATAGGAATAGGTCTCCGGAATCGTTTGTCGGCTATATACTTTTGAATGTACGGATTTTATTGATACCCGATATACTCCATTGGAGACCGAAACGGGCTATTTTCCAACAATTCTTATTGAAAAATATTCTGGCTAGATTAGAGCGGTACCTATTCCAAAAATGCAATACCTTATATACATGGTGAATGAAATGTTTTTCATTTGAAAGCCCTGTTTCCGAAGGAACTAGAGAAAATTAAAATATACCAGAAGCAATATCCCTTGAAAGGTTGGGACTAATTCTACAGTATTTGAAAGCTATTTCAAATCAGACAGAAATATTTTATGATTTCTGTGGAATGTGCGGTTTCTACAAAATTGGGAAAATTGGTACTCAATGAACAAATGAATGGTGAAAGTATTATACCTTAGTATTAATTTTTGTTGCCTTACTTCCAACCACCCTCTTATATCGCGGTTTTCAAGTCTTAGAATCTGTTATAGAATAAGTTGACACCCCTAAAGAAATCAGTTTTTCCTTTTCAGTGCAATTCAATAAAAGCTTATCTTCAAAAAGTTTCTTCATTTATATTTATTCATCTTTTTTTGTGTGAAAAATTATTGAAATACATTTCAAAATTGGTTGGAAATTACCACAAAAGGTACAAATTTCTTTTCGCGGACTTGTAGAATTTTGGGAGGTATAATACCTTCACCATTCATTTTTTCATTGTGTACAGATCGACAAGCGTAAGCATGCCTCTGAGATGCGCAAACGATAGAAAGCGTGAGTAGATGTGCGACAAAGATCGACTACTGTTTAATAAGGCAGAGCGATTGAACTCCTGCCCCTCTCCAGGGTTTTGTCTACTGCGCAACCAATTCTCGGAGGCATCCTTACGCTTGACGATCAATACCAAATATCCCAATTTTGTAGAAACCGTACATTTCACCGAAATCACAAAATATTTCTCCATTTGAATTGAAATGGCTTTCAAATAGTGTAGAATTAGTCCCAACCTTGAGAGGGTTATTGCTTCTAGTTCATTTCAATTTTCTCCAGTTTCTTCGGAGACAGGTCTTTCAAATGAAAAACATTTCATTCACCATGTATATAACGTATTGCATTTTTGGAATAGGTACCGCACTAATCTAGCTCGAATATTTTTTAACAAGAATTGTTGGAAAATAGCCCTTCGGTCTCCAATGGAGTATATCGGGTATCAATAAAATCCGTACATTCAAAAGTATATAGCCGACAAACGAGTCCGGAGGCCTATGCTGAGATTGATGATAATATTTCGGACTCCTCAAATCAAACAAATATAAAAAATTCAAGGAAATTAACCGATTCTTTTTCGAAATACAGGGCATTCATTAAAAAAAAACGCATTTTTGCAAGAAACGTGGACTGTATTTTTTTACTCACCCTATGTATATACGAAATGACTATGCGACGTTCTCAACATTAAAGAATGCTTGATATTTATATGACATGCTCTCCCCTATCCGATTAAAAAAACTAGGGGTTGACGCACCCCTATTTTCGAACCACCCTGTACATAAAAAAAATGTCTGTAAACTTCGATAAAGATTGAGGAAGTTCATCCAGGATCAATTGGCCATTTTCCATAAGGAAAGTGCGGGGTCCTTTGCTGGTAAATGAAAGGGAAATGTTAAAGTAGCAAACTAACATACTTAGTAGGCTATGACTTTCTTTTTTGTATTGATATTTGAATATGAAAACTTGTTTTATAAGAATTTTCCTATTAATTTAATTTCTTACCCTTCAGAATAATAATTTGTTTAATCCTCGCCTTAAATATACATAACGGTGTAGAGGGGCGCAAGGTGGTGAAATTATTTGAAATTCAATTATTGGAAGGTCTGATTTTATTTATTATTTTGAGGGATTTTGTCGATTCTATATTCGTGAGCTTCTTTCAATAATGTGAAAATTTACATCGTTTTCCATAGAAAGCACTTGTGAATGCACGCGTACATACAAATATAACATAACATTGTGGCGAAGCTGCGGGCGATGCCGGA
Organism: Chrysolina oricalcia; assembly: GCA_944452925.2. Taxonomy (NCBI): domain Eukaryota; kingdom Metazoa; phylum Arthropoda; class Insecta; order Coleoptera; family Chrysomelidae; genus Chrysolina; species Chrysolina oricalcia. Next base: position 34,912,932 of record OX101812.2, read on the forward strand.
CCTGAACGCTCACGCAGACTGCGAGTGAGCGCATATGACTTGCGAGGCGCTATGCACCGAGAAGAATCTAGTCGAATCGAAGAACATTCCTAAGACTTACTAGAAATATCAAGAGCGTTCGGGAAAATGTCAGTATAAGTCGAATATAAATAGTCCAGTATTGTGTTGAAATTGTTGAATCCTTGTATTTCGTCAAATAAATTATTTTTAACATAAATTAGACTTTAAATATACTACTATTTATATTGTTATGGAATTTGTTTTGAAAATAAAATATGAACAAAATACAGTTAATAATAATAAAAAAAAAACTTGCCTGTAAAATTTCAATCCTTTTGTAAGGAGCAAAAGTGCTTTCCGATGTAGTGGTATCCTATTTCTGAGGAAAAAAGGTATCGGTCAGCCTTCTGACATGACTATCTGCTTTATTTTCTTTGATATGCATGAAAACAAAACAGCGATATGCCTGAAATGAACAAAATAAGTTTGGATATGTTCATTATATTGACGAACAACCAACCCTGTATAAAAAATTGATATATTTTGAAAAATCTGACATTTTTGGAAAGGGAGCAGAAGAAAATCTGTGAATTTTTTGGAAAGGCCAACAAATGTAATTATAAGATGATTGTTAAAACCTTTGTAAGTAATTTAAGGACATTGTTTAAATAAATTTTAATAATAATACGTGGTAAAAAGGTAAAAGAACAGTGATGAACAAATTTAAAATCTCGTGATCTAACTACCCAGATAACATCGATCTGCCTGAAAAGTAACGGCCGACTATGTGAAATTATGGCACTTGAAAGAAGTGCTTCAGGAGTACTTCAGAAGTGTCTTTTATAAACCACTATCCAATTTTTTTTTTTGCAGTTTGTGACAAGATACTTGTGAAGCGCTTTCAAAACTTATTTCACAAATATATATTTGAGAGTTCCGATCCGTTGCTGGCTAGGTGCCCCTTTGATGTCATATTTGGAGACTGCGCACTGACGTCTTCCAATGTTCTTTGTCGTGTATTCTGTAGGTGGCCATATTGGATATTTTGTTGTTTGGCGTGTTTGGTTCACTGCGATGCTATGAGTAAATATTGTGTATTCCAATGCGGTTTATCGGGTTTATCCTTTCCACTTTTGATTTCAAAAACTGGGTAAGTACACCAATTGAGTGAGTTACATCAGATCTAATTCCTAGTGTATAAATCAAATATGGTCGAAACAAAAGTTCTGCAATCAGGAAAACATACTTATTTCAATGACCAATTTCTTGATATGTGGCACAAGCAACCTATTATATAACGAAGTATATAGTTTTTCGCATTATGACAAAAATTATTATCTACCTAATTTCTGAATACATTATGATTTCATAAATGATTTTTAATCAGAAAAATTCACCTGCGATTGAGTAGTAAACAGAGATAACGAAATTTTCAAAAGAAAGTTTCGCATTGAGATTTTATAACTGGAAAATACCTATGTTGTGAAATGTCGAATTTAGTTGAGTAGGTACCTAGTTTATAATAGTTGCTTTTGCTTTTCAGGTTTACAGCTACTCACCAAAGTTGAGAATATTGGTGATGTCATACAAAATTTTACTCTAATGTAGAAATGAGTATATAAATCTTGGGAAATTTTCTATAAAACAAGAACTCATTCTCAGCTGGACAACGAGAAGATTGCCTTCATCGTAAGATATTACCATTAACATAATTGCTACCTTTTTTTACAATATTTGAATTTGTTACCAAATCATTTTTAGTATTATTCATTTCAGTGTAACTTTTTGAAGACAGTATGTGGAAAAGATTCAGTTGACACTACAGGGAGGATTTTAAACCAAATACAGACTCGGCTGTCAGTAATAATTGAACAAGAAGAAATAGTAAAAACAACTTCAGTTATTCACTGACCAATATAATAAAACTAAATGGGTAAGAATATTTTTCATGTTTTTGTTAGCTTAAGTCAGGTAGTGGCGGTAGTGCCATTCTATCCTTGGATATTTAATAAATATTTAGCTGTATGTTTGTTCCATATGAAATTGAAATAATTTCTTAATATGATCATTTTTCCATTTTTTGTTGTGGAAATGGGTGATGACTATTTTGATTTTACTTTCAGTGAGGAGAACCCATTATCTGAAAATACCACTCAACAACAGATGAAAGATACCACCAGATTATTTTTACGGAATGCATCTAGAGACGAAGGAAGGGGCAGAAGAAATAATCCAGAAAATGATTAAAATCATGACTTAGGGTTATTATTGGGAGTTGATTTCAGGAGCAATTAGGATTTTTTTTCTGATCTGCAGGACTTCAAGTAAGCAACAAATAGTGAAATTCATTGATCAATTCATCCTGTGATTTCAAAAATTGTAATAAAAAGATGTTATGAATATAGTGGAAAGTACATAGAAAGTACGTAGTATTTTAGTTCGGAGTATTTCCAGTTTTGTATTTCACTTACACATAAATATATAAGTATGTGAATTTAAATTCAAACCATTATTTATTTTTTGGTTATGAATGCTAATTGCAGAAGATAAAAGTTTTTGTTCTGAAAATTTCAACAAAGTAATTAGTGGAAATTAACCCAGCAATATTATAAGATGAAATGTAACTAAACATTTTTTCTGTCAATTCCAATAATTTTTTTTTTCATTGGGGAATTTTTGTCATGTAGTAACTTTCAGATTCATTCTGCGATTAAATATTGATGAATAAAAATGAGTTGAATTTAACCCAACTTTTTTTTTCTCCTTGTGACAATACACATTCAAATACAAATTACATTTTCAATTAGAAATACAGAATTTTTCGAATTTTTTTATTTGGTGTAGTTTGTTTTATTTTGATATTCATTCTATCCAAATCCAAAACAGAACCATTTTTTAGTACAACATACGAGCGGTTCATTGTGAATTTCAAAAATTCATGTTTGTAAAATAATGATAATTTTTATCGATATCCAATTACACAATATGGTGTATTATTTGATACATTGTTTTATGTTTTAATAAATATGCGTTCTGTTAATTTCAGTTTTTTTTTTTTTCAAGAATATTGAGTTTGAGTACCTGGATTATAGCTATGGAAACATACCCCCATTGAAAAAGGTTGTAACTCATTTACTTTGAATTTTCAGGAGGGAAGAAAAACAAAATGGAAGAATGAAAATAAATATTTAAGGCATTATTAGTAAATCTATAGTTTTCAATAATAGGATTTAGAAGTTACAGGTTTGGAAGCATCTATTGTATATTCCCGATTAATCAAAATGTACAGGAATAGTATTTTTGATTGAGATACAATCATAATACCTCACATTACTGTCAGTACAAAAAGGTTGTAATTAACGCATACAACCTTTATGCAGACCAGGAACAATATTGGTTCAATGTTTCAACAGTAAGAAGGATTCAAGATCAAGAATGATCATTCTCCATGGAATTTAAAATAAAAAATTCATTAACGCAGGTATTGTAAATTTTAATAAAAAACTGAAAAATACATTCTGAAAATAATGATAACAAAATTCAACTGATTTTCATTCATCGAATGAAACAAAAGTAGAAAATATGTAAATGAAAATTTTTTGTTATAATAATGAACTCAATCAGGTAGTTAAATGAGTCATTCTGAATCATATTGTTCGGCTGAATCGCTAATATTGTTATATGGCAAATTTTTATAATAATTGTGATACATTTCGGGTATTGCTTTTGATGTGCAGAGACTATTTAGATCTTTATACTTTGCCTTTGATATAGGAATCGGTCCACTGAACGCTGGAAATACTTCAGCACCAATTCTTGATACAAGCTGTGTTGTTTTGAACTCCTAGTTGAACAATTTCTCTGTACAGGCTTCTTGTCTAAATAGATATAGTGAATAGCTTCAGACAAAAAGTCATAATGAAGTTTTATCAAATTTGGCGTTTCATTGTTTAACTTCAGCCATCTGACTCTATTCCATTTAATTTTGTTAGCATCAATGTCCAGGTCAAAATTGATTTGCTGATCCATTAAATCTTTAAAATTGAGGATCTTACATTGATCCATTTCTGTCACCTTTTACGGTTTCCCTGTAACTTTAGCTGAACGTATAACAGTAACCCACTGTTCAGGAACATAAACTGTTTGGTTCTTTTTTCTTCTCTCTATGAGAGCATGCATAGAGTCCCCCTCATTTTGAGTGTGTCCTACTTCGAAAATAATGTGGGTTATATTGATATTAAATTTTGCTGCGGCGTAGGCATACATACAGAAAACTATCCGATTTCTATTCTGACCACCGCACTTATCAGAGTAGAATATAAAACTCTTGATTCCTTCTTTAACCTTCATTTCCATGAACAAGTATACAGCACTGCTAACTTCATTAGAACCTCTTTTACCGATGGTCTCATCCCATATGTAACAGAATCCTTCACTCTTTCCTACATCAAATATGGTCAAATTGTAAACAGCAAGCTTCCTCTTATAATAAAATGAAGACACTTCCGACATGGGGGTCGATAAAATTTTCTCCAGGTCTTAACAAGCCAGAACCACTGTGCCACCCTGTTGAGCAATCGACTTATGCTGTGATTTCAACTCCCTTACTACAAATTTCGATGCTATGTGTGATGTATAATCTTTCAGCAGGTTTTCTTTTTCGGCAGTTGAAGCTCTGTGATATATATGACAAGTTGGGCATAAGTCATTCTTCTTGGGCTTGGAAAAGTCGATATTATACTCGTTGTAGAATATTTCAAGATATTGTCTTTCCGTTGCAGTCAGGTCTGGTTTATTCTGATTTTACTCCATCCATTCCTAATAAAACCTGTATGATTTAGGGAATGTCAATGTTTCTTCGAAATATTTTTTTTGAGTTCTAGCCCTAACGTAATGTGATTCGACAAAGGAAACCTGAGAAATATGATTCCTGACAGTTGCTTTGATATCTTCACGTATCTGATTTGGTCGATTGGCATGGCGTCCACGTCGATCATCAAGCCCAACACAATGAGATTCGTCCATATCTATCTTCTTATAGATAGTTGTAACCCATTTGTCAGTGATGTCCAAAGTAGTAAAAACATCTTTTTGCAAACTTGAACTTTCATACCAGTAATAATGAAGAAGTATGTGTATGTCCAGTGGCGCCTTGAAGTTTCAATTTTAGATAATGAGACTTGTCTTCTTGGCAATCTTTCTACACATCTGCTGACGAATTGTATTTGTTTATTATGGTCACCCATGGCCCAAAAATCATTGAAAATGTTAGTTCTTATTTCTTCAGTAAGCTTTTCAGAGCATTTCCTGGAGCATATCGATTTACACACTGTTTTCATTTCTCTCTTTCGCATCAGCTTACCTCGCTGATTTATGAATTCTTGTCCGGAATTTTTTTGTCTTTTTTTAATATTGCATTTCCAATTTTTGGGGTCCCTTTTTCTTTTTCGACCTGGATTACTCTTCTTCGGCATTTTTCTAGTATTTTTCTCTTTATCTATGTGCTCTGTATGGTCAACTACTGCACTCGTGCTTGGTTCAATGACATGGTCAAAATTTTCTTGAGGAATATTATCAACTTCGTCGAGCATTTGCCAGTTTTGTTCAGTTTGTGATCCTGTAAAGAAAAATAAGAATAAAACTTTTGTTTTCATTAAGTCTTTATGATTTGTGAATAAATGATATTTGAATTCATCAAAAATATACTTGAAATATTCCTTGAGTATACTGACTTATAATATTTATTTATAACATTTATACATCTCACCTCTAATTTCTGAAGGCATATATTCGGATACATCTGGAGAAAATGGTTCTTTTTCTTGGCTGGATTCTGAATCTGCATATACCAAGTCAATGCGTCGAGGTCGTAATTGTTGTTTGAACTCCAAGAAATCTCCAGCATTCCTAATGAGTGGTGAATTACACATAGATATACCTTCCATGATTCCGCTTGCAGTTGGAACATCATCGCTGATGAGTGGTATTTTGGCTTCTGATACATTTTGTGTCGGTTCATTTGCTGTTGAAGTATTATCTCTGATGATTGGCGTTTCAATTACTGATTTTTCTTGCATCTGTTCATTAGCTATAGTAGCATTATTGCCAATAATCGGTGTGTAAACTACTTTGTGCATTGGATGCATCATCTTCTATAAGAACAGCATTGTCGCATGTTTCAGTAGCATCCCTAGTAGCTATGAACGGTTGATACAGCGAGTCACTTTGAGAATCTGTAAAGAACGATTTTTTTTCAATATATTCATTATTATTAACTATTCTACAAGAATTATATTATGTCAGGAAAAATTCTATGGGCTGTGCACAAAGACACATAAAAACATCGCACGAAAATATTATCACACATAATTCATCTTACTGTATACACTATTTTCCATCTCCTTGTATAATGTATTCAGTACAAAAAGATCTACACAATAAAGCTTCAGAACGTCCCCATCAACCTAATTGAATACACCAGCCCACCTCCTTACCTACGCCCTTGATCGATAAGCGATTCACACCAAATCTGTTAAAAACTCCTACCAGTCATTAACGTTTTTAAATATCTTTAGTCAACTCGATCTGTTTCAGCTCATGATTATGTTCGGTTCTGAACTTTGGAAACACTGTTCAACAATAATGAACGATAAACAGGTTTGAGGTATACAAAATTGAAATAAAAGTGAGGTTATAAATAAGTAGATAGGTACTTAGCTGTACTCGAATTTGGTAACTTCAACTTCATTGCCAAATCCAGTATATGTTTACTCCTTGTAACTGTGATATTATGTTTACCTCTTGGCATTTTTTGATTATTATCACTTCAAAAACTTGGAAAGTAAAAATAAATGCGATTGCCGGTTATACAATGTAAACAATAGCCAAGAACTACAACAACGCTGTAACTCTAAGAGCATCGCAAATTATATTAGGAAAACTTTTGGTCATAGAGATACGTCTTTTATATTGCTATATTCCTCTTGTCTCGCTGAGTAAGTCAATGGCAGAACCTCAAATTGGGTCTAATTTGAGTTACAGCCTTTTTCGATGGGGGTATCGATGTAATAAATACGTGTGATTTTTTAGACTCCTTCATAATGAATTTTAGTAAGAATAAACATATTAATGTCAAAAATTATATACATTTTGGCATATTCAATCTTGATTTCATTTGAACATCATGAATTTGTCGGAATGGGTCCCCCTGTATATAATTTTTGACTCGAATTTTTATTTCTCCTGAAAAATTATAATTATGGTTTGGTTTCCGAATTCAGCTATCTAAAATTAAATGCTTTAGAAGTGCAATTTGAATTACAGTCAAATGAAGAAATATAATATTTGAAGCATAGTTGACTGGCACTTTTGACGTACTTTGAATGAGAGAGTTCACTAATGGTTAGCAACTTCGATTTTTGACATTTTTGTATAAAAAACTAGGAAACTCTGATTTGATTCTTCATACTTTCATTAGTAAGCAATGGAATTGTATAAGCCACCTATTCAATATAAATTTCCCTGGGTAAGCAATAAATGAGATATTCCAATCTAAAATAATTATCATCGATATCTCATTTATTCCATATCCAGGGAAATTTTCATTGAAAATCTGGCTTATACAATCCTATTGCTTACTAATAAAGGTATGAAGAATCCAATCAGAGTTTCCTAGTTTTCATACAAAAATCGAAGTTGGCAAACATTATAGAACTCTCTCATTGCCGGTAGAATGCATCACGGGCGGCTAGCGGCCGCCTGGACACCGGGATGCCGGATAAGCGTTATTTTCAAGTGCCTGACCAGAACTTGAAATACCGGGGAAAGATTGCTTTAAAAACGCCGGGCCAACCTTCAATGTTATCTGGGTATGGGAATATGGAGGAGAAAAATAACAACTCATGAAGCGGTTCGAAGAAAGCAAATCATCGAAAGTTTGTTGCAAGAAAAGTTAAGTACAAGCCAAGAAAATAAGAATTTCCTACCTTGAATAGCATTTTGGAGGAGCCTGATGAGCAGAACGAGGTTAGACTACTTGGAACATTTCCATTTTACCAGGTATTTTTGTTTGAAATTTGTTTCTGACGTTTTTCACTGCATGTCAGTTCATTTATAACGATCTACGGCAGGTATATTTGAAGAAATATCACTAGCTTCCACTGAAGTTTCTCAAGAGAAATTTGTTTTATTAAAAGAGTGAACTTTCTGGGTATTTTTAGTAAAAATATAACCTTATTCGGAAAGACAGTTTTCTGGGTCGATCAGAACGATTTTGTGCGTGTTTTTCGAACTGTTTTGGTTCATGGTTGTGCATCTGAGCAATAGAGGGTAGCACACATTTCAATTTTGAATATATTGTTTGCATCTCTATGAATTTGTACAATTATTTAGTCATAAAACTTTAGCAGAGTATGGTATTTCCCAGGCTTAGATGAATATAATATTCTTGTTCTTTCCAAAAGAATTTATTGACAATATAATAAATTTACAAAATTTCTTTTTTGAACACATATTTTATTCAAAGCAGTATGAGAAAATTGTGAGTTTCATATGTTTCCTGAACCGACAACACTGAGACCAGAGTTCATGCAAATTTCATCCGACGAGCTGGAAATTAAAGGTTTGTAATTTAACAGAAAATATTGGAGCAATTATTGGTATCAAAATTTCACTTTATTTAACTTGAATTTATATAAACCCTGAGATTAGTTCATATAGTTTTCAATAGATTTTCCAAATTTAAATAGCTCATTTTTTCTACGACATCAAAAGTTGACCATTTCAGATAGAAATATAACTTTTTCATATATTTTCAACTTTTCATATCAATTGGGGCAAGGGAAATTTATATAAATTTTCTTTTACAAAAATCTTCATTCAAAATATTACATTTCATTACAATATATATGAATTTGGATGTGAGAAGAGATGCCAAAACACAGAAGAACTGGGTTATGAAAAACGTGTTTTTACAATTTCTTTCAATACCACTGTCAATTTATCGATAGTGAATTAAGTTAGGGATCCAGGAATGTGGAATTAACATTTCATTACAAAGTTCTTCTTTGTAATTATTCGAACAAATACCTACTTGAATTCCATCCAATTCGCTATTACTTTATTTCACGACTTCACTGGACCACTGGACGAGTTTTTTTCAAATCACTTATCAAAATCAGCTGGATTACTGAAACTTTTTCATTTGTAACGCTATCTCCAAGACTATATGATATAGTTATCAAACTCGGATGGATTACTTTATTTTATGGACAAGTACTTTTTCAAAGCTTCAAGTATCCGGAAAAATGAATAATATAAGGTAAGGTATACCCAAAGAGACTAAACTAACAAGGAGGGTTTAATAAGCTCTAGCCAATCAGAATCTTGTAGCATCAACGCGTCATAGTGACGTACTTGGATATGAGTACAGAGTCAAACTCGAACCAAGCAACAAAACTGTCAGCAGTAACTCTCATATACCAAAAGCTAGTTCGTCACTGTCTATAGAGAACGGCGCCCATTGTCTTATGGGGATTAAACTCTCCTTGTTAAATTTTAGTCTCCTTGAGGTATACCTACATAACCATAAAATGATAATACTCAAGAACATAGAACAATGTGAAATAAATGAATAGAAAAAACTTAGAGTTGTGAATTGGTGTTCTCTTGCTCATAGGAGAGAACATGTGCTTTTCGGAATATGAGTGATAGCTGAGATATCGGTGACATACGCGAATCATTGTACTCATGCCACGAGCGATCATACGGGTGTCTACACTGAGCTGTGTAGTGTCCGCCATGTTTGGTTTCACTATGGTTAGACAGAGCAAACAGGTTGTAACAAAATGGTACTGCATATCAATGTTGACAGTGAGTTTTCCGCTTGCGATAATCGTTTCGAATGAATCACTAGTGTTTTCGGGAATATATGTATCGACAATGACGTTGGTTTCATCACCATCTAGAATTTATTCTTTTGTGAGTGAGTCCAAACAATGGCGAGCTTGAGTTGACCTGAACTCTGTGGAGCGGGTAGTGAAAAGTCCCAGAAGAGATAAAAACAGAGCAATAGCCGCAAATGTATATTTCATAGAATATTTCAGATGTTTGCCAAAGTTATGACGAATTTTGGAATTATTTCCCTGGAATCTTGGGCATTTTCATTGATAACTTAATGTTTTGTCTGTTGTAGATAAATTTCATTGAAATCCTTTATCCAAGATGTTGCTATCCTCATGAAGACCTTTCAACAAGTATATAAGAGGTTTTTCTGAATCGCGTTGAGAGTAATCCATGAAACAAGAAGCAAATCAATATGTTTCACTTTTGAAAGAAATCGGATTCACATCCCTTTCCGGCGAGTTCTTTCATTACTTTTGCAGGAGATTTTATTAAATCACCCTCAATGTTTGATGAGCTCGTATCACTTCCTTCATTTTAATTTATAATGTCATTTTCAGTATATCCCAGTGCAAGGAAGATATGAGTTTTTGCACGGAGTGAGTAAGTTCAATACTTATGCAGCATCTGAAAAAAAAAACAATTCGGACACTTGGTTATTTAATGGAAACTAAGATCTTGTTCGAAATTAATTGCTTGTTTATGTTATATTATTACTAATATTGATATTATTCTTCCTAGTTCTTTATTATCAATCTCTCAAGTTTATTTCTGTTTTGTTATTCTTTCGTTCCTCCAGAGCTCCTGTATCAGAACGTGGAACCAGGAGTGATTGAGGGAGGAATGTTATTGTCATAGAAGTGAACATAATAATAAAGTCATCAATTCTGTTTCTTGGTATCACCCTCAGCATTATAAACTTTCTTGGAAAAACTACGTGACGTTCACTAACTAAAGTTCTTCCGAGAGGCACTTTCCGTGTTTTGTGCCAAGAACCAAGAATTTTTAAATAAGGTACAAGAAAAGCAGTTTCATCAATACTGACTCAAAGAGTTTAGTCTCCACGTCCCTTTGAAGATGAGCTGGAGTCTCTTTCCCAGGCTTCTCTATGTTTTGCAGCATCTTAGAAGTTATTGCCTGGAAAACTGTTTCCCAAGGCATGGAGTCTACAAAAATTCAAGAAAATTATTAATTCCTCCCTACTTTCTCTAGTTTCTCATTTAATTTCAGAATTTCAGAACAATCTCAAATAATCAGCCTGTTTTTTTCATTAAGATGGTAATGGTAATGGGTGGGGGATGCAAGCGTCAGCGACTAGGCCCCAGTGGGCCCTTTTCGCAATCCCCGGCATCTTCACTCATCCCATGTCGGATACCTGCTCGAACCTCTTCGACCTTCTTATGAAAGTCGAAATGTCCTTCCATTGCAACGAGTGCAATTCTTCCTCCTCAATAGTGGCAGCTCCGAAGACGTTTTGTCTGAGCCTGCCATAAATACCACATTCGCACAGGAAGTGGAAGGAGTCCTCCTCTTCCCCACATTCCGTGCATAGTGGGTCTGCCTCAACTCTGATGAAAGCCAGGTGCCAGGAGCCGGTAAGAACTCCCACCAATAGTCGGAGTTCTTTGCGGCTTAGCTTCAGTATCTTGGCCGTCCTTGCCATGTCGGTCCCCGATATCATCTGCTTTGACTGCCTGCATCCGTCTATCCTTCTCCACTCTTTTCCTAATGTATCAACGGACCACTCATTCAGTGCCGTTGTTACTTGTCTCCTTGTTATGCCGAGTGCGGGTTCAGGCCCGTAGTAGGGTTGTCCGGCTCCTTGCTTGGCTAGCTGGTCCGTCTGCTCGTTGCCTTCAATCCCTGCATGGCCCGGGACCCACATCAGCGTTATTTCCTTTTCAGTCGCAAGACCCTCCAGGGCATCTCTGCACTCCTGAACCACTACTGATCTGGTTCTGGTTGCATTCAGAGCTCTGATGGCGGTCTGGCTATCCGAGCAGACATATACATGTCTCTCTGGGCCGGACCTCACCTCTTCCATTCTGGTTGCCTCCAGGGTGGCATACACCTCTGCTTGGAAAACTGTTGTCAGAGAACCTAGCGCATATGCTCTTTTCTCTCCGTTTTCCAGGTAAACTCCTGCTCCGGCTTGTCCTTCCTCCAGTTTGGACCCGTCTGTAAAACAGACCAGGCTTTCTGGGGGAAATATCACCCTTTCCTCTTCCCACTCTCTCCTGTCTGGGATCTCTAGCGAGATCATCCTTTTCCACCTTATTTTATCCTCTGCCTGTATCACTTTGATAGCGGCTAGTGGGACTTCGTTCTCCGCTACCACAGCGATTTCGGTATGGCCTGTGTACCCCTCTCCTCTCCAGCTCCCTGAGTCACGCATTCTCAGATAGGACGCCATCGCTTCCTTCTTTATGCAAGTTGGAAGCGACGGCAGACCCATCAGGGCATCTAGGGCTGCCAAGGGGGTCGTCCTCATCGCACGGTTATTCCCCTACAAGCTAGTCTTTGAATTTCTCCCAGCTTGTTGGTTGTGGTTTTCTGGTCCACTCTCGGCCACCAGACCACTGCTCCATATAGGATTCTGGGTCTGATTACCGCCGTGTAGATCCAGTGAAGGATGTGAGGTTCGAGTCCCCACCTCCCTCCCACTGACCGGCGCAGACTCCATATAGCGACCACCGCCTTCTCGACTACTCGATCGACATGTGGCCCCCAAGTTAGCTTCGAGTCCAGAATCACCCCAAGATATTTTACCTCTCTAGCCAGCTCTAGGGGTTTTCCACCCATTACAGGTGATCTGAACCCATCTACCTTCCTTCTCTTGGTGAAGAGAATCATCTCCGTTTTAGGCGGATTAACTGCGAGGCCGACTTCCTCACAGCACCTTTCTATTTTCCTGCACGCCAACTGCATCCAGCCACAGACCACATCTAGGAAAGGGCCCGTCACCAGGACGAGCCCGTCGTCGGCGTATGCCTGGGCGTAGAAACCATTGGCGGCTAGTCTCTTGAGAAGTTCGTCCATGACTAGACACCAAAGATGAGGGGAGAGACAGCTACCTTGCGGGCAGCCGCCTCTCACCTCGATGTCGGCATGGCTTTCTCCCAGAGACACCGTCACTTTCCTCCGCTTGATGGCCGTAGCTACCCAGCTAATCAGCGTAGGAGGGGTTCCCCTAATCTGCAGTGCATTGCAGATAACATCTGTTCTTGCCTTATCGAAGGCACCCTCCACGTCGAAGAAGACTCCGAGAGCCAACTCCTTGAAATGGAGTGCCTTTTCTATCCTGTCCACTACCTCATGAAGGGCAGTTTCTGTGGACCGTCCACTGCGGTATGCATGTTGATTATCCTCAAAGGGGTGCCTACTCAGTACTACCTCCACCAGATACCTATCCACAATCTTTTCCAGAGCCTTCAGTAGAAAAGATGTGAGGCTAATGGGTCTGAAGGCCTTTGCTTGAGTGTAGTCCCTGATTTTGGGATAAAAACTACTCTAGCTGTCCTCCAGGTCCTTGGTACATATCCCAATGCCAAGCTGGCCCTGAAGACGTCTCTTATCCAGGAAAATATGTCTTTCAGCGCTTTCTGTAGCAATGCTGGAAATATGCCGTCCAGGCCTGCCACCTTGAATGGTTTGAACTCGTTCACAGCCCACCGAATTGCCTCCTCTGTGACTATCTCCTCAGCGAGAGGTCTGTCCACCCTGTGGATGAACGTTTCTCTTCGATACCGGTTGTCACCCGCCTGTCCAGGAAAGTGGACCTCCAGTAGGTGCTCAAGAGCTTCCTGTTTGGATATCGTCCAAGTTCCGTCTTGCCTTTTGAGCGATCCAATTGTGCCCTTCGTCTCACTGCCCAGTATGTTGGCCAGTCTGGCGGACTCTGGGAGGGAGTCAATTTCCCCACAGTATGTATGTTCGCCAACTGTCCCGTTTACTCCGCCGTAATTCTCGTTTAAAGTTCCTTCTCGCTTCCCGAAAGCCATCCCAATCGTCATCCCGCCCCGACCTGACCGCCTTGCGATGTTCTCGCTTAGCAGCCGTCTTCAGATGGTGGAGCTTTGTGCTCCACCACTTTACTTTTCGTGGCGGTTGCGCTCTCAAGGGACACGCTTTCTCGAAGGCTTCTATTACTTCCTTTGTTCCTCTTTCGACTTCCTCGTCCAATAGCTCGGGGGACGTTAGGTCCTGTGAGACACCTGTGAGGTCTGAAAGACACTCTGTATAGGTGTCCCATTTTGTGGCCCTTGGGTTCCGCCTAAGAGCGACTTCTTCCCGTTCCGCTTTGATATCAAAACGTATCATGCGGTGGTCGGACATTGCTATGTCCTGAGTAACCCTGCAGTTCCTTATATGGTCCTCAATTTCCCTCGAGACCACCGTTATATCAATAACCTCCTTTCGAATTCTATTGATGAAAGTGTGCTCTGTTCCTCTGTTTAATATCTCTAGGTCTGTCGATGCCAAGCACTCCATAAGAGCTTCACCCCTGGTATTGATCCCGGTGCTTCCCCACATTGCGTGGTGTGCATTAGCGTCGCAGTGGTAATCTGTTTTCCTCCGGGTATGAGACCAAGCGCTCAAACCCTTGGGTTGGGACTTCGGCATCATAAGGAAGATACACGCTACCTACAATAATCTTAATTCTACTTCCACCTACCTTCAACTCGAAGAGCATCACGGTGACGTCTCTGGTCCCCAGGTGCGGCATTGGCGACACGTTGAGGGCTTTTGACACCACGATGCAGCTCCTCGGGTTTTCATCCTCTCCAGCTCCGTGAAACTTCTCGAAGCTGGCCTCCTTCAGTCCTCTTATTTCTGACCTGTATAAATATGGTTCCTGTATTAGTATCAAATCTGCAAGGCTTTCGTCAGGATTTGCAGCAGTTCTGCTGACGCATCCCAGTATCATTAAGATACTGACAATTCATTTTCGAGATATTTCAATTATGAAAATTCGTCAATTCTGTCGTTCAACATATCAAAAAACGGTACAGAATATTGACATTTTTGTCAACTACATTTCTTGCATTCAGTAATTTGGACCAACTTTGTAGAAAACTAATTACCTCTCCCCTTCCACGAATAAATGAAATTAGGTCTCGGAACTCTTTGTTAGAATAAGTCAGTTATCCTTAATGAAATTAAAACTCTACCCATAACATTGAGTGAACGGAATTTTCCAAAACTAATTTTCCAGAATAATATTTCAATTAGCTGAATTTGCTCAGAGTAGTTGTCCTTTATCAACTGAAGTGCAGATTTCTACTCGAAAAGAGGATAAAATAGTTCAAAGTTCACGAGTAGATACTTGCGAGCCATGCAAATACTCGAAAAGTTATTCCACGAATGATACTCCTATTCATACGGTGTCAGTGCAAGAAAGTGTGTTGGGGTTATTCATGAAACTTTTGTAATCTGTATTCCTTCTTTCACTTTCCATTCCAATTATCCATATAATAATGGTTTTCATTTTTAACAATAATTGTCCCTCTCAGTGTTTCTTTGTGTAAATGAAGCCAATTGTTTTGTATAAAATTCAACTTTGATATCTTAAGAAAAAAAAATTTATAACGGTTGGTATGGTATTTAGCATATCCAGAATACTCTTCAATCTGACTATCGGTTATAATCCTGTGAATAGAAGGGGGTTACCTCAAACGGTCCAGTAATTCTAAATTTCTGATATGTTGTCTATCATGGTTATTAAGTGTTGAAAATTCAAAATGCACAATTCCCCACACTACGCGCCTGCCGCCATAGTACGAAAAAAAAAGAAATCGGCACTTTCTTCAAATTTTCGCTTATATCTTCATTTCGGTGCAATCAAGCTACAAAAGATTTGTTCGCAATGTTGTAGCCAATTGAATTTCCTATAATTTATATAACAAATTTTGTTTCTAGTACTGATAGTTTTAAAAAAAATTTAAATCGCATTTAATGGAAATTTGTCAAACTCCTAAATATGTTATGGCCTATTATAGAAAAACAAGTATCAGGATGAAATCTGTACATCTGATTCTCACCACTTCCACAAGACTTTCAACTCCCCCAACGTTTCATGGTTGTTATTGATGGTGAATCCCTTCTGCATAAGTTTGTATGGAATAGAAGCTCGACCTCATGAGGGATTTGCCAGGATTACGTCAAGTACGTACGGCGTCACTATGGCAACGATGTGATGATGACTTTTGGTGCAGGAAGGTACAAGGCAAACTCATCATCGGCCGTGGTGTTTGACAAAACAACTGTCAACACCTCACTCAGGATGAGTTCCTGACCAATGAGGGGAACAAGGACCAATCCGTGAAGCTGATCTCCAGTGGA
This sequence comes from Chrysolina oricalcia, assembly GCA_944452925.2. Taxonomy (NCBI): domain Eukaryota; kingdom Metazoa; phylum Arthropoda; class Insecta; order Coleoptera; family Chrysomelidae; genus Chrysolina; species Chrysolina oricalcia. The sequence continues at coordinate 34,929,174 of OX101812.2, forward strand.
ATGCAAGCGAAAAACATAGTCACAGACCAAGCTTGCAAAGATGCAGATATCTAAATGCCTCCCCTCCACGTACGACGCCGTCATTATTGTCGGGGAAGACATTGACCTTCTCGTCCTTCTGACTGGCGCAACACCTGCGTGGAACAATGTCTACCTCAAAAAATCAGCGAGAGGGAAACATTCAGATGCAATCTACTCTGCCTCCTCCTACAAGTACAACTCCAGAGGCTGTATCTTGCTCCTGCACGAAATATCGGAATCCGACACCACTTCAATCATTTTGGGTTTGGAAAAAAGACATTCCTACAACATCTGAGGAAAGACCCATCATTGCTGGAGCAGGTGAAGAGGTTGAAGGACCCTGCTGACGATCCACAGGAAATTACAGTAGCAGTGAAGAACATCTTGGTATCCCTTTGTGGTGGCAGTAGAAAACAGTCGTTGAGCTCCCTTCGCTATAGCAAATTGAAGACAAGTACTACCAAGAAGATTAAAGGATTTTATTTCAACATGGAGTGGTGCTCGTTTGTATCTATATTGCACCGAAACAAGGATATAAAAGACACTATAAAGAAGATGCATTTTTATAACAAAAAGTAATTCACATTACATTATTTAAAATAAAATATTCGAATACATAACTATACTACAAAATTTAACCATAATTATCATTTTTATTCTCTTTCACAACTTTACTATTGAAAATCTTTGAAAATATTGGGAAAATTATGATTCAGACAGAATTATCGGTTTTTCTCAATTTTAAGCGGTTTAACGATCAATATAAACATTTACATAAATCATTTGAAGGTAGACATTTCAATAATGAAAATGATCACTTGTCTTATTGACCTTTGAAATACAAAAAAACACCAAGATAATTGTTCGTAGAAGATGTACATAACTCGAATTCTGAATTCTAAATTGTGAAAAAATAATACTCATTCAACACCAAAAAATAAATTTTTTTGCAAATTTTCATATAAATTGAATCATTTATACAAGAGAAACAAACTTAATACTGAAAAGTCGGGTTTTCATAATTTTTACGGTTGATTTGAGGTTATGTCGAAAAGTTTTCGATTTTTTATTCATAACAGTCAATTGTAATAACTTGGTGTCGAAATCAAAACACAAAATTTGCAATTACGCAATAATTGCATACGCAGCAATCATCAAGTGAAAGACTGCCTGTATCGTACACCGTTTATAGTTTGTTTTGCAAATAACTGGACTTTAAATACATATTTTATTATTTTATTAAATTTGTCAGTGACAAGACACCAATTTTCTGACTGACTTTGATTTCTCGTTTGGATGGAAGAAACCATTTTGTCCGTTTAGTCAAAACTGATGAAAACTCTCGTATACAATGGAGTCAAGTGGTCAGCAAGTAACTGAGAAATTATCCATTGCTTCCCACTGATAAAATCACCTCCATCAAATTACCCTGGAACTTGAGTAGAACTGGAAGTGCCCAATAAAAAATGGTTGGGTGTTAATGAGTGTCCTGAATGATCTATGGAAACGTGAACAAGGAGACGGCTATTGACAATATTACCTGCTTCTATCAATAGGGTTTGTAGAACTACTTTTTTTGGGGCTTTTTCTTTTAGGATAACAGCTACTGAGGTTTTAACAGACCTGATCAGCCTTTCTCAGCTTCCTCCCATGTGTGGCGCTGAAGGACTTATAAAATGCCATTCTATATTGTGAGTTGTTAGATCCGACGTAATTTGGTTCTGATCAAGTTCTTGCAAAGCTTTCTTCAACTCTTTTTCGGCACCTCTTAAATTGGTACCATCATCTGAAGAAGTATTTTTCAGGAATCTTCTTCGGCCAGCCATTCGTCTGATGGCCATAATAGTGGAGTCAGTACTCAGGCTTTACGCTACTTCCAGATGAACTGCACGGGTGCTCAGGCTATAAATTAAACACCGTATCGCTTCTCTTTTTGCCTACACTTGCTAACGAACATCGGACCAAAGTAATCCATACCTGTTATTGTGAACGGTCTCACAAACGAAGTTAATCGGCAGGATGGTAGTGGTCTCATTTCTGGTACTTCAGTTTTCGCTCGTTTATTTTTGCACCATTGACAATTAACCATGAATTTTTCATCGCAGACCTGACGTTCAGTATCCAATATTGTTGTTGAAGTTCATTAACAACATATGCTTGTCCATTATGATTTGCCTTTAGGTGATAATGGAAAATTAATAATTTAGTCGAGCGATTTTTTGGATCAAGACTGATAGGAGATCCTGTATGTTCTCCCAAATCTTTTGAATGGATCAGTCTACTTCTTAGCCGAACTATCAGGATTTGAAATTAGTGATAATTTGGACAATCTGCTACATGGTTCAATAGCTTGACCATTTTGTGAACAATGAACTTCTCCTTCGAAATCTTCTGATTGTACACACTTTATCCATAACTTTACAGCAAATTCGATTTCATCAGGTGTCAGTTTTGTTGATAGCTGCGATTTCTCTAGTATTCTTCCTTTATATTTGATAATCCAAGCTGTTGCACGTACTTATCTCAACCATGATGACTTTTTTTTAAATTTCTGGTAGGGATTGTCTAAGATTAATTGATCCTACTTTCATGGTAGTTCCAACAAACTTTTCCTTCATTTCAGAAGTATCAGTTACTGGGTATCAAAGTGAGGCCAATTCTCCATTTCTTCTTTCAAAAACTCTAGACCATTCAACCACCTGCTCCGAGATTTCCAATCAAGATAATGACAATCTCTCGTTTCTTCATCTGACACATTCTCTTTAGTTGGTTACCACTTCCAGAACTTTTCATCAGAAGGATCCGTTATATCTACTACTTAGTGTTCCACAAACGATTTAAAATTTGAAGCGTCAGTTCTGATTTAACTAATAACATTATCCGAGTCTGTCCAAGAATGAGTACAGCTGCTTTTGATACTGTAATTCTCTTTGATTGAGATCGCCAGTCTGCTACCCAAAACTGCAGCCTGAAGTTCAAGTCTCGGTATAGACATTGGTTCCGATGGCGTTACCCTAGACTCAGCCATCACCAGACTCACTACAGTATATTCTTGCATCTTGACCCGAAAGTATGCAACAGCTGAATAAGCTTGTGTGCTGAAGTCACAAAAAACATGGAGTTGTATGTCTTGAGCCTTGAATATATCTTGTACATAACATCGAGAAATCTTCAATACTCTGATATTTTCAGCTCCTTCAACCAAGATCTCCATTTCTTCAAAAGGTGTACGTCAATTTCATTGTTCCAGTCAATTTCATTGTTCCAGTCAATTTCATTGTTCCAGTCAATTTTAGAATGCCAAATGTCCTGAAGTAATATTCTGGCTTTCATGGTAAAGTTTCTGAGAAAACCGAACGGGTCAAAAATCGACATCACAATTCTCAGTACGCTTCTTTTTGTTATTCAGTTCTCAGATAAACTCTGCAATTCATCATCACTCCATTTTATAGAAAATAAGAAGTTGTCGTCATTAGGGCTCCAAACTAATCCCAACACTTTCTTGACAGGTAACAAGGATTCTTTGTCAAAATCCATGTCTTTCTTAGTGACACTCCTTAATTCTTCTGGAATGCTTCTCAAGATGAACTTCGATGACTTCAGAGATGAGTTTCTTCACTTCTTCGACGGTATCGACACTGTAATAATCATCCACATAGTGTTGTTTGTTTATAGCTTGGACAGCATCTGGAAATGTCTTTTTGAATTCTAAAGCGTTCTTTCTCATATCGTACTGTGCAGTGGAAGGAGAAGATACAGCTCCAAAAATCATTAAAACCATTTCATACCCATCTGGTTCAACGTATCCTTCTCTATCCCTCCACAAAAATCTTTGCAATCTTTTGTCTTCAGGTCGGATGTGTACTTGGTGGAACATATTCATTACATCTCTGGTAAACGCAAAAATTTTTTGGTCGAAATTTGAATATCACACCAAGCAAGGAATTCAACAAATCTGGTCCCTTAAGAAAAACATCATTTAGGCTAATACCATTTTATTCTTGCTGCAGCATCAAAAATAAAACGTGTTTTACCAGGCTTGTTAGTATAAGTACAGCAAAGTGAGGCAGGTACCATATTTCATCATGTTTCTGATTTAATTTATCTGCAGATAGCTTCCTAGCATACCCCTTCTCCAAATAATCTGATATTTTCTTTGCATATTCCTTAGAAAAAAGTTCATCTCTGTTCTTTTTTTTCAATGGATTTAAGTTCAGTAAATGCTGCGAATTTGCATCTAGGTGAATGAAAATTATCCCATCTCCACAATAATCCTGTTTTCCATCTGTTGCACACTGTTTCTTTCCGTGGTTCTATCAAGAATTTCGGTAGCGCTAATATCTGCGAGTTTTGATGAGTCCCATGAAGTATAACACCCATACAGTCTATTTCGAAAGAATTCCTAACCAGTTCGTTCCAATCGTAATTTTGAAGGTTTACAAAAAATGAGAATTCATATATACGGCCCAAATGAGGTTTTCCAATATTTCCCTGGATAACCCATCCTAATTTGGATTTGGAAAGAATTGGTGCATTTTTTCTTTCTTCATGGACTTCTTTCTGTCAATAATCAGACCAATGTTATCTTGCCCAATCAATTTTTTTTTGTTTTCGTCAATTAAAGATGGAATTTGTATTTGTCTTGAATGCACAAATTTTTTATTGAAATTTTTCATGTTTATAGACTGAACTGGCAACGATAAATCTCCAACTGTCCTCAAAGTAAATAATTCCTGTTCTTGTTGTAGAATTTTTGATGATACCTTTGTCAAAAATTGCTCTTTACAGGTGAGTTAATCCATAGAATTTTAAGGTTTTCTGTTGGTCCTGTTGCACCTATTTGATGAGCAACAGAAGAATCTATCATTGTGATCGTAGATGCATCGTCAAAAAAGGAGTAGGTATTGAATGAACCATTTGGACCAGTCAGATCCACAGGTGCTATCCTCAATAGAATTTCATTAACACTTTCAAAACTATTAAATTGACAGTTGGTTTCTTCTTCTGAAATCCTCTGGATATCATTATGCAACAAAGGATGATGCTCGAAGGTGCAATTATTGATTTTGCATTCATTTTCACTTTTACAGAATCTTGCTTGATGAGACGATCCCAGACAGGTGAAGCATACCTTATTTACCCTCTCCCAATCCCATCGTTTGTCTACTTCAAGTATGTTGAACTCATGGCACTTATCAACTTTGTGCCCATCTTTTTTACAAAATTCACACTTGAAAACTGTTCATTCATTGTGTTTTTTATTGTGAACTGATGTTCTACACACATATATTTTTCTTCTATCCTGATCCACATCTTTATCAATAACATACATGACAGCATCTCTGGTTTCTTCCAACTTTAACGAAAATTCTGAAATTGTTATTGATTTGTTCTGTCTTTTCAGTTCTATAATTTTCCTAACCCATTCCATCTATGCTCTAAGCTTTCTGAGTACATATTCTTGCTGCTTCAGTTGAAATTCATAATTAGTCCTAAGATTTTGTTGATAGCATATTACGCTTTTTTTCATTCACATCTCCGATATGGTATTATTTTATGAGGAAACTCTTCTTTTTCGGATATAGTTTTCAAACTTCAAGAAAGGGCGGTTCGAATAATTGCGAATGCAGGTTATAAGGACACTTGCCGATCTATATTCAAGGATTTGGGATTGATGCTCCTTCCTGCATTATGTATCTATGACAAGCTGCTTGACATCCACGAACTTATGAATGAATTCAATAATAATGCATACTTCCATGACTACAGTACTCGTAGTTCAGCACTCATTAGGCCTTCCAGATACAGACTGCATAAGTCTGCATCCAGTTCCGTCAATACAAATCTATATAACATGCTTCCATAACTAGTAAAAAAATATACAAACTATAAATTAAAAATTTTCATCAAAAAGGAATTTGTCTCCAAATGTTACTAAAATGCAGAAGAGTATATGGCTAACCCACCTGTTGTACCAGTGTTCAACAGTTGATGTATAAATTGTGTGTATTTATGAATGAAGTAGTCCATACTCGAAGTGGAGTAATAAAATTAGTAAGTAAAACTCGAAGTCGTTTCCACAATCTATATTTCACCCCAATGGCAGGGGAACGCAGCTTTGGCAAGCAACTTGTCAAAGTATCTGCGTTACAAGAAAGTCAAAATCATGTTTTCGAGCATAATAATGCTCATCTTCAGTTGAAGTAATACAGGGGTTAAACTGAAATATATGAAACTTACAAAAACTTGGAGCCAAAATGCCATGTGGGTATCCATTTTGCTAATCAGGCCTACTTGTATTCTTGACCTGCTAAAACGTTTTTATTTACATAACGTAGTCAAATGCACGCTATCCATCTATCTATCTTCCATTATCCAATTCGAGTTCAGTTTCTTCACTACATCATTGAATACCTGAGAATTCGAAAGATACTCTGGATATCTTTAACTTCTCACCGTTACTGCCAAATTGTTGATTTTATTTGAAATATCTAAAATATTCTCAAGCTTATCTTCTTTCATACATGGAATCTTTTGAACTGCTTCGATCAGGTCCTGTATTATTCCCGGTCTTCCATATCTTAGTTCTCATGTTTTGATTATTTTTGAAACTTCTTGTGTAAAACTCAGTAAGGCATTCACGGATTCTCTTGCTTTACCTTTGAGACATTTCTGCAGTCCAATGATATTTTCTGAATCAAAATAACCAGAAATTTGTTTATATTCAGCGTTTCTGACCTATTTTCTATATGGTCTGCTTTCGGTTTCATCTCTTCCAAATTGTTCACCCAGTCTTTAACATACGACGTCTTTGAAGACACATATTGTATTTCTTCTTGAACAGATGAAAATTGGCTTGAATTTGAATGTCCTTTTAACTCTGTTTCTTTTTCTACAAGTCTTCTTTTAATTTCAGCGAGTCTTCTTTCCCCTCTCCATTTCTATTTCTGATTGCCTGCGTTTGATGTAACTACTTTTCGTCATAATGGATGACGATTTTTCAGATTTCTTTTTTTGTCGACTAGAAACCTTGCTTGATCCAATATTTTCCGACTTGAGAGATGCGTTTCCAAGACGTACCTGACTTTCATTGACACCTATGTTTTCAGGATGAACCTTATCATTTCTCGTCGCTGAATTTTGCAAGTTTTCATCGCCTGTTAGCTGTTTCTTCATGGCATTATCCAAGAACCTGGCTGGTACTATTCTCTTAGTTACTCTAGCACTTTTTCTTGGGGCTAAATATTTCGAAATTTTCCACTAGCTGGTTTGTTTACGAGAAAGACCACTATGTATCGGACACCGTTTATAGTTTGGTTTGCAAATAACTGGAATTTAAGTTTATATTTTTTGATTGAATTTGTCAGTGACAAGACACCAATTCTCTGACTGACTCATGTCTAATATCACTTTTTTCTACAGCATAAAAAATTAACAACAATTAAAATACAAAGCAATGAGAAAATTAGAAAATATTCCGCAGGAAAACTGCCGTTTCAGCGGTTGCAAATACTGTCCAAATGAACACAATACTTTTCTACATGAAGATACTTCGGTGCTGCACAACGCGCACGTAAAAACAGACAAGAATTACTTAGACACGGCCGACAAGACCGAGTCGAGCGAAGTCAAGACGGATAGTAGTGGAGAGGCAGAAGGGCAAAATTACAAATTTGGCTCACCCCGAAATGTGACCAGCAACCACTGTGCTAGATTTCATAATACAAGTTAAATAGATGATATTTCGGCCGGTGGTCACTGTGTATGAGTGGGACATTCTTCTCTGGATGCCAGTTTGGAAAATGGCGGAAGCAAATATTTGATTATTCGTACTTTGGAAACCACTCAACCAAAAAACTTGATCTTGGTGTCAAATTATACGTTTTTGGGGTCAAGGAATTCAAAAAATTCAATAATTCATTTATATATACAACCCATCTTCTATTTTTTTAATTGGTGATCCATGTATGGCATTAAATCAACTAATATTCAATCATTTTTCAACTAATACATTATTTCTTTATTGAAGAAAATATAAGAATGATATTTCTTCTTACCAAAACATGAAAACCACAATAACATATAATATTTATACTTTTTCTCAAACAAACAAAAATGAAAACGTCCTTTTTGCGTGGCCTAACTTTCCTGTGTGATATAATAGAAATGAGAAACTCACACAGTTTCGTCGTCATCATCCTTGTTTGGATATATATTCTTACACTGCTCAAGAGATCACCCACACACTTTGAGACATGGTAGCTTGTTTACTGTACACAACACAATTGAATCGAGCACAGTCTGTAGTACATCCGCACTGCACGAGCTGCTTGTATTCAGGTGGAAATGGATTTTTTTCCATCAATTTAGGTTTTATTTCACCATTTTGCTCGTACCATCCGCAATCAAGTAAATCAGGCAACAATGACTTAGCCTCCAGTGCTTTTTTCCACGCAAATACTTGGTAATGTGCACGCTGGATGTGTAGCTTCAATGAAGCATATGTAGGAGAAAGCATTTCTGTTAATTTCTTCCCAAACTGTAATCCCCGAAGTACATTTATTTATTTTAGAGTTTCTGCTTTATGTAGAGAACGCGAGTAAATGCTAATGAAAAAATCTTTAGCCGATTTTATTACATTATCCGACAATGTTCAAACACTAATTTCGGCAAGCATTTTAGGGGTTTTCAGATAAACTGCCCATGCAATCTTTTTTCGAATGCCATTTGGCTGACTGGTTGTGTCACATCCAGTAATCGAGTGAAAACCAATAATAGATTCTCGCACATCAGATGGTATGCCTAAGAATATTTTGTGCACAGGTACAAATATTTTATGTGATGATGTTCCTTTGGAAATCCATACTTCGTCTGCGTGAATATCTTGGAACATGTTCACTAACATAACTAGCACATCTGTATCTGTGCATTGCACAACGATTCGACTATATCCATTATCACTTGCATCCTCTGCATGAAGCAAAGTCCTCGTATCAGCTTCTTCGTCTTTTGATATAATCTGATATAATTCCAGATGTGTAGGTAGTCTTATCACACTGTTCATAACCACCTGCTGTCACCACAACCTGATTTGGCTGTAATTTCTCAGAGGATAAATCCATTAACTGATTTGAGAGGACGTGAGTTAGTGCTTTTTTATTTTCAAGAAGCATAATGAATCCATTCCAATTATTTGGCAAGGGGACATTTCTATCTTGTATGTCACTTCTTACGAGAGGGGTACTCTTGTTTCTGCGTTTGGCCCTGGATGCTGATTTAATAGAATTATTTTTGTAGCTATCAAAGACAACATCAATTATCGTAGTGTGCTTAGAGAAATTATTCAATACTAACTTCTCAAATGTGTCCGCTAGATCACCAAAAGTTTTTGCTCTACTTGGCTTCCCGAGTGCTTGTACTAAGCCCACATCAATGATGCAGCATGTACGCTTACCAGGTTCTTCCACAGGTAGGATATATACACCATTTTTTCCTATCAAAAGTGTACCGAGCATAGCATTATTAGTTGGAAGACGAAGACATCCGTCATATGTTGTTAGTGACAGTGGGACATCATGCAATTCATATTGAAGTAACTGTTTCAAATCAATATTTCGCCCACTATCGGCAGCAACAACAAGTCTTCGTAATAGTTAAACATAAGACACCTTACTTTTACGTTTTATTTCTTTGGCAGGAACAACTTTACCCAAACTTTTGAATGTTTTTGAGTTGTGTCTTGATATTTTGTCGAATATTGTTAAATGGGAATCAGGCTGCATTCGATCATTAATGAAAGATTTCGTAGCATCCTTTCCACTTTCTAATGCTGTGAGTATATCTTTCTGGATGTCTTCTGAAGCAACTTCCTTGGTTGAAATATTTAGCAAATAAGGAGTATCACACAAACGTCAAACTTTCCTCTTTCAATGTGTGGTTGCTCATCCAAGTCTTCGAGATCTGCCAAACCTCCTTCTTGCGTCTTCAGCGGTCATTGTATGTCAAACACCATTCGTCACGTGCTGACTCATTTCTTGTTATTCCGATTAATCCTCCAGATGATTTGCTCTTTTATTTACATGTTCTAGAGCTTGGTCTACAGGAATCTGGTTGAAGTGTCCTGTGGTAGATTTAATAACAAAATTGCCAGATTCAAACGCATTCTATACAACATGGCGGCAGGTGCAAGTTCGCTGCCACTTCACTCCAAGCAAAATAGTGAATACATTGTCAAAAAAAAGTTGTGAATAAAGTAAAGTGTATTAAATGTGAAGAAGTGTTTCATACTGCTTGTCTCAGGCAAGCAAATGATACAAAAAAAGGAGATTGCAAACACGCGGCAGAAAATCCATGCAATCGAATCAGTTAGAGTGATTCTATTATTACAGAGGAAACATTTATCAAAGAGGAAAATAAACTTCTAAGATCTACATTTCGGGACAAGCATAAAATCATAAGTGACAAAGAGATAGTCATCTCATTGATGAACCATAAAATTGCATTCCTTGAAAATAAATGGTAACAATATACTCACATTCCATCAAGGCCAAAAAAAAACTTCGGGCAAACAGTCGAAAAAGATGACCCACTAAGTAAAAGCCCAGATGAAAAAAAGGGACACAAACCAAACCCTATCAATGAATCAGAAGTAACTAAGAACAATTCAGAAGCAGGAAATTCCCAACTACAGGATGATTCAATTTTCAAAATGGATCAGATTGCACCTAAAATTATGCAAATACAAACTGAACAGAAAATGAAGGAAATTATAATGCTGACAAAAAGCGACGAACATCAAAAGGACTACCAAGTTGTAACAAAAAGAAAAAGAATGCACGACATGGAAAGCGGTGATGAAAACGAAGATTTTCGTGGAAAACAAGAAAATAAAAACAAGATGATATGGTAGTTCGTGTCACGGGTGCCAGACTAGGTTAACGAGAAAAACATAGAGAAGTATGTCAAAGAACACACAAAAACAGATAATGTGTACATCAAAAAACTAAAAACGCGATATATTCGAAAGGACAACCAGTCATTCATGATTGGAGTAGAACCCCACCTCAAAGAAATGGTCTATGAACCAAACTTTTGTCCTAGAAAAATACTATAAAATCGCTTCAATTTCAAGCTAGGACAACACTTTCTGGATGATCAACCAAAAGACGGAGAAGTTCATCAACCAAGGACTTTTTTATGAATAGAGCTAAAAGCATCCCATTTACCTACCAAATCTGCCCAGATTCACAAACAACTAAGGACACTTCTTACAACAAAAACCTCAAACTAAGTGACAGCATTAGAACAAAGGACTCAAACTTAAGTATCTTTCATCTCAAGTACAATGTCTCAGCAATAAGCGGGACGACTTGTCTATGTTCTTATCAGATAATCCGTGCTGTGTGGCATGCTTTAGTGAAGTATGGCTGACAAGTGAGCAACTTCAGTCCGCCGGTGTAAGTAACTACAAATTGGTAAATTATTTCTGCAAAAAGAAATTTAAACATGGAGGTGTTGCGATTTTCATAAAAGAAAATCTATTCGCTATGGAAATCAATGTAAGTAATTTTTGTACGGAATTAGACGCTGAGTTCACAGCTATACTTATTCAAAATATTGTTATAGTAACAATCTATAGATCGAACCGTGGTAACTTTGATACGTTTTTGAATTCTTTGGATAATTTGCTGGAATATCTCAATAAAAAATACCCAAACATCATTCTGCTAGGAGATTTTAATGTCAATTTTCTCACAGGCAATAAAGAAATAACCGGTCTCCATAATACCCTCCTTTCTTATAACCTCGAAACTCTGTTATGTGAACCAACGAGAGTTACTCAACAGTCTTGTATCGTCATGTATCGACAACAAATGTACTAACATCAAATATGAAAAAATTGGAATTATAAAAGAAGATATTTCTGACCACTATGGCCAATTTATCGAAGTCGAGATAGAAAATTGTTCAAACCAGGGTGAAAATGCACCCAAACAAATTGGACAAATCAGTGAATTGGGTAGAGCTGAATTTGTACAGCATATGAACAGAGTATGGTCAAGCAACTATTTAACTGATGTTCCAAATATCCTCTCTGAATTTTTATGTGAAAATATTACATATGCCATAGAAACAGCATTTCCCTTGAAAAATACAAATCAAAAACTTCGAAAACCTAAGTGGTACACTGACGAACTGAAAATTATGAAGGCGGATGTAAGACAAAAAAAAAACATCAATATATAAAGACAGGAGATTCTGAAGTAAAACGTGCGTATCACACTACAAAAAAAATGTATACAGAAAATGTGAAGAAAGCAAAAAGGTGTATGTATGATATAATATTATCACATACAGTAAGAACTCGGCAAAAACAGCTTGGAAAATTGTTAATGAAACACAGGGTAAGTCAGGTAATAGTATCAATCAGAATAATACCTGTCTTACTGCAAATGATTTCTGTGAATTTAGCTTCACAATGATTGATAACATTATTAAACAAATACCTCCCACGGATGAATCTGGGGATGAACTCGTAAAAATAACTGTGAAAGACTCGGTATTTTTGAGTCCCACAGATGAATAAGAAATAACAAGCCTCATAAAAGCACTCAAAAATAGTTCAAGTATGGATGCATATAACATAAGCTCCAAAATAATCAAACTCATTCCGGAAATCCTAAGCACACCACTTGTACACCTAGTTGATACCTGCATGGAGAAGCGAGAATTTCCATCACACCTGAAACTCTGTAGAGCAACCCCAATTATGAAAAAAGGCAATATAATTGACTGTGATAATCATAGATATATAACAATTACCCCCATAATATCAAAAATGATTGAAGTAGTTATTAAAGACAGTATAACGAGCTTTTTGGAAAAGGGAAAATATCTTGATGAACATCAATATGGCTTTCGAGCGCTCAGACCAACTTCACAAGCTGTTTCTCAGATAGTTCACTCAATAGCAAACAATTTAGACGTAGGGATACAAACACGTGCAATCCTATGCGACTTGTCGAAAGCTTTCAACAGTGTCTCAAATGGCATCCTATTAAAAAAGCTCCAGAAATATGGGATACGAGGACCAGCTCTTCGACTCTTTGAAACATTCCTACAACAATGTGACCTCCACGACCATACAAATCAAACATGGTGTGCCTCAGGGTTCAGTCCTGGGGCCACTGTTGTTTATAATCTACCTGAATGATCTGCCATCTTTCTTAGATATAGCAGATGTATTCATGCACGCAGACGACTCGACTTTCTTAATCAGAAACAGGAATCTCGAAGAGATAGATAGAATATCAGGTGAGACACTGTCACGAGGTGAAGCTTACTTCAACGCAAATAGTCTATCCTTGAATGAAAACAAGACCAAAGAAATAACTTTCGCAAAAATAGGGACATAGCAAATGATATATCAAGTTACTAGGATTTCACATAGACCCCAACCTAAACTGGAAAGAACACGTTCAGTCAATTCTTATTACGAAATCTAAGAGAAACATTATCAGTTGAAGTACTAAAAACTATATACCTACTATGGTATGGTTCACTGCCACCTAACGTTTGGGATTTTATTATGGGGCACAAGCTCGGCGTGCCACCTGCTATTAATAAGTCAAAAAAAAATTCTACAAACTATGGCGAAGGCTGGACCGAGGGTACATGCCAAACCACTGTTCATCAAAATGCAAATTCCAACAATTCCATGAATATATATATATATATATATATATATATATATATATATATATATATATATATATATATATATATATATATATATATATATATATATATATATATATACAGAAGAATCCTTTAAATTCGGGTATGCAGTCAACAAGGGTATGGAAAAAAAAAGTGTACTCTTTTTTCTATTCAAGCTTTCGAGTCATTTATTGGCTCTTCATCAGGAACTCTACAATGAATTGAAATTGAAACATTATTTGATTTGAGAGAAATTAGGCACGTGTGTACTTACGAAAGTGAGGTTATGAATCCCTTGCACTCGCCGTACTATATGAAATATCATGTCACAACGGACAACACTCTTGATACAATATTAAAATGACAAAACTTTTTTAAAATATGATTAAAAATGATCATGGTAGATTAAAATAATTGCGAAACACCATTTAAAATTACACAAGGGCTCTTATGGAGGCCATGATGGATTAAAGAGGAAATGATGTATATGAATGACAATGACAAATGAATAATGAAGTTGACACTTGGCAAGCAATGACATATTACTAGTGACCTTGTTGCCAACATACAGTGAAATGGAAAATAGTAACACTAAATTGCTAAGGGGTACCAACATGAAAATTATTAAAGTGAATTTTGGTCTCTCTCATAAGGAGGGCGACTGAGTAAATATGAATAAATTGAGCTCAGATTATCAATATCAGTTCTGGAATTCATTGAGTTAAGTTCTTTGAAAATTTGTGTAATTTCGAGAAAGGTTCTCTTTTTTAAATTAGATTCATGTTCTAAGATAGTCACATCATCATAATTTGGGTTATGGTCAAGAGAAATAGTGTGATGAGCTAAAACAAGTTTTTTTTAAATTTCTGATATCACTTTTATGGGAGGTGATTCTGTCTTTCAATTTCCTTTTAGTTTGGCAAATATATTTCTTTTCACATTGGGAACAAGGGATGCAATAAACTAAATTTGAGTTGTCTAATATAGGATCTTTGTCTTTTAATTTTGAGAAGATATTATTTAATACCATTTGGTTTTTATAAGCAATTTTGATATTCGGAATCTTGCAAAACAATTTATTGAATTTATAATTCAGAGATTGAATATGTGGAAAAGAGAGATAAAAAGTTGGTTGTAAATTGTTACTAGTAGAATTATTGATTGTATTATTATTATCATTATCATTATTATTGGAATTAATAGAATGATCAATATCTATGGAGGATCTACCGAAAATCAGTTTATACACTAGTTTTCGTGGGTAGCCACTATTAATGAAAAGTTGCAAAAGTTTTTGGAGATTAATTGTTCTTAATGAATTGTGACTTGTTTTGATTACTCTGTTTTTCATACCAAGTACTAGATTTATCTTTTGTCTGTGTTGATGATATGATTCATAGTGTTAGAATCTTCCTGAGGCACCTGGTTTGGTATACCAGCTGGTGATTAAAGTATTGTCTACCCTTCTGATTACTTTCGTATCTAAAAAGGGGACACTTTGTTCGATGTTCCCTTCTTCAATGGTAAATTGTAATTTTTCATGGTAGGAGTTGAAAACAAGTAACAATTCTTGAAGTTTGTCCTGAGGGGCACTTAAAATAATGTCATCTAAAAATTTTTTTAAAAAGGGAATTTCAAATTAAATTTTGTTTAAACAATTTTCAATGAGGTCATCCATAACATATTGAGCAATTATCGGGGAAACCGGGATTCCCATTGGCATACCTAGGCATTGTTTATAAATTTTATTTTCAAAACTGAAGACTGTTGTGTCATATAAAAAATCAATTAATTTTAAGAATAATTGTTCAGAAACTTTGCAATGTAAAGAAATATTGTTCGCAATGTGAAAAGAAATATATTGGCCAAACTAAAAGGAAATTGAAAGACAGAATCACCTCCCATAAAAATGATATCAGAAATTTAAAAAAAACTTGTTCTTTAGCTCATCACACTATTTCTCTTGACCATAACCCAGATTATGATAATGTGACTATCTTAGAACATGAATCCAATTTAAAAAAGAGAACCTTTCTCGAAATGACACAAATTTTCAAAGAACCTAACTAAATGAATTCCAGAACTGATATTGATAATCTGAGCATAATTTATTCATATTTACTCAGTCGCCCTCCTTATGAGAGAGACCAAAATTCACTTTAATAATTTTCATGTTGGTACCCCTTAGCAATTTGGTGTTACTATTTTCCATTTCACTGTATGTTGGCAACAAGGTCACTAGTAATATGTCATTGCTTGCCAAGTGTCAACTTCATTATTCATTTGTCATTGTCATTCATATACATCATTTCCTCTTTAATCCATCATGGCCTCCATAAGAGCCCTTGTGTAATTTTAAATGGTGTTTCGCAATTATTTTAATCTACCATGATCATTTTTAATCATATTTTGAAAAAGTTTTGTCATTTTAATATTGTATCAAGAGTGTTGTCCGTTGTGACATGATATCTCATATAGTACGGCGAGTGAAAGGGATTCATAACCTCACTTTCGTAAGTACACACGTGCCTAATTTCTTTCAAATCAAATAATGTTTCAATTTCAATTTATTGTAGAGTTCCTGATGAAGAGCCAATAAATGACTCGAAAGCTTGAATAGAAAAAAGAGTACACTTTTTTTTTCCATACCCTTGTTGACTGCATACCCGAATTGAAAGGATTCTTCTTTAACTTAGACAGTCGTCTAACCTTCACAACTTCTTATATATATATATATATATACATATATATATATATATATATATATATATATATATATATATATATATATATATATATATATATATATATATATATATATATAAAAAAAGAAACTTGCTTCTATCGGGGATTCGGTCTGGGAAAAGAAGTATACTCTTTTTTGCTACCCGAGCTTTCGCAAATTTTTATTTGCTTTTTCGAGGGCTACAATATAATTATATGAACACATGTATAAAGTTAAAAAAGGTATAACATACTGTGCAATGTGAGGTTTTCTTCGATGTTGAAAGTACATAATTAAAATTGAAAAATAGAAAACGAAAAACTTGACACGAACATTTTTGAAGGACTGATCATTTGTTTGTTGATGTCAAATAATATGAGGACTATACAGAGTCGTAAGTTTCAGGTATTAATATCTGATGTATGATTATGTGGTAAAAGAATGTAAGAGTAAATTTTGCTAAGATTATCAATGTCAGTTTTTTTGTTCATATTATCAGTTTGTTAACTTATTTCAGCCATTTCCAAAGAAAGTCTTTTGTTGAAATTTTTTTCCACATGTAATATTTTTGTATCATCATAGTTCATGATATGATCATTATCTAATACATGTTTGGTTAAGGCACAAGAGTTTTCTTTCATAGTTCTACAATTGCTTTTGTGCAAAGCTATTCGTGATTTTAAATTATTTTTTGTTTGACCCAAATATTTTTTGTTAAAATCAAGACAGGGAATTTCATAAAATCCATTGGACTTTTCTGTTATAGAATCTTTTTGTTTCAATTTAGTAAACAAGTTTTCCAATGGTTTGATTTTCTTTTGTGCAATTTTGATATTTTTTTCGTGCTTGAAAACATTTATAATTTTGCTGGAGAGTTCAGGAATGTACGGTATAGAAGCATATTTAATAATTTGTGGAACTTCAATTTGATGGTGATCTGTATTTGTTTCATTATTACTAGAAGTAGTATTGTATAATAATTTTTTCAAGAAATGAGATGGATAAGAATTATTCAATAGTATTTCATATAATAATTTGATATTCTTGTCTCTCAAAGTCGGATGTGCTAATTTCTCAATTCTGTTCTTAAGAGCTAGTACTAAGTTAAATTTCATTTTTTTTGGGTGGCTGGAAAGGTAGTTCATGTATCTTCCTGAACTAGTAGGCTTTATGTACCAATCCAGTATTATAGTGTTATCAGATGTTCTGATGAGTCGAGTATCTAGGAAAGGTACAGAGTTATTATTCTCCTTCTCAACAGTAAACTGTATAAATGGATTATAACTGTTGAAAGTAGATTGAATATCATCTATACAGTCAACTGGTACTGCACAAATTATGTCATCAACATACTTTTTTATAAAAGGAAGCCTAAACTGTAATTTGGGTATACTGAAGTCTAACAAATCATCCATTACATAATGGGCTACAATTGGAGAAAGAGTAGCGCCCATTGCAGTTCCATGTATTTGTTTATAATATGTGTTATCAAACACGAAAAAAGTGGTATCAAAAATGAATTCTATAAGTTCCATGAAAATAGATTTTGTTAATTCGGTATGAATACTTATATCTACCCAATGTTTATCAATACTTGACTTTATCAAATTTAGTGGAATGTTACTGAAAAGCGAAATAACGTCTAGACTTATAATGACAAAGCCTTTGGGTAGTTGAATTTGTTGTATATAATTTGAAAATTCGAAAGAGTCTTTAACATAATATTCATTATCACTATTGTAGGAAAAAGTCAAGATATTTGTGACTAACTGTGAGATTTTACTATTAGGGGCATCAATGGAGGAAATGATTGGTCTCAAACTTAGCGTAGGTTTGTGAGTTTTTGGTAAGCCATATAATTTTGGAGTGATTGAATTGTATATTGTGAATTCTTTTTTGTCAGAAAGACTAATGTGCTTTTTATCATAAATTTTTTTAATGAGCGCATTTGACTTTTGTTGGATGGTTGAAGTTGGATTACGGTTCAATTTTGTATAGTATGTTTCGTTGTTCATGATAAATCCAAATATTGTGCTATAGACATGATAACAGTGATATTGCCCTTATCAGATTTCGTAATGATCATTTTAGGATAATCATTGATGAAGTGCCTAGTTTTTTTGTAAATGTATGAAAAGTAACTGTTAGTTTTAGGTTTATGAAGAAAATTTGTCAAAATATTTGTGATTTGGGCCCTGAATATATCTCTTTTGTTATCGTCCACATTTGCTATCAGATTTTCTATGTCTGCCAATAAATGAGTAATTTTGATCTCCTTCGTTTCTGGTTGAATACTAAATTTGTGTCCAAGAGACAAAAAGGCCAAGATATCGCTAGGAATATCAATATCAGTTAGATTTTTTATCCAACTATCTACTACCTTTAATTTATCTTTCTTCTCATTTTTCAAATTGTTGAATTTATTAATGTTACGTTTTTTTATGAGAAAAAATAAACGGTTATACTTAACTTGTTGTCGGTTTTTGAATTCGTCCCATACGTGATTGGGAAGTATTTTATTAATTTCACTGGATAAATTGGTTAGTAGGCTTTCTAACTCTATAAGATTCTCATGCGTTACCTTAATTTCGAGAGACAAAATTTTGTTTTTTAGTTTTTCGTTGAATTTTAATACTAGTTGTCCAGTTCTTCCATTATTCGTTTCTATCAAGTTTTCTATATTCTTTACATTTTTAATTATATGATTCGGAAAAGCACCATGAGTTCTACATTTGAGTAGAAATATCTTCCTGTTTCTCATGGAGGCAATTCTCATGTTAGTTTTACACCAGCACTTGAGGTTTCCTGTTGTTAATTGTCCATATTCTGCAGTGATACGCTGGTAGAACCCCATCCTTCATAAAGAGGAAATTATATCTGGGAAAAGAAGTATACTCTTTTTTGCTACCCGAGCTTTCGCAAATTTTTATTTGCTTTTTCGAGGGCTACAATATAATTATATGAACACATGTATAAAGTTAAAAAAGGTATAACATACTGTGCAATGTGAGGTTTTCTTCGATGTTGAAAGTACATAATTAAAATTGAAAAATAGAAAACGAAAAACTTGACACGATAATTTTTGAAGGACTGATTATTTGTTTGTTGATGTCAAATAATATTAGGACTATACAGAGTCGTAAGTTATAGGTATTAATATCTGATGTATGATTATGTGGTAAAAGAATGTAAGAGTAAATTTTGCTAAGATTATCAATGTCAGTTTTTTTGTTCATATTATCAGTTTGTAAACTTATTTCAGCCATTTCCTAAAAAAGTCAAAGTTCAATTTTGTATAGTATGTTTCGTTGTTCAACAACGTATTTTTTGTTTTAATTCCGAGAGTTCTAACCTTTGACAGATGTTTCGTGCTAACGCACTCATCAGAAACACAAAAACAAAAATGGGAATAATACGGGGAGCGAAATTCACAAGTACAATACTCGCAACAAAGAATTGTACAGACTATCTCGAGTAAACTACACCAATACAATGAAGCAGACTGACTATCTGCCAATTAAACTGTATAATCTTTCACCGGTGGACTGGAAGACATTATCTACAAAAAAACTGAAACACTATTTAAAGAATCACTGCTGTTAAATCCACTTTATGATATTGAAGATGTTATATCCCATATATGGGCCTAATTATTTAATATTGTCTATTTATCATTCTACTTTACACAAAGCCTAGTTTTTGTGATTAATTTATTTTTACCTATTTCACTACCTTTTATCTTTACATAATTTCACATATTTTGAACATTTTTATAATCCTACAGTCTTGACGTATCTACACAATTATGTTGTGAATTTATCTAATAAACAGTTTTGTAATTTTCGAAGGTCAATGAATATCTTATCTTATTTTATCTATTATACACATCAGGCGCAGTTGTGGAAAGCTGTTTCATATCTGAGAGATAAATGGGTCCATACCTAGCGTAATTGGTGTGGTCATTGCCATCCATGGAATAATTTTGCTAAGCGAACTCAAGTGTAGTTGCCGTATACCTTCTCGTTCTGCTCTAACAAAGTCCAAGAGTGTTTGCACCATATAATAAGGTTTCTTCAAATTCAATGAACATTTTTTGTAATATTTTTGCTTTAGGAAATAATTCATTTTTCACTGTTTCTTGGATACCACTGGAGTTGTTAATTTTGAACTTGCTCACTCAAATCACACAATTGTTCAATGTCGCTATCAACTGTTCTATCAGTTTCATGAACCCATTGCAGAAATTTTGTCCGATAGATTCTCCACAATGCTTCGTATGTGAGAGAGTGTGTACGAATTCTGTTCCAATTCTTTCCATCCAGAATGTTCTGAGATGTAGTTTCAGTAAATACACCAGATTCAGTCCAAATATTTGTGAGCCCACTATGTGAAAAATATTGTCCTACAGCAATTAGAAAGTTCATTGCAATGTAAAAAGACCCAAGACGTAGTACCAAACCTTGGCACTCTTCAGGTCGGTACCACGTCAGCTCTTTCGCTGTGCTGTACAGAGATTCATCACAAGTAAGAACTGTATGTTTTAAGCCGTGCAATTTTTTGACAACGGTCGATTACTGTCCATAATGTGTCATAATCAGTAGCTGGTGCCGGTATGATAGGGAGGTATCCAACAGTAGTAACCTGAGTATCCGTTTCCGAAATTACTTGGTTGAACCCTCTCCATGCAGAAACATGTTGCTCGTCTTCAGTATTGGATGAACGAGACAGTAACCAAGCAATGTCCAGGGCATGCACTTTTTCTTCAACAATTTCATTAGTTTGTAGTAGATCATCTGCATTTTGTGTACTTGAAAATTTTGGAACAATACGTCTATATAGTTTGAAGGCAAGATTTCACTCAACTCGGAGGGAATGTCCTTGATAACTCGCTGTGGTCCAATTGTTTTTGGTAGATCGGGTGCATGATTCGGAGCAGGACCTCGCTGAAATGCAACCATTTTCGTTACATGAAAAGTTCCTTTTCCATCTAACGTCTCTTCATTGATATCTAAATTATCAGACGCAAATTGTGCAAAGCGACCAAACACAAAATTTTCTGGAATAAATGTGTTTTCATTTATTGTGAATCTCTGCAGTTGATTTTTATAAATGCTAGAATGAATACGTTGCACTCGTTCATAACTGATGCTATGTCCACCAGCATGCAGGAGCTGTACAAGATGTTTTGACCGTGTTGCTTGATGTACAATTTCCAATTTGCTTTGGTGTTAGTTTTTGACCTTTAGATGCTAATGATACTATATCTTGAAGAATGCTCAGTAGTTTTACTTCTTCTGGATAGTGTTCTTCAATAGTTCTGTTGACTAACATCTTGAGAAGCATATACAAACTCTCAGGAATGGTATTTTTGGCATGATCAATATTGAGATTACCATACGATGTATGTCCTTCGGTTGAATTTAAATCTGTACGAATCTTGGCTGTGATAAGTTGTAGAGCTTGTAGAAATACACCTTCTCCACTTGGAGAGTCAACAATTGTTAATTCATCTTCTAATTCTATTTTATGAATTTTGTCTGTCTCGATTTTCAATGCTTGCATTGCTACGGAAACTGGAACGCGAGAGAATATTATCATTGATTGTGATCGCTGAAATGGTTGCACAAAATCAATTATGTCCCCATAATATGACTGTAATCATCCTTTCAGTTTCTGTGTACTATATAAAGAGCAGTCGGATCCTTGAATTTCAGCAACCAAGTCGCGATAATGTTCAGTAACTTGATCTGAGGAATACACATGGCCAGCCTCAAAACCCTTATCTAATTCCTTCATGAGGATTGTCATTGCAATTTCGAAAGAACTGGTATCTTGAATTAATGTATTTTTGTTATCAGCATTCTTGAATCGATTGGCGCAGCATAATTTGTTATATATTGCTCAATATGCTACCTATAAGATCTAATCCTGCAGTTCGACAACGTAGTTCTTCATCGCATTTGGCAATTTCGTGAATACTGTTCTCAACATTCTTTGTTTAAACTTGTGACAATTTGATAGAACCTTTGTTTTTCTTCATTTGGAAAAATATACACAAAGACCAGTTGACAGTTGGGATTCGCCGCCTTGTTGCAGGGACAGATGTGCAGGGTTGTGTATTATCGGTATCACTGCTAGAACTAATATTTGTGATGGGGTTTTCCACAGCCTTTTTAAACCATATTTTGAGTTTGTCAATGTTGCTGTTACTGCAAAAACTGGCATAACAACTTGCTTTATGCCATTTCAGATCTTTGAGTTCTAGTTTTTCTATTTCTGGCTCGAGACGCTTCAGTACATCCCAGTTATTTACATCATTATAAGATATACGTTTATAGAAGCATTCCTTAACACGATTAACTCATTTTTTGCCACCATTCGTCAGATTTCCACTGGATACACTTCGACAAAATATGCATTAATTTCCACTTTGTTATCTCAAAGTCTCTACTCTTCACTGGCAATTTGGCAATAGGTATCAGTTCTTCATTCAGTTCAAGTTTTTCACAGTTATGATACCTTCACAAAGTAACTTCATCATATGAAACATACGTTGTGAGTTTTTCACTCCACTTTCTTGAATTGGTAGTAATAGATTATTTATTTAAATGAATGAAACTGGTATGAAATGCTATGTTTCTTATTGTGTGTCAAATTCAACTTGTTAACCAATGCAAGATATATGTTGGTTACTATGGTTTTATCAGCAATCAGCACCCAGCTTCTCTGACGTTCTTTTGTTAGTGGACACGGCTAATGGATCGGTATGAAAAATACAGTGGCAATATTGTCGGGAACGTAAATAATTGTAGGAATCGAAACAGTATTATGATAATGGTTGTTAAGTAGGTATGCTGAATAATGGTTAGGCGAATTGGGTGAAATGTGTAAACATAAATGTAGTCATTTTGAAAAATGGTTCTACATATGAATAAATTAATGAATTTGTTGAATTCCTTGACCCCAAAAACGTATAAATTGATACCAAGATCATGTTTTTAGGTTTAGTGGTTTCCAAAGTAAGAATAATCAAATATTTGCTTCCGCTATTTTCCAAACTGGCGTCCAGAAAAGAATGTCCCACTCCAACGAGCCATTACGTTGCTTGGTCCAAGGTAACGTGAGCTGAGTTTATGCGACGTCGTATCAAAAATCCAAAATAGGATTTGAGGGGGTGAAATATTTTTTCTTTTATTTTTTTAAATAGCCCTTGGCAAACCCTTGGATGATTTTAGAAAGATTTGTATTCTGCACTTTTTTTGATACTACCCCCCGTTTAGGCTGTGCGCGTGTCCGCGGATTTTCAAAAAAAAAATATAAAAAAAACAAAAAATATGATATTGTAGGGGTCGTCATTGACTTTTTTTTGGGGTGGGGGGTAGGGGGCAAAAAAAATTTGGATTTGAGGGGGTGAAATAATTTTTTTAAATTTTTTAAAATAGCCCTTGGCACACCTTTGGATAATTATAGAAAGATTAGAAAGAACAATTTTTTCTGATGCGACCTCCCGTTTGGGCTGTGCGTGTGTCCGCGGATTTTCGAAAATGAAAAAAAATAAAAAAAAAATACGATACTGCATAGGACCGTTTTTGGCTTCTTTTCGGTATTTTTTAAATTTTTTTTGGAAGAGGGGGTGGGAGGGGCAAAAAAATGGATTCAAGGGGGCGAATTTTTTTTTTAAATAGCCCTTGGCACACCATTGGATCATTTTAAAAATATTTGAAAAAGTCACTTTTTTTGATGCGACCCTCCGTTTAGGCTGTGCGCGTGTCCGCGGATTTTCGAAAAAAATAAAGAAATAAAAAAAATAAAAAAATGGAATAAAGAACAACTGAAAAATCTAGGTCAGCCAGAGGGCAGCTCGGCTTGAACCGAACAGTTTTCAAGTGATGCAATAATACCTGAAGTGTATATTGTGAAAAGTAAGGGTCCCAAGATAGATCCTTGAGGAACACCTGAATTCAGTCTTAAAAATGGCGATTGCTCTTCATCAATACAAACTTTCTGTTGCCTATTGTTCAAGTAGTTTTTGAATAGAGTAACAGCAGATTCCGACAATCCGATATAGTGCAAGATTTTCAATAAAAGATCATGATTTATTGTATCGAAAGCCCTGCTGAAATCTAGAAGAATTAATGCTGTGCAATTTCCTTGATCGTTTGCTCTGAAAATGTCGTCAGTAACATCCAGTAGAGCGGTAGTGCAACTAAAGCCTTTACGAAAACCCGATTGCACTGCGGGAAGTAGTGAAAATTTTGTTAAATGAGTCCTGAGTTGTAACTCAATAGCTCTATCTAAAATCTTCGAAAAGGTTGGTAAGATGCTTATTGCTCTCAAGTCTTTGTATTCCATGGGTAGTGCTTTCTTAGGCAAGACTCTCACCAACGCCGTTTCCCAGATCTCCGGAAAAACGTTCTCAATCAAACAGTGATTTATAATATGGGTTATGTATTGTACTATATATGGGCAACATAGTTTAATTAATTCAATATTCAGCCCATCACATCCACACGCGTTCGTTTTGATGTCACATATAGTTTTATGAACATATAGATCATTAACTTCTTCGAAGTTGAAAGTTGTATCGATTTTGACGTTGGGTTCATAAAATGTTAACAGTTCTTCAGGGGGTTCAATGACTTGCAGAGAATTGATGAAAAATTCGTTGATTTCGAGGGGATTTTTCAATTGTGGAGGAAGCGAAAGTTCTTTATCTGGAATGGTTTTAGAACTTTTTAAAGCGGTCCACATTTGTTTTTTGTCAGTAGTGTTGAACTGTTGAGTGAAATATACCCTCTTTTCATTCTTAATCGCCCTGTTGACAAAATTCTTTCAAAAAAAATCTTTATAGTATCTCAAATGAACTTCGGATTTAGTTTTTTTGTATTGCCTAAATGCCTTATCTCTGGTGGTTATCATTTCTTGTATGGTTTCCGTAAGCCAAGGAGCTCTTGGTTTCGTAACCCTGGACGTGATGAATGGGCGTGTCTGTCGAATAAATTAACAAGGCAGTTTACAAGGAAGACTATTTTTTCATCCACAGTTTGTTGATCATAAATCCTATGAAATGGAGTTAGATAGAGGTCTCCCTGAAAATCATCATTGTTGAAGTATCTGAAATTTCGATAAGTTATCATTTTTTGTTTCTGCAACTCCACAGGCAGTGTTAGCTCACAATATACGAAATGGTGATCGGATATACCATTGCTGTCGGTAACACTTTTTTGAACTACATTCTTCTCGTTTGTGATAATGAAATCTAGTAGGAATGCAGAATTATCAGTTACTCTCGTGGGACAGTCCACGATTTGACTCAATTGAAAGGGTTCCAATATACCATGAAATTTAACAACATTATTATTATCAAAATCAAGGAGATTAATATTGAAATCCCCCATGCAGACAATTTCATCAACACTTGGAAATAGTACGCCTAGATTTTGTTCGAATTCATCTAAAAATTTTGGAGTATCTTGTTGGGGCGGCTTATATATACAGTGCGGTCCAAAGGTATGGAATAAATTCATTTTTAGCGTTATTATGTATTTTATGAAAAAATCCTGAAACAGGTCAATTTTTATTGGCAATTTGACAATTTACAGTATGAAAATATTACCCCCTTCTTGCACCCCCTCTGAATTATGAGCACCACCTCAAAAATTTTAAATGAGAAGGGGGGTCGTGTGGCATCTTGTTCGAAAGGGATTTTCATTATCTGTTCAGCAATACTAAGTTTTTCATATTTGGTGCAACCATAACGAAGAAAAATTTTTATTAAAATTTAAAAATATTGACACTGTAAATTATGTATCCGTTGAAACAACCTGAAACAGGTCGATTTCTATTCTCAATTTGACAATTTATAGTATGAAAATATCACCCCCTTCTTGCACCCCTTCTGAATTATGAGTACCTCCTCAAAAAATTTGAATGAGAAAGGGGGTTGTGTTGCACCTTTTTCAAAAGGGATTTTCATTCTCTGTTCAGCAATACTGAGAAAATTTATTCTGAATATGTAAAATGTTGATAGACTGAAGGAAATAATGTAACATAATGTTTAGGAAGTATATTTCAATTTGTTTTACAGTTAAATTAAATGTTCAAAATGACCACCATTCACTTCTTGACAATAAGCAAGGCGATCTTGGAATTCTCGTAGAACATTTTGTAGGACCTCAGGGGTTATGTTGTTAATTTCTTCCGATATCCTAGTTTTTAAATCTGCAATATTGTCTGGTCTATTGAAATATACTTTTGATTTTAAATAACCCTATAAAAAGTAATCGAGAGGAGTCAAATCGGGGGATCTAGGCGGCCATTCAATCGTTCCACGTCTGCCAATCCACCTTTTGGGAAAAACTTCTGTCAAATAATCTCGAACAATACGTGTGTAATGCGGTGGAGCTCCGTCTTGTTGATACCAAATTGATCTATCTATTCCATTTGGATCATTAACATCGGGAAAAAGTCTTTTTAATGTAGGCACTAAAAAGTTCATCAAAAAACCTAGATAAACCTCACCATTAATTGTGCCTTCAAAAAAATAGGGGCCAATAATTTTGTTTTTAATGATACCAGCCCAAACGTTCACTTTTTTGGGATATTGTGTGTGAGCCTCACACATCCAATGAGGATTTTCTCTGCTCCAATATCTACAGTTTTGTCTATTAACCGTTCCATTTAAATAAAAAGTAGCTTCATCAGAAAACACAATTTTGTTTATGAACTGCAAATCTGCTTCGATTCTATCCATCATCAGTTCACAGAATTGTTGCCTTCTATCAGGGTCATCCTCATTTAACTCCTGAACCAACTGAACTTTATAAGGATGGTATTTTTCTTTATGTAAAGCTCTCAATATCGATGATTTACTTACATCATTGTCGGCGGCAAGTTGTCTACTTGTCATATGCGGATTTTCCTCAATCGCTAACAGTACATCTAACTTTTTCTCCTCATCCAATGCAGCTTCGACCTGGTTTTTGACGAGTTTTTACATGTCCAGTTTCACGGTATTTTGTTTCTATTTTGCTAACTGTAGATTGTGATACGTGTTGACCAGGGTATTTATTATTGAACATTTCACAAACTTCCGTTTGAGTTCGTGTTTTATTACTGCATTCAAGCATAATTAAAATGTCTATTCTTTGAGTTTCGGATAAATGAGCCATAGATGAATCGAATACACACAAAAATATTTTTCAATACACCGACGTCTGCCGCAACTCGCAAATATCAAAATAACAGTAGTTTACTAGATTGACATTATATTATTTATGGGTTTTGTGAATAATTTTTTGGTGTCTTCAACGACTTTTTCCTGACTTTTTTAGCAAGACAGATAAGAAAGTATAAATTGTCAAATTGAGAATAGCAATCGACCTGTTTCAGGTTTTTTCAACGGATACATAATTTACAGTGTCAATATTTTTAAATTTTAATAAAAAAATTTCTCAGTTATGGTTGCACCAAATATGAAAAACTTAGTATTGCTGAACAGATAATGAAAATCCCTTTCGAACAAGATGCCACACGACCCCCCTTCTCATTTAAAATTTTTGAGGTGGTGCTCATAATTCAGAGGGGGTGCAAGAAGGGGGTAATATTTTCATACTGTAAATTGTCAAATTGCCAATAAAAATTGACCTGTTTCAGGATTTTTTCATAAAATACATAATAACGCTAAAAATGAATTTATTCCATACCTTTGGACCGCACTGTACATATATCGCCAACTGCTAAATGTATAAATTTAATTTTAATTTTAAGCCACAATTGTTCACAATAGTTACAATCTAGTCTGATAATTTCACATCTCAAAGTATTTTTGGTGTAAATACATAACCCTCCGCCTCTAGAGTTTCTATCTAACCTAAACAATTGATAATCAGCAATATATATGAGATCATCATCTACATCTCCTGTGAGCCAAGTTTCGCATAGGAGGAGGATGTCCAAACAGTGATCAGAGATGATCGCCCTTATGTCCTGCAGTGACGATAACAACGGTCTAACATTTAAGCAGCCAATCTTTGAATTACTCATAGAAAGAAAAAAAGAAAAACAAAATTGTAGTAGTAGTTAAAGGAAAAGTATTATTCAGCTGTTCAGGAAAACTCTTTTTTGTATTAATCGCTAAATACAAAAAGAACTCCAAAAGAAATGCGACTCAACTACTCTAGTGCGGTGAATTTAACTTCATTTAGCTTATAGATACATTAACAAACGAAATTTGTGGAATTATCTAAAATGTGAGAACATGGTGATTTGCATTTTAAGCTGAACCATAAAAGAGAAAAAAATAACAGATCATAGAACAAAACAAACATATCATAATTTATTTATATCCTCGAGGCACCTTATATTTATGATATCTCCTTCATCATTGAATTTGACGAAAATGTTTCCTAGATTGGTCCACACCCGGCCATCCCTGCTGACTTTTTGAATACAATTTCTGTATAACTTCTGCTGATTATCAGTGAGGTCTTCTCGTACGACTATACCAGTGTTTTTCAAGAGTTTCTTGTTTTTATAACAATTATTTTTGTGCCAAGTGTTCGAGAATTTTACCATTATAGGTCGGATTTTGGTCCTGTCATTTTTTCCAATCCTATAAGCATACTCGATGTTATTTTCCGTGATGTTTAGATTAATTTTATTGTTCAATATCTCCTGAATAGCCTGTGAACAATTTTCCCTTTCTTTTTCTGGAACTCCAAAGAATCGAGTATTTCTACTTCGTATGTACTTTTCGTGTTGTTCTTGTTTGTCTGATAGTGATTTTATAACTCCCTATTGGGTTTCTAGCTGTTCCAAAATTTTAGCGTTCTCTATTTTGAGCGCATCAATTTCCTTGCAGAATTTCTCGCTGATGGTCTCACTTATAGTTTGAGTTATTTGATTGATAAATTCCTTGAAGTACATAGTTTGGTGACCATCTTTTTAATGGCTACTTGCAATTCGTCCTCGATCCCTCGCCTCTGTCGTGAACTCATAGTGAATTGAAATGAAAATGACTTACTGCTTTTTGAAAGATAGAATTTACACAAACAAGGCCCAGTTCTATCATCTATGACACTTCACAATATCACAAAACAAATTACATGTAATTCTATTCACTAATTCCGTTCGTATTCAACACTTTTAACGCACCGAGCAGAGATACGTCTACTCTCTGAGACACATACAGTACAAAATCTTATATATGCTGGTGACAAAGAACAATTCTTTCGAGAATTTCAACTATTTTTGATCCGTTAGGACTCTTAAGCGCTTGCGTAATAGTTGCGAAAATTATTTTACAAAAATTGTGGGAAGCACGTTCAACTTGGGAGGAAGCAATTCCTTAAAATATTTATGAGAAATGGCGCGAATTCGAAACCGATTTATCTAATATAAATAATTTGAGAATTAATCGAAAGGCTGTGTGCAATGAATTTATCGACATCGAATTGCACGGATTCAGTGATCCATCTCAAGATGCATATGGGGATGTGTTTATGTAAAAAAAACTTATCGAAATAACGAAGAAAATGTGAATTTATTAATTGCTAAGTAGCACCTCTTTCAAAATTGAATATCCCTCGCTTGAAGCATTGCGCTGCATTGCTTTTAGCCAGACTAGTATCAAAGGTGGTAGAATCGATGAAGGTTAAATTCAAAAGTATTCATTGTTGGACCGACTTGACAATTGTTTTAGGTTGGCTCGAAACATCCCCAAATTTATTAAAGCCTTTGTTTACAATCGAGTGGCAGAAATACAGAGATTAACAAAATCATATATTTGGAAACATGTTCCTACAAACGACAACCCTGCAGATATAGTCTCTATACGATGATAAGTCCAAAATATAATTCAAAGGGTCATTTGTGGTGGCACCGACCAACATGGCTTTCAAAAGAAGAACATGCCTGCCATATTTGAATTTGTCAAACGAAAATTAGCCGGAAATGCGCAAGGTTATTTCCATTGTTTCTTCAAACGTACAAACAATTCCACTCGATCGATTCTCTAAATTATCTTGAATCAAAAGAAGTATGGCTCATATCCTAAGATTCATTAGGAACTGTAAAACTTTGAGAGAAAATCGTGAAATCGGTAAACTTACATACTCAGAAATTGATGAAATCAACAGAAACTAGGAACTCATATTGACTATTTTCATGAAATTATTCTTGGGACCTTTTTTGTCCATAATGGGTCTCTTTCTGACTCTTATAATATATCATTGCCTCTTTTTGATGAATTTGAACATGATTCTTTATTATGGGTCTTTTTTGTGTATAATGTCTCATTGCTTCTTTTTGATTTTGTAGAAAATTGTGTGAGTATGGGAATTTTTCTATAGTGTCTAATTGCCTAGGATGCCCTATAGAAAATTTTCCATATTTACATACCCAGGTATAGAGAGAACAGATGTCGGTATATTTGATTGTTTCTCCTTCTTAAGCTTTGTAATATCCGACAACATTTCCTGCTCGACCGCCATAAAAAGCATGACGAGGCTCAAGAGGAAGTTGTGTCAAAAAAATATGTGACTCTGTGCAGTTCTTCAGGTCGCTATTTGTAGTCACACTCCCACATTTCAATAACTTCAAAACCCAGTGATTTAAGTCTCTTGATTTTTGCTTGAGTAGTCTCATAACGAAGATTCAGAGTCTCAGAGGAATCATCTTCAAGAGGTTGATCTCTCTGAGAGCTTAAACACGTACATCCGTGAAAATAACATCCCTGAAACTCAAAGATTTGGTTCGTTTCATGACAAAAGCAATCGATTTCAACGCCACCAGCTGAAGCCTCCATGCATTTAGCAGCATGGTGGATATTGATATTTATCACTTTCTCTTCCCGTAGTAACCACTGAATAGCAACTTTTGATTGGTTATTTCTGTTCCTTTAGGGATGATGCCAATACTATGCGACGAAATCTGAGACAAGCCTGTGTCGAAATATCAACATCTGATACACAGTAAGCAATTATTTCTTTCTCATAATCAAACTGGTAATTTGCTGTAAGTCTAGCATTATACCAGTAATGGAATGCCTTTGAATCTTTATCGGATTTAAAATTACCTGGAGAATAATATTCAATTGAAGGCATTGGTCCAACATACGTTTGATTTTCCTGTATATTGAAGAGATGAGGGAAGTGGCCTTTTTTCATTTCTTCAAACCCGAAAGATTTTGGAAGACTAGAGAGAGCCATTGGAAAATAATTGAGTGAATCCAGAAATTGAAAGTTACCAACAGACATCGATATCAATTTGGTACCCCTCATAATGAGTTCTGGTTTCAAATCCGTTTTTGTTAAAATATAATTAAGAACGAACTGATGATCGAAGCCACCACCGTTGTGAGCGACACCACGACCTTTTTGTACTTTTTACGTATATTCAAAACATGATGTACGAACGGGGAGATTGGATCGTTACACTTGAGAATTTGTATTATTGTTTCGAGATCGTAGAAGATATAAAGATAATTTTCAGATAGGGGTTTGCGAGTGTCTGGTTGAATGTAGCAGAGGTGACCAGAAGGCTGATGTTCATTGCAAATGCCACAAAACATCTCCCCACTAGTATGGCTCCGACCTACCTTGATAATTTTGAAGCATTCCTCACAACGCCGCATCTGAGTATAGATATCATGCTGTAAACCAACATAATCAGTTGGTGTCAGACCACTGGTACCCTTCAAAACTATTTGAGTAATGGCGTCTTTTACCCAGCTCACAGGTTCTGCATCTTAAGGTATTGGTGCAATTCTGAACCCCAAAGTTCTACCTTGTAGTCCAAAACGGCGAATAATTTTGAATGTATCTTTGATAATCAAAAACTTCTCTATGATACAATTTTTCAGAAATTCTAGAGAATTTTAAGTAGAAAACACAAAATTCAAAAAGAAATTAAAAACCTGCTAATAACTCTTCTGAAGACTTCGCCAGTTGGTTGACTACTGACGCGTAGCTTGCAGTCGTTACATAGTAGTTTCTTCTATATAGTGAACTATGAAAAAAGGGGAGGGGTTAGCCTAATAACGGCCACGAGATCCAAAACAGATTTTTTCTCATCTATTGTAAATGGTATTTTTACGAGTTATTCGAGTATTCATACATATTATGAACGCAACAAAAACAAACCAAATTTTATTAAAACTTCTGGTGTAGGTGAATTCTGATTTAGTGATTTGCAATTCACCTGTTCCTAGTTATGACCCCAACAGATGAAGACGTGTAACGAACTTGATGAATATTGTAGAAAAAAGTCACCAAATTATCATACAACCTCAGCTTCTTGTTTGTTTGAGTTGCTTTTCTCTCTTGTTATTGACATGAGCACTATTATAACAAACGAAAAGATCTGTTATTTGAAAACGATATGAATAGGTACTTTTTAAAAAAAACATTCTGCATGTGTATATTCAGTGATCATATACTTTCCTTCTTCAACTCATTACCATATAAGACGTTATCTCTGGTCGATTCATTTGCTCAGAGCACATGATTCTTGAAACCAATGAATACCCCTACCATAGATACGTTTTGAATCTTCAACTATGAGCGCTACTAGAACATTTTCCATTGAAAAATACCATAAAAATAATATTTCCAAATTCTCGAATCGACAAATCTCAAAAGTATGAGTTCATATAGCTGGAGTACAACTATTGTATTTATTCATCCCCGGGATGAAAGGACCTCATTGATGAAATCAACAGAAACTAGGAACTCATATAGACTATTTTCATGAAATTATTCTTGGGACCTTTTTTTGTCCATAATGGGTCTCTTTCTGACTCTTGTGATGTATCATTGCCACTTTTTGATGAATTTGAACATGATTCTTCATTATGGGTCTTTCTTGTGTATAATGTCTCATTGCTTCTTTTTTATTTTGTAGAAGATTGTGAGTATGGGACTTTTTCTTACTGTTATAAATGTCTAATTGCCTCTTTTTGATAAATTTGTAGAAAATTCTGAGTATGGGTCTTTTTCTTACAGTTATAATGTCTAATTACCTCTTTTTGATGAATTTGTAGAAGATTCTGAGTATGGGTCTTTTTCTCACTGCTATAATGTTTAATTGCCTCTTTTTGATGAATTTGTAGAAGATTCTGAGTATGGGTCTTTTTCTTACTGTTATAATGCCTGATTGTCTCTTTTTTTGAATTTGTGAATGGTTTTTTTATATGGGTTTTTTCTTACTGTTATATTGTCTAAGTGCCTCTTTTTATGAATATATGGGTCTTTGTTTCTCGTATAATATCTCAATGCCATTTTTAATTAGTTTGTAGATTACTCTTTCAAATGGGTCTTTTTCTCAAAAACTTCTATAATTCATATGGTGAATATTATCTCTTTGCTTTTTTATATGTTTTGTCCTGTTGTTGATTTTCTCAATGATTTGAGGATAGGGTAGGTGAGGAGTGTAGATAGCCGCGAAAACAGCTGATTTTTGCTTGATTTGATCATGTAATTAATATTTCTTCATCAGTGGTATTTTGATAAGTGTAATTTGGTTTTTTCAAATCCAAAAGGAACAGAACTGTGATCCGGTAGAAATTTTCTTCTTGTGGAGTTTGGTCTATAGTTTTTAGTGATATTTTTGGTTATAACAATATGCTCATGCGTTCGCCTGATTTGTTGTGCCAATATGCTTATAGTTTCTGAGGGGTGTAAAACCATTTCTTTGATTTTCTCGAAATTTATAGATTCCAGAGCTTGGAGGGTGTGGGAAATACCCCCAATTTTGCAAACTACCATTTCTTTCTGATTTTTTTCATGCCAAAACTTGTAAGTGTAATTTTTTGGATTTCCTGATACGAACTCCGTTATATAAGAACCAGAGCCCAATTCATCGGTCATATCGCCGATACATTCTCCAGTGGGAATATCATATCTCTTAGGGCTGGAAACATATATCACAGAATCCGTATCGTAATACAGAACCCTGTCGTTGAGTTTTTCGAGGTAACTGCAAAGTTTCAAACGAGCAAGAGCTATGACGTAGGAGGCCAATACAAAATTAACAGTTGTTAGAAGAGCGTAACATTAATTTTTGTACTCCCAATTGACAATAAGAGTTTCTTCGGTTACAGGAAGAATGGTGTTGACGAATATTGAGGGATCGGAAAGCATAGCGAAGAATTCAGAGGGTTGATTGACGATAGTTGTTTTTGACTGGTTTTCACGCTGGCCAAATTTTCCCCAGAATGAATTGAGTATAAGTTTTGCTAAAGATCTCAAGCCTGGATTATTGCATATTTTCGAAGGATCCAACTGTATATCTTCTCGTTGTAGAAACGTTGCAATATATTGTTCCTTTTTGTCCCGAGTTCGACAATGCGAAGGCCAATCTGAGTCCTCTTGCTTGATCTTGAGAACTGTATTCATCATTGACGTGAATAGCCCAGAATTCTCTCTGTCAAACTGCATGTAGTCATAGCTCCAAAGGACCCCGCACCGTTTTAATGGGAAATTGGCTTTCGGTAAATTTTCTCGAATTCTTTATATATTGTAGAGCTCGTTATGCTGATCAATTTTCTCCATTGCGCTTATGCTCTAAATTCATCGGTTTAGATCATACAGGGTGCTGAAGTTGACTTTTCCAAAATTTCAAGTGACCATTGTGAATCCATTTCTTCGAATATGTGAACCAACTCAACCATGCATGGATTATTTATGTGGCCGATACAAATACACTATAGAATTCAATCATTCCTGCACATACCCACCATATACAGGATGAGTGCAAGGCTAGCAATTGTTTTTGTGATTTGGTGAAAATTGAGCTGTGGAATTTAATTCATTTCCAGATATTTAGAAGGGTACTGAGAACAAATTCTATTGATGGTATTAGCATCTCCTGAATCGTACGGCAATATTTTACACAAGGTGTTTTATTTCTGTTGAAGCCGCACCCGTCCTGCTTGTTGATATATCCATATGCCTGGAATTCCAAATAACTTGGTAATAAACTCGATCGTTTATGATGAGAGTTTGATCTGCAGATGCACAAAATATACAGGGTCTTTCAAATATAATGGCTTTTGCTGATGAATTCTTTGGAGAAGTTATAGGGTTCTGAAATTCATTTTATTCGTACATTTCGATAAAGACGTACTATTCGACACGTGTCATCTACATTTACTACAAGTAGTAGAATAACTTGAGTGATAAAGGTAGAACTTAAAAAGAATTAAGATAAAAATATTGAAAGACACAATAATTGTGTAACAACAACCAATTTCATTATTTCTCACAGAATTTCATCAGATGCTATATTTTCATTTGCTATATAAATGTATGTGAAATTTTAGAATAAACCATAATCGTCTCCCAACAATGACATGCAAAACTTCCTATTTGCAAAACATATTCAATGCTGGAATTCATACCTCAATGGGTGAATTTATCTTTGTTAATATATTTTAGAACTTACGACGCTGATCAAACTATTGCACAAACGCTCCAAATTCAACAGTTTAACCTAATCTTCCTGTATATGGAAAGGGCAATGTTTCGTAGCCTGCTATGAACAATTTGATGCCCATATATATGAATGTTTTTCTTCATTACGAAAGAATATGGCCCAATAGTGGGTCACTCACACTTGCCATCTGTAACCCTATTCCAGAAAAATCGTTAAAATGTTCTACTTGCTCTCACTCTCGTATCATGTATGCTCTACCATATCGACAATGAATTAATTTGAAAAGTACTCGCACTTGGGTGGGAGATTGACTAGCTGCTTCTTCAGTTTTTTCAGGACGGCTGTGGTTTGAATTATAATGGCATATAGCAACCACATTCATTTGTTTAACGAATAGTACTGTATTGTCATTTTACAATCATGTCAATAGTGAAGTAGATATTAATTGTTATCCTATCAATAATAAAAATGGCTAATCGTCGCCGATTGAATTGTTTTACGTGTAATTTATCATTCAATTATTTAGTAAAAAACGCCTTTTTTTCTACAGAAGAATTTCTACTCGGACGTTAGTTGTGTGCCCTACCTAAACGCTAGACACATAAACTTGACCAAAACAAATGTCAAGTTGGTATTTGCGGTTACACTACAGTGGAGATGGGGTGAGTTGGGATTATTAATAAAGGATCTTGATCTGGGCGCCAGGTAAATTTGCCGACCCGCAAATACCTACCATACTAAACCTATACCATCAACTTACCAAATGATAAAGGAAAAACAAACTTGAGATGTGGTACAATTTATTTTTGTGGTCACGTCACAACAAGATCTAAGTGCGACTGTTCAATTGTTAGGCTTGGTAAATGTCTACATTAAAAATATATATACATAAGTGATAAATAAAAATATTATAAACTAGAGATTCTGAAAGCAGGGCAACAATTGACAACAAGCACTGGGAAGCAATGCGCCCAGCAATCGAACACTATCGTAACAGGCCAACACCTAGGGATTCCAATAACTCCAATTAATTAAGGGGTATGCAATCTACAAGCGCAAAGCAATCAACACCGCATAGCAAACAACACCGCATGTAATGCTGAACTACCCCGCTCATAATTCCTAAACAGGTTGCAACATTCAATATTTCAAGGAGCGCAGAAATCGAAGGGTTCAATACCAAATATGTTCCGAGGGCGTCGCGAGAGCTCAAGCGCAGGCCGCAATATATAAATCGAGAAATCAAGCAAATGTTAACCGCATTCAATTTCCGCTCAACAATGGTGATCTTCACCAGCAAGTAGGCAAGAATGTTCATAAGCTAGTAAAGTAATAAGCTAGCGAAAAATAAATGTGAAGCAATGTAACTAAATTATCTTAAGATAGTAAACTAAAGCTAGTAAAACCAATAATTACTGACGATGTAAGCTCGTAAAGCAAAAATAATATGAGCTAGTGGACTTTCAAGATAATAAAGCAAAAGCTAGCTAAGTTTTAAGCTATTTAAGCAGGAAGCTGATCAAAGACTTGAGTGTAATCCCACGGAGGTCGTAGGCATCGGATTATCTCTAGAAGTTTCCTGGTACCGTCAACTTTCCAGCCAATCGTGAAATATCGCCGCAGGGAAACCAAATCAGGGACCACTGATATCTGGGAACCTCCAAGTCTGAGTGTTGTTGTCAATAAGGCAGTCGAGCCCCCAAGGAAAAAACCCCAGGAAAGGAAATTACTATCAGCAAGTATCCTCCTTCCCAGTTTAAATTAAACCTTTCAGACAGCTCCTCGATATAGAAACTCACTCTATCATCGGGAACATTGTTTCTGTTTCAGACTATTCTTTTGGGACAACCTGTATGTCCAAAAGATGCTTTTCTAAATCAACTCTATATTTACAGATATCTATATACATTACTTCTACTTAAATATTTGAATTAACTCGGTAGTTGTCTGATGAAATGTTTTGGGACAACCTGTATGTCTCAAAAATGACTGTCTGAATCAATAATATATTTACAGATATTTATATTCATTAGTTATAATTAAATGTTCGAATCAAATCAGTAATTGTCTGACAAAATGTTCTGGGACAACCTGTAGGTATCAAACAATTCTCTAAATTAATAATTAATTTTCAGACCCGTATACATTAGATATAAATGAATGTTTCAAATAACTCAGTAATTGTTTGATGGCATGTTTTGAGACAACCTGTATAAATGGGTTTCCCATAACTCAGTCGCGATCATCGACTACCTGAATCAAGACAAAAGACGAAAGACACTTGTAAAATAAACAGCATTATTATTAGGACAATCTGTAACTGAGACGACCTGTATCAGTTCCTTGAGGAAAACGTTACCATCAGCATTTGCAAAAAAATATAAGCACCAGGGATTTCCGTAGCCTATGATGGCTATGAGACAACCTGATGTGATTTTCCAACAAATGCAAGTTGGGACACTCTGTACCATGCCCAAGAATTGAAATGAAATAATTTTTGAATCACAGTAAATAAAAAATCAGAGCAGGAAAAACTCTCTGTACTTGCTTTGCTATGAAAATGTTAAGAAAATCAGGAAAATCAGCAAAATACTCTACTCTTATCTGAAATGAAATACTCGCTAATTTCACTCAAGTAATTTTGTCAAATGTAGGAGTCAACAGACAAAATCGAACCCATAGTGTGATATTTGATATTTATACAGGGATCATCACTGAATGTAAAAGTAATACACTTACCCTCGTCAAGGGGTTTTCTTCAACAAATATATGATGAACGTTCCGTAGCAAATGCCTCCGCCTGCCTCAGCTATCCTATAGGGTGCTTGGAGATACAGGGGCCCACGATTTATATGAACCTAATAAAAATGAAAAATATTTCAACATGGATCGAGGTAATTTGACTAGGCGACAAGGAGATAATGGATTTTATAACGAAATGTCGCTTACCGTGCCTGGGACTCTTGAAGAGTCTAATAATGGAATGAGCCAAAAAATATTCCAACAGACCAACTGCTCACCCCAAAATCATCAAACACTGCTTTGCAGAAATATTCCCAAATTACGGATGAATTAAATATTTCATAAAATCCTGCAAAATCAGCAAAGTGGTTCACTGTCCAGAATCTGCCCGATCAAAAGAAAGAGAGACACAGAACAGACCCTGACGACCAAAAGTTTGACGCCAGATGACAGCAGTGTGCTACCCTGTTGCCTTCTCTGGTCGCCAGTTCCAACCTAACCGGTAGATGTCACTTAACCGTCACCCATATATCAACTTGTACGAATAAACAATCTAATATTGAATAACTAACTCCTAACGAATCACTAAATTACATATTTACATACAATTTACACATAAATAGCACGATTAGTTACAAATTCGCTGAAATGCAACCCTCACCGGACAATAAAACCGTCAAGTACACCAGAACCAACACGGATCGTGAAACGAACGTACCCTTGTGAGGTATCGAAACGAAACAACTGAATGACCTTCCCATAACCTAGCGAACAATAGTGTCAGGTTAGCTGCCAAGTTTCTGTTTACATACCTAACTTAAAAGACTCAAGATATCAAAATAAAGCACTGAACTCAAGGGGACGACTTCCTACCATGAGGTAAGTAGTCCAAACAATTGGCACAACAAATCATTCACAGTGACGAATGGACTAAATCATTCTGCGAGCGTGAATGCTACCTGACAGTGTACAGCTTGAAACATTTACCTCTTTTGTAGATATTCCACTTCCTACCCAGAAAGGATTCATACAAGAGCCTCGTATTATGCTCTGCAATAGAAGAAAGAGCCCTCACAAGTCTTACGAATAGCTACAAGCATTCATAACATCAAACCTGTGGGTCAAAATTCCAGCAATAGTTGGCAATCGCTGCGAAAGAATGAACCATTTCTGATATGGATCC
Source organism: Chrysolina oricalcia (assembly GCA_944452925.2). Classification (NCBI taxonomy): domain Eukaryota; kingdom Metazoa; phylum Arthropoda; class Insecta; order Coleoptera; family Chrysomelidae; genus Chrysolina; species Chrysolina oricalcia. Next base: position 34,968,998 of record OX101812.2, read on the forward strand.
CCCACTAAAATTGAAATTAATAACGGTACTGAGAATCATCTTCTACTCACGACAAAGTGCTGATACCTTTTTATGCGTTTTCCAGGTAGAGTTTACGATAAAGTAAGGAGTTCCAACGTATCGCTGTTGTGTGACCAAAATATCCTTTTGTTATCAAGTATTCAGTGTGAATAAGCAATGAATAAATGAATATCACGTTTATACCAAGTGTTCGAAATCTACTGGGCTAATTTAGTGCACAGGTGCCTTATCAAAGTATCCTTTATCTGCTATTGGGTAAGTGTTCATTAATTATTGATATAAATACAAAATACGAGGGGCTGGTTAAACTAGTGCATTCGAGTTTAGATTAAATTTACAACGTAACAGTTGGTTAATGTTATGACTATTTTATTTCTTATGTAGCAAATTAAGTCAGCTCCGGCCGCTGTTAGTCTAGTGAGCGTTGAGCCGTAGATACTAAAATGTGAATTTCAAAAAATAAATATTTGGGCGCCACCCGACCGCCTTGAATTGATAATAACAATATAATATTGCTGGATCAGGAAATCAAACTCTGTGAAATGAATTCGGGTTTGATAAAAACAAAAAAAAACATGAGCTACCTGAAAAGGAATTTGGGAGAAAATGAGAAATTAAATAACTAATTAGACAATTATAATGAAAATCGAAACCATTCAAATACACCGAAAAAAAACAGGGTTTTTATGTGAAAGTACTTCCAAATTTCACAGAATAATAATTTACGTGCTTTCACCCAGTACTGTGTGGCGGCTCACATATATGTGAATTATTAAATTTTCAGTAAGTAATTATTCATATGCATGGTTCAATTTGGATTATATAAAATAATTTAATGAAATTCAAATATCTGGCCTGTTCAAATCCTGCGTTGTTGATGCGATCTGTGATTCCGGCTTTTCTGAATAAGATATCTAGTGATATCAGCAAGAGGCGGTAATTGTTGGCATTTCATCGACAAGATTGCTTCTAGTTTTCTCATGGATCTATCTAGACCCCCTTCAGTGAAAAATTTGTTAATGGATGAAATGGGTGTATAAACACATGACATTATCACCCCCTTGCTGCAATGGTAATGCATGCATTCATTCCCTTGATTACAACAATACCTACAAACCTAAATAAAGCAATTAGTATAAGAATTTCTACTCGGACGTTAGTTGTGTGCCCTACCTAAACGCTAGACACATAAACTTGACCAAAACAAATGTCAAGTTGGTATTTGCGGCTACACTACAGTGGAGATGGGGTGAGTTGGGATTATTAATAAAGGATCTTGATCTGGGCGCCAGGTAAATTTGCCGACCCGCAAATACCTACCATACTAAACCTATACCATCAACTTACCAAATGATAAAGGAAAAACAAACTTGAGATGTGGTACAATTTATTTTTGTGGTCACGTCACAACAAGATCTAAGTGCGACTGTTCAATTGTTAGGCTTGGTAAATGTCTACATTAAAAATATATATACATAAGTGATAAATAAAAATATTATAAACTAGAGATTCTGAAAGCAGGGCAACAATTGACAACAAGCACTGGGAAGCAATGCGCCCAGCAATCGAACACTATCGTAACAGGCCAACACCTAGGGATTCCAATAACTCCAATTAATTAAGGGGTATGCAATCTACAAGCGCAAAGCAATCAACACCGCATAGCAAACAACACCGCATGTAATGCTGAACTACCCCGCTCATAATTCCTAAACAGGTTGCAACATTCAATATTTCAAGGAGCGCAGAAATCGAAGGGTTCAATACCAAATATGTTCCGAGGGCGTCGCGAGAGCTCAAGCGCAGGCCGCAATATATAAATCGAGAAATCAAGCAAATGTTAACCGCATTCAATTTCCGCTCAACAATGGTGATCTTCACCAGCAAGTAGGCAAGAATGTTCATAAGCTAGTAAAGTAATAAGCTAGCGAAAAATAAATGTGAAGCAATGTAACTAAATTATCTTAAGATAGTAAACTAAAGCTAGTAAAACCAATAATTACTGACGATGTAAGCTCGTAAAGCAAAAATAATATGAGCTGGTGGACTTTCAAGATAATAAAGCAAAAGCTAGCTAAGTTTTAAGCTATTTAAGCAGGAAGCTGATCAAAGACTTGCGTGTAATCCCACGGAGGTCGTAGGCATCGGATTATCTCTAGAAGTTTCCTGGTACCGTCAACTTTCCAGCCAATCGTGAAATATCGCCGCAGGGAAACCAAATCAGGGACCACTGATATCTGGGAACCTCCAAGTCTGAGTGTTGTTGTCAATAAGGCAGTCGAGCCCCCAAGGAAAAAACCCCAGGAAAGGAAATTACTATCAGCAAGTATCCCCCTTCCCAGTTTAAATTAAACCTTTCAGACAGCTCCTCGATATAGAAACTCACTCTATCATCGGGAACATTGTTTCTGTTTCAGACTATTCTTTTGGGACAACCTGTATGTCCAAAAGATGCTTTTCTAAATCAACTCTATATTTACAGATATCTATATACATTACTTCTACTTAAATATTTGAATTAACTCGGTAGTTGTCTGATGAAATGTTTTGGGACAACCTGTATGTCTCAAAAATGACTGTCTGAATCAATAATATATTTACAGATATTTATATTCATTAGTTATAATTAAATGTTCGAATCAAATCAGTAATTGTCTGACAAAATGTTCTGGGACAACCTGTAGGTATCAAACAATTCTCTAAATTAATAATTAATTTTCAGACCCGTATACATTAGATATAAATGAATGTTTCAAATAACTCAGTAATTGTTTGATGGCATGTTTTGAGACAACCTGTATAAATGGGTTTCCCATAACTCAGTCGCGATCATCGACTACCTGAATCAAGACAAAAGACGAAAGACACTTGTAAAATAAACAGCATTATTATTAGGACACTCTGTAACTGAGACGACCTGTATCAGTTCCTTGAGGAAAACGTTACCATCAGCATTTGCAAAAAAATATAAGCACCAGGGATTTCCGTAGCCTATGATGGCTATGAGACAACCTGATGTGATTTTCCAACAAATGCAAGTTGGGACACTCTGTACCATGCCCAAGAATTGAAATGAAATAATTTTTGAATCACAGTAAATAAAAAATCAGAGCAGGAAAAACTCTCTGTACTTGCTTTGCTATGAAAATGTTAAGAAAATCAGGAAAATCAGCAAAATACTCTACTCTTATCTGAAATGAAATACTCGCTAATTTCACTCAAGTAATTTTGTCAAATGTAGGAGTCAACAGACAGGATCGAACCCATAGTGTGATATTTGATATTCATACAGGGATCATCACTGAATGTAAAAGTAATACACTTACCCTCGTCAAGGGGTTTTCTTCAACAAATATATGATGAACGTTCCGTAGCAAATGCCTCCGCCTGCCTCAGCTATCCTATAGGGTGCTTGGAGATACAGGGGCCCACGATTTATATGAACCTAATAAAAATGAAAAATATTTCAACATGGATCGAGGTAATTTGACTAGGCGACAAGGAGATAATGGATTTCATAACGAAATGTCGCTTACCGTGCCTGGGACTCTTGAAGAGTCTAATAATGGAATGAGCCAAAAAATATTCCAACAGACCAACTGCTCACCCCAAAATCATCAAACACTGCTTTGCAGAAATATTCCCAAATTACGGATGAATTAAATATTTCATAAAATCCTGCAAAATCAGCAAAGTGGTTCACTGTCCAGAATCTGCCCGATCAAAAGAAAGAGAGACACAGAACAGACCCTGACGACCAAAAGTTTGACGCCAGATGACAGCAGTGTGCTACCCTGTTGCCTTCTCTGGTCGCCAGTTCCAACCTAACCGGTAGATGTCACTTAACCGTCACCCATATATCAACTTGTACGAATAAACAATCTAATATTGAATAACTAACTCCTAACGAATCACTAAATTACATATTTACATACAATTTACACATAAATAGCACGATTAGTTACAAATTCGCTGAAATGCAACCCTCACCGGACAATAAAACCGTCAAGTACACCAGAACCAACACGGATCGTGAAACGAACGTACCCTTGTGAGGTATCGAAACGAAACAACTGAATGACCTTCCCATAACCTAGCGAACAATAGTGTCAGGTTAGCTGCCAAGTTTCTGTTTACATACCTAACTTAAAAGACTCAAGATATCAAAATAAAGCACTGAACTCAAGGGGACGACTTCCTACCATGAGGTAAGTAGTCCAAACAATTGGCACAACAAATCATTCACAGTGACGAATGGACTAAATCATTCTGCGAGCGTGAATGCTACCTGACAGTGTACAGCTTGAAACATTTACCTCTTTTGTAGATATTCCACTTCCTACCCAGAAAGGATTCATACAAGAGCCTCGTATTATGCTCTGCAATAGAAGAAAGAGCCCTCACAAGTCTTACGAATAGCTACAAGCATTCATAACATCAAACCTGTGGGTCAAAATTCCAGCAATAGTTGGCAATCGCTGCGAAAGAATGAACCATTTCTGATATGGATCCCCCACTAAAATTGAAATTAATAACGGTACTGAGAATCATCTTCTACTCACGACAAAGTGCTGATACCTTTTTATGCGTTTTCCAGGTAGAGTTTACGATAAAGTAAGGAGTTCCAACGTATCGCTGTTGTGTGACCAAAATATCCTTTTGTTATCAAGTATTCAGTGTGAATAAGCAATGAATAAATGAATATCACGTTTATACCAAGTGTTCGAAATCTACTGGGCTAATTTAGTGCACAGGTGCCTTATCAAAGTATCCTTTATCTGCTATTGGGTAAGTGTTCATTAATTATTGATATAAATACAAAATACGAGGGGCTGGTTAAACTAGTGCATTCGAGTTTAGATTAAATTTACAACGTAACAGTTGGTTAATGTTATGACTATTTTATTTCTTATGTAGCAAATTAAGTCAGCTCCGGCCGCTGTTAGTCTAGTGAGCGTTGAGCCGTAGATACTAAAATGTGAATTTCAAAAAATAAATATTTGGGCGCCACCCGACCGCCTTGAATTGATAATAACAATATAATATTGCTGGATCAGGAAATCAAACTCTGTGAAATGAATTCGGGTTTGATAAAAACAAAAAAAAACATGAGCTACCTGAAAAGGAATTTGGGAGAAAATGAGAAATTAAATAACTAATTAGACAATTATAATGAAAATCGAAACCATTCAAATACACCGAAAAAAAACAGGGTTTTTATGTGAAAGTACTTCCAAATTTCACAGAATAATAATTTACGTGCTTTCACCCAGTACTGTGTGGCGGCTCACATATATGTGAATTATTAAATTTTCAGTAAGTAATTATTCATATGCATGGTTCAATTTGGATTATATAAAATAATTTAATGAAATTCAAATATCTGGCCTGTTCAAATCCTGCGTTGTTGATGCGATCTGTGATTCCGGCTTTTCTGAATAAGATATCTAGTGATATCAGCAAGAGGCGGTAATTGTTGGCATTTCATCGACAAGATTGCTTCTAGTTTTCTCATGGATCTATCTAGACCCCCTTCAGTGAAAAATTTGTTAATGGATGAAATGGGTGTATAAACACATGACATTATCACCCCCTTGCTGCAATGGTAATGCATGCATTCATTCCCTTGATTACAACAATACCTACAACCCTAAATAAAGCAATTAGTATTGCACACTAAAATATATACAATGATGTAACTTACCCCACCAGGAGGGTTATAAACTAATAATAATGTGATTATAAAAATCGAGCCACAACGGTATTTTGTATTCATTCGATATCGATGCCTTTAACAGGAGAAAGAAGAGTCTAAGACGTGAGGAATATCAAATGGTTTTACCAAAGTTTCGAGCACGGATGGGCGTCAGAAATTGGATTTAGAAAAATTGAGTCGTGAAACAAAACCCACAATTTAGGACAGGACGACCATTTTCTTGTACCATCACCACCTGATCTCGATTCTCTTCCCCCTCTCATGCTTATCATTCTTGCGCACTCATCCTTCCAATACGCCTGATAGTAATTCACCAATGCCATCTATATTTACGGAAATACTTCACCCAAGAGAAACGAAATTCGAAGGTTCATTTGAAAAATAGGATACCTTGATATGGAAAACTCGACGGAATGACCTACGATGTAGAGAAAATCCAAGAGATTGAGCTAGGTGAGAAAAACATACTTTTACCACATTTTCAGATAACACTGATATATTATGTCATTATTCATTCATTATCCCTCTCTTCCAGGTCTCAAGAATCAGATGGATGGAATATTCATAGAGTATCTATTATTTATTAATCAAAATTCCTCTTGAAAATTTGAAATAATTCGATATCAACGACACCTTTTAGACAAAAGCAGAACCACGAGTCGAGCGCTGTGAGGTTTCTTCATTCACTTACCTACTAAAATATACATATATACAGGGAAGGAAAAATGAAGTGACATTTCCAAATGCTACAATGTGATTGTACCAATGTAACAATTACAATGTATAATGCCATGGTATGACTCGATTTTACTGTATATACTTCTCTAAAATCTTAATGTTTAATGTTTTAATGTGTCTATTGTAACATGTACTATTTTATATCTCAAAGAAAAATACACTTCTATTAGGACCTTGTATGGTCAAATCTGATGACTAGCCTGATAGGGTATACTGTGCAGTCTTTTGTTTTGTATCTGTATATGCCTCATAGGTGAATAAAGTGCTATTTATTTATTTATTTATAATACACAAAATATGGTGCGACTTACTGGAGAACCAAATGAATTTAAACGAGAAATTGCTATTCAAAGACGCAACCAAAGGGGTTTACCACATGTCGAAGAAATTGATGAAAAACGAATCTGTATGACATGCAACCAATCGTTCAAGAGATACATCGCCTTCAAGAAGATCCAGAATGCTTACGATTGAATATTTTAACACAAACATCAAGGCACACGTGTCTCATTTGTAATGGTGCAGATGATCTGAAGAGACTAACAACAGAATGCAGAGTCAATGTGTTCATAAATCAGAATATCTATATACCGGAAAATACTCGTTCTTGTAGTGTTCATCTTGATGATCAGGGATAATTATTTCCATTCCTACAAACAGGACTAAGATATATCGACAGACCGTATGCTCTGAAAGGTCGGGAACTTCAATCTTTTCTGAAAGTACTCAGAACTGCCGCTAAGCGTAAATTGAATTACGTAGACGAGAATAGTTTTTCTGACGAAGAATTCAAATCTATTGCCCCGCTCACAAAAGAACAATTCAATGACTTATTTAATCATTGTGTACCTGTACCAAGACAAGATGGAGGTGCGAGACATATTACCAAAAAGGATTTATTGGCATTCTTATGCAAACTCCGTCAATGTATTTCTGATGAGTTTTTAACTATCATATTCAGTTATTCCAGCCGCCAGGCAACAAGTTTGGTAATATCCAAAGTGCGAAAATCCTTGATGTCTCGTTTCGTAACAACTAATATAGGATTTTCCGCAATATCAAGAAAACAATTCATAGAACGACACGTTAGTGATTTCGCGAATCAGTTGTACAACCCGCAACCTAATGAACCATAAGCGATAGTATATATTGATGAAACCCATTTGTACATCGACAAAAGTTGCAACTTTCGAGTATTACGACAATCATATTCCCAACACAAAGGAAGACATTTGATTAAACCAGTCCTGATTGTAGGTACTGATGGTTACATTTTGGATATTCAAGGCCCATATTTTGCAGACGCAGAAAATAATGATGCACACATACTTCAAAATGAATTGAATATAGATGTCAACCAAATGAGAAGATGGCTTCATCCAGGCGATATTTTTATTGTAGATAGGGGCTACAGAGATGCTCTTCCTCTTTTACAGAATATCGGTATTCGTTGTGAAATGCCTTCAGTTCTACCTCGAGGACAAAAACAATTACAAACTGACGAAGCCAACAAGTCCAGAATTATAACTAAAACTAGATGGATAGTTGAGGCTCGGAATGGTCATTTGAAGACTATGTTCAAATTTTTTTATCACAAAATCGAGACAAGTCATATTAAAAATATAAAATGTCTCTTACTAATTGCAGGTGCAATAATAAATAAGTACCATCCGCTTATTGAAATGAGAGATGCCAACCTAGAATTAGCCAATATGATGTTGGGAAAAGCTAATAGAGTCAACATCGTGCAAGCCAGAGTTGAGGCAGAAAATCTTAATATGAGACGTGGTCAGTGGACATTACTCAGGCAAGATCATTATAATGAATTCCCAAGATTGAATTTACAAATGGAACGAGATTTAACTATTGGCATATTCCAGGTAGAATTGGCACCATCGTATATACAAGATACTGTGTTTCATCATGACGAAAATGAATTTCAAATTGATACAAATATGAATGAGCGTGGACTTTTACGAATGAGAATTCATTCAAGATTCCGTAATGCCATCAAATATCAATTGTTCGTAGCATTTCAAACAGATATAGAGGATATTGAACAAATTAATAGTGTTGATGATGTGATTTTTGGGTATTATTGTACTTGTCGAACTGGAGCCAGAACCCTTGGATGTTGTGCTCATGTGGCCAGTGTTATCTGGTACCTTGGCTACGCACGTCATGAACAGTACATACGGTATCCGTCGAATGCCATTCTCATTCATATAGAGGATGCTGCACATAGAGATGGACAAGTTAATTAGGTGCTCTGACTTCATCATTTTATGTACGTTTATTCATTTATTTTTTTGTTTATAACGGTTTCAACTGCTGGGGTCATTCTCTTCACTATCAAAAATGAATGAATTGGATTCTCCATTTCTTGATTTGTCAAGGTTGCTGTAGCAACTTCTGAAGACATATCAGGTGTGTCCTCATCACCGGTTATATTATTTGAATTGTTCCCACGAGTATTCCAGAATTGAGGTCCATTATGGCAGTGCTGGTTTACCACGATAAGGCAAGCAAATCAGCGGAGGATGCCAGGTATCTGGGGGTTGCCGTTCTGAGGCAGTGTCATTCATCTTATGAGTACGGTTGCCACTTCAAAATTGCGGATTATTTTTTTGAGGTCATCACCTCTACGGTTATGCTTTTAGTTGCCCCTTACGACAGTCTGGCTTCACCATGGAGCTATTCGTTTCAGTTTCCATCAATCTCGTCGTATAATATATAATATTATATAATAAAATATCATATCGTACATGCCGAATTGTTTTGTAAATATAGATGATAAGAAATATTCCACAGTTGTTAATATTTGAGCAATTTTATAGTTATTGTGATGTTTATATTTACGGAAAAGAAAACTGTAATTCACAATGAGCTTATGACTTGAGGCATAAGATGTCCGGAGGACTGCTCATTGCTAATATCCTATACAATAGGAAAAGTTGGGTCGAAAATCCATCAGAAAACAACTACTTTCCTGGCTAATGCCACGACGAACATTGAATTACATCTGATGAAATTTCTGTGAAGAGTTCCTACAAGGTTATCTCTGCAATTGCTTGGTTGCATGGGAATGTTCATCGAAACATTCGGACCACCTATATATAGATTTCGGAGTGTTGCTCCTCATCAGTATAGGGTAGGTCTAGCAGTCAATAACTAATGACTGCAACGAATGAATCGACAGCCAAACCCATTTACAGACCGAAACTGAGACCGCGCCCGCACAGTGAATTAATTCCAAGCTGCGAGCGCCATCTCAGTGCCGGAAGCCCAACCAAAGCAATACCCATGACACGATCGTCAAGACCGTATATGAAACGGAAAAGAAAACTGTAATTCACAATGAGCTTATGACTTTAGGCATAAGATGTCCGGAGGACTGCTCATTGCTAATATCCTATACAATAGGAAAAGTTGGGTCGAAAATCCATCAGAAAACAACTACTTTCCTGGCTAATGCCACGACGAACATTGAATTACATCTGATGAAATTTCCGTGCAGAGTTCCTACAAGGTTATCTCTGCAATTGCTTGGTTGCATGGGAATGTTCATCGAAACATTCGGACCACCTATATATCGATTTCGGAGTGTTGCTCCTCATCAGTATACGGTAGGTCTAGCAGTCATTAACTAATGACTGCAACGAATGAATCGACAGCCAAACCCATTCACAGACCGAAACTGAGATCGCGCCCGCACAGTGGATTAATTCCAAACTGCCAGCGCCATCTCAGTGCCGGAAGCCCAACCAAAGCAATACCCATGATACGATCGTCAAGACCGTAAATGAAACGGAAAAGAAAACTGTAATTCACAATGAGCTTATGACTTTAGGCATAAGATGTCCGGAGGACTGCTCATTGCTAATATCCTATACAATAGGAAAAGTTGGGTCGAAAATCCATCAGAAAACAACTACTTTCCTGGCTAATGCCACGACGAACATTGAATTACATCTGATGAAATTTCTGTGCAGAGTTCCTACAAGGTTATCTCTGCAATTGCTTGGTTGCATGGGAATGTTTATCGAAACATTCGGACCACCTATATATCGATTTCGGAGTGTTGCTCCTCATCAGTATAGGGTAGGTCTAGCAGTCCATAACTAATGACTGCAACGAATGAATCGACAGCCAAACCCATTTACAGACCGAAACTGAGACCGCGCCCGCACAGTGGATTAATTCCAAACTGCGAGCGCCATCTCAGTGCCAGAAGCCCAACCAAAGCAATACCCATGACACGATCGTCAAGACCGTATATGAAACGGAAAAGAAAACTGTAATTCACAATGAGCTTATGACTTTAGGCATAAGATGTCCGGATGACTGCTCATTGCTAATATCCTATACAATAGGAAAAGTTCTTATCATCTATATTTACAAAACAATTCGGCATGTACGATATGATATTTTATTATATAATATTATATATTATACGACGAGATTGATGGAAACTGAAACGAATAGCTCCATGAGGGCGGGGATTAGCGCAGTGGTTAAGCGCTCGCCTGGTAATCGAGAGATTGCAGGTTCGATTCCCAGACGGTGCGATCTTTTTTCATTTTCAGATGTGAAAGTCTGAATGACTGAGGCTCGTGTCGGCTGGGAATAATCCTCCACGATTCACTGTTGCGTTAAAAATTAACAGTGCTGCTCCTAAAGTGGCGTATGGAGTTAGTAACAAGGCCTATCCAGAACACATGGCTAATGACCATAGCAGTCGATGCCAAAACACCAAGGAATAGCTCCATGGTTAAGCCAGACTGTCTTAAGGGGCAACTAAAAGCATAACCGTAGAGGAGTTGACCTCAAAAAAATAATCCGCAATTTTGAAGTGGAAGCCGTACTCATAAGATGAATGACACTGCCTCAGAACGGCAACCCCCAGATACCTGGCATCCTCCGGTGATTTGCTTGCCCTATCGTGGTAAACCAGCACTGCCATAATGGACATCAATTCTGGAATACTCGTGGGAACAATTCAAATAATATAACCGGTGTTGAGGTCACACCTGAAATGTCTTCAGAAATTGCTACAGCAACCTTGACAAATCAAGAAATGGAGAATCCAATTCATTCATTTTTGATAGTGAAGAGAATGACCCCAGCAGTTGAAACCGTTATAAACAAAAAAATAAATGAATAAACATACATAAAATGATGAAGTCAGAGCACCTAATTAACTTGTCCATCTCTATGTGCAGCATCCTCTATATGAATGAGAATGGCATTCGACGGATACCTTATGTACTGTTCATGACGTACGTAGCCAAGGTACCAGATAACACTGGCCACATGAGCACAACATCCAAGGGTTCTGGCTCCAGTTCGACAAGTACAATAATACCCAAAAATCACATCATCAACACTATTAATTTGTTCAATATCCTCTATATCTGTTTCAAATGCTACGAACAATTGATATTTGATGGCATTACGGAATCTTGAATGAATTCTCATTCGTAAAAGTCCACGCTCATTCATATTTGTATCAATTTGAAATTCATTTTCGTCATGAAGAAACACAGTATCTTGTATATACGATGGTGCCAATTCTACCTGGTATATGCCAATAGTTAAATCTCGTACCATTTGTAAATTCAATCTTGGGAATTCATTATAATGATCTTGCCTGAGTAATGTCCACTGACCACGTCTCATATTCAGATTTTCTGCCTCAACTCTGGCTTGCACGATGTTGACTCTATTAGCTTTTCCCAACATCATATTGGCTAATTCTAGGTTGGCATCTCTCATTTCAATAAGCGGATGGTACTTATTTATTATTGCACCTGCAATTAGTAAGAGACATTTTATATTTTTAATATGACTTGTCTCGATTTTGTGATAAAAAAAATTTGAACATAGTCTTCAAATGACCATTCCGAGCCTCAACTATCCATCTAGTTTTAGTTATAATTCTGGACTTGTTGGCTTCGTCAGTTTGTAATTGTTTTTGTCCTCGAGGTAGAACTGAAGGCATTTTACAACGAATACCGATATTCTGTAGAAGAGGTAGAGCATCTCTGTAGCCCCTATCTACAATAAAAATATCGCCTGGATGAAGCCATCTTCTCATTTGGTTGACATCTATATTCAATTCATTTTGAAGTATGCAAATAATGATGCACTTATTTGCTGCGTCTGCAAAATATGGGCCTTGAATATCCAAAATGTAACCATCAGTACCTACAATCAGAACTGGTTTAATTAAATGTATTCCTTTGTGTTGGGAATATGATTGTCGTAATACTCGAAAGTTGCAACTTTTGTCGATATACAAATAGGTTTCATCAATATATACTATCGCTTATGGTTCATTAGGTTGCGGGTTGTACAACTGATTCGCGAAATCACTAACGTGTCGTTCTATGAATTGTTTTCTTGATATTGCGGAAAATCCTATATTAGTTGTTACAAAACGAGACATCAAGGATTTTCGCACTTTGGATATTACCAAACGTGTTGCCTGGCGGCTGGAATAACTGAATATGATAGTGAAAAACTCATCAGAAATACATTGACGAAGTTTGCATAAGAATGCCAATAAATCTTTTTTGGTAATATGTCTCGCACCTCCATCTTGTCTTGGTACAGATACACAATGATTAAATAAGTCATTGAATTGTTCTTTTGTGAGCGGGGCAATAGATTTGAATTCTTCGTCAGAAAAACTATTCTCCTCTACGTAATTCAATTTACGCTTAGCGGCAGTTCTGAGTACTTTCAGAAAAGATTGAAGTTCCCGACCTTTCAGAGCATAAGGTCTGTCGATATATCTTAGTCCTGTTGGTAGGAATGGAAATAATAATCCCTGATCATCAAGATGAACACTACAAGAACGAGTATTTTCCGGTATATAGATATTCTGATTTATGAACACATTGACTCTGCATTCTGTTGTTAGTCTGTTCAGATCATCTACACCATTACAAATGAGACACGTGTGCCTTGATGTTTGTGTTAAAATATTCAATCGTAAGCATTCTGGATCTTCTTGAAGGCGATGTATCTGTTGAACGATTGATTGATTGCATGTCATACAGATTCGTTTTTCATCAATTTCTTCGACATGTGGTAAACCCCTTTGGTTGCGTCTTTGAATGGGAATTTCTCGTTTAAATTCATTTGGTTCTCCAGTAAGTCGCACCATATTTTGTGTATTGAATAATAAATTACACGTAAAACAATTCAATCGGCGACGATTAGCCATTTTTATTATTGATAGGATAACAATTAATATCTACTTCGCTATTGACATGATTGTAAAATGACAATACAGTACTATTCGTTAAACAAATGAATGTGGTTGCTATATGCCATTATAATTCAAACCACAGCCGTCCTGAAAAAACTGAAGAAGCAGCTAGTCAATCTCCCACCCAAGTGCGAGTACTTTTCAAATTAATTCATTGTCGATATGGTAGAGCATACATGATACGAGAGTGAGAGCAAGTAGAACATTTTAACGAATTTTCTGGAATAGGGTTACAGATGGCAAGTGTGAGTGACCCACTATTGGGCCATATTCTTTCGTAATGAAGAAAAACATTCATATATATGGGCATCAAATTGTTCATAGCAGGCTACGAAACATTGCCCTTTCCATATACAGGAAGATTAGGTTAAACTGTTGAATTTGAAGCGTTTGTGCAATAGTTTGATCAGCGTCGTAAGTTCTAAAATATATTAACAAAGATAAATTCACCCATTGAGGTATGAATTCCAGCATTGAATATGTTTTGCAAATAGGAATTTTTGCATATCATTATTGGGAGACGATTATGGTTTATTCTAAAATTTCACATACATTTATATAGCAAATGAAAATATAGCATCTGATGAAATTCTGTGAGAAATAATGAAATTGGTTGTTGTTACACAATTATTGTGTCTTTCAATATTTTTATCTTAATTCTTTTTAAGTTCTACCTTTATCACTCAAGTTATTCTACTACTTGTAGTAAATGTAGATGACACGTGTCGAATAGTACGTCTTTATAGAAATGTACGAATAAAATGAATTTCAGAACCCTATAACTTCTTCAAAGAATTCATCAGCAAAAGCCATTATATTTGAAAGACCCTGTATATTTTGTGCATCTGCAGATTAAACTCTCATCATAAACGATCGAGTTTATTAACAAGTTATTTGGAATTCCAGGCATATGGATATATCAACAAGCAGGACGGGTGCGGCTTCAAGAGAAATAAAACACCTTGTGTAAAATATTGCAGTCCGATTCAGGAGATGCTAATACCATCAATAGAATTTGTTCTCAGTACCCTTCTAAATATCTGGAAATGAATTAAATTCCACAGCTCAATTTTCACCAAATCACAAAAACAATTGCTAGCCTTGCACTCATCCTGTATATGGTGGGTATGTGCAGGAATGATTATACTCTATAGTGTATTTGTATCGGCCATATAAATAATCCATGCATGGTTGAGTTGGTTCACATATTCGAAGAAATGGATTCACAATGGTCATTTGAAATTTTGGAAAAGTCAACTTCAGCACCCTGTATGATCTAAACCGATGAATTTAGAGCATAAGCGCAATGGAGACAATTGATCAGCATAATGAGCTCTACAATATATAAAGAATTCGAGAAAATTTACCGAAAGCCAATTTCCCATTAAAACGGTGCGGGGTCCTTTGGAGCTATGACTCCATGCAGTTTGACAGAGAGAATTCTGGGCTATTAACGTCAATGATGAATACATTTCTCAAGATCAAGCAAGAGGACTCAGATTGGCCTTCGCATTGTCGAACTCGGGACAAAAAGGAACAATATATTACAACGTTTCTACAACGAGAAGATATACAGTTGGATCCTTAGAAAATATGCAATAATCCAGGTTTGAGATCTTTAGCAAAACTTATACTCAATTCATTCTGGGGAAAATTTGGCCAGCGTGAAAACCAGTCAAAAACAACTATCGTCAATCAACCCTCTGAATTCTTCGCTATGCTTTCCGATCCCTCAATATTCGTCAACACCATTCTTCCTGTAACCGAAGAAACTCTTATTGTCAATTGGGAGTACAAAAATGAATGTTACGCTCTTCTAACAACTGTTAATTTTGTATTGGCCTCCTACGTCATAGCTCTTGCTCGTTTGAAACTTTGCAGTTACCTCGAAAAACTCAACGACAGGGTCCTGTATTACGATACGGATTCTGTGATATATGTTTCCAGCCCTAAAGGATATGATATTCCCACTGGAGAATTTATCGGCGATATGACCGATGAATTGGGCTCTGGTTCTTTTATAACGGAGTTCGTATCAGGAAATCCAAAAAATTACACTTACAAGTTTTGGCATGAAAAAGATCAGAAAGAAATGGTAGTTTGCAAAATTGGGGGTATTTCCCTCACCCTCCAAGCTCTGGAATCTATAAATTTCGAGAAAATCAAAGAAATGGTTTTACACCCCTCAGAAACTATAAGCATATTGGCACAACAAATCAGGCGAACGCATGAGCATAATGTTATAACCAAAAATATCACTAAAAACTATAGACCAAACTCCACAAGAAGAAAATTTCTACCGGATCACAGTTCTGTTCCTTTTGGATTTGAAAAAACTAAATAACACTTATCAAAATACCACTGATGAAGAAATATTAATTACATGATCAAATCAAGCAAAAATCAGCTGTTTTCACGGCTATCTACACTCCTCACCTACCCTATCCTCAAATCATTGGGAAAATCAACAACAGGACAAAACATATAAAAAAGCAAAGAGATAATATTCACCATATGAATTTTAGAAGTTTTTGAGAAAAAGACCCATTTGAAAGAGTAATCTACAAACTAATTAAAAATGGCATTGAGATATTATACGAGAAACAAAGACCCATATATTCATAAAAAGAGGAACTTAGACAATATAACAGTAAGAAAAAACCCATATAAAAAAACCATTCACAAATTCAAAAAAAGAGACAATCAGGCATTATAACAGTAAGAAAAAGACCCATACTCAGAATCTTCTACAAATTCATCAAAAAGAGGCAATTAAACATTATAGCAGTGAGAAAAAGACCCATACTCAGAATCTTCTACAAATTCATCAAAAAGAGGTAATTAGACATTATAACTGTAAGAAAAAGACCCATACTCAGAATTTTCTACAAATTTATCAAAAAGAGGCAATTAGACATTATAACAGTAAGAAAAAGACCCATACTCACAATCTTCTACAAAATAAAAAAGAAGCAATGAGACATTATACACAAGAAAGACCCATAATAAAGAACCATGTTCAAATTCATCAAAAAGTGGCAATGATACATTATAAGAGTCAGAAAGAGACCCATTATGGACAAAAAAAGGACCCAAGAATAATTTCATGAAAATAGTTTATATGAGTTCCTAGTTTCTGTTGATTTCATCAATGAGGTCCTTTCATCCCGGGGAAGAAGTGCTTACCTCCTCGTTGTCTTCTCTGGACAGGCTTTGCTGACCAACAATCACATTCCTTTTCCATACCACTTAGTAATATGTTGTTATAACTTTTTATTAATTTTTTATTTAGACCAATAATTATTTGAAGCCACAAACCATAGCTATGGAAAAATAGTATTACATTTATTATGTGAGAGATCTTTAAAACAAATATTTACTCTTACATACATGGATAATATGTAAGCCACGACGTCCATTCAGAATTTCTCAAAATGCCTAGTACAAAGAAAACAAAATAACATACCCTATATATTTTTTTGTTTTTTCAGAAATCATTTTAATTTTTTACCATAGCACCTACTGATTTTATACAGATACACATCGAGAATTGTAGGGCAGCAATTATGGTAATGTTGGGAGCACGAGCATACTTATCGATCATTCAGGTCATTTTCTTTATTGTTATGGCTATTCGATAGTTTTTTTCACAGGTTGCTTGTCTCTGGATGAAGGCCTATCACCTGATTCAAGAACTTGAGATAATTGTCGATTTGTGTCTTTATCTCTTTTTTTTCGTCATAGGAGTATGTACAAGCCTTTCGTTTATGTTCTTTGATTGAACTCTTTATTTCAGTTCCCTAGTACCAGATGTAATGGTTTCACAACTTTTTTTGGTATGTTGTTCGGAAGAATAGTGAGGTTGTGAGCAAGGAATCACCGACGAGATGACGAATTAAGGAGATTCGGACGCTTCGGTGCATTCCAATTTCAGAACAGGTCGAGTGTCTTTCAGCAGAATTAAATTAATTCGAGAGACACTTCTGCGTAGTAAAAGGGTACGAATATCAGAATAATCGACACTGGATCACTAATAGGAATGTTTTTTTCACAGGTTGCTTGTTTCTGGATGAAGGCCTATCACCTGATTCAAGAACTTGAGATAATTGTCGATTTGTGTCTTTATCTCTTTTTTTTCGTCATAGGAGTATGTACTAGCCTTTCGTCTATGTTCTTTGATTGAACTCTTTATTTCAGTTCCCTAGTACCAGATGTAATGGTTTCACAACTTTTTTTGGTATGTTTTTCGAAAGAATGGTAAGGTTGTGAGCAAGGAATCACCTACGAGATGACGAATTAAGGAGATTCGGACGCTTCGGTGCATTCCAATTTCAGAACAGGTCGAGTGTCTTTCAGCAGAATTAAATTAATTCTGCGTAGTGAAAGGGTACGAATATCAGAATAATCGACACTGGATCACTAACAGGAATGTTAACCGATTTCGGTTGATTGAGCGCATTCTGTATGCTGGAGGTGGCGCATAAGAATTCACGACTTGGAGCCTTTTTTCCGAAATCTGACTATGCATTGTCACGTGTGACGTCACGAGTATTATTCGAGGTAAATTAGTTGATATGGTAACACATGCGTAATGGATGGTAGATGAAGGGTTATAGGTAACAACTTACTGATTAGAGCTGATAGGTCATGGATGATAATTCATATGTGACAGTTGGTGGATTATATGTGCAGGGGTGACAGGTGAGTGAAAACAGGTGATGAATTATATATTATAAGTGAGAGACTATAGTGAAAGCTGTCGGATGAAAGGTGACGAACGTCAGCTGACAGCTGGACGATGACTGTTTATGAATGATAGGCAGGATGTGACAGTTGACTCTCGATATGTGATAGAACTGAAGAAAGCTAACTGTAGACAAGTGACATGTGACAAGAAATAAGTGACGGATGACAAGGGTAGTGAATCATCAGATGAGGGAACATAGATGACAGCTGACGAATGAGAGGGAAGGAAAGATAGGTGACAATTGTCGGATAATTGGAGGAGGATGTCGGGTGACAGGAAAACAGGAGACGGGGTGATGATTGGAAGTGGAGGTGTGTTCGATGATTCTCGATGTGACTGGTAACGAATGATGAGTGACACGTAACAAAAAATAGATGACGGATGAAATGTAAAGTGCATATGACAGCTTGGTGTGCTGTGATTGTTTGATGTTGTAAGGGGGAGGAGCTGAAAGTAGGAGTGGAGGGGGTGGTTGTAAGTGGCCCCATAGCTACTCGCGCGAAAAGACACAAGTGTGTTAGAGAGACAGTCGACCACTCAATGACATTCTCATATTCGTCACTCTGTAGCGAAACGTTATAGAGTCCAGACGTAACTGTCATGTAATGTTACGATTTATATCAAGTACACTAGTATTTCTTTTATAGTTTCATGCATAAATAAAAGTTTGAAGTGATACAGTCCACATCAATCATTTCACCATATAGCAATTCATAACAGATATTATACAAGTAGGTTTATATTCGATAACAGAATTCATTCAAAATTATTTAAATTCATTGCATGCAAATAAACTGTTCTCGCAGTGTGCCAATAATTTAAATACATTATCTCAGAATCAGGCACCAACACTGTTCCTACTTCACATCAGTGATTTGTTGGGAGCTACTTCATGTCCAAAGCACAAGATGGTTGTACCATTCATACCGCTATCGCTTCCAAAGTTCCATTATTTGCCGGTGGAGCCAGAAAAAAACTGAGAAGTATATTTCCTGAGTGACCCTCTGCTCGAATTGATGACCAGCTACTTCAAAGGTAGAAATCAGATTGTAAAATTCCGAGATGGAAAATCTGACTGGTTTCTGGCCAAATCTGGAATTCCGCAGGGTTCAAATCTTGGCCCTCTCCTGTTTATATCATTTACTATCATTCACTAGTTTCAAGGTGTCTAATGTATGCTGATGATTGCAACATTTTTATTAGGGTAAATAATATAAATGAGTAAACCAGCTGCAATCAGATTTAAAAGTTCTTCAAAATTGGATCGTTGAGGATAAATTACGTCTGAATTTGCACAAATCATCTGTGATTAGTTTTAGTACTTAAATCTCATAGCTAACAGAAAATACCCAGATTATCAGAGATTAGGGACCTTGTAGTAATCTTCCAGTGCAATTTTAAATTCGATAAGCATATTTCAGCAATAATTCACAATGCTCAGAAGTTACTTGGATTCCGCAAACGCTTTACACAAGAATATAGGAATTAGAAAACCCAACAATTGTTATATTATTCTATGGTGCGCTCTCGTTTGGAATACGCATCAATAGTTTGGGACCCGTCTACTTTGAACTACAGAAAATCATTTGAAACCATTCAAAGTATTGGTCCAGATCACTCATCATATGAACCAAACAGAAAAGAATTTCTGGTAGTGAAGAGAATAGAAGGGTCGTGCAAAAAATCATTTTCAAGTTATTGAGTGAGAATATGTCTGATTCATATTTGCTTTCTGAATTAAAAATATATTTACCGTCACATATGTTACGCCTCAGAAATACCCTTTTCCACATTCCCAGGTCGCCAAATGAGCTTGATAGTATGTGTGCGATATATTCAATACTACTTATATTGAATTAAAATCGCACATAAAAAGTATAGATTTTCTTTAAACGTTGATTTCACTCTTAGTATGCCTTCAGTCTCATCTCGTTCTCCCATTGCGTTTCATCGATTTAATCAGGTGAAGTTCGACATTTTAGTTCTAGGTGTAAATAGGATTGGGTTCAAAATTACATTACATTTAATTTTTTTTTTGTTATACCTAGTTACTTATGATACAAATTTAAAGAATTTATGTCACAAGGTTCTTAGGAACCTGTTTGAATTCCTTTCAATAAATAAATGAATACACGATTCAAAATATGGACGTAATTATTATGCGTACTGATGTCAGGAGTATAACTATGCTCGGTAATACCATTAGTAGTACCCGTCAGTTAATTGTTCAAAGACGGTATGAGGTAGGTGCCTGTTTAGAATACAATTACTAGAGATAGTGCTGCAGGGTGTTCGGGTTTTGAATGATCCACCAAAAATCACTAACCCACAACATAATTGTCCGTCACCAGCTCCAGCTTTACCGTCATTTACAGTCATACGAGAATACCTGCATACCAGAGTTACATTTCGAAATCAAACATTTTTATGATTCTGATTGGACAAAAGAAAACCAATGAACGTTCTTTACTTTCTCCTTCATCACTCCCAGACTACCCAGACTGTCAAAATACAATATTCGAATAAGAATTATAACGAAATTATTTTTCTGATCAGTTAATTAATGACATTGGTGTTCTTCAAAGATCAGTCTTAGGGCCGATCCTATTCATTCTCTATATCAATGAGTTGCCGTCTGTATTGCAAAATTCTTTCACTTGTTTGTATGCTGATGATTCTTCACTCATATTTAAATCAAAAGATTTGATTGAACTGCAACTGAACATCAGTTCTGACGTTGATTGCCTGCAAAATTGGGTCAGTGAAAACTTATTGTTTTTAAATGTTTATAAAACGAAAGCAGTCTCTTTTCATACTCCCCAAAATACTGAAATGGTAGACATTAATATTAAAATATGCGATGGTGAGATAGAAAGGTGTGACAGTATAAAGTTTCTTGGGATTTTTCTAGACAGCAATCTCAATTTCCGTCAGCACTGCGATAATATCATTAAAGTACTCAATAAACAGTGTTACCTGCTAAGAAACCTGAAGAGAATTCTAGACAACTCTGGTCTTTTTTATATTACCACGGGCAGATACAATCAAGACTTAACTATGGGCTGATTGTATGGGGTAATTCTCCAGCTGCACACGGTGTTTTCATGACGCAAAAGAGAATTATCAGAACTATTGCAAACGCATCACGAACAACATCGTGTGGAACATTGTTTGAAAAATTAAATATTTTGCCATTTTCAGGTCTCTACATTCTGGAAGTTCTGTTGTACATTCACAAGAAGAGAAGTTTTCAAACTAAACAAATCTCTTCATGATTATAACACTCGTGTCAGAAATTATTTCCATATACCCAAATCACGTTTATCTCTATGTCATAAGTCGTTCGAGATTTTGGGCTTGAGCCTGAGACTATATAATGCACTTCCGGAGTTTTTCTAAAATATTACCAAGGAACAAGAATTCAAATATGAAACAAAACAGTTACTTTTTCAAATTAGCCCCTACACATTCGATGAGTTTTTTTCTTACCAACATTAATGAAATGTTTTGTATTTTTTGCTTTGTACTAACTCAGATTGTTTTAATGCATTTTGTTAGTTATAAAAGTTTTTGTTATGTAATTTTTTAAATATATACATTGTATGTGCATTGCTGTTCTGTTTAGTCACTCGATTGTTTTAATGCATTTTTGTTAGTTCTGAATGTGTTTTGTTGTATATTTGTATTTGATATGTACCTGATACTGACTTGTCCAATTGCTTTTGTAAGCTCATTTTAATGGATTAATAAATACTTGACTTGACTTGATTCCATCAATGATTTTCTACATTACAGGCAGAATGCTATTTTCCATTAAAACTTTAAAACTGTATTGGGATCTGATTCTTAGACGGAACTTTTTCCATCGCTCGTTTTCAATTTGAACTACTTGAAGGAAAGAAAAACAATTTCAGAAAACCAATATGTGCGTAGGAAAGGAACATCGACGGAGAAAACAATATATGCTCTGAAGTCTCATATACGGGGCTGTGTATTACAATTTTTTTTTTTAAATATCCGTTTCCGAAAACCGCCACATAACCATTTGAAGGATCAGACTATAATGAAAAAAATAGTCTTCCATCTTGAATTAATGAATTTTGACAAAAAATCGAAATGTCTCACCCTGAAAATAACCCTCTCTTAAAAACTTTGAATAGGATCGGACCATTATCACAAAACTCATTAGCCATCTATTCATGAATTCTGATGAAAAATCCATAATGAAAACTCCCACATACCAATTTTTAAAAGAATCAATCCATAATCATAAAACTATTTCAACATCCGAGAGCAGCCATTTTGTTTGTTTCTCTAGCGCGAATTTCGTAATGCATTGTCACCGGAATTATGAACTCCTGCAAAATTCTGAATTAGTTGGACCACTAGAAGTTGGTAAACACGCGTTAACATTAAAGGCAGAAACACTTCTAGATTTGTTCAACATATTTTATGATTTGCGATTTAAGATATAAGTTAGAACTAAAACAGAACGCAAATCAGAATTGGAAAATGAAGCCTCAATAAACAGAGAAATATGAATAAAAGCTTCATCGATAGCGTCTTCAGCGATAGTTCCTGAACATATAATAGTCATACTTTTTTTGTGGAGAGACTCGCCATATGATGGAAAGTTATTTCTCGGTACGGAAACAACAATTGAAAATAGTTGATTCAAAAGTATCAAAATATCTTCCTTGGACTACCACAGGGAACAGTTTCAGTACTACGCATGTTCCAAATCCATTCAATCGTTGTACATAATTCAGGAACGATAAAACCTCATCAACTTTGCTGACGATACAGCTATCCTATCCATGGACTTGAAGTTACTCGCAGAATCTTAATGAAAGATGTTGAAGCACACATTTAATATTTCGTCGATCTTCCTTTTTCAAATTGCTGTTTATTTTATAAAAAATAAATTAATTTTGGATAATTGTCAATATTTGAATCTGTTGCAGAAGTGACAACTTTTGAATTTCGAATGGAATAGTGAGATTTTTTTTTCTCATTCAAAATATTTATTCTATTCTAATCCAATCATATGCACAATGACGAAGTTCATTCTAAGCATTACGTCACAATTTGAAAATACGTAATATTTGATATGGTTCAAAAATTCATGATCAAAAGAGTGTATTGGTCAAGTAGGCATTGGAAGTGATGTATGGGCAGAATTCGAAGTAAAAATGAAGGTATCTAACAATTCAAATTAATTTACATCAACTGGGAACTTAATCAAATAATTGTGGGTGAATTGTTTTTTTTCAGGTTTCAAAGTAACTATATTCCAAAAACATGCTCAAACAGAAACAATGTCTATACTATACCAATACCTGTTTGATTTAGCATTTTCGAACCATATCGGCTATTATTTGTTTTGAAATTTCATGCCATAACAATGAATCACGTAATGCGGCTGGATTCAGAATGGAATAACAAGTGATGAAACTGTAAGTAGGAATCGAATGTGAAAGAAAAACGAAATATATCTCTCATACAACATATCCAAAACTGAAATTTCTTCCTTTGAGAAGAACCAAATTAAGATTCAAACTCAAAATAAATTAATTGACTGAATTCTTAGTCAAGTGACAAATCGTTGAAAAGGGAATTTAGTTCTCTTTTCAACCATTTAAATTTTGTAGATTTTCATTAATTTCGATCGCCTCACCTATCAAAATGTTCAAGTTGATTTTCCCACAGCTCCATCTGTCCAAGAAATTGCAGTGTATCTTCTCTCAAAAGGTAAAGTATAGGTATTACCATTAAAAATATTTTCTGTTTCACTGTTGAATATCGAAGCGTTAGAATTCATTACGTGTAATTGATATTCTGAGTACAAACTTATTATGAAGAAAATATAAGCGAGATCACATTAACGAAATCACATTCAAGTTAACACAACGTGGGTTGAAATATAAAAAGCCGCGCTGTATAAAAACGTACCTATATACAAAAACCATTCATTCAGATACATCTAAAAACATATAATATGAAATTTAAATTTTTCTCCCAGGGGAAGTCGGCAGGCTGGCAAACTTGTCATAGCCTTGACCATTTCCCTTGTGATATCGAGTAGTTTGAGTTTGAGTAATCTTTCTTGAAAAGAGACAACTGACATGACGTAACAAATCGATTGAAGACGGAACAAATACTATACCTTCATGGTCAATGGACGAATGAATTGGGTAGTGATAATTACATCACTAAATAGCTACCAACTAGACCGAATGGTTAGTTACTGTTTGAAAATGCATGAAAATGAAGAAATAAGCAAGATCGAAGTATTCTATTCGGAGTATTAGAATTTTCTACATATTGATAGTAATGGTTTGCCGAATATTGTCGATATAGAAATTGAGCTGGATTATAAAACGATTTGGTGAAATAATAGACTTCGGAACCAAATACTTCTAGTTCGAAATGGACAATGGCAAACATGCAGTACAGCCGGGCTATTGATTCGTACTATATTATGATAGCAAGTATTATAAAATGACTATAAAGTTAACCAGTGAAGATACTACCATTTTTAATAAATGAAGTTATTTTTGCAACGACAGAAGGAAATTTGATTTAAGAATACAAATTGGATATACAAAATAAGTATACAAATTCTATTCATATCATCACCGAAAAACTAATTGTGAAATATTCAGTATTCCACAGTGAAATTTTGTAAAATGGAAAGTTTTTATTTCTGGGATCCGTCTTGAACATTCGGTTATATCTGCGCCTTATATATTTGTTCTAGTGGGTATTTTCACTTTTAGAATTGAAAAGATGTATATAAAAATTGAGTGTGCAATTTGTGAAGAAAATTTGGATAAGATCAACATGAATTCCAAAATATACTGTTTTCATGACACTATCAATCGCACTGTAAGAGAAATGTACCTAACGGTTTAACAATTTTTTTTAATTCAGTAATAATTGTTATTTACGTCAACCGATTGCACCCCTACGCGCCACCCTCAGAAGTCTTCGAGAGACTTGTGTGAGCTAGGAAAAGCGAAGCCCTTACATTTTGACGTGTAATCCCATGCCAAGTGGAATATCACTAGTTCATACCCACAACCTATGACTGATTTATCTTGTCTTCTGACTACCTCTCTTGTTCAGAATTTATACCCTATAGAAGTCTCGATGTGTCATTCAGAAGAGCCTCGGTCGACTATCGTTCTGCGGCTGATACCTAGAGGTGACTAATCACGAATATTCCTGAATTTCCAGCGGTAACGTGTCACAATTTTTCGAACACACAAAACGAAAGGAAGAAATGTCTGCCTCCAGCTCGTTACATTTCCCCTTTTATTGGAGAAATTTTGTCGAGAAATGTAATATTTTCGAAACCAGCGAATATTTCCATATCTGCACTGTGAAGTTCGAAGGACGTGATATCCCACAATCTCCGTATTTGGTTGCAAAAAATTGTTACAACACACCAAAATCTGGATACCACTGGATCGATTTGTTATTTTCTACATACTTCTTATTACTGTCAAATACAGCCACTCAATCCCACAAGACAATTTTGGGATTGTTAGGTCCACAAGATCCTGGTCCAAAATGTTATCTCTTAGTCTGGTGAGGCTATTCCAGACATCTTTATAAGACGGTTTCTGTGGAGAATGCATCTTTATTACCAAATAATACAAGATACTCTCTTGCCATTCTTCAACTGTAGCATAACCGCAACCTCTGGATTCAATTTTGGTGATTCCTGAAATCGACCAAATTTATTGGAAAATACCACAGCAATATCTTTGGACATTTGAAGATTATTTTCCAAAAACTTTGCTAGCGCGTAAACAGCCGGCACATTGAAAAGGTCATCTTATGTAGCACTTGAGTTCACGGGCATGAACTTCTGGAACGTTATCTCATCCTTCCTTGGTAAAAGGATACCAAATTGATCGTAATTTTTAACGTTTTGAAATGAACAAACATAGGTTTTCCACGTGGTGGCTTCTGGATTCAGTAGACACAACAATTTATACAATCCATGACCTTTTGCGGATATTCCCACGAGTTTCGCAACTTGAGCGATGAACCACGTCGTCGCTTCGGGTTGTACTGCCAAAGAAAAATTCTCAAGCATCTGCCTTGATGTCATAGAACTTCTTTATTCTATCGCTGGTACTCAGTATGTTCAAATTGACTTGTTCATGGATGACGTCCTTTTTTTGTAAGAGTTTGCTGACGTATTCATCTCCTGCAGTATCCTATCCTGGTAGTATCCTAAACTTCAGGTCACACAAGTGGCAGTTCTTTGTCCTGAACTAATCCGGGCATTCCTTAGACTATTAAAATTGTGCCTACCCTTTGGTGAGTCAGTCGATTTGGACGATAGTGGGTGAACAAACCAAGAATACTTCGAAATCAGGGTAGGACTTTTGGGATAGGCCAGCCATTCACTAATTTGAGCTTCATTTCATTTACCGCTACTGCTTTCCCAAAAACAGCTTGGTCAAAATACCGTACACAGGGATACCACGTATTTCAGGTCTTCGAACAACTTCTGGTATGTTATCGTGATATATTAGACACGTCTTCCATGAGAGCTCCCAATATCTCAATCATCGCAGAACCATTGCATAATGATAAGCTGCCACAATCTTGAGTCTGTCTTTCACTGATCTTCTGGGGCCAGTTTCACCTGCCAATATCAATTTTTCAAATCAAGAATCAAGGAAATCGTGAAACCGTCTAAAGTTTCTAAGATGTCTTTTTTTTTTCGATGTGGGTAACTAAGAAAGATTGTTGAACGGGCATTCTCTTCACCAGTATGACTGAAGGTCACCAGGAACTTTCAAAATGTTCGATAATTAGTTTTTTCGCTAAATCTTTCTGCCTTCTGCTTCTTGTCAGGAGACGGTCTTCTTGCTAATTGTCGGATGTGTCAGACATCCCAGTACTACCGTTACATGATTTCTATATTTATGCCCGAAGGAGCCTTTGTATGGGAAAACAACTTTCGCGGTTTTGTATACCAAAAATTTGAGAAAATCAAAATCAAAGTTTTATTATATAGAAAAACATGAAATTTCATCAAGTATCGTCTACATCGATCCAAAATATTATAAGTTTTTGTGTTTTCCATTCAGACTTTTCGAATTCTCAAAGTTCTTCTCTGAAACTATTCCAATTTTCTTGAAGTTCTTCTTTCAAGCTCTCCAAACTTTCTTGAATTACTTTTCGAAACTCCTCAAATTCTCTAGAATCGCATCTTCTATAATTTGAACTTCTCGGTGGGTTTGTTCATTACCAAATTCAAATAATTTCCAAAAAAATCGAATAGAACGATTGTGGGGGCTTATCCTCCTCTAACTTCTCCTACTCGAATCAAGCTATATAGGAGTCCTTTCTGTAGTACGGATTTTTTACCGGTGGTAGAGTTCCCTTTCTTTCAATTCATGTTTGAATTTGGTGACATTTGAGTACACAAGACTTACCTTGGGAACACTATGATTCTTAGTTTCTCTAATGAATCAACAAGTGTTTCTTTCACGAAATACCCTATTTCACTACAAAATCAATGACTAATTTGCACGAAACTGGGACATTTTCCTTTTCTAGATGCACGTTGTGTTTATAGTCTTTGACGACTGTAAATAATTCCAGTTCATCAGCGTACAATAGTTGCGTACTGTTGATTTTTTTTGAGATATTCGAATTTTTGACATGATTCACCAACTTGACGTTGTGACTCATATATAGAAATTTTAAAGTTTTCTCTTTCCATCAAATTGAGCCTATTTTGTGCTAATTTGTGCCGTATATTACGAATTCTGTGCCAATGTAGTTTTCGAGATAATCGATTATTTTCACATGAGTCACCAACTTGACGCTGTGGCTCATATACGGAAATTTCAGAATTTTCTTTTTCCACCAAATCGTGCCCATTTTGTTCCAATTTGAGCCTTATGTTATGAATTTTGTTCCCGTGTAGTTTCCGAAACATTCAGTTTTTCCTGTGAGTCACCTTGACACTGTGGCTCATATATAGAAATTTAAAAATTATAGCTTTTCACCAAATTGTGCATATTTTGTAAAAATTTGTCACGTATGTATGAATTTTGTTTCCTTGTAGTTTTCGAGTTATTTAGAGTTTCTCCAGTTGGTCAACAACTTGACGCTGTGACTCATGTAAGGAAATTTCAAAAAAAATCTTCCACAAAATTGTATCCATTTTGTGCCAATTTGTGCCCCAAATGATGAAATTTGTGCTCGTTTAGTTTTCGACATATTCCTGTTCATTCCTAATAGTTAACCTATTAGAACTATCAAAGAACAGTTTCCACAGTTTTTCCACAGTTTTTTCTCCTAATAGTGGAAACATTGCGTGTTATTCATCAATGTATTCAGTAGGATTCGATATGAGGGGTGCCTATTTGAACTCTCAAAATTTCTCCTAATTTTCATTGACATCCGCGGATATAATTTTAACAACATACGATGAGTTTTTGTTTCGGATATAAGTATAGAAGTAATAAAAATCCTGTTATCATACTGTTTTTGTCATTTTCAAGGCGTTCAACATATCGAAAACTAGAAATGGTGCCAACGTAGAATTAAATAGATACATAGAAAATTAAATACTCTTTGTATCTACAATAGTGAAATTTCAGAAAATCCAGGGAAAAAGTCAAAAAAGTAATTAAAAACCAGTTTTCATCTGTTTTTGCCACTTTCAAGGCGTTTATCTCGAGAACAAGGAATGGTGTCACCGTAGAATTCAACGGAAATATGGAAAATCATATACTCTTTCTTCTAGGATAGTGAATATTTAAAAAATCTGGAGGGGATGTCGAAAAGTAATTAAAATCCAGTTTTTATACTGATTTGTCATTTCCAAGGCGTTTATCTCGATAATAAGGAATTCAACAGAGTTATAGAAAATTATATACTCTTTCCCTCTACGATAGATAATGAAAATTTAAAAAATCCGGGGCGAGATTCGAAAAGTGATAAATATCTCGTTTTAATTCTGTTTTTGTCATTCCCAATGTGTTCATAACGAGAACAAGAAATGAAGCCAAAATTCGTAAAATTCGAAAGATATATGGAAAATTATATACTCTCCCCTTCCACGATAGTGAAAATTCAGAAAACCCGGGGGAAGAGTCGATAATCCAGTTTTAATGCTGCTTTTGATGTAAATTTCAAGGCATTTCTCTCGAGAACAAAGAATGGTGCCAACGTAGATTTCAACATAAATATAAGAAACTATTCTTTCCATCTACGATAGTGAAATTTAAAAAATCTGGGGTGAAATTCGAAAAGTCATAAAAATCCCGTTTTTATTCTGTTTTTGTAATTTTCAAGGCGTTTATATCGACAACAAGAAATGGTGCCACCGTAGAATTCTATAGATATACGGAAAATTACATAGTGTTTCCATCTAGGATAGTGAACATTTTGATAATATGTGGGGAAAGGTAGAAAAGTAATTAAAATCCAGTTTTTATGCTGTTTTGTCGCTTTCAAGGCGTTTATTTTAGAAGAAGGAATGGTGCCACTGGAGAAATCAACAAAAATACGGAAAATTATATACTTCTTTCCTCTATGATAGTGAAAATTTGAAAAATCCCGGGCGAAATTCGGAAAGTAATAAAACTCCCGTTTTTATACTGATTTTGTCATTTTTAAGGCGTTTATATCGAGAACAGGAAATGGTGCTACCGTAGAATACAATAGTTATATGGAAAATTATATACTATTCCCATCTACAATAGTGAAAATTAAAAAAAAATTGGGGAAAATTCGAAAAGTAATTCAAATCCAGTGTTTATGTTGTTTTTGTCACTTTCGAAGCGTTTAATTCGAGAACGAGGAATGCTGCCACCGTAGAATTCAACAAAAATATAGAAATTGATATACCCTTTCCATCTGCGATAGTGAAAATTCAGAAAATCCTGGGCGAAAGTAGAAAAGTAATTAAAATCCAGTTTTTATGCTGTTTTCGTCACTTTCAAGGCGTTTCTTTCGAGAACAAGAAATAGTGCCACCGTAGAATCCAACAGAAATATGAAAAGGCATCAACTCTTCCCATCTACGATAGTGAAAATTCAAAAAATCCGACAAGAAGGTCGAAAAGCAATTAAAATCCAGTTTTTATTAGGTTTTTGTCAGTTTCAAGGCGTTTCTCTCGAGAACAAGGAATGGTGCCATCGTAGAATTCAACAGAAATATAGAAAATTATATACTCTTTCCAACTACGATAGTGAAAATCTAAAAAATCCGGCGGGAAATTCGAAAAGTAATTTATATCCAGTTTTTACACCGCTTTCGTCGTTTTCAATGCGTTTTTATATGAAGAACAAGAAATGGTGCCACCGTAGAATTCAACAGATATTATATAGAAAATTATTCCTATCTACAATAGTGAAAATTCAGAAAATCCGTGGGGAAAGATGAAAAGGAATTAAAATCCAGTTTTTTGCAGTTGTTGTCATTTTCGAGGCGTTTCGCTCGAAAACAAGGAATGGTAAAACTGTAGAACAACTGTAGAACAAAAATATGGAAAATTAAATATCTACTCTTTCCGTCTACGATACCACACTCTAAAGAGTTTTATAACCCCATACAGATTCTTAATTCCATATAGATTTCTAACCCCACACATGTAGGTATCCAAATTTGTGATTTTAATTTTGAATAGCTATGAAAATAGTTGCAAGATTCAAAACGAATAAGGTGGGGCACATGCAATGGATGATAGATGCATTATTAGTTATCCTGATTCACTAACAATTTTATGGCACCACAACTGATATCTACTGTTGAGTAAATTTTCTCAACGACAGCTACTTCCTACACTCCTTACGTTTTTCCCCACGTTTTTCGTTTTAAATCTTACTAGTTATTCTATGTCTATTGAACATTCAAAATGACACATTCTCAGAACAATCTGTAGGAGATTAGTAACCCCAGGGTAGTGCTTTAGGTTTTCCTGCAGCTGAAAAGTGAAGACGCCACCAAAAATCAGTGAGTTGCCCTGGAGCACCACGGCAAATAATAATAATAGCTGTCATCCACCCGCATAGTTTATGCGTTTGTATACACTCTACTATTATTTATGAGGGAGTATAATTATAAACCTCTCTGGGGCGAGGAGGAGTTATTTCCTTACTCAACTCATCTATAAAAAAGTAGGTCCTTTTTTTTCCAATAAATATAAAATAACATGACAGTTGAATAATATAATTTACCTTAGAAAAGCAATGATCTCTGGAATTAAGTGCAACGAACACAGGTTTGTTTATGAAAAATACGTTAATAGTGGCGGTCATTAAACGTAAAACATCTTATTCAAAATATGACCAATTCGAATAAAATTTAATGCCTCTGCGTCAAGTGGTAAAACTCTGACTCTCGAAAACTGATCTAGCACAAAATTTATATTTGTTACACAAATTGGCACAAAATAGACAAAATTTTATGGAAAATGAATATTTTGGTATTTTCATGTATCAGTGACAGCGTTAAATTGGTGACCCACAGGAAAAACTCTAAATAACTCTGAATCTGTACATGTACAAAATTCACAATATACGGCATGAATTGGCACAGAGCGGTCACAATTTACTGCAAAGATACAAAAATTATATTTCCATATATGAGTCACAGCATCAAGTTCGTGACCCACAGGAAAAACTCTAAATATTTCGAAAACAACAGGGTCACAATATTCATGATATACGAAACATGTTGGCACAAAATGGGCACCATTCAATGGAAAGATGACATTTTGAAATTTCCATATGAGTCACAGTGTCCAGTTGGTGACTCAAATATAAAACTCTAAATATTCCGAAAATTACATAGGCACAGAATTCGTTATATACGGCACAAATTGGCACAAAATGGGCACAATTTGATGGAAGAAGACAATTTTTTATTTATGAGTCACAGCGTCAAGTTGGTAAAGAATTCTAAATAGCTCGAAAGCTATACGGGCATAAAATTCGTAACATACGGCACAAATTGGCACAAAATGGGCACAAAATACCCAGAACATTGAAATACCTAAGTTCCAGATATGGATCACCAGCTCGACGCAACTATGACTTCACTTTCTCAATGCTCGTATTACTTTTTCTATCAAATGAATAATTTGTGAATGACGGTAATATCGCAGAAAACAAGAGATATTTTTCGATGTACTTGATACTATGTTGAAACTCCATTTGGTTGAAAGCATTCTGCAAATAAATTTCAATGTCATCCATTTGTTGTTTCTCATATAGAGCATCGGTAACAGATTGCGAAAGATATTTCAAGTTGGTAACTCAAGACTTTTTCTCTAGAAACCCATGTTTATTTTAATATCTAACAGTTTTTTCCTAGTTATAAATGAAAAAGACCAAGCTATAGAGGTTTTTTCCTCCACAAAATATACGACGCAAATGGCCTTTTATAAGATAGTTCGTTAATGAAAACTCCAGTTTTCGCCCTAGCAACATCGCTTTGTAGAATTTTTTAAACAAGAAATATTGAAAAAACTTTCAAAGAATCGTTTTACAGTCAGTGGAACTTTTGTAGAGATTCATAAAACCTACAAAATGGATTCGCATACGACCGGATCGGTCCATTATCCACTGAGAAAATCTGGGAAAACCTCGAAAAAGAGACCAATTTTAATTTTTTTTTAATTTTTATAAATCTAAAGCTAGACAAACGATATTGCGGAAACTGATAGATAATAATATGTGGTTCAAAGTACTTTGAAGCATCTAGAGTAACTTTTAGTGACATTTTCAACACATTTCCCACCTCTCAGGTGAAAATCAAAAAGAAGCAAATTGTAGATATTGATCTCTACTTCCATATGCCGTATACAGAATTTTAATGAGATGATTTTCCTTAAAGCGAAGCATTTAGAAAGATTTGTCATTGAATTGTTTATAACGCAATTGTGCAAAAACTACATATCAGACAAAAACCATCTTGCGCACAGTTGAAGAACATGTCATTATTCATCGGTTTCCGCAATATTGTTTGTCCACCTTCAGATTTAGGAAAATTATGAATTTTTGAAGAATGGTCTCTTTTTTGAGGTTTTCCCGGATTTTCTCAGTGAAAATGCACCAATCTGGGCGTGTAAGACACCATTTTGTAGGT
This sequence comes from Chrysolina oricalcia, assembly GCA_944452925.2. NCBI lineage: Eukaryota > Metazoa > Arthropoda > Insecta > Coleoptera > Chrysomelidae > Chrysolina > Chrysolina oricalcia. The sequence goes on from OX101812.2 coordinate 35,002,628, forward strand.
TTTATAAATTCCTACAAATGTACTGTGGAGCGATTCTTTGAATTGTCTTTGAGATATTTTCAAAAAACCAAAAAAGTTGTGATTTTTTTCACTATTTCTTGTTTAAAAAATTCCACAAAGCGATTTTGCTGGTGCGAAACCCAGGGTTTTCATTCATGAAGTATCTTATAAAAAGTAGTATAAGCCGTTTGCGTCTCTTATTTTGTGTGGAAAGAGCCTGTTATTTTTATCTACAGCTCTGCCTGAAATAGTAAATAAATGATTGAAAATCTTACTCAGCTCAAAGATTGTTCTATACACTTTGGGTAGGTATAAGTTCCTCAATATCGCACTAAATATATTTCTTAATGGAGTCAATGGTGAATGAATGCATAATACCTGAATGCCTGTGTTTAGTTCATTTTTCATTTCCTCCGCACTTGATCGATGTCGACAAAATTGGTATCATTAATAATGTTTTCGAGTGCTTTGGTTATGGAGATATCAGATATTATGTAGACACTCTTGAAATATTGTTAACTGTCCTTTCATGTACAATGAGGAATATAACGATATATATTTCCTCTTGTAGGAATCTGTTTCTATGAGACGGTTGAGAGCGGTTGGCTCAACGGCCTAGGTGTCAGCTGCTGAAATTTCAGATGTCATTCATTCTATCCAATGTGTGATACCAGGTACAGGAAAAACACGTTACTCGAATGAATTGGTTTTGATACTTTGTCACTTGCCTTGCTGACAAGCAAGTGTGATGTGGGTTGCCGAAAAACCAATCCCTATGACTAATACTGGCTTGGAAAGCGCACCGACCATCCTAGGAGGTGCTGTAGGTTTTCCGGGTTTTCCTACAGTTAACCGATAAGGAAAAGCATATTGATGGCTGTTCTCAACCCGCACATAGAATTCCATAGGTCCCAATTACTTCAGGTTTTTCCACCAAATTAAATGCATTCGTTTGTAATGTACTTGAAGAAACTAGCATAGTTCTTTGGGAGATCGTTCAGTAACGAACAGTCATTGCCGACCGATGATGAACCCTATGCTCCCATATACACCTACTATATAGTCTTAATATGGCAAGTACCTGTCAGAAAACACCTACCTGGTTAAGACCACGACGGGTATTGACTTAAGTATCTGTTAGATTTAATTCAATACCCGTCGTGGTCTTAGCCAGGGGAGTAGTTGTTTTCTGATAGGTACTTGCCATAATAAGCCTACATAGTAGGTATATATGGCAGAAAAGGGTTCATCATCGGTCGGCAACGACTGTTCGTTACTTGTAATATACTTGTTGTTCGCTTTATACTGTTGTTGTGTTTTATTGCATTCTATTTGTATCGCTGCGTACATAGAATTAGCCGATCCTACACTATCAATGTACATCGATTCCGTAAGAGGTACATTCTGGCTAAAATTATTCATTACATACCACTAGGCTGGGTTCCAGCGACTATGTCACCAGATTGAGAGTCACGGTAATATAATAATAATAATAATAAATGCTTTTATCGAAAGGTACACTACACTACACTAAAAGGTACAGCAATGAGCGTATGTCGTAACAAAAGGCAGGATTCAATTCCTGCACATGATTACTCATGACAGGATTGCTCTTCCATCCAACCAGTTATATAATGATTTCAGTATCTTGATTGGGATCAGGATTGGATAGAGATGTTTCTTAGGCCAGCAGAACACATTGTGCTACCCTGAATCGTACGCGTCAGCATTCATCTATCTTTTAGGAAGTGCTATATTTTTTCTGTACTCGTTTATTTTGCGAATATTTTAATTGTAAGTAGGCACTTATAGATATTGTTTTCTGTTCTGTCGTTTGAATTTTAACTCAGTAGTATTTTCGAACTACTATAGAATAATGTCTACTTCAGTTAGGAAAATCGTGTATTGACAATCTTTGATATTTATAATCTGGTTTTTCTAAACATCCTATTCTCATGGTTACTAATATATACAGAGATAGTCACTACACTACCCCCCTCCTCAAAAAAAAATTAGAAAATGAGTTAATACATAATATTGAAAATCATTATATCAGTAGGAAGGAAGTTGCTTCAAGACCTGTTCAATGCTGATTCACAGTGAGCTGGTTTTAATCTATCAATAGAAATATTATCAAGTTTTCCATTGATATTTATTTTGAAAAACTTATGGCGTTCACAAACTTTGAAAGGGCCATCATAGGCAGATTGAGAGAAGTTTTTGAGGCCATCATTCCTTATGAAAACGTGCAAAGACAAAATCATATACTTTTACAAAGATTTTTTCTTGAAGGCAAAAATGTGAGTTTACTCATGAACGACGTTAATTGCTTTGCGAATGAATTTGGAGAGATGATTTGATTAATTTCAAATAATTCACCTGGTAGCCTCAGGGAAGTACCATAAAGAAGCTCAGCTGATGTATAACCCAAATCTTCCTGCAATGAACTTCTTAGGCCTAACAAGACAAACGGAAGAGCATTCAACTGTTTCTTATTCTGAAATTTTAATGATGTTTTGATTTGTTTACTTAATCGTTCAATGATTCCATTGGACATTGGATGGTATGCGGTTGTATGAATTTGACAAGCACCTAGAGCTTTCATCAATTCTCTCCATATTGCAGACTGAAATTGAGCTCCTCTATCTGTAGTTGCCGTACTTGGTATTCCAGATCTAGATATCCACCCAGCAATGAATGTACTGTAGGTGCTGTAATGTCTGCCATTGGATAGGCTTCATGCCAACGAGTGAACCTATCTATAGCAGTTAATAAATAACGGTAACCTCCACAGCTTGGTAGAGGCCAAATTATATGTGAATATTGTCAAATATCTTACTGGAATCAACAAATTCACCATATTGGGATTTTGTATGTATGAACGTTTTATTTTTTGGCATTCTGTGCAACATTTCACCCAATTCTGAATATCTTTATTCATTTTAGGCCATACAAATCGTGAAGTTATTAGTCATTGGGATGCTCTGACACCTGGGTGGGATAGAGAATGCAATATTTGGAATATAGGTTTTTTAACTCGTTTTGGAATAAAGGGTCTTGGCTCATTTTGACTTATGTTACAAATAAGAGTACCTGAAGAAAATGGGAGAGATATTTCAGAAAACTGAAGGGACGTACTATTTGAATTTAAAAGATCTCTGAGCTCTTTGTCAGATTTTTGATATACAGATATTTTCTGAAAATCCACTTCATCTGCTACAGCATAGTCCAAGGAATTGATATCAATCCGGGATAACGCATCTGCAACTATGTTATATTTTTCTTTGATATGACGAATATCTGTGGTGAAGGTGGAAATGAAATCAAGATGTCTAATTTATCTGGGATTATAATTGTTTGATGCCGAATTTATTCCAGATATTAGTGGTTTATGATCTGTCAAAATATGAAATTGACGTCCTTCAATAAAAAACCGGAAATGTTTCATAGGTGAATATATAAAAGTTCTCTACCGGAAGTACTGTAGCGTGTTTCGGTATCAAATAGTTTCTTTGAGAAAAATGACAAGGGACACCTGTTTACATTGATTTTTTGTTGCAAAGCTGCTCCAATTGAATTTTCCGAAGCATCCACCATAATGCTTGTTTCAGTATTTTGCTCAGGAAATATCAATAACAATTGCTTTGATAAAATTAATTTGATTTTTTCGAATGATTTTAATGTTCTTGAATTCCATTGAATATTTTTATTTTCATCAGATTTATTTTTTGCTGTGACAACAAGAAATTTAGAGGACACAAAATTTCAGCACAATTGGGTATAAATCTATTGTAAAAGTTTACAATACCCAGAAATGTTTGTCTGATGGAATTTGAAAGAGGAAATTCTTTTATTACATCTGTCCTGTCTTTAAGAGGTTCTATACTATGACATCCAATTTTATGTCCTAAAAAGGTCAACTCAGTTACTCCAAATTGACACTTTTCCACGTTCAGAACAACTCCAAATTCTTCTAATTTCTGGAATAATAATTCAATATGATGTAGATGTTCATTCATATCTCTACTAGTTATCAAAATATCATCTATATAAACGAAGCAATATTTTAAATCGCGAGTAATTTCGTGTATAAAACGCTGAAAAGATTGAGCAGAATTTCGGAGACCAAATGGCATTGAAATATATTCGAACAGCCCAAATGGTGTGCAAATTGCATTTTTCTCAATATCCTTGGGATTAACTGGAATTTGATGATATGCTCGAATCAAATCAATTTTTGAAAATATTTTAGAACCCTGTAATTGCAAAGCAAAATTCTATATATGAGAAATTAGGTGTCTATCTGGTTTTGTAATGTTGTTTAGCGCTCTGTAATCCCCGCATGGTCTCCAGTCGCCATTTCTTTTTGGAACCATATGCAAAGGTGAAGACCAGTTACTCGACGAGGGTCTGATAATTCCTTGTTTCAACAACTTATCAAACTCTCTTCTGGCTATCTCCAGTTTTTCTGGCAATAGTCGTCTTGGTCTGGAAAATACTGGTGGACCTGTGGTTTCAATGAAATGCAAAGTGTTATGTTTTTTACTGAAATTATATTCGTCGTGGGTAAGAATTGATTGGTATTTTGACATTAGATTTTTGATATTTTGTGGAAAGTCATAACTGACAGCTCTACAGTTGATAGGAAATGTATTGGTCTCAAAACCTTTGATTACATATCTTCCTGATACATCCTTGAGAGCTGAATTACGGCGCATATCTACAGATAAATTGAAATGGTTGAGGAAATCAGCGCCAATAATAGTTTGCTTAACATCGGCAATGACAAATTTCCATTGATAAATTTCATTATAGGGAAAGACCAATGAAATCAGTTTTTGACCAAATATCGAAATTTTTTAATGATTAGCAGCTCGTAGATATGTAAATGTTTGTTGTAAAAATCAGCAATGTCAGGAGGCAATACACTCACCTCACTATCAGTATCAACTAAGAAATCGCGTGTACTTCTAACATCGGTAATAAAAAATAGACGACTTCGTTGTATTCCTTCTGAACTCGCCGTCTTCAGTTGCTGGATCCTTCCTTTCCCCTCCATTGACAAGGTTGTTGGCATTTGTTGGCACGTTGTCCAAAATTCTCGTGATAACAACAATGTTTTGATGTTATGTCGGACGTTCTTATTTTCTCATTGGTATGTTTCTTCTGGCTCTCCAAGAACATTAAAGCCAAATTTTTCAAATCTGTCAATTCTGCAGAAAGTCTGTTGTAATCAGATAGCGACTGTTTCTGAACAGCTTTGATGAAAAGATCAGAATAAGCTGATTCTACCATAGTATCTGATATTTGTGATAATTCATTAACATCCATCTCGTCTTTCTTAGCAATTAGAACTAATTTGATTTCACGTGGTAAACGTTGCAGAAATAATTTTTTGAAAAATGATTCATCAATTTGTTGAAAATTTTCACCCAGATGTAGTTGCATATGTCTGAGTATTTGCAAAGGTTTCTGTTCATCAAAATCAGTCTTGGACATTAGCAATTGACCTGTGGTAGAAGTCCATTGTGTCTCAAAGTGGAGTGGTGAAGATTTATGATATGGAGATGACTTTGAGTTTTTCTATATCATAAATTAGCAATTGAATTCGTTTCGTAGTGGAAACCGTGAAATGTTTGATGATTTCTTGTTTAAAGATTTCGTAAGACATATCTTCAGATGGCTTCAATGAAATATCACGTACCTCAGTGGCCACTTCTGGTGATAAAGCAGACACTAAATGGTTGTACTTTGTCTTTGATTCCAAAATGTTTTTGTTGAGAAAGAGTGCTTTTACCTGCACGAACCATAGTACTGGATCACTAGGCCAAAATTCTAGTAAATTTACGTTTACCATTAATGGTGTTGATTCTCGATGTTGTAGGGGTTGAACTGCAGGACTAATTTGACGCTGTCTAGGCATTACAGATCACGTCGGGGTCACCAATATAGAATAATATCTACTTTAGTTTGGAAAATCGTGTATTGACAATCTTTGACATTTATAATCTGGTTTTTCCAAACATCCTATTCCCATGGTTACTAATATATACAGAGAAAGTCACTACACTACTATTCAATACTCGTTCAAATCCAGCCAATTATTTCCACACTTAGCTTTCACTGTTTTCAACTGCTGGAGATAAGAAGATGCTTCATAGTTTTGGTAGTTGTCATTGTTTTTTCCTCCGTATTGTTTTTTCCTGTAGTTAACCGAAGAGGGTATTGATGGGTCCGATTCATTTTAAGGCGAACCGTTCCATCAAAGATGTTTGGCAGTGTACCATTAGCGTTTCCGATGTAATATTTTTCGGATGTCAAAAATGAGACAAATAAAAAAATATGACTTGCATGTGTGAGCTCCCATTTCTGAGTAAAAGAACATCATGTGTTGGCCAGGAGGTTTTGCTTACTGGGAACTTCAACGGCAGAACTGAGGGAAATTTTGCCATCCAAACGCTAAAGACAAGACGATATGAATGTATCAGTAGTAATGTCGTGAGTTATTGAATAATTATCTGTTTATACATCTTACAACCTTTCAAAAACACAAGTATTTGGAAGCTAAAGGATTCAAAACAAAGTACTCCGCATTTCAACTAACATCTAAAGGCTTATAAGAAATTGCTTAATTTTGTCCAACTTGAGACTATCCACGACTTCATGAATAAAATATATAAAATGACTCTATTTCTGAATTTAGGAACCGATGACATCACCAGAATAAGAGCTCATCATAACGAGTCCTAGGTATATGGCGGACACTTTCACCGATATGTAGGTAATGCCACATATGAGTCGCTTTTTATTTTTCTTCGGGAACATTCCACAAATATTTGTTAAATGCCTTTGGATTTTATTGAACAACAGATATAATTGTATAATTGTTTTGTCCATTTTTGACTTTCGAAAATGAATCAGAATATCTCATTAGCAGTATTGAAAAAATTGGCGAAAACGTGTGAATGTGACGTCAATTTTGCATTTGTTAAACAAAACAATTGACGCCAAATCTCTCTGAATCTACTTATTACATGAAGGTGGCGATTATTGTCACTACACCAAAATTTCGGAATCTGTGTATTGAAGTAAAGACTCCATTGAAATATTGTGCATTAAAATGTTGGTTAAAATCTGAAGCATCCCACAAATAACACTTTGTCTCCTTCTTTTTGTCAGAATGATAAGAACTTCTTTCAAACATAAATGAATAAAAACCTTTCTGGATGGAACAGAAAGCCATTAATATCTTTTGATCATAAATGTCAAAAGACACCGTTATAAGAGAAATATATTCTACAGAAATAAGTGGTAGAAGAAACGACTTTTTTATACTAATATTGCCCTCAAGATGGAAGTATTCGAATGATGAATATTTCTGCTAATTATTACTACTGAAATGTTCATATTCGGAATTGAATTGGACACTGTAGCATTAGACCTGTAAAAGATACAAACAGTTGACAAGTACGTCATCACTTCTGTTTCTTACGATATTTGGATTTGGATATTTCAAATGGATATCAGTTATGTCGCACTTGTGAACAACTATACATGAAAGAAATGATGTGGACAAGCTATTCGATATACAGTGAGCACGTAAAGGTTGGAACAAATTCGTTAAAAGCTTGATATGGCCATTGGGGAAAAAAGCGCAGACACGTCAATTTTCGAATTTAGTTGCGTATTTTTTGGTCCTCTAATATTTTTGATGACGTCTTCACTGTTATCACTTCATAATATTTTGTTTTTGATTGGCAATATCCTATTTCGATAACACCTTCGAAAAAAACGCAATTTTCTGTGTATGGATAACATATTTTTTTTCTTATGATATACAGTGTGTTTTACTTCTCATAGATACACACACCCTCGTATCTTCCGTAATTTTTGACGTAGAACCATAAAAAATTTATAATCGATAGATAAACTATAAATGATCTCACTGCACAAATAGGTTGGATATACGTGATATACTGCATGTCAGCAGCGATGGAACCATACATTTTTCTGGAAGTTATATTAGGGGGCAAAATTTGCACGAAATTCCGATAGATTCGTGTTTAGGATCCCCAAATTACTTCTGATACACCTGTCTCCTGAAAAATTCTTGGTACTGAAACACTCTCATTTGTTTCACTTCTCATAGAAACGCCCCCGTATCTTTCGTAATTTTCAACTTAGAACCATGAAAGTGCTAGGATCGATAGATACACTAAGAATGAACTAACTTCACAAAAACGGTCATCCTACGTGATAAACACTACACGCCAGCAGAGATGAAAAAAATTGGTGGTTCCATCGCTCAGAATTTCATGGTTCTACGTTGAAAATTACGGAAGATACGGGGGCGTTTCCATGAGAAGTGAAACAAATTAGAATTTTTGGTTACAAAAAATTCATCAAGAGACAGGTGTATCAGTATCAATTCGAGGAACCTGAACACGAATCTGACGGAATTTCGAGCCAATTTTGCCAGCCAATATAACTTTCCGGAAAAATGGATGGTTCCATCGCTGCTGGCGCATGAACCTTTTTGTGCAGTGAGTTCATTTCTATGTTCATCCATTTCTCGCATGTCTCAGGGATGTGAATGCAGATGTTATGGTTTATTCTAAAATTCCAAATACCTACATTTATCAAGAATCTGAAAATGAAGCATCTAAAATTCGTTAGGAATAATGAAATAGCTTGTTAAAATACGAGTGTATTTCGTTACCTGTTATTTATTGTAGTTCAGTGTTCCGAATAATTTTTTTGCCAGTTTCTAACTTTATTACTCCAGACTCAAGTTATTTTACTCTAGGAGTAAATGAATTGTTCCTAATAATTCTGAAGATTTGTGTCAAGTGTTTATGGTAATGTATCAATAAAATGAATCACAAATGAATCAACAGCCAATGCCACTATTTTTGATGAAAAATCAGGACGAGTGCGGCTTCATGAGTATATAATATATCAGTCTGATTCAGGAGATGTTAACATTACCAATTGAATTTGATCTTTGAATCCTTGACAAACGTTATTCTTCAATTCCAAATACAGAGATGATTCATTGATACAGTTAACGTAACAAACCGCATTGTGAACGTTTATAAAAATGTTCGCATAAACTTGTAACGTGTTTTCAGTAGTAATATCCCGACAAAATGCTGAATTTTCAAAATAGTAATTTACGTAACAAGTCCGGAAAATACTGTTTTTTTGGACGGGTAGACCAAATTCTAGGATGAGCGTTAGCTTGTCCTGGAAGTCTGCGAGTCCAAAAAAACTGTTTTCGGACGTGTTGCGTACACTATTTTTTCGGCAACCATGCTGAATAACAAATCAATGAGACGCATTTAGTCTAAGAGACGAAGAGAGGTCGACTTTCACCCATCTGTTAACCGGATGAAACGATTCAAAATTTGAATATTTCGAACATTTCAGTTCTTATTTGAAACATTCTAATTCTTATTTATATTAATATTTGTATCAAATTTCGAGCACTTCCCCAAAGAAAAAGTGTCCGGGAAGTGAAAATTCTGCATTTTGAAGGGATATTCGATCAGACAATTTCACGAAAACATTAAATTAATATGGACTAAATGCGTATTGCAGAAAGGGTTCATCATGTGTCATTTATGTCAGTTGAAGTTGAAGAGTTGAACCGTCAAACTGACGTTTCTCTATTCACCGAAATTGTTGTAACTATGGAAACGTATAAATAAGGAAGAAGCATTGGTTTGAGATTGCCAATAAAATTCTCTTCTCCTCATTTTTTTCCTATTTGATAATGTGATGAACTTTTTCTAACCAGTGAGAAAAAGCAAAACATTTCCTAACCCAACCAGTTGGGAGAAGTGAAACATTTCCTAACTGGCGATGAAAACTTGGGCGTTATGACATTCACGTTATCTTTGAAAAGTGTCACGTTGTACGTTAAAATTAGAAAAAACTATTTTCCCAATTTCTTTTCCTGTATATTATGTATTATTATATAGATCTATGAAAGAATAAATCGAAATCGTGAGTTCTTTCATGAGTTATTTGAGAAACAATGAAATATTTTTTTGATCAACAATGACGGGGAGAAAAACAATTCAATTATGTTTATTTTCAGAAGAAGGAATTATTTTGAGAAGCAAGAGAATAATTGAAATAATTCCAAATCCAAAGTGAATTTATTAGTGGATATTCAGAAAAAACATTGCAAATATCAATTTCACATGGAAAAGGCTCCAAATAAAATCCAGAATCCCAGAACAAGAATAGCTGACCTGTATCATCTCTATAGAAAATAGGTGTTGTACCATCTTCATAACTGTTAGAACAAGCCATCACAACAAAAAACTATTTATCAAATGATTTTCTGTGTATATTATCCTCCGTGACTTTTTTTTGTGTAATTGATGACTTGTTTATTTTGTTGAAATTCATGATCACTTTAAAATGAACTGAATGAAACACTTTTGTCTAATTTCCACTAGTTATTCAATTTTTACGACCGGTTTCGGGTTTTATCATATCATCAAGTATGATAACTAATACATTCTAAATCTAAAAACGTTAGTGAATAAAGGGTCAACGATGAAAATGTAACACTGGAGATTATAGAAATTATGAGGGTTGTCAAACTTATAAATTTAAGAGTGGAGACTTACATGAATCGAGTTGCTCGTTGAGGGTTCCATATTACGGATTTTTAATAGATTCATTAATTTCCATTGCTTCCAACGAATTAATTTTTTTATCTCAAATTCCTACACGCGTATACTAAAGGAATGAAAATCAATTTGTTGGAAGCAATGGATATTATTAAATCTATTAAAAATCCGAAATATAGAACCCTCAACAAGCAACTCGATTTATGTAGGTAGGTAGTTTGACAACTCTGGTAATTTCTATGGTCTCCAGAGTTAGATTCTTATCGTTGGACCCCTATCAACTTAATTACTTCTCCATCCTGCTCACCTGCAAACTCCATATACAGGGTATTTCTTAAGTACGTGTAGAAACTTCAAGAGCATGTTGCTGACGTCGAAATAGGAAAAAAAGTTCCCATGAACACATGTCCGCAAGTTATTCGTTTTTAAGATACAGAGTGTCAAAGTTTAATTACTATATTGTTTTTTAGTGAATAAATGCTAAAATATTTGTGTAAAAGTAACCTAAATTTTTCATTGTAGTTTATTTTGAATGCTGAAAAAATATGTTTTCTAATTTTTATTTGGCAATATTTCCTTTTTCGAAACTGACAAACCTACTAAGGGGTTATCCTGAACGAAGAAAGTGACTAAAATTTATTTTTCAGTCGTACATAATTCCACATCTGGTATTATGAACCTCTGTTCATCTTCAAAAAATTAAAAAATTCTTTATTAATTGGTAAATCGTACATCAATAAGATGAAATAGTATTTTTTCATTGATTCAATATAAGTATATAGGGCCACAGAATGTTTTGTAGCTTTGAATTGGTAAAATGTTTCTACCTACTCATATTCATGATTATATTTACTTTCACAGAGACGGAGTATAAAGAAAGATAACAGCCATTTCGCATGATTCGGGACTTTGGGGTTGGGATTGAATTACACACCAACAGTATTAACATCAGAACACTTTGTATTATTATAATAGCAGCAAGAGAAGAAAAATATTGAAACACAGCAATGAACTAATATAAAATTTATTATACATCTCAAAGGAATACTTATAACAAAATACTGAGAAAGTTTACATTTTAACATAAATCTAGCAGTCTGTCACTTTCCGTGGACCTGAAAGTAAATGGTAAAGCATAATATTCAGGAAAATGATACTGCACTTCATTTTAGGACAAAGTGTTGGTTAAAAAGAAATAAATTGCTTTTTCACAATAACTTATCAAGATTTCTGGATTATTTCTTTTAAAATTTGGTAGTGATATCCCCTTGAAAATTTCAAGACTTTACCTAATCAGTACACAAAATCATCAATCTTTCGTTTGAATATCTCGATAAAGATTGATTTGATTTAGGTAAGGTGAACCATGAGCAATTTTTTCTAGGGAATTCGAAAAACTTTTTAGGAACTTGTGAACCGGGCCTATTGAGAATAGTCAATAACTCATTTACTTCAATTTTGGATATACTCGACTCGACCATCCATTCTTGCAAATCCTGCTGAATGGTTCGTTAAGGACTGGGATTACCTATTATCTGATAAATAATAATTAGATTCACGGGAATTTTTATCAAGAGGTGCCTGGTCATATTTCTGCGGTTTGAAGTGTCACCAACCGGAGTTAATACTATCCAAACTAACGGATAGATATATTACTTTTTTGCCGAATGCTGAAGTATCTAACAGGCATATTCAGCAAAAAGTAATTTTACTCATGATGATATTTATACCATTTATATTCATGTTGAAAAGAAGTTGTTGGGGTAAGGTCTCTTATAGAAAAATCACGATTCCACAGTTAACCAACGTTTCGGCAATATATCTCCCCATCTTCAGGGATCTAAAATATAAAATTATCGACATTCACAAAAGAAAAATTTCACAAAAAAACAGTTTTAATTAAAGTAAACAATAAAAACGTGTAAACGTTTGTAGTTAAAATTATAATTTTTGAATTAATTTTTTTTATTTGGAATTTTGAGTTTGAGTTGTTATCAAAAAAAATATATAAAAAAGTATAATTTTAACTATACACATTTTAATTTTTTTTTAACTTATTTATTTTGTTCAATTTATGTAATTGTCCACACTTTTTCATTTGCCCTGAAGATGGCAAATTATATTACTGAAACGTTGGCTATTTGATGAATAAGAGATCTAACCTCGACAACTTTTCAATATTACTTTTAGTACTGCTACATATAACATACCGGGTGGCCGCGGAAGGTGGCTCGAACCTATAACTTTTTTGTTTTTGGAGATAATGGAATGAAATTTGGAGAATCTGTATACGACTCAAAACTGCATTATTCACAAATGACTCAACATCATAAAACTTCCGGCTTCATCAGAAATGACATAAACTTTCCATTTTTAAGTAGGACACCTGGTATAATTTCACTAATTTTGTGTCCACATGGCATTCTGAACACAACCATGGGTCACTTTTTGTAACCAAACTTTTTTTATTTTGAACATGATTTTTCAATCTAGAATCTCTAATTTCAGTCCTAAAATTTACACAAAATATACTAGCTATGTAAAATTAAATTTTTAAACAGGTATTACCGATTTTTTTTCATATGGCAACATGGTGGCTCGTTGGGTTAGAAAAAAAGAGGCATTTTACGATTGATTTGATACCGCACAATAATGCGTGGTGGTCGTGCTAGTAGAACGTTTGCCTCTCAAGCTTAGGGTCTTGGATTTAATTCCCATCATGATCATCGGTGTCATGCATAGCATCACTCATTGAAACGTAAGAGCTGCTTCTTTCCTAGCTCGCACACAAGTCTCTTGAAGACTTCTGAGGGTTGCACGTGGGATGTGTCCTCATTTTGTGTCCACTTGGCATTCTGAACGAAACAATGTTTCACTTGTCACTTTTTGTAACCAAAGTTTTTTTTATTTTGAAATTTATTTTTCAATCTATAATCTCTAATTTTAGTCCTAAAATTTTGGAAAAAAATACAACTTTACTGTTTTCAGCAAAATGTACTAGCCATATAAAATTAAATTTTTAAGCAGGTATTACTAATTTTTTTTCATATGGCAGCATGGTGGCTCGTTGGGTTAGGAAAAAGGGGCATTTTACGATTGATTTGATACTGCACACTGATGTGTGGCGGTTCCCAGCATAATCATCGGTCACATGCATGGCATCACACGTTAAAAAGTAAGGGCTGCGTCTTTCCTAGCTCGCATACAAATCTCTTGATAAAACTCCTGGGGGTTGCGCGTCGGGGTGCAACCGGTTGTCAGGAATAACAAAAAACAAATTGGTTTCAAACAAACTCCTGTTACTTACTAAACTAGATGAAGCATCTTTTGAGTCTTAAATAAAATTTGACTGTATCGTGTAACTTGTCACCGACACAACTGATATAACAAAATCATTGAGATATTTTGAAAAAAATGTACTTGTCAACAACACATTTTACCTCGCTTCTGCGAAAGTAAAAGGAGAACTATATTGTGTACGTAGGTAAAGAGATATGTTAATAATTTTGGAATTAATGATTTTGTTTTATCAAGTTGGTCACAGGTTTCTAGATGCATTTAACTATCATTTCAATTTCAAGAGATGCTTTTAAGAAAGATCTTACGTAATCTTCTCGAGTTTTTTACAAGGAAGTTTGGTTGAAACTTTGAATCAAATTAATCGTAAAAATGTATTGAATTTTACATTGCAGTCACAAAGTAGTATTTTCCACAAAATTTTTCGAATAGTATTATTGCTGCGAACGTTTCCATAGCTATCTAGATGAAAAAATTGATATCAAATAAATAAATAGAGAAAAAGTTATCACTAAAAGTGACAAGTGATACATTGTTGTATTCAGAATGTCATATGAAGACAAAAGAGAAGTGGAAATATGAAATAAGTTGTTCCATTTAAAAATGGAAAGTTTATGTCACTTCCGGATAAACCGAAAGTTGCATAAACCTAAGTCACTTGCTAAAAAATTCAGTTTTATGTCATATATCTTTCAAATTTAATTAGTTACCTTCATAAACAAAAATGTTATAGGGGCTGACACCCGGTATATGAGATGGAATTAAATATAGTCTAATACAATTAAACAACGTAAGAACTAGTTGAAAGTATGCATGATATGACGTATTTGAAAGAATACATTTCTTTTCGGCAGTTCAGGGTATCAGGCGGGTCAATCTGAAATGGTGTGGCAACAAGTTAACTGTATGTACCTCTATTTATACACTATCAGTAGGCCTATACAACAAAAACACCTTTCGTAAAAAGAAAACATGGTATAAACAGTACTCACCTATCCTCACTCTTCATTAAACTCTCAATACAAATAATCAAATACCTATATAAAATATTAACAACCACTTTGCACAACGTCAACGCCTGAACGACATCAACAGAGAAAGTACAGCTATGCTCTTAAAATACGTTATTAAACAGACAAACCGAACCGACAAGGATCGTCCCTAATGTTGTATCTCTACGACTCACGATCACCATCTATCTCTCTCTTCATCATAGAATTTCCCAATGTGCGATGTTTTTATGTCTCGTGCATAAGTACTAATTTCTTATTCAGATTCAGGTTACGTTCGAGATAACTTTAGGATAACTTTAGGAACCCGTATTGAGAATTTCTTGTTTTGGTTACATTCGGGATAACTTTAGGAACTCGCAATAAGAGTTTCTGATTCATGTTACGTTCGGGACAACTTTGGGATAACTTTAGAAACTCCCATTGAAAATTTCTTGTTTTGATTCCATTCGAGATAACTTTAGGAACTCCCAATGAGAATTTCTTATTCAGGTTGAGTTCAATACATCTATAGAAACTTGCAATAAGATCAAACCTGGCAAATGGAATCTGAGGTCTACAAGATTTTTACTGGGGACATCAGTGAGAATTTCGCATCTTTACAGCACATTGCTATCACCGAGACCTTGCAATAGGAGATCGCATAAGATCCTAATTATAACCTCTCAGAGATTTCGCAGAGGGGTATGTGTTACCTGGGATGCATCACACAATATGATCGAATCTTACATGCTGACCAAAATTAGGAAAAAATCGTTATGCGAAGAGTGCTTTGGAAAGAACGCCAACAATTTTGTTTAACAAACTAAGTCTTGATAGTTCAATTGAATTTGGACCTGGAACGTTCACATTTCCATCAAGCTTACCTACTCAAAAGCTAAGATTTTGAATTAGGAACGACATGATAAGTTAAAAGTTTATTCTTTGCAAACCAAAACAAAGTTATGAAAGATGCTTGGATACTCCACCTTCGACTTCTAAACACAATTATTTTACTCGTTTCCTCAGATTCTGAATAGCTCGCGATATGTCCCGTCTTCTTATCTTAGTCCTAATAGTGGTGATTATGGTTCTTCTCAGTTCATCAGTATCGATGGGTACGGTTTTAGAAACCAAATCTTTCATAGTTCCCCATAAATAATAATTCAGCGGAGAAACATCAGGTGACCGCGCTGGCCAACGTATGTCTCCGTTGTTCGAAATCACCTTACCGGGAAACATTTCTGACAAACACTCAGTAACTCTTCCAGCGTTATGCGGCGGTGCGCCGTCTTGTTGGAACCAGAGGGTATTCAGCCGGTTGAGACGAATGTTGTTGTAAACGTGATCCGTAAGGAAGGTCCTCAAAAAATTTAAATAACGATCTGCATTCAGATTTTCTTCATAAATGTATGCGCCAATTATTGTGTCGTCCAATAAACCGACCCATACATTTACGCCGAAGCGTACTTGCAGCCGCCGTTCTTGATGTCCATGTGGATTCTCAATGGACCAAATGTGTTCATTGAGTCGATTGAACATGCCAATGTTTGTGAATTTGCATTCATCCGTGAATATTACATTACGTACAAAATTTGGATTTTACTCCAACTGGTTCATCTCCGGGATGGAGAACTTGGGTGATGTGAATTTTGAATGGACGATATTTGTGTTTCTTTAGTATCCTCCACACCACTTGATGCGATATGCCAAGATTTGTTGCAACTTCCGTGTGGAAATGGACCGAGTATTTTGTACCTGAAGGATAAAGATTCAAATCCTAGGTATTTTTTTCCATTCCCCTCACCGCTTGCAAAACTGCTATCTCATTTACATTCTCTCTATCGTTGCACCTCCGTCTAGGCTTTGCAGATGAACCATAATCAGCTAAATTTCTATGGAGCAATTGAAAATAATTCTGTGCTGGTTGCTCTCTCTTTCTGGATACCGCTGGAAATATGTTTCGGACGTAATTTGCGCATTTCGATGCGAGGCGATATAAATCTGAAGCATATCACGCTTTTCTTCATTCGAAAATGACATTAGAACTTGAAAGAATTCAAAGGTTATGGTCGAATATTTAATTAAACTGTCAAAATTTAGTTTGCTAAACAAAATTGTTGGCGTTCTTTCCGAAGCAAAAATGATTTTTTTTTCTTATTTTGATCAGCATGTAGGATTAGATCATATTGTGTGATACATCGTTGT
The DNA here is from genome assembly GCA_944452925.2 of Chrysolina oricalcia. Taxonomy (NCBI): domain Eukaryota; kingdom Metazoa; phylum Arthropoda; class Insecta; order Coleoptera; family Chrysomelidae; genus Chrysolina; species Chrysolina oricalcia. The sequence goes on from OX101812.2 coordinate 35,019,768, forward strand.
AATCAGAAAAAAAAATGGCGCTCATAAGAAATACCAAAGTTGATTGTAGTAACTCTGACATCAAGAACGCCTTGGAAAATACGATGATAGATTTAGATTCCTTGTAATAAGTGCCTCAGGTTCAAACTAGTAAAAAACGTCTAGTTAGTTCTTTTGGTTTTGGCTTGATGAAATAAAAACGAAAATTAAAAATTTTGGATTTTCTCCAATAATATGAAAACTAACAATGACACATCAAATTTTCTTCCAGATAATTGTTCAGCATGAAAACGCCCAACTTTGCCCTAATTTAACCGACCTCGTATCTCTTATAATAACTGACATCCCCATGGTGGAGCTCGAAATACGGACACCCGGTGTTTCCCTGCTTGTCCGCTTTTTGGAATACGAATAATCACACCGGTATGTTATTTTACATATCCCACTATCGAATTCAGTCTCGCATTCTTCACGTTCCCGTTCCCGCGTTGGTTGGGGGAAACCTTTACATTTCACAGCGAAGTGGTCGTGGTGATAAAGCGTTTGCCTTCCACCCAGGTGGTCTGGGTTTGATCCCTGGACGCATGTTACGTAGCTGAAGTGGTTCGGATTCCACTTTCATTTAAACTGTGGGTCCCGGATCTCCCTTGCTCGCACCAGCTCTGCTTTCAAGGGGTTTTCTCCGAAAACCTGGGAGTTTCGTAAAAACAAATTATTAAAATTTCTACAAATTCAATTGGCTTTCACTTTGCTTTGCATTTATGTTTCTCATCAAATGCGGTTGTTATCTCCCAGAATAGGAAACACAAGAATGAGAAAGTACTTGAATTTTTACAAAATTGATTGTTTTGGGATAAAGCAAAAAAGTTTTTTAATTAAAGAAGAAACAAACATATTTTTTATCTATTTCCTTCTATTTTTCACCACAAACACTTGCATATTCATTGATTGACTATATCAAGAAACAGATAAAGCCCAACACTACAACATTTCTGTAGAGAATAGTTATTTTCCTAACAAGTGCGGAAAGTGATACTCTCCCGCACGCGACTGCCGTTGACCCGAACGACGCGAAGCGGAGTTCGGGCAAGCAGTCAATGGCGGGAAAGACACTTTACGCATGAATTAGGAACATTATTTTTTCTACGACCGCATAAATATTCAAAAAGCACATTGAAAATATATATTTTATTTCAACATACAAAACATTCCATGAAAATCCACTAATTATTATTAATATTAATGTAGAAAACACAATTTGTTGCATTCTGCAAATGCGTCAGAATAGCCGGTCCAGAGTAGTTAGTTGGTGGTAACTGGCTGTTAAGAGTAACACTCGTAGATTGCAAAGTGCATGAAGATGACGGAGACATTATTGGTTGCAAGTTGCCAGTACATGAAAGAATTTTATTCGAGATGGTTTTCTTCTGTTCTACGGAGTCCTCCAAATAACTCTCAGCAACAATGAAATGTACATTTAATAACGATAAATTGACTTATTTTACTTTCCCGCACTAGTGCGGGAAAGCGAGTTTTCCCGCACTAGTGCGGGAAAGTGACAGTTTCTAAACTAAAATGACTTCGGGAAAGTGGGTAAAAACGCACGGTCGTAGAAAAAGACTTTTTTATGTTCATTGATGTACCGATAGAGCAAGCAATAGAAAGAGGTTTAACAAATGAGAACGACTAGCATAGGTATAAATATTTCAAGCTAGATATATTTATATTGACACAAAAATTTACAAATTCTTTGCAATATTCCATTTGTTAATTATTCAGACTGCACCAAACTTCATAATTCGCTATCAATAGATATATTCTTAGGAAAGTTTGCCTTCGATCGACTTGTTCGAAGAGAAACTCTGATAAAGGACTAGGCACACATATAAGTGGGATTCTAGGTATCCATAGAATTTGCTGAAATTGCAGTTTATTACATGGAAGGTATATTGAATTATTAATTGCATACTACGCGACCACAATAACAATTGCATCAGTGGATATACAGAATGTAATTGAAAAGAGGGTTTCTGGGTATGGATAGAATTTGATGAAACCTTCGTATGTTATTATACCTAATGTGAATGAGATTGATGAATGCATTCTACGTAGCCACTATAGCAGTTGCATTAGTTGATATACGGGGCGCAATAGAAAATGTAATGGAGTTTCTAGGTATCGATAGAATTTGCTGAAATTGTAGTTAGTTGCACCGAAGGAATATTAAATTATTAATTTCATGTGACCACGATAACCATTGCATTTGTTTGTATTATATACAGAGTGTATCAGAAAATAGAAGGGTGTGTGTATAGGTATCGAAGGAATTTGCTGAAATCTTAGTATGTTCTACCTGAAGGTGAATGAGATTAAGCGACCACGATACCAATTTCCCTAGTTGATCAGAGTGTAATAGAAACTATTAGGGGTTTCCTAGGTATCGATCGAATTTGCTGAATTGAGTATGTACACCTGACGTATATTAGATAAACAATTGCATTCTACGAGAGGACGAAAGCTAGTGCATTCGTCGATATACTTTTATTCCTTGTCATGTATGAAGCTATCGAATACATCGATCGTAGCATTTTTATCTCTTCCATGTCGACTATAAATAATATAATATCAATGAGTTGGATGTACATGGTCCACATGAAACAGGACCAGGAAAGGCGACATTTTCATTATTGATCGAGCCTACAGGGATGCACTCGGATTTCTCGAAGATTTGAATATTGATTATACTGAATAGGCAAATCAATCATGATTAGTAATTGAGACGAGACAGATTGTGGAAATGCAGAACAGGCATTTAAAAAAAAAATTACATGATTCCAATACAACATTGTTCTAACTTGGGAGAGTGTCTAAAAATTGCTTGTGCCATACTCAATTAATTTCATAAACCTATACTTATGCAAAATGCAGATGATGCTTTAGCCCCAAGAATGCTCCAAAAGAAGTAACTTGTTACGAATCAGAGTTTTACGTGAATATTTGCATTCGAGACGAGGCGAAGATGTGTTTTGATAGAAAAGGAACAAAATTAGCTCAACTTGCTTTGACTGCCGCTGCAGTATATTTCACACAAAACTTTTGGTACATATCAAGTTCGTTCGATACCTATACAAGATACATTGGGTCATGATAGGGTATGCGGAATCACTTTTGAGACTCAGTTATTTCAATAGTGGTTTATACAAGCACGATTGTACTCCCGAATCACCCAAGCAAGAAACCATACTCCGTTCATATCTCACAATGAATACCCATGCATTGAATAACCATAACCAAGGGCCTGATGGAGAACATATAAGCGGTACTTACTGTACTTGCAAAGTATGGGCATGTGCTCACGTTGCTAGCGTCATATGGTTCTTAGGTTATGCAGGTACGAAGAAAATATGTTATACCCTTATTATAATAATGAATATCTTAGATTCTGCAGGAATAGAAATCGAAATTGTGGATAATATTCAATTGTAAACAATCAACTTGTTGAATTGTTGAGTACGGTTATTCTGGACTTTCATTGTCTAAAAAAGAACACAGAAAATTCAATTATCTGAAATTTTATTCACGACTGTTGAAATCTAGAGTCGTTATCTAGTGTATAAATGCGACACTCAAAGATACTTCTTATATATCATATGGCAAATTTTGTGTCATTAGTCTAGGGGTAATTTGTCTGTATTCAGGTAGGCTTGTTAATTACAGAACCGCGTCCCTCTGGTACAGCATTGTTAATTTTATCGCAATTTCAATTGATCCATGCCACTGATTCAGGGTTAATTGCGATAAGAATTAACAATGCTGTACCGGAGGGCCGCGGTACTGTAATTAACAAGCTTACCTGAACACAGGCAAATTACCTCTTGGCATAATGTCACAAAATTAGCCATATCTTATATAAGAAGTATCCTTGAGAGTGTCGCATTCAGACACCACTGGATAACGACTGTAGATTTTAACAGTTGAAAAGTCTTGAATAAAATTGCAGAGAATTGAATTTTCTTTGTTCTTTTTCAGACAATGAATGTCCAGAATAACCTTACTCAAAGTGAAATATTTTCAACTACTTTCAAACAAATGTTGAATTGTTGTTGCATTATACTGAAAAGTTTTAAATAAATCACTTTTTTAATTATCCTTTCTTTCTTCTTGATAAACAATTAGATCCTATAATGTACTGTAATGTTTTAACATCTCTTGACTTATACGCTGAAGCATGTCTTCAGGAATATACCGCCTGCTTTCGAATAGTTATTACAGAGATTCTTCTTTCTGTTCAGTGATGCCACCCCTCAAATGTGCCGAACCACCAACCTGTGTGCTTTCACTGGATGGTATATCATAGCAAATTGGCATGTACCGGCAACAATATAAAAAATATTGATGTTGTGTTTCTTCAAGATTTATTGAATTTATTTTATAGAAATTATAAAACGAAATTGTATTGGTAAATGATAGGAATGTTCCCACACGATGGAACGTAGATTGAAAAAATATTGAAATATTTCCGATTGATATTATTTTCAGTAGAACCAGGAGAGATAAAAATTTCACCATTGGGGTATTTGATAGCTTATTACACGAGGAGAAATATAAAATTTCTATTGAACCCTGTACATCGACGAATGCAGTTGTCATCGTGCTTGCGTAGAATGCAATTTTGAGTCTAATATAGGTAAGGTGTATCAAACTCAAATTAGCGAATGATATCAATACTGAGAAACACTCTTATATTTTCAATTACACTCTGTAAATTATCAACTGATGCAATTGCTATCGTGGTCGCGAGGAATGCATTAAATTTTTTCATTTACCTCAGATACTAAAATTTCAGCAAATTTTATTGATACCCATAAATACCATTCTATTTTATATTATCCTCTTTATATCAACTTATGCAATTGTTATCGTGGAAGCGTACTATGCAATTATTAATCTCATTTACCTTCGGTGTAAAAGCTAAAATTCCAGCAAATTCTATTGATACCCAGAAACTCCCTTATATTTTCTATTATACTCTGTATATCAGCTAATGCAATTATTACCGTGGCCGCGTAGCATGGAATTAATATTCTAATATAAGTATCTAGTATAATGTAACATACAAAAATTTCATTAAATTCTATCGACACCTACACGGAAAAAATGGTCCAAGTAAAACGTTTTCCTGACTTTTTTTCGATTGTGGTAAGAAAATTAATACCTGCATTAAAAAAAATAACGTTTTGTCTCTATCCAAAAATGAGTATTCTAAACGCATGAACTTGTAGATATAATATTGTTTACATACAGCAAGTGCTTCGAACATTAGATGATTCACTTTGTATTATGTCAGGTTAACATTTTACTAGCGCCGAAAAAGTGTATATTCATATTTATCCACTTTGTGTTTCTGAAAAGTATATCATAACAACAGAGACTCGTGTTACAGGCATAATACAACAGTTTATTTGCAGTAGAGCTAGGTGTTCCTACGATAATGGAACTGTTACCTACTTGTTGACATGCGAACAGTTCGGGATCAATCGGTAGTAACCGTTGCACTGATCATCAACGTTTTCGCAAAACTGGCCTCATTCCAATTCCAGCATTTGAGTTAGTAGTTGTGTGGACGTGTTACATCTTGTGCCGGAATTATATTATCATTACTCTTGTGAGTTGTGTGAATAGTGTTAGTTTGATTTATGTATTTTACTTGTTGGTATGTAGAATGTGGATTTTGACCTAACATTTCTAGAGTATTGACATTGTATGTGTAATGGAATCAGGAGAGTTTTCCAAAAGACTGAACAATAGTATTGTTTTAATAAAAACATTGAAAATTTACAAATTTTCATTTCATTTCTTCACTATCTTTTATATTCAATTTTCAGAACGTTCTAATTCTACATTATGTTATGTATAACTTAGATTTGTTATAATCATAATGAGGAAAGAAATTAGCTTGCCTGCTTATTCATTCATTCATACTGATGAATACAAACAGATTCAACTAAGTTCCGACATTTTTAATCATGAAACAGGTTGTACTGGGTGATTCAGTAAGGGTATGGCCGGAGGCGATGATTTGTTTAATAGACCGTCAAAATGTTTTATACTTCTTTCCACATCAACTTGTAGTTCACGAAAAAATATTGTCATAAAACTGCAATCACTTTCTCCAGTTTTTTTTTTGAGTAGCGTATTTTGCTAGCCTGTATAAGCCATGCAAGTACGTTTTCTTACAGTATAAACTGAATCATTGCTACCTTGCTGCAACCGAACCGTTCATATCATTTTATGAAGAAATAAATGTATTGAAAATCAGGCTTTATAAAAAACAAATTATCCTTCTTTGAAGAACTAATAACTGTAAACTAAGAGCAAGTAGATATTTAAATTGAGTCCGTTGTATCCTGATACCATAGAAGGAAAGAAAGCTATTGAAGGTAAGACAATAATAAACTACCCAAAAATGAGTCATTTGATGATGCCAAGTAAACTAAAATCACTATAATAATCTAAAATTGTTGCTGCAGTAGAACACTGTATAGTAGCAACTAATATATTTTTTAGTGGATTTAAGTATATGAGTTATTTAAGAGTAAATCATTCTTCATCAATAGTCAATTGTCACTTGTCACTATTAGTTATCAAACTGAGAACCCACTGCAAATAAAACGTAGATCGTGGGTTATAAAATAAAAAGTTTGCTTCTAATAAAGAGTTCAATATCGTTAGGTTACATTGCGTTCCTGAAATCACATCAATAACAGCAAGTGATCAAATTCAGGAATCTAATTGTTCTTGTGGCTAATAAAGCGTGTACTTGTCCCATATAGTATGCAAATTTTCACTTGGTGGTATGCAAATTTTAGTATTTTACTATTAATTTTTTTCCGTGTAGAGAAACCATTCCATTTTCTATCACACTCTGTATATCAACTGATGCAATTGCTATCATGGTCGCGTAGAATGCATTCATCAAACTCATTCACTTAAGGTATAACATACTAAGATTTCAGCAAATTCTATCTATACCCAGAAACCCCCTTCTATTTTCTATTATACTCTGTATATCAACTAATGCAATTGTAATCGTGGTCGGGTAGCATGCAATTATTGATCTAATATACCTACGGTGTAACAAACAAAAATATCAGCAAATTCTATCCATACCTAGAAATCCCTCTTATATGTGTGCCGAGTCCTTTCATCAAAAAACTATTATCAGCATATCTACTCAACCATGACCTCGTTTCTCCTCTCACTACAGTTATATTTCATGTGAGAATTGAATTCCGCAGAATACTGTATTTGTCCTCTGTAATGACGATTCCATCTATTTACAATGTTAATTCACCCGAAAAACCAAAACTCACCGACGTGAGTTACTCCCATATATTATTTCCTTAATTTTCTCCTTCACGCAAACTCAAGCCACCCCATATATTTGTAGTCAGAGACAGTATACCGTGGGTAATTTGATTACGTAATTTAATCCTACACTTTAATTATTCTCAGAACTGAATAGTCAGACCGCCTATTAAAACTAAACCAACACGCATAAATCAAAAACGTTTTCCCGATAAAACATTCCCTACAATATTTGGAACATTTCCAGCTGGGTGCTACGCTGAAATCTCCAGAAATTTGATTGCTCGAATGAAAATTATTACATTTCTCAAATATTAGTTTTTGCGAAAAAGAGAAACTGCTTATTTCTAGTCATTAATAATTATTGTTCTCGTACTGAAATTAAAATTCTACACAATATAATACAAGCAACAGGAAAGGATGGTTATTGTGGAATCGACGGAATGAAATGGAAGAACTCTAGTTTTGAATAACCAATGAATAGCTTAAGAAGGGGTTTACCTTCCGAAAAAGGTCAAAGTAAATTTGCGGTGTAAAGGGGGGAAGTAGGAATCCCGAGCAATGAAGGCAGAGTTCAATATTGAAAGAAATCTAATAGCGTCTCACTCCAGCTTATTGCCCATTCGCGTTATAGTGAAATTGGCCTTGAACGCGTCCATTTCGCCTGATATTCCAAACGCACCTGCTTTTACAACCCGGCCTATTTGTAGTTATGACAAAGTTTACCAAATAAAAAATGTGACCTGCGTGACTGCATTCTTCGTCGGGACTTGGATATTTGGACATCAAAGGCTACCGAAAACTGTGGCGGACAAAATGCAAAATGCATTGTTTTCTTCCTTGGATAAATTTTTCGCATATTAATAATTATGGATACAGCTAATAAAAAAATGTATTGATGTTGGTAGGTGAGCACACATCAGATATCAATCTATCATTCGAATACAAAATTCTTTTTATCGACGCAACGTCTTGATAGAAACGCTGCAAACACGATTCAAGATATGAAAAAAAAAACCTAATGGACTTCAATATAGACATTTGCAAAAAAATCTGTAAAAAAAACTATATGCTAGTGCATATTGTTTAGTTGTTTGTTTTTGTGAAAGACTTTCGAATTTCCTTGTGTTCGAAGAATACGTTAGGCTATCGTTTTGAGTTCATATGAAAGTTCTTCTATTTATAAAACATAATAATCATTCTTCATAATTATGTCGAAAAAAATGAAAAACAGTGAACATTAACAAGAGTGGAAACAATAAAAGACATATTATATTAATCTTTCAGATGTTCGGTTCATGGTTTTCAAAACACAATTGTCCCCTGTTCATAACAACCTAAGTGTGTTTTCTTTGGAGACTTTGGGACGAGTGGTGTCACCTCAAAGCAATTTGATCGAGTTTGAGATTTCTGACAGAATTATCGATTGTATTGTGAGCACGAGTAATATTTATTGAGGTAATTTCAGGAACCAACAAAGTCAATGAAGTTTATTGTAATGAATTCTTCAATAGTTATTTTTATCTTATAACTAATAAACATGAAGTCTGTCAGACTGGCATTTATGTCATCCTTGATAACAGAACATATTCTTTATTGTTTTTTGGATGCGTGGTTTCCCATAACGACGTGGTCTTACCGGCTCGAAAGGAAGGAAGAGTATCTTCTCAAGAAGCTTCGTTTTTGTTGGTCCTCATATCGCAGGAGACGCGACTTTCGTATAGCGAGTGAAATTTTCGGTGAATTATCTGTAGTAATACCACTAGTAATTGAATTTTCGCGATTAGTCTGTAGATTCAGTTGAGTTCAGAAATAAAAGACAGACTTATGAGATAAATTTAGTCACGAGTGAAATTCTATTAGACTGCTTATTTCACAAACGTAATTGCATTAATGGTAAAAATCTGAAAATCCGCACATTTAAAGAAAATCAGCAAAAAAGTTGATCCTACGAAACCGGAGAAAAATAGTGGCAGTGAAGCTAGGGTCTTTTTACAATATCTTTCAGATGCAGTTCAATGTCCGTGGCCTAAGCTCCCCCCTTCCATCTCTGTGACACTCATTTCGGGATAATTGGGCCCTTTGTGTCTTGCCGCCAGTCGCTCGCCAGCCCCTTGCAAATTGCAAAACATATCCAGTTTTTAGTAACTGATTGTGTGAGTGACCTGGAACGTAATCACGATCCGTCAATACATCATTTTCGCTTCTTATTACTTATTATTCGTCCATTTCCAGAAAGCAAATGTTCAAGTTGAATCGAATTATAAAATATCTGAGAGTTATAATTTGATAATATATAACTTCATTACTCTTATTTTTGCTAACTAATTCGACATATTTGCAACTTCAATAAACCCATTCATAACTTCTAGTGTTTCATCTCCAGTGCTAAAATTTCCGGAATAGCTTCAGAATATTTTTTCAACTCATGAATGAATCTACAATTCATTCAGTTATCCATAGAATCCAAGTAAAAGAGCATAGTGATGTGAGTGCGCTCGAATCAGTGAAGGTAAATGTTCGAAAATTGAGTCTACAGGGGTTCAGCAGAATACACTTTGACTATATAATTTTGAATGGATCATTACAATATTTTCTTTGAACGTAGATAAATGTATAAGTGAGGCATTCTTCCACGTACTTTTCCAAAAAAAATTGATCTAGGGATAAAATTTAGTTAATCTGTGGTCAATGTTCTGCCTATTTTGTTAAAGTTTTTCTTTTTTTTTATTTGAAAAAGTACTTCTAGAGATGCCTAGATCCAACATTCGAAAATCGGATGATGGAAAAAATCTCGAGTTCATTCAGCGAGCTCCGAGTATATTGTTTTCTTCCGTTCCTTGTTTTACTAATAGTCACTCATAAGGATAAACCTCTTTTAATTCCACAAACCTAGTTGGAAAAATCCGGCTGTATAAACAGAGTGTTATTACTACTCAACTGTTGTAATGCGAATATTGAAGAAACTGAATATCTCAGTGTGTGAAGAAATAATATCAATTATATAAAAACTTGCTAAAATATTTTCAATTTGCCTTGACTTGCCTTGAAATACTTTGGATTGTGTCCATAAGTCGTAAAACTTCTGGCATTAAAGCAATTTTTTACTTTTATTATTATTACTTCAGGAATATACTGGTGAGGATGACACTGATCTATTTTTGGAGGAGCGGGAGAAGGCTCTGCAAGCAGCACAAACAGAAAAACGCCGCATTCAGCTTTCAGTTCCAGGCATCCTAAATCCGCATGAGGTCCCTGAAGAAATGCAAGATTAGCAGCCAACATACTCCTTTTAGAAAAGTGTTATTAATCTCAAAAACGTTTAGATGCATATTTTTCTATTTGTATCATCGTAATTCTGGCTAAGAGAAAACTGCAATCTATCAGTGTGAATGTGTTTTGTGTATTTTGGATTTTTTATTTCAAAGTTTTTTTTATATATTTTTTATATGAACCTCGTATCCTTCCCTTTTGAATTGTATAGTCAGCATGAAAAACTCTGGAATATGTCAAAAAATCCGGTATTTTTTTTAGTAAATTTGGTTTATAGCTGTGTGGATATAAAGCACTCGAAATTATAGATAAGTGTCAAGCCTAACTGTACAAAATGTAGATTATTGCTAGCTCATAGCTCATTAACATGTTTTCCTTTCAAATTTTTATCTAGCACAAAACACACTTTGTGAAATTGCGACGAGTAATTTAGATATATTTTGAATGCATTTTTTGTTTGCGTGTATGATTGACTGTTATTGGTATGTAATTCATTTTAAGTCGAATCATTAGAAACAGTAATGTTTACTATATCGTTGAATGCGATTGTTTTCTAATAAAAATAAAATATTACCAAAACATCATTCCCTTTTCTTATGAAACTGGTATGTAACTAACTTTACCGTTAACTGTTGATAGTTTATTATACCGGTAAACCTTGTACAATATTGAAACTGGTGATAGACCAGGTCATGATTGTTCAGAATATCGGAATTTCACTTGATACCAGTCAGGTATCAACATCAGGAAAGAGTCAGATGAGTTTTTATTCTCCGTTAGATAATCTGAGTCAAAAATTCAATCCAATAGTACCTATTTAAAAAGATAAAATATCATCATGTCGTGGTCTAATGAGGTATCTAGGTCTCTATCTGCCTGTTCCTTGATCTCAAAAGACAATCTGATGTTTGTCGCACTTTGGTATTTATATGTGGATGGCTACCAGAGAGTGGGCTGGTCTTGAGGGTTTTCTCGTTAATCTTATCTGTGGGTGCCTGTTGAATATTTAGGGTTGGGGTTAGTAATTATTGACAAATTTTCTGTGGCCTGTGAATTACGGCTGGAAGAAGGGGCTTCCACATAAAATTCAATTTACGGCTATCATCTTTTACGTTCAGGCAATCAGGTCGTTTTTTGATTTCGATGGCTTCTCTGATGACTCGGAAAGTGCTTGAAAATACTGGGGCGATGGTTCTGGTTTTCTCAGAATCTATGGAGTGACCGGTTTGAATGAAATGAGGGGCTAAGGCGGAGCTGGTGTCCCGATTTCTAACTGACAGAGAGTGTTGATAGGATCGGAAATGTATCTGTTTTGAAGTTTCTCCTATATACGAATGGGGGCAAGTAGAACAGGGAATTTCGTAAATAGCGTGGTTTTCGTTGGGAATTTTGTCCTTCGTTGATCTGATGAGGTGTGACATCTTCTGCTCTGTGGTGAAGATGGTTTTGATATTGGCTGTTGTGAAAACGCAGCTGATTTGGTCTGTTACCCCTTTGATGTAGGGGAATGGGCGGTCTTCAAATTGCGGTTCGATTTTGTTTTCTGATGACTTCCGAAGTTGTTTTTGAATGTTTCTGTCTATGTTCTATGTAACAGCGAAGTGGTAGAGGTGTTAGAGAGTTTGGCTTCCACCCAGACGGTCCGGGTTCGATCCCCGGTCGTGTGTCACTGAGCTGAAGTGGTTCGGATTCCACTTTTATTTAAACTGTAGGTCCCGGATCTCCCTTGCTCGCACAAGCTCTGCTTTTGAGGGGTTTTCTCCGAAAACCTGGGAGTTTCGTAAAAAACAAAAAAAAAATGTGGTCTGATCTGTAGCCGTTTTGGAGAAGAGCTCTTTTCACGTCGTGTGGTTAAGATTGTCTGTTGTGGTCATCAGTTAATCGAATGGAGCGTGATATCAGAATTATCGTGACGGAGTTGAGTTGCGACGGATGATGGTGGGACTTTGAGTTGAGACATCGGTTTGTGTTCGTCGGTTTTCTATAAACAGCAAATGGAAAACCTTGGAGATTTTTTGAGATTTGTGAATCTAAGAATGGCAGAGTTGAATTGCTCTCTATCTCCATCGTGGAGCGAATGTGTGTACATCGTTCAGATGGGCCAGGAAAGTTTTCGGGGTATCTCTTCCGTGGGGCCAAATGACGAAAGTGTTATCAACGTATCGTAACAAGCAGGAAGGTTTGAAAAAAGGCTTTGGTTTCAAAATCTTCCATGAAAATGTTGGCAATCGCGGGTGAGAGAGGAGATCCCATAGGGGCACCTTTGATTTGTCGGGAGAAGGAATTTTGGAAGGTAAAGTATGTGTCAGACATACAATGTTTGATTAGAGTAATAATGTCTTGTGGTATGTCGTGCTCGTTTTTCAAAACGGTGAGAGCCTTATCAATAGGGATGTTGGTGGATAGGAAGACGATGTCGAAGCTAACTAGGATGTTGAATTCATTAATTCTATTGATTGGATGTTTGAACTGTAGGTTGAAGAATGTTAAAAAGATATTTCGCTAAGCGTTGGGTTGGGCAGTTGAACGAACTGACAATGGGTCTAAGAGGGGCACTATGTTTGTTAATTTTAGGAAGGCCATAGATTTCCGGGATTCGAGAGGATCTCCCCTTCGATATCAACAGAGACTCGACATGTGATGGAAGTTGTGATTTATTGATCTGGACCTTGGTGGTTTTCTCAAGGTAAGTGGAAGGGTCATTGGGGACTCTCTTATTTTCATTTGTGTTGATGAGGGAGTTCATTTCGTCTAAATGATCCTACGATCTCAGGATGACTGTCGTATTTCCTTTGTCGGCTGGAAGAATGCCTATATAGGGATTTTGATCCAATTCTTTGATGGAGTGTCTCTTAGCAGAACGGAGATTTGTGGAAGGGGTTTTGGCTGGAGACAAGATTTTGGCAACTTCGCGCCTAATGTTTTCGGCGTCGTTTCTAGGTAGTTTGAATTGAGCTTCCTCGGTTTGGGTAATTATATTTTCTACTGGAATTGTTCTGGAAGTGATAGCAAAATTGAATCTTTTAGCGAGAGCTGAGTGTGCAGCATCAGAAATGAAAAAATCAGATAAATTATTGACGACTCGAATGTCGGAGTGGGTAGCCAGATTTGGATTCTGGGCTTAGATGAGTTGGGAGAGCTTCCGTCTCTGGGATTCTATTTTTTGAGAAGAAAATTGGGTAGCTGTTTGATGCGAGATACGATCAATCGTGTCCCACATTGTTGAATGTATATTGAAGGAGTGGATCGGAAGGTGAAGTTGAAGCAATTTGGAATTCGTTCTGTGTAAATTATGTCTGGTGGTCTTGATGTGCTTTCTGAAGAGGGCAAAACCCGTTTGCCTGAGGATTTTGGAAATAGGAGCGGATTCAGTTTGAAACTTCAGCAGGAGTCCTTTCGGAATGACGGAGATTTTCTCTAAAGGCTGTAGATTTCAGTAAGTTAAAATAGTTCTTCCCCATAGAGGCGAATAAAATGATCGGAAAGGTTTCCGCGGTCAGATATATGTGCATTACTGAGTTCATGGGTTGAACCACGTAGATAGTTTATAATTATTATAATCATTAGCCCACGACACGAGGGGTAGGCAGATAGAGGCCTCGTAGTCATCTTCTTGGGAATAGCTCCAAAGCAGGAGCCGAAACGTCGCGGTTCAACCCATGAACTCAGTAATGTACAAATAATTTTCTGCATATGAGGTGATGTGAGGTGAGGTGAGGTACTTGTAAAAATAATCCAAGAGTGCGAGAGTGAGTGAATATTCGGTAACTAAGCGACATAGACTTTTGACCTTACGAATCGTGTGAAGTCTAAGTCATACTCATTGGACATACGAAGAAGTTTTTTGCCCATATCTCCGCAGCCGTTTGACATAATCCCATCAAACCTGATATTACTGAATTTGTAATGACGATTCCTAACCAAATATGGAAAAATACACTGGGTGTACCATTTAAAAATATCACTAAAGTAATTTTCACTCGAATGCGGATAACCCTATATATTCAGGGTGGAGTTCAAAAATTGTCCAATCGGAAAAGAAGATCGATGTATTCGAGGAATTTTCCAAAATATGTTTGTATTCTGAAATGATGAATATATTCCATACATTTGCATCGTACTGTATATACAGAAATTGAAAAAAAATAAATAAAACCAACTCTCATCATTAACAAATTATAGAAAAAACATGGAAAAAGTGGAGTGTTAGTAGTTTGGTTTCTGACAGGTACTAAATTAGAAATTAATTTGAGATGCTTGAAAATAATATGTCATTTAGTTCCCAATCCCAATTTTCGGATTCTTGTTTCGGACACCGACCACATCGATGGCACGCACTCAAATGTCTACGTAAGGTAAGTTCGTTCTGTATAGATCGTACTGAAAAATTACTCCTCACAAAATGTACTTTCACAAAGAAAAATGGTGCAAAGTGTACCTGCGCTATCGATATCTACGAACTCAAAAGTCTACGTTAGGTTAGTATATAGAAAAAATGTAAAAACCTGTGGAACCAAATTACTCATAAAAATTAGGTAAACCTAAAATATTTTGAACCGAATTACACATTTTCCTTACCATTCTTAATCTGGGAACCAAATTACATGTATCCGATAAGCGAAGTTTACGCTTTCACTTTCCGGTACTCTCAGTGGAACTTTGTAACTATGAAGCGGAAGCGATAGCGCTCGTAATCGAAGGTTTTCTTGTTGAGGTACTATTTAGTGATCGGAAGAATCGAACGTCTTTTCGGAATATAACAAAAACCAAGTGAATTTAACCTATTTAAGTGACTCTCAACAACTTTCAAAGATGATCTTCAAAGTTATTCCTATTTAAGTCGGTGAAGAACTTGAGCTGTGCCTCACAATTAACACGACTCGCGAAAGATGTCCTTAGGAAACACTAACCTAAGGTTAGCCCAACTGAGAGCTAACAACACCACCAACATCTACTTACTACACTTTTTAAAGTTGTGGGTAACTTTGAAGACCTTGGCTCACTGCAAAACTATGATTTAGACGGGGAACAGATGGCTTCAGTGCTGTCTGTGTTGACCTACCCTTGCACTGATGAGAGGCAACAACCTCGAAACTAGTCTGTAGGTGGTCACCCTGTCAAAGTCAAAACATAATTCGGCTGGTTGGTTTCAGATTGCACTTGCAACTGCGTACTATGATGCTTTGAGGAACGTTGCACAAGTATCTGTTAGATTTAATTCAATACCCGTCGTGGTCTCAGCGAGGATAGTAGTTGATTTCTGACTGGTACTTGCCATAAGAAGCCTACGTAGTAGGTGTATATGGGAGTAAAGGGTTAATCATCGGTCGGCAACGACAGTTCGTTACTAAACGATCTCTCAAAACATTTCTGTGCTCGCTAGATGGAGCTGCCTATAAACCGCTTCATAGCGTGAACCAGAGTTGACCAAGCAGCGAAGTGTTTAATGATTTGGACGGGGAACCGACGGCTTCAGTGCTGTCTGTGTTGACCTACCCTTGCACTGATGAGAGGCAACAACTTCGAAACTAGTCTGCAGGTGGTCACGCTGTCAAAGTCAAAACATAATTCGGCTGGTTGGTTACAGAGTGCACTTGCAACTGCGTACTCTGATGCTTTGAGGAACGTTGCACAAGTATCTGTTAGATTTAATTCAATACCCGTCGTGGTCTCAGCGAGGATAGTAGTTGATTTCTGACTGGAACTTGCCATAAGAAGCCTACGTAGTAGGTGTATATGGGAGTAAAGGGTTAATCATCGGTCGGCAACGACAGTTCGTTACTAAACGATCTCCCAAAACATTTCTATTTTCAAACATATTGCTATCTCAGTATTTTTCTCATATTGTTGTTACGCATGATCCAAATTTGATAACACATTGGTTGAATATTATTTCGTGAATATAGGTACAACAAATTATATTCAATCATATTGACGAAACTTTCAAGCTGAAATTGAAATAATAGTATTGATACAGTACTACAAAGAATACCATCATTGAGTTTTGAACATTGGCCAAATATTAAAATATATTATGATCAAACTTGGATAAAAACCCGCTAGGTGTCTCCAAATATAGATCGTCTTTTGAAACCTAAGAATTTTGAAACCTCAGGAAATATATTAAATACTTCTCACAACTTGTTTTCAATACAGTTTACTCAGTGCTCACGGTGACCAAAAGAAATACTCGTGTCACCTTAATCATTGAAGGAGAAATGAAATAAAAAAAATTAATTTGAACAATTTTTTTAATACCGCCGAATGTTCATATTTTTTTTCTCGCCAATATAGCGATTCGAATTTTTTGTCAATATATTCACAATATTCTATCAATATAGGATGTATATAGTCTCGCAATCTTCCCGTTCCCGCTCTCGCGTTCCCGCGTTGGTTTGGGGAAACCTCAAACTCAATAGTTTATCTTCATGAATTTCTAGTTTCGATGTAGGATTTTGGCTTGGAATCTAATAATAATCTCTATGCAATTTCATAAAGTGATGATTATTAGAAGATTGCAATTCGAAATGATTGAAACTGATAGGAAACGGCCCCGAATAACTCAGTTGCAGAAAAAGCTATTCTTCTCAATATTCTGAGTACATATTATAAGTATGATATTAGTATAATATTGTGAGTATCATGAATTCATAATTGAATGTTAGAAAATAGATGGGACCTCAAGGTAGAAATATGAGGAATGAAATGAATGAAATGCTGTGTTGTTTGTAACTCATTTTTTTTTATTCAAGGTCGTTAAATCTACTGTAATATTATGTTAGATAAAAGACTGTACAAATTCTATGAATTAATCAATTAAAAATCATCAAGATCATCGCATTCATCTGCAAGATAATATCAGATATTTGCTGGTAAATCCATTTGAATTATTAGACGAGTGATAAACCGAATCTGCCTGAGAGAACTTCAAACCGAAATATTATTGGGATTCAATAGGCTTTTATTCAAGTCTAATTTGTTTTGATTAACCAATTGTGCACTAGAAAATGTAAATCTGTGCTTCACTTATGGTAGAGCTTGGTCTGAGTAAAACTCGTACAAACTGCTCTTATTCATAACATAATGTTCACAATTGTTGTTCAGATCTTGATGAGAAATTCTCAATCCATTTTTTCATTTTGTAAATACTTTGGAGTCAGTAGCTATTTCGACAAGTTAAAGACGTGCGAAGGCTGCCAAATCAAGAATAATTTTTTAAAATGCCTAAAAGCCCTAGTGTAGCGACTTATACCTGCAAAATATGGGATCAAACGCGGGACATCCGCTAGCATGAATACGAGAAAATAAATGTAATCGTTGAATGCTTCTCGAAGTTTCTGTAAAACTTGGGTGTATACAGCCACCGTCGATTTTCTTCTCTCATGAATAGAAGTATTGCGTACGAAAATAAATTAATGAAATACTTCATTAATGGAATATACCAAGTCAAAAATTGCAGCACGTGACATGGTGGTGACTGTGTTGACTGAATGGTAGAAGAACGATCCAATTGGTATAATTATTAGCTTCCAAAGGCCAGTAAATCCACAAGATAATAGTTACGTGAATAGAATTGGTGAACATATCAAAACTGAGAGGGATAATTTTCATGAAACGATCAGAATGTGATGTTCTCTGACTTCATGTGGTGATCGTTCCTAAAAAACTTAGCAAAAAACTCAATTTAGGTTGAATATTGATAAATATCAAATAAAATTTCTTTCTGCAGTGAAAAGCCACTTCAAATGATTTTACCTCCACGTTATTAATTCATATCGGCTACATCTAAATATCAGTTTCATATCCTTATCTTGAATAATTCTAAGTTCTTCAATTTTTTTATTCCTAATAGTTATTTATTGTATCAGTGTATCATCAGTCATATGAAAAAAGCAACACTGGTGCTCATCTCAAGTGTTGCTTCTCTTGGGTATTTTACATGCTTAAGGCTTTCTCAAACCAAAGCGGAAACGCGGGAGCGGGAGCAAAAACGGAAAATGAGAATTGTGCGAATCGTTAGGAAAACAGTGCACGGAGCAAACCAAACATATTTCGCTGTTTGCCTGAATTTCAGAATACGAATTTAGTCTCGCGTTCATCCCGTTTCCTCTCCCGTCTCGCGTTCATCCCGTTTACGCTCCCGTCCCGCGTGCTCGCGTTGATTTGGGGCAACCCTCCGAGCAATAAAAGATATAGGGGTGCCATTTCTATATAAACAACACAAGTTGCTATGAAAGCTGCATATCACTATCCTTTGTGATAGATTGTGGGTGAGGGGTAACCTCTGAGTTCGGAGGAGGAGATTTGTTATTGTTATGATATTCGGAAGTAAGATTAGAACCAGTGGCGGCGTGCTGATAAATTTTTTTCATGTTATATTTTTATCTCTAGACTACAACATGCCTGGATGGAAAGCACGTGTGTTGTCAAGATGTCAAGCAAAAATAATATATTGTGCGAAAAATTAGATTCTTGCTGGCAAAGCACACAATAAGGTCATAAATACTGAAAAAATAAATGAAAGTGCTGAAGTAAAATAGTAAATATATTCAAATTGTTGGATCACATCAGTAAACTATACACTATACCTACACTATATATATGATAAACATGCATTATAACACACATAAGAATTTACAAATGAACTATAATACATATAATAATTTACACATAAACTATAATACACATAACAGATAACATTCAAATTTATGTTGGAAGTGTATCATTGAAATACTCATCCAAAGTGTAGTAAAATCTTTAATAGTTCTTTATCTGTTTTTTCTTATGTTTTTTTTTTGTGAATTTAGATTATTGGTATCTTGGGGCAGATAATCAAAAAGTGTTTTAGAGTTGTCAAAAAGTAATGTATCTACTTATGTAGAGTTAGACTCAGGGAGCGATCGATATTACAAGTCTGCCTGGTAAGAAAACGAGAATTTCTCATGTAGTTATTATTTTACTTCTGTTTCTTGAACATCAAATAGGTGAGAGTCATTAAAGTTTATGAGTTGAATAGGGGGTAGACATGTATGTCTGAAGACATCTCTGCAGACATACCAGAAATCAGCTCTATTTTGATGTAGTCTTGATTTGCTCACAGGGTAGAGTGATGACTTGCTTATTGTAAATCGTCTGCCCAGTTTGAAACAAATTAAAAGTTTGTTTTGCATTCTTCTATTCCTTTGCTGGAGTAGTCTAATTTTTTGCTACTTTTAAACACTTTCTTCTGGTATCATCTGTGTCCATATCATCGGTTTCACAATTACGAATTCTTCTAAAATAGTTTACATTTCAAACACACACACACACCCACACACCTAACTGCCAAGTTATTATAGTGTTATAGTTGCAGAACAGTAAAGTAAATTCCATGTCCAACAAATTCAAAGTAAAAAAATATTACTAAACGACCTATCGTTGTTTATACTGCAATACGAGCAATTCAGAAACAATCCAGAAACATTCATTCTACAGAAAACTATAGATAATAACTACTAAGGACCATAGCAGTCGATGCCAAAACACCAAATAAAAAAATAACTACTACATAAGAATTTCTACCGGACATTGTTTTGGAATTCAAAGTATAAAAGAATCGCGCGTAGAAATTTTTATGTAGTACCCATTATCATTTTACAGTCTTCTGTGAAATAAATGTTTCGTGACATAGCTCGTATTGCAGTATCAACGACGCTATGTTTTAATTACTCGAAAGACATTCCAACAAGACAGAAGAGTTGAGTTTGCTTATTTACTTAGTGTACCTACACTGCAACAGGTTTGTTCCTAATTATTGATGGGTAATCATTTTTAAGGTCGACCTAAATAGTAACAATGTTTTATACAGCTACTTCAACAAATAGTGTATTTTTGTCTCCAAATCGGGATTATGCCATGATTACCATGCTGCCTCCCATGGTTTGATTTGACAAGACGATAAATAAGCTGTAAACGAACGGTAATAAACATGATCGCCAAGTTAAGAGTGAATATAACATGAAATTTCAACATGGTCCCTGAGTGCAAACGAATATATCTGGGCTGAGATGTTTGTAAACTACGTCGGGTATATAGATTTCAAGAAAGAGACAGAAAAGCCCTCTCTATATCTTTAAATGCTCGGAGGGGCAACCTCAATGAGGCAATACCATATTTTATCTACAGCTAAGATTTCATAAACTTCTATGACGTTCATGACTGTTGTCAAGAAGGTTATGGTATACAAATGGAGTGACTTGGATGAAACAAACAGAAATACTACCCTTTAGAAATCTTATTCCAGCTTCACCTCTTGGTCAGTTTTCTGAATGCGGATAATTGGAAAAACATCAGGCTGATGACTGGGTACAGAGACTGAACTCGTCGAATTATTGTGAGGTGAATCGATATTTGAAAATACTGTCGTCCATAAATAATATACAATCAACAAGTGAGACATAAATCGCCAACTTTCTTCTCTCCAGTATTTCAGAGAAGTAGGCGTGTTTATTATAAAACAGAAATTTTCTGACTAGAATCTGATATATTACGAGTATATATGTACCGACCTTCATATATTGGAACAGTGTAATGGGGTCGGACTGAGGATAACCTGATGGTGAATCCTGCTTATTATAAGATGCAATTGGAAGGAAAACCACAGGTAGAAGATGGCCTTCATCATCGCCATATATAATATTTTATCCTTGTTTAGATTTTTGGTCGATTCTTTTTGGTCACTATTTGCGTTTTCCCCACGTCCTTTTCATTTCCAGATTTTATTCCATAAAGAATAACAATGATGAAGTCTCTTCGATTTAAATACTCTGGAAGCAAAATACTTTTCAATTCGGACACATATACCATCAAATAATCGAAAAGTCCACTTCTAAAACATCCTCGTAGTTAAAAAAACTTCAGTAACATCACCTCCAGACGGAATATACAGATATTATTGTCCTCACTGATACAGTCTGCTACCAGCAATCTTATGTGTATATACACATGCTCTGTCCTGTTTATGAACTCCATTCTAAAATCAGATTTGAAATGTGAAGAGATTATAGAGCCGATAAATTTCGATGTGATGCGTTTTAAGCTGGTTAATACCTTTGCTGCCTTCATCAATAATTTAAGTGACCTCTTTGAGCTCCAACTCAAACTGGATCCCATTCAGCAAAACCCTTCAACTGCTCGAATCATCATCGTGGGAGATTTCAGTTGCTTGATTCATATTTTGAGATCACACATGTCGTCAAGATAAGGCCTTCTGAGGATTTGAGCTATGGTCTGGAAGAGCTGTTTGAGCAAACTATGCAATGCTGACATCAATAACCACTCGGTACACTTTACCTTTCCGTATCACCAACCGCGATCTACACATAATAGAAGTATATTTGGAAACGCCGATAACACCTTCATCTCCACTACTTATACTTCATCTACATCATCTGGTGGTAATATGATTGAGTCGACTATCATCTGTTCAACCCTGGATTGGAAGAAACTATTTCAAAGCTGTCGTCTCCAAACAAGCAGCATACATCGATGGTGCAAATCTAGCCGATGCGATCAAAGCAGATCATATTGAAGCTGAAAACACATGCGATGAAACCATCGATTCCACGAAAGATGCACACAACGCCACAATATGATCAATACTCGTGGAACGTCCTAACGGGTCACGTGTGAAGAAGTTTCAATTTCAGCTGATTTTATCCTCTAACAAACGGATACATTGTCCATGATCGTTCAGGAAAAAGTCGCAATCATTACGCACATGTGTACTGTATGAAGTTATTGAAAAAGTCTTTCGAACTTCACTCCTGTGGATAGTTGTATGCCTAGGACGACCTCTGCCAACGCACCATTAGATGAATTTTGTTGGGGCTCATAACTTGTTTCTTCTACAGGGTCAGTTAGCCTAGTGATTAAAGCGCCGATGTTTCAATCATTTCGAATGCCAGTCGAAGGTTTAAACCATTAGCGACTGAAGACATTTTTCTGATGGCCCGAGAAAAGTGCTGAGAATCGCATATAGTAAGGTAAGACCTCGTTAATCCTTGGCTCGCAGAAGTTTCGACTTCTGATGGCTGCCGTTGATAAGGGGACGACAGCTGGTAAGGACTAAAAACATTTTTTTTCAATCTTTTCGTGTCATAGAGCTCTTTCACTTTCCGAAAACTGCATACGATCTACAAGGCAAGATTTGACCTGTCCCAGAATATTGCTCCCATCATGGCCAATGTTTTTTGAAAATATCATCAGTCGCTCTATCGTTGGCAGTGTCATCAGGATTAACCATATAGTTAGAGAATCGCGGGTTCTGAGATGCGATGACCCACATACGTCTTCCGTTTGGTGAGGAGAAAACCATTTATAAGTCTTTCGTTGTGATGAATTTGTTCAGAAAGTGGCTAGTAATCATCTGACAAACCGAAAAGCGATTTGGTTGAGACGCACTACTTGACTATTTTTGAAAATTTTGGGATCCAAAATCGATCGTATAAAAAATTCGACGTCTCATATATTTCTGATTTTGTGTTCCTTCACTTCTTCTTCGTCTTCAGTTCGGGAAAATCCGAGTGGAAGACTTCTTCAGTAGGGCCCAGCCTAATGTGACAAAATGATGGGTTCAATTCAATTTAAAATTCATTTTCTTTTTTTTAGTGCATATGAATAAAAGCTTTTCTCTAAAAATATATTTTAAAGTCAATTATTCTTTTTTTTCTCAGTTTTCCTAATCATAACGTATTTGAGTTTCGTGACTTTCCGCACCTCTAGGAGGGTCTAAGCACTCTGAACAATATTATCTTTCGTGATAATTTCCATCTTCCAAAGCAAAGCAAACGTATTTTCAATCTAGATAGGAAAGTAACATTTTTAAAAAAAACTACATTATTCGATGATTAGATATGTTTCACTATTTTTCTGGATTTTTCCGATTTTTTTTCCGCAAGTTTTTGCAACTTTTCTGAAAAGAGGGGAGGGAGCGAGCCCACAGGCATACACATTTTTGTCGTAATTTTCCATGTATGAAACCGTTGGGAATTTCCAAATTTCTATGCGTTCTCTATCTAGCTTTCGAGGGGGAAATAGGGGGAAATATTTTTGAAACCGTATTATTCAAACGTCAGAAAATTTTCATTATCTTCACGGATTGTTTCGATTTCTACTTCGCGAGTTTTTCTAATTTTTTTCGTGACAGGAGTCGTGGCGATCCCACCAATCGATTTTTTTTTCATCATTTTATTCCAAGTCCGAAACTGTTGAAATATTTTCCGAATTTCTTTGCGTTCTCTACCTAGCTTTTGAGGGGGAACAGGATGTTGAATTTCTCACCATTGTTACGGATTATTTCGATTTTAATTTAGCGAGTTTCACAAGTTTTTTCAAAAAAAGGGCAGGAGGCGAGCCACCCTACCTATTTTCTGTTTGCTGTAATTTTTAATTTCCAAATACTTCAAGAAATCTTCAGAAACCCTACGCGTTCTCTATCTAGGTTTCGGGGGGCAGGGAAGGACATCGTAACTGAAACATGTGAAATTTCAATTCCATAGGATGAGATGAGGTGCGGTTCGAATTCAGCTTGCAAGATTTGTACCCATCTAACAAACACACACAGAGCAACTTCAAAAATTAAAACTTCAATTAAAATCGGAAACTGCACTTGGGTTCAATCTCAGGCTATCAACTTTTGCATGGAGGTTCTTCAGGAGCCAAGAAACCTGAAATCCAAAGGAAAGACTTTTTGGCAAACATTCTACCCATTTGAATTTTATCTACTTTCCTTTCTCTGTTCATGCTAGCAATCTTTTTCGTTTGAAATTTTTTCTCATTGATAAATCAGTTTATAAACTTTGATTAACTCACCTCAACAAGTAGTTAATGATAATAGGAATAATATTGTAAAGTATGACTCCTTTGGAAATAGAAACATCCTACGATAAATTGAAGTTACCTTTTTGTAATAGTAATAAAAGAAACCTAAGGTAATTGAAAAATTCTGAAAGTTAAAATTTGCCTTTTTACAATATCTATCAGATCTAGTTCAATGTCCAGCGTGGATTTTGCCGGGGAAGTGTTGTTTTCTGTTAGATATTACAAAAAAGTATCTTCAATTTGTCGTAAAATTCTTCCATTTCCAAAGGAGTGATTTTTTGGTTCAATTTTCAATTGAGAATGTTTCTCTCCACAACATGAATCCATTCCAAGAGAGGTTATCTTGTAGGCTGTAGCTTTCAGTCGCAGATGATTCCACAACTGACTATATGTACATCCTGTTCATATTTTCAAATAAATCAACAGAAATAATATATTTCAACTCCTATATGAGGGCTGTTCGCCCCCGCCAACTATAATAATCTATTTGAGCGAGGAAGAGCACACAAATGAACTTGGGTATATGAATGAATGCCACCAAATTAATTCTTTGGTGTTAGGCTTGTTAACGGTTCATAAAAATGAATAAAGTTTTAAACAATTATTACCAAAACAATTGACAAATAAAATTAAAAACAGTTTTTACCAACAAATTGAAAACAAATATTTACACTTTCAATAATGAATAAGTAATTTTTCACCAAAAAAAGTATAACGGATCATATGTGAGAGAGTGAATTATACTGAAATCATTCCACACCACAATCAATTTTGAAAATTTGTTGGTAAAAATTGTATATAACTCAATTCAATAACTTTTTTGTAAGAATTGTTTATAAATTTATTCATTTATAAACCACTAACAAACCTCACGCACAAGAATTTATTCGTTTGCTCTTGCTCAAATAAATAATTGGAGCTGGCGTGGGCCCTTATATAGGGCTTGAAATATATTCCTGTTATAATCAACTACTAGTGGAGGTAAGTTCATCAAAGGTTATACACTGAATTATCGATGAGAAACATTTTCAAAAAGTGAAAATATTACCAGGAATGAACAGAGATGATAGCGGCAATTTCCTTGGGTACCCGAAGTTCCAAAAACACTCTTTGAGACGGGTCGGATCTGTGGGTATGAGATCTGCATTTCTAGAAAGAAGTACTGTTTGATCTTTTTCTTTTAAATCCCATTAGTAATTTGGATTTTAAAAGTAGAATAGTAAATTATTAATAAGATTCTTCTGATAAATCACTATTTTGTTATCTCAAATGAAGCCTAAGTACTTACCGTTGATTAGATTAATATCCGGAGCCAAAGTTGAATACTGATAAATGATAGTTGTTCAAGTACAAACTCTCTCAGCCGCCTTCATTATAGTCAAAGTGACTCTATTATAGGTCTGAATATCTTGCTATTCAAGCTCAAGGAAATTTCCAAGGGTATTAAAGTGGTACACGAGAAAACACTCGAGATAAATAATTCCTTTTTACATTCGCAACAAAAGCATGATAAATAGTCGGTGAAAATTTATGGACGGCATTCTTGGCGACGCTTGAATCCCAGAAGAACTTTGCATGATGAAACTTATTCGAGGTATTGACATAACCATGGTGATCTTTGTTGTGTTAGGACCGTATCATCCAGCTCTCATGCCATACGATTAGACTAAGATTCATTTAAAAATATTCACTTACAATCTCCCTAGAGCATAAATTATTTCCGGAAATTTCCTCGAAGTGCGAATTTTTCAGCAGAGGGAAATTTTCTGAAAAAATTCGCAACTGAGGAAAATTGCCGGAATATTATTTCGTGCTAGCGGGAGATTCGATAAGAAAATTTTATACCAAAACTTTTTTAAAATAAAAATTTAATTGGTGACATACTTAGGTGACATATTATTATCCATGTAACGGACATCATAGCAGGCCGTTGTTAAGGCTTTGTCTCACAACAGCAAATTGCGAATTATTTTTTTTTGCGGGTTTGATATCATCGGTTGAAAATACACAAAAAGTAACATTTTGTGTATTTTCAACCAATGAGTGTTGCATAAAATGGGCATGATGACGAGTTTTTTGACATTTTGCATGACAAGTTTCAAAGTCAGTAGGTATGTGTTTTGTGTTCAAAAGCATAGTGGCGTTTTATCTGTTATGAACATCAGATACAAAATTGAAATGTCGCGTTTTGGTAAAGAAAATTGTGAGACGTTAAGAAATGAGGTGGATAAATTAATTCCAGATAATACTAAAAAATCAAAGACAATGATATTGAATCACTTTCTTGAATTTTGCAAAGAAAGAAAATACAACATAGAGGCATCAACTTCTGTCGAAGAGTTGAATAGAATTTCAGAAGATTGGGGCTTCAACATGAAAAAAAGAAATTCAGAAGATTATAAAGTCTGTTGTGAATGTAGGAGAAAATTTCCTGGAGATTTTTAGCAAGAAAGTTTGTTATTATTCCAGGTTATGTGGAATTCTGCAGCCAAGCAGCTCCAAGAAATGTGCTTTGCCAAATTTTTACTCAAATTTAACCAATTTTCCGATGTCGAATTTGTAGCAGCAAGAGCTACACGGGATGCGAAACGAAGAAGCCTACAAAGAGACCAAACAAAAAGGAAGTCTAGTGCAGCTGCCCTTACCAATGATGAATACACGAAAATAATTAAAATATGGAATGAAAATGAACCTGTGGGTCTACAGCAAAAATTGTTTGACATTATATCACGCGAACTAGCCTGGTGAATTAGACCACGATAGAAATTTCACTGGAAGGATTGAATACATACGAGTGTCCCATACGAATATTCAACAGATATATGGAAAATCGTGGGGACCTAATAATAGAATGTTTGTAACTCCTAATCCGAAATGGAACGCACAGCTTTAGATCAGCTGGTATAATAATAGGCCTTCACCTACACAATACACAATATACACAATATATTATTGGTTAAAGGAATCCGCCTCTAAAATAGGAATTGATACAAAAAAAAAACAAGTTCACAAATCATTCAGCAAGGGCTACAGCAGTATCAAACTTGGCAAAACATTGTATACAGGAACAGCAACTTATTAAGATTAACGGAAACAGTAATCTTCAGTCCATGAAACCATATCTTCAAATGGATGTTGAGCACCATAAAAATATCATTCAGGCCATGGGAGTTGATCATTCAGTGGAAAACAACCAAAATACGTCAGTAATAACGTCAGAAATTAACCAGTGCCAACAGACAGCCATACAACCTAGTAATATTGTTTATAATAGCTGTGTATTTAATACAAATAATTATTACAATAATGAAAATAATAATTGTCTGTAGTTTGTTTCGTGTAAGTTCAATGTTCCTAATTTAAATTGTTGAATAAAGTACCTTTTCAATAATTTGTTTTTATTTGTATATATTTTTAAAGTTATACTTTTTCCCCAGTGCTTTAATTAAGGTGGTTACGTTAAAAAAATACATAAAAATCACGATAAGGTGCTTATACGACCTAATTTTGAATTACTAAAAGAAAAAGAAAAAGGGTCTACTATCCATGTAGCTTACCTACTGATCTATGCATACTACCATAAGATTAAAAGAAACAAATTCAATCAACTTTCCAAAATGTCAATATATAAATAGCAATGAAAATAGTTTTATTACCAATTTTTTATCGGTTCCCTGTGCTCTAGTAAAATGTGGTTTAAATAATTAAATGAAATATATGATATTCTACCCATATCACACAATTTTATAGAACTAGAGGAAAGGGAATAAAATTTAAGTATTTGATTTGATATCAAATATTTTAATTTCCCTATGCTCTAGTGAAATATGGTTTAAATAATTGAATGGAGAAGCAAATAATCTACAAAAACCACATAATTTTATAGTACTAGAGGAAAGGGAAAAAAAAGTTCAGGTCTACTTCTATCGGACGCTATAATGAATTACATCGGCGGCACCTTCAATTATTAATCTCGGATTTGTTGTCAAATATTGTAATTTCCCTATGCTCTATTGAAATGTGGTTCAAATAATTAAATGAAGGAGCAAATATTCTACCAAAATCACATTATTTTATAGTACTAGAGGAAAGGGACAAAATATTAAGGTCTACTTCTATCGGACGCTAATGAATTACATCGGCGACACCTTCATTTATTAACCTTGGATTTGATGTCAAATACTGTAATTTCCCTATGCTCTAGTTAAACAAGGGTTGAATAATAATCTCAAATAAATATTAGTCTTTATACTTTTCCTAATTTTATACTACTAGAAACAAGGGAAAGTAATAAAAGAATTAAAACTGATAACGCATACAAAATAAATGATGATTTTACGAGTTATAAAATGAATCAAAGTTGGCTAAATGTAGTGACAGTGACAAGTTCCTTATTTCTATGGTTTCTTATAATTAATTGCATTGTTGGGTGTCATAAAATACAGATAATTAATTAAATATTCATTAATAAAATGATTGGTGACACGTTCAATCTTTGATCCTTTTGTACAGAATGTGAGCATATTCAAATTTGTCATAAAAAAGTAAAGAACTCAACTGATTTGGTGAAAATTTCTGGCCTAAAACCTGAACAAGAAGATCTATTTAAGAACATGAGCAATATTCTTTGTGAAACTATTCCATATTTCACCCATAAATCCTGTGTGGAAAAGAACAAAATGTTGTCGAAGTATTATTATTATTTCATGAAGCATAGACATTTAATGAAAAAAAAAACGGATCCTAACCTTACTCGCCATTGAAGAAAAAAGAAGTGGAAAAGGAATTTCTAATACATTTGAATTTTGTAACAGATAATAACATGTAGCATGTAAGTTATAAATAAATATCTATCAAAAATATTTTACGCCACTGTGTTCATGACAGCTGTCAAGCCAGACGGAAATTTTCACTTATGAATTTTCCTTTACGCAGGGAAATTTCCAAAGAAATTAGGTTATTGTTATAGCAACATGTTAAAATGCAGGAATCTGATTGGCTAAAATTAACTGGTATAAAATTTTCATATAAACTACTCAACACTTTTCTACTGTTGAAATCTGAATAACATTTTTCTGATTTGAATAATTTGAATTCTGTTCACAATGTTCGCTAGCCCAGTCCTTCAGCTATAATCTCGTACTCCTTCGAAACATAATGTTCTCTGCCTTAAATCGCTACAGGATGTTGCGTGAAACTGTACAAATTCCGAAATTTCCAAAAGGATCCCAAATAATTTTTTTTTTCAAATGTCACAGCAGAGGCATGAAGATGATCTCATTAATACTTTGAGATATTTTCCAAATTGTCTCTCTTAGTTACAGGGTGATCTCTAGAAATTAACTTTTTGGTTATGAGGTCATAATTTTTTCCCAGTCAAAATCTCAGCTGAAACTTCAGATAAAGACATATGAAGATCAGAATTGACACAAGATGAAGATCAAAGATCGAGGGTTTCTATATAATTGACCCAAATCTGAAACACCCTCGAAATCCCGGTAGGGAGGAGAATTAAATGAAAATCAACTCATTTTCGGAGGGATCATTCATTCTGGATCAATAAGTGGTTGACGCCCGACCAGCTGACCCAAGTAGCAATTCAACGTTCCGGTAACGTGTTTAAAAAAGTTGCGCAACCAAACATAAGTTGCGTTGCCGACCTCAACACAACGTTGTCATAACCCTGTTTTGCACCAATTTGGTCAATGTTTTTTGGGTTTTTAAAACGTTTCAGCTCCAATGTTCCTGAGTTTACTTAAAAACAACTACACACCAGCGCCCTCTAGCGCAGCGATATGACAGTTTACTTTTCATGATGTTTGAAACATAGTTGATTTGTCAACCAAATAATCAATGATGACCAAACAGCGAACAGTATAAGAAACTTTGAACTTGTTTGAAACAGAAAAAAGTTATTCGGATTTCAACAATAGCAAAATTTTGGGGTGCGACGTTTGAGCAGTTTATAATATAGGCTACTCATGTACTTTGTAGAGGAACAGCTTTGTAGAGGTGCAAAATAACAAAACAATGTTTTGAATTGGAAGGGTTTATAGAAGGGCACTATTAAATTAACAATCTGGAACCCTCCATTATTATTCATGCAAGAATACGAATAAGAGAGCCATTTTTTTACCTTATAATAGATGCACAAATCAATCATTTGTTTCCAAATGGGTATCGACAATTCAACTATATTGATGGAAAATTCAGTAGCTCTGTCATGGAAATGATGATAATATTCTTTTTACATAACCTCAAAGGCGTGGCACATCTAGATAAATGCCGGATATCATCAGATTCATTTTCTGTTGCACACCGATGCTAACTATTGAAAGAATAAAAATTTGAGAGCTATTTTTGACCTTACAACAAATACACAAATTATTCATTTGTTTCTGAAAGGGTATCGACAATTTGACTATATTGATTAAAAATTCAGTAGCTCCATCATAAAAATGATTCTCCTACATAACCTCAGAGGCGTGACACAGAAGCGCACTTTTAAATTCATAATCTGGAAGCTTTCATTTAAATTCATAAAATCATACGAATTAGAGAGCTATTGTTTTACCTTACAACAAATACATCAAATAATCTGTAAACTTCTCTTTTCATCCACTTTGATATTAAATGGAACATTGAGAGCTGCTCTTATCTTGGCCAATTCATCAGCTCTTCCATTTCCGTCTATTTCCGAATGTCCTGGTATCCATGCAAACATAAAAATAATGTAAATTAGTTCTGCCGAATATGCAATTTGTTTAACATTCATTATGATATAATCCAAATCTGAGGTAAATGTTTTCATGTTTAGTTTTTTAAGGGTAATTTTTGAGTCTGTTCTTATGAAATATTCATTCCAATGTTTTTCCAAGAATTTGTTTATTGCCTGATGGATAGCAATCAATCCATCTTCACAAATATAAGGTTAATCACCTAGTCTAGAGAAAAAGAAGATCTCCTTTGGTATACAGATTCCAAACCCTACTCTGTTTCCTACCTAGGACGCACCTATAAAAACGAATGTGTATTTGTCGTTATTTTCTTCTGTAAATTTCTGAAATTTACATATACTGGCAATATCATTTCTTTCTCAATTTGAGTTCCAAAACAATTGGTTGATATGTGGAAATATCATGGTCAAAACTATGACATTTTAATTTTATAAATATGTTGAATATACGGACTGGCTCTTTCTAAAGCTTCCACCACCAAAGGTTTTTGTTTTGACCTCCAATATCCCATGTTGTTATCACAAATAATTTCCAAGTTTAAAATGATGTATATTACAGGGGTTATGCAATTTTTTAGGATAATCAACAACTTTTTCATTGACGACCTTTATGTGATGATAATTTAAGTGACAGAATTAAACAAAAGATACTTATTGACTACCATCAAGTGGCACAACAAAAATAAAATGTTCTTGGGAACAAATGGATATCAATAGCTATTAGGACTGATACTTCTAGTTTTTATAGGAAGTCTAATCGGGCAAATACGGTCCGCATACTTTTGAAACTTAAAACCATAACTGTCAGTATGATATATGTACTCTTTTGTTGTTGTTATGAACAATTCTAAAAAAGCTCATTCAAATGAAAGGAGTAAAAGAGGTTCACATGTATTTTCATTTAAAATACCTGAACAGAATACAGTTGAGCATTCAACATAATTTGGTTCTTCGAGTGAATTGAATCAACGGCAGACGGTCCAAAAGCAAGTACACGACAAAATAACGACAATTGAAGAGGGTAAATTAGAGGCACCAAGGAATTCCATGGGGGGAACTGAGCAGCTGAAATACATTCATAAGGATCTATTGGCATTTTGGGTAGCAGGTAGCTACATCAACACAATATTTTTTATAACATGACAGATTTGATTGATCTTGTCAGAATAGGGCAATTATTACGATTTGAAACATTTTTAAAATCTATTACACCGGATAAAATAGGGCAGTTACCAGAACGTATTGAAAAGTGCAAGGAGTGGTGAAATGAATTTAACATTTTGCAAATAGAAATAGAAGATGCTGATCAAGATCATTCTGATTTGTAACTACAAGAGCGAAATTTGTTAGAGGATTCATATTTCGAAACAATTGCTCTCGCAGAATCAAAAATTGCGCATTCAGCACAAACTCAAATTTCGGTCAGCTCTGGTGACACAGTCATAGCGGAAAAAATGTTAAATTGCCAACAATGGAAATTCCGACATTCCAAGGGTCTTACAAGGATTGGATGGAATTTTCGGACACTTTCAATGCCTTAATTCACTCTAATAGAAATCTCACTGATATTCAGGAGTTTTATTAATTCAAAAACTTCTTGAAAGGGGGTGCGTTTGAAGTTGTTCATTCTCTAGAGGTTTCTGCAGGTAATTATAAGGAAGCATGGTCATTATTGGAATCCAGGTTTGAAAAAAAAATTATTATTGCTCTTAGTCATATAGAACGTTTGTATAATGTCCCAACAATAATAAAGGAGTCCTACACAAATATAAGAAAATTTTTGGATGAGATTAAGAAGGATTTGATAGCTCTCAAGTCATCAGAACAGCCCGTCGATTCTTAGGATACTTTGCTTATTTTCATTTTTGAATCGAAATTGGATGCTATTACTAAAAGAGAGTGCCAAAAAAATGACAAAATTTAATGAATTCGCAACCTTGAAAGAGTTTTATAACTCTTTGAAGAAAGGTGCCTGATTCTTGAAATCATTGAGCAGAATGAATCAGGAGAAAAAATTGGTAAATCTAGGTTTGATAAATCATCAAAAATATTCATGACTTCCATGATGGTTTGCTCTATTAGTAAGGAATATCATCCATTGTTTATTTGGAAGAAGTATTTAAGTTTATCAACTTACAGAAGTCACGATGAGGTTGGAACTGCCTTAAATTGTACATTGAGGGGCTGAAAGTACTGCGGAAAGAAGCACAATACATTATTACATGCAAATGATGAGTAACATTCAGGGCAGGGAAACAATATACAAGGAAATGGGAATATTCAATCACAAATGACAGCAGACTGAATCATACAGGGTGTCTCAAAAAGCTACACATGCATGGAAATTAATTCAAACTATTCATTTACACAGGCCCAAGTAGCACACCTATATTGGTGAAATATTGGTACAATATTGTGAACATATTGGCGAAATATTTGAAATGCAATATTGGCGAGAAAAAAAATGTGAACATTCGGCGATATTGGTCCAATATTACTTGAATAATATTGGCGAAATATTCTCGAACTGATATTGGCCTCAAAATATTCGGCGATATTTGTACAATATCGCTGATAAAATATTCTGACAATATTGACACAATATTCAAAAGTTATATTGTCGAGAAGTAAAATGTGAACATTTTGCGATATTGATGGAATATTGTTTGAATATTTCAAAAATAGTTTTGCTGAAATATTCTTGAAGCAATAATGGCCTCAAAATATTTATCGATATCGGTACAATATCATTTGGATATATTGGTGAATGTCAATATACCTTGGTAAATTATTAAATGTCTTTTAGTTGATGAAGGTGACACCAGAGTCTGCCTTTTGATCGCCATAACCACTGAGTGAGCTGTCTTGAAAACAAGTTATGGGAAGTATTTAATATACTTTCGTAGGTTTTAGAAGACGTTCTATATGTAGAGCCACCTAGCGGATTTTTATCCAGGTTTGATCATGAAATAATTTTCATATGTTTCATTGAATATTCGGCCAACATTAAAATTTCATCTCAATCTAGATGTAGGAAACAATATGAAGACAATATTGTTTTAACGATATCGATAAATATTATTGAACCAATAATGACCCAATATTAATTATTAAGATTTGTTGAATATTGGCGAAATGATATTCAACCAATGTGTAATCACACTTGGAGATACAATATAGTTTTTATTCCTTGAATCGATATGAGGGGAATATTGGGATTGCAATATTTATTCTAGATGTTGAAAACGATGTGAAGACAATATTGTTTTATCGATATTGATAAATATAATTCAACCAATATTGACTGAATATGAGTTATTATAATTTGTCGACTAAAGTGGAAATGATATTCAACCAATATGCTATCAAAATTGGAAATACAATATAGTTTTTTTTCCTATAATCGATATGACTGGAATATTTGGATTGTAATATTTATTCTAGATGTGGAAAACAATATATAACCAATATTGTATTATCGATATTGGTAGAAATTATTCAACCAATATTACATGTGACAATTTACATTCTGAACAGGTTTAACCAATATTCCACCAATATTATTAATATAATATTGTTTTTTGAATATTCACCCATATTGGACCAATATTGATTTTTAATTTACAATATATCTATATTGGCCCAATATGGAACCAAGATTCAGCCGATATCATGTGCTACCTGGGGGGTAGTATGATCAGTCAGGACAACGCAATCACAGCAAACGATTCAAACGCACAGGGGAAATCAGACATACATTCAATCTCAGGATTCAAAAATATCAACACTCAACTTCCAAGGGAAGGGCCTACCCAGAGTTATGCTTCGAAACGTGAAGCTGTCATTTTATTATCAATGGCTATAGTTTATATAGCGGACCTTCATGGCAATCTACATAGGTGTTAGACTCTGGAAGTCAGTCGAATTTCACTACGAGGAAATTTAGAGAAAAGTTGCAACTTCCAGTGATTGGAAAAAATATACCAGTTGTTGGTAACTGTAACAGAATTTTTGACATATAGCATTCGGTTAACATAATAGTCTATTAAAAATTCAAAGATTTCAAATTCAACTCGCCATTTCTAGTGATGAACATGATTTCGGATAGTATTCCAATGACACAAATCAATAAAAATCATATAGACATTCCAAACTATGTCAACTAGGTGGATGAAGGTGTTTCAGAACCGGAAAAAATTCATGATATTTTAGATTTTAGAAATAACTTTTGACAAAAATTAAACAAGAATTACAAAACGGACAATTTTGTCTGTAATTTCATGAATTTTTCATCCTTTAGGTCTTGTTGGCCTAGCGATAATAAGAGCAAACATTATTATGCAAAAGCAAGGTAGACTGCGACGAGTCACTTTCTTCAGATTTACATACATCATGGTTCAGGTTCAGAGATGAAATTTCGTTGGGTAAAATCACTATAGATAGACAGGTCATTTGTAAACATCCTGTTGAAATTCAATTACACAGCTTCTCGGATTCCTCTAAAGTTGCATATGGTACAGCGATTTATCTTCAATCTACAGATCCTAAAGGACGTCATCATGTTCATTTGTTGTGCGCAAAATCAAGGGTAGCGCCACTGAAGATAATTTCACTTCCTAGGATGGAGCTATGCGCAGCATAATTGTCAGCTGGGTTGGTAAAAGATGTAAGAAAGTCTATTGGTATGCATTTTAGCAAGGTTCTGTTTTGGTCAGATTACAAAGTAGCTTTATCATGGATCAAGCACACCGAACTTCAGAAATTCAGGAAATAACTGAAAGTCATTAATGGTTTTATGAAGTTTCAGAGGACAACCCTGCTGATATGATTTCGAAGAGTGTTAATCCAGGGACATTGAAGTTGCTCAAAGTATGGTGGCACGATTCAAGCTGGTTGGCTTTAGAAGAGGAATTTTGGAAAAAAACTGAGATTTAAATTTTGAGGTAGTTCCCGAGAGAAAGGTCATTCAGCAAACATTTTTGGTTGAATTTTCATTGAATATATTTGACAGATTTTCAAACTCCTCAAAATTGCAAAAGATGTGGACTTATTGTTTGCGTTTCATTAGGAACTGTGAAAATAAATCTGTTACACGTTTGAATGGATTTCTCACAGTGGAAGAACTTCAATTTTCTTCAAATAAGTTGATCAAATTGGCACAAGGTCAATCCTTCAAAATGGAAATTAGGACTTTGAAAAGTGAGAATTCACTGCACAAGTCGAGTAAACTTGCATCTTTGAACCCATTTCTTGACGAAGATGCAATAATTAGAGTGGGAGGCGCTTGAGAATGGCAAATATTTTTTTCGAGTGGAAGCACCCAATAATACTTCCAATGAGGCACGTCATCACAAGCCTAATAATCAAAAATGAACATATTAAACATTCAAACTTGGGAACACAGGCTCTTCTTTCTCTAATCAGATTAAAATATTGGATTTTGTCTGGACGGAGCATTGTTAGAAAAATAATACATAAGTGTATGATTTGTTTCCGTGCAAAACCCAAAAAATTTCAGTACATTAAAGGAGACCTTCCGGAACAGAGTATAACTCCGAGTCGGCCATTCTTACTGCGGAGTAGATTATAAAGTACCATTTGAAATCATGGTACATAAACTCAGAGGTCAGAGATATGTGAAAGCATATCTATGCTTGTTTATTTGTTTCTCCACGAAGGCGGTTCACCTAGAGCTGGCTGTTGATTTGAGCACAGAATCATTTATGAATTGTTTCAGAAGATTCAAAGCCAGGAGAGGGTTGAATCAGAATATGTATACCGACAATGGGACCAATTTTGTTGGTGTACATAGAGAATTGAAAGGATATTATGATTTTTTGAAAGCTAAAGAAACTCAATGCCAATTCTCTAAGTATTCCAATAAAAATATTATAAAATGGTATTTCATTCCACCACGCGCACCCAATTTCGGAGGACTTTGAGTGGTAGCAGTAAAATCCGCAAAATTTTACATTAAAAGGGTAGTAGGTAACGAAAAATGAACTCTCGATGAACTTCACACTGTCATTGTGCAAGTAGAGGCGTGTCTGAATTCTCGCCCATTGACACCCATTTTCGATAATCCTATGGACTTGAATGCATTCACGCTAGGACATTTTCTCATCGGCTCAACTCTACTAGCAGCGCTACAGGAAGATTTGCATTTCAAAAATGCAAGTCTAATCAAGAAATTCACTTATCGCAAATAGTTCAAAATTTTTTGACCATGTGGTCCAGGGAGTAATTGTCAAATCTACAGAGGCATGTTAAATAACACTCCACTTCAGAGACTGCAAGATACCATGGTTGTCGTCAAGGAAGAGAACTCACCACTACAGAAATGGAACTTGGCCAAAATCATAGAGCTCCATTCTGGTGAAGATGGTGTAGTTTGGGTAGTGACAGTACGTACTTCGAAGGGTTCGTTCAAAAAAATCACATCTCGTTTATGTGTGTTACCAATTGAAAATGACTGAAATTGAAATTGGTGTGAATTGGTATAGACAAACAAATTTTGAAGATCTGTTTATTTTCTTAGGAGTGTTGTACCAGATGTTCATTTCTGTTTGTTGAAAGCTAGAGCTTTCAAGGGGGGGGCATGTTGGGACTGGACATTCTTAGTTTTCATAGAAAGTCCAATCGGGCAAATACGGCATCCTTTTGAAACTTGGAACCACAACTGTCAGTATGATATATGTATCTTTTGTTGTTATTATAAACAATTCTAAAAAAGCTCATTCAAATAAAAAAAGTAAAAAAAGTTTTCATGTATTCTCATTGAGAATACCTGAATAGAATACAGTTGAGCATTCAACAATAGCATGTATCAGTATTTTTAGTCCATCTTTCGTCCATTTTCGAGAAAATTTCCACACTTCCAGACACAAATATTTCATGATTTATGACAATTTGTTGTTATGAGAAAGATGGTTCATATCATTGGAATTTGTCATCCACTACGTACTAATTATTGACGGTATTCTGAAATTTTAGTCTAGAACTCCGTCAGCCTATTTCTTATTCATACTTTGTCAAAAATTCATTAGGTTTCTTCTGTTGCTCTCATTGAAAGTTATCTTGAATTCTTGATTCCTGAGAAATGTTTCTCCGTGACTGCAACCCTGTCTTTCTACCGCGGCTTTCGGCAAATGGTGTTTTCGACAACCGGCTACGTTCCGATTGTAGCAACTCAGCGATTGAGTAGTGATACAACCTATTTACGAGAACACGCATGCGCATTGACGAAGCTCGCTGGGTTCACCGCGTGACGTTGGGTGTTGCCGGATTTAAAATTAAAGAGTAGAGTTACGGAGGGTGGGACGTTGCCGGTTTTTAAATTTAATTATGGAAGGAAAACGATATAAACGGTGTAGCAACGTAACATGACAGAAAAAACAGTTTGTCAAAAATCGAATTATATACAGGGTGTCTCAAAATACATCGGAAAAATGAATCATCACATCATTGGAGCATCGCATTATTGGGGCATGCAGGGATTCAGAAGTTTTCGTTTTACGTATACAGGGTGTGTCAAAATACACCATTTAAGGAAAAAAAATGAATACAGGGTGCCTCATAAACGTGCATCGTGATGGGGTTTATCATTTAAGAAAAAAATATATGCCAGGTGTACCAACGTGCCAGTTGAGACAAAAAATATATACAGGGTGTCTCATAAACGTGTATCGTGACGGGGTCCGCCATTTTTAAAGTGCGATTTGGGAGTGCAGTTGGCATTCAAAATTTTAGTCATTTTTCGAACGGGAAAAATGCATAATTGTAGTCGCATTTACGCACGTTTTGGCGTTTAAAATTTGAGGAGTTTTTTTCGAACGCGAAAACGCACATTTTGAGCAACTTTGAAATGCTGAATCTCCGTAAGAAATACATGTAAAAGTGTATTTTCGGCGTTCGTTATTTTAGTTGTTTTTTAGAACATGAAAAACGTTTATTGTGATGACATTTTTGCGTTTCAAATTTCAAGTGTTTCTTAGAACGCGGAAAACGTGTATTTTGATAACATTTTCGCATGTTTTAGAGTTTCAACCGTGCAATGTTTTCGAAAAACGCCATAAAGTGAGGTTAGATAAATAAATCGCATATTGAATACAACGCCTTAGACCGCTCGGCCAACATAACTTATAAGTATACATAATGAAATTAAATTATAAGTACATATTATTATGAAATGTGGGATTAGGTGGTTTCTGATTAATCTGTTTTGTTATGACAAATAAAATATAAAAAAGTGAGGTTAGATAAATCGAAAAAAAAGGTGTGGGATTCGAACCCACGCTCCCTTTCGGGAATCGTAACTTAAGTACAACGCCTTAGACCGCTCGGCCAACCTAACTTATAAGTATACATAGTGAGATGGTGGTATTGTAGGATAGGGTAAAAAATTCAAACATCTTGAATACAAAATTTATTAATCAGTTTTATTTCGGTAACATATCACATAATTATTTGTAAAGAATATCGACGTTTCGGAGGCTGCAACTATACTTGGTATTGTTGCGACGAATGTGATGCATACAAGGTAAGGCGGTATCATTGGTGTTGTTGGTGAATGTAGGAACCATCCACGTCGTATTATCATAATCCTCCAAGTTCACAATACGTGTAGGTAGACCTAATTGTTGAAATTACTCGGCAAGATAGTTTCGCTTTTGAAGCCCTCGCACATAAATGATATCAGCATCGTGCAGATGTTTCTTGAGGATAGCATCCAATTGATGATAT
The DNA here is from genome assembly GCA_944452925.2 of Chrysolina oricalcia. Lineage (NCBI taxonomy): Eukaryota > Metazoa > Arthropoda > Insecta > Coleoptera > Chrysomelidae > Chrysolina > Chrysolina oricalcia. Next base: position 35,059,726 of record OX101812.2, read on the forward strand.
TCCACAAAGCCGGAGGAATACCGCAATCCGTGAATGTTTTTCTCCAAGAAACAGGTGGTACGTCGATCCTCTTCAGTCAAAGAGGAAAATGGTATGTTTGGCAACAGTAAAAAGTTACTACATTGAATTCCAACCCTAATAGCTATTTCCTTAGGATGAAATTGCCGGTCGAAGATGAAGCCTTGAATATCTACAACAGCTATTCTCATGTTGACTCTACGATTAATACTGAAGCTGAATCACATGCTCAGTTCCATTTTTTGACAATTTCTGAGAGTGGGAGGTGCTCAATGACAGTGTCGTGCACAATAATAGCATAGGCTCGAGTATTTTTGGGGAATCCTTCAGATGCCTCAATTTCCAGCTTCACATCAACACTGGAACTTTTGATGCTCTCATCCCTTCTGGAACAATCGATGACAAAGAGAGTTTTGTCAAAGGCAAAGGCAGAGTTGACCAAAAGAGGATTTTGCTGATTGGTAAGTTTGTAGCTGAGCCCAAATTGTGAGTAGTTGAAATAGGATTGAGAAAAATTTCCCTTTGCAAAATCCAGATGCATATTTCCTTTGGGGTAATTCTCACCGTTTAGAGTCAGCGTTATATTAGTGATATTCAAATTGTTGAATATTGTCGGATCATTATTGACCTTCGTATAATCACGATCTTTTTGAAAACATACAATCACATAGCGGGGGCTTTCGAGAAACGATGAAGTCTTGACAGCCCATATTTCATTTTTTGCACCTTGTGTGAGAGCAGGCAACATATGTAGTTCCCATTTTCTGAAGGGTATAAGAATGGGAGTGTCAGCTTGGATGGCTTTCAAAAGTTGTAATTTAATTTGATCATGCGGATAGATTCGTTTAACTTTAAGCTCAATATTCTCAATTTCCAGTTTGACTTCCGTGGGGGGTAATGTTGATCCAGGAGTCTCGTCTATTTTGAAGAGGTTGCTATCATCTCCAGCTCGTACTAATCGAATGGTATGCTTACCGTAGGAAACACATTGATAATCACTGAAGATATTCAGAAAATGTCTAATGGGTATTAGCATGTTGAATGTTAGATGGGTTTGGTGGATGATTCCAGTATTGGTGGGAAAAGTCCAACCTGAGGTGGCCAAGTGTTTAATATCTTCATCAGTGTAGGTGAGAAAGCCTCTAACACTACTGACAATTCCTACTTCACGAACTGTTTCCAATTCCTTGCCATTTTGTTCGTAACTAGCAGATTGAAACATGAAAGCGCCAGCATTCTTTACGAACGTCACCCTACCATTTCCCTTGATTCTCTCAACCTTTCCACTGATGAATAGCAAGCTATCGTACAAGGCATCATAGGCATCAGATTGATTAATATTGATTTCAATAACATCATTGTTGCGGAAAGACTTCATATGGGTAGTAGGTGCGCCACTCTACCTTTTGTATGGATTCATCGTTGTAAGGTTTTCGGAAAATGTTGAATAGTTGATTGGACAACATGATAACCGAGAGACTCCAAAAACAATTTATTCTCTGTTGACAGTAGTTGAGGTTGTTTCTGCTGCTACTGCTGCTGCTGATGGTTGAATGTCTTGGTGAAGACTGAGGTGTGGTATGGAGATGATTTATAATTATAGATAGTTAGCACCATACTTTCGCTTCAATTCCAAACGAATTATTATTTCTTCGTTGCGAAAATCAACAAATTGAGAATGTTGATCGAGCACTCGCAACTTAATGGTTTTTATTTCGTTTGTATGAGAAATGGGCAGATAAATGAGATGATTGGGTGTTTCGTCAATGGCGTAACCTGGATCAACACCTATAGCAAATTCGTATATCGCATGAGACGGTGTGTCATTGTAGAAGGCTCCAAAGGTAATGTTGCTATCTATGTGTATGGTTCGTACTTTAATGATATCCACAGGCAGATCTGATGCGTAATGCAAGTTGGAATTGAGAAGTTTAGACGAAAACCCCAAAATACGAGCTAAACTATTTGCAGGTCGGAAATCGATCGAGTACTTAAGGCAAAATATTTCGCTTTTCAGTGTATTATTATTGGGTTTGAGATAGAAAAAAACCTCAGGGTTTTTTTTGTACGTTTTGGGTATGATATGTTTGCTTATTAAATCTTCAATATCACTGATTTCGTAAGATCCAGCAGGAATATCGATATTTCTTCGTTTAGCTTTATCACCGTTTTCATAGTAGTAGAATTTCATACCGTCTTCAATCTTGGGTATACTGTTGTAGGAATGAAAGCTGGATTGAAATCAATGGAAAGCGTCGAAGAACGACTTGTTAGCGTTAATATCATAGACATGACTGACACACATCAAACAATCGCACACCTTAAATAAAGAAACATTTGAACAAAAATCATTTATTTTTTATTACAATAATAACATTCAAATTGTGCGCTAACAATATCAGTATACAATATTCGATGTAGCGGCGCTGATGCGGGAAAATCATGTCGGAGATGGATGAAACATGGTAGGTGGATCTGCAAAGCGTATCGATGCTGGTAATCCATTGGCAATCTGCGCCATACATCCAACAATTCCGAAGGTCCTGCGTTCCCCATCAAATATTCAATTGGTAAAGCTTGCAGTTCGGCATCGGTGAAATCTCGCAAAGATTTATACTTATGCATTTCAATCAATGATTTATACATTTTATCGGACGACATTATGAAGTAGAAACTTCAGACAAAGATGGCCACAGTTATTCTGATTGTAATTTTGATATTGATCATTATTATATGTAATTTTTACCCTCTTCCCAAAATATCTCGCCAATTCCATTGGAGGTTTTAGATTACCAAAACTGTCGAAATACTGTGCAACGTTGCCGGTTTTATTGTAAGCTACCCAATGAGTGCCCGCATTTAAATGCGAATCCAGGTTTATTACGCCGCATTCTCGCAGCCAAGGACCACAAGTTGGCAACATATCACGCATAAAAACTCCACGAAAATTCGGTATTTTAAGTTGACGGGCACACTGTAGAATTTCCGAATCGTATAATGCTCTATTAGGTAGCTTGTATAGTAGTTTTTTCGTTTTTTCAAGTATAGACCTCGTCGTTTACGTTGTTTTTTCAGGAACAGCCCAAATCCTCGACGTGTTTTTCGTAGGTTCAAACCAGATCCCAAATGTTCCATGGATTTATTATGACGTTGATCTTCTTCGAGTTTATTTTTGGCATCTCTGGCATCTATTACTGTTTTTGCGATAGCGCTCGCTCCACCTGCCAACGAACCCAAAGCCGAAAGGGCAGCAAATATGGGTATGAGTGGCAGGATTCCTCCGGATTTTGCATCGAATGGAATTACCCTAGGTATGCGTATTTTGTTACGTCCTCCAGCTTGACTCACAGCCATTTTAGCAGCTCGCAAAGCTGAAGCACTAGATTTCTTAAGATTGCTAGGATGAGGCTTCCAATTTTTAATAATTTTTTAAAGCATGTTACGACGAAAGGACAGACCCATACCAAGGTTACGTTTCGCTTTCATGGTGGAAGTTACCATCCAAGCTGCAGCACGTTCTCCAAATTTAGCGTCTTTAGATTTAACACGTTCCCAAGCTCGGTTTTCCAACACATGATCTGCATTGTGCCGGTCTTGTAGAGAATCACTTTGGGAGTATGCAATATCGTGATCTTTACAGCTCTCGTTCAAAGGATTCACACCTTTGTCCCTGCGATCCAATCTCTTTTGCAATTTGGTGCCTGGACCACAAAACGAATAACCAGGAAGATGTAATTCGAACGGTAGCTTATTGATTATGGAATTAACAACACCTGCACCGGAGTAAGTCAACATTGAGAATGACGTAAAGTGATTGTGATATTTTTATTTATAACCGGGGCGCACTCATTTTCAACCATCACATCATGGAAGTCATTCAGCAAGACGAGTTACTACCCATTGAAAATTTGGATATTTTGAATGGAGACGGTTGTGGTAGTATGATTAGGAAACATGGTAAATTATTACCCAATTCGTTCCGTGCAATCATCTGCGGACCAAGTGGTTGTGGAAAAACAAACGCCATCCTAACATTGTTATTCCACCCGAATGGTGCTTAATTTGAAAACATTTACGTATACTCAAAGTCATTGTATCAACCCAAATATCAAGTACTTCAAGAAATTTTGAAGAAAGTCAAGGGGCTGGGTTATTATCCGTTCAGAGAAAACGAAGAAATCATAAGTCCTCACGAATCCAAATCGAATAGTATATTTATTTTCGACGATGTCGCCTGTGATGGTCAACAGAAAATCCGAGAGTATTATTCCGTCTGCAGGCACAAGAACATTGACGCCACCTACCTTTGTCAAACATATTCGAAAATCCCAAAACAGCTGATACGCGACAACTGTAATATGATTGTACTTTTCAAGCAAGATGAAATAAATTTAAAACATGTATTCGATGAACACATTTCTCCCGACATGTCTTTCGATGAATTCAAGAGAATGTGTGCAAAATGTTGGCAGCAGCAGCAATATGGAACCGTTGTGATTTGCAAAAATTTCGATACGAATGCTGGTCGATATCGACAAGGATTCGACAAATATATAACTATACACAAGATGTGATCTATTATCATTCGTCATCATGAAACCGTTGAGCAAAGAAGTTGATGTTATTCGAAAGACTAAAATCAACGAAATTGCAAACGTTATTCGAAAAAAATATTTAGCCTTGAAATTGGGTAAATCTGAAGAAGATGAATCGCTGCAGAAATTCTTCAATATTCTTCAATCAAAACTGAGACGAAAACCGAACCTGAAGAGGAGAAAATGGAAAAGCCCGAAACGACACCATTCCAATCCCTCAACGTTATTGCAAGTACAGAGGATGATGATGATGCTGATGATGGTGATAATGCTTTCACAGAAGAAGAGGAGCAAAATGATCTGATGGACATGAATGAAGAAGTTTTAGAAGAATATCTCAATCAATATCCTATAATGGTCCAACCATACATTATAAAGCACTGGGAGAAAAATAAAGAAATAGACAAAGTATACGGACCCTTTTATGATCAACGTGATTCAAAGTGGTTCCTTGGTGTAAAAGATATAGATTTTGACAAACGCAGCGGATACATTAAAATTGGTGGGTATCAATGGAAAGGGACACCAGGTATATATGAATTGATATTTCTCATTAAGCCTGAAAATTACAATGACGAAGATTTACGAGTATACAGGCAAATCTTGGATTTATCGACCAGCCACAAAGACACCTTAGGTCGCACAAAGTTTAGTAAAGGGTAGAAGTACAACAACCTAATTAAACCGATGTTTCCTACACAACAACAACAACGTAAAACATCGACACGTACAAATTTACGTAAAGCATCCAATTCAACAACTCTAGGCAGAGGTTGTTTACCGAAAACACCTATTGCAATGACATTCAATACCAAACCTATGGAATTCGTTTATTGGGACGATCCCAACGAACTCTGCGAACGTCTCAAATTATTGATAGCCTCTCGAGATGCTGGAAATACTTCGCATGACAACGAGATTATTGCCATTTTGAGTGAACTCAAAGAGGCGAATATAATTCTATAAGATAAAGGGCGTTTCCCCATACATTGTCATTTTCAAAATGGGTCTTGACAAGTTTGGACGTAGCGATAGCGCAAGCGTAGATAAAAAGCGAAAATTACCAACGCCCTCTGGAGGTGGTTTACTGCACACCCCAGATAGTAATATTGATTTCGATAATTTGAAATTGAGTAATGTGAAGAGCCCCACCAAGGATACTGATGCTGCCAATAAACAATATGTGGATGGAATCCATAAAAATCTTACGGAAATTATGCAAAATCAAGCTAACCAATATCAAATGCAACTGAATCGATTGAGTAATCGACTGAATGGTGATCTAACAGAGATGCGTAATGAAATTAAAAATGAGATGAATAAAACAAACAAACAATTTGAAAAGAAAACTCAAACACTTGATAGTAATTTAAGTGAAATGGTACAAATGAACGACACACGGTATAAGGAAACGACAGCATTTTTCGAAAAATTCAACCAACAATATATAGAGGATATTGAAAATGTTCGTGAAGATTTGGTGAAATTAGTGATTTGGTTCATTCAAACAATTTAAAATGGGATGTTAATGGGAAATTGGCACACCAATTGTTAGAACAATTGCGAGATGATATCTCACAACAAATCAACAAAATAAATTCTGATATAGCGAATACAAAATCAGCTATTGAACAAATCCGCAAAATGCAGAATGTAGTTGTCGCACAGCCATAATAAAATAGTACGTTACGCAGTCTCATCATCAGATATGTGTCATGGCTTCCAAAGAAAAGATTCAACTTGTTCGTGAACTGCATAAACCCATAAGAAAAAATTATCCTAGTCGCCGTACCATCATCAAAGGTTTGGATGATTTGTGGCAAATAGATTTGGCTGAGATGAGACCGTACGCCCATCAAAATCGAAATTTCAAACTCATTCTAGTCGTTATAGATTGTTTTTCCAAATTTGTGACCATTGAAATCGAAAACAAGTGAGGAAATTACCAAAACGTTTGCAGATATTTTGGTACATACGAAACGTTGTCCAAAAAATCTACAAACAGATCAGGGTGTGGAATTTTATAACACCAAATTTCAAGGGCTGATGAAAAAACACCAAATAAATCACTACAATACGTACAGCATCACCAAAGCTGCTATATGCGAACGTGTCATAAGAACTTTGAAAGAAAAATTATACAAGTATTTCAGTTTGAATGGCACCTATAAATGGTTGAATATAATGCCTGAAATCACAAAATCCTACAATGATACACGCCACTCAAAGACAGGGATGAAACCTTCGGAAATCAACGCAAACAACGAAAAGCAAATTCTCAAATCGACATACAGTCACTTAAAAATAGCTGGACCGAGAAAATTCAAAGTTGGTGATGTTGTGCGAATCAGTAAGGCAAAACACGTTTTCGAAAAAGGTTATACGCCCAATTGGACTACAGAATTATTCAAAATTATCAAAGTCAATATTACCAAGCCTGCCACCTTCATGTTGGAAGATATGCAGGGTGCACCTATCAAGGGTGCTTTCTATGGGGAGGAACTGCAGAAAACTGCAAATCCAGATATATATCTAGTGGGAAAAGTTCTGAAGAGAAAAGGCAAAAAAATGTACGTGAAATGGCTTGGTTTACAAGAATACAGTTGGGTTAGTGACGCTGATTTTGTATAGAATCTTATGGAAAAGAAGCACAATTTGAAAGTCTATTAGGGAGGGCCTTTCGACGAAATCAATTTTCTGCAACATTATTTCAACTTCACTACGTCACACATAACCACGTGATGTGAAGTGAAACTATAAAATCGGATGCAGGCACACTCAGATATTCAGTTTGAAAACGAAAGTTTGAAAGTAAAAAAATGTCTCAAGATAGTGGTTACGGTAGTGAAGTTGAAGTAATGTGCGATAGTGATGGTGAAGATAACAGGGGAACTCTGAATGACCTAGACAGAGTGTTGCAACAATATGATGGGGCTACTCAACCTGAACCATTTAGTGCAGTAGAAAAAGCGCTGGACCAATACGAAAAGGCTGCTCGACACGAACACCAATTGCTGTTGTCGACTTTTCCCATGCCGTCCTATGAACTTCGATGTGGTCTCAGCCCAGTCAGAGACTTTAGCCCATGCGTCATTTTGAAGCAGCAATTTTCACCTCGATTAATCAATTTTACACTCGATGAATGGTTAACCCTCATTGGCATTTTGCAAACGACAGTGGATACTTTCTTTGAAGCAAGAATCGATGACTATGTAGATGAATATGATCCGATTGTAACACGTTGCAAGGATTACATTTACGTTACACAATACATCGAAAGCTGCACCAAACAAATTTCCATTGCCAAGGACGCTGTGAACCTGGAGCTGTCTGAGAAAGATGTAAACGATATTCTCGAAACACATCGGGGAGTGCTGTCCGGCCGCATCGCCATGCTGGATGCTTTGAACTTTTGTGCCTATCATCGAGGTGTTTTTGATCTTATTCGATCGTGGTTGCGAGATAGGAAAATTTATTTAACTTTAGAAGAAATTATAGAAGGTTTCTGTGAAGCCTCCCTTTTAGATAGTCTGTATGCTAATGCTTTACGAGAATATCTATTGTATTATAAACAAACAATATTGTATAATTTATGTAATAAATGATAAAAAATTGAGAGTGTTTTATTTCATCGAGTTTAAAGCGCACCGAGTCGGTGCACTTACAAAAGTTATGAAAATCAACAAATAAAATACCAAATTTCACTATATATTTTTTTTATTCAAATTATATCAACGTGTGCACTAATATACAATATCCAGTTTTCAAACATAACTGGTATGAGCTATAAATTTACATTTAAAAAATCTGGACCATTCTGAATCACTAAAATCATGATTTTTTCTCATTTGTTTTTTTAATTCTGTAATACAATTCAAATTGAGAATTTGTTTAAATTGTTTTGGAATATTGAAATAACATCTATTCATGTGTTTGAAATACCAAATCTCAATTTCAAGTTTGCTATTAATAATATATTTTTTTGCTTCAAAATCTTTAACAGTCCAATAAATCACATTTGCAGCCAATTCTTGTAAACTTGGTGGAGTTTTACCACTGCTGGGAGACATTTTCAGCGTAACACACCTATCGACCATAACTTCAAACTAGAACAAAATTTCTCGTTGAGAACCATCAATAAATAAAATCCAAATGATTTAAAATATTATTTCAAACTATAGTGGCCCCAAGGTAAAGTGTCAGATGATTTGGTAATTAATTTTCGTTTATTATCATACGGACTTAGAGATATTTTCGTTTGCTTGATGCTGAAAATGTTGTGAGCGTATGATCGAATACTAAATTGTTCGCAAATTTTCTCTTTGAAATTCCTAAGGCAATCGGTATAATCTTCGAAATTTATTTTATTTTTAACGACATTATACCGAATGCCTTTAGATTTTTTCACCACTTTTCCGCCCTGCACTTTGTAGGTGTACATTTTTGAACGTAACCCTATAAAGTGCGTGATGATGTTACCATTTGCTTCATCTTTCATTAGCCCAGGAATTTCTTTATTTACAAGTGGAATTTCTGAACTTATTATCAGGCGGATAATCGGAAGTATCAAATTTCGATATGTGCTTCTTAATAAGTTCCAAATATACGTCATCACACGTTATTTCATACACAAAACTGTCTGTATCTGTATACATTAATTTACAATTTTCGATACCTACAGTGGGCAACATAAAATCGTAATGAAAATCAAACATGCATGTTTTTGAAATGTCTAATATTGCCATTCCAATGTACAAAGGTTTATTGAAAATAAGTTCAGTCTTTCTCAATTCAATAGCTACCAAGTCTGTATCGAACACGGTTCGACTCTGAAATCTAGGACTAGATATTAAATTTTTGGCACCATAACGACCGTTCCAGGAATTCACATGTTTGACCACCCTGTGTAACCAGATGTTCTCCATTGTTTTACCAAAAGAACTGGTTGCTGCAGCACTCAGACGAGTATTCAACTCAATGTAGGGCCGCAGCCACGCAGACTGCTTGAATTTCAATACACGATGGATTTTTTTCAGAATCAAACCGCGTTTCAAAGCCTGTTTTGAATTTCTATAATGCAACGTATATTTATCTTTATTATGCAGGGTACCCATTAATTTTTTTGCTTGGAATTTGGCGGTGCGCGGTGTTCGGGACAAAACGGGAAATCTTTGTGCAAGTCGTGCAATTTTTCGGGGTATTCTAAATCCACTTCCAAAATATACCCTTCGGGGTTATCGTCCGGAATTTCAGTCACATCTTTATCAAAATTTTCAACCCATTCAAAACCGTCGTACGGTAAAAATTCTGACATTGCCCACCCATATAAATTATTAACGTCCGAATAAGCAAGATATTTTGAAGGTTGTTTGGGATCGTATCCTTCCATATATTTATTATTTGCTTCCGAATATCTATTTGAACATACCGAAATCCCGCTCCTTATTCCCCTTTCCACAAACATAATCATATCAATATCTTTCAAAATTTGTAATTTACACTTTGTATACTTTAGCATAGCATCCCATGTGAAGCCCGGCATGGTATAGTACCACGCTGGATCTAACCCATAAGTTGCTATACATTTTTGACAAAAATTCTCAAAAACATCTGCCAATAATAAAATATCCGTTTTCAAATATAGGTCCGCATATGATCCCAAATTTGTAATTTTAAATGACTCCCAAACATTTTGGGCGTGAGCATATTTCTCATCGCTTATGTACTCATCGTTTAATTTATTATAGAATTCTTCCCGTGATGGCAACTCCGTTTTGTTTAATTTTTCCAAGTTATATACATAGTCATATGGAAATACCCCCTTCTTGGTGAGAAGAGTGAATTTCCCATCATCTAAATGACTGAATTCTTTTTTTAAAATTTCCAAATTATCTTTACTTAATGTGGATACCAATTCATCCAACGAAGTTCCCATGAATCGAAAAGAATCTACAAATCGGAATTTAATTTCAGTTTCAGCATCGTGTTGTGTAAATGAAATGTATTTTTCTTTATTGGAAGGAAGTATGCTCACTTTTCCTCTTTTTGCGATATCTCTAATGATAAAGTGGCTGTCATACCCCGACAAATTGTGGAACGTAATGGGTACCATGAACAATTTACGAAAATTGACGTTACAAGGGGCTTGGTGGGCCTATCCCCGAAACGCCCCCGTAAAATGATCATGGTCGTGCACGATAACATCTTTGGGGGTGAAAATATGACAAGTCGTTGCAGCACCGATACTACTCAAAGGCACAATCATTGGCTCAATTTCTTTAATTTTTGACTCTACAAATTTTGCAATTTCAGACAACTCATCGGCAAACCTTGCATACAGTTTTCGCCTCGATAACTCTTGAAATAAGAAAGGCTATCGTCATGTGCACACTTGAAATAAAAGCCTGCACTGAACGCTCTATGATGTTGGTACTTCAAAGTTTTTTTCCGAAATTTTGCCATTACATTTTTCCAATTATGATTTGAAATCGGCATACATTATAAAAGGACATTTTTGTTTATAAACATAATTTCGGAATTCCACATGGTCGTATGTGGGGAAAGAAATTTTGCAATCATTTAATTTTTCGCAGTGTGTAGTATGATCATCCAACTTTTGTTGACTTGAAAAATAATTGAGACACCTGTCACAAAAATATTTCTTACTAGTACCCTTACTCAATTGACTAGATACTAACCGGGACATGTCTTTAATCCAACAATAATGGTATTTTATTTCAGTCTCCTCATCGTCGATGGGGAGAGCCTCGTAATCGTTCAATTTTGGAAAATATTTGTTTTGAATCAATAACGAATTAACATGTCTGTCTCGTTTTGTCGCTGTAAGTCTGGCAGGTACTACCACATAAAAAGATTTATCCTTTGCTTGATTCAATTCTAACGTGTAAACATTTACAGAAATATTTAATTTCTCGAATTTGGAAATTTGTTGTAACTTCATTGGAGTGTCTAGCCCTGTATTATTCGAAACTGTAGAATAATGAGGATATTTTGAAACTCTATGAGGATTTTCTTTTACTGGATATAACGCGCTAACAATACTCCAAAAGAAACACATTTCATCATTGTTTTGTACATTAATGCATGCTTGCTTTCTTTCGATTTGTTCAGGAAGAGGAATGAAAGATGAACCGTTTCCTGTTTCATATTTATTGATGGCCACCTCCAACAAAAGAATTTTACTTAATGCCCACCCCGACTGTTGTTCTTCAAAACCACCCAATTTATTCAATATAACATCCACAACATTTTCAGTGTACCATAACGCTAAGTCCGTACCTAAATCAACCACTTTATTTGGAGTTCTAAAATATTTTCTATCAACAATTTCCTCGTCATGTGATTTTTTAATAAAATCCCCCGAAAATGTAAAATTAACTTTGAGACATGGCATTTGTTTTAAAATTTTGACAATCTCACGTTTGAACAAGGAAAAAGCATCGTCTAGAAGATTTTTAGCATCTTATGAGACAAATTAATAATTACCCCCGTTGTTACTCTACGATTGAAAACATTGTTCACACTCTGCCACTGTACCCTGGAGCTTCGTCGTTTCAAACCTGAGCCAACATGTTTCTTATCCATTAATTTAATCAATAATCTAAAACGTTTCAATTCCCCAATTTTTGTTATTATTTTCATTTTTTCCCCGACCGAAAATTAAATTTTTTTCATAGCTAAAACACATTTCCTCACATGACTATTTATATATTTAATAGCTTGTTTGGCAATATCATCAGAATAATTATTTTTGACAAGTGCAAGGTATTTATCAATTGTTGACATTGTTCTAGAAAATTCAGTCATTTGGATTTTATTTATGAATGAGTTTCACCGATATTTTGTTAAAAATTGAATTCTTGGTGCGATGGTCCCGGTTCTGGAAGCTGTTCAGATGATTCTGGAAGCTGCTCAGATGATTCTGGAAGCTACTGGAATTGTTGAGATGGTTGTGGAACTTGCTGAATTATGTTGTGGAGAGGCTGCTGATGACTTCGGTTATATTGCTGCACACGTTGATGTATTGTTCTGAAATGAATTCAATTTTCAATACAAATATACAACTTATTTTTTCAATGGGGAATATCTTGTCGCCTGTCCTTCATCAAGTGATGGTAAAAAAAAATTATTGAGTTTTTTCTATATATGTCTATGTAAGGTTAGTTCGTTCTAATTCGATCACACAAAATTTATTGAATATTTTTCAAGACTGTATACTATACAGGGTGTAAATTAAGTACGTTGACAAACTTCGGAAGGTGATTCTTTGAAGGTTTTCAGGACGAAATGTTCGTATAAACATATGTCCCAAACGGCTTGGTTTTCGAGATACAGGGTGATAAAAATACATTTTTTTCAAGATTTTTTAGAGTTAACTTCGACATTTTCTACAATAATCAGTTCAAATTAGGCAAGTACAATCCATTCAATAGTACGCACGATACAAAATGATGCATTTCTCAAATAATTCACAGGGTCCTCCTTTTTTCAGAGTCAAGCTTTGTTCAACCCTTCAGAATTTTTTTTTCCGCCGCCACTGACATATTATGAGAAAGGAATAATGAATGTTGTTCCATTTAAGATCTTTTTGCTCTCCTGATGTTTTTCATTTACTTGTACGGTTCAGGAGTTACAATGAAAATATTAACGCAAACATTTTCCAGTAACGCATAACATAAAGAAATTTGAGAAGCAAATAGTCTAACAAACTTAAAGGGTGATTCTTTGAAAGGTTTCAAGATGAAAAGTTCATATAAACATGTCCCAAGCGGCTTGGTTTTCGAAGTACAGGGTGATCAAAATACATTTTTTAGTAGTTTTTGGAGTTTACTTCGAAATTTTCGACAATAATCGATCCAAATTAGTTCAAATTGGACAAGTACAATCCATTCAATAGTGCGCATGATATAAAATAATTCATTTCTCGAAGTGTCATTGCCACTCTCCAAAGATTAGCGCGTGACGCAATACGTCATTTTGTTCTCATTACACAAATAGCTATTTTCTGCTCGTGTAGAGAAAATGTAATGTTATGGAGCTCCCATACATTTTTTACCATAACTCAGGTTGAATATGTATTGCACAAAGTTAATTATGGCTAAATAATTTTGGACATTTTCAATAGTGAATAACTTTATTATCAAATACTAGAGCAAAGTAACATAAATTCCCTAGGAATAAAATTAAGTTCAGAAAAGGACCATTATTGAAATTGATATGTCAGAGCAGCTGCTGGAAATGGCCACCGCCAACTTCAATGCATGCGTTTATGCGCCTAACCATAGACTGGCGGACACGCTCAAAAATACCAGGAGTGTTTCTCATAATTCCGCATGACTCCTGTATGCGATTCCTCAGGTCTTCTTCACTTCGAACTGGAGTTCGGTACACTAATGATTTAAGGTGCCCCCAGAGGAAAAAATCAAGTGGATTCATATCGGGTGACCTTGGTGGCCAAAGTTGTGGCCCACCAAGCTTACTCCAGCGATCAGAATAATTCTCTTCTAAATATTGGCGTGCAACCAATCTGAAGTGTACTGGAGCACCATCATGCATAAACCAAATTCCAATTCTTTCCCTCAGTGGGATCTCTTCTAGGAGTCCAGGTAAGATGAATTCAAGAAAATGTCGATAATGTTCACCATTGAGTCTATGAATGAGGCAGAAAATGTGGCCCGATGAGGAAATTCCCTACAATTCCAACCCAAACATTCACAGAAAACGTCTCTTGAAAATGGTTTTCAATCACGGCGTGTGGGTTTTCATCAGCCCACATATGATTGTTGTGAAAATTAATAATGGCTTTACGGGAAAAGCATGCCTCATCGGTGAATAACACTTGAGATAAATACCATGAATTTTCCAACAATTTATTTCAAATCCAAGTGCAAAACGGTAATCTCTTCGGAAAATCCCTTGGCAGAAGAGCTTGAACACGTGTTTCTTATAATTCCGCATGACTCCTGTATGCGATTCCTCAGGTCTTCTTCACTTTGAACTGGGGTTTGGTACACTAATGATTTAAGGTGCCCCCAGAGGAAAAAGTCAAGTGGATTCATATCGGGTGACCTTGGTGACCAAAGTTATGGGATAAAGTTGTTGCTCTTTTAAAATTTGCCATACCAATACATGGGTTACGTTAAACTGTGCCGAAATTTGTCTTGTACTGGTGTCTGGATGCTGCCCAATTTCGTTAAGTACAGCTTCTTCTATCTGAACTGTTCTAACTCTCCTGGGTCTTCCTATGAGTACAGCAGACCTCTTGAAAGTACCCGTTTCACGAAGACGGGAGTGAATATTGATATACATTTGTGTGCTGGGAATATGACGTTGTGGAAATCTTTCTAGATACATTCGTCTGGCGGCACGAGCGTTACCATCAGCCATTCCATACATTAAGTGCATGTCTGCCATTTCTGAATTTGTATATTCAACCATATTATCCAAAGGAATATTGAATGAATCTGCTTTATAGCTTGCACTAATGAAGAATTAACAATGAGACAGTTTCTCAACTTTCGATAACTGTCAAGTTGTTGATATTTAAATAAATGAATTAATATCAAAGCCCACTTTGCTATTTTTATTAATTCAAATTGATTACAAAATTTCTGCGTTACTGCAGAAGAAAAAACAAACCGAAATTTCTGATAAAATAATGTACTCCGTACGGAAACAAAAATTTGTTTGATTTAGTTTTTCGGAGTTATGACCAGAGATTCATAAATGAAAATCAAATGTGTAATGATCTGCGACTATTAGATAAACCCTATCAACTATCTTCCATTACAGGATTACCTTTCGGAAGTTTTTTATGTTGAAAAGGAAACGTTCAATTGAAAACTAAAAAATATCTTTTTTTAAAATAACAAAAAATTTGTATGAGTTCTCTATCAAGACTGATGGGTAAAAACATTTTTAATCAAATATCTCAATGAAAATGCACATTTTTACCATCACAATCTTCAGGTTGAAAGTTAAGGTTTTCCCAATATCTGTCAGATCTAGTTTAATATCCAGCGTACCGCAGTGACGGGGAGATAGTAGTTTTCTGTTAGATATCACAAAAAGAAATCACATCTTTACAATAACAAGCTTTTATTTAGCTTCACTTGTAACTAATTAACAAACAATTTAATAAAAGTTGAATTTGACCCACTTCTAATACTCCGATTAATTTGAAATTTGGCAGGTTTCCGTAATTCCGGTGACAATGCATTAAAAAAATGTTTGTTAAAAAACAAAATGGCGGCTCCAATATGGCGGACGAGTTTTGTGGTTATGATCCGATTCTGTTCAGAATTGGTATGTGATGGTTTTTGGGTTGGAGATTTTCAGTTTCACATAAAAAATAAACTAAAATGTTAAAAATGAAAATTATAAAAAGAAAACATTTCAAAGTTTTTATACAATTCACTGAAAAAGAAAAAATAATTCATTTCATTGTTTGATCTAGGTAATCTTGTACAGAAAGATTTTGATACTCACAGAAAAACCTACAAAAAATGAAACAAATTATTTTTTCATTTTCAGTGCATTTGTATAAAAGCTTGTTTTTATATTTTTTATTGTATAATTTTTATTCATCGTAGATTTTTCTAATTCTGAAAAAATATTTCCATCATTTACAATAATTGAAAATTATTCAAATTTTCTAATGGTTTGCCACACTGGAAAATGTTTAAATTAATATTTTCATTATAGCAAGTAAATGAAAAAATGCAAGAAATCAAAAAGATGTTAAATGAAACAACATTGATTATTCCTTTCTCATAATATGTCAGTGGCGGCGTAAAAAAAAATTCTGAAGGGTTGAACAAAGCTTGACTCTGAAAAAAGGAGGACCCTGTGAATTATTTAAGAAATGCATTATTTTGTATCGTGCGCCCTATTGAATGGATTGTACTTGCCTAATTTGAACTGATTATTGTCGAAAATGTCGAAGTTAACTCTAAAAAATCTTGAAAAAAATGTATTTTTATCGCCCTGTATCTCGAAAACCAAGCCGTTTGGGACATATGTTTATATGAACTTTTCGTCCTGAAAACCTTCAAAGAATCACCTCCCGTATTACGTTTTTAAGACACTCTGTATATCCAAAATATAAAAAACATACACCAGATGTATTTCGAATGATACAACATGAGCGCTATGGTTATAAATAAAAAACACAAATTCTTCACAAACAAAAAAACTTCTGCATCGAAACACAAACTCTTCACATATTGAACGAAAAAAAAAAAACAATACTAACCTTGATTTTCTACAATTTCAAATGAAACTGCAGGATTCGCCTTGCCAGTATCGATGACACCACGGAAAATTATTGAATATTTTCTAGATGAGAATTCTTCAACATGGGACTGATACACCTCTGTCACTCGCTGCGGTAAGAATGTCACGTTCTCCAATAATTCCACCAGTATTACTTCTCCAAATTTACTTCTCACAATTTTGGCTTTCCTGATTGGCTGCGGCACCCCCACTGCAAGACTCGAAAATTTGATAGTTGGCTTCCTTTTCACCAATAAAGATGCGTTGATTTTTTGTAAATCCATCTGAAACAAACCGAAATAAAATGTTTTTGTCTTTATGAAAACCAACGATTTTTCAATTCGAAAACAACCCCTTTGCATTAAAAATTAAACAAAAAACTTGAAACACACGCTAAAAACATTTACGTTAATTCATCTGAGAAAACTTTGAATTGAACGTGCACACAAAACCCCCAAAATTCTATTATGAAAAATATTTCAATCACTTTCTACTCTAAAATTCACATAAAAAAATCTCAGAATTCTCAAATTGAATATTGAAGTTACTTCATCTAGCCCACCAATAATTTTAATGCCACAATCAAATAAAAGCAATAAAATAAATAAAAACTTACTTTGTTTTTCACACACACAAAACACTTGAAATGAGAAGAGCTGGTTCGGTATACTTGAGATGCAGACTGAAGCCGTTCACACCCAGAATTGCTTTTATAGGATTGCTATCTCCCACCGCTACGTCAACGCGCAGTCGGTGCCAGCGCAGTCGGTGCCAGCGCAATCTTCTCGAAATTCATCGAACGATTCTCAGTTCTCACGTACGCACTCAGATAACGAAAAACCGTTGCTAGCGTGTGGTATTGTAATTTCCTGTTAAAACCCCAAGTCAATGCCAAAGTGTTCATCATATGTTGAATTCTCCGTCCACTGCGGTTTTTCAATAACAGATAACGTCGACTGGCGCGTTTTAATGCCAGCCGCAGATAAACCGATTAACGGAAGTGATAACGCCGTGGTTGTTTGATAATTTTATATTTCTGAAACGAACGAAATGAAACTAAATTCGATTTGCAACAATTTTTATTTAAACCAAATTATCCATTTTCTCGCGTTTACAATTATTTCCATCAAAATTCTGAGCAATATACATGATAATATTGTGGACACTATAATGAAAATTCTATAAAGTTCAAATTCCACTCGTGTCTTCGTTTTCTGCCGCCCTGCGGGAACAAATTCTTCAGTTTTTGTGTCTATTTCTCGGCGATCTTCAAATATCAACTTCAGCTTATACTTAAATGCTACATTCTTTGGAACTGTGCTGGTAAAAACTGGTAACTGGTAACTGAGAATAAAATTCATTTTGTGCATTGGTGTTGGCATATTCTACGATGTGAGGTTGTATCCTTCTCAATGGGTATCTTGGTTCAGGTAATTTTCGCATGAAAACTCTGTCTTGAATGTGTAAATTATTCAACTGCTTTCAAACATTCTCTTTTTCTTCAAAAAATTGAATGTCTTTTGTTAATTCCTGAAGACGTCTCTCAAATTTCTCTAATTTACGTCTGTATTCTGCCGATGCCATTGTATTACTAATTATTTTTTCACCAAAATTTCATCTAACATAATCATCCCCTCCGCCGCCTCTATTGCACTCTCCTCCTATTACTTTTTACAACTTTTCTGCTTCTTCTACGTACCAGTATATGAAATGACATTTACATGTGTCGGGACCACATCTAACGTTGGGATTTGACTTTATTTTGTTCTTGCAATTCACATGTTTGTTTTGGTAATGGTGGTGCGATAAGTTATCCGAGTTTCCAGCATCTCGAGAGGCTATCAATAATTTGAGACGTTCACTGAGTTCGTTGGGATCGTCCCAACGAACGCCGAAAATACACTTTTACATGTAATTTTTATGGACAATAGGCATTTCATAATTGCTCAAAATGTTGGTTATCGCGTTCGAAAAAAACAGTTAAAATTTTAAACGTTAATACGAATCAGCTTCTTAGATTTAGGCAATAAGTACATAACGCATTAATATGTGCGGCTTACGGCCCTTATGGCAGTTGACGTACGCAAATTCTATTATTTTCTTGATCTCCGATGAAAGTTGTCTTCTTAGAGTACCCGCACGTTTCTGTAACTTTACTAATAACGAAGATAGCCTCCTATGCCCTTTTGACCTCGGAAAATGCTTAAAAATGTTTCTTGACATCCAAACGAATCTATTGATACCAAAATCATCAAAATCGGACGACCGGAAGTGCCATTTCCGGTTTGGAACAGAAGTAGCCATTTTATTGCAGATTTGGACTCTCCTCGATGTGGGTAATCCGAATTTACTATTACTTTTCTTCTATCTTAATGTTTTGAAACCGGAAGTGTTTATTTTTTGATGATTCGTACAGATCCAAAATATCATTAATGTATATATTGAACGACAGATGGCTCTGATGTATTCCTTGAAAACGAATTGGTATCGCACTTTAAAAATGACGGACCCCGTCACGATACACGTTTATGAGACACCCTGTATATATTTTTGTCTCAACTGGCACGTTGGTACACCTGGTACATATTTTTTTCTTAAATGATAAACCCCATCACGATGCACGTTTATGAGGCACCCTGTATTTATTTTTTTTCCTTAAATGGTGTATTTTGACACACCCTGTATACGTAAAACGAAAACTTCTGTATACCTGCATGCCCCAATGATGCGATGCTCCAATAATGTGATGATTCATTTTTCCGATGTATTTTGAGACACCCTGTATATAATTTGATTTTTGACAAACTGTTTTTTCTGTCATGTTACGTTGCTACACCGTGTATATCTTTTTTCTTCCATAATTAAATTTAAAAACCGGCAACGTCCCACCCTCCTTAACTCTACTCCTTAATTTTAAATCCGGCTACACCCAACGTCACGCGGTGAACCCAGCGAGCTTCGTCAATGCGCATGCGTGTTCTCGTAAATAGGTTGTATCACTACTCGATTGGTCTATATAATAGCGGGAAGTTTCAATGACAAGACAGCTCATCCAAATTGATTTGAAAGTGCGTTAATTACTAGCCAACCTAACCAGACTAAGCTTACGTAAACAGAATAACCATACAAAATTTTTACAATATAACAACTATTTTTCCAAATATCAGTCGGGACGTAGACGTAACAGAATGCTTCAAACAACCGGCCCTAAATCATTTTTGGCGAATTGCTATTAAAAGAGGTCCAGATATTTTTGAATCAGGAATTCTGGAACAATTCTCTGTAACGTACTCTTTATGTCGACAATTTAGGAATAACAAAGAGTTTACTTCGCAGGAACGTTATTATGTCCTCCGTAAATACATCATTTTGAGGTCTCATTGTGGTCGAAGACGTAACGGACCAAGAAGGAACTTTAATAAGACATCATTGGGACGTCAATTCACTACTTACCTACCTGGGTATTGTTACTGATTTACATATAACGACATAAGTTGATATTGCTTTACCTGCAATTACAGTTATTTTATAGAAATATCCGGTCTCGAAGAACAAATTTGAAGTAAATTTCTTTTTGTCATAAGATTGTCAATATACATTTTTTTTAAACAACAACAAAACACAGTCTACATTTCAGTAAGGTAAAAATGATACAGTGTGAACAAAATATGAGTAATGAACATAGTATAAACTCCAACATTTCTCCCACCCAGTAATTGTTCCCATCAACAATCACTTCTTTCTTCGTCTTCCTTGCGGACTGGTACAATGCAGAGCCTGGAAACGGGTCTTCGAAAAACGGTCTTACTCGCAGTCGTCACATCAACTACACGAATTCTCCCATCTTTCGCAGGATATAGATTGACCACTTTACCTTTAGGCCAACAATTTCGAGTAGCATTGGGGTTACAAATCAGCACATCATCTCCCAGTCTGATTGATTTCTCTTCTTTGTGCCACTTTGTTCGCTTTGTGAGTGAGGTAACATATTCACGAGACCATCGCTGCCAAAAAAAATCAGCAATCTTCTGGGCTGTCTTCCATTTCGATAAAAGATTCAGGTTTTTTTCTTCAATTCTAGCACATGGTAATGCGGCGTATGACGGTCCTATAAGGAAATGATTCGGAGTCAATGCCTCAGGATCATTTGTATCAATCGACACGTGATTCAGTGGTCGTGAATTGAGGATATTCTCGATCTCAGCAAAAGTTTTACGTAGAACATACTCTTGAGGATATCTTTCTTTCAAAACTTCCTCGATATTTTTCTTTATAGATTGAATCAATTGTTCCCACATTACTCCCTTGTGCGGGGCTGAAGGGGGCTTGAAAGTCTATTAATTTCTTCTTGATCCAGATTTTTAAGATTTTCTTCCAACTCTCTTTCGGCACCTTTGAAATTGAGTCCATTGTCGCTAAAAATTTCTTCTGGGAATCCTCTTCGGCAACCAAATTGTCTGAATACATGTATGAACCCATCAGTGCTCTAGTCGTTTGCTATTTCAATGTGAACTGATCGGGTTACCATACAGGTGAATATAACCCCATACCTTTTCTCGTGAGATCTTTTAACTGTCACTTCAATGGGCCCAAAATAATCTACACCAGTTTTTATGAATGGCCTGATAGTGTGCTCAAGTCTACAAACTGGCAATTGCCCCATAATCGGAACAACTGGAGAACTCCAATTCTTGCAAATCTGACAATTCGCCCAACAACTTCTAACTGCTTGACGAATTCTAATAATACTAATATCCTTGCAAATCTGACAAGTCGACCAACAACTTCTTACTGCTTGACGACTTCCAATAATACAATATTTCTGACGAAGATTATTAACAACGATTTCTTGGCCATGGTGGTTGACAAGTTCATGATGATATTTGATGATAAGCCTGGTTATTTCATGTTTCGGGTTTAATATGATAGCTTTATTAGTATGATCACATAAAGGTGCATTGTCTATTCTTCCTCCATGTTTCATAAGTCCATCCATCTTGTCGCAAAAACAATCAAAGGTAAATAATTTATCGGATGTTTTTAATTTTCTATTTGATTTCAAAGTCAAAATTTCTTCAGGGTATGATTCCAGTTGTAATTTTTTCAATAAGTATATTTCCGATTGCTCAAGTTCCGAGGAATCAAGTTCTCCACTTCTGTTTTTCTTGCAATTTTCAATAAATCTGAAAATCCATGCCATCGACCGTAATAACTTTTGCCATTTGTTGAAATATTTTGAGTTTGGTATATCGGCTATGGCTTCAATTCCAACACAAACAAAGTCTTTCCGTATTTCGAGTTCTTCTTTAGTGATGGTTGTAGAAGGTTCCTCTTGAGGCCATTGATCAGGAGATTTCCACAAAAACTCTGGACCATTAATCCATCGACTAGAGCTTGAAAAATCAGTCTGACTATAGCTTTTTGTTGCTTCATCGGCGACATTATCTTTTGATTTTACATATCTCCATTCCAAAGCGTTGGTAAGTTCTTGGATTTCACCAAGACGTTGTGATACAAACATCTTGAATCGCCTTGCTTCAGACCGAATCCAAGACAGGACAGTATTCGAATCGATCCAATAAAATGTCTTCGAGATATGAGTTCCAAAGATTTTTTTAGGCATGCGCCCAGTCGTGCTCCTGTCAAACCAGCCTGCAGTTCTAGGCGTAGTATTGATAAGGATTTCAGGGGTGCTACACGAGTTTTTGCGTTCAAGAAGCATACTTTGACATTTTCGTGTTGTTGCCATCGTAAATACGCTATACTTGCGTATGCATTTTCGGATGCATCCGTGAAAACATAAGTGTCTTTCCATCTGACAATATTGTCGAGGCAGTTCAAACTGAACAGTATTTTCTAGATCATCAATCCATTTCGTATATTTCATATACGGGGTTTCGGGAATTTCATCATCCCAGTCTATTTTACTTCGCCATATGTCTTGAAGTAATCTTTTGTCCTGAATTATGAATATTCCAAGAAATCCAAGTGGGTCAAATACCGACATAACAACTTTCAAAACATCTCTTTTTGTTGGTTATCTTTTGTTGTCTAAAATATTCTTATCTACTTTGTGAAAGTTGGTTTTGAAAGTGAATATGTCTTCTTTAGTATCTCACCATACACCAAGTATTCTTTCAGTTGATAATTCTGAAAAATTATCAATTTTTTTCTGGCAATAGGCCAAAAGATTTTCATACAAATGTCGAAGTAAACGTGAATCATTAGCAACTCTATTACAAATCGTAAGACCTCCTTTTTTATGTACAAAACACATCATGTATCAATGACATTGCTTTTTCTTCAGTATCTGCTCCACCAAGGTAATCAACCATGTAATGGTAATCAATAATAGCCTTAGCA
Source organism: Chrysolina oricalcia (assembly GCA_944452925.2). NCBI lineage: Eukaryota > Metazoa > Arthropoda > Insecta > Coleoptera > Chrysomelidae > Chrysolina > Chrysolina oricalcia. The sequence goes on from OX101812.2 coordinate 35,082,996, forward strand.
GCATCTGGGTACTCATGGTTGAAAAATCGGGCATTTCTGTTTTTTGCTTCTTGTGCCAGGCAAGGACCACAAGTCGGTCCGAAGAAAACTACGTTTATTTCATAGACATCTGGATCCATTTCTCTTTCCATACCCCTGTATAGAATTCTTTGGGACACTCGATCTTCCTTCCTCACCTCCACCTGTGAAAACATTTCCTTTATATCAGATGTAAAGGCAAACTTTTTCGTCTGAAAGTTTAGGAGAATTGTATGCAATGAGTTATATAGATCAGGTCCTGTCAATGAACAATCATTTTTGCTTACCTGCTTAGATTTTGCAGAAGCATCGAAAACGACCCTCAATTTTGTGGGTTTATTCGGATTGGTAACTTCGAAGTGAGGAAGATACCAAATTTTTGAAAAGCAAATATCGATTTGTTTGGGTGAAAGTTTGGATATATAACCTTTTACTTTCATGTCTCCCATTTTCCTTACATAATTTTCCATTCTTCTTTCGGTTGCTAGTAGTCTCTTCGTGGCATTTTTCTCACTTTCGGGAAGAACCAAATTATCATATTTCCAAAGAAGCCCTGTTTTATATCTATTTCCTATCCTCTTCATTGTTGTATCCAGAATTTGTGCAGCACGTCGATATTCTTTAGACATCGACTTATCTAACTCGTTGTAAGTTTCGATTTTCCAGTGTTCGTTCACGAGATCATGTGAAATATCAAGATCATCCTTTACCTTATGATCCGTGTAACAAACAAAATGTCCTTGAACACTTTTAGTATTCACTTTAAAATTTCCATGGATGACCCAACCAAGAGCTGTTTTGCTGGCAGCAGGACCATGCCTGGATATTTATAGTTTGGCTAGGAAGAGATAAACCTTTGATCGTTCTGGCATGACGCACAAGAAATTTCGAATTTTGACACGACTCTGATGAAATTTCAAAACTCACAACTCTAGACTCATTTTATTCCTCCAGCTGATTATTTGTCCATTGTACATGCAGAGGTTGTTGTGGCCACGTCAGTTCTAAGTCATTGGCTTAGTTTTCGTCAATCAAAGTAACGGTAGAGGCATCGTCAAGAAGGGCAAATGTTTCTACTGATTTTTTACCTTTCGAAATCACCACAGGCAAAATTTTAAGAAGAACTGTTCTGTCTGTTGATATGTGGCAATTAGTTTCAACCTCCTCCTCCTTTGAAATAGCCATCTCTCGATCAATGACATGATGTAACATTTTATTATGGAATTTTCGACAATCGTCAACTGAACATGTTTTTCTCCTCCTGCATTCCTAAACACTATGAAATGGAAAAAGAAAAGAAAAACATACTCTATTCGATGTCACAAATTTCCATCTGTCATCGATTGAGAAAGACTTGAATTTGGGACAAATACTCAAGTGGTGAATTTCATTTTTACAACACATGCAAGTTTTAGTAAAACTTTTAGCAGCAAGAGTGATATCTTTATGTTTTGATTTATTTTTCGAAAAATGTTCATCAGAAATTCGAGGAATCAGAAGATGACTGGCGGCATTTGCTTTTGTATCTAACCATGCAGATAACTCAACCAACTTATGTTTAATTTTCCTATCAGAAATGTATTCGACCCAATTTAATTTCTGTGAAGTTGGCAATTTATTTAACAGCTCTTGTAAAAGAAGTGGATTGCGCAAATGATCTTTTTCATCCAATGCTTCAATGGCAGAGACAAGATTTTTCACCTCATCTGAAAAGTCAACCAACATTTCCAACTTGTCCTCTTTGACAATGGAAATTTTCTCACCCTGTCTAATAAAAGCGATATGAAATATTCCGGACGACCAAACCGAATTTTTGAAAGGCTGAGTACTTTGTCGATGTTTTGTGGTAATATCAACCTTTCTTGTTCTTGTTACCTTTGAGGCATTTTTGAAGTAGACATTGATTCTCCTCGTTTGTATTACCGCACATAGCTGTTGAATTTTTATACTGATGGATAAAATTTGGCCATTCTGTAGGATCTCCACTGAAAATGGGCAAATCTTTTGGAATACCTTGCCTAGTAAAAATTTTTCTTTTGTCATGATCCGTCATTTGACATTGGCGAGAATGAACATTTTTATCTTTTATTGAATATTTTTCGGAAATGTTCGAATGAAAGTCACTAACTCTACTCAATTTACCATCAATTGCCTTAGAAATTGTAGATTTGTCTATACCTTCAACTTCGGTGTGCCTTTTCCATGAGACTTCTCCCGTCATCCATTTTTGAACATCTGAACCCTCACTTACCACTGACTCGTTGTACCGTTTTGATCCAGTTTCGTCATGATCCGTGCCTGATGAATCCGCTTCTATTTGAGCTAATCTCATGGCTAGTTGAAGATCTAAAATTTCTTGTTGTTTCTTGTTTCTTGGCAACCATCGATCTCTTAGAAGAAACTTCATTTTGAATATGTTCAGATCTTTTCGTGTCCTCTGCAGCTGGCTTAGCTTTTTCGGCAAGTCTTTCACTTTCTCGTACGTTCGACATTATTGTTTTCTTCAAAAGTGTTCTCTAAAGGCGATGAAGGACCATATGATATTGCTTTACCTGTAATTATTGTTATTTTATAGAAATATCCGGTCTCGAAGAACCATATGATATTGCTTTACCTGCAATTATAGTTATTTTATAGAAATATCCGGTCTCGAAGAACAATTTTGAAGTAAATTTCTGTTTGTCATAAGATTGTCAATATATATTTTTTTAAACAACAACAAAACACAGTCTACATTTCTGTAAGGTAAAAATGATGCAGTGTGAACAAAATATTAGTAATGAACATAGTATAAACTCCAACATAAGTGATTTGTGAAAATGAATTAGGTTACTTAAAATTCAGTTGCTCCCACCAAAATTCTATAATCGACTGAACTTATTATTTGGGTTCGTGGTCAATATTGCGAATGGAACCTGTCAAAAATTTAGGTATTGATTAGTTTCAGCTAATAAAGTTCACCCTGAAGCTAAAATGTACACTTTGGAAAACTCATTTCCAGTGGAATGCGAAACCTCTATTTTACAATCAACAAGTTCAAAACCAGAACTTCGAATAAAATTCGTTGAAACGGAAAAATGTCAAGAAGAGGTTTACCTTCTGAAAAAGGTCAAAGTAAATTTGCGGTGTAAAGGGGGAAGTAGGAATCCCGAGTGATGGAGGCGGAGTCCAATATTAAAAGAAATCTAATAGCGTCTCACTCCAGCTAATTGCCCATTTACGTTATAGTAAAATTGGCCTTGAACGCGCCATCCCTATTACATTTTATTTTTACAACTCGGCCATCGTCCATAGATTTACTAATAAGTCTGGTAACTCCTTTGATGTGGTCGAAAAATGCCGCTCTTTTTGTGAACGGTCGTGAATCATACGGACACCTGCAGAAACCTCTGATACGAGGGTTAGTCTACAGTGTGAACAATATGTTTACTAGAAAGTATGTCTACGAGGGTCGGGCATTGAGTATCCATTATATTTGATGGTTATATTTTTGTATAAATATTGGCTTTTGATCTTTAATTGAAATGAGTCAGATTTTATAAGATTATACAGTGTCCTGCAACTGCGTTCCGGTGGTCCATAGCTTCTAAACGGCGCATCTTAAAAATGTCTTTCGAATGCAAGCATGTTTCTTTCTTGAGAGAGTATGTTCGAAAAATATTACGAAGTTTACAAGGTGACCCAGAAAAGTGCACCAAACCAAACTTATGTTTTTTGTAATGGAACACCCTATATTTCATAACATGGTTGAATAGAGATTATTTTGACCATCCAAAAAATATGAGATCTTGTATGTTCATCAACGTTATTAGCAGAGATATATAGATATAACTTCAAAAAACGTAAGGCATTCAACACTCGAAGTAATATCGATATATCTCCAGAAATAACGTTGATGAACATACATGACCATATATTTTTTGAATGGCCAAAGTGATCTCTATTTAACCATGTGAAGAAATATAGGGTTTTCCATTACAAAAAACATGAGTTTGGTTTGGTGCACTTTTCTGGGTAACCTTGTATACTTCGGAATATTTTCTGAAGAAACTCTTTCAGGAAGGAAATATGCTTGCCTTCGAAAAAAATTCTAAGTTGCGCTGTATAGAAGCTATGGAGCACAAGAGCGCAGTTGCAGGGCCCTGTAGATGAAATTCTACTGAGAAAAATTGAAAAATCTTTTTTTGTAATACCTAATAGAAAAAATCTGATATTACATGTCTTCAGGTAAATATATGGGATACTCAAAAAAAGGTCCCACAGAAAATACAAAATGAGTAAATACAAATGACGTTTTCAGTAATATACATAAATTTTTAACCTAAATATATTTACATTATTACGCTCAACCTGTGGGTTTGTTAATTTCCAGGTTCATGAACGTATTTTCTTTTTTTGAAGGAAGTAGTTAAGTATGGCAGGTATTGTGCCTGCTCAGATAGGGCCGTGGTTCTTCGAAAAGATTTAATCGATTACGAGGGTGCTAAAATTATGAACGCCAAGTGATTTGGACAGCCCTAGTTGTTAAAAAGAAATCACTAAAGAAAATATACCAGATCTCCCTAACAAACAAAGATACGCTTCTTCTAATTACTTAGCTATATTGTATAAACAATGAAATCACAATATTATAGAATTAACCAATAATCTAGGATTTTGATCTATAATGAGTGACTTTTGGGGAAGAGACTCTTGCAAGAGGGAGGAGAAATGGAAAATAAATGGGGTTCTAACTTATGGTTATTTTGACTATTTATATGGCTATTATTATCACTACTACTATTGTTATTGCTTCCGTAACCAAGAATAACTAGCCGATGAAAGAAACAAGATGATCTCCTCTATGAGGTACTTATCCAATGTCTTGTCCAGGCTGAGGAGAAGGTGTTTAACGAACTTTTTCAGTTGCCAGTCAACCGGAAAAACCACATGTAGTACTCCCTGTTATAAACAGCCTTTATCAAAAAAGTCTATCTGGCAACTTCGGTTTTACTCAGAGAATTCGGTTAGTACGACTCCAAAAAAAAAACGTCTGAAATAACAAGAAATCGTGTTTGGCAACACATAAAACGATGGACTTCTGAAGTCAATCTTACAAACATTGAAAAACGCACACCTCTGAGTGCCGACTCACCTAACATACAAGAACGTTTTCTTTTATAACGGTTATGTCAACGATAATGATCCAACTAAATGTACCACAATTTTGACTAGGACGAATGCTGCATACAATTCATAAATTAAGCCAATATCGCAGAAGCCACTTCGAATGATTATCCGTAGAAACGAAATTTATAGTATTTATTCGCTTGGCCAAATATACCGTTGTAAACCTTTTACCTTCCAAACGAATTTTATCGTGGACCGTTCGAAATTCTACTGTTTTTCTCTGCCCACACAAAGAGAACGCACGTTCGCTTGTTTCGTTTCAATAATAACCATATACAGGGTGATGATAACCAAATAAAAGTATAGAACTTCTTAACGATTGAAAAATCGTAACACAACCCTATAAAAAAAAAAACAAAAATAAGAAAAAAAAAGGCCCAACCTTATATTATTATTAAAGTATTACAACTTGATATCTTTTATGTGAATGTAACCTACGGACCGCTCAATATCAAAATTTACGAGTTCATAAACGTTAGTTGTTATCTTTCTCTCAACCTTACATTTGATGAACTTTGGTGCTAACTTGGAGGCATAGAATTCAGCTTTGTCCGACAGGGTATAATTTTTCTTCCAAACCACCTGTCTAATCGCTAACGTTAAAGGCTTATGTCTAAGGTTATATCTTGCGGTACTACTGTCATAGGACTCCTCTAGCATCGGCATTTTCGATTCGATGAGCTTTCCCGTTTATGGCCGGCTCCCTACCAAAAATTGAGTAAGCTGGGCTATATCCCGTCACTTCATGTACCGCGGTCCGGAGTGCGAATCCTATTTTCGATCAATTTTTATCCCAGTCTCGTTGATCCTTATCAATGTATGTTCTCAACATAGTTCCCAGTACTCTGTTCACCCTCTCTGTGGGGATAACATGGGGACTATAGGCAGCGTTGGATACAATCTCACAGCCGTAAGATTTTACCATGGTAGTAAACGCTTTCGATACATATTGCCCACCGTTATCGCAAATTAATCGTTCTGGAACACCGTAGATATGAGAAACATCTTCTTCGACATGTCTCAAAGCAGCCACTAGTGCTTTGAGGGGAAACAATAGAGCATATTTAGTAAAACAATCTGCGACAACTAAAATATACCTATTCTTGCTACGCGATAAGGGTAAAGGTCCCATAATATCGGTACAAACCAATTCCCAAGGTCGAGAAATTATCCTCCTCGACATTTTTCCATGAGGTAACTATTGGTCAGGTTTATCAGCTTTGCAAATCTCGCATGCCCGTACGTACTTTACTGTATCTGAGTGCATTCCTGGCCAGTAATATCTAGTACTGACTCTTTTTAAAGTTTTGAAAATCCCCAGATGGCCTGCGAGATGGTCATCATGACATTCTCGAAACACTTGCGAACGTAACGTCTTTGGAACTACCAGCTTTCAGTCCGATTCTTCATCATAAGATGGAGAACCAAAACTAACAAATCGAAAAATTTTATTGCTACAAACTTTGAATTTAGGATATTTAGTCAGATTCGAAGTAATATCTTCCCGATGCCGTTCATACCATTTATCACTTATATTGTCCTCAACTTCGACATACGCTAAAGCCCCTGATAACGCATCTGGTACTACGTGCGACTTCCCCTTACGATGTGAAATTTCGAAATCATAACCCTGTAATCTTAGACCCCAACGTGCTAACCTGCCAGATGGATTCTGTAGTTTGTGTAGCCACAACAAAGAAAAATGGTCTGTAATCACTTGGAACTGAGTTCCCTCAATATACGCACGATACTTCTCTATCCCAAACAACACTGCCAAACATTTGAGTTCCGTTGTCGAATATTTTGCCCCCTGAGATGTTAAAGCTCGACTCGCATAAGAAATTACTTTTTTCCCGTCTTCAAAAACTTGGCTAAGGACACAGCCTAACCCAATCTGAGATGCATCGCATTGAACGGTAAACTTCCTCGAAAAGTCAGGACACGACAAAGTCGGTGAGGATACTAAGCATTGCTTAATATCGTTAAATGCCCTATCACATTCTTCGTTCCACGTGAAGCTAATATTTTTTCTGTTAATTTAGTGAGTGTGGACATTCGGGACGCAAAATTACATATAAAACGTCGGTATCACGACACAATGCCTACGAATCTTCTGACATCTTTCACATTTTTTGAAATTGGATAATTTAACATCGCCTTGACTTTAGCCGGGTCCGTACTGAGACCGTCTTTATTAACAATGTTTCCCAAGTATTTCAGTTGGCTCCCCAAGAAACAACACTTGTTACGGTTCAAAGTTAAAACGATCAAATGACTACCAAAATCTGGTGAAATGATGATTATATCATCCAGATACACAAAAACTGATTTGTCAAATTCAGCCCAAAGAACATTTTCAAGAAATCTTTGCCATGTAGCAGGAGTATTGTGGAGACCAAATGGCATCTGCGTGAACCTATACAAACCTCGACCTGGAACGGTAAAAGCAGTCTTATCTTAACTTTCTTCCGCTAACTCTATCTGCCAGTAGGCGGACTTAATATCTATCGAACTCAAAAAGCGAGCACCCCGCAGTTGGTCCAGAATAGCGCTAATGTAAGGAAGTGGGTAAGCGTCCTTACGAGTAACGGCATTGACCTTGCGAAAATCGACACAAAACCGATATTCCCCTGTTGGTTTCTTCACTACAACCACCGGCGATGACCAAGGTGGGTTCGATGGCTCAATGACACCTAGCTCCAACATAATGTCGATTTCCTTATTTCCTGAATATACGGAGAGACATTATAATATCTTTGTTTTATCGGCGTACTGTTATCCGCATCAATCTTATGTTTGAAACCCCTAGCACATCCTAACCCGTCACCCATTTCAGCGAAAAACTCGGAAACCCTATCGTCGATTTGAATTTTTAGTTCAACGTCTGATTTTTCAAGACCATATATCTGTGGCATTTTCTCCATATTATCCTATATTTCCCAACAATTTTTCACAAAATTAGTGATCAAGCCTATATCACGCCAAAAATCTATTCCTAATATGACATCCTCATCGATATCTAAAACTACTAAACACTTAACAATCGTACACCTATTCTCTAAAACTACGAGGACATTTACCTGTCCCAAAACCTCACAACAAACTCCATTCGCTACTTTAACCGAGTGAGAATACTTTTCCAAAACTAAATCAAGGTTTCGCAACTTAGGCCCAACTTGATCCTCTGATTATACTTTGAGATGCCCCGGAATCTAACAGACCTTTGAATAATTTACCAAAAATAGAGACCTCTAAGTATGGTCGGGGGTCATGGGGTATTGATTTGAAAATACTATCAATCTGTACCTTTTTAAACTCAATTTGGATAAAATCTAACCAAGCTTGCCAATATTCATTCTTTGGTACCGGATTTACGGATTGATTTAGGGACGAAGACCGGTTCAGCCTCGAACCCGTCCTTCGTTTTTTGAAGTACAAGAACATTTATATTTCGTAGTTCCCCGTCTTCCACAATGATAACAAAAGGATTTTACTCTAGGTTTTGAACATTTTGAGAATCAGTGAACTTCTTGACAGTTCCAGCATTTTATACTGTGGATTGACCCTAATATGCTGGATCTATTCGCGATATCCGAACGATTTAAAGAATGACTTCCATCCTTATCATAAGCTAGATCGGGCTCTAGTAAGCTCACTGCATTTCTACAACCCTCGGGGCTCCCATATCGAAACGACATATCACGAGCAGATTCTAATTTTTTTCATAAAATTTTGAGGTCACCCACGGTTAGATAATCTGTTAGCCCTAACTTCTCCATATAATAAGGTTCTAAAATTCTTCGGATGATTTCTAACTTCTCAATTTCTGGTATTGGTTTCGGTAGCCTATTGAACATATTAGTGATTCTTGCGAAAAACTCCCCAACTGGTTCACGATTTCCTTGTCTACTCTTACGAATCTCCTCTAAGAAGTCTGTCTGAAAACCTTCTGGTAAAAACTCGGATTTTAATTCTTTCACAAACTCTGACCATGAAGTAATACCATGGCGTACGGAGTACGGACCTATACCAACTCTTTGCCCTATCATCGAGAAGATCAATTATACTTTTGAAAAGATCGGTATTTGTAACCCCTCGCGCAACAGGATACTCCTCCACCAATTCCAAAAACGCGTTAGCACTTAAAGATCCCTTAACACCCGTGAACTTGAAATTCCATTTATAAACCGAGTTATGACCGGTAGCAATAATAGAAACAGTGGGCACGTTATATCCCGTACTGACAGCTACACCAGTAACAGAATTATCAAGGCTCAATTTTTCATCGAAAGTTTCCTCAATAATACCTAACTGCTCGATCAAATTAGCTACACTTGCTTTCAAAGCATCATCAACCGGACGTAGTCTTTTTATACGCGCAAACAAATGTTTTAACTTTGTATCTACATATATAGATTCATTCGCGGTAGATGACTGAAAGTTATGAGTAGATACATAGTTTTCCAAGTCCACACTTTTCCTGTTACAAATATCTATTTCTTGCGTAATATCGGGGCTAAATAAATCTGATTTTACAAGCTGACCAAAGGTTTCCGTTTGAATAAGCTCTTTCAGTTGGCGTCGCATCGAACAAACCGTCTCGCCCTGAATATCTGAAAAACCTCTAGCTCTTAATTCGTAAAGCAACTCGTCCCTCATTAATTTGGATAAATCCATTTTCGGAACACTCGAACGCAGAAAAAAATTTTTATATAAGTATTCGGTACACTCGAACGCAGAAAAAAAATATAATCTAAATATTCGGTACACTCAAATGCAGAAAAAAATCAATATAAATATTAGGTACGCTCGAATGAAGAAAAAAAATCAATATAAATATTCAGTACACTCGAATGCAGAAAAAATTCAATATAAATATTCGGTACGCTCGAATAAAGAAAAAAAATTCAATATAAATATTTGGTACACTCGAATGCAGGAAAACAATTCAGTATAAATATTTGGTACACTCGAATGCAGAAAAAAATTCAAAATAAATATTCGATAAACCCCAATGTAATCGCAAAAATTGTAGGATTGAAAATCTTAATCACGATTGCTAGCACCACTAGTTTCACAAGGTTCAATATTCGAATGAAATCATATTAATGAACCTGAACTTTCTGAAGCAAACTATATTGTCAATGAGTGGGCAGTTATCGAAAGCAGATATAAAAATCGAATTAAAAAAAAATCGATCTGAAATGAATATGAAAATCAAACTTTTTTGAGCTGAAAGTTCGTAGCACTCGAATACAAATAACGACAATATAATTTCGACACTCATGAGGTAACCGCTCCGCAATGATTATTTTCCTTTCAAATTTCAACGCTGATTCACGAGAAATTTTTTTTTGTATTTCGTTTCCAAAAAAATATTGTTCAATCAAAATATCCGTATATCAAATATTCTAGAAGAAATCACAAAACTTATTTGGTACAGAAGCAATAACTGATACATTATAATACTAAAAATCAAAACCACCAATATCACATAAAAAAAAATGGAACAATCTTATTTTCTCACTATAATAGCCCCGCGATGGGCGTCAGTTTATTACGCTCAACCTGTGGGTTTGTTAATTTCCAGGTTCATGAACGCATTTTCTTTTTTTGAAGGAAGTGGTTAAGTATGGCTGGTATTGTGCCTGCTCAGATAGGGCCGTGGTTCTTCGAAAATATTTTAATTCGATTACGAGGATGCTAAAATTATGGACGCCAAGTGATTTGGACAGCCCTAGTTGTTAAAAAGAAATCACTAAAGAAAATATACCAGATCTCCCTAACAAACAAAGATAGGTACGCTTCTTCTAATTACGTAGCTATATTGTATAAATAAAAAAACAATAAAATCACAATATTATAGAATTAACCAACAATCTAGGATTTTGATCTATAATGAGTGTCTTTTGGGGAAGAGACTATTGCAAGAAGGAGGAGAAATGGGAAATAAATGGGGTTCTAACTTATGGTTATTTTGACTATTCATATGGCTATTATTATCACTACTACTATTGTTATTGCTTCCGTAAACAAGAATAACTAGCCGATGAACGAAACAAGATGATCTCCTATATGAGGATCCAATGTCTTGTCCAGGCTGAGGAGAAGGTGTTTAACGAACTTTTTCAGTTGCCAGTCAAGCGGAAAAACCACATCCAGTACTCCCTGTTATAAACAGCCTTTATCAAAAAAGTCTATCTGGCAACTTCGGTTTTACTCAGAGAATTCGGTTGGTACGACTCCAAAAAAAACGTCTGAAATAACAAGAAATCGTGTTTGGCAACACATAAAACAATGGACTTCTGAAGTCAATCTTTCAAACATTGAAAAACGCTCACCTCTGAGTGCCGACTCTCCTAACACACAAGGACGTTTTCTTTTATAACGATTATGTCAACGATAATGATCCAACTGAATGTATCACAATATTGACTAGGACGAATGCTGCATACAATTCATAAATGAAGCCACTTCGAATGATTATCCGTAGAAACGAAATTTATTGTATTCATTCGCTTGGCCAAAAATACCGTTGTCAACCTTTTACCTTCCAAAAGAATTTTATCGTGGACCGTTCGAAATTCTACTGTGTTTTTCTCTGCCCGCAAAAAGTGAACGCACGTTCGCTTGTTTCGTTTCAATAATAACCATATACAGGGTGATGATAACCAAATAATAGTATAGAACTGCTTAACGATTGAAAAATCGTAACAACATTTTCCAAATATTTACAAGTTTTGCAAAATTTGTAATTTTGGATTTTCTTTATTTGAACATTGGGATCTTATTTGCCTGTTTGCGAATTTTAATGGGTAATATATTCGCATTCTAGTATTTAAAGAAACCAAATAATCATGGGGAAAATTACTACATGGAGAAAATTTTACATTAGAATATTCGTTTAAAAATATCTGTCCTACACCATGTTTAATACAATTAATATTGAAATTTGCAACAAATATATTTTCTAAGCCTATTTGGTATTATGAAAAATTATTTGTGGGGACTGTTAAGCCACCAAATAACTCACCGCTAGCGTTGTAAGCTTTTAGCTCACATAATATCGTGGACTTGTCTCTTTGGGACATTGAACAATATTGTAAACAAATATCACAAGAATGTGATACTTACGTAAAAAATATCTACCAACATACACAAATTTTCTCACCGGATGTTTCCTGCGACTTTCCTTCTCACTGGCCAGTTTTCGCCGCTCGTTCTCATAGAAAAGATGTGGACTGTAACTAGGGGGGTTTTCTTCTGTTTCACCAGTTCGGAAAACTTTTACTTTCTCGTCGGGCTCGCGGTCTTTCTCCTCTCATTCGAGTACTGTTCTCCCATCCCGTGCTTACCCCCCTACACCCGTGAAAATTGACTCGCATTCCACAGCTGATTGGAATATTAGAATACACTGCCCGACGCAGTAAAGGAATTTTGGTTGAGTGAATAAAATGAATATTTGAAAATGATCAAAACCTTGATCGGTGCGAAACTTGAGGTACCTGATTTAAACTGAAACTATATAGCTAAAACTACAACTAAAATAAAAACTTAACTAAGTTAGCGAGGCACATGGTCTTTGTAAAAGCCCTTGTGCTGTACGCAAAGTCACTACCCTCGTCGTTCCGTCAACCCCCGGGTGTAATTTTTCAACTCTTCCCAAACGCCATTTAAGGGGGGGAGTCAGTTCATTTTTAATGAGGACAAGATCACCAATTTGGAGTGGTTTTGCAGGGGGAAAGCCACTTATGTCTCTTTTGCAGGGTATGCAAATATTCATTATGCCATCGATTCCATATATCTTGATGAACTCTCTGCAACAATCTATAGCGATCAAGGCGATTCATCTTAAGGGTGGTCAGATCGGGATCAGGGAGAACTGTCATAGGTTCGAGAGTAAGAAAGTGACCTGGAGACAGGACTCTCAAATCGTTAGGGTCATTGCTCATTGCATACAAGGGTCTGGAATTGAGCAAAGCCTCGATTTGTACCAATAGGGTGTATCTTCATAAGTGAGAACTTGGTGTTCAAGGGATTTCATTAGATGAGTTTTTACTGATTTGATTCCAGCTTCCATTAACCCATTAAAATGTGGAGAGCTTGGTGCACTGAATGACCATTCAATTCTCTCATGTTCGGACGCAGTTTTCATGAGCTCGTTGAGCATTCGATAGGCACCAACGAAGTTAGTACCATTGTCGCTGTAGAGACGTGTACAACGACCTCGTCGACTAATGAATCGTCTGAAGGCCGAAAGAAAAGCATCTGAAGAGAGGTCAGAAGCAAGCTCTAGATGAAGAGCTTTCGTTGAAAAACAAACAAATAAGCAAATATAAGCTTTTTGCGTTTTCAAACCCCTACCTTTAGCCATAGTAATATTATACGGACCGCCGTAATCAACCCCCACACACTGGAATGGCTTGAGTTGATTGACACGATAGTGTGGAAGATTTCCCATCGGAGGTTCGAGGTGAGTGGGTTTCACTTTGAAGCATTTGAGACATTTCGACAATATTCGGTTTATAGCACGGCGAGGCAAAAGGATCCAAAAATTTTGTGACAGTAAATATTGAAGAGTACGTAATCCTGGATGCAAGTTTTTCTTATGAACACTGTGGATTATTAAATCGGTCAGGCGGTGAGAATTTGGAAGAATTGCGGGATGCTTATGTTCGTAAGAAAGACCAGAGAAATAAAGCCGACCTCCAACTCGAAGTACCCTATCATCATTTATGAAAGGATTCAACTTTCGAATCGATTTTGGGAGAGGAAGATTTTTATCAATTCGGGAAATTTGATCAGAAAAAAACTTGAACTGTACTCGTTTAACGAGCGTTAATAAGGCCTTGTGAAGATCTACTTCGGTTAAGGGAGAGTATATTTTGGGTTTATTTTTAAGATTATGAATGAAGCGTTGACACCAAGCTACAATACTAATAATTTTGTCAAGACATGAGAATGTTTCCATTAAATCATCCCATATGTCCAGAGCAACATGAGTAACAAGGGAGATATGGGCTTCTTCATCGAGAGCTTCCGATGAATGAATGAGAGGTTTCGCGGGCCACTCACTTTCTGATTTTCTCAGCCAGGATGGTCCTTGAAACCAGAGGGTATGGTCAAGAAATTGAGCTGGCAATAACCCTCGAGAAGCACAATCAGCAGGGTTATCTTTAGATGGTACGTAATACCAACAAGATGGAGGAATTTTGTCATGGATAAGGCTTACCCTATTTCCCACAAAGGTTTTCCATCTATGAGGGGAAGACTTGATCCAAGACAAGGTGATCATGGAATCAGACCAAGCGTAAATATTCGAGAAGGTGAAATGAGGGGAGTAACTTTGCATGACAAATTGCATCAGTTTTGAAAGGAGCACCGCAGCACACAATTCCAGTTTCGACAATGTAATTTTTTTGAGGGGTGTAACCTTGGATTTACTACAGATCAAATTTGTATGAAAATTATCATCAGAAAGTCTGAATCGTAGATATATTACGCCTGCATATCCTCTCTCAGAACTATCTGCAAATCCATGAATTTCACAAGAAGAGCATCCAGAAGGGGCAATATATAGAGGAATTCTAAGAGCAGAGACCAAAGGTAATTCTGATTTGAAACTGTTCCATTTCTCTATGACATCAAGAGGGGGAGATTGATCCAATCCAATCCCAAAACCCACAGACGCTGAATGAGATACTTGGAAGTGAATGTAAGTGGTGATAAAAAACCGATAGGATCGAATATCCTGGCAATCTCGGAAAGCATTCGTCTCTTTGTACATGGATTTTCAGTTGGAGCGATTGAATAGGAAAAATAATCATCGGATGGAGACCATTTCAGGCCGAGAATTTTAAAGATACAATTTTGTGAATCAAATGAGAAAATGTCTTGCTGACAATCCTCTGGAAGAAAATGTTCCAGAAGAGCGGGATGATTGGCGGACCATTTTTGAAGATAGAATCCACCTTTTCCGAGTAAGGCTATTAATTCGGATTGCAATTCTTTCGCACTATCCAAAGAGTCCGCTCCCGTGACCAAGTCATCGAGATAGACGTCACTGTATATAACTTTAGAGGCTTTAGGAAATCCAGATTCCTCCTTTGCCAGTTGTAACAACGTTCTGATTGCAAGATAAGGACTGGATGATAAACCATATGTGACAGTGGAAAGTCTGAAGTCATGCACTGGTTCTGCAGAAGAAAATCTCCACAGTATTCGTTGATAATCGATGTGAGATTCGTTTACCAAGATCTGCCTGTACATTTGTTTTATATCTGAAGTAAATACATAACGGTGGAGTCGGAAATTGAGCAGAATACTGACCAGATCTCTTTGAAGTTTTTCACCTGTGAGAAGGGTGTCATTGAGAGAGAAACCTTGGGGTGATTTGCAGGAAGCGTCAAAAACCACTCTTAGTTTGGTAGTTGTACTGTTGGCGTTTGAGACACATAAGTGGGGAATGTAATATATATTTTCGAAAGATGAAGGTTTTTCAACAGCTTCCATGTGATTACAAAGTAAATAATCCTTCATGAAATCAGAATACTGTTGAAATAAAGAAGGGTTTTGCTTCAAGCGACGTTCAAGAGTGAAGAACCGTTGGAGAGCAATCTCTCTGGTGTCCCCAAAATAGGGTTCTCTGTTCCGAAAAGGTAGAGAGACCACAAATCTTCCTGAAGAAAGACGAAAATGTGTTTTTTGATAAAACTCTTCACACAAAGAATCCTCGGGTGACCGAAAATCATTTGTAGAAGGAACCTCCTCTATCTCCCAAAACTTTTTCAAGGTGAGATCTAGAGAAGTCTCGCGTAAAGAGAGACATGTGGTGATAGAAGCCGGTGAAGAAATATTATGAACCTTGCCCATAATAATCCAACCAAAGGAAGTGTCCAAGGCAACAGGTTCTTCATTGCTGGAACCAATCTGCTTACCCCCTCGAAGGAGGTAAGGAAATATGTCAGCCCCAAGCAGCATATCTATAGGCGCTGATTCATTGAATTGCGGATCGGCAAGTTTGAGGTTTGAAAGGTGCGGCCACTGGTCAACAGTAACCGAGAAACGAGGCATATCTGCACAAATGTTTGGAAGGATGGCCACGTCTACAGTGAAAAGGGGCTGTGGCTCATTAAGAGGTTTCAATTGACACGTAACCATTGAGGACGAGCTCGAAGATGTGCGACCAATTCCGTTAACAGAGAGGAAAAGCTTGGATCTGGGAAGACCTAACCTGTTAACACATTTTTCAGATATGAAATTTGCTTGACTTGCACTATCTAAGAGTACTCGAACGGACTGAAATGACCCACGGGAATCTTTTACATCTATTCGAGCAGTGGATAAGAGAACTGTGGATGATGCATAGTTTGCACTTGAGTGAGCGGAGGTGGTGAACGATTGTGTAAGAGGATGTGCATGGAAGTTACCCTGATCGTTTGATGTTACCGAAGAAGAGGGGGGAGCAGTGACAATTGCTGGAGAGAGCAGTCCAGAGTCATTATGGAAATGTAAATAAGTGTGGTGTTTATTTTGACACACCCTGCAATAGGAGGTCGAGCTACAATTTTTTACTGAGTGGGAACCCAAACAATTGGTACACCATCTACGTTCTTTGACAATTTTGAATTTTTCTTTTGCCGATTTTGAACAGAAAGTTGGGCACTTATAAATTGTATGATTTGATTGACAGAAGGAGCATTTATCAGGATCTGATCCAGAATTTGCAATGAGAGTGGTTGTACCAGAAGTACCAAATTTTTTGAAGTTATGTGACTTACTTGACGATGGAATATTATTATTGCTTTTGTGGCTTTTTGATAGAGCGACTGAGTCGAGAGCAATACATTGTTTTTCCAAGAAATCAAATAATTTATAGTATTTGGGTATATCTGATGAACCATAATTGAGTTCGAAACGTTTCAATGTTTCAGAGTCCAATTTTTTCATCATAAGATTCATTAAAATAAAATCCCATTCCTGAACGTTGAAATTTAAATTTTCTAGGGCTTGCAGATTATCTGAGAAAGTATCCAGCAAGTGTCTAAGACTTTTTGGAGAATCTGTAGTCACTTTTGGGGCATTACATATTTGTTCCCAATAATAAGTGGCCAAGACCCTATTATTTTGATAACGTTTTTGAAGATTTGCGTAAGCAATTGCGTAATTGCCATTCGTAATTGGAATATTTTTCAATAAAGTAAGTGGTTCACCCGATAAAGAAGACAATAAGTATTGCAATTTTTCGATATGGCTTAGTTTCGTTTGGTTATGAATAAGAGAGTTGAATAAACTATTGAATGCTGGCCAACCTTTCAGCTCACCACTGAACACAGGAATACTCAACTTTGGTAATTTGGCATTTTGAATGCTGATAGAACCAGGAGCTGATTGTTGCAAATTTTTCTCGAATAACTCGTAATGAACTGATTTTATTGTATAGAATTTTTTATCTACTTCTTGTCTAAGCAATTTTTCGGTTTCTAAGTCGTTACTCTCTTGCGTAGAAATAATCTTTATCAATTTATTATGATGCTGGTTAAATTCTTCATACACCTCATTTATTTCTAAATATCTTACCCTGAAATAGGCATGTTGAAGAACCTCGGTTTTGGCTTGTTGAGACAAATCATAAACAACTGATACTCTATCTATCGCTATATCCCTGAATGCGCGTATTTGTTTCAATTTTGCGGCAATAGCACTCATTTTGTAAACAAATTAATTATCAGCTATGAGTTATATCAACAATAATGAACGAAAAAAATTAAAAATGTCAAATGTTAATTTTCGTAGTACCTTTACTTTGTTTGACCAGTTTATATCAACACCGAGCGAGCTCACAATAACAAAAAAGTGGCCAAAAACGGGTTGCTTCAATTTGCGTTTTTTATACAATGGACAATTATCTCTAGCGTGAAATCAATATAAAAATGTAAATGGGATTTATGATTTCGTAATATTATTTGAAATATATCTATTTTTGAAAGAAAATTATAACATATATTTGAAAAAAAGATTGCAATAAATCGAGAGTCGACGAAACAGCGAGGATAAAAATGCCGTATAAAAACCCCAGTGAAACAAAATATGGAAGGCAAACTATTTGAAAGGAACTGATTGAATGAATAAATAATTTTATTCACTCAACAATATTTGTAAAATGTAAATAACTGGTACAAATCAATTGATTCATCCGGCTCGAAGGACCAAATTTGTTAGCGATTTGAAAGAGTTAGGGTTCCACCAGCTGCAGTAAAGAAAAGCCAAATTTTCTTACCGGATGTTTCCTGCGACTTTCCTTCTCACTGGCCAGTTTTCGCTGCTCGTTCTCATAGAAAAGATGTGGACTGTAACTAGGGGGGTTTTCTTCTGTTTCACCAGTTCGGAAAACTTTTACTTTCTCGTCGGGCTCGCGGTCTTTCTCCTCTCATTCGAGTACTGTTCTCCCATCCCTTGCTTCCCCCTCTACACCCGTGAAAATTGACTCCCATTCCACAGCTGGTTGGAATATTAGAATACACTGCCCGACGCAGTAAAGGAATTTTGGTTGAGTGAATAAAATGAATATTTGAAAATGATCAAAACCTTGATCGGTGCGAAACTTGAGGTACCTGATTTAAACTGAAACTATATAGCTAAAAGTACAACTAAAATAGAAACTTAACTAAGTTAGCGAGGCGTGAACAATTGCCTTCCTCTAATATCAAATTCCTGTAATCGGTTGGCACTAATTTCAAGATTTGCGATATATTTTCGTATTTTTTTTTCTGAAAACTTTCGATTTTTTTAAACGAGCCGATGTTATAGTGAACAAAATATCGCTACTATCTTCCATACAATTGCTGCCTTCTGCCTCATGAAAATACCCTATGGCAAATATTTTTTCAAATGCTCTAGTGAACTGAATGGCAGTGGAATTTCTAGCGTTTCCACAAGTGTTTCTGATTTGACCAAAGTAATTCTCAAGACAATCCTGATTCAAATTACGGGTCAATAAAAATTTGTAATTTTTATTTTTCAAAATTTTCCATAATTGTAAAACTGAGGAAATAGTAAGCCTCCAACCGAAAATAAATTTAAGAGAATTTGTTACATTCTTTCCTGCCTTACCTGAAACTTTCAATATTGAAAAAAGTGTGTCCATTTTATTTAAAAATTCAAATTGCGCTGTGGTTCCCATAAAAGCGTGGCATATTTCCAAGTTGCTTGAATTTAATATATCAAACAATTTGTTCATGTCTTCAATAAAGTTAGCAGTTACTTTGGCTTTTTCCGGTATTTTTTCAAAGTCAATATAAGTGTGCATAGCAACGGCCACAGAGTGACTGAAAACTTGAGAAGCTAATTTCCCCTTCATTTCTTCAAAATTGTTTGGATTTAGGTGTTCATCACTTAGCCTAGGCGCCAACCTATACTGTTTTGCCTTATCAAGGGTATACATCGTTTCTTAATATGATTCATGAGTAACACCATCAACAAGATAAAAGTTATAAGAGAAAAAGTTATTCTTTGTTGATTTTAATAAATGTGGAACATCAAATAAATAAAAAACAATGAATTCTCAAACTTGTTGCAACAAGTTTTCGAAAAATCTGTCTAATTATTTTCACTTCATTCTCACTCTCTTGTGGTATTACAACTGATAATTTTCTTAATTTGGCATAATGTTGCTTGATTAACAAATATTGAAAAATACAATGTGTCACTATCACAATACAAGAGCAAACTAAACTCTAACGGTAGCCTCCTCCCTTCTCTGTGACACTCATTTCGGGATAATTGGGCCCTTTGTGTCTTGCCGCCAGTCGCTCGCCAGCCCCTTACAAATTGCAAAACATATCCAGTTCTCAGTAAATAATTGTGTGAGTGACCTGGAACGTAGTCACGATCCATCAACAAATCGTATCTGCTCCTTATTACTTATTATTTGTCCGTTTCCAGGAAGCAAATGTTCAAGATAAATTGAATTATGACATATATAAGAATTACCATTTGATAATATATAACTTCATTATTCTTATATAGGCTACCTAATTCGGCATATCTGCAACTTCAATAAACCCATTTACAACTGCTATTGTTTTATCTCCAGTGCTTAAATTTCCGGAATAGCTTAAGAATAATTTCTCTACTCATGAATGAATCTACAATTCATTCAGTTATCCATAGTATCCATGTAAAAGAGCATAGTTATGTGAGGGCGCTCGAATCAGTGAAGATAAATGCTCGAAAATTGAGTCTTCAGGGGTTCAATAGAAAAAGCTTTGACGATGTAATTTTGAATGGATCATTCCAATTTTTTTTTTTATCATAGATAAATGTATAAGTGAGGCATCTCACGAAGTACTTTTTCGAAAAAAAAAATAGATCCTGATGTAAAAGTTAGTGAATCTGGTCAATGTTCTGCCAATTTTTTCAACGTTTTCCTTTTTTTAATATAAAAAAGTACTTCGTGAGATGCCTATATCCAACATTCGAAAATCGGATGATGAAAAAAAATATCGAGTTCATTCAGCGATCTCCGAATATTTTATTTTCTTCCGTTCCTTGTTTTACTAAAGGTTAAACTCCTCTTACTCAGTGAACAAATATTATATGAAGAGAAATGCTTTCAATCACAGAATTATTTGATAGTGATATTTTCAGCAAATTGAAGTAACTTTGAAGAAAGAAACACAAGGAAACTGGCATAAAAACTACGAGTATTAAGTTAAATCCCTTTTTGCCCAAGTGGCATTTAATCAAATGAGAAGAATGCCATCACTCAACGAGAGTCGGAGGATTTTCTAGCATTCCACGCATTCTCCGCTGAAAGAAATAATAATTGTAATAATGGGTTGTGCAAGGCACTGATAGTGGATTGTTGAAGAATGAAAAGTAAATTATTATTCATTGTACTGAGTGTACCTGAATTTTCTAACAGCCAGATATTAATTCTATTCTGTTTTAAGGAATTTGTTCTGCCGTTGTAATTCTTACAAGTCTTCCAGAGACCTATTTTTCATATTCTGGTTCTCGCAAAAAAAATCTTCTAGTGTTTAGATAACATCGTGCATACCAAAAGAGACTAATGACGAGGTCCTCACTTTTCAACGTACGATTCCAAGCACTTTCGCAATATTTTAATAAGAATGGCTAATATGAATTATATTAATTCAAATTCTTGTTTATATTCTGTTTAGTTCAGAATCATAAAGATATCAATATAAGTATCAGTAAAAGGAAATGAAAATTATGTGTAATGAGTATTTTGCTTGAATTATTTAGCAGAATCGATTGAAAATCTGTTGGTTGATACATAGATTCTGTGAACAGAGTTCAGAGTTCTTCTATGCTCTTTGTCATAATGCAAGTTCGCTACTGGCTTATGAAGGACCATTCGCAAAAATGATTTGAAAAACGTATTATTCCAAAACACCTAGCTATCTTAGTAGTTTGAGGGAAGAGAACTCTGTTGCAATTTTCAAACTCTGTCAATGAGGTACCTATTGTGCAACATGGACTTTCTATTTCTTGAATGTAACATTTAACTTTCCTACCCCTCTAGCATATTGAAACTGAAAAGTCATTTCAATGATCTAAAAATGATTTGTAACGTGAACGCGTAAAATATTACCCTACGCACGCTCAGTTGATTTTTAACGCACCTCTGCTAAAATGTATCACTTTACGCACTGTGATCAGTGCGTAAAACCTCAGTTTACGCACGGTCAAAGGAAATATATTATTTCATAAGTGTATACCAATCGAATCCGTGTTGGTTATCATTTTGGCAAATGGAGAAGGTGACTGCTTATGTCGGCTGATATTTTATATATATAAAACATTTATAAATTTTGTTATGATGCTGGAGTATATTCAAATGCACGTTGTTTCAGAGATGAATATGAGTGAGATGCCTGAAAAAAACATGAGCCCCCCGCGTTTAATGAATTTTACACAATTTTTTAGATAAATCACAAAGGACCCCTCACGGTACTTATGGAAAATGGGTCCCAGTCGAATTGGCTAAAATTTAATATGATGTAGTTCATGATGTCCTGATCAAATGTCTTTATGGGCACAACGAGATCTAATACACTGTTTCTGAGATACAGGGTCATGTCAAACATGTCAATCAATAATGTGGCAATTATTTTGTTACAAACATTTAAGGATAAAGATGGCAATCTTAATATTGTCGACACGAATTATAATGAAAAGTCTCCGGATACAGGGTTATAAATGATTAAGCTGTTGCTTTTAACTGATTTGGTTAAAAAAATTAGATAAAAATTATGTAATCATTTATAACCCTGTATCCGGAGTCTTTTCATTATAATTCATTTGATTTTGATATTGGGTGTTCCGAAGTTACTATTATATAAGGGTGTCTTTGATTTAATCGAATGTAATAACACCGCACATAGTAACATATTTTTATTTTATGTACAGAGTATTGAATCGACGCTGGACACCGACGATACATTGATTATTTGTGATATACAGGGTGATTCAATGAATGCGACGACCAGCTTTATTATCAGAAATAAAAAAAATTATTAAAAAGAGTCAAATCAATCTCAATATATTTAATTTAAATATGTATACAAATCACACATACAGAAAAATTCGCGATAACAAGATAAATAGAATTTTTTTATCATACTACTCAACTCCCTGTACACCTATGCTGATTTGGAATTCTGGCAATTTATTGCGAGTATTGCTACAATAGTAAATGCTCTACAAAATGAAACAAATGCCCAAAATGACTAATAATTAGTGACTCACACGGTATGTACCGGCGATGAAGATCTTCATTATTTGTCGAATATGGGGCTATTTTTCCGAAAGGATTTAATCATGTGCACATCATTTAGATAGGCAAGGATATATTTTAGAACCATCCATTAGGTAATAGTCATTGGATAACATAAAATGAACCGATTATAAGATGAGAAATCTTGTCATACTTACAAAGATATAGAAAAAAATCTGACGAGAATATTTGCCTAATGAATAATAAAATGCTCTAGATCGATATTACTCCACTTGTAAATCTGGTGTTCGGAAATGTCGATACCTTCCACATAACGCTTTCGTATCCTTTTTGTGGTATGCGTCAATATTTTTAATGCAGTAGTCTGCCATGTGAAAGCAGCATCATCATGCCGTTGACCAGGATTCGTATAAGATGCAACAAATAGACATGAATATTGACCATTTTTATTAAATTTTCTACTTTATAATTAATTTGTATTCCTACACATGTTCCTAAAAACAATTTGAAAAAAGAACTCTGTATAATAGTGATCACCCAATACCAAAGTCAAATGATATTTACCTATTTTGCAGATCTACGAGCTTTTGTGTTTGACTGATTTTGTTCAAAGAATTACATAAAAATTATGTAATAATTAATAACCCTGTAGACGGATTCTTAAAACTTTTCATTTAACTCGTGTCGACAATATTAAGATCGCAATCAATATCCTCAACTCTTTGTAACAAAATAATCGCCACATTATTGATTTTCTAAAGGCAAATTACAACGCTGCTTCTTGATGTTTGACACCCTGTATCTCAAAGACTGTCCATTAGATCTTGTTGTGCCCATGATGAAGACACTTGATCAGGACATCATAAACTACCTTATAATGAATTTTCATCCAATTCGACTTGTACCCATTTTCCATAAGAACCGTGCGGTGTCCTTTAGTCACCTCTATAACACTGGTTTCTTGTGATAATTTTCCTTCAAAACTTTTCACAATGTGTCAAAATGAATATAATTCGTAGTTTTGTTTCGAATGGGGACCGAAGATCAATGTTAGGAATTATCATTCACCATGACTTCTACTACTTAAATTTCAAACATCGTAGGATGCTGAATGTTTTCTGCAAATGAACAAGTTACTAACACCAAACGTAAACTTTCATTCGTAACGTGAACTGAGAACTTGCTTGGAACAAAATGTCTCATTTCAACTAGTTCGTTGAAAAGAGAAAGAGGGAGTAAAGAATATGATATATGCAATTCATCATATGATGTGTGAAGGTAGAAAAACCATACTTTCATAGTGTTTTTCATCAAGAAAATCAATCAAGTGGAACCAGTTCCACTACTTTCCGCTATCCTATCAGGAGGTGCGACAATTTCAGTGAAAAACAGATGGACAGATGGCGCTGTATATAAATGAGTTTCACATTTGAGTCAAACATGTTCCCTCTGTGGATAGACAACTTCCACATGTAAACCTTACGATGACAGTGCTACCTCTTTTGCCGACTGCCAATGAATGACTAATATTTGTACCAGATTTTGTTGAAAATTCAGTAGTTAGTAGAAGTAAAGCAGCTTGGGAAGTTTTTGTTAATTTTCCCCGTTGCCGACAATGCCATACATCATTCTTTCACTGATTCACTTTGACAACGGAATGCGAAAAGTGTCATTTTAATGACTAGGAAAATAATGAGAGTATTATCAATTATTTTAGATTGATTCGTATCGACAATTTCTGAATGTTATCACAGTATATTTTGCAGTCTGTTCGTTAACTCAGTTTCACAAGCAACTTGTATGAAACAGACAAAACGAATGCTCATTACGTTAATTTAAATAGTGAGTGGAAGTAGGTTATTTTCATTAGGGCCTTCATCATACAGCGTCCATCTATAATCGCGAGTTCGGAGGCACTAAATCCTAAAATGTAACAAATAGAAACATACTCCAATATCAATTTTGAGGAAGGCACGTTAATCACCACTATGACTATCATAGCAATGTACCGCAACTACATTCATAACTAACAAAATACTAATTTTCGTAAAATTATAAGAAAAACAAATCAAATACCAAATTCCTCCAGCGTAATCGAATATCCCACTAATGATTTCTGTTGTTGAAGTTATCTAGTGACACTTATTCATTGTTTTGTGGTGTTCTTTTAGAGAGAAAACTGGGTTCGGACCGAATCTGATTGAAAATGACTGTACGTATATCGATGGCTTCAAAAATGTGGAAGACCTCAGAGCCGGAATATCCAGGGTGAACACATGAAAAACAATAAAAATATGTTCAGATTGTCAAGTAGCCCTAAAAGCGTATCAATATTACTACTGTAGATATCAGTCTGGGTACAGTTCACAATGAAAGAAAACGACATAGCAGACGCAAAAAGAGTTAGGGCGAAAGAACGTTCACTGGGCAAGAACCCGTAATCGGTGTTGCATTAAGCACTTCCAAGAATGCAACATCAGCCTTGGCAGACCACAACAGACTCGAGTATTGGTATACTGTACCTAGTCCATTCCAAATCATTTATCACATTTACAAGAAAACAGGACACTAACAAACTACTGAATCTCAGTGAAATACATCTCACAGATTTAATAGACTTGCTCACTGGCCACTGGAAATTGAAACGCAACATGCAGAAACTCGACCTAGCACAGGATGCAGTCTACTGTACTACAGAACACCTAACCTATACAGAACTATACTCAAAGGCGGCACTTTGATCTTTTGGGGTCAAATTTTCGTGACCTTGATTTAAAACTTGGCTTGAATAATGTCATCTCTGGGCGGTAAATTCAAACTTGGTTGGCAAACATTTCAGGTGAATCGCCTTTGGATTTGCGGGCTCGCGTAATTTTACAGTTCTCAATGATAGATGAGGAAAGAAATTAAAGTTATAATTAAACTTGATTGTAAAATTGTTGAACATGGATTATATGTGTATGGGTACTTGCTTCTAAGCCTCCTGAAGTCAAAATGCTGAGGTTTTAATAACATATTTGAAGATACTTCCCTATGATGGTCTAAATAGTTTCGAGTCTAAATTTTTTTTACCGAATTGTTCTAAATGCTTCCTTATAATATTATATTGATCAGCAATTCACTTTCACATGTTTCCAACATATTATGTAAACGGAGAACTTGGATAAAAATCAAAATTATTTCAAGTCATGGGCTAACTCTTTTTTATGCGTTTATAAAAAGTATGTAATAAAGTAGATGTGAAAAATACCAAATTACATTTTCATTTGGAAAGAGTGGAAAAAACCACTGAAATAGTGTGCCTTTTCAATTTTCAAATAGTTTTTCTATTACTTATCAACTGCATCTGTAGAAACGAACGCTTTGAAGTACTCTGAAAATACTTTCGTCTGATATTAATATTTTCATCTGATTGTCGTATGCCATGATTATTATCATTGTAAATAAGAATTCTCAGCACAATAAACACCAGAACAAAGCTTTAATATCCTAAGAAGAGATTTTGAAACAACCTCAAACATTTATGTTACTTAATTTGTGATGAAGTAACAACAGAAATAGAATTAAATTCCTTTCACAATAGTAGCAAGTTAGTGTACTAGTTAAAAAAAAAACATTAAAAAAATGATATATTATATAGTCTAAAAGTCATAGAACATTTCAAACTGAAATATGAGAGTCCTAATCAATTGATATTCAATGTTGGTATTTCTTACAATTTTCAATCAAAAACCACTGAACTAAAAATCAGTTGATTTTAAAAGTAGCAGAAGTAATACCCGATGATTCATTCACTTAATTCAACTCAAGAACTATTTTCATATAAAAATGATAAAGGACCCTTTCATATTTCAATCTCATCCGACAAATTTGAGCAGGATGATTCTTCCATCGCAAGAGTTCCACAACTTACAGATAGTTGTCTCGATGTGGTTGGAACATCCATAACCGAAGTTAATGGAATTATTTGCAAATCTGGAAAAAATTCTTGATTGATAGGTAAGTAAAGCAGTTGTTATTTTTGTCAGAGTTATGAAAACGTTGTCTCATATTCGGTGCCACCAGTTCAATATTTATGATCAATTTTGTTAATAAAGGGAATATTTGTGTTTGAACAGTTGTTATGGTGTCATTTCAAGTGCATATCAATCTTCAATCTCAAGTATTTGACAAACTTTGCAGTTCTTATCTCTGTTAAAGCACCCTTAGTATAAATCAACAATATTTGGATGGTCAGTAATGAAGACATGTACCTTGCAAATGGCATAAGAAACCTTTTATATGAGTTGACAGAGCCAGTCATTTATTGAAATTCAATGTTACTAATAATTCTGACAATGTTTGTGAATAAAAAATCACTGAACTAAATATCAGTTGATTTTAAATGTAGCATGAATAATATGATACCCTTCGATATTTTAATCTTACCTCACACATTTGAGTAGGATGAGTCTTCCATCGCTTGAGCTCCACACCTTACAGATACTTGATCCGATGTGGAAGGACTATTCGAAACGAAGTTGATGGAATTATTTGTATATCTGAAAATCAGAAAGAAATTTTTGATTATTAGGTAAGAAAAGCAATTGCTTTTTTCGTCTGAGTTATAAAAACGCTGTCTCCTATTCGGTGCTCCCCAGTTGAATATTGATAATCAATTTTAATACTCTTAATGACAATTGATCTTTGTGTTTATACAGTTGTTATGTTTTCATTTCAAGTGACGATTATTTGACAAACTTTTCAGTTCCTATCTTCATTGAAGGGCCCTTATGGCAATCGACAATGTTTGGAAGGTCAGTAATGAAGACACGTAACCTGCGAATGGCTCCAAAAAACCTACCATATGAGATAACAGCAAGGACCATTATGACAGATTAACTAGATCAATTTTCTAATTTTTTGTGCAGAAAACAAAAAGTAAATAAACAACTTATGTCAAAGAGATTTGAAAGAATAACAAAAAGA
This sequence comes from Chrysolina oricalcia, assembly GCA_944452925.2. Taxonomy (NCBI): domain Eukaryota; kingdom Metazoa; phylum Arthropoda; class Insecta; order Coleoptera; family Chrysomelidae; genus Chrysolina; species Chrysolina oricalcia. The sequence continues at coordinate 35,110,915 of OX101812.2, forward strand.
ATGGCCCAGCACAGTGCTTTACAAAAAAGAAGTGTAGATTCACGAAAAGATGGATCTACGATAGCTTGGTTTTAGACACGGCCATCAAGAATACTTAACACATTCGTTATGTTCTTGCCTGATAAAATATTAATTTTCACACGCTTAACATTTTCTTTGAGAACATTATAATCACCAGTTCCTCGTTAGGAGTCATGGGGAAAAATTGTTGGGGACTGCTCGAGGAATCAAATATTTCTTCAATTTGGATTTATTTGAAAACATGTTACTCCAAAATAAGTTCACAGAGACGATAATGACCATACTAAGCTCCTGGTGATTTGTTCAATAAATGTATTATGTCAATAAAGTATTCAGTTGATTTATGTGATTTAAAATAATGCGACAATAACTTTAAGCTATTTCGTAAAAACAATACCTTTCAACATCTCTTGGAAATCTGAAAAGAGACGTCGTCCTAATCCTAGACTTTTAGATACATCCTCAAAAAACACAAACGCTCCCACCTTTGTAACCACAAATGTTTGTTATTAACACGATAAATATTAACACATAGATAGAAGCGGCAACAACGCAAAGCTGAAAACATTTTAATCGTTGGAATAGGTAAGAAAATGAGAAACCTTACGAATAATCTTGCGTTGTGTTTTCCAGAAACATCTAACCTACCTTTGACCTTGAGTCACGCTGTATATAGAAGTAATTGAGAAAGACAAATATGGAGCGATCAGCTCACAATGGTGATAAAGTTTTGTGACATGGTCTTTTTAAACTATACCTGACTGAGAATGAAAAAAAAATCAAAGAGAATCTATACAAGTGTAGAAGGACAAATGTATCAAAATATTATAAATGTCACCCTAAAAAAGGTTTTTGTCAGATTGCATTATACTATATCCCGACTTTGTCAAACCCGATCTTATCATCCTCGAAAACGATGTAAATATCCCAGGCAACACAAAGTTATATTAATGACCTCCTTTTCTGTGAGTGGTTATCAAGAGTGCAATATCTTATCAGTCTTAGCGAAATCCCATATGGAAATTCGCTAACAGTACACTCTGACGAGTTATCTACGATATCTTGCGGCGAGTTCTCTGCAAAATCTTGAGGAGAGTACTTTGAGAAATTCTCATGTACTGCTCATGACTAGGTCTCTGTGAACTCGCATTGAAGCTAGCTCTGTGATCATCGCAGGCAGTGCCTTTGGCGACTTCTGTGGGAAATTCGCTTCTGATGTTCGCATGTAGTGCTTCTGGCGTGGTCTTCAAGAGTTTGCATTGAGAGTTGTACAAGATATTTTTAAGCATTGACAAAGGTAACGATCTCATCTGGAAACTACTATTCCCCGCTGCTATGGCAACCTTGACATTGACATGTGATAGATTGTGAAATCCCCAACATTTCTCCTGGAAAAATCTGACATTGAAAATTTTCATTTTCATTCAGATATTGATTGAAAAACTTTCACGATCAAAAATGGATGAAAAGTATTTGTATCAAACATCTGAATGAAAATGCAAATTTTCACTTTACGATTTTTTCAGGTTTAAAGTTAAATATTTCAAAATATCCACTAGATGTTGTTGAATGTCCAGCGAAGAAGTAGTTTTTCAATTGACAATATTTCCTGAAAAATTTACTAAGAGCTTATCTTGAATGAATAAAGTGATTATAATTTATCTTTCAGTTGCATGTGATTCCACATCTGGTATTATGGAGCTCTTGTTCATCTTCTAAAAACTAAAAAATTCTTATATAATCAAGTAAATCGTACTTCAATAAGATTCTTTCATAGATTCAATATAAGTATATAGGGCCACAGAATGGTTTTCAGCTTCGAATCGGTGAAATGTTTCTATCTACTCATATGCATGATTATATTTAGTTTCACAGAGACGAAGTATAAAGAAAGATAATAGCCATTACGCATGATTTCGTATTGGTAGGTCTTCTTGGGATTGGGATTCAATTACACACCAACAGTATTGTATTGTTATAATTGCAGCAAGAGAAGAACAATATTGAAACAAAGCAATGAACTATTATGAAATTTATTATACATCTCATAATGTATTTCAAAACAATATCAGAAAATACTGAAAAAATATACATTTTAGCAAAAATCTATCGGTGGACCTGTAGTCCTGGACCTGGACTAGGGTCCTGTGGGCAAATTCGAGTAATGAGAATATTTCTTCAGGAATGCTCCGTAGGTACCGTAGTAAGTATTTTGGACCTGGGTGGACATTTGCCACCTCGTACATTTTCGAGCTATGCTGTCATCGAAGATGGCGGCCCTTCGTTCGTTGTTCAAGTCAGATGACAAGACCTGTTTTATAGCAGATGTGATGAATTCCATAAGAAAAGTTATGAAAATTGAAAAGTAAACATTTGGCAAAGCAGTTTCTGCTTTTTCGTCGTATATTGAGGGCATAACAAAGAACTTTGGAAAATTGGATTATGTTTACGAGTATTCACGCACTATCACCGAAAGAAACAGAGAGAATGAAGAGACAAGGTAGCGGTATTGTCATACATATCGCCCAAATATCTGAAAATGTTCCATTGCCTGTACAACTTAGCAGTTTCTGGGGGTCTTCGAAGAACAAGCTGAATTTACAATTGTTTATTGCCAATACATTGATAGCTTCTTTAACTGAAGCACCATCTAATATCAACCACACTTTTAACGCCTTTTATAGTGATGAAGCAGATGAAGTAATCTTCAATTGCACATCTGTGCAAGGTGAAGGCAAGTGAACCATCCAGAACCATGTCGGTAGAGGAAACAGACTTCAGAATGCTGATTCATTTAAAACAGGCATGTCTGAGTGGGTTTAATGAAGTCGTTCTCGTTAGTGCTGACACTGAGATAATGGTGTTAGCTACGTTTCACTGGGTTACTCCTCATGAACTAAGTATTGAGGAACTTTGGGTGCGCACTGGAGTTGGTTATTCCACGCGAATTTTGCTTGTTCATGATATTCACAAACAAACTGGTCAAAACTTATGCTCTTTCATTCCAGCCATGCAACACTTTCTTGATCGGATTATACGAGTAAATTTGGCACCAAAAAATCAGCTCTCAAATATGCATCTTTGGCACACTTGGAACACATAATACCTAGTGCTAGTATGACGAAAGGGGTCATCTTATAATTCCTTAGACGAACTTAGATCGTTGCTGTATTACCATGCCAAGAATATGTACATTGAATATTTGACGTCAAGAAGCAGAAGTGTTGGGGGTCATTTGTTGAGATCATATTTCTACACATATCTTCAGCGACATTGTATTGATGATGTGCTTGTTGGTTTAGACACATGTGATTTCGTTTTTATACTAATTGATTATGACTTGGTGCTCGACAAAAATATTCCACTGATTTTATTGGTGCTGTTTAATATGCGCCAAATTCTCCTGCATTTCTGGGAAAAGATGAAGTTGAATGTTGCTCTTTTTGCAATTGTGGTAGTAAAGGGCCAAACTGTGGAAATCTTTGTTAAATACTCGTTTTAACATATTTACATTGTATCTTTTTCTATTCATGATATTGTGTATTTCTAGCCATTATAACCATACTCATTTGATGTGTATTTATGTGGAGATAAAACGACAACATAATAAAAAAATTCGTATGTTTGTGTATACTGACAGTTAAACCACATTGCTATTCATCTTACCAATAATAGTGTTATGAAGAGTTACTGGACTATCAGTGTTTTTTATATTTCCTAAACTATAAATGATTCAATTTGTCAATGTCACTTAGATATTTTTTCCGTAGAACAATCGACAATATTATTATATACATAGAAACTGAATTTGAAAATGAAACTTTACAAAGCAATTTGCAAAAACTTTAGATAAAAAATTACATATCAAAGAAAAAAACCGAGTATCCCTTTGGTTATAAACATGGTCCTTTAGAGCAGGATTGCAGCAAGACTGTAACTTCGTCGATACGAGAGTTTTTCTGCAAATCAGTACTGGAAGCAGTTCCAATCGTCTTCTCAGTCTAAAACAAGTAAATACGTGAGTCCTCTCCAATTCCTTTTCAAGTTCCAATTCCTTCTTATTTACCACTGCCAATAGTCGTTTCTCGGTACAAGTGTAATTTTCTTCCAAAAATGAGTGACGAAAAATAACTCATTCATTGAAATCTCGTTTAACAGTTTTTTCGACTTATTTACGCGATGAGTTTGAAATTAAATAAACCACTCCTAGTCCCAATAGTCCATCTCGCAATGTTGAAAAAAGGCATCCCGTGTGTAGGTAAATGATCAAGTATGGGGAGCTATATCAGGGTGTTCAGGGGGACGTATGGAACACAAAAAGCGTTGGTGGCCTTCTGAGTGTCGCGTCTGGCGTATTTAAAGTGGGGGACAGTGGGGCTCGATGAGCTAGCATCTAAATCGGGTGATAACTCGGTAACTATCACATTTACGTGAAAATTTCAAGAGACCATACTGATAGAAAATACTCGTTTTTATAATTTTTGTCATGTTCAAATCCGATACTCAGTGAAGATCGCGAGATAAAATCGATTTACTAATTATTTCAATATATTAAATTCATTTAATCAATTGAACACAAATAATCATCCATTACTTTATTCCCTGTCAGATATTCGATCGACCAAAACTGCCTTCAGTCTAGCACGTCCTGCTAGACTGAAGGCTGGGCATGGCAAATAAACAACTTTACGAACCGTATTGGTGGGAAAGGGGGTATTGGGAGGGAAGGGGGGTATTTGGTGGGCTGAAATCAAAATTGAATAATAACTCTCTAAAAATCAAAGGTACGTGAAAAAGTCAAATTACCGAAAAGACGGATCATTTATTTTTCTACAATAATTATATCTTACTTTTTTTCAAGGGACATGAGACAATTTCTGTTTCCGGTTAAACATATTAAATAAACATTTTCATTCGAAGATAATATTCCTTGATAAAGAAAGGAATCAGAAACTGAACTATCTAGTTTTACCAATCGGAGTCTTCAGTTTTGTCATCACTTACAATTCCTGTCTCATTATAAACATTATCACAGATTGTTTTTCTTTAAGACAAGCACACATCTCTGTGCATAGAAGTTGACTTGAAATACGACTGCAGGAGCCCTTTGTAAGCGATTACAAAGTTCTGGTACCAATTTTTAATTTTCAACTTTCCATCCAAATTTGTAGTGGTAGGAAAAGACAAGGATGCGGTACGATACATCGACGCCACTCCATACTCCATACTGCAGAGGTAGCAAAGCTGCTCTTGTTGGTGGTATATTTTCTGCAACACCCTATTTTTGTATAAAAAACACCGTCTCAACTCTTCCACTGTATACATTCGCTTCTTTTCTGTTGAAAGTAAGTACTCCCTGCAAACATACTTTTCAATGCTCTCGTACATTTCATCTTCGATAAATGAATCACCAAGCGATACCAACGCTCCAAAAACATCATTATCTGCATCCAAGAATCTCTCCTAAAAACATGGTTTTGTTTTGCCTTTGAAAGCCCCACTAATATCAGCACCAGAAATAGCGTGAATTCCCAACAAAGCTGTGTCTCGCTGTGGGCCAAGGGCACTGTACTCCTTACCTAAACATTTCTCTCGTCTAGTTGCTTCTAGAAAGATCATATGGCTGTCTTTTGGTAATTGGGGGTAATTATGGACAGCCAAAATCAATAGAGTGAAAAATTAGCTTCGCATCTGTTTCCTTGTAAAAGCTTTAAACATGTGCTATGTATAATCCAGAAGCTTCTGTAGTTTCTCGGTAGGCAACAACTGCACATATGCCTTTTTTCACTGCTGATGTAAAGAGTGTCCTACTGAGGAATTCGGTGAGTCAGTCTTTGGCCTAAATGTGAGAGTAGTTTCTGTAACATAAGTGCTCTGATATTAGTTTTGCCTCAATCATATATTGGATAGGTGAAATGCCTTTTTTAATACGCGACGAAATCTCAGCTGCCTTCAAAAAATTATTGATATAAGTATCATACACAACATGTATTTAGCAAAATACTCTATACTCTGAGGATACTTTCCTAAAAAATTGATCAGCTGAATCTGAATAGGTTGACACTTGTTTGAGATTGAGCTAGAAACCTACTTTGTGAGAGTTGACTTCATGTGATTACGAAAATTCCGCATTATGCCATACATTCAAAGAGGAATAGTAACGTTAACCTAGCGCAAATAAGTACTTGCTGAAGTCATCCAAGACTGCAATTCACAGATTCCAGTTTGCATTCCTTGTTGAACGATAGAAAGGTAACATGGTGAAAAGCATATCAATTACCATTTTGAATATAGGGGTCGCTTCACTTTCCTCTTTGAATGAACCTTCCAATTTAGTAGAAAGTTCCAAATTCATCCACCTTTCCTTTAATTGATGGATAGAAATAGTAATACTACAACGGACCAGGTATTCCTCATTTCGACAGCTATAGTACCGCATTCCTGTTTCAAATCAGGGTTTTCTTTTGGATATAATGCATTATCCAGCGAGGGTTCTTTGGCCGATAGCCGACCAAAACGGTTTGTGAAGTTGTTTGTTTGTCATGCTCATTCATGTTTTGGGGGAATATCTGACAAAGAATGAATAAAAGAATGATTATCTGTGTTCCATTGAATAATTGAATTTAATATATTGAAATAATTAGTAAATCGATTTCATCTGGCGAACTTCACCTAGTAGCGAATTTGAGCGTGACAATAATACCATAGAAACGAGGATTTTCTATCAGTTTGCTCTCTTGACTTTTTCACATAAATGTGATAGTTACCGAGTTATCACCCGATTTAGATGCTAGCACATCGAACCCCACTTTCCCCCACTTTAAAAACGCCAGTCGCGACACTCAGATGGCCACAAACGCTTTTTGTGTTCCATACGTCCCCCTGAACACCCTTATATAGTTTCCCATACTTAATCATTTACCTGCACACGGGATTACACAACTGTATGGACTACAAGTTAGAGGAAACACAGTTCTTAGATCTCCAATGTCGAATGAGTAGGTTGGAATTATTAATAAATGAATTTGATGAAACGCAAGGTCAAATTGAACAAATAACAGAAAATATTGAAGATTAATTTCTGGAAAGAGAACAATTTGAAAAAATATATTTCTCAAAAATGGATTTAGCTCAAAAAATCACAAGAGATCACACTGAAATTAAATTTAATTCTCCAACCAATAGTATCCATCCGAATGATGTTTAAAATAATAATTCTCTTCCAGTGGTTGATAAACAAAACATGAATAGCATACGTTCGATTACCGTTGATAAATCTTCCAAAGTTTGGTGGAAAATACGATATGAGGTTAGAATTCCTTGATACTTTCGATTCACTGATCCATTCAGATACCTTGTCGCTTATTCAGAAATTCCATTACTTACGTGCGTCTTTAACAGATAGTGCTGCACAAGTTATAAAATCGTTAGAATTTTCTACATTTAATTATGCAGTGGCATGGTCCATTCTTTGTGACAGATACAATAATACACGACTGCTCATAAACCAACACGTTCGATTGTTCGATTGTTCGATTGTTCAATTTGGAAGCTATTCCTAAAGAGTCTGCAACCAAAATTCGTTTACTCATAGACAATTTATCGAAACATTTACGATCCCTTGAACAATTGAAACAACCTGTTGATCAATGGGATACACACATCATATACCTTCAAAAACTCGATGCATTCACATTACGTCAGTAGGAGGAACATAAATCTGATTATGAAATACCAAATTTAAAAATATTTAAATCATTTTTAAAAGCTAGAGCCGCTTTACTTGAAACTATCAATGCAGATAGACATCAAGGTAGTGAATTTAGGCGAGATAGTAATAGTGGTAAAATGAAATTAGGTGTTTCAAAAAATTTGCTGGCAAGTAGCAATGTTTGCTCCTATTGCAATATGAATCACTTTATTTATAATTGTGACGAATTTAAGAAACTTCCTGTACATGAAAAAATTTAATTTTCAAAAAAGGCACATCTGTGCTTGAACGGACTCAAACCTGGACATCAGAATAAGTTATGTCGATTGAGTGGTTGTTCAAGATGTCGTTACAAGCACAATACTTTACTTCATATTGATCAAAGCAAAACTGAATCCCAAGGGGCAGCAAGAAGCCAAGTTGACCAAAGTAGTGAAAATGCTACAAATGTCAATCCTAGCATAAATTTGTCTTCTAGGTGTAATCAACATGTTTTGCTGTCAACTGCCTATATTAAAATCTTTGACAATAAAAATATTTCACATACTGTCAGATCACTTTTAGACAGTGGAAGCCAGTGTAGTTTTATTACAACTGATGTATGTAGGAAATTTGAGTTGCCAACTCAAAAGATTGATTCTTTGGTTTCCATGAATCAATCTATTTCAAAAATAAATGTCTTGTACAAATTGCTTCTCTTCACAATGAATTTAAATGTGAATTACAGTGTCTAGTTTTGTCTGATATTACCGGTTCTGTTCCAAATATCAGACTCAATATTTCACATCGGGATTTACCCAGAAACATAAAGTTGGCTGATCCAAGTTTTTATAGCCCAGGAAAAGTTGATATTTTGATAGGCGTTGGTTTATTTTGGACACTCTTATGTGTCGGTCAATACAACTTAGGTACGGGTAAACCCATATTACAAAAAACAAAATTTGGTTGGGTTATTTCCGGTCCAATTTCTACATATCATAACAAAGTGCCTATTTGCCACATTTCTACAACTTCCGATATCCAGGAACAACTTTCTAAATTTTGGGAGTTAGAGGAATGTTCTGATACCAAACGTTCTCTATCTTCTGAAGAACGTTTTTGCGGAAAACATTTCATTGAAAATTCCAGTCGATTATCTGATGGGAGATTTCAAGGGTCGATTCCATTCAAGGAAAACTTGAGAGAGTTAGGCGATTCTTATGATATGGCTTTGAAAAGATTTTTATCTTTGGAGAAAAAACTTCAAAGAAACACTTCATTCAGAGACACATATATTCGTTATATGTCAGCTTATGAGACTTTGGGATATATGTCAAAAGTCAAAGACTTCGATCAAAACGAAGTTTCTTATTTCATACCGCATCACGGTGTTGTACGTGACAATAGTCTAACAACAAAATTACGTGTTGTTTTTGATGCTTCCGCGCCAACAACAACTGGACTGTCACTAAATAATGAGCAAATGATAGGTGCAACGATACAAGATGATCTTATTTCCATTTTTCGAAAATATAATTTTGTTTTGACAGCTGACATTGAAAAAATGTACTTGCAGGTGTGTATGGACCGGCTCAAAGGCGTTATCAAAGAATTTTCTGGAGATCAGATCCATCTGAACCTGTAAATATCTATAATTTGAAAACTGTGACATTTGGAATGGCATCTTCTCGATTTTTAGCTATTCGAAGTGTCCACCAAATAGCAATCGATTATGAGAAACAAGAACCAATTATTTCGAGAATTATAAAACGCGATTTTTTTTATGTTGATGATTTGTTGAATGGCGCGAGTACATTAAAAGAAGCTGTATACATATATTTGTGATAAATTATCAGCCATTCTCGATAGTGCTTGTTTTCCACTTCGCAAGTGGTATTCTAATGACAAAGGAATCATCGAACATTTGAAAACAGAATACCCAAAATCTGATACAATTCATATTGGACCCACCGAGTGTGCAAAAACTCTTGGTTTGATATGGTCTTTTTCGTCTGATGAGTTGAAGTATAATATAAGTTAAGAATACGAGCATAAACGAATTACCAAGCGAGTCGTCCTCTCAGGTATTGGACAAATATTCGATCCTCTTGGTTTATTAGCTCCTTGTACTATTATTGAAATAATGTTATTGCAAAGAATATGGCTCCAAAAACTGGCATGGGATGAATCTCTTCAAGCAGACATTCACTCCAGTTGGTTGAAATTTAGAAATGAACTTCATTTACTAAATCGATTGTCAATTCCAAGACAGGTCTTGTGCCATGATGCTGTGAATTTAGAATTACATTCAATCTCGGATGCATGCCAATTTGCCTTCGGTGGTTGTGTCTATATGAAATCTACAAACGCAAAAGGCGAATATTTTGTATATCTAGTGTGCGCTAGAAGTAAAGTTACACCACTGAAGACGATAACCATTCTACGACTGGAATTATGTGGAGCATTACTTTCATCTAGATTGGCAAAAAAGGTTATCAGCTCTATAGAACTAAAATTTGATCGTTGTGTATTTTGGTCAGATTCTACAATAGTATTAGGATGGTTAAAACTGCCCCAAATGTTTTGAAGACTTTTGTGGGCAACCGTATATCGGAAATACAAGAAATAACTGGGTTATATGAATGGAAACATGTGCCAACTAGCAGTAACCCTGCTGATTTATTATCGAGAGGTGTGTACCCATCCCAACTGGGAGAATTGAACTTGTGGTGGCATAGACCTCTCTGGTTATCAGAGAAAGACTCATGCTGGCCGGCATTCATATGTAAAGTTGAATAATTACCAGAAATGCGCGATATTGGAACTATTTCATTATCTGTGGCACATGTCAAACTTTCATTTCCATTTAAGAATTTTTCAAGTTTGATCAGATTAAAAAGAGTAGTTGCTCAAATTTTCAAATTTTTATTGAATTGCAAGAAGCCCATATCAGAAAGAAAAATTTCTCTGTCATCATATGACATAGAAAATGCTTTCTATCGATTACTCAAAATCTCTAAAAATCAATCTTTCACACACGAAATATTAATTTTACTTAACAAAAAAGAACTGAATTCAAAGAGTAGCATATGTAATTTAAACCCATTTATCGATGAAAATGGGCAAATGCGCGTTGGTGGTCGATTAGAAAATTCGGATTATGATTAGAAACATCCCATAATACTTTCTTCTTCGCACCATCTAACCAAATTGATATTTTCTTCCGAACATCTTCGATTGTTGCACGCTGGTCCACAGTTATTGCTATCCTCAATTCGAGAATTATTTTGGCCAATTCGCGGTCGTAATTTAGCCAAGCAAACTGTGCGTGTTTGCGTACTGTGTTTTCGAAGAAATCCCAAACCAATAAATCTCCGAATGGAAAATTTACCTGCTCAACGGTTTCAAACAGGTTCAGTTTTTCAAACCACTGGTGTGGACTATGCAGGTCCATATCTAATCAAAAACAAAAAAGGGCGAGGAGGCAAGGTATCAAAATGTTGTATTTCTTTATTTATCTGTTTCTCCACCAAAGCAATCCATTTAGAATTAGTTTCGGAACTAACCACAGAGTCATTCATGCAGGCTTTGCGAAGATTTGTATCACGCCGTGGAAAACCATCCACAATTTTCTCTGATAATATTACGAACTTCGTGGGTGCTCGTTCAAAACTAAATGATTTAGAAAAATTTATTTTAGAAAATAAAAACGAAATATCCGAATCGGTAGCAAATGAATCCATACAATGGAACTTTATTCCACCAAGTGCTCCTTATTTTGGAGGACTGTGGGAAGCAGGGGTGAAATCTATCAAATATCATTTGACGAGGGTAATGGAACAAGCTCATCTCACTTTTGAGGATTTTTATACGTTACTGACACAGGTGGAGGCAGTGGTGTCTTCTTTTCCTTTTATCATCTGAACCCACTTCCACTCACCCCTGCCCACCCCTGCCCACCCCTGCCCACTTCCTAATTGGAAAACCATTGACTTCTGTTCCTGAGCATGACTTCCAAAACATTCCTGATAATCGATTATCTCGATTCGAGAGAATTCAAAAACTGAAGCAGCATTTTTGGGAAAGATGGAATAAATAATATATTTCCCAGTTACAAGAAAGAGTTGAATGGAAAACGAGCAGTGATCACCTGAAGAAGGATCAAATCGTGATCATCAAAGAAGACAACTTACCGGCACTGCAATGGCGATTAGGTCGCATAGTTGAATTGCATCCTGGAAAAGATGGAGTTAGCAGAGTTGCCACCATTATTACGAAAGCAGGGACAGTTCAACGAGCATTCAGCAAAATATATCCACTCCCCGTTCCTCCTAGAGAAACTTCCGTCACTCCTAGAGAAAATTCCATTCCTCCTAGAGAAACTTCCGTTCCTCCTAGAGAAACTTCCGTGCTTGACAAAGAAGATGTTTATTTGTGTTGAAGTTGAAGCCATCAAAATGGGGGCTTATGTTATGAAGAGCTACTGGACTATCAGTGTTTTCTATATTTCCTAAACTCTAAATGATTCAATTTGTCAATGTCACTTAGATTTTTTTTCCGTAGAACAATCGACAATATTATTATATACATAGAAACTGTTTGAATTTGAAATTAAAACTTTACAAAGCAATTTGCAAAAACTTTAGATAAAAAATTACATTTCAAAGACAATAACCAAGTATTCCTTTGGTTATAAACAGATAGTAATACCAACAAATTGACCCAAATTGCTTGCGAGTCGGTCAAGCCTGAGATATGTGCAGTACTATGATCGAACGGCCGCCATCTTTAATGACATCATAGCTCGAAAACGTACCAGGTGGCGGATGTTCACCCACGTCCAAACCACTTGCAGAGACTCCTACTAAGCATTTCTAAAGAAAAATTCTCCATACTCGAATTGTCCCACAGCATCCTAGTCCAGGTCCTGGATTAATGAAAGTAAATGGTAAAGCATAATATTCGGGAAAATAATACATATATACATTTTACCGTACTTTGGGACAGAGTGTTGTTTAAAAATGAAAAATTTGCTTTTCTTCAATAACAAGATTTCTGAATAATTATTTCTTTTAAAATTTGGTAGTGATTTCTCTTTGAAAATTTAAATTCTTCACCTAATACACAAAATTACTAATCTTTTGTTTGAATATCTTGATAACGATAGATTTGATTTAGGTCATCTGATAAATATTCTATGAGAGACCCAACTCCAACAACTTCTTTTCAAAATAATTTTTACTACTGCTACATTGAAAATACCAGGTGTACGCGAACATATTACCTTTTGTTTTTGAAGATAATGGAATGAAATTTGGAGAATCTGAAAACGACATGAAACTTCCGTCATCATCAAAAATGACATAAACTTTCCATTTTTAAGTGGGACACCTAGTATATTTTCACTAATTTTGTGTCCACATGACATTCTGAACACAACCATGTGTCACTTTTTGTAACCAAACTTTTTTTATTTTGAACATTATTTTTCAATCTAGAATCTTTCCTAGCTCGCACACAAATCTGTTGAAGACTTCTAAGGGTTGCGCGTAGGGGTGCAACTGGATGACAGGAATAACAAATGAAAACTGGTTTCAAACAAATTTCTGGTACTCAACCAGATCTTTATTGGAATGAAGCATATTTTAAGACTGAAATAAAATTTGGGTGTGAATCGAATCCGATAGCCTAAGAGGTTAGAATTATGTAGACTTTATCCAAATGATCGAATCTTAGATAAAAACGTTAATAAAATATAATTAAGGATAACTCGGTTGCCCTATAGCGCCTTACCAGTCCTGTAGCCTATCTGAAGGTCTGTCTGTCTGGGTGTCCCTTCTCCTGTCGTCTTCACAAAGGGCCCTTTTGGATGGAAAGGCGAAGAGGGGTTTCCACTGATATTCTGCTTATTCTGTCTTTAAAGGTACGAGTAAAAACTCCACAACAAATATGCTTATCGACAGAGGAAATTGCGGGAAATTAATGATATAATAAGTTTATTTTGTAGTTCCTCCAAACGGGAGATAACTATTTAAAAATACGTAGCGGAATTGGTAGCGAAATATATCGATTCTCGATACACGATCAACCGATGCTAATAAGTTACTGGTAAAATGTTCGCAATTTCTAGGAAAACAAAAACTCACGGAATATCTCTGAGGACCGACGATACAGGGCGTTTTAGGGCAACATATCTGTTCGCGGTACAATGACAATAATAAATGATAAATAATAAATTATACTCTGACTCTTTCCGTAACAGAGTGTATCTAGTAACTTGTCACCAACACAACTGATAGGTATAACAAAATCATTAGGATGTATTGAAAAAAATGAACTTGTCGACAACTTATTTTACCTCGCTTTTACAAAAGTAAAAAGAGAACTAGAAGAACTATTGTGTATGTAGGTGAAGAGATATGTTACTAATTTCGGAATTAATTATTTTGTTTTATCATGTTGGTCACAGGCTTCTAAATGCATTTAACTATCATTTCAATTTTGAGAGATGCTTCTGAGAAAGATCTAACGTAATATTTATAGATATTTTCAAGGAAGTTTGGTTGAAACCTTGAATCAAATTAATCGTAATAAAATGTATTGAATTTTATATGGCAGCACAAAGTATTATTTTCCACAAAATTTTATGAATAAAATTATTGTTGCGAATGTTTCCATAGCCATCTAGGTAAAAACAATAATTTCAAACAAAAAAAAGGTAATATATACAATGAGTTGTCCCATTGAAATATGGAAAATTTATGTCACTTCTGGAGAAACCGGTAGTTGCATAAACCTGAGTCACTTGTTGAAAAATTCAGTTTTATATCGTATACAGATCTTTTAAATTTCATTTAATTATCTTCAGGAACGAAAATATTATAGGGGCGGACACCCGGTATATGAGATGGAATTAAATATAATCTGATACTATCAAACGACGTTGGAACTTGTTGATAGAATGCATTATATGACATATTTAAATAAATACAATTATTTTCGGAGGTTCAGGGTATCTGGCGGGTGAATCGAAAATAGTGGCAACAAGTTTACGGTAGGTACCTCTATTTATACACTATCAGTGGGCCCATACAACAAAACACCTTCTGTAAAAAGGAAACATGGTCTAAAACAGTACTTATCTTATCACTCTTCATAAAACACTCAATACAAATAGTCAAATACCAATATAAACGACAAACAATCACTTTGCACGACGTCAACGCCTGAACGACATCAACACTCATCAACAGAGAGAGTACAGCTCACAGACCAGTTAAAGTCTGTGGTATAGCTATGCTCTAAAGAACACGTTCTTGAAGAGACGAACCGAACCGACAAGAATTGTCCCTAATGTTGGATCTCTACGACTCACGATCACCATCTATCTCTCATAGAACTCCGCAATGTGCGATGTTTTTACGTCTCATGCATAAGTACTAATTTCTTATTCAGGTTACGTTTGGGATAACTTTAGGATAACTTTGAGAACCCGTATTGAGAATTTCTTGTTTTGGTTACATTCGGGATGACTTTAGGAACTCGCAATAAGAGTTTCTTATTCAGGTTACGTCCGGGACAACATTAGGATATCTTTAGGAACTCCCTTTGAGAATTTCTTGTTTTGGTTCCATTCGGGATAACTTTAGGAACTCGCGATGAGAATTTCTTATTCAGGTTACGTTGGGGACATCTATAGAAACTCGCAATGAGATGAAACCTGGCGAATGAAATCTGAGGTCTCCAAGATTTCTGATGGGGACATTGGTGGGAATTTCGGATGGTTACAGCATATTACGATTACCGAGACCACGCAATAGGAGATCGCATACGATACTGATTATAACCTTTTAGAGATTTCGCAGAGAGGTATGTGTTACCTGGGTAGGGTTTGGAATAATGTTGTTACTGGAGACAAATATAGTCTTCAAAACATCAAAGTATTTTGGAAAAGAAAAGTATTTTGATTCAGAATACAAAATGTAACTGACAAAATTTTATTTTATTCAAGACTACATTCTTGTAAACGCAGTAACTTATCGGGGCCAATTGATCATTTGACCCTCTACACTTTCTTGTATAGATTTTTCTTGAATTCAATCAAGTCTTAATTTTCAGACTGTGGAATGTTGATACACACATAAAACCGTATAATAACATATCAGAAACAAAAAAAAAGGAAGACAAAAAATGAAACAGTAAAACGATATATTATTTTTGCTATAAATATTTTCGTTCATTTTGGGACATATCATTATCGCCAGGAAGCCTTTGACCTAAGTTTGCCTGAATTATTTCTACAACTCTCACAACTTTTGGCTGTAACGTATTTACATAAAATGTCGAAACACACTGTTCAAGTGTACAGAAAACGAGTTTCGAGATTCAGAATGCACATTTAGCAATTACTTTTCAATTTCCAGCCAGGCAGTGCTGGTATGAGAATATCACAAAAGTGACATTAAAGCGGGAATATCAATGTTGTCAATCAAATAGATATGTGGTTTTGCTGATAGACAATTTCCATTTTGCTAATTGAGGCATAATTGAGGGGATGTAGAGTGATTTTCGAATTTAATTTCGACGGTAAGTTGAGGTCAGGAATTTGTATGAAAATGTCAATCAATAAAATATTTCGATTTTTGTCTTTTATTTTCCGAATGCCCAAACAAAATGAAAATTTTCCACTATGCCACATTGTCGATGAATATCATATTTGACAACATTTCTATATCATATGAGGAAAACATTGAAACAATCAATGGCAATTTTTTGTTAACAGGGTATGTCAACTATTGAAGTTCTAGAGGCACTGCAACCAAGAGAGCATATGGTTCGAAGGTACTGGATATATCACATGGGCACTGTTTTTGAAATCTTGTACACTTCTCTTTCAGCCAAGTCGTAGACATTCCTTTACAGTTTCACTTCCTCTCTCCGTTACTATTCCTGATACTGTTTCCAGGAAAACACTTTCGATATATTTCATGAAAGACTTACATGATATCCCAAATATTCATGGATATTCTCTATATTATATTTTCACAATTTTTTTTTCTGCACTCAAATATTAAGTGAAGAAAGATTCAGAATCATCGTGCTTTTTCCGTGAGATTGAACTTTCATTTCACCTACTTCCTCAAGGTGGCAAGTTTCTGTTTCAACCATGGAACATTTCTGGTGGTACAGTTGTCATACTCATTCTCAAACAATCGCGTACTGCAGTTGTTTCGCTGCTTTATCCAACTCAGCTGACTTCTTCATCTTTGAGATAATGCTCTACTGATAGAAATCCCGGTGTGTGATAAGCCTCGTTCCAGGGATATTGGAAACGAATGTGTGATCGGAACAAAATTATTCATTTTCCACTAAAATATATCAGGGGAGACTATTGTATTCTGGACCACGATTAACACTTACGATTTTCAAAACACATTGGTTTGATTGAAAATATCGAAACAGTATTTTTGTATATCATAAGACCCATGAATTTAATCTATTAAACTTTCAAAATATTTTGAGCATGATTTTGCTTGGCAAATAGTTGAATGCACAATAATTTAATAAAATCCCGAGACCACGAAGCGGTCGAAGTGTTTTATTTTGAAATTATTGTGCATGAAATAATATATCAAAAAGCATAATCATGCGAAACATATTTTGATAGTTTAATCCTTTAAAATTTATAGGTCGTGTGATGAACGACAAGATTATTTCTTTAAATTAAAACCAACAACAAAGAATTTCATTGATAATGAACGCCGACGTTTTCTAACCATTTTTTTATCATAAGTACATTGAGAAAATTATTATTATTAAATTTTGTATCCGTACAGTTGTAATAAGAATTGCAATTTGTATGGGTCACAAAAAATGTTTGTTTTTCATTGCTATTTATATTAGGTGAGACATTGGTATTTGATGAAGACGATTGGGCAGATGAAGCTGGTACAGAGACTGCCAAATTGTTGGCAGTTGTTGATAGACCGGTTGTTTCAATATCATACATGTTTCTCATTTTGTTAATAATATTCAGATGATGAGTGGGATCTATTTGAAGATATGGTTTAAGTAGCGAAGTGGTCGAGGTGTTAGAGCGTTTGGCTTCCACCCAGACGGTCCGGGTTCGATCCCAGGTCGTGTGTCACTGAGCTGAAGTGGTTCGGATTCCACTTTTATTTAAACTGTAGGTCCCGGATCTCCCTTGCTCGCATAAGCTCTGCTTTTGAGGGGTTTTCTCCGAAAACCTGGGAGTTTCGTAAAAACAAATTTTACAATAGAAGATGCGCTCTTATGTACTGCGATTTTGATTAGTTGCCGTCCTTCAACTCCACTTTCAGCTAGCTTACTAACTGCTGTTGATCGGTTAGAATGATTAGTTATTTTTTCTTTCTTTATTCCTATCAGGCCATTTTTGTACCAGGTATTAGATTCGGGTCTTTTCCAAAAATGATGCAGGGTTAAGAATATCCGATTTATTATTATTGCATCTTTTGCTGAGAAGCTTTTTAAATGTTCTTACAAGGCACATATTTGTTTCAGTAGTATCCTTGTGTAGTTTTAGTGAATATGGGGTTGTATTCTATTATACCTTCAACAAGAAAAAAAAAAATTCCTTTAGACAGAAATGCTTTTCAACACTGTATCTGTAGAATTTCCTTCATGGTCGACTTTTTCTTTGAAGTAACTTATTAGACGGAAAGTCGCTTCGCCACCTCTCCACGCTAATTCAACGGCTATTATATGGTTGAGTTTTTTTTTGAACTCCCTCGGGAGTATTCTCGTCCCATAACTCAACTATTTTCAGATGTTCTTCATCACTTAAGCAGAAAAGCATTCCTTTCTTTCAATTGGATTTTGTTGCAGAATTCTGCATTTAGCATTTCTTGAATCTCTGGCAGTTTTGAAAACTATATCTTTAAATGGTTCGAAATCACATTATATTGAACGTAGTACATTTCGTGCGGTTTTTAGTTTTTTTTTGCTACGATATTCCACATTGTCTTCACCACACCTCCTTTATAATCCGTTCCGTCTTTCTTCGGTAAATTAAACCCCCAGTCTCTCAATATTACAGCTAAGTCATCAATTCTGGTATCTCCATTGAAAGGGTAACCTTTTGTCTTACAAAAGTCGGAAAACTGTAGCCATACAGAAGCATGGGTTTTCATAGTGTTTACTGGTGTACCATTATGAATTGCCATATCGATATTTTCACAGGAAATATTACTGAAACGAGAGTTCCTTTTTGCTTAAGCTTTAAACGAGACGTTTCAGAATCACACGCTTCGCTGATGATGTTTGTTTATATATCAGTTTGGTGCATCCCAACAATGCATTTCAAATTCTGACGTATTTTCGTTGCTATATGTCGAAATAGTCGTCTAGAAATCCTACCGAAAATGGAGTTTTCACTGATGAAAATCAATATTAGGTCATTCAAACGATTAAGAAATCATTGTTTTTTTATAAACTGTTGCCAAGAATAGCAGGAATCCCTGAAAAATTACACAACAAAAACCAATGTGGAGGACGAAAATTTAATCGTGATTAAACAGCTCTTGATAATTAATTACCAATTTAAACAAAATACATTCGAAAAATGGTGGTGTCTGATTGGTCCATTTCATCATGAATGAAATAATCTGCAATATAGCACAATTATTCCTACACCTACATATTTTTTTTTATATTCGAAAAACGAACAGTTAAACAATAATATATAAAATATACAGGGTGTCCGGTAAACCTTGTACAATATTGAAACTGGTGAAAGACCAGGTCATGACTGTTCAGATTATCGGAATTCTACCTCGGTAAAAATCTCACTGTTTTCGAGATTATGAGCATTTTTTTCTGGGAAATCACTACCTCAGCCTGGATTTTTAACTGCCGTGTCTACACATTGAGACCAATTCAAATATCTTTGCTGCTGAAGATTACTGATGAGTGATGCTTTCAGACGTTCGAAACAGTTTTTCAGAAAACGATACAATTTTTCAAGAAATTAGGGTAAAATGCCAGATTTGAGTTTCACCAATTTTTTTAACACAGTTTGACATTATTTAAAAAAAAAACATTACCAAGTGAAAGTGGATATTCATTAGGTACAAAAGAATGCCTGTTTTGTCCAGACTCTACCATGGTAAAAAACAAACGATCATTATTTTTTGAAGGAGTAGAATTTCGATTATATTAGAGTGTGATGTTATTCTGAGCTAAAATAACTCCATTAGACTTTGTCAGTAGTGTCTTTAATGTTTATCCTATCAGGAAGAAATGATTGAATAATCATAAGTAATAACAAATCAACTACTTAGAAGCTTTCAATGAGATGTAAAGAAGTAAATACTAATTCAACTTTTTTTTTTTTAATCAACATGCATTATAAACCACAATAACGATTATTCGACATCGCACTGAATAATATTACAAAAATGTAATTTTCCATCCACTCGTACGCAGAGACATCTCTTCAAAAAAAACCTTTTCAAATGCGCTATAGGTTATAGCTCCCAAATCAGCGATTCTCTGAGCGGCATTGTGCAATCGGATATCGTTCTGCTTAAAGCGCTGGTGCAGCAGTTGCACTACCTCCACATTCACCATAAATATAGTGCATATGCGCATATTCTCGGGGAGTATAACGTGTGTACGGCATGACAAAGAGATAAATACCACTGAATGAAACAAGCGGAATAATTTCAAAAAAACTACGACAGAAGTCACAAGTTGTTCAAACAAAATATGACAGCCACCTACTAGATTTTTTCAATTCTATTTACAGAAGATCCGTTGATGCATAATGCTGTATTTTATTTCTCCATTAGGAAACTATTTCTTCTACGGACACAACACAGGAGTTAGAAAAGTTTTAAATTTTCGACAAGGATTCACCTCCTAAAAATTTTTGCACTTATTTGGTTACACCCTGTAAATCTGTCGGTCTCAGAAATTTTTTTGGAATCTGGATGTTGGACAATTGCGACATTCATCACAAGAATTCGTATTAATCGGTGCCATGTCGGACAATCGACATTTCATTTCGATTATTTTATTAGGTCTAATTACATGAAGAGTTAATTTTATTGGCATATTATTTAATGCTATTTCTTCATTCTTAATAATCATTTCCACATTTCATCTTGATAAAATTGGAATAAAATAACTTTTGGGAGTAAGTATAAAAGTGGAAGCCTGGAATAAACCTACGCCTAATTCAATGGAAATCGTTTCCTCAAAAAATAATTAGGTAACTACTTATAGTTTGTTTAATACCATGGTAGAGTCTGAACAAAATGAGCATTATTTTGAAATGAATGTCTACTTTCAATTGGTTATGTTTCTTTCAGACAATACTGTCAAACTTTTTAAAAAAAAATGTATGAAACTCAAATTTCTCATTTTACCCTCATTTCTTGAAAAAAATTTTACTTTCTAAAAAACTGTTCTGTACTTCTGAAAGCATCACTCATCAGTAATCTTCAACAGCAAAGATATTCGAAATTGTCTCAATTTGTATACATGGCACTCAAAAATCCAAGGTTAGGTAACGATTTTCCAGAAATTCTTAAAATGCCCATTATCTCGAAAACGGTGATATTTTAACTGAGGTGAAATTTCGATATTCTGAACAGTCATGACCTGGTCTATCACCAGTTTCAATGATGTACAAGGTTTACCGGACACCCTGTCTAATGAAAAAATATTAATGAAAAGTGATCTGTGCGAATGCAAAACTGTAGACTATGAAAATCCATCCATTGAGACGAGTCGGATAACACTATGAGACTTGAAACTACTGCGGAATAATTCTAACTATTGCGGGAGGATTAGTGTAGCCCAAATTATTCCAACTTCGGAGTGAGTTCAGGAGGTTTTATCTGCTCACCTCCTGGGGGTATATTCTCGAGTTCATGCGAAATCATTTTCAAACGTTTGAAGTAACATAGAGCGATACAAACACTACGCATTGGTAAGAGATACAACATTGAAATCGTATACGTTGAAACTCGAGAATAGACGCCCTGAGGTAACTTAGTTACAGATATCATTTCATTCTGTGGGTTTTTGATGCGGAGCGAATTGATTTGTATTCATCAAGCTTTCCTAGGGTTCACCAGTTGATTTCTTCATTTGTGTTATTTTTCGTATTCTTCGATCAAACCTACTAGAATGTTGGTTTGATCATTCTACCTTTGATGTAGATTATTTTCTAGTTGGTAAGTACAATGAGCATTTGCTATTGATTATATTGACTATTCAGTGGACCACTCAGGAGCAACTCTCAGTAGTTTCGATAGGACTTATGCAAGGTCAGAGGAACGATGATTTTCTCCATCAACATGCGAAATTCATTCATGAGCCTTCTGCGCTCACAGTAACTTGGCTGCGCTCACAGTAACTTTGCTGATTCGGATTATCCACTACAGTGTAGTCTCTTAAAACCGCCAACTTCGTTCTATAAGTTTCAAGCTGTGGACAAAATGTTAGGGGTTGAGTGAGAAAACTCACCGTATAGTGATCCATTCAAATGATTGAGAAAAAGCCGATTTTCGATCGATGCCAGTTGATGCATTATCATAAGTGAAAGAAATTTAAAGTATTGTCGTTTCTTGTTAATTTTTTAAAAGTCAAATGACTTTCACTACTTCCTTTATAGTTTCAACAATATTCTTCATCGTGAGAATTGAGTACAGCAATCTTTTCATTTCTCTCCTATTTGAGCACAAAGTTTCTAAAATACTTCTCAATAGACAAAACTGAATTTGAAGGCATATTTGTAAGGAAATATTCAAATAAAATTTTTCAAATTCAGATCTCGTTGTTAATTTCAAGTGTACTATACAAATACTTCTTCGAAGTTTTCTTATATTCTATTCAACTGTACAGGTAAATGATTACGAAGCCCTACATCTCATTAGGAAATAAATGTGTTATCGTCAGTAACTCCCAACTATTATACCTGAATGAGCTTATGAAGTTGGTTCGTTAGGTGATGAGAGAGAGGAAGTGATTTAACAACCATATAATGTTCCAACTGTCGTAATTATTAGTTCGTCAAAGTTGTGAAGTTGACCTTTCAATCCATTAAAAGTTGCTGAGTGCCACTCCTATGTAGTGTGCTTTGACTCTCACCGTAACCAATTCTGCATCGCTACAGGCGGTGAAAATGCGATAATAAAATTTTTAAAGTCTACTGAGAACAGTAAATCAATTGTGAACACGCGAAGAGGGTTCTCTTCCGTAGTGTTTTATATTTATGGCCATTCCTGTGTGAAAATTGGCCAGTCGATGGGGGATTAACTCATTTTCAATTACTTGGAGCATTTTTTTCCTCAATTTGTTTTCAGTTTTCGGTTCAGCTCAACCTATTCAAAAATGCAATGAAATTGAGAACGACATTGAAAACTGCGTTTTCAAATTTTGGAAGAATTATAATAAAACGATAATCAGGTGAAATAGAGTTTCATCACAGCTGAAAGGTACTGTTAACTGTTAGGCCGAGCGGTGCCTTTGTCAGTATTATATATCAGCGCCTACATTAGAAAATTATATATTTTCTTACCTATCAAGTCTTACTTTTTGGCAAGCCACATCAGGAAGCTGTTACCAGTTCTGCACACATGCTACTTTTAAGTAATCAAGTTATCTAATTTATTATTTATTTTTTTATTCTAGTTTATCAACCATTGAGGTTATTAGTGGGGTACATTATGTCATCACATATCATATCATATTTTATCAAAAACATTAATTGAATTAAAGAATGACAGTGAGCTAGTAACATTTTTATGGCACAGAATCGTTTGTAGATCGCTGGGAAGTCTTGCCGCTTTTCTTTGTTGCTGGTAGGAAGGACATTCTATCAGGATGTGCTTCACATTCTACAGGTGATGCACATATTAGATAGGTCCTTTTTGATGGGATATTGTTGTGTAATTCTCGTGTGACCTATGGGGGGTCGTGATACGATAACTTGTTGTTTTCTAGGTAGTCCAATGTATTGTGTGTGATTTAGCTCTGGGTTTATTTGGTATAACTTGTTATTTGCATTTCTATGTTTCTATCTCTTACTCCATAGCCATATAGATCCATAGCTCGTATTGCCAAAAATATTGCCTTTCATGTTCAGGTGTGGGATTTTGCTTACGATGGTAAAATGTGGATTCATGTTGGCATTTTTAGCAACTCTGTCTGCTCTCTCATTGCCAGTGACACTAATGTGAGATGGAATCCATTGGGGTATACTTGTTGGATGCCTTGGATAGAGCTTGATAGTAAAGTATCTATGACACTTCTAAAACATCTCTTATGTAAATTAACACGGGAAAACGCCAAGCTCAGAATTAGCGAAAATTGGCGAATTCAAGGTCACGCGCTCGCTGCTCTGCCGTCAGTGTGTGACGTAGTCGAGCTGATCCGCCGTGTAGATAACGAGGTTGCCAGTACCCAGCGCGGAGAACAATTATAGATGAAATAATTAGAATAATAATAATGATGTTTGAGAAAATAGAATTATAGAAAAAACAAGTATGAGAGAAAAAAAGATGGCGGCGCCTGATTGGTCAACACACATCATGGGACGACACACACATTTGAAACAACTACTTGCCCATACAGAGAATGGATTACATCCGACATTTTCTCGATGAGAGTGTGTTTACATTTATCTGTCAACTGTCATTTGCAAAAAGATTAGTTAAAGAAAAAACATGGCGGTCGGTTATCAAATGGTATACAGGGTGTACCATCATGTTATTCAAG
Organism: Chrysolina oricalcia; assembly: GCA_944452925.2. Classification (NCBI taxonomy): domain Eukaryota; kingdom Metazoa; phylum Arthropoda; class Insecta; order Coleoptera; family Chrysomelidae; genus Chrysolina; species Chrysolina oricalcia. Next base: position 35,135,393 of record OX101812.2, read on the forward strand.
AGGAAAAAACATGGCGGCTGCTCGGTAAATGGTATACAGGGTGTTTCAAAACAGTTAATTAGGAGAAAAACATTTATCATTTGACAGAAAAAAAAACATGGGGTCTTTTTGTCAAAAGCTATACAGGGTGTACCAATAAATGATGTAAACAAAAAAAATATGGCCCCCGCTGTCAAAGAAAACACGTGCCATTGGGGGTATGGAGGATTCACAATGTTTTCGTGATGGGGTCCGTCATTTTCAAAGTGCGATACCAATTCGTTTTCAAGGAATACATCAGAGCCATCTGTCGTTCAATATATACATTAATGATATTTTGGATCTGTACGAATCATCAAAAAATAAGCACTTCCGGTTTCAAAAAATTAAGATAGAAGAAAAGTAATAGTAAATTCAGATTACCCACATCGAGGAGAGTCCAAATCTGCAATAAAATGGCTACTTCCGGTCCGAACCGGAAATGACACTTCCAGTCGCCCGATTGGGATGATTTTGACATCAATAGATTCGTTTGGAAGTCAAGAAACATTTTTAAGCATTTTCCGAGGTCAAAAGGGCATAGGAGGCTATCTTCGTTATTAGTAAAGTTACAGAAACGTGCGGGTACTCTAAGAAGACAACTTTCATGGGAGATCAAGAAAATAATAGAATTTGCGTACGTCAATTGCCATAAGGGCCGTAAACCGCACATATTAATGTGTTATGTACTTATTGCTTAAATCTTAGAAGCTGATTCGTAAAAGTTTGTCACTTTTCAAAAACAGTCTAAAATTAAACCATAAAAACTGTAAGTTTACATGTTATTCTTATGGAGATTTGACATTTCAAAATTGCTTAAAATGAGCGTTTTCGCGTCCCAAAAAAAAAAACAACTGAAATTTGAAACGCTGAAACATGTAAAAATGCGATCATAATATGCGTTTTTCGCATTCCAAAAATCATCTAAAATTTGAAACGTTGAAACAGGCAAAAATGTGACCACCGCATTCCAAAAAAACAGTCTAAAATTAAACCATAAAAACTGTGGTGTTTCAAAATACAACATTTAAGAGGAAAAAACAACCGGGTTTCTCAAAAAATGCCTCATTTAAGAGAGAAAAACAACGGGGTGTCTCAAAATACGTCACTTAAGAGGAAAAATATGACGACTGCTTGTCAAATGCTATACCGGGTGTACCAACATATGAATTAAGAGAAAAAACATGGTCGCCTCTGTCATTTGCCAACTGTTAGGTGGAAAATGGATCAAAGAAAAATGTATCATTGGAAATATGAGGATTCGAAACAACGACATACCCATACATAGAGATTGAATTACATCTGTCATCTATGTGATGTTCTTCGACGAGGGTGTTTATATTCGTCAGTCAACTGTCATCTGTCATTTCAAAAAAGGTTCGTTAAAGAAAAAAATGATGGTGGCTCTGGATTAGCCACATACATCATGAAAAATACTTGCCCATACAAAGAGATTGAATTACATCTGTGTGTATTGTTTGTTAAAGAAAAAATCAATGCAGCGTTTATATTTCATTGTACAGGGTGCCTCATAAACGGTATCATGATCGGGTCTGACATTTTCAACGTGAGATACCCATCAGTTTGTGGCGCCCGATAAACAAAAATGTCAGCCAAAATCCAAATAATATGCCGTATCTCCGAAATTACTTGACACTGCCGAAAATTTCATTGGGATTTTTTTTGTTCAGGAGACTAGGTATAGCGTTTCAAAAAACCTCAACGCGGCAGGCAGATAGGAGACAGACAGATTGATAGATATTCTATTTTGTTTATGTATGGAGGAGTTATTTTTTCAGGGTGAATAATCGATATAACCTCATAAAACGTCTATTTTAGTAGCATTTGTGCATGTTTTACCATTTTAAATTTTTGTCATTTTTTTTTTAATGTGAAAAAGGCTTATTGTGGTCACATTTTCGCATGTTTTAACGTTTAAAATTTGATGTGTTTTTTCGAACGCGAAAACGAACATTTTGAGCAATTTTGAAATGCCTATTGTCCATAAGAATTACATGTAAAAGTGTATTTTTAGCGTTCGTAATTTTATTCATTTTTTGGAACGTGAAAACGCGTGTTTTCGTTACATATTTTTATGCGTTTCAGCGTTGGTAATTTTAGGTCTTTTTTGGAACGCGAAAAACGTCTATTTTATCACATTTTTGCATGTTTTTTTATTGAACCGTTCAGTCTTCCGTCCGACTGTTTATTTAGAAAAAACAAAAAATATATGTCAGCGTTCTTCGTTTTCGCTAGCGTTATTTCTTCAACATAAAGTGAGGTTAGATAAAAACGCGATATGTAGCTGTATGGTTATGTTCAGTATGGTTGAGTATGTTGGTGTATGTCACAGTATGCCGTACTTACGCTAAACGCGGTGTGTGTCGTCGTATGTCGTAGTATGGGTATGTTCGGTATGTCACCGTTTGTCGTTGTATGGATATGTTCGGTATGGTTCGGTTTGTCGCAGTGTGTCGCAGTATATCGCAGTATGGATATGTTCGGTGTGGTTTGGTTTGTCACCGTATGGTGCAGTATGGGTATGTTCGGTATGTCACAGTATGTAGCAGTATGGTGCAGTTATGTATATATAGACTTGATGAAATGTAGACAATTCAGTTGTGTTCAATATGTTGCACCGAACAGTTTGTGAAAATATAGAGGTGGAGGGTAGTAATCATGGGAAACAGCAAAAAATGATCGAGTCTGATACTTATGGGCTCCGTTTCGAGGACGGATATGTTATTGGTAATATCCCAGTACGTTATGAAAATGATAGAGTGGTTGTACATGACAAAAGTTTTGTTCTAACAGAGGGTTTACTGCAATTGTTATGGAAACGAGTACCTCAGCATTACAATGCAGAAGATTTGACAGCATATAAAAATATTTTAATGATGACTAATGCTCACAAACAAAGATATAACCCAGATGAACCTGTGAACGCCAACAGTTCGTGGAAATATCGGAATATTATATCCATACTGTTCCCACCTAAAAGAAGAAGGAAGAAGCATTTATCATGCAATACCCAGTTTGAACATCGGAGCAATATCCAAACACCCTCCTATATTGATAACAATGAAGCAATGAAAAGTGATATGGGGCAACTCAACGAATATTTCGTTTTCAATAGATATTGAAATTATGATGTGTGTTTTATTTCTAATCAACTTTCATTTATGTACTATTTAAATAACACTTTGCTTAATTAATAATAATTTCAAATATTAAAGGAATCGCACGTGAAATGTAATGATGTATGAAATTGTCTGGAAAAAATGTACTCATTCCACATGATGATAAGTCCGTTTCCACATCACCCAGGAGGTAGGACTACCAATGCGTTACCCTTTTTTTATTGTGGAAGACTCCCCATTAGGCATAGCATAACCACCAATCAAATTTTACGAAAATTATCTTCGATCTTACTACTGAAAATAATTTGCTTATGTAGCCAATACAAATTTTATCATTGTGGGAGTGAATAGAAATACTCAATATAAAGTTAGGTATAAAAACATAGTAAGTATGCATATGGGTAATAAAATTTTATTCAGCAGTCGTTTCCAATGTTCATGCTATAGGATTAGTTCATCTAATTGGATATTAATATCGAATTGATGTAAAGTAAGTACATCAATGATGAAACAATGGTGGTCAGTTAATGAAAATATCATGATGAGGTGTAGTTAAAATACAAGGAGCGAATACACAGGTTCCCAAGTTTAGTTAGGAGATATTCTTCAAACCTTGCTTATTTTTTTTGCGAATACAAGGAGTGAATACACAGGTTCCCAAGTTTAGTTAGGAGATATTCTTCAAACCTTGTTCATTTTTTTGCGGATACAAGGAGTGAATACACAGGTTCCCAAGTTTAGTTAGGAGATATTCTTCAAACCTTGCTTATTTTTTGGGGATACAGGGAGTGAACACACAGGTTCCTATCATTGATGTTTTTACTTTACAACAATCGATTGTAATATCCGAATAGTCAAAATAAATACCTTTAATGCATGTACTTTTGAAAAGGACTACTGTTTGAGTATGACGTGAAAGTTTATGTCTGAGTAAATACGGCAAACTACGAAGAAGGACTATATGAGTTTACTAGAGCAAAGTTTCAATCTTAGGAATGTTATCGTCTCCCAGACTAAATGTTATGTTATTTCGAACATCGTCATGATAAAAAATATTAGAGAGTGTTATCAACATCCATCGCCTCTTCTAGCGGGATTAAATAATGTCCCCATGGCAATGTTTCATTAGTTCCCGGAATCAGGTAGCGTTTGTCATCTTCGGGTGAAAGGGCGATCTTCTCTTGAACGATGGAGTGTACTTGATGTTTTTCAGAGCGAATCAAATTCTGGCGTACAATCTTTTTCTCGCAGCTGTCGAGACATTCGATATAGTCTTCAAACGTAATCGTCGTTTTCACCACAGACGATTTCACGCCCTTTGCTTTCTTGGTGCTCCCCAAATTTTTCAATTCCATCACAATTTCATCTTCATCATAACCATCTTCACACAATTTTTTCCTCCTCTCCTCATTATCAGCCTCAGTTGTCAGCACCTTTGTTGCATACAATTTGGATCGAAGACCAACATAGTCCGTCATAGGAACGCCATTATTTTCATCCTTCATCATACCCAGCACTTTTTTGTTGACCTGAGGAATTCCATAAATGTTATCGGATGGATAGTCCGAAGTATCGAAACGAGTATGGCAGTCTCTCATCGTAACTTCATAAGGGTCTTGACGCAGCTCATATATGAGGGAATCGGTGTCCGTATACATAACAGTACAATCCTCACCAAAACGTTCTCTCATATAGCCATAGTGGAAGTCGTAGATGGTAGTCTTTGCTAAATCCAAAATAGCTTGTCCCACATAGATAGGCTTGTTGAGATAAATTTGTAGTTTGTTAAGCTCCACAGCCACCAAGTTTTCTTTAAAGATGGTACAATTTTTGAATTCCGGTTTGGCGATGTAGGCTTCAGCACCATATCGTCCACTCCATTCGGTGAGGAGGCGGATGTTGACCCTCTTCCGGACGTTCTCCATAGTTTTACAGAAGACTGCGTTATTCATCAACTTATACAAGTTTTTTTCAAACTCATTGGTGGCTTTCTTGCGGAGCTCGGTGTTTAAGTCAATATAGGACTTCAGCCATGGTGATTGTTTAAATTTCAACACGCGATGAATTTTCTTCAATACTAAGCCATGCTCCAACGCTTGTTTCAATGCTCTATAGTGAATGACATATTTCTCTTTCGACTGTAAAGTGGCCATCAATTTTGTAAGTTCTTTGGGGGACTTAGGAGGCTTGCCAGTTTTAGGGTTTATATGTTCGGGGCAAAATGGAATATCCTTGTGCTTATCGTGCAAGTGTTTGGGATATTCCAAATCCACCTCCAATATGTATCCCACATCAGCATCATCAGCAATTGAGGTGACATTGATGTTAGTGTCAGCCCATTCAAACCCTCCATAAGGAAGGTACTGAGACATAGCCCAACCGTATTGATTATTTACATCAAAGTACATCAGAAAAGTTGAGGGTTTGGATGGGTTATAGCTGTTAGGCATGTATTTATTGTTTGCGTGAGCTCGTCTTTTTGAGCAATCTTGACTCAGACCTCCTCGTATCCCCCGCTCTACAAAGAGGAACATGTCGACATCAGTGAGAAGTTCGAACTCAATCCCAGTGTACTTCATCATGGCGTCCCACGTGTAACCAGGCAAAGTAAAATAGTGGGCGGGGTCTAGTTTATGGGACTTGAGGATGCAGGTTCTGAACGTTTCGAAGACATCCGACAACAGGAGAATATCAGTCTTCATATATAAGTCCACATATTCACCTAGATTTTGACACTTTAAGGTGGTCCATACAACTTGAGCTCGTTGATAAAGACGACGGGGGCAGGGCTTATTTTCCAATTTGTTAAAAAATGTATCTTGAGATGGTAAAGCTGCCTCATCAAATCGATCAAAAGAATCAATATAATCGTAAGGCATGACTCCTTTTTTCGTAAGCAATTTGAACTGATCTTCAGAAAGGCCGGAAAACTGAGATTTCAAATTGGGGAACTCTGGAAGATATGATGCTAATTTATCTAAGGAAGGTGCCATAAAACGGAAACTGTCGATGAATCTGAATTGGATGGGAGTCTCATCAACGTGCTTCGTGAAGGATATGTACTTCTCTTTGGTGATAGGCAGCAGATCAACTCAAATTATGGAAAACAACGGGAACAGTATGAGAGTCCTTGTAGTTGATATTGCACCCTTCATGAGCAGCTCCCCTGTAGTTATTTCCGGCAATCAGGTGGTTGTGATCCCTTACCTTTTTACATTCTGGAGTGAAAGGCTGCTCGCAAATATGACAATGGGTGGCAAGTTTAAATTGGGCTTCTTGCACCCATGTCATATTTATATCATACGGACACCAAAACACAGAGGCCAAATCTTCAGCTAATTGAGCCATCTCATCAGCGAACCACGCCATGCAGTCCTGCCCACGATGACACCGGTAGAAAGAAAGGGAGTCATCATAGGAGCATTTCATGTAGTATCCGACGGCAGCTGGAACGTGGTGCTGAGGCTTCTTAGGATTATCACTCCTCTCCAACACACTCTCCAAGTCTGCATACACCAAGAATGGAGCCTTTTCTTTATTTTTAAAATTTTTAAACTTCAAGGTGTTTTTCCCAGCTTCCGGCATTTTTATAGCAGTTTCATTCAGTTTCTTGCAATCCTCGAGGTGTTTGTCGAGCTTTTGTTCGCTATAGAAATAATGAAGACATCTGTCACAAAAATACTTTTGACCCATATGTTTGCTCAGTTGACTGGAAAGAAGCCTCGATAAACTTTTGATCCATACAAAATGGTATTTTGTAGGAGCAAAATCATCACAGTATTTATCCTGCACCAGAAGCAAATTCACATGCCTCTCCTTCTTATCTTTAGTCAAATAGGATGGAAGAGTTTCAAAGGATTTCTTCGTCTTTTGAAGGATATATATATTAATAGAGATATCGTTCTGCTTCTCAAATCTAGGGATTTGCCCGATAGTCATTGGAAACTGGATCCCTTTCAACTTTAAAACCTTCGAGTAGTGAGGGTAATTACTGATTCTATGGGGATTATTCTCCATTGGATACAGAGCTGAAGTAACGGCCCACGCAAAACATGCCTGGTCATCATTCTTGACATTGACGCAGGCATGCTTTTTTTTAATCTGAGGAGGTAGTTCGATGTACGAAGATCCAAGTTGTGGGGTGAACTTGTTGATGTTCACCCCCAAATTGACTACTTTCTTCAAAGCCCAGCCACTATCACGTTCTTGGAACTCCTCAAGCTCTTTTGCGATAGGAGCAATAATCTTAGTATCAAACCATCCATCCAGATTGGTGTCTTGATAAATTGGAGAGTTGGTGGTAGTGAAGTATTTGTATTCCTTCAGTACACTAGCACCCTTCAGCACCTCGAATTCGCCACAAAAAACCATGTTGACTTTCACCGATCCATCCTTTTTGAGAGCATTTTTAATTCTATTTTTGAATATGGCTTTGGAATCAATTAGGAATGATCGTGGATCCTTGTGTTTAAGGTTGGAAATAACGCCAGTTCTGATTCGACTATTGAAGGCTGACTCTGTATCTTCCCAACAAACACGATCTCTTGCAGTTTCAGGTCGTGAAGAATGCCCTGCCCCCTTCTTCTGCGCCGCTTTGATTTGGGTACGCATCGTCTTTATATTACGCAAGCAGGCCTCCAGATGTTGTTTCTCACCAATTGATTTCGCACCTCGCATAGCATCCTTAATCCTCTTTATCCCCTTAGCGCACTCATATAATCCTTCTCTAGCCACCTTGTCATCATACTGAGGCGATATAAGCCCCAATATAGCGGCAATATGACGCACTAGATCACTGAATAGACTCATAATCAATGAAACAAATGAAAAATCAAAAAAATTAAAAATCACACAATGTTCACCAAATTGAAAATATCTCACCACACGTCTGCACTATACAGCGATCTGAAATAAAATGATGAGAATTATAAAAAAGTCTGATGTTGAACGTTCAACGTTCTAAAGTAGACCGATGCAATTCATTGGAGCTCAGCATAATGTAAACTCAGGTCGGACGGAAGACTGAACGCTTTATAAAAGGGTGGGGGTAAGAAAAATCTTTCAGATGAAAAACTGAACTGTTTCAAAAGACCCCCAGTTTGTAAAAATTTGTTTTTCAATTAACATACGAATACATATAAAAGTGCTGCATTTGCCATATATCGAGGTATTTGTAACATTTTTATATATTGAATGCCATAAGAATGCATGTAAAATGCTGCATGTCACTTGACACATGAAATTGAAAAATGAAATTCTCGAAAAACTATGTTTTAAACGTCTAATAAAAAGGAGTGGGGGTAAATATTAATGGTTTATTTGATGAAACATTTTTTCAAACGACTCGAAAGGCACTCAGTTTATAATAATTTGTGCTTCAGTTAACATAAGAATACATATAAAAGTGCTGCAATGGTCATATATCGTGATATTTGTAACATTTTTATTCCTGATTACCATAAGAATGCATGCAAAATGCTGCATGTCACTTGACATATGAAATTGAAAGATGAAATTCTCGAAAAACTATGTTTTTAACGTCTAATAAAAATGGTGGGGGGTAAATATTAATGGTTTATTCGATAGACAAAGTTTTTTAGATGGAAATATTAATGTTTCAAAAGGCCTTCAGTTTATAAAGAATGTATGCTTCAGTTAGCATAAGAATACATATAAAAGTGGCGTATATATCATAATATCGAGATATTTATAACATTTTTATTCCTGATTTTCCAAAAGATTGCATGTAAAATGTTGTATATCGTTTGACACATGAAATTTTCAAAAACTATGTTTCAAACGTCCAATGAAAGGGGTGGGGGTAAAGAAAATCTGTAGGATGGAAAAATATTTTAAAATGATTTGGAAGTTTCATTCACCATTTAACGTTCACTCTGCGCAGTCGCATTAGCAAATATGTCTAATCCATCGTTCCACCAATTTCGCCTAAACTTGATTGAATCATGTATTGAACAAGTATTTATGGAAAACAATTATTGTGGAGCATGTTTGCCGGCAAAGTTTAATTTCCTATGAGTTAGCCGAGAAGTATGGAATTACAGTAAAGTTATGTGTCGGGACGAAGTTTTATTCGAATGGTGTTACAATTACACCGCATTTTTGGATTGAGCATAATCAAATAGTGTATGATCCTACTGACGCCATCACTAAATTTTATTTTTATCATGAATACCCATTTACATTGAAGAAAGGAATGTTTATGCGTCATACTGCTGAAGATACCAAAATGATCGATATTTATCGTAATGTCAAACAAACCAAGTCCACAACAGAGTACTTTGATGGAGTTCCAAAAAAATTATTGAAAATACGTAAAAATATTCATAATGTTATAGCTACAATACTTGACAACGAGAAAAATTGATACATTTATAGCCAACTTAAAAGTGATGTCAAATAAAAGTGTGGGGTAAACAATTTTTTCAAATGAAAAACTGAACTGTTTCCAAAAGGCCCCCAGTTTTCAAGTAATATGTGCTCCACTTAGCATAAGAATGAATATAAAAGTGCTGCATTTATCATATATCAAGGTATTTGTAACATTCAATATCACGAGTAACTGAATACATATAGCCAACTCAAAATGGTATAAGGGTGCAAGACTACCCATCTAAAGGGGATGGGGGGGGGGGGAATCCCCTCGCACGCAGTTCATTCCCGACATTGAAGATGGAAGCAGTGAGATTATTTTATGGTGCTCAAGCTGCTAAGAAAATAAGGCAGTTGAATATTGATAGTGATTTCATACAACAGTGGTATCATGATAGAAAAATCAGCTGCTATATTATTTACATCGACAATAAACCAACAGCATTTGCGCTGCTCTCAACCATGGATTATGATCCCCTGAGGAAACATTTGAAACCGAAAACTATCAATTATATTCATACATTACTGGAATACCGCAGAAAAGGATATGCAGCTAAGCTCATCGCTCACATTAAGAATCATGAAGAATTTTCAGCTTTTTGCAGCAATGAAGAATCTGAACGATTATTCGAAAAATGTGGTTGTAATTATTGTGGTGAAATAATATGTCAAATGTTTAGATATCCGTAATAAAATTTAAGCTTTTCAATTATGTCTCCTCAATTTTAACTTTTTTGAGTCTTTATCAAATAACTAATATAATATATGGGTTTACTATCGAAAAATTACATGAGAAAAATTAGTTTATCACCCAAAAATAATTGAAAAAATCATTCTGACATTATTTTCGAAGATGGAAAGTGAGTTCATCGGTAAAAGATTCCTCAAATATCGTCACCTATCAATCAAAAATATAAAATATACGGGTTTACTATCAAAAAAATTAAATGAGAAAAATTTGGCTAAGTCCCAAAAATAATTGATAAAATCATTCCAACGTTATTTTCGGATATTGAATGCAAGTTTATTGGTAAAAGATTCCTCAAATATCGTCACCTTTCAATCAAAAATATTAAATATACGGGTTTACTATCGAAAAATTATATGAGAAAAATTAGTCTATCACGCAAAAATAATTGAAAAAATCATTCCAACGTTATTTTCGGATATTGAATGCAAGTTTATCGGTAAAAGATTCCTCAAATATCGTCACCTTTCAATCAAAAATATAAAATATACGGGTTTACGATCGAAAAATTACATGAGAAAAATTAGTTCATCACCCGAAAATAATTGAAAAAATCATTCCAACGTTATTTTCGGATATTGAATGCAAGTTTATTGGTAAAAGATTCCTCAAATATTGTCACCTTTCAATAAAAAATATAAAATATTACATGAGAAAATTACATGAGAAAAATTAGTCTATCACCCAAAAATAATTGAAAAAATCATTCTGACATTATTTTTGAAGATGGAAAGCGAGTTTATGGGTAAAAGATTCCTCAAATATCGTCACCTTTCATTAAAAAATATAAAATATTCGGGGTTTACTATCGAAAAATTACATGAGAAAAATTTGGCTAAGTCCCGAAAATAATTGAAAAAAATCATATAATTTGACTATGTCCCAAAAAATAATTGAAAAATTCATACTGACGTAATTTTTGGACATGAGCAAGAACTTGATTAGTAAAAGATGTCATAAATATTAGCGTCTTTCCATACTAAATATCTATAGGTTTATCATTATGAAAAAATTGCTCGAAAAATTTGGCTATGTTCCAAAAATTTTATTATATTGGAATGAAACATGAGTTAATTTGAGGCAAATCTATGAATATAAATACTCTGAGTTGAACAAAAATTAAGAATTAAAATGAATAAACATACAGCTAGAGAAAATACAGTTCTTTGATAACCGTTCAGGTGACGATTTCCCCCTTACAAAAAACACTGTTCATACCAAACTTTTTTAATAGGGACAACCCCCTTTGCAAAGAGGAATTACAGACCCCAAAGCCGATACTCTCCCCTTTCGGGTACCTGTCGTGATTTTGTGTAGGAAAAAGTCGACCGTTTTTCCTCGATAGCTGAGAAATTTTAAAAAACTAGCACAATATTTTAGATAATATCCACAATTATATTTCAATCACAAATTTCCCCCCCAGAAAATGTATCGCTCACAACCTACAATACAAATAGTAGCATATAATGAATGAGAAACTTACATTGTTTTTAGAAATAGAAGCACAAACACTTAAACACACGAAATAGTTCAACAAAACTTTTGAATGCAGAATGACGCCTGCCACACCCATACTTGTTTTTATAAGATTGCCCACTCCTACCACTCCATCAACAATTCTCAGTTCTCACGTACGCACTTGGATAACGAAAAACCGTTGCTAGCGTGTGGTATTGTCCCAAGTCAATGCCAAAGTGTTTATCATATGTTGAATTCTCCGTCCACTGCGGTTTTTCAATAACAAATAACGTCGACTGGCGCGTTTTAATGCCAACCGCAGATAAACCGATTAACGGAAGTGATAACGCCGTGGTTGTTTGATAATTTTATATTTCTGAAACGAACGAAATGAAACTAAATTCGATTTGCAACAATTTTTAATCAAACAATTCCATTTTCTTGCGTTTACAATTATTTCCCCATGGCTCTCGCTAAGCTCCCTTTGGGTTTTCAGAAATGTGTAAGAGATTATTTCCCCACGAAGTTAACCGTTCTGATTTGAATTAATGAAAAACTCTACTCAATTCGAGTAATTTCCCCCATAAACAGACTGGGCTAAAAAAGATTTAGGAGTAATTCTTAAAAGTAAAATTTTTTCAAAATTGCTCAAAATGTTCGTTTTCGCGTTCGAAAAAAAAAAAAAAAACAGTTAAAATTTTAAACGTTAAAACATGCGAAAATGCGGTCACAATACGCATTTTTCCAAGAATTCTGAACGAAAAATGACAAACTTTTACGAATCAGCTTCTAAGATTTAAGCAATAAGTACATAACACATTAATATGTGCGGTTTACGGCCCTTATGGCAATTGACGTACGCAAATTCTATTATTTTCTTGATCTCCCATGAAAGTTGTCTTCTTAGAGTACCCGCACGTTTCTGTAACTTTACTAATAACGAAGATAGCCTCCTATGCCCTTTTGACCTCGGAAAATGCTTAAAAATATTTCTTGACATCCAAACGAATCTATTGATGTCAAAATCATCCGAATCGGACGACCGGAAGTGTCATTTCTGGTTCGGACCGGAAGTAGCCATTTTATTGCAGATTTGGACTCTCCTCGATGTGGGTAATCTGAATTTACTATTACTTTTCTTCTATCTTAATTTTTTGAAACCGGAAGTGCTTATTTTTTGATGATTCGTACAGATCCAAAATATCATTAATGTATATATTGAACGACAGATAGCTCTGATGTATTCCTTGAAAACGAATTGGTATCGCACTTTAAAAATGACGGACCCCATCACGAAAATATTGTGAATCCTCCATACCCCCAATGGCACGTGTTTTCTTTGACAGCGGGGGCCATATTTTTTTTTGTTTACATCATTTATTGGTACACCCTGTATAGCTTTTGACAAAAAGACCCCATGTTTTTTTTTTTCTGTCAAATGATAAATGTTTTTCTCCTAATTAACTGTTTTGAAACACCCTGTATACCATTTACCGAGCAGCCGCCATGTTTTTTCCTCTTGAATAACATGATGGTACACCCTGTATACCATTTGATAACCGACCGCCATGTTTTTTCTTTAACTAATCTTTTTGCAAATGACAGTTGATAGATAAATGTAAACACACTCTCATCGAGAAAATGTCGGATGTAATCCATTCTCTGTATGGGCAAGTAGTTGTTTCAAATGTGTGTGTCGTCCCATGATGTGTGTTGACCAATCAGGCGCCGCCATCTTTTTTTCTCTCATACTTGTTTTTTCTATAATTCTATTTTCTCAAACATCATTATTATTATTCTAATTATTTCATCTATAATTGTTCTCCGCGCTGGGTACTGGCAACCTCGTTATCTACACGGCGGATCAGCTCGACTACGTCTCACACTGACGGCAGAGCAGCGAGCGCGTGACCTTGAATTCGCCAATTTTCGCTAATTCTGAGCTTGGCGTTTTCCCGTGTTAATTTACATAAGAGATGTTTTAGAAGTGTCATAGATACTTTACTCTTGATGAGTCGGTGAAGATAACTGCATTTTCATCATTGACTTCGGTTGACAAATCTATTGCTTCAGCTATAGTATACAATTCTCAGGTGTAGATGCTACAGGATGGGGGTAGGCTGATACTACGATTACTTTCATCGAAGATAATTGCTGCTCCGACGCGTTTGTCTCCTGGTGTTTTAGATGCATGGGTGTAGAGAACATTATAGCCACTGTACTCAGCTTTAATTTCACGATATTTCTGAACGATTGAAGATCTTGGAGTATTCTTTATGGAAAAATAGGTGAGCAAGGTATTACAAGGAGGCATATCAATAAGCCAAGGTGGAGAAGTTGTTTTGGTGTTTCACATGGTGTCACTGAAGTTGAGGCCGTGGCTTTCAACTCGTATGTTGAATGGGGCTCTGACGCTGGTGTTTTCAGAAAATATTTTTTCAAGGTTATTAGGAAAAGTGAGTTGGAAGGTTGAGTTGTCTCGATCTGTAGAGATTTTTGCAGCATACGTTTAACACTTCTGATTTCCAGCTTCGACGTATAGACTTTCAACAGGACTAGTTCGGTAAGCGTCCAGTTCAAGTCTGATTGCAGCATTATGAATTGTGTCTAACTGCTTCAGTTAGAATTTTCTACCTGTCGAGTTATTGCGCCATTATCAAATTTAGACCGAATAAGGGATCCATATAGCCTTATCAGGGTGGTACTATCAGCTCCTCAGGACTTGCTTGATAGCGTTTTAAGTAGTTTGAGACCATTTTCGTATTGTTGTTTGAGTTACCGAATAGGAGCGTTCTATTCCAGTTTTCGTCAAAAATCATTCCAAGGAATTTAAATTCTTGCACAAACTCCGGCTGTTTTCCATATTTTTGTTGAAAAAAATTGTTGATAAAATCGTTTTTTCCGCTAACCAGCTGTCGTTCCCTTACGAACGGCAGCCCTCAAAAGTCGAAACGTGTGCGAGCCAAGGATTAACGAGGTCTTACCTTTTTACGTGCAATTCGTAGCACTTTCTCGGGCCATCAGAAAAAATTCTGCAGTCGCCGTGGTTTGAACCATCCTCGACTGGCATCCAAAGTAATTAAACCATGTCGCTTCAACCACTCGGATACCTAGCCCCGTATATAGATTTTGTTTTCGATGACAAAAACTGGAAACTGGTTTCAAAGTACCACCCTCTAGAAATATCAAATGAAATTGCAACAACTTTCCATTTTGTTGCAAAAGCTTCTTGGATTGTAATTTCCAAGTTTATGATACTATCCGCAGTGGATCGATTCATTCAGAAACCATTTTGCTGAGGTATTAGAAAGTTCTTTGTTTCAAGGAAATATTGGAGTCGATGGTTGAAGATTTTTTCCAGGAGCTTGCACATTGTACATTTTAGTGATATGGGCCTATGAGACAAGGGATCAGTCTTGAGTTTGCTTTGTTTTATGATAGCTATAATCGTAGCAATTTCCCAAACATTCGGAAATTGACGGTATGAGAAAATTAAATCAAATATCTTCAGAAGGTACATTTTTCCAGATTCGGGTAGTTATGCGAGGAAGCTGTAAGGGATATCATCAGGTGTGGGACTGGAGTCTTTGACATAATTTAATGCTTCCATAAGCTCCATAAGAGTTATTGGCGCATTTACGGGGTTGTTATGATTATCTACTATTGTTATAGGTTCAGTTTCCATTATATTTTTCAATCTGAGAAACTCAGGATCGTAGTTCTCATCACTTGATAGTTTTTGGAATGTATCACAGAGCAAATTCGAAATGTCATGTGAAGTTGTTATTTCGCGTCCTTCATGGATGAGGAAAGATATCAGGACAAGCAGAAGCGCGGCGACCTATTTGTCTACATTTGAAGGAACTGAGATTGTCATTAGATAGAAATATGCGGTTCTGGGTACCATCGAAGTTCAGAAGGAGTGATTCTGGGACTGGTGAATCTTCGTTGGGTGTTATGTAGATTTGACGACGGAAGCTGAGTACATGGCTATACTCTGGCTTATGTAATCCTGCTCATAGGAAGGACATCGGTGAAAGCAATGTCAGTCCATGATTTTTTAGTTCCTGTTCGATGAAGTTGTTTGGTATCATAGGACAGACGTTAGATAGTACTATACAGGTAGCTGGTGTGATGAGTCTTCGTGCTTTCACGATTTGGTTTTCTATTTTGATTTATCCGTGCTCCCTAAGAAATATCTCAACTATCTCTTTACTTGATAAACATACGCAAATGTGGTTGTTAGAGATTTTCGAGGTGAAAATAATTCCATTTGGTTGTATTATCGTCCCAAGTGAGAAAATATAGAATTAAATAAAATAGAATATAAATTTATCGACCATTTAAGGTACAGGTAGTACATATGGCACGTAATAATATGTATTCAATGAATAATTGGGAAAATAATAAAATATAATTACATATACAAAATTGGTTAAAACAAAAAGAATAAATCAACAGATAAAATTAAACATTCACAAACAGAAAAACATTGTTAAAACCTACTATCAAGTAGTACATAATATGACAAGTCATAAAAAAGTTATAATAAAAAGCGAGTATTATAATAAAATGAATACTATACAAATGACATAAACTTGTTAAAGACATACATAGAAATTTCATCTCATGAAATTACACATTTCCAAACAGAAAACCATACTTAAAACCTATTAGACACATAACTGGGTAACACCCAAATATTATAAGCTGTAGAAACAATCAGTTACAAGAAGATTTTTCACAGCTGATTTGAATTTGAGTTTGTCAGAAATTTGCTTGATTTTTAGTGGGAGCTTATTGCATAACTTGATTTCACTATAAAGTGGTGATATCTCATATGCCAGTGTTCGATGTGTAGGTACCAACAAAGTTTTGCTGTTGCGTGTGTTGTGTTGATGTGCATTCCTGGAGTTTGACTCCATCGATAAAAGGAAACAATATTGCCTGCTCTTTGTTACGGGTTTATTTTACACTAGAAAACCCTTTCTGTTTTAATACAATAACATCAGAAATTCTCTGTCATTGATATACACTTTCCACTCTGTACGCCACTGTATTCTTCTTCTTCTTCAGATTCCTCAAAATGACAACTTGATCGTTGTCATGTATAGCTTGTTCCGAATGTTAGTACTTACCTTTGCTGTACTAGTTCAAGCGGACATGAACCGGCCTTAAGCTATTGACAGATATCAGTTGTTCTATTTTGCGGTATGACAGCGTTGTTTTGTAAACATACTTATAGTTAGTCTATTGTTTTGTACTTAGAACACAAAACCGTAACATTCCTACTCTATCTCTATCTTGTGTCATTGAGGTACCTATTTCACATTCGAATACTTGACCTTTTGTTTGTTTGTTTGTGTTTGGTTCTGAGATTGAGAGGCTGGCGTTTTCATCTTGGTTCGGTTGGCAACACTGATTCTTAAGGTGTTCTTTTCATAGCTCTTAGTAGCTCGAGGTAGTTCCTGCACTGATCCCACCGAACACTAACGAACAAGAAAGCGCCTTGTCAGATATTGACAGTTTTGACTTTGACGTCTGAGAGATATTTTCCTCTTCCTTATTTGATATTGATGAGTGACTGACCTATTTTGAAGATTTCCAATTAAAGTTTGATCATCGTTGATGGATCTTGGAAAAATTCATATCAGGAGAGTTTATCATATTGTTTGCGATTTTTGACGCTTTATATTTTTGAGAAATCTCCGTTCGCTTTGCGGATTTTTGAGGTTAGAAGTCACTTCATCATTGTGTGAAACCACTGGAACGAGAAACTCGCTATCAGACAGCAAACAGACCATCAAAGCTGTTAGCAGAACCACCCCACTTAATAGAGGTTAGTATTTGCATTTGGGCTCTACTTATGGCCCCATACAAGTGTAATCAGAAGTCAGACTGGTATTGTTTATTCCAGGGTGTTACCACTCTGCTCCTGCTCCTCTGCGACTACCACTCTGCTACTACTTTGCTCTGCTGCGGCTAGTCCTGCTACTACTCTGCTACCCATTATTGGAGTTCCACTAATGTGATTGTTCCACTGTTTCGTTGCTATACGATTGTCTTTCCACTGTTTCACTACTGTGATTGTTCCTGCTCAACTGTGGTTGTCCCGCTGTATATCTGTTGTTCAGCATTCCTTCGCTATTCGTCCCAGCTGTACATGTACCTTGATTGATTGTGTAGTACCAACTGTGCACCTGTATTCACCAAGGCACCGATGAACTACAACCACAATAATTGGTGAACTGGCATGCTTGAGAATATCTATGTAGTCTCAGATAAGTTTAAAATAAGACTGCCCCTAAGGCGTAAGTATCCATAACTGTAAGCTATCATCGTGACGTCACAGGCATAGCCCTCACTGGAGGTTTCATATTGATATATTCAAACAATACCATACTCTCAATCACAGCATTCACTTGAATTCATCTTGGTGGTTGATATTTACATCAATTCCATTTCCTGTTGTATGGTGAGCTCAACTGTGCACATACAGGGTGTGTAACGATTAATATTTTTTATTAGTAAGGGACATGACTATTTCTTTTATTCTGGTCCAAGTTATCTAAGCGTAATGGAAGACAAACCCTCTACATATTTATATATTATTATTATACCATTCACAGGTATCTATTGTTCAATGTTTTAAAAATATTAGTGCAGTGGGTTGTCCCGTTCCATCAGGGTGGTTTCGGATTTTTCACTAGCGATAAATCCGTGGCGCTCCGGAAAATTAACCCCATATTTCAATCTTATCGAAATCAATTTTTATTGTCGAATCCACGCCTACTGAGCTGCTGGGTTTGTTAGAGGCGTGACACATCATTGCACATTCACTGCTCTCCTTTCCTAAATTTCGCCCCTAACAAAATGGCGCCCTAACGTTTTTGAATTTTTTTGATTTTATAGATTCTGAATAAAATCAGGTAGAGGTATTTGTATTTCCTTCTGTTCGTTATATTGAATACTAATAGAAGTGCACTTGATAAGTACATACTCTTTACTGCTTATTTTGAATACATTGCATGTATTATTTATTATAGTTTATCTAGAATTGAAGCGTAGCAGTTGGTGTACTTATAAAGGTGTTTTT
This sequence comes from Chrysolina oricalcia, assembly GCA_944452925.2. Classification (NCBI taxonomy): domain Eukaryota; kingdom Metazoa; phylum Arthropoda; class Insecta; order Coleoptera; family Chrysomelidae; genus Chrysolina; species Chrysolina oricalcia. The sequence continues at coordinate 35,154,243 of OX101812.2, forward strand.
CCTTCTCGGTATCTTGGATCGGAATAGAGAATAGTCATTTTGAGAGTTACATTGTCTCATAATTTGATAACTGAAATTATTTTCTATATCTCAGTATCATTTAGAGTTGTTGTCAAGTGGTACAGTGTGAATTATTTGTTTTTTTTTATTCAGTCGTCGCGACGCTCACCGTCACCCAGCGTCGGTTATTGGAAAGTTGCTATTTCTGGTATATTTTGGTTTTGTTCGCACTTTCTTATAGTTTTAGAGTACCGACGCTGACCGACGCTTACGGACGCTAGGCGTCGTTTTTCTAAAAGTGCTTATTTCTGATATATTTTGGTCTGCTTTGCACTTTTATAGAATTTTAACGCACCTACGCGCTCCGACGCTTACCGACGTTCGGCGTCGTTTGTCTAAAAGTGTCTATTTCTGGTATAATTTGGTTTTCTTGACACTTTTATAGCTTGCAAACGTCCGGCGTCGCTTTTTTTTTAGTGACGAATTTGTTGAAATTTTGTTTTATGGTCACTTTAATCTGTTTATTATATTTAAAGTATTTTATTATCTGGGTGATTTGAACAGTTTTCTTTGCATTTTTAAAAATGAGTTCTTCAAAAATAAAATTAGATGTCAATCGTCTTTCTAGAGATGAATTAATTTATGAAATAATGGTAAGAGGTCTTGGTGATGGTACAGACTTAACAGTAGCTGATATTAGGGCAGCTTTGCGGAAAGCGTTGTCCTTAGAATAAACTTCACTTGCTATTAAAAATCCAGCATATCCTTTCAAATTTATTGATGACTCTGCGGCTATTACTGTTAATATTGATTTGTTGAAAACTTTGATCGATGACTTTTCAGGTACAGAAAAAGATACAACTTATGTAGGTATATCTTCAAAAATAGCTCATGTTTTAGGTCGTGTGAATAGGTGTAGTCCTCAGAATGATGCTGAGAAGAAAATTAGATCTGAGTATCGAGTACAATTGTTATTGTTGCTAGATAAGTCGCAAGGAAAGGCTCGTAAAGGCCATAAAGATTTTAAAACAATCCTTGACAGCACCGAATGCACACAGCTCTGCTATTTATTCTAGTGATTCTTCCAGTGAGGAAGAAGAACCTTTGAAAATTAGGCCCGTCCCAGTTCGTGATTGGGGTATGAAATTCACTGGAAGGCCTGGAATGATGTCGTTCTCTACTTTTGTTGAGAAAGTAGGAACAATGAGAAAGTCTATAGGTATATCGAAATCAATATTGTTTCGGGATGCTGCAGATTTATTTGAAGGAGATGCTACTACTTGGTATAACTTAGTGAAAACTTGGGCTTCTGATTGGGATTCTTTAGTTCAATTGATGCGACAGCAATTTTTACCTGCCAATTTTGACAAAGACTTATTTGAAGACATCAAGCGTAGGACAAAGTCCTGATGAGTCTGTTGGTTTGTATGTTGCTAGCAAGAAGAGTTTGTTTAATAAAATGCAAACACCTATATCAGATGAAGTTCAACTTTCATTAATGATGGAACGGATTAACCCATATTATCATCCATTCTTAGCATTCAAGCAAGTTAATTCTATAACTGAGCTTATTGATGTTTGTCGTACTCTTGATGAGAAGCGGGATTTAGTGAAATCTTATGTTCCCCCACCATCAAGAAGCAAATCTTTGATTTCTGAATTGGCATATGGTTCTAGTTCATCGAGGAGTGACTCTGTACCAGATTTGGCAGAAGTTTCATCTCTGGCTAGTTGTTTTAACTGTGGAAGTGATAGCCATACTTTCAGAGGATGTTTAACTGAAAGAAAAAAATTCTGCTTCAAGTGTGGAACTCCTAACGTTACACTTCGTGACTGTCAAAAATGTTCTCAAGAACATAACAGATGGAACAATAGAAGTAGAAATAACAACAGACATGCTAACAACTCTTCTTCATCACAACAGGGAAACTCTACAGGGATACCTTAGGTGGTCAGGAAGTTTCTCCCGAGTCAAATAATTTGACCATTTCTGTATTAGATTCTAGGAAGCAAATAATTCTTGATTATGTACTCTCAAGTGTGTCTGGTGATGAACGACCATACCTTGATGTTTCTATTTTAGGATGTTCTATTGCTGGATTGCTGGATTCTGGAGCATCCAGAACAATTGTTGGCCAAGTTGGTTATGAGTTTCTGAGACAACGGGGTTTAAGTTTGTATAGTTCTGTCAATGAGTGTAGAGTGGCTAATGGTCAAATTTGTAGAAGTGTTGGTTATGTGACCACCCCTCTATGCTTAGTTGGCAAGATTTGTGTTATAGATATTTTGGTTATCCCCGAGTTGCCTCATACTCTTATTCTTGGTATTGATTTCTGGAGGTCCATGAATATTATTCCAGATTTGAGACAAAGAGTTTGGCATTACTCCAAAGATTTTCCACAGTCAGTCGAGATGTGTGGTATAGAATGTGATGAAATGCTTTCTCTTTCTCAGCAAGAACAGCTCAGACACTTGGTAGAGGAAAAGAATGATTTGATGGGAACTTGCTTAGGTAGAACTAATTTGGTTGAACATAGTATTGAGCTACTTCCCAATACAAAACCAATTAAGCAATGCTATTATCAAGTTTCCCCTATTAAACAGCAAGTTATTGATGAAGAAATTCGAGACATGATATCCAAGGATATCATTGAATCTTGTAGAAGTCCATGGGCTTCCCCTGTGTGTATGGTCACAAAGAAAGATGGGTCATATCGCTTTTGCGTCGATTATCGTAAATTAAACGCAGTTACAATTAAAGATGCTTATCCTTTGCCATATATTTCTTCAATTTTAGATAAACTTCGTGATGCGAAATATATGAGTTCATTGGACATTGAAAGTGCGTATTGGCAAGTTCCTATTGAGGAAGCTTCGAGAGACTATACAACTTTTACAGTCCCTGGGGGGCTGTATCGTTTTAAGGTTATGCCATTCGGGTTGACCAATGATCCAGCTACCTGGGAACGTTTAATTGAGAAAGTACTAGGCCCAGATTTGTCCCCATCAGTCCTTGTATATTTAGATGACATAATCATTATTTCTCAGGATTTTGAAACTCATTTGGAAACTTTAAGTGAAGTGTTTGATAGGTTATATTCTGCAAAGTTAACAGTAAGTTTTAATAAATGTCATTTCTGCCGACCTGAGTTGAAATATTTAGGCTATATTGTGGATCGTTTTGGTTTGCGTCCGGATGCTTCAAAAGTGGAAGCTATTTTAAATATCCGTTCCCCAACTACAGCCAAGCAGGTGAGACAGTTCATTGGCACAGCATCATGGTATAGGAGGTTTGTACCTCAGTTTTCCTCAATTGTATCACCATTGTGTAACCTTACCAAGAAAAATGTTAAATTCTGCTGGACGGATGAGTGTGAGTCCTCATTTCGTTACCTAAAGGAGTGTCTGGTAAGCGCACCGATTCTTACGTGCCCTGATTTCAGTAGAACATTCTATGTTCAAACAGATTCTTCTGCATTTGGGGTCGGAGCGGTGTTGAGTCAGAACTTTGACGATGGTGAAAAGGTAATTGCGTATTTGTCTCGATCACTGACTGCGCAGGAGAGAAAATATAGTGCCACGAAGCGAGAATGTCTAGCTGTCATATGGGCGGTAGAAAAACTCCGGCATTATCTCGAAGGATATCATTTTGTGATTATCACAGACTGCCATTCGTTGCAGTGGCTTCATAACTTGAAGGATCCTCAGGGTAGATTAGGTAGATGGAGTCTACGTTTACAACCATTCGACTATAAGATTATACATAGGAAAGGAGCAGATAATGTTGTTCCTGATTTTCTTTCTAGATCTGTTCCTGTTTCCGTGGAATCTGTTGATGTCGATACGTTGATTATTCAAGATTTTGAGAATTTTGATTATGCTGAAACTGCTGATCGATGGTTTCAAAAGTTGTCAGCTGAAATAAAACAGAATCCTGCACGATACCCTTGTTTCCGCACAAATGATGAAGGTCAAATTTTCAAGTTTGTTCGTCCACAATACCCTGAATTATCAAGTCCATCTGAACAGTGGAGGTTAGTTGTTCCTAAGGAGAGACGTTTTGGAATCCTCCAAAAGTATCACGATGATCCAGTATCAGGTCACACAGGTATATATAAAACGGTTGCTCGTATTTCCAATAAGTATTATTGTCCAAAGTTGAAATCTGATGAGACGAAGTATATTCGACGTAGTCAAATTTGCTATTCTATTAAATCAGAGCAAAAAGCTCCATCTGGATACATGTTGAGTAAAACTCCCACTGTAGATAAACCATTCCTTCTCCTCAGTGCAGACCTTATGGGACCTCTGCCTAGAAGTTCAAAGGGTTTTGCATATATTTTAGCGGTCTGTGACGCTTTCAGTAAATTTGTCTTGCTCTTTCCATTGAGATCTGCTACTGCAAGTGGCATAGTTAAGATTATGGAGGAACAAGTTGTTCTTATGTTTGGTGCACCAAAGAAAATTATCGTAGATAATGGTGTGCAGTTTAGGAGTAATCTCTTTAAAAATCTTGCAAAGACTTACAATTTTGATATTGCATATACCGTCAACTATCACCCTCAGTCCAATCCTACTGAGAGAGTGAACTGAGTCATTAAGACCATGCTCACGGCGTATGTTTCAGAAAATCAAAAATTGTGGGATACTTATCTCCCAAAAATTGCTTATGCAATTCGGTCGTCTAAACATGAAACAACTGCTCTAACTCCTAATTTTGTGAATTTTGGACGTGAGGTCTCTCTTGATGGAAAGAATGAAATATATGTTCCTAGCGAGTCACCTTACCCTATTTATTCTGCAGAGGACAAGAAAAATGCGTTTTCCAAAATTTATAAAGATGTTCAAGCTCGAATACTGAAAGCACATACTAAGAGTAAACAACATTATGACCTTCGGCGACGTCCTGTAAAATTTTCAGTTGGACAGAAGGTATGGAGGCGAAATTATGCAATTTCAAATGCAGTTAAAAACTTCACTGCCAAACTAGCGTTAAAATATCTTGGTCCTTTTATCATTACTAAAATAGTATCACCTTGGACTTATGAATTAAAAGATGACAAAGGTAAGAAGTCTATCTGGCATGCAAAAGACTTGAAGGCTCATCCTCCCAGATTAAAACTAAATTCGGTAATTTTGGGGCCGAAGTTGGCTGTCCCTGGCGTATGCCTAAAGCAACTAGAACTTGGACGTAGTTCCCAACTAGTGAGATTTTGTACCCATAATATCTAGGGAAAAGGGTTGCGATTATAAAATCTCACGACAGCAACACTGCTGCAGTTATAATTTTTGTTTGGTATGTTTTTCTATAATTTTGAGGCCATTAAAAAATTATTGTCCATAATACTAACATCATTGGATGTTATGTTCCAGTAAATTCGTTATGAATTTAATTTTGTATCATTTAATATGTTCTTCAGTAGAATTTTTGATTTTTTTTGTTCTTGTCTGTGATAAGTTGACAATAGTGATTGTCCACAGACTAAAGATTTGCGTTGTCGGTTATTGATTAAAATTTTTATTATTTGCGTTGTTGATGTTGAATGCGAGCGCTGTCTCGGTGGTTCTGGATAGAAGTTGGCTATCCCTAGCTTCGGCTTAAAGCTACTTGAACTAGGCTAGTTCCCAACTAGTGATTTTTTTTTTCACGACAGAAAAACCTCTGACAGTATCATGCCACACCGACACTTGGAGCCAAAAATATGTCCTTTTCTGAGGATTGGTATTAATTTAATCTGCTGTCAATAGATTACTTTATTGTCCGGGTTAGTATTTGTGATTTCGGGATTTCTTTTCTTGCAGCATATTTCAGTACACGTGTATTTTGGTAACGAGCTTTGCATTGTTGCATATTTGAGCTGTTTTTGTGGCACTCGTACTGATGTCCTCCTTTGAGGGATTTGTTTGATTAAATGATCACCTTTCTGTAAAGACATATTTTTATTTATATTTCATTGGGTATTTGGATATGCTGGATTTTTATTTTTGTTGGAATGACCAACACCGGCTATGTTATTGAGTATTGTAGAACCCAGATTGATAATATAAACATTTGACCACTTGACATCAATTTACTCTATCACTGATTGCTTTGTAGATATTGTATTTAATCATTATAATTTCGGTTGTTTAATTGTGTAGATATTGAATGTTTTTGTGTTTTTCTCACAGTTGATTTTACCAGGTGGACATATCAACTGACTTTCGACTCTTTCCCAACAAGTATTTATTGAATGAAGTCACCTTTTCTATCTTAATTACATTTATATGTCAATCTTTTGAATGACATGCTCATTTTCATATGCGTTGTTGGTGATTATTACTATTATTATATGCGGAGTCGATATAGTGGTATTGTTCCACTGATGCTTCATCTTCTTTACATTCTTATAATGTTATCTGTTATCTACCAGTATGATTTACACTTCCTTGAATTTCTTATTGTTGGTTAAATAATGTTTTTGTTAGCTTCATGGCTAATCGTCATTAAAGTTCTGGGAACTTTAATGCCTCTCCGAGTAGAGGGGGGATTTGTTACGGGTTTATTTTGCACTAGAAAACCCTTTCTGTTTTAATACAATAACATCAGAAATTCTCTGTCATTGATATACACTTTCCACTCTGTACGCCACTGTATTCTTCTTCTTCTTCAGATTCCTCAAAATGACAACTTGATCGTTGTCATGTATAGCTTGTTCCGAATGATAGTACTTACCTTTGCTGTACTAGTTCGAGCGGACATGAACCGGCCTTAAGCTATTGACAGTTATCAGTTGTTCTATTTTGCGGTATGACAGCGTTGTTTTGTAAACATACTTATGGTTAGTCTATTGTTTTGTACGTAGAACACAAAACCGTAACATTCCTACTCTATCTATATCTTGTGTCATTGAGGTACCCATTTCACATTCGAATACTTGACCTTTTGTTTGTTTGTTTGTGTTTGGTTCTGAGATTGAGAGGCTGTCGTTTTCATCTTGGTTCGGTTGGCAACACTGATTCTTAAAGTGTTCTTTTCATAGCTCCTAGTAGCTCGAGGTAGTTCCTGCACTGATACCACCGAACACTAACGAACAAGAAAGCACCTTGTCAGATATTGACAGTTTTGACTTTGATGTCTGAGAGATATTTTCCTCTTCCTTATTTGATATTGATGAGTGACTGACCTATTTTGAAGATTTCCAATTAAAGTTTGATCATCGTTGATGGATCTTGGAAAAATTCATATCAGGAGAGTTTCTCATATTGTTTGCGATTTTTGACGCTTTATATTTTTGAGAAATCTCCGTTCACTTTGCGGATTTTTGAGGTTACAAGTCACTTCATCATTGTGTGAAACCACTGGAACGAGAAACTCGCTATCAGACAGCAAACAGACCATCAAAGCTGTTATCAGAACCCTCCCACTTAATAGAGGTTAGTATTTGCATTTGGGCTCTACTTATGGCCCCATACAAGTGTAATCAGAAGTCAGACTGGTATTGTTTATTCTAGGGTGTTACCACTCTGCTCCTGCTCCTCTACGACTACAACTCTGCTACTACTTTGCTCTGCTGCGGCTAGTCTTGCTACTACTCTGCTACCGATTATTGGAGTTCCACTAATGTGATTGTTCCACTGTTTCGTTGCTATACGATTATCTTTCCACTGTTCCACTACTGTGATTGTTCCTGCTCAACTGTGGTTGTCCCGCTGTATATCTGTTGTTCAGCATTCCTTCGCTATTCGTCCCAGCTGTACATGTACTTTGATCGATTGTGTAGTACCCACTGTGCACCTGTATTCACCAAGGCACCGATGAACTACAGCCACAATAATTGGTGAACTGGCATGCTTGAGAATATCTATGTAGTATCAGATAAGTTTAAAATAAGACTGCCCCTAAGGCGTAAGTATCCATAACTGTAAGCTTTCATCGTGACGTCACAGGCATAGCCCTCACTGGAGGTTTCATATTGATATATTCAAACAATACCATACTCTCAATCACAGCATTTACTTGAATTCATCTTGGTGGTTGATATTTACATTAATTTCATTTTCTGTTGTATGGTGAGCTGAACTGTGCACATACAGGGTGTGTAACGATTAATATATTTTATTAGTAAGGGACATGACTATTTCTTTTATTCTGGTCCAAGTTATCTAAGCGTAAGGCAAGACAAACCCTCTACATATTTATATATTATTATTATACCATTCACAGGTATCTATTGTTTAATATTTTAATAATATTAGTGCAGTGGGTTGTCCCGTTCCATCAGGGTGGTTGCGGATTTTTCACTAGCGATAAATCCGTGGCTCTCCGGAAAATTAACCCCATATTTCAATCTCATCGAAATCAATTTTTATTGTCGAATCCACGCCTACTGAGCTGCTGGGTATGTTAGAGGCGTGACAAATCATTGCTCATTCACTGCTCTCCTTTCCTAAATTTCGCCCCTAACATCTTTCGTTGGAAATTGGATGATATTGGGTTGGCTCACTGTATTGGAGTATGTAGAGGGTTGGACATTTGTTGATGATGGTACTAGTGTTTTCGGGAGACCCCTGTAGTCAGAAGGGGCCTCTTCGATAGGTTCAGTCATTTCTATGAATTTCAAACTTCACGGCGGTTGAGAAATATTTGTGGACATCTCCGTTTACCAATGAGGCCGTACGATTCTGTCACTTTATCAAGTTTGACGAGATAAGCTACTGCTACTATCTGAACGAAAATTTCCCTCATATTATATAAACCAACCAAATGCCATCATTTTTTGAGAAAAGGACTTTTCGAAAACACTGTCTCCAGCCCGTGGTACTTTCAAACCGGTGTTTTGCTTCTTTCTCATTTATACGTTTCCATAGTTACAACAGTTTCTGTGAATAGAGAAACGTCAGTTTGACGGTCAACACTTCTACTGACATTAATGACACATGATGAACCGTTCCTGCAGTACGCATTTAGTCCATAATAATTTAATGTATTCGTGAATTTGTCTGATCGAAGATCCCTTCAAAATGCATAATTTTCAAAATACTTTCACCTTGCTAGTCGTTCAAACTGTGTTGCCGTACAAAACACCACTCAAGCAAGCTCTCGTGGTGTTTCTGAACAACAAAGTTTTCGTGACAGCAAGGTGAAAGTATTTTTTGAAAATTCAGCATAGTGTCGGGATATTACTACTGATACTCCGAATTGGGTTCCCAATAGAAATATGTGATTATTTGTTGTACTCCCAGTTTGTATTGGTTGTGTCGTTGGTATGTTCTTGTTGGTTGTCACCAAATTATGTAGATTCACACAAATTATATTAAATTTTTAACTTTCGTTACGGAAGACCAAATTGCGTACTTTATCATAGGTGCCAGGTCCGCACCTTCTATTTATTATTATCATCAACAGTTTTCTGGATTTCAATATAATTATTCAAATACTTATCAAATTGTTTTTCATCAATATATAATTTAACTTGACAAAACATATGAATCGGCCAAAATTAAGAAAAAGAATTAGAACGCCAGAATAACTGAGAAGTTTTCAATTTGTAAGTTCTTAAATCAAACCCGACATGAATCGATGAATTGAATAAAATTTCATGATATTAACGTTATTAAACTATCCAAAAAGGTATTATTCTTATTGAAGCATGGAACTGAAATTTAATAACAACCAGATCTCTACCAAAAAAGGTCACAGTATCAGCAAACATATAACTCTCTCAAAATTTAGGACAAGACTTCTGTTTAGGTGCATAAAATCCCTGGCCTCCAAATAGCCCAATTTCTTTTCAAGACCGGTAATACATATAAGGGTTGTTCAAAAATTGATATAATAAATTGAATCTCTCTTCGTTCTCTACTCCAGTCTGCTTGTACATCAAATATTTTATAACTCAGATATTCTGACGTTACGAAAAAAAACTCTGTATATCTATATGATTATTCTTATGTCTACTTATTCTATGTCATGGATATTTTGTAATATTCAGTTATGGTTAGAATCAATATCCTCGATAAATATATAACGATAAATTCATAATGAAACTGATGTGTTGATATAAAATATTTAATTTGAATTAATAAATTCCCTTCGTATAACTCCAAAGTCTGTAGAGAAACGATGGTTATAGTCATTATGATCTAATGCTTCCAGGTATGCCCTAAACGTCTCTGCATTTTGGTCACTATTCAAAATAAATTCCAAAATTACGTTTTCTCGCAGAATTTGAGTATCTTATTCTGAAAGTAACTCAAAGAGTCAGTTGAAATTTTTGTTGTATTGAAAATTAACTGAATATAATATTGAGCTGATTTTCCAGATTGATAGAAAACTATATCTAATGAAATTTTTAGTAATATTCCTGTACCCATATAGTTTTACAAGATGAACACGACTGAAGTCTTGTAAGACTTCGTCACTTTCGGCGATATGTCAAGTACAGAAACATAATTTTCGAGTAAACTCCTTCTTGTTGATGGATACGACTGAATTCAAATATAAAAATGATTTGACACCACTTGACGGAAGATCAAGTCTCCAACAGTAATCAACAATTGCTCTTTACCATAGTTGAATTATATCTGTTTGGATCTAGGTTGTATTCTGTTTACGACTTGCTGGCAAAAATCTCTCTATTTTCATGAGTTTTTGAGTCCGACTTGCTTACAATCCATGATTCAACACAAAATCACACTCTCAATCTCATCATTTCTCATTATCGTTTAAACATTCATTGTCACTTTCGAATTTTCTCTGCTCGCACAAGCTCTGGTTTTGAGGTTTTTTTCCGAAAGCATGGGAGATTGATAAAAAAATTACAATTATTTTTTTTGTAACAGTTTGATTGAACTATATAAAATATATATTTCAAACAGAGTACATGACATTCTTTACCTTAGATGAAATTTCCTTTACTCTCCCTTCATGTCCTGAGTAGACCTGAACAATACATCTAATCTTTGTTAGCCTCCTCCACTTAAAATTCTACTATTATGTATGAATAGAAAAGTCTACGCAGTGGTTATCTTTGATAAACAAGACTATAACAGCGAGTGTTATTCGCTTAACGTATTTCTGTTTATTTTCAAACTTTTATGACCATTCGAAATTTAAACAGTTGTTTTGTTTGACCAATCTACGCTTCGCTCAATCAATACATGGTATTTCATGAAAAATATTTTATCGAAACTCCTTTGGATGATTCCAAAGGAGTTTCGATATAATATTATATATACGCTGATGTGTTTTAAATTCAGTGTGGAGATTGAAAAAAGTAGTCTTTTCTATAATATTCTCGTTTTTCAACTGTAATCAATTTTGGAGTCAGTTGTTGAATATAAGGTGAACTTCCATAGATAAATCTATACACAATTCTACAGCCTGAGAAATTTGAAATTGTATGTATGTCGTACGAAGGACTACTGAAAAGTATTTTATTCACTAAAGAATTTGGGTAGGAATTTTCGACGACAAAATTTTCGAGTTCATGCAAACATACAATTGTCAGAGACGGATTAGTTAATTTCTCAACCCTTGTTTTGATGTTCGTGAATAATTTAATTATTGTTTGGGTGATATTAATGGTAGTTTATGAGTTTATTGCTATTAATGGGTTTTGGATAACCACCTTGTTATTACTTTGTTGTCTTCTGATCAATTTTATATGTTTAGGAATTGAACTGAGTAATAATTTTTTTTCTCTACTGTAAATAGTAGGATTTGGTTATATGTTCTGAATATATCAAGATTATCTTCAATTTTTAGTTGAGGAACAGAATGTATGAGATCATCAACATACCTTTTGATAAATAGGACTTCGAAGATAACTCCCTTCATACAGTCGTCAAGAAAGTCATCCAGTACGAAACTGAATGAAATTGGAGATATATTAGATCCCATAGGACTGTATTATTTATTGCCCAAAAATAATAAAAAAATCTGAAAGATAATCCATAAAATTTGATAAGTAGGTATATAGTAATGACGGCAATGTAACAGTCGTTATGTACGAGAATAAATACAAAGAAAACAATGACTTATTACTAGGTGATGAAATATACTACAAATAATTGAAAAGAGATCATGCTTCAACCTTTCAACAAAAAGCAGACAAAATAATAAGTTATTTTGTAAACAAAAAAATCGTAGATGAAATCACTGTAAAATATTTGACAATAAAAATGCTGTAGCACCAATATTCTATACTCTTCCTAAGATCCATAAACCTATATAATCAATGAGGCCAATAACATCTTTAGTAGATTCTCCAAACAATATAGAATAAATAACTCGATATTTCAAAAATCCTTATTATGTTGAGGAATAATTCAAATTTAGTGAATTCGTTACCAATATGATTATGCCAGATGGTTATAATTTCATAAGTTTAGATGTAGTATATTGGTGCATACGACAGTCTCGTTTTCGAAGGTATCGCATGGTCTCGTCTCGTTTCTGAGACAAGACGTGACGATAATTTTATTGGTATCGTCTCGAGTCTCGTCCATGAGGTCTCGCGACTAGCAGGTATCCACCTGCGGACTTGAAAACCTAATACAAATATAAGTAAAAAAAAAGCTTCCCAAAAAAACACGTTTTTATAATATTCTCAAAATCAACTAAAAATTATGAAACAATTGTTTTATTGAAGACAGTGTATCCACTACATTAATTTGTTTAAATAGAAAGGTATTGATATTTATTCATTTATCAAGGGCGTAATGTAGGAGTTCATGGCCTGTGGCGTGAATAATGGCCCGATGGCGTCAGCACGAGATACATACAACAATTTATGCACAGGTGATTGAGCGCGAATCTCGTATACTGACTTGAATTTCAATGGGCAGCACCTTTCATAAATTATGTATAGATTCAATAATCAAGAATAATGAGAAATGTGTAATTCATATTATATATTGATGAATCGATTTCGAATAAATTGAATATCGCTGAATGAAACCTGATGGTATTAAAGTGTACTCTACCGCCTGCTAGTGCATGACAGTTATTTATGTATCAAGGGCGTAAAGTAGGAGTTTATGGTCTGAGGTACGAATTGAACGCCATGAATGCATTTAACGCACGTGACGATATAAAATTTTATGCACTAGTGGTTAAGCACGAATCACAAATACTGACTTGAATTTCAATGGGCTACTCGTTTCATACGTTATGTATGTCTTCAATAATAAAGAGTAATGAGGAATGTGTAATTCATACAAACAGCTTTCAATAAAAAATAGTATTATTCGAGAAAAAAGAAATATCCCATCCTCAACATTAGTAACTGTACGAATTGCATTGTTTATTTAAAATTTTCAGGCTTATTGTCTAAAAAATTGGGAATACATATCATTAAATTATTATTTCTTTATTGAACTGAATTGATTGTTTCGTGATAGGTATTGCATGAATTGATGTGTAAATATAGGCAATTTGTGAACATTACCAACTTTACGGCCCACGAGCAATGATGGGCCCGCGGGCGCTACAATTTCACTTTTCGCCTGTAAAACCGGGCAGTAGAGTGAACTCTACCGCCCGCTAGTGTATACAAGTTATTACGTAATTCCAAGAATTGCTTTTAAAAGCCACTACCGGCGTTATTGGTTAACTGTGGGTGCACCCAGAGTGCAAGCGAGAAAGCGATATAGCGATTCGGCTTCTCGCTCACGAAAAACTCGCACTGACAAGATTGTTGGCGTGAACGCGAGGTGTGATCATAGCAGAGGCAGGTGTTGCTCTACGCAGGTGACAGTTTAGAAGAGTGGATCAGTAATGATCATGTAGTTATTTGTTTAAGTCTAGCTGCTGAGAGTAACGTACTATGAAGACTTCTACCTGAGAGAATAGGCGAGAATAAAAAAAAATATTGTCACTCCAAATATGCTTTAAAATGCAGAACGCATATATAAATGAACCCACAAAATATTTTTGGATACAAATTTCAATTGAAGCCGTTTCCATTCGTTTTTGAAAATCAGCAAATTTCAAATGTACTAATATTGGCGCTCTTTGTGACGTATTCTTCCGAGCCCAATCAGATAAAAAGCTTATTCTAATCGGGTTGATAATGACTAAAAATATGTTTTCAATATTAAAAAATTTAACATAAAAAAGAATATTGTCAACAGGATGTTCACAAGCTGCATAATCCAATGAAACATTTTAAAAATTCCGTGTTCTCGCCTATTGCAGTCATGAAATTAATGTTACGCACCATATGTATGGTGAATATCATAACCTATTTCCCCAGTTAAAAAGCCACCAAAAAAAAATGTTTTTTAGTGATGAAATTGAAAATGTAAACAATTAACATACCCAGCAGAGCAGTAAAGTTCGTAGTAATCTAAACACAAATCAATAAGAATCAACTCTGAATTGGAAACCAGAAACAATAATTTATTCCGTTAAGCTGTCGGATTCCGATGCGCGAAACTCTGCGCGAGATGAGCGTTGTCACTTTGACCGCTTCCATCATTACTGAATTGCTCCTTCGCGAGAAAGCAATATCGCGAGTCGGCTTCTCGCTCGCCGGTAGACTGAGCGAGAAAAAGCAATTCAGTTTTAACGGAAGCGGTCAAAGTGACAACGCTCATCTCCCGCAGAGTCTCGCGCATAGGAGTGCGACAGCTTACCAGAATGAATGATTGTTTCTGGTTTCCGATTCCAAGTAATCTATCGCGTTGGCCAGAAGGTAGGTTCTTATTGATTTCTGTTTAGAAAAGTAATTACTACGAACTTTACTGCTCTGCTGGTTATGTTAATGTTAATGAAGGTTGCACAAATTCGTCACCAAGCGATTTTTTTTTTTCAGAAGGTATGATGAAACGGATCTTGATACATTATAAAATATTCTTGAAATTTTTTTGGGTGGCTTTTTAACTGGGGAAATAGCTGATAATATTTACCATACGTACGGTGCGAAACAATAATTTCATGAACTGCTAGGCGAGAACACGATTTTTAATGGATTATGCAGCTTGTGTTGGCAATTTTTTTTGTCAATTTCTTTAATCTTCAAAAAAATATTTCAAGTCGACAAAATTCAAATGGCTTCTGTCTCGTGCCATTGCAAATTGTTGAGACGTCCTCTTCCGACAATTCCGAACAACCAATGGTTGGAGGCCATATCTACAATTTGAGACTAATTCAAATATCTTTGAAGCTGAGGTTTACTGATTAGTGCTGCTTTTAGATTTACACAACAGTTTTGAGGAAATTGATTCAGTTTTTAGAAAAACGGTCGTAAATTGCCAGATTAGAATTCCACCACTTTTTGGCTATACAACTTTGACATAATTGTCTGAAAAGACCATATCCACATGGAAGTGGATAGCTATTACAAAATTATTGACATTTTGTAAGACTCTAGTTTAAAACCTACCGTAACTATTTTTAGATGGGTGATTTTTGCATTAAATCATCGTATGGTATTATTCCTGCTAACATTACCTTTTATAATATCGCCCAAAACTATTTAGTTCTCAGGATGAAGTGATGAAACAATTATTACAAATCCCAATCAATTGCATGGTAGCATTGAAGTGAATGTACAAAACTAACGTTTGTTCAATTGGCGAATTGTTGTAAATGATGTAGCAATTGTTTCACTTCAAGGTTTCGTTGAAGTTCTGGAATTATTTCGGAAATCGCCATATATACTTAGACGTTGTTATTGGATTTGTTTAGCATTTAACTTTTGTACAAGGAAGAGGTTTATAGAACAATTGTGGAATTTTTTATCAAAGAACAAATCTCAATTCAAATCTTTTATTATCTAATTAACTAATAGCTATTATCTAATTAAATATAATCAAAAAAATCTATGGCAAAAAAAACTCTGTTTTGATGCCAACACCCACAAAAAAAATGCGTTTGTACTGTACAGTACTTTTTTTTTTGTTAAATTTTTTTCAAGGATCCTCTTGAGAAGATGTCGTTCTCTGCATAAGAGCGAATGGAAAAATTATTCGATTTACATTTTACATTTTGTGTTAATTAAATGAAAAGTTGACTTGGTATTTACTTTTTCCATATTAACTTGAATGCTCTTTAAAAATTCTTGATGAGATAAAAATAAAACAAGAGTCGATGTTTGCCCAGAAAAACACCTGCTACTAATTTAATGGAAAAATCACTCATATCATTTTCAAATCTTGACGATATTTCCATTTCTTCAAAATATATTTCCACCCCCATGTGACTATAGTTTTTACAGAAAAAAATGTCGAAGTTGTGTAACTGAAAATTAGTGGAATTCAAATTAGGCATTTAGACAAAATTGTATCAATATCTGAAAAACTGTTTCGTACATCTGAAAGCACCACTCATCAGTAATCTTCAATAGCGAAGAAATTTGAATATTTCTGAATTTGTTGACAAGGCACCCAAAAAAAGAGATGAGGTAGAGGTTCCCAGAAAAAAATTCTATTACCTCGCAAACTGTGAAAATTTTACTGGGGTGAAATTCTGACTTACTGAACTGTCTATCCCCAGTTCCAATATCTACAAGGTTTACCGGACAACCCGTATATATATCATATTCATACCTAAATGAAAAACTTTTTTTGAAATCCGATTTCGCATTCCAATTTTGACCGACTTATCCCAGCACTAAAGCAACAACTTCTAGAACTGTCTGCGGGTGGTTAAATTCGCCCTACCGAAGCATCTGTGTCCTTGGATTACAGAAAACACTTCCAATATTTTCATGCTTAGAGGCATTATTCAAATATCTTTCAAATGTAGCTCAATGTCGGTCGCGGTAACAGCCGGGAAAGTGATTATTTTCTGTTGAATATTTTCATTGTCGTAACGTTTGTAGAAAAGAGAACTTCGATATTGTCGAAATGATTCGTATCTTTTATACTTTCCTCTCCGGCCACTGAAACGAATTTTCACTTCTCTGCTTTGTCCAAATCCTCACGGTACGTAGGATTATTCTGAAAACTAATTAATCTTATTTCGAAATACTCTACGCCTCCATGCTGATTTCACTTAATTTCCTGTTCAACAAGTGGAATAATCCGATTTTATTACATCCTATTAACGAATTCAAATCGCCTAAAGACGCAAATCGTGAAATTAATTTTATTATGAAATTCTGCAGCGAATAAGCAACGTCGCAGAACTGTTTCAAATATTCGACAAATTGACCTCATAACTGAATCATTTCAGAGTGCTGCTATAATAAAGAATTCAGCATCGTCATTGCTTAAGCCAGCAAGATTAGTTCTGGCTTTATTACTTTTGATGAGAGAACTGTTTTTAAATATTATTGCACTACATAAATTCACTGAGAAATTATTAAATCCGCTTTGATATTGTGTCTGATCAAATAAATATAAATCAATATTCAGAATTTGTCTTTCTTCTCATGATGCACCCCCGTAATTTCCATGATTTCTGTAGAATTGTGACAAATTTGTAATATAACATTTGGCTATGGATACGTTCTGAAAAAAATACAACTTCACCATTTGTGGTCAAAATATATTTGATATGAAAAATTAAACATTTACATTAATTTCACTCATTCTTTAAATTGAAAAGAAGAGCATTTCATTACCATCCATTTGAAACCGTAAACAAATTTTGGTTAAAACTTGAAAGTGGTTAGATCTTTCTGGAAATAAAGCATCTTTGAGATTGGATTAAGATTTTTATGCTGCGAGTAACATGTGATCAACACAACGAAAAAAACACTTACTTGTCTCATTTTAATTTACTTTTGCAAAACTATATCAGATAATTGATTTGTACGTTATTGTTTAGAAGACAAGTGTAGGTCAAGCCGTAGATAAAAATGAGAGGCTCTTTTCACACGGAATAAAAGACGCAAACGGCCTATACTACTTTTTATAAGATAGTTCGTAAATGAAAACCCCGGTTTTCGCCACAGCAAAATCGCTTTGTGGAATTTTTTATACAAAAATAGTGAAAAAATAACAACTTTTTTGGATTTTTGGAAATATCTCAAAGATTATTGAAGGAATCGTTTTACAGTTACGGAAACTCCTGTAGCCCAAGTAGCACACCTATATTGGTAAAAAATTTGATACAATATTGTGAACATATTGGCGAAATATTTGAAATGCAATATTGGCGAGAAAAAGAATGTGAACATTCGGCGATATTGGTCCAATATTACTTGAATAATATTGGCGAAATATTCTTGAACTATTATTGGCCTCAAAATGTTCGGCGATATTGGTACAATATAGCTGATACAATATTCTGACAATATTGGCACAATATTCAAAAGTTATATTGTCGAGAAGTAAAATGTGAACATTTTGCGATATTGGTCGAAAATTGTTTGAATATTTTAGAAATAGTTTTGGTGGAATATTCTTGAAGCAATTTATGGCCTCAAAATATTTATCGATATCGGTACAATATTTATCGATATTGGTACAATATTTATCGATATTGTTACAATATCATTTGAATATATTGGTAGATGTCAATATACCTTGGTAAATTATTAAATGTCCTTTAGTTGATGAGGGTGACACCAGAGTCTGCCTTTTGATCGCCATAACCGCTGTCTTGAAAACAAGCTCAGGACAGTATTTAATATACTTTCATAGGTTTTAGAAGACGTTCTATATGTAGAGCTACCTAGCGGATTTTTATCCAAGTTTGATCATGATATAATTTCAATATGTTTCATTGAATATTCGGCCAATATTCAAATTTCATCTCAATCTAGATGTTGGAAACAATATAAAGACAATATTGTTTTAACGATATCGATAAATATTATTGAACCAGAATTGACCCAATATTAATTAATAAGTTTTGTTGAATATTGGCGAAATGATATTCAACCAATGTGTAATCACACTTGGAGATACAATATAGTTTTTATTCCCAGAATCGATATTAGGGGAATATTGGGATTGCGATATTTATTCCAGATGTTAAAAACGATGTGAAGACAATATTGTTTTATTGATATTGGTAAATATCTTTCAACCAATATTGACTCAATATGAGTTATTACAATTTGTCAAATAAAGTGGAAATGATATTCAACCAATATTCTAACAAACTTGAAAATACAATATGGTTTTTTTCCCCTATAATCGATATGACTGGAATATTTGGATTGCAATATTAATTCTAGATGTGGAAAACAATATATAACCAATATTGTATTATCGATATTGGTAGAAATTATTCAACCAATATTGACCCAATATTTCGTGTGATAATCTACATTCAAAACTAGTTCAACCAATATTCCACCAATATTATTAATATAATATTGTTTTTTGAATATTCACCCATATTGGACCAATATTGATTTTTGCAACTACAATATATCTATATTGGCCCAATATGGAACCAAGATTCAGCCGATATGATGTGCTACCTGGGAGAGATTTATAAAACCTACAAAACAGTTTTTCATAAGCCCAGGCCGATGCATTTTTCCCTCTGAAAATCTGGGAAAACCTCGAAAAAGCGATTATTTTTCAAAAATTTATAGTTTTTATGAATCTGAAGGTGGACGAACAATATTGGTTTCTGTCCAATATGTAGTTTTTGCACAATCGCGTTATAAACAATTTAAATGCAAATCTTTCAAAATGCGTCGATTTAAGGGATATTATCTTATTCAAATTCTGTGAACGTCATATGGAAGTAGCGATCAATATCTACAATTTGTATACTTTGGATATCCACCTGAGAGGTAGGAAATGTGTTGAAAATGTCACTGAAAGTTACTCTAAGGGCGGGTTGTACAATACAGGTTCACCAACAGTTCAACTGAATTGAGTTCAGTTGTTTAGCAACTAGAAATTTCATAGGCTACTCCATAGCAACTGATGCGAGTTTACAAAATGTTGGTGATCTTGTTTTGTACAACCGGCCCAAAATGCTTCAAAGTTGACCCAAAGTCGCCCAAACTCAACTCTTATTAACTTCAGTTCGACTTCGGGTGTTTTCGGGAGACTTCGGACGCACGTTGAATCATTTTAATCAACTTTCAACACATTTCTCATATCTCAGGTGAAAATCCAAAATATACAAATCGTAGATATTGATCTCTACTTACAGATGCCGTTAACAGAATTTAAATCCGACAATTTCCCTCAAATCGGCGCATATTGCAAGATGTGCCTTAATATGTTCATAACGCGATTGTGCAAAAACTACAAATCGGACAGATTGAATCTCATAATATTCTCTAGCAGTTTCTGCAATATTGTTTGTCTAGCTTCAGATTTATAAAAATTATAAATTTTTGAAAAATGGTCTCTTTTTTCGGGGTTTTCCCGGATCTCCTCAGTGGAAAATGTACCGATCTGGTTGTATGTAAATCCATTTTGTAGGTTTTATAAACCTCTACAAAAGTTCCTTTGACTGTGAAACGATTCCTTGAATATACTTTGAGATATTTAAAAAAAAAAACAAAAAAGTTGTAATTTTTTTCAATGTTCCTTGTTTAAATTATTCCACAACACGATTTTGCTGGTGCGAAAACCGGGTTTTCAATTTACAAACCATCTTATTAAAATAAGTTTAGGCCATTTGAACTGCTCATTTTGAAAATATATTGTTTTCTACTCGAAATTGACAAGGTTTGAAAAGTTGTGAAAGGCTTTCGCGGCCATCGTCACTTACATGGTGTTTCTTCGGGTAGTAAGGCCGACGTATGTTGAGAGGAGTTCTCGACGTTTCGCCAACACGAGTGGTTAGCATTTTCAAGAGAAAGTTTCTGTTTTTTTTTTATTAGAAGTGTTGAAATGCACTCGTGTTCGTATACAGGCGATGAAAAAATGTATATCCCTCAGGGTATATCATACAGGGTGACCAGCAACGAAAACAACATTTGAAATTGAAAAACTCGATATGAAAACCTATATACGAGGATATATTGAAAAATTCTTATCCTACTATAGAACCAAACAAAATTTCAATGTCAAAATATTTCATTACTTAACATATTCTCCTCTTAATTGGATACAGTTATTACAGCGAACCTGCAACGTATCTAGACCTTTCAAAAAAAATGTTTCTTTTTGCTGTGTAAGCCAGACCTCCACAGCTTTTATTACCTCCTCGTTGGAAAAATATTTACGACCTTTTTAACTTTTGTTCAGTTGAGGAAAGAGATGATAGTCGGACGGAGCCAAATCTGGTGAATGAGGGGGGTGTTCTAGTAATTCAAACCCTAAATCATGAATTTTTTGCATGGCAACATGAGATTCGTGTGCAGGGGCGTTGTCCTGCAAAAATAAAACACCTTTGGATAGCTGTCTGCGTCTTTTCTCTTTAATTTTTTCCCGTAGAGTGGTCAGTAATGTCGAAAAGAAATCTCCAGTTATTGTTCTACCCTTATCCAAAATATCAATCATGATTACTCCATGGCAATCCCAAAAACCTAAAGCAAGAACTTTTCCAGCAGATTTTTGGACACGAAACTTCTTAGGTCTTGGAGAACCGGAGTGTCGCCATTCCATTGATTGTTGCTTTGTTTCTGGATCGTAGAAATGTACCCAAGTCTCATCCATAGTAACAATTCGATTTAAGGAGTCTACATGGTTTTCAAATCGAGCACAGATCGAACGCGATGCTACTACCCTTGCACGCTTTTGGTCAACATTCAAACATTTGGGTAAGATTTTGCAGCAATTTTTCTCATGTCCAAATTGACGTGAACTATATGATGAAAGCGTTCGTATGAAATATTCAGTGCTTCAGATATCCGTTTTAGCCCAATTTGACGGTCTGTTAAAATCATGTAATAAACTGCATCGATATTTTCGGGGACTGACACAGAAACTGGCCTTTCCGATCGGTCTTCATCTTCAATGGAAAATTCACCTCTTTTGAAGCTTGCAGTCCAATTTTTCACGGTCGCATACGAAGGACATTGATCACCAAGGGTATTAAGCATATCTTCGTTAATCTGCTTACCTCTTAACCCCTTTGAGTATCGAGCGATCATCATCATATCATTCAAGTACCTGACTTGATGATCGCTCGATACTCCAATTTTTCGATTTTCACAATTTCGGTGGACAAATTTTTTTTTAAAATTTATTGCTTAACTCTGGTTTACTTTTATGACGTCAAACTTTACACTGACACTTCTAATAAGTTATTGTTCGTTGCTATGGTAACGCAAAATTTTGTTTATGCAGGAAACTGGTCTAGGCTAACTAGATATCAATACATCCTCGTTCTTATCTTTTATCATCATTCATTCATTTCCATTAGAAAAATTAGAATGTATTCGTTACAGTCATTTTATGAAGTATATACAACAGTTGAAAGAGCAGAAAATAAGAGAAGAAGACTATTTACAGTTCACTGGTTTTGAACAGTACTTAACCTTCATGAAAAAAACATTATTCATTTTGTTAAAAGTTTTTCATTTATGTACGTTTTCAGTTTGACTTTAAAATCAGTCAATGGCAACCTATTAAATACTTCCAAACTCATATAATCAGGTGACCTGTAAGATATTTCGTTTTTGGAGAATGGTACATGAAAATATCCTTTTTGTCTAGTGTAATAATTATGGAATTGTTAATTCAGTAAAATTTTTTGAATGATCTGAAATACATAAATGCACAACTCATATACAAATAGGCATGTTGAAGACAAAATATTGTATTTGATAAACAATTATCTACATGACACTCTACGAGATAACGCGATACTTTTGCAGTGCATGTAATAAGGGTAGCTTAGCTATCGACAAGATTTTCATACCGGAAAAGTGTTATTTTATTTAAGTATATGATTATAAGTCTATTACTTGAACTGTTTGATAATCACCATATAGTTGACTTGCTTTGATTTTTATACAGAAGCCATATGGCAAAGTTTAGTTTTTACCTATCTATAATGTACATCATGGAAACCAGTAAATCACATTCAAATTAGAGTTATGTTTAGACTACTTCAAGTGCCATGTTCCTGCTTGATATATAAGGATTACTCATCTACCGGTTTCTTCGGAGACTGTATAGTTGTAATGATGTATTGATGTTACGTATGTGATATTTAGGAGAATTGACAGAGAGGAAGATGAAGAAAAAATTATTATATCCGTTACTTGTAGATACTCTCTAGTAACAGGAATAAATTAACAATAATATCTGGGAATGTATAAATTGTTTCATATCAACCGAAAAAAATCAATCATTCGAAACAAAACGCTAGTCATATTCCCAAATGAAAATAACTGTTTTTATTCAATTCGTAACAAAAATCCCGTCGATAGTCAGCTACTCATATGGAGAGAAGCACAGGTTATAAAGTTCGGTTTTTTATTTTCAAAGGTTGTTTTCGATGTTGGACACCCTGTATAATAATGCATACTACTTTTTTGTAATCCATGTTCATGCATATGAGTGCATTCATTCCCCCACTTCTAAATAATAACTTTCAATGCTTCTCAGTTTCGAGAAAAAATGCATATATTTCAAGAATGCGCAGTTTCAATTCCTTGAACGATCTTCAAAGAATGACTTTGCGATTTTTTATTTTCAACAATATGCTCCTAAAACTCTGAGAGCGAGTTACCTGTTTATTATATTTCCATTCCTGTTATTATACAGCGTAACTCATTGTTATTGATTTGAGCATTTTGATTTGGAACAGTTTATTCTATTTCAGAACCTTTACTATTTGCTTTAACTCAATTTACTGAGGTTTGGTATTCACTGTACACAATAGAATATTACTGATCCTTGATCTGATTGAATATTTGCATTTAAAATTCCTGGCAAAAGGAAATCATGATTTTTGTATGGATAATGCCGTATTAATACATTTTGAATTATCCAACTTAGCCGCCCTCTAGGGGCTCTCCTAATTATACAATCCTGCTATTACTGTGAAAATTGTATAGGGTTTTGGACCAAATATAATATCAAAGAAATATTGAATTATCATAAGGTCTTGTGCCCTGTCCTTTAGAATGAAATTTCACCTATAGCAGATATATTATGACCGTTAACAGTAGTTATATTTTTTCCAAAATGTGAGGAATGAAATAAAAAAAAAATTGTTGTTGAAAATTAATTCAAAATTAAAAATATTATTGCATGGGTTTCAGTTTGTGTACCTGACTTCTCATTGATGTACGCAGGTTAGTTGATTGTTCATCTTTTATAAGTACAATGGTGATTTATCCAATAATGTTATCCTTTCTTTGAAGTTTCTGCCTGTGTTCGTAAAACAGAGGACAAGTTAGCAAAAGTTAATTTATGAACTTTTGTTTTTCAAATGTATCTTTGTTCAGTAAGTTTTCAATAATGATAACAAAGACCTGAATAACTCACTATTGTTGAATGCATTTACAGGTAACAGAACAAATATTATACAGTGACCGCCAAAAAGTATTTAACAAATGGGAAAAAAGTTTATTGTTGGAGTATTGGAAAAATATTTCTGGGGAAAAAATTGTGCAAGTCCCCTGGAAATCGATTTTGATACATATCAGGTGACCACTAGTATGGCGACAAATTAAAAAAAATCCTTGAATAGGCCAAAAGTGGGGTAAAATGGCAAGATATCGAAAAAATGTATTCAAAAAAGGTAATTGGAATTCAATTTTATACTCATTTACAGAGTTTCAAGCGATTATTCGGAAAAGTTCAAAATTGCATTTTTTTTTAAGAATGGCTTGACTGAAGTGTAATAATCGTATTTTGATGATATTGACAAAAGTCTCTCATTTTCTCCGCATCAGATGGCAATAAATTGAAAATATTGGTTTTTGCCAGATCCCCCGCTGTTACATTGCTTCATATCCTACAGTTATATCAGAATTCCAAGACTATTGTCATAATATCGCAATCTAGAATCATTATGTTTTCTGATTATGATCCTGCATGAGCGTTTCACTTTGCACATAAACTTTAAGCCTCCTTAATTTGACGCACTATTTTCAACTTTATATTGTGCGAAGTGAAACATTCACGCACGGTTATCATTAAAGCTTGATTATAATCAGGAAACCAGAATTTTTCTAGATTCTAGATTTCTATCTCAATCATCACAATAATCTTGAAATTCTGATGTTACTGTTAGATACGAACCAATGTTTCCGGCTAAAACCTCATTTTTCAATTTAGTGCCATCTGGGGCAGAGAAAATGTGAATTATTTGTAACTATCACCAAATTACAAATGCTTCACCACAATCGAGCTATTCAGAAAAAAAAACTTTGATATTTGTAAAGAGATCAGAAAAAAACTTGTAATTTAAATTTTTTTCGATTTATTGCTTGAAACTCTGTATGTTAGTGAACAATTAAATTCCAGGCAACTTTTTCAAATTACTTTTTACAATATCTTGCCATCTTTTCCCATTTTTGGCCTCTTCATGGTATTTTTTTGCAATTTGCCGCCATACAAGTGGTCACGTGACAAGTGTCAAAATCAATTTTTCGGACATGCAAAAACTTTTTCCTAAAGATATTTTTTCAATACTCTAATAATAAACTTGTTTCCCATATACTACATAGTTTTTGGCGGTAACTATATGTGATAATCATGTATAGGCAATTCATTAACTGGAAATGGATTAAGTGGCAGGTATACAAACTGACAGTCAATAATTGATGTCCGGTTAGTTTCTAAAAGTACCAATGCAAAATTTTCCTTAGCAGATCAACTTTCTCCTAAAGATGCCATTGGTATGGCGAAATAATTGTCGTGGTTTTGTGAACCCGTAATATGTGGACATTTTGTCAGTTAAAATTTTATTTGAAAAATTATTTCATTCAGAGATTTCTCGTAACAAACCTTTGACATATGAACTATTCTCAGTGGTTGGATTCCTGTGAAATTATAGTCCTTAGAAACAACTTCGGGAATTCTTGTCAAATTTAGCAACCAGTTACATTTATCTAAATGTGTCGAGTAGCTAACACAAAATATTTTTAACTTCATATCATTGTCCGGAATTTATTACTCAGTATAATGTCTATGATCCATATATGATATATGAAACAAATTTTTCGTTACAGATGTTGGACAAAAACTATACCCAAATGAATTGTAGAGTATCTTAATGACTACATCGTGAAAAATGCTTCGAGACCACGATCCTGGTGAAACATACTCAGAATATCACAGCACCTATCTGAGAAGATCTTCACCACCAGGAAGTCCAGCTATAAGAAAGTGTTGTTACAACGACAGAAAATTCAACAATTCCAGTGAGCCTTCATTCTTCTGCTGCTGCTACAGTTGCACAGGAAGTAGGTCTTCCTCAATTTTGGCTACTGTGGGAGTTTGTTGCTTGGTTCTGGGATATACCATTCTGGGCGCTTTCATATTCATGACTTTGGAAGGAAGCCTTCACCAGGACACCGCAGTTGCCGCTTCAAAATCAAATCCAAAAGGAGACAGTTCCGCTATTGGAGATTTGAGAACAGAGACGGTGGATAGGTGAGTAGCCCTTATTAGGTTCTTTATACATACGAGTGTGGCACTACTAGTTTTATAAAATACAAAATATCATGCCAAAAGTCAACAAGTTGCATTTCAATTAATTCATTTGGGTGACACGATACTCTGAAGAATTTTGATGGAGGAATTGATTTTTTCAACAAACAGCTTCAAAAGATTATTTTTTATGATTTGTAGTTGAATTCAACAACAATATATCGACAGGCTGTATCTGGCTTTCGGGAATTAGGCACCATCTGATGCCACTACCACTAATGGGTATGCAAAATAGAATGGCAGTCGTGTTCTTATCAGGAGCGTGTTTCGTGGAGGTCACCCACCAACTACTGTTGTTCAAGAAAACAATGACGATGTACATACTGTGATTCTGATTGATCCAGCGTCCGACTTACTATGAAAAAGATGCATTTTTAGGAAACGGAATGGATTGAATTGAAACGCTATTGCATGAACACTTAGCCGTGAAGAAGCAGTGTGCTCGTAGGATAT
The DNA here is from genome assembly GCA_944452925.2 of Chrysolina oricalcia. Lineage (NCBI taxonomy): Eukaryota > Metazoa > Arthropoda > Insecta > Coleoptera > Chrysomelidae > Chrysolina > Chrysolina oricalcia. Next base: position 35,181,165 of record OX101812.2, read on the forward strand.
TACACAATTAGAATCGTTTCGAAAAAACCTACACGTCAAATGCCAAATGCATCATAACTCCAACTCAGGTGATTCAAATTTGGTATCGTCAACCGCGTAGCAGATGAATGAATGAATTTGTATGAGCCAGAATCCAAACTAGCTAAATCTGATTGGGTTTTCCAAGACGAATCAAGAACAATTGGAGTTCTAGAAGGGCTCGTACATTTCAACCTTTTTACTGCAAATCTATTGCTAGCAACTTCGAATTGTCAGCAAAAGTCTACATCCCAGTTCGTTCATTGTCGCAACTTTTTCAAACTTTTTTTGACACCTGCAGCTTGTTGGTTGAGTCGTGGAAATTAAAATGTTCTCAGTCTATCTCACTTACACTGTATGTGATGGATCGTCTCCGATGGTTAAAATGTTCTCATTTCATATTAAAAAAATAGATTTGGTGAATACTGTGGCTGTTTTAATAATAACGAAGACTGCTGTTCTGGCGACGTATATTGAAAGGAGAAAATAAAATCGTTAAAGAAGAAGTTGTTGGAATAGCTCAATACAGAATTAGGTAATTTGAATATGGCTACCTGAAAAGAGTTACTTTCTGAAGAATGAGATGATATGCTAGCTCATAAAAATTTCCTGAAAGTGTATGAAGTCAGTTTAACTGAATTACTGCTATCAACTGGTTTTACCAAAAACACTTTGAGTTAATCCAAATTGCGAAGAGTTAACCTTGAAATATAGAATTGTTTCTATAACAATCAGCCTTTTTGTTGCAGTCGAAAGCCTGGAGAGCGTGCGCAATGGTCACTAGAAAAAGGCTTTCAGCTTCTGGAGTACATGGTGGGAATTATTTGCCCCTTCCTTCAGAAAAAAACAGATTCTTTAATTACTGAAGTATCAGACGTTCGTATAACTTACTTGAGCATGTGACATGAATGAATATTTCATCACGTGGAATTAGGCATACTTGGCGAAAGATCATAATTCCATCAGATGAGAATAAAAACTTATAATTCAATGTTTCGTGAACTTTATTTATTATACTAGTTTTGTCGGCAATTACCAAACAAAACATGATCCAACAGCCTCTCACGACTTACATATCACACTTGGCAGAGTTTTTCCCCAAGAAAACTCTTTGCAATTATCTCTTTAAACACAAGTGAATCTTAATCAAACAAGTGACGATCTGCAGACTAGTTTCAAGGTTCTGCCAATTATCAGTGCTGGTCAGGATGGAGAGCTAATACACCTACCCGTCATGCAGCGATTGATTTTCATTTGGTTTTGTCAAATATTCCTTCTATAACTCCGGTACTCACTAAGGAACTAGACACCTCAGAAAGTATTCGGACTGAGCTCGGACTTAGATCAGAAACTGAAGAATATTTATAAGCACGTAAAATGAATATTTATGTATGGCATGTTACATCGAATAATTACCTTATTATCCGAATGCCTTTTCAAAATGCTCATTTCTTTGATACTCTTATCTGAATGTACTTAATGCTCTCAGAATTGGATTGATCGCAAGCAAAGATGTCTTGAGTTTCAAAGCTAGTATATTAAAAACTATACAGCTATCAATTTGAATGTATATTGGATTCCTTGTTAGTACCAAGACAGGCATTGAAGTATATCGAAGCAGATACTTGTGCAATGTCCCTGATTGTGAGGGCTATAACTCAACGATTTCTCATATATCTGAATGAATCTCTAATCCCGGAGACTCGTAGATAACCGAAATCTCATATCGACCTAATGAAACGAATAAATTCATTATGGTTGAAATACCTTTCTCTTCAATTATGTCTACACAGCGAAAAGTATAACGCAATTTTCTGACAGTGAATAACTACCTACTTTTCTGGGTGATCCCACGACAGACATTGATTGCAACTTCATCTTGTATGAAACCTCAAAGCTCATCCTCCATTTGGTTAAAGCTGACCGATATGGATCAAACTGAAGTCTTCAATCCGAAATCTAATAACTCATTCTATACAGGGTGATCCAGAGTTGAACCGCCAATCGGTTATGATCGTTTTTTTTATGTAAAACTTGAATTTTTTTTCCTATAAGAATGTGTTCCAGCTTCGTTTTCGAAATGCAGAGTATTAAACGTTTTTAGAAAAAAATCAGTTTTTATCAATTATTCAAAAACCTTTTTGCTAATTTTTATGAAACCTTCCGAACTTATTTGCGGTTATAAGGGCCTTCTTCTGGAGAACTTGATAAAATTAATAATCGCAGTGGCATCCCAAAGGGTAATATTATAATTGATATTATTACAAATTATTGTACTTTACTGGTGGTTTTATATATTCAATTTTTTCAGGTTTGTGCAATAACAGACACTTTTTTTTGTTTGTTTAATATTTTTCGTATCTTGCTTCATTTTGAGAAATAATTTAAAACCGTATCTTTGCATGTGATGCGAAACAAGTATCCAAGTTATTGATAATAGGACAACTTTATTTATTTCAATTCTTCAGAAAACGGAAAGATTCACAAACACTGCTCAAAATGATCACAATTTTTTCAATGCAAAGTTCGCACCTGCGAACGACAGATTCTGCAGCTGCACGGTGTGATTTCTGGTACTGCTTGAACAATTCTTTCCTGGAGTACCTTGGTCATTGATGGGCTCAATATAAATAGTTTTCATTGCACCCTATAAAAAATCTAGGAGAGCTCACAGGCCAAGGAACTTTGACGCCATGTATCTCAGAAACGAAGAAAGGTAGGACAAATAGTTATGGGAATCAAAAATATAAAAATATAATTGTTGCCTAAAAAACCGATCCTGAATGTTTGGCAGTTCAACCCTGGGTCACCCTGAATACCGCATTCCTGTACTAGCACTGAGCTTGGTTTACGATGGCAGATGGCTCCGAGCGCTGCCTGACTATCCGAACAGATATAAATTTTCGGTTCGTACCCTTTTTTCACCACTTACCTCGTAGCTACGGATATGAACAATTCAGCTTGAAAAACTGTTGTATATCTGCCCAAATCGTAGCTCTCTCGTACTTTTCTTCCCTCTTGGTAGATTCCGGCACCAGAAGCCTGTTTGTCAATCAGACGCAAACCGTCCGTATAACATATTAGGCTTCCTTTGTGAAATCCACCGTGTTTCCTTCCCATTGTTCTCTGTTCGGAATAGTAAGAGTAAACTCTCTGTTCCATCGCAGTCTGTCTTGTGTGCTTTTAATTCTGATGGCAGAGATCGGGATTTCTTGCTCCACCCTCTTCGCAATTTTAGCAAGACCTATCATCGCTACTTCGTTAACCCAGACTCCCGAGTCCCGCATCCTCAAATGGGCTGCCATTGCATCTTTATTGATACAGACTGAAAGCGGTGGCAGCCTCAGCAGTACCTCCAACACTTCGGTTGGAGTCGTTCTCATTGCGCCCGTCATCACTAAACAGGCCAACCTCTGAACCTTGTTAAGTTTTCGACCTATTGTGCTGCCTTGTGCGCCTGGCCACCACACGGCTGACCCATAATGGATCTTTGGTCTTTCGACTGCCGTGTACAGCCAGCGCATGATCTCTGGATTGGTGCCCCAATTGCTTCCTACAATTATTCGCAGTTGCCATAGGATTGCCACCGATTTTTGAATAACCCTATCTACGTGCGGCCTCCATGAAAGTTTGGAGTGCAGAACCACTCCCAGGTATTTGACCTGCTGGACTAGCTCCAGCTCTTGCACAAACATGATAGGTAGCCTGAATCCATTTTTTTCCTCCGTTTGTTGAACAGGATCTTTTCTGTTTTTGTCGGATTCACTGAGAGCCCTGCATCACCGCACCATCTGTCAATTATTCCGCAGGCAGCCTGCATACGGTCGCAAACGACTCCGATGAATTTTCCGCTGATTAGGACAACTCCATTGTCCGCGTATTCCTGTTCTTCGAAACCTTCATCTGTGAGTTCACCCAGGAGATCATCTATTACTAAGCACCACAGATGGAGAGAGATGCAGCTTTCCTAAGGGCAGACTCCCCCCACTTTGGACTCCAGTCTGATGTCTTCCCGGGATATCTCGACCTTTCTCCTCGTAAGCGACCATACAACCCAGCTGACCATCGAGTGAGGCGTTCCTTTGGACATTAGTGCTGCCTCTATTGTTGCTGTTTTTGTCTTGTCAAATGCGCCTTCCACATCGAAAAATACTCCTAATGTTACTTCTTTGAACCTTAATGTGCTTTCGATCCTTCGCACTACAGCGTGGAGGGCCAGTCCAGTCGACCTCTCCTTTCTTTTTCCTGCCTTGGGGATAAAGACAACTCTCGCTGACTTCCAGACCTTTGGTACGTAACCTTGCGCTATACTGGACCGGAATATCCTTCCCAAGATCGGGGTAGGAAGTTCCAGGCCCCTCTGTAGCATTGCCGGGAAAATTTCGTCGGGTCCTACTGCCTTTTATATGGGTTGAACTCGTTCACTACCCAGGCTATGGCATCGGACGCTGGTAAAGCGTTCTTATCTGTACGTGCATGGGTTTGAATCCCAGCGCAGTCACCATTCTTGTGCATGGCATCACACGGACGGTGTAGGCAACATGTCGCTTGAAGGCTTCTGACAATGACAATTCCAACAAACATGAAAATTAGGAATATCACTTCTATCGACAGTCACAATATGTCTTATCACCACCAAATGCATTTCGTTAGATCTCCGCAGTACCATATCAGTGGATTTGATGAAATCTCACAGATGTACTTGAGGAATGAGTCTCTGAACTAACACCACTTAGTCAAGAATGTTTCATCTTCAGAAATAAATTGCTCAGTTCGATTACGTCTCATATATACGGCAGACAGAAGAATACAAAAAATTACAGTTTAACTCTACCCGAGGAGTGTTTCCAAAGCATTCATCAGTATATGCCACCAGGATCGCCTGGCAAATCTACTTTTTCATAGCTTTTACTCTCAATTGTAAGCTTCCTTTTTGATGATCGAAAGAGTTCTATCTATCTGACACCTTTCCACCAATGAATTGTGTGAAAGTGACTCTCAATAAATGGGTTTTCTGTTTCATGCATACTGAACGTTCTGAAGAGTCCCAAAAAACAGTCGCAAGTCGGTGATGCGTTGCTCACAAATTTGCTACGTCTTTGGATTACCGTGAAAACGATGATAGCCTGTATGTCTTTTCTAGACATTTCTATTGTCGGTGCTCTTCTGTAATATAGTTACATATTACAGTTATTTCATGGAAACTGTTTTGACGAAATCAGTCTGCATATCCCATTTCTTCAGTTGGAAGACTGTAACATACTCCAAAATACAACTATCCAAAATATGTTTTATTTCCACTTGTTGATCTCCCAGATCTGATCATTGTAGTGCAGGAAATGAAATATACAAACTTATTTGGATATGATGACATCACAATAAGAGCTAGTAAAAACTTGCCAAATTCAGTAAAAGCATTTTGAAGGAAAGCCACCAATTTGTCTTGCATTAATCAATAATAATAATAATTCCTCATAAACACTCGTAGAGTACCCAAAGATAGCATTTCGTTGCGCATTCCGAGTAAGCACAAGATGTCAAGATTGGCGACTAACCAACTCACATCACACTCGCTTCGAAACAGGGCATGTGGTCGTCTATCAATACCAATGAACTATAGTAAAATTTTCTTGCAAACCAGAATTGCACCAGGCCAATGCTAGCAGAAGTTTCAATGGCCGACACTTCCACTGCTGAACCACCGGCTCCATTCCTGAAAATAATCAGAGGTACGATAGTGATTAAAAAATCGCGTTCAATTATGAAAACCAAAAAAAAAATATTAATTTCTGGAACGTGAGTAATCTATTGAATACAGTGTTCGTATTTCAGATGAAAGCCATCAGATATTTCTGTAATACTCAATCTTGTGATAATTTTTCCAAAGACGAAGTATCCTTACGGTAGTAGACCAGGGTATAGTGACAGATTTTGGGACACGATTTTACTCAGTATGCCTTTTGGAGGACAGTGTTGTCCGTATATCCCCATGATAATAATGCATGAATCGAAGGGTCGTCGTGGGTTCTTCATATTGAAAAATAATAATTATTATTATAATTATTATTATTATTCGGGTACGATTTTAATCAGGCTGCCATGTGTTTCGTGATGATATAATAAATCTAAAATACTCAAAAAACCATTGGCAGGCCGTTAGGGTGGGTCCGACTGTCTGGTATGGTCACGTGAAATTGTATTCGAAAAGAGGAATTCTCCGCCTATCCTAATGGTACGCCAATGGTTTTTCGAGTATTTTACGTCTATTATTCTATTAAAAAACACATGGCAGCCTAATTGGAATCGTACCGAAACACATAAATTTTCGAAAATATTATTATTATTTTTTAATATGAAGAACCTACGGTGACTCTTTGATTCATGCATCATTATCATGAGGATATACAGACAAAACTGTCCTCCAAAAGGCATACTGAATAAAATCGTGTCCCAAAATCTGTCACTATCCCCCGGTCTATAGGTACTCTAGTTTTTGTGAAGTCGGTTTGTTTTATGTGCCAAAACAAAATATCTACTAGTTATTTTGCATACGAGCAACATTAACATCAGACAAGGTAGATCCAACACTTCTCTTTAGCAATCCAAAAATCTTAAGAGACTAAGGAGTCTTCTATCTATAATAGTAAAAGAATTTATGATAAAATCAATACATACCAAGAATGAACTGGAAGAATTAATAGTTACGAGCAGCATCTTGTTCAGAAAGTATTCTGTAGTGTGAAAGAATATTCCGCAGATAGTAGCTAGGTAATATTATTTTAACTATTTGTGTTCTCCGTTCATAGAAACATCTTTTATCAGTAGGCACTGACTATCACGTCTTTGGGTTCGTCTATGAGTGATATAGATATTTTTGAGTAATTGCCTGCATCAGCTCACACTCAAAAATAAGCTCTATAACCTCAACTCCACTTGACACACAAATACATTATCAATTATAACTTTATAACAACAATTATAAATTTTCAAAAGATAGACAATGCTTCATATATCGGTTTACTACTATCAAAACCAGATATCGCGTTCTTCGCACAACAAAATGGGAGTGTTGGAAATGGAAATATCCCTATATATCCTGTCGAAGATTTTGATGATGGAATACACCTATACGTATTCTGCCACCAACCAGGGAGTTCTTAGTCTTTTTTTTATGACAGAATTTTATCTTTAATCCATTGTCAGGAAATAGTATTTACAAATGTCATTGAAATATTTTTGATAACGTTCTATTTTATTATATTAGTCCACTTTCTGCATTTGTGACGACCGTGACAAAACCCCGGTGAGCCCTTCAATATATACATGAAAGTTTATATAATTGGAAAGAGTCGAAAACTACTATCGATTTGTCTCTTTACAAAGAGTTCTGTAACATCCGATGAATTTTAGAAAACAATCAAAAAATTCTAGAACTGAAACAAGATGTGGTATTTCTAGTCCTGTGTAGTTCATAACACTGCTTCCAATTTCTCTTCTTTCTCATCTAGGTTATTCCGTCACAGAGATGAAGGCATCACCTTTTAACTTGTTCTACTTAAAACAATTTAGGGAATCGTGGCGATATTTTGCTTATCTCTTTGTTTGCGTTCGATAGCTCAGTTTTGGGGAGAAAAATCGACGTAATAATTATGAATAAATAAACGAGTCGAGAAACATCAAAACGACTTACCAGAGTAATGGAATCTTGCGAGCGTGTCTGGATTCGTACATATGATGATCCTCTTCTTAAAAGGGCCCCTTTGGTGGAAATTTGAAAGGCGTAGATGGAAAACCGGCATGCAAGAGACTAGACGGAGATGACTTCTTCCAATGTTCAACGTATACACATATACACTTAAATTCTATGATTAAAATTGACACACAGCGATTAATTTGCACTGATTTCGAGAGAAAACGGAAACTCATGGATTTTCCATGAAAATTGCCAGTAGCGGGAGTATAATTTGTCGATGTCGTTCGTTTCAGTTTTAAAGCGATACTGACTTCCATAAAAATGTGACACAAAAAAGGGTCCAGGGTCGCACTTCGAAGGAGGACGTTTTGATGTTCTTTACTGCGATAATAATTGTAATAATAATAATTATAATAACTGGAGCGAGACGCAACATTTCTGCCCGGCTAAAATGCAGTAATTGCATTTTAAGGAGAAAAATTAAGAAAAAAAAATATAATTCTTTACAACACAGAAATATACAACACGCAAATAAAGAATTATTCGAGTGGAAGAGGGCACAGCTTGACCAAAGGGCGTTTCAAAGTACCACTTGCCGTCTTGACAGTGGCAAACCTAGCTACCTTATCATCTCCCGCGTGCAAGGTAATGATACGCCCGAGTAACCATAGACACGGGGGTAGATTATCAGCTTTGATCAGTACAAGAGTACCGATTTCCGGGTTAGTACCAGAGTTCAACCATTTGCCGCGTTGCTGCAAGGAATGGAGATACTCTCGTTGCCAGCGTTTCCAGAAGTCTTGATGGATCCGTTGGATCAACTGCCAGCGGGACAAACGGTTGAGGGGGAGTTCAGAGTAATCAGGGAGCGGTAAGGCGGTGACGGGCTCCAAATTCAAAAAATGGCTCGGCGTCAGCACATGTATGTCTTCGATATCGGCACCAAGGGCAGTCAAAGGGCGCGAATTCAATATAGCTTCGATCAGAGTCAGAGTGGTGTAGAACTCCTGGTAGGTGAGAATCTGTTGTCCCACCACTCGGGATAAGTGTGATTTTACCGATTTAACTCCGGCTTCACACAGGCCATTGAAATGTGGAGCACTTGCGGGACTAGGATGCCAATTTACTTTTTCATGATCAGCTGCATCTTTCATGAATCAAAAGAACTTTAAGTCGGCTCTGGCGGTGTAAAAGAATTGGAAATTTTTATTTTTGGAAAATTTGTTTTTAAGAAATTCCCAGGTGTTCGTAAAAAACCCCTGTGTGAGCAAGGGAGATCCGGGACCGACAGTTTGAATTGAAGTGGAATCCGAACCACTGCAGCTTCGGATACGCGTCCGGGTATCGAACCCGGACCGCCTGGGTGGAAGGCAAACGCTCTAACACTACGATCACTGTGATTCCGAAGTAATCACCTACACGACTACTATGGAGTTTTTCGAGCACTTCTCCAAAATGTATGTTTGTCAGTAGCAGTTGGTATATTACAATTGCTTATGGACTCCATGCTATGCAATGCAATAGGCTCTCACGAAGGCATAGGAGTTTCACTGAACACAGTATTTTCTGGAAACTGCACCATCGAATACTTCCTGTCAAACTCCATTATTCAACTAACCTCAAATTTTTATTATTCATTCTTACACTTCCTCATTTTTTCAAAGACCATGATTCAAATTTATCGGACTCACCGTGGTAGCTTGCAGCACTCCCAGAAAATGTTCGTCGTAAGTGTTGGCTTATTTGTTTTAAAGTTTCTAACGATATTTGCGTTGCTGCTCCAAGCATCGACGTCTAAACAGTGTGTCTGCATTGATGTGTTTTCTGCTCCTATGATGAATAATTTTGAAGTATCATTGTAGAATTCATCCTAACCATCTTGCAACCTGATCCTTGGTATTCTTGATGTTAATTATCCAGGCAGAGGTTGATATGCTCAACCACTTTGATTATCAATAAAAGCTTATTTCTTGTAACATATGATGCTCTGTAATTTTTTCCCAGGCTTCTACTAAGAAAAATAAAACAGATTCAATGCCCTGCTGATTAGCACCCAGTCCAACATGAGCAGGCCGTTCTCTTGTGGATGAGCTAATGCAGGTGAAATTGTGGATTTCTATTCCATTTTAGTGAATGACTGTTGGCAATCGAAGCTCCCTCCAATCAAACTGTGCATTGGTTTAAGTCAAGCAATGGAGTAACTTGGCGATTCTTCCAAGTTATGTATGAATTGTCAATATCCCAAGGAAACTTCCCACTATAAGTTTCCCTCTGGAACTACGCTAACTTACAGAAGTCTCGATTTTCACAGAGCTGGTCTTAATTCCTTCGACCGATATAACATGGACTGAAAAATAAACTTCTTTTTGAAATAAACACCACTTCTTTAAAAAAATTTTTACCAGGGATATTTTTTTCCCTAATAATAAGTACTCCTTTATTATTATTCTAGTAATCGTCTTCCCTTCAGTATAACGTATTCCAAGTAAACAAGGCAAGATTTCGATATCAGGCATATCTGCAATAGTTCCATAAATCTCTCAAAGGTAGTAGGAGTATTGAATGATTCAAATGGAAGCTCTTTGAGTTGATATGATCACCGGTAGATAATTCTGTTTTGCTTCTGCTATCATGCTGAACTACCATTATTCATGTTACATATCTAGTTATGGTATAATATGAATCACTCTCTATATGCAACTTCTTACAGAATTGTGTCAGTTTATGACTGTTTGAGTCTTGTCAAAAAAGTATCTATATGAAATACAATAGTTACATAATTATAACACTTTATTTCGAATACAATTGTATATATAACAATTCATATGGTACGTCCCCAATAAAGTCTATATTGGAAAAAATGTTGCAATGATTATCAGAGAACGTTTTAGCATTCTAATTTCCTTCCAGATCCACATTTTTTCTGTTTTTCATCATTTTGTCAATTATATCTTGCTTCGATATTTTAACTGGCCTTGATTATGTTGGGTTCAAAATCTCGTCAGATCTTTCACTCCAGCCTAAGGCTTATTTTCATATATCTCCTAGTTCTTTCAATCTCTTGACAAAATTGATGAGTACATACATTGGCATGACATTTGGCATAACTATTGAATTGCCAGCTATGAAAAATCTGGTTCTTGCCTCTGCAAGGCATTGCAAAAGTATGTTTAGCCTTTTCGTCATCCTTCACGCATAGTCTCCACTCTGCATCATGTACTAGGTCGATTTATATTGGGGGTGTTTGTGGACTGTAGCTTTCAGCTAATGGCTGATTGATAGGTGGAAACTGCACCGTAGATTAATGTCGAGTAGTAAAAGACATGAAAGCGAGACTGTGTTTTACCCACCTTAAGATCCAGGCAGAATGATTGACTAAGGTCAGGAATGGTCTCCACAGGTCACAGGTTTTTCGATCAGCATATAGTTCATTTTTGGGTACTGCGGCACACTATTTCCACGAAAAAACTGGAGGTTCAGCATTTTAAGAGTTTTTGATTGGGTTTTTCGAACACCTCGCGAATTTTGGCCTTCGATCAGCGATATCGCTCGCTACTTGGCCAGAGGTGAGCACCTCGATCACCAAGAAACACACAGTTGGTAAGAAACCTCTTCAGAGGTAAGACAAAAATGAGGTGAACATAGAACACAACCACCAACCTGAAATGTTGAAACATGTTACAGAAGATATTTTGTAAAAAACGCTCTACCATCTGCCACCGGCTGAGTATATTGACGTTCAATGGCAATGCATTATCATCAGGAAGTGAATTTAGCAGATTCATAGTAAAAACATTACATGTGAGGTCGAAACTGATGGGACAGATCGGCCTAGAATTTGAAACCGCTTCGACTCACATATTGAGAGAGAATATTGAACTCGTAAGTGCGTATGAGCAACAATCACTCTTGAGAGATGGCATTTAACGGGTTCTATTCACACCTGTCATAATCTTCCAAAATGAGCGCTGGAGGAAGGAATAAACTCCCATTTGACGAACTCATGATGTACTGCATCTTGCATTACTTTGAATATATACGTGAAGCTCCAACCAAATTTTTGCATTGTCAGTGTTTTTATAACCCTTTCTCAGCGGTTGATGAAACGATGGAAAAGTATTAATTGGAGTTTCGGAAGCTATTCTCGAATGAAGTGCTTTGGTAGTGAAACAAACGAGAAGACATATAGACCATTTATGAATTTTAGAACTGTGAGAAATATTACATGGTCTCGCAAAAGCAACTCCAACAATGGAAAATCCTTCCAGCGGAGAGACCCGAATTCTAGGAAGATTGCTCATTGAAGGTAGGGCATTAGTGGGGTTCTGGTTCCTGCGAATTATACAGTGTGATGTTTTTTAGCCCCCCCCCCCTGTTCATTTGGAATGGTATCACCGATACAACTTTTGAAAATAAAAGTCACTTTGATTGCTTGATAGAAGAGGCGGGGATACATCAATTACAAAATTTCAACTGGCAAGGGGGTCAAGTAATACATCGTTGTAAAGAGAATTAAATTCTCTTTTCAACAATCAATTTTATTTTCAGATTTCCTCAATATTGTTTACACCTTATGCACTCGTAGTGTAATATCAAGTATAAGTGCAAATCTGGATACTGCCCTCATCACGATACATTCGAACGGTTTGATGTGGAGCAATGGGACAGACATATTTCGTATGGTAATACTGATAATACTTTCTGAGAAAAGATATATTGCAATTACTTGACAGATGGTCATGGGAGCACATCATCACGAAAATTTCGAAAAGCAAAGAGATCGAAATTAGGAAAATACTTATTGACAAAATAAAAAAAAATAGATGGTGAAAAAAAGAATTGAATCATTGTTTCAAGATGTATATTTTGACCCCCATGCCATTTCTATCAGGCAATGGCAATGGTTTTCATTTCAGAAAGTAGTATCGATGATACCATTCGAAATGATTTCTGTTCCATGTTCACATAAAACCTTTCAAAAGTTAACAGGGGGATACTGAAAGAAGCCGCACTGTACATTTGGAGCTAATCCTGCATGATGGTTTGTTCAGCAGAAAAGATCCAAAATTTTTGCGAAATAGAATATGGAGAGTTTGGAAGCCATGGTGAAGATACTGATGATGGATATTCTCTATGAATAATTCTGTAACTCAATGGTCACCGAAAAATAACAGAAAATTATATTTTTCATACGACAATTGAGAGTGCCCCCAAACAGCCATCCACTCTCAGCAAACCCTTCTCATCAAGAAAGAGATTCAAATGGCGGAAGACTTTACATATAAGTATACCGCTGGAAAGAGGCGAAATTTCGTGAACGAATGCGAATCCTTGGTGGAGTGATACGTCACATTATGATAAACTCCGTTGGAAATAAATATTACTGTTGTCAATGAAATGCCTCACATAACCTACGATTTTTTATATCTGAATTTCCACAGAGTGCGTCCAGGGAATGAACAATTACTTGAATGACAAGAGTTTACGAGCTGAGATTGATAAGCGCCTCGAAATATACACCCGGCAGGATTCTGTTTGAAAGTGACACATTGCCGAGGGTCTGGAGCTGAGTTTTATTGAATATTACCTGTGGCGCTTGCTCACGAAGGTCTTCTATTTATGGATAGATGAGCGAGATCAACTGAGTATTGTGGAGAATTCTGACCAAGCAAACATGTCAACACCTAACATGTACTCACAGAATATGAGGAGAATATGGTGTTACCACTGGGAGTCATACTAAAACATTATTACAAACAAACAGCTTCTGTCTCATGTGTGATCCTGGAAAAAATTAGGAAATATAGGCTATGCACGTGTGTATATCTAGAGGTGGTGCGTAATTACACCTTTGGAAGTAATTTTTTTTTCAAATTTTCAAACAAATAGTATTTCACATATTTTAAAGGGGAGCGCACACTGTATAAGACCGTATTTCAAAATTTATATACTGTCGTATTTTCTCTGAGTTTGAATATCAGTCAAAATACATTATGACAGGCTACAAATGTACAGTGGTATGCGAAGTAGTTAATAAACCATCTATCCGTTGACGATTTTCGCATTCGAGACCAGTTCCGTAACAGAATTATCAACAAGTTTTATTCATATTTCTATCATTCATTCATGTAATTTTGTCTCACTATCAATTTGTTCATATTTTTTACCTATTCAGTCAATGAATGAATTGTAAACAATTGTAACAGTAGGGATTTTTCTTTTCGTAGGAATAATAAGATGAAATTATGAGTTCAAATTTGAGATAATCTCTCACGGAGTAATACAAAGAATCAACTGATGGTCAGAATGACTTAATTATTGGTATTTGCCAATTCTCACTTATCAAAATGCACTTTTGACTTGATATTTCACATAAGTTTATTCCAAGATACTAGTAAAATTTTGCATTAATGAGAAATTAAAGAAAGCGTGGTCCTTCCGCACCTTCGTTTCTTCTCAGTGAAGTAGTAAAAATATCATTAAAAATTGTTTTCGTAATTATTCGAAATGTTGCAGACATAGCCGTTACGCCGTATGTTCAATAGTGTGAATATATCACAATATACAGGAGGTAAGTGCTTTTCAGCCATCGAGAACGATTTTGCTTACGTAGCGACGGCTGGCAAAATAATATCAAGGCTGGTAAAATTACTAACTCCTATGTGGTGTATGACTTTGTATCGGCTACCTCTACTACGGTTCATAAAAAAAGAAATAACATTCAATAATTTGTGAGTAATTGTCTACATTTTTCACCAGAGACAATACGACAGCATATTTCCTTCTATAGCAGTATTCTCATATTGATGCTGACTACAATGGCTACAATGAGGCATTTGAAATATCAGGAGAAGAGCGTGTCGGGGCATCAATCATCTTCAATGAAAGCGGTCGTTGTTTCAGCTTATAATCATCCTGCAGTATCTGCACATGGGAATTGAATGCAATAGCTAATGCAGTAGATTTATCAACCTACGTCAATGATAAAAATGCAACTGAAACCGACTCATAAGGCCCCATACTAGGTATACAACTAATTTACCACAATCATCCAAAACTAAGGCGCATTGGGAAAAACTGCACGTTCTGCAAACATAATTGACTTACTGGTGAAGAGACATCAGACACAGTTGCTAAGAACACAAAATGAAACTACACTCCATCATTGTAAGCAAAATCCCGTATCTAGACAGCGAAAGCGAGGTCGAAATTATTAGCTACACGAAAAGTCTTTGGAGTGACAGATGACGTGGAAATGTAAACAACAAATTATACCAATTGAATTCAGAACTGAACCCCGCACACTGACTTGTACGACCTAGAAAACAACAAATTTTTATATAACGACTTCGCATAGGCCATACGAGACTGACAAACCAATACCTCATCAGAAAGAATCTTGCCAATAGTTAGAATACCTGCCAAATGGAACTTAATAGAATAATAATAATAATAGAATGTTCTTTCTAACACCAACCAAGAGATGCAGCAGGTCTACCCAGTGATCTACAACTGATTATGTTACGAAGAAATTTAACATTCTTCAGAGCAATAAATCAATGAGAATGAAACAAGGTGTCCTGCTCTTACAGGACGGTGCTCATTGCCATAATCCTATACAATAGGATTATACAATAAATTATTGTTTTAGATAAAATATGATATGTGATGATATAATGTATCCCAGTAATAACCTCAATTCTTGAAGCAGAAGAAATTGAATGAAAAAATAGTGTTACGTCACATTGTCGCGTAGACGATTTACTGGTTTTGAACTATTGTTTTCCGGGGCAAGTACTCTCCTCACGTCGTCAATAGTAATCAGTAGGTACGTTCTTGGTGACAACATCTCACCAGCTTGAATAGAATGTGACAATAGTTAAGTTACCATAGTGGGAGCAGATAGAAATATTTCTAAATATTTTTTGAAAAAAATTATTTTATTCTAAATTAAAATTTGAACAAATCGCGTGAAAAAAAGGCAAAACCATCAAAATTCATCTCTTTCACAAATACGAAAAGTTTCCAATATTTATTTACTCGCCAGGTTAAAATAATATGACCACGAAACAAAAATAATGATTATAACTCAGGAAAATTAGTTGTATGAAAGGGCAGGGCCGGATTAACACCATTTGGCGCCCGGGGCACACTTTATTATTTCACCCCCCACACATTACAAAAATGTTCACAAAATAAAAATAAAATGGCAAAATCTTTATAATGACGTATAAGTAACAGCTAACAAAAATTATAAATAAAAATAAATTTCAGTACAAACAAGGAAGACTTAAGTACTGATGAATTACGACAATAATACCTACATACCTACAGAATTTAAACGTTGATTTGATGACAGTGCCCAGCCCCTCCGGTACAAAATTGGTAATTCTTATCGCAATTTCAATTGATCCATGCCACTAATTGAGGGTCCAGACATGATCCGCTATCCCTGACTTTGATGTTTCTCCTCAAAGTCAGGGATAGCGGATCATGTCTGGACGACCCAACACAATATTAAGTGAAGTCATCCATAAAGAAGAGGGCTGGTATGAAAAGAAGTTATATTATGAACAACAATGTCTTCAGTCAAGCAAGCATAGAAATCCGTATTGTGTGGAAACCCTTAATTAGTGGCATGGCTCAATTGAAACTGCGATAAGAATTAACAATGCTGTACCGGAGGGGCCCGGCACTGTTATGAACAAGCTTATCTGTAAAATGACCCCTAGGCTAATGACACAAAATCAGCCATATCATATATAAGAAGTATCTTTGAGAGTGTCGCATTTATATACTTGATGACGACTGTAGATTTTAACAGTTGAAACGATCTCAGGCATAGCATGTCGTTGATTATCGGTGATACAGGTTCCATACTTGATGGCGGGTGTGAACCACGCGAGATATCAACTGATGACAAACATCTTACGGTTCGAAAAAAGGACAATTTTCATTAAGTCGATAGGAGTAATATGGGTAAAATACTTCATTCGTAACACACATTGATAAAAATTTGTAATTAACGAATCATACCCCAATTAGTGTACAAATATAATGGAAGGAGATGTTCAACGAACCTGTCTGATTCAAACTAGTGTCATTTTATTTCAACATGAATAATAACGAAAAAGTCAATATAATCAAAACTTGTCATTTATTCTATGGACATCCAATGGACCACCGAATGCAAGTCGTCACCAAATATTTCAGTGATTCGGTATACATAATGAATCATTATCGTACAAAATTTTCTGAAAATACATAGAACAGGAGACATTCTACAGGGATTAACCTCATATTTTTTATCACAAATTCTTTCAGTTGAAAAGGTATTCTCACAGAGTTCTATCCAGTGTACTTACCTAAGTTTTACCAAAGACCAATTCTCTCCATGATATGTACTTTGACATTTTAATATAATTGGTGTTGCCATACTTGGTAGAAAGTGTTTTCGGAGTCAAGAATCGGTTTATAAAAATATGAAAACAATTGTCAGTCTGTCGATACCCGTTGAACTAGAAATGAACTAGAACAACTTCGAATCCTCTTTTTGAAATATATTTCTCAATGATCATGACACACTCGTTATTCATGTGGAATTCACGGTGGTTCATTGTCACTAATTTTTCCAGGTTGTGGAGTATCACAGAAAATCTCAATATCTTATATAGAGAGAACTGGACCAGACTTGCAGCTGAGGAAGTTTTAGTGTTCCAAGAGGCCTTGTTCAAAGTGTTAAAAAATAGTGAGAACGGATATATCAGTTCGAACGTGGGAACTATGCCGTACTACCAGAATTTTCACAAATGGAGTTTCAGTTCCAGTTTTTTGTACTCGCTTACGCTTATCACAACCATTGGTAAGTGTATTTTTTCAAGATTATAGAGTGATGGATTTTATATACGTTTGTCAAGAGCCTGTTATTTTTTCATAATTTCTTTATATTAACTGACACATGAGTCGACGAGTTGTAAACGTCACTTCTTGCTACTAAACTGAAACTGAAGAAATCGCCAAGAATTATTTTTATTATAAACATGTACAGTATGATGTTAAAATTTTATTATATGGTTATTGTGGTTTTATTCTTATGAGATATGAGTTTGTGAATCATAGTCTACCAACATAGCACAAGAATATGTTTCAAAGTCAGGAAGAGTGAGTTTTGCAATGAGAATTATGAAACAGTTTTTGCTGTTAACATCATATGTACATTATGGAAAAGGAAAGGTAAACTATTCTTGGGATGCAAAGTTTATTACATGCAAAATAATAATGGAAAAGGATACAAAGCCTAGACGATAATATTGAAGTTCCATATAAATATATTCTTGATTCTGTTTCATAGAGTGAAAGTTCTGATTTTTTCTCCGAAGGTAGTATAACTGATTTTTGTGGGTTTCAAATGAGCTTCCGTTGAAAAATGTTGGACTATTACATTAGATGATTCCTGGAATGAATTATTTTTGACATTGAAATTAGATCTGAATGCATCGGGCAACCTGTAAACATCATAATTTATGAGACAAAATCATTAGTCCGAGAGCTAATAAAATCTCTTTATACATAAATTAATTCACGATAGTCACCCAATTTACATTGGCAGAAGCAAGGTGAAATAAGATGTCGACAAATAATCTGTTTCGAATTTCACAAATGGATTTTTTTTCATCAGTGGTGTCGGTCACAGATTACTCGATGCATACAAATCTCATTCAATATCTGAAAGATGCACAATTACAAGAAATATCTTATGTAATCCTTTCGATATCAACATAATCGTAATAAAATGATTTTTTCTCATAACCCAGTTAACCACAACGTTTCCAATCAAGGAAATTGAGTAATTTCAATTATAAATTCATTTCCACAATTTCAAAATTACATGCATCCCAAAATTAGAGGGATGAAATTAATGATCTGAACGTGTTCATTGCCATCTAGATCAAATAATGAATTTAAAAATTTAAAAAAATGTTTAGTTACTAAAAGTTACAAGTGATACATGGTTGTTTTCAGAATATCCCATTTGAAAATGGAATGTCACTTCCGGAAGTTTGATGAATATAAGTAACTTGTCGAAAAATGTATTTTATGTATATACGCTTCTTTCGTATTTCATTCAATTATTTTCAAATCCAAAACATTTCACAGTAGCCAGATAACCAGTTTACGTATCTTGGGAAACTTCATCTTTGTTGGCATATAGTACATCGTGGAATTCTCACATTTGAGCTATGGTCACAGTTACACGAAAGTATGGATATTCAAGTTTAGTATTATCTCGGCACGCAGAAAATATAGGAGGATCATGTGCAGCATGCCTGAGACAGAGACCAAAATAATGTTAATGAAGCTAACATAATTTGAGAAAACATTTCTTTTTTATGTTGATTTACTGAATATGTAGAAATAGTACATTTTGGAATATTCCTTTCTCGTTTGGGTAGAAAACAGGGGATGACAAAAAGGGTCCATGATGGCCTACTCACCTGGCTGCGGCAGCGGCCTCCCCAAAACAAAAAGCTGCTACTACTACTACTACCTTTCTCGTTCAGCTTCTCTATCTCACATTTATTTCGCAGAACGCAAGGTGTAACAACTTCCTCATGTTTACAAAATAGCAGTTCATTAATTTTTTGTTTTTTTTTATTGATTCAAAAAAACATGTTTGCTACCAGATAATAAAATACGAAACGAATTGACATCAAAGGGAATGACCAAGATAACCTTCTCTGAATGGCTACACAGTGGAGCCAAGTAAATAAGTGTGATACTATCATTGGTGTAACGGTAAAGAGTGTGGGAGAAGTTTTACCTGTCTAATATTTGCGAAATATTCTCGAATCAATATTGGCCCCAAAATATTCAGCGATATTGGTACAATATTATGAAGATATTGGCAAAATATTCAAACGTTATATCGACGAGGAATGAAATGTGAACATTTTGCAATATCAGTTAAATATTGTTTGGACTTTTTGAAAATAGAAATTGTGGAATATTCTTGAAGCAATGAAGGCCTCAAATGATTCAGCGGTATTGGTACAATATCATTCGGATGTATTGATAGAATATTCGAAGTGAATATACCTTGGATGAATTAATAAATGTCGAATAACATGGAACTTCCACGATTCCAGAGTCGCCATTACCAATGAGTACCTAATCTGTCTTGGAAACAATATTTAATACATTTTCTTAGGTTCCAGGATACGTTCTATATGTGGAGCCATCTGGCGGTTTTTTTATCTAGGATATATCATAGCATATTTCATATGGTTTGTTAAATATCCGGCCAATATTCAAAATTCAGTGATGGTGATTGGTTTTCTTTGTAATAATTTATCAATATCATCATTTCAACATCAGCGTGAGGTAGTCGTAATAATCTCAATCTGTTATGTCTTAAATTCAAAGACCACAAATAGACTTCTGATAATTATTTATTTCCCACAATTACAAATACACTAACACCTGGACCGTCTCAATGGTACTGTCTTGGAACATTTCCGGTTAAGACCGTTTGCAAGCGCAGAGAAAGACATTTACATTTTCAATACATAACAGATATCCTTTACCTTAAACGATTTTTGTCTTTTAGGACGAACATCAGATAAAATTCCGATATCACTCAAAAATTCACCCTCACTGTTCGTTCCACTAAGAGTAGTTGAATCAACTACTGAATCATTATCATTTCTATAAGCCCGAAAGCCTTCATGGATCAAAGCTTCCTTGATACAAATTTTTTTGATCTGATTCAGAAGACGTTTCCAAACCTAATACACTTCCGGAATTTTTTCCAAATACATAGATTTTCTAATCCTTTCAGAAATAAAACCATTAATTTAAGAAACCTCTTTCGGGTTTCTATAATCTTACACTATAACACCCTCGCCTAATCCAAACTCAACATACCTATTGCCCCTATGATACACTATGTGTTTCTATTGCTTTGCCAGTATTCGATCTTTCAAATTTTAATCTTATGAAGTTAACAAAAGATCGAAACGTACACGCAACTTTCTATTTGACATATGCTGAGAACGGCGCAGCCCAGTCGTACAATGGGGAGTATTTCGATAATCAAATAAAAAGTTATTCGATATTTTATTACGATCTACACATGCACTTTTACCTAAAGCATTCTTCAAGGCATTCTTTGTCGTTTCAACAGCATCTTCCACTGCTCCGTTCAGTGAAGTCTGATAAGGCGATGACGTTGTGTTTAATATAATTCCCAACTAAAAATTCCTGAAATTATTTCGAACAAAACGTTGTACCAATGTTTGTGACTATTATCTGAGTTGAATCAAACCTCGCGAAACTTGATCTAACATTATCTATGTTGATTTCGATGTAATTAAATCCATTGGAAAGGCTTCCACCATTTGCAATGTGAGTCAATCAAGATTGAAAATTGTTGAAGTCTAAATGAAAGCGTGACCAAGGTTGCGTAGGCCACCACCAGTTTTCTAAAACAGCCTGATTGGGACTTTTTTGTGCTGCATACAATTTTCACATGAACTGAGCTGAGTCTTGTATATTTTTGTCTAAACCCGGTCACCTAAAATAAGAACGGGCTAAACTCTTCATTTTTACCCCGCCCATGAATTAGTGTGAAGTTTTCGGTATAATCAATCTATTATCCCATAACAGATCGTCTGACTCGATAATCAGTTAATTTTTGATACGAGAAAAAGGTTTTAAGCAACCCGGCACTTTTGGAGGCGACCCTGTTAGCACAATATTCTTGACTTTTGTCAAAACCTCATTCTTAAAGGTCGCTTCGCGTACCTTCTCAAAATTTAGAGGAAATCTGGAATTGTCTGAAAAATAGGTCAGAAAATTTATACCTATCTTCATTTTCCCAAATAACTTCCTTCCTATCCAAAGGTAATCGAGACAGCGAATCCGCGTTGTATTTTCTGATTATACGAATCCAATTTCATACTGATAATTGAAATCATTGGCCAGTGGCGTAAACGGTTGATAGAAAACTGAGGTATACCTTTCAGCATATGAAAAATTGATATAAGAGGTTTATGGTCCGTTACTGATGTGAATTTTTAGCCACATAAATATTGGTTGAATTTGCACTGTCCGAAAATGATAGACAAACCCTCTTTTTCATTTTGGTAGTTATTCTTTTCCGAGTTTGAAAGGGTGCGCGAGGCGTACGCAATCAGTTTTTCACAGCCCTCGGGCATAATGTCTGATATTACCGCCCCGATTCCGTAGTCAAACAAATCGGTACTCAATTTTGATGGTAAAATGGGGTCATAATGAACTAAAATCTCTCCATTGGTTAACAAACTTTTAATTTCTTCAAAAGCCACTTCACAGTCTTGTGACCAGTGCCACATCTTTGATTCCAACAAATTATACAGGGTGTTTCTTGAGTACATGTAGAAAATTTAGGAGCGTATTGCTGACATCAAAATAAGAAGAAAAGTTCTCATAAACATATGTCCACAAGTTATTCGTTTCTGAAATACAGAGTGTCAAAGTTGAATTCTTATTTTTATTTTTTGTGAATAATTTCAAAATAATTTTGATATTTGGGTAAAGTTTGGTATCTGGGAATATTTATTATTTAGTTTTTGTGAAAAATATATTCTTGGTAGAGGCACTGCGAGCAATTGTTTTCGAGTTATTGAGATTTGAAATAATCGATGCAAGTGATTTTGAATGACAAGATTTTTTAATTCAAAATAAATTCAATTAGAATTTAGTTTTTTCAGAATTAACACAAAATTTGATTTTGTCATTGAAAAATCATCCCAGATACCAAACTTTACTCGAATATCACAAATATTTTGGCATTCATTCACAAAAAAAAACGAATATAATAATTAAACTTTGACACTCTGTATCTTAGATACGAATAACTTGAGGACATCTGTTTATGGGAACTTTTTTTCCTATTTCGACGTTGAAGTTTCTACACGTACTTAAGAAACACCGTGTATAATGGAGCTGAAACGGCACCTGAATTAGGTACAAACTCTTCACAGTGATTGATCAAACCAATAATAGATTTTAGCTGTGTTTTATTTTCTGGCATGGGGGCGTTCCTTTCCAAATATCAAAACATAAATAAGAAATATCTTCTTTGAAAAATGCACATTTTAGTGAAGCAATCTCCAAACCATCATCTTCTAAGATTTTCTTAGAACTTCATCCAAGTTAGCAATGTATTCTTTTCTAGTTTTTCCAGTAATGAGTATGTCGTCCAAAAACAATTCTATACGCCCTCGAAACCTTGTAAGAGAGAATTTTTGGAACTTTGCCGGAATACTTGACAGAACAATATTTCATTAAAGAACAATATGCAAATTGTTATAGAAATATTGTTATATTGATCATTCAATTGACTGAAGAATATTATTCAATAGTTTCGACAAAACAAAAATCCAACCGAATACTTGTTATTACTATCCAAAATTCAGTTATAGATACGATACCTATTATTATCAGCGACAACTCATGGACATATGAACTAAAGACTGACGTGCGAAAATAGTTATTTATGCAACAAGTGCAAAAAGTGAATGTTTATTGCACTCGACGTGAAATTGTCCGACGAGGCCGTTAGGCCGACTTGGACAACACCTCGAGTGCAATAAACAATTTTTGCACGAGTTGCATACAACATTTTTTCTACGTTAATGCAAAAAGCAAAAAATGATTTATTGAGGTGCGACACTAGGTGTAGGAAAATGAAAAGCGCAACTTGAATACTTTATTATTAATATCGATTTGCATTGAAACAGGAACTAATAAGTTACGAACAATTTAACTCAAACTTTATTTTTACCCTCAATGTTGAAAGTGAATGAACAATTGGTGTAATTTTCAATATGAATATTTCGTAGTGACGTACTTTTTAAATCCACTTCTTGATTTGTTACTGCTGTAAACGTACTTTGTTATGATGACAGCACGTTGAAGTAGAATGACAGATGAGTGCAATAAAAACTCTATTGCACTAGTGCAATAAAGAACATCTTTTTCCACTGAATATAGTTCAATACAGTTTTGCTTTTTGCATGAATGCAGAAAAATAAAAATATCTTAATAAAACTATTACTGTAAAGTTATCCACACTTTACTGTCCACAGTTTATGACGTGGTGGCTGTCGAAGTAGAGATAAAGCAGAATTTCTGGGCAGTGTTGCCAAATTTCTCAGGAATCCTGGGACTGATTATGAAATAGGGAATGCGCAGAATAAACTTTACAATGATCTGTACAGACAGCGAATATTTATGTAAAAGCGCACAGGGCGAGCAATAAGGAGAAACATGTACAAAAATAATATTATTTCCGAAACTACTACGTGTTTTAGAACGAAATCGATAGAGTGATTTCAAAAACAAAAAATATACAGTGTGATGAAATTTCATGCCGTGCTAAAGCGTACAGGGCGAGCTATAAGGAGAAACCTGAACAGAATTATCATTATTTCCGAAACTACTACGAGTTCGAGAACGAAATCGATGGAGTGATTTTTACAACAGAAAACATACAGTGTGATGAAAACTCATGCCGTGCTAAAGCGTACAGGGCAAGCTATAATGAGAAACCTGAACAGAATTATTATTACTTTCGAAACTACTACGAGTTCGAGGAAAAAACCGATACAGTGGTTTTTTTCAATAAAAAATATACAGTGTGATGAAATGTCATGCCGTGCAAAAGCGTACAGGGCGAGCTATAAGGAGAAACATATACAAAATTATTAATATTTCCGAAACTACTACGAGTTCGAGAACGAAATCGATAGAGTGGATTCCACAACAAAAAGTATACAGTGTGATGAAATTTCATGCCGTGCTGAATCGTTCAGGGCGAGCTATAAGGAGAAACCTGAACAGAATTATAATTATTTCCGAAACTACTACGAGTTCGAGAACGAAATCGATAGAGTGAATTAAACATACAAAAATATACAGTGTGGTAAAATCTCATGCCGTGCTAAAACGTACAGGGCGAGCTATAATGGGAAACCTGAACAGAATTATTATTACCTCCGAAATTACTCCGAGTTCGAGAACGAAATCGATAGAGTGGTTTTTACAACAAAAAATATACAGTGTGATGAAATTTCATCCTGTGCTAAAGCGTTCAGGGCGAGCTATAAGGAGAAAAGTACACAAAAATATTATTATTTCCGAAACTACTACGAGTTCGAGAACGAAATCGATAGAGTGGTTTCAACAAAAAAAAAAAATACAGTGTGATGAAATTTCATGCAGTGCTAAATCGTACAGGGCGAGCTATAAGGAGAAACATATGCAAAAATATTATTATTTCCGAAACGACTACGAGTTCGAGAAATAAATCGATAGAGTGGTTTAAACATACAAAAATATACAGTGTGGTGAAATTTCATGCCTTGCTAAAGCGTACAGAGCGAACTATAAGGAGAAACATACACAAAAATATCATTATTTCCGAAACTAGTACGAGTTCGAGAACGAAATCGGTAGAGTGGTTTCAACAACAAAAAATATACAGTGTGATGAAATTTCATGGCGTGCTAAAGCGTACAGGGCGACTACTACGAGTTCGAGAACGAAATCGATAGAGTAGTTTTTACTGCAAAAAATATACAGTGTGATGAAATTCCATGCCCTGCTAAAGCGTACAGGGCGAGCTATAAGGAGAAACATTTACAAAAATATTATTACTTCCGAAATTACTACGAGTTCAAGAAAGAAATCGATAGAGTGGTTTTTAAAATAAAACATATACAGTGTGATGAAATTTCATGCCGTTCACTTTATATTTTTTGTTGTAAAAACCACTCTATCGATTTCGTTCCCAAACTCGTAGTAGTTTCGGTATTAATGATAATTCTGTTCATGTTTCTCATTATAGCTCGCCCTATACGCTTTAGAACGTCATGAGTTTTCATCACTCTGTATGATTTCTTTTGTAAAAACCACTCCATCGATTTCGTTCTCGAACTCGTAGTAGTTTCGGAAATAATAATAATTCTGTTCAGGTTCCTCCTTAAAGCTCACCCTGTACGCTTTAGCACAGCATGAAATTTCATCACACTGTATATTTTTTGTTGTTGAAACCACTCTATCGATTTCGTTCTGAAACTCGTAGTAGTTTCGGAAATAATAATATTTTTGTATATGTTTCACCTTATAGCTCGCCCTGTACGCTTCAGCACGGCATGAGTTTTCATCACACTGTATGTTTTCTGTTTAAAAAACCACTATAACGATTTCGTTCTCGAACTCGTAGTAGTTTCGGAAATAATAATAATTCTGTTCAGGTTTCTCCTTATAGCTCGCCCTGTGCGCATTTACATAAATATTCGCTGTCTGTACAGATCATTGTAAAATTTATTCTGCACATTCCCTATTTCATAATCAGTCCTAGGATTCCTGAGAAATTTGGCAACACTGCCCAGAAATTCTGCTCTATCCCTACTTCGACAGCCACGTCATAAACTGTGGACAGTAAAGTGTGGATAACTTCACACTAATGATAAAAATTAGTTTTCGTTGAAACTTCAACAATACTTGATCGATCCTCAATTTCAGTACACAGATGTATTTGGGATTGAATTCCCTTCGAAATGAAGCATGAATTCACACCCTAAACCACTGCAGCTTTCATCACTTGTCGTGAATTGGGGTTTGTTCACGACTAACTAGGTAGATACTGATCTTTTATACAGTGCGGCTTTTTGTAGTCCCCCCTCCTCCTGTTAACCCTTTCTAATCACAACTAATTAGTCTCGTGTCATCGTTTCGTTCTTAGGGAAATATCGCTTAATTACAGTTCATTTTATCTCACCACTACACCGAGTTTTCCTTCCGCAACAATGAGTAACACATTAATCTGATGTTATCTGTTCTATGATCCCAAACTGACTCAACATATTCTGTAAATGCTACAAGATATATAAGGGCTCTTTTAACAACTTTTTCAGAGTCATGTTTGGATCAGTTTAGATCAGTTTCCATATAAATAACGATAAATAACGATCGTCAAAAGGTATGTATATGCTTGACGGTTTTATCATTGGAAACATTTAAGAATTTGGTATTGTTCAGAAGTGACTGTTTCTTCGAATCTGTTTGTTCTATACATCTTCTTGAAAATCAGAATTTATCTACTTGGTTGATGGAATGAGATGAAGTGGTTTTAGTTAATTGTATTGAACGGATTTACACATGAATTTATGGAAAGCTCTTTGGGATTGACCATGTATCTATCTTTCGATACACGAACTGATATAGTTATTCGTAACATGGCCGATATGTAGCAAATAACAGATGAGCTTGAATATTGTAATCCAAAGCGCAGCTGAGGATTATAACAACTGAATCCGTTATTTGCGTATCGGCCGTGTGTCGTTCAAGACTTTTCGTAATCCCCCTGGAAGATTAAATTTTGATTTCAAGGAAAGAACAAACCACGTACCTCGTGATTCTACAGAAAAAATCCCAGCATCGTGTTGTCATAGAACAGCTTCACAATATCACAACCATATTATGAACGACGTCACTTTTGGGTTCGCGAGTTCGCTTTAACAACGACCATGGATGAAATTGAAGAAATTGAGGAACAAAATCAAATTACTTTAGAAATATGAGGAGAATCATGTGCAGCGAGTGTTGCTCAACTGCCGGAAATAACTCAAGAGCGATCTCAAAAAGAATATGATCATTTTGAAGAGTGGCTCAAAAGCAAGAATGTAAAGGTGGTTAATGGAGATGTAGTATTACCCTATACGACAGGAAAATCAGAGGTTTTTTCTTCTAACTCGCCGTGGACCAAGATTTCAATGTTGAAACTTGCTTTGAAAGTTTACGACAACATTAACATTTCAAGGTTACTTATTCAAATCGTACACCATATTAAGAAGCATTTGAGGTCAATTTATGCACCCGTACCTAAACCTAACCCTAAAATTAAGAACTTAGAGTTCATAAATAGGGAAACAACGCGAACGTTTATGGAACTGTTACCAGAACTAAGAGTTCATAACCCACTCTTTGACCACATAATTCTCAGGTTTGGTTCTTGGGAAGGCTTGCATGAATCGACCATAAGTCAACATGATTTTAAAATTGGGCTCAAATATATGTCAAAAGAAAAAGTTGAATCTGTTATACAACAATGTTAAGTTTATGCTGAAAACCTCTGATGTTGCCGTTATGATTATGATAAAGATTGTGCCAAAGTTTACTAAATCCACACTTAGAGTATTACCTACAGAAAATTATTTTTGTTCTTGGGACGAATGTCTGATGGATATACTCCAAAGAAATCATAAACTTGTCTGAAGAAGAAGTAACCAAATTTTTATCGGTGGCAGATAATCATACATGGTTGCTTGAAAAGGTTGTATAAATGTGTGGTATTATTTGCGCTTGTAGACGTGACGAAACTGTTAAGCCGACTGTGGATGAATTTGAAAGCACCAGTACCACCAGTTTTGGTTAAATTGAGGTATACTAACAAAAAGAACAGGGAATTTGTCATTACCAAAAAGGACTTCATTATGATGCTTATGGTTTATACCAAAATAACGTAGATTTGCATCATTCATACATTTGGAAAATCGGTGATTCTTCATTGGTTATAGGAATGGTAAATGTGTAATAAAAGTAGTGTGCATTCAAACTATTGGAGCTGTTCCAAAGAAAATTGTAGCATTCTTAAAATTAGAAAATCACCAGCTTTATACAACTTTATATCGGTAAAGGAACTTGGAGGTTGGAACTCCTCTGCGGTGGCGGAGTCGTATATTGAAAATGCAGCTTCAAAAAGAATGAAGATAACGAGACAACTATTTCATAGTAATGAGGCAATACCGACAAAAAGTTCAAATGCTGGTGCTATAGATGGTAAATCTCTCATCGATGGAATAGAAATTTCAAATAATAGCAATTGTCAAATACTTTTCAAATTTATAAATAGTTAGTATTATTGTAATTATTGTTATTGTTAGCAGAATTAAGCTTTGAAAATAATATTTGAACAAGTGATTTCTTAACGGTAAATCAAAATAACATTATGAGATCACTGAGATGTTACTTTGCATTGTGGTGAATATATTTGAAGAATGAACTAGATCCAAGTAATTTCATAGAATCGTAAGAACTTTAACCCAATATGTTGAATAACTCATGTCTCAAATAACTTTTTTCGACACTATGTTAATTGACCATTGTTTAGTTTCTGTTCAAATCTGCTGGAGCATTGCTGTGAGATCTAGAGATTATCTTGTGGAATTGAAGGTAAAATTAAAATCAGCAAAAAAATGTTTTTTCTTGTTTTGATTTACATGGAGAGCAAAATCCTGTAATGTTAAAGGAACATCGTTAGAGCCCAGGGTGAGTAGTTAGGTGGAAGTTGAAAATGTTTGCTAATTCCATATTTAATTCGTTCACGTATCTTTCCGGCCCTCTTCTAATTTCACGGGTTGAACTTTGGTGCTAAAATTGATCTTTGCAAAACAGCAGAATTCATAGGTAGGGTATCAGATGAAACTCCATCGACCACCACGTGGATAGATCTGTCTGAAATAAAGCTAGATCACAACATTTGGCAAGCTATGATATGTAAGCTTGGCGAAGTGTCCCTGTTGCAAAACGCGGTCTAACTACTTGAGACGACAATAAATTGCACGGCATGGCACGCTCTGTGATTGGTCACTGTGATGAAGGTGAGTTTAAATGACAGACGAGAAGAAGGCAAACTGAATTGGAAATGCGTGGATTACTAGCCAATCTAACATAACCTGACTTACTTTACGTAGACAGAATAACAATTCAAAATTGGTATCAATTTAACGACTACTTATCCAAAATTGTTAATTAGGTACATGGCATCGGTCGGAGCGCTCATGCCGTACATTTTATTGTATAGTATTAGGAGGTATCTGAAGCCATGACTTGTGCTCCATTGCAGTTTACATTGCGTAGCTACCATATACATATGAGACATAAGCAAGCAGGTCACCAGTTGATTTCTCATGACAGACCCCATACTTTTTTTTTATATTGATGTAGCCGATACATGAAAATCCATGTTAATATCTATAATGGAACTGAATGAAATGATTTTCACTGAAACGGTTTACAAAACCACGGTAATCATTTCGCTGTACAACAGCTTCTTTAAGTGGAGAAGATAATCTGAAAAATATCTTTGCCATATGTGTGTATGTTTGAAGAAATATGGCATTGGAGTTATCCTTTTGCCACAGAATGTTTGAAATAAGTAATCGATTATATAGTTGTTTTAGTTTTTATCAAAAACCCAACCAGTGTTTCACAGTTCAATACGTTTTTCATGGATAGAAGGATTGTTATATTGACCGGGAGTTGGGTATTGAGAGACGTAAGTGAGGAGAGAAAATTTTGTGTTTCTTGAAAGTGGTTCTTACATGCAAAAAATAAATGGTTCGAATCAGCGACTGAGTTATCATCACATGAACATAAGCCAGTATCGTGTGCGCCTAGTCTGAATAAATGTGCAGGGAAACTTCCGTGATTGAGTTTGAGCCGTGTGATTGAGGCGCAATAAAATCTAGATACGGTATATAATTCAATATGTGGAATTTTCTTGGAAAGAATGGGGTAGATAATAAGATAAGGATCATAGGATTTCATAGTTTAATTATGCCCTCTTGAATTCTTTTCAAATGAGCTATCAAATCTAGAGTGGTGAAAATATTTTCTTTTTAAATCAACTGGATAGCTTCTTTCGCTGCACGATCGGCAAACTCGTTGCCCATTATTCCTGCATGACCTTTTACCCAACCGAATCTAACGCTGCCTGAAAAAGAGGAACCAATTGTATATTGTTGCAGAGTAATGCTTGATCATATTTTTTTATAATTGGGTGAGTCATAGCATCCAAAGCCGATTTCGAATCTGACAAAATAATTTATTCTCTTACCTTGTTGCTCGTCATCCAAAGTAATGCCCTTTCTATCGCGCAAACTACCGCTGTGTAAATAGAAGCAGTATTTGAAATTCTAAATTTATGAGTTTTGGTAGATAAAAAGTAAAAGGCATATCCAGCACCTAACTCAGTTTTGGAGCCATCATTGTAAATGATTTCTATGCTTGGATTGGAACTACTAAGCAAGGATTTGATGAGGTTATTATCAACACTAGGAATTTCTAAATATTGGGGAATGATCACAGTAAGCCGAGATAATACAGTGGATACTTTTTAGTTGTTGGCAAATTTCTGATAGACTTTATCTCTATGAAGGCTTCTGAAAGCGGTGGACTATTTTTTATTCTCCAGTAATTGTTGGTTGAACTTTCCACAGAAAGGTTATAAATTGTGTCTGTGGGATTATCTGGCGGGAATTAGATTTTTTCGACTAACATCTTGCATGCCAAGAATTGTCTTCTTATATTAAGAGGTGGCTCTTGTGCTTTAGCTTTATAACATGGTGAAGATCTAATTGCTCCTATACATTTCTCAATTGCTCTGTATTGAATTCTCTCTATAAAGGTTAAATTCGTGGAAGATGATGAACCGCACAACACGCATCCGTAGTCGACAATGGAGCATATATTAGCCCAATAAAACATAAGGGCTATTTTGGGTCTGCCCCTGGCTTAGTTTTTGCTACACACCTCAACATGTTCATACCTTCCTCACATTTTTTCTGCACATGCTCGATATGAGACGTCCAGGTTAGTTTTTTGTCTGAAACCATAGGTACCTATATTCTTATGCTCGTGCTTTACTGGTATATCTACACTCTACACCACCTAACCTTATGATATCATGAGTAGAGAGACGAAGTCTGGATAAAAATGTGATGCTTGATTATTCAGGAGAGAGAGAGTGAATCTAAGTTGTGTGAGCCAATTATTCAAGCAGTACATAACGTATTTTAGGTGTGATACATACTCACTGTGTAAATACATAAATCGTCTGCATATTGAATGACTTTGATTGAATTATCAAAAACATGATGCAATTCACGTTTAATAAAATAGGGTTGATCACTGATCCCTGCGGTATTCCTTGAGAAACAATTCTTGGTCCATGCAAGGCATTGTAATAATCTCTTACAAACACATGTCTTTCACGATACAGTACGGTGATCATAACAGCAACCTTCATTTCGATACCAAAGTAGTTCACCTTCTCTTCGAGAATATTCAAGTCCACAGAAACATATACCCCTTTCAGGTATTAGAAAAATCAAGCTATCGTATTTTCAGAAGAGTTGTTTTGAATATCAGTAACAATCCAGACCTCTTCGATATCCGAACTGAGTAACTGGAAGTAGATTTTTTTTTCTACGTGTCATTCCATTCTTCGTTTCAACATCCTCTCAAAAAACTTTGTTAGGTATGACATAAGGGCAGTGGTTCTATATGAGGAGGGTAATGTTTCATTCTTACATGGTTTTGCAATAAAACTTATAATGATTTTTATGTATTAGAAAATTCACCTTTCACCCACCAGTCATTAAAAATTTGTAGTAAATACATTCATAGGGAGTACCAATCATATTGTACGTGATACTATTTAAGCCTGGAGATGAACTATGGGTTAATTCGATGACATTATCTAATTCTTCTATAGAAAAGTCTTCATAAAAGTCCTCATCTACAGAATTGCTATTTGGCGAATTTCTTCTGGTAGAAGTATTCAATATAAAACTTTGTGCAACATTATTCAAAAGCCTATCAATCAGTTCTTGTGACAGTGATGTCCTGTCTATTCGATAATTTTTGTTAGATATTCCTCTCATGAATTGCCAGATTGTAGTGGGGCTAGTGTTTTAATCCAACGTATTAATGAATGTGACCCAGCAATTCCTTGATTTTTTTCAAATAACAATTTGGTCTTCGCCACAATATTGTTGTACTCCAGGTGATTATCAAAATTTGATAAAACTTTGTAATTTGCTAGTTTCTCTTTCCGTTGTTTAGAGATTCGAGTGCATTCGTCATCACACCATGATGGTCGAGAGATGGATGGTTGAAAGAGCAGTTTCTCGGTCATTGACAGAGAAGCTGCATTTGCTATAGTTTATAGAAAATAAGCATTTTTATCAGTCGTTCCTTCATTGATGTCTATAGCTTCATAATATAAGTTTGCTAAATGAAAGTGAAACGTTTCCCAGTAAGCAGATTTTTTGTTCCATTTTGTCGTAAGATTGATTTTGCTAGGCAGAACATTTACTGCAAAATTTATCAAGATTGGATAGAGATCTGATCCCCAAGTGTCAGGCAGGACTTGCCAGTGACATTTATGAATAAGATTAACAGATGCAATGCCTAAGTCAACGGCAGACGGATATTGATTGGGCCTAGTACTCTGATGTGCGTTCCATCATTGAGTACGACAAGGCCACAAATATCAATTGCTTCCACTAATTCCTCATCACTAACAGTATCATTATTCGAACCCCTTAATGTTGCATGGCAATTTCCCACAAAATAAAACTGGACTTTAAAATTGAGAGAAAATATTTTCCCAGTCTTTACGTTTAACACGTGCGTCTAGTTGTTCATAAATTGTCACAACAGAAATGTTGATCTGTTCTATATACAGGGTGTTATTTAAGTACGTGGCCAAACTTGAAGGGGTGATTCTTTGAGTGATTCTAAGACGAAAAGTTCATATAAACATAGGTCCGGTAATGCTTCGTTTTCAAGATATAGGGTGTCAAATTTTTCAAAAGAAATCGTTTTTGTCGTAAATATCTTAATAACCCTTCAACCGATTTTATTGAAATTTGGCAGTGTCATTGAAGGTCATAAAGGGCGAATTTAACCCTAACTATATCAAAATTAGCATGTCCAGTGGCGTCCCGGAAGGCACTGTAACCAATATTTTTGACAGAAAACATGTGCGCCACTCATTTTTTTGCAATTTTTGTATTTGTTTCACATTGAGCAACTGAAATTACAACTTTTTTATATCCAGAATTTTTTTCGTATCTTGCTTTGTTTTTGAGAAAAAACATAAAAATCACTTCATTGCACATCCCTGTGACAACACAATAAAACATTTCAACTACTAAACCATCAAAAACTGGGGTCTACTAATATTTTTTCATATCAATACTCTATTCTAGTCTTAGAATTTTCTATCAAAATTAATACAATGAAAAAAATATAATATGTATGTATGAATTGCAGCACTTGCCTTCGGCTCTTGGCTTCGGCTCGTGCTGCAAAATTGGCTCATTGTTGTCCATGGACATGCAATAAAGGCATTTTTATTTATGAATAAACAATTAATATTACATGGAAGTCATCTTTTAATTTTTTTCGCTCATATTACCTGTTTTCGATTAAACAAATAATGTTGTTATGTATTACTGCAGTGTTTTGAAACTGAAGTAAGAGGACCATGGAAGGAACAACAAATGTTCAAACAAATTTAACTTCATAACTGTCACAAATTGAAACGGTACATCCGTAATTATTTGATAGTAATTATTTGAAGTGTTTTCAAGAGTTTTGAGATATAAAATTTGTTACTGATATATGAAAATGATTCGGTTTACAAACTCGGAAATGGCCGATATGCATTTTGTCTATGGAATGGCCCAAGACAATTCCAGAGCGGCTAGACGCATTTATCAAGAAAGATATCCTCATCGAAATGTTCCAAATAGGCAAACATTTGTGAGAATACATGAAAGGCTGTGCGAATCAGGCACCTTTCAAAGGTCGGCTGCTCTTATTGGGAGACCTGCAACGGTAAGAACAGTGGCGCTGGAGGTAGAAGTTTTACATGAAGTTGAGCGTTGCCCCGATACAAGCACACGCAAAATTGCACAACAATTAAACATTTCTCACTTTAATGTATGGAAGATTTTGAAAGAGTACCAACTGTATCCTCACCACATACAGCGTGTTCAAGCGTTATTTCCTGCGGATTTTCCCAAGCGAGTTGTTTATACTACGTGGCTTTTGCAACAACAGGTTGCATTTTTATCCAGTATATTATTTACCGATGAAGCGTGTTTTTCCCACAATTCAATTATGAACTTTCATAACAACCATATCTGGGCAGAAGAAAATCCCCATGCGGTTCAGCAGCAGTTTTCCGTGAATGTCTGAATTGGTATTGTTGGCGATTATCTCATTGGACCTCATTTTTTACCCCCGAGATTAAATGGTCAAGAGTATCGTCATTTTTTGGAAATTGTATTACCTGTACTACTAGAAAATGTCCCACTGGCAGTAAGAGGAGCAATGTGGTTCATGCACGATGGGGATCCACCTCACTTCAGCATAGTAGCACGTCAATTTCTGGATGAAACTTATGGAGAAAACTGGATCGGTCGCGCAGGTCCACAGTCATGGCTGCCCAGGTCACCGGATTTAAATCCCTTGGATTTTTTCCTTTGGGGACATTTAAAGTCCCTCGTTTATAAAACTCCAGTCAACACTGAAGAAGAATTAATCCAACGAATACGGGATTCATGTGATCAGATAAGACATACGCCGGAAATATTTCAACGTGTTCGGGAATCGATGTTAAGACGAGTTAATGCTTGCATTGAAGTTGAAGGAGGACATTTTGAGCAACTATTGTAAGTTTTGTGTTAGTTATTATTGAATGTATTCTTACAGAAACAAATTGCCTAGGTACCATTTTTGTTTCAGTGTGGTTTTAACAAAGGGTGTTTCTTGTTTGATGTTGCTTTGGCATTTCCGGCGTTACCACTATGCACGTACTGGCCAAATGAAACAAACAATTTTTAAGCATAACAGATTCACCTGTAATCATTAAAAACCCTATAAAAACAATTTTTTATTGTGTTGTGCCAGGGAAGTGCAATGAAGTGATTTTTATGTTTTTTCTCAAAAACAAAGCAAGATACGAAAAAAATTCTAGATATAAAAAAGTTGTAATTTCAGTTGCTCAATGTGAAACAAATACAAAAATTGCAAAGAAATCAGTGGCGCACATGTTTTCTGTCAAAAATATTGGTTACAGTGCCTTCCGGGACGCCACTGGACATGATAATTTTGATATAGTTAGGGTTAAATTCGCCCTTTACGAGCTTCAATAACATTGCCAAATTTCAATAAAATCAGTTGAAGGGTTATTAAGATATTTACGACAAAAACGATTTCTTTTAAAAATTTTGACACCCTGTATCTTGAAAACGAAGCATTACCGGACCTGTGTCTATATGAACTTTTCGTCTTAGAATCACTCAAAGAATCACCCCTTTAAGTTTGGCCACGTACTCAAATAACACCCTGTATACTGCACAAATATCAATGAACTTATAGAAGATTTTTCTCACCATGATATTCCGAAATGCATTTTCCCTGGATATCAGGATATCAACGCCACCTGTTCCATCTGGGTGGTCTATGAGAACTGTATTGTATCCTTTCATTGATAAGTTATGAGTCGGCTTTTTCCATGTTTCCGACAAAATAATTTTATCAGTAGGTGATGTGGTTGTAATTCAGCCAGTTTGCCCTATTCTTATTGATTGATCGACAATTCCATCGTAATATTTTAATTTTTTTGTTAATATGTAGATTCATTATCACTTACTGTTATTATATCTGTATTATTTTCTGTATTCAATATTTCAGTTATACAGGGTCCTGCAGCAAGGGCGCGGTCTTCCATATCTCCATTATGGTAATAGATAGATGGAATATTCAAATAGCAAAATGATATTGTTTCCTGTGTTCTACAAATTTAAAATGATGGCACCCACACTGGGTGTTCAGTTTTTACTGGGCGGGTCCAACTTTGATTTTTAAATGGCAACCATTATTTTTTATCAGTTTTTCGGTTTCTACGTGATAAATAAAAGGTACTTTATATGGATCTTTTTTTCGAAAATATTGACGGTTTTCGAGATTTTTAGCATGAAAGCTTTTTTTTCCCAAAACTAGTCACTCATACTATTTGAAATTATGAAGTTGTGCCAAGTCCTATTGTAATGAGTTCTTGGTCAATTTATGTACGTTGATGACTCTCTCAAACGATATATCAAAAATCGACCTGTGTGTGATATACAGGGTGCGAAAAATAGCTTGCCAAACATTGTAAATAATAATGTGCAAAATCTTCCTTATTTCAAATAGAACACCCGGTATATTATCGATTCATAAGAAGCGCCAACAATTGCTCTACAAATTTCATTGAATATTCCCTATGGCTAAAATCAATAGTTTTTCTTAAAAAAGCGTTTTTTTTGTCGAAAAATTACCATTTTTCTTATTTCTTCGCTATAGTCTCAAAAAACGACTTTCTTTACCACAAAATCCATTTGAAACAACTGAAAAAAAAAAGTTCTTAATGTCATTAATAAATCAATTCATTTCAAGTAGTTATTTAATTTGTCAACTGGCAAATTACGAAACTGTTATAGGGATAGTTTAATGAAAGTTAATAATAAAACTTTCAGAAAATATGTTCAACATGTCTTTCATTTTCTTGAAATGGAATGGAAATTATTTCTATTTCTTCACCATAATTTTTTTACGGCGAAATCCATATTTGACAACTGTGATCGAGGGATATGTTATGTGAAACACCTTCAAATTCCCTCATCTGTTTTTTCCAACCCCTTTTTTGAAATAACGCTCCATGCCTACAATTACCCGTTTAAAATAAACAACTTGTGAATTCGACCACCACTCTGTTATTATTTTCATTCACATTAAAGTGCATGTTTTGAAATATTTACAATAATTTCAATAACACCCTTTCAAGGAAAAACGATTAAATTGATTCATTGAAAATCAATTATTTTGGCAGGTCAAAATATTTACCTACCTGCCAGTATTATAAGTATTGAAATCTTTAGTGAATGTCAGTATAATTTTTGAAATTTTTAGTGAACGTTGCTGTATTGAGAAGTTTCGGTTTAATTTAATCAAAATGTTGATTTCAAAAACTGATTTGATTGATATGATTTTCATATTAGGTGAATCAGACAGGAATTGTTTATTGGCAAGTAGAATTTATTCTCAACGGTATCCAGATAGAAGGCATCCAGATGAGAGATCATTCCAAAAGGTCCTAACTAGATTTGTTGAAACTGGTTGTATCAATTACTCCAAACATGAGCGTATCAAACCAGCCACTAATGAAGATAATGAGTTGAGAGTTTTTCTTGCTGTTGAAGAAGATCCGCATATGAGTCAACGGCAGATTGGTGCACCGAGAGAAATATCTATTACCTGTTATAGAAAATTGTATAACCTTTAAAAGATTTCTGAATTGAATAGGCGCCAACATAGTAACCTTTTCAGAATGATCAGGGTATTTTTTTCAAAAAAGTTGTATAACTGTTAAAGAACACTCGTATAAAAATGAAAATATTGTCATATCGAAATTACTTGCTTCCAATATAATGGTTAAATGACTGGCGTTTCAATATTAAATGAAGTTATTATACAAATTAAAAGATGCTTATATAAAGCTTACTTGTCCTAAATATAATGTTTAAATGTTTGACATTTCGATATTAAATGACGACTGTATAAAATTGAAAAGATACTCATTTCAAGATGACTTGTTTTTGATGTAATACTTAAATGATTGGTATTTCATTATTATACTATATCTTATAGTGGTTAAAAAATAAATTTATAACAATCAAATGATAAACATTTTTGCATCCAAAAACTTTCCTTTACCAGCTAAACGGTTTTTGAATAACCTGCATGAAAATAATTTCTTACTGTAGATACAGTTCTGAAAATAGCATTCATTGACGTCTAAACACTGCCACTAAATTTCAAATAACGCATGTGGCGATTTAGATGATTTTGAAAAGTTTCTGAGGATTTACAGTTGTTGAACATCATTTCACAAACTTAAACAGTTTTAATATTGCATGAAGTACATCATAAAATTCGGATAATTAATACACATGAAGGTATAGGCTATCAAAATTGAATTATTGAAATTTCAAAATTTTGCCCAACTGTTAATCCTCAAAAACTCTTCAATATCACCACATGTGCTATTCGACATTTTTCAAATTAAAGGAGTTGATGAGGTGTTTTGGCGTTAATGATGTTATCAGAGCTCTAGAGGAAGGTTATTTTCATGCGTATGCTATTCAAAAACGTTTTGGTCAGAAACAAAGTGTTTGGAAGCAAAAATGTTTGCCATTTGATGAGTAGGTATCATCAATTCTGAATTTCTACGAAAAATAGGTTAAACAGAAGTTGCAACACGGTGAGTGCCAGAGTCATATCTTCAGAATAAGAATTCAACAAGCACTCTTTTAAAAATTTCAATCCTATAAATATCGTGAAAAAGCTACTTTTGTTATAGAGATTCGTCATATTTGATTTAAATAATTTCCTGAAATAGTGACACATTAGTTGTCTATACTTATCGGTGGACAGTTCAGCATTGAATGAAACTCATTGAAAAATTGATCAACATTTATTGAGGAAATTAAAATATATTTTCTGATTTTTTATTTTTTTTGGGATTTGAGTTGAAGCCTTAAGTTAAAGAAAACTCTATTTGTTCAAAGTCAACTTTTCGTCGATTTATTTTGACATCTTCAGAGCACTGGAAGATACAAATAGGTGACGTTTCTTTTAAATTTTAAAACAATAGAAAAAAACAAATAATAATATACTACTACTTGCTACTACTACTTTTCCAGAAACAATCACTGAACTTTGTTTTGCTGGCGTATAAAAATTTAGATTGAATTATTATTAATTTACTTTGATCTACTCTGAAGATTTATTTGTTACCAGAACATAGTTCAGTGATTGTTTCTAGAAAAGTATTAATGGCAAATTGATATGTATATTATTATTTGTTTTTTTTTCAACTATTTCGTTAATAAAAAAATCCCATTTTAGTT
The DNA here is from genome assembly GCA_944452925.2 of Chrysolina oricalcia. Lineage (NCBI taxonomy): Eukaryota > Metazoa > Arthropoda > Insecta > Coleoptera > Chrysomelidae > Chrysolina > Chrysolina oricalcia. The sequence goes on from OX101812.2 coordinate 35,220,732, forward strand.
TCTTACAGTACCCTGAAGATGTCAAAATAAATTAACGAAACGGCTTTAAAGAAATAGATTTTTCTTCAATTCATGACCTCAAATCCCCCACAAAAGAAAAAATCACTCATTATAACAAAGGTCGTAAAACTTACATATTAACAATAAAATATAGTGTTTCTTAAATCAGGGAATATTGAAAATACACTATTTCTAGTAACCACGAATAGAGTTGACAAGAGGGAAGAATCTCCAAATCATACAATAAATTAGTCATCTGAAACAAAAATAAATAATTACTTACTTTTCAAATACTATTTTATTTCATGCTCAAGAATAATTAATAAAAATCAAATGTAGCCGAGTGGTTAAAGCGACATTGTTTCAATCACTTTTAGCTGCCAGTTCAAACCCTGGCAACTGCAGAACTTTTTCTGATGGCCCGAGAAAGTTCTAGGAATCGCACGTAAAAAGGTAAGACCTCGTTAATCCTTAGCTCGCACAAGTTTCGACTTCTAAGGGCTGCCGTTCGTAAGGGGATGACAGCTGGTTAACGGAAAAAACAACAAAACAACAACAACAAAAGTGTTTCGTTACAATAAAATGTAAAATTCCAGAGGTTTGAAAACATATACTTCATAGAAGTCCGTGTTAGTAGTAGGTTTTTTCTTACAAAACAAAATGAGTACCCACATGGCTGAAATTCTGTAGAACAGTATGAAGTTTCAAAAATGAAGAGCTAAATTGGGGCTTTTATTATTACTTTGTATTTAATATATTCTTTGCTATACCTATATGATTTTCCTAATGAGTGACGTTCTTTCCCGATTCCAAGTTATATCCATGGAAATGAAATTAACACTTTTTTATACAGCTGCTTTGTTGTAAACACATCATGTTTCTGTGTACAATCGTCTCATGAGGTAAAAAAATACACTGGTCTGTTACGATCAGTGCCTCAATAGGCTGGTGCCAAAACGAATGGCAAAATTGGTTTTTTGCCATTTTGGGTTAATTTGAGGTTATGACGGAAACATTTTCCGCTAAGTGGTCACGTTTTTTTGCAAATCGCATAAAACCGCTTTCAATCCCTAAACTGCATCCCCATTTCACCATTTTGAGTGTTTTCGTGTTCAAATATTTTTTTCCTCAAAGTTGGAACCTCAACAACATTTTCACATCGGTCCTTGCCTGGTACTTTTTTAATTTTCACAAAAATTATTGCCACCAGTCTATAAGACATTAAACACTGCCTGATTTTCAATATACAATAAAACAATACATAATCATTTGTCAAAGGTATCCTTCTGGAACAATATATTTTATAAATTTTCTGCTTTCATGAACATCAAAAAATGAGTATTCAATTAAGGAAAATTATTTGTGTTTATAACATTCCAGCTGTGGATAAAATGTTTTATTACATTTCATCTTATTAGCTAATAACATACTCACACAATAAATACCTATTATTACAATACTTTTGCACCAGCCAAGGTTTTGAATGTGGCAAAATTTGTAGCAACCCTACCCTACAAGTAATCGACAGATATTAAAAATGTTGATTTCATTCAATTTTCAAATTTTAGGAACTAGAATCTCAGGTTCCCATAGGAAAAAATCATCTAACAATAATCATCATGTCATAAGATAAAAGTATTTTTATAAATAATAATAGGATGTTCCTTTTGAAAAATATTTAATTTGTGTCGTTTCTGTTCGAACCGGAATTAGGTACTACTGAACCCGTTCGGTTCCTAAAAAAATTGTATTTTCATTCAATTCCAGCCAAACTGTCAAAATTTTTCGTACAAATGAATATTATCTAAAATAAGAATGCAGCATCCCTCAAGCTCGCCCAATACTTACTTGTTTGATTTTAACCTCCCACAAGTAATAACAATGGATAAAATCATTGTAAACAACTGTTGAAAACACACAGACGCAGGTAGGCACTTACCCGAAATTTACTTCTTGTAGAAACAAACTATACACAAAGTGTATTTAACCTTTACTTCTGCACTTGCACAACACTACCAAATCTACACGTGAACTGATCGACAATAAGAACTGAAATGACGCAGATGACCCGATGATGAAACGGCCTGTTATGGGTGAGTGAAATAAAACATCATAGGAAACACGTGTTTGACGAAGAAAGTGCATGATCAGAGGTGGTGGAAAAATCCGTTACATTTCCAGAACTAAACGACACCCATTTACTGGTTAAAAGGTATCTTTTAACAGTTAAAATATGAATTATGGTAGCTAAACAGTTTGTTTTTTCAATTCCATCTTTTAACCACAATCGTGCCCTTTATTGAATCTAAAAGGTAACCTTTTCAAAACAAAATGAGTGTTTTGAAAAAAAGACCCGTTTAACGTTTAAAACATTTACATTTTACATTGATCAGATAACATTTAGTTGCTAAAATAGTTTATTTAGCGGCTATAAGATTTTTTTGAAAAAAAACTTGTATAACTGGATTTCTCTCGGTGTGACATAGTGGATATAAGTGAAAGATCAGTGCAACGAATTTTGAAGAAGAATCGCTGTCATCCATACCATATTCAATTACATCAAGTACTACTGCATACAGATTTTGAGAAAAGAGTAAGATTTAGCAATTGGGCCATGGAAAAAATTCGCGGAGACCACAATTTTTTCAATAACATATTATGGTCAGATGAATCGACATTCCACAAAAATGGATTTGTAAATCGACATAATAATTACCATTATTATTCGACTGAAAATCCCCACTTATTAAGACAGGTGGATTATCAACATAGGTGGTCAATTAATGTCTGGGGAGGAATCTGAATGGAGCAATGTATCTCAATTTCTTACGAAATGATTTACCAGGTTTGTTAGAATATATTCCTCTTGATCTTCGCAATAGAATGTGGCTACAACATGATGGCGCTCCTGCTCACTATTCGAGAGAAGTGAGAGATCATCTAAATGAGGCATTTCCCAATAAATGGATAGGACGGAATGAACCTGTCAGGTGGCCCGCTAGATCACCCGACCTAACAAAACTGGATTTTTTCTTATGGGGATACATAAAAAATATTGTTTTTGTTGAGCCACCAACTTCTTCAGAAAATATGCGACTTCGAATAACGAATGCTTTTCGCAGCATTACACCAGCTGTCTTGCGCAGGGTGGAACGGTCTTTCGAACATAGAATTCAGCTCTGTATTCAAGAAAATGGAAGACATGTTGAACATATTTTGTGAAAGTTTTATTATCAACTTTCATTAAACTATCCCTATAACAGTTTCGTAATTTGCCAGTTGACAATTTAAATAACTACTTGAAATGAATTGATTTATTAATGACATTCAGAACTTTTTTTTTCAGTCGTTTCAAATGGATTTTGTGGTAAAGAAAGTCGTTTTTTGAGAATATAGCGAAGAAATAAGAAAAATTGTAATTTTTCGACAAAAACGCATTTTTAAGAAAAACTATTGACTTTAGCCATAGGGAACATTCAATGAAATTTGTAGAGCACTTGTTGGCGCTTCTTATGAGTGGATAATATACCGGGTGTTCTATTTGAAATAAGGATGATTTTGCACTTTTTTATTTACAATGTTTGACAAGCTATTTTTCGCACCCTGTATATCACAGGTCGATTTTTGATATATCATTTGAGAGAGTCAACAAAGTCCATAATTTGACCAAAAACTCATGTCAATAAGACTTGGCACAACTTCATAATTTCAAATAGTATGAGTGACGAATTTTGGGGAAAAAAAGCTGTCATGCTAAAAATCTCGAAAACCGTCAATATTTTCGAAAAAAAGAATCATATAAAGTACCTTTTATTTCTCATGTAGAAACGGAAAAACGGATAAAAAATACTGGTTGCCATTTAAAAAACAAAGTTGGGACCCGCCTAGAAAAAACTGAACATGTATGAGTGCCATTATTTTCAATTTGTAGAACTCAGGAAATAGTATCATTTTGCCATTTGAATGATCTATCTATCTATTACCATAGTGGAGATATGGAAGACCGCGCCCTTGCTGCAGGACCCGGTATAATCTCGGACAATTTATCTTCGTTTGGACTTTTTTGAATACACCATTTATTAAGTGAGCTATTTTGGTTACGAGTTTTTCTTTGTAGTGCATGATGGGTTTGGTATTATTGGTGGTGATTGAGATGGGAGAGATTTTGTATTCAAGAGTGGAGTGGGAGATGAGGGAGGGGTGTTTTGTTTCAGTTTGTTAGGATTATTTGGAGAAGTGAATGTCACTCTCTGGATCGGTTTGGATACGAAGTTTACACGTGATGACTCTGGTTGACTGGACGGCGAGTTGGGAAAATTTTGTAGATTATTTAAAGTTGCAAATCTATTGTTAGTAACTAATTTATTGTATGAAGGGTTAACAAATAATAACTCCGCTTCTTTGAATGAAGTTGTCTCTTGGGCCATTATTCTTTCAATTCCTTTCTGACGAGAAAATTACTGACACTTATTGGATATCGAACTGTGATCGTTACTTTTACAATATACACAGATATACTCTTCCTGGCATTGTTCATCTTCTAGATGAGTTTCAGATCATTTACGACAACGTTGTACTTTAGATTTACATTGTCTAGACGTATGCCCGTATCTAAGACATTTGAAACATTGAACTACTAGATGAATGTTTACTAAATCAATTTGTACACTCTGGGGTAGTCACTTTCCAAAAAAGATACTACTATCATTTGTAGGTCAACATAAACATCGTTGCCATCCGTATCCACGATTTTCCGTTTCATTCTACGGTCTTCCATAACTTGTTTCGTATGATAATGATTGCTCCTTGGAGATAGTTCTCTGGAAAAAAGTTGTCAACCGTTCTGATGAGTCCCTTTTTCTGAGTGTAGAATTCAGGCATATATGCAATCAGATTATTTATTGTTATTGCTTCGTGATTTATTAAACTATTGTCTGCTTTAATAGAAGAGAACTTTAACCCTATTTATTCCAACTGATTTGATATCGAGAACGTTATTCTTAAATTGGTTATGAACCATTAGAAGGTGACCCACTTTTATGGGAAACAATCTTCCGATATTTTTATTCCCATGCTCAACAAAAACAAAATACGGAGATTCATCTCCTGGTCTATATCTGTTGTCTAGGTCGATCATATCTAAAGTTCTTTTTTCCGTTTCTGCTATCATTTTTTGCACTTTGTCAGGCGGCCTTGTGCTGCCCGTTGATTCGCACATACTACCTTACCTTGATACTAATCTATTTTTCTATATAATACAGATTATTGATGTATAGCACTCTCACGAGTATTACTATACAGGGTGTTTCTTAAGTACGTGTAGAAACTTCAAGAGCATGTTGCTGACGTCGAAATAAGAAAAAGGTAAGATACAGAGTGTCAAAGTTTAATTATTATATTAGTTTTTTGTGAATAACTTTCGAAATATCTGTGATATTCGAGTAAAGTTTGGTATCTGGGAAGATTTTTCAATTACAAAATCAAATTTTCAATTTCAATTGTAAAAAAAACTAATTTCTAATTGAATTTTTTTTTAATAAAAAAAAATCACTTACATAGATTATTTCAAATCTCAATAACTCGAAAACAGTTGCTCGCAGTGACCTCCATCAAGAATATATTTTTTACACAAACTGAATAATAAATGTTCTCAGATACCAAACTTTACCCAAATGTCAAAATTATTTTGAAATTATTAAAAAAAAAAAATTAAAATAAGAATTCAACTTTGACACTCTGTATCTCAGAAACGAATAACTTGTGGACATATGTTTATAAGAACTTCTCTTCTTATTTTGATTTTTGAATTTTTTTAACAATTTTTTCTCTTCTTTCTTGGCAAAGTATTCTACAAGAACTACTTTGCAATGTTCTTCCAATCTCAACGCCAAAACATGTCTCAATCCACACGAGGGAACACCTACGGACCGGTTTCATGGTTCCTTGCCAATCATCAGCGCAATACTTTGCCAAGAATCTAACAGATATAATTCAATGGTCGTAGGGGGCAGTAGTTGTTTTCTGTTGGAGACTTGCCGACGATTATACCTATTGTATAGGTTAAATGCAGAAGTCTGGATTGCCTAATCCGTTTTATTATTAGTTTAATGGGCTTCTGCCAAGTAGTGTCATAGAATATTTTCTTCTGAATTTATTTGGCTTCAGACGAAGTCGACACCATAGTCGGAGTGCTCTTCGAATCTTGGGGTCAGGATATTTTTCGATTGCGTTGGGTGAGCAACCCTGCGCTGATGATTGGCAAGGAACCATGAAACCGGTCCGTAGGTGTTCCCTCGTGTGGATTGAGACATGTTTTGGCGTTGAGATTGGAAGAACATTGCAAAGTAGTTCTTGTAGAATACTTTGCCAAGAATCTAACAGATATAATTCAATGGTCGTAGGGGGCAGTAGTTGTTTTCTGTTGGAGACTTGCCGACGATTATACCTATTGTATAGGTTAAATGCAGAAGTCTGGATTGCTTAATCCGTTTTATTATTAATTTAATGGGCTTCTGCCAAGTAGTGTCATAGAATATTTTCTTCTGAATTTATTTGGCTTCAGACGAAGTCGACACCATAGTCGGAGTGCTCTTCGAATCTTGGGGTCAGGATATTTTTCGATTGCGTTGGGTGAGCTACCCTGCGCTGATGATTGGCAAGGAACCATGAAACCGGTCCGTAGGTGTTCCCTCGTGTGGATTGAGACATGTTTTGGCGTTGAGATTGGAAGAACATTGCAAAGTAGTTCTTGTAGAATACTTTGCCAAGAATCTAACAGATATAATTCAATGGTCGTAGGGGGCAGTAGTTGTTTTCTGTTGGAGACTTGCCGACGATTATACCTATTGTATAGGTTGAATGCAGAAGTCTGGATTGCTTAATCCGTTTTATTATTAGTTTAATGGGCTTCTGCCAAGTAGTGTCATAGAATATTTTCTTCTGAGTATTTAGGAGAACACAACTTCTCAAACTGAAGAAGCTGTTGTACAGTGAAACGGCTTTCGTGGTTTTGTAAACATTTTAAGTCAAAATTATTTCATACAGTATCATTATACAGGTTGTTCCTTAAATACGTGTAGAAAATTTAGAAGCGTGTTGCTGACATCAAAATAAGAAGAAAAGTTCCTATAAACATGTGTCCGCAAGTTATTCGTTTCTGAGATACAGAGTGTCAAAGTTGAATTCTTATTTTCATTTTTGTGAACAATTTCAAAATAATTTTGACATTTGGGTAATGTTTGGTATCTGGATGGCTTCTTCCACGACCTTGAGGATAACACAGCAGTGCGATAGGTATGCAATTTCTAGGTGGGATTTTTTTTAGGCACTTGTTACTCTTGCAATTCTTCAGTTGGTCGGAAATGACCCAAAATCATAAAATAGGTTGCAAAGAATTGGAATTGGTTCGGGTGCACATTTCTTGAAAACGATTGAATGAATTCCAACAGATCCACCAGCTTTTTTGCTATTAAGCAGCGCCGTATTTAAGCATGGGCTACCTAGGCTGGAGCCTATGGGCCCGCACCACAAAGGGGCCCGCACCACATTTTGTTTATTTTATTTTTTTTTCAATTAATTAAAATAAAATATAGTTTATGTAGGGAATCATTGTTATCATAAAATACGTCGATGCATATTGAATAACTGCATCTGCATCGACGTCTTTTACGATCATATGGGCGCCCGCACCATTTGACTAAATCCTTCAGTGAACAGCTGAGACCTGATATGAAGCGAGTTATTTAGAATCACTAGACATTCATAAGCATAAACATTGTGAATGTAATTTACTTAATGGTCAGGTAGACTCAGTATATTCACCCATTTTTAATGTAGCCCTGCCACATTGTAGATCATAAACACATTTTCAGGTAAAAAAGATATGGGTAATTAAATTGGATGTAGATATTGTTTTTTGTTATTTTATTAGGGGTTTGACTGTAATTATTAGTGAAAAAGAAAGACCAGGTATAAAACGCAAATGTTGTGGTTTAGTTCGGAAACACTCTTTATAAGTTATATCAATTATTGTGACGTTAAAAAGAAAACAAAGAAATGTTGTAGATGTCAATAAATTATTCTGAAAGGATACAGACTTTTCTTGAAAGAACATTATTTCGTTCTTCGACCCGGGATAAAGCATAAACTTTCAGGTAAATACTAACATATGGTCCTTCGAGCCGGATAAAACATAAACTTTCAGGTAAATACTAACATATGGTCCTTCGAGTTATTTAAAGAACTGCATCGTGAACTTACAATGAACGGAAGTAAATTTGAAATGAATGTGAGGCGTAGTCAAAGAATAAAAGGACAGCAGATGACAGCAGAATTAAGATTCGAAGGTATAACAGCGAAAGCAGAAACACCAATGGAAACTCGAGAATCAAAAGCTCCTTCGAAGTCAAGAAGAAGCAGTCGAGCTTCCATTGTGAAAAGGTTGGAAATTGAAAATGCTATCAGAAAGAAGAAAAATTAACAAGAACTACTGGGTGTGGAATTAGCTCTGAAATTGGCAGAACTTGGTGAGGAAAGTGAAGAAGGTGAGTCAAGGTCGATGCATGAGTCTCATAGGCCTAACATGGAAGTATGAATTGATGGTAAAACTCCATGGGATTACAGGCGTGAAAGAAGTGAGGAAAAACATTCAATATTTACTGTAAAAGACGACAACATGGTAAGAGAATATATTCCTTCAAATAACTAGAGAAAAACAAGTGTATTCTACTCCTAAGAATGACGATTCATGCCTAATGACACTTCCTCAAATCACAAAAATTTTAACCCCGTCAGTATTTACCTAGCGATCTTCCTACTTTCGATGGAAATCCTATCGATTAGCCGAATTTAATTTATAGCTATAATAATTCTAACTTTATATGTAGATATACTAATGAGGAAAACCAAGCAAGGTTACAGAAGTGACTGAGAGGGAATGATAGAAAAATTGTACAATCTCTCTTAATCGGGTAAATTCTGTTAACCGGGCGCTACAAGCTATAAAAAAAAATTCTATTGGACTTACATAGTTTGGTCTCCTGAACAAAAAATCCAAATGAAATTTTTGGCGGTCTCAAGTAATTTCGGAGATACGGGCTTTTTTTAATGAAAACTGGCATTTTCTAGCACACGTTTCTTCCATCCAAAAAAACACTCAGGATTCCTCCTTCTTTTCACCACCACAATATTCACACCTTGCTTCACCAGTTCTACCCTTTTTTATTTTGAAAACAGTACTTTTTATCAAAAAATTACACTTTCTTTCAACAATAACAAAAACAACAAATGTTTGCTGTTTGTTTAGTGTATTTTACTCATGTCAGGTTGGTTACTCAAAAATCAGTCAACCGTCAACTTTTCAAAATCAAACGAAAACGAATAATTTCTTTCATCATTAACATTGGCAATTGTTTGCTGTTGACGTAGGGAAAATTTGTTTGTTATCAGTTACTATATTCATTATTAGATTCTTGAAATTGATAGAACATATCTGCAAAGGTTCAAAATAAAATTTTGATAATGATAGGTGTTTTTATCGAGTTATGTCAATGTCGAGAGTGTAATGCTGGTTGCAGGTCTGCAGACTGCAGATTGCAAATTAAATCAAGAAATGAGGGCGGGGATTAGCGCAGTGGTTAAGCGCTCGCCTGGTAATCGAGAGATTGCAGGTTCGATTCCCAGACGGTGCGATCTTTTTTCATTTTCAGATGTGAAAGTCTGAATGACTGAGGCTCGTGTCGGCTGGGAATAATCCTCCACGATTCACTTTTGCGTTAAAAATTAACAGTGCTGCTCCTAAAGTGGCGTATGGAGTTAGTAACAAGGCCTATCCAGAACACATGGCTAATGACCATAGCAGTCGATGCCAAAACACCAAGGACAAAAAAAAAAAAATCAAGAAATGACAGCTATATCGAAACGCCGAAACTAATCTTGGCGACATTGCCAATGTGATTCCAGAAATATTTAATTCTCGTACCTATCACATGAAACATTTTAGAGAACTAATGAAAAAATTTGTTGATTTAAACATCAAATATTCCCATCAAGTCTTCAACTGCACATTCAAAACGGTGGGACTTAAAATGTTCTTTAATGCATGCAGACTGGCAGAATTTAAAGGACATGACAGATTACGGAAATGTACGCAAATACATGCATATACATGCGCACGAGCATAAACATGTGCAATTTATGCAAATGCAGAAAAAAACAGCGTTCTGCTCCACAAAAATGAGCACAGTTTTATATAAAATAACCTACTTAATGACCATATCTATTTAAAGAGTACAATGCGATGTTGTCAGTTCCCTAAAATTCCTGCATACTGATATATGCAAAACTTTTTGTAGTGAATAGCTTTCAGAAGTATCAGCGCATTTAGGACTGGTTATTTCTTAATCATTGATAATGAAGAAACAAATTTGACAATTTACGCATCCCTATCACTACTTCATCCATTCTCCTTGACCTTAAGTGGGATTGTAGAAACTATCATCCTTTAAAGCTACGAAGATGAATAACACAAAATTCTAGAGCGAAGCAAGCGTGCTCAGCTGATATTTTGCAAATCCTCTCTAGTTAACTTGCAAAATGTCAACCAATCGCGCGCGTTCCACTGCTACTACCTTCGTAGATATTTCATAAAGTTTTTGTAGAAAAAAAAGCTCATTCTTTCATTTCTTGGTAAAGATCTATAATAAGAAATAAGCGTGCGAAGCGAGTGCCATCCTATTATTACTTTTTTGTTTATTCTTCATGATATGTAGAAAAGCTCATCCCTTATTTGTTAGTGAAGATATATAGTCAAAAATACATGAGAGAAGCCAGCGTGCGCATTCATATTACTAACTTGTCGATTTCTCTCAACTTTATGTAGGAACAATGCTCATGCCCTATCTGTTGTTGAAAAATAATAGGAGAAATACGCGAGCGAAGCGAGCGCGCTTTTTCGACATTTCGCCTATCCGAGCGCGCGGATTTGCGAAATGTCGGACAAGCGCGCGTATTCCTATTACTAGTATGTAGATTTTTCTAAAGTTTATGTAGGAACAACGCTCGTCCCCTATGTTTCGTTGGAGGAAAACACAAGAGATACGCGAGCGAAGCGAAGCGCGCGGATTTGCGAAATGTCAGACGAGCGCGAGCAATCATATTACTATTTCATAGATTTTTTTAAAGTTAATGTAGGAACAGCACTCTTCCCTAATTTCTTGGTGAAGATCTATAAGATATACGCGAGCGAAGCGAGCGAGATCCTATTATTACTTTTTCGATTATTCTCAACGTTATGTCGAAAAGCTCATCACTTATTATTTGTTGTCGGATTTGCGAAATGTCGCGCGCGCGGATTTGCGAAATGTCGGGCAAGCGCGCTCGCTCCGCTCGCGTATTTCTTGTATTGTTCTTCACCAACAAATAAGGAATGACCGTTTCTACATAAAGTTGAGAAAAATCGACAAATTAGTAATAGGAACAATGCGAGCGCTCGCTTCCCGTATCTTTTGCTTTATATCTTCACCAACAAATAATAAGCGCGCGGATTTGCGAAATGTCAGACGAGCGCGAGCAATCATATTACTATTTCATAGATTTTTTTAAAGTTAATGTAGGAACAGCACTCTTCCCTAATTTCTTGGTGAAGATCTATAAGATATACGCGAGCGAAGCGAGCGAGATCCTATTATTACTTTTTCGATTATTCTCAACGTTATGTCGAAAAGCTCATCACTTATTATTTGTTGTCGGATTTGCGAAATGTCGCGCGCGCGGATTTGCGAAATGTCGGGCAAGCGCGCTCGCTCCGCTCGCGTATTTCTTGTATTGTTCTTCACCAACAAATAAGGAATGACCGTTTCTACATAAAGTTGAGAAAAATCGACAAATTAGTAATAGGAACAATGCGAGCGCTCGCTTCCCGTATCTTTTGCTTTATATCTTCACCAACAAATAATAAGTGATGAGCTTTTCGACATAACGTTGAGAATAATCGATAAAGTAATAATAGGATCGCGCTCGCTTCGCTCGCGTATATCTTGTAGATCTTCACCTGGAGTCATCCTCGTAGTCTATAAGGAACACCGCATTTTGGACACATTCTCCCCGAATTATTTCTGAAATAACATTGGCAACATTGCAAAGTAAGATCTGCGTTAAGTCTTGTTTATACTCTTGCGGATACACGCAATTTGTTAGCGATTTGACTCATAAGGCGTAAAAATTGCGGTCAATGATGAATCATTACATGTCATTTTTCAGTATTTGGGGTCAAATTACATGATGGTGCATCATTCCCTGCAAATTTTTGTTCGTATAAGTCGAATCCCAGAAATTGCGAATAATCGCAAGGGTGTGAACGAGCCTTTATGAGAAAGCTGCCAAACAAATAACAAAATGATTGATGTTTTTTGTTTCTTTTTATATTGAGTGCTATTTTATTCATAAATTGCTGGAGCTGTATGGATAAATTTATTTTCGAATTTCATCTCGACTGTGCGTTTCAATTGAAAAGATGAAATGAGTACTCTGTCCAACAGATTGTGTTTGTGCATTTTGATAGCAAGCACCGATATACATATTTCTCTGAATAAATGAAAAAATGGACTATTTGAGGAAAAATGTCTATGGATATTGCAATTTTATCATGTTTGAAAGCATATGGGGAAATTTGAAAATTTTGTAAAAATCCACCTTTTACCTATATTATTTTCCCAACTTTGTCCATGGTGATGCACCAATACTATTATACCTACAACAATGAAAAACCTGTATGAATACTGCAATCGTAATATTCTTGGTATGGAAAGAAGAGATATATATTTCAGTAAATGTCTTCTTGATGGATGTTACGAAAATCTGAATGGTAATCGGAAAGATGCAAATCAAACAAAATGATTCAACAAGATATATCAATTAACTGATAATAACACTGTACTGGTTCAAAATAAATGATATTCGACAAGTAACTGAAGACAATGATGATCTTCACTTATCAATTCAATGTATAGATAGTGCTACAGAAATTAATTTTATTTGAAATACCAATGCTCGAAGAGCTCATATAAAACAGCAAAATGTGAATTCAAAAAGTCCACTAGTTCTTTGTTGTTTCTAGGAATTTCTCAATCCGTTGACCGGGTTTGTTGATCCGTTTGAAGATCTATTCCGAAATATAGCCCCGGAAGTGAGATTTCTTAGTTCCATATTTCGGAATATGTCCCCTCACATCTCTCCACATCCTTTCAACGGACTGAGTGTTGGCTCCTAAAATTCAAAATTTCAATTAATAATTGACTAAATTCAAAATTTTACTATATTTACCAGAGTCGGGATCTACAAAATTTAATGAATGGTTTACAGTCAGATGCTGGAAACCCTCTTCGTCCAACCTGTCATAGGATTTCCAGCAATCTGACATTATTGTCGTCCCTGGCTTGATTCAGTCTTTGATGATACCGATGAGGGTCTCAGCAGTTCTGTTTTCTACTGGAACGAAGAATATTCGTTTGAACCCTCTCTCGATACCACCAAATAGCCATTGGCCTTCGATTACCCTTCCGCGGTTGTATTTTCTCCTTCCAAACTTGGATTCGTCCACTTCAACAATCTTGCCCACTCCGCCAAGTTTGGTTAGATTGTCATCTGCCCATTTCATGCAAACCTACAAAAATAAAGAATGAAACAGATGCCTCATTTTCAAGCAAATAACTTACCTCTCTACAGTAGTTGGACCAGTCAACAACAGCCGTTAGAGATAATTCAACTCTCTATGCATGAAATGGGCCCGCGGATAGGGTAACTCTAGAAAATAGTCAATGACTAGAGCCATCCTCTGGAGACCAATCCTTCCATCGAAAAATGTACCTTTCCTGTTTTTGCTTTTTTTTTATTTTGTCTGATGGTACGACTCTTTCAACATCGGTATTCCAAAATATCTTTATTTAATTCGCAAACTGCAGCACAATCTGGACATTGATTGACGCGAGAAAAACACCAATTGCAAACTGAAAATTGACGAATGCTAATTTATTTTGAACCAGTACAGAATATTCGATAAGTTTCAACATCTTGCGAGAATATTGTTTAAAAAAATGCAGTACCTAGTTACAAACAAATTTACCTAGCAACAACAAAAAATTGCTAGTATCATGATGTAGAAGTTATTTGGTCACGTTTGAAAAGTTAGCGGGTGGGTGATCACCATGTTAACAACCTGACATTAATAAATTTCAGTAACTTCACTAAACAAACAGTATTCATTTCTTGTTTTTGTTATTGTTGAAAAAAAGGATATTTTTTCGAAAAAAGGTACCGTTTTCAAAAAAAAAATAGTGCAGAACTGGTGAAGCAAGGTGTGTATATTGTGCTGGTGAAAAGAAGGAGGCATTATCAGTGTTTTTTTCATGGAAGAAACGTGTGCTAGAAAATGCCAGTTTTCATTTAAAAAAATTCCCGTATCTCCGAAAGTATTCGAGACCGCCAAAAATTTAATTTGGATTTTTTGTTCAGGAGACCAAACTACGTAAGCTTGCAGTACCTGGTTAACGGAATTTTACCCGGTAACCCATATTATATAATAATAATGCTTTTAGACAAAATCAAAAAATTTCCACACATCAAAGAAGACAAGCTTGAACTTTTTATTGAATTTTCCGATGAAATCAAAAATTTTGTAGCTACAATCGAGTCGTTGCACGAGGAAGATCATCTACAAAACACAATATTGTTGAATGAAATTATGTCAAAATTACCAACGTCCATATCAACTCTCATGGGTAGAATACATTTCTAAAATAACAAAACCAAAATATAAACTTGTAGAGTTTGTTAACTGGCTTGATCAAAAAGCGAATGCGGCATGTCAAATTCATGTTCCAAAATTTGACGTTCAAAGTGACAGTTCGACTTCAAAATTCAAAAACGTAAAGAGACGTGTTACTCTGGCAACGATGAAAAAGACATTTCACTGTTGTAAAAGTGAACTCAATCATCTTACATGGTGTTCAAAATTCAAAGCATTCACTGTAGATGAGAGGTGGTCTTTCATAACAGAAAATAAAATATGCTTCTCTTGTTTATTTCAATTTCACAACATAAGACAAAGCAAGAAAAGGAATGTTTGTGGAATTAATGAATGTAAAAGATCTCATCATGAACTTTTACATAAGGATTTCTCTTCGAACTCTGAAAATACAAAGATTTCTGATGAATCTGCAGTTGTCGGTACTAACAGTTGGAGCAAAAATAATAGAAGCGTATTGTTGAAAATTTTACAAATTGTAGTTTGCTGCGGTAAATATAAGGTAAAAACTTTTGCGCTTTTGGAAGACGCTTCTACAATATCTTTGATTGATGAAGAATTTGCCAATTCTCTTGAACTTTCCGGTCCCGTGCAGAATGTGTGCTTACAATGGACAAACGATGACTTGGTCCATCAGAAAAGTGATTCTAAAATTGTTTCGTTCACTGTCAGAGGTGGAGATAATAGTTGTACTTTCCAACTTCGTCACGTACGAACTGCGAAATTGTCTCTCCCTTCACAAACAGTATACGTTGACGAAATCAAAAGGCTGTCTCCATACGTACAGGACAAAATTTCTCCGATGAAAAATACTCAACCCAAAATATTGATTGGACAAGACAATTCAGTATTATATATTGTTTGATTTATTCAAGTAACGTGTGAACTATGTTTCCTTATCAACAATTTTTATTAAACCAGATTGTTGATAGGGATAGGCAAGCAGAGTTGCGGATCCAAAAGAGAGTAATGCGTGATGCAAGTGATCCTTTTTAGTTGCCGGATCGAAGATTTGTGGAATTATTCAGACTGAATAAAGATCTGACAGCTGGACTGTTCCGAATATTATTGCCTACCATGGAAGACGGACAAAGGAATACAAGAATCCCGAAACAACTAAGGATCCTTTTATCTTTGAGATTTGTTGCTACTGGTCACTACCAGCGTGGTATTGGAGAAAAGTTTTCGCTTTCCATTAGTCAGGAAGCTGCTAGTAAATGCATCACAGAACAGATTGAAAAAATAAATTAGCATCTTGCAGTGGAGTGGATTCGATTCCCAACAACAGAACAACAAAAAAGGGCTATCAAAACAGGATTTATGAATGTTGCTGGATTCCCCAGAGTCATTGGTTGTATTGATTGCACCCATGTGGTTATCTTAGCAACACCTGATGATAAACATCTTTATGTCAACAGGAAGGGACTTCATTCCAAAAATGTGCAAATAATATGCAGTTTCAACTTGGAAATCTTGAGCATCAATGCTAGATATCCTGGATCTACCCATGACTCTTTTATATGGCGGGGCTCAGATGTGAAAAGATATATGGAACATAATTATAGAAGAGGTGAGTCTCAACTCAGAAATATTCATTCAAATGACTTTTATATTTGCAGGAGAAAGAAATACATGGTTGATTGGTGATTCAGGATACTCATTGCAACCTTGGCAGTTGACCCCATTCGAAAATCCAGAACCTGATACACCAGAGGGTAGATACAACAGATCACTTAAAATCACCAGAAGTATTATTGAGAGATGTAATGGCAACCTGAAAGCTAGGTTCAGATCTCTTCTTGGAGAACTGATATTGAGATACTCTCCTGAAAAAGTTGGAGCTATTGTTAATGCATGTGCTGTACTGCACAACATGTGTATCAGAGCAGGGATGGAACTAAATGAGAATTTAGTTGGCGAGGAAGACAGAGCTGTACCAGCAGACAATGATGCCGGCAATTACCAAAATGGTAACGAAGGCGAAGTATTGAGGTTACAAGTTGTCAGCAGATATTTTCAATGAAGATATTGCTTTAAATTAATGTGGAAAAATTCCCAAAGGACAGTATATGAACATTTATTGGGTGGTACTGTTTAGTAGTACATTTTCTATGTGAACAAAACAATATTCTATTACTAAAAATAAACATGAACTTTTTGAGACATTTCATTATATAAATATTAGGTGATGTCCGTTATAAGGCACTGTCATGATCATGAACTGATGTAGCACTAAAAATATTATCTCGATTTAATTTCATCAATTCTCGGATTTCTGATAAAATGGAATTTTGTTTACCAACATTATCTGCTAATCTTGAAATGTTACCATTCAATTGATTCATTACCCCTATCGTGTCTTTATGCATGGTGAGAAGAGAATTGGTATCTTCTTTTTTTTTTATTTGTGGGAATCCTTCTGGTTTTCAATGTTTCTTTTCTGGTTTTATTCGTCTCTTTTCTGGTTTCATTATTTCCAGCTATTTCCTTCCTCTGTTCGTTAGACGTGGAATTCATTTTCGTTGGCAAAGATGTTATATTTGTAGGTGAAATAGTTGCATCAGTCGGTGAAATAGTTGCTTCCTTGTCCAAAACATAAAAAAATATCAATTCTGGCATTCCTGGTTCAGTATCAGTTTGGGCAGGTACTGAAGTCCGCATTTTCTGGAAACAGGATCATCGATATCATGATAGAAAACACTTTTATACAAATTACAATTGCAAAGGTCTTTCAGCTACTAGGCCATCGTTAGTGCGATATTCGCAAATTTATGGAATTCAACCAACTTATACCAAACCTAATTCAATGAATTCAATTGAATTTCCAGCCAATTATAGATATCAATTTTTCCTCTACAGTATTTAATGCTGGTATAGGGCCACCCCTTTTGTTTTTTTCATCCCACATTTAATCGCCTGATGTGCTTTACCTTTCACTTTGGATTTCCACTTCGTAAATGCCTATAAATAATTTTTGTGATGAATGATATTATCATAGTGTTGACCTTCTCAGCTCACATCAATCCATTTCTTCGATGATTTTGTACCATAGCCCATACTATTGAGCTTGTCAGCAATTTCTTCCCATAAGGAGTTTTATTTTTTTCTTCCCTCTAACCCCATAAATGAATGGGTTACCATTTCCAGGTGTACTTGCAAAAAATTAACCAACTCATTCCACATATCATTATTCGTTTTCATCCGCTTTGCGGGAGTGCCAGATACAGAACATTCAATGTTCATATTGGTAACAAAATCAAATGTAATATTTATTATATCGAACTAAACAATACACATGACAATCATGACATGACATGTCATCATGACAATAATTTCATTTTACTTCATTTCGGATTTAAAAAAGATAGCAAAATATAAAATCATGTTCGTTAATAAGAAATAGACGACATCTCCTTTTGTGAAGATAAATAAATTCAAGTCGCTATCGTAATCGTAATCGCTATTCATCGGTTCGCACGTCTGCACACGATTCAGCTTACATACTACGAAATGCAAAAGCAATAGGTATTGCTATCGCTATCTTTATTGAGTTACAAACTTCTACTCCTGAAAGCAAAACAGTCGCTCTGAAGAGATTGAAGTTTGTTGAGCAAAAAATGGACAAATGGACAAAAATAAGGCATATGGTGAGATGTATTGTAAGAAATTCCAAGATATGGAAGAAAAAGGATACATTCGAAAATTAACGACTGAAGAAGCTGAAGCAGCGAGGGACAAAACATGGTAAGGTAAACGTACCTTTCACAGACCTCTTAAGGTAAATATAAAAAACAAGGACAGACTGAAAGAAAACTGAGTTAATTATTTTTTTCTCCATTTTAAACATTCTGGTCGATGTTTTAAAGTAAGCCATGAATTCATAGGTTCGAGTTTACTTTGATAAAACTTTGAACAAACCGTAAATTCTGATTTTTTTAAAAAAGGTACCGTTCAACGACTGAATCCGATACCGTTTCCTACTACAGACCACGTGTGTCCATTTTACCGACTAGTAAAAAATCTAGTTGAATAATGTTGAAATTCAATTCAACCTTTCATTTGTTACAACACTTGTTGTAAAAGTTGAGATGAATTTAAAATATTTTACTCACAAATCAAAGAAATATTAATTAAAATCATAACCTATGTAGAAGTAACAAACATTTCAAGTACATAGGAGTAAACTTACGTTTTGAATAAAATATCCTTAGATAACTCAAGAACAATTTTAAAATTGAAAAACAATTTCTCAACTTCTTTTAAATTGTATATTTGAAAAACTGAATATGCACCACGTTTATTGATTGAGGTGGGTTTACTGATATAATAACGTGTAGTAGGACATCTTCTCTTTGAAGCCATTTATAAATACGATGAGATAATTCAGGATCCCTTTTTGAAAAGATTTCATACCAGTGCCTCCGTGGTATTCCGTTGTTGAATGGATTTTCTCCTTTGAGCTGGGATGCAAGTTTAGCGACAGTGTCTATTAACTGGCTTCGAGTAACTGGAAAACCTAGATCTTGCAAATAGAGGACCCATTTGACAATAGTTTCTTCTTCGGGATTTTTCAAGGCGGTATGAGCTCCATTCCTCCTTCATACTTATTATTTTTTTTATCAATCAAGGTGGTCTTTGGGATGTTGAATTATCTTGTAGCCTGTCTTATAACAATACCGTTTCTAATAGCATCAAATGCTTAGTTTAGTCGACCTTGGGAATATCTTTTCTTTCCATTTTCTGATCTGGTAAATAAATATATAATAATTTACTACCAAACCCTTTAATGAGTTTATCTCAACCTCTGCAATTATAAAAAGTCATTCAACCAAAAATATGTATATTTGAAAATAAATAATATTTGATGAGAATAAGTACAACTGTCCAATCTAATATATTATAGTCTTTCTGTATTATCGGGAAAAATTCATTATTTCATATATTAAGTACTTAGTTTATTAAATTGGGAATGAATGAATACTGAAAGAACAATAAAGGTCGTTGAAAGCTTATCACCGACCACCCGGTCGGTAATAGGGAAAACACAAATTTTGTTTGATCCGTATGCTGACCACATTTTAGCAATAAATAAATTGAATGCAAGATATATCTACGTGAACTAAAGATATATTATATTATTTTGTATATAGGTTGGTGTTCATTATTAAATAGCCAGAACGAAAGTTGATTATCAGAACCGAGGAAAGATAAATATCATTTCATGCACTGTTTCCAAATAATAAAAAAATTAGAAATGAGTATTTTCAATTCTAGAATTGATTTAAAAATCTGTGTTGTTTCCCTATTACTGACCAAACGGTCGGTGAATGGAATGCATTGAATTGTGATGAACCTTTTACCGACCACATTACTTTTGGCTATTTTTCAATGGTTTCTTATGCAAATGGCCATAATTTTTATATAATGGAAAGAAAAATATATAAGCTAACCTGCGTTGAATTGTTTTGATATTATTTACCTAAAATATACTTTTTCTTGAAAAATTTGAGCTTTCCAAATTAAGCCCTGTTGTTTAGAACGGACCTGATCTGCACTGTACAGCGGATAAACTTGAACTGACGAATATTTCGCGCACGACGTCGAAAAACACCAAGCTGAATATATTATTGAGTATCTTCAGCGCCATCTGCCTCAATTAATAACTTCACTATATTGGTTTTTCCTTCTTATATTTGAATTTAAAATGGTTTAAACACAGCGGTCGGCAATAGGTGGACAGTCGGTGAATGGTACATTTACCTTACTTGCCTCATTTTGGGGTGACAAATGTTAGCAAGACCAATAAGCTCCGGATTGTCTTCGATGCTTCCTCAAAAAGCCATGGTGTGCGCTTGAACGACGAGCTACTAACAGGTCCGGACTTTTACAATTCCTTGTATGCAATTTTGTTGAATTTCCGACTAACGAAATTTGCATTTACATCTGACATCAAGGAAATGTTTTTGCAAGGTAAAGTTAGATCTGAAGACTGTTGTGCTCAACGAATTGTTCGGCATGAAATGAATGTGGGCCATGTCTGGCTCAAGAGGCAAAAACAAAAATGCTGCTGAATTCAGGGACCAATTTCCGGAAGCTGCGAATGCCAATATAAACCACCACTACATGGATGATTATTTGGGTAACGCGGACACTAAAGACGAATCCAAAAAAATTATCCAGGATGTGATTCAAGTACATAAGGCTGGAGGTTTCGTCATTTGTAATTGGAAAGAAAATAACGGAGACAATCTCCGAAGCATAGATGGAACATTCTTAGTTCCAGGAGGAAAAAGTTAGAGAACAATGAAGAAACCGCCATGGAAAGAATACTCGGTATATTTGGGAATCCAAAAGATACTTTTACTTTTCAAACTAAATTTAAAAAAATTGTTAGGGATATTTTAGAACATAGACGACTACCGACAAAAAGGGAAGTTTTGAAAGTAGTAACGTCCATTTTTGACCCTTTGGGGTATTTGGCCAATTTTGTGATTCAGGGTAAAGTTTTATTACAAGACATTTGGAGAAGTCAAATTGGTTGGGATGACAAAATTACGAACTGTGTCAATGAAAACAGGCAATTATGGACTACTGACTTGAAAGAAATTCATAAATTCGAAATTTCTAAGCAATACTTCACTTTGAACCAACAAGACTGCGACATACAGTTGCATGTGCTCTGCGACGCTTCAGAAAATGCTATTCAGCTGTGGCTTATTTGATAATTCAACAAGAACTTGACATTCAAACAAGCTTCGTCAGTGCCAAAATTAGAGTGGCGCCCTTGAAACCCCTTTCTATTCCAAGATTGGAGCTTCAAGGTGCCCTCATGGGTGCCCGTTTGTGACATTTTTCGATCAAAAATTAGAAATTGAATATTTCTTCTGTTTTTTACTGGAGCGACTCTAAGACAGTCCTGCACTGGATTCGTTCGGAAGCTAGACGTTTCAAAGTATTTGTGGCCCAAACATTGGGCGAAATGCAGGACTTGACTAATACTTCAGAATGGAAATACGTCAGTTCCAAGGACAACGTTGCTGACGAGGCGACAAAAAGAAATCTAAAGTTCACATTTTCTGATAATCATCGTAGGTGGATTACAGGACCTGACTTCTTGATGTTACTTCAAGACGACTGGCCTCAAGAAAATACTACTCTAAATTTGGACATCGATGTTTTTGAAGAAAAACCCAACGAGTTTGTGTTTTTGCATGCAATTCAAGAAATATTAGTTCCTGATTCGAGTCGTTTTTCGAAGTGGCCACGTATTTTACGTACAACAGCTTATGTTCTGAGGTATATTGAAATTCTCATGACAGGGTTAAAACTGAAATCTGAATTAACAGTGGACGAGTTGTCTAAAACTGAAGTTGTTTTATTCCGAAAAATTCAGATTGACTCGTTTCAAGAAGAAGTCAAACTTCTAAAGAACAAAATGAGTTTGCCAACCAAAAGTCATCTTTATTCTTTTTCATGCAGTTATTCTGAAGCCGACTGACTCCTACGAATCAATGGTAAATTGGAGAAATCACCGGACCTGATTGATGCCACAAAAAGCCCCATTATATTGGACCCGCAACATAGAATTACAAAGCTGCTGATTCAACAGTATCACGACAATGTTCACCACCATGGACAAGAAATAGTAGTGAACAATCTCCGTCAAAAGTTTTGGATCCTCAGGGTGAGACAAGCAGTCAGAAGTATCTGGAATAGTTGTCAACACTGTAAAAATCGAAGAGCTCTTCCAAAAGTACCAGTTATGGGACAGTTACCAAAATGTAGGATCAAACCAACCATTAGACCATTTGCGAGAACAGGTGTAGACTATTTCGGGCCTTGCTGGACGGAACAGTAAAAAAGGAGTCACGAAAAAAGATATGGGGTGATTTTTACATGCATGTATGGTGACAAGAGCGGTGTATCTTGAAATTGCACATGATTTGAGTACGAATTAATTTATAAACATTCTCCGCCATTTTCCCGAACACGTTCACAGTTTACTCATGGTGGTTACTGTGATTGGAAAAATGTTGCTGCACGTCTGGTTGAACACGGAACTTCTAAAAATAATCTGAATGCTGTAATTGATTTTTCACGACTCTCTAGAAAAGTAAGCGTATTGATCAAGAACTGACACGACAAGCAGAAGATGTAGCAAAATACTGGCAAGAAGTCCTCAAGAGATTGATAAGTATGATTATCTTTATCAGTGAAAGAGGTTTAGCATTCAGAGGTGAAAATCAGACGCTTGGTTCACTGAGAAACGGCAACTACTTGGGACTATTAGAACTTATAGCAGAATACGACGATTTTTTAAGAAGTCATATGAAAACTCATGGAAATCGCCGACGATTT
Organism: Chrysolina oricalcia; assembly: GCA_944452925.2. Lineage (NCBI taxonomy): Eukaryota > Metazoa > Arthropoda > Insecta > Coleoptera > Chrysomelidae > Chrysolina > Chrysolina oricalcia. Next base: position 35,243,890 of record OX101812.2, read on the forward strand.
GCGAGGAAGTTGTGCAACTAATTGGCAAACGAGTTTTCAGTGAAATTATTTCTCGAATCAAGAAATCAAAGTACTATTCCATATCACTAGACTCAACTCCAGCTGAACGTCATATAGATCAGCTCACTTTGATTTTCAGATATTGAGAGGAACACATCCCTATTGAAAGATTTGTAACATTCATGCCTAATCAGGGCCACAAAGCTAAAGATATGTTTCAACGATTGAGCCAGTTTTTGAAAGAGAATGACATAGACACTTAGAACTGCCGTGGTCAGTCATATGATAACGCTTCTTCAATGAGCGGAAAGTACAATGGCCTTCAAGCGTTGGTACCGGCAGAAAATAATTTAGCAGTTTGGGTACCTTGCGCTGATCATTCACTCAATCTTGTAGTGCAGGATTCTGTCGAGTGCTGTCTCAGTGCTGTAAGTTATTTTGACTCTTTGGAAAAACTTTATGCATATTTTACAGCTTCTACTAACAGATATGAAGTTCTAACCGATTGCTTGAAAAGGGCAGAAACTGACAAACCCATTCTTGTGCCAAACCGGCAAAAACAACACGATGGTCATGCCGAGCAGATGCTACAAAAGCCCTCATGCGAGGTTATAAAGAAATAGAAAATGCACTTTTTCAAATTTCAGAGGACAAAGAAGATTGAGAAAAATCTCGTATAACTGCTCTAAGTTTGTTTAACAAAATATCAAAGATGAAAACGGGGCTCTACACAGTATTTTGGGATGATATCTTGGGACAAGTAAACAAAACCGGTGAAACTCTGCAGAACCCTAGATGAGACGTGAACACAGCCGCCTTTGCACTGTCATCGCTATCAAGCTTTATAAAAACAAAGCGGGATTGCTTCGAAGAATATGAGGTGAAAGCTGCTGAGTTGGTTGATTGCACTGAGTATGAGAGTGAAAAATAGCGAAAGTGCAAAATAAACGTCCGTTTTGCGCCTCTTGACTGTATCCAAGCACCAGGAGTCGTGCTGACTCCTTCAGAACAATTTCGGGCCCAGAGTCTTCTTCCAGTCACATCAATTTGATTCGTCATTGCAGCAGAGGCTTGAAGCATATAAACTAGTTAATACTCATTTTGGATTTCTCAACAAGTTGGATACACTTACTGAAGAAGAGATAATTGCAGCAGCTCAAAACTTAGTAGAAATATATAACAATGACTTAGACAATAAATTGGTAAATGAACTGATTCAGTTCAAGGCGTTTTACCGCGAGTTTCAAAAAGAAGATGAGGAAAATGAAAAAGTCATTAGTGAAGAGAGGTCGATGTATGAACTCCTCCTAAAAGAAAAGGTCGAAGATTGTTTTCCAAATATCGAGGTCGCTCTAAGAATGTACCTGTCACTTATGGTCACAAACAGCAGTGGAGAAAGGTCATTTTCAAAATTGAAGTTAATAAAAAACAGACTTCGAACCTCCATGTTAGCAGACAGGCTCAACGCTTTAGCTTTGCTCAGCATTGAAAGTGATATTTTAAGACACTTAAATTATGAATATATTATAAACAGCTTCATAAGTATGAAGTGTAGGCAAAAACCAATTAGTCACTAATGTAAGATTGGTTGACAAATTCATTTAAGTTCCTTTCTTTTATCTTTCATCAAGATGTTAAAATGTTTTCTTAGAATTACAATAATTCATTTTTTAAATTACATAGGCTGCCTATGTAATCTATGACAGATATGAACAACGTTGTTTTCTTTTAAAATATAGTTGTTGATTGTTTATAGTAATGTTAATTAATACATCGTGTACACATTACAACCTCAATGATTTTAGTTTCTGTCCATATTATCTAGTTAATTCATTAACTTCTAAATACTGGTTAGTAAAATTTTCTAAAATACTAAAATAAAATTTTCTTTCATCTTTCAAGTTTTTAGTTATAATTTCGCCCCAGAATGTGATATCTGCAGGTTAATGATGAAAAATACCCCCAAGTAGGGCCCGCATCACATGTTCAGCCTAGGGGTCAACAGATCTTAACGGCCCTGCTATTAAGTATCAACAAAATACGTCTGAGTCCGTTGGCGAAGGGTAATCTCAGGCATATGACTGTCAATGGGAGTAATGTTCTGTGAATACAGAGTGGATCCAAAGTAGAATTTGCAGCATGACAAAAGTATTTGCTTTTATCTGTGCGTTCGTGTTTTGTGTTCCTTCTCCATTCGATGGGGGTGGATGTGAAGTCTTTTTCCACTTTCCACAGCTTTAGCAAAAGACCAAACCAAGCGGGACCCGTTAGGACACTCGACAAGTTTTGATATTCAATCGGTTATAAAAAAATTAAAACGCATTCATTTATAATCAGGTCATAAACGGCCATCATCATCCTCATTTTAGATATAAAAAGTGACATTTTATCCACAAGTGGAAAAGAGTAACTTAGTTTCTGGAGTTCCTTGGCTTGTAATTATAGAATAAATAGAATGCTGTCTGGCATTCATGTTCTAGTCGCTTCATAACCACTTGAAGAAAATGAACCCTCGAACTCGCGTTTGAATATTCGTGCAATATTATAATATTTCTATGGATAATATTATATTTGTGACATAGTTTCGACCATTCGATCATCTACAAATGAACAATTTCAGCATGACATTTTAGTTTTGATAGTAAATACCTTTTTCTAACTTATATACAGGGTCTATGGAAATCAAAAGATTCACTTCAGTCCCAATATTCATCTCTAATCTACTGAATTGTCTCCTCTTTCAATACTTCCACTGATAGATCGTGTAAGAGGACTTTATTGTCCAAAATTTCTTCGGATTAAACGCTCTGTATGATTAGTTCAAAAAGCGAATGAATCAAAACCGCACGGATTGAAAATTCAATAACAATAGAACTGAAATCTATCAGTGATTATCGCCATCCAATGGAAACCGGACAAAATATTTATGGAAATAGTCTATTGCAGTAAATTCGAGCAAACGCCAGTGAATTTGAACGAAAAGCGCGAATTAAACACGAACAAAAAGTGGAAAATATCGGAGAGATAAAACCCATTCTATTTGAATATATTATCGAACAATAAAGTATAAAACCAATATGACAATTTCCGTTGGGAACGGAACTAGAGAGGATGTAAAATATATAGACTAGTCATCAGAGGAAATTGGGAAATAAACTCAAAAGTACCATTCATTACCAGATGTTAACTAATTTAGTAAGATGAAAAAAAGTGTTTAGATTATACAAATTGATATATAAAAGATGCGTACTGGCTAAGAGTGATAAGTTCACTTTGATCGATTTGATCCATTATCATGTACATTTAGGAACAGTTTTCATGTCATTTCAGGTGAGGAGGCATGATGATGTTCATTCATAATGAGGAAATTATTCATAACAAAGTATCATATATTGGTAAATATTTCAATTTGATAAAAAAACTTAGAAGTACGTCTATCAGTTACTTGCATTCCGGATATTATATGATGTTTGAATGTTGACTATTAATATTAGTTTCCGTAATTGGATGGTGTATCATGTATTTTTAATGCAATATCAAACTTTTCAAGGTAGCATATGATATTGGCTGAATTGATTCTAGAAAAATTGGAGTCAATATTGGATTTGTAGTAATGTTGAATAATCGTCGTATGATGGAATATAAAGGCAACAAGTGTAAAGCGAAATGGTTTAAATACCCACCTAATAAATACAGGGTGTAATTCAACCACTTGCACTCCCGTATAAGGCATATAAGAACGAATAGCAGGTGTGGAGAATGCGAAAAAAAAATTGTGACAGTTTCAAAATTTTGTGAAATGTATGGTCGACATTTTCGGAACCTCAGTCCGTCATCCAGACCAGAAAATTCAATTGCTGGTGAAGGAAAGACACTAAGGGACAGTCTTTTCAGTTCCAGTTGAACTCCAGATAACAAACTGATAGTTTAGATGGTGAATGACATTCTTTCAATGACGTTTGAAAGATCACATTCTAACCATTAGATAATTAACCTAGAGTTCAAATGGAAGTGAAAGGACTGGCTCTAAATGTCAAACCGAATTAAAATTACGTTTACAGAGGACTAGACAGAGACCTACATTTTATAAAATTTAAAAATTAGATTACACCCTGAATATCAATTCATCCATATATTATACGTATAATGATTCCCATTGTTTGAGGGAGACTGTTTTATCAATATTGCTCAGATATTTAGGTAAAAATCGAATATTTCCACTATCAGTTACGTATTGGTACATTTGAGAATTGGAAGATGTTGGAAGATATTTGATTTGAAAAGGAAAAGCATGAAATTGGAATTCACGTACTGATCGAATATTGACTAATGTCAACCGAACAGTATCGACAAAATGATAATTTTTATATATTGAAATGGAAACTGGATCGATATTCATTGTTGTTGTTCTATTCTTGTATTGGTAAGAGTTTGTATACAGGGTATATCTTGACTAGTTAACGCGATCTACATATAGAAAACTAAGAGTAGGGCGATTCTGAAAATTGGTTGTATGGGTGAAGAACTGATGAAGAATTCAAATAAAATATTTTCGTTGATGTGACGTTTCCGGTTTCACCGGAAGTGATGTATCTTTGTTATTTTTGATGGTACATTCTGTATTTCACCTCATTTTTAAATTATTCTCATGATATCGATTCTAACTCATGATGAACCGTTTTCGAGTTATTCGAGTTTTTTTAAAAGAAGTGACAGATGCAGCCACTCGAACATATGTAAATTAACATTATAAAAATATGGAGTGAGTGAATCGTGATTATTGAAGGATGAACGGATCACGCACTATTTTCACATCCACTGAATAATCCATAGGGTGCGCAAAAATGTGGGTCCAATAAGTGAATGAGAAAAATAAAAAATCTCAACATTATTAAATGAGAACCCCCTTTTTTCCTTCACGGTTCAATTCTATTATGAAAATAAGCCCTAGTTACAATACACATTCCTATACCCAAAACTTATAATTTTCCGCAATAGAATTTATTTGCACTCGAGGATTTGCGTTTTCACCCCCCAGTTTTGTTTGATAAAATTTTGTTATTGCCTAATTTTCATTGAATGTGCCATTAAAAAATAATCTCATATTCAAGAGAAAAATCATGATTAGAATAAACAACAATTTCAAATTTAGTTTCAATGCTAAACAAGAACGTGTGACAGTTTTGTTAACCTCTTTTTTCATTGCAATAAATGTTCAAATACGTTGCCTTCAACTTCTAAGCATTTCTCACTTCTCCGTATGACGTCTCCAACAGCTCGTCTTATCATGTCCGGTGGAATAGAGTTGAAAGCAGTACGAACTCTCTACTGAAAATCTTTTTTTGTGGTTGGCGTATGATAATACACCTCGTTTTTTATATAACCCCGAATTGAAAAATCCATTGGAGTCAAATTGGGCGAACGCGGTGGCCATAATTGAGGACCGTCTGTTCCAAACCATTGGTCATAAAAAGTTTCATTCAAATACATCTTCACCATATGATGATCATGTGGAGGTGCTCCATCATGTTGATACCAAATTTTTCTATGGCCAGCGAGCGTCAGTCGTTACAAATAATCCTTATCGAGATTTTTCAAAATATCTAGGTTTCGTTCACCTGAAAATAATATTACCTGTGGATCTGTTACATATTTTCTACATGCTATGAATGCTAATATGCTTATATGCATATCCCATTTTTGGTTAATTTTCACTTCGTCTCTCCATATAATAGGTCGTTTTCTCGATTCTTCATAATGATGAACTTCGCAAAGTTCACTGTTTTCTCATAATCGGATAGCTTCAGGCTATGGACTAAAGTATGAGAATACGGATGCCATTTCTGTTTTGCTAATATTATCTGCATGGACATTTTATTAAATCCCAAATCTCGTGCCGCATCTTTCAAAGATGCTTCTGGAAAAGCTGATGTGAAGTACGAAAGCACTGTAATTGCATTATCTACATTGTCCACCACAGTTTTAGTTTCAATTATTTTCCTTTTGAATGATCCTAAGATCGTGAGATTGGAGATTATTCTTTTAATAATATCTGGAGATGGTTTCGTTTTTTCTGGATACCTTGTAGCATAAGTATCACATGTTTTTGTTAAAACCTTATCACATTCGCCATAAATCACCAATAAATTAACGAAATCATGATTATTATAACCAACACGAGCCATATTGTACCTTTTGAATATGACAATACACAACTTTATTTCATTTGTCACCAAAGATTGTGTTGAAAGCCTGCTAGAAATATCAACATTTCTGGCAAGTATGCAGAATTAAGTAATATAATGGAATATCTCCAAAATTATAAGTTTAGGGTATATGAAAGTGTATTGTAACTAGGGCTCATTTTCATGATAGAATTGAATCTTGAAGGGAAAAAAGGTGGTTCCCATTTGAAAAAGTTGAGATTTTTCATTTTTCTCATTCACTTATTGGACCCACATTTTTGCGTACCCTGTGGATCATTCAGTGGATGAGAAAATGGTGCGTGATCCGTTCAACCTTCAGTATTCACTATTCACTCACTGCATATATTTTTAAATGTTAATTTACATAAAAATGACGTATGTTCGAGAGGCTGCTTCTGTCACTTAAAAAAAAAAACTCGGATAACTCAAAAACGGTTCAGTTTGGGTATGAGGTATGATTCATGAGTTAGAATCAGAATCATGAGGAAATTAAAAAATGAGGTGAAATACAGGGTGTGCCATTGAAAATAACATAGATGACGTCACTTCCGGTGAAACCGGAAACGTCACATCAACAAAAATATTTTACTTGAATTCTTCATTAGTTCTTCACCCATACCACCAATTTTCAGAATCGCCCTACATTTAATTCTCTATATATGGATCGCGTTAACTCGTCAAGATAAACCCTGTATATTTTCCTCAGCCCCTGAACCGACCTCCTCGTAGACCCTCAACGCACTTTTTTCAACCATCCTGAGTAAAAATTTGAAATGTTGAAGTGAGTATATCATCCTTGGTATACAACTAGCTGTCCTGATTTCCAAGTTGCTTATAGTGTACCGTGTAGACTGAGGACGAGCTTTGAACATTCCAAGAGATACATTTTTATAAAGCCTTCAGGAATATTGGTTGCCAACAATACACCAATGATTTCAAATATTATTTTCTAGAGTATTACCTACCGAAACGAACAACCGAATCGTCATTGAAAAGGTAATTGTCACTTTTCAAAAAACAGATGCTGAGAATATCGAACCAGGAGAAAATATGTAGGTTTAGTATGGCTCAGGTAGATTCACTAGTGGCATCAGATGATTCGGTAATTTGACTGGTAATTTTTCTTCCGAAGCAAGCAGTATTTGGGGATGACAGAAAATAGCAAGGCTGACCACCATATTCGACACCAAATGCGGAAAAATTCAGTATTTAGTTGTGAAAAAAATCGTTTCATTTTCGTGAAGCAGTTTCTAAGTCCGTGCCATAGGGCGCCAATTGACGGATAAAATTAACGCCTCAATACATTAAATTACACTCGAGGAGAGTGTTTCACCGTTCACCATTGAACGTTGACTTTGTTCCCTGAGAACCAGTGAGGAATGAGCGCTTTATAATTAGGTCACGAGGAGTAGAAAATCTGATTTGATCTGGGTAGCGTTGCACGGAAAAAACACAGGTGATGTTCCATAGCCCAACAGAAAACTTGACGTTATTCGAAGACCAGTGTAGGTCGGGACCTCTCAGTGTACTGGTGTACTGGTGGTATTTCAGTGTTGTTCAAAGTCGCGTTCTATGTGAAGGTGATTGCCTACTAGTTTTTTGAGTAAACCGTTTTCAGAAATTGTCTAGGAAATATTATTTTTAACTATACAAAGTTTTTATATGAGATTTGTTATCTTGACAGGATTTTAAAGTTGAATTATTATGTCCCAATGCCCTTAGTCTTAATGGATTGAAAGATTAGTACTTCTTACACTTCTTTACAACGTTTCTATTGCTTCTTTTCGCAATCGTCTTCAGGTGAATACTTAGAGGATTCCAAGTGTTAACATTATTTCAAATCTTGAGTAAAAATCAATTTCAACTATTCAGTCAATATCTCATTATTAATAGATATCTCCATAATCACATGTTTTCGTTTCTAGTCATTTAAAATTGTGAAAATAGCCAAATTCAATATTATTCGTGATAAAGTTGATATTTTAATTAATTAACAACAATCAATATTATCAGATTCAGTACGAATGTGAGTGAAACCCAAACCGCCTTGTTCTCGTACCGTGTGTTGAATGGCCCAACTTAATATCTAGTGGAGCCGTTGACCCAAATGTGTAAGAGATAAGTCACTCAGGTGAGTTATAATATGGTTTCAATCTAGAACACATTTGATGTTTTATGGCCGAGTTAATCTCCATGAAAAGAAAAAAGGTACTTGATAGTGTTATTGTGTTATTCTGTTTGTTCAATTTTGTCAAGAATAGAACGCGTCCCATGACAACGCTAACCTAACAGTTCACACGCTATCGGCTAACAGGCATTATGAATAATATGTTAAGAATTAAAGATGGACACAAAAGCATTCGATTTTGAAATGAAATTGGATTCTGAAACAAATATGTTCAATAACTGAATGTGGGAAGATGAATATACTTTTTGCAATAAATGAAGAAATGATTTTTATATAAGTATAGAAGGGGAAACATCTAGCTAAAATGTGTACGAGACTCAAAATAATCAAAAGACTCAAGATTGGGACTGAAAGGACTGAAAATCAAATCCAAGTGACTCGAAGTAAAATTCAAGTGACTCAAAGACTCAAAGTCAGGAATGAAATGACTGAAAGCCAAATCCTATGGACTGAAAGACTCAAGATTGTGACTGAAAAGACTCAAACCCAAATCTCAATGACTCAAAGACTTGAGATAGGGAATAAAATGACTGAAAGCCAAATTTCGTTGACTGTCTGACTATAAATTGTGATTGAAAGGACTCAATTGCAAATTCCAATGACTCAAAAGCCTCAACGTACTCTATATCAACCGACATGATCAAAATACCAAGTATTCAATTGACAACTTGAAACTGAAGAAATTACCAAAATCACAGACATCATTCTACATGATCGTTGTGTGATATTTATGCTATTCAGACATATTCTTAAAAAATAAACGAGAGACGAAGTTTAACTTCAGTATTCAAATTGAAAATGAAAAATTTGATTGTTCTCTTGTTCGAGTTTAGCAACTTCAAAGATTTTAAATAGTAGCCTTCCATAAGCCTCACACTCACCGAGATAGTTTTACATATTAGTTATGTGATATTTATGCTATTTGTAAATATTCTTAAGAAATACTTAAAGGATAGATGAACTCCAACTTCAGTACTTAATCAAATTGAAAATACTTAAAAGAATATGAGATAATGTACACATTTGTATCTGTCTGCAATTCTATATGACTATTGCAAAGATTAAAAATAAAGAAAAAACTGTATCTGTACAGATTAAAATAATTGTGATATCCTCTTGTTCGACTTTATCAACTTCAAAGAGTTCAAATCTTAGCCTTCCATAAGCCTCACACCTCAGATCAATATGTTTATTTTCTTATGTGTTATATTGGTGTTATATTGGTAATTGTGTCGCTCAGACGAACAAGGCGGTTTCGAAGAATCTGTAGAGGTTGGATTCGTTTTGAGCGTTTTTTTTTGTTTGATTTCTCCGGTCGTTCCTTTTATTAGCTGTGGTCCTTTTACGCGCTCTAGATGGTCAGCACTGAGTTTTTGGAACTTCTCTTTCAATAACCAATACAGGGTTGTCTCTTTCACTATCATTGTGCCCGACTTCGTTTTAATTTTGACTAAATGTTTCGGTAATTCAGTTGAGGAATTTTCGATTGAATCCTGGGGAAACTGAATGTCCTCATTTTCTAACTGCTTAATTTTGCATAACTCCTCAGGGTCTATAAAACCTGCAAATTAAATGAACCAAGTTCATGATTTTCAGTAGTGTTGAAATTACTCACTTTCATTTGTCGTATGAGATTCTTAGCTAGTTTCCAACAAAGTTTCGTCTTCCATGCTATAACATGAGAGACAGCACGTAGTTATATTCTTTTATGTGTGAATCCCAACTGTCATTTATTAATTGGTTGTAAACATTTAAATAACAAAAAACGTGTTTTTAAAAATTATTTTGCTTATAAAAATGAAAACCAATGAAGCAATCTGGTTGCTCCAATGAAAAGAATTGTAGATAAACAAAATGGAATGTTTTATGACCCGATCGGATCATTAGTAAAGGAGGAAAACTGGAATAACCAAAAAATTCCGCAATTTTTCAAGGAATAGGGTTGGCCCTTCTCATGAAAGTGATGAATCATGTGTACTTTGTGTGTGCTCTAACGGATCATTAGTTTTGGCAAAATTGCGATTTGAATATTTTCTGCTTTATCTTGCAGCGTGCCTGGATGCTCTAGTGATAGTCCGATTTCAATTCCTAAAACACATTTTGAACGTAGGAGTATAGTACCACAAAACGTATATTCTCATTTTACGCTAAAATGCTACGAAATGGGTGAAAAATGATTGCAAACATGACTGAAAACGGCTAAGCTGGTAGAAGCGATCGAGTGGAAGGAGTGACCTGGAGATGAGGGGAAGCGTATTATCACGTAACCCGTTCATTAGAAGAATCTACCTCATCTCCCGTACTCTCCTACCACTCGGCAGCTAGCGCGGGCTCGGCCGTTTTTAGTCATGTTTTAAGCATTTTTCACCCATTTCTCACCACTGCAGCGCAAAATAATAATATACATTTTGTAATACTATACTTCTACTTTCATAATCTGTTTGAGTAATTGAAATCGGGCTATCACTAGAGCATCCATCAGGCACGCTGCAAGATAGTGCAAAAAAAAATTAAATTGCAATTGTGCCAAAGATCTGACAGCGCCTATTTTGTGCATACACATAAGCTACACATGATTCAATACTTTCATGAGGAAGGCTAATCCTACGTCTTGAAAAATGACGGAATTATGAATTTTTCAAAAAATTGCGAAATTTTTCGGTTTTTCCAGTTTTTCTCCATTGCTAACGATCCGACCGTGTCGTAAAATATCTCATTTTGTTCGTCGTCGATCTATAATTCTTTTCATTGGAGCAACCAGATTGCTGTATTACTTTTCATTTTATAAGCAAAACAATTTGAAAAAACACATTTTTTGTTATTTAAATGTTTATAATGAATTAATAAATGACAGTTGCAAGTCGAAAACATAACAGAATATAACTACGGACTATCTTCCGTGTGATGGCAGAGTCGGTTTTCTACTATTATTTTTGTTAAAAACTCACTAATTTTATGCTCTATTGCTTGGTGTATATGCTGTATCACTTCCTATATGTTTAGCAAATTGCCATTGAATTGGGATAACGTCTGACCGCTAAACATAACGGAAGTGATACAGCACAGGGCTGAATGTCACAGAAATTACGAGCAAACTGCCAAATTAAAGTTGATCGGAAGACTAGAAGAGGGTCAAAATTCACTTGCAGAATTTGTGGGCAAACAAATAGACAAGAAAGTGAGTTAATAAAAACATGTTGAAAACCCCGATCATCATTCATTGCAATACTCAACATTTTTCAAATTTATTTTTATGAACCCTCAGGTTTTTGGAGAAACTCCTCCTAAACTCAATTTTGCTCGGAGGCAGACACCGGAGATTAATGTGTGTTGTCTGTGCAAAGGCCGAAGCTCAGACATCATCATCATCAACCTAGACTGATGAAATAAATCGTTTAATTTTATCGCCCTTTATCTTTTTCCCTTCCCAATCTCTCATTCTCTACCTCCTTGTATCTCTTCATATCCACCTTATATACCTACGTCAGTTTCTTTTTCTCATCTCTCTCTCCGTCTCTTCCTACCCGTTGTCGTTTTCATACGCAGAGGGAACTGCAGATAATGTAATAAATATCCGCGACGCGCTAACTTAATCCAAAACTAAATCTGAATAGTGATTATTAAATGTTTTTCTAAATAAATGGAAATAAGAAACTTGCCTTTATTCTCAGCGCCCGCCATAGCATACGTTTTTTTATCTTCGCAGTTCAATCTAGAAATCCACAATCGCACTATAAATATAAAGGTAGGTAATTCACCTATTTCATCAAAAGAATAACAGAAATTGAGTAACTGCCCTTCGTCCACATGTCTACCGAACCGATACTGATCCCTCTGACGCTCAGTAGCATTTGAGTGAGTATGCGCACAAATTACGGCAACATTTCTTCGAAATAACTCGTGAATTGAAACGAACCGAATGACTGAAAGACTCGGGCATTACACTTAAAGATTCAAATATAAGAGTCAATGGATGAAATCGATCACTGGAATGAAAGACTCAAGATTTAAAAAAAGACTCAAAGGTTAAAAGTCTCAATTCAAAGACTCAAGCCGAAGACTGAAAGACTCAAACCGATGACTGAAAGACTTAAAGACTCAAACCGATGACTGAAATACTTATTTAGCCTAAGGACTAACGAAGAGACATGTTTGAACTTGAGGCTATATGTGTATGAAAGACAACTTGTGACAGAGTGTGTCAAGTCAAGTCTCATGGAGAAAATAATGGTACTAACTTGAAGAGTGATCCAATATGAGTTTTGAAGTATAGCCAACAAAATATTTTAATCAAAATTAATGAGCATTTGTTGAAGGGGAAAGAAGTCTCTGTAAAAGTTTACTTGGTTATTAAGACAGTGTTCATGGTTAAATATTTCTTTGGAAATCTCTAGTTCTTCAAACATGTTTAATCTGAGGAAAATTTTCTTGTCTATTTTATGTATAGTTTCAGAAGTTCTGTTGGTGCTAAAGTTGTGATTTTGAATTTTAAAATGATAACCGAATGCAGATTTGTCTGGTCTTTTGAAGTGTTCGTCAATTCGGGTAATAAGTTATACCAATGTAGTAGGCAGAGCAATGAGGAATCGGAATCGAAAAAAAAATATTTCATAATTTTACAGTGGATAGAGCTCAACGCCCTGGTTCCGAATATATATAACACTTATATATCTTTTTGAATCAGAGCCGTAAAATAAATAAAACCTGATTTTGCGCGGGAAACACAGTTCATTCATAAAAATGGCAAAGTGAATATAGCTACACCAACTCCAACTTTTTCAAGGTTGGCAACAAAATTCCTTGGATAAATGGATTGTTGACATGTACAGAATGTTTTTCGATTTTTGACAGTTTCAAAATGTTTGGATTATTTATTCATTGAAAATGATGTGTATTTCGTGGAATTTGACTTGAAAACCGTGTTGAACGTTCAGATGAATATTGTTTCGATTATTTCGAGAGAAATCATGAAGTATTCAGAAGTTTGTGTGTGTGTAAATAATACGTGCAGGGGCATTTCAAATAAAAACTCATAATCTACATGCAGTGATCATTTCATGTAAGTATTTCAATTGAATTAACAATATTACTTCATGTAGCTTGTTAGTCAAGCGGATTATTACATTTCTTTGTCATCCCTGATTTGAATGCAGCATATAAAAAAGCAAGGTTAAACTTAACATCCCGATAGATCATTTTGCAAATTGATTCATAAATAAAATGCTTTTCTTTACACAATTATTAGGTAACATGAAGATGAAACTATATTGAAGCCATTAGATTAAAATTGGAGGGAAGAAACAGTTTGAAAAACATTATTCAGAATGCTTCGAATATTTTACTTAGCATAGTTTCTTATTAGGTACAATGGAAAATTAGGATAAAAACCATTTAGAATAGTTTTAAGAATGTTCAAGCCTATTACTGCTTTTAAGATTTAATGAAATTATACTGGTAGTGGACATAACCTCTTGTTTTAGTTCGAAATTATACAGTCCAATAACTTCATCAATTTTGTGACCTTAAACAGTTTCTGTAATTTTCGGCTGTTACGAGTGTTATGATAACTATATATTCATTGTATAATTTAATACAAAACATAAATTTAGATTTTTGAGGCTATTACTTACCGATTCACAGATGGTGCATTATTATTTCACGAAGAATAGTCAATAATTTACACTGAGTCACATTCACATTAATATGCATTGCAAAATTCAAGAGAACAAAATCTGGGAGATGGTGGATAGTCCCTGGATGCATAAAAAACAAACAAAAAGGAAGCTTGTCATTAGTTCATAAAACCCCAGTACAATTTAAACAATATTTCAGAATGTATTATTGTATTTGATAAGATATTGCAAAGTTCTGGTAATTTCACATTTCATTATGTTGGTATTTATTTCTGAGAAAAACTAACACTAGTTTTATTGGGACAATGAATTGCCATGTGTACCTAAATACAACCAATATTGGTCAATTTTATTGTTTATTTACTAATAGATTTTACTGGACCTTCTGTTTCAATAAAATGATTTTTCATTTCAGTCAAAAGATGGGTAAAATCTATGAGAAGTCGAATTGATGAATATTTGTTTAGGTTCTGATCAGGATAGAAAAAAGGAAACTGGAATAGTGAGAAACTGTTGCTGATGTAAGTTGCATTCCAAATTAACACTACCTAACAAATATAGAAAAATTACTGAAAACAGGAAAGCAAGGCTATATGTGTTCTACCTCAAATTTGCCATTAGTTTAAATATATGATTGGGAGCTATAGTTCTCTTTTGTCGAGTTTTGAGACATTTGTGTGTTCGAATTTCTTCATAACGTTTCATCAGTCAAATAAATAGCAATTAGTAGGTAAATGTACCAGATTTCCTTTCAAAATGTTTGAGCAGTGATATAATTAAAATACAATCATGGAATGTTCAATTTTAAATAAATGTTTCACTCATTAAACTTGTTATATTCCTTTTAAAATATTAAAATTGACAAGAAATACTCGAGATTCTTCAAAAATTGTATCTAGATCCCAAAGCATTTTGTATATTTTTCAATTTTTATTTCCCAAAATGAATAGATGTTCTGTTTCAGGTTGATGAGAATTTCCACGGATTGGCAAATTATTATTATATGAAAAAGTGTCACCACTTCACAAAAGGGTTTTTTCTTCAAATCTACTGTAAGAAATCAAATATTATAGATGGGAGTGGAAAATGTATAACTGAAATAAAAAATATATTTCCGAGTTTGTGTACATTTTACTTATTCAAAATGCTTTCAAACATGGCTGGGAGATTTCTGAGAGGTTTGTAGTTTCAAGAGGCAGAGGTCAAGTTTTTTAGATAAGTTTTAACTAAGCTCAATGTTTGGAATCACTGTTTTTCATTTTACATTGGAATTGAATAATTATTTTCTAAAAAGAATGTCAATTGTAAAGAAATGATTTAATAATCAAATATTTTGACAAAATATCTATATTTCAATTTAAGAGGGATATTCTGATTTTGTGAGAAGCTTGAATGAACAGCAATCACATGAGAAGACATTTTCAACATCCTATTTTTAGGATTTTAAGCTTCCTGTCTTAAGATGAAAAAAAAAGGAAATTAAAAAAAACTGTAATAGAATAGAAGGGCAAATGAAGAATTAGATATGCAAACTCAGAGTATGATAATTTATTGACAAAACTAAATAATTTCTTCGAAACAAGTCCTATAAATGCTGTAACTTATCGAGACAAATTGATATGCCTCCACTTGTATAGATTTTCTTAATCTTACATTTATTCATTTTCGAAATTTATCAAGAAAAGAATTCCTCCTCAAAATAAAACTCTCAGTCAATAATTTTTTCTAGGTTCTACAACCCATTTTCGTGAATTGTAGGGAAAGACAATTATGAAATTGTTTACAAATAACAAACAAATTTTCACGATTTGAATGTTTTCAAAAAATTATCAAAATGCTACTTTCACTTGAACAATAGAATAAATGGAAATTAAAATCTGACAAGAATCCTATCAAGAAATTTTCCAGTGTCAATAACAATCTGAGCTTTTTAAAATATTAACATTTCAGGATCAAAAGCAAATCTCGATTATACAAAAACACTTGCATTACATTTTGCGGTTTTAATCTCAACTCTGAAGTAAATATAAGTAGTTATTGAGATCAATGAATACCTCCATTCAATCATTCCAAATAAAAACCCCAACATGAATAAATCTGATTTATCTTGTAAAAAAATGGTTCACAAATAAGAATCATCTCACAACAATAAATTGAATATAGGCTCAACTCAAACACTATAGTACATTTTTTATAAAGTACGAGTCAAATGTCTAAGTGAATAATATTATTCAACATTTAGACATAACGTTCAAGTTTCGCTACTAACCTGTTGAAAGTTTCCATGCATTTTGATTTTTTATACAATGCTAGCTTTTATTTTGAGTTTGTCCAGTGTTTACAGAGATTACAAATTTATATTCTACATCACAAGGTTGCTAGACCAATGAATAATTTGTGAACAGTTCCATAAAACCCAGTTTTCTGAATGGACAGAGAGTTGAAATAAATAAACATTTATCAAAAGCAATATGAGCACATATTACTCTCCATTCAAAAAACAGGTCTTTATGTAAAAAAAAGATCAAGGTTTCTCTGTGTACTTTGAAATCCAGGAAACAATAATTGAAAACCAATCATCCACTTCAAAGAGCCCACCTATGTGGTCTATGTATTATGTACACCTACGTATTTATTACAAAATTCTACAGAAAGGCACTAAGCCACTGACTACATTTACAGTACAAATTGAAATCAATATTTACCTAAGATCATATTTGTGTTTACAGTCTTTTATAGCAATTATAAATTGTGTGGAGATTACTCAATTCAAAATGTACTTCTGGTCTAAGAAAATAACTTGTTGACAAAGTCATTTCAAGGTGCAATATCAATATAAACGCAAATGTTGAATATATTACATACATACAAAAATCAAAACATTTCAATAATCTTAATGTAAAACAAAACTTTTACTCCTTTGAGAGAATTATATTAGATAGACTTCGGAAGAATTCCAAGAAAACATCTGGAATCTCTCAAATTGTCTAGGTTG
Source organism: Chrysolina oricalcia (assembly GCA_944452925.2). Classification (NCBI taxonomy): domain Eukaryota; kingdom Metazoa; phylum Arthropoda; class Insecta; order Coleoptera; family Chrysomelidae; genus Chrysolina; species Chrysolina oricalcia. Next base: position 35,260,912 of record OX101812.2, read on the forward strand.
TAGTAGGGCTATATTTTCCTGATATATCGCAATTCAAATATGAGATTTGACAGTAGTTGATTGATAAAAGTATTGAGATATTTGAGTGTCAGTGTCAAATGGAGTTGAGCTAATAAAAACAGTACAATAATAGCATATTTCTTATTTAGAACTCAAAATTTTACAGCTAGATCCAAAAAAAAAAACAGAATTACTTTTTCAATTATGCAAACTCTTTTTTATGACAAACAAATGTTGCCGAACTGGTCTAGATAAACTCAAAATTTACAAAAATTCAGCAACTTTTCTGCTGCAAATTTAATTTGTTTATAATTTATTAAATTAAGACCCAAGAGGGCCTGTTTTTTTTTTCTGCAGCGTGATGGATTAGTAATCATTTGCAATGTTATCTATACGACTTTGGATTGCCACTTTTTATTTGTCTAAAAAAAACTCAAATTTTTTTATTTATTTTAAACTATGTTCTGATTGTAAAAACCTTTTTGAAATATTTTTTTTTCCTAATGAAAACTAATGCTCCTACTTTACTCTTGGTGCACTTATTCATCTCCCTCATATACCAAATAATACTGAGATTTCTTTGGTTTTATTTTCTGTTTTATGGTGGATTTATGCAGCAGTTTTAAGTCATATGAATGTTCGTCAATGATTGGTTGAAATAAACGGTTCAGCCAATCACTGACAAATATTCTTCCTTGTGACTTGAAGCTTATGACTTATGACTGCTGCATAAATCCACCATAAGAGGATGAAGCAAAAAGGAAATTTAAAATATCTCTGATGAGATAACTTTTCAGAATATGATATCGTATTTCATTTCCTTCTGACAAAATTGAAAACTTTCTTTTGACTCCTCTACTATCCAACAATTGTTTTTGCTTTATTGAGCAGAGAATTTTGAAATTGTTTCAAAGAAAAGTATTGAATCTGCTTAGACTGAACTTCTTATATGATTAGCCTGAAGAAATTCCAAGAATAAACCTGGTGCAAGATAGTCCTTCCAGTGTGTCTTCTTGAAGTTAACAGAATATCATCTCTGCGGCAAAAAATCCAAGCCTCTTATCATTGAAAGTCTGCAACCCCCTCTGTAATTAAAAATCATAAATCAGCTATATTAAAATATAAATAGTGAAATAAATATAAATGAAGGGGTAATAAATATTTTATAAAACCTGTAAATTCTATTTTCTTATACTCAAATGAGAAATATGGATTCTTATTACACAAGTCTCTCGAAGACTTCCAAGGGTTGCGCGTAGGGGTGCAATCGGATGACGGAAATAACAATTTTAACAATTTAACAATTTATTGTGCTTGGATTAATTAGAATATTAATATTGTTTTGACTAACTGAACTGATAGGGTACGCTGTGCAATCAATTTTATATATCTGTATACTCCTCATAAGTGAATAAAGTGCTATTCTATTATTGATAAAAGTAGCTAGATGACTGTGAAGCCACCTGAAAAGTTGTTGAGCAAAGCTGACTCTCCTATAGGTCGAAGTGCTTGTGAGGCTGCACAGCTTGTACTACCCCCCTACAATCTGACTCTCTTAGATGGGTGACTAATGTACATCTAAAAAAAATCAATTGGTTCTCAACTTTATCTGGGATCACAAGTTGAAAAACAGGTCCCCGTCTTTCCTAGGTCTTGTTTTCTGTTTTGTGCCAAGAGATATAGATTTATAATCTATATGCTACAGATCCGACTTGTTATAGGTAGGTATTCACATATTTATGTTGTATATTATTCTTTGATACGAGGGATTGGGCGTATGCATTAAGTTTTGATTAAGGAAGAGAAATCCTAACTTGTTTTAGTAGTTAAAAAAGTTATTGAAATATCATTCTCTATCATTTTTATTTGCGAAGTCTGAACTCTACGTATTCGTACCTATTTAGGACGTACGTAAAACAATGTCATTGAAGGAAAATATTTTCCTTTTAATAAACAGCTAGGTATTTTCCTTTTAATAAACAGCTAGGAATGTCTCTATCAATAAGTTGAAATCATCTTTCTGTCATACCTACCTAGTGCCTAAATCTTGAGGCGGGATTTATAGGTAAATTGGCATTGGATTATTATTTATTATTATTTATATAATGCTCAGCTAAGCTGAATTTGAAATTAAAAAACAGATATATAGAGAAACTCACCTGATGAGTATTTTTTTGTGTCCTTAATAATAGTCCAGAGTGTTTTTGAAGTACAAGTCTATTTTGATCCGATTGATCTTGTGCGAATTTGTCATCTATTACTTCAATCATCATATAGACACTGAGAACTGATGAATTGATTTGTTTCACAATATTCACTATCACACACAAAAACTATTATGAAAATAAGAAATGAACCAATTAATTTATTAAGTTAATCAATTCCCGTTGAAAAAGCATTGACACTTTTGACAGCAGTCAAACTTTGCAATTGACATGAAGTTCTACACGACCAGTGCAACCAACTTGAATTTCCCGCGAAAAAAAATATGAATTTTTATGAATGGCAACTTGTGACGTCACAAGTTGTGCGTAAACGAACTATAGTACAGCTTTTCTCCGGGAAAACGTCGTTTTTCGAAAAAACGCTTTTTCAGGTCGATTCAGCGTGTTGGAAAGTACAATTCAACAAATTTTGGAGAAATTTAATTTTTCATTCCGATTCCTCATTAGAATAGTCGAGCTGATAGACTCCAATTCTTTTTAACTTATTAATTTTGTCCTTAGAAGTGACTAAATAGTTGCTTGGATTATAATGAGTTTTGAAGGAGACTTCATTACCAGGTAAGGTGTCTACTATGGATTTGGAAACGTCATAACACATGTTTTGATAAAAATATGGTAGAGATAAATATTCCACCGAAGGTGAATTTTCCCTGGTAATTGTCTTGAAGGCCAGTCTTCGGTCTATCCTGTGTTTGAATTCAATGAATCGTTCATGAATGATAAAGAATTGGTAGCTATTGTTGACAGCAATCTGTTCGAATATATTTACTTCTGATTTATAATCAATTGGATTCGGAAGAAATTTCAAAAGCCTGTCTGTTGACGTAACAGTTAAAGGATGGCATTTTGTGTTGCATGAGGTGATAAGAGTTGAATGGGATGGCCAGATCAGACTGGTTCGGTTTTCTGTAGATGGAAGAGTCTAATTTAATGTCAATTTTTGTTATAGTAAGGACTAAGAATTTCAATTCATTTTCTGTTTCAATTTCAAGTGTAAATTTAATTTTGGGGTATAAATCATTCAGAGAATCAAGACTGTCATGGGCAACGTTGTTGTTACCGTCCTTAAATACCAGGCAATCATCTACATAACGGAACCAGGTGGTAATGTTATTGATTTTATCATTATGAATAAATTTTCAATGTTTTCCATAAAAATTTCAGGTAGAAAAGGTAAAAGTGGGTTCCATTGCTGATCCTTCAGGTTGATTATAAAATTCATCATAAATAACAAAAAAGTCTTGAGAAATGCAACTGTTGCGGATGAACTATACACCAAGGACTGTATTCGTACTTATTTGAACCTTATGAAGAAAAGCCCAACTACTTTTCATTCAACTATATTTCCCAAATTGTACAGACCAAACTTATTCTGACATAACAATTATTTATCTATCACGTTGACATTACATTACAAACTAGATTAAAACACATTTTCGTAACATATCCTACATACTAGATTAGAACTCCTTTTCGCAACAGCAACATTTGAGTAAAGTTAATATGTCAGTTTTTGTCGAATCAGAAACTGAGTGTTGAGAAAGTAAATTGAACACAAAAGGTAAGGTTTCAGATCTAGGTATAGATATGACACCAAAGCTTAACAAAACTTAACAAACATATACATGTCTCTCTGGGTGGTTCACATCCAAATTCAGCCTCAATTGTCGCAGTGCATAAGTAATTTTGGGCTAGATGTTCAGATAAATCCTGGGAGTGGCGAGCAAAACCTAACTTTCCATCTAATGCTGACCCAAAAAGCTTAATATGCTCTTCAGCGAAGGAGGCGTTGCTCAATTCGAGACTCTGCGTTTTACTTCCGTTGGGAAATGAATAATCAGAGTTGTTAAACCAGTTTTTCGAAATGTGTCCTGCTTTGTTGACGGTCTGTAATACATTATTCTCGTGAAGAGCCTCTAGGGCGGTTTTTCATATCCAGGTTTGATCATAATGTTAATTTGATACAGGTTTGATCATAATTTATTTTGAAACGGTTCATTAAATATTTAGCCAATATTCAAAATTCAATGATGGTGATAGCTTTTCTTTGTCAATATTGTATCAATATTATTAATTCAATATTTGAGGTTGTCGTAATTTTAATCAATATGGGTTAATATAATTAGTTGGATATTCATGAAATAATACTCAACCAATTTGCTATCAAACCCATTTCTATAGAGAACTACTTCTACAAGTAACAAATTTTTTCCGAAACATCACTATAATACTTTTTTATAACCAATATTTCACTTATGTTTTTGGTATGATAATAATGTATCGATTACCATATTTTTCCAATAAATCGTGGGTAATACTATACCAATGTTTACACATGTTGACATTTTTTTCCATCTAAAATTTTTTTTATATAATTTAAGAGAGTAAGTTGCATCAACCACGGTGAGCGATTAGCAACAACAGTACGGTACAATAATGCAATACAGTTAACACTTACAATTATATAATGCACCAATATTCAGTAAGTTAACAGGTTTCCAGATAATGTCGCTTGTAAAATTTATATTATACCAATGTTTCCGTATAACAGCCCATAATTTAACCAATTATATAGGCCACTGCAAATCTCGTTCCACTATTATGTGTGTGTTCAATTGAATTATGAATGAAGAGAAAGAAAATATCGACATTGCTCGGCGGAAGACTGTTATACTGATAGTGAAGAAGGGAGTGAGTAATATTTCGCTCCAACCTATACAATGAATATATTTGTCGGTAAGTCTCCAACAAACAACTACTGCTGTTCCGGTCTATCACCATTGAATTTCTCTTTAAGATTATTGGCAAAATCGTTCACACGAACTTTTCCCAATTCTGAAGCCAAACTCGCTTTTCTATTTTCAATTCGAATCGAAACATAATAATATTTTTTACATCTATTTCATCAGTTTGCAAAATGTTTCTTAAGTTTCATAGAAAAAACAACTGATGGAAAATGACCGACAAGATTATGAAAATAAAGAAAATTATCATAGAGAGAATTGAGATTGGGAATAAAGATGCATATATTTTCTCTAGTCGAATCCTAGCAAGGTAACCGGTCCCGTACATGGCATTACACGTTACAAGGCAGAAGCTACATATTAGCTATTAGACTTCAATTCCGGAGTATAAGGCACTGTATATTCAACTTGTATTCCGTTTTCTGTGCAATAGTTTTGAAATCTTTCGGATTTGTATTCGGAACCATTGTCACATTTTGAACGACTGATAGTGGTATTCATTTTCGATGTAGCCATTTTTACATATTAAATGAATTTATCATATGCTTCAGATTTTTTTTTAAGTTCGTAAATTATTGTAAAATGTGTGAAGTCGTCCAGAAAAGATATAAAATATTTTTCACCACTTCTAGATGGAGGATTGACTGGCCCAAAGATATCGGAGTGAATGAGTTCCAGAGGTCTCTTAGCAGGAGTTGTATTGTTTTTCCAAGGAAGCTTGGTTATTTTTCCTTCGGCACACTCCTTACATACTTCTGTTATTGAGGAAAGTTCATTCGCACTAATCTTTTCTAACATTCCAGCTTTGACAAGTTTATTCAATCCTGACATGCTTAAGTGTCCAAAACGTCTATGCCAGAGCTTGGCACTCGTTTTAATTTCACACGGATGCGCTTCAATACCAAAGTTTTCATTTTTGATGGTGAAATTCAACTTATAAAGATTATTTTCCAGTATTCCGAGTGCAACGATTTCACCTTTCTTGCAAATTCTCACCGTTGTTGCATCAAAAAAAGTTTCATATCCTCGGACAGTGATAGCACGGACAGAGAGTAGGTTGTAACGTAATCCTGGTACATAATACACATTTTCAAGTAGACATACGTTGCCAAATACCTTGTTTATGAGACAAAGTTTTCCTACTTTGGTACTTAACATTACATCTGTATTTGCAATTTTTATTTCGACAGGGTTCGATAATGTTACAACTTCAGTAAAGTATTTTTCTGAATTTATGTAATGATTTGAAGCTCCAGAATCCAAATACCAGCTGATTTCTGAATGTTTTTGGTTTGATTTCCCGACATTCAGAGTTATGAATGCAAATGTATCACTATCTTGACCGTCTGTGTCATTTTCACAACTTTTGGAACCTTCATTTTCGATCATATTTGCTTGTTGATTTGAGTTTTTCTTGAAGTAGAAACAATGTGATTTTTTGTGTCCTTTGCGTCCGCAAAAGTTACATTTGAGAATCAATTTTGATGACTTATTCCTCATTTCTGAACTTGGTGTAATGGGTTCTCTAGACGACACTGTGAATGCTTGATGTAGTTTGACTTTTTCAAATTTTTCATCCTTTGGTAAGGTACTGCTTCTGAGTTTCATTCTATACTCAGATAATCTCCTTTTCACATCTTCGAGTTTCATATCGCCTTCATGGAATGTCTCTAATGCTGTTACAACTGATTCGAATTGATGTGGAAGAGTATTTAGTAATATACAAAAATAATCAGATTCGTCCAGTTTGGCCCCTACGTTTTTCAATTCACGCACTATGCTGTCGAATACTATGAAATGATCTTCCAAAGATTTATGTATGTTGTATCTTAAGTCCATTACTTTCTTGAGAAGTAGTCTTTTACTGCAAGGGCCTTTCTTCTCATAGGTTTGGCAAAGTGAATTCTAAATGTCATAGCTTGTGTCATTATTTCGTATATGTTCCAGATACGAATCTTCTAAATGTTGTGCTAATAGCGATTTGCACCTTTTATCAGCTTTGACTGCCTTGGCATTACCTGGATCGACTTTAGTTATAGTGCATTCCAAAACTCCTTGTTCATCCAGATATAATTCCATGCGTAGCTTCCAATCAGAGAAGTTTTGACCATTGAATGGTTTCACAGCTCGTACTGCATTACTGCTGCTTTGCGGTGAGCTCATTATTTATTTTTTACACACGTGAGAAGTATTCGTTTGGGTTGAAAGATACGAATTTGCACAGTTCACGAATTACAGACAAAACTTGCGTTCGTCTGGGCCCATAACCTGATGAATATTTAATATTATGGTTATTAAATACAGAGCCCCAGCAGCTTGATAACTTTTTATTTAAACAAGTAAATCAGTTTCTAAATTACAGCTCAATGATTCAGATTTTAGACAGTCAACTAGACACATGTCATTCAAAATATATGATACTAAACAAAGGTCATTAACACTACCATACCTAACAAACTGAAATAGGTACAGTACCACACCACAGTCACGTTAATATTAAAAATCATGCTAATATGGATCAAAGTTATGCTAAAATACAATGCAGATATCACAGTCACATTAATATACTTATATAAGTCTTCCGATGACTCCTGAGGGTTACGCGTAAGGGTGCAGCCGGTTGGTGAAAATAACAATTTCAACATTTTTCTTGTAATATTTCATTAGACTAATTTTTGAGATGACAATAAACCCATGATAATTCCATTTTAGAATCTTTGGTTCTCACGAAATATCCACAAGTAGTAACAAACATCAATTCAATTAGTCAGTCTTCTTGATCGGAGACTCTCCTGGTCGTTTTCGCTGACGGTTGCGAGTTTTCGTTTTTAATGACCATTCTTCATGACGTTTTGAAATTAATTTATTTTTTCTATAATAGCCCATGAAAACATGACTCAACATATCCTCACATTCACTATAGCGTCTATGATAGATATCCTCACCGTATTCACTAAGCAGCCCCCGATCTAGTTCAATGTTTTTCGGATTAGAATCTAAACCTGTATCTCATGAAATTGAAGTTTGGGAATCAAGTCATTCAAGAACCGCGAGCAACTCATTTTCATAAATACAGACTGATTGATGATAAGATATATGCTTCTGGAAAAAAATTACCAATCACCATTTTATGACTTTCAGGTTAGTTGTGTCAATATAAATATCAAATAATTGATATCTTTGTTGCGTTTCAATTGTATAGAAACTTTTAATTTTTCAATAATTCGGTGGTGTTATAATTTGTTACATTTGACACTCGACATGCCAAATAGTCCACGTTGTACTCACAAAAAAAAAATACCTCTAAGTACACCCCCCTCAAATTCCTTTCATTGTGAACAGCCAAAGAGGAAGGTTGAAGCTGCTAATGAAGGATCAATGAATAACAATTCAGGATGAATGTAGGGAAAACCAAGCCTCTACAAGCAGAAACTTCGTTCTTCTACCTAACAGTTCAAAATGAAAGAATAGGATCTTCGATCTTGAAACAAGAAGAATAATAACGATATCTGACAAGAAGGCCTCAGTCCCCATATAGGAATGGTGGCACCGATATAAAGAGACGAAAATACATCTTGTGACGTCATGAGACGTGAGAGGGCATGTCATGGCCGTTTGCCACTTTCATCAGTGGCGGAAGCTTCAACTACTTTTAATTTCATTGTGATTTGTCAGATTCCTTGAATCTGTGAAAATTCTCCATTTCCTAATTATGATGGGTTTTTTTTGATAACTAACGTATTACTTCGCTCAGAATAGACTGAAACCATGACGTCTTATCAAAGAGGAAGAAGAAATCACACCAAATAGTTTTTTTGTCATTGGCCCGTATACACCCTAATGTCCTATCATCAATAAGATTACATTTCGACATGTTAACCAGTGCTGATAAAAACATCACTATCCTGAATTTGTCTTATTTGTCAATTCTACCCAAGTCCGACAATTTTACTAACTTTGACCACTTATATCTCAGCAACGACATTTTCATAAATTGTTCTAACAACACATTCCACTATAACCTGATGAAATTCCAGACAATTTGACAGAGAGCTTATTTTCCTTGGTATATTTTCGTGCTGGGTCCTGTAGATTAATAAACCAACTCTTTATTTTACATCTTTCGAAGAAAATGAAGATTTACAGTTAAAACATTCTGATTTATTCAATGAAAACCGTCAAATCTGAGAATAAATTAGAATTCTGGAGAAATATTTGTATTCTCACCGAAATAAGTAGCAAGGAAAAGAATTGTAAAAAAATATGAGGTCTCTTAACTGGAAATATTTCCAATTTATTGAATACAGGTTTTATCAGTAGTTTTCAATACAATGATAACTACTGCGAATCTTTGAAATGTTATTTTCTGCTTACAATGGAAAACTGTATATATGTTCATATTTCTCGACAGTTCAGGAGAGTCTTAGTTTGACGATAACTCATTTTTTGTAGTTTAATCAATATATTTTCATGTGAATCTCAAAAAATTACCGATAATTCAAAATTTATATTGAACTTACCAAATTTTGTTATAATGCCTCTAACAATGAAGGCAGATACCTGGTATATCAGATTGAATGTTGTGATTAGGCTTGTTAGGGGCAAAATTTAGGAAGGGAGAGCAGTGAATGTGCAATGATGTGTCACGCCTCTAACATACCCAGCAGCTCAGTAGGCGTGGATTCGACAATAAAAATTGATTTCGATAAGATTGAAATATGGGGTTAATTTTCCGGAGCGCCACGGATTCATCGCTAGTGAAAAATCCGAAACCACCCTGATGGAATGGGACAACCCACTGCACTAATATTACTAAAATATTAAACCATAGATACCTGTAAAGGGTATAATAATAATTTATAACTATGTAGAGGTTTTGTCTTCCCTTACGCTTAGATAACTTGGACAAGAATAAAAGAAATAGTCATGTCCCTTACTAATAAAATATATTGATCGTTACACACCCAGTATGTGCACAGTTCAGCTCACCGTACAAAAGAAAATGAAATTAATGTAAATATCAACCACCAAGATGAATTCAAGTGAATGCTGTGATCGAGAGTATGGTATTGTTTGAATATATCAATATGAAACCTCCAGTGAGAGCTATGCCTGTGACGTCACGATGATAGCTTACTATTATGGATACTAACGCCTTAGGGGCAGTCTTATTCTAAACTTATCTGATACTATGTGGATATTCTCAAGCATACCAGTTTACCAATTATTGTGGTTGTAGTTCATCAGTGCCTTGGTGTATACAGGTGCACAGTGGGTACGACACAATCAATCAACGCACATGTACAGCTGGGACGAATAGCGAAGGAATGCTGAACAACAGATATACAGCGGGACAACCACAGTTGAGCAGGAACAATCACAGCAGTGGAATAGTGGAAAGACAATCGTGTAGCAACGAAACAGAGGAACAATCACATTAGTGGAACTCCAATAAACGGTAGCAGAGTAGTAGCAATAAACCGTAGTGCAGCACTACCAGCGGCGAAAACGCCAGAGTAGCAGTAGCAGAGTGGTAACACCCTAGAATAAACAATACCAGTCTGACTTCTGATTACACTTGTATGGGGCCATAAGTAGAGCCCAAATGCAAATACTAACCTCTATTAAGTGGGAGGGTTCTGATAACAGCTTTGATGGTATGTTTGCTATCTGATAGCGAGTATGTCGTTCCAGTGGTTTTACACAATGATGAAATGACTTCTAACCTCAAAAGTCCGCAAAGCGAATGGAGATTTCTCAAAAATAAATAGCGTCAAAAATCGCAAACAATATGAGAAACTCTCTAGATATGAATTTTCCCAAGATCGATCAACGGTGATCAAACTTTAATTGGAAATCTTCAAAATAGGTCAGTAACTCAACACGATCAAATAATACACCGGAAGATATGTCTCAGGCGTCAAAGTCAAAACTGTCAATATCTGACAAGGCGCTTTCTTGTTCGTTAGTGTTCGGTGGGAGCAGTGCAGGAACTACCTCGAGCTACTAGGAGCTATGAAAAGAACACCTTAAGATTCAGTGTTGCCAACCGAACCAAGATGAAAACGCCAGCCTTTCAATCTCAGAACCAAACACAAACAAACAAACAAAAGGTCAAGTATTCGAATGTGAAGTAGGTACCTAAATGACACAAGACAGAGATAGAGTAGGAATGTTACGGTTTTGTGTTCTAAGCTACAAAACAACGCTGTCATACCGCAAAACAGAACAACTGATAACTGTCATTAGCTTAAGGCCGGTTCATGTCCGCTCGAACTAGTACGGCAAAGGTAAGCACTAACATTCGGAACAAGCTATACATGACAACGATCAAGTTGTCATTTTGATACAGTGGCGTACAGAGTGGAAAGAGTATATCAATGACAGAGAATTTCTGGTATTATTGTATTAAAACAGAAAGGGTTTTCTAGTGCAAAATAAACCCGTAACAGGCTTCATATGGCAGCTTTACAGTGTGTAATTTAAATGATGTCATCAATTTCAGGTGGTGATTCCTTGTCATATTTCATGAAGAAAATTCCATTTAAACGTGTGTCCTAATTTGCTTCTTTTCCGAAATACGGAGTGTCAAAGTTTCATTTAAAATTCGGCATTTCATCAATTACTCAAAAGTCTTCCTGACTATTTTGATGAAACCGGGTGTGGTTATTAGCAGTAGCAAGGGGATTCTTTTCACGGAATTATATTTCAAATTATAAGTTAATGATGATATTTATAGTAAAAATCATTGTGCGCCACTGTTTTTCCCTGACTTTCGTTTTTTTGCAAAAAAAATTATTACACTGAAAAAAAAGATAGGGCTCATAGTTAATAAATATTCGTTTGGGTGCCTTTCATTTACAATTAATAAAAAAAAGAAAATTTTATTTTGTATTAGGTAATTTTATTTAATATCAATAAACGCGATAATATAATTTACTAATAAAAAATAAATAGTTTGTGAGGTCCATATGTTTATAATTCACAATATAAATTTATTCCTAATGAAATCATTTGTTGGGTGATATTACTAAAAATTTATTCATTATTGATTTTAAGTTTATTCGAAGTGAATAAGTCATAGTACCAGATAATAAACATTCATTGAAAATATCGCGCTGACCATTATTATAAAATCTCCGCGATAGGTGCCGTGGTTGGGCTCGCTGATGGGCCACGTGGCACGTCGTACGTCGGGGTTTCGTGTTTCGTCGTTTGTCGTTGAGTCGTGGGTGCGCCATTTGCGTTGTGTAGGTTAAAGTCGCATGTTGTAATTATTTATTTTTGTGTGATTGAAGTGTAATTCAAAATCAAATAATCTCTTCATAGTTATAGAAGACACAACACCAGTTTTATAATTATTATATGCATGGATTGTGCATCTATTTTCTAACATAATACAACCATATATTCTGTTTTAAAAGTTCCAAGTAGGTAACGCATCATTTCGTCAAGGCTGTCTCAAGCCATAATGGACCATGTTCAGGAGCTGGAAAAGTTTTTGAGAGACAACAGTTTTGTGGAATTAAGAAATATATGTTAAGGTAATTTTGTATAAAAGGTAAATTGATTCTAATTTCTTCCATATTGATTTTTCGATTTCAGAAGGCTCATCTTGTGTCCCTATTGGTTCATTAATAATAAACAATATTTTTAATAAATATTATTTATTTATTTGGAATAAATGCTGAGGTTTTTTATTTACAAACGTTTATTTTCAGTAAATGAAACATATTTTTAATAAAAATGTGTTTATTAAATGTCAATGAAATATATAATATTAAAAAATATTCTTCATTAATTATAAATAATGTTTTATTTACTGTTGAATAATCTATAGTAAGACCTATATTTATTGGAAATAAATTTGAATTGACTGTTAATGAGGTATATTTGAATAATTATAATGCATTATTTGTTATTAATAAATAAACGTTTATTCCGCAATATTCGAATAAATCATTTATTAGGTGTTAATTAATTTAGTTAACTATGAATAAACTGTTTTTTCAGTGTAAAAATACAGCTTCCTTATAATGCTATGAATTTCAAACCAAAGTCATTGTTGTAGAAATGGTGGTTACGCACCATCAAAATTCAGTAAGTTGTGTGAATGATCTTTTTTTCAGTACTCCATGTTTCCTTGAAGTTCTATTTAATTTTATGCACAAATATATTGTTCAGTTTTGATAGGAACGACAATAATGGGCACAGGAACACAACAAACATCCTGTCCATCAAAAACGAAACCAATAAAAGATTTCAGGTAGAAATAAATTAATTAAGGAAATCTATCGATTGATAAAGTGTTGCTATTTCAAATTCACGGCATTATACGAAAGTTGTTTTCTAAATATTCAATTTGATAAAAAATTTAAACTTAGAGAAGAACAGTGGCGTACAATAATTTTTAACATATTTATCAATCAGGTGACCCTTCGCTGCTTATAATATGAGATCTAACCTCATAAAAACAAGCCAATATACACACCAGTTTTTATGGAAATCGGCATAAAGACTTTTGAGTAATTAATAAATAACTGATTTTTTATTAAAACTTTGACACTCCGTCACTTGAAAACAAAGCAAGTTAGGACACACGAATATATGAACTTTTTTTCATAGTAATTGACAAGGAATCACCACCTGAAATTAATTACATCATTTAGTATACACCCTGTATAGATATCATGTCATCCCAATATGAATGTGGAATTGATATTTGTTATCAATTGTACTCAAACATTTCCCAGTAATATATTGACGGTGATTACTCTTGCCTGCTTATTTTATTTTCTTTCATTAATGAAATTTTTTTACATATGGAATAAAAACTGTACTCTTCTATAAATTAGCTCACAAAAAAAAAAACTACGATATATGAAAGTGAGTGAATAAATGATTAAACTGAGTAGAATTACAGATATGTAGTGAATATAATATAATGTTTTGTAATAAAAATTGAAAATTCATGATGAACTTCAATGATACGAATGAAAAACTACTTTTGTCTAACTTTCACTGGTTATTTTGTTTTTACTATCGTTATCATCATTATCAATTATGATAACTAACTAATTTTAGTTATTATACTTGATAATGGGATGAAACGCGAGACTGGTAGTAAAAATAAAATAACCACTGGAAATAAGACAAGTGTTTTTTCATTCGTTTCATTAAAGTAATAAAAATGGTACCATTGTTTAAATAGAAGATAGTTAGTCAATGCCTGTGGAAAAGGTATTGGACCCAAACACGAGTGTCATCTAGCGTGATTTGTTACAAACATGAATATTTGACGTTATTTCAATACAGGTTTCTTCAAAAAACCCTGATTTAAATGCTGTCCCATTGTTTCAATCAAGTTACGACATGACTTGGAGGCCAGATCACTGAAGTTACGACATGACTTGGATGCCGGATCACTGTCGCCATCTACATGTTGCATCCATTTGAATCCAATATAGATCTTATAAGATTGGCTAACTATCTTACTTCTATATAAACAATGATAGTACTAACTGGTGTCACTAATTTATTTGAAACGTGTAAAAATACAACTCAAATTGGTTTACACCTAATTTAATAATTACTGTCACTACTGCGGAACCAACTCTGGGAGGGATATTGTCAACAAACGCGTGTACTTGAGTCATTGCCTAAAGAAGAATAGTCAAACAATCCCTGTGCAAAATGCATTGGATGGCCGTCACCTGAGACATCTATACTATTTTATTGGAAACATTGAAAATGTTTGAGTGAGGTTATTCTGGACTTTCATTGTCTAAAAAAGAACAAAGAAAAATTCAATTCTCTGCAATTTTTAATGACGACGTTTCAACTATTGAAATCCACAGTCATTATCAAGTGTATAATGCGACAATCTTGAGGATACTTCTTATATATGCTATGGATAATTTTGTGTCATTAGCCTAGGGGTAATTTGCCGGTATTCAGGTAAGCTTGTTAATTACAGTGCCGGGCCCCTCCGGTACAGCATTGTTAATTCTTATAGCAATTTCAATTGATCCAGGCCACTAATCAAGGGTTTCCACACATTACGAATTTCCATGCTAGCTTGACTGAATACTTTGTTGTATATACACTCTCTTTAATCTTCCATCTATACCAGCCCTCTTCTTTATGGATGACTTCGGCTTCGAGTCCGAAGGAAGAGAGTGCATATATTATTAACAACAAAGTCTTCAGTCAAGCTAGCATAGAAATCCGTAACGTTTGGAAACTCCGAATTAGTGGCATGGATTAATTGAAATTGCGATAAGAATTAACAATGCTAGACCGGAGGGGCCCGGCACTGTTATTAACAAGCTTACCTGAATATCGGCTAATTACCCCTAGGCTAATGACACAAAATTATCCATAGCATATATAAGAAGTATCCTCGAGGTTGTCGCATTATACACTTGATAACGACTGTAGATATTAACAGTTGAAACATCGTGATTAAAAACTGCAGAGAATTGAATTTTTCTTTGTTCTTTTTTAGAAAATGAAGTTCCAGAATAACCTTACCCAAAGTGAAACATTGTCAACCACTTTCAAACAAAAATTGAAAATGTATCCAGTAATGTGACGCCAGTTTTCATCCACTTCATTCAGAAATGTGCAGAATATTGTCATTGGTGAGATGTTTAGCAGAATAAAAGACGACTCAAAGTTTGCATTCGGATGTTTCGAATATTAGATGATGATCAGTGGTAATTTTATATTGCTGCAATTAAGCCTAATATAATGAAATACGTAATGTAGCGATATTCTTACTGAAAAATGATGCCTTAGTATAGGTACACAATACACATAAAGAATATACATTAGTGCTTGAAGGTACCTAATAAGTAGGTAAATAATAATATATCAGTATTATTAGTACAAGCTTTTGTTTAGTTTCACTCACACGTAACAGGTGTGGTATCTACTGTCTATAACGGGGTCAAAACTTCAGTGGAAATTTTGAGCCAATTCCACTGCTCCAATCATCATTAAATTTGGCAGGTGTCCATTAAATTCATTCAGGTTCGTTACGACATTCACAAGAGGAAAAAACAAGATGGCGAACAGTTTTTGTGATTTATTGTCCAACTATTCATAATTCGAATTTCGAGTAGATTTTGTATTTTTTCATAATTCGAAATGGCGAATATGATTTTTAATTAGATTCTTTCAAAATTGGTACCTATAACGGGGCTTGTTGTGTTGAAGACCAATACGAACATTCGAAGTGGAGGTCAAATTTTTTTATTCATGTCCGAATCCGTCCATGATAGATATCCAGAATTATTTGGGTGGGACACTGGAAAATTTGAAAATTCAAGTGTTGGCGGACATGTGTTCTTTAATTGATGGTTCGATGTTATCAACAAATTATGGACTTATAAGGAGAGTTTCAAAGGAGGTTGTCTCCAGAAATCATTCATCTCCTACACGGACCTAAAATACATTTTTTGTTGTAGAATATAGTTATTTGTGTATTCAGAGCGCGAGGAGCGCGGTAATCTTCGGAGAGCGGCAATGGCACTTTGTTCTCGAAATAAACACATGCTTTTTTGTCTTCAAACGCAGCTTTTAAAAATAGAAACGATCGGCACTTCATTCAACATATGCACCTAATATTACCCATGACAAAATAAACACTCAATAGTAATCCCAAATAAATAAGCTATCCAAATATCCAATAATTTACATCTCTAACAAAACAAGATAACTTTCTTGAAAAAAAAACCGAATGTCGAGATCGAATCACAGGCCTTCATCTTGATATCAAATCATATCAAATCAAATATACTTCATTGTCAGAAGATTCTGCATCCCATTGACAAAGATTTGTAAGTAATTATAAATATAAACATAACTAATGGTGTATAGATAAAAACTGATGAATACAAAAAATTAGAATAAAACAAGTACAAATACAATAAGAAATAAAATAGAATAAGTACACGTATTTTCAAAACGATTCATTAAAATACTCTTGTAGGCTATAATAGGGTCTATCAGCTAGCAGATTTCTCACTGCTTTCTTGAATTGTACGTTGGTCAGATTTGCAGACCTTATATCTACTGGTAAGCGATTGAAAAGCTTTCCACCATTATAAAAAATGGAATCCTTGATTAATGTTGAGTTGGGTATGGAAAGTCTGATATTAAATATGCTATTACGGGTAGCATACGGAGAAGTTTTATGTTTGTATACCAAGCATACAGTTTCAAGAATAAACAGTGCAACTACAGTTAAAATCTTATTGGCAGCAAAATAATGTCTGCATGATTCCCTAGGTTTGACTTTACAGAGACACCTTACCGCCCTTTTCTGTAATATCAACACAACACAAAGGTATTCCATATCTTATTTGGGAGTCAATTAAAGCGTAGTAAACCGTTTTGCTCTGTGAAAACCCAACTCATTAGAAACCACTCTCACTGCTTAACATCTGGAGGAAATTTTACTCTTGAGTTGTCTAACGTGTTCATCAAATTTAAGCCTACTATCAATAAATACACCAAGAAATTTTGTGTTCAATTTGTTTTCCAAGATATCATTGCCTATTGAGAGTTCATTTAGCAGACATTTAAATGTTATTATATTTGTTTTGGAGATATTCAAGGATAATAAATTAGCATCACACCAATTTTTCACCTTTTCTACATCTGTTGATATCTTTTTATGTAGCTCTGCTGAGTTCTTTTTTTTCCACAATATTGTTGTATCGTCCGCGAAGAGAGTAAAGCTGCCAGATATATCTATCATAGTCAAGTCATTAATATATAACAAAAACAGAACTGGACCCAACACAGAACCTTGTGGCACACCAGATGTAATTGCTCTGCTTTCTGAGAGTTCCGATGTTCTTACCATTTGACTTCGCCCTGAGAGGTACGATTCAAACCAATTGTACGTCACCCCTCTGCAGCCATACCGGTGAAGTTTTTTGAGTAATATTTCATGATTAACGCAATCGAAAGCCTTCGAAAGGTCACAGAAAATTGCGGCGGCTACTTCACCAGAATTTATTTCTGAATAAATTTTATAAAGGAAAGAGAATATTGCATCACTTGTATCTTTTTCCGACTGGAACCCAAATTGGTTGTTGCTCATGATATTATGCAAATTTAAGAAATCATTCAATCGTTTCTTTACTAATTTTTCAATAATTTTCGCCAGGGTTGGAATAAGAGAAATGGGCCGCAGATTGGAGGGATTATCCAAATCACCCCCTTTATGTAGGGGAATAACAATTGAAGTCTTAAAGGAAAGAGGGAATGAGCCAGTTTCAAAGGAAGCATTAATAAGATTAACTAACGTTTCCAATGCATTAACTGGTAGATTCAAAAGTATTTTGACCGAAATCTCATCATACCCAGCGGTATTTTTATTTCTGATGTCGTTCAATGTTTCAATCAATTCATGAACATCTGTGTTATACAAAATAAGGTTATCATCAATATTAATATTTTCCAGATTAATTAATGGATCATAGGGCACGCGAATTGTGTTGCTTAGCTTTTGAGC
The DNA here is from genome assembly GCA_944452925.2 of Chrysolina oricalcia. Lineage (NCBI taxonomy): Eukaryota > Metazoa > Arthropoda > Insecta > Coleoptera > Chrysomelidae > Chrysolina > Chrysolina oricalcia. The sequence goes on from OX101812.2 coordinate 35,279,409, forward strand.
AATGGTGCAATAGAATTCGTTGATTTTGTTGGGATTTAGTGGGATATCAACCTTTGGTTTCTTTGATTTTCCTCTGATGTCATTAATTATGGACCAGGTCTCTTTAATTTTGTTATTTGATTCTAAAATTCTGTTTCTGTAATACATTTTCTTCGCTAGCCTGATAGTGGATTTATAGATTTTACGGTACCTCGTGAAGTATATAAAAATAAATTGGTCATTCGTAAATTTTCTAATATAATGCAGTGAGCGTAAGTTTTTTGAGGAAATCTTCAGTCCTTTCGTCACCCACGGCTTTTTACGCTTCAATTTGATTTTCTGTTTAGGAAAAGACTTATCAAACACATCCATTAACACGCTGTGAAATGATAAGAAAGGATCATCTTTGGTCAGAGTGCTCTCCCAGTCAATTCCGATACAATTCTGATAGAACCTATTATAGTTTGAGCTACTGTACAGTCTACCATGTTTACATATGGTACGTTTCTTTGGCGACTCTAGAAGAACAGAACACATTACTGCTTCATGATCCGATAACCCGGATGGAATAACTGTGCACGAATCTATCTGTTCTTCTAGATTGCTACATACGTAGTCAATACGAGAAGCAGAGAATCGAGAGATACGAGTGTCTGCGTTAACGTGCATACTTAAGTCAAATGATGAAAGTAAATGTTTTAGTGAATCCCTAGCCAGAGATTCACAGTCATTATAATTTATATTAAAATCACCTGTTAATATGACCCTACAATTACTGGGTAAGTCAGCCAGGAGTAGCTCTAGATTACTTAAAAATATATAAACATCTGAGGAGGGAGATCTATAGAGACAAACAACATATAAGTTATATTTTTTGCTGAAGCAAATTGTGAATTCAAAGGTTTTATCCTCCAGAAGGTCTTTGAACTTTTCAATTTGAATAAAGGAATAATCATTAATTACCCTGTTAGCAACCAGAATAACTGTACCTCCATGGTTGGAGCCTGTTCTGGAGTTTCTGCAAATTACAGGTATATATATATAGGTTCGTTAACGTTACACCAATGTTCAGTTAATAATATCATACTGGGAAAATTGAGACTATTCAGAAATACAGCTGCGCCCTCAACACCACCACAGTTCCTAAGAGTGTTGTGAATTTATTGTCTATCATCATGCAAGAACAGGTTCGTTTTCAACAAAAGCTGTGGAGATCGACCGTTTCTTCAATATTTTCGCTCTAGAGCGAAAAAGTTGTCACAAAATGACTTTTCTGAGGAATCATCAGCTTTACGTTGAGATCTAAGCGTCAAGGGCTACCTACTCTGGTAAGCGGTTGTAGAAAAAAATGTTGTAGAAAAAAATGCACGATCTTCGGGAAGATAGAAATATTAGAGGTTTTACGAACTGTCCACAGTGCCTAAAGTAATACTTTTCAGCACACGTAAATGAAAAAGTTAAATGTGGGTGAAGTTATGTTTTAAGCATCGTCCATATAATTCCAAGAGACAGTATTTTGCGTCAGATTTTACTCGGAAGTCATCAAATGAATAATTCATAGAATAAAATATACTCAACAATTTTCCAATATAATAACAGTCGTAGAAATAAAATTGTAGATACATTTTCGTAAATAGCTTTTTTGTACTCACGTGTTTTCACGCTCATAAAAAATGTACTAATTTACGAACTTTTGTATCATATATAAATAACTATTTTATCTTCTTTATAAGTTTTCTGTGCATATTGGTCATGAAGTCATAAAGTTTAATTTTTGATAAGGATTTCCACTTATAGAGGTTATTTCGAACGATCGACTGAAACTTCAAATCCAGTTGCAGATAATACCATTATCTCAGTACCCAATTTCGAAAGAAAACCCTCATTAGGTTTTATAACTTTGACTTTATGGTAAATAAATAAACTTGAAAAAAAAAACATTTCAGGAAAAAGCTTCTATTTAAATGTACTAAAAATGAAAAAATAAATTTTATAGTGAATAAACCCATCATTTTGTTACATTATAAAATTCTAAATGATATAAAAGCTTGTCGCGAGAAGTATATATGTAATTCTTATAGTATATTAAATTTAGAATTACCTCCAGATTTATTCACGCGACAAGTTTTTATATCATTTAAAATTTCATAATGTAACAAAATTATGGGTTTTTCGCTTTAGTGCAGTTATATAAAAGCTTTTATCTGAAAAGGTTTTTTTAATTTGTTTATTTTTTTCTTTTTTAGTTTTCTGTGAATATATTTCTTAGTTTGTTCATTTCAATCAATGCGCCATTGTTGCACGGTCGCTTGCCAGTCAATTTACTGTTGGAAATTTTTCCAAATTTCTACATGTTCTCTAAATGGCTTTAGAGGGGGACAGAGGAGTAAAATTTTTTTAAGTCGTTTTATTCAATGGCCAGATAATTTTCACTATTTTTACGGATTTTTTTGGTTTCTATTCCGCGAGTTTTCCTTATTTTTTTTGTGACAGGAAAGGAGGGCGAGCCCCCCGATCTATTTTTGTTTCCATCATTATTTTCCATGTCCGAAACTGTTGAAACATTTTCCAAATTCCTCTGCGTTCTCTATCTAGCTTTTGAGGGGGAAAGGAGCGTCGAAATATTTTAAAACATAATTTCCGAAGGTCAGATATTTTTCATTATTTTTCAATATTTTTACAGATTTTTTCGATTATAATTTCTTGATTTCCAATTTTTTTTTTTTTCTAAAAAAGAGGGAGGCAAGTACCCCCTTACATATTAGTTTATTGCTGTAATTTTTGACGTCCAAATCCGTCAGGAAAACGTCTGTAAACCTTTTTCCTTTTCCTTTTTTTCCTTTTTATAAACCATAACATTCGACTGTCAGATAATTTTCATGATTTTTACAGATTTTTCCGATTTTAATTTCAAGAGTTAGTTTTTCAACTTTTCGCGATAAGGGGGGGTGGCAGCCCCCCTCCCCTACTTATTTTTTTTCGCTGTTATTTCTGACGTCCAAATCCGTCAATAAAACTTACGAAACCGTACGCGTTCTCTATCTAACTTTCGGGCGGCTGGGGGGATAATTTCTTCTACACTAATATTTTGTCTTCGGAACTGAACCAAGATGTAAAATTCCAATTGTATAGGATGAGGGAAAGTGGTTCTAAGTCAGCTTGCAAAATTTGTTCCCATCTAACACACACAGAGCAAGTTAAATAAAAGCTTTCATTAAAAACAGAAAATAATATGGTAACTGTCGGAAATGGCATTATCACCTTCATAGCTTGAAACCAATCATCGGTTGTCATCATGAACGTTTGACATCTTCCCCCAAACATTAGTCAAGAGAAATCACCCTGAAAATATCTATGTGAATTAAAAAACTTACTGAGACCTAACATGACAAAAACAATGAAATGCCAAACACCACGAAAGTTCGCTACTTTGCTCTCTCGTTTACATGCAAATTGCAAATGGCAGGTGGAACGGACACTGAGCCAATTCAACCAATCAAAAACACGAAATAATGACTATTCATTATTCACTTTACGCGATTACTACGACACTTTCCATCTCATTCGTTTGTCTCCTTTTTGGGGGCAACTGTGCTGGCGCCATCTACTGATAAACCCCATCGTCATCCAATAATAATTCCATAAGATTAACTGACTATACTTCTTTAGACAATGCTTGGGTATCGGAATTTGGAGGATGTTTCGCCTCATCCGGCTAGCTCTCCACCATAAGTACAGCATCATCGCAAATGTCCAGCAACTCCGGAACTCTTCTTCCACTTCGACCAGTCAGCAGCAGCAATACGTAGGTATTATTACGAATTCTTTCATTATTCATTGGTGTTCCCAACGAGGCCAGGCCGTAGATTTGGGATACCCAGACCAGATTTTTTTTTCAAAAATGATGTAAATGAGTGAGCCACCAGGGCTTCTACTCCAGAAAACTACTCTCTGAAAACATCCGAGCACTTCTGTGACTCCCGTATAACTGACTTCTTCACTTTGGATAGTGATAACTAATTGTCGAGCCAGGGCCCAGCCCTCATGCTCTTTGGTCACTCAGAATAAACTGTAAGCTCAAGGTGAATAGGTTGTGCAAGGAGAGATGCCAAGACATCTGCGCTACCTAACGTTGAAATGCCCCATAATTGTAAAATCTATGAAAAACTGTCCAAACTTAACACCAACAAAGGCCCTGGCCCTGACGGAATTCCTCCTACTTTTCTTTAATCATTTAGCTTCATTTAATCTCGCCCACTCTTTTACATTTTTAATAAATCTCTATCATCAGGCGAATTTCCGGATTACTGGAAAACCTCGTATGTCCAATATATAAATCTGGCTGAAAATCTGTCGTAAGCAACTATCGTCACATTTCTATACTCAGCGCTATCCCCAAAGCTTTTAAGAGTATCATATTTGATTTCCTTTCTTGCGATTGCTCAGCAATAATAGGTACTCAGCAATTTGGATTTACATCCAAAACATCAACTGAGTTAGGTCTTATCACGTATGTCAATTTTCTGTCGGAAGCTCTGGAAAGGGGATCACAAATTGACTCTGTGTACACTGATTTTTCCAAAGCTTTCGACAAAGTCAATCACGAGCTCCTGATTCATAAACTTTGATTGTACGGCATTAACGGTACAGTATTGCTATGGCTAAGGAGCTATCTCATGGAAAGAACAAAAATTGTTAGGGTTAATCACTACTATTCGCATTCCATCGCGGTTAACTCGGGTGTCCCACAAGGATCGCATTTGGGACCATTGCTGTTTAATTCTACCCTTTATTCAGCTATCGAAACCAAAGATCTAGGTGTGACCCTAGACTCCACACTTAGCTACAAATCCCACATTTTCACTGTAACTCAGAAATCTATGAAGATGCTAGGCTATTAAATTCCTTTGCTTTTCTCTAGTTAGATCTCACCTAGACTATTGCTCATCAGTTTGGTCTCCTCATTAGGCGACATACAAAATGAAGCTCGACGCTGTTCAGCACAACTTTCTTAGATATATAGCCTACAATATGCATGTAAACTGCGACTATACTGCATTTGAACGCATATTGAACCTACCTTCTCTTGAGGTACGCAGGAAACAAAGAGACCTACTTCTATTAAAGATTGTCAATGGACTATGTAACAGCCCGGAGCTTCTCTTTAAAATATCCCTATTTGTCCCCAGTCTTACAACTAGACAGGTACAAACCTTTTATGTTGCATTTTATGGATTCAACTACTCATACCACAGCTTCATCTCCAGATCTCTGCGATTGGCCAACTCCTTGGACAATCTTCAAATCTTTAACAAATCAGTCCTTCGTTTCAAATAGACCGTCAGATAGTGACAGATTTAGGTGCTCCATTTTCACATACAAGCCTCGAATAAGGTTGAGAAGTACATCGATGTTGAGTAAAATGGAGGGAAATTTACGAGTGGCTCCTGGGGACAACATATGGAAAATTCGATTTTCCGTATTTTAACGCGAGCCGTGTTCACCTAATCATTAATTAATAGAACCTGGCTTCAGAAGATCAAAGGCTTGAGAGTCGAAGGTGGCTAAAGGGTTAAAATGAGGCTGTAATCTTGTAAAGAAAAATCGAGATTTTAACAGGTCTTCCCACGCAAGCCCATCGAAACTATGAAAACCTACATCATCACTACACCGAAAAACATAATGGCTTGAGTGGCGTGAATGGAAAAGTAGATTTTGTCGTCGGAAAATTTAATGGAAATTCTTTTTGATTTTTCCATATGTTTTCCCCACGAGCCACTCGTAAATTTCCCTTAATTTTACTCAACATCGACTTACTCTTCAACCCTATTCGAGGCTTGTATGTGAAAATGGGGCACCTAAATCTGTCACTATCTGACGGTCTAAAAAAACATATTCTTGACCTTGCTATTTGATATTGTTTGAATTGTTATCTAATAATACTGCAACTGTAATAAACCCATAATTTACCTTCTAACCACTTTATTGTATTGTATTAACTACTTGTATATACTACTGTAATACCTTAACCTGAATTGGGCTTGCCCGTATAAATGAATAAATAAATTAAAAAATAATTGCGGGGCGGTATTAAGTAAAAAGGTAAACTTTTTGCTCAGTTCAGTCGCAATGGGAGAATATGCTTAGGCCACAGAAAGGCGTGGTATTTTGAAACGAGAGTGGTCGTCGATAGTGTAGTCTACCGCTTCCCTGATGAGGAGATTCACATGTGCCTCAACACAGTTGAATACACGCTGATTACGTTCTTGGATAATCTGCTATAAGGTAGGCAGGTTCCGATCATCGCGGATCCTGACGTCACGCACAAACCATGGTGTTTCTGTTTTCACTCGCAGGATTTTATTCTGGACCCGTACCAGACATAAAATATAGGCGGTGTGTCCCCAGGCGGCTGATGAATACAGCAGGGCAGACTTGATTATGAGTTATAGAGAAACACGTTGTTTCTCAAACTGAGTGTACTCCTCCTGTTGAGGAGCAGGTAAAGTCTACTCAATTTATAGCGAACTTTAGCTCTCAACTCAGCTATGTGACCCGCGAGGTACTAGACCTGCGGTCGCCAAGCAATCCCTCTTCCTCAGATTGTTACCCTCCTTTCCGGTGGATATCGTCTCCCCAAGAGATAATCTGAGTTTTGACTGAATCAATTTAAATTTTCCAGTCCAGGAACCACTGCTCAAGATTGTCAACTGCGGCCTACATATAAAAAGTAGGGATTTGGTACATCATGAATCTTAAAAATAAATGGTATCAATATTGATTATACTATTTTTTTTTCATGCAAACAAATCGATGCCCACAAAGTCATAGACTGTCTGTGGTGACGATATCGTGCATTTTTTATTGAAAAATTTCAAAAGTTCCATGTGATAAATACCTAAATAACCTTGTTTTTGTTCTTCTTTTTTATTTTATATTATTTATTACATTTTATCAAACTATGAATTTCCAGCCTCTTTGTGTCAAGAAAGTATTTTTTGAAATTTTTCACAAAATTATTATACATTGTTATACTTTATATTTCCGGCGGAAAGAAGTTGAAGAATCGAGGAACTAAATGAGTATAACAACGTTGGCCAATAGACTTTGAGGCAAATGGTGTTCTAAAATGCTCTGATTTCCTTCTCGTATGGTATGTATATTCGAGTTTCGAAAGGTAAGATTTATGTTTGAAAGCAAAGCAGGTTACTTTGAAAAAATAAAACTGTCGAATATAAAATACCTTCGATTTGGAATATAAAGATTCAGAAGAGTATCGATTTGGTTTGTAGAGCACAATTTTCAGGAATGTTCTTTGAAGCACTTCAAAATTCTTGTTATGCTCTTTTAATGAACTACCCCAGCCTATTATACCATATGTGGTTCTCGATTGAACTAGCGCATGATAAATAATTTTAAGATAGTTGTTATCGAAGAAGTTTCTGAGGAACTTGAAGCGATACAAAAAGCTTCTCAATGTACCACATAGCTTCAAAATGTGCGCATTCCATCTGAGAAGTTTATCTATTGTTATGCCTAGATATTTAATCGTTTCAGTTCCATTTACTTCCAGATGGTTATCGATCTTTAGAGAAATATATTCGGGTTTCGAGTTCTTGTAGCATGAGAAGGGGATGAAATACGTTTCATCAAAATTGATATTGAGGACTTTGTGATCAAACCAGTTTTTAATTGTTTTCATGTCTTTTTCTATTATTTCTTTGAGAGTATCCCAATTATCGGCATCAAAAATGATGGCAGTATCATCAGCGAAACTAACAACTTCTCCCTTAATATCTATAGAAAGGAGATCGTTCATGTAAAGTACAAATGATAGTGGACCGAGAACGGTTCCTTGGGGTACACTATATTCAACAGTTTTCTCCTCACTGATGCTGTCATTGACTATTACTTGCTGTTTTCGGTCACTCAAGTAGTTTTCTATTAACTGTTTTACCACTCCTCGACAACCCAAATCCTCTAATACGTCTAAGAGCTGCTTGTGACTTACCGTATCGAACGCTTCGGCCAGATCCAGAAATCGTTTTTTTCCCGTTGTCTAGTGACTTATAGATTTTTGACGTAACATACGCAATTGCGTCCTGTGTTGATTTATTTTTTTGAAAACCAAATTGCCGGCTACTGATAATGTTATATCTTTCTGTATACATTGTAAGTCTGTGTTTCAAAGTTTTTTCGATTAAAACCCGATAAAAAGGCGATAGCGACAGTGAACACGTTACAATTTCGCTCCTCTTTGATAGTCTGTTTTAACTAGTTATTCACTGAATTTCTCATTAACTTTTTACATGAATATGTGTAGAATAATGTAGTGCTAATTTTCAATACAGTTCAAGTCCATATCCCAAGTAACACTTTCAGATTCGTGATAGCCCTCAGAAGTTTCTGAAGACCATAACAATTACAGCATCGATAAAACTGTTTTGCTGTCACGACATCCATAAAACCTCCTTAAAGCTGCTATAAATCTACGAGGGTCCACTCCTATGAAGGTTCTCATGGCTATTTTGAAATGCAAGTATAAAACCTGCTTGCCTTATTCGCAGGATTCTTAATAACCTCCTGAGGATCATTATAAAACCAAATCATGGGGCTGTTATAAACCTGTATGTCATTAAAAAAATCTATTTGGCATCTAAATATCTTTTTTGAATGAAATTGGGTTAGAAAATATTCCATAAATAACTACATCCAAAACGGACTTAAATTAATCTAATTCTTCAGTTGCGAAAAATAGGGCGACTATTTTACAAGCAAAAATATAATGATGGCGTCCTGGCAGTGATATATGAAGAATATATAGGTATTCAACAACGTAAAATGTCGAATATCATCTGTGAATGAATTTTTTTTTGACAAAATGACATCAGTTAGGTGGTGAATCTGCAACGCGCCCCAATAACATCGCGAAATTAACAAAATTAACAAAATACCACATAAAATTAAAAAAATATTTTGACTCATATCTTTCCCAGAATGATTTGTACTATTTCTAAATACAAATGAATACCAATAATTGTGTATTTCCTTTCCGTCATACACACCAAATTGCAAGAAACATGAATTGAAATTATGCTCTCTCTAGTTGTTCCCTCTGGTTGTAATAAAATATGGCTACCATACCTTTATTCTATTTCGCTGTACATATTGCTGTCATAAAGTAATTTCTCCTCAAAAGAAACCATTTTAAAATCATTTTATCCTAAAAAAGTACGTTTGGTATTATTCAATCCAATTTCCAAAATATTTCAACTATCAATTGTCAATCCCGCCTGACATTCGTCTTTTCGTGATCGACGTGGTCAGTATACTCAGTGTCTATACTCCCGAGATAAGTATTTGGTGTCTAAGTCTTGTGAAACGTTTAATTACTATTTATTTTTTCCAGTTATCTTTACCCAATGTGATTTATTTATTACCGGTTAGGGGGAGCTACTAGCATTTAAGTAAAAATAGTTTTATGCTTTGATTTTATAGCGGTTTTCGAGAGTACATCTCAAAACCTTAATAAAACCTCATCGTTAGTTTTATTACAGAACCATTGCATGGTCTAGAGGAATGCTATAAAACCATCACAAAATTAAGTTTCTATGTGGATTATTTAAATACCAAAAAGATTTATCGTGTATGTGTATAGGCCATTGTAAAACCATCATAAAAACAAATATACCTACTTAAATGCTGAATGGTTTTATCTTATAGCCTTCAGAAGTGTGAAACTGATTCATAAATCTGTTTGATCTGGTAGCGTATTAGGAATAATATATCACCTGCATAAATCAAATTGGGCATTACCTAACCTTCAGAAAACTTTCATAAAACTAGGATAAATTCAAATAACATTTAAATTGTTACTTGGGAAACTGATGTTACAGTGCATGAATTGATGTGATAGTGCATACGACATTCTAGCAAAAAAGCATGAAATTAGGAAAACCAGAAAGTATTATGCAGGATGTACTCTCTTTATTGCAACAATTAACACGGGATGTATCTGAAATTAACCTGCAGTATACACAAATTATCGAGCAGGGGAATGAACTACGTGAGGAATTTCGAAGATTCAAGTCCGACGTCAAACTGCAGTTGGAAAATACGTGTTCTGCTGTTGATGATCTCAAAGAACAGTGCAAAGTTCTCGAGCTGAGAACTCAAGCAACAGAGAGAAGAGTATGAAGATTCAATCTAATTATATACGGGCTGCACGAGAAACACAGTGAAGACATTTATCTCAAGGTACGTGAAATCATCCAACAAAACTTGGAGATCACTTGAAGTTAGAGACATCAGAGAAGCTTGTAGGATTGGAAAACCTATCCCAAATGAATCAATACCTGTTTTTCTTGAATTGGTGTCTGGGATAGTGAGATCTGAAGTCTTAAACAATGCGAGGAAATTCAAAGGTACCAAGCAAGTTATCTCTCAAGACTTCACATCTGAGAACTACTGGCTTGCTGTTAAATTAAAGGCAGGTCCTCAATGGTCGATGATAATATTTATCCCTATGAAGAGATGAAGTTGAAGAAGATAATCTCATAGCCACATAAGAAAATAAAAAAAGGGATAGAGAAGAATCAACGGAGAAGGAAGTGCCCATAGCAAAAAAACCTGAGATCCAAGAATCGTTAGAGTTAAGCTGATATTTTTTCTTTTTTGTTCTTATGCTTCACGATTACTCTTGTGATTGTTTCTATATTCTCTTTTTTCTCTTATAATTATACAATTTGCACAATTTTAAAAGGATCATTCACTCTCTGGCTGAGTATTAAAAATGGTCTGAACAATAAAACTTGCACACTTGAATGTGAGATCTCTGCAACCTAAGATCAATGATCTGCGTGATCATTTAGACAGTATGAAATACACAGTGTTAGGACTGAGTGAAACCTGGCTCAACTCACATGTTGGGAGTAATCTTTGTCAAATTGAGGACTACAAGATGGTCAGAAAAAATCGTAAGCACGGACGTATATTCGAAAAAATATACATTTTGCACTAGTTCCTGCTCTTGATGACATAGAACAACTTTGGGTGAGTTTCAAAATTAATAAAATAAAAATCTGTGTCGGAATTTGTCGGCCCTTATTCCTGAAAATGATGAAATTTTTTGTCTTGTGGACCTGAACATCGATGTTCTGAAGGATAACTCTACCGCGAGAAAAAACTAAGTTCAATGCTTGATGCAATTGGTCTGTCTCAAATTGTTGAGCATCCAACTCGAATCACTCTTAGTACAGCAACCCTCATTGACCTTATCATTACCACTAACTTTGTAAATACCACGAAAGTAGTTATTACCAGTCCCGCATATTTCTGATCATGATCTAATTTACGTAGAACTCGACCTGGGAGAAAATGTATCAGATTGTTTACTCAAAACTATTCGTAGCTTTGCAAACTTTAATTTGGATGATTTCTATTCGGATCTTTGTATGATACCATTTTTCACGCTATATGATATGACCGATGTTAATGATAAAGTTAATTTCCTGAACGATGGCATTCTAAATATCCTCAATATACATGCACCCTTGAAAACGATACGCGTAACTAAAAAACCTGCACCCTGGTTGACTAGCAATATAAAATTGTTGATGAAACTCAGGAACAGAGCACGAGCCAAATGGAAGGGAATCACCACAACTATTACAAAACTCTAAGAAATTACACCACTGAAGCCTGTCGAATTGAAAAAAAAAGCCTATTTCGAACATGTCTTAAGAATGAAAGGTACAAATAAAATATGTGAGGACTTAGAAAACTTAAATCTTAAGTCAAATAAGTCTAATATACCGAAAGACTTGAAGGATGCCAACGCCTTAAACGAGTATTACTCAAATGGAATTCCTACCATACCTGTAGATCGTGGAGTAATAGAATTTTACAATGAAAACCTTCTAAATCCAAACACAAACCCATTCCAATTTACAACCATCAGTGAATTCGACTTGCAAAAAACTTTATACGCATTAAAATCCAAAGCCACAGGTAGCGATGGATTAAATATAAAAACTATTTTAATGTGTTGCCCTTTGATTATCCCATTTATTACTCATATTATCAATTTTTGCTGAATTAACAGTGTCTTTCCAGACACATAGAAAGAAGGTTACGTTACCCCTATTCCTAAAAAAAAACGCTCAGTAGCTTTTAATGATCTACGCCCGATCAGCATTTTGCCAACATTTTCAAAGGTAGTAGAAAAATTCGTCAAACTTCAACTACGCGGTTTTATTAATTCTCATAACATTTTACCTGAGTCACAGTCTGGATTTCGGAAACATCACAGTTGTGAAACTGCATTGCTGAATGTCACCGATGACATCATAAGGGGAATTGATGCTAGAAAGGCCTGTATTCTGGTATTATTAGACTTCAGTAATCACGATCTTCTTCTATTGAAACTGAAATTCATAGGTATATCACCAACTGTAGTGAATTTCATCGAAAGTTATCTTTTAAATAGGAAGCAAAGGGTGAGAATAGACCAACAAATCTCAACTCCCCTAGATGTTGTCAGCGGCGTTACGCAGGGGTCAATACTTGGACCACTTCTCTTTACTTTATATACTGCAAACTTCCCGAGTGCTGTCAGGTACTGTCAAATCTGTCTCTACGCTGATGACACACAGATCTACAGGGTCTTCGACCCAGCAAATGTGGCAGATGCTGTCGAAGAGGTTAACACTGATATTGAAAAAATTGTTGAAGTTTCTCGTAAACATTCCCTACTAAATAACGCCAATAAAACCTCTGTTCTCATCTTTGGTCCATCGATGCATCGAGGAATTTTAGAAAAAGAAATATCATTAGAAGTTGACGGTCATACCGTCAAGCCATCTAGCTCTGCAAAAAATTTGGGAGTTGTATTTGACAACGATCTGAAATTTTCATCGCACATTAACAGTGTACAAAGATCAGCTTTCATGAACCTAAAGTTAATATATAATAACAGACAATATCTTGTCAAAAATTCAAAATCTTTACTTTGGCTTTGATTCTATCAAAATACAACTACGCGGATACTATTTATGGATCGTGCCTATCTTCAGTACTACAACAACGCATACAGGTTATGAAAAATTCTTGCATATGACTAATATTCGGAATAAGGCGTCGACAAAGAGTCTCACACACACTGCGTGAACTGAAATGGCTTGACATGAAACGAAGACGCTTACTGCATTTTGCATGTCTGATTAAGAGGACTCTTACTAATAAAAAACCCCCATACTTGATGAAAAATATAACATTCAGGGATGACTTCCACCATATAAAAATTAGATTTAAGGGTACTATAACTCCACCACATCATCGTACCGAACAATTCAGAAAATCTTTCGCCGATCAAGCATCCAAAATATATAATGAACTTTCTATAAATATGAAGTCCAAGAATATCAAATCATTCAAAAAACATTATAAAAACTATCTCCTTCATCAATGAACATGTCTAGCTCAGGTTTCGCCCAGCCCATCTATATTCTATATTCTTCTCTTTTTTCAATTTTTGTAGTACTAATATTATTATTACTATGACTATTATACAGAATGATCTATCACTACCATTCGGAGGTACTTAGCACCAAACACTGCTGCTATCTCTGCTAGAATATATATATATATATATATATATATATATATATATATATATATATGTTCGGAAAGGTTTCCGCGGTCAGAAATATGTACATTACTAAGTTCATGGGTTGAACCGCGTTGAGAGTTTATAACTCGACGTTTCGGCTCCTGCTTTGGAGCCATTTTCAAGAGTGTGACTGCGAGGCCTCTATCTGCCTACTCCTCGAGTCGTGGTCTTGAGAGATATCAAGGTCTCAACCTGCCTACTCCTTGATCTCAAAAGACGATCCGATGTTGGTTGCACTGTAGTATTTATAGGTGGTTGGCTACCTGGAGGTGGGCGGGTCTTACGGGTTTTCTCGTTTGTCTTGTCTGCTGGTGCCTGCTGTGTAGTTGGAGTTAATGGGATAATAATTGATTGCGGATAAGTTTCACGTGGCCTGGTAATTACGGTTGGAAGAAGGGGCTTCCAAATGGGGTTCAATTTACGGCTATCATCTTTAATGTTCAGGCAATCAGGCCGTTTTTCGATTTCGATGGCTTCTCTGATAAAACGAGAAGTTCTTGAACGTACTGGGGCGATGGTTTTCGTTTTCTCGAAATCTATGGGGTGACCCGTTTGGATGAAATGAAGAGCTAATGCGGAGCTGGTGTCTCGATTTCTAACTGAAAGGGAGTGTTGATAGGATCGAAAATGGATCTGTTTTGAAGTTTCTCCTATTCTCCTATTCAATCTACCAAGAAACGACGCCGAAAACATCAGGCGCGAAGTGGCCAAAATCTTATCTTCAGCCAAACCCCCTTCCACAAACCTTCGATCCGCTGAAAGACACGCCCTCAAAGAATTAAATCAAAATCCCGACATAGTCATTCTTCCAGCCGACAAAGGAAATACAACCGTCATCCTAAATTCGTCGGATTATTTCGACAAAATGAACTCCCTTATCAGTACAGATGAATACAAGAAAGTCCCCAATGATCCCACCACATACCTGGAAAAAACAACAAAAGCCCAGATCAATAAATCAAACCTTCCATCCGACGTCAAGTCCCTATTAATACCGAAGGAGAGATCCTCTCGAATCCCAAAAATATATGGCCTTCCTAAAATTCACAAAATCGGAACCCCTCTCAGACCCATTGTCAGTGCATTCAACTGCCCAACCCAACGCTTAGCGAAACATCTTTCTAACATTCTTCAACCTATAGTTGAAATATCCGAATCCCACGTGAAAAACTCCTACCACTTCATCAATCGAATTAAGGAATTCAACATATCTAACTCCGACATCCTAGTCAGCTTCGACATCGTCTCTCTTTTCACCAACATCCCTATTGACGAGACCCTCACCATATTACAAAACAAGCACGACATATCACAAGACATCCTCACTCTAATCAAACATTGTATGTCCAACACATACTTCACCTTCCAAAACTCTTTTTATAGGCAAATCAAAGGTGCCCCTATGGGATCCCCTCTCTCACCTGCGATTGCCAATATATTCATGGAAGATTTCGAAACCAAAGCCCTTTCATCAGCCACTCTTCAACCTTCCTGCTGGTTACGATACGTTGATGACACTTTTGTCATCTGGCCCCACGGGAGAGATACCCTGGATTCTTTCCTGACCCATCTGAACGAAGTACACCCTTACATTCGCTTCACGATGGAGATAGAAAGCAATTCAACTCTGCCATTCTTAGATGTACAAATCACTAAAAATCCTCAACAAGGTTTCTCGTACACGGTTTATAGAAAACCCACCCACACCAACCGATATCTCAACTCCAAGTCCCACCATCATCCCTCACAACTCAACTCAGTCGTAAATACTCTGATATCTCGCTCCATCCGACTAACCGACGACCACAACAGACAATCCGAACTTCACAACGTAAAACAAGCTCTCCTACAAAACGGATACAGACCAGACCACATTGACAGAAACATCCAAAAACAGCTTCAGAAACCATTAGTAACCAAAAACGAACCACAAGTTGAAGACCGTCCATCCAAAGTCTTCTTCCCTTACATCAAAGGGGTGACGGACAAAATCAGTCGACTTTTCAGAAAAGCAAATATCAAAACCATCTTTACCACAGAACAAAAACTATCACACCTCATCAGACCAACAAAAGACAAAATTCCCAACGAAGACCATGGTATTTACGAAATTCCCTGTTCTATCTGCCCCCACTCTTATATAGGAGAAACTTCAAAACAGATCCATTTTCGATCCTATCAACACTCCCTTTCAGTTAGAAATCGAGACACCAGCTCCGCATTAGCTCTTCATTTCATCCAAACGGGTCACCCCATAGATTTCGAGAAAACGAAAACCATCGCCCCAGTACGTTCAAGAACTTCTCGTTTTATCAGAGAAGCCATCGAAATCGAAAAACGGCCTGATTGCCTGAACATTAAAGATGATAGCCGTAAATTGAACCCCATTTGGAAGCCCCTTCTTCCAACCGTAATTACCAGGCCACGTGAAACTTATCCGCAATCAATTATTATCCCATTAACTCCAACTACACAGCAGGCACCAGCAGACAAGACAAACGAGAAAACCCGTAAGACCCGCCCACCTCCAGGTAGCCAACCACCTATAAATACTACAGTGCAACCAACATCGGATCGTCTTTTGAGATCAAGGAGTAGGCAGGTTGAGACCTTGATATCTCTCAAGACCACGACTCGAGGAGTAGGCAGATAGAGGCCTCGTAGTTACACTCTTGAAAATGGCTCCAAAGCAGGAGCCGAAACGTCGAGTTATAAACTCTCAACGCGGTTCAACCCATGAACTTAGTAATGTACATATATATATATATATATATATATACAGGCCGTTTCTTTTATCATGTGGTAACATTGCTATATTCTAAACCGTAACAGATACGAAGACGATTAAATGGTAACTATTGTGGAGAATAGTACAATGGTCAAAGAAAATTTACAGGGAGTCTCACCCTTCCTGAGTTATACAGGGAAAACTAAAAATGCTGTTATTTGTTTTTTAGGAATAGAATTGTTATTTCTGAAAATATAAAAAAATGGAAAAGGAAAGTTTTGATGTATTCTAAATGTGCTATAAAAATAAAACAATGAATCTTTGATTAAACGTTTCGTGTCAACACGGCCACCATCAACATTTCTTTTCAAATACGGACCTGTCTGTTTTAGTACAAATATTGATAAAGCGATAAAATCACAATTCAGTGGTACATCACACTTGATATTTTTATAACGTTTCATTTGAAATAACTAACATCATCAGTGACAACAATTTTTAATTACGGTCCTGTCGTTAGGTCGTTTATGGATTCCACAAAACCTAACTCTCCGATATAAAAATTATCAGTGACGCTTTGAATAAATGTATCTATTAAAATTATGTGTTCACTATAATAAAAGATATCTGTAGTTTCAGAGACGAACGATAGCAATTTATATCGGAAATAAACTTACTTAAGAGTAGAAGAAATCAAACAAACAGAAAACAATTTATTTCATATTGAATTTTTGAGTGAAAATGAAACCAATACAGAAAATGAATTCTTCATGATAACCTACATTAAATGCTCGAATTGCCGACCTCTTTGTTGAATGCACATAAGTTGTCTGTCCATACAATTTCTGTGGCAATTTTCTAGCATGATGCGTGTAATGCTATTACATGCATCTCTTATTTTTTGTTTGAGATGGTCAATATCTGTACTAGTTGTCGAAAAAACTTTATCCTTTATGTATCCCCAGACAAAAAAATCTAAAGGAGTCAGGTCTGGGGATCGAGCTGGCCAGGCAATTGGTCCATTGTTTCCAATCTATTTTCTTGGGAATATTGCATCTAAATTTTCCCTTACTATTGCTGCATTATGGGGAGGGGCACCGTCTTGTTGAAAATATTGTATTTCACGGCGGATGTTCAGTGGCAATTCATCTAAGTAGCCATCAAACTCATTGGATATAAAATGTAAATACATTCCACCATTCAAATGCTCGTCGTAAAAGAAAGGACCTAGTATGTTTGTTCCCAAAATTCCCAACCAAACATTTATTCCGAACCTTTCCTGGAAATTGGTTTCTCTATGTAAATGTTCATTTGTATTATTCCACCTATAATGGATGTTTCTGTTAAACCAACCATTGTTGGTGAATTTTGATTCGTCCGTCCATATTATTTTATTACAAATATTTCCAACTTCCCTATGTCTACGTCTCAACCACATCGCAAATCGTACTCTCCTTCCGTAATCCATTTCATTGAGGTGATGAACTTTGCGTATCCTGTAGCATTTGTATTTGTTCTTTTTCAAAATATTTCTGGTAGATTTTACAGAAATCCGTAGTTCGTGGGCAATTTCTCGTAAAGAACAATCTTGATTAGAAATATTTTTGTAACTGACCAATCCTAAATTCAAAAAAAAAATATTTTCGTCACTTTGTTAATCTTTATGAAGTAATATTTGCTTACCTAAAACATTTATTTGGTTCCGCATACTTCCAGTAACAACACATTTTCTAGTTTTATTTCTATCAAATGCACCACAGTCTCTCAAATTTCTTTCTAATCGTCTAAACATTTGAATGTTTGGAATACGACGATTTGGATATAGCTCACCATACATATTTTTTGCCAAAAGAGGATTTCTATTTGATTTTGCATAAGCAAATAGCATATCAGTCCTTTCGTCATTTGAATACATCTTTGATATGACTGAGTGTATAAACGACTGACAGTTCTTAACACGTATCAACAACTCATTTATTTGTCCTGCCATAGAAACCAAGCAAAGCCTACTTGTTTAAAAATGGTAAATGAAGTGAGATGCTATTTAATTGTACCATATCACACAATAGTCGTATTTTGACCAAAAACTAATATTTTCGGTACTTCCAGGATTGAGAATTATAGAAATATTCAGTATGATAATTGATTCAGAAGAAATCAGCCTTGAAACAAGGATTTCTGTAATACAAAAATGCCCAAGAAGGAAAAATACGAATGTTCGTTGTGTTGGGGTATCTTCTTATCGAAATTATTGGGTGAAGTCATATATATATATATATATATATATATATATATATATATATACAAAGCAGGAAATTTTTTTTTTTTTTTTTTTTTTTTTTTTTTTTTTTTTTTTTTGGGTATAGCAGCAAGCAAAACGTGTACTCTTTTAACACTATATTTTCGATATTTCAACAGTGAATACTGTCATCTTCAGGGAAGCTACAAGTAACAAGCAAAATTGTACGATTAATGGAAAGAAAACTTTGAAGAAGAACCACTTACTGTGTTGATGAGAATGATTGCTATGGATGTAATATTAAAAATTATAAACAACATGTCATGTAAGTCACATGTGACAAAGATGAACAAAACACATTAAAATACGTCAAACAATAAAAATATTAATATTAAGTCATTGTTATAAAATTTGTTTAAACATTTATTTGAATTATCTCCACACGTGGAGAGATTCAAATGTAACATAAGAAAGGACCCCGCACTAATCTTATGGAAAACCGGTTTCGGTGAAAATCGCTGAAATTTCAATATGATGTAGCCCATGCCATCCTGAACAAAAGTTACCATTGCGCCAACTCTCTGAATGCCCGCGTTTGGATTCTACAGGGGGTCAAAGTTCGATATTTTGACGATTTTTCAAAAAATCCGGAATTTCATTTTCATTGTATCGATCTGAATTTTTATAATGAAATAGTCCACAATATGTGCATCAAAAAGTTCAAATGACAAAAGTTTCTAGAATCAAAACTGGCGGGTATACAGAGGGTTGAACTTTGTTTTTGGTAATTTTTATCGAACTTTTTTTGAGAAAATATTCGTTTTCCTGCAGATCCATGTGCAATTGATGTTACTTACAGTACATAAGAGGGCGATCATATTTTGCATTTGAACTAACCATCCAACTTTAAATATTTGAAAGATACGGGGCGATCAAAAATATATTTTCAATTTCGGAAAAATGTATCCCTTTGTATAGTCAGCTTTCACCAATATATTTAGCTGATGTTTTGAAAGTATGTAGCTAACATACATACAAATGTGTCACCGTCTGTGCTCATTAATCTGAATCCAAATAAAGTTGCGGCGATGGTCCAAAAAATATGGAGAAGGGATGTTTCGGAATAATTTTGAAATGATTTCTAAAATCGTCCGTGAATTTTTTTTATTTTCTGATATAATGTAGATGAGTCATTCTTGATCGAAAAGTTCTACAGTGCCTACCACGCGAATGCCACGGTTTGTGTTATACAGTGGTTTGAAGTATAGTATTTCCTTGATTTCTCGAATAATCAATAATTTCTTTGTAACGGAAAATAACATTGTTTCCTAGACAAACTTCGAAACATTTCAATGCCCAAATTATCTGAAATGAGAATTCATGAATATACAAAGGTTGCAAGTCAGTCTCATTATGTAAATATATTTTCGGACATATGCATGAGCATACGAATACGATTCATGTTTCATACGGTGTATGAAAATATAATACAAATTCTATAAGGACCATCATTTTCATTTTATGTTCCAGGAAAATACAGGATGAAAACAATTTTCGGAATGCTTCGAATGTGTCTGCCAGTAAAGTGCCATGCCAAGCATGGCCAAGTTACTGCAGAGTTTTCCAAGTAGAAGGGGCGTACATCTCCCTGCAATCCCAGAACTATTTTATTTTTCAAATGATGTCTTTTGATATACTAGTTTCAAGTTCAGGTAGTTCAGGTTTTATATATTCCCGAATTGTGTACAGTTGCTTTCATAGAAAAGTAGTACACTTAATTTCAGCAGTGTAAACATGACTTGCTTAATAATGAAAAATGGATTATATAATCCAATCTTCCGCATACAACCTATACTATAGGTAATTCGTCGGCAAGTATACAACAGAAAACAACTACTGCTGTACTGTTTTCTGTTGTATACTTGCCGACGAATTACCTATAGTATAGGTTGTATGCGGAAGATTGGATTATATAATCCATTTTTCATTATTAATTAATGGTCTTCCGTCAAGTAGTGTTGTTTATTCTTTACGAAATGACTTGCTAAAATTGATAACTGCCATATTTCTTTTGTGCCTCTTTAACGTTTTTAAAAAGCCAAAGACAATTTTAAAAGATCAGATTAACACAATTTACTGTACTAAAATAACAACATTTTCGTTTCCAAGACTTGTACCTACTACTTTTCTGTGCAAGTAAGTGTATTATTCCATATCCAAAATAGAGCAGTCCTTGGAATGTCATTCGATTGCTGTCAGAGTTATGGATGTTTTTGATAGCAAACATAT
Organism: Chrysolina oricalcia; assembly: GCA_944452925.2. Classification (NCBI taxonomy): domain Eukaryota; kingdom Metazoa; phylum Arthropoda; class Insecta; order Coleoptera; family Chrysomelidae; genus Chrysolina; species Chrysolina oricalcia. The sequence continues at coordinate 35,300,313 of OX101812.2, forward strand.
TTTGATGTGTTGAACGTAGATGAAATGTTAGTATTTTCTAATAATTAGAGAATCGGTTGATGTTTTGGTCATCAATTACCTGTTTTCTTTTATTTTCTGCTCTTCGAAGTTAAATAAGGTGAGATAATCATTATATTCAATTGTATCTCATATTGGAATATTCCCAGGTCATCATGGCCTATCAAAATCAAGTAAATTGCTTTGTATGCGATACCCGATCAAGACCAGCTCGAATGTCACATCTTCTTCATGGAGAAGAACATTTGGAAAAGTGTCAAATAGCTATTTCTAGGCGGGATGCACGAGGTGGTCCCCCTCTCATCATAGGAGAAGAAACAAGAATATGTTTAAACTGTAATCGATCTATTATGAATGAAATAAGGGACTTGACGATTGATCCAACTTGTATAAGACTTAATGTTTTGACACAAACATCGAGCCATACATGCTTCATCTGCAATGCCGCCGCTGATCAGCAAACTCTATCCAATAAATGCAGGGCCAATGTTTTTGTTCATCGAAATATATTCATCCCGGATAACGTGAAGGCGTGCAGACATCATCTCGATGATAACGGTTTCATTTTGCCATTTCTATTACCAGGAATCCAGTTTGTAAATAGACCTTATGTGATAAAGGGACAGCAACTATCCATTTTCCTTCAAGGGCTTCGTTTTGTGGCTATTGAACACTCCAGCTATGAAGATGAGAACAATTTCAGTGAGGATGAGTTTCAGGCAATATCTCCTATAACCAAAGAACAATTTCGTAGTCTTTTTATGTTCTGTGATATGGTTCCGCAGGAACATGGTTATAGATATATAACGAAAAAAGACCTTATGACATTCCTCTGTAAATTGCGTCAGGGTCTGTCGGATGATTTCTTGAAGGTAATATTCCATTATCCCTCTAGGCAAGCCACCAGCTTAGCAATTTCTAAAGTAAGACAGTCTTTGATGCAAAGATTCGTTCCATCGAATATCGGCTTTGCAGCCATCGATAGGAATGTGTATATTAGAAGACATGTGAGTGAGTTTTCCAATATTTTATATAACCCGACCCCAGACAACCCGAAGGCCATCGTTTACATCGACGGATCATACGCCGCCATAAATAAAAGTTGTAATTTCAGGATATTGCGCCAATCTTTCTGCCGGTACAAGGGACATCATCTGGTGAAACCAGTTTTGATTGTGGCCCCGGATGGATATATACTGAGTATTCAAGGACCTTATTTCTCAGACGCTCGCAACAATGACGCAAGAATTTTGGAGAATCAGTTTGAAAGAAACTTAGAAGACATGAGGGGATGGTTTAATGAAGGTGACATTTTTGTTGTGGATCGGGGTTATCGAGATGCCATACCCCTACTGAATAATCTTGGCATAAAATATGAAATGCCCGCGATTGTTCCACGAGGACAACAACAGCTTTCCACTGAGGAAGCAAATAAATCTCGATTAGTGACGAAAACTAGATGGATAGTTGAAGCAAGAAATGGACATTTGAAAAGCATGTTTAAGTTTTTTGATAAAACTATCGAAATGCCACACGTACACAATCTTAGCGATCTATATCAAATCGCTGGTGCACTCATCAACAGCTTCCACCCCCCAGTCTCAATGAGAGGTGCCAATGCTCAGCTGGCACAAGAATTGTTACGAAAATCACAGGAGGTAAATGTCGTCCAGGCTCGAGTGGAAGTGGACAATCTTCATCTGAGAAATGGTCAATGGGTCCGTATGAATGGAAACCTGATTCCAAACTTTCCTCGCCTTACGATAGAATATCTAAGAGATTTGACCGTAGGTATATACCAAGTTAAACTTTCACCTTCGTATATACAGGATAAATTGCAAAGGGAAGAAAATGAAGAGTTTCAGGTCGATATTTTCGAAGAGGAACCTGGATTCATGAGAGTCAGGGTTTCTTCGAGGTTCAGAAATGCCACAAAATATCAACTGTGGATCAAATATAATGATGGAGAAGAACCTGATGAACCAAACGAGCCCATATTAGGATATTTTTGTACTTGTAAAACCGGCGCCAGAACTTTAGGAACATGTGCGCATGTTGCCAGTGTTCTATGGTATCTTGGTCATGCTCGACATGACCCCAACAGTCGATACCCCTCAAGTTCCCTACTAAACTCAGTAATGGACGCGGCAAATAGACCACAACAAATGGTTCCTGATGGTGCGCTTGAAATAGTTGGGTAGTGAAACGATGACAGTCATGCCGGTGAATAAACTCCTCACAATTTATTTGAATAACACCTCAAAAAACCCAAGACCGGTATGTAGGTGGTCAATTTGGATGCATGACATTTCGTCTGAAGTCTAATTCTTTATTGCGATAGAAATCACTTGCATCCTCATTCTTCATTGCAATTGAATTAACTGCAGATTCAATCATTGTAATGGAAGATTTTTCCAATTATTTAAGAATGTCGCATGCTCTATTCAGTGATATCTACATAAGACCTACCCTACACTGATGAGGGGCAAAACCCCGAAACCGGTATAACTCGTTTCGGAAAACGAAATATGAATCGTCCGAAAGGCTGTCTTCATGGAAAAAATGTACTTGCTGAATTGATTCGACTCAGTTCAGTAGCTGTTGTGGTACTATCATCATTTCTGTTTTCTCTGAATCAGCCCATATGCTTGAAATCGTGCTGAATTCATGTTATGTACTTACTTTAATTCATATTTCATATATCTGTCAGTTGCGGTCACAATTTTTTGAAGACAATGGCAGTTGCGAAGACCTGAATATAAACCAAATCATCTCATTTCTCTCTACTTGTTTTTCCGCACACGATATTTCTCGAGAATATATTGTTTTCATACTGGATTTTCCTAAAACATCGGGTGGAGACAAAGTGGTCCTGGTCCTAATAGAGTTTCTGAATATATAAAAAATATGAATAGTAAACGGATACTTATATTTTTGAAAAAAAATTTTTTTTTGGACCAACCTTTGTATATTCATAAATTCTCATTTCAGATAATTTGGTCATTGAAATGTTTCGAAGTTTGTCTAGGAAACAATGTTATTTTCCGTTACAAAGAAATTATTGATTTTTCGAGAAATCAAGGAAATACTATACTTCAAACCCCTGTATAACTCAAACCGTGGCATTCGCGTGGTAGGCACTGTGGAACTTTTTGATCAAGAATGACTCATCTACATTATATCAGAAAATAAAAAAAATTCACGGACGATTTTAGAAATCATTTCAAAATTATTCCGAAACATCCCTTCTCCATATTTTTTGGACCATCGCCGCAACTTTATTTGGATTCAGATTAATGAGCACAGACGGTGACACATTTGTATGTATGTTAGCTACATACTTTCAAAACATCAGCTAAATATATTGGTGAAAGCTGACTATACAAAGGGATACATTTTTCCGAAATTGAAAATATATTTTTGATCGCCCCGTATCTTTCAAATATTTAAAGTTGGATGGTTAGTTCAAATGCAAAATATGATCGCCCTCTTATGTACTGTAAGTATCATCAATTGCACATGGATCTGCAGGAAAACGAATATTTTCTCAAAAAAAGTTCGATAAAAATTACCAAAAACAAAGTTCAACCTTCTGTATACCCGCCAGTTTTGATTCTAGACACTTTTGTCATTTGAACTTTTTGATGCACATATTGTGGACTATTTCATTATAAAAATTCAGATCGATACAATGAAAATGAAATTCCGGATTTTTTGAAAAATCGTCAAAATATCGAACTTTGACCCCCTGTAGAATCCAAACGCGGGCATTCAGAGAGTTGGCGCAATAGTAACTTTTGTTCAGGATGGCATGGGCTACATCATATTGAAATTTCAGCGATTTTCACCGAAACCGGTTTTCCATAAGATTAGTGCGGGGTCCTTTGGTTAGGATTATTCGACAACAGACAGTTGACATTATTGACATTAGATGTCAGACACTTTTGAAGTGTGACACGAAACCACGAATTGGCCGCTGCTAGTGGGTGAAATTAACCAATTGTCTCAACTCAAAAGAGATGAAGTGTTCCCTAAGGGAGAATTATTTAAGTTATGTGTAATATTATTGTCGATGAGGAGTAAATATGAATAAATTTCACTTAAGTGATTAACGTCAGTTTTTTTATTTAAGCAAGAATCTGATTGAGAGATGAAAGCCATTTCCATGAAAAGTCTTTTAGTGGTATTGTTTTCTTTAGTCAAAATTTTTGTATTACTATAATTCATGTTATGACCAGTGCTATTAACATGTTCACTTAATGCACATCTTTCAGGATGGCATCTACAGTCACTTTTATGTGCAGTGATTCTATCTTTTAATGTCCTCGAAGTCTGACCTATGTAAGTTTTATCGCAATTCGAGCAAGGAATACAATACACCAACTGTGATTGTGAAGTTAAAGGTGTTTTATCTTTAACTTTGGTAAAAATGGAATTAATTGTTAATATTGTTTTATTTGCAATTTTTATGTTCTCAAAAACTTTGAAGATTCTAGCAAGCCTGGGTGAGACATCTGCGATATAAGGAAGAGAAGTGAAAAAATATTGGATTTGGATCCTATCTGCATCATTTGTAGTAGTGATATTATTTTGCGAAATGTTATTGATATTATTTAATGAATCATGTGTGTCTATGGTAGACGTACTGTATAAAATCTTTTTTAATAGTGAAGGAGGATATGAATTATCAATGAATAAATTATATAAGATTTTTAAATTTTGTTGATGAAAAGAGGAGTCAGAAATACAGAGTATTCGATGTTTCATTTGTTTAACCAAATTAACCTTCATGGATTGTTTATGGTATGAGTGATAGTTCATAAATCTTCCACTACTTATGGGTTTTCTATACCAGTCAATGACTAAGGTATTGTCCACTGTACGACGAAATTTTGTGTCCAAGAAGGGAACACTATGTTCTTCGTCTTCACGTTCTATGGTGAACTGTATATACGGGTCATAACTATTGAATACATCAACTACTTCTGTAGTTCCGTGATGTGGTAAGGCTATAATCAAGTCATCCACATATTTTTTAATGAAAAACAATTTGAAAGGTAAAACTTTTAGGACTGTATCCAGTATGTCATCCATGACATACATAGCAAGGATGGGACTAATTTTTGCCCCCATAGGGGTTCCAAAAGTCTGTTTGTAAAATTTATTATCAAATGAGAAATAAGTATTATTGAATAAGAAAGTAATAAGATCAAAGAAAGTTACTTTATCAACACTACAATGATTACTGATACTATCCCATCTTTTATCAATGGCTCGTATACAAGCATCCAAGTAAACATTACTAAAAAGTGAGACTACATCCAAGCTCGCTATAACATAGCCCTCGGGGAGTTTCATTTTATTGAAAATTTTTGAAACCTCAAAAGAGTCTTTAATATAATATTCATTATCAAAATCATACGAAGTGGTCAAAATATCAGTCAAAAAAGATGCCAAATATTCTGTTGGATTACCAATACTAGAAATAATTGGTCTTGCTGAAAGTGTAGGTTTGTGGATTTTAGGCAAAGCATAGAATTTTGGGCACACACCTTTATAATTGGTGAGTTTCTTTTTTTGAATTTCATCTATTTGTTTTAAATTGAACATATTTTTTATTAATTGGTTACATTTAACTCGTATTTGTGACGTAGGGTCTCTAGGAATTGACAAGTAGGATTGGCTATTTTCTATTAATTGATTGGAAAGATTCATGTATTCAGATTTTTCTAAAATGAACGTGACATTACCTTTGTCAGATTTAGTGACCACTAAGTTTGGATTATTTTTCAAAAACATTTTTGTTTTATTGTATAAATTATGGAAAAAATTAGAGGAATATTTTGAAGAATTAATATAATTTGTAATTATGTTAGTAGTTTGTGCAATGATGGAGCTTTTTTTATTTGAATTATTTAAAGGTGAAACTGAATAGTCCACATCAGCTAAAAGACTTTTTATGGAGAAATCTATACCCACCACGGGTTCAATACTGAATTTAGGTCCTAATGCCAAAAATTTGGAAATATCATTAGGAATAACTGTGTTCGAAAGATTTTTTATCCAATTATCTTTAGATTTTAATTTATTTTGTAAGAAAGTATTAGAAAGTGAATTTATTTTATGGATATTTGTATTTTTTGTTTTATGGAAAATTTTATTATATGTTCTCAGTTGAGAACCAGAAAATTCTAAAAAAACAGCTTCATTAGTAAGTGAGATGATATCTCGTTTGAGCAGAGTCAATTGGTTTTCCAATTTTGAAATAAGTTTATGATTAATTGAAATTTCTAAGTTAAGAAGTTTGTGTCCTAACCTGTTACAGAATTTACTGGATTGGTTGCTGAAATTTATATCTTGTCTCAACAGAAGGTCATCTACTTGTATAGTAGCATGTGAAATATGGTTAGGAAGTAATCCTATTGAACGGCATTTAAGAAGGAAGCATCTCCGATTATACTCTTTTGCAAGTTTGATCTTGATTCTGGACCAGTTCTTCATCTTCACCACTGTGGGGACTCCATGTGTAGCTCGAATTTGTTGGAAAAAACCCATACCTAGAGTTTAGTAGAAGGGTAGTCTTTGCTGACTAGTTAGGATACAATTCCTAACTAGTCAGCAAAGACTACCCTTCTACTATATATATATATATATATATATATAGAATTGAAAATATCTTGAGGTTGCAGTCTGATGATATTGGATTTAAAGAAGAAAACTCTTTGTCATCTTGCCAAGCTTTCGGAAATGTTTATTTCCTTCCTCAGGACAGCTACAAAAGGACAATTTAATAAATGGAGAAAAAATATTGAATCTACTTACATAACTTGAGTTAAAATAGAAATTAGCATCCAAAAAGGAATGTTGTATATATAAATATTAGACAGATAAAATTTTAAATGAATGTCAATCAACTTCAAAAATGATGAGAAACAATCAAGTAACTCTACTGGGTATATCAGCATTACTATAATGTTTCAACTTATATCTGTTCAGTTTTAAAATATAAGTGTAAATTTTACTCAAATTATTGAAATCAGTTTTTTTATTTAGGCTGTTACTCTCTTCATAAATTTGTAACATTTCTAAAAATGTCCTTTCAAAAATGTTGTTTTCTATTCCAAGTACACTAACATTATCAAAACTCATTCGATGGTCAAATTGATTAACATGTTGAGCCAATGCACATGAATTCATATTTCTTTTACAATCACTTTTATGTGATGTTATTCTACCTTTCAAGAGTCTAGATGTTTGTCCAATGTATACTTTATTACAATCGTTACAAGGAATTTTATAAACAACATTATAATTTTGGGTTGTTTCTAGAGGAGTTTTTAATTTTGAAAAAAGTTTACTAATGGTCTTGATGTTTTTCTGTCCAATTTTGATATTAGTTTCTTTAATAACATTAATCAATTTAGGTGTTAATTCTTTAATGTGTGGTAATGATCGGTATTTTGTAATTGATTGAGAATATTCTGGAGAAACATCTAATATTGCCTGAGATGTTCTCCTTTCATTGAAAAGTAATTTGTTTACCAAATTTTTTGAATTTGAATTTTAAATATTTTTTCTCCATTTATTGAATTGTCCTTTTGTAGTTGTCCTGAGGAAGGAAATCCCCGGCCTTTTCTCATCATAGCGTTTTTTTATTATTATTATTATTATTATTATTATTATTATTATTATTATTATTATTATTATTATTATTATTATTATTATTATTATTATTATCTGATTTGAATTAAAATTCTCCAGTCGGACCCTGTCTCCGATGCTCCGATACATTCGGAGGGCGCGCTGGCAACATCATTACCCCAATAACCACTCCCCAAACTATGGAGTAAGCAGCTATTAGGTCCGGGAATCGTGTGCCCTGAGAAGACGTAATGAACCAAGTATGACAGCCTTCTGCATTCTTCCGGCTATGATTTCTGACATCTTTCTACATGCCGGTATGATTTTTAAGTTCGAGAGTAATGAATCCATCACACCGCCAAGGGACCCTATTATCAGAACAACCATTTTTACAGAATGGTCTGGATAGAGCCTGCGGAGTTCGAAGAGTAAATCTCGATATTTCGTCCGTTTCTCCTCCTCCTTTCGGACGATATTCGTTTCGCCAGGAGCCGAAAACTCAATGACGAATATCGTCTTACTTTCATGGTCGAGGAGTACTACATCAGGCTTATTGGCCTGTATTTGCCTGAGGGTGGGAAATGAGTAGTTCCAGTAGATCCGGCACTTCTCATTCTCCACCACGGACTCAATATCCCCCGGAGCGTAAGGCAACACTGGTGTCTCGTCTATACCGTACGAGTGTCGTAGGTGGTAATATAACACTCGTAGAGCCGCGTTATGTCTGTGGATATAGGCTGAGACCGCATATGCTGGACATGCTGACAGCAAATGCATAATGGTCTCAGGCGCCTGACGGCAGGCCCTGCATCTAATATCAGGGACCTCTATACCCATCACGTGGCTTCGGTAGACCAAGGTGTTGAAGACACCATCTTGGCAGGCCATTATGAATCCCTCGTTCTCCGACTTCAGCCCACTTGACCTAAGGAAGGCGTAGGTCAAGTTCTTGGATAAGCCAAGGACTTCAACGTTTCTGAAGAAGCCCCCATGCAAAGGCTAATCCCTATGCAGCTGCAGAAGAGCTGCATTTTCTGCGGCCTTTACATGGGCTTTTTGCCGAACGGGTGCCAACTCTGTGACAGAGTTCGGATCACGCCGTTTGGTGTCGAAACTGAGACCGAGTTCATCAGCCACACGGGCTGCTGCCTTAAAGAGGAACGTTCCAATCCCAGCGTTTTCATGGTCACGGACCATGCAGAGAAGGGGGTCCAAACTCCTGATTACTTTACATGCTCCATCCAATACCATTCTGTTGTAAAGACACTCCAAACTCAAAAGTCCTCGTCCTCCTTGTTGTCGGTGGAGATATAACCGAGGAACGGACGATTTGGGATGCAAGCTCCTGTATAGGTGCATCATCCTGCGAGTCTTTACGTCGAGTTGTAGCAGCTTCTCCTGAGTCCACTTCATTACTCCGAAGGAGTAGAGTAAGATCGGAACGGCAAGCATATTTGTGGCAGCAACTTTGTTCTTTCCCGACAGTTCTGATGACCAGATCTGTCGGAGTTTGTGCTGATACTTGCCGCGGAGAGAGTTTTTGACAGTTATAATTTCTTGAGAGTGGTGTTGTTCCACTCCCAAGTAGGTATACGTCTCTCCGGCACCCAGATGACGTAGGATGCTTCCGTCTATGAGCTGGACGTCTTCTCCGTAATCGTCGCATCGTCCTCTTTTGAGATGAACATTTGTCGATCCCAAACTCCATGCCGATGGCCTGCGTATACTCCTCCACCACCCTCAAAGACTGACGTGGGTCCTTTTCACCTGAGGCATAAAGCTTAAGATCATCTATGTAGAATAGATGAGTCACCTTATGCCTCCGGTTGCTGGGGGTGCCGCAGTAGTATCTACGTGTTTTTCTGAGGGCAACGGACAATGGCAATAGTGAGATGCAAAAGAGAAGGGGGCTGAGAGAATGTCCATGAAACACCCCCCTTCTGAAGACAACCTGATCTGTTTGGACTCTAGCTTGACCTGATGTTATAGTAAAGCGAGTCCTCCAGAGTGGCATCAGTTGTTCAGTGCATCTCACTATTTGATCGGGTATCGCAAGGCATCGAAGAACGTGCATGATTAGCTTATGCGATGTTGTGTCAAATGCCTTGCGATGGTCGATCCAGGCCATCGAAAGGTTACGCTTATACTGCGTAATACATCTATCGATGAGCAGATTCTCCTTCCATCCAGCGATCCCTTTCTTTGACCCTCTTTGCTCATATATCTGTTCCTACACGTGTTCCACTGCGGTGAGTATTCGCATGTACAAAATGCGGGTGAACATCTTATAACATGCGTTCAGGCATGTTATCGGCCTGTAGTTTTTCGGTTCCGACAAATCTCCCGTTTTTGGGATCAGCACGGTTCGCCCCTCGACAAACCAACCGGGAATCTGCTGCTCACCATTCAACCATGAGTTGAAAACTCTGGCCAAATGTTGGTGGGTGCTGGACCTGGTGCAGCTGAGTTCTTCGAGCCCTCAAGGGCTCGTCGAACTTCTTCCGGGGTTATCGGGTCGCGCAGTTCATTGAGATCTGGCTGTTGAAGCCTTCCGCAGAATGCTTCAAACTGCGCTAGGGCTGGAGTGTCTACATTCAGTGGTTGCGGATGTTCATAAATATCCTTCCAGAAGGCTTCTATTATTATTATTATTATTATTATTCTTATTATTATTATTATTATTATTATTATTATTATTATTATTATTATTATTATTATTATTATTATTATTATTATTATTATTATTATTATTATTATTATTATTATTATTATTATTATTATTATTATTATTATTATTATTATCATTATCATTATCATTATTATTATTATTATTATTATTATTATTATTATTATTATTATTATTATTATTATTATTATTATTATTATTATTATTTTTGCAATAGTAGAGATTACCGATATAGGTCTATAGTTTTTGGTCAAGTATTTTGGGCCGGATTTATGAATCGGTTTGATAAGGGCTCTTTTGAATTGTTTTGGGCAAATACCAGATAAAAAAATATTACTAATTATGTATTAAATCTGTTCGGATACATCGTCGGCTATTCCTTTCAGTATTTCAGATGTTATTCCATCAAACCCAGGAGATTTATTATTTTTCGAATTCATTATAAGTTCATGTTCATACTTAGCATCTGTTGGTGTCAAGAAAACAGTGTGATTTTCAATATTTCTGGCTGGTTTATAATTTGTTCCTTTTATTTTGTTTGTTTGTTAGTTCAGCCCCCGCATTCGTGAAGTAATCTACAAATGCGTTCAATATTTCTATGTTTTCAATCAGAGTTTTCTCATTCCTTATGATTTCTTTCAAAACCCCAGATTGTTTTTTAGAGTGTGTGAGTTCATTTACAATATTCCAGATATTTTTATTTATTATTTTGGATTTTAGATATCTTATTTTTGTAATGCTGACTTTTGGCAGTTTTAATTAACATATTTAATTGATTTCTGTAATTGGTGAATTTTCTCGTGATTTAGTTTTACTTTGTTTTTGCTTTTTTTCATGGCTCCCAATATGTTCTCACGGAAAATATCTGTTAATGTATTCACATCGGTAATTTGAGAGAAGGTTTCCCACTCTAAATTTTTTTCGACAATTTTTAATTTATTGTAATCTATTTTTTCAATATATTTTTGTTTGTTTTCATTATCTCGACTTTTATTTTCTTTGAGATTCAGATTGAGAATGATAGGATAGTGATGTGTAACAGGGGATCTCAGTATAAATGGTTTGAGGTTATCTTCCACTTTTTTTGGTTTTGGTGAAGCAATGATCAAGGCAGCTCTTGCTGTTGCCCTGAGCCATTGTATATTCATTTGTAGCTGACCTAAAATGATATTCACTCATTGAGTTGAGATAATTTTCACTGTGCTCGTTTACAGATTTTAGGTCAATAAAAACATCATAAAAACATCATAATCGAAGAGTTTTTTTGATTTAAGTTCTAAATACGATGATAAGGAATTCAAAAATATTTCTACATCAGTTGAAGGTGACCTGTATATAGATGTGAGATGAAATTTATGGTTTTCATATAAAAACTCACTGACAAAACTTTTATCTCTCCTATATATTCGATTGTGAAGTTGAAATTTATAGTATCTTTTATAAGCATCAGAACACCATCATTTTTAATTAACTTTCCTTTGTTATAAACTATGTTGTATCCTTTCATTTTGTATAAATCAGGATTATATATTTGAAATGTTTCCGTTAAAACAATAATTTCAAATTTGGTTTTCAACAAATTTAGAATGGCCTCTAGTCGATCAATTTTTTTTGTATACTCCTAATGTTTGTATGAATGAATAATATTAAGCTGATTAGTATTTATCTCAATATGACTGTCTAGTCAGTCACATCAGTTATTATGGTATTTATAGGAAAGTAGTCATAATCACGGATATATGGATCCATTTTTCTACTACTAGAACTACAAATAAATGCTTTCAGTTTCGGAATATAATAATGACAATGCAATTATAGGATCATACAAAAGTAAGTTGGTAATAAACAAAATAACCTATTTTGAGTTCATTTTTTTAGAGTTCCTCGGGTTTGCCTGAATGGTGCTGCTTTCTTTGGAGTTTCGCTGGAATATGATTTTGTTTTTGGTTTGGCAATTCTTTCTAGTTCTTCCTTCTTTTATGTTGATTGATATTGAATTGCAACTGTTCAAGTATTTTTTGATCTTCCTCCTCAATTTCTCTTGGTGAAGGTGTTGTTGATGCGCTGTTTGACTTATGAGCTGCAGGGGATATGAAAACTTCGTCAGAGGTGTCTTTGTGCCAGTTTTGGACTTCGGTTGCAGTATATGCTTCCCCTTCTATTATTAATGTTTCTCCTCTAATATTCGCCTTTTTCTGGGATCTTCTGGCGTTTATAAACCTTCTGATAGGATTTTTCTGGACCTCAGCTCGTCTTGGGCCAAGTCGTGCGTGAGTCTTTTATTTTTCTCTCTCAGTTTATAGCTATTTTTCAAAAGTTCTTGTTTTTTCAAGTTTGATATTAGTGATATCAGTATTGGCCTGTTTGGTCTATTTTTATTCCCCTATCTAAAATTATTATTGAAATCTCTAATTTCGAAATCAGTGATAAACTTGACACACTTTTCTGTGAGCACTTGTTGCGTCTCTAACTTTCTTTCAGTCTTTTCTCCGTATTGTTTAGCTGAATTTTGAGTTTATGGTTTTCTTCTTCAAGTACATTTACTTTTTCTCTCAGATTTTCTATTTCTCTCTCGTCGCAGTATAGTAGGAATTTGTTGTTTCATCAATCTTCTGTATTTTTCTAGACAAGTTTTCGTTCACTTTTTTTACCAGAAGAAACACATCTCGTAAATTAATTTCACTAACATTTATTGACATTCTGTGAGAGTCGATGAGTGCAGTGGGTTCACGCCTTTTCGAGCAAGTTGAAAAAATTTGTCAGTGTTTACCTTTCTAGAATTCCAACTGGTGGAATATCACTTATTTTTCATTTGAAACAATAAACTCCATAAGTAGACTATGGGAACACTATCACAATACTTGGCGGGATAAGCACAATATTTCAAAAAGTATGTGTAACTGAGATTATACAACTTTAACTGAGTCTGAATTTACACATATGGGCACACATATTTCTCGTATCCGAGAAAACATTCTCCGCCTGGACTTGAAATGTCCGGCACTTTGAAAATGAGCCAATCCATCTAACCAGGTCTCGAGGGAAGCCGAGGATGTCCATCTTGTAGAGCAGGCCTTCGTGCCCAACACGGTCGAAGGCCTTTGCTACGTCGAGAAGCAACAGGTGAACGAAGGGTTTTCTATTCAACTCGGTGATGGATTCTTCCACCATTCTCGAAGCCTGCAGCTCAGTGGAGTGACCACGGTTAAACCCAAACTATTCATTGGGCAGAACTTTCCTGTCAATCGCCTCATCGTTGATTCTTTCAAGAACGACTCGCTCAGCAAGTTTTCCCACCGAGCACAAAAGACTTATGGGACGATGATTCTGCGGGAACATCGAGTCTTGACTGCTCTTCGGAATCATGATGACGATGGCATGTTTCCACCTGCTGGGAAAGTGCCCAAAGGGCAAGAATTTTTTTATAATGTTCATCAGGAAAATGATCTGACTGTCCAGGAGCATCTTCAGAATCACGTTGGAAATTGAAAACTCTTGATATGCGCCTTAAGCTCTTCCTTAAAGGTAGGCCGAATACTCCTGACCCTTCGCTTCACAAACTCATCTCGGTCTTCATCGTCCTTCTTGCTCGTATTGGGGACGAACTGACGCTCCATCGTATTTGCAAAGGCAACGGCTTTGTCGACTGAGGTGTAATACATTCCGCGCTCGCAATGAATTAGTGGAAGTTCATCCTTCCGATTCTTTTGCCTTTTGACAAGGCGCTGAAGCTTCTTGTCTCCAGGCAATGAAACATGAAAGCGTCTCGTTCCACCTTCCATTCCTGTAATCCAGTATCGCGTTTTCAACTTCATTAGCCTTCAGGCTAGCTCTTACCCTATCTCCAGGGAACAGTGTCCTCTAATAAACCCTTCTAAGTCTATTTCTCTCCCGGGTTAGATCTTTGATCTTACGGAAAAACTCGTTATAAGACCTCAAAGGACCCTGCTCACTGGTCGTGCAGGCCTCAAGTGCGTTATTCACCGCTAGTTCGAAATATGCCACAGCCTCTTCCTATTCGGCAGAGGTTCGGAGCTCCTCAGGTGCAACATATACCCCTTCAAGGACAGCAGTGAAGGTCTCCCAGTTTGTTGAATTTCTCAGTCCCCGGGGGACTGGATCATCACCCAGCCATAAAACAACTAGATTATGATCTGATAACAACTCGGAAAGGCGGTGGATCTCCAAAGTCCAAGGGAAAGTCCTGGCCAGCGCAATATCAAGTACATCAAGTCTAAAACGACCATAATGTATCGGCTCGTCAGGACTCACAACATGATAATTATGCCTGTCCAAGTGTGCCAGAGCGCCATCCCATTTCGTTTTGATACCCGGCTCCAATACGTGTGTTTGGCGTTCAGATCCCCAGCGATGATCGTCGTAATGTTGGATTCCATCAGCACAGAATCCAGAATATAATCCTGTATCAAATTGAGCAGGGGATTATAAGCAGAAATTACCATATGGAGACCCCTGCTCGTCTCAATCTCGACTTCCACCACTTCCATACCATTGTTCTGATCGCGGAAAATGCCATATTGTGTGGCGCGAAGAAAGCGCTTCACCAGGATGGCAAAACCCCTTCCCCCCGCCCAATTCGGTCTTCGCGGAAGACTCGATGATTGGGTATAGAAACGGGCTCATTATTGCGAAGGTTTTCTTGAAGAAGCATGGCGTCGACGTTATGCCGCACCATGAAATCTTCTAGTTTCAATTTCTTATCTCTGAAACCGTTACAGTTACGAAAGATGAGCTTCAAGGAGCTGAGCCTTGTTTGGGGAACTACCATTCACTTGGCGACAGGAATAACGGCTGTGTTGGGCACAAACATATGTTGTAACCCTGGAAACTGAGCAAAAAGTTTCTTCATCAGGGACAAGACAGCGAAGATGTCTTAAGCACCCTTGGACTCTGCTGGGGCTGGGTTCACCCTAGGCTTTCCGCCCAGAGCTGCTGCAAATGAAGTCCCCACATGGATAGTGCCGGAAACAACTGGTCGCGTGACGCCTGTCTGGCCGGCACCAGTTGCCTATCCGTCCCTCTGGTGAAGCCACTCTTGGGTTTCGGGAAACTGGGACATTCCTGATATCTGGCCGTGTGTTGACCCCCACAGTGTAGTATTTTGCATGCTCTGTGAGCGGATTGGCGCACTCACAAGTCAAATGATTGCCTGCGCATTTGACGCATGATGGAACTGCCATGCAGTTTCTCTGGGCGTACCCGAAACGCTGGCACCTGTGGCGTTGTCCGACCGAACCCGTGGGTCGTTGTGGTTCCGCCGAGATTTTGACGTTTAATACATCAATTATCTGATAAATGTCCCTTTCACTCTTTGGCACCAGAATGTGTACCAGGGGCATCAGACGTTTATGCCTGTTGTATGGGCGTGCCACCGTCTTAGGGTGTAAACCTTTTTCAGCAGGTCATCCTCTATATCTACACACTTCATGAATTCTTATACACCCCGTAGGATGACCCTTAGTTGCTTTTCCTCTGGAAAATTGAAAGTATGGTGAGGAATTTGCCCCTCAACTAGTAAAAAATGAGAAACTGCACGGTAATCGTTCACGGTGGCGGGCTGGATTTTCATGCCATCCTATATATTTTTCGCCTTTGTGAAAGCGATTCGTCTTTCGGCACACTTCTTATTCACCACGATCCAGCAGTCATTCTGCCTTATGGTG
The DNA here is from genome assembly GCA_944452925.2 of Chrysolina oricalcia. Lineage (NCBI taxonomy): Eukaryota > Metazoa > Arthropoda > Insecta > Coleoptera > Chrysomelidae > Chrysolina > Chrysolina oricalcia. Next base: position 35,316,342 of record OX101812.2, read on the forward strand.
ATAGGGGAAATTAACTCTTTTTTTGGAGATATCTGAATATCATTATTATTATTATCGTCAATGGAAACAGGCCCTTTGCTGGTGGAAACAACTGAGGGTGGTCTGCAACCTGCCTCGACAATTTTCCTTGCGTCTCCGTTATCATTATTGGTTGCAACTGGTGCAATAATACGGTTAGCTCCATCATCGATAGGAGTTTCCATCTCGGACTTGAAAGAACTTATCGGAAAGTTTTCTTGGTTGCACTTTTGGGACGATTCTGAAGCGAGTTATGCCAGTGGAACTGAGGATGCCCAATTGCTTCGTGGGTTCGAAGTTCATCGTATTCCCGCAGCCAGTCAGTTGTTCCCATGCCTAGTGCTGGGGTGATTCGACACAAAGGATGTTGCCTCACCAACGGCTGGTTGTCCTTAGCTAGTGGGCAAGGGCGAAGTAAATATGTGGCACCTCTGCAGAAGCTGGATAATGAGCGTATGTGGAAATATGTAACATCCCGTTACATAAAAGTCTCGTAAAGGAGCATCCTGGAATCCCTACAATGAGTTGGAAACTTTATACCATCTACAAGTTTGGACAGCCGGGAGCAGAACTGAATATTTTTGATATTCTTTTAATTTTTTTTTTAATCATACTTCTCTTCTTTTTAGGATGATCTCTTTTTATAACCACAGTCATTTGCACTTGGACGGTTAGATTTCTCGAAAACCAGTCGGTTCTCGAATATTATTCGAACTGTCCAGTCTTATAGGGTGATAATGAGTCATACGTGTTCACAAGTTGTTTTCAACAGCGGTCAGGTCCGATTTCAGGAGAATAATTGTTACAATATTATTTTGAATGTTTTGACTAATTAGGTACATCTTTTATTTGTGTAGAATGTGACTTTATCAAAATTTCGAAAACACATAATGTTTCATGACTGTTCGTATATTAAAAGAATGTCACCGTAGGACTGGTACCTAAATATTCTACCTGAAATTTACTTGGCATAGTAGGATGTATACAGTACGATGCAAATGTATGGAATAAATTCATTGTTTCTGAACATAAACATATTTTGGAAAATTTCTCGAACACGTCGATTTTCTTTTCCGATTGGCCAATTTCTAAACCCCACCCAAAATATATAGGTTTATCCGCATTCGAGTAAAAATGAGTGTAGTGAAATTTTTAAATGGGACACCCAGTGTATTTTTCCATATTTGGTTAGAGATCGTCATTACAAATCCGGTTATACAAAGTCTGATGGGATTAGGTCCAACGGCTGCGGAGATATGGGCAAAAAACTTCTCCATAAGCTCAATGAGTGCGACAGAGACTTTTGACCTTCCGAATCGTGTGGAGTCTCTCAGTCATACTCATTGGACATACGAGGAAGTTTTTTGCCCATATCTCCGCATCCGTTCGACATAATCCCATCAAATCTGTTATCACAGGATTTGTAATGAAGACCCCTAACCAAATATGGAAAAATACAATGGGTCCCATTTAAAAATATCACTAAAGTAAGTTCTACTCGATTGCGGATAACCCTATATATTTAGGGTGGGATTCAAAAATTGTCCAATCGGAAAAGAAAATCGACGTATTCGAGGAATTTTCCAAAATATGTTTATATTCAGAAATAATCAATTTATTCCATACATTTGCATCGTACTGTATATGGCTCCAAGGAGGACGACAATGCACTATTTTCAATGTTCATTGTATTTGAATGAAAGCTTGTTTTATCTGTAAGTTTTCATCAGTTTTCAATTTCATCGTAATTTGCATCAAGTCTTTTTTTCGCGAAATCTCAAGTCGATTAGATACGTGGGCCCAATTTCGTTTACAAAAATAGGCAAATAGAAACTGAAACTCATACTGAAAAATATTTTGAACACTTGCATGCATTTTGATTGCGTGTAATCCATTTTTTCTATTAGAATTGGTTCTGGAGCATGTACTACATATCCACTGTTTATATTATTCGAGCTACCTCGTCGCATGCTCTCATACGTCACTATGACGCGTCAGAGCTGATTCATTCTGATTTGGTAGGGCTGATTAAGGACTATTTGTTGCACAGAAATTGAAGATTCAATAAGTAGAAGTAAATACAATTAGTTTCAAAATGTATATATAGTCGGTTATCACTTCCGACTAATTTTATTAGTAAAACTTCGAGTATAGCATAGTTTTGGTGAAGTTGGCAGACATTTCCCAAATTATTAGAGTCAGTCCCACGACCTCAATTTTGACGTCACGGTGGAGGAGACAGACCTAGAACCTACTCAAATCTCCCAGCAAACTTACTGATTTTTCTCTACATGACAAAGAATTCTGAATTCACTTCTGTCATTATTTCTTCACACCAAAGCGGAAATATTGGAGCTGAAACGGCAGAGCGGAGCATTCCCGCGTTGGTTTGAGGAAACCTTTGGTTTATGATTTAAATCACACCATCAGCGTCTGTACCAAGCAATAGACTTGAATATTGTGTCCACTTAGATATTTTTTCAAGAAAAGTTAGTATGTACAATACATCCTATTTAATTTTGGTATAAAAATGGTCAAAAGATTAATTATCGTAAGCTTACATGGCTTAAGTTTGCTAAGCTGTAGATGTACATTAAAATTATATAACAAAAATGTTTATTTCTTCAAAAAACTTAGAGAAAATTCTGCGATAGCAAAGGTTGACTTACAGAAAATATTTTTTATCTTCGAAATAATAATTGAAAATATTATCTTATTTGCGAATCAAACTTCATTTAAATTGCACCCTTGCGAAGCCGGAGAGTGCTATTCAACAAATTGATTCATTTTCTCATTATTTTTATTGATTCCAATACTTGTTTTGAGTGACATGTGTATTAGTTTCATTCCGCATGACAGTCTTTCGAATCATTCCAAATGTGGTGGCGGTCTAATTAAATAGCGAAATGCTTGTGATTGTCGTATATGATTATTGTTTTTCTTGTAATGAATCTGATTCCAGTAGAATCTAACGGGTAGTAGCAATTGTCCAAATACACCGTTTACATAATATCAAGTAGGTGATTTGGGGAATTTCTATGAATATTCTGCACCTACTTTCAATTCTCATAAACCCTCTTCGTTAGTTTTTAATGTCCTCGCGAAGTGGAACACGTAGTGAGTTTCAACACTTTTGTGTATTTCAATCCAAGTATTCAAATGAACAATATATTAAATTGTTGTTGATTGATATTTGGGCTTTTGGCCAAGGTAGTAGAAAAAATTCGACTCAAAACAAAGAATTCGAAAATCGCTCGTATTGCAAAAAGAACTAAACGACGCGGACGACACACAACTTTATATACTATTCGAGAAAGGTAACCTGGTTGAAGCGTGCGACCAAATTAACACAGACTCACAAACTCTGTGTGACATATCGAACAAATTGTGTCCGACTATTAATCCAACTAAGTCTTATCCTTTGTTGTTTGGCAGGAAGTAGTTCGAAAAAACAATATTGCAGATTTGAAGATTTACGTTGATGACAAACAACTTGTTCTGAGAAAATGCGAGAGAAATCTAGGGCTTTTGATTGATACAAATTTAAAGTTTGGCCAATATATACTCGTATCTTCTGCTATAAGAAAAGCGTTCTGTTTTTTTAAAGTAATTTATTTCAATAGGCATGTTCTTACGACCAAGTGTGAAATCATACCATGTGATTCCCTCGTATTGTCATAACTCAATTACGGTGATTCCATTTATGCTCCTGCTATTCTTCAGTCAGATAGGCGCCGGGTGTAGTTGATTCAGAATTATTGTGCTCGATATATGTATGACTTCGTAGACGTGATAGAATATCTGAAGCTATAAGTGATGGTGGTTAAATATGGAGAAGAGGAGGATCCATCACTTTGCTATATTGTGTCATTAAATTTTGGCGACTAACAGCCGGATGCATAGTCAATTCCAGCGACTCGCCAGAGTTTCGCCGCTCGCTACAGAAGAACTATAATGCACAGTCGAGCACCAATAAAGTGGTACATCGCCAGCGTTTCGCAAAAAAGTGACTTATCGCGTAGTTGTCAGTCACTTTTTTGGAGCTCGACTGTGCATTTCAATCCTTGTGTAGCGAACGGCAAAACTATGGCGAGTCGCTGGCGATTGACTATGCATACGGCTGTAAGACTCCTGCTAACCTCCACAACAAGATCAAATATCGTTCGGATGTGCATGAAGTGAATGTTCGTTTTAGAAATACTATTTTAATTCCTAGGCACACAACTACAATGTATAAATCATCTTTTTCATTTAATGTTGCGAAAATATTTAATTCCAATCCAGATGATATGAGGAATTTCAAAACATCCTTATTTGAGAAAAAATTTAAACTTGCATCACATGTGATACGAGGTACTGGTGATGAAACATTCACTAATTATTTTTTATTTGAATTTTCCTTTCTTTCTACAAACTATACAGGGTGTTCCAAATTAAGTCGGTACCATTACCAACTCGGTTATTAGTGATGCTACGAATTCGGTAAAATGGGCAAACTAGTAGCATTTTTAATGGCATTCTCGATGCCGAGAACAAAAAAAAATTGACAGTCGCGTTTTCAGAATAATTCATAAAATGATATTTTTTTCAATCGAACGTCCTATATTTTTTTATGCATTTCGATTCGTAATAAATTTCTCAACAACAAAGCTCATCTGACTTTTTTTCGTAAAGGTGAAAATAAGACAGTTTTATTAATAGGAAACATTTATAACAAACGGATTCTATAAAGCGCTATAAAATATCGAGTAAATGTTCAAAAACACCAGCTTCTTGTTGAACACATATTTGGGCCCTTCTATTGACACTACGTGTGGCATTCAACACAGTTCGGCCATCAATTCTATTAATTATAGTTTCAATTTTATTTTTCAGTTCATCTACATTAATATGTTTTATTTTGTACACCTCATTTTTCAGAAATCCCCAAAAATAAAAATCTAGAGGTGTCATGTCTGGTGAACGAGGGGCCACTTAACAGGACCATTTGTAGCAATCCATCTGTTTCCAAAACAGCCTCGCAGCATTCTTTTTATGCTACTGACATTATGTGCTGGTGCTCCATCCTGCTGAAAATAGATCATCTGACGAGCCTCCAGATCAATATCATCGAAAAACTCTTCCAACACTCTTGTTAATAAATAAATCTAACGGGATCCCTCCAAAGAACCATGGTAGAAAAATGGACCGATAATTCTGCCTCTAATAAACCAAAACCAACATTAATACTTAATCGTCTTTGCGGATTGTGGAGATCGACTAGAAATCGATTATGTCTACTCCGATAATGGAAATTATTTCTATCATACATCCCACGGTTTGAAAAATTAGCCTCATCGCTCCATATCCCCTTTCGGGGCGACAAATAGGTGTGTCAATAATATATGTCATGATTGATAGCATTCGGAATTTTCTTTCGTTATTCTGTTATTTTGTTTTATTACATTTGGGCCAATAAAAATATCGCATAACATGACAAAGTCAACTAGGAAGAAGATTGAGTGGGTGAGAAAACACAGAATCAGTGAAAAAAAAAACGTTGTTCATTTTCCTCCACATTCTTGATACTTAAGTAACAAAGCTATGATTACGCTCATACCAGTAGAAATAGGTAGGTGAACGCATTTCACTAAACTTTCTATTTTTTTCGATGGATTGATTGTCATCGGTCTTTTTTTGATAGTCTGTCTCCTACTCTTTCTAACTAGAATAGCCAAACAGACGTTGTGCAATTTTGTTCGGATATATCTGAAGAAAAAAGTACGATTTGTCTATTCAAAATGATGGCTTGTAAGGAATTAATTATGTTCCTTGTTTCACGATGTAATGAATTTATAATTCAGATGGATTATTGTTGACTTTCCTGAATATACCGGAGATTCATCAAACATCAAACCACAATTTTTAACATATCAACACTTTTTTCAGACATTTATTGACCATCTTATAAAAGAATATTGTTTTTTCTTAGCAATGTATACATTTATGCAACCTAAATGTTGATGTGGAGAATCATAATTTTCCAATTAGATAATACCATTATTATCATTATTTTTCGATATAAGAGGTTTCTTTGTCATATTGTTTTCCAGAATATTATTTTGTATATTATTATCTGCAAAGAAACCCAGCATCCTTTGCATGTTTGCTAGATAGAATATATACGACTTTCAATTTTTCCATCCGCGAAAACTTATTAACTTCACCCGAGATGCCTTGTTCACATCTCCTGAGAGAATACATATGAGGTGGGTCGGAACGCAATAAGTAAAACCTTGGAGAAACAAGACAATTTTATGTTTCTCAATATATTAGCGACGTCAGAATATAATACAATGTGCTGTTTTCACGTGTTTTTGAATATGTTTACACTTGATACAATGCCTGAGATATTGTTGGGCTATGATAAATTGTTTTTAGAGATATTACTACAACAGTTCTCGTCCTTCAGAAGCTCTTATTAGAAACCGAACAGATGTATTCAACATTGGGAAATAAAACCTTAGACGGCAGTATTGTTCATCATCAGAACTATTTCTTTTATTTTGTTTTCATAACTCCACAGAAAATTGTTCGGGAACTTTCCCAAATGATTACAGAGGTGGTCACGATATTCCAGTAGGTATAATTCATTTCAGAACATTATATAATTGCTGAAATTGATTCATTTGAACAGTTTTCGACGCTCTTTTTCGAAGTATCAGAACCGTAATCATCTGGGATCTTCATGGTAGGCCACATATCTTCCTGTAGAGAGTAGCATGTTCGGTATTGAATGAGTTTAAAGGAATATGGTCAATGCATTCTAGTACAAAAACGGTTACATTCGTAAAATATTTTTCTTTATAAAGCATGTTTCTCGAACGCAGTTGTAACAAACTAGTTCGTTACTCCTGTTTTTTTTTATTAAAAGCTTTTATTTAACTTTCTCTGTATGTGCGTGTTAGATGGGTGAAAATCTTGCAAGCTGAATAGAACCACTTCCTCTGTCGAGGACTTCAAGATTCCCCAGTAGAAAATCCTCTCCACCAGAGAGCGATCACGATTTCGTCCGTCACACTGACATTTTTTAATTGTCAATTACTTGCGTTTTCATGTTACTACAAAAAACTCTGTTCAGAAACGAAAAATAGAAACTTATTCTGCAATTCTGCATTCGAATCATTTCATTCACACACTTCAAATATCAAACATGGTCCATCGATCCAAATCTGAAACAGCGCATTAGAAGAAGTCATTTGCGAAATACACACCGAAACTTCAAACGAAGAAGCAACTCAGATCTTAGCAGCGTGCGCTGGGGTGAGTCGTTTCCCTGCATTCCTTTCCTTTCCTACAAATACAATATTGCGTCGACTTGTTCTTTCATACATTTATACTATTGTTTGCATTCACAATTATTAAAAAAAAATGAGTTTAGAAAGTCATAAACGTAATCGCGGCAGTATTAAATCAAAGCTAACGATATTTACGAACTTTTTAGAGAACCTGAAAAGTAAACCAGAGTTGACAGTTACAGATTCAGTACAAATTTCAGAAAGACTTTCTAAATTTGAAACGCTTCTTGATGAATTCGATCAAGTTCAAAGTTTAATTGAAAGCTTATGTGATGATTCAGATACACAGCTTTTCGAAAGAGAAACATTTACCAATAATTTCTATTCACAATTAGCTATTACAAAATCAATTCAAGACACAAAAAAGGCGGAAGAGATGGCATCTGTCAGCTTGTTATCATCAGTCACTAGCCAAAATTTGAATTCAATCAAACTTCCAACAATACAGCTCCCCACATTCGATGGGTCTTATCAGCACTGGCTAGAGTTCCGTGATACATTCGAATCTTTAATACATGAAAACGTCAGCATCAGCGATATTCAGAAGTTTCATTATCTGCGAGCTTCCTTAGAAGGTGGCGCGGTTCAGGTTATTCAGTCTCTCGATTTTTCAGCTAATAATTATGCAGTGGCGTGGAAAACTCTTCATGAGCGATACGATAATAAACGATTACTTGTGCACAATCATGTCAAATCTCTTTTTAACTTATATCATATTGGCAGAGAATCGGGTGAAAAATTGCGAAAGCTTTTAGATACTGTTTCCAAAAATCTGAGAGCCCTTGAACAGCTCAAACAACCTACAAGCCAGTGGGACACCCTCATAGTTTATCTCATTACGACAAAATTGGATACAGTGACAGTTCGTGAGTGGGAAAAATACAGGGTGGACAAAGACGTACCGACCTTAAAAGACTTACAGACATTTTTAAAATCGCGGGCCGACTTTCTTGAAACCTTAGAAGCGAATCAAAGCGAAAAACCATTTGATAAAAAATTCTCAAAGGTTAATACTAGAGGATTTCTTGTAACGAATTCTGAAAACAAACCAAAATGCGTATTCTGCAAAGGGGAACATTACAGTCAATATTGTGAGGATTTTTTGAAGCTTTCGGTTGCTGAAAAAATTGAAAGCATAAAAGAAAACAAACTATGTACAAACTGCCTTAGACCCGGCCACTATAATAAAACTTGCCGATGTTCAAACTGTAAAAAATGCAATGAAAAACATCATACATTAATTCATGTTGAAATAATAAAAATTATGAGTCAACGTCATATTCCAATGATATTCAATCATCCTCAAATAATGCTCTTTCATATTCTTTATCTGCAAATAAATCATATTCTTCTGTATTGTTGTCAACAGCGTTAGTTGACATCATAGACAAAAACTTGAAATCACACACAATTAGAGTGTTACTTGATTCAGGGTCAGAATCAAGCTTCATTCGAGAAGACACATGCAAACGTTTAAATTTATCCATTTCCCCAATCAGTCTCGGAGTATGCGGTCTCAATCGGACAGTTTCACACATAAAATCAAGATGCGAAGTAAATGTACAAGCAAAACACATTCCGTTCATCACAAAGGTTCATTGTTATGTACTTCCAGAAATTACTGGAAAAATTCCAGATTCGAATATAATCAACTATAAGCGTTTAAATATTCCTAAAACTATCAAGCTTGCTGATCCATATTTTCATGAACCAAATACAGTTGACATGCTAATAGGCGCGGATCTATTTTATTCTTTAATGTGAATCGGTCAAATATCTTTAGGTTCTGATAATCCTATTCTACAAAAAACTAAGTTTGGTTGGGTCATATCCGGACCAATTAGTAAATCAACACAAAAGCACGTCTCATGCAATTTTTCTCATAATATAGATATTCAAACTCAGCTTGCCCGTTTTTGGGAAATCGAAGAAATCTCCATTGAAAAACCTTTATCAGAAGAAGAAAAATTATGTGAGGAACATTTTTCAAAAAATACAAAACGGAAAGCCGACGGCAGATTCGTAGTAAAAATCCCATTCAAAAAATCTCTTAATCGTCTAAAAATGCAAGCTAAAAAACGATTCATTTCACTGGAAAGAAAATTAAACACAAATTCCGTTCTTAAAACTCTACATTGCAATTTTATCTCAGAATATAAGGAGATGTCAATTGTTGTTACAAAAGGTTGTTTCAAATTGAGTAAATTCTATTCTTATGAACCGAAAGTACTAAAATACGTGCTCAACTCAAAACATAACTTTACCGTGGTAGATTTTGGTATAAATGAAAACGCAAAAATGTTGGGCTTAGCATGGATACCCACATCAGATATATTCGAAATACAAACGCCAAATAACGAAACCATTACAAAGCGCAAAATCCTTTCGTGCATTTTCCAGATTTTTTATCCCCTCGTACTAATCAGTCCTGTCACGACAATATCGAAAATCATCGTGCAAAAACTCTGGTTTAATAAGGTGGATTGGGATGAGACCCTTTCCTCAGATTTACAATCAACCTGGACAGAGTTCAAATCTGAACTACCACTTTTCAATGAGTTGAAAATCAATAGGCGCGTCATTTGTCAGGATCCCAGACTTATAGAAATGCACGGCTTCTGTGATTCCTCTCAAAATGCCTACGGTGGTTGCATATATATACGATCCATTGACTCTGATGGCAATATTCATGTCCACTTGTTATGCTCAAAGGCAAAGGTAGCTCCATTGAAAATTGTTTCACTTCCAAAGTTAGAATTATCTGGAGCTCTAACTCTTGCAAGACTAGCAGATAAGGTTACGAAATCGTTCGAAACAAAATTAGACAGAAGAGTTTTTTGGACAGACTCCTCAATAGTTTTAGGTTGGCTCAAAACGCCACCTAATCAATTGAAAATCTTCGTTGCGAATCGTGTTGCAGAGATACAAGAAAAAACGAGCCTTGACTCTTGGCATCACATTCCTGGTACCGATAATCCTGCAGATTTATTATCCAGAGGAGTTAAATCAAATAAAATGATCTCACTTTCATGTTGGTGGCACGGCCCTTCCTGGTTGAAGGAAGATGAATGCCAATGGCCAAAGGCAAAATCAGTTACATTTCAAGAGTTACCGGAATTGAAGAAAAACACGCATTCATTCCATACAATGAAAAAATCCCAACTAATACAATTTGGAAATTTTTCAAATTTGAACAGGCTTGAAAGAAGCGCGGCTTATGTTATCAGATTTATAAACAATATATCAAAGAAGCGTGATAAACAATCTCAATCAATTACTCTTAACGAACTTAAAACTGCACGTATTCTCTTAATTAAATTGTCCCAAAGCGAGTCATTTCCCGATGAGTGCGAAAGGCTAAAAAATAAGAAGAAAATAAATTCAACTAGTAAAATTCTCAGCCTCAACCCATTTTTAGATGAAGGAGGTATAATTAGATTTGGGGGTAGAATATCAAATTCTTCATACTCCTTTCAGAAAAAACATCCTTTCATACTTTCTCACAAACACCACTTCACAAAACTATTATTCAGTCACGAGCATAAAAAGCTGTTGCATTCTGGTCCTCAACAATTATTATATTCAACTAGGGAACAGTTCTGGTCAACTTCTGGTCGCTCATTAGCGAAACATATCGTACATCAGTGCATAATGTGCTTCCGAAATAAACCTAAATCCATACAACCCTTAATGGGTAATTTACCCCTCGAAAGACTGGAACCTCATCCCCCATTTTACATTTCTGGGGTTGATTACGCAGGCCCCTTCATAGTAAAAGATAGAAGAGGCCGAGGTTGTAAGTTGTCAAAGACTTACATGTGCTTATTCATATGCTTTGTAACTAAGGCTATCCATCTTGAGTTAGTCTCAAACCTGACGAAAGATGCATTTATTCTAGCACTTCGTCGGTTTGTTTCCAGGCGAGGAAAACCTCACAAGATATATTCAGACAATGGCAAAAATTTTGTCTCAGCCAAGTCTGAACTCAATGAGCTGGGTGATTTCATTCAGAAAAACGAAAACGAGCTGACTAATGCTTTTTCTTTAGAAGAAATTGATTGGAAATTCATTCCACCATATTCTCCACATTTCGGTGGTCTTTGGGAGGCTGGTGTAAAATCAACCAAACATCACTTAAAGCGAACGATGGGAAAAGCCCATTTAACTTTTGAAGAACTTTACTCATTAATCACTCAAGTCGAAGCAATAGTAAATTCACGACCTCTCACCCCCCTCTCATCCGATCCTACAGACTTCCTTCCTTTAACCCCAGCGCACTTCCTAATTGGAAGACCACTAACGGCTGTTGCAAATCCTGATCTCAGAGATATTCCGGAAAATAGACTTTCTTCCTACCAAAGGCTGCAGCAAGTTATTCGCCATTTCTGGGAGAGGTGGAGCAAAGAATTCATTTCCGAAACACAGCAGAGAGTGAAATGGAAAAAATCGCAAGGATCGCTGACAGAAGGTACCCTTGTGCTCATCAAAGAAATTAATCAACCCCCTATGGTTTGGAAGCTAGGGAGAATTGAATGTTTGCACCCGGCAAGGATGGTATTAACCGTGTAGCGTCCATACGAACTTCCACAGGATTAGTTAGGAGGTCCTTTGCAAGAATATGCCCACTTCCTTTAGAAGACGTTGAAAGCCGATCCTTTCAAGGCGGGGGCCATGTCGAGGACTTCAAGATTCCCCAGTAGAAAATCCTCTCCACCAGAGAGCAATCACGATTTCGTCCGTCACACTGACATTTTTTAATTGTCAATTACTTGTTTTCATGTTACTACAAAAAACTCTGTTCAGAAACGAAAAATAGAAACTTATTCTGCAATTCTGCATTCGAATCAATTCATTCACACACTTCAAATATCAAACATCCTCTTATCTTATGGAATTGAAATTCCGCGTGTTGGTTCAGATCCGATAACAATACATTAATGTCGAAGAAATTGCCCACCAAAAGCTAGATAGAGAACGCGTAGATTTTCGGAAGTTCTCTTGACGCATTTGTACGTAGAAAATTACAGAGTAAAAAAAGTAGGTAGGGGGGCTTGCACACCCCCTTTTTTTCTCAAATAAAGTTGGAATATTCGCAAAATTCATATTGGAAATATCCGTAAAAATTGTGAAAAATATCTGTCTGTCGAATATTGTTTTTGAAAAAAATGCCACCCTCCTGTTTCCTCTCAAATGCTAGATAGAGAACGCAAAGGAATTCGGAAAATGTTTCAACAGTTTCAGACATGGAAAATTATAATGAAAAAAAAATGATCAAGGTGCTCGCTCACCTTTCCTGTAACCAAAAAAATTAGGAAAACTCGCGGAATAGAATTCGACATAATCTGTAAAAATAGTGAAAATTATCTGACTATTGAATAATACAGTTTAAAAAAAAAACCCTCTTCCCGCCTCAAAAGCTAGATAGAGAACGCGAAGGAATTCGGAAAAAGGACCCCGCAAACTCCTTATGGAATTTGGGTCCCTGTGGATTTTTTTGAATTTTTGGTATGATTTAGTTCATTTAATTCTCAACCAATGTTACCATTATGCCAACCCAAAAAAATTAATAGTTTTGCAGCTAGGGGGCGTTGAAATCAGCCCTTGCGCAGACTAGACTATTTATTTTTGAACCCGGTACCAATATTTTCACTTGTTTCATTATTGCTAATCTTGCACAATATTGTGCTGATTTATAAAAAAAATTCTTATCCCCTCCCCTTTGTCCCCCAACTCCTATTACGAAACGCAAAGAAAATATTTTCCAAGTGCCTTTAAATGAATCGTCGAATGTTTAAATATGCTTAAATAAGGGAAATAGCTATTTTTTATGATTATCCCCCCACCCCCCAAATGACACAAAACGAAAAAATGTCGGTGGATTTTTCTGAAATTTTGAAATGATGCAGTTCAAGTTATTTTGAATAGAAATAAAATGGGTGACAAACCCCAAAAATGAATAGTTTTGATGCTAGGGGGCGTTGAAATCATACCTTGCTCAGAATAGACTATTATAGGCGGAAATAATAGCTCTACGTATTTTAGTTTAGATTATGCTGATCAACTGTGTAATTCTTTATGAATTGAAGATCTCAAACCTCCCCCCTAACCCCTACCCCTATTTTAAAACACGAAAAAAATTAATTCCCTACTACTTTTAAATGCTTTATCAAGATAAATGTTTTAATCAGCTCAAATTGAGGAAATCGTACAGTTGTTTAGTTTCACCTTTTCCTCTCTTCGGAAAAATATTGGTGGAGTTCGCTGACTTCTTAGTAAGGCGTAGTTCATGTTTTTTGAATATCAATTAATTGGGAGAATGTCTTGAAAATAAATAAAAATTAGACATCTACAATTTGAATTTGAGGTGGTGCCTGAATAATTTTTTTTCGTGTTCTGAAATAGGGGTTGGGGGTAAGGGGAGGTTTTAGATTTTCAATTTATAAAAATTTACACAATTGTTCTGCATAAAATAAAACAAAAATACGTCTATTCTGAGCAAGGTATGATTTGGACGCCCCTAGCATCAAAACTAATAATTTTTGGGGCTTGTCACCCGATTTATTTCAATTCAAAATAATTTGAACTGCATCATATCAAAAATTCAGAAAAATCCACCAAAATTTTTTCGTTTTGTGTCATTTGGGGGTGGGGGATAATCATAAAAAACTGCTATTTCCCTTATTTAGGCATATTTGAACATTTGACGATACATTTGAAGGCACTCGAGAAATATTTTTTTTACGTTTCGTAATAGGAGTTGGGGGAAAAAGGGGAGGGGGTAAGATTTTTTTTTCAAAAAGAGCTCAATATTGTGCAACATTAGCAACAATGAAACATGTGACAATATTGTAAAACGGGTTCAAAAATAAATAGTCTAATCTGCGCAAGGGGTCATTTAAACGCCCCCTAGCAGCAAAACTGTTAATTTTTTAGGGTTGGCGCAATGGTAACATTGGTTGAGAATTACATGGACTACATCATACCAAAAATTCAAAAAAATCCACCAGGACCCAAATTCCATAAGGAGTTTGCGGGGCCCTTTAAGACGGTTCCGTACATGCAAAATTACGACAAAACATATGTTAGCTGGTAGGCTCGCTCCCTCCCTCTTCTAAAAAAATTGCTAAAACTTGCGGAAAAAAAAACGGAAGAATCCTTAAAATATCTAAGTATAATTTTTTTAATAATTTTTTTTTTTTACTTTTAATTTATTTTATTATCACAGATAAGAACACATACATCGACCTACATCAATAACATAATATTACATCTCGATTATATACAGTTTTTCTTACTTACTATAATATGGTTACTTTGGTATAAATAATCAATGATGATTTTCAGAACATTAGGATTTTGTTACTGAATTTTTCTGATCTTATCCTGTAATATCTATCATACTCAATCATTATCTTGTATTCATATAAGTTGCCTTTTCTTTTTGAATTGAAATATATCAGGGATTCACAGAACCAAATCCATGCATTCAGATCACTTTGAGGTTCAACCTGCACTGTAAACATTTCGTTCATCAATACATTTTTCATCCAGAACCAGACATCTTTAGCAAGCCCACATTCTTCAAGTCTGTGATTTATGTCGTAAATACGTTTGCATTTTCCACAATTATTGGTTGCTGTTAGTTTGTGTTTATGTAATTTCTTCTGTACTGGATGAATATCATTGAGAGTCTTTAAAGTTGCCGCTCTCCAATCAGTGCAGATATATTTATTTAAACAGTTTTCCCAAATTTTTGACCAATTTTTGTTTGGAAATTTTTCCCCGATACGTGAGGTGCTGCTTCCAAATTCAATAAGGATCTGGACACTTTTTTTTGTTGTTCTCGAGATTGCTATCCTGATTTCTTCTTTTGAAATACACTTCACTAATTCCTGACCTTTCAAGGTATCTACTTTTTCACTTAAATGTTAAAAAATTGTTATTGTTATTTGTTAAAATTGTTATTTCCGTCAACCGATTGCACCCCTACGCGCAACCCTCGTAAGTCTTCGAGAGACTTGTGTGAGCTAGGAAAGACCTTTTAACGTGTGATGCCATGCACGAGACCGATGACCATGCGAGGCTTTGAACCCTCGACCCTTCGCTCCAAAGCCGAACGCTCTACCAGCACGGCCACCACGGCCCATTGCCAACAAACATCGTATTTCTCGGTTTTCGCCATTTTGGAATGTGAATTTTTTTGAGTATGTATTATAGGCCTGTATAAGCATATTGCTTGTGGAATCAACTTTGTTATTTTTTTTATCGTACGGAAATTCAATGTGTTGTTGGCTGTATCCTTTTTTAATTTTCATGACATTATTCAATATTAGTCTATCACTATCGGAGTATTGATGTTTATCATTACACATTTCTTTCAGACGTTTTTCTTTAGCTAAAAATATGATGTTTTTCATTTCTCGAATTTCTTCATGAACATTCTTCCTCGCATTTAATTTTATATTCAACTCATACAGTGTGTTATTATAGAATCTCATAAGCTCATTGTGTTCCCGGTTTTTTTGAATTTCTTTGTTTCTCAATAATTTTTTTACTCTAGGTTTGAAAACGAAATTTCCTATATCAGATCTGTAAAGATGATGTGATTTCATGTTTACTAGCTCGATTTTGAACGAGTCCATTATGTTTGGATCATTCAATGTTGAGCTTTTACATTTCCAATGGCCCCATCCATGTATTGCGTGTGTTATTGGATTTGCTTTGCTGTAAAATATTATGGATCTATGGCCAGAAAATGCCACTGGAATACATTTTATAGTGGTAATATTAATCTGTTCGCCCTGTGTTATATTATAAGCTCTATCTATACGTGTGACATAATGGGCTCGAATGTATGTGAATTCAACATAGTTTCTGTGAATGGTTTCCCATATATCTATTTGTTTTAGTTGTGTGATTATACTTTTCAAAAAGTTTGATATTTTGGCTGTATTCTTACAATCTTTGTTTCTAATTATACAGTAGAATTTGAGAGGTATTTAATCTGAAATGTGTAGTCAAATCATTCAAGAAACAACTGTTTCTTTGGTTTTGGTACTGCGTCCCTGATGGTGAATAAATGTTGATGTCTATTGTTGCAAAAGTGACTCTGCCATTGGGACTGAGTAAAATATTATCTACCTTCAAATTTTTTCTATACATTATGCCTGTTCCGCGTTCTGCTTCCCCTTCATTCAGTATATAATTGTAGTTCTGTAATATATCTATTGTGTCACAGTTCAATTCTTGCAAGAACAATATGTCTATATCGTGTTTGATAATATATTCTTTTAGTAGTTTCTGTTTTACTTCATTTTTTAAACCATTGATGTTGATCGATGCTATTGTTCGTAAGATGTTGAATGTTATTGTTAGGATATTGTTGGACTTACTCTTAATAATTAATTTCACATTACTACTCATCACTACTCACTACACACTACATCACTACTCTTCATGTTTATATCACCACTCGATGTTGTTTTCTTCTTTTCTCTTTCAGTTGTTGTTTGGTTCCCTTGTAGGTTTTTTTTTCAATTTTTGGAATTTTCTTGTTCGCTTCCGATTCGGAGCTTCCTTTTACTCACACCACTTCTTGCTTACCTCATATTTATAGTGTTTTTCCTAATGAGGCCTCTTTTATATCACTGGAATCACTGTCAGTGGATTTTTCCTTATTTTATTCTACAATTTCGTTTTCTTGAACTTCTGCTCCTGTATCTAGAATAATAATTTCTTTTTCTATTTCTTTCACTAGTCCACCTCTTCGCTCGTTTCCGGTTTGGTCGCATACCATGCAGGTTCTGATCTGGTTGGCATAGGTGATGAGGTTGTCTCATAAATTGTCACGTACAAGGGAACCATTACCTTCATTGTCATTCATACTGTCCTAATAGCAGATTCTACCGGGAATATGTCTACATGGCCTGAGTATTTTTCGTTGATAATGTTTCTCACTCTTCCATATGACGAAAGTTTGGCCTTGATCTTCTGATATGACTATATCAAATTCTTGTCCTTCCTCGACCCTGTATTTGACGACACAATTAGTGTCTTCAAACAAACGGACCGTCGAGTTGACGGTTATTTGCGAGATCACTCCTATGTAAATCTTGAAATGGATGTTATCGAATTGGATCGATTGTTAAGTTTAGGATATCTCGAATCCATCTATGAAGATGTACATCCGTGGGTTTCTTTCTTACATTTTTAGACCAAAGCAATGGTTTTTGTCCATTTTTATAGCCATTCTATCGCACTGTAAATATATTTGCCTTCACACCGATTCACGTATTTACTGAACGGACGCTACAGCAGTACTGCCGTATCGAATAATATAGTTTCGAAAAATGTCATTTCCCTATCTAGATTGAGAATGCGTAGGAAATTAGAATATTTCTTGTCTGTTTCGGACGATGAAAATTAAGACGAAAAAAAATATTGGTCAGGGTGCTCAGACAGACCCCCCCAACGTAGCGAAAACTCATATTATGGTCACGGTACTGCTGAACGAAGAATGTTGCCAATTATATCATGCTGGGCTTGCACAGTACACAAAATGCATGGTTGTACTAACTGTTGACCATGCCGTTGTCTATCTTGGTCCAAAGCTCTTCGGTGCTGGCGAAGCATATGTGGCTTTAAGTAGGGTCAAGTCACTGGAAGATGTCCCCATTGAGGAACTAGATTGTAGTAAGTTAAAAAGCAAGTGACTGTGCACCTGTGAATTCAATTCAAAATAAGAAATACATAGATACTTCTGGAGACAAGCTTTTATATCATTTAAATTTTTCTTAATCTCACAAAATGATGGGTTTGATTCAATTTAAAATTTATTTTCTTCTTTTTAGTGCATTTTAATGAAAGCTCTCTGAAAAGCTTTTTTTTATACATTATGTTCTGGTTACCACTGGAAATAAAAAATTTGTAATGTTCAAAGAACACCGTGAGGCAAACAAGGTAGGAATTCGTATTCCTCATGAATTTCTGCAGGCTGTATGCCTCAGGAAACTCCTAAAGCAGTGAGTTCCAAATATTTGCGTTCGTTGTAAGAACTGTCCAACATAAATAGGTCCCCAACGTGTCTGCGGTGATCCAGAGAAGTGAGCGAGATTGTAAGGGAACCAACAACGACGAGTCGAATGACGCTGTTTTGAGCAGAATCTGATTCATTGTGTGTTCAGCAACTGCACTCCATATATGGAAACAGTATTCCAAGATAGCTAGGATCTGTGCCTTATAAATCATCAGTTGACGGGAAGTGAAATAGCTCTCAGCACGAAACAGACAACAAATGGTTTTCTCATGAAAGAGTAGGTACTGATGATGGTAATACCAAGAATTGAAATAGAGAACTTCATACATAATTACGTTGGCCACACTAAGAACAGACAAGAGAAAATAGTTCTGTTCGTATTGAATTCTACCAAGTTGTTGGATCCCCACTCTACAATATAAGAAAGGTCCATAATGAAATCGTTCGTATTTTCGTATTCCTTTACCGTTAATTTTGGTTCAACGGCAGATATCGGAGCTTAGGCATGGAAAGCAGTTTGAGAGGGACCCGTTAGAAAACTCAACTGGTTTTTATCGTATCTTGGCATCTTGGTATCTTGGCATCTTTCGAGGATTCTATCGTTTCCTTTCACAAGTTTTTAGATTCAACATTTTTCGATTTGGTCTCAGGGCCCTGATTTTTGTACCATCAATGGAATGCTGCCTGCTTGAAGGCGACATCTCTGGCAGAGTTTTTGCTGAACAAGGGTTCATCTATCCAATTCATAGATGACTATTCACAAATCATACATATTGAAATAAACAATTATAAAATAAATGATACAATTAAATTAGGTAAATCTGGAACATATCCCCCCTCAGTAATTGAGTTTCATAAACAAAATTACTCAAAATGTCTCTTATTTTCTAACATCCAGTACACAGAGTTTCGACACTGGACGTCGCAATTGACTACCATGCGCCGTGATAATGTCGACAATTCTGACTTTTCCGTCTTTAGCTGGATAAAGCTTGATCATTTTTCCATTGGTCCAAATGTTCCTTGGGCCGTTGGGGTTTACTATCAAAACTATATCGCCTATTTCGACTGCTTCTTGATCATTATGCAAGTTTTTTCGGTTAACTAAGAATGTTAAATATGCTTTTTCACCTCTGCGAAAAAAGTTTGGTGATTTTATGGGCAGCTTCCCATTTAGATAGGAGATTCACATTTTGTACGTCTATGTCTGCACATGGCAAAGCTGTATAGAAAGGTCCAATCAGGAAATTACTTGGTATCAGTGCTTCTTGGTCATCGGGATCTATTGGTACATGAGTCAGTGGTCTGGAGTCAAATATATTTTCTATCTCAGTGTAAACTGTTCTCAAAACATGCTCCTGGGGTTATTTTGACCTCAACACTTCCTTGATAATCTTGTTCACCGATTGTATGAGTCTTTCCCAAGATCCTTCCATATTCGGAGCATACGCAGCACTCCAAATCCATTTGACAGACTTCAAAGAACAAAATTTCATGATTTCAGATTGATTGAGCCTCTGTATATTTTCGGAAAGTTCTTGATCTGCTCCCTTGCAATATTTTTCGTTGTCCTCTTCTACATCCAAATTGTCGGAAAATATGAATAAATCCGTCTGTACTCAGGTCATTTGCAATTTCTAGATGTATTGCTCTGGTAACCATGCAAGTGAATATTACCCCATATATTTTGACATGACTTCTATTGATGGTCACTTCAATTGGTCCAAAATAATCCAAGCCACTTTTTATGAAAGGCCTTATAGTCGGCTCCAAACGGCAAACCGGAAGTTGTCCCATGAGAGGAACTGTTGGCATCGATGACCTATTTTTACATTTCTGGCAATTCGCCCAACAACTCCGTACAGCTTGTCTCATTCGGAGTATCCAAAATTTTTGCCGTAAGTTGTTCACGACAATATCTTGTCCATGACGGTTGACTTCTTCAGGGTCTAAAATAATTGGATAATTCAAGTCTTTGTTGAAGTGGGAATTGTTCAGTCTTTGCTTCAAACGTATGAGTTTCTCTCTGGTGTTAAAATTGCAGTTGGAAGTGTACAATCTACTAGATACCGGTATTTGCTGATTCCTCAATAAAATCGATACTTCTTCCACAAATGAGTCACTTTGACTTTTTCTGTAAAGTGTATTTTCAGCTCGTCTTATTTCGTCAGTGTCAAGTTCAACATGTTTTTCTTGAGGGTTTCTGCAATTTCCAATGAATCTTCTCATCCATGCAGTTGCTCTTAAAAGTTTTGTCCATTTCGAAAATCTTTCTGGTAGCGATATCTCCAAACACTCCCTGGTGCTATCAACAAATACAAATTCAGCCCGTTCTTCTATATCCTTAGTCTCTTGTATTTGTTGTAAATTCTGAATTTTTCCTATATTTGCTCAGCCACATTCTGTTTGGATCCAACGAATCTGCATCACAGGAATTTGTCAATTCTTGAATCTCTCCAAGACGTTGAGCAACAAATACTTTGAAACGACGTGCTTCTGAACGTATCCAGTACAGGACAGTTTTGGAATTGGTCCAATGAAAAGTTTCAGAAATGTTCGAGTCCAAGTTGTTTCTCAAATTATTTCCTAGTCTTGCTCATATAAGGGCCGCTTGGAGGTCAAGCCTCGGAATGGATATGGGTTTCAAAGGTGCAACCTCAGTTTTGGCATTCAGAAAGAAAATTTTCACATCATCCTGATATTCCTATCGAAGATAAGCAAACTGGCTTATGCTTTTTCAGAGGCGTCACTGAATATATGTAGTTGATTCACACTATTTTTTCTATCCATTGAACAGTACTGCCTTGAAATTTTGAAAATAAAGATAATTCGTAAGTTTTCAATATAAATTTTCTATGTTTTTTTCAAAATATCAGTGATTTCGTCATCCCATCCTATTTTGCTTCTCCATATGTCTTGTAGCAAAATTTTGCCTTGTATCATAAAATTTGCCAGAAATCCGAGGGGGTCAAAAACAGACATTACAACCCTTTTGGTTGGTCGTCTTGTATTGTTCAAAATGTCTTTGTCGATTTTGTGGAATTTAGTTTGGAAGCAGAAAATTCCTCTTTCTGGATTCCACCAAACTCCCAAAATCCGTTCTGTCGTTGTGTCTATATTGTTTTCCAAACATTCCATCGATTCTGCTAATGAATTTTGATCCAAGTCTTGAAGAACACTCTAAACATTCGCCATCCAGTTGCAGATTATGAATCCTTCCTGTTTGTGTACATGATTAACTTCATTTATCAAGTTTTTCGCGTCTTTCTCAGTATCTGTTGTGCCAAGGTAAGTCATCCATGTAGTGATGGTCAATAATAGCTTTGGCAGCATTGGGGAACTGTGTTGCGAAATCTTGTGCATTTTGATTCTTTGCTTCTAGAGCTGAATATGGTCCACAGGTGGAGCCAAAGAATACAACATTGATATCATAGATGTCAGGTTTTTTCAGTCTATCCTTCGGTCACTGAATCCTAGATGGCTTTGGCCTTCTTACGGGTATGGCCAATGGGTGGAGTCTAAATAGTTCCAATGTTCTAAAAACACCACGAAAATTAGGTCGGATGTTTGAACTAGCGACACATGTCAAAAGTCAATTTTTATGTCATTATTGTCATTGCCGTCATTGGTAATGTTCTCAAAAATGACAAAAATAATTTTAGTAGATTCACAGAAAAGAAAGCAGATTGTCCCATGTCCCAATATCTTCTGATGAGCCCTGCTGTCACTGATCAAACTTAGGAATAAGTTGGTTACTTTTTTTACTCATACAAATATTCCTACCTTCTGGAATTGAAGTACCTATTGTGCAGTAAAAACCTGCAAGAATACGGACAAAATTCATAAATTATATTGTATTCTCAGAGGTGAGTTCAAAATCATTTTGTTTATAAATTGTTAATTAGTAGATTGAAGAATACTTTTTTCCTTTTTCCTCACTAAAGACAAATACAGTTATATTTTCATTCAAACTTTTTTTTTCAGGATTGAAAGAGGAAACCTTGAGAAAGAAATGGCTATCAATAGTATCAATATTGAGTAACTTAGTGTAAAATTGTGACCGAAATCAGGACTACAACTAAATTAAAAAATGAACTTAAGAAATGTATACTTGACAGATGACTTCAATTCCTATATAATATATCAATGTTTCACCTTTGACTGTTTTTGCTTTGATATGACTCATTCACAAATGATTATCTCATCACTCCTTTTCTAATAATTGTTTGATTTCTCCATCAATTTTATTTCATATGAATTGCTGTTAAACAATTCATGTGAAAATGTAATTCCTCTCTAAACAGAAACGTTTCTTGGTATCAATAAATGAAGTGTGTGCAGTATAAGTATAAAAATTTTCGTGTTCACTAGGACTGACGAATTTTATCTGAATTGTTCAGATTATCAACCCATTTTATCAATTTTCAGATTCATTTTGGAACGAAAGACCCAAAAATGGTCATTGAAAAAAGTAGCCAATTCTAATAAGCACCTAGAATGGAAAAGGTGTAAATTGCAAAAATGGAACATTTTCTTTCGAACAATTTTAAAAATTCTACATTGACGTTTTCTTGAGAAAATTGGTTAGACTATAATATAAAAGATACTGTTAGTATACTGGTAATCTATTCAGAACAGCTGTTTCATTGAAGTGAATGGCTATATTTTCTTGTTTCAATCATACCATATGAAGGTCATAATTCACTATCTCAAGAAACTTCTTATTTATGATAGGAATACAAAAAACAATTCATTAGGCATATAAAGGAATTTTCATAATCATACAAACGAGAATGTACAAAAATGTAAGATTATAAATAGATGAGTCAGAAATGCAGTATTTCAATCATGTCAATATTTTTTGGATGTTTTGTAATACCTATATGTCTGATAGGTATTAATTTTTGCCTCAAGTTTTTTGCATAAGCTTGATTTCATCTGAGAGGCTTTCAGCAAATATATTTGACATGTGTTATGTTCACGAATGCTAGGCACTTCTGTAAGATTCAAATTTGATAATCGGTTTTATTTGGTTTTTTAAATCAGCGGTACCTCAAATTGATACCCAATTTTGAAAATTTGTATTGATCAAACAAGTATTGACTAAGAGGTATTGGGAGGATGGAGAAGTTTCAGTGTTTTCGTAAAGGGTTTGAAACTCTGTGGATATATTAAATCAATCACTGGCAACTTCTACACATCATTCTGAAAACAACACTAGGTTCTACAATTCTAAAAGAAACTCTTGTGTCTGCAGCAGAGATGGTCGACGGCTGAATCTCCATGTTTCCTAATGGCTGGTGGTCGGGCCACAGAATATCGGGGCCGTGTCAGGAAGTTGACGCTATTTTGTAACTCGAGTCAATTGTACACCTGACAATTTCGGTCCATAAAGAAAAATTGAATTGATATGTTTCTATTGAAATTGAAAATGATATGCATAATTTACTTATTTGACATTCTGATATTTCTGACTTACAAAAGAAACATAACCCAACTTTTTTTTCAAAATTATCGATTCTCTCTCTCTCTCTCTCTTATAACCCTTGCTTCCTAATTTGCGCTCTTGTGGGTTATTTGGAACATTGGAACTATTTGAAGAGATTGGAACTATCAGACTCCACCCATTGGCCATACCCGTAAGAAGGCCAAAGCCTTCTAGGATTCAGTGACCCTAGTCTATCCATTCCACGAAATAATATACGCTGTGCTGAACGATCTTCTTTTCTTACTCCTACTTGCAGAAATATTTCTTTGATATCTGCCGTAAAAGCAATGTTTTCAATACGAAAATTCAATACAATGGTCTGAAGAGAATTGAAAAGTCAGGTCCAGTCAAAAGACAGTCGTTCAGACTCAACCCATTTGATTTAGAAGAAGCATCGAACACATTTCTCAGTTTGTTCGGTTTGTTAGCGTTTATTATGCCAAAGTGAGGTAAATACCATAACCTTCTAGAATTTTCCTCAGTGTCGTCAGATGTCGTCATTTTTATGATACAGCCTTTTTTCTCCATATCGAACATTTTATCACAATACATCTTTCCATAGATGGAATCTTTATCCATCTTCCTCTCAGTGAACACCAGTCTTTTCAAAGCATTCTTTTTACTCTCCGATAGAATTGAGTTGACATTTTTCCACAGAAGACCTGTTTCAAATTTATTTACCTTCCTTACCATTGTCGTATCCACAATCGTTTGAGCTCGTACATGTTCCTTGGACATTACTCGGGTTTGATTATCGAACGAATCCAGTTTCCATTGTTCTTTGACTAAGTCGTGTAATATTTCCAAATCATCCTTGACTATCGTGTCTATGTGACATACCGAGTGTGTGTAGCTAGCCTCATGGGAAACTTTGTAGTTACCATGAAGTACCCATCCGAGTAAAGTCTTACTCATCGCTGGACCATTCCAATGCCCGTTGATTACTTGTCGACTAACCAATAAGGGCCAATTGTCTTGTCCTATTAGAATCTTGGGTTCAGCCTGAGTCATAGAAGTCGTTCTATTGTCAATATAGGGGTATTCACGTGATACTTCTTCAATATTTATAGTTTGCCTAGATAAAGCAAGTCCTTTTATCGTTCTTACGTGTCGTAAATAATAGCTTTTGTTATGATTTGTACTAGAACGAATCCTGAAACTTACCACTCTGGAATCTTCTTGTTCATTTACCTGATTATTGGTCCACTGTAAATATAACGATTGCTGGGGTCCGCTAAGACTCAACTTGTCAGCCAAATCTTGATCAATCAAACTAACAGTATATGCATCGTCTAATAACGCATAAGTATTCATTGAATCATTCACATTTGAAATAACAACCGGTATAATTTTTAGGAAAACTTTTTTATTCGTCAATATATAGCAGTTATTTTCAACGGGTAATTCATGTTAGGTAGATGGACGTTGTTCAGTACTATCAACTATTTTATGATGCAAAAGTTCATGATGGAGTTTATTGCAACCATCTATATCACATATATTTTTCTTTCTACAGTCTTTAATGCTATGATGAGGTAAAAGACTTGAAAACTACATTTTATTAGAAGTTATGAATGACCACCTCTCATCACTAGAAAATTATATAAATTTTGGACAAACACTTAAATGATGAATTTCATTGAAGCAACATACATACGGTAGGTACTTTTTTCACTTTATCTGGTAGAAGAAATATAATATGTTCAGGACGCCCAAAAACGATTCTCCAGGAGGCTCATTACTTTGTCAACATTTTGTGGTAAAATTAATAAAGACTGGACAACCTTTTTTGTGTTTCCCTTCAAGCATTTTTGCAGTATACACTGATTTTCCTCATTAGAGTAACCACAAACAGCTGTCGAGCTCCTAAATTGAAACATAAAATTTGGCCAATCAGTGGGGTCTCCACTGATTATGGATAAATCTTTCAGAATAGCCAAATTTAATTACTTATTG
Organism: Chrysolina oricalcia; assembly: GCA_944452925.2. NCBI lineage: Eukaryota > Metazoa > Arthropoda > Insecta > Coleoptera > Chrysomelidae > Chrysolina > Chrysolina oricalcia. The sequence continues at coordinate 35,342,176 of OX101812.2, forward strand.
ATACTGTTTTACAGTATAACATCACTTCAAAATACAACATGTGAATTTATAGGTAATATTGAAATATTAAGAAAACTTGGAGCTGATAATAGAACTCAATAACAAAGTACCTAATATGGTTAAATGAGACAAATATAGAAGACCAGTTGTGGGTATCGTTAAGCTAAATTAAATGTGTAAATTATTGGAATGAAAGTTATTCTGTATAATTTTCAGTTTTCAATTATTGCACGAGTCTCGTATCGATCGAATTATTTTGTAAACAGTTTTATTCCTCTCTTGAATCTGGGTTTGGAAGTCTCAATTTTCAATTCTCCAGGAAGTACATTGAATGCTCTTGGAGCTAGAACCCTGTAAAAGTTTTGGCCAATTGTTTGATGCGAATGGTATTGAAAAGTTATCATTTTGTCTCATCGTATACGTACGTATGAGATGGTTTACCAAGTTTATTTTCATTGAAGAACTTTGTCGTGGTTATACTAATGAAGAATAATTGTCTTAGATCAAACATATTCTACTCTTCATAAAGAGCGTCTCTTGAATACCTATCATTTCTGAAGAAAAATCATTCTCAAAAAGTATTTTTGGATCACTTCAAGATGTTTGAGATGAGTTTTAGGAACTCCTTCCCATCCGATAATTCAGTAGTTCAAATGAGATTCCACTAGACTCTTATATAATATATAATTTTTAGTTATTTTGTATCGAAAATTCCTGAAAGTTTTTTTAATCTCTATAAAATGCATCTGAGTTTTTTTACCAGATTGTCTATAAGAGAGTTCCATTCAGGATATCTATCAATCACGATTCCAAAGTATTTTATTTTTTCTGCTGCGAGTATAATGAAGTTTTCATCGACTACAATTTGACTGGAGTGTGAAAGACCTGTTTTGTTGCTACAAAAAGGTGAATAGACTTTTTTTTTCTCAAGTTTATTGGAAGCAGTCTATGGCTTAGCCATTTTGCAATGTGAAGAAAGTTTTTTTCTATTTTATTTTTCAGATTCTGCCAGGTCTCGTCTTCATAGATAATGACAGTGTCATCAGCAAAACTTATCATTTCACGATCTTCCTTTGTGGGGAAGAGATTGTTCATATATATTATGAATAGAATTGGCCCCAAAACCGTGCCTTGAGGTGCACCGCATGTAATAAGTTTTTCTTCACTGGTGTGGTTTTGTGTTTTAACTCGTTGTGTTCTCTCAGTTAGGTATGACCTCATGAGACTATGGGCTGTACCACGTACAGCCACATCTTCCAAGACTTCTATGAGGACGGAGTGATCGAGAATGTCAAATCTATGAAAACTTCTATCGTTGACTACTCTGCATCAGTAAGACGATATATTTTTGTTTTTAACACACGATTTCTCTTCTCCTAAACCAAATTGTGATACCGAGAGAATGTTGTGTTTTTTAATAAATGATTTTTTTTTCATGATTTTTTCATTCATTTTCCCAAAGTAAGATATCAACGCAATAGGGCAATAATTTGACATTTCGGTTTTATTGCAAGTTTTGTATATCGGTATGAGTGTAGATATTTTAAGTATAGAAGAAAAGATGAGAATCTCGAATGACCTATACACAGGGTCTTTCTTAAGAACGTGTAGAAAATTTAGGAGCGTGTTGCTGACATCAAAATAAGAAGAAAAATTCTCATAAACATATGACCGCAAGTTATTCGTTTCGGAGATACAGAGTGTCAAAGTTTAATTCTCATTTTTATTTTTTGTGAATAATTTTGTCAATAATTTTGATATTTGGGTAAAGTTTGGTATCTGGAAATATTTATTATTAAGTTTGTGTAAAAAATATATTCTTGAAAGAGGTCACTGCGAGCAACTGTTTTCGAGTTATTAAGATTTGAAATAATCGGTGCAAGTGATTTTGAATGAAAAGATTTTTAAAATTCAAAATAAATTCAATTAGAAGTTAGTTTTTTCACAATTACCATAAAATTTGATTTTGTCATTGAAAAATCATCCCAGATGCCAAACTTTACTCGAATATCACAAGTATTTTGGAATTCATTCACAACAAACAAATATAAGAATTAAACTTTGACACTCTGTATCTAAGAAACGAATAACTTGCGGAAATGTGTTTATGAGAACTTCTTTCTTATTTCGACGTAAGCAACGTGCTCCTGAAGTTTCTACACGTACTTAAGAAACACCCTGTATATGAAGAAGAGGAGAAGTGATGTAGTCTGTAATCACTTATTCTTTATTTGTCATATATTCAACTTCAATATCGATTGTTGGAAAAAGATAAAGTGATGCGTTATTAGTTCTCTGTTTTTCTTTATATCCGTTAACATTTTCATTTTTTTTTTGCCAATTCTGGTCCGACATTGGTGTGATGAACATTAACATCATTTAATATGTCTGATGGGTCCTTTGATACGTTTCCATCATTCAATTTCATACAGTTTATATCAATTATATCTGTCGAAATGGGACTTGAGATTATTTCATTCACGGTTTCCCATAATACCTTTGAATTCTCTTTGTTGACTCGAATCTTATTTTTATAAAAATCTATTCTTGTCTATATATGAGTTTGTCCAGAACTTCTTTATATTTTGTGTACTCTAATTGGAGTGTTTTATTATTCAGATCTTTTTTTAATTTATGATACATTATATTTTTTCTTTTCATTTGTCGATTTTACTAATGATTTGGTTATTCAATTTTCACGTTTTTTCTCATTCCTTTGATTTCTATAAATTTGGTTGACAACTCCACAGTATTCTGTGCAGGACCTTTGATCTTTTTGGTGGCCTCTTGGGGATCTTGTGCTCCACAAACTCCGTCCTATTTCACCAGTTCCATATTTTTTACTAATATTTTTCCATTCACAATTTTATAGTACTCCGAATGATCTCCGTGAATGTGTTCTAGCTTTTTTGTTCCAGGAGAAACAATTTGAAGAAGGATCGTGAAGTGACCTGTTATGCAAGTTTGTATCGTCATTGTAGGCTGATAAAATTATACAGGAATTAATTTCCAGCAAGCTTAAAATCGTTTTAATACCTCTGTTACGTCCTAAATGCGTGTGATCTGAGTTTGCACCATCCCCGGTGGCGAGCTTAACTTTTGGTAGTCAAAAACCGCCAAATTTTTGCGCTTTTTTAGTTTTTTGCTTGTAACTGAAAACGGTGCGTCGGATGAAAAATGACATTCCATTCAATAATACTGAGGACTAAATTCTGTGTTGAATGACATCTGGAAACATCAAACTCGGTTTAGTGGTATAGCCGAAATCGAATGTTAAATTCGAAGAAAATTTCGTAGTTCAGTGCAAACTTACATTTTGTGGCTTTCCAAAATGACATATCTTGAATACAGACACTCTTATTGAAAATCAATGAAAAATGAGTTATAGAGAATGAAATTTCACGTTTCATTTATACCCCAGTTATTGAAATCAGTCATTCAAAATTTTATTATCAAACAAACAATATAGTTCCACAAACGAAACCAAATGTTGTAATTTACAATTGACTGAAATGGAAAATTGGAATTAATAGTCAAATATGACTCATGTGTCGTATCAGTACGTCAGCCGTCCCTCGCCATTAGCATTGTTTGTTGGTTTGTTAGCTACAAGTGAACCTAATAAAGGCGTGTTAACCCATTTAGGACGGACCGATTCGCGCGCTTCCGTGTAGAACGGCACTGGGAAGCTAATGGCGAGGAACGTCTGACGTACTGGTACGACAATTGACCTTGGCGCGCAAAAGCAGTTTACCGGCCGCCTGTGATCTCATTTTTCCTATTTGTGAATCACAACATTTGGTTTCGTTTGTAAAACTATATTGATTGTTTCCAATTCAATAAAACGCCTTTATTCAGTAGCCTAAAACCTGTACGACAGCCGTACTGTTACTAAATCTTGTATCGATTACTGTACACGTACGGCGTCATTCCGTGTAAGAAAACATCTCTGTCGTGTATGTACGGTGGTGGTATGGGTTTGAAGTGCAGTAGCGTAGTATATGTATAGCACCCGATCAGTGAAAATCTAAATGTTCTGAATAACGTACATCATCCATCTGGAGCTATTTCATAGAGTGTAGTAGTATATATACGTCTTCCGCCCCAAATGGTCTCGTCTAATGTTTCAATAATTTTTTTGTAATTCTCGCACAAAATCATGCTTCTAACACAAACACTCATAACGTTAGTCGTTCACGACCAATGTTCTACCCTTTCTACTTCCAACGTCCAAAGAGTTTCGCATAGCAGAAGACACTATTGCAAGAGCTTTCTGTAGATTGCCAAATAGCAGAATTTAATTTTGATTCAGACAGATGGGTCACTTGCAGACAAGGATCGAAGTTTTGGCTCTCATCAATGCGAGGGTAGACTAATACAAAGATCAATACGTATGGCTATTTGAAAACTGTATTCTAATGCTGATCGTGATCGTGGTCTAGGCCGCTTTAAAACTGTCTGCATTGATCTATTCGTGCACTGATGAGAGGCAAAACCTTGAATCTAGTGTACTCTGCGATAATTAACATTGCACACGTATCTGTTTGATATTATTCAATACCCGTCGTAATACTAGCCTGAAGAGTTCTTGTTTTCTGATAGGTAGTTGCCATACCACTGTTGGTGGATGGTAGGAAAATGAGTAAAACATCCGCCGGCAACAACTGTCGTTATTAAACATGTTTGTGTTGAAAGTATGATTCTGGCTTTTCTCCATGATGGATGTAACATCATCATTTGTGACTACTAGTATACTCAACAATAGAATAACTGAAGATGGCAATGCTTTCAGTGTTTTCAATTTTTTTTAAAGAATCCCTATCAAGCAGTCCGTCATTCATCATTATATTGATTTTCATACTATAAAAACACCCTGTTGCGAAAATGTCATAATATCATAGCATATATTCAACTTCTGAAAAGTAAAACTGATGTATAAATTGATTACTATTGAGTACTTAATTTCTGAACTGAAAGGCAATTAAATTTAACTTTGAGATCAGGACTATTTTCTCTTCAGGTTCAAATACTCTGAGTGTTGATGGATATTCAGTGTCAAACAAATCCATACGGAAAATATTGCCGAAGTGAACAAAGATCGTCATTGGGATATCAATGGAGCAAAAATCTACTACCAACATTTCTGATTGGTAGTTATGAATTATATATATAGTTATGAATTAGAAAATAGGTTGTTGTTTCAACATGATGGAACATCTTCCAGTATCGCGACACCTACCCGTGCACATTCTGATGAAATGATCCGTGCACATTCTGATGAAATGATAATGAGTCGTTGGATAATGACGGGAAGGTAGACTAAGTGGCTAACCAGATCGCTAGATTTGATATTTCTAGATAACTTTTTGTTGATATACTCGAAAAGTATGGACGTTATTATAGGACGATAATAGGATGAAAGGAAGCGAAATAACAAATACCCAGGAAAAAGGTGTAACTGGAACAATTTGAAAATGCCAGAACCGGTAGTCGGTTGAGCACATAGCACTGCCAAGGATACATTAACCGGGCAGACAGTGAGGCAGACAATGGCTCATTCAACGAAGCCTATATCCTAGAAGGGAAAAACGAGATGATGACCATCTATTTGTACTAACTAGATCACATCTCCGAGTTATATTGAGTTTGCTTACGAGAAACTGTATAACCTCGAACAGCACATGCACAAAATTGTTATTGCACATACATATACAGTGCGGCTTTTTATAGTTTCCCGTGTTAACTTTTGCACTTTTGTACGGTTTGAAGCGCAGTTATGAAACAAACACCATTTTGAATAAAACACCATTTTGAACCTATAATATTTTTCGAAATAAAAGCCTTGTTATCAAAATTTTTTCAATTATCTGTTACACTCATTTTCACAACTAAGAAATATCTGCATTCCGATTTTCAAGTTGATTCCACTTTTAAAACCATTCAGAATATCTTATGTTCAATTGCTCCACATCAAACCTTTCAAATTTATCAAGGTAAGGGTACCATACAGATCTGCCTCTTTACTTGGCAATTCGAATGCATATTGTGGAAAAAGATTATAACAAAATCCAAAATGATTCACATAGTTGAAGATGCAATTGAATTCTTTTTTCAAAGATGTGTTGAGAAGACAATTGAATTCTCTTTTCAACGATGTGATACTTGACCCCCCATGCTATTAGTTCAAATTGATGTGACCCCCGCGCTCTCTATCAAGCAATCATAATGTCTTTCAGTTCATAAAGAAGTTTCGGTGATACTATTTGAAACGATATTGGTTCCATGTTTGAACGTCAAACAGTTCATAAGTTAACAGGGATGGGGGCAGTAAGAAACCTGTAGAGGCCCGTACATAGTTTTTTATTTTTTGAAATGGTAATGACGGAAAAAATAGAAAAACTGGTAAATTTTTCCTCCAATGTGTTTGTCAAGGGATTGAGTAAAATGGGAGAAATATAAAAATATCGTGAGGCTCAATTGGCCATGAGCCTGGTACGAGACTAATCATATATAAACTTGACCTAACCCAGCGGGGCGGATAACTTGGAAGTTACGAAATAATAATTTTTTGAGAAGAAGAAAAAAGGATCTGTGACGTAGTTTCTACTGTACAAATGATCCTGCAGGCAACAATATCATTCATGAAAAGATGTGCAAATACAATTAAAAATAGACAAATTTGAGTTTTTTCCTCAAAATTCGCATTGGTACTATTCATTTCTTTTCTCTAGATACGTAAACTATGTCATCTCAAAAATGTGTTATGTTAATTTTTTGTGTGAAAGATCTAATCTATTTGGAGTTTTCAAATGGAACCAAAGCAGACAGACTGACAGTCACAAAGACATCACTAGAATTTTAAAATATGAATGGATGTACCAGATATTTAGAATAAATAACACAACACCCCATATCACTCGATATAATATAATTTCCACCAGTCGAAAACAAAACAGAAGGAAAAAGGGACCACCTTGTATGTGATGACCAATAAGTAGCCCCATTAAGTTAATATGCTTAGTTTGAGAGAATATGAAAAAGTTCTCGGATAATTTCCCCTGTGTGTTTTTTAGCGATCTGAAAACCGAAAGAAAACACATAAAGATCATGATATACTGCGAAACTTAACGAGCCTAGTTTACTGCCCTCTAGCGGTTCACGTTGGCAACTTATCTTATTGACACAATTTAGCCCGATGGAATTTCTCTTCAGATCGCATTTAGAATATCAATTTCAGTTTAACTTTTCATTATTTCTGCTCCAGTGCTTGTTTATGAACTTTTCCATACTTTTCTTCGTAAAAGTTATTTCATTCCTGACTCGTAATTTACATCGACTTCTTCTGTTCAGTTTCACGGTTAAGTTTGCATTTGTGTGTTCCGAAAATGAGAGTTCATTTAGCTTGTCAGTGGTGATCGTTCGCATTTTGCTTGAGTTCTGAAAAGTAGTTTGGAAAGCATAAATGCAAAAACGGATAATTTCACTATGTGTTATTTTGCAAGTGGTCACTAAGTGTCTAACATCCATATTCCTATGATACATATTTACTTGAGTACAATAATAGAATATATTTTATCTGAACTTGCACAGACTAAGGCTGAAAATGTTAATGGTTTGCATCGTTCGTGGATGCTCGATTCATAGCATTGCGGACTTGACGGCTCCTACAATCTAAATCTTCGAAAAACAACTACAATTGTTCTACAGACATACTATGGATAGTCGCGGGCTCTCTTGCAGCAAACCTCACATGTGGGAGAAAAAGTGTCACTTTTCTCCCTAGTTGAACGTATTTGATTTTACTATTGAATACCAATAAATGCAATACAGTCTGGTTGAAGCTCAAATTTATGTTTTCCTCTGTTGTTTATTGTGGCATCGACAGCTCTGGTCATTAGCGACTATGTGATCTAGGTAGGCATTGTAACTAACTCAAATTGCCACCCTAGGAGCAGTACTATAGTAATTGGAATGTAACAGTGAATCGTGCCGGACTCACCCCAGTCGAGCCAAGAGATTTGAGAAATCCAGTCTTGTCAAAATGAATTGAAATTTTGCAGCTCAAACTGAAGCTCCATCTTCTGACTATTTGGCCAATAGTCGGATACTTTCCACTTTGACTTCGCCGCATACAGTGGAGGAAATATGTTTTTCTGAAGAAGAAAAAAATCATTTCAATCTTTGTTCCACCCCCTTCTCTCCCACCTGATCATTCTCCTAATAATTTTATACAGAATATCTTGAGTTTTTCCAAATTATAACGAATAATTGCTTTCGTTTTATACAATGCTCGCCATAATGAAGAAGGATGTTTTGGTCCATTTTCTTCATCAAACCTGTATGAAGCAACGCAAGCTTTGTATCGTTTCAATCAATACACTCATTTTCACGAAGACTTGGACAAAACACAATTCTTTTTGAAAGAATTATAAGTATTTTTTTATTCAAACGTTATTTCGATGGTGGGAGGTCGTTTGAAAAACTCCTCCTCATCTTTCGATATCAAAAATTCAATTATTCAGCTATCTCACAATCGCATCGAAACATTTTCATTCAATATTATTTTGAAAAATACTTTTTATACAGGGAATCGTACTACTCGATACTTTTCACACAACATTTTTGGATATTATAGGCCGAACAAAATGTAAACTTTGTTTTATCGAAGTGTTTACTATGGTGGAAAACTAATCCTATAGAAGTTTTCAGACCGCTATGGGCAATTTGCCCAACTCTCAGGTTGAACAAATTGTGCGTTTTTCACAGGTCGGCCTCGACTTATCGCTCTGTATACAAACATGATGGTGTTGCAGTTTTTTCTGAATCTGGCAATCAAAAAAAGGTTGAACATAGCATAGGTACAAAAATGTCTCTTGCTCACATGTTTTTTACTGTTGCGCTGTCGAATCCTATAATACTCTCATTTTATTATATATCTATCGTCTTCCTCAATACGATAGCAATCTATTCTTACCAATTTTGATGAGGCTCTCAATATTCTAATAAATCTCCATGGTAGGATCATAATAGGTGGGGACTTCAACATTGCCATGTTGAACATCTTGTCATACGGTTCTAAGCTAACAATAAATACTAAAGTAACACTAAATTCCTGAACTTTGATAGACAATATCATTTTCAATAGTACTGCTGATGTGTATGACTGCAAGGTTACTAAATCAAAGTTTCCGTATCACTTTGCACAGTTTGAAAATAAGGTATTTTGATCAGAAGGTATCCGAGTCAAAAAATAAAGGCAAAACTATATGGGTATATCACCGCAGGTGGAAAAAGCAAATCACATCAACGTATTGATTTCGAAGAAATGGAAATAAAATTGAGATTGAAAAGTTTTTTCCTACGAGCGTGCGAAAAAGTAACTTTTCCGCACTATTTTTAGTTTTGAAAGTTCTACTTTTCCGCACGATTTTTACTTTTACGCAAGATTTTCTCTTTAAAGCACATTATTTTAATTCAAGATTAGTATATTGTACAATGAGCATGAAATGACATACATTTCCCACGAGTAGGTAGGAATATGAAATTTTGTAGTACGAGCGAATTATTTTTTTCATAACAAATTCTATCAAAAACACTCATGTCGTCATTGAATATACAAATATTGAAAAATTTAACTAACATTGAACAATAAGTATACTCTCATCGATTTCAAAATAAAAAAGAGTAACTTCCCCAGGATTTGAACCACCTACCCCATTAACCATCAACCAGCGTAGAACGACTGCGCCCTTACTTTGCCAACTGACCTATTTCAGATATTAATTTAATTGCTATAATACCATATCAAATCCTGTCAAATTTTGAATATCACTATTTATTTTGATAATGTCTTAATTACTTTATATTTTGAAATTAATTTTATGAAAATTACGGAATATCGGAAAGTTATTATCAAACAGTCGTTAATAGACTAGATTCGATCTTATATTATAAATCTCGCGGAAAGATAAAATCATGCGGAAAAGTTACTTTCCCGCACTAGTGCTGAAAAGTTACTTTTCCGCACGATTTTTATATTGTTGAAAATGAGGATATTTAGGACTAACTAAATGATCTATGTAACTATTCTGTCTTATGTGTCATTTTGTAGCATTATTATAAAATCTTTTTTAATGAAAGCTTTTTTTTCATAAATAAGATGGACAAAAACACTCGTAGGAAAAAATTGTACCTAACTCTTGAGTAAAACGTCTTTTCCGCCCTTGACGGCATGCCCGAACTCCGCTCCGCGTCGTTCGTGCAACTGCCGTCGCGTGCGGAAAAGTACTACTTTCCGCACTTGTTAGGTAATAGTATATTGTGCAACAAGTGCAGAAAAGTGCTAATTTCTCACGAGTTTGAAAAAGTTGTGGCACGAGCGCAAGCGAGTGCTGCAATTCGAACGAGTGAGAAATTGCATTTCTGCTCGTGTTACACACTATACTTGTTCTACAACACCCCGCATTGCTAAAAATAATACCATACTATAAGACGGAATGAAATGTCAGTGACTCATTCTTAGCTTTATGATGCCCAATGGAAGCAAGGGAAGAGGGAGAGGATTTTAAGCCGCCCTCATTCTTGTTTTTTCATGATATTTCTAATATTATTAGTCGATTTTAGCATTGAATATATTGACCAGAGAGTAGAGGCTTTTCTGGATTTGGATAGTTCTTCAAAATATGCCAAAATTGTATTTTCAAAAACACTTTTAGTTTTGTATTTTTCCTTCCAATCCATAAACTGTTTGTATGCATTTTCATATTTTCCTCTTGAAGTTGAAGGTAGTAAATTCAATGACAATGAATTAACTTGTTCTCTTAGTTCTGGCGGAGTATTTTCGATTTCAGAACTGTCGCGATCAATTTTAGTTCAATCTCATTAAAAAATGACGGGACAAGAATATTTTACGAATATTTTATGCTTGACGTTTGTTGACATTCAAATGATTCGATAGATGTTGCTCCGTTGCCTAGCAATGGATAGTGTGTATGTGGGTATTTGAGACAGCAGTAGTGATGTCTATGATTTTTGTTCAGAATATTATGAATTTGTACGACAATTTCCCTCATATTATATAAACCAATAGACTTTGTCTATTCATTCTTGAAGTTGCTTGATCGAATATCCCTTCGAAATGCAGAATTTTCAAAATATACTTTCACCTTGCTGTCACGAAAACTGTATTGCTTAGAAATTAGGTACTGAAAAATTTTGGCACAGATATGTCACTTTGTGGCACAGAAATGTTACTTTGCGGCACACTAATGTCAAATTTCAATTATTGTGAGAAATAATCATGTTTGCGAACGTAAAACTATGCAGAAAAGCATGTTTTGGAGTGTGGTTGTAGAAAAATAGCTATTTCACCTCTGATCATTTTACCGCTGCAAGTGACAGAACGAAAACAATTGATAACGATTTTATTGATAACCTTATATAAGCTAGCAATGTTTTCCTGTTCTTTGGCCCAACTCAATCTTATGAGATCGAAGAAATAATGAAGAATATGAAAAACTCTTTGTCATAAGGCTGTGACGAAATATCGCATACAATACTCAAAAAAATTGGAGAAGAATTTGTCGAACCAGTCACCCATATAGGCAATTGATCTGTTTTTCAAGTTTTTCCGTCAAAAATGAATCATGCCAGTGTTATAACGTATAGTTATTGAGGCTCTCGTGAATAAAATACTTTTGATATTTCTGATGGAAAATAAAAAGCTTTTCAGATTGCTAGTATGGTATTTCAAATAATAAGAGTACCAATACAGCATTACTTGAATTTATGAATAAAATTACCAAGGCGTTCGACGAGGGGAAAACCGCTGAGGAAATTGTTTACACTAATTCCCAAAAATCGTAACTAATTCCACTAATACCCAAGTCAATCCCGACTAATTCCATGTACAAATGCCACTAATTCTTCTGATACCCAAGGAATAAAAGCAATAGAAATCCGAAATTTTTGGTATTTGTCAAGTATTATCAAGTATTATCTTGAAGACCTTTTTATTCCTTTCCAAAATTGTGATTCCAACATTATCCGAAAATTCTCGATTTCATGAGTAGAGGTCCTTTCCTTTTTCCTTCTTGCACGAAATAATTCCTGTAATATCATAGTGATACCTCTAATTCCCTACTAATGCCCATTAATTTTCGTCTAATACCACTAATTTCCGAGAAATACCCACTAATGTCCAATAATTTTCAACTAATACCACTAATTCACAATACCTACAATTTTCAACTAATTCCACTAATTCCTCACTAATACCTATAAGTAATACCACTAATACCCAAGGCTTGTTCCTCGGGGTTGTTCCCAGCGGTTTATTCCTCGGGGTTGGATGAAAACAAATTTCCTATGCTCAGTGGGCATAGAGCTGTGAAGAGTTGAAGCTCATTTCCAAAGAGAATAACCAAACATGGGCTCAGTTCTACCTCTTCTCTCCATCTTTCCTATCCATGCGTTTTTAAAATAATCAATGAATTATTAATTTACTTCCGTGAACAGGTGTTCTTTCACTACCAAGTCGAAGCCTCTGGATATGAAAGGGACCGGTACGAAAGCTGACGCTTTCAGCAACTTGATTCTCGAATTGAAATTTGAGTCACTGTTCGCTTGGCTGCCAAACCATATTTTTGCATATGTCTGTATATATTTTGGCTGAAGTGGTAATAGCATCCGTGACGTGATACATTCGAGAATACTTTCTCAATCGAATTGATGAATGCTTTATCGAAGTCAGTGATAACTGTCCTGACAGGAAAAACATTACCAGATACAGTTACACATTGCTTAATCCAGTTAAGTATTCTTGTATGTGTTTCTTTTTTCTTGTTGGGTAGCAAAGCATATATAACAGGTACTATAATTTTCTTGCTTATTTCGCAGTGAACAGTGACCCATTGGTAAAATAAAGTGGGTACTGTTTTAAACGTTCCATCCATCACTCATATTCTTGATTTTAACAACAATGTCAAATTTTCATTTGTGCCAAAAATTATGATTCATTGTGGATCTTCCTAACTTGAATCAAAAATTGAAAAATTATGACCTTTGTTTTATAATCATCAGGTAAATTTAGAGACATTGTGTCTAAAGGCTGTGCAAGTGCACTTATTCCTCGAGTTCTTATGTTACGTATAGTCAGTCCTCTTCATTGAAGGAATTGATGTAAGATTCACCAAGGTTGAGACACCAGTATATCCGATAGAATTAGCAATTATATTTTGTGGCGTCGCTATTGACTTACGTGATATATTGCGAATATCACTGAGAATGGTGTCTACTTCGAATTTCTCGGATTCACCTGGATGGTTGTGATTTTCAGAAACAATTTCAGCAATATTCTTTTTTTCAATACGTTTCAGCCGTCCCTTTCAGCCCTTCTTGAGATCTTCACATTTCCAATATATGCAACCGTTGGCCACTTTGTCTTTAAAATAGAAATAACCATTTAAGAATACATTACTCTTTCCGCGAGGTGTTTCGCTTAACCTAAGAGCATTGTTCTCGTTCATCTTTATCGATATCTATCATTCTATATACCTACTCATTTGTCAAATACCTGACAGACCGTTTAAATTCACTGACAATTATTTCGTTTGAAGTAGCGTCTGACATATGAGCCCTTCCTATAATCTGTGCCTATAGGGGTGCAAATATTACTCATATACAGGGTTTCTCGTTCCACATTTTGAGGCGTCGCTATTTATTTACTTGAATAATGTAGGTAGTTTGTGGGTAGGTAAGTAGGTAGATTGATTTTGAAAAAAATACCTTTTCGAAATTAATGTTTTCGAGAAAATAAACGTTTATAAAACCTTTTTAGAAATTTTCGAAAAAATTGGTTTTTGAAAAATTGTTTTTCGAAAAAAAAAAGATTTTCGAAACATTGTTTTTCGAAACACTGTTTTTCGAAAAAATGTTTCCACCAAGATTCACTATCATAGAGTCCATTGAAATCACTACTGAAATATTTGTGTAGTCAAAAATACAGCTTGAAGTAGGTCTGACATATTGTCATTTAAAAGTGCAATATGGGTGATTATACTGCTTTGAAAATAAACAAGCTGGAAAGTTCGAGAAATTATGGAATATGGAGATTCTAGGTAAACGTAATTACAAAGATAGCTGGAATTTATGATGTTGCCGTGGAAAAGACTATCAAGCCAGATGAGAAAAAAGACACATCCGTTGCATGATTCAAAGATGATATCAATGCCCAGAAAATTATCGTAACCAGCGTATCCGAACAAATATTGTTCTTGATCAGCCATTGCAATTCATCAGCTGAGATGTTCTCTAAGCTCCAGATCCTATATGCTCAGAAAACTGATGTGTCTTTGCATGTGATACTGCTGAAATTCTACTCCTTCAAGTATGATGCATCAGAAAGCATGTGTACAAATATTACCAAGTTGGATCAGCTTGTCCATGATCTCAAATCTTTGGAAGCATCGATTCCTGAATCCATAGTTATAACCAAAATTTTTATGATGCTACCAAGTAGATATTCCTTTTTCCAAAGCGATTGGGATTATGTTAGTGAAGATCTCAAATTTCTAAAACACATTACCACTCGACTTTTGCTGGAGGAAGAAAGGATTAGGAATCGAGAAGAAGCTTGTGCTGGTAATGAAACATTAGCCTTTGCTACCGCTTCAAATGCGAGGAAAAATTATGCTGCTGAATACCATCATACTCATCAACCCAGAGATAGTTTCAAGAATAAGGATAATGTACCAGTTTGCCGTTTTTGTAAGAGAAGAGACGACGTCATCAAAAATTGTTGGTTTAGAAAAAAAAAGGATAATAGAAATCAAAATGTCTTCGTCAGTATTGCTTTGATCATCAGTGTCGAAAAAACGAAAAACCGTTAGTACTTAGATTCTGGAGCCAGCAATTTCTCCAAACTATCTGAATCCAGGAAAGAGAAAATTGGAGATGGTTCATATAAAACAGCTCAAGGCTAAGGAGATATCAACATTAAAGCTTTCAATGAAAATTAATGGATTTCGTCAATTATTCGTGACGTTTTATACGTACCAGAATTGAAATTTAATTTATTTTCGGCTGGTACAGCACTTGATAAAGGTTATATGATGACACTAAATGATGAGAAGTATGAATTCAAGAAAAAAGGAGAAACGTTCGCTGTTGGTATTCGCAATAACCCACTTTATGAAATGTTGTTCGACGTGAAATCATCGTTTGAAATTGCCAATGCGAATATCAGTTCTGAAGTAGAATACTTGAAAGTTTGGCATGAAAGATTAGGCCATCAAAATATTGAACATGTCAAAAATATTTTGAAAGCAAATGATATATCCTTCATTGACGACAAAAATTTCACAAATTGTGAATCTTGTATACTAGAAAAGCAACACAGATTGCCTATTCCAGTCAGTTCTAAGAGAACTTCAAGTCCTGCTGAGCTTGTTCATATGGATGTTTACGGACCCAAGGAAGAAGTTTCATTGGGTGGACCAAGATATTTTTTGCTCATGAAGGATGACTTTAGTGGATTCAGAACAATATATTTTCTCCGGACGAAGGATGAAACTAAGGAAAAATTGAGAATATTCCTAAATACAGTTAAAAATCAAACTGAAAACACTGTGGAGATATTAAGAAGTGATAACGGCAAGGAAATGGCCAACAAAGACATCCAGAAACTTCTTAACGATCATGGAATTCAACATCAATTATCTGTACCCTATACTCCGGAGCAGAATGGCAAAGCAGAACGAGAGATTCGGACCGTCGTCGAAATGGCAAGAACAATGCTTCAAGCACAAACATTTGACAAAAGACTATGGGCAGAAGCTACTAATCATGCTATTTATATAGAATATACTGAATATGACTGGAGCCACAGGAATCCATAATAAAACGCCAAATGAGTTACGGTTAAATCAAAAATTTTGCATTACTAATTAAAGAATTTTTGGTGAATCGGTATTTATCCATATACCTAAACAGAAAAGACTCAAATGGGATGCTAAAAGTAAAAAAGTTACCTACTTATATTCGTTGGTTATGGAGAAAGTTCAAAAGGATATCGAATAAACTTGCCAAATGGAAATATTAATTTGCCCGAGACGTGATATTCGAAGAAAATTAAGAAAATGGCATCAATCTGGAATGTGCAAGAACTGAAGTTGCAGATCGAAATGATGATGATGTTATACAGGGTGTTTCTCAAGTACGTGTAGAAAATTCAGGAGCGTATTGCTGATATCAAAATGTGAAGAAAAGTTCCTATAAACATATGTCCGCAAGTTATTCGTTTCTGAGATACAGAGTGTTAAAGTTGAATTCTTATTTTTATTTTTTGTGAATAATTTCAAAATAATTTTGATATTTGGGTAAAGTTTGGTATGTGGGAATATTTATTATTCAATTTGCATAAAAAGTATATAATTGGTAGAGGTCACTGCGAGCAACCGTTTTCGAGTTATTGAGATTTGAAATAATCGATGCAAGTGACTTTGAATTACAAGATTTTTGAATTTAAAATAAATTCAATGAGAAATTAGTTTTTTCATAATTAACATAAAATTTGATTAAGACATTGAAAAATCATACCAGATACTAAACTTTACCCGAATATCAAAAATATTTTGGAATTTATTCACAAAAAACAAATATAAGAATTAAATTTTGACACTCTGTATCTTAGAAACGAATAACTTGCGGACATGTGTTTATGGGAACTTTTTTTCTTATTTCGAGGTCACCAACACGCTCCTGAAGTTTCTACGCGTACTTAAGAAACACCCTGTATATGTACACGACAGTAAAAATGAACTGCAATATCAAGAAGAAACAAATACTATAGAGGAAAAAGTCATCAACAAATCAAGAAGAGGAAGGAGATAGCAGCAGTAGCAATGATTACAGTCAAATCATTATCAAAAATGAGCCCAAAATGTCCAGAAAGATTTTCAGCAATGATTGGTGATGTCGAAAACCTAACAGTGGATGAAGCAATAAAAAATGAAAGTTGGAAATCAGCAATGGACGATGAGTTCAATTCCTTGATGTAAAATGAAACGTGGATTATGTCGAATTTACCTGAAACCTCTATCATGTAAATGGATATTTCGAATTGAGGACATACATCCAAATAAAAAGAGGTACAAAGCAAGATTGGTGATATAATCTTTTATGCAGCGACATGGTATAGACTAGGACGAAATTTTCAGACCAGTTTCCAGATATGACTCCATATGTACATATTGTCGAGAGAAAAGTTTCACATACTTCAATTTGACGTGAAAACAGCTTTGTTACATGGTGATCTGGCTAAATAAATGATGGTACAGGAAGAGTATGCAGGTTAAAGAAAAGTCTTTATGGCTTGAAACAAGCATCACGTAATTGGAATGAAAAATTTACAACTTTCCTGCTCGATAATGGATTTTCTCAATGTGCAGCTGATCCCTGTATTTTCAAGAAAAATCAGTCGAATATAATCATCATTGCTCTGTACGTAGATGACGGTTTGGTGACAGGAAATGATTTGGCAGATATTGAAGTTTTGATGGAGAAAATAAATGCAAACTTTGAAATCACCTATACAAAAGCTGTTTCATACCTCGGAATTAACATTATTCAAAGATCTGGTTTTATTTTCATCAATCAGTAGCAGTATATTGGGAAAATTTTGAAGAAATTCAACATGGATGAATGCAATGCAGTTTCAACACCAGGTGAAATTCCCCATTTGGAAGACTTGCAAGAAGCAGATGATGCACCTTATAGGTAAGCAATATGTTGTTTACTGCATCTCTCGAATGTAAGAAGACCTGATATAACATACATGGTGAATTACTTGTGAAGAGTTATGGAAAACCCAAACTTATGTCACTGGAATGCATCAATAGAATTTTTCGGTATCTCAAAGGATCTGTACAGTAAATAAAGTATTCTATATGCAGGCGATAAACAACTCAAAGCATTCTGTGATGCAGACTTTGCTGGAGATATCAGCGATAGAAAGTCAACTAGTGGAATCGTCATTATGAACTCAGGGGGATCACGAAAGCAGTCAACAGTTGCCCTTTCCAGCGCTGAAATACTATGGATTCGACAACTGGCAATGGAGTAGAACGAACTCAGCATACCAGTTCCCTTGTACATTGACAACAGACGTGCTATTCATATGGCAAGAAATGATGATGGTAGGAGTTTGAGAAGAAACAAGCATATTGACATAAAATATAATTTCATTCGTGGGAAACTTGGTTGTGATATAGATATATGTCATGTTGACAGTAATAATCAAACAGCTGACATTTTCACGAAATGTTTTCCCACTTCAAATTTTATCAAGTTAAAATCAGGTCTAGGATTGGTGTTCAAAAATGGAGATGAAAGAAAACGATTATTTCGGAGGAGAGTTGAAATGAAATCATTTACTATTTCATATAGCTATGGATTTTGTTTTTAGTATCTATGTTGATGTATAAATAAATAGGATTGTAGTTGTTTTTTGATAAAGAAATAGAGCAGTTTTCCAAACTTTTTTCCAAGTTTCTCAATAAAGTTTTTCAAACCACTGATAAGTTTCATCAATTCTCATTGTTTTTCCCTGACGCGTTGGATCATCCTCTGGACGGCCCCATCAGCGTTGTTTTTTTTTATTTTTTCCTATATACGATGTCGGAGTTGTTTGATTTTGTACTTCTTATCCATTATTGAACACTTTCCGGCTCAATATTGCCCAGAAGTCTTCAATTGGGCGTGCCTGAGGTAGTTTAGGGAGATTATCCACTATCAGTACAAAGTTGATGTTGTTGGTCCCATACCAATCCCTTGTGATTGTCGCATGATGGCATGAAGCAAGATCTGGCCAAAACATAATTTCGTCATTCCCATGATTTGTATCCAAAAACTGAAGCAATTTAGAAAGACATCTGTCAATATGCCGCTCTGAATTTAAGGCCTCACCATGAACAACGCCAACGTAGGGCTGTGAAATGAAACCAGCCTCAGAAATAGCACACCATACCAAATTTTTTTCTTCAAACTTCCATTTGCTCTAGAATCTCACATCGTCATGTGTCTTGATGGGGTCTTAAACAGCGTAGTGTTTCTACTATGGAATCTTCTGGCCGGTTTTGGCAGTGAGATCCCAATTCTGTGTTCAGCTGCGTGAATGAGTCTCCCTTCTCTTAATTGTTTCAAAACGCGCGGTCAACCCTTTTTTGGCAAGTTTGAACATGGTATCCTTTCTTCACAATCTTAGATTGTACGATATTGTCGATTTACTTATGTTCTGATGTTGATAAATATTGACAATCTCTTGTTTCGTCATTCGCCCAAACAGACTATAAATACCTCGACGACGATAAATTTTATGAGACATTTTGATAAGCGCAAAGCAACAACTTTTGCATTGCTTATTTAGATGACAAGATGGGTGACATTTAATTTTCACGAACTGCTCAATTAAATGCATTTTGTCACTCAATGAAACCAGGTCAATTGTTTCCCACAACTTTCGGACCATACGTTATCACTTTATATTTGTGTACGTGACAAAAAATAAATATTGTATTTTTTTTCATTAAAATCAATATGTGCCCGACAGTTGCACTAAACGGCGCCTGCGCCTCCTGATTTGGAACACATGTTTGGATTGATAACTCACAGACATATACGTCCCTGCTAACAGTAAATACCCGCATAAACAAAATTTTCTAGTATTTGTGTTTGGTACAATTTTGGTACTTGTACCGCTCCGCCTCAACGTGCTATTTGCAGCGTCCCACACGAAAGAGAACCCCAGCTTGAGGTAAGACGTTTAGTGCTGTCGTTTCGTTTAATTCCTGGCAGTTCCGTTTTCTTGTTCAACTAATATACAGTCTATTTTCCGAACCAAAATTCAAAAGCGACCGTAGCCTCAACAGCTACGCATCAGATTCGTTGTATTCTTTTGAGTACATGTGACTCTTTCATGAATTCAATTTGAAATCTGTATTTCGAATGAGATTGAAATTGAAACTCAATGCATAAAATTTATAAATTTCACTAATTACTACGTTTCTGATTCGTAGGATTCCTATGAATCCATGTTGTGACTTTTTTCTGAATTCAATTTATAGTCCTTTTTGAATCAACAAGTTGATATTGAAAATCTATGTATCAAGTGAAATTTGATTCAATTTGATATCTGTGTTATTCCCAATCTACACCTTCTGTGGCATTTTTCGTAAAAATCTTTTCAGCCTCATTTCACTATATTGTCAATACATACTTACAATAATTATAATAATCATCTCAGGGCGTGGTGCAGGGGTAAGAGCGTCCGACTCTGAGCCAAAGGTCTGGATCTCGAGCCCTAGATGGAGCTGGAATTGTTTTCACTCAATTTAAAGATTAAATTATTAAAATCTCGTTGCTCGACTGGGGAGAGTCCTGCACGATTTACTGTTACGTTTTCATCAACTGTGCTGCTCCCAAGGTGGCTTATGGAATTAGTAACAAGGACTATTCAGAACACATGGCTAATGACCATAGCGGTCGATGCCAAAACACCAAAGAAAATGAAAATGTTATAATAATAATAATATTAATTTTACCATTTTCAAACAAATTACATAAAGTTACAAATAACATGTTGTGATCCTTTGATATAGTACATGATCCATCAAGGTAAATAAATATCAGAGGACTCCCACAAAGGTTATAACTTGATCGTGGGAGATTCAAACATCTCATTTAACCTCATTAAAACAATTGCAGATAATCTTAAAATAAGTAACTACTATGCTAATATAATTCACGACAACAAATTGAATAAATACAAAAATACAAAATATTAGAAAAATTTTATCTCCATCATCTTACCAACATAAATATTTGACGAGGCGACAATAATCACAAATACTTACAGCAAGTCAACATTTTTAAATTATTCTTTATATCGATTTGTTCATGAATATCAAGTCTCGGAGTTGTCAAAATCCATTGTTTCAACTTGTTTTCAAAGAGTGGGATCGAATGAATTGATTTCAATTCTGGAGGTACTCTAGGGGCAATAAAAATGAAACTTCTTTGGCCAATAGTTTTCAACATCTTTGGAATTTTCAAAGTTTCTTTCCCAACCGATCTAGTATAGTGTCCATGTAGCACTAGTTTACATTTTGAGAGATTTTGTTTTTGATGAAGTTCTAATGCCAAAAAGTAGATTTGCCGAATGTCCATCACTTTTGCTTCTTTGAATAGTTCATTACTTGGGAAGTTATAACTTTTCCTAAGCATGATTTTCAGGACCCATTTCTTCATTTCATCAAGTTTTCTTAAGTAAACATTTGTAACACCCCCCCAAGCAATGATTCCATATAGTAAATGTGTTTGTACAAGTGCGTAATACATAATTGTCACATGATTTAGACGATTGTTTTGTTATTGTATAGAAAGTCGATACATGAGAAATCTGGCAGGTTTGTTTCATAGCTGGTGAAAGGAAGATAAATTGTTTTTTCCGTATTTTATGGTAAGTAATTTACTATTGAAGAAATCTAATAAAATGGGTAGAGAAAGTTTTTTGTTTCAGGGTGTTCCAGTTCTTATCCTTGAAAAAGATTGCCTTATCATCCGCGAAACTTGTGATTTCAGCGACGATAGCTAAGTCAAAAAGCAAATTCACGTATAATATAAATAGCATCGGTCCTAGAACCGTTCCCTGAGGAACACCGTAGTGAATGTCTCTGTCACTGCTCAAGATATCATCAATTCTGACACATTGCTTACGTCCACTGAGATAGCTTTTCATAAGATTGTAGACCTTGCCTCTAAATCCCAGGTTTTCCAGTGTGCACAGTAAGTCAGGGTGGCTAACAGTGTCGAACGCCTTTGCGAGATCGACGAAAATACATATTGCTGGCTCTTTTTTATCAACTGCTTTATAGATTTTTGCTGCCAAGTCCGCAATTGCATCTTGCGTCGATCTCCCTTCCATGAATCCGTATTGATATTGTGATATTATATTATATTTTTTCACATATTCAATTATTCTCAATTTCAATATTTTCTCTAAGATTTTGCTAATATTGGACAGAAGTGATATTGGCCTATAGTTCGACACTGTCAGCTTATCTCCGGACTTGTAGAGAAGTTTAATTACTGTAATTTTCAAATTAGATGGGAAGGTGCCAGTTTCTGAAAATTTTATTTACAATGCTTGTAATTGGTTCTATCAAAAAATCTATGCAATGTTTCAGAGTTTCAACACCAATGTCATTCAGGCCTTCATCATCATTATTATTAGGGTTTGACGGTAGATACCTGAAATTGTCATTATTATTATTTCTATTTGGCATATGGTTTAGATAAGTGTGGTGTTAGTGAGTGGGAAGATCCAAATGATATTTGGTTTTCTGGCATTCGTCATATTACAAATATTTCACTAGTGATTCATGCATTTGTCACATACCATTTCTTAGGTAATTCGACTTGTCTGGTACGGATTGAGAACGAAAAATTCTGCTAACAGTGTTGTGTTTTATTCAAGAATAAGTACAGTTCTGATAATAATAAATTGGATGAGGCTTTCGCGGACGAAATTTGAACTATGATTTTTTTTTTGGTGGTGAAGGCTGTGGTTCTTTGGAATTGCGTCCTAACGTTTTGCTAGCGCCAGTGGATAGCTTTCTCCTTTCTCAGAGGTATGTCCCTCTGATGAAGCTAACATGTAATTAGCTCCGAGCAATAAAAGATATAGAGAGGGTTTCTCTGTCTCTTTCTTGAGAGCAACATACCCGAAGTTGTTTACAAACATCTCAGCCCGAATCATGTTAAAAATGGGCATTGTCGGATATATCCGTTTGCACTCGGGGACCAGATTGGAATTCCATGTTATAGTCACTCTTAAACTTGACGATCATGTTTGTTTACGTCTGTTCACGACTTATTTATCGTCTTGTCAAATCAAACCATGGGCGTCGCAGCATGGTAATCATGGCATAATCCCGATTTTGAGACAAAAATACACTATTTGTTGAAATAGCTGTATAAAACATTGTTACTATTTAAGTCGACCTTGGAAACGATTACCTATCAATAATTAGGAAAAAACTTGTTACAGTGTAGGTACACTAAGAAGTAAATAAGCAAACTAAACTCTTCTGTCTTCTTGGAATGTCTTTCGAGTACTTAAAACATAGCGTCGTTGATACTGCAATACGAGCTATGTCGCGAAACATTCATTTCACAGGAAGAATGCAATACAAAATTTTAGTTTGTTTCAAACTGGACAGACATTTTACAATAAGCAAGTCATCGCTCAACCCTGTGAGCAAATCGAGACTACATCAAAATAGAGCTGTTGTTTGGTATGTCTGCAGAGATGTCTTCAGAGATACATGTCGACCCCTATTTCACTCATAAACTTTAATGACTCTCACCTGTTTGATGTTTAAGAAACAGAAGTAAAATAATAACTACATGAGAAATTCTTGTTTTCCTACCAGGCATACTAGTAATATCGATCGCTCCCTGAGCCCAACTCTACATAAGTAGAGACATTACTTTTTGACAAGTCTAAAACGCTTTTTGATTATCTACCCCAGGATACCAATAATCTAAATTCAGAAAAAGAGTAGAGCTTTCAAGGCTTTTACTACACTTTGAATGAGTATTTCAATGATACGCTTTCAACATAAATTTGAATGTAATCTGTTATGTGCATCACAGTTCATGTGTAAATTCTTATGTGTATTGTTTATAGTGTATAGTTCACTGAATATATTTACTTTTTTACTTCAGCACTTTCATTTATTTTTTCAGTATTTATGACCTTATTGTATGCTTGTCAGCAAGAATCTAATTTTTTGCACAATACGGTATTTTCGATTGACATCTTGACAACACACGTGCTTTCCAACCAGGCATGTTGTCGTCTAGAGATAAAAATATAACATGAAAAAATGTATCAGCACGCCGCCACTGGTTCTAATCTTACATCTGAATATCATAACAATAACAAATCTCCCCCTCCGAACTCGGAGGTAACCCCTCACCCACAATCTATCACAAATGATAGTTATATGCAGCTTTCATAACAACGGGTGTTGTTTATATAGAAATGGCACCTCTATATCTTTTATTGTTCGGAGGTAATTAGATATTATTTTGATATAATAAAAAAAAAAATTTGTGATAAATATTATCATGCAAGTAAAGTTCCCATTATGAATTGAAATACATCCCAAGGCACTGCTTCGAAATCAATATGCAGGGTGTGTCTTGAGTACGTGTAGAAAATTTAGGAGCGTATTGCTGACACTAAAATAAGAAGAAAAGTTTCTATAAACATATGTCCACGAGTTATTCGTTTCTGCGATACAGAGTGTCAAAGTTGAATTCTTATTTTTATTTTTTGTGAATAATTTCAAAATAATTTTGATATTTGGGTAAAGTTTGGTGGAATATTTATTATTTAAATTGTGAAAGGCTTTCGCGGCCATCGTCACCCACATGGTGGTTCTTCGGGTTGTAAGGCCGACGTATGTTCACAGAAGTTCTCGACGTTTCGCCACGAGTGGTTAGCATTTTCAAGAGATATTTTATCAAAGTTTCTTGTTTCTCAATTCGCTGTCAAATGCTTGACATTTGTTATACGTTGTCTCAATAAATACCTGTAATTTGACGTTCTTACATCTGATTGGTCCATAGCGTTAGCTGACATCATAGATTCGTTCGTACCGTTATTTTGTGGGTAGGGAGCTAATTGAGAATTTTTGAGAACTGGAAGCCAAACCTTGTTCAATTGTAGCCCTTCTTCGGTTCTGTTGAAGTTGTTGTGGTATTTCTGAATTTCAATTGCTTCCCGGAAGAGTTTTGGGTAATAGGCAGATGTTGAAGAGATGACTTGAGTTTCTTCAAATTTCACTCTACGGTTATCGTTATCTTTCAATATCTCTTTCTTTGTACCCATTAGAAAGGAGAGCGTTTTTTAGATGTTTCAGTTCAGCTTCCAGGTATTCACGTTCGCAAATTCATCTAGCTCGATCAAGTAATGTCTTGATTACACCTTGTTTTCGGCACGGATGATGGTTTGAGGTATTGTGGAGATTTCGATAAGTGTGTGTTGGTTTTCTATATACCGTGTGCCCCAGACGTCTTTCTTTTCGAGAAATGAGAACGTCTAAGAATGCCAGTTTCTTCTCATTTTCAATTTCCATGGTGAATTGAATATTCGGGTGTATGACATTGATGTGGTTGAGGAATTCATTGAGTTTTTCTGGTCCATGGCTCCAAATTATAAACCTATCGTCTACGTATCTTAACCATACCTTGGGTTTAAAATTTGCAGTTTCAATTGACTTTTCTTCTAGTTTTTCCATGAAGAAATTAGCAATAACTGGGCTAAGTGGGCTTCCCATTGAAACACCATCTAATTGCTCATATATTTTGTTATTGAAAATGAAATATTTTGAAGAGATTGCATATATCACTTGGAAAAAGTAGTTCAATTTTCCTCATGGCTTCATCTAACAGGTCCTTTGTGAACAGGGATACTACATCAAAGCTGACTAGAACGTCATTCGGATCAATGGTAATCTCTTTGATCTTTTCGATGAAATATGTGGAATCTCTTACATAGGAAGATGTATTACCAATGTATGGCTGTAGTAGCGTGGACAAATATTTCGCGAGTTCATAGGTTGGTGATCCAATGGTGTTGACTATTAGTCGGAGCGGCACGTTGATTTTGTGAATTTTTGGTAGACCATACAGCCTAGGAATGAGAGCCTCACTTCTACACAGTCGTTTTTTTTGACAACACCAAGGTATGAGGTCGCCTATATATACCTATGAACTTGCAAAAAATGTCCTCATACTCCGGATGCGAACCAGGTCAGATGCAAGCGGAAGATTCAACGGCCAACATCGGCATCGAACATCTGTCCAATGCATCAAACTGCTGTGCCTTCGGCCGCCGCATAGGTAATAATACTTGATACATCCAATTGTTGATCTTCCGTAACGCCTGGATGACCTTTCGTATAATTATTACCGACATTGTCAACATTTCTGATATTTGCTTCCACTTTGCTCACCGTCAACGGTCTATCGCGATATTTATTGTTGAATAAGTTACAAACCTCAGCTTGCCGGTTCCGGCATTTTTCATTTTCAGATGTGAAAATCTGAATTATTGAGGCTTGGGTCGGCTGGGAATAACCCTCTACGATTCACTGTTGCGTTAAAAAAACTCAGCTTGCGTACGGGTCTTATCTCCATAACCTAATATCATTCAAATATCTGTCAGTTGCTTTTCGCTTAAACGGCCATGATGTCGATAACTTATTTATACCACAGTTATGTGATATCTAACAGTTATCGTTGAGTCGAATTTCGAAAACATATCTACAGTCAGTGTCGAGTTGTATTGTAGCAATCAATGTGTCAAACGTCTATTTTAAAATGACCGAAAAAAAATAAGTGGCACCCATATAAAGTGAAAGTAATTCATGAACATAATGTAGGTGAATTCGATCGCAGACGAGGATTTTTAGAGTGGCCAGCTAGATCTCCTGCTCTAATCCCACAAGTTTTTATTTCTGGGAATACCTCAAGTCAGAAGTTTACATTAATATACCTTATATTACATTATTATGGATAAAATATCTTTCATTTTTCGAACATACGGGTATGTGACATATAAAAAAAGTGACATCCTTCCACAGAGAAATGCGTTTCTTCTGAAGGGACTATCAATATAGGGTATTGCCATTTGAAAAAAATATTAGGACGTCATTACTCGAACATTAATGACGTCATCAAAAATATAAGTGTACCATAAAATGCGCAACCGAAAAAAACTCGACATATCTAAGCTTTTTTCCCCAATGGCCATATCAAGCTTTCAACGAATTTTTTCCAACCTTTACGTGCTCACTGTTCAATGAAATATGGAAGTTATTGGGTTGAAAAACTTATGATATCATACACAAGAGTCTAGCCGTAGATCCCGTATTTCCGCATGCGCATTGTGACCACGGCAAATTCAGAATATAAATTTGATCATGTGTGCGCTCAATAGCTAGGTATATATGATACAAGTTCGTAAAGTGGGACTTTTTTGTATGAGCGTGAAGTTTGTAGTGTTTTTTTTTAACAACAACAATTACAAAATTGTAGCAATTATATCATTAGTTTGAATTTTTAATGATATGAATTGTCGTCGTATTATCAAATAAAGACTTCCGTGTTATATTTGACGCAAAAAAATATATTTTTCAAAAATGAATGAATTTATGAACAGTGTGTAAAAAATTACTTTACGCACAGTTGATGATTTTACGCACAGGTGATTTTTTTACGCACTTGTACGAAATAGTATCACTTTACGCACTGTGAAGAGTGCGCAAAACCTTAGTTTGCGCACTGTCGTAGGAAAAGTATTTTATGCATATTTGAGATATTATTTGACATTTGACATAACTCAGGTTATGTGTCTTATCAATTGATCAAAGTTATTTTATTGGGAGGATATAAACATCTCGAATGCCTTTTTTTAATGCGTTAAGTTATGTTTTTTTTTCAATTTTTTTATTAAAATTACATAAGAATATTAGCAACAATCTTCATATCATCTGGAATGATTAATTTACTTGGTCATTAAGCAGATTAGAAACGGCTTTTGTTAGTTTTGAAGAGACATCTCTGTTGAATTATGTTTTTATTGTGAGGTGTTTCACAGGGTATTCTTTTGGAATATATACAAGGGACCTCCGATGGAGATGTAAAGAAGGTATAAAAATTCAAATGTTGTTTATATAGCTAAGGATATTTTGGAAATCAAAGATATGGAATAATTTCAAAGTAGTTCATGACATGAATCTCTCATCCTTGAACTTAAACCTCTCCAGCGAGGAAGAATTTCTTTGTTGAAAAAGAGAAGTCGATAAAGATACGAAAAGTCAATTTATCAATAAACATGGTTCTTACTGCACGAAAATTTTTTAAGAAAAAGTAGGTTCATGCCACCGATCTGAAACATACGATCCAGAGGGTTTTGGCATAAGATACTTGAAGGTACACGAACCAATAAAATCAACGGATATTGACCAACTCAAATAGGTGTTACTTACGGTATTGAATAATGGAGAATGTGAAGTAGAATTTGTGAATAGCCATGTTGGCCATAATCAAGAATTAGGTCAAATAATTTTGTCTAAATCTGAAAGAGAAACTATAGCTGCCAAAATGGCCAAAACATTATTCTTGGTGAAGTCAGGAAAGAATCTCTTTCAAAAGATGAATTATGGATAGATTAACATATTTTTAATATTTATTTATGTACAGAGAAAAATAATTATGTACTGACCTCTGGGTATAACTTTTTCACATGTCCTCTCAAGCTACTAACATTGTTAAACGATTTGATACAAATAGTGCAGTAAGTCATTTTAAACAGTTTATTCAACAAAAAAACAAATCAGTTATCAATAAAACCCACCTAATAAGTCTAACAATTATTCGACTACTTCACAACAATTAGTAATTACTGACAGCTAACAATAATTAAATCGGTTTTCAAAATTGGGCGCAGACACAGTGCACATGCGGAACTGCGGTATCAAAAGTAGGATGGTACGGCAAGACGCTTGTGATATACTAGTTCAATACTTCAATCAAGATATCCAGATGGTAAGTTGGAAACAAAAGAAAAGTATTGGTGTGAAGTTACCCACATATTTTCGGCCACACATGCAGACGTAGAGCAAATCGAACAATTTGTGGTTGAGTTATTGAGTTTTAAGTAACCGGACTAAAATCTGTGGCTGGGTCTATAAGATCGTATGAAATTTAATGACTCGGCAAGAAAGTACTGAAAAATCTGAGACACAAATCCAATAAAGCATTTTTGGGTGACAGAGGAACTGTTTGTGCCATGGTAATCTTTATGAGGACCTCTATATCTCATGTGATTTTCATGAACGCACATCATCGGGTTCCAATTTTCATACCCTGCGATGCCTTGAAGATATTTGTTAATGGAAGAAAATAATTTAGTTCAAATCCATATGGGTGACAGAGGAACGGTTTTCACCAAGGAAATCTATATGAAATTCTCTATAGCTCATGTGATTTTCATGAACGCACATCATCGGGTTACAAATCTCATACCGTGTGATGCCTTGAAGATATTTCTCAATGAAAGAAAATCATTCAATGCAAATCTGTATGGGTGACAAAGCAAAGTTCCACCATATTTATTAACTTGGAATCCTCTACATCTCATGTGATTTTAATGATTACACAGCATCGGGTCATAACTTTATACTGAGTGATGTCTTGAAGACATTTTACAATGAGTGAAAATCGTTAAATCTAAATCTGTATGGGTGTCAAAGAAACAATTTTGATTATGCATCAACCAATGTCTCTCTCTAGACACTGATACTTTGATAACCTCAAATTCATATAAGTTGTTCACTTATCCCGAATATGCTGCATTGAATTTGTATGTGTCATATGTTTTCTGTACTTTCTTGCCTAGTCATTAAATTATATACGATCGTATGAACCCAGCCACAGATTTTGATCCGGTTACTTATAACTGTATTATCCAACCACAAATCGTTTGATTTCCTCTACGTCAGCATGTGTGGCCGAAAATCTGTGGGTAACTTCACACCAATAAGAAAAGTACTCAAATTTTCGAATTGACATTTCCTAGCTCTCTTGCGATTCGCTGTATTTTAATTGAATCAAATAGATTCGGTATAATCGTCAAACTTCCTCCAAGCTCCAGACAGCTCAAAGCAGACCAAAATATATGATGCGTCACATTCAATCAAATTGCTGAATCATTTATTAGGGTGTCTGGAGCGGTCGACACGTTCTAAAGAGTCTCAGGCAATTTACCAGAAAATCAACCGAGGTTTCCTGTCTAACCCGCTAGAGCAGTGCTCTTAGTTCCGGCGAAACAGGTGATTTTCCTTCAACGCAAGCATAGACGTGTCGGGTGAG
Organism: Chrysolina oricalcia; assembly: GCA_944452925.2. NCBI lineage: Eukaryota > Metazoa > Arthropoda > Insecta > Coleoptera > Chrysomelidae > Chrysolina > Chrysolina oricalcia. Next base: position 35,372,179 of record OX101812.2, read on the forward strand.
AAAAGCCAAGGAATGTATTGGGAAATAGATGGGAAACGATCCTTACATAATTTTCACACAGAGTGTTGACATGAATTGTCAGTGTTCGATTATAATGAAAACAGGATAGGTTTCAAAGTTTACAAAAAATTACCAGGCAGCCTTATGGAAAAATTTTCACCCGGTAATTTCTCTACATTTTTGGTTTGTTGTAGAATATGACCTCCTGAACAAGAGTGTCCATGGACCCAACTCTATCCTATGACTAGTTTTCGAGATACAGGGTGTCGAAGTTGGAGAATGACCATTTATATAAATTAACATTGCTCATAGGAAAACATCTTGAATCAAAGAGTTTTCAGTGACAAATATTGCTTACCCATAACACAATAATTTCAAACTGGTTTTTAATAAAAAATATTGTTAGATTCGGGGTGAGTCAAGCATAATTCGAAATGAAATTCTTATTTGACACCATAAAATGAAGATGTGATCAAACCAAGTAACAAACTGAAATGTCCTTCGTTTGATTATGTCAAAATCGATAAACTAAATATTTGTACTGTGTGAGTCAAAAAATCACAGTTTTTTTGGTAACATTTGGTATATTTTTATGATTTGAATTATTTATACCAGCTGTAATCATATGAAATTATCAAAAAGTTAGGAACAGGATAAACTCCGAAGGAAAGAAACTAATGTGCTTCATTTTGATGAACTGGAGGAAGCAAGTTTATTGAGGTTTCCGTTTATTTCAGATTCCGCTATAATTGACTTGTCAAACGATATAGAACATGCCCTGGACCTTGACTATTATTGCACGTAAAGTCTGGGGCCCAAACTTTGGACACATACGCCCATGTGGCAAGTGTGTTGTGGTTTCTAGAATATGCGCGATACGAAAAAAACGTGAAATATCCATCAAAATCTTTATTAAATGACATTACCGATGCTGCTGGGAGATTACCACCCGAAAGTATTGATTATTGTCCAGAAATAATAGACTGATTTTAGACTGATAAGTAGGTACCTACTTTCGGTTGTTCTTGTTTATTATTGTTTTTTGTTGTTGTTTGTTTCAATGTCCTGTGTACCATAAATTGGGTCTATTGGGGAAACCATGCATGTGAAAAAGAAGCGTTCTTAATATACTAAACCCCATGTACCTCAAAAACTGGTCATAGCAAAGTCAATAATATTCGAAATCATAATAGTGTAATCAAACTAAGAGTAATGACAAAAAAATTTGAAAATTATACAAACGAAATTTTTAATTACAGGGTGAATTATGAACTGAAGCCTTTTCGCAAGTTTTGTCATCACCTAGCGTTTGTGTCACACTGTAGATCAAATTTGGACAAGCATGTATGCTGAATGGTTTATAGTCCACTATGCTGAATGGTTTGTAGTCAAGTATTCCTGAAGCTCAAAATATAAAATAAAAATATACCAAATGTCACCAAAAAAACTGTAACTTTTTTACTCATCCAGTAGGATATTTGAATTGTTCCGAAGGGCATTTCAGTGCGTTACTTGGTTTGATCAAATCTTCATTTTGTAAAGTCGAATGATAATTTCATTTTGAATAGTGCTTGACTCACCCCGTACCTAATAATATCTTCTATTGGAAACCAGTCTGAAATTATTGCCCTTTAGGTAGGCAATATTTATCGCGTAAAACTCTCTCATTTGAGATGTTTTCTAAGGAGCAATGGTACTTCAAAGAAATGGCCATTTTCCAACTTCGACACCCTGTATCTCGGAAACTAGTCATAGAATTAAGTTGGACCCAAAAACACTCTTGTTCAGGTCATATTCCACAAAATACCAAAATTTCAAAAAAATTAACTGGTGACAATTTTTCCATATGGCTGCTGCCTGGTCCTAAGTCAATTAAAACACATACGTTATTGACAGCAGTTGAGTGAGTCATTCCAATTATTTATGTTCTCTAACTTGTCAATGGCTTACATGTCAACTCTCTATTCCATATGAGTAGTCATGGGTTTTATTGTGAACTGTGAAAGGGACTCTCTTCGTGAGTTCAACCATATAGACTGGGAAATGGTGACAGATTTCATGTGACGATTTTGTCGTTATAACTTTGAGACCAGAGGAAGATATGAAAATTCTGATCAAAATGATGAAAAAATTTGAGCGGTAGCCGTCCTCTGTTCTCTTGTTCACCGGATCGTATTCGGCGTCACGGAGAGCTTGCTTGCCTACCTTTCGGTATCAAGATTTTTTCATTCTTAGCATCACTATCTAATCTAGCCTCACCTACAAATCCCAACCCCACACTTTAAATACCAGTGGTTCAGGGAGTCTGTTTTTTCCAATTTCAACCAAATATTTTGTGATTTTCTTTTTTTTTTTTCGTTCACATTTTGGCTTCAATTCTTTGCATTTCTTTATTTTTTAATCTAATTTTGTCCTTTTTGTTTTGTTACTGGTTCTCTTACGTGCGTATATCCTCTACAGCTCTTCAGGGGACATTCTAACTCCATTGCTGTGAGCAATACTGATCCGTATCATCATGTATTTGCCTCAGCTGTTCAGATGTGCTATGAGCGGTGTGTTAAGTATGTTTATATGTCTAACAGGTCCATTCTGAAAAAAGTCGTTATTTAACGAGTCGTTGGATAACGACTGTAGTTCAATTTAGGATAACGTCAATCTAAATTCTGAAACACTGTCGTTACGACTTCAGTCCTCAACAAATGATTGACGACAAATATGAATTTTTAGGACAGGTACTACACGTATATTCATGTTTTGAGTGATGGATGAAAACAAAATTTTGGAACTGGCGGTTTCACTTATTTGATTATTTTATAAAAATTTTAATCAACTACGGAAATTGGTGAATATTACGAAATTGTGAAAGACAAGTAGTTAAACTATTATTATAAACATCAATTTTCCGTTTATTTACATAAATTAAAAAAAGTACTGTTTTAGTACAAATAAGAACGAACGAAGGAAACCATAAACTCTAAAAGAAACTTGGGACCTCATAACAGCCGAACTGAACAGCTCTTTTGGGAACTTCAAGGTCGAGGCGCCAAATGATCAACCACTATTTCTGCCACTTCGTGAATACACCTCCGAGCAATAAAAGATATAGAGAGGGCTTTCGTGTCTCTTTCTTGAAAGCAACATACCCGACGTTGTTTATAAATATCTATGCTCGGATCATGTTAAAAAAGAACATTATCGGATATTTCCGTTTCCTCTCATTAATCAGGTTGGAATTCCGTATTGTTATTCACTCTTAACTTGGCGATCTAGTTTGTTTACATGCGTTGACAACTTATTTATCGTCTTGTCAGTTCAGTTTGGATTTGAGCCTATTTGTATAATTGTTTTAATTTTAATAAGTGGTAGAAGTGTTGTGTTGGTTGTTGAATTGTTATATTAGAGACCTTATCTCTGCGAAATGGCGAAAACGTGTGAAGTTTGTGGGCCGAAAAAGTTATCAAACACTAAACAAACATTCCACAAGTAAGTATCAAATCAAACCATGGGCGTCGCAGTATGGCATCTACCATGTTTTATGGGCATACCTTACTTAGTTCTTAGTAGTATTACTAAAGTTAATTTTTATTGATTCCCGATTGTGAGACAAAAATACACTTTTTGTTGTAATAGCTTTAAAGAAACTTTGTGAGAAATGATTACCTATTCATAAATAGGAAAATACCTGTTGCAGTAGGTACACTGAGAAATAAGTAAGTAAACAAACTCAACTCTTCAAAACCAAATTCAAATTGTAAGTCACTAGCTATAGACCCAATCTGCTGGGTACTGGAATGTTTTGTTCATATACAGGGATTATCACATAACCCGTTCATCAGAAGTTTTCGATGTTTCCATTTGAATAAAAATGTTGCTTCCGGTTAAACCGTACGTGGACATGAACTTCTTGATTGTAAACGAAACACTGTATATCATCACAAGTTTAAAATCTAATGAACGGGTTACGTAGGTATAACGATTGTCCAGACAATAATCCCATTCTCTCATATTCCTTATGATACTTTGACATTGGTTCAGATTATATTTTCAGGTTACCAAGCAATAGAGCAATTGCCCAGTTGTGGTGTGCATCACTCTCTTAGAAATCCTCAGTTATCTGTTCTAACCACTTTTGGCCTCACCATATTTTTCGGTCAGGTTGTTGAACTATAATCAGTAAAGGAGTATTACCAGTCTTGGCATTTTATGATGAATCGTCATCTGATGCGATGATAAGGTACTTAATATTTTTCAGTTTTCTTCAAAATATTTTTCTTACCAGTAAGAATTTGTGCGCAGTTTAAGGGTTTCCGGAGTGTAAAATTCGTACTGATTATCAAATCAAATGCTTCCAGCATATTTATTTAATATTTCATGTTCATTGGACCAATATAAGGATTTTTTTTCGCAAAACAACAGCAACCATGAAGTTTTCTAACAAATTCGTTCATTTAGTGGATTCCAACTCCTTTCAGCGTTGAAAGATATTAAGGGATAGCTCTGCAACTGGCACTGTCCCCAAAGTTTGAAGCATCTTCGTCTTCTACGATGACAGCACCAGAATCAATACTCGAAATACAAAATTATCGTAGACAGCGACAACAGGCGAACAACGAACGACAGCAACGTTGTTGCCAGTTCTCGCGCGTTCACGTGAAGTCTTTTTTATATCCTCACGAATTTCGCAAGTTTTCTGCGAATAAAATGGCTGCCAGTCATGCCGGCCCAATTGTTGATGCAGCCATTTCATTCGCAGAAAAATTACGAAATTTGTGAGGGTATGAACAAGACTTTACCACGTGAACGAACAAGAATTGGCAACAACATTGCTATCGTTTTTTTTGAAAGTGGTTGACAATGTTTCAATTTGAGTAAGGTTATTCTGGACTTTCATTGTCTAAAAAAAACAAAGAAATATCCTCTGCAATGTTATTCACGACGTTTCAACTGTTAAAATCTACAGTCGTTATCAAGTGTATGATAACTTGATAACGACTTGCAATTTAATTTATATTGCCCCACAGCAATAAGCACTACTTTTTCATATTCAAAATTGACGGATGGAAGTCTATTTTTTTAATGATCGTAAAAGAATTAGTGTATGTTATGTTAGTTCACGTAGCGTGTTGATAATTATCACATGTACAGTAATTTACAATAAACAGTCACTTATTTTTGCACCTGTTACATAAATAACTATTTGTCCACTACATATCCATTATGAATTCTATTTATGAATGAGTTATTCATGCAACCATTTAGGAAATGTTGCCATTTGTATGATAGGAAGAGTTTAATCCAAAATTTGATTGTATTATCGTAAGAACATGTTACTATTTTTTGACAACACTCGTAGAGTGTACCCAAAGGCATAGCCTGTGCGGGTACATGGCAGCTTTTATTTGCCGTGGCGCTCCAGGGCGACTTTGTTTTCACTGAAATCGCATTCACTTTTCATCAGTAGGGAGACCTACAGCACTACTGCTGGTGGTTGGTGCGCATTCCGAACATTAGACGTCAGGGTTGCAGCTGAACTTGCTTTCCAACCAGGCATGTGGTCGTCTGTCGATGCCGATACATGTGATAACAAATTTGTCTTCAGCGACCGTATCTAATTAATAACATATAAGAAAATGTATTAGCACGCCACTGGTTCTAAGCTTATCTCCAGTTTTCAAAACAAAAACAAATCTCCCCCTCACCAACAAATCATAACAAAGGATAGCGGTATGCAGCTTTCACATCAATATGTGTTGTTTATATAGAAATGGCACCTCTATATCTTTTATTGCTCGGAGGAATACACCTGCTCAGAGAGGACTGGGACATGGCACACGATTCATATTTTGCAACAGACTTCTGGGAATTTGCTGTGGGTAAAAAAATTCAACGCTAAAAGAAAAGTGTGCAATTGGTTATAGAATGGAAATTCACAATTTTTGTTCACTTGCTTGACAGCAGAATTTCCGAAAATTTTCTCCTAGAGTCTCGAAAGGGTTGCTGATATCCCTACACCACCTACTAAAACTGTGATTCCACTCTCTAAAGAACAACACATACGTGATCCCATATACCATCTACGCAGTTCTTCTAGGATTGCAACCAATACATCCTGCTCGAAGTGATCCATTTTCATTTGATTACTTTTCAAATTTTTCATAGGCGAAAGAACAATTTTTTTTACTGAACACAGCTATTATCGTTGACAGTTACGACAGCCAAATAGGTGTCGTCTATGAAGTCATGTTTTGGCAACAATATATTGTTTAATAACGATAAACAGATAATGAATACGATACAGTTATTTTGCCGTTATTTAACGGCTCATCGATTGATAACTGTTGGGAATTGACCTCGTCATTATATAAATATGAACAAATATCTACCACTGAAATGTGAATTACTTTAGTTACTGTTATAATAAAAAAGTACAACTTGTCTTTCGTTCATTCTGAATATTTTACTCTCGAAAGTTTATTAAAATACGACTAAAAATCGTATCAGTTGGCGACGAGGATAGTGAAAGTGAACTCAACAAGGTCTGAAAAAGTTCGTCATGTCAGAACATTTTCAGAAGTCCATATTAGAATTCATCAAGGCACAGCAAACACAAGCTCAATTACAACAAGAGCAGCTGATGAAGAATCAACAAGAATTCCTGATTCAGTTATCAAAGAATCTTGCATCAGATAAACCATTCGATGCTGAAGTTAGTGATGAGTTGATCATGGAAAGTCTTGGAAACGGTATCAAAGGGTTTCATTATGATCCGGGGAGCTCTACATTTGATACATGGTACAAAAGGTACGAATGCTTATTCACTGAAGATGCGCAGAAACTTCCAGATGCAGCAAAAGTCCGGTTACTACTGAGAAAACTGGATACCACTTGTCATCAACAGTACGTGAATATGATTATACCCAAAGATTCAAAGGAAATTGAATTTAAAGATACGGTTCAAACATTACACAATATGTTTGCAACCAAAACATCAATTTTCAATAGGCGATATCAGTGCATGAAACTAACGAAGTCCAGTTCAGAAGATTTCGTGGCATACGCTTCCAAAGTCAATAAATTTTGCAAAGATTTCAAAATAAGACAATCACTCCTGATCAATTCAAGTGTCTTATTTTCGTTTGTCAGGTGAAGATGCAGATGTGAGGACGAAGTTGCTTCCATAAATCCATGGAAAAGAAGCTGATATCATCAATGTAGAAGATTTGACTATTGAATGTCAAAGAATCCTGAATTTGAAGCGAGATACTTCTATGGTACAAAGTTCCTCGAATGTGCACAAAATAAAACACGAGAGGCGAAATCAGAATCATCCATCCACAATCAATCAGGACAAAATCAACCATCCACATCCAAGTCAGGACATTCAAGTGAAATTGTTCCAAAAAGTCCCTGCTGGTTCTGCGGTCAACTTCACTTTTCGAAAAATTGTCCATTCAAAAAGCATAAATACGAAAAATGTAACCAGATTGGTCACAAACAAGGTTACTGCTCAACAAAAAAAAATCACAGGCGATTTTCTCTGGCTAAAGAAGTTTTACAAGTCAATCAAATAGACGGCAGAGAGTACATTGAAGTTTCAATAAATGGTGTTCCAGTTAAACTACAGATCGACTGCATCTGATTTGACCATAATTTCCGAAGAAATATGGTCAAAAATTGGTAAACCAAAGTGTTTCCCTACCAAAAGCGCTTCAGGTGAAATAATGGACTTACATTCTGAATTCAATTGCAATATGGTACACAACAACAAGTCATATTCAGAAAAATGTTTCATTACCCCAGTGTTCCGAATCTGAAATTACTAGGCATTGACTGGATAACAAAATTCGGATTATGGGACATTCCTTTAAACTCAGTATGCAATGGAATCACAGCTAAGTCACCAGCATTTGGAGAAATTTCAACTGCAGATAAACTGAAAAGTAATTTTCCTGACGTATTTGATGATAGTTTGGGTTTATGTACGAAACTGAAAGTTCAGTTCAATTTTTTTCATGGAAGCAAACCAGTATTCAAGGCCAAACGACCAGTAGCCTATGCTGCCATTCCTCAAGAAGAACTAAAAAGGCTTGAAAAGTTGAATATAATAAAACCTACTGAATTCTCCGAATGGGCTGCACCCATTGTGGTTACACGAAAATCCAGCGGCAATGTTAGAATTTGTGGAGACTACTCTACAGGGTTGAATGATGTTCTTCAATCTTATCAGTACCCTTTACCAAGTCCAGAAGATATATTCACTAAGCTCGCAAACTCATGTGTTTTTAGTGTAATCGATTTGTCAGATGCGTTTCTACAATTTGAAGTTCATGAAGATTTTCGCAAATATTTGACTATAAACACACATCTTGGACTCTTCATGTACAACTGACTTCTTTCGGTGCCAAAATATCTCCAGGGGTATTCCAACAGATAATGGATTCCATGATATCAGGACTTGATGGTGTTGCCACATATATAGATGATATTATAGTTTCTGGACAAACCGAAGAACACCACCAAGAAAATGTATTCAAACTTTTTGAACGAATTAGTAGTTATGGATTTCTTCTCAAAATTTGAAAGTGCAAATTTTCGGTTCCTGAAATCAGATATTTGGGAAGTATTATCAATAAAGATGGAATAAAACCAGACCCTGCGAAGACAGAAGCCATAGTTAAGATCCGTCCACCAAGAGATATATCTTCGTTAAGATCATATTCAGGAGCTATTAAGTATTATGGAAAATTCATCAAGAATATCCATCAACTTCGTTATCCTTTGGATAATCTGCTGAAGAAGAACAGTAAATGGGCATGGACAAAAGAGTGTCAAAAATCTGTTGACAAATTCAAAGAACTTCTTCAGTCTGACATGTTATTGACTCATTATGATCCGTCACATACAATAGTGGTAGCTGCGGATGCATCGAATTCAGGTATCGGCGCATGTATATAGCACAGATATGAAGATAAAGAGATGAAAGTCATTCAACGTGTCTCAATGACATTGACTGAACCAGAAAAAAAGTATCGCCAGATCGAGAAAGAAGCAGTGAAGAAGTTCCACAGAATGATTTATGGAAGAAAATTCATATTGCAAACCGATCATCAACCACTTCTGAAAATATTCGGTTCGAAAAAAGGCTTTCCAACATATACAACAAACCGCCTACAGAGATATGCCTTGATTCTACAAGGATATGATTTCAAAATCGAGTATATCAAAACTGAAGATTTTGGATATGCTGATTTACTCTCCAGGCTCATAAATCAAGATTCAAAACAGGATGAATAGTTCATCATTTCAACTGTCAGAATTGAGACTGAAGTTTTACAAATTTTGCATTCTGTCATCGATCTATTACCTGTGATATATAACGTGGTTTTTCAAAAAACTGCTCGTGATTCAATCCTACAAAAAGTTATATCTTATGTTGAAAATGGTTGGCCTCAGAAAAATAACATTCCAGAAAAATTGCATAGATTTTTTGCTAGAAAAAAATCATTCTCCGTTGTCACCGGCTGACTAATGTTTGGAACAAGAGTGGTGATCCCGCATGTTTTCCAAAGCAGGATACTTCAGCAACCACGTAAGGGTCATCCAGGTCAAGAACGAATGAAATCCATAGCAAGAAGCTACGTATATTGGCCAAATATCGATGAAAATATTCGAGATTTTGTTCGCAAGTGTTCCAACTGCTCAGAAAACTCCAAAACATCAGTAAAAGTAGCACCGTCATTATGGCCTCTACCAAATGGACCATAGAAAAGGTTACATATTGATTATGCCGGTCCAGTTGATGGTGAATACTTTGTCGATGCATATTCCAAATGGTCTGAAGTTTTCAATACCAAAACCATCACATCGTCATATACAATCAAGATGTTAGAAGAAGTGTCCAGCAGGTTTGGAATAATAGAAACAATAGTAACAGACAACGAAACGCAGTTTACTAGTTCATTGTTCAAAAACTTCTGTGAACTGAATGGTATTCAGCACATAAAAACTGCACCTTAGTGGCCCCAGTCTAATGGTCAAGCAGAGAGATTTGTGGACACATTCAAACGTTCTTTCAAAAACATTGGAGGAGGACAACCAGGACTATCGTTAGTCAAGCAAATTCAAATTTTCTTTTCAAGTTATAGAACACCTCCCAATCGAAATGCACCAGATATAAAATCACCTGCAGAACTTTTATTATGCCAAAAAATCCGAACAGTATACGATTTGTTGAAGCCAAATGAAAACTGTCAAGATATTCACAATAATGTCAAGAACTGTAAACAAGAAAAATCTTTCAAAAGGAATAATCCTCATTCATTCATTTATTTATTTATTAACTACATACCAATTACAATGTTATTGATAAGTGTCGTCAATAGCTTCAAATTAAAGTGAATATTGAATAATTCAAGAAACAAAACACAAAATTAAAAACATTTCAAAAATGGAGAACATACCACAAATGAAATATAAAATTTAGAGAGATTTACAGTAAGTAATAAATTCGCCGAGGTTATAAAAGCAGTTCGCTATTAAACAAGTCTTAAGTTTATGTTTGAAGTGTCTGGTAGACTGAATGGATTTGATGTCCGTTGGTAGCATATTGTATAGTTGAATACCGGGTCCTTCCGGGGATTTCTTGAAGTAACTATGGTTGTGTCTTCTACTATATATTTTATTGTTATTTCTTGTCGAGTATGAATGCACGTCACAATGTTTGGTATAGTTTGCAATCTTTTGACGAATATACAGTATTATTTTGAAGATATATATACCCATTAAAGTGAGAATTTCTTTGGATTTGAAGGTTTCTCTACAAGATGTCCCGTAATCTAGATCAAACATAATTCGAAGAATTTTTTTCTGTATAACAAATACACGGTCTGTCTGAGGGGTTTGACCCCACGATATTATATTATATGACATTATTGAATGAACGGCTGCAAAGTAGTAAGATTTAAGAGAAATTTCATTAAGATTTTTTTTCAAAGTCAGAATTGCAAAAAAGCATTTGTTCAGTCTGGAGCAGATATAGTTGATATGATTATTCCAGCTCATGTCGCTATCCTGTTTATTGTAAAGTTTTCAGACATAATCAGTTTGTTTGGAAACCTGGTAAAGTGATAGAAAAAAATCGAAAATGTTATGTACAATGTTTTGATGAATAATCCTGGATGAACTGAGTTACTGAGATTTCATGTTAATCAGCTGAAAATAAGATATGTGGGTGATGTTGTTCGAAATGAAAACAGTTTTCCATTGGATATTTTATTGGACTTGTTTGAACTACTCAAAGAAATAGACCCTCGTGCTCTTGATGTCACTTCCTTGAGCAATGTGGAAGAAAATGTTCCAGCTGGGATGCCTGAAAACAGTGATATCAGGATGTCATTTGATTCGTCTGTGGAAACTACTACAATAGAAGAAAGTTCTATTTCTAGTGGTAGACCGGTTACAACAAAGACCATTCCCAGGTAATTACAGGTCTTCATTTAAGAAGGGAAGATGTTGGGAAGTGACCTCGAAATTATATAAATAAAAACAAATATGTTTCACTGAAATGTGAATTACTTTAGTTACTGTCATAATAAAAAAGTACAATTTTTCTTTCGTTCATACTGAATATTTTACTCTCGAAAGTATATTAAAATATTACTCAAAATCGTAACAGTAACGACTGCTAACGATATCGTTAAAAGACAGTGTATAGATCTGTAAATCTGGATAAGTAGTGAATGTTGTATGATTTCACGATATTGAAGTGTGTGAGGTGTGTATTGCTCGTTCTCTCTGTGTAATGGTGCATGCGTGTACTATGAGCAGTGTATTTTTCTCTGATGTAATGCATGCACATCTCCTATCGGTCTTCCTCAGGCCGAAGCATCTGTACTGACTCTGAAAATTTCCGTGTCACGTTACCAGCTATGTGGTTTTCCACGATAATCGAATTCTCTGCTCTGCTACTGTGAAGAATATTCCGTAAGTGGCACTACCTGTTTTTGACTGGTTTTTTATTTTGTTCAATTTTGTTCAGTTCTCTTTCATTGAAGTGTAGTTGTTGTATTCATGTAGTTCAGGAGTATTTGACATTTATCGTTTTCATCTCTTATTCCATTTGTTTGGATTTTGCCATTGTGTATGTAGTATTTCTGTTTTCTGTCATGTGTTTAGCTCTTTGTGAGTCCAGGTGTTTCCATCGTTTTTATTAATCCAACCATTGACCTCTTCTGTAGCTATATTGCCCTATCTTAATCGCATCTCTAGTACACCGCTGAATGGTAGGCGTTCTGTCTCTGGTCTCTACTCTATAGATATTTTCATGAAAGATACACTTCTGCACCGTTAGATACTGACTCGACGAGCTCAGTCTCAACATCTTGTGATGGTTAATTTGGAGACTCGTCGAAAATTCCGTTTCCAGAGCTCTTGCTTTTACAGAACGGCGAAGCTCTGAAACAAACTCCATCGGAAAGTGTTTTCTGTGGCATAGAGCCTGCAGAAATTCGAGATGAGCACTTACTCGTACCTACTTTCCCTCGACTCTCACGATCTTTTTGTTACCTAAGTTACAGGATTTTCCTTTTCCTGGAAACCAAAATAACAGAAAAATTCAAAATACGCCACATTAGAACGCATAACTGAATCGTACCACTCTCACTCCATTGAGGATAATCATTCAAATTGAATCGAAAAATTTCGGTTCGAACTCTTGTCCTGTGACCTAAAGTACGACGCTCTTTTATAGCTCTACGCTCTGGCTGGTAGTATCATAGATAACCTGAATAACTTGGTTTAGATCAACTTCAAATCAGTCTTTGTCGTCACTTTGAAGACATGTCGAACATCTCTTCCACAGGGCTCGTACTTGCAACGAACGGCAAAGATTTGGAACTCACTGCATCGGTAATATTCCCAATTTCTACCTAATATCCCTCTGCTCTCACGTTGTTCTCTGAACATTACAGGTTGGTTCTTACTTTTCGTGGGAAACAAAACATTGAACACATTATCATATTTCGCTAACTCAGCACACTTATGAAATTCACAAAGGCTGCTCACGATTGTTTGAAGTTATAATTAATAGACCGGGAGGCAGCGTCCGATTTCACTACACCATTTCCTTTCATATTATTTTTGAGCATATAATATTCAAATGATATCCAACAATAAAATCATCGGATTCCATTCCAGTTGTACAACATAGGGTTGCAGGAGGGTTGCGATTCCCGCCGAATATTAATAAAAAAACTCTACTAATTGTTTTGAACTTAAAATGCGTAGAAAATATCGTCTTCCATCTGAATTCCACAACAAACTACGTCTACCACCCACATCAATACGCTCAAAAAAGTGAGAAAGAAAATTCATAGCCTCTCAGGTGAAACTAAGTGTGATGCTTATTTTTATAGTTTGAAACATAAAAATAATTGCCTTCCACTTGTAAAGTTCAACATCTACACCTGTTTGAAAAATGAGAATTGATGTTGCAAATTATTGAAATAGCAGTACCTACAACGTTATTATGAATATTATAAATTACTCATTTGATTGATTTAGATAATAATACAAGTGTAGATAATAACTGTACGGAAAATTTATATATGAAAATCGAAACTTTATAAGTAAATGCCATGGCAATTTTGAAACTCGTCGTAGAGTTTTCTTCTCATAAGCTTTCATATGGCTTCCCGAAAGAAATATTCGTATGAGAATCTCTTCACAGGGTAGGTGATGAGTCGTGGAATTGCGCATGCAGAGAGACTTATTCGGTCATCTTCTACGAATTTCTCTGGAAAAAACTTTGGATATCGTCAAAGTATTGATCTATCCAATAACTCCAGTGCCTTTTTTGGTGTGCCATGCTAATGTATCAATTTGTAAAACACATAAATCAGCATTATTCAAATTATTAGAAAAAGTCAGGAATAAAGATCATCCGCGTAACACTGATATCATGATTCATTATGGTTTTTTTACTACACCCCAAGGAAGATCCTCTTAGGTTTGCTGGAATATCCTAAAAATTAATGAAAATGTGTACCACTGAGGGAGCAAGAACAAAGTAGTTATATTTGATCACTATATAACGCTATCGATAAAAGATAATGAACACGTATTAAGAGGGTCAAGAGAAGATCGCCCTTTTCATATACATGGTCTGGATCAAAGACGCTCAGCAGATTTTTTGCATTTTAAAATGGTGTTGGTTAATTTTTTTATTTCAGACTGGGAGTTGAGCCATTACGCGCCGTTCAAAAAAAATTAGGTAATATTTTTGAATTATGAGTAATGCTATAAATACAATATTATTAATAAAATTGTTACATAAGAAATTGACAATTTTTTGACGTGTCCCCAACACGAAGAGGCTGATACGAAAATAATATATCACATTAGTAATATTGATTATTAATCAAATGTGGTCGTATTATATTGTTGGGCAATATCAATATATTCAAGGGTGATGTGAAGGTATGGATGCTTGTCAGCGTGGGAAATTCACAAAAAATTTTAATGTCCCGGTGTTGTGACAAAAATTAGGTACAAAATTGTGCAATGCGCTACCGGCTTTCCACGCCTTTACTGGGTGTGACTTTAATCTTTCTTTTTACGATCTTGAAAAATCCTGGAAAGTTCATGAATGCCTTCGAAAAAATTTGCGACTTGAAGACAGGTGACACCCCTGAAGTCCATGCCGTATTGATGTAAATTGTGAGCAGAATGTAAGGCTTAAAAAAATTACGAATGTCGACGAGGCTCGTGTGGCCGTGTTTATGAAAAATTATAGAATCAATTACGGTGAAATATTTACAACAAATGCGAAAAATGTCGACGTGTAAAGCCGAGCTCCACAAATATATCAAAAGAACAGCATTTATCTTTGGAGGCATGGAGGAATCTTCCCCCACCAACTATGGTTGGGAAGAATTAGACAATAAGTTAATTTTTCAATGGTTCTATGGAGATCAACTGCCAATATCAATTGATGATATTGAAATTAACTCAGAAGATAAACAAGGTATGATCAAGAAACAACAAGTATCTAAAAAAAATTTGTAAAGATTTTTAAATTATTTTCTATATTTTCATATTTACAGATGAAGAAAACAATGAAGGCAATGAAGATCACTCGGACGAAGAAGATGAAACACGCAATTCTCACATTGAGGATTTCGAGTTCATAATTGTTGACATAACAATTAATCTGATATTCTTCAGTTTGAATCAATTTTTAACTTTCTGTAACATTTTCAGCTTCCTAAGTAGATAAATGAAAAAATACATGTTTGTGTATGTGTTTTGATTTAATGACCTTTATTAACGGAATTGTGACTACTCCACAATTGAAATAACCGCACAAATATATAGTAAAAAATTGATTTTATTCAATATACGTTTTCATTAAACATCATTTATCGCAGTCCACCGATTTATATACAGTTTTCATTTTCACATTTACATTTTCCGTACAGCTATTATCTAAACTCAAAGTGAATGAAATGAATAATTTAGAATACACATAATAATGTTGACTGCTAGTTTAACAATTTGCAACATCAATTCTCATTTTTCAAACAGGTAAAAATGCAGCGGTGTAGCCGCAGCGCTCGCTCTTGCCGCGTATCGAGTGCATCTTTATCGGCTTGGGAGACAAACTTAGTTGTAGTTTACAAGTGGAAGACTATTATTATTATCTTTCAAACTATGAAAATAAGCATCACATTTAGTTTCACCTAAGAGGCTGTGATTTTTTTCTTATTTTTTTTGGAGCGTATTGATGTGGGTGGAAGACGTAGTTTGTTGTGGAATTCAGATAATAATAATAATAATAATATGTCTTTATTAATCATAAGAAAAAAATCAATACAGAGCCAATTAATACAATCATAATTATGATGAAAAGGAGTTCAGCTATGAAAGCTGCTTTTAAACCCAACCTCAAAAAAAAAAAGAAAACTACGTAAGAAAATTAAAAATAAAATAAAAAGAAAGTGAGTACTTATATTTCAACATGAAATAAGAGTATTTGAAATTGTAGAAGAGTATTAGAGGTTACAGTAAATGTGTAATCAATGCCTTGATACAAACATTGATTTCAATCTCTTCTTGAAGTTTCTTATAGTAAATTCCTTCAATTCCAGTGGAAGGTGATAGTACAATTTTGTGGCATTGTATGAGAAGCACCGGGTGAGAATCGCAGAGGAGTGTGATGGAATAAGTAAAACGTGCCTATTGCAGGTAGAATTATTGTTAGGTGAAAGTGAAACCAATTTTCTAAGTAGATTAGGCGGATATCCAGATATCCAGATATCCAGAAGATTTTATGAACGAACGTTAGCATATGCAACTCCCTGCAAGATCTCAATTTTAGCCAACCTGAATCCTGGAACTATAAACTAATATTATCATACTTGCGGATACCGTACGAGAATCGTATGCAGCTATTTTGTATCGGTTGAAGTTTTTTAATATCAGATTCTCGCAGGGCAGGCGAGTTAATATGATCACAGTAGGCTAGTCTCGAAAGAATGAGAGATTCGCACAGTCTCAGCTTAATTTTTTTATACAATAGGTCTCTACTTGGATACAACTGTCTTAAGATACCAAAGGATACCCTGCTCGAATGGCTAGTATGCTTAGTGAATAAGCCCAAATTTTTACATTCATTTACGAATGGTATAATGTTGTGTTCGATTGCGATAGTAAGAGAGTCACGCACGATGCGCTTCTTGCTGCTGGGTCCAAAGAGCATTACTTGGGATTTCTTAGAATTGAGTTTCAAGATATGCACACAAGACAATTCGAACAGGGGTTGAAGATTTTCATTAATTTCAGCTTTGGCGTATTTGGATTCTACAAACTTGAAGGACATGTGTATTTGTGTATCATCGACGTAATGGTGTATTTTGCCTGATCTGATATATCCATGAAAATCACTAATATATAATGCAAAAAGTAGTGGACCCAGTACAGAGCCCTGAGGTACGCCCAAAGTGTTCTATTTGATAAATAAATATGTAATAATAACACAGCGCTATCTGTAAATCCAAAACACGAGAGTTTTTTGCATGGAACAGTAGGATCAAGAGTATCAAAAGCTTTGCTGAAGTCTAATGGTATGAGAAATGTAAAGTTTCCCAAATCCAGAGATGTGAAAATATCATCAGTTATTAGACTCAAGGCCGAAGTAGTACTGTAATGCGGGCGCAAACCCGACTGAACCTCAGTTATCAATATTTCCTCATTCACAAAAGTAGTAATCTGGTCTTTAATAGCCATTTCAAATGCTTTCGATAGTGTTGACAGAATGCTGATGGGCCTAATATCTGAAACTTCTTTGGGGTCATTACACTTGGGTATAGGAATAACTCTAACGTGTTTCCATTGGGAGGGGAATGTGGAAGATGTGATGGCAAAATTGAACATAAAAGTAATTTGAGGAAGCAGTTGGGGTATGACTAACTGCAGCATAAGAAGAGAAATATCATCAGAGCCTAAAGCATTACTTTTGATTTTATTAAGGAATCTCAACACAGTTTTACATTCGACAGATTGAAAAGTGAAAATCGGTTTTCGTTTAGGAGTAGCATATAGCTCGCCCATATCAAAACGCCCTGCAGTTTCATTAAGAGACGGTACATTAGTGAAATTAATATTAAGTCTAGATTTTTCAACCCTGGAGGTATTTCAGTTGTGTTTTTGTCACGTAGCACGTCAAGAGACATGAGGGTATTCCAAGCAACCCTGGAATTATTTTGTCGCAATACACAGTTGAAGTATGCACATTTTTCTCAGCGAACGGCACCAAAAACATAGTTGCGTAAGTCTTTGTAATATTTCCAGAATTCAGGTGTATTTACTCTCTTATATCTTTGTAGAGCTTTGCGTTTCAGTCCGAGCATTTGTTTGATATTATAGGTAATCCATGATTTGAGTGATTTAGTTGCTCTAACTCTACGACAAGGAGCATGATAATTAAAAATTTCTAATAAATTGTCATTTAGGAAGGATAACATATCATCAATATTTTTTTAAATGTAGATATTGTCCCAGTTTACTCTGGTTAGGTCATCATTAAAAGAGTTGATATCAAGGTTAGCAAACTCCCTATAGGTTATATATTTTGCATAGCTAAGTTTTGGAAAGTTGATATCGCAGGTGATAGCGAAATGGTCTGAGATGCCATCTATGTCAACACATCTACCGAAGAAATATACCCTGAGTTGTAAACGATCAATAAGTCAATGAGGGGTTGACTCGCAACAGTAACTCTGGTGGGTGTGTCGATCAACTGAATTAGGCTAAAGGAATCAAAAAAATGTTCAAGTAAATTATTTTTACGATTACCTTTCATCATGTCGATGTTGAGATCACCAACAGCAATAACCTTACGGTACACGACAGAAAGAACAAGTGATTCATGACTGAATTTTATTGAGACCCAGAGTTGTTCAAGAGCTGGACTAATAGAGGAGAAAAGAATCGAGCATTCCAAATGATTTTTGAGATGAAGTGCAACTCCACCACCAAGACTACACCTATCTGCATATATAAATTTGTAACCTCTTATAGCCACCGCATCAGTATCGCTTCTTTCGTTCATCCAGGTTTCTGCCAAGGCAACAATATCAATATCTTGGTCAAGAATATAATCACGCAGTATATTAAATCCGGTAGAAAGGGACCTAACATTGAGGAACATCAAACTTATTTTCTTCTGCTTTCTACAAAGAGTGAAAGAAAGATATAAAATGGGTATATAAAAAGATGGAAGACGATCTTTTTTTGGCATTTTAAATTCAAAACAATGAGTATGAGCAAGTTTCATGCAAGAGGCTATGAGTTTTTTCAATTAATTTTCGGCGGGAATCGCAACCCTCCTGCAACCACATGTCGCAAGAGTGCAACGGAGTCACATATTCCATGCATAACGCATGCTCAAAAAATAAAGTAGGAGAAAATGACCTGGAAAGGACCCCGCACTAATCTTATGGAAAACCGGTTTCGGTGAAAATCGCTGAAATTTCAATATGATGTAGCCCATGCCATCCTGAACAAAAGTTACCATTGCGCCAACTCTCTGAATGCCCGCGTTTGGATTCTACAGGGGGTCAAAGTTCGATATTTTGACGATTTTTCAAAAAATCCGGAATTTCATTGTATCGATCTGAATTTTTATAATGAAATAGTCCACAATATGTGCATCAAAAAGTTCAAATGACAAAAGTTTCTAGAATCAAAACTGGCGGGTATACAGAGGGTTGAACTTTGTTTTTGGTAATTTTTATCGAACTTTTTTTGAGAAAATATTCGTTTTCCTGCAGATCCATGTGCAATTGATGATACTTACAGTACATAAGAGGGCGATCATATTTTGCATTTGAACTAACCATCCAACTTTAAATATTTGAAAGATACGGGGCGATCAAAAATATATTTTCAATTTCGGAAAAATGTATCCCTTTGTATAGTCAGCTTTCACCAATATATTTAGCTGATGTTTTGGAAGTATGTAGCTAACATACATACAAATGTGTCACCGTCTGTGCTCATTAATCTGAATCCAAATAAAGTTGCGGCGATGGTCCAAAAAATATGGAGAAGGGATGTTTCGGAATAATTTTGAAATGATTTCTAAAATCGTCCGTGAATTTTTTTTATTTTCTGATATAATGTAGATGACTCATTCTTGATCAAAAAGTTCTACAGTGCCTACCACGCGAATGCCACGGTTTGAGTTATACAGGGGTTTGAAGTATAGTATTTCCTTGATTTCTCGAATAATCAATAATTTCTTTGTAACGGAAAATAACATTGTTTCCTAGACAAACTTCGAAACATTTCAATGACCAAATTATCTGAAATGAGAATTTATGAATATACAAAGGTTGGTCCAAAAAAAAAATTTTTTTTCAAAAATATAAGTATCCGTTTACTATTCATATTTTTTATATATTCAGAAACTCTATTAGGACCAGGACCACTTTGTCTCCACCCGATGTTTTAGGAAAATCCAGTATGAAAACAATATATTCTCGAGGAAGATCGTGTGCGGAAAAACAAGTAGAGAGAAATGAGATGATTTGGTTTATATTCAGGTCTTTGCAACTGCCATTGTCTTCAAAAAATTGTGACCGCAACTGACAGATATATGAAATATGAATTAAAGTAAGTACATAACATGAATTCAGCACGATTCCAAGCATATGGGCTGATTCAGAGAAAACAGAAATGATGATAGTACCACAACAGCTACTGAACTGAGTCGAATCAATTCAGCAAGTACATTTTTTCCATGAAGACAGCCTTTCGGACGATTCATATTTCGTTTTCCGAAACGAGTTATACCGGTTTCGGGGTTTTGCCCCTCATCAGTGTAGGGTAGGTCTTATATAGATATCACTGAATAGAGCATGCGACATTCTTAAATAATTGGAAAAATCTTCCATTACAATGATTGAATCTGCAGTTAATTCAATTGCAATGAAGAATGAGGATGCACGTGATTTCTATCGCAATAAAGAATTAGACTTCAGACGAAATGTCATGCATCCAAATTGACCACCTACATACCGGTCTTGGGTTTTTTGAGGTGTTATTCAAATAAATTGTGAGGAGTTTATTCACCGGCATGACTGTCATCGTTTCACTACCCAACTATTTCAAGCGCACCATCAGGAACCATTTGTTGTGGTCTATTTGCCGCGTCCATTACTGAGTTCAGTAGGGAACTTGAGGGGTATCGACTGTTGGGGTCATGTCGAGCATGACCAAGATACCATAGAACACTGGCAACATGCGCACATGTTCCTAAAGTTCTGGCGCCGGTTTTACAAGTACAAAAATATCCTAATATGGGCTCGTTTGGTTCATCAGGTTCTTCTCCATCATTATATTTGATCCACAGTTGATATTTTGTGGCATTTCTGAACCTCGAAAAAACCCTGACTCTCATGAATCCAGGTTCCTCTTCGAAAATATCGACCTGAAACTCTTCATTTTCTTCCCTTTGCAATTTATCCTGTATATACGAAGGTGAAAGTTTAACTTGGTATATACCTACGGTCAAATCTCTTAGATATTCTATCGTAAGGCGAGGAAAGTTTGGAATCAGGTTTCCATTCATACGGACCCATTGACCATTTCTCAGATGAAGATTGTCCACTTCCACTCGAGCCTGGACGACATTTACCTCCTGTGATTTTCGTAACAATTCTTGTGCCAGCTGAGCATTGGCACCTCTCATTGAGACTGGGGGGTGGAAGCTGTTGATGAGTGCACCAGCGATTTGATATAGATCGCTAAGATTGTGTACGTGTGGCATTTCGATAGTTTTATCAAAAAACTTAAACATGCTTTTCAAATGTCCATTTCTTGCTTCAACTATCCATCTAGTTTTCGTCACTAATCGAGATTTATTTGCTTCCTCAGTGGAAAGCTGTTGTTGCCCTCGTGGAACAATCGCGGGCATTTCATATTGTATGCCAAGATTATTCAGTAAGGGTATGGCATCTCGATAACCCCGATCCACAACAAAAATGTCACCTTCATTAAACCATCCCCTCATGTCTTCTAAGTTTCTTTCAAACTGATTCTCCAAAATTCTCGCGTCATTGTTGCGAGCGTCTGAGAAATAAGGTCCTTGAATACTCAGTATATATCCATCCGGGGCCACAATCAAAACTGGTTTCACCAGATGATGTCCCTTGTACCGGCAGAAAGATTGGCGCAATTTCCTGAAATTACAACTTTTATTTATGGCGGCGTATGATCCGTCGATGTAAACGATGGCCTTCGGGTTGTCTGGGGTCGGGTTATATAAAATATTGGAAAACTCACTCACATGCCTTCTAATATACACATTCCTATCGATGGCTGCAAAGCCGATATTCGATGGAACGAATCTTTGCATCAAAGACTGTCTTACTTTAGAAATTGCTAAGTTGGTGGCTTGCCTAGAGGGATAATGGAATATTACCTTCAAGAAATCATCCGACAGACCCTGACGCAATTTACAGAGGAATGTCATAAGGTCTTTTTTCGTTATATATCTATAACCATGTTCCTGCGGAACCATATCACAGAACATAAAAAGACTACGAAATTGTTCTTTGGTTATAGGAGATATTGCCTGAAACTCATCCTCACTGAAATTGTTCTCATCTTCATAGCTGGAGTGTTCAATAGCCACAAAACGAAGCCCTTGAAGGAAAATGGATAGTTGCTGTCCCTTTATCACATAAGGTCTATTTACAAACTGGATTCCTGGTAATAGAAATGGCAAAATGAAACCGTTATCATCGAGATGATGTCTGCACGCCTTCACGTTATCCGGGATGAATATATTTCGATGAACAAAAACATTGGCCCTGCATTTATTGGATAGAGTTTGCTGATCAGCGGCGGCATTGCAGATGAAGCATGTATGGCTCGATGTTTGTGTCAAAACATTAAGTCTTATACAAGTTGGATCAATCGTTAAGTCCCTTATTTCATTCATAATAGATCGATTACAGTTTAAACATATTCTTGTTTCTTCTCCTATGATGAGAGGGGGACCACCTCGTGCATCCCGCCTAGAAATAGCTATTTGACACTTTTCCAAATGTTCTTCTCCATGAAGAAGATGTGACATTCGAGCTGGTCTTGATCGGGTATCGCATACAAAGCAATTTACTTGATTTTGATAGGCCATGATGACCTGGGAATATTCCAATATGAGATACAATTGAATATAATGATTATCTCACCTTATTTAACTTCGAAGAGCAGAAAATAAAAGGAAACAGGTAATTGATGACCAAAACATCAACCGATTCTCTAATTATTAGAAAATACTAACATTTCATCTACGTTCAACACATCAAAATATGTTTGCTATCAAAAACATCCATAACTCTGACAGCAATCGAATGACATTCCAAGGACTGCTCTATTTTGGATATGGAATAATACAGTTACTTGCACAGAAAAGTAGTAGGTACAAGTCTTGGAAACGAAAATGTTGTTATTTTAGTACAGTAAATTGTGTTAATCTGATCTTTTAAAATTGTCTTTGGCTTTTTAAAAACGTTAAAGAGGCACAAAAGAAATATGGCAGTTATCAATTTTAGCAAGTCATTTCGTAAAGAATAAACAACACTACTTGACGGAAGACCATTAATTAATAATGAAAAATGGATTATATAATCCAATCTTCCGCATACAACCTATACTATAGGTAATTCGTCGGCAAGTATACAACAGAAAACAGTACAGCAGTAGTTGTTTTCTGTTGTATACTTGCCGACGAATTACCTATAGTATAGGTTGTATGCGGAAGATTGGATTATATAATCCATTTTTCATTATTAAGCAAGTCATGTTTACACTGCTGAAATTAAGTGTACTACTTTTCTATGAAATCAACTGTACACAATTCGGGAATATATAAAACCTGAACTACCTGAACTTGAAACTAGTATATCAAAAGACATCATTTGAAAAATAAAATAGTTCTGGGATTGCAGGGAGATGTACGCCCCTTCTACTTGGAAAACTCTGCAGTAACTTGGCCATGCTTGGCATGGCACTTTACTGGCAGACACATTCGAAGCATTCCGAAAATTGTTTTCATCCTGTATTTTCCTGGAACATAAAATGAAAATGATGGTCCTTATAGAATTTGTATTATATTTTCATACACCGTATGAAACATGAATCGTATTCGTATGCTCATGCATATGTCCGAAAATATATTTACATAATGAGACTGACTTGCAACCTTTGTATATTCATGAATCCTCATTTCAGATAATTTGGGCATTGAAATGTTTCGAAGTTTGTCTAGGAAACAATGTTATTTTCCGTTACAAAGAAATTATTGATTATTCGAGAAATCAAGGAAATACTATACTTCAAACCCCTGTATAACTCAAACCGTGGCATTCGCGTGGTAGGCACTGTAGAACTTTTTGATCAAGAATGACTCATCTACATTATATCAGAAAATAAAAAAAATTCACGGACGATTTTAGAAATCATTTCAAAATTATTCCGAAACATCCCTTCTCCATATTTTTTGGACCATCGCCGCAACTTTATTTGGATTCAGATTAATGAGCACAGACGGTGACAAATTTGTATATATGTTAGCTACATACTTTCAAAACATCAGCTAAATATATTGGTGAAAGCTGACTATACAAAGGGATACATTTTTCCGAAATTGAAAATATATTTTTGATCACCCCGTATCTTTCAAATATTTAAAGTTGGATGGTTAGTTCAAATGCAAAATATGATCGCCTCTTATGTACTGTAAGTAACATCAATTGCACATGGATCTGCAGGAAAACGAATATTTTCTCAAAAAAAGTTCGATAAAAATTACCAAAAACAAAGTTCAACCCTCTGTATACCCGCCAGTTTTGATTCTAGAAACTTTTGTCATTTGAACTTTTTGATGCACATATTGTGGACTATTTCATTATAAAAATTCAGATCGATACAATGAAAATGAAATTCCGGATTTTTTGAAAAATCGTCAAAATATCGAACTTTGACCCCCTGTAGAATCCAAACGCGGGCATTCAGAGAGTTGGCGCAATGGTAACTTTTGTTCAGGATGGCATGGGCTACATCATATTGAAATTTCAGCGATTTTCACCGAAACCGGTTTTCCATAAGATTAGTGCGGGGTCCTTTGTGTCGCTGCCTCCCGGACTATAAGTTGATGAATTTTTTTCTGTTTGATCAAATAATGCAAAATTATCAGTTGCCTAATAATAGGCCTAATAATAATAGAGTTCCCCACTTTGAAAAAATGTCATAACTGATGATAATTCATCGGGGATCCGTTATCTTTTATCCCTTCCACGAAACTCTCCGTCGTGTTGAGATTTTCTTGTGTGGTATTTTATAGTACCACTCTATAAAATCAAAACAGCTTCTCGTCTCTTTCAGTTAATCACGTTACGAAAAGCCGCATTGTTTTCTCCAGGTTGAGGGTCCCGAATCTCCATCAACACTAATGCATAAACTTTCAGGAATAATAGGAGGTATTTGCTTCGAATTTGTGTCAAAGTTCAAAGTGTTCTCTAACAAACTGAAAGCATTACACGGCATGAAAATTTAATGACTGATTGCATTTTTGCTGTTATCTTTTTAAGAAGATGATCTAAGGGATGTGGAAGGAGAATTACGTATGAAGCTAATTTACCGTTTCTGATAGCGATTTTGTCCTGAAATCGAGCTGCCGTGACTGAATGAGTAATATGTTTGGGGTTTTCTTTGTAGAATGAGTACTTACCAAGTATTTTCGTTTCGAAAATGTTCTCAGACTTTACGTACAGGGTAACCCAGGGTTAAACCGCTAAACGTTCAGGATCATTTGTTTAGGTAGAGAGGAAACCTTTTTCCCCATACAATGTTTCCTAACTTGCTTCGTTTTCGAAATATAGAGTGTTCAACGTTTTTACAAAAAACAGTTTTTATCAATTATTTAAAAACCTTATAGCTGATAAAACCTGTCATGCTTGTATGCGGTAATGAGAGGTTTCTTATAATGTGATTATAGTGTACCAGTGGCGTCCCAAGGGACAATCTAACTATTATTAAGACGAATCATTGTACTCCACTGTTTTTTTCTGGATTAAGCCATTGAAAATACATTTTATTTTGTTCATTTCAGTATCTTCTTTCATTTTTGAGAAACAATTTAAAAATCAGTTCCTTGTAACAAGAACAAAATCTTCCTGAGAAATTAATATTGGGACGAATTTTAATGAATTCATTGTATTTCATTAGTGAACAGAAAAACAACAATTCACAAAAATTACCACCTCTTTTTCCAATGCAAAGTTCGCACCTACGAACGATGGATTCTGCAGCTGCACGGCACCTTGCTGGTATGATCTATAGAACTGCTTGAACAATTCTTTCTAGAAAAATATCGTTGGGCTCAGCATACACTACGGTTTTCATTGTACCTTATATAAAAATCTATAGGGGTTGAGTCAGGAGACAGTGCAGGCTGAGGAACTTTGACACCCTGTATCTCGAAAACGAAGCACATGACATGATTATACGATACAAAAGTCCTACTTTTGCCTAAAAAACCGATCCTGAACGTTTGACGGTTTAACCCAGGGTCACCCTGAATATCCTGAAAAATTTTATACATGAATTCATATACGATATACAGTGCATCTCACTTTTCATGGAAACATCGTAATTTTTAAAGTAGAATTGTAAAATTTGCAGAACCGATAGATACGCTCTAAGTGTACAAAATGAGCTTAAATGGGTAATTTCAAATGACATAATGTGCACGCCAGCAGCGATATAACCACCAATATTTCTGAATAATAATAGAAGTTAAAATAATATAATAATATGAATATTCATTCAGCTTGTTAAAAAGTATAAAATTATAATAGGATACAATAGTTGACTTTTGAACGTATTTACGTACAAACTTGTAACAAAAACCATTTTAAACGGTATCAGTGATACAACTTTTTAAAATGAAAGACATTGTGATTGCCTGACAGATGGCGCGGAGGAGCACATTGATTTAAAAATTTCAAGTAGGATGGGGAAAAAATTACACATTGTTGGAAAGATAATTCAATTTTATTTTCAGTCAAACATTTTTCGTGGATACATATTTTATCAATTTCGATCTCTTTGCCTTTCATATTCTTCTAGTTGATGTACCCCCAGCGCCATCTGTCGAGTAATTACAATGTTTGTTTTCTCAAATAGTAGTTTTGGTAATACAATTCAAAATTTTTTTGGCACATTGCTCCACATCAAACAGTTCAAATTTATCGAGATCAGTACCATTCAGATCCGTACTTATACTTGACATTTCAAGTGCATCTAGTAAAAATAAAAATTAAACGAAATCCAAAAAAAATTAGATGGACGAAAATTTAAATCTCTTTTCAACGATGTGTCACTTGACCCCCCAAGCCAATTGAAATTTTCAAATTGTTCTGCTCCCCACCCCTTCATCAACCAATAACAATGTAGTATCGGTGATATAATTCGAAATGATTTTTGTTTCATGTTTGTACGTCAAACCGTTCAAAAATTAACAGGGAAGAGCCAAAAAAAGCTGCACTGTATAGACAACAATCTCGATTTCCAGGCCTAAGATATTAGTATGTGTAATGATAATAATCACATTTTTATTGGGGTAAAGGTTTACTTCGAAATGAAAGAGCCTGTAATGATCAGAGAACATGGTAAGAACAAGAGGAGAGCATGTAGGAATTGGTGTTCTCCTTGAATGCTTGATGTATGCCTTGGGCGATTAGACCGCATTCTCTCAATGGTCCAAAAGCAAGGCATTCCTTTTTGAAGAGGCCCAAGGAGCCGAGTTTGAACACGTTCAGCAAAACGCTCATATCAAAGCTGCGGTGCCTCAGGTCCTTCTATTGCAACATACGGATGAGCCAAAGCATACATCTTCAACAATATCGAAGAACTTGGCTTATTGAAAAATTTAACATTCCACCCTACTCTACAAAATATGCAGGGCATGCCGTGGGGTCCCTGAGACCATAATGCATTTGCTGTCATAATACACAGCTCATGCGGTCTCAGCCTATATTCACAGACATAAAGTGGTACTTTTAATGTTGCACTACCATCTACGATAATCATATGGTATAGACGAAATACAGGTGTTTGCTCATGCTCCGGGGTATTTTGAGTTTTTTGTGGAGAATGAAAAGTGCCGAATCAATTGGAACTATTCATTTCCACCCCTAGACAAATACAAGCTAATCAGACTGATGTATTATTTCTCGACCATGGATGGAAGACTATTTTTGTAACAGAGTTTTCAGCCCCTGGCGAAATGACCATCGATCGCCTTCAACTACGCGGGTTCTGATCATAAGAGTCTTTGGTGGAATTATGAGCTCTCGTGCCTGAAAGTCATACCAGCTTGTTTCATGATCTGGTTCTCACGAAGAGGAAAATCCTGTAATTTCCATAAATCATCGTGAGAGCAAAGGGAAAGAAGGTAGGATTGGCGTTCTTTCTTAATTTCTGCAAGATGCATGTCTCAGGGAACTCCTCCCAAAGCAGTGAATTTTCAATGCTCTGCCGTTCTTTGAAAAAACGAGCCCAGGGAAAGAGATGTTGTCATATCTTCCAAAGTGACGACAAAGGGTTGTGGAAACGGGTATGTATCGATGGAACCGCGAACGGTGGAATGATTGGTGATTTTTCAGAAATATGAAAATATCAATAAACCTGAGACATGTCGCCTACCCTTCTGCAATGTTCCAGAAAAGTAAATGAGCTTGTAATATCAGCATCACCGACAAGATTATTGGCTCCTTTGTCGACATAATTTGAATATTTCAGATTGTATATAGGGGCAGCACTCCATATATGGTAACAGTATTCTACGGTAGATTGGTTATGTGCCTTATAAATCATAATCAAGAGACGGAAAGTAAAATAGCTTCTTGCACGGAACAGAAAACTGAGTATTTAGAGGGCACTTTTGGCAAAAGATCTCACATGGCTTTCCCAAGAAGGTAATGGTGATATAGAGCATCGAAATGAAGGCACTTTTGGCAAAAGATCTCACATGGCTTTCCCAAGAAGGTAATGGTGATATAGAGCATCGAAATGAAGGACTTTATTGGTATGGATACTCCTGACATATTCACCTTGGCAACTGTGAGAAAAGACTAATTTGAGTTGAGTTGAGTTGAGTTGAGTTGAGTTGAGTTGAGTTGAGTTGAGTTGAGTTGAGTTGAGTTGAGTTGAGTTGAGTTGAGTTGAGTTGAGTTGAGTTGAGTTGAGTTGAGTTGAGTTGAGTTGAGTTGAGTTGAGTTGAGTTGAGTTGAGTTGAGTTGAGTTGAGTTGAGTTGAGTTGAGTTGAGTTGAGTTGAGTTGAGTTGAGTTGAGTTGAGTTGAGTTGAGTTGAGTTGAGTTGAGTTGAGTTGAGTTGAGTTGAGTTGAGTTGAGTTGAGTTGAGTTGAGTTGAGTTGAGTTGAGTTGAGTTGAGTTGAGTTGAGTTGAGTTGAGTTGAGTTGAGTTGAGTTGAGTTGAGTTGAGTTGAGTTGAGTTGAGTTGAGTTGAGTTGAGTTGAGTTGAGTTGAGTTGAGTTGAGTTGAGTTGAGTTGAGTTGAGTTGAGTTGAGCTGAGCTGAGCTGAGCTGAGCTGAGCTGAGCTGAGCTGAGCTGAGCTGAGCTGAGCTGAGCTGAGCTGAGCTGAGCTGAGCTGAGCTGAGCTGAGCTGAGCTGAGCTGAGCTGAGCTGAGCTGAGCTGAGCTGAGCTGAGCTGAGCTGAGCTGAGCTGAGCTGAGCTGAGCTGAGCTGAGCTGAGCTGAGCTGAGCTGAGCTGAGCTGAGCTGAGCTGAGCTGAGCTGAGCTGAGCTGAGCTGAGCTGAGCTGAGCTGAGCTGAGCTGAGCTGAGCTGAGCTGAGCTGAGCTGAGCTGAGCTGAGCTGAGCTGAGCTGAGCTGAGCTGAGCTGAGCTGAGCTGAGCTGAGCTGAGCTGAGCTGAGCTGAGCTGAGTTGAGTTGAGTTGAGTTGAGTTGAGTTGAGTTGAGTTGAGTTGAGTTGAGTTGAGTTGAGTTGAGTTGAGTTGAGTTGAGTTGAGTTGAGTTGAGTTGAGTTGAGTTGAGTTGAGTTGAGTTGAGTTGAGTTGAGTTGAGTTGAGTTGAGTTGAGTTGAGTTGAGTTGAGTTGAGTTGAGTTGAGTTGAGTTGAGTTGAGTTGAGTTGAGTTGAGTTGAGTTGAGTTGAGTTGAGTTGAGTTGAGTTGAGTTGAGTTGAGTTGAGTTGAGTTGAGTTGAGTTGAGTTGAGTTGAGTTGAGTTGAGTTGAGTTGAGTTGAGTTGAGTTGAGTTGAGTTGAGCTGAGCTGAGCTGAGCTGAGCTGAGCTGAGCTGAGCTGAGCTGAGCTGAGCTGAGCTGAGCTGAGCTGAGCTGAGCTGAGCTGAGCTGAGCTGAGCTGAGCTGAGCTGAGCTGAGCTGAGCTGAGCTGAGCTGAGCTGAGCTGAGCTGAGCTGAGCTGAGCTGAGCTGAGCTGAGCTGAGCTGAGCTGAGCTGAGCTGAGCTGAGCTGAGCTGAGCTGAGCTGAGCTGAGCTGAGCTGAGCTGAGCTGAGCTGAGCTGAGCTGAGCTGAGCTGAGCTGAGCTGAGCTGAGCTGAGCTGAGCTGAGCTGAGCTGAGCTGAGCTGAGCTGAGCTGAGCTGAGCTGAGCTGAGCTGAGCTGAGCTGAGCTGAGCTGAGCTGAGCTGAGCTGAGCTGAGCTGAGCTGAGCTGAGCTGAGCTGAGCTGAGCTGAGCTGAGCTGAGCTGAGCTGAGCTGAGCTGAGCTGAGTTGAGTTGAGTTGAGTTGAGTTGAGTTGAGTTGAGTTGAGTTGAGTTGAGTTGAGTTGAGTTGAGTTGAGTTGAGTTGGGGTCGAGTCGAGTCGAGTCGAGTCGAGTTGAGTTAAGTTTTATTTTGTCAAGATGTCGGATCCCCATTCTAGAAATTTTTGTTAGGTCTATATTTGAATCGTTCACGTTCCCTTCCTGGAACTTCGGAAGAGAAAGTCATATGAAGGGTATACCATTATCCACGAATCAATGCACTGGGTATGAGGTAGCTCCCAACCATTCATTGATGTGAAGAAGAAACAGTGTTGGTGCTGAAAAGGATACTTTCGAAACAGTAGCATGTGTCGGTAGAGTTTTGGATGAATCTCCATCAACCATCGCATGATATGTTTGAGAACAATCTTGATACCAAATAACTCAACTGAAAGGGAGGGGGGAAAAGACAAGCCATAAGGTCCCTGGTGTCATTCGCGATCAAACGCCTTGGACATATACAATGCTATGGCCAGAGTTTCACCATATTTTGCAAAATAAAGCTGCCATATAAGTGAGACATGAGCAAGCAGGACACCAGTTTATCCCTCACGACGGAAACCATATCGTCGATCATGCACAATTCTTCAGTTGAGTTCAATGCTGACGGCTTTTCATAACCTCCGACGTAACAAATAGCAGTACGATACGTCTGTAGTTGCTAAGTGAGGTCTTTTCCCTTCTTTCGGAACGTTTCGCTAGCAAAATCTGCAAAATTACATCAGATCCACCAGATTTGTTGATGTTGAGAGTGATGTTCTGGGATTGTTTTCCCAGGGAACCTAGGGTAAAATTTTCATAAATATTCACTTTGTCTGCTCAGGGTACATGTTTCTCAGACACAATAGTCAATTGCTTCATGGACGAGAGAGGTGATTACACGGGCCAATGACATTAGCGCCACCTCCGGATGTATCGGAGCTTCGGTGACAAGACCTTCCTGTTGTATTGCTGGCGGAAGAAATTATTATAATTTTTCTTCATCGACACTATTAGAGCTTTTTTCTTAGCAGCCAAATCAAAAACGCAATGATTAGAGCAATAACGATGATAATCAAATATTAGCAATAATATTCATTACTTCAGCGACTTCAAAGATTTTCTATTCATTTCGGAATGTCGTCAGGTGAACTGTTCGGGCAAATTTATTATGATACAAGAGTTATGGCGTTCCTCGAAGGGATGGAAGAACTCAGAGTTCATGACATTTACGCTGATTAATGCAATAACTCATGCATAGATTATGTATAATTTCGCTAACACCAACTTAAATTTGTGTTTATCATACTCAAACCAAAAAGTTACCGGCAGGCTATTTTCCGAATCAAACTAACCTAAACGATATGAGAAATCAAACGAATCATAATGAACCATTAACATATCAGGTTAAAATAACATGTTCAGGATAAAAATTCAATCTTTTCATTTATATCAAAAGTGGACAAGCACAACAGAAGTCACAAGTTGAAAGTAAATAATGGAAAGTCCACCCAAGTAGCACAAAGTCTTTAACTTCACATAATGACTTCTTAAACCGTCTTGAAGACATTTGCGTTGTTTTACAACTAAAAAGCTAATGTGCGTTTTATAACATTCAGGGGTTGCTATGATGTCGTAACGTGATTATTACTCACGTACAATAACTGACAACTCTCGAGAAAATGTAGTTCTGTGGTTTGTTGTGAATGAATTGTATGTTTCCTTCAGTAGTTCTGGAGATCAGTCATTTTGATGTCATTATGACAATAAACAAATGTTGCTTTAATGGATTAATTTTAAAACCGTTTCAACTGCTAGCTACGGTTCGTACTCATGGAATGTAGTTTTCTCGAAGGAATAAATTTGTCGTATTGACTACATTATGTATCTATAATTCATTTGACTTTGTTGTTTGTGTATTCATGTTCATTTATAATCTATATAATTTAACTCATGTGAAAGCAACCATATAATTTGCTTTGGAAGCAAATGAGAAATAAAAAATTAATACACAGATAGAGAATTATATAAAATATTAACATGAGATACTGAAAACCCAAAAAAACCTAATTAAGTTCATTCAGCTTGCAGAGTCTCTTCTAGTCTATAATGTGTTCCTTCTACTCCAGCTATATGTTTAAGTTAATTCCAGGAGCAATTTCATTCATTCTTGACGTTTTGTAGTCGCAGCTATTGGTTTGATGCTCAGCTGACAGGTCTTGAGGTAAAAAATATCACTTCTTACTTTTCCATTAACAGAAAAAGAAAGAATCTTCCTGGTAAACATTCAACTCTACAATAATAAGATGTCTCATTCATTATGTTGAATGAACTTTACCGATACGTTATTCAAAAATTAACCGGTTCACGTCAAACGTTCGCCTTCACACATTTCAATTACGTTGCATTTTTGATCAAATGAAACGGTTAATACTGTATGATCATGAATATGTCATTTGAATGATGATTAATTTGAAGATTGCATATACATATATTTCTTATATACTTTTCCAAATGTTGTCTATTCAATAATTTGCAGACATAAGGATAAATATGGAAATCGATAATTTTTTTTTTCAATATAATCTTAACTACATCTGTCAACGTAATTGATATTATGATCAAATGACTACGTGTTTTTTCATATTTTTTCAGACAATAGTTTTATGACCCAGAAGATTAATGAAATTATTGATTGAAATGATGAATAAAAATTATTATATCACTAATATATCTCTTGAGTGATGATAATTTTGACAACTGAATATGGACGTATTATTTATGTGTTTCCAATAATCGCCTGTCCAAAGTTTTTCTGGCATCAGGCAAAATATTAATATTTTACATATTTCTCAATATAAGTAAGAATAAATTTTTTATATTCAATTCGATCGATTCAACCAATCATATATTTTTGCACACTTTGTCTAACGTATGTTGAATATCTAAATAAATATGTTCATTCATTGATGAAAATGGTCGATATGAACTATTCTATCTTGGATATATCTCCTGGGTAATGATGAATTCAAAAATCTGATGTGAATGTATCATTTAAATATGTTTCCAAACTTTGTCTTTCCAAAGTTTTCCTGGTATCAGACAAAATATGTGTATTCTTCGTTTTCCATAATATAAAAATAAAAATGTTTGAACTTTCTGACCAAATAACCATGTATTTTCGCATACTTTTCATAACGTTAGTTGAATACCTGGAAAATATGTTCACTAATTGATGTAAATAATCAATAAAAATCGTTATACAATAAATATATATCTTTTGAGAGATGATAATTTTGAAAATCGAATATGAACATATTATTTATATATGTTTCCATACATCATCTCTCCAAAGTTTTCCTGGCATCAGGCAAAATTTGAATATTTTACATACTTCGTTATATAGCAATGAAAATATTATATTCGAATCGATCCATTTCATGACCAAATAATACGTATTTTTGCATAATTTGCATGACCTGAGTTAAATATTCAAAAAAATATGTTAGTTATTTGATAAAAATTATCAATATGAACTATACCATCGTTGATATATTTCCAAGTTGATGAGAGTTTTGAAAATCCAATGTAAACGGATCATTTATACCGTGCGGCTCTTTTTAGTCCACCCTCCCTGTTAACATTGTGATTAATTGATAGCATGGGGGTTCGAGTGACAGATCGTTGAAAACAGAATTGGATTCTCTTTTCAACTATACCATTTTTCTCGGATTTTGTTAAAATGTTTTTCACCAAATGCATGGAGCAATGGGACAAAAATATTTTGTATTTTATTATCGACACCATTCTTTCAGAGAATATACATTGCAATTACTCGACAGATGGCACTAGGGACACACCAACTTGAAAATTTTTAAGTGCAAAGAGATCAGAATTGTGAGAATACTTATTAACAAAAATCAAAAACAGTTATGTGATTGAAAGTAAAATTGAATTATCTTATCACCGATGTGTAATTTGACCCTCCTTTATAGTCTAAGAGCTGAGGGACCAAAACTGCAAGAGTTTTATAAAAGCTGATATTTTGATATTGGGTCATGAATAGGTTGAATATCAATAGCCAGTTTTTGGGACAACTGGCGTGAGGGTGGTTCCAAACTTGTAAAAAAAACACGTATGTCGCAACTGTTTTATAAAATCTGAAAATTTGTGTGTGGATAGCTAGGCAACCAACAAACTGTGTGGACATAGTCAGTCATCAGATATTCGGACACTTCGCGTCAGCGGTTCGTTAAACCCGTCAAAATAAATGGGTTCGTGAAAGAGTTTTATAAATACTGAAAATTAGTCTGTGGATAGCAACATAACTAAGAAACTGTGTAGACATAGTCAGTCAGCACAATATTGGAACACGATGCGTCAGCGGTCCGGTAAACCCGTCAAAAAAAATGGGTTTGTAAAAGAGTTTTATAAAATATGAAAATTTTTGTGTAAGTAGTTCATATTACCTAAAATAAGACTAACATAATCAGTCAAACGTTTCATGGAACAAACGCCGTCAGCAGGCAATAGAAAGGTGCCGTTATTTTGACATGTACTCGTGAGAATATGGAAAAAGAACAACGTTACTAAAATATTCCTTTATTAGAAGGACGTCTAAAGGCGAGGATTGAAGTTCCTTTATGTTCTTTTCTGTTCCTTTATTTGACATGACTAATGATTGATAAATATATAATATGTTTAGCAGGAATCGATGTTTCAACCCCTGTCTATCATAGGAATAATTTTATCTGATACTGAAATGAATTATGTAGAAAGAAGAATCGAAGTTTCTAAGATTTAATTCAGGTTATGAATAATGAACGCCACATATAAACTGGCAGAATAGCGGCAGTCACTATTAAAATAAAGTTGCCTTAAATACTGCCTGACGTTATTGCAATATCTCTCTAATGAGTCAGCAGAATCTATCCTTATCTGACGGTCTGTAATAAATGAGTGCAAGCATATTATTTGTCAGCCATTTTTTTCATGAACAAACTAGTCAAACGTACTTAATATACGTTTACTAATTTACAGATGCTGAGTCGAAGGTGACCGACACCGAAGAAGGTCTGATAAAGCCTATTCTGATTAGAACATTAATTTTTATTTTTAAAGTATTGATTTAAAAATAATATTGAAATAACCTTAATTTTTTTAAAGAGGTATATACGACATTCAAATTGAGACGTTTGTTTTTCATATTTCCAATCCCATAAACATAATAGTTTAAATCAACAAAAAAGAGCATACTAACATGAAATTGCGTCTATCTAGTTTAGCATTTATTTCAAGTAGCTAAAAATAATGTTTAGGCGTAAATAGCTACTATACTATTTATACAGATATTTCGAACAGTAATATTAGTTCTTTATGTAAGTAAGCATTTTTCAGTAACATAACAAATGTATTTGATTACATGAAGACACAATAGTTCGTAATTACTACCATCTTGTTGCTCAACAAAATTAAAGGTAAATAAACCACTTTTTCTTTGTTTTCCAATTGTCAATTCCTGGAATTATTTTCTAACGTTATCATATAAAGGTTGTTTCATTCAACAAAATCAACGATATTGTTGACGGAACATTTCTTTGCATTGAATTAACCTGTAGTACTATTTCTTTGAATGAACTTATTGTTATATAAAACATTTCTCCAACCACATTTTGTCCCATTGTTTATTTGAATGTTGCATGTTGACCAAAATATAGATATTGCTTGTTGCATTATTAAATATCTCTTTCCTATCGTTTCTTATTGAATAACTTTTCATCATTGTATTGTAATATTGAACAACTTAGCGCCATAAAACACGCTATATGAATTAAGCGCGCGGCGCGCCTTTCCATTGCCTGCTGACGGCGTTTGTTCCATGAAACTTCTGACTGACTATGTAAGTCTTGTTTTAGGTACTATGAACTAGTTTCTCGAAAATTTTCTGATATTATGAACAGTCTTTCACGAACCAAATTTTTTTGACGGGTTTAGCGGCAGCTGACGCGAAGTGCCCGAATATTCTGATGACTGACTATATCCACTACGTTTGTTAGTTGTCTTGCTATCCACAGAATAATTTTCATATTTTATAAAACTCTTTCACGAACCCATTTTTTTGACGGGTTTACCGGACCGCTGACGCGTCGTGTTCCAATATGGTGCTGACTGACCTTGTCTACACAGTTTGTTAGTTGTCTTGCTATCCACAGACTAATTTTCATATTTTATAAAACTCTTTCACGAACCCATTTTTTTACGTGTTTACCGGACCGCTGACGCGTCGTGTTCCAATATAGTGCTGACTGACTAAATCCACACAGTTTGTTAGTTGTCTTGCTATCCACAGAATAATTTTCATATTTTATAAAACTCTTCCACGAACCCATTTTTTTGACGGGTTTACCGGACCGCGGACGCGCCGTGTTCCAATATGGTGCTGACTGACTATGTCTACACAGTTTGTTAGTTGTCTTGGCTATCCACAGACTAATTTTCAGATTTTATAAAACTCTTTCACGAACCCATATTTTACGGGTTTACCGGACCGCTGACGCGTCGTGTTTCAATATGGTGCTGATGACCGACTATGTCCACACAGTTTGTTAGTTGTCTTGCTATCTACAGACTAATTTTCAGATATTATAAAACTCTTTCAAGAACTCATTTTTTTTGACGGGTTTACCGGACCGTTGACGCGTCGTGTTCCAATATGGTGCTGACTGACTATGTCCACACAGTTTGTTGGTTGCCCAGCTATCCACAGAATAATTTTCAGATTTTATAAAACAGTTGCTACATACGTGTTTTTTTTACAAGTTTGGTACCACCCCCACGCCAGTTGTCCCAAAAACTGGCTGACTGACGGCAGGCTCTTGATATTCAACCCATTCATGACCTAATATCAAAATATCAGCTTTTATAAAACTCTTGCAGTTTTGGTCCCTCATCTCTCGGTCTATTACGTCAAACCGTTCAAATGGTTACAAGGGGGGGCTAGAAAAAGCCGCACTGTATATGTTTTAAAAAATTGTCTTGCTACAGTTTTCCTAGCATCAGGCGAAATATGAATATTTTCCGTCTCCCATAGTAGCAATAAAAATGTTTCATCCAGATTATTGAATTTCATTACCAATAACCATATTTTTTGCATATTTTTCCTAACAAGAGTTGGATATCTGAAAAACTGTGGGCACTTATTAATCAAAATGATCAATAAAAACCATTCTATCATGAATATATCTTCTGGGTGATGACAATTTCGAGAATCAAATTTATTCTCATTCTTCATATATTTTCCAAACATTGTCTCTCCAAAGTTTTCCTGGCATCGGGCAAAATATGAATATTTTACCTATTTCGTAATATAGTCAAGAAAATAATATATTCGAATCGATCCATTTTACGACCAAACAACTATTTAATTTTGCATACTTTTTTGTATAATTTGCTTGACGTGAGTTATATATTCAAAGAAATTTGTTGATTTTTTTATCAAAATAATCAATAAAAACTATACTATAGTGGACATATATCCTGGGTGATGATAATTTTGAAAATCGAATGTAAATGTATCATTTATATATGTTTACTAAAATTGTTTAGCAAAAATTTTCCTGGTTCAGACAAAATATGGATATTTTCCGTTTTCCATAATAGCAATAAAAATGTTTCTTTCAGATAATTTTTTTTTAACTAAATTACTATGTAGTTTTGCATATTTTTCCTTACAAGAGGTGAATATTTAAAAAACCATAGTCTTTTATAGATCAAAATTATCAATAAAAACAATTCTATCATGAATATATCTCCTGGGTGATGACAATTTTGAGAATCGAATTTATTCTTATTTTTCATATATTTTCCAAACATTGCCTCTCCAAATTTTTCCTGGCATCGGGCAAAATATGAATATTTTACCTATTTCCTAATGTCATTA
This sequence comes from Chrysolina oricalcia, assembly GCA_944452925.2. NCBI lineage: Eukaryota > Metazoa > Arthropoda > Insecta > Coleoptera > Chrysomelidae > Chrysolina > Chrysolina oricalcia. The sequence continues at coordinate 35,410,464 of OX101812.2, forward strand.
AAATAATATATTCGAATCGGTCCATTTTACATACTTTTTTGTATAAGTTGCTTGACGTGAGTTTTATATAAAATAATCAATAAAAACTATGCTATCGTGGATATATATCCTGGGTGATGATAATTTTGAAAATCGAATGTAAATGTATCATTTATATATGTTTACAAAAATTGTTTTGCAAAAATTTTCCTGGTTCAGACAAAATATGGATATTTTCCGTTTTCCATAAAAGCAATACAAATGTTTCTTTCAGATAATTTTTTTTTTACTAAATAACTATGTATTTTTGCATATTTTTCCTGACAAGAATTGAATATTAGAAAAACTATGGTCTTTTATAGATCAAAATTATCAATAAAAACAATTCTATCATGAATATGTCTTCTGGGTGATGACAATTTTGAAAGTTGAATTCATTTATATTGTTTATATGTGTTTCCAAACATTGTCTCTACAAAGTTTGCTGGGCATCAGGCAAAATGTGAATATTTTACCTATTTCCTAATATAGTTATGAAAATATTATATTCGAATCGATCCATTTTACTACCAAATAACCATGTATTTTTGAATACTTTACTTTGTATGATTACTCATTGATGAATATAAGCAATATAAACAATTCTATCATTAATATATCTTTTATGTGATTACAATTTTGAAAAGCGAATTTAAGCATATTAATTATATATTTTTCCGAACATTTGTTACGGTTTCAATAGTCATCCCAAAGATCTTCATTTGGATCTGCTTTTGGAAGATCTGAAACAACCATAACACTGAGGGTCTGGTAATCAAATGGAAGCGCATAACTCACCATTTCTAAGAGTACCTTTAACTTCAGTCACCTCAGATGAGTTTTTGTATCTGGAGACTCTTTCCGTTTAATGCATATTGACTTCCTTCTATCTTCGCTGTACATTCTATAACTTGTTTCTTTAGTTATTTTCATTTTTTACTTTCCAAATTTATGTATTGCTAAAAAGCAAACAAAACATAAAGTAAACAAAAGCTAACCTAACCATAATTTCGTCATCCTAACCTTCATTTTCACAGATATATTTGTTGTACCTTTCTGAAATAGACCTTTAATAACCTTGGTAATTTTGCCATTGGGAACATTTTCTTGAATAGATATGGTGGATTTTGAATTTGGTAAAATTCCCACCCTGTCATTGACAGTTTTTAACACTGATAAGTGACAGAGGAAAATGTTCCATGAAAGCGGGAACTGGAACTTCAAAAAAATTTGATAAAAAAGGCTCCTTTTTGTTTTTTGGTTTGGACCAGAACACGTGAAGAGCAGCGCATTTTGCGGATTTTTCTAAAGATTTTGAGTTTCAAAATTGGAAATTACTTTGTCTCAGGAGATATATTTACTTATCGACGTTTGTTGGATATTATTTTGGAACAGAAAAATAAATCACTAACTTTGAAGTATCGTTTGTCGAAGGACAATGAAATCCTCTAGAAAGGCCACACGCCATCCAAGGTACGTTCAAATATTTTTTTTTTTGTGATGAGGTGGAGGAAATCTTTTATAGAGAGGAAAGGAGCCTCCGGCTCAAGACTCCAGACCTACTGTGAGACTCCACTGGTCACAGGGTTACTCACTAAAACCTCCACCTCTAGGCCCGTCAGGTTGTTGCCCCCGGTGACACTTAGGCTTATTGGCCCATTGTATCTTGCCTGTGTGTTGTACTTTCACAGTACCCAATCCAGTAATTTCGTGCCTTGTACGAGTTTGTACAATTCCTTTACTGGGTGCGATCTGTATAGTTCTGGATCGCCAGATGGCTGCCCGAAGATTGCCTGTCTTTTGCGGTCTAGTGCCTCGCAACAGCACAGTATGTGTGTCACTGTTTCTGGATCCTTACCACATAGTCTGCAGATCAGGTCTCCATTATATAGTCCCATTTTGTTGAGGTGCTCCTTCACTGGTGCATGACCAGTCAGGAGTCCCGTAACGATTCTAAGCTGGCTCCTGTTCATCGATAACAGGTCTGCCGTTCTTTTCTGGCACGGTCCTTTGATGTATTTCTTCCCGTGTTTGTTTCCTGGTATGCTTTCCCAGTAGTTTTTGTGACTGTCCCCAATCCACTCTCTTACAGACGCTCTTACCGTGCACTTCGGTACCCCTAGTGTCTGATCTTGGTTTGGAGGATTTTCCGAACCTTTTCTCGCTAGTTCGTCTGCTTTTTCATTGCCTGCAATTCCCCGGTGTCCTGGGACCCATATCAGTTTGACTTGATTCCGGTCTGCCAGCACTCCTAGTTCTTCTTTGCAGTCCCATACCAATTTGGACGTCACTTCCTTGTTGCACAAGGCCTTAAGTGCCGCTTGGCTGTCTGACAGGATGTTGATATGCGCGTTTTCAACGTTTCTCCTGTTGTTCTCCCTCGCGCATTGGAGAATGGCATACACCTCTGCCTGAAAGACAGAGGTGTGTTTGCCCAGTGAGTAGCTGATGCCAGTACTCGGATTCCTGGAGAACACTCCTGAGCCCACCCCATTCCCAGTCTTGGATCCATCTGTGTACCAGATTTTACCCTGTAGAGTGTCCTTGAGCTGCGAGCCGTCCCACTCAGTTCTGTCTGGAATCAGCACTCTGAATTGGTTGTTGAAGCAGTATCGTTTCAGAATGTGGTCCGTTCTCGTTTCCAGCACGTCCCCGATCACGATTCTGACGATGCTCATGTGTCCCGTTCCAACGTTCAAGTTGGGTGTATTCTGCAGTCCGGAGACACCAAGCCTTGCCTCCCCTTGCACCACTAAATGGAGAGGAGGCAGTCCCATAAGTGTCTCCATGGCTGCAGTTGGTGTTGATTTTATTGCCCCTGTGATTCCAAGACAGGCAAGCCTTTGCACCTTGCTTAGTCTTGTTATGGCTCCTCTTTGTTGTGTCTTGGGCCACCACACCAGAGAGGCATATGTGATGGAAGGCATGACCACCGTGCTATACAACCAGTGCAACATATGTGGTTTCAGCCCCCATTTTTTTCCAAATGATCGTCTGGCCATCACTAGTGAGGTCACCGCTTTTTTTGTTGTTTTTTCTAGATGCTGGTTCCATGTCAACTTGGAGTCGAGAATCATTCCAAGATATTTGACTTCTCCCTTTATCTGTAAGTTCTCTCCTCGAAGTCGTATAGGTTCTAGGCCCTCTGTTTTCGGGTGAATGCTACTATGGTTGCCTTGTTAGGGTTGACGTTAAACCCCTCCAAGTCCGTCCATCTCGTGACCAGGTTAAGAGCCTCCTGCATGCGATCTCTAACCGTTGTGTTAAATTTCCCTTTTGCTAAGACTACTATGTCGTCAGCATATCCAAGGGCTCTATGTCCTGCGTCGTTTAGTGTTTCCAACAGCGAGTCTGCGATCAGATTCCACAGAAGCGGAGATAGTACTCCACCATGCGGGCATCCTCTGGTCGCCCTTGCTACTATGGTCTCCTCCAATACTGTAATGTGTATCAACCGATTCCTTAGCATTGAATCTATCCAGGCAACACATGGTTCCTCGACATCTCTGTGTCTAAGAGCTCTGGTGATTGAGTTTATAGATGTATTATCGAAATCCCCTTCTATGTCTAGAAAGGCCGCTAGCAGTACCTCTTTATTTTCCAGCGTATTTTCCACCCTCGTTACTACTTGGTGAAGTGCGGTTTTCGTTGAACAGCCAGTCCTGTAGGCATATTGTTCACGGTGCAGTGGTCTTTCCACCAGCACGCCGCCCCTAATATGTCTATCCACTAGCTTCTCCAAAGTCTTGAGTACAAATGACATAAGACTGATTGGTCTTAGGGACGTTGCCGAATCCTGTCCAGTTTTTCCAAGTTTCGGTATAAAAGTAACCCTAACGTGCCTCCAAGGTTTTGGTATGTACCCGAGGGCCAGACTGCCTCTGAGCGTATTACAGAGTCTGATTTGCAGTGCTTCGGGACCTTTCTGCAGCATTGCAGGGTAGATCCCGTCTGGTCCCGGTGATTTAAAGGGTTCGAATGTGCCTAATGCCCATTGAACTTTCTCATACCTTCTTTGCTATGTCCCAGCCTAGCCTGGAACCTCTCTTCAGAGGCTCCAGTTCTTCTGGGTTTCCCATAGCACGAGTCTGCTCTATCTGGGCTCCAGGGAAGTGAACTCGTAGTAGTTCTTTGATTGTTTCTTCTCCTGTGCTTGTGTGTTCCCCTTGTTCATTTTTCAGGGAATATATTGCTTGTTTTTCAAATATACTGTTGCTTCAGAATTAAAACCTAGCCTGCCTGCTTTTGTTTATTTTAGTCTGAAATATGCTTTACTTTCAGGCCTTTTGTTCCCTTTTCCTTTTATTATTGAGAGAATCCTTCCGCTTTCTCTTTCCACGCTCTTTTGCTTTTGGCTTTTGCTTAGAGGTGGTTGGACCTATAACTTGCCGACTATCCACTATCGCCACTACACTTCTGCTACAAGTGCTGCATGTCATTCCTGCTCCGACTGTTGCTCGATAGATAGTCTAAAGAAGTTACTCTGAACTTCACTGGAAAGTGAACCTCCCACTGGAAGAGACACACAAGGTAGTACTGCAGACAAAGACGTCCTACATCTAGTAGCACTTACTTGGATAACACAAGGTAACCCTAAAATAGCTCTTTTGAACGTAGAACCACTGGCTTCGCATGGTTTGCTCCATCCTTGGATCTCACCTTCACGGATCTCAACCTGTTCGGCAATCGAAGTTGTTTGGAAACACTATAACAAATTGTTTATCCAGATTCTGATCATAGTGTGTTATTCGGCTCACTTGCCTTAGAAAATATAGAACATATCAATTCTACCTGTGAACCGGTGGTATGCATACTGAAGGTATTTGATAGATTCATGGCAAAATATTCATATCTGCCATAACGTTTTGTATACAGCAGATCGTGATTTCCATAGTTATAATATCAAAATCAAATTATTTATCTAATTGCAAAGTGTCAACATTAGAGAATTTCATTCTGTCATTTAATAGTGTCTTCCTCTTCTCTGTGATCTCTTCTTCTTCCTATTATTTTCTGTGACAGGTGGCCACGGCAAGTGGAGTTGTCAGCCCTACTCACTACTTTCATTTTGTCTTCTTCTTCTTCTCACTACTTTCATATCCTGGTGGCCACGGCTTTTGGAACCGTCAGCCCTTTGTTACCTATCTTTCACCGCTTCACTATTCACCTCATTTACAGTTGTTATTAACCCTTTCACTCATGAATTTTTGTATTTTGAAATAAAAAAATTTGAATTTTGCAAATATAATAAATGAATTTTTCTAAGATTTTTGAGCCTATAGAAAATTTTTTGCGACAACCAATTTTTGTGATATGGGTTGTGCTAAATTTAGTACAGCATGAGCAAACGGTATATGGGATATTATAATATGAGAACACAAATTTTGTGATAGTCATTGCAATTCAGTAAAAATGTTTCGTGCAAATCAAAAAATATCCGAAAACGAATGTAGAAATGTCGCAGCATACTCTGTAATATTCCAAGACTATTTTTATATATCAAAATGTAGGTAGGTAATTCAGTTGATTCTGGCAAGTTTTTGTGCTAATGTAACTACCCGTATTCTTGTTCTTCCTCTGAACCTATGTCCAAGTAAATAAACGAGCATTCTGAATCAATCTCGTACTCATGAAATTTACCCCCAGTAGCTTCCAAATTAGTGCCCTAACTCAAGTCACTTTCGATTCCATTGACATTCTATCAGATAAATTGTTTTCTATTATTGATAATAGCTTCTGATTACTTAAGGCCCTTCTAATAACCATGTCAATCAATGGTATTGTGAAAATAACAAAAAATACATTTTTTAATGATATAAAGTGAGGTTATGTCTACCACATATGCAATGCCACTAGCTCACAGTGTACTAAATTTAGCACACCGAAATTCATGTTCAAAACTTCAAAATAGTGATAAAATGTTTGAATATTTTGAATCGAGTACGTAAAACACTCTAATGTGAACACACAGTATTTTTTTCGATGAATAAATTCCACACTGAGAAATTCAAAAATGACATACACCAAACTGGTGACCCAGATGATAGGATTCGTCCATTCTCGTCAGCTGAAGTTTTCTAAAATACTTCCTGGAGAATCTGATAGATGACAGATAAAATTACAGTTGGCAACTAAAATAACAACTCATAAAACCATGGCAACAATACTTGGATTAAACAGTTTTCTGCACACAAAAAAAAAACAAGAAAGTTGTGTACTAAATTTAGGACACCATGAGCGAAAGGGTTAATATTAAACCTTGTTTACTATATTTACTTGGCTCGTTCTCCTTTCCAAACACCATCACTCAACCCAGCCCATTCTCCACTGTTTAAAGGCTTAGCTGAGGTGTATTGAAACAAATTGTCCGCTCCCCCAGTACAATTAGGGAGAAACCGTGTGTGCATGTGACACATTGTCTCTCCAGATTTTTTATGGCATCAGACAAAATATGAATATTTTACAAATTTCGTAATATAGTAATGAAATTATAATATTCAATTACGGCTAAATAACTATATATTTTTTGTATACTTTTCCTAATGTGAGTTTAATGCCTAAAAAAATGTGATCAGATGTTGATCAAAACTGTCATTGTTATTGTGATCTCGCACCACAACTAATCTTATTAGTTGAATTCAAGCTTCATTGTTCAATTATTTTTTGCAACCTGTTTCATTTCTGAAAGTCATATCCCAAATCAAAAATCTCAAAGTCATTTTACATGAATCTTTCATTGTGTTTCATCCTGCAACACACTGATAAGAAATATTTTTTAAGTTGCTGCTGTGTTGCCGTGACTCACTTTATTTTTCAGCCCCTTCATCATTTCAGTATATTGTACAACCTACTCTCAACCTTTTTAAAAAAAATACCTGAATGACATTATTTGCCTCGAAGATTTCATTGTTAGCAATAGTACCGGAATAATAATCTGTATTATGAATCCCCTCAGTAGTGCAGTGCATCAGTTCCAAATTTGTTTACTTTCTGCACCTCTTATCCAAAGTCAGGAATATAAACCTTCACAGAATGTTTGCGCATTTCACAGATACGAAGCCTAAGTGTCATTTCTGGATTCCTCCAATTCGCTAAGTACTCCAACTCCAACATTAAATCAATTCGTTTCACTCCGGCATCTCGGCTATTCATTTTCAATTAGACAAACATACTTGCAAATGCTATTTACCAATACGGAATCCTTCTATGAGGAGAACGCTTGTAGACAGAGATTAGCAACTTGTGAAGCTCGGCAGAAACTTATTAGTCGCAAAGTTGTACATAAATGTGGCAGCTGCTAACCCAGTGTCTGCAAGATAGGATGAATCCAGTCAGGAAGTGTTGGAGAAGGGCGTCAGTTAAGCTTTGTACGCCAATTGGTATCACGTAGAGTGTGAAGTGCTAAGATGATAATGATGGTCGTTTTGGGTAATAACTAGTAGAAGTTTGACTTGGTTCGTTCAACTCCAAAAGAGTTGAATGCTTATGAATCGGTCTTTTATAGGCCAATTAACTTGTTTCAAAATGAAAATCTGCTTTGAACTAAGCAAGAAAAAAATTATCAAGACAAGTTGGATTCATAAAACGATTTACATTCATTTATTTCATCAAGTATTCTTGAATTGGTTGTGTGTATTAAAATTAGCTATAGGCTTTTATGACGGCAACGAAGCTGTCAGACAGGGTGGCTCGCGACTACATAAAGTTGGTACGGGAGAGGAACATAACAAAATAAATTGTGATGAGAAGTAAGAATCGAGCGCCATCTATATGAATTCAAGCTCACCCTATAGATTATTTAAACTAATTCCCATATAGCACGAACAGTATTGAAAATTAAAGTTGCCACACTCTAAATGATAAACAACTTACTGATTGAAGAAGTATAATCATTAAGATATAAAATGATAGTAGTGAAATGGTTCTTACGGATACGTCCTCACACAAAATAACTAAATTAATACCTGGATATCATGAAAATTGTAGTGAGTGACCTTACAACTTATTCCAGGAGGAATCGGCGCATGAGTGCCGAAAACTATTTCACCTCAATATTTTTATGCGACCCTTTTCAAATTGCCCTACTGATGATATGAATGCATGTTACCATGGGGCAACCCTGTGCCGTATTTTTTAAACCGAAATTGTTTAAACAATTGCAAGGAATTGTTAGTTTCCAACCGGACAATTTTTTTTTATATTCTTTATTGAAATACAAATAAAAAAGTTACTATGACTTTTCACGATAAAGTTAAAATTTTTGAAGATATGAATTATTAAAGGAAAAATATATTAAAATAAAAATAAAATATAAATAATATTTTTTTTTGTTCTTTATACAATAGTTAATAATCATGTGAATGGAGTTTCAAAAAAATTTCATTGTTTATACCTATTTTTTAATTGTTAATTTTACGCGCTCACAAGTATGCGTCGCTTACCTTTAAGTATCGCCGTCTCTCTCTGACTCATGCGCTTCATCGGACTCTCTGTGTCTTGAATCATTATTTTATCATTTGTCTTGAAAAATACCACTTTTATCAAGATTGTTACGGAGAGTGATGTTATTGATAATTGAATTGTCTACAATTTGTTCTTTACAACTTTTTTTCTGAAATCAATTTTTCAAAATTAAAATTACTTTTTTATAATTTTATATTACTTTTTTGTTATTATCATAGTAATTTATGTATTTATATCAACAATAATAAGACATAATGGTATTTGCACATTTTTGGAATCATAATTATAAACAGTAAGTCGGCTTAAGTTGGCTACATATGGGAAACTTTTTTATTATTGATTCTACGAAAAAAAGTTATTTCTCATAAAAAGTTCTGCTTGGTCTAAAACCCATGATGCAACCATATCAGGTATTGAATTTTATCAATCTTATACGAGGTATGTCAAAAGATATGAATTTTACCCAAGAGTAAAGTAACTTTATATTTATTTTCACAATATCGAAAATTGTTATTATGAAAAGTTGTTCTGAATTAAAAACTATGTTACATATGCAATTACGTAAAATCAATAATAAAAAAGTTTTCCATATGTAGCCAATTTGAGCAGACTCACTTTATACAGGGTGTTCCAAATTAGGTCAGCACCATTGCCAACTACGTTATAATTGATGCTACGAATTCGGTTAAATTGCAAACTAGTAGCATTTTTAATGGCCTTCTCGATGCCGAAAACAAAACAAAATTGACAGTCGCGTTTTCAAGATATTTCATGAAGTGATATTTTTTTAAATGGAACACCCTATATTTTATTGCATCTTAAGATTCTTCCTAAAGAACTGATTTCATCGGTCTATCACATTTGGGGTCTAGCTGAAATGATTACAGAGATATAGGGTGTGAAAAATTGAGATTATTTCAACTTTAGGAATTTTTTGTGTGGAAACTATTCATTATTTGTCAAAACGGCTTGCACGTCCCTATCTAAACTTTTGATTTACTATATACTGACAATTATTTGGGACAGATACAGGGTGATCAAAATTCTGAAATCTGCACCACCCTGTATTTGTTTCATTTAAATCTTAGTAGATAGTGAATGAAAAGTTAAGATAGGGATATACAAGCTGTTTTGACCAATAATGAATAGTTTCCACACAAAAAATCCATAAAGTTGAAATAATCTCAATTTTTCACACCCTATATCTCTGTAATCATTACAGCTAGACCCCAACTGTGATAGATCGATAAAATCAGCATTTCAGGAAAAATCTTGAGATGCAATAAAATATAGGGTGTTCCATTTAAAAAAATATCTTTTCATGAAATATGTTGAAAACGCGACTGTAATTTTTTTTTGTTCTCTGCTTCAGGAAGGCCATCAGAAATGCTACTAGTTTGCCCATTTAACCGAATTCGTGGAATCAATAATAACGGAGTTGGCATTGGTGCCGACTTAATTTGGAGCACCCTGTATAATTGTGATTCCAAAAAATATTCAACTACCTTGTCTTACTATTGTTGATATAAATACATAAATTACTATGATAATAACAAAAAAGTTATATAAACTGATAAAAAAGTTATTTTAATTAATGTTCCGAATTATGCTTAAATAACTTTTGAAAAATTGATTTCAGAAAACAAATTGTAGATAATTCAATTATTGATAACATTTTCTTCCTCAACAATCATGATAAAGTTGATAGTTTTTAAGATTAATGATAAATAATGATTCAAGACAAAGAGAGGCCGATGCAGCGCATGAGTCAGAGTGAGACGGCGATACTTAAAGGTGAGCGACGCATAATTGTGAGCGCGCGAAATTAACAATTAAAATACAGGTATAAACAATGAAAATTTTCGAAATCTCTATTTACAATGTTATTAACTATTGTATCCCAGGTAGCACATCATATCGGCTGAATCTTGGTTCCATATTGGGCCAATATAGATATATTGTAAATGAAAAATCAATATTGGTCCAATATGGGTGAATATTCAAAAAATAATATTATATTAATAATATTGGTAGAATATTGGTTGAACTAGTCTTGAATGTAGATTATCACATGAAATATTGGGTCAATATTGGCTGAATAATTTCTGCCTATATCGATAATACAATATTGGGTATATATTGTTTTCCACATCTAGAATAAATACTGCGATCCAAATATTCCAGTTATATCGATTATAGGAAAAAAAAACTATATTGTATTTTCAAGTTTGATAGCATATTGGTTGAATATCATTTCCACTTTATTTGACAAATTGTAATAATTCATATTGAGTCAATATTGGTTGAATGGAATTTACGATAAAACAATATTGTCTTCACATCGTTTTCAACATCTAGAACAAATATTGCAATCCCAACATTCCCCTCATATCGATTCTAGGAATAAAAACTATATTGTATCTCCAAAAGTGCTTACACATTGGTTGAATATCATTTCGCCAATATTCAACAAATCGTATTAATTAATATTGGGTCAATATTGGTTCAATAATATTTATCGATATCGTTAAAACAATATTGTCTTCATATTGTTTCCTACATCTAAATTGAGATGAACTTTTGATATTGGTCGAATATTCAATGAAACATATTAAAATTATATCATGATCAAACCTGGATGGAAATCCGCAAGGTGGCTCTACATATAGAACGTCTTCTAAAACCTACGAAAGTATATTAAATACTTCACATAACTTGTTCTCAAGACAGCTCACTCAGTGGTTATGGCGATCAACTGGCAGACTCTGGTGTCACCTTCATCAACTAAAAGACATTTAATAATTTATCAAGGTATATTGACATCCTCCAATATATCGAAATGATATTGCACCAATATCGATAAATATTTTTAGGCCAATATTGCTTCAAGAATATTTCACCAAAACTATTTTTGAATATCTTTTGAATATTGTGCCAATATTGTCAGAATATTGTATCAGCGATATTGTACCAATATCGCCGAATATTTTGAGGTCAATTTTACTTCGAGAATATTTCGCCAATATTATTCAAGTAATATTGGACCAATATCGCCGAATGTTCACATTTTTTTTTCTCGCCAATATTGCTTTTCAAATATTTCGCCAATATGTTCACAATATTGTACCAATATTTTACCAATATAGGTGTGCTACTTGGGATAAAGAACAAAAAAAGAAAAACAAATTTCAATATATTTGAGATTTTTCGAACCTTTAAAAATGTATATTTTTTAAAATATTACTTTTATCGTGAAAAGACATGGTACCTTTTTCATTTGTATTCCATCAGAGAATGTAAAAAAAATTAACCGGTTGAAAACTAACAATTCCTTGCAATTGTTCAAATAATTTCGATTTTATCAATGTGTCACGGGGTTGCCCCATGGCAACATGCATTTATATAATCAGTATGGCAATTTGAAGAAGATCGCATAAAGAAATTAAGGTGGAATAGTAATCGGTACTCATGCGCCGATTCCTCCTGGCCTACAGGTACATTTCAATGACCAAAATGTTTCAAACATTAACAAACCTCTTAGGTGAGGTTATACAGGTACTATTACATAGGAAATGGAATAAATGTATCAAATATCACACACAAAATACATCTACCACTATGGGGTAGGAAAAAGGATTCCGCAAAAGTATGATGCACCTCACCTTGTAGCATCCACATATTAGCATTGGGTTAAACATTATGCTATTAAAAGGATATTGGCACAAGGTAGGATACTTAGTGCTAGATCTGGTACTTGGAGTACAAAGTCGGTTCAACTAGGATAGTGCAATCAGGTTGGTCTTAGCTGCAATGGTGCTCCTTCGGCAGTCTGTGCTACTAGTACAGGAGACTAGGGTGGTACAACCAGGTTGATCGTAGCTGCAATGTTGCTTCGTCCACAGTTTACGCTATAAGTACCTGAATGCCCTACCCAATGGCTATAGTAGGTGGAAGATTGTCTTCAGGAATACATACCATACATCCACGGATGGAAAGAAATACTGTAGTGGACTATAGTGCCCTATAAATAAACCCTGAAATGCAATAAGAACTTGACATTTTGTTCAGCAACTTGGATGACCTAATGAATACGTCTATCCAGAACTGGCATTAGTTCTCCTACAGTGGAAGATGCGCTTTTGGTAGACTTTTTCAGATGTCAAATCATCCTGGTCAAACGGTCAACAGCACCACACAGGGTCAAGTACCCAAAAGGTCTAACTAATCAGATCCTAAAATACATATAGAACTGCCAAATTATAGAAGAATACCATGTGCAAGGAGCTTAACTGACTGAAGTCCTATCTGAGTTTATGATCCTCCTAAGGATAAGGTTCGGAAATATGCATACAAAGCAATACAAACGACGATAACGAAAACTGGAACTATTTGGCAGTTGCAAAATATAATCCCTTTACAGATGATTCGAATGGAATCAGAAAATTCACAACTCATTTCCCCAGATTAGATGCCAGATTCCTCACTATCTAATTAATATTCTTCTTCTTCAAACTTCAAGTCGAAACGTCAAATACGTGTGCGCACTCTCAACTCTTCTGATCTTTTTCCACAAGCTAGGAAGATATTTGGAAGCCCTATCCTCAAATGAGACACTCCTGAGCAATACTTCATAGCACAACCCATTTCGACTCTTCAGTTATGAAACCAACAAAATTCACTCCGTGCCACTCCAGCTGAATGCAGAAGTCACAACAACCACAAGTTTATGGCCTACTCCGCTTAGCGCACACACCCAAGACGTGGAATGGAAAGTGTTAACAGAGTCCCAAAAGTTCACTCGTAAATCACGAATGACAATTAATAACCTTGGGATAACTTGAAATATGACGTTACCGAAACATGATGACGCAAATGTAAATGTAAAACGGATATACCTAGTAGTATTATGAAAATACGCATGGGGAACGTCTACACTCTCGAAGAAGCAACATTTCGATAGCGATAGGTATTGTTAGTGATTTAAAATTATGAGGTGAATGCAGAAGGCAAATAATGGTCAAATGCATGTAAGATATGATTAAAAATTTCGACATACTCCGAATAGTTAATAATAAAAAAAATAACATTACAACACCAAATTATCTTTTCTCGACTAAAATGGCTCTATTCTATATACTATATTTTGATAGCAAACAGGTTTATTCAATATATATTTCCTACCATGAATCATATCTCACACACCATACCAAGTGATTTAGGAAAGTATTCGCGGCACTGTAACTATCTTATTTGAAGATAAAACTAAATCGTACCACATACATTTTTTCATTGGTTCATTGAAAGCAGTTGAATTCAACTCATACACATTCTGTCACCCATCAGAAATTGCCAAAACAGATTCTATTTTCTCGAAACCTAATAAACAATAGAGTTTGAGCAAGTTTTGATGACGGAGACAGATGTATTATCCAAAATGTCAATGATTTTTAAAAAAGAGGAATTTTTCAATTCATCTACACTAATGTTTTCAGATTTACAAATTTCAAAACAAGATACTTTTTTAACGAAATTAAATGATTTTATCGAGGACACCAACCAGAACTCTGAACGCAGTAACTTATTGGGGCAAATTGATTCACATATCATATTTTGACCGCGAACAGGTTCATTCAATAATCATTGATACCATGAATCTTATATCATTTGAAAGTAATCTTAAGTATGATAGTCACATAACATACAGGAATATCCTCGAAAAAAGTTGAGAAAACTCTTGAAACACATAAAATGATAAAAAAACGTCGGACCACTGAAAATGTTATAAAAAACACTAACCTGCCCTATATTGCTACCCCGTACTTGGAAAATTCCGAGAAAGAGGTAGCAGGGGGTTTTAGGTTGTCCTATACATGCACGGCTAATTGGGGTGGGTTAATTTAACTCGTATAAATAGAAATAGGGTTTATTGTGACTGATGACAAACGGCTGATAGCAGTCAACTTGTCGTTGCACTGTAATGACGGCTTAAGCGTTCATGGACAAAATTGACGTTTGTATTTGTCAACCGAAATCTGACAGTGACAAATAAAATGATGGTTCAAACAATGAAAACTAGCAAACTATTTAGCATTGAAATATTTACAAGCCCCCTGGTATGATTATACTAGAGTTCACAAAGTAGGTATAACCTCTATGGTTTCCTTACAGGTTTGTTCCGCTTGAATGAATTCTTGGTAAAATTTCGATAACCAGGCGCTACAAGTTATCAAAAAAATTTTTTTTGGGACTTACGTAGTTTGACCACCTGAATAAAAAATCCAAATGAAATTTTTGGCGGTCCCAAGTAATTTCGGAGATACGGGCCTTTTTTTGAATGAAAACTGGCTTTTTCTAGCCCACGTTTCTTCTTCGAAAAACACACTCAAATGCCTACTGATTTTCACCAGCACAATATACACACCCTAATTCACCAGTTTTACACTTTTTTTTTTCATTGAAAACAGTTTTTTATCAACAAATTCTACTTTATTTTAGCAATAACAAAATCAACAAATTCATGCTGTTTTGTTTAAAGAAAAATGGTATCCTTGGATCTATGGTTTAACAATGAATGTATCCGCCTATCTGTTGTACCAAAGTATATTTCTCTACGGACCAATATCGACAACCGTTCAGCTTCAAGAGCTATCACAGTTGCACAGCGTACCTGGTCGAAGGAAGAGATCAAATTGTTACCGTATATGAGATAGGATCAACTTGAAACTGAAATGGCTATTTCCAAAACTTACTGGTATTTTACATTCAACTGAATGGTTCTCTCTGGATTCCAATTTCAGGTTAGTAGTTGAGGACTTGGGTAGGAGGAAGCATTTCAGGTTGGGAAGAAAATTGTATTCTTTGGTTTGTTCACGTATAGATCCTATTTCTCATTCACAATCTAGCTTCTCTGATCACATCTTTTATGACAGAGTTTTAAATTTGTTAGATATTTCGTTCTCAGAAGATGAAATGTCTCTTTCAAATCAAGGTATTAAATTTAATATTTCAAAAATTGCCATTATAAGAAAGATTTTGAAGCACTCTCTGTGGAGTATGAGAGGGTTATAGAACGTTCTTCTTGTACTAGCAAACACCCTTTGAGAAGCCATATTGCTTCGTGTTTGAATAAGAATTTCACCTTTACACCTAACCTTTCTTTTCACAGATCGGGCCACCAATCTGACATTCACACCATAAAAAGCATTAAAAGTAAGATTACTATGCATAATTTAATTTTCACAAAAGCAGATAAAGGTAATTGCTCAGTCATCCTAAGTATGGCTGATAATATTGATAAAGTTCTTGATTTTATAAAAACTGACAATTTCTCAAAATTAAAAAACAACCATACAAATAAATTTTTTATTGAATCTTAATCTACCATTAATCTCAAAGTTGACAATATAAATTCTTTAGGTGGTTCGGAATTTAAACTAATTCTGATGAACCCCACTACTCCTTTATTATATGGCCTTCCTATAATACATAAGATAGACCGGTAGTTTCCTTCGTTAATTCTCCAGTTTCTTCGCTTTCGTCTTAGTTGAACCATACAATTAGGGACCTCACTCATTTCAATAACCCTTTCTCTCTTAAAAACTCGATGGATCTTGCTCAGAAGATTCAACACACTCAAATCCCTGATAATTCTATTTTGGTGTCCTTTGATGTAGTTAATTTATTTCCTTCTATCCCCCCTGATGATTGTATACGTATAGTAAGAGATCAGCTTTTTGATAATGACGTTTCCTTCTACAATTGTTTGAACATTTGCTCCCTCTTAGACATAGTTTTGATCCAAAATTTATTCCAATCTAATATTGAGTTCTACAAACAAGTTTCTGGGTTGGCTATGGGCTCCAACTTATCCCCTCTTCTGGCTGAACTTTTCTTATTCGATTTAGAGAACAACTGAAATTTTTCCCCTTGTTCAATAAAATTATATTTTATTATAGATATGTTGAGGACACGATAGTACTTTTTGATGGTTCTCTGGATGAAATCAATAGTCTTTTACTATTTTTGAATTCGTTACACAAATCTATTTGTTTCACTATGGAAATTGAAAACAATCATTCTCCCCCTTTCTTGGATTTACTTTTTTTTAATTGAATAATTCTCTAGAATTTTCCATTTATAGAAATCCTACACACACTGATACTGTTATATCTTTCCATTCCAACCACCCATTCAATCATAAAGCAGCTGCTTTTAATTCTTCAATCTCTAGGTTATTTTCCATTTCGTTATCCCCTGCTAATTATATAAATATAAATCTTTGAAAGTTTTGAATGCTAATTTGATCCCCCTACCTACAGGTTTTTATTTACCAAGTCTTACTTTTTTGGGTAAAGTTTCCTATGATAATAAAAATATCTTTGATAGATTTATTCCTGATTGTAAAATTTCTGTCCATACTAATAATAATGTAGGTTCCAATTCAATAAATAACAAAGACAAGATCCCTATAATGTATGAATCTGGTGTATACAAAATTTCTTGCCCACAACATGATTGTACTGCTACATACATTGGCCAAACGGGCCACAAATTTTCTCAACGAATTCATGAACATAAGAGAGTTATTGATACCTATCTTCACTAAGAGATTCTTGATGAAATGAATTCTTCTAGTTCTTTTGCTACGTCGTTAATAATAAACATAGTTTCGATATTGTTTCAAATCTTGATATTTTACATGTTTGTAATAAAGGACTTAAATCGAATATTCTAGAAATTTTTGAGATAAATTGAATTAATAAAGATGAAAACATAAGATCTTTGAACGAACACATTAAATTCGATTGCATCCCCATTTTCAACGCTTTAAATTTCGAAGATTTTCAAAAAATAAACAAATTTGTTATATCTGCTCTGAATTATAGTTTTCTTCCCGGCTAGTGTGTTCTTTGTCTTTATCCGAGTAGTCAACCCTTTGCAGTTGGATCCCTATACCATTGCATTACATTTCGAGTTTTGCTTTCGTTTTTCACTGATAGATGGCACCTAATGTCATCAAATCCATTATTACCGATATACTTCAATTTCAACAATCAGACTCCCTCAGCTTTCTTTGTATTTCGACAGCCATTGCCATTGCATATTGTTGTTGTAAATTCTTATAATTTTTTTAATTTTTAAACTTTTTCAATGTGGGTTTCTCACACAATTGAATGGTCACCCACCATTCCACCTTAATATAGGTGGTAGGCCTTACTGTGCCTAGTTTTAATGTATCAAAATGTTTTGTTAATAATTTAAATTTACTAAGCCTCCATGCCATGTGAGTATCCATTTTGGTTTCCAAGTCCATTCAAAAATTTTTTCATAAACTTATTTTCGAAATTGTAATTTTTGTATTTGCTTATTTGAGTTTGACCTGTTATTTCAACTGATGATGAACATTTCTATGCTCGAAAACATGTTTTTGATGGTATTTCCGTATATTCAAACTCTAATTCACTCTAAAATAATTTATTTAACGAAAATACAATGATTCATAGTACTCTAATTTATATAACAATCATCCTACTATTTATATTTGACTTTCACTTCACTAACTATCTGACTTCGCTGTGAGGTTCTTTTTATATTAACCGATCATTTTCCTAGAATGCTCTCGATATTTCTATGGGAACGTTCTCCGATTAGACCAGATTCTTCGCGGGAGTAATTGACGGTCGGGTGCTGGCTACGTAAGAGTTCAGATCCGGCATCGCCCGCAGTTTCGCCACATTAGAGATATTTTATCCCGAAATGTCATCCTTGGAGTGTGTCGATATTTGCAGGATTCCCCATATCTGCATCGTGAAGTTCGATGGAAATAACACTCCACAGTCTTCGTGTTAGGTCGTGGAATAGGATTACAGCAAACCAAAATCTGTATTCCGCTGGATCAGAATATCATCTCCAACATACTTCTTATAACTCTCCAATCCAGCCCATCAATACCACAAGATAGTTTTGGGATTGCCAAGTCCACCAAATTCTGGTCCACCATCGTATCTCTCAGTTGGGTGAGGCTCCTCCAGACATCTTCATAGGACGGTTTATCTTGGGAATGCTTCTTGGTCACCAGGTAATAGATGTTCCTCTGGCCCTTCTTCAGCTGTAGCACACCTCCGATTTCTGGATACTGTTTTCGTAGTGATTGGAGTTTGCCAAATTTCTTGGAGAACGCCACAGCGATGCCCCTGAACATTCGAAGAGCTTCTGCGACGCAGTGTGCTAGGGCGTATTCGACTGGCACTTTGAAAAGGTCCCGTAGCTCCTCTCGAGTTACCCCGTGTGACACTTTCTGTCCATTAGAGGATAAGGACATGAATTTCTGGAACGTCATCGCATCCTCTGGTGGTCTGAGGGTGCGGACTTGGTCATGGTTCCCAGCGTAAGGGGCCAACCTGTTGAAATGAACGACCCTGGGTTTACCTCTGGGTGGCTTGTGGATTCGGTAAAGCAGGTCATTTATCCTTTTGACGATCTTGTATAGACCTTCCCATGAATTCCGTAGTTTGGGTGACAGGCCCCGGCGACGGATCGGGTTGTACAGCCAAACTAGATCACCAACCTGAAATCCTCCAGCATCGGCATTGATGTCATAAGCCGCTTTCATTCGGACGCTGGCACTCTGGATATTTTAACGGGCTCGTTCGTGGATGTCTTCCATTCGCTGACGGAGTTTGCTGATGTAGTCTTCTCCCGCGGTATCCTGTCCTGGTGGCATCCCAAATTTAGGTCACAGGGAAGTCGCAGCTCTCGGCCCATTATGATACTAGCAGGGGTTTGGCCGGTCGACTCGTGTACTGCGGAACGGTAGGCCATCAGAAACAAATGGAGATACTGATCCCAGTCTCTTTGATGGTCAGAGACTACCTTGGACAAGTGGCGATTGATAGTCCTGTTCATCCGCTCAACTATTCCATCGGACTGTGGATGTAGAGCTGTGATTCTCGTCTTGGAACAGGTTGGATTCGAAATTTCTGCCTTTGTCCGAGTGCAGCTCCAAGGGGACACCGTATCGACATGCCCACTCTTTCACCAAGACGATGGCTTCCTGGTTGGGCAGGGCATAGGCTTCGGCCCACTTGCTTAAATAGTCCATTGCCACAAGGATATATTTATTTCCGTGATCCGATACGGGGAACGGGCCAGCGATGTCAATGGTAATTCTATCGAATGGACTACCTACGTTATACTGACGCATTGGGGCTTTGGGTCGTGTCCGAGGTCCATTACTGGCAGCACAAACAGCACACTTTCTGCAGCAGTCATTGACATCAACTTGACAATTGACCCAGTAGAACCATTGCCTTACTTTCTGCAGGGTCTTTGTCACACCCAGATGTCCTCCAGCAACTTCATCATGGATCTCTCGGAGTACTTCATGTCTTAGTAAAAGCAGGCCCAAGGATTGTCCTAGTCGCACCTGTATCCAGCAGCATTGCGCAAGGCTTGTTGTTGATGAAACCGTCTACGATGGCTCCTTTGTTCTGTCGTTGGAGGACAGCGACGTATGCGTTGTTCACCGGGGCTTTCTGAGTATAGGCCAACGATTGCCCCTTCTCAACAACCTTCGTTTGTCTCGACCTTTTGAGGGTTGGACATTGACTACGCACGTGTCCAAGTTTCCTACAGTTCCGGCATCTCACTAGTCTTCTCTCGGGCAACATCTCTTTCATGTCCTTTCTTATGGAAGCTTTTAGGTTAGTAGGCTCCTGTGGGTTTTCTTCAATAACTCGGACTTTACTCTGGCTTCTGCAGGATTGCGTCGCTACCTCAAATTCCAATGCGCGTGCCAGTGCATCCACGAGATGTGTTGGACGAGCTAGTGTTAATGCTTGTCTGGTTTCCTGGTCACGAAGTCCATCTAAGAATGCCTAAACTGCTAGTCGCTCCATTACCTTCTCGGGTGTGGCTGGGTATGCAAGGCGAACCAAGCGTGCAATATCTGCTTCAAATTCCTGTAAGGATTCGCTTGATTTCTGTTAGCGGTTTTTTTGCTGTGAGTGGTATACATGTTCTAGATGGGTCTGTCCATACCGTAATTCTAGATGTTTTATCAGCTGCTCGTAGTCCTCTTGTTCTTGGGCCGTGAGTGTTTGTAAGATATTTGTTGCTTCTCCACGCAACGCCAGTGTTAATGCTACAGCTTTTTCTCCTGCATTTCACCCATTCGCCTTTGCTGCAGCCTCAAATTGTCGGCGGTAATTTGCCCATGGTGTTTTTCCATCAAACTGAGGTGGTTTCATGGAGAGCTTTCCTGTTTCCGAACTGATCTTCACATCTTTCTGACCCTTTTGAACATCATCCAAGTTCAGTTCCAGCATTGAATATTCATTTACAGATTCTGTGGTTTGGGTAGTGTTATTCAGGTTTTCCAACTTACTGATTTTCTCCTTTATTTCGATGATTTCCGCCTCGAGTCCGCCTTTGATTTCGTCACCAATTGTTTCCTTCAATTTCCTATTATTCCAAAATTTCATCTTTGATGCCGCCTCTGATTTCATCACTAATGGTTTCCTTCAATTTTCTCATCTCTTGCTCAATTACATCTTTGATTTTCTCCATTTCTGTCTCGACAGTCCCCATTCTTTTTTCTAATCGATTCGCCCTGCCACAAAGTTCTTCTTTCATGTTCTTAGAGTTTTCTAGAAGCTCCTTCCTCGAACCCTTTGAATTTTCTAGAATCTCTTCTCTCAAATTCCTCGAGCGTTCCTGAAATTCTTTTTTCATACTATTCGAAATTTCTAGAAGTTTTTCCTTAAGTTTTTCTTCCAAATTATTCGAATTTTCTAGCAGCTTTTCTTCCAGATTTTTCGATTTTTCTTGGAGTTTTTCTTCTAAACTCACCGAATTCTGTTGCATTTTGTCTTCCATTCCGTCGGGTTTACTCATTATGGAACTCATATCTATTCCAGAAACTTCGAATAGAAATGTTTCTGGGTCCCCGCCCTACTGAACTTATCCCTCGGCAAGTCCTGTTTGGAGCACGGCCTTTTTACCACTTGTGTCAAGTTCCCTCTCCTCCAGTTCTTGCTTCAGTTCTGCAACCTTCAAATCGACTAGGCGAACTTTCCTCGAACACATTTTGTGTTAGTCTATGTCTTACAGTCTATTTCACGGGTCACCAGTCTATTATTATTATTGTCTATTTCACACAGTCTATTTTCCGGCCACCAGTCTATTATTATTTTTATTGTCTATTTCACACGCGAGAAGTGTATCAGTTTATACTCCGTTAATGCACACAACTTTCAAGTTCACGAAAAAATGTTTATCAGTCACTGTCAATTTTTCGCGAAAACAATTGTCCGAAATACACAAACTGTCTACTATCACGAACACTCTGTATTTATATATTTAAATCCACTTCTGATCACCACTGTCGAATATTCAAACTCTAATTTACTCTAAAATGACTCAATTAACGAAAATGCAATGATCCACAATACTCTAATTTATATAACAATCATTCTACTATTTTTATTTGACATTCACTTCAATATCTGACTTCTCTGCGAGGTTCCTCTTTTTATATTAACCGATCATTTTCCTAGAATGCTCTCGATATTTCTATGGGAACGTTCTCCGATTAGACCAGATTCTTCGCGGAAGTAATTGACGGTCGGGTGCTGGCTACGTAAGAGTTCAGGTCCGGCATCGCCCGCAGCTTCGCCACAGTATTATGTTGATACAACCATACTTTTGACAATTTATTGGCAATGCTGTGTTGACAACAGCCCACCCTTCCCTACACTAGGGGTCAAATAGATATTGTGGAGACGACTTCGAGTTTTACTTAGCCTCTATATACTGAAACTCCAATTCGAGGATGGACTACTTCCTTCATATGAATATTGCTAGTCAAGCAACCTTAGTCTGACAATACATCAACAATCTTATTCAAAGAAAAATGCCTTGGATCTATGGTTTAATAATGAATATATCCGCCAATCTGTTGTACAAAAGTATATTTCTCTACGGACCAATATCTACAATCGTTCAGCTTCAAGAGCTATCGCAGTTGCACAGCGTACCTGGTTGAAAGAAGAAATCAAATTGTGTTACTATAAATTAGATAGGATCAACTTGAAACTAAAATGGCTATTTTCAAAACTTATTGGTATCTTACATTCAACTGAATGGTTCTCTCAGGATTCCAATTGCAGGTTAGTAGTTGAGGATTTGGGTAGGAGGAAGCATTTCAGGATGGGAAGAAAATTGTATTCTTTGGTTTGTTCACGTATAGATCCTATTTCTCATTCACAATCTAGCTTCTCTGATCACATCTTTCATGACAGAGTTTTAAATTTGTCAAATATTTCGTTCACAGAAGATGAAATGTCTCTTTTAAATCAAGGTATTGAATTTAATATTTCAAAAAATTGCCGTCATGAGAATGATTTTGAAGCACTCTCTGTGGAGTGTGAGAGGGTTATAGAACGTTCTTCTTGTACTAGCAAAAACCTTATGAGGAGCCATATTGCTTCGTGTTTGAATAAGAATTTCACCTATACACCTAACCTTTCTTTTCACAGATCGGGCCACAAATATGACATCCACCTTAAAAAATGTTAAAAGTAAGATTACTATGCCTAATTTAATTTTCACAAAAGCAGATAAAGGTAATTGCTTGGTCATCCTAAGTAGGGCTGATTAAATTGATGAAGCTCTTAATTTTTTGAACACTGACAATTTCTCAAAATTAAAATTTATTATTCGCAATTTTGATTCACTATATATGAAATAGAAATAATTCTTAGAACAACAAATATGATTCACCCTGTATGTGATATCAAAATATTTTCTAAATCATCAATACTGAAAACGAAACAATCTCTAGACCACCAAGTTATAGATGGGATATATAAAATTGGAGAAAAAAACAACTTCTGCCGGTTCATCAATCACAAATATATTAATCAATTCAAGAACAATTATCAAGTTGGGCGCCACTTTTTGCTACCCCGTACTTGAAAAATTCCGAGAAAGAGGTAGCAGGAAGTTTTAGGTTGTCTTATACTTGCACGGCTAATTGGGGTGGGTTAATTAAACTCGTATAAATAGAAATATAAATAGGGTTTAGTTGGTTTAGTTGTGACTGATGACAATCGGATGATAGCAGTCAACTTGTCGTTGCACTGTAATAAAGGCTTTATCGTTTATGGACAAAATTGAAGTTTGCATTTGTCAACCGAAATCTGACAGTGACAAATAAAATGATGGTTCAGACAATGAAAACTAGCATAAACTATTTAGGATTGAAATATTTACAAGCCCCCTGGTGTGATCATACTAGAGTTTACAATGTAGGTATAACCTCTATGGCTTCCTTACAGGTTTGTTCCGCTTATCTGAATTAGCAGTCCATAAGTCTCCTTGATACATTCGGCGGGTAGTGATGCCACTCAATGATGTGTATGTAGGCTCCTGCTCTCCGTGCGTGATGCGTGTTTTCCCTCTGAACCGTAACAACTTACATGTTAAATTTTTTTATCAAGGAGATGTCATACTTTTATCGTAACCTATGATGGAGGCTGTGTTTCTGAGTACAACTATATAAATCATAATTACGTAATTGAATGACCTATGCTGGGTCTCATCCCACTATACTTGTTCTCTTGCCCGATGCAAATATTGAAAATCTCAATAGCAGAAAATGCATTGAGTGT
The DNA here is from genome assembly GCA_944452925.2 of Chrysolina oricalcia. Taxonomy (NCBI): domain Eukaryota; kingdom Metazoa; phylum Arthropoda; class Insecta; order Coleoptera; family Chrysomelidae; genus Chrysolina; species Chrysolina oricalcia. Next base: position 35,434,616 of record OX101812.2, read on the forward strand.
CAGTCTATAAATAGAATCAGTCTCCAAAGTGCATAAGAACACACCTTGATACAACAGGAGACAGTTGTGTATTGAAAATAATGGAAGTCACTTCAAACATCTGATGGACTCATACATGTCCTTTTTAATTAGTATTTCCCTGTAAGTGTCCTATTTTTTCATAGAAAAGATTAACAAAGTTTTATAATGACGGTTCATTTTCCTGAGACCCGTGTACGATAACAGCTTGTTGTCTATGCATCAAGAATACCCAGTTCAATTTCAGGACTTATTTCTCTCAAGGTAATGTTTCATGTTTCTACAATCTTTAATTCAACTTCCCTTGTCTGTCCGATACACAGACATCTGTCCGACCGTCCCAGTGTCATTACCGTTAGACTCCGATATTTACATTTATTTCGAACTGCAGTCAATACAGAGTCACATTCTTAGCACAATAATTATCACTTGTGAATAAAATCAACAAAGTCGAAGTACCGTTCTCCCCAAATATTTTCACAAAGTTGAAAATATGGGGCAAAAATCTGACAAAAAACAACTACTTCCCTGGCTAATGCCACGAAGGATATTGAACTACTTCTGACAGATATTTGTGCAACATTCTTCCGAAAACTCAATTGCAACTGCTTATTGTGAACAAAAAAAAGATAGAGATAGATACATAGAGAGAGAGATAGAGATAGAGACATGTCTCGAAGTTCTTGCCTCTCATCAGTGCAAGGTCCGACAACTTTGAGTTGTCTTATCCCTGTTAAACGAATTAAAATTGATTATTTATCCATTTATTCCCTACGGATGAAGCAATGACTTACCGTGAAGTCAGTCGCAGCGCCACCCGCCAGGAAAATCAATAAGTACTCCTAGAAACAGCAAAGACTCAAGGAAGGTTTTGCCGGAGAGTACAAGAAAATGTAAATAAAATCGACAATGTCGAGGTACCCTTCTCTCCAAATATTTCCACAAATTGTAAAATATGAGGCAAAAACCTGACTGAAAACAACTACATTCCTGGCTAATGCCATGACGGATTTTGAACTGAATCTGACAGATATTTGTGCAAAGTTCTTTCAAGAAGAATCAATTGCAAGTGCTTATTGTGAACAAACAAAAGACTGAGTTTACTGTAAGTCGCTGCTTCATCCATAGGGAATTATTATGTGAACAATAAATCATAATTCATTTGGCAGGGACAAGACAACCTTAAGTTGTCGATATCCTTCGTGGCATTAGCCAGGGAAGTAGTTCTGTCAGATTTTTGCCTCATATTTTCCACCTTGTGGAAATATTTCACAGGTGAAAAATGTGCTTAGAATGTGACTCTGTATGACTGCTGTTCGAAATGTAAATAACTGAGTCTAACGGTAATATGTCTCTGGGACGGACGGACGGACTGATGTCTGTGTATCTGACAGACAAAGGAAGTTAAATCAAAGGTTGTAAAAACATCAAACATTACCTTGAGAGGAATATGTCCTGAAATGAAACTGAGTATTCTTCATGCACAGATAACAAGCTGTTACTGTACACGGGTTTCAGATATATGAACCGTCATTATAAACATTTGTTCATCTTTTCTATGAAAAAATTGGACACTTACAAGGAAATACAAATTGAAAAGAAGGACATGTATAAGTCCATCAGATGTTTGCTGTTTGCATTCACTCTTCCTGGTGTCTTTGCTATCCCAAGGTGTGCCTATTGATTTTCCTGGCGGGTCGCGCTGAGATTGACTTTACTGTATGTCGCTGCTTCATCTGTAGGAAATTATTAGATAAAAAATAAAATATAATTCATTTGGCAGGGACAAGACAACTCAAAGTTGTTGGACCTACCCTTGCACTGATGAGAGGCAAGAACCTCAAAACATAATAATAATATCGTCTTTATTATTTCCAAATTTATACAATACCATTACATCAAATATACATGAGAAATATAAAATATTAATCATTCTGTTGAGTGCAATGCTAGATCAAATATTCACCTCTGGGAAATGAACAGATCGTTTTTAGTACTTGATTTTAATTTATTTGAATGAAGAACTTTGAAGATTCCTGGTAAGCAGTTGTACAGTTCGAAAATTTGATATTTGAAGGACCGTCTGAATATTTCTGTTCTAAAATCATGGATTGTGAGCCTACCTTTATGTGTGATGTTCAGGTTATGTATATCCGTACGATATGTAATTTTGTTATGAAGATAAGGTGGTGTTTTTGTCATGAGTATTTTATGAAAGAAACATAATGCACGATGTACCCTTCTATTTTCCATATTCAACCAACCGATTTCCTGGAGTTTATGTGAGATTTGTTGTGGTCTACGAATTCCATAAATCAATCTTAAACATGAATTTTGTACTTTTTGAATCTTTTTCTTATAGAATGTAGTTAAATTTGGACCATAAAGTACATCGGCATAATTGAATACAGACAAGATGATTGAGTCACATAAGGATTTCTTTACTTGAAACGGCAGCAAATGTCTGTTACTGTTCAGATATCTGGTTTAGACTTGGGAGTTTTAACTACTTGAATAAGGTGAAGATCAACTAAAACGTTTTTAATTACCAAATCTTGTCATAACAAACTGACATTCATCAAATACTCAAATGTTACATTGCACAGGATGTATAATTTAAATGTAGTAATTATTTTCAACACCTTCTTCTAATTAATACATTTTCAAAATAAACCAAAATCAAAATTTTTCAATAAGAGACCTCTTGTGCTTGAAGAATTTCAGGTTCCCAAGAGGCTTCGTGAAAATATCTCCAATCTGATTTTCAGAACAGCAATATTCAATGTCGATATCACCTTCGCTGACCTTCTCGTTAATAAAGTGATATCTCACGTCGATGTGCTTACTTCTGCGATTAAACTGCCCATTCTTCACAAGTTTGATGGAACTCTGATTGTCAACCTTTAATTTGACCATAATATAATGATTTGTCAACTCTTGAATCAATGACTTCAAGTATACTAACTCTTTGGTACACTCTGCTGCGGCAATATATTCAGCTTTGGTTGTTGATAAAGCTACAATCGGCTGTTTTCTCGAACACCATGCCACTGGTCCACCGCAGAAGAAAATTACAAAGCCAGTTGTACTTTTCCTCTCCTTAATGTCTCCAGCAAAGTCCGAATCACTGTATCCTATTAATTCTGCCTGATTCGAGTTCCTTGTAAAGCTTATTCCTTCGTCGTATGTACCTTTCAAGTACCTTATCACCTTCTTTACATTTAAAATATCTTGGATAGTGGGATTTTCCATTTTTCTACTACAGAAGCTTACTGAAAATGCTATATCTGGACGTGTTTTATTCATTAGATATAGTAAGCTTCCAACTGCTTCTCGAAAGGGAAAATCTTTCTCAATTTCAACATTTTCTCCATTCTTATCTATAGTAATCACAGGTGTAGACGCTGTTTTGGATTCTTCCATATTAAAATTTCTTAAAATAGACTTAACGTAATCTTTCTGCCTAAGTCCAATATAATTTTCTTTTTTTATGAGTTCGATTCTCAGGAATATACTAGGATTCTTATTTTTCACTATTTCGAATTCTTTTCCTAAATCTTCTAGTAAACTGTCCATTTCTTCTTGATTTTCTGCTAAAAACAGTCCGTCATCTACATATATAGCCAAGAACAATGATCCGTTCTCGTTTTTGAATATGCAACGATCTGCTTTCAAAGAAATAAGTCCTCTTTCTTTTAAAAAATCTGTGAATTTCTGGTTCCATTTTAGAGGAGCCTGTTTTAGCCCGTAGAGGGACTTTTTCAATAAACAGACACTATTACTATCTTGAAAACCTTCCGGAATATGCATAAAAATCTTTTCGGTCAATTCTCCGTATAAAAATGCTGTTTTCACATCAAACTTATTAATGATCAGGTTTCTATTGGCTGCCAGAGCAAATAAAATTCTTATTGAACAGCTATTGACTACGGGACTAAAAGTTTCTGTGAAATCAATCCCATATTCCTGTTCGCATCCTCTTATGACCAATCTTGCCCTATATCGTCCATCATCTTTGATTTTGAAAATCCATCGGCTTGTCAGTACTTTTTGTCTTTCCGCGTTCGATTTCTCAACGTATGTCCATGTGTGATTTCTTTCTAGGGCTTTTTTCTCTTCTTCTATAGCAGCTTTCCATTTGTCTCTGTCTGGTCCTGTTACTGCTTCTTGATACGTTAGCAATACAAAATCTTCATATTTCTTTGGTCTTCTGATATTTCTTTGCCGACTTCCTTCTCCGTAAACTTCATCACCTCGTATTTCTGGTTCTTCTGGATTTGGTATTATTTCTTCTCTTATATTTGTATCACCCTGTGCTTTATTTTCTAAAATTTCTTCGTCACTATGGTTTTCATAATCTTTGTCAATTGGCGTGTTCATGACAACTTTAATGTTTTGATTGTCATTAGGATAGACGTTGTCAGTGCCAGTTTTTACTTTTTCTTTAAATAAAACATCTCGGCGAACAATAATTTGTTTCTTTTCAGCATCCCAGAGGCGGTAACCATTCAGTGCATAACCAAGAAATGTATACTTCTTGCTGCGACTATCCAATTTTTTAAGGTACCCCAAAACTTTCGCAAATGCTTCACATCCGAATATTTGCAATCGAGACAAATTTGGTTTGCGATCTGTCCATTTTTCCACGGGAGTCACATCCACGGAAGAATGAGGGCTTCTATTTGATAGATATGCGGACAAGCACCGCTTCGCCCCAAAATTCTTTTTTCAAGTTAGAATCGAAAATGAGCGCACGAGCCTTCTCCATCAGAGTTCTGTTGAGACGTTCTGATTTTCCGTTTAGTTGGGGTGTATATGGTATGGTAAGATCCAGAATGATTCCTTTGCTACTGCACCAACTTTGAAGATCATTATTAATATATTCACCTCCATTGTCGCATCTTATCTTTGACACTTTTGTGTTTTTGAACGCTTCAACCTCACAAACATACTTTTTCATGTGTTCTAGTACATCATATTTACGCCTCATGCAGAAATGTGTATAATCATCCAAAAAAGTGAGTATATATCTCTTTCCCATGTGATTGGTTCTATGGGTCCACATAAATCCGTATGTACAATTTCAAGAGGCCTTTTTGCGCGATATCTCTCACTAGCGAATGGTAGTCTAGTCTGTTTTGATTTTAAACAAATTTCACAGATTTCATCCAATTTAACATAGTTTTCATTTTTTAAATCCATTCCAGTCGTTATCTCATTCAGTTTTTTCATTTTTGTTCCACTCAAATGTGCCAGTTTTCTGTGCCAAGTTATGATGTCTGCTTTTTCAGTCAAAAAGGTTTCTTCTGCATTTCGATCGAGGTTCACAAGATAGAGCCCGTTCTGTTTTTCTCCTTCCAATATCATATTATTTTCTTTCATTATGAATACCTTGTCATTTCGAAAAATTACTTCTCCTTGGTTTTCAGTTATTGCATTAACAGAGAGTAAATTTTTACCCAACTCAGGAACATAAAGAACATTTTTCAATGTACAAGACCTTGTTTCAATATTTCCTCTGCCTTCAGCTTCCATAGAATGATCTTTTTTAGCTACCATGATTTCTGACTTCTTTTCTTCGAAGTGTTCAAAAAGGTTTTTATCATTGCACATATGAGACGAACATCCCGAATCTACAATGAAATGATTGGTTTCCTCAACTTCCTCGTTGGACAAGAAAGCAATTTTATTATGTTCTTGTGTGGAATATTTACGGAAGAAACAATTCTTCTCAAGGTGATTTGTTTTCTTGCAGAATTTACATGGAAGATACTGACGATTTCCAGTTTTATTTGGACAAATTTTAGAATAATGTTCCAAATTTCCACATTGGAAACACTTCTTTTCAATGTAATTTTTCTTATTGTAGCGATCACTGTTTCTGTTCTTATCGTATTTACTTTCTCCGGATTTGAATGCTATAACTCCTTCAACTTCATGATTTTTTAATCTTGTTTCTTCGGCGATCAATCTGGCTGTCAGCTGCGTGATATTTTTCTGATCTCTCGGTGTGGAATCCCAAGCCGTATAGAAATGTTTATATTCGGGGGGCAATGTTGATAGAATTTTCGACATGAGCATGTCATTTTCAATTGTCTGGTCTAGCGATTTCAATCTGTATGCTAAGTTTTCCAATTTACTGATATGTAATGATATATCACATCCCTTTTGATAAGTAAAATTGAAGAAATCTTGGAGTAAAGTACACTTTTGTTGCTGATTATCTTTTTGAAACAGGGAACAGAGTTTGTCGAACATGTCTTTAGAGGTTTCACACGTGAGGATATGCATAAGAATTTTTTTATCTATAGTAGTTGTTATCAATTTTTGAACTTTAGCGTCTTTTCGATACCAATCAGCTTTTTCTTCATCTTTTGCTGTAGCTGATAGCACTTTGTCACCATTAACAATCTCGTACAATCCGTAAGCCTTAAACAATATCAGGACTTGGAACTTCCAAACTTGAAATGTTTCAATGTCTTTCAACTTTTCCACTTGACTAACATCGTCTAGTGTGGATGTCATGATCTGTGCTTGGTAATGTAGTATTCAACTGTCACAATATTGATATTTCTTTGTATTTTACTTCTTCTCTTCAATTATTAGCGCTGATCTTCGTTTTTAATGGCAGATGCCTGGGCCCATAACCTGTTCAGATATCTGGTTTAGACTTGGAAGTTTTAACTACTTGAATAAGGTGAAGATCAACTAAAACGTTTTTAATTACCAAATCTTGTCATAACAAACTGACATTCATCAAATATTCAAATGTTACATTGCACAGGATGTATAATTTAAATGTAGTAATTATTTTCAACAGTTACCATGAATCATTTTAAGAGTGGCGTAGGCTCGTTGTATCAATCTGTTTATATACTTTTCAAATCTCAAATTGGTATCCATCACTACACCTAGATTTTTTGCTTCATCTACAATTGTTAGAGATTCTCCCTGAATATGTATATCCATAGATTGACTAACCGTTTGTCGGTGATTTTTTGGGCCAAATATCAGAGATTTATCCGAATTGATACATAAACAGTGATCAGTAGCTGCCTCAACGAATATATTCAAATCTACATTGACTAATTCCAGTGCATCATCGGCAATTTCAATGGGGAAACTGTAGTACAGCTGGGTATCATCAGCATATAAATGGACTTGGCATAACTGAAGCTTAGACAGAAGTTGACATGTATATAAAGAAAACAATAAAGGACCAAGTATAGAGCCCTGCGGTACTCCAGAGGTGAGGTTTAGGAATTCTGAACAACGATCACCTATACATACTTTTTGTTGCCTACGGTTCAAGTACTCACCTATTAATACCAACGCATTGAAGGAAAAACCAATATATTTCAATATACCGAGCATCAAATTATAATTAATTGTATCAAAGGCTCGGCTAAAATCTAATAAAATTAATATGGTACATTTCTTTCCATCTATCGCTTTTATTATGTCATCGGTACTATGAAGTAGTGCACCTGTATAGCTATATACTTTTCGGAATCCCGATTGTACATCTGGTATCAAGGAAAAGCGCTGTGCATAGGCCTTTATTTGTATCTCCATAGCCCTCTCAAGAATTTTCGACATTGTCGGCAAAATACTGATACCCCTCAAATCCTTCATTTCTGTCGGATTTCGTTTCTTAGGTAACACCTTTACAACAGCCTTTCTCCACATTTTCGGACAGACAGAGCATATATTAATTATGTGCGTAATATATGGTACAATGAGGGGACAGCAAAGTCTAATAAGCTTTATGTTTATGCCATCACAACCTCTCGCATTCGTTTTGATTTCAGATATAGTTTTATATACAAATAGATCATTTATTTCTTCAAATTTAAAGTTTTCTTCATTATTAAGAGTATTATTATTATAGAAATTTAATAGATTTTCCGTTGGCTCTTTTTGCGGGATTGAATCCAAGAAAAATGTATTTAATGTTCTATCGTGGTGGCATTTAATATGTGTAAATTCATCATGAATGATAAATAAAGAGGAAATAAAATCTTCCAATTTACACAAAAAATATATACTTGTAACGTGCTTACAATTGTTTCGACACACGGTGTCATCATCTGAGCGAGTTGATAACTCGCTCAGATGATGACACCGTGTGTCGAAACAATTGTAAGCACGTTACAATTATATATTTTTTGTGTAAATTGGAAGATTTTATTTCCTCTTTATTTATCATTCAAAATGTATTTAGTTCATTGAGATTTTTCAAGTTTTCAGCTATATCATTGTTTTTATCAGGAATAAACTTATTGGCCTTCAGTGTCCTCCACATTTCCTTTGATGAGGTATTATTGAATTGGAATGTAAAATATGCCTTCTTCTCTCTTTGAATGGCTCTATTAGTATAATTGCGAATTTGTCTATAAAAATCGAAGTGTGTTTGTAATTTAGTTTTTTATATTTTCCTAAAGCTCTATCTCGCTCTTTCATCATAATTTTGATAACATCTGTTAACCATGGTGCTTTTGCTTTCGTAACCGTAGATGAAATTATAGGAATATGCCTATCGAACAGTTGATTCAAACAATTAACCAAGTATGATAATTTTTCATCCACATTTTGCTGGTCGAATATTCTAAAAACAGATGTATTGAATAAATCTATCTGGAATAAATTTTCATTGAAATTTTTGAAATTTCTATATGTACACCTCTTTGGCTCTTGTGAACTCTCTATCTCTAACTCACAGTAAACAATTGAATGGTCTGATATACTATTATAAATTATTCCTTTTTCTATCTCAGCGCCATCTTGAACTATGATATAATCCAAAAGAGTTGCTGATGTAGCTGTGACTCTTGTAGGAACATCAATTATTTGACAAAGACTCAGTGTTTCTAATATTGAGTGGAATTTTTTGACACAATTATTTTCATAATCAAACAAATCCAAATTGAAATCTCCCATGCAAATAATTTCATCCACCTTTAGCCCTATGTCAATTTAACTGTTTTCAAATTCGTCTAGAAAAACACTCGTATTTTGTTGATGTGGCTTATAAATTATCCCATTAGCAAATTATTTTTTCTGTATAGTAATTTTAATCCAATATTGTTCCCACTGGTAATCCTGTCTACTCTCAATGACTTCACAGCGAAATTTTTGTTTAGCATATATACACAATCCCTTTCCTCTGCAATTTCGGACTGCCCTGTATATATTGAAAAAATCAAATTGCAGTAGGTCGTTACAAATATCAGTCTTCAACCATGTTTCGCATATTAAAATTATATCTAATGAGTTATCTAAAACTATTTGTTTAATATTTTGCAATGAGGGTAATAAGGATCTCGCATTACAACAACCTATTTTTAATAACATTCTTCAAACCAAATAAAAGAGACTTCCGTTACTAATAAGAACGATGAGAAAAACTAAATCTAATGAATGAGGAACACAAAAGGTCTTTATTCAAACTGAGAGCTCAGAAACTGAACAGCAAGGGAACGACACAACTGCCCACAGTGCTGCGAAATTAACCTTGAAATAAAATGCGCACCAAATGAAAAATAATAATAAAGGTGTACAACAGTTGAAACTGAGAAAATAAAAGTAAAGAAAATCAGAGTTTAGATACATATTTATAAACGTTATTCCTTTACTTCATCCATACTGTAAATTCTGTTAGGGCCATGTTGATTATTTAATTTGATGTGAATTCTTCCAAAATTAGTCCATACCGTGCCAGATGTCCCAATTTTCCTCACAGCTTCGCTCACAATCTGTAGCTGTTCAATCGTCAGATCCTCTCTGATGACAATTTTTGTTGATTTTAACAGCTTTTTGTTATTAAAGAACTATTCTTGTAATAATTTGACGATAAGCTCAACATTATCGGTCTGTTTTCATTTTGTTCCTTTTTGTTGAGTCTATAACAAAATTCGATACTGGATTCATCAAACCTGAGTTTCATTTTTGTTGTGAAAATATCCTAGATGTGTTTGGTTAAGTCTTCATTGCCTATTGCTTCAGGGATTCCATAAATTCTAAGGTTTCTGCTTCTTCTGATTTGGTCTTGCTTCTTTTCATGCTTCATCAAAGTGTTGATTTTATCTTCCTGCTCCTGTAGTTTTTCGTTTATTTTTCTATTTTCAGTTTCTAATTCCCCGATTTTTTTGTTGTACTTTTCTTCGAAAATACCAGTTCTTGTTTCAGTTATTTTATTGATGAAATCATCTGCTGCACATAATTTCGTGACGAAATCTTTAATTACTGAGTGCAGTTCATCATCACCCTTACTGCTTTGGTTTTGACTTCGTGTACCGTCTCGACCCATTTCAGGGAAAAACTGTTTCAATCAAACTAGCTGCGTTGTAGTTTCCTCAATATGCTTTAGATCAACAACATATATCAATTATCACACTCACGGCTTATACAAAACTTGTCAGAATTTTACGTGCACTTTTACTCACACAATTGACATTTATTCGCAGCACTGCAACTAGGTCTACTCTACATGAACATTTCTCTCTCTTCTGGTCATCCCCAGCCAAATTAGGGATCATCTTTTGTTTGTTTACAAAAAGCACTCGCGATTGAGTCTTCTTGGAAGAACGTTGCACAAATATCTGTCAAATTTAGTTCAACATCCGTCGTGGATTCAGCCAGGAAAGTACTTGTTTTCTGTCAGATTTTGCTTCGTATTTCCACTTTGTGGAAATATTTGGGGAGAAGGGTACTTCGACTTTCTCGATTTTATTCACATTTATTTATATTGTACTCTCCTGTACAACTTTTACTGCCGCTTGTTTTGCCGCAATTATATGCTTATATACATTGTATATTACAATTTTAGGAACCTAACTTTGATTAACACAGGAACTCCTTTGAGGACTCCCGTTGGTTGCGAATGAAGAATATGGAAAAATAAACACCTCATCGTCAACCATAAGATTTTTCAATCAGAAACCCCGGTATATCTGCGTAAAATTTGTAGCATTCGTAATTTCAAATCAATCTGATTCCAGTTCTCTTTTGTAAATTCGAATAATATTCCTTCTACTTCTGTGAATTCAAATGGTTCAAGCATAGTCTAAAGAAGAATAGTCAAACCATTGTCTAAAGAAGTATAGTCAGTCAATCTTATGGGATTATTATTGGATGACGATGTGGTTTATTAGTAGATGGCGCCAGCACGGTTGCCCCCAGAAAGGAGACAAACAAATGAGATGAAAAGTGTCGTAGTAATCGCGTAGAGTGAATAATGAATGGTCATTATTTCGTGTTTTTGATTGGCTCAGTGTCAGTTCCACCTGCCATTTGCATGTAAACGAGAGAGCAAAGTAGCGAACTTTCGTGGTTTTGGCACTTCATTGTTTTTGTCTTGTTAAGTCGTCAGTTTTCGAATTCACCTAGATATTTTCAGGGTGATTTCTCTTGACATGCGAAATTAGAATCGGAAAAATCTGTGAAAATAGTGAAAAATATCTGATCGTCGGAAATTATGGTTTAAAAAATTTCGCCCCTCATTTCCCCCTCAAATGCTAGATAGAGAACGCAAAGGAATTCGGAAAATGTTTCATCAGTTTCGGACATGGAAAATAATGATGAAACCAAAAACAGATCGGGGGGCTCGCCCTCCTTTCCTATTACAAAAAAATAGGAAAACTCGCGGAATAGAAATCAAAAAAATCCGTAAAAATAGTGAAAATTATTTGGCCATTGAATGAAACGGTTTAAAAAAATTGTACCCCTCTGCCCCCTCTTAAGCTATTGAGATAACACGTAGAATTTTGAAAAAAATTCCAACGGTAAATTAACAGGCAATAAGCGACCGTGCAACAATGGCGCATTGATTGAAATGAACAGACTAAGACACATGTTCACAGAAAACTAAAAAAGAAATAAATAAACAAACTTAAAAAACCTTTTCAGATAAGAGCTTTTATTTAAATGCACTAAAGCGAAAAACCCATAATTTTGTTACATTATAAAATTTTAAATGATATTAAAGCTTGTCGTGTGAATAAATCTTGAGGTAATTTTTAATTTTAATTTATTATAAGAATTACATATATACTTCTCGCGACAAGCTTTTATTCACTTTAAAATTTATTTTCTTCTTTTTAGTACATTCAAAAGAAGCTTTTCTCTAAAATATTATTTTTGAAGTTTATTTATTTACCATAAAGTCAAAGTTGTAAAACCTAATAAGGATTCTCTTTCGAAATAATGGCATTATCTGCGACTGAATTTGAAGTTTCAGTCGATCGTTCGAAATAACCTCTATAAGTGGGATATCCTTATCAAAAATGAAACTTCATGACCCATATGCACAGAAAACTCATATAAAGAAGATGAAATAGTTATTTATATATGATAAAAAGTTCGTAAATTAGGACTTTTTTTATGAGCGTGGTAACACGTGAGTACAGAAAAGCTCTTTACGAAAATGGATCTACAATTTTATTTCTACGACTGTTATTATATTGGCAAATTGTAGCAATTGTTCAGTATATTTCATTCTATGAAGTTTTCATTTGATGACCCGAGTAAAATCTGACGCAAAATACTGTCTTTTGGAATTATATGAACGATGCGTGAAACATAACTTTGCGCACATTTATTTTTTCACTTACGAAATATTGAAGAAACGGTCGATCTCCACAGCTCTTGTTGAAAACGAACCTACTATTGCATGATGGTTATTAGGGTAATTCGAGGATAGATGGTCCAGGTTTGAAAATTTCATGTTAGCATGTTCAAACACTGAATTGGAATTGATGTTAATTTATATAACGAATCTGTATTGAGTTTAGGAAAATGTCCTGAACACTAAAATTCATAAAAAAATTAAATTTATGTTTCATAAAAAAAATAGTTAACAGAAACCATCTCCCCCACAGTACTGAGGTGAGATGGCGTAACTGAAAACAAAAGATATTCTTCTCTTGGCAATGGTCAAACAATCCCTGTGCAAAATGCATTGGATGGCAGTCAGCTGAGACATCTATACTATTTTACTGGAAACATTGAAAATGTATCCAGTAATGTGGCGCCGTCATCGGATGGCACGCAAAACTATACTTCTGTCTCTTTTTAAAATAGTATGCCAGTTTTCATTCACTTCATTCAGAAATGTGCAGAATATGGTCATTGGTGAGACGTTTACCAGAATATAAGACGAGTCAAAGTTTGCATTCGGATGTTTCGAATATCAAATGATCAGTGGTAATTTTATATTGCTGTAATTAAGCCTAATATAATAAAACACGTAATGTAGCAATATTCTTACTGAAAAATGATGCCTAAGTATAGGTACAAAAAAAATGTTCTATTACGATATTCTATCGCAGTTGATATATGTTTTGAAAACACATAAAGAATATTCATTAGTGCTGGAAGGTACCTAATAAGTAGGTAAATAATAATATATCAGTACTATTTGTACAAGCTTTTGTTAAGTTTCACTCACACGTAACAGGTCAAGTATCTACTGTCTATAACGGGGTCAAAACTTCAGAGGAAATTTTAAGTCAATTCCACTGATCCAATCATCTTCGAATTTGGCAGGTGTCCATTAAATTCATTCAGGTTCGTTACGACATTCACAAGAGAAAAAAACAAGATAGCGAACAGTTTTTGTGATTTATTGTCCAACTAATCATAATTCGAATATCGAGTAGATTTTATATTTTTTCAAAATTCAAAATGGCGAATAAGATTTTTGATTACATTCTTTCAAAATTGGTACCTTTACAGGGGCTTGTTGTGTTGGAGACCAATACGAACATTCAAGATAGAGGCCAAATTTTGTGATTCATGTCCGAATCCGTCCATGATAGATATCCAAAATTATTTGGGTAGGACACTGGAAAATTTGAAAATTCAAGTGTTGGCGGACATGTGTTCTTTAATTGATGGTTCGATGTTATCAACAATTTATGGACATATGAGGAGAGTTTCAAAGGAGGTTGTCACCAGAAATCATTCATCTCCTACACGGACCTAAAGTACATTTTTTGTTGTACTATTTAGTTATTTGTGTATTTAGAGCGCGAGGAGCGCGGTAATCTTTGGAGAGCGGCAATGGCACTTTTTTCTTGAAATGAACACATGTTTTTTTTCTTTAAACGCAGCTTTCAAATATAGAAACGATCGACACTTCATTCAACGTAGGCACCTAATATTACCCATGAGAAAATAAACACTCAATAGTAATCCCAAATGAATAAGCTATCCAAATATCCAATAATTTACATCTCTAACAAAACAAGATACCTGTTTGAAAAAAAAAACGAATGTCGAGATCGACTCACAGGCCTTCAGCTCTATAGCAGCTACGCTCTAAACACCACCACAGTTCCTAAGAGTGTTATGAATTTATTGTCTATCATTATGAAAGAATATGTTCGTTTTCATCAAAAGCTATGGAGATGGACCGTTTCTACAATATTTTCGCTCAAGAGCGAAAAAGCTGTCACAAAATGACATTTCTGAGAAAACATCAGCTTCGCGTTGAGATCTAAGAGCGTCAAATGCTACCTACTTCGGTTAGTGGTTGTAGAAATAAATGTATTTTAATGACTATGCACGATCATCGGGGAGATGGAAATATTTTTGGTTTTACGCATTGTCCACAGTGCCTAAAGTGATACTTTTCAGCACACGTAAGGTAAAAAATCAAATGTGCGTAAAGTTATGTTCTACGCATCGTTCATATAATTCCAAAAGTCAATATTTCCATCCGATTTTACTCGGAAGTCATCAAATAAATACTTCATATAATACAATATACTCAACAATTGCTACAATTTGCCAATATAATAACAGTCGTAGAAATAAAATTGTAGATACATTTTCGTAAAGAGCTTTTTTTTACTCACGTGTTTCCACGCTCATAAAAAAAGTCCTAATTTACTAACTTTTGTATCATATATAAATAACTATTTCATCTTCTTTATTTGAGTTATCGGTGCATGTTGGTCATGAAGTCATAAAGTTTCATTTTTGATAAAGATATAGATTATATATAGGTTATTTCGAACGATCGACTGAAACTTCATATGCAGTCGCAGATAGTGCCATTATCTCAGTACCTGATTTTTAAAGAAAACCCTTATTAGGTTTAACAACTTTGCCTTTATGGTAGATAAATAAATTTGAAGAAAATCATTTGAATGTACTAAAAAGACGAAAAGAAATTTTAAAGTGAATGAACCCATCATTTTGTTACATTATGAAATTCTAAATAATATAAAAGCTTGTCGCGAGAAGTATATATTATGTAATTCTTATAGTAAATTAAATTTAAAGTAACCTCAAGATTTATTCACACGACAAGATTCATATCATTTAAAATTTTATAATGTAACAAAATTATGGGGCTTTAGTACATTGAAATAAAAGCATTTTTCTTAAAAGATTTTTTAAGTTTGTTTATTTATTTCTTTTTTAGTTTTCTGTGTTCTCTTAATAGTTTCAGAGGGAAGAGGGGTAATTTTTTTTAAACCGTTTTATTCAATGGCCAGATAATTTTCACTATTTTTACTGATTTTTTTTAATTTCTATTCCATGAGTTTTCCTATTTTTTTTGTGACAGAAAAAGAGGGCGAGCCCCCCAATCTATTTTTGTTTTCATCATTATTTTCCATGTCCGAAACTATTGAAACATTTTCCGAATTCCTTTGCGTTCTCTATCTAGCTTTTGAGGAGGGAAAGGAGGAGCGAAATTTTTTAAACCATAATTTCCGACGGTCACATATTTTTCTGTATTTTTACAGATTTTTCCGATTATAATTTCGCGTGTTTTCCATTTTTTTCGAGAAAAGAGGTAGGCGAGTACCCCCTACTAATTTTTTTCTTGCTGTAATTTTTGACTTTTAAATTCGTCAAGAAAATGTCCGAAAACCTACGCGTTTTCTATCTAGCTTTCAGAGGACGGGGAGGGGAGGAAAATTCCTTTTTATAAACCATAACATTCGACTGTCAGATATTTTTCACGATTTTTACAGATTTTTCCGATTTTAATTTCACGAGTTAGTTTTCCAACTTTTTAGAGAAGGCCCCCCCTACTTATTCTTTTTCGCTGTTATTTCTGACGTCCAAATCCATCAATAAAACTTCCGAAACCCTACGCATTCTCTATCTAACTTTCTTGGGCAGGGGGGACAATTTCTTCGACTTTAATGTTTTTTCATCGGAACTGAACCAACACATAAAATTTCAATTCTATAGGATAAGGGAAAGTGGTTCTAAGTCAGCTTGCAAGATTTGTACCCATCTAACAAAGAGCAAGTTAAATAAAAGCTTTCAATAAAAACAGAAAATAATATGGTAACTGTCGGAAATGGCATTATCACCTTCATAACTTGAAACTAATCATCGGTTGTCATCATGAACGTTGGACATCTTCCCTCAAACATTAGTCAAGAGAAATCATCCTGAAAATATCCAAGTGAATTCGAAAACTGACTGAGACCTAACAAGAGAAAAACAATGAAATGCCAAATACCATGAAAGTTCGCTTCTTTGAACTCGCGTTTACATGCAAATTGCCGTATGATTAGTATTATAGTATATTATTATTATTGTTATATGCATTTTATTGTGTATTCATCTATTTTTTGTTTTAAGATGTTATACATTTATTTTTATTGTAACAAATTGTAATTGAGATTACCCGTTGAATCAATATACAGGGTGGGGCACCAAAAACCAAACAGATCTTATATCTTCAAAACAATTGTGTTGTGAAAAAATTACAAAAACAAGTCGATTTTTAATCCAAGGGGGACACCTTTCTATCATAACTCCAACTGCCATACCTCTCCCCCCTCCTCTTGGTCACTATCACCCAAACAATTTGAATAGAGAAAGTAGTAAGTGTGACACATCATTAAAAAGGCGATTTCATAAGGAATTCAGTCATGTTAATTTTTGCCACCTAACTTTTTATTTTGGCGCCTTCTTGCGGGAAAAACAACTGTTATGTATTCCAAATTATGATTCTTCATTTGCAAGCTAATTTGACATAAATTCGGTGACAATGCAATATGGAATTTTTCTAAGGGAAAAAGCAAAATGGCGGATCCAAAATGGCAGACAAGATTTGCACTTATGGTCCGATTCGATTCAAAATTGATACGTGGTGGTTTTCTGGGTCGTAAATTATGATTTGTTTGGCAATGCAAAGAAACAAGATGGTGGCTCCAAAATGGCAGACGAAATTTGTAATTATGGTCCGATTCGAATCAAAATTAGTAAGTGGGGATTTTCAGGATTGGAAATCATGATTTTTTTGTCGATGCAGAAATCAAGATGGCAGGTGAAATTTGTAATTATGGTTCGATTCGACCCGGCACCAAAAACGAATTCTTCAAAACACATGTGTTTTGAAAAATATGCAAAAACACGTCTATTTTAAATCCATGGGGGAAATCTTCCTATCATAACCTCAACTGTCCTACCACTCTCCCCACCCCTTGGACAGTCATACAAATTGAATAGGGAAAGTACTAAGTGTGACACAGCATTGAAAAGGTAATTCCACAAGGAATTCAGATATGTGAGTGTTCTCATTTTATTTTGGCGTCCTCTTGCGGGAAAAACAACTGGTTCGTTTTCCAACTTATGATATTTAATTTCAGATATTTCAAATATTTGAAAAATTAATTTTGTATGAACTTACAAATTGGAAAATTTTGTATAAATTGTTTAAAAACGTCAGACAGCGTTTCGAAACTAACTTATACTCGTGTATGGCAGTTCATGGCGAACATTTTGAGCATCTACTGTGAATTAATGCAGTTTGATATAATTGGATTTGAATTTATGCAAGGTTTTTCAATTCCTAGGTTTATTCAATGTCCATTTTTTTTATTATTTAAAAGCTTCTATTCAACTTGCCCTGTTAGTTAGTATGTATGTATGTGCGGAACAAATCTTGCATCTGACTTTTGGCCCACTTCAAGTTGTCCGATCAACTTGAACTTTGGTAGGTGTTCATAATTGCGATGACAATGCATTATGGAATATTTGTTGAAAAAAAAAAAACAACAAAATTGAAGCTCCAGGATGGCGGATGAGATTTGTAATTATGGTCCGACTTGATTCAGAATTGTGGGTGTTTTAGGTACAGATTTTCAGCATGACTAAAAAGAATTGAATAAAAATGATAAAAAACATTTTATACAAATGCGATGAAAAAAAAAGTTAGTTTTTCAGATATGTGACGTACGTTATTCTGAGCGCAGGTAACAGATTCAAAAGCTTGCCGCTAGTACAAAATAGATATTCTTGCGCGGTAGAATTTTGATTCGGATACGCAAAGAATAACATATGTCACACATCTAAAAAAAATCAAAAGCTTTTTTATCAATTTAATTATTTCATTTCAGTCATACTGGAAACTTGTAAAACCCTGAATCGGATCAAACCACAATTATGAATTTCTCCGCCATCTTCGTTTTTTTGCATTGGCATAAAAATCATAATTTCCAACCCTGAAACATGCTAATTTTGATTCGAATCGGACAATAATTACAGAATTCATCCGCTATCTTGGAGCCACCATCTTGTTTTTTTGCATTGACAAATAAATCATAACTACATATCCATTCTGAATCGAATCGGACCATAACTGCAAAACTTGTATGCCAAATTTTGAGTTAATTCGAAGACTGCTAGTAGGTCAAAATCCAATTCCAAGATTTGACGCAAACAGACAAACAGTCTGATTTAAATGAAAGTGTGTGAAATAACATAATGCATATTCACATCATGTACCATTTTGATTTTGGAACCACCATCCCAAATTTTGTTAAAAAACACATTTCCGACTCCAAAAACCCACATACCAATTTCGAATTGATCGCCCGCCATCTTTTTTTCCCTTATAAAAATGTCGTAAAGCATCGTCACCTGAAGACGATTAACTGCCATATTTCAAGCCCATTGAAAGATTTGATTCTGTCAGACAGGTACTTGAAAAAACCTGACTTACGAATTCCAATCGATTGAATTTTTTTGCATGAATACAATTCTTGAATGTTGACAAGGGAAATATTCTCAATTGAAAATAGAAAAAAAAAAATTCCAAAGCAAATGGAAACAAACCAACAATAAAAATTAATGAATGCTTTAGTCGGGGAAGTAGTTGTTTCCGTTAAATATTACAAAAAATAACCTAATTTTTATGGTAGGTTTGTTTCCACTTCCAGGTTTTGATTTTCAATTGAGAATGTGCGTTTTCAACATGAATCCTGGAGGTTAGCTCTTGTACGATAGAAAATGGTGACAAAAGTTTGTCTTTCAGGCGCAGAGGATTTCATATCAGATTTTATGAACATCATGTTTATGGCGTGAACCAGAGTTGACCATGCAACGAAGTGTGTATTGGTTTGGACGGGGAACAGATGGCTTCAGTGCCATCTGCGTTGACCTACTCTTTGCACTGATGAGAGGCAACAACCTCGAAACTAGTCTGCAGGTGGTCACCCTGTCCAAATCAAAACATAATTCTGCTGTTTGGTCATAGAGGGCACTTGCAATTGCGTCCTCTGATATTTTGAGGAACGTTGCACAAGTATCTGTTAGATTTAATTCAATACCCGCCGTAGTCTTAGCCAGGGGAGTAGTTGTTTTCTATCAGGTACTTGCCTTTGTGCGTGTAAGAGACAAAAAATTCGAAAATAATTAAATAGATTTCCTCGATAGCACTGTGGTTTCGAATAATGGACGTTCACCAGGTAGATCGGGATTAAAATGTGGAGAGATGTCAAGTCTGGTTGCAATTTTGATTAAATTGAATTATAATCGAATATAACTTACGGGAATTGTACCGGCGCGGCGTAAGGTGGAAAACTCCAAACGGCGTGGGTGCCTCTTCTCAAGAGCTCTCTTGCCGGTTCTTCTTTCTTCGTTCTTCTATGGCCTTTGGAGTTTGAATTTGAGCAAATAGTCACCACCGACACAATGTTGGAAACTAGGTAACGCAATAATAGCAATAATACCTAACAACAGAAACTGCGTGTTTCTTTTGAACGTGCGAAAAAATGTACCAAAAACTGATTGTAACATTTACGAGTCTTTTACTGAACTGGCTGATTGGCACTGATTTATGTTTAAACCGATGAATCGCCGTAAACTCCCGAACACCTAGATATAGATTGGATTGATTCAATATATACCGAGGTACGTCATGAAGTTGCTAATTAAAAATAAAAGTATATTTCGTGAATTCTGAACAGCCTTAATAAGCCCACTTAGTAGTATATGGGAGTAAAGATCATCGGTCGGCAACGACTGTTCGTTATTAAACGATCTCCCAAAGAATTCTGTTTTCTTCACATAAATCTCTCAACCCGGAGATTCGGAGTGTTCTTCCTCTGCTCGCTAGGTGGAGCGGCCTAGAAACTGCTTTATGGCGTGAACCAGAGTTGACCAAGCAACGAAGTGTGTATTGGTTTGGACGGGGAACAGATGGCTTCAGTGCTGTCTGTGTTGACCTACCCTTTGCACTGATGAGAGGCAACAACCTCGAAACTAGTCTGCAGGTGGTCACCCTGTCCAAATCAAAATATAATTCTGCTGTTTGGTCACAGAGGGCACTTGCATTGCGTCCTCTGATATTTTGAGGAACGTTGCACAAGTATCTGTTAGATTCAATTCAATACCCGTCGTGGTCTTAGCCAGGGGAGTAGTTGTTTTCTGTCAGGTACTTGCCTCAATAATCCTACTTAGTAGGTGTATATGGGAGTAAAGGGTTCATCATCGGTCGGCAACGACTGTTCGTTTTTAAACGATCTCCCAAAGAATTCTGTTTTCTTCATCTTGTTTATAATTTCGTTAAAAGTCATCATTCCTGAATGTGTTGGTTCGTATTTATAACACCTTGACTGCCGAGAAATTCATACTGACTTTCCCATGGTGCCACATAGAACGGGTACTGTGTAACAATGATATATAAGATAAGCCTACCAATCAGTTATCGCTTCACATAGAGATTTCAAATTTGAAGAAGAGGTATAGGATTGATATAATATACGAAATTTTATTGAAACGTTTCTGACGTAATCCTACAGGGCGAGTCAGAAGTGCTGACAACTTTTTGATAGAAAATTGCACCTTGTCCATTTTCATGAGCTTAACAATTTTCTCAGAATACTCATCATAAAAATGTATGGTTTGTTGATATTCGTCCACTAGATGGATCTGATATCGAAAAAGTTTAATATTCGAATCGAACAATTCGAATGTAGTGGGTAGGGTGTAGGGATGGATTCATACACATATTTCTGTCTTTTCAGTCCAAAATAATAATAATGATGATAACTACAAAATAATATGTATTTTCTGCCAAATAATATAAAATAGTTCAAAAAAAGAATAAAATTCGAAACGTAAAAAAATTATTAACTGATAGGTAATTCAGAACTGACTTCTAATCATAAAATATGAATTCTGGTGAATTTTATGGACGAATAGACCAAGCCACATGAACACCTTCCACATATTGATTAGAAGTTTGATTTCATGGAGGACATTTGGCCCCTGAATTGAATTTTGTGGGTTTGTAACCTTCCACAGTCTGAAAATGAATTGATGTGAGATCAAGATATTCTATGAAAGTGTAGAAGGGCAAATGAGTAAATTGTATATTGTGCAACAGGAAGATATCCTACTCTGAAGTAAACTTTATGAAACATAATATCCAAATTATCTTTTCACAGTGGCTCTTCATGTGTCGGTTGTGATCAAGTCAGCGGTTATGATTGATTTTTAGTGGAATGTTGTTATTATTCTAGGAAGTAAATTCACTGATTTGCAGCTTATTTATAATATTGTTAAATCATGTAAGTGTCATTCATATAACGAAGAAGTAGTGATTTTCATATTCTGAATATTTCTGGGGGGACTCATTTTACTTTTCAAATGAAAGAAAGTCGTTCTGGTATGCCCAATGAATATCTAAAAACATCCAATAAAGGTGAAAATTCTGAAAAAAATCGTGGGCTTCGACATCTGAATAAGCCAAAAGAGACACAAAATTATGATGAATGATGAACCAGAAAATTAAGAAGATATGTTCAATTTTTAGAATAAAATAACGGATGAATCTGAAGCCACAGTCGATAATGAAAATAATGAAATTTTGCAGTTTAAAAACGAAAAATCTGAATAGCTGAATTCTGTTTGGTAAATGTAAGGAAACACCTTTATGATTTTATCTCTGTGTCAATCATATTTGGTTGAATAACAATGGTGCTTCTACTCAGTCAAGGCTTCATGAATGGACCCCATCGTATAGAAATGAAATTCTGGGATTTATCAGGCTTACACGGTATATGAAGTGTTAAGACCATAAGCTAAATGTTGCCAATTATTAATTGGCCAACCGAATTGTCCTTTCGAAACCTGTTCGCTCCACAAATCATGACAAAGAAAGTATTTCAACTCTTTCAGTTCCATTCTTGACTATGAACCAATATTTCCCAGAAAAGCCTATCAGGTATGAAATAAAACCATTCAAACTGTGCTGTGGAAATTAACATACCTACCTACATGAAATTTGAAAATATATTCTGTGAAAGAATGTGTTTCTGAAACATCAGTCGCAACAAACATTGTGTTGTTTTTGTCTGATAAAGTTTCATAATCCCGAAGACGACCCATTGCTGATAATTTTGATAGCAGTGTATCGCTGAATACCAAACATAATTTTTCAGGCACTTACCCAATGGACACACGTACGTTTTTTCAACGTTTTATTCATGTAGAATTGGTTGAGTAAACGTTTTTGGTTGAGAATTTCAACGTTGAAAATCAATTGAAAATGTCAACGTCAAATCTAAATCGTTTAATTAATGTCACTGAAACGGTATTTTCTGACGATATGTTGAAACCATCCTTTTTTGAAACGTTTATCTGAAATGGTAATTAATCTTATGGAATAACCGTTTCTCAACCGCAATTTTTCCACTATTTTCTCACAGTTGGTAAGGGAAAAATGTGAAACATATGTTTATCAACAACGTTTTCCTTCCATCATTCACCAACGTGTATTATATATTGTTTTCTAACTATTTACTATTGAATCGGCAAATTAATCATAGTGAACTAAGGTATATTCGCAACGTTGATTTATCTATTGAAACCAACGTTTCTTCAACTCTGACTATATGTTGAAACAGTACTTTTATAAAACCGTTATCTAAAATGTTAATTCCTCGTATATAATAACCGTTTCCCAAATGCGATTTTTTCACTATTTTCTCAGTTGGTGAAGGTAAATTGTGGAACATATGTTTATCAACAACGTTTCTCCTCAGTGATACACCAACGTGTATTACACATTGTTATCAAACTATTTTTATAGAATCGGCAAAGACCTCACGGTGAACTAACATTTTTACAATATGTTAGTTCAACGTTCGATCTCATCGTTTAATTATTAATGTAATTGAAACAGTGATTTCTGACGATATGTTGAAATAGTGCCTTTATAAAACGTTGATCTTAAATGTTGATTCCTCGTTTATAAGACCGTTTTCCAAACGCGATTTTTTAAATATTTTTCCATAGTTGGTAATGGTAAATTGTAGAACATATGTTTATCAACAACGTTTTTCATTAGTAATTCACCAACGTGTATAACACATTATTATCAAACAATTTTGTATAGAATCGGCAAAGACCTCAAAGGGAACTAACATTTTTACGATATGTTAGTTCAACGTTTGATCTCATCGTTTAATTAATGTAATTGAAACAGTGTTTTCTGACGATATGTTGAAATAGTGCCTTTATAAAACGTTTATCTTAAATGTTGATTCCTCGTTTATAATAACACCGTTTTCCAAACGTGATTTTTTTAATATTTTCCCATAGTTGGTTATGGTAAATTGTATGACATATGTTTATCAACAACGATTTTCATTAAAAATTCACCAATGTGTATAAAACATTATTATCAAACAATTTTTTATAGAATCGGCAAAGAACTCACGGTGAACTAACTTTTTTAAGATACGTTAGTTCAACGTTTGATCTAAATCGTTTGATTAATGCTATTGAATCTGTTTTTTCTGTCGATATGTTGAAATCACGCATTCATAAAACGTTTATATGAGAGATTCATCTTATAGAATAATCAGTTCTCCAACGTAATTTTCTCATCACTTTCTCACAGTTGGTTAGGGGGCAAACGCGAAACAAATGTTTATTAACATAGTTTTTCATCCGTCATTCACCAATGAGTATTAAACATTTTTCTTCAACTGATCATCATCGAATGGGCAAAGTACTCACAATGAACGCATCTTGACAAGTCTAGCTCTGCATGTGAAATCGCCACGCCTATCGATGCGCGGTAGCAGAAGAGCTCAGCACAGTCCGAAACACGTATGAGTTACTGTACTGGTCACTTCTATTGTATATGTCAGTAAAGTTTTATATCTGAATGTACAATTACACTACCATCTTTATCGTCCGAATACTTTCTCATTCTAAATTCTCGCATCTCATGCGTTTCTTGACATTCATAGCTAGATTTGCCAAGCTGTACCTATACTACAAGTCCTATTGGCCGTAATGAGTATTTTAATTTGAATTATATTCCGAAGTTTGTAGAACGAACCCATGTTCACTTTTCATCACCGATATAAAAAACTGTAAAAAATTACAACTTTGCTCATTTTCTTCAAATAGAAGTGAGATATCTGTGGAATCGGTATTCGCGAAATGTGTTCCCGCTAGATGCGGCGCTCAGAATTTAGGCGCAAAACTGTGTAATGGTGATCGGCTGCCAAATCCCATAAGATACCATAGTATTTCATTCAAATTTGAACTGATGATTACGGAAGATGTCGATGAAGTAAATTTGTCAGACATTTTCACATACGTAGGCATTCGTCAAAGGCCAATTGAAGAAGGCAACTCTTAATTTTTTATCGAAAAATTATTGAAAGAAACTTTGCCTGTTGTACGATTGAAGAATTGGGGCACTGCACAAATACGCCTATTGTTTGGATTTCTTAATTCTTTCGCCATTTCAGTTATTATATTCTGAAACTGTGAACATGAAGGAATATCACCAAACTCAATTCAATGTCTGAAACTCGAATAATTATGAGAAAACAGATAAAACAGATACACTAGCTCTTATAGCAAAACAAGACCTTGCAACATTACATCAGTTCAACGAAATAATTATAGGTGTCGCACCCTTAGTGCGGGTCGCGAATTGGACCCAAATGCGAGAGACATCTAGCGTTTTTAATTACAAACATGAAAATTTGACGTCATTTCAATGCATCCATTTTATTCCTATTTCAATCCCATAAGGTTCGCTAACTATTTTACTTCTACCTATTTAAACAATGTTTCAACTATTCAAGTTCCAATAAGATTATCTAATTTTCAATTCTGTTGAAATTTCTTTTGACAGAGCGCGCACACTAGAAACTCGCTTCGCCGATTCGCCAGCATGTCGCCAAGGACGCACGTAACATTTCACTTGGAGATTTGTAAAATGGAAGCCGTTAACTGAGTTGAATGTGTTTTTGTCTTGTTCCGGTGTTTGTTTAGTTGTTGGCGTTTTAATAAGGTAAGTTACATATCTTGCAATTGGATGGTACACATCTGACTATTTATAATATTGCGGGGAAAAATACTTGCTTCATGTACCTGTACCTACCTACCCCATCGGATGTTGAGCATAACCGTAACCGACTTTTTTGTTTTGATAGTTTTGTCGACAAATGGATGGTCATGAGAAACCGCATTTTCAATAATTGTAGAGTACTTATAACTGACGAAATCAAAAACAAAAGTTTGCGAAAAGATGATATTTGTTTAATACAGAATGATCTCCTAATTTGTGTTATTTAGTGGAAGGTTAAATAGGATATATTTTGTCTCAATACCAAACACCGTCAAACACGGTATCAATGAGTCAGAAATTTCCAACTTGATGATAGCAATATGAAAATCAAATAGATAAAAAAAATAGATGTGCGATTGATGAACCAGAAGAAATATTATACACCATAATAAAAGAAAAGCTTCTGTACATGTTTCTGATGTATCTGGCTATAATTAGCTACTCAGAAATTCAATGAATTTGTAAAAAAAACTTAGCAATAGAACTACTCATTTTCGATATAACGCTAGTTCACCAAAATAGATTTATCCTAAAATAAAAGAATCTATCAAAAAATCACAACTCCTACGTGCAACCCTAGAATAAGATACACCTCAATCAGATATAAAAGATCTTTGAATAAAGTCCATCGTCTGCTCTAACAGAAAAATTCATTTTATTTGGAACATTATCCATATTAATAGACTGTAG
This sequence comes from Chrysolina oricalcia, assembly GCA_944452925.2. Lineage (NCBI taxonomy): Eukaryota > Metazoa > Arthropoda > Insecta > Coleoptera > Chrysomelidae > Chrysolina > Chrysolina oricalcia. Next base: position 35,460,960 of record OX101812.2, read on the forward strand.
GCCTATCTCACAATCCTTACATTTATAGTCTTGTCCAAGTCTGCTTTCAGTGTGATAAATTATTCTTACATTTTTTGAGGTGAATCAATACTATTACTTCTTCATCTACTATTACTTGTGTCGTGAAGTTCACAATCATTTAAACAGTGTTCCACAGAACCCTCCCCCTTTTGTAATATTTGAACCAGAAAGATAGAGATAGAGAAAGATAGAAAATAGAGTTGAAATGGGAATGGATTTTCACAATAACTTGAAATTTTAAAAGGGGATAAATTTGACTGCAAGTAACCAACTTCCAATTTAAGTTTTCTAAGTCGATACCGTTCTCTTTCCAACCATATTCACAAACGATCCATGTTTTCATTCATCACGTACAAAAAAATTACGAGTTATATTCTGTATCACCCAGTACAATGACAGGGTTTTTAGAAATACCAATTTGAGATTAAATGTTTTTATATGGATTACCACGATCCCTTTGTAGAAAAAGTGTTTGAAGCAGGCGTAGTAGAGGTGCAAAATCGGCGGTCATTATGACTGCTATGACACCACAGGAAAGTATCGTAGCGGTCATAATGACCGCTATGGCATTCAAGGTGTTGAATGAACGGATGTCAATAGGACAGAAGCAACAATTTTGTAAGTTGGAGCAAATTGATATTCCACAAGGCAACTCAGGGAGTTTCCAGTCCCAAGTATCCGAATATGAAATTCTGTTAGCCATTGCATACGTCTGAACGCGAATAATGTTCAACCCAAGATGTATAGAAACTATCATCCCCTCACTGTTCCTGTGTAAATTACGTTCCATCAAGTTGGAATTAGGAGCGTCTAGGGGTCACTACTGCACGGATTGAAATATTCCAAGTTTCCTCATGTTCCTGGCAGATGGCGCTAAAAATCGGTTCCAAAAGATGACACAGGCGTTATCCTACTAGGTAATCCTCATACAACGGTTCAAGCATTGCCTAAAGAAGAATAGTCAAACAATCCCTATGCAAAATGCATTGGATGGCCGTCACCTGAGACATCTATACTATTTTACTGGAAATATCGGAAATGTATCCAGTAATGTGGCGCCGTCATCGGATGGCACGCAAAACTATACTTCTGTCTCTTTTTAAAATAGAACGCCAGTTTTCATTCAGTTCATTCATAAATGTGCAGAATATTGTCATTGGTGAGATGTTTATCAGAATAAAAGACGAGTCAAAGTTTGCATTCGGATGTTTCGAGTATCAGATGATGATCAGTGGTAATTTTATATTTCAGCCATTGAGCCTAATAAAATGAAACACGTAATAGCAATATTCTTACTGAAAATGATGCCTAAGTATGAATAGGTACAAAAAAATGTTCTATTACGATATTCTATCGCAGTTGATATGTTTTGAAAACACATAAAGAATATTCATTAGTGCTTGAAGGTACCTAATAAGTATAGGTAAATAATAATATATCAGTATTATTTGTACAAGCTTTTGTTTAGTTTCACTCACACGTAACAGGTGTGGTATCTACTGTCTATAACGGGGTCAAAACTTCAGTGGAAATTTTGAGCCAATTCCACTGATCCAATCATCTTTAAATTTGGCTGGTGTCCATTAAATTCATTCAGGTTCGTTACGACATTCACAAGAGAAAAAAATAAGATAGCGAACAGTTTTTCTGATTTTGTATTCTTTCAAAATTGGTACCTATACTACCTATATAGGGGCTTGTTGTATTGGAGACCAATACGAACATTATTTGAATTATTTGAGTAGGACACTGGAAAATCTGATAATTCAAGTGTTAGCGTACATGTGTTCTTTAATTGATGGTTCGATGTTATCAACAATTCATGGACATATAAGGAAAGTTTCAAAAGAGGTTGTCACCAGAAATCATTCATCTCCTACACGGGCCTAAAATACATTTTTTGTTGTACAATATAGTTATTTGTGTATTTAGAGCGCGAGGAGCGCGGTAATCTTTGGAGAGCGGCAATGGCACTTTGTTCTCGAAATAAACACATGCTTTTTTTTCTTCAAACGCTGCTTCTAAACATAGAAACAATCGACACTTCATTCAACATAGGCACCTAATTTTACCCATGAGAAAATAAACACTCAATAGTAATCCCAAATGAATAAGCTATCCAAATATCCAATAATTTACATATCTAACAAAACAAGATAATTTGCTTGAAGAAAAAAACAAATGTCCAGATCGAATCACAGGCCTTCAGCTTGATAGCAGCTACGCTCTCAACACCACCACAGTTTCTAAGAGTGCCATGAATTTATTGTCTATCATCATGCAAGAATAGGTTCGTTTTCAACAAAAGCTAGTGGAGATCGACCATTTCTTCAATATTTTCGCTCTAGTGCGAAAAAGCTGTCACAAAATAACATTTCTGAGAAAACATCAGCTTTGCGTTGAGATGTAAAAGCGTCAAAGGCTACCTACTTTGGTAAGCGGTTGTAGAAAAAAATATGGTTTACTGACCATGCACGATCATCGGGGAGATGGAAATATTTATGGTTTTAAGCACTGTCCACAGTGCCAAAGTGATACTTTTCAGCACACGTAAATGAAAAAATCAAATGTGCGTAAAGTTATATGTTTTACGCATCGTTCAGATAATTCCAAAAGACAATATTTTGCATCAGATTTTATTCGGAAGTCATCAAATGAAAACTTCATAGAATAAAATATACTCAACAATTGCTACAATTTGCCAATATAACAGTCGTAGAAATAAAATTGTAGATACATTTTCGTAAAGAGCTTTCTTGTACTCACGTGTTTCCACGCTCATAAAAAAAGTACTAATTAACGAACTTTTGTATCATACATAAATAACAATTTCATCTTCTTTATATGAGTTTTCTGTGCATATTGGTCATGAAACCATAAAGTTTCATTTTTGATAAGGATATCCACTTATAGAGGTTATTTCGAAATAAATAAACTTGAATAAGAATATTTTAGAGAAAAGCTTCTATTTAAATGTACTAAAAAGAGGAAAATAAATTTTTTTAAGTTATTAAATTCTAAATGATATAAAAGCTTGTCGCAAGAAGTATATATGTAAATATAGTAAATTTAATTCAAAATTACCTCAAGATTCATTCACACGACAAGCTTTTAGATCATTTAGAATTTTACAATGTAACAAAATTATGGGTTTTTCGCTTTAGTGCATTTAAATGAAAGCTTTTATCTGAAAAGGTTTTTTATGTTTGTTTATTTATTTCTTTTTTAGTTTTCTGTGAATATGTTTCTTAGTCTGTTCATTTCAATCAATGCGTCATTGTTGCACGGTCGCTTGCCTGTTAATTTACCGTTAACATTTTTTTCAAATTTCTACGTGTTCCCTCAATAGCTTTCGAGGGGGGCAGAGGGCTAAATTTTTTAAACCTGTTTTATTCAATGGTCAGATAATTTTCACTATTTTTACGGATTTTTTTTATTTCTATTCCGCGAGTTTTTCTGTTTTTTTTTTTGTTTTCATCATTATTTTCCATGTCCGAAACTGTTGAAACATTTTCCGAATTCTTTTGCGTTCTCTATCTAGCTTTTGAGGAGGGAAAGGAGGGGCGAATTTTTTTAAACCATATTTTCCGACGGTCAGATATCATTCACTATTTTTTAAGATTTTTCAGATTATAATTTCGCGTGTTTTCTATTTTTTTTTCGAGAAAAGAGGGAGGTGAGTACCCCCCTACTTATTTTTTTCTTGCTGTAATTTTTGATGTCCAAATCCGCCAAGAAAACGTCCGAAAACCTACGCGTTCTCTATCTAGCTTTCGGAGGACGAGGGGGAGACAATTCTTTTTTATAAACCATAACATTCGACTGTTAGATATTTTTCACGATTTTTACAGATTTTTTCCGATTTTAATTTTACTAGTTAGTTTTCCAACTTTTTTTCGAGAGAAGGGGGGGCAGCCCCCCCTACTTATTTTTTTTGCTGTTATTTCTGACGTCCAAATCTGTCAATAAAACTTTCGAAACCCTACGTGTTCCCTATCTAACTTTCGGGGGGCAGGGGGGACAATTTCTTCGACTTTAATGTTTTGTCATCGGAACTGAACCAACACGTGAAATTTCAATTCTATAGGATAAGGGGAAGTGGTCCTAATGGCCGATTTCACCAACTGATTCCTAAAGTTAGGAAATACCTAAATCGAATTTAGGAATGCCCAAGTGCGAATTTCTTTTCACCAAGCGTTAAGTAATGCTTAAAAGTGATAGGAAATACCTCACGGGGGTATTTCCTGTCACTCTTAAGCATTACTTAATGTGTGATGAGATGCAAATTGCACTTGGGTATTCCCAAATCCGATTTAGGTATTTCTTAACTTTAGGAATCAGTTGGTGAAATCGGCCATAAGTCAGCTTGCAAGATTTGTACCCATCTAACACACACAGAGCAAGTTAAATAAAAGCTTTCAATAAAAACAGAAAATAATATGGTAACTGTCGGAAATGGCATTATCACCTTCATAACTTGAAACCAATCATCGGTTGTCATCATGAACGTTGGACATATTCCCCCAAACATTAGTCAAGAGAAATCACCCTGAAAATATCTATGTGAATTCGAAAACTGACTGAGACCTAACAAAACAAGACAAAAACAATGAAATGCCAAATACCACGAAAGATTGCTACTTTGCTCTCTCGTTTACATGCAAATTGCAAATGGCAGGTGGAAGTACACTGAGCCAATCAAAAACGCGAAATAATGACCATTCATTATTCACTTTACGCGATTACTACGACACTTTCCATCTCATTCGTTTGTCTCCTTTTTGGAGGCAACCGTGCTGGAGCCATCTACTAATAAACCCCATCGTCATCCAATAATAATCCCATAAGATTGACTGACTATACTTCTTTAGACAATGTCGTTGCATTGATTTCATGTAGGTACAGCCACCACCACCATCTAGTTGGTATAAGATTAACCTTTCGCCTTATACTTTTTTAGACAATGGTTCAAGTACGTCTCAGCAAGTTTAAGCCAGGAGGAGGCAGTCATTAATTTGTAGAAAACATTGTTTTACTTACAAATCGTAGAATCCTTTTCACACGAACTGAGACAATGACAGATAGATGGCGCTCCATTTATCAATTCTCAATCTTTTGGTCGATGAACGATCGATCGCCCATTTTGGCATTCTTGGCCGGTGTCGACGTCAAGTGAAGTTCACCTTCGGTGTCTCCAAGTTGAAATATGGAATTTTCGTTAATTTCTCTCGAGAAATATTATCCACTGTGAAGGTGATTGGGGCTTACCTACTGCCGATGTGGTTCGTAACAATATTTTTAATAGTGTGTCTGCCGTTTGTTGAAAAGGTGACTCAAGGTCCCAGCTAAGAAAGTCATGCTGTCGGCCATTTAAAATTTTTGAAGTTCGCTTTCTATTTCAAATTCTTTTTCTTGGTTAACCTCCGAGAGAGGTGAGTAATAATAAACTTCATTTATAATTAGAAATAACTCTTATTTCTCTAGGGTAATTAGGAGGGCTACAAATTATTCAGTGCACCTGAAAGTATCTGTAACCTATGGGAGATGATCCCTTTTCTTCGCGAATTCATGCTGGAATTGTTGGATGGACCCAGAGATGTGTCCAGTGCAAGTTATCCCCAGTAGTAGGATCCTCTAGTTTTCCCAGACTGGACTGAAATAACCAACCCTATCTCGATGCACCCTGTCTTGGACTCGTCATAGTCGTCGTAGGAGAACACACCTATAGTATTCAGGCCAGAACTTGAATATTCTTTTTTGTATACAGACTGTTGTGTATTTGGTATGCTAGTATATATTCAATTATTGTGACTGCCAGAGTATGAAAGTATTTTAATCATACCATTTCTTGTTACACTTTTTGCACTACGAGTGTTCAGGCAGTTTCAGTTTTATGTGACACTTAAAATATTGGCCATTCAATATAATCGGTTATCAGCAAAACGTTGTATTGTTTCATTTGCAAAAGACATTACATATTGGCGACGAGAATAAAATATTCACGCGATCGGCATCAGTGTCCTCAACATTGCAAGTTTTTGTTGAGATAAGTATGTGTTCTCAAAGACCTTGAAATGGCAGAATTGGCAGTCCGACATTTACGCGAGTTTTCGATAGAAAATTCTGACTGGACAATTTTCAAGGCCCGGTTAGAAAACTATTTTTCAGCAAATGATATAAAAATAGAAACTCATATGAACAAAATGCGTGCCATTTTGCTGAATATCATGGAACAGGATGCCTACAAGTTGATTTTTGACTTGGCAAGCCCAGAGAAACCTGAAGAAAAATCCTACGATGACTTAGTTGCTTTATTTGATGAACACTTTCAAAACCAAAAACTGCCACTGGCTGCCCGAATGCAATTTTATTCAGCTTGGCGAGAGCCAGATGAATCGCCAAGTGAGTGGGCTGCCAGGCTCAGAGGATTAGCGGTGAACTGTAGCTTTGGAAATGAGTTGGAGGTATGTCTAAGGGACAGATTTATATTTGGATTTGGAAAAGGGAGTGTTCTGAACCGTCTGATGGAGGAGAAAGTTGATGTTAAATTTAAAAAGGTTGTGGAAATCGCTGCTGCAAAAGTGGCAGCCAAAGACATGCAGAAAGTTTATGTCAAAACTGAACCAGTCAACCATCTTAGGAGTGATAGGCGTGATCGGATCAGCAGCCACAGCAGAGACACCACACAAGGTGTAGGAACAAGTCACGGAGCAGGAACGAGTTATGGAGCAGGAACGAGTTATGGAGCAGGAACGAGTTATGGAGCAGGAACGAGTTATGGAGCAGGAACGAGTTATGGAGCAGGAACGAGTTATGGAGGGAAACAGCAGCGATGTGACGTTTGTGGACGCCCAAACCACTCAAATGAGAAGTGTTTCTTTAAAAATGCCGTTTGTTTACATTGTTATAAGCAGGGCCATCTGGATTCAGTATGTTATAGTAAAAATCATTTGACACAAAAAAAAACAGTCTTGAAAACAAAACAAAATCCGATATAATTTCATTGAAGAAGGTCGCAATGATAATCTTAACAACGAACGCTATAATAATAATGATGATATTTCCTTATTTATAATGATTTGCAAATATTAAGTTTAACTGATAATGATCGCACTAATGAAAATGTTGTCTTCAACCTGGAATCCTATGTGGTTCAGGTATTTTTGGAGAAAATTCCTGTCAATTTCCAAGTTGATACAGGCAGTGCAATATCCTGTTTTTCATACAATTTTTATGTTGATAATTTTAAGGGGTTGGTTTTGGACAAAACAGATACATTCTTTGTTTTTTATAACGGATATCAAATAAGGCCAGAAGGTTGTTTGAATTTGAAAATAAAATTTCAAAATAAGGAAACTTTTTAAAAATTGTTTGTGGTTAGGTACGGGGGACCCCCTATTTTGGGAAGAGGTTTTTTGTCAACCTTTAATACAACAATGTAAGGAGCTTTTAACGATTTCTACTCATTTGGGGTTGTTCAGGTACAACAGACTTACTTTTGGGGTTGCGTGTGCACCAGCAAAATTCCAAAAAATTATGGATAATTTATTTAGTTCATTAGAGGGAGTTGCTGTCTTCCAAGACGATCAGGTTTGAAGGTTAATTATGAAAAATGTCAGTTTTTTTTTTAATGAGTACTTGGGTTTTATAATTGATCGAGAAGTTTTGCACCCTTCTAATGAGAAAACAAGAGCTATTGACGAAACTCCCAGACCAGAGAATGTTAAACAATTACAAAGTTTTCTAGGGGGAATAAATTATTTTGGTCGTTTTTTACGTAATATGTCGACATATTTGAGCCCTTTGTACAATTTGCTAAAGGCTAATACTGAGTGGAATTGTACCAATCAGTGTGAAGAAACCTTTAAGCATGTTAAAAATTCTTTGAAATCCGCAAATGTTCTAGTACATTACAACCCAAATTTGGAGCTTAGGCTCACCACAGATGCGAGTTCCGTGAGCATTGGCGTAATATTGAGTCATACATTTCCTAATGGGGATGAAAGGCCTATAGCGTTTGCTTCGAGAACTCTTTCGACCTCAGAACAAAAATATTCTCAAATCGAGAAGGAGGCTTTGTCGATTATATATGGAGTTTTAAAATTCAACCAATATCTATATGCTAATAATATCAAGCTTATCACGGACTATAACCCGTTAGTGACAATTTTTGGTGAAAACAAGTCTATTCCCCAGTTTTCAGCAAATAGACCGAGACGTAGTGCTTTGATTTTATCTGGGTATAATCATAATATAGAATATGTTAGTGGTAACCACAATAAGGCTGATTGGTTGTCACGTTCACCCTCAAAGGAAAATAAAGATTTTTTGGGAGATGATGCTAGTTGCATTAAGTAATTATTTTTAGTTCTTCTCTAACAGTTCTGAAATTAAGTCAAACCTTGAACGTTATGAAAGAGGCTACAAAAAATTATGAGTATCTAACTAAGGTTAGGGGTTTCATCGATAATGGCTGGCCAAGAAAATGTAAAAATGCTTATCTTCAACCCTATTTTGTAAAAAGATATGATTTAGTCGTGAAAGATGAATGTATATTTTGGAACCATAGATTAGTAATACCATCTATCATGCAACAGTACGTTATGAATGATTTACATAGTAGTCATATGGGTACTGTTAGAATGAAAAGATTGGCTCGCGGATACTTTTGGTTCCCTGGGCTGGACAATGAACTCGAAAAAATAATTAAAGAATGTGAAGCCAGTATTTTTCATTCGAATAGTCCTGCTAAAGCTGAAATTGCTCCTTGACCCATACCAAAGGGCCCCTGGGAGAGACTTCTTATTGACTTTTGTGAATTGAATAATAAATATTTTTTAGTTGTAATAGATGCATTCACTAAATGGCTGGAAGTTTTCGAAATGCCTAACATAAGTGCTAATGTGACATTAAGAGTTTGAGGAGGCTGTTTTGCACATTTGGTCTCCCAAAACTTCTGACAATGGGCGATCTTTTGTGTCAGAGGACTTTGAAACGTTTTTGTCGTTAAATAACATCAAACACATAACTAGCCCACCGTATTCTCCCTCCTCAAATGGTGCTGCTGAAAATGGTGTTATGATTTTTAAAGCTGGTATTAAAAAATCTATTTTCAATAGTCCTAGCAAGGATATAAACCTGGCATTATGTAGATTCTTGTTTGACTATAGGAACACGCCCCATTCGACAACGGGGGTCAGTCCAGCAAAATTATTGTTTGGTCGTTGTTTAAAAACGCGATTTTCCACTCTTTTGTCCACGACTTTGTCAGAAAGGGGTTCACTACAAATACGTAATGTTCACGAAAGGATGGAAATTCAGCAACTGAAACAAATAGATTATAGCGGTGGTAGAAATTTTTTTTATAAAGTACCCAATAAGCCAAATTTTGTTAAGGGAAAGATAGTTAAGATTATCGGCAACTGTACGTATTTAGTAGAAATATCTGAATTGGGAAAATTGTGGAAGAGGTATGTAAACCAATAAAAAAAATATAGATTAGAGTCAGAAGTAATGTCGAACATTTCCATTGTAAATAATGAAAAAACGGATTGTATTCACGATGATCCTAATTCAGATACTAATGAGCACACGGATGAAACTAACACTTCTACAGTTATTTATTACTAGCTCTTCTGAAAACAATTCTTTGACGATTCGGAAGAAGTTATTTTCACTAGGTCAAAACGAAATGTTAAGCCTGTTGAGAGATTGACTTATAATTAGTAAAACTTTAATGAGTGGTAAGTTTTTGAATAGATATGTATTTACTAGGTTTTGCTCACCATTATATAGCGATTTCTTTAAGGGGAAGGATGTTTGTAGTGTATTTGGTATGCTAGTATATATTTAATTATTGTGACTGCCAGTGTATGAAAGTATTTTAATCATACCATTTCTTGTTACACTTTTTGCACTACGAGTGTTCAGGCAGTTTCAGTTTTATGTGACACTTAAAATATTGGCCATTCAATATAATCAGTTATCAGCAAAACGTTGTATTGTTTCATGTGCAAAAGACATTACACAGACATATCTAAATTGTAACATTTTTTATTTCCCTCTACCAATTTTTATCTAATTAAATCTATAACTGGTAGATATGCAGATACAAATGTCACATAAAGCACGGTGCTGTTCGTCGGAGAGCAAAATGAGCAATTGATTAGAGAAACTCAAAAAGTGGTAAAAAGCTACCCTTGAGCGCCACTTAATTTTATATCTGATTTCCTAATGTAAAAGTGATTGATGGTTAAAGTCGTGCCGAAAAACTAAGAATCAGACACGATGCTTATTACACAATTTTTTCTCAGTAAATATTCTGATATTCAGTAGTGAGAGGTTTGTGGAATAAATAAAATATTCTGTTTAAATGGGACTTGATTTACTTGAATTTGAAGAAATATTAATGATGACATGACAATTGCAACTTGAAGCAAACTCTGATATAATTTGTGCACCACTGTAAGACAGTAGGTGTATGAGAATAATAATAACTCTTACTATCAATACTTAGTGATATAAGCACCCTTATGTATGCATGGATGTTAAGTATGGATGAATTGCTAATAGCTCAGCATAGTACTATGTATCGCTTTACACTGATATTAATTAGTCGCAAAATATGTCTGGGTGATATTGAATGATAAATTTCATAATTCAAAGTACAGTTGGTAGATATATACTTATGATATAAATAAGGTAGGTAAATCAATTATCCCAAGAATGTCACCAAAACATAAATATCAATAATACGAACGTTTCAGTTCAAAATAAAAAAAAAACATGATAAAATAAATGCAATTCTGGCCTGTTTTACTTACCTACTTATAAGGTACCTTCAAGCGCTAATGAATATTCTTTATGTGTTTTCAAAACATATCAACTGCGATAGAATATCGTGATAGAACATTTTTTTGTACCTTTACTTAGGCATAATTTTTTAGTAAGAATATTGCTACATTACGTGTTTCATTATATTAGGCTTAATTGCAGCAATATAAAATTAACACTGATCATCATCTGATATTCCGAACATCCGTATGCAAACTTTTACTCGTCTTTTATTCTGCTAAACATCTCACCAATGACAATACACATTTATGAATGAAAGAATGAAAACTGGCGTTCTATTTTAAAAAGAGACAGAAGTATAGTTTTGAGTGCCATCCGATAACGGCGCCACATTACTGGATACATTTTCAATGCTTCCAGTAAAATAGTATAGATGTCTCAGGTGACGGCCATCCAATGCATTTTGCACAGGGATTGTTTGACTATTCTTCTTTAGGCAATAGCAACGATTGACTGATTCGATACTTTTATACAAGAGTGGTCATATTGCATGAAGTTGAAACATTCGATCCTTTCATAATAATTATAACAAGTAGTGATACAGTTTTTGAAAAATAGGAAAAATTCTTAGAGGCATTTAAAAATGCTACAAAATATCATGATTGAGTAACTAAAAGTTATCCGTAATGATCTGTACAGCTTAAGGCGGATTTAGCGGATTCACAATGCATAATTTAGTGCATATGCGTAATTTTAATTCACACCTAATCCATCAAAGTTCAATACAGGGACTCGATTGAAATGATTTACCCGTTTCACAATTTATAAAGATATCCCTGTGTTGAACTGTTATGGAGTATGCAGAAAAATTACGCATTTTAAATCAGGAAAAGTCGCCTTAAAATTACGCATATGCACTAAATTATGCATTGTGAATCCGCTAAATCCGCCTTTACGCCCAGTACTGAGCGAACGCTCCATATAGGTTTAAGTAACACCAAAGCTACAGGGTCCCTTTCTGATATTATATACAAGCGTATTACAATTCTTTCATGTAGTAACGAGACTCCTACGTTCCCTGATCATTTTTAATATTACTAATTGGTACAGGTCTCAAACAAGTAGTTGCTTGCATCAAGTAGGGGTTGAATTCTACAGGGGTAGTAAATGGTACTGAATTTATTATGGAATAACTTTCATATATGTTTCGTAGTATTATGATACGGTTTCCTTATAGAATAAGTTTTATATTTGTTTCATCATAAGGTAGTGCTGCTGTGTTCAGCACAAATTTTATTTATTTATATCTTCTCAAGAGGTTTTTGTTCATTTTCAAGCACTGACAAGGTGCACTGGATAGTGTGGGTACACTTATTTTTATATCAAACAGATCTGTAATAAATTTGATATATTGGGGTATGTGTGTTTGATTCCTTTCTTTTTCCACAGGTTAACCAATTTCACTAAATACTAAATTCCATCGGAATAACATCTATTGCACTAGTTTTCATTTTTCTTGCTTTAAATAATACTACAAAATCATAGTGAGTAAATCGAGTGGCGCCTTGGAAATTTTGCTGATAAAATTGCTCATTTAGATTTTTTTTATAACCTACTTGTAACCCACGACTACATGCTGACTATCAAGCTAACGGCACCTTTGTGACTAATTAACGAGGAAGATAAAATGTTACAAATTATTGGTTCTTCTTGCACAAAATTAATATTCTAATAATCAAATAATATCATCATTTGCTGATTCCTAGACACACAACCGCAATATACTCCTAGATTTAGCAAAACTGTACAATACTATACAAAAAAAAAACGAGTTCAAGTCGTCGATGACTTTTCTGCTATGGTTTTTGATGTACAATTTTCTGTTATGGTTTTTGATTACAATTTTATCACATATTGTTTTTTTATTCCTATATTTCATTATATTCATATATATTCGTCATACCTGTTGCACCTACTCGTGTAGAATGAGTATCATTTATTTTTGGGATATTAGATGTGTTCTGCCAAGGTTGGGTTTGAAAGCAGCCTATCTATCATTTGTGTCAAACGTTCATTCGTGGAACGTTCAAAATGAGGAATAGAAACATATTATCAGTATTATATCCAATTTTGTTCTTTTGAAGTCAGTGACAAAAATGATGTTCTCTATATAGTTCTAATCAGAGCTTAGAAAGGTATATAAGTATTTGAATATTTGTGGGCTTATAGTTATTTATGCATCAAGTGCGTAAAGTATGCGTTTATGGCCTGAGGCGTGAATAATGGCCCGATGGCGTCAGCCGAGGGCCATTACACGCCGTAAACGCATTTTACGTAGGTGATGCATACAAAATTTTATGCACTAGTGGAAGCACGAATCACAAATACTGACTTGAATTTTAATGGGCTACATGTTTTATACGTTATGTACAACTTCAATAATCAAAAGTGCCAGAGCGATACCTGTCATACTGAATAATTGATATTTAATAGTTTTAAAATACTTTCATTTCATATTATCATTGGTTGAATCTGAAGCAGGAATTTCAAAAAACTCGATTTACTGAGGATTAGCCACCCAGTAAAGAAACAAATTGCATCTGACGGGAGCAATAATTTAATTGCCAAGAAACGTCAAAATTTGACAGAGAAATTTTCAGATTTCTTACTCGAGAGCTAGTTTGAATACTTAGGGACAATCGTGAGTTGAATATTAACAATTATACATATTGACTGATTGCTCATATATAATTCTCTTTTGTAGGAATTTGAATATATACATATATTGCCAAATATAAATAGAAAAGTTATTGGGTATAGCCCCCAAATTGTTGTGCAACCGTAGACACGTGTTTTGAGCAGTAGGTACGGTAAAATCAAGTGCGAAGATGTACAACACTCGGATGTTAGCTCGAAACACGTGTTTACGGTTGCATAACAATTTGAGGGCTATACCCAATAACTTTTCTATTTATATTTTTATATATTGCCCTCGATAAATACATCCTGATTTATATCGCCAAATAAATTTTGAAATACATTTGCTAATTAAACTAGTGAAGTACAAGTGCTTCACCGATATACTGCACATTGGTCTCCAAATTTATATTCAAACTGAAAGTAATCTCAATAAATACATACTTGTTCTCATAGCGATGAGGATGTTTGTAAAGCAGATTTCCATAAGGAATAATTATATTCAAGAGAAGAGTGAATATCCCATACCTATCTAGGTATAAAATATTGTTAATATAAAATCTTAATATCAAGGATTATGGCTTTGATAATGTAGATTATGAATAAATGTTATTAAATGAGTATATCTTCATTGAACTGAAATGATTGCTTCGTGGTTGGTCTTGTTTTGACGTGTAAATATGAGCAATTTGAGGACATTACCAACTTTAAGGACCGCGGTCCATAATGGGCCCGCGGGCACTATAGTGCCTGTAAAACCGGTCGGTAAAGTATACTTTATTGTCCGCTAGTGCATAATAGTATATAATTTAACAAGGGACTATAGTGAATGTTTTAATACTGCACGTGATGTTTACTGCCTGAGGGCTCGTAAAGCCCGAGTGCGAATAATCACGTGAGGGATAAAATATCTCTTCAGTCCTGAGGCATATACGCAATTTTTTGCACTTCCTAGTATTATAACTTTCAACATAGATACAATTATCAATTTATTTCAATTCAGTGACATTTCAATTGATGTTGACAAATAATCGCCCATTTAGTTTCATCAATTGTAATAATGTTTATTATCACTGACAATGTTAATTCAATCAATGAAGATTCATTATGGAATATTTCCCAATTCTTGTACTAGTTATTAATAGTGTAGCTGCGGTAAAGTTTGATTTTTACTTTATGTCCCTAGGGATTTGAAATGCAACTTTATATCCCTAGGGACTGAAAGATACAATTTAGTCCCTGTTATACGGTACTAAAGTTCGCACTTTAGTCCCGGAAGTGCAAAAAATTATAACGAATTGGCATCTCAGCAATGTGAAGCGCTAACCAAGTTTACTACTCGAAATCCAAAGTGAAAAATTCTTTAGTGACCTAACACTACACGATTTTGCCCATGCATGAAAAAATCGCTTCGGCAAGTTTTCTCAGTAGACCAATAAAGAGTACGAGTAAGAGTACGAGGTTGTTGCGTTAAATAGTTGAGTGGGGGGGAGGACTTTTTACGTCCTCACTGTAGACGCATCTCTACTTTGTTCTTAGTTAAATTCTAAGAATGGAAGGAATTGACGCTGAAGTTTCGATATCGATAGTTGAAGAACATTTTTCGTGCAAATCATCACTAAAGAATGTGTAGAATATCCCAACAACCTTACGTGTCGGATTCATTGGATGAACCTATCAGTGTGGGCGATTTCGCTTTTGTCTTTTCAGACGACGATATCCATAATGCATTGACTTGTTCACTATTCATCCTGGGCTACTTTCAACAGGACTGATCAAAATATAGTTTCTGAACGATTAAAATCGTTTTCACGTACGGACGAAAATGTGTAATGTGAAAAGAGCGTGATAAACAAAAGACCACGATTGAAACACGTGCGGTTTTTTTTCCGCACGGGCGAAAACATGTGTTATTAGTAGTAAAAATATAATTCCGTCAATTGGCAAATCCAGACTCGCGAGTCTGGGAGAGCTTTTGCAGTTATTTCGTTACTGCGCAGCACATAACATTTTTAAGAATAAAATTTAAAAAAATACATTTTTGGCAACTTCTTCTCTATCTTTCAATTTGTTTTTATATAAGAACAGATTTCTTTTGGGAGATCGTTTATGCTTTATATGATTTAAAAAAGTCACAGACTTTTTTAACGATTATAAAGTATCTATCACCAGATCCCTCCAAAAATATTATATTGAAATTCATACAAAATATAACGACTTTTGTCAATCTGAAATTTCAATCACGTATTCACTGAGTGATTTGGATAATGCCTGCAAATTGCCAGACAAATTTAGCGGTTCCACACAACTTCCAGACGTGAATAAAGTTTACGCGACGACAAAAAAGTCTCAAGCCATAGGTGCAAGTAAGTTAGCGTATCGAGGCATTCCGGCATATGAAGGCGGCCCAAGTTCCTCGCGCTGTGATTGGTTTTTATTGAGGAACCGCGCGTTTCCAGTATCACAACAATCGACAAAGCATAAAATTGATGATTTTTCAACAAAAATACTAGTAGGAAGCCAACTATGCCATCATATGGAAAACAAACTTCAATTATATTCTGTTTTGCTTTCGACTCGCAACTGTCATTTATTAATTTGTTATAAACATTTAAATTGAAGAATAACGTGTTTTTATTCACTGTTTTGCTTATAAAATGAAAACTATTGAAGCAATCTGGTAGCTCCAATAAAAAAAATTGTAGAAAATTTAAATACAAACCAAATATCTATAGGGTTTTCCAAACTCGATGGCCTATTAGACGTTTCTGGAAAACGGAATGTAGGATCATTTTTAAAATTTGGTTTCTTGAATAATCAGTTCTGCTTTATCAATCTGAAATATTATCAGCGCTGCAGCGTTGCCGCTTCTATCGAAAAGTAGCAATAACTTTGACATTTTGTATAGAATACCCTGTATATTATTGCATTTTTAGCTTTGCTACTGCTTTTTATTGTTTTCATATAATACTTCCCCATAGCTATCTCCAGTGGTTTTTGAGAAAATCAATCATTTCCTTATTTTTTGTACGAAACATAGCTCAAATTAGGCGTTCATTACTGCAGTATTTGAATACGTAGAAAGCTAAAATTCTGGATGTAGGTAGTTTGACACTGTCCTGTGTGTTCCTTATGACTGAAGGAATTCGTTCTTCATTATACAGGGTCGTTGAAAATTTGTGATTTTACCTATAGATACAAAAGTGGTGAAATGGAACACCCTGCATATCATCAAATATCCTGAAATGAAATTGAAATTTCTTTCAAATAATGTATCTATACCTAAAGAGTCAAGTTTCCGAAATAAAGCAAGTTTTCTATTAATATTGGATTATTTTGCCATATTTTGTATTCGATAAATATGAAATGTCATGGAAAATGTCATTATGAAAATTAGCAAATTATGAGTACATCAATAGCAAAACGTTTGCGCGTTCATTAACGTAAATTTGATTGGAAAAGAATCAAACTGGAGGACAATAATTATTCAAATGTAACTCTGATTAATTTTTGTCCAATTTGTCCCATTTCTCAAACTGTTCATCGGATATTGATATTTTGTATTTGTTTCACAACAGATATATCCAAAACTTATATTGCATTAACTGAGAAATACAGTGAATTAAAATTTTAATTCATATTTGAACAAAGTATGCTTGCTTCGGTTTTTCATCTCCCCCCGCACTTTTTATTAGTGAAATGGTTCTCTGGGAAATTGTCTGAATTTTCAGTATATTGTAGTATTCGATGTACTGATTGAACGTGCAGAATCGCAAAGTTCGTTGATTGATAGATTTTGAAATACAGGGCGTTCAAGTTAAAAATTAGTAATTTTTATTTAATTATTTTCGCGGAATCTGAAAGTGCCAACTGCATTTTTTTCCGTTTTTATCATCAACGTACCTTCATATTACTAAATATCATTCAGATGGTGCAGATTATATCATTATGTACAGAGTGAAAAATAAAAACGTTTTAGTAATGTCTGAAAATTCGATGTTTTAATGAAATATTGATAAAATTATTTTGGCATGCAATAAACTATTCTAATTCCATCATTAATCACAATTAATACATTTCGTACAGAGTGATTTAAAAAATTGGAGAAATATGAGGTCGGTTCGTTCGTACATATCCTGTATATACAAGTGAATTATCATCCTCTGAAGATAGCTGATAGCGTATAAACATGATTCCGTTGAGATACATAGGGTGATCATGAAAATTTTCAATGATAAAGATGACAAAATATAAACGTTTCAGAAATTACCTTGTAATTCACGATTAACTTGGTGAAATTACTTTATTATCATATAATATATTCATCATTCTCTCCTCAACACTGTCCCAAAAATTCAGTTTTCTACTATAACTAGTTTCATAGTTATCAATTGAGAAACTTATTTTTTTTGTCTTTGGTCTTAACCTTTAGCCACACACATAACGTTAATTATATTGAAATTTTTAACTATAGAACTAAGATACATATTCCGTTTCTTATAACAAATTCTACTATCAGGTCATATATCACTTTGTCCTCCGTTGCTAGATTTGAATACTGGTGGGAAATTGCAGGTTCAATCGTAGGAGTTTGTTGATGAAATTATTAATTCCAGGAATGTTATTACAGTTAAAAAATAGGTGATTCAAGTCAGCAGTTTCATTATCATATTGACATAGAGGTGAATCGAGGATCCCAATTTTATGTAGATGGGCTGGAAAGCAACCATGATTGGATTTGAGTCTTGTTATAATAGCTGAATATTTTTTCGGGATTTTTTTGGGAAGTTTCTTGTGCATGAGATAGTAAGGGTTGGTGGATTTCCTACTATTTTTGACCACTTTTCCATCCATTCTTTGTCTACATTTTGTCTATATATGCTCAAGAGATCATTATTACCAGGAATTTTGTCCAAGCCAGCACAAACATGTGTTATTAGTAGTAAAAATATAATTCCGTCAATTGGCAAATCCAGACTCGCGAGTCTGGGAGAGCTTTTGCAGTTATTTAGTTACTGCGCAGCACATAACATTTTTAAGAATAAAATTTAAAAAAATACATTTTTGGCAACTTCTTCTCTATCTTTCAATTTGTTTTTATATAAGAACAGATTTCTTTTGGGAGATCGTTTATGCTTTATATGATTTAAAAAAGTCACAGACTTTTTTAACGATTATAAAGTATCTATCACCAGATCCCTCCAAAAATATTATATTGAAATTCATACAAAATATAACGACTTTTGTCAATCTGAAATTTCAATCACGTATTCACTGAGTGATTTGGATAATGCCTGCAAATTGCCAGACAAATTTAGCGGTTCCACACAACTTCCAGACGTGAATAAAGTTTACGCGACGACAAAAAAGTCTCAAGCCATAGGTGCAAGTAAGTTAGCGTATCGAGGCATTCCGGCATATGAAGGCGGCCCAAGTTCCTCGCGCTGTGATTGGTTTTTATTGAGGAACCGCGCGTTTCCAGTATCACAACAATCGACAAAGCATAAAATTGATGATTTTTCAACAAAAATACTAGTAGGAAGCCAACTATGCCATCATATGGAAAACAAACTTCAATTATATTCTGTTTTGCTTTCGACTCGCAACTGTCATTTATTAATTTGTTATAAACATTTAAATTGAAGAATAACGTGTTTTTATTCACTGTTTTGCTTATAAAATGAAAACTATTGAAGCAATCTGGTAGCTCCAATAAAAAAAATTGTAGAAAATTTAAATACAAACCAAATATCTATAGGGTTTTCCAAACTCGATGGCCTATTAGACGTTTCTGGAAAACGGAATGTAGGATCATTTTTAAAATTTGGTTTCTTGAATAATCAGTTCTGCTTTATCAATCTGAAATATTATCAGCGCTGCAGCGTTGCCGCTTCTATCGAAAAGTAGCAATAACTTTGACATTTTGTATAGAATACCCTGTATATTATTGCATTTTTAGCTTTGCTACTGCTTTTTATTGTTTTCATATAATACTTCCCCATAGCTATCTCCAGTGGTTTTTGAGAAAATCAATCATTTCCTTATTTTTTGTACGAAACATAGCTCAAATTAGGCGTTCATTACTGCAGTATTTGAATACGTAGAAAGCTAAAATTCTGGATGTAGGTAGTTTGACACTGTCCTGTGTGTTACTTATGACTGAAGGAATTCGTTCTTCATTATACAGGGTCGTTGAAAATTTGTGATTTTACCTATAAATACAAAAGTGGTGAAATGGAACACCCTGCATATCATCAAATATCCTGAAATGAAATTGAAATTTCTTTCAAATAATGTATCTATACCTAAAGAGTCAAGTTTCCGAAATAAAGCAAGTTTTCTATTAATATTGGATTATTTTGCCATATTTTGTATTCGATAAATATGAAATGTCATGGAAAATGTCATTATGAAAATTAGCAAATTATGAGTACATCAATAGCAAAACGTTTGCGCGTTCATTAACGTAAATTTGATTAGAAAAGAATCAAACTGGAGGACAATAATTATTCAAATGTAACTCTGATTAATTTTTGTCCAATTTGTCCCATTTCTCAAACTGTTCATCGGATATTGATATTTTGTATTTGTTTCACAACAGTTATATCGAAAACTTATATTGCATTAACTGAGAAATACAGTGAATTAAAATTTTAATTCATATTTGAACAAAGTATGCTTGCTTCGGTTTTTCATCTCCCCCCGCACTTTTTATTAGTAAAATGGTTCTCTGGGAAATTGTCTGAATTTTCAGTATATTGTAGTATTCGATGTACTGATTGAACGTGCAGAATCGCAAAGTTCGTTGATTGATAGATTTTGAAATACAGGGCGTTCAAGTTAAAAATTAGTAATTTTTATTTAATTATTTTCGCGGAATCTGAAAGTGCCAACTGCATTTTTTTCCGTTTTTATCATCAACGTACCTTCATATTACTAAATATCATTCAGATGGTGCAGATTATATCATTATGTACAGAGTGAAAAATAAAAACGTTTTAGTAATGTCTGAAAATTCGATGTTTTAATGAAATATTGATAAAATTATTTTGGCATGCAATAAACTATTCTAATTCCATCATTAATCACAATTAATACATTTCGTACAGAGTGATTTAAAAAATTGGAGAAATATGAGGTCGGTTCGTTCGTACATATCCTGTATATACAAGTGAATTATCATCCTCTGAAGATAGCTGATAGCGTATAAACATGATTCCGTTGAGATACATAGGGTGATCATGAAAATTTTCAATGATAAAGATGACAAAATATAAACGTTTCAGAAATTACCTTGTAATTCACGATTAACTTGGTGAAATTACTTTATTATCATATAATATATTCATCATTCTCTCCTCAACACTGTCCCAAAAATTCAGTTTTCTACTATAACTAGTTTCATAGTTATCAATTGAGAAACTTATTTTTTTTGTCTTTGGTCTTAACCTTTAGCCACACACATAACGTTAATTATATTGAAATTTTTAACTATAGAACTAAGATACATATTCCGTTTCTTATAACAAATTCTACTATCAGGTCATATATCACTTTGTCCTCCGTTGCTAGATTTGAATACTGGTGGGAAATTGCAGGTTCAATCGTAGGAGTTTGTTGATGAAATTATTAATTCCAGGAATGTTATTACAGTTAAAAAATAGGTGATTCAAGTCAGCAGTTTCATTATCATATTGACATAGAGGTGAATCGAGGATCCCAATTTTATGTAGATGGGCTGGAAAGCAACCATGATTGGATTTGAGTCTTGTTATAATAGCTGAATATTTTTTCGGGATTTTTTTGGGAAGTTTCTTGTGCATGAGATAGTAAGGGTTGGTGGATTTCCTACTATTTTTGACCACTTTTCCATCCATTCTTTGTCTACATTTTGTCTATATATGCTCAAGAGATCATTATTACCAGGAATTTTGTCCAAGCCAGCACAAACATGTGTTATTAGTAGTAAAAATATAATTCCGTCAATTGGCAAATCCAGACTCGCGAGTCTGGGAGAGCTTTTGCAGTTATTTAGTTACTGCGCAGCACATAACATTTTTAAGAATAAAATTTAAAAAAATACATTTTTGGCAACTTCTTCTCTATCTTTCAATTTGTTTTTATATAAGAACAGATTTCTTTTGGGAGATCGTTTATGCTTTATATGATTTAAAAAAGTCACAGACTTTTTTAACGATTATAAAGTATCTATCACCAGATCCCTCCAAAAATATTATATTGAAATTCATACAAAATATAACGACTTTTGTCAATCTGAAATTTCAATCACGTATTCACTGAGTGATTTGGATAATGCCTGCAAATTGCCAGACAAATTTAGCGGTTCCACACAACTTCCAGACGTGAATAAAGTTTACGCGACGACAAAAAAGTCTCAAGCCATAGGTGCAAGTAAGTTAGCGTATCGAGGCATTCCGGCATATGGAGGCGGCCCAAGTTCCTCGCGCTGTGATTGGTTTTTATTGAGGAACCGCGCGTTTCCAGTATCACAACAATCGACAAAGCATAAAATTGATGATTTTTCAACAAAAATACTAGTAGGAAGCCAACTATGCCATCATATGGAAAACAAACTTCAATTATATTCTGTTTTGCTTTCGACTCGCAACTGTCATTTATTAATTTGTTATAAACATTTAAATTGAAGAATAACGTGTTTTTATTCACTGTTTTGCTTATAAAATGAAAACTATTGAAGCAATCTGGTAGCTCCAATAAAAAAAATTGTAGAAAATTTAAATACAAACCAAATATCTATAGGGTTTTCCAAACTCGATGGCCTATTAGACGTTTCTGGAAAACGGAATGTAGGATCATTTTTAAAATTTGGTTTCTTGAATAATCAGTTCTGCTTTATCAATCTGAAATATTATCAGCGCTGCAGCGTTGCCGCTTCTATCGAAAAGTAGCAATAACTTTGACATTTTGTATAGAATACCCTGTATATTATTGCATTTTTAGCTTTGCTACTGCTTTTTATTGTTTTCATATAATACTTCCCCATAGCTATCTCCAGTGGTTTTTGAGAAAATCAATCATTTCCTTATTTTTTGTACGAAACATAGCTCAAATTAGGCGTTCATTACTGCAGTATTTGAATACGTAGAAAGCTAAAATTCTGGATGTAGGTAGTTTGACACTGTCCTGTGTGTTACTTATGACTGAAGGAATTCGTTCTTCATTATACAGGGTCGTTGAAAATTTGTGATTTTACCTATAGATACAAAAGTGGTGAAATGGAACACCCTGCATATCATCAAATATCCTGAAATGAAATTGAAATTTCTTTCAAATAATGTATCTATACCTAAAGAGTCAAGTTTCCGAAATAAAGCAAGTTTTCTATTAATATTGGATTATTTTGCCATATTTTGTATTCGATAAATATGAAATGTCATGGAAAATGTCATTATGAAAATTAGCAAATTATGAGTACATCAATAGCAAAACGTTTGCGCGTTCATTAACGTAAATTTGATTGGAAAAGAATCAAACTGGAGGACAATAATTATTCAAATGTAACTCTGATTAATTTTTGTCCAATTTGTCCCATTTCTCAAACTGTTCATCGGATATTGATATTTTGTATTTGTTTCACAACAGTTATATCGAAAACTTATATTGCATTAACTGAGAAATACAGTGAATTAAAATTTTAATTCATATTTGAACAAAGTATGCTTGCTTCGGTTTTTCATCTCCCCCCGCACTTTTTATTAGTAAAATGGTTCTCTGGGAAATTGTCTGAATTTTCAGTATATTGTAGTATTCGATGTACTGATTGAACGTGCAGAATCGCAAAGTTCGTTGATTGATAGATTTTGAAATACAGGGCGTTCAAGTTAAAAATTAGTAATTTTTATTTAATTATTTTCGCGGAATCTGAAAGTGCCAACTGCATTTTTTTCCGTTTTTATCATCAACGTACCTTCATATTACTAAATATCATTCAGATGGTGCAGATTATATCATTATGTACAGAGTGAAAAATAAAAACGTTTTAGTAATGTCTGAAAATTCGATGTTTTAATGAAATATTGATAAAATTATTTTGGCATGCAATAAACTATTCTAATTCCATCATTAATCACAATTAATACATTTCGTACAGAGTGATTTAAAAAATTGGAGAAATATGAGGTCGGTTCGTTCGTACATATCCTGTATATACAAGTGAATTATCATCCTCTGAAGATAGCTGATAGCGTATAAACATGATTCCGTTGAGATACATAGGGTGATCATGAAAATTTTCAATGATAAAGATGACAAAATATAAACGTTTCAGAAATTACCTTGTAATTCACGATTAACTTGGTGAAATTACTTTATTATCATATAATATATTCATCATTCTCTCCTCAACACTGTCCCAAAAATTCAGTTTTCTACTATAACTAGTTTCATAGTTATCAATTGAGAAACTTATTTTTTTTGTCTTTGGTCTTAACCTTTAGCCACACACATAACGTTAATTATATTGAAATTTTTAACTATAGAACTAAGATACATATTCCGTTTCTTATAACAAATTCTACTATCAGGTCATATATCACTTTGTCCTCCGTTGCTAGATTTGAATACTGGTGGGAAATTGCAGGTTCAATCGTAGGAGTTTGTTGATGAAATTATTAATTCCAGGAATGTTATTACAGTTAAAAAATAGGTGATTCAAGTCAGCAGTTTCATTATCATATTGACATAGAGGTGAATCGAGGATCCCAATTTTATGTAGATGGGCTGGAAAGCAACCATGATTGGATTTGAGTCTTGTTATAATAGCTGAATATTTTTTCGGGATTTTTTTGGGAAGTTTCTTGTGCATGAGATAGTAAGGGTTGGTGGATTTCCTACTATTTTTGACCACTTTTCCATCCATTCTTTGTCTACATTTTGTCTATATATGCTCAAGAGATCATTATTACCAGGAATTTTGTCCAAGCCAGCACAAACATGTGTTATTAGTAGTAAAAATATAATTCCGTCAATTGGCAAATCCAGACTCGCGAGTCTGGGAGAGCTTTTGCAGTTATTTAGTTACTGCGCAGCACATAACATTTTTAAGAATAAAATTTAAAAAAATACATTTTTGGCAACTTCTTCTCTATCTTTCAATTTGTTTTTATATAAGAACAGATTTCTTTTGGGAGATCGTTTATGCTTTATATGATTTAAAAAAGTCACAGACTTTTTTAACGATTATAAAGTATCTATCACCAGATCCCTCCAAAAATATTATATTGAAATTCATACAAAATATAACGACTTTTGTCAATCTGAAATTTCAATCACGTATTCACTGAGTGATTTGGATAATGCCTGCAAATTGCCAGACAAATTTAGCGGTTCCACACAACTTCCAGACGTGAATAAAGTTTACGCGACGACAAAAAAGTCTCAAGCCATAGGTGCAAGTAAGTTAGCGTATCGAGGCATTCCGGCATATGGAGGCGGCCCAAGTTCCTCGCGCTGTGATTGGTTTTTATTGAGGAACCGCGCGTTTCCAGTATCACAACAATCGACAAAGCATAAAATTGATGATTTTTCAACAAAAATACTAGTAGGAAGCCAACTATGCCATCATATGGAAAACAAACTTCAATTATATTCTGTTTTGCTTTCGACTCGCAACTGTCATTTATTAATTTGTTATAAACATTTAAATTGAAGAATAACGTGTTTTTATTCACTGTTTTGCTTATAAAATGAAAACTATTGAAGCAATCTGGTAGCTCCAATAAAAAAAATTGTAGAAAATTTAAATACAAACCAAATATCTATAGGGTTTTCCAAACTCGATGGCCTATTAGACGTTTCTGGAAAACGGAATGTAGGATCATTTTTAAAATTTGGTTTCTTGAATAATCAGTTCTGCTTTATCAATCTGAAATATTATCAGCGCTGCAGCGTTGCCGCTTCTATCGAAAAGTAGCAATAACTTTGACATTTTGTATAGAATACCCTGTATATTATTGCATTTTTAGCTTTGCTACTGCTTTTTATTGTTTTCATATAATACTTCCCCATAGCTATCTCCAGTGGTTTTTGAGAAAATCAATCATTTCCTTATTTTTTGTACGAAACATAGCTCAAATTAGGCGTTCATTACTGCAGTATTTGAATACGTAGAAAGCTAAAATTCTGGATGTAGGTAGTTTGACACTGTCCTGTGTGTTACTTATGACTGAAGGAATTCGTTCTTCATTATACAGGGTCGTTGAAAATTTGTGATTTTACCTATAGATACAAAAGTGGTGAAATGGAACACCCTGCATATCATCAAATATCCTGAAATGAAATTGAAATTTCTTTCAAATAATGTATCTATACCTAAAGAGTCAAGTTTCCGAAATAAAGCAAGTTTTCTATTAATATTGGATTATTTTGCCATATTTTGTATTCGATAAATATGAAATGTCATGGAAAATGTCATTATGAAAATTAGCAAATTATGAGTACATCAATAGCAAAACGTTTGCGCGTTCATTAACGTAAATTTGATTGGAAAAGAATCAAACTGGAGGACAATAATTATTCAAATGTAACTCTGATTAATTTTTGTCCAATTTGTCCCATTTCTCAAACTGTTCATCGGATATTGATATTTTGTATTTGTTTCACAACAGTTATATCCAAAACTTATATTGCATTAACTGAGAAATACAGTGAATTAAAATTTTAATTCATATTTGAACAAAGTATGCTTGCTTCGGTTTTTCATCTCCCCCCGCACTTTTTATTAGTAAAATGGTTCTCTGGGAAATTGTCTGAATTTTCAGTATATTGTTGTATTCGATGTACTGATTGAACGTGCAGAATCGCAAAGTTCGTTGATTGATAGATTTTGAAATACAGGGCGTTCAAGTTAAAAATTAGTAATTTTTATTTAATTATTTTCGCGGAATCTGAAAGTGCCAACTGCATTTTTTTCCGTTTTTATCATCAACGTACCTTCATATTACTAAATATCATTCAGATGGTGCAGATTATATCATTATGTACAGAGTGAAAAATAAAAACGTTTTAGTAATGTCTGAAAATTCGATGTTTTAATGAAATATTGATAAAATTATTTTGGCATGCAATAAACTATTCTAATTCCATCATTAATCACAATTAATACATTTCGTACAGAGTGATTTAAAAAATTGGAGAAATATGAGGTCGGTTCGTTCGTACATATCCTGTATATACAAGTGAATTATCATCCTCTGAAGATAGCTGATAGCGTATAAACATGATTCCGTTGAGATACATAGGGTGATCATGAAAATTTTCAATGATAAAGATGACAAAATATAAACGTTTCAGAAATTACCTTGTAATTCACGATTAACTTGGTGAAATTACTTTATTATCATATAATATATTCATCATTCTCTCCTCAACACTGTCCCAAAAATTCAGTTTTCTACTATAACTAGTTTCATAGTTATCAATTGAGAAACTTATTTTTTTTGTCTTTGGTCTTAACCTTTAGCCACACACATAACGTTAATTATATTGAAATTTTTAACTATAGAACTAAGATACATATTCCGTTTCTTATAACAAATTCTACTATCAGGTCATATATCACTTTGTCCTCCGTTGCTAGATTTGAATACTGGTGGGAAATTGCAGGTTCATTCGTAGGAGTTTGTTGATGAAATTATTAATTCCAGGAATGTTATTACAGTTAAAAAATAGGTGATTCAAGTCAGCAGTTTCATTATCATATTGACATAGAGGTGAATCGAGGATCCCAATTTTATGTAGATGGGCTGGAAAGCAACCATGATTGGATTTGAGTCTTGTTATAATAGCTGAATATTTTTTCGGGATTTTTTTGGGAAGTTTCTTGTGCATGAGATAGTAAGGGTTGGTGGATTTCCTACTATTTTTGACCACTTTTCCATCCATTCTTTGTCTACATTTTGTCTATATATGCTCAAGAGATCATTATTACCAGGAATTTTGTCCAAGCCAGCACAAATTCGTGCTTATTTGGAGAAACTTATTATCATTTGCATGACGAGTTAAAGGAACTTGTTCACGCGCACATTCTACTAGTGGTCACGATCTTTTATAAATAGTGAAACGTGAGAATTAGGAGATCAAAATAAATGTAAAAGAGGGTGAAGATTAGAGATAACAATTACATCAGATAAATGAATTTAATAATGTAAGGTACCTACATACAATTAATTGAATTTTGTTGGTTTAAGCTTTATCGGAATAAAAAACGAACTATCTGGGAGAAGTGAAAATGATTGATAGAACGCTTTTATTTCTAATAGAATCGTCAGCGACGATTTTTTTCCAATGCGTTTTTATATTTGCTGGCTATCAATAGAAACATAAAGACATCTATTATATTTCATCAATATTGGTAATTCAATACATAAAGGGAATAATAATTATCACGTCAACGACAGAATCAAAATGTACCCGAAAGCGGATAGAGTTTTCTTGTTGAATGAGGACCGTATTGGTGCTACGGGGAAGGTGAATTCGTTTAAGACTTTTCCTTGTCACCATCAGTGATAAGTGATGTCCCGTATCGGGGCCTCATACACGATTGGGCGAGTCAAACTATCCAAGCATTAGCAAATTTATCTGGCTCATGCCTTAGTTGTAAGTTGTTTATTTAGTCAGTTCCTAAATGGTAGATGGAATTGGATGGACCATCTTTTGTCATCACCCTGCATATAATGTTCCATTTATTTTGATCTCCACATTCTCAGGTTTCACAATTTTTGAAAAATCTGGCCACTAGTTCCTTTAAATCGTCATGCAAATGGTAATAAGTTTCTTAATTAATAACTATGAAACTAGTAATAATAGGAAACTGAATTTTTGAGACAGTGTTGAGGAGAGAATGGAGAATATATTGAATAATAATAAAGAAATTTCACCAAGTTAATCGTGAATAATAGGGTGATTTCTGAAACGTTGATATTTTGTCATCTTTATCATCAAAAATTTTCATGATTATCCTATATATCCCAACTAAATTATGTTTATACGGTATCAACTATCTTCTGAGGATGGTAATTCACTTAAATATACAGGATATGTAAGAAAGAACCGGCAATATATTTCACCAATTTTTCAAATTACCCTGTACGAAATGTATGAATTGTGATTAATGATGAAATAAGAATAGTATATTGAATGCCAAAATAATTTTATCTATATTTCATTATTACATCGAATTATCAGATATTACTAAAATGTTTTTATTTTTCACTCTGTACATAATGATATAATTTACACCATCTAAATGATATTTAGTACCATGAAAGTATGTTGATGATAAAAACGAAAAAAAAATGCAGTTGGCACTTTCAATTCCCGAGAAAATAAAAAAATTAAAATAACATATTTTCAACTTGAACTTCAAAATCTATCAATGAACGAACTTTAAGATTCTGTGTGTTCAATCAGTACCTCGAATGCTACAATATACTGATAATTCAGACAATTTCACCGAGAACCATTTTACCCATAAAAAGTGCGGGGTTCTTTATATCCCAGTGAGGGTATTTGAAAAACGTGTGCCATTAAGTAGAACTCAATTTTATATCAATTAAAACATTTTTTTTATCAATTCGTGCTAAATCAGGATGAAGGTCATTGATTTTCCGGCACGTTCTGGAAACATTTCTTTGGCTCTCACCATGAATATAAAATTAATTTAAAATATCTGCATTTGAATATGCATTATAATCCATTTTTTATATTTCTTTCTGACAGAAACACATTTAAATCCACTGTTTGTCAAACTTACAGGTTGTTTTGCTCTTTTCTGGTCACGGCACACTACAGATTATTTTGGGAAATATTACCTATTTCGAATCTGGTAATTGAAAATGATAGTAGTGTGCCGTGACCAGAAAAAGCAAAGCACTTTTAGTTCAACAAGCCGTAATTTTCATGGTGTTTCTGTCAGAAGAGAGTATTAAACATGGTTTTTAATGCATATTAAATTGCTGATATTTCGAATCTGTTCCATATTCACGGTTAGTGCAGAAATATTATTTCGAAAACATGCAGGAAATTCAATGAACTTACATAAATGGATAGAAAAAAAATCAGAAGAATCAAACAGAATTATGCTGTGTTTGAGGCGTCAAGAGGTGATACTTCAAACGTGTTTATTTCTGTGAATGGAAATGTACTTATGAAAATCCAAATTTCTATAAGAAAATGATATATGAAATATTTGAATAATATAAGATCAACAGTTAGGAACTTTTTGGCAATGTGCCACTTCATGTATATCGAAGTTGTTGGTAGCAGTTGAAAGGTGCCCCCCTCACTGTAGACAAGAAGTTAGCAGAGAACTGACTTCAACCTTTTAAGATCGCTGGATAAGACAATTGGGTCCACAGACTTGGCCACTGCGATCCTCAGATCTAACTCTTCTAAATTTTCACATTGAATCAAATTAAACATCAATTCGAAAACATAAATAAGCGATTAATATGACCCTCATTCGTTTATTGATTTCCCAGATACCCAGAATGGAAGATAAAATTATCATGGAGATGAAAAACCGAGCCGCATACTTTGTTCAAATCTAAATTAAAATTTCAAATCACTTCATTTCTCAATTCATGCAAAATTATAAATATCTAATGGAAACTTAGAAATATGGGACAAATTCGACAGAAATTAATCAGATTCTCATTTGAATAATTATTATAGTATTCCATTTTTATTCTTTTCTAATCAAATTCACGTTAATGTACGAATTTTCTAATTTTCGAATTTTCATAATGACATGTTCCATGACATTTTATATCTACCCAATACAAAATATAGCAAAATGATCCAATTTTTATAGAAAACTTGCATTTATTTCGGAAACCTGACTGCATAGGTATAGGAACATAATCACAAGTTTTCAACGACCCTGTATAATGAAGAACAGATTCCCTTAGTCATAACTGATACACAGGACATTGTCAAACTACAATAAAAATTACAATTTTCTACGTATTCAAATACTGCAGTAATAAACGTTCAATTGAAGCTATGTTTCGCACAAAAAATACGGATATCATTGATTTTCTCAAACCACTGGAGATAGGGAATATCATGTGAAAATAATCAAGTAGCAATAGCAAAGCGAAAAATGCAATGATATACAGGGTATTAAATTTAAAATTTCAAAGTAGTTGCTACTTTTCGGTAGAAGCAGCAACGCCGCAGTGCTGAAAATATTTTAGATTGATAGAACAGAACTGTTTATCCGAAAAACCAAATTTTCATGATAATCCTACGTCCATTTTTCCAAAAACGTCTAATAGGCCATCGAGTTTGGAACACCCTGTATATGTTTTTCGACCCGATCAGATCATTGGTAACGAAGAAAAAACGGTAGCAACTAGTTTGCTCTATTGGTTTTCATTTTATAAGCAAAACAAGAAATGCATTTGCATTTGAATGTTCATTACAAATTAATAAATGACAGTTGCGATTCAAAAACATAAGAGAATATAATTATGGACTTTCTTTTATATGCTGGCATAGTTGGTTACCTACTAGCATTTTTAATACGAGAAACTTCTCTATTGATTGGCGTATATATGTAGTTCCGGTTTGGCGTTCACCAGTGTATTTTGTGTAAGAGCAATCGTCGCTTGGTTAGAAATTATCCTGTTTGTTCAAATCTTTTTTGAAGATGATCTGTCTTAATAGAATTTAATTTGAAATGATTTATTTGAATAATTGAATAAACTATACGAGAATATAAATCCATATATTCAATGTTTAATTAATCCAAAGATCATAAAAAATGTAATTAAAAGATTTTTTCTATTTTGTTATTAAATTGCGGATGTCAAAAACTGGGCCTAAATCTTTACGCTTGTTGCAGAAGTTGACCCAAAAATTTGAACCAATCACAAATAAGGTTATTTGTGGATCGTTAAATCGATGAAATGCGAAAAAAATTAAATCTTCTTTTACTCTTTTCTAATGTCGATGTTTAAAATATTAATTGAACTTTTATTATAAGATAGCATATTAAACTTTCATTATGAATAACGTAACAAACAGTTCCTTAGAATGGTCGGGTCAAACTGGACCGTAGTGAGGGTCAGTAACTGCAACCCTAAAATGGACGAGGTTCTAAACTTGTTCCATCATTAAGATTAGTAAAAATCATACAAATAAGATTTCATATTGTAGAACATTTTTAACTTGCTGATAAAATCTTATTTTTCCAACAGAAGTCTCATGATTACTATTACAAATTTCCATCTAAAGAGAGGATTAAGAAGTCAGGAACTGGGCTCATTATCTTAGATTATAAAATAACTTTTTTCAACAATACACAATTATATTAAATATCAATAATTTTTTTACGTGGAAGTTTTGTTAAATCTTCATTTTTTAAGGCAAAAATAATATGTAGTGAATTTTACAATATCATAGTATATGCGGCAAGCGTAATTACTAATTACCGTTTTTTTCATTTTTTGTTTACTTCTCAATTGTTAGAAAAAAGAAATCTTCTCTAAAATACTCGCGCGGTTTCTCAATGATCAATCACAGCGCGAGGAGCTTGTGCCCCCATCATCTACCGGCATGCCTAGATGAACTGTATTTTTTTAACTATGGCTATGCATAATACTTTTTGTCGTACGCATTTGTGAACTTTATTTACGCCTGGGAGTTGTTTAAAACTAAGTTTGGATTCGCCCATTAACAAAATTATGTTTTTTCGCAATTTCCATTTGCCAAATGTACCTATCCAAAATTCGTCGCCAGCTCTTGGACTATTGTGATTTGTGTGCTGAAGACATCTAGTCTCCATAAACGCTCGACTACCTTCCAACAGGAAGTTGTAGCAGAATATTAGGAATTATCCTGTAAGATCAACTTTAGGTCATATTAGTGACTAGGAAAAATAAACAACTACCGTTAGTTTACTCCAACAAGAAATTCAAAACTGATTTGCTTTTAAATTCTAATAGCTTTTGGGGCTAATTATTCTTCTACAGTTCAGCTCAACTGATTTGAGAATAATCCCTGGTATTAGGTAAGTTGTTACCATATAAATTATGCGTATTATTTCAATTTTTTGATAGTCATAAGTCAAACTCAAAATTATTTACCTTTTTAGAATTGTAATTGACAAGAAGTGCTTCATTTCCAATAAAGAAAAGAAAAAGAACTCATCTCTAATTACAAACCGTAACAAAGTATCAAGTAAAGTTTCATTTCCTGATTTTTCAATATTTTATAAAAATGGAACTAACCAGAGGACAACTGTGTCAATTTCCCCCTAATTGAGCAGAAACCAAAATGATAATTGATTATTTTCCATACGGAAAATGGCTTCCTAACGTAAAATTATTGGAAATCTTCATCAAGAAGAACAAAACACAATATATCAACTCGGCCAAACGCGGCTGACACCAGATAACACGGCTATTAATCTGGAGAGGAGACACCGTAAAGACTAGTAGATTACATCGCGTTGAACTGGAATCCGAGCAAACCATTTTTACCAATATAAAGTTTCTAAAAACATAAATTTTCCTTAACGGCATCGCCTGAAGTATAAAGGAGGTGTATACGAGATGAATCTGGATACATTATTCCTCTGCCGATAAAGTTTTATTTCAACGAACATGGCATATATTCTGCTACATTCGGGATAGATTGAACACTTGCTTAAAATGATGCCAAATTTAGGCAGAGGAATCACTTAGTTATTTTTGAAAGATTTATACGACGAGTTGAAATGAATCTGTATCCAGACAAAGTTGTATATCTCAACCGGTAATCTCGAAGTTGTGACTGGTTTCCAGACATATACTGATGATCTAGAAGAAATTTTAATCGAAATTTCGATTACGGCCGTGAAAGACATTCATGAAAGAACTTCTGATTAACCATTTTCAAATTCCGTTAGGTCTGATGATTCCATTTGATGTTTCAACATACATTGCGCAGCATGGAGGGAATTGATTATTTCTGAATATGAATATAGCTCATCCAAATATATTCTGGGTATAGTTTAGAAAATGGCCAATCAGAAAACAGAATCGACCTTCTGGGGATTTTTACAAAATAACTTTATATTCTACGAAAGCGTAGAAGGGCGACAACAAATTTTATCTCCATTTTGAAATAAATTCCGACTTGCATCTCGGAATTCCGACTTGCATCTCGGAATTTCGACTTGCAACTCAGAATTCTGATTCACCACTCGTTTTCATATATATTATATCGATTCATATACCGGGTGTCCCTGAGCTTTTAGGCCAGCAGATATTTCAGTTATTCACTTAGGCAATAAATTTGAAAAATTATGTGTCGTAGGCGACCACAAGCCTTTCCAAATAGTGTAGCCAAATCCAGCCCATAGCAAATTATCTCCGAGAAATCACCTCTAACTACAGTTTTTTTTTTTTAATTGCACCCCCATGTTTGTTGTTATTCAACTCACAATATTTTTCATTCAACGATATATCATAATGATAAAATGTATTAATTTGGCTGAATTAATTGTTTCACATTGTGGAGACAAGAAGAAGTGGATGGTAAAGAAAAATAGACGACAACATGTAAACTTTTTGTGCTTTTTTTATTCCTACAGTATCTGGATGAGAAATTGTTATCAGTCGTGATACTCTTGTTAAATATCAAAATGCCTTTCACCTTCACTATAAACGAATACGTTGATATGCTTTTAGCTTTTGGTGAATGCCACAAGAATAAAGGTGCGCAGTGAGGATGTATAAGCAGTGCTTTCCTGGTCTTCGACAACCAGGTCGCAATACTTTTTCTCACGTAGAAAACCCAATGCGAACGGGATCACTGAGGACTGAGGAAAATTTTATAATTGTTTTGGCCTACGCCGAAGTACATCCTCATATTTCGGTTCGTGCATTGGCGCAGGATATTGGGATCAGTAAGAATTTGCAAACAGTACAGGTATAATATTTTCAAAATGCATTCACACCAAGGACTCAGATCTACATATTTCCAAAGACGAATGGCAGTCAAAGCTCACATTCAAATTTTATTCCAAGACAATCTCAACTTCCTCAATCAAATCTTGCCATTATTATGGCACTGTTGAAGGACATGGTAACAAAACAACTCTCACTGGATAAGAGGAATCAATTTTCTCATCGGCCCTAATCGGCCATAGAGATCTGCATTTTGTCGAAAAATTGTATTCCTGTTATGTTAGAAGATACTCCAAACGAAGAAATACAACAAATGTAACAACAAGATGATGCTCCTGCTTATGACCATAATATAGTTATTACTTTCCTCAATATCTTTCAATACCGTTGGATTGGAAATAGTGGGCCTGTTCGATTGCTAGCATGTTCTCCACGAGTGATACTCGAAACTCCAACAATAAATGTTGAATGTTTGATACAGAAAATATCAGAGGCTTGTGATACCGTTACTTCCGAAATGATTAGAGCTTCCTGCACTCGCGCACAGATTCGGCTACTTGAATTATGTATGACAAGTGCTGGCAAACATTGTGAACAATCTCTATAGTGTAATGTATTATTCAAAACGCAGATGAGCTTATAAATTGATATTTCATTTGTGTCTTTTCATTTCCCATAATTCTGTATGCCATTCCAGCTACTACGATATATCATTGAATGAGAATTGAAATGGACTGTATTGAACAAAAACAGGCATAGGGTTGCAATTTCGAGAACAAAAGTTAGGTGTGGTTTTTCGGGGCTTGTTTGGCAGGGGGTGGTTTTTGCTATGCTGCACGAAAGAGATTATGATCTCGTACGACAAAAGTTTTTTTAATTTTTATTTTCTGCAAATAACAAAAATATTTGCTGGTTTGGGACACCCGGTATATTATATTATTCAAATTATTATACCTGTATTTCTTGAAAAAATCGTTTCAGAATACAAGTATGACAATTCGTTGAAATTGTTTTATCAGAAGGAACACAAAAATGCCAAAATATACAGGTTTTCCCATTAATAATTTTGAATCTGATGTCACGTGACCGAAAAAAAAGCTCATTGGGTAACATTATATCAAAAAAAGTCGGAAGTCCGAGATGCAAGTCGGAATTCCAAAATTCAAGTCGGAATTCCGAGATGCAAGTCAGAATTCCGAGTTGCAAGTCGCAATTCTTAGTTGCAAGTCGGAATTCCGAGATGCAAGTCGGAATTCCGAGTTGTAAATCGGAATTTCGAGATGCAAGTCGGAATTCCGAGTTGCAAGTCGGAATTCCGAGTTGCAAGTCGGAATTCCTTGTTGCAAGTCGGGTATCACGAGTTTTTGTTGTTTGGAATATGGTCCTTTTATCAAGGGCTCTTTGAACTTGCCAATTCGATTGGAAATGTTCTATTGAACGAAAAAATACCACTTCTTATTATATGGGACTTAGGAGTGTATACACTTTTTCTAAGATATTGTCAATTTTCTTTGAATTCAAATGTTATTATTTAGGTTGAATAAGCAACTTTCTCAAAACTCTCAACTTTGCAGATGTACAGGCCAGATGAGTAAAGCAAGACACGTGTAACATTGAAAATACGCTTTCCATCACTTCAAGTAAAAAAGGCCATACATATTTTGTGCATTCAAATAAATACTAACCACACCAGAAAATTTTTGATGAGTTTTTTTTTTAATACCAACATGAAAATACGTCAAAAAACATTAACACACGGTAAAAACGGTTTTTTTTTACAATAATTTTTTTTGTTTAGAGATTATTGTCGACTGAAAAGTATTACTTGCAGCTGCAGCAAAAACAAGTTCGCAAAAACTTTCAGTATTTATTGATTAAACAAAATATTTTATCCAAATATTTAGTTATTTTGAGAAAATATACACTTCAGTACAATACTTTTTTGTGTATCGGACATCTGAATCAGAATAAGTTCGACAATTTATGTGAATCGATATGACTATCACAAATATTTCGATTCGTTCAACGAAATATCCCGTGAATTACCTCAAAATTTGATGACTCAGTTGAACAAAACGTATCGTTTCAGTACTTCGTGAATTCGATCAGATTGTAGCATGTAAATGTTCACAACTGTATTTTGTTAATGTTTTTAAAGCTTTAGAGCAATGTAGATTTCACCCTGTGGTGACCTACAGCTTGGCAAACATAGCTGCAATTGTGAATATATTAACGCCCATGATGCGCATTAGTCGTACGAGGAATTATCCAGTGATATTCACGTGATTGTTCACGCAAGAAGTGGAAATTTCACAATCTCAGCTATGTTTGCCAAACTGTACTTTCAATGAGCCTCAACACAACATACATAAATTTTCATAGTTGGTTTTCTAACGTCATTCATGGAAACCTTGTCAACATTCCCATGCTAATTTCAATTCAAAAACCACATCCAATAATCAATTCACATTTTACAAGTTGTCACTACAATGAGGATAATTGAGGTCAGGATACACCATCAGAATAAATTATAACTTTTTTATTTTCGAATCGTTCTCATTGAAACTGCATACGTTGTGGTTCTGTTTGGTTTTTAGAGTAGTGCCTTGTATTTCTGCTTACTGGAATAGTGTGATTTAATTTACGCTTTGCAAGTGTCAATCTAAAAATGATTAAAGGTGAATTAAAGTGATTTCAAAAGAAATATATCCTTCTCAGTTTGTCATCCAATCTTGTCTCCAATCGAATTTTCGTGAGTGCTTCATATGTATGCCTGAGTTCTGGTTATTGAGCATAAAAAGTGTCTTCGAATTATTGTCTCTGCATTGATTTTTTGGGTTTAATGGCTTTCGTTTTTGTCTAATTTCAATTGTCAGCTGTCCGATGATATCTCAACTGACAGCTACCAACTGTCAGCTGTTTAATTTTTCGAACAATCAGTGTAGCCAAATTAGCTTTTGGGGCGTCTGACCAGTGACAACCAAACACATCAATATTTTTAAGCTGGTCAGATTAGTCGGTTATGCATGGAACATGCAAATATTGAAATATCTGAATGTTGGTACCCTAACTTCCTAGATAAGAAACTCTTCAAGGTTGATTCCGTTTTCGACTGAGAGACGAGGAGTTTGATGGAAGAATTCGTAAAAGCAACAGGTGTCTAGCCATACAGGGATTCCTGGTTTTGTTCGGCTGACCAATCCTGAATTTGTAAAGGGATCCTTTGTGAATATTCCGTCATACCCATCTTCTCATTAACTCCAAAGTCCTGGCTTTTGATAGATGCCTATCTTGGACAGTCTCGACAATATGTAGTTTGAAAACTTTGTACCACGCCGTCACGTTTTTTCTACAAGATAAAACCCTTCACGGAAGGTGAGTTCTCCAACTTTTATTCTCATCATTTTCATGCTAGCGATTGTATAGAACAGTAGAGTAGAGTATTTACTAAAAAACATTCATAGGGTAGTTGAATCCGTAGGAATTTAACCCAGTGAATTCTCACGGTTCCTGTCTGGTTGGGTATCTCCCGAGCTTTGGTTAAGGCCCACATCTTCTTGTTGAGGATATTTATGGTATTATTGCTTCAGTATAGCTCATTTGCCGGAAGTGTAGACTACCTGGTTTCACGTACTGAATTGCTGTCAGATATGGTGAAGCATTTTTCATAGAAAGTCTGCGAAGACTCCTTTCCCTCATCACCTCCTTTTTTATCTTTTTCTGTAGAAAGGTCGATGTCACAGAGGCCTACGTAATTATGCCAGGAGTATCCATACCAATGAAGTTCTCCATTTCAATGCTCGGTATTACCATTAGCAGAATCGTTTCATGGGAAAGCCATGTGAGGTCCATTGTCAAAACTTCTTATCAAAAACTTGATTCTCTGTTTCGCGCCTATAGCTATTTCACTTCCCGTCAACTGATTTTGATTTATAGGGCACATTTCAGACTTGTCCTGGAATACTGTTCTCATCATATATGGAGTGCAGTCCCTTAACACTAACTGAAACTTTTGGTTCATGTAAGAAAATGAGCCATTCGTCTCGTCGGTGATGCTGTGCTTCCAAGCTCGCTCACTTCTCTGGGACACTGCAGAAATGTAAGCGAAATGTCTCTGTCTTATAGATATTTTCATAGGCATTGCTTTTCTGAAATATCATCAATCGTTCCACCGTTAGCGGTCCTATCGATACCGACCTGTCAAGCTAAGTCTTCACATCCCTTTGTCGTCACTTTGAAGATATACCGATTATCTCTTTCGCAATGCTCATTCTTCCAAGGAACGGTAAAGTTTTGGATCTCACTGCCTCGGGAGGTGTTCCCAGAGGTATACAGCCTGCAAGAAATCAAAAAGAACACCAATTCATACCTACTTTCTCTCGGCCCTCACGATGTTCTCTGGAAATCTTAGGATTATTCTCTTGTCTGAACCAAAACAAAAAAAAAAGCTCTTACTATAACACCTCGAAATTTCATACTTCCTTATGCTCCTTCTGTTACTCGACTTTTTTCCCATTCAACCAAAACTGTATCTAATACTGTTTCAGATATCCCCTAAAAATGTTGAAACTCATTTAGCAAAAAAATTACGTTGTTTGGACATATGAAGTTGAACAGCGTAGATTCTAAAAATTCAGTAAAAATTATGACATTTCATTTAATGAAGTTGATGTCCATTTCCAGTATTATTGGAAGTTGTCAGCAATTAGTAAATATTTTAACTGAAACTAGGTGTCCTCGAAAATCTCTCCTTTACGAATTTCCAGAAATCTAGTTCCAGTAGTTTTCCATAATCAGCTAGTAATGATGCACCCTGGACACACGTCGTAAAAGATTCATCTGAGATAATTTTTCCGTAATCTATTATTTTCTGTTGTGACCCAAAACAAACCACAAGGAAAAATACCTATCTGCGTCCATTCTGACAGGAATCGGGACAAACGCATTGAAACTACCGAATACATATTTCAGATACTATTTCCGTACCACCCTTTGTTCAACTCAAGACAATAACAAAATTGAATTGCGATAACATTGCCATAACAGAAACTGGTATTACGTTTCTATGCGTAGATCCTGGCGATGGCTATTTCTGTGCAAACTAAGTTATTCACGAAATAATCTAGCCGTATATCACTCTAGTATACATCATTGTTGTTGTTTTATAATTTATATTACCTGTTTTTTTATAATAAAAATGTTTATGTTTTTAGTTTTATGCGCAATTATTTCAAAATATTCAATAATTTATTGTACATTCAACTATTTTCCAAGCAAAATCGAAAAATACTTCAATTGATTATATTGATTTTAGGTCATGAGATGATAAACTTAAAAAACTTCTCAGATAAATACTTTTATTCAAATTCACCAAAAAGAAGAAAATTAATTTAAAAGTGTTAAACCCATAATTTTGTTACATTATAAAATTTTAAATGATATAAAAGCTTGTCACGAGAATAAATTTTGAGGTAATTTTGAATATAAAATACAATGAGAAAAACATAGATACTTCTCGCGACAAGCTTTTATGTCATTAAAAATTTTGTAATGTAACAAAATTATAGGTTTAATTCACTTTAAAATTTATTTTCTTCTTTTTAGTACATTTGAATGAAATCTCTACTCTAGAAAGTTTTTTTTTTAAGTTTATTATTTATGTTTTTGATTTCTATTTCGCGAGTTTTCCTAATTTTTTCAGTGACAGGAAAGGAGGGTGAGCATCCCATCCCGATCGATTTTTTTTCATCATTATTTTCCATGTCCGAAACTGTTGAAACCTTTTCCGAATTCCTTTGCGTTATCTATCTTGCTTTTGAGGAGGGAGAGGAGGGGTATTTTTTTAACCATAACATTCGACTGTCAGATATTTCAGACTATTTTTACGGATTTTTTCTATAATAATTTTGCGAGATTTCCAACTTTTTCTAGAAAAGAGGGGGGTGAGCCCACCCTATCTGATTTTATTTTTCGCTGTAATTTTTGACGTCCAAATCCGTAAAGAAAATTTCCGAAACACAACGCGTTCTCTGTCTACCTTTCGGGAGGCAGGGAGGAGGGACAATTTCTTCGACATTAATGTATTGTCATCGAAACTGAACCACCATGTAAAATATCAATTCCATAGGATGAGAGGAAATGGTTCTGATTCAGCTTCCAAGATTTGTACCCATCTTACAAACACACACAGAGCAAGTTAATATATATTTCAATCGAATAATCAATATCGAATAAACGTCCTACCACCCTTGTGATCTGTATAAAAACAAGGAATACTAAATACAATAAAATAAGTTGATAGAATTAAAGAAAAAGGTAAAAACTGAGTAAATTAGTCAATAAATCTAAAATAAATAAACATTTTGTATATAAATCAGGATGGATTTATCCTGTACAACACTTGGTGAAGTTAGTTGTTGCCTTGAATGCTCAAAGTCTTCTAACCCAAGCCACAAATGTGTGGTTGGCTTCCAGTTGTGGGCTTCCTTTGTTTCTATTTTTACATCCAAGTGTTGTACATCTTCGCACTTGACTTTACCGTACTGATGAGAGCTTAAGCTCGAAACACATGTCTACGGGTGCACAACAATTTGAGGGCTATCCCAATAACTTTTCTATTTATATTTTGTATATATGTATATATATATATATATATATATATATATATATATATATATATATATATATATATATATATATATATATATATATATATATATATATATATGTATATATATATTTATATATATATATATATATATATATATATATATATATATATATATATATATATATACATCCAGCTATCTTCCAGGCGTCCTTTCACAACTCTTTCTCAGGGCGTCCGTCGAGTGGATATCATAAGTCTCTTGTTCTACATATGTATATTTTTAAGATTTGAACATCAGGGGTCATAAAGGAGTGATCAAGCTTTCCTTTTCGACGATAAAAATTTGAAAGTTTCATTACACCTATTTCGTGGCGTCCTTTCATGTACCCGTCTCTGAGCGTCCAATATATTCACGAATTCACGGTACTTAGCGTCCGGTTTGTATAGTTTACTTTCATCCTGCAGATTTGTGAGCGTCCAGCAATGATGCCAGATTTAACCATCGCCTTTAGCGGCGGTAATCGAATTAGGGCAACGACCATGTGTATTTTTCGGATGCCACTCATGGGTTGAATTTCACATATTATCTGATTAGAGCTTATGCGGCCTCAGCCAAAGGCAGAACGCGGCGCTACGATACTTGTATGGTATAGACGAGACACCGATGCTCAGGGGGATATTGAGTCCGTTGTGGAGAATGAGAAGTGCTGAATCTATTGACACTACTCATTCCCTACCCTCAGGCAAATACAAGCCAATAAGCCTGATGTCCACCTCGACCACCAAATAAAACGATTTTTGTCATGGAGTTTTTCGCTACAGGTGGAATGAATATCGTTCGGAGAGAGGAGGAAAAACGGACTAAATATCGAGATATTATCTTTGAACTTCGCAGGTTGTATCCAAACCATTCTGTCAAAATGGTGGTTTTGATCATAGGAGTCCTTGGTGGAATGATGAACATACTGTTCTCAAATTTGAAAATGATACCGGCTTGCCTTGATATGACAGAGATCTTAGCGGCACGAATGCAGAAGGCCGTCATCCTTGGTTCACTTCGTCTGCTCAGAACACATGAATCTCGGACCCAATAGTCACGTAGGAAGTGGTTATTAGGGTAAAGGACACCAGCTCTCCCTTCGGATGGGTCGGAGCTCTGGAGATAGAGCCTGACTGGTACATTCCTAAAATAATGATAATAATAATAATTATTACTGTAAATATTATTATTGGGATAAACGACACCAGCGCGCCCTCCGAATTGGTCGGAGCTTTGGAGACAGGGACTGACTGGTACATTCCCAACGAAAATAATGATGATGATAATAATAATAATAGGTCCTTATTTTTCAAATATACGTACAATATAAGAGGAAAAACCCCGAAGATCAGATGATGATATATGTGTTACCTCTGTTATTATTGTCAAGCGTATCTGAAAAAATATAACAAACAAAAATCACTATGTTTATAACTATTCTGCAGCGCTCCTTAAATCTATATTTACCTACCTGGGAATAGCCATAAAAAAAAGAAAAACTATTCCATAGACTCATGCATTCATTTGTTCCGTGATGATATATTCTTTTATACGTTTTTAAATGAGTTCATATTTAATTTCTTCATCTTTGTTGAACCATAGTTTAAATTTTTTTTTAAAGACCGCCTGAAGGTTTCAGTTCTATGAATCGGTGGAGTAATAGTTCCCTTGTAGCGTATGTTTAAATTGTGAACATCTTCAAGAAATTAAATTTTCTTCCATAAGTATGAGGGTGTTCGAATAGTGATTACTTTAAGGGGAAAAACAAGTCGCATAGAGAAGTTGTCTACGCTGCATATTGAGCTAACCTATGTCGTTCAATTTATGGGAGATGTAGCATCCCCTACTGATCCCAAATATCTTTCTCAGGCATGAGTTTTGCCTCTTGTCCTCATCAACCAGACATGGACTATAAACTGAGTCACGGTAGTTGAATTTGGAAAGTACGAGTAAGTTACAGAGCACGGCCTCTACCTTCTGATTCAAGTACCTCCTGTTGCCATAAATGAGTTCCAGATTCCTGAACGCCAGGCCACGAATATTTCGTATGTGCGATTTGAACCTAAGATCATCGTCGACTGATAAACCCAGATTCCTCATGTTTTTGACAGGTTTTATTACTTGGTTTTCATCATTGATCTGGATTTAGTTTTCAAGGAGACGTCTGTGATGCCGTGTTCCAAATAGCATTACCGATTTTCCAACTGCATTATTTTTGAGCACAGGACCAGCATCAGAAGGAGAAAAAAACACACCAACAGTATTCTTTTTATGTATTGGATGTAGAACTGACTTTTTTCAAATTTGGAGATAAACATTTGGGTGAGACCAAAATTCGAGATATGATTTATAAATGGTATCAAATAAGGGTAACACATAAGTAGGAGTTTCAAATTGATACCATCCCACCCTTGAGCATTAGATAACAAGTTATATAGGACATGTTGGGTTCCATGTTGGGTTCCATTTTGGGTTCCATCTGAACTGAAAATGGCCTGCTTTTTCATGAATACTATTGGAGTAAAATTCAATCAGAATTTGATCTGCAGCGACCGCTGCAATACCTTTCACGAAGTACTGATTCAATTCCTTTACATCAAACAAATGATCGAAAATGGTGGTCGATCTTTTTTAAGTGATGTAGATCCTTCCATATCTTGCTCACCTCGCTGTCTAAAAATATATTGAAAATATGCCTTCTTTCCATTTTGACAAGCCAGAGTTGTGGAGCTTCGGAATGTCTTATAATATTCATAGTGACCTAGAGATTCTGTTTTTTGCCACCTAGAATAGGCTTTATTTCGCTATGACATCAATAATTTAATATTTTCTGTGATCCATGGTGCATAACGTTTGGTTATTCTAATCAGTTGAACAGGACCATGCAGATTGAATTATGACATAATGTTTTTATTATGAAATTTAATTTTTTCGTCAATATTATCTGTCACATAAATATTTTCGAACGGGATTGATATATCTTCGTAAAATCGTTCCTTATCAAAATTTCTAAAGTCTCCAATCATTCTATATGTCGGTGAGCAGGAACTATCACCAAGATTATTTTTTAATACTATCAACTCTTGATATGAAATACCTGGTACCAAGACAACTTCGATATTCTTGGAAATATCATCACTGTTATTTGTGATGATCAAATCTATTAGTGAAAGTGATGAAATGGTCTCT
The DNA here is from genome assembly GCA_944452925.2 of Chrysolina oricalcia. Taxonomy (NCBI): domain Eukaryota; kingdom Metazoa; phylum Arthropoda; class Insecta; order Coleoptera; family Chrysomelidae; genus Chrysolina; species Chrysolina oricalcia. Next base: position 35,505,247 of record OX101812.2, read on the forward strand.
CATGTGGGTCTATCAACTAGTTGAACGAGTCCCGATCCCTCCAACATATTATTCAGCCTGATAGCAGCCCTAGACTCCTTTTTCAACAAATCAATATTGAGATCACCCAGAATGAATACATCATCATATTTGGGAATTAAAGATGGTATACCATTCTCTATTGAACTGAGGAAATAAGTTTCGGAATAGTTTGAAGGCTTGTAGACAACTCCAACAGCCACGTTAAATTACATGGAAATTTATTGTCAACACACATACCAACGCCCCCTCCTCTACTTTTCAGACGATGTCTTCTGAAGGAAACATAGGTAATCATTCACATGACATACATTACTATGAATTCGATCGGACAGCTAAGTTTCACTCAGGCATAGGATAGATTTTTCTGTAAAGTATTGAGATCTTCCGAAGATGATAAGTTTGGTAACAGCGATGTAATATTCAGGTAGCTAAATCTCTGTGAATTTTATCTGAAACAAAACATGAGTGAAAATCAAAATACGGAAACACAATTGAAATAAATAAAGAAAAACAAATGTGATGAAAAATAAGAGATAGGAAAAAAATCTATTTTGGAATCTTAAATGAAGATCTCGAAAGTTCGAGCTGATGCATTTACTCTAGGTCTGTCGGCATGTTCCAATTCTCCTGCTGTTCATTTCTTCGGGTTTTCTTCTTCATCTGTGCTTGATTTACTTGCAGTCGTATCTGTTGAGTTTTCTGCTGCCAACTTGCTCTCTATATAGTTCTTCGTAAGTATGGCTGATTCTATCCACTATCAGAGAGGTTCCTTTATTTTTGCTTCACGACCGTTTTCTTCTGCAGCCTTTTGTTGTGACAATAATAATGTTTTGATCTGATATAGTCTTCCGGTATAATATCTCAGACCTCAGTCTATTAGTCAAGCACTCAATTACAATGGGGCGAGTTTCATTATTTTCATTCTAAATGCATCCCTTATTTCTATATCTTTCTCATCAATCCCCAATTTGAGTTGAAATAATCAGGTTATACTTCTTCAGTCTCCTTTCAGTGGATTCAATCCGTTGAGATGTTGAGATAATTGTTTATTATCTTCCTTCAATATAATATTTTCCTGTTTGATTTCGTTCATATCAGTTAACGTCAGCGATTAAAAAAAAAGTTTTTCTCTGTAAATTTAAAATAATATTTTGAAAAAGGCAAATTTGAGAATACGATGAGTTTACGAAAAAATGAAACAATTTTTTTCAAGACGACAGTCTTTCGAAGGCAGTAACTTATCGGGTAAATTGATTCGTTGCCCTTCTACATTTTTACAAATTTTCGTGAATTAACAATTTTTCATTTTCAGACTGTGGAACGTTGATATTCCAACAAGCTGTCAAGAGATACTTTTTATTATTATTTTTTTTGTGTTATTTCTGTCATGCCAATTTGAAACTATCATAAATCTAGTGGCGTGGTGGAATTTTGTTTAAAAAAAATTATTTTTGGATTTTTGTCTCTGAACAAAATTATGAATTTAATTTATGAGTTATAGTTATAGTAGAGACAACTTGTAAAAAATGTATTGAGGTACCCACATTCAAATGGGTTACTCTATAGATATTCAAAAGAAAGATCTGTAACAGGTATAGGTTGTCAGGCAAATGAAGGTAGAACAGTATATATTAGGTTTATTGAAAATCAATAACAGAGTCTACCATTAGATCATCGGTCAGCAAGAAAGTATAGCTGTATTTCCAAAAAAAAAACAAATATTCCAAATAAAATTAATTCATTAATATGGAATTAACAAAATATTCCTACAAAAAATAACATAAAACATATTCATGTCACTATTGAATTAGAATAAATTCAAAAGAAATATCGATATTGTCTGTGTTTGCCCATACGGAATTCATTTGAAGCAATTCATAGTACATTTCTTGAATCAGGTCAGCTCTTCGAATCTCAAAGGGAAAAACACTGGTTGTAGATTTGAAGAAATTTTCGGTGACACCATTACTTGAAGATGGTTCACCCGTCAAACGATAAACTTTTTATTTGTGATTTTATGAATTTTCTTTGAAGAGTTCTGCTTTCTAAGAAATTATCAAAATTAGACAAGTGATGTGCAGAGTGGTGAAAATACGCAATTGACGGGCAAAACTTGAAACATGAAAAAATGTTGCTAATAATGAAAAATTATTCACAACGAACAATTTTTAACAGAGTCATTTCTAAAATTACTTTGAATTTTGCATATACTCTAACAATATTGAATAAGTAAATTGAAATGGATTTCATCAGTTCTTCTTTTACGCGAAACGACAAATAATAATATCGGGCCTCTACCCGCACATGCAGTGTGTTTGGGTACATTCTACGACTGTTTCAAAGAAAATGTCATCATTATTATTGAAATTTCGCCTCTTCATGATCACATTCTCTTTGCATAAAAATAGCTGTCCTTGTAGAAAATTTTCCTAATACATTCATTAGAACGTCTGGAGTTACATTTTTTGCTCTCAAATTGTTTTTTACGAATCCCTCAGTTTTTTGATGAAAAGCATTAGAAGCTCATTCCTTCAAAAATATTATCATTACATCTCTTGTACTACTGTGCCATCTATAAATTTAAACAATGAGATTTCTTAAGAGAAACTAATTTTGTTATAAGTACCATTTTGCTCGACAATCATAAGTTTATTTTCCACCACTGTACATGACAAGTCAATATTTTATACTTGAATATTATTTTCTTTAGGCTGCAAAACTCTTTAGAAAAAATCAGATTTTTAATAAAATCAATGCCTTTTCAAAAATGTTTTTTCCTTTTCAAAAATATTTTTTTCCTAACAAAACTTGTATTTACAAAATAATTCAACTAGGATTTGTGTGATTATTATTTTGAACTTATACAGGTTGACCCAGGGTTAAACTGCCAAACGTTCAGGATCGTTTGTTTAGTTGAAAAGGAAACTTTTTTTCCTATAACAATGTGTCCTAACTTGTTTTGTTTTGGAAATACAGAGTGTTCAACGTTTTTACAAAATATCAGTTTTTCATCATATTACTCAAAAACTTTCTAGCTGATTTCAATAAAATCTGTCATGCTAATATGCGGTAATACGGGGTTTCTTTTAATTTACTTATGGCAACATTATTATTTCCAGTGGCGTCCCAAGGGCTAATCTCATTAATGTTAGAACGAATCATTGTACTCCACTGTTTTTTTGCATGTTCAGTTTTTTTTCTGGATTAAGCCAATAAAAATACAATTTTTTTGTTTATTTCAGTATCTTCCTTCACTTTTGAGAAATAATTTAAAAACCGATTTCATGTAACAAGAAAAAAAATTTCCTGAGAAATTGATATTAGGACAAACGTATTCATTGTATTTTATTAGTAGGTGAAGAGAAAACAAAAATTCACAAAAATGGCCACCATTTCTTTCAATGCAAAGTTCGCACCTACGAAAGATGGATTCTGCAGCTGCACGGCATCTTGCTGGTGTGATCTCTACAGCTGCTTGTACAATCCTTTCTAGGAAAATACCTTGGTCGTTGATGGGCTCAGCATACACTTTGGTTTTCATTGTACCTTATTCAAAAATCCATAGGGGTTAAGTCAGGAGATCCTGCAGGGTAAGAAATTTTGACACTCTGTATCTCGAAAACGAAGCTAGTTAGGAAACATGAGTATAAGAAACAAAAGTCTGATTTTTACCTAAAAAACCGATCCTAAAAGTTTGGCGGTTTAACCCTGGTTCACCCTGTATATGAAATTCAATTCTGAACAACTTTTCTTAGTAGCATTTTTCGATGTTCTTCAAAATGAAGGTACTTTACTCTGAAGCTGAAATGATATATCCTTCCCTGCATATGAACTTGACTTCAAATCTACACACATCATTTGGAACAACTTTTCCGATTAGCATTTTTCGTCAGATTTCGAATTGACGGTCTTGAATTCTGGAGCCAAAATAATATTATCGTTGTCCCTCCCCATATATCATAAGAGATTTTTACATTTGCGTTGAAGCACTCCTAGTTTTGTGATATGCAGAACTTCTTATTGGGAGTTTTTCTTTCATATACCAAGTATCAAGAAAGTTTTCTGAGGACAACTTATAACCACTTGTACCAGTTGGTCCGTGATGGTGATGGTTCGCTTCTCTATCATAGGGGCGTGGGTGCAATTGTCGTACATCTTCTATAGCTTGCACAAGTCTTTCGAAGAATACTTCTGAGGGCTGTGGTGAGGGTGCAGCAGGTTGACAAAAAAAACAATTTTTGTAGTTTTTATTTGAAGGGGGTGAAAAACTTCTAGAGTTTGATGTACTTTTGGAATATTCAACTTTTTAATGACTTAGTTTTCCACTGATATGGACTGCAACACAATCCCATGAACTCTTTTGGAAAACAACACACATAAATTTGCCAAGATCAGAAATGAAAATGACTCTCGAAACTGACAAGGATTTTCACATAATTAGCTGTTTAATTTCCAAAACCTTTGTCGCAGATATGCATTTGGATTTGCTCGTTCATAAACTCAAGCTGAAATAATGAACAAGTACAATGATAAATATTACTGTAAGTCCATTCTTCATTCATTTTCCAACTTACTTTACTATCAGCACACCAAATATCATTCAAGATTACTAACGAATACCTCAAATAACGATTTTCAAACAATGCTCATTGAAATTCTTCAGCGTTGCCGTATTCACCACAACTTGAAGGACGCTTGGAAATCGGCAGTCTAAAAGTAAATCATACTCCGAGAAATATACAGACGGTGCTCTTTGCGCCGCTAGCGGTAAACCCGGTGAACTAATAATATACAAAAGTATACAAAAAAGGAGGTCCTACTATTAAGACGGCGTCCAGCAAATTTTCAAATCTGTAAACTACTATGAAGATTTGAGCACATTTTCTATAGGAAATCAACAGAGCGTCCGTATACGGACGCTCAGTTGGAGACGGACGCTTGGAAGATAGTAATTTGTCAATGTACGGACGCCCTGAAGATAGTGGGATATATATATATATATATATATGTATATATATATATATATATATATATATATATATATATATATATATATATATATATATGATTTAAAATAAAAACTAAGTGAATTAATCAATAAATTATAAGATAAATAATTATTTGGTATACATATGATTTCTCAATATCTCCACAGAGTCTTTGGGTGACTCTAATCCAATGAATTTAACTGTTTTCATTGGAAAGTCTTCGAGAAATCGACGAAAATTTTTAGCCCCGATAAATAGCACCGTCTCTTAGATTTCACCATTAATTTTGAATTTTTCTTTGAAATATGGAATAGTGGGTTCATAAATCTCTTTCTTTTCATTGTTCACTTCTGTTGACTGATTTTTATTGGTTTCAAAGCGTATTGTTGGATCGATTATGTAAGCTGTGTCATGTTTACGGTCTATTGCTATTATATCTATCATTCGATTACTCTCGTTATCAGCAATATATTTAGTTTATTCATGTACTTCAAATTTTGAAGCCAGCTCCATGGCAATTACATGGCGAATTTTAATATGTCTCGTATTTCTGAGAAGTTGTCCAAAATGGCATGATCCCCAGAAAATAAAATTTATTATTATCCACAGGAATGTTCAATTTTCCCAGGCATTTGTCCACATTATGTTCAAAATTCGTTCTTTCCATCTATGGATTGTGTTGTCTCTTCAATAATTTACAATTATTGTAACTTTGTAGAAAGGCTTCCCAAGATGCTTTGAATAGACCAAGTCCTTTTAGATTTTGTTTCGAATATAACATACTGTCTGGAATATCAGCAGGAATATCTAAGATTCCTTTCAGAGACGACTTGACAATTTTATCGATATCATTTAAAAATTTCATAGAGATTTTATCAAAAGGAGTGCATTGAAATTAATAAACCAATGATGGCCAAATCAAATTATTCAAAATTTGAAATTTCTGATGACATTTCAACAGGGGAGATGAAACCAAATTATCGACGTTCTTTTTCAGTTAATTCAAAATTCTTTCTTGATTTAAGGTTGTTCCGTCATTGAACATGATTCCAAGATACTTTATTGTCTCTTTATGATCCAGAGAGTGAAGTGGACTTGGAAAGAAAATTAATGGTACCAGTTTTCCATTTCTAATATTGATTACTTTTGTTTTTCCTTCATTCAGTTTTAGTCCTATTTCCAAAAATTTTGATCTTGCCATTTCAAGAAGAGATAATGTACTTTTCCCATCATTTCCTATCAAAACAGTGTCATCATCAAAACCAAGGATAGAAGCAGGAGGAATATCAGCATCAATTGAATATCCATAGGTTGATGAGGTTTCAGGGGCAAATAGTTCTTCAATAATGAAATCAGTTGCCAGATAATATAGAGCTGGTGAAATAGGGGCACCTTGCATTACTCCTCTTCTCATTTCAATTGGTTTGGTTCTTCCTTTCATTGTTTCTATTTGAGTCGAATTATTTGACTGAAAATCTATCAGAACATTTTGTAATTTCTGAGGTAATGACGATGATTTGTTCAGATGGTCATGACCAATATTATCATGAGCTTTACTTATATCTAAGAATACAACCGTGAGATCTTTCTTGTTTTTCTAAGCATCTTTCAGTATACCATTGAGTATCGATGCATTAATATGAGCTCCAGGAAAGGGACTAAAACCACGATGATTCTCATTAAATTCGATGTAGTTTCTCATTTTTCTGTCAAACACCTCGATAACTCTTCTCACAATGAAACAGATGGAAATAGGTCTCCAGTTACTAGCTTCATTTTCATTTCCATCTTTATAAACTAAGACAGTTCTAGCTTTCTAGAAGATATCTAGAACTTATCTATATTTTGAAATGTTTGCTGTAATATCAGCAAGAATTTTCATTATATGTTTATTTTTCAGTACTCTGACTATAATTTTATCTATTCCAGGAGCAGTATCGATTTTGATTTTATTTAAATAATCTTTAATATCATTTACATTTACTTTATGATCATAGTTGAGATCAAGTAAATTTTTTTCTTCGTTTGTTACTTTTGGTGGAAATTCTTTCCTAACACTTTCATTTTCATGGGAAAAACGATCATGATAATGTTTGAAGATTTTATCCAATGGTATAATGCAGGATTTATCATTATTTTTATCTATAACCATTCGAATGGCTTTTCTTCTTTGGTTATAGTATAAGTACTGAGCCAATTCATACTGATATTTTTCCTTTCTTCTGGATCTTTCCTTTTTTGATGTTTTCGAGTGTCTTTATATGACTTATTTTGTGGAAAATGTTTTTTCCTTCTCCTTAGTTCATAAAATTTCGATGCAGGCTGTTTTGGGCCGGGTAGAGTATGGATTCTATTTTTGAGAAAATCGATGAACCTTGTTATTTTGTCATTGAACTCATGAATGTCTTCAACTCCAGAAGAAAACATTTCAATCCAAGGTTTGAATTCATCTTGAATTCAATTCAACAGCTATACCCCTCTAACCCACTGACGCATAAAATAAAAAATTTACTCCATGAAGCAATAACGAAACTCAAAGAAATCAAATTCGTCTGGATACCATCACATGTAGAAATACCCGGAATTGAAGAAGCAGACAAGAAAGCAAAAGATGTCATAACCAGTGAGAACTCTGAAATAGTGACACAGGTAGTGACAAGTGACTTCAAAAATTTTATCAAGAATTCCCTAGAAACAACAAGGCAGGAGAAATGGCATACTTCTACCGCGAAACTCCGGGAAGTTCAGTGAAACCGTGGAATTCTTTACCCAAAAACAGAATAGACCAAGTTCTTCTTACCCGCTTTCGCCTCGGTCACACAAGCCTCATCAATAAACATATATTTGACAAAAGTTCCGAACCAACATGTGATCCCTGTAATATGAAGATGACAAACAAACATCTTCTCGTCGAGTGCCTTCTACTTGCCCCACAAAGGAATGCCTGCAACATCTCAGGCTCACTGAATTCTGTACTCGGACCAAAATGTGTTTTTAGTGACATCTTATTATTTATTAACTCTATAAACATTATCAAAAATCTATAACTATCTGTATCTCATCCTGTTCGCTAATAATCTTCCAGGTTGATGCGATTTATTTAAATAAAAAAAAATCATCTTCTACTTCTGGATCTTCTTCAGCATTGCGGTATTTCACTTCATCAGATTTTTCACCAATATTATCCTCATGTATATATTTCGACATAATATTCTCCTTGTATTCACGAGGATGCGATTTACTAATATGAATAGCAACGTTTTGAAATATTGAGAACATAATTCACTCTGTGATTCACAATCATGCCAATTTTGTGAATTCTTTTATGTGTTCAGTTTTCATTTGGTTTGATTTTTCATTTCTGTGAATTTTGGAGACGTGTATATTGATACCTTTCTTTGACTTGAAAAATCGATTACATTCTTTACAATGAAATTTTTCTTGATTTTGTATACTTTCAGAGTGATAGAGTTCGGTTGAATTTATTTCATAGATGTCGATATTCGGCGATATTCTATTCAAATTTGATGGACCAGCATCATTCAAATCTTGAGTTGGTATGATGAAAGAATCCAATTTGAACTTATATACATCATCCTGGGGATATTTTGATGGCAAGTAGTCATCATTATCAAACAGCTCAATGATTGTCAAATTTGTTCAAGCTGTCTCCAAATAACTTCGAATCTTGTAATACACATAAATCGTTTCAAATCTTCCAAAAACTGCTAATCCAATGAATCAATGATGTACTGTGGTCACTTGGAATAAGTCAGGAAAGTATATATTCAAATCTGCCGCCAAATAAATTGTTTTTTTGATAGAGCAATCAGATGACACTCAAGCTTGTTTAAATGTCATTGAATGACCGTGGATATTGAATTTTCTACCAAATTATTTATAAGAAATGTGGAGATATACTGAAATAATACGGATATATTATTCCTTATCTTTTATTGGGACACTTGGCAGATATGCATTTTGGAGTCGACCTTCTTATAAGACTCCAGCGACATCTGCAAATGAGAGGATCAACTAGATCGGAGGATGTCGCAATTCTACTGCTACCACAGTATAGTTCCCTACTCTGTGCTGCTGCTCGAATCATTGTTTATATAGATAGCATTGTCTGTCAACCTTATGGGATTATAATTGGATCAAAATGTATGCGACATGTAGATGGCAATAGTGAGCTCTCATCCAAGTCATGTAACTTCAGTGATCTGGCCTACAAGTCATGTCGTAACTTGATAGAAAAAATGGGACAGCATTAAAATCAGGATTTTTTGAAGCATCAAAATGACGTGAAATATTCACGTTTGTAACTTATCACGCTAGATGACACTCGCGTATGGGTCCAATATCATTGCCTGAAGAAGAATAGTCAAAACAAACAATCCCTGTGCAAAATGCATTGGATGGCCCTCACCTGAGACATCTATACTATTTTACTGGAAACATTGAAAATGTGTCCAGTAATGTGGCGCCGTCATCGGATGGCACGCAAAACTATACTTCTGTCTCTTTTTAAAATAGAACGCCAGTTTTCATTAGCTTAATTCAGAAATGTGTAGAATATTGTCATTGGTGAGATGTTTAGCAGAATAAAAGACGAGTCAAAGTTTGCATTCGGATGTTTCGAATATCAGATGATGATCAGTGGTAATTTTAAATTGCTGCAATTAAGCCTAATATAATGAAACACGTAATGTAGCAATATTCTTACTGAAAAATTATGCCTAAGTATAGGTACAAAAATTTTTTCTATTATCTAGGATATTCTATCGCAGTTGATATGTTTTGAATACACAAAGAATATTCATTAATGCTTGAAAGGTACCTAATAAGTGGGTAAATAATAATATCAGTATTATTTGTACAATATCAGTATTATTTGTACAAGCTTCTGTTTAGTTTCACTCACACGTAACAGGTGTGGTATCTACTAACTGTCTATAACGGGGTCAAAACTTCAGTGGAAATTTTGAGCCAATTCCACTGATCCAATCATCTTTAAATTTGGCAGGTGTCCATTAAGTTCATTCAGGTTCGTTACGACATTCACAAGAAACAAAAAACAAGATAGCGAACAGTTTTTGTGATTTATTGTCCAACTATTCATAATTCGAATCTCGAGTAGATTTTATATTTTTTCAAAATTCGAAATGGCGAATACGATTTTTGATGAGATTCTTTCAAAACTGGTACCTATCAGGGGCTTGTTGTATTGGAGACCAATAAGAACATTCAAGATGGAGGACAAATTTTGTGATTCATGTCCGAATCCGTTCATGATAGATATCCAGAATTATTTGGGTAGGACACTGGAAAATTTGAAAATTCAAGTGTTGGCTTATGGACATATGAGGAGAGTTTCAAAGGAGGTTGGCACCAGAAATCATTCATCTCCTACACGGGCCTAAAATAATTTTTGTTTTTGTACAATATAGTTATTTGTATATTTAGAGCGCGAGGAGCGCGGTAATCTTTGGAGAGCGACAATGGCACTTTCTTTCGAAGTAAATACATGTTTTTTTTCTTTAATCGCAGGTTTCAAACATAGAAACGATCGACACTTCATTCAACATAGGCACCTAATATTACCCATGAGAAAATAAACACTCAATAGTAATCCCAAATGAATAAGCTATCTAAATATCCAATAATTTACATCTGTAACAAAACAAGATTACTTGCTTGAAAAAAAAAAGAAAACGAATGTCGAGATCGAATCACAGGCCTTCAGCTTGAATTTATTGTCTATCATCATGCAAGAATAGGTTCGTTTTTAAAAAAAGCTGTAGAGATCGACCGTTTCTTCCATATTTTCGCTCTAGAGCGAAAAATCTGTCATAAAATGAAATTTCTGACAAAACATCAGCTTTGCGTTGAGATCTAAAAGCGTCAAAGGCTATACCTACTTTGGTAAGCGGTTGTAGAAAAAAATATAGTTTACTGACCATGCACGATATCATCGGGGAGATGGAAATATTTATGGTTTTACGCACTGTCCACAGAGCCTAAAGTGATACTTTTCAGCACACGTAAGTGAAAAAATCAAATGTGCCTAAAGTTATGTTTTTCGCATCGTTCATATAATTCAGTAGTTTCCATCAGATTTTACTCAAGTCATCAAATGAAAAATTCATAGAATAAAATATACTCAACAATTGCTACAATTTGCCAATATAACAACAGTCGTAGAAATAAAATTTTAGATACATTTTCGTAAGAAGCTTTTTTGTACTCACGTGTTTCCACGCTCATAAAAAAGTCCTCATTTACGAACTTTTGTATCTTATATAAATAACTATTTTACCTTCTTTATATGAGTTTTCTGTGCATGGAGTCATAAAGTTTCATTTTTGATAAGGATATCCACTTATAGAGGTTATTTCGAACGATCGACTGAAACTTCAAATTCAGTCGCATATAATGCCATTATCTCAGTACCTAATTTCGAAAGAAAACCGTTATTTGGTTTTACAACTTTAACTTCATGGAAAATAAATAAACTTGGAAAAAAAACATTTTAAAGAAAAGCTTCTATTTAAACGTACTAGAAAGAAGAAAATTAATTTTAAAGTGAATAAACCCATCATTTCGTTACATTATAAAATTCTAAATGATATAAAATCTTGAAGTATATATGTAATTCTTATAGTAAATATAATATAAATTACCTCAAGATTTATTTATTACAGGACAAGCTTTTATATCATTTAAAATTTTATAATGTAACAAAATTATGGGTTTTTCGCTTTAGTGCATTTAAATCAAAGCGTTTATCTGAAAAGGTTTTTTATGTTTGTTTTTTTTTTTTTAGTTTTCTGTAAATGTGTCTCTTAGTCTGTTCATTTCAATCAATGCGCCATTGTTGCACGGTCGCTTGCCTGTTGATAATAAATAGCTTTAGGGGGGGGGCTTTAGAGGGGGGCAGAGGGGTAAATTTTTTTGAACCGTTTTATTCAACGACCAGATAATTTTCACTATTTTTACGAATTTTTTTGATTTCTATTCCGCGAGTTCTTCTATTTTTTTGTGACTGGAAAGGAGGGCGAGTCCTCCGATCTATTTTTGTTTTTATCGTTACTTTCTATGTCTGAAACTGTTGAAACATTTTCCGAAGGAGGGGCGAAATTTAATTTCCGACGGTCAGATATTTTTCACTCTTTTTACAGATTTTTCCGATTATAATTTCGCGTGTTTTCTATTTTTTTCGAGAAAAGAGGGAGGCGAGTACCCCCCTACTTATTTTTTTCTTGCTGTAAAGTTTGACGTCCAAATTCGCGTTCTCTATCTAGCTTTTGGAGGACGGTGGGGGGGGGGGGCAATTCCTTTTTATAAACCATAACATTCGACTGTCAGATATTTTTCACGATTTTTACAGATTTTTACAGATTTTTCAGATTTTAATTTCACGAGTTTTCCAACATTTCGAGAGAAGGGGTGGCACCCTCCCCTTAATTATTTTTTTTTTCGCTGTTATTCCTGTCGTCCAAATCCGTCAATAAAACTTCCGAAACCCAACGCGTTCTCTATCTAACTTTCAGGGGGCAGGGGGAACAATTTCTTCGACTTTAATGTTTTGTCATCGGAACTGAACCAACACGTAAAATTTCAATTCCATAGGATAATATGAAGTGGTTCCAATTCAGCTTGCAAGATTTGTAAGCATCTAACAGACATAGAGCAAGTTAAATAAAAGCTTTCAATAAAAACAGGAAATAATATGGTTACTGTCGGAAATGACATTATCACCTTCATAACTTGAAACCAATCATCGGTTGTCATCATGAACGTTGGACATCTTCCTGCTCCAAACATACCTATTAGTCAAGAGAAATCACCCTGAAAATATCTATGTGAATTCGAAAACTGACTGAGACCTAACAAGACAAAACCTGCAATGAAATGCCAAACACCACGAAAGTTCGCTACTTTGCTCTCTCGTTTACATGCAAATTGCAAATGGCAGGTGGAACGGACACTGAGCCAATCAAAAACACGAAATAATGACCATTCAATATTCGCTTTACCCGATTACTACGACACTTACCACCTCATTCGTTTGTCTCCTTTTTGGGGGGAACCGTGCTGGCGCCATCTACTAATAAACCCCATCGTCATCCAATAATAATCCCATAAGTTTGACTGACTATACTTCTTTAGACAATGCCAATACCTTTTCCACAGGCATTGACTAACTATCTACTATTTAAACAATTAATTCGTATTTTTTACACTAGCTACTCTAGCGGCCATCGATGGCGAATTGAATTTGTATTCCCTATCTTAACGTCTACGTGAAGAAGTTTCACGTACTTTAACACTTCAACTCTTAAAGACTCTTGAATCGTCTGGCTGTCAATGTATCTTCTACGTACATTTCAGATAATTTTAAAAAGTTAATGATCATCTGACAGGGGCTCATACCCGTCCAAATCTTCGGGCAATTTAAAACTGTAAAAATTGAAACATGTAATTCTAATGTCAGCTTTTTATAATAAGCAAGAACACAAAATTTAAAAAATAGTTTAATGGATTCTGCAGCGTGTGGAAACTCTTTCGGCAATTTCCTTTTTATTTCAAAATTGAAAGAAAATATTCAAAATTGACAAAATTAAACCATTTGAATTTTGTCAATTTTGAATTTTTTTTTTCTGGCGTCATTGCAAATTGTTGTAACGTTCTCTCTCGAGAATTCCTAGCAACCAATAGAATTGCCGTTTCAAGTCATAATCAACGCGAGTAGAAAACGCTGATCGGCTCGGGAGCGCCAATATTAGTAGCTATGAAATTCGCCAATTTTCATAAACAAAAAATGGGAACAGATGTCAGATTGAAATTTGACACTAAAAATATGCTCTGAGTTCATTTATATATGCGTTGTGTATATTAAAGCATCTTTGGAGAGAAAATATCATTTTTCAAAAATTTGGGAGGTAATGTTGCACCAACGAAAATATAGCCAGACTTATTAGTCTAAGAGTTTGAGAGAGCTCTACCTTCACCTATCTGTTAACTGGATTAAACATATTTTTATCAATTCTTGTAACCTTTCCACCCCCTTTCAGAACAAAATGTTACAAACCCGTTAGCTATTTATAGAAGTCGGTGAGTCATGTGGTCGGGGTCAATTCGTGTCAGTCCAGTATTTTTAATCAGGTGTCAAATTTAGGGAGCCACTCGGGTCTAAAGAAGTAATAGGTCCAAAGTCCTGTCTGACTCGAGAAAATATGAAATTTCTTTAAATGTATGCATCAAGTTTCATAATTACATCTCTATCATTTTATAAGTATTTAGTATCAGATCCATGAATATTTGAGACACACCTGGAATAAAACAACACCTTACCTAAACCCGATATATTAATATACCATCACCTGCAATTATTTACAAAAAACATGTACATCGAAATGATTTCATGTGGGACTTTCTAGATTTATGCTAATAGTGAATGAAAAAAATTTCAATTAATAGGAAAAACAACCTTTAAAAAAGCACTATTGTGTTAGAATACGTTGAAAACTTAAGAAATTAAGTAGTAGGCTTTTTCAAATCAGAGCAAATAGTTTGAAGGTTATGCTGTTCCTAAGTACGTTGAAAATTTAAGGAATGATGTAGTTGGCACTTTCAAATCAAAACTAACATTTTAGGAATCCACCTGGTCTAGTACAAAATGAAATTTACATTCATAGTAGGTATTCATGTAAATACCTGGGAAATTTGAACAAGCAACTACGTGTGAAGGTAGCGAACATTCAGTACTGTACGTGGGCTTTACATAGGATTATTCAAAATATGAGTCTTTACCAACCAAATCTACCAATATTATATAAATGAATATCAACAAGCCTGTTAGTCTACGGTGCTAGACTAAGCGAAATCCATAGGCCCCACGATGGAATTTCCTTACTAGAATGATGACTGTAACATCCTCCTATCCCTGTGGCTAAACTAACTCCAAACAGACAAAGGTGAGGGGGATACTTCAGTCGTCAGGTTGTTCCAGTGCGGTACTATGACTGAGCTGTCATGCTCATTCGCCAGAAAGGCATCTGGGCCCTTGCCAGGAGACACCAAGACAAGTGATTGGAGACGGACAGACATGACAGAAGAGGAGTTCCTTCAGAATGAGAATCAAGGGGTGCTAATTCTTCCAAAACGACTTCAAATGAGAGCTTTCAACAACCCTTAATATTAAGAATAACCGAATTAGAACACTTCCCGATAGTTTCATGTATAACTCTCACCCCACGCGGAAGGATACAAATGGCTTTCCCGGAAACCAGTCGTCAGTCAATACCAGGAGGAATAATCGTATAATATGGCCCACTAATGCAACAAACCAAGTCGACACCTTTCCAAACGATAAACCAAAGAGGCTTGGACGACACACTGAGATGCTGACTGCTCTGCTCTGCTCTTTTTCTAATGAACAAGAGCATAAAATGGTGTCTTCCGGTAAAAGCATAGCTTGTTTTTTACACTGAGATGAAATTATAATATTTTAATGTCATTTTAGTGGTTTTTTATTAATTCATAATCTTGTTCACTTGATAAATCCGCGACAGGTGACAAGTAGATCAGATCTCAGATCACCTTATTTGACATTTTCCTGGTCACTGAATCTAGAAGGCCTTGGTCCTCTTACGGGTATGGCCAAAGGGCAGATATTTTTAAAAGGGGGGATATCTATGAATATGCGCCTCGCATTAGCTCAACGGTGAAATGTCATTGGGGGTAAAGTGTTTTAACTTTTCGGTGGTTAGCACCATTTGAACGAGAAGTGAAACTATGTACAGGGTAATCTAACAAACACTGGCTTGCAAATGCTTCACGTTTCGTGGACAATTGAACAACTAACAAATTGCATAAGTATCACCTTTTCCGTAGTGAGTATACTTGGCAAATTAACAGAAAGGTTCCTTGAGAAACTCATTCTTGATTCGTGATTGGACCGAAAGTATTTGGAAGGTACTTATTTATTCAAAATTTTATATTGATGGATGTAGCCGTTACATTATCAAACAATACAATTGTATTGTATTGTATTGTATTGTATTGTATTGTATTGTATTGTTTGATATTGTCCATATAGGACGAAACTGCAGTAACGTTGGTTACAAATAGAAGTGTTATAAAAACAGAGAAAGTTTTATTTCTCATTTTTCGTTATTAGAATATAATCACTTTGCGCCATCCATCTACAGGAAGCTCAAGCAGGACGAAGGAATTTGAAAACCTTTACAGAAAACCTGCTGTGATTTTGCAAGCTTGACAGTCTTATGAATAGACGATTACGCCTAAAATGTCTTGCCTATCAAAATGTCGTCATGGCCATTGTCTAAAGAAGTATAGTCAGTCAACCTTATGGGATTATTACCCTAATAGCACCATGAAGTCCGATGGTAATCCATAGGACATCCTCTCAGGACATTCGGGACGTCTTTAGGATGTGCAAAATTGGTACCGCGGACGTCCATTGAACATCCGTGTGAAGCACCAATGTCTCGACTCCTCACCAAAATTGGACGTTCTATAAGGATATCCAATGGACATCCACCTGGGATGTTAATCGGACATCCCCGAATTACATCAATCGAAAGTACATCTTGGACGTTCTTAGGACGAGCAATATTGGTACGTCCTTAGGACGTGCAGTATTGGTACCGCGGACGTCCATTGGACATCCGTGGGAAGTACCAATGTTTTGACTTCTCACCAAAATTGGACGTTCTATAAGGATATTCAATCGACATCCACCTGGGATGTTCATTGGACGACCCCGAATTACATCAATCGAAAGTACATCTGGGACACGTCCTTAGGATGTGCAGAATTATCAGATGTGTTTATTCCTACATATCTCTTTTAGGACTAAGATTATGATATTGTTGTGGATTACCTACTGGAGATACCAATTTGGATGGAACCAGATTTACTTACTAGGTAAGCTCAGCACTCTCTCAGAGTCATTCAATTCGGTTTTGTACATGTTTAAAGGATACACACAACTCTACTTGTCTTACGGAAACACCTTTTTCAAAACAGTGTTGAATAGGTTAGTAATAACTATTGAATAGTATAACAAAACTTTTATTTCATTTATAGATATAACTACACTGAATGAACACAAAATAACTTACAAAACAGTCACTACACTAATTAATCACAAAAGACGATAGAAAAGCCGCCATAGCTGGTAAATACTCAACAATTGTCTGTCAATTCGTCAACACTTCACTTGAACACAGAACACAAAAAACAGAAAACAACTTTATGCACGGAATCCATACATGAGGAATTGTTCGGTTTCAATCCGTATACGAACAAGTGTGACAAACATTTTTTATTTTCATTGTTGTGTAACAGTGAATCGTATTGGCATACGCATAAACTCAAGAATATGGCCCCTGATGACCATAATGATAGTGAAAAGGGTTTTATTTCAGATGGGTTATTTTCGCTATAATGTTCAGCCCTATTGTAAATATGCGATCCATTTTATACCTCTTCTGTAAAACCACTAGCTGGGATGTATACACGGGTACTGGGAACACAAGGAGGCCTAATTATTGTAACTGTTTTCGAATTTTGTTTAATTTTTATGATCATCCATTCTTCATCTTTGGATGGATGCACCTAGGAAACATTCCGAAAAATGTTCAATTCAGGACATCCCAAGGAAGTCCTCACAGGGACATTTTCTGAAATTCACTGATTGGGATGACGTCCGATGTACATCCATCAAGGACGTTCCAGAATGTCCCCGTACCAGGACCACCATAGGAACTCTTTTCGAAGACATGCCCAATACATGCCAACCAGTACATCCAATGGATATCCCAGAAAATTCTACAAAATATATCCGAACCAGGACATCCCAAGGAAGTCCTCGCAGGAAGACATTCTAAGATTAACCAATTGGGACGTCCAATATTCACTCATGCGGGATGTTCCTAAATGTCCCGTACCAGGACAACCATGGGACGTCCTTTCAAAGACATGCCAGAATACTTACTAACAGGGACGTCCGATGGATGTCCTAGGAAACATTACAAAATATATTCGACCCAGGACATCATTGGAACATCCATAGGAAGTCCTTTGGGGAAATTCATGAAAATGCACTGAATCGGACGTCCCAAGGACAATGATTTTAAGTCCTGGACATTCGGACATGATTTGTACCAAATAGGGACGTCCCTGGGACATGGTGTGCTATTAGGGTATTGGATGACGATGGGGTTTATTAGTAGATGGCGCCAGCACGATTGCCCCCAAAAAGGAGACAAACGAATGAGATGGAAAGTGTCGTAGTAATCGCGTAAAGTGAATAATGAATGGACATTATTTCGTGTTTTTGATTGGCTCAGTGTCCGTTCCACCTGCCACTTGCAATTTGCATGTAAACGAGAGAGCAAAGTAGCGAACTTTCGTGGTGTTTGGCATTTCATTGTTTTTGTCTTGTTAGGTCTCAGTCAGTTTTCGAATTCACATAGATATTTTCAGGGTGATTTCTCTTGACTAATGTTTGGGGAAAGATGTCCAACGTTCTTGATGACAACCGATGATTGGTTTCAAGTTATGAAGGAGATAATGCCATTTCCGACAGTTACCATATTAGGTATTTTCTGTTTTTATTGAAAGCTTTTATTTAACTTGCTCTGTGTGTGTTAGATGGGTACAAATCTTGCAAGCTGAATTAGAACCACTTCCTCTTATTCTATGGAACTGAAATTTTTCGTGTTGGTTCAGTTCCGATGACAAAACATTAATGTCGAAGAAATTTTCCCCCCTGCCCCCCGAAAGTTAGATAGAGAACGAGTAGGGTTTCGGAAGTTTTATTGACGGATTTGGACGTCAGAAATAACAACGAAAAAAAATAAGTAGGGAGGGGGGCTCTCTCGAAAAGTTGGAAAACTAACTCGTGAAATTAAAATCGAAAAAATCTCTAAAAATCGTAAAAAATATCTGACAGTCAAATGTTATGGTTTATAAAAAGGAATTGTCCCCCCCCCCCGTCCTCCGAAAGCTAAATAGAGAACGCGAAGGTTTTCGGACGTTTTTTTGACGGATTTGGACGTCAAAAATTACAGCAAGAAAAAATAAATTAGGGGGGTACTCGCCTCCCCTTTTTCTCGAAAAAAAAATGGAAAAAACGCGAAATTATAATCGGAAAAATCTGTAAAAATAGTGAAAAATATCTGACCGTCGGAAATTATGTTTTAAATAATTTCGCCTCCCCTTTCCCTCCTCAAAAGCTAGGTAGAGAACGCAAAGGAATTCGGAAAATGTTTCAACAGTTTCGGACATGGAAAATAATGATGAAAACAAAAAAAAACCGGGGGATTCGCTCTCCTTTCCTGTCACAAAAAATAGGAAAACTCGCGGAATAGAAATAAAAAAAATCCGTAAAAATAGTGAAAATTATCTGGCCATTGAACAAAACAGTTTTAAAAAATCCACCCCTCTGCCCCCCTCTAAAGCTATTTAGAGAACACATAGAAATTAGGAAAAATTTCCAACGGTAAATTAACAGGCAAGCGACCGTGCAACAATGGCGCATTGATTGAAATGAACAGACTAAGAAACATATTCACAGAAAACTAAAAAAAAGAAATAAATAAACTTAAAAAACCTTTTTAGATAAAAGCTTTTATTTAAATGCACTAAAGCGAAAAACCCTTAATTTTGTTACATTATAAAATTTTAAATGATAGAGCTTGTCGAGTAAATAAATCTTGAGATAATTTTAAATTTAATTTACTAAAAGAATTACATATATACTTCTCGCGACAAGCTTTTATATCATTTAGAATTTTATAATGTAACAAAATGATGGGTTTATTCACTTTAAAATTTATTTTCTTCTTTTTAGTACATTTAAATAGAAGCTTTTCTCTAAAATGTTTACTTTCAAGTTTATTTATTTACCATAAAGTCAAAGTTGTAAAACCTAATAAGGGTTTTTTTTCGAAATTAGGTACTGAGATAATGGCATTTTATCTGCGACTGAATTTGAAGTTTCAGTCGATCGTTAGAAATAACCTCTATAAGTCAAAAATGAAACTTTATGACTTCATGACCAATATGCACAGAAAACTCATATAAAGAAGATGAAATAGTTATTTATATATGATACAAAAGTTCGTAAATTAGTACTTATATATTTTATGAGTGTGGAAACACGTGAGTCATCGTGAGTACAAAAAATGTCTTTACGATGTATCTACAATTTTATTTCTATCTATCATGGACGGATTCAGACCCAGATATCACACGATATCCTATGGATATCCATTTTATGTCCAATTCTGGTCGGGATATCCTTGGATCTGAAATGGATATTCATTGGATATCCATCGAAGGATTTGGAATGGATATCCTTCAGCAAATATCCTATGGATATCCATAAAATATCCACAGTTATTATGGATGTGATTGAATTGCAAGACTTATTTTGATATTATCAATTTCTGAGTTTCTTCCATGCTCGTACACGAATAGAAGCATTTCAAGAATACTCTCATCTTTCGTTTTCCGACTGGATCTGAAGTGGATATCCATAAGATATCCGTAGAGATTATCCATAAGATATATTATATGGATATCCTATAGATATAGTTCAGGAATATCTTATGGATATCCTTGAAGGATATCTTATGGATGTACAGGGTGGTACCCCCCGAACATCCATTGGACGTCCATAGTATATGCTTTGGATATTTCCTGACGTCCATAGTACATCCAGCATATCCATAACAGATGTCCAGTGGATATCCATTGGATGTCCATGTGTTATCTGGGAAATGTCGAGCTGAATTTTGGATATTGATGTTTTTTTCTCTCTTCAACGTACACAAATTGTATCTTTATGAAAATAATCATTTTCCTGAATCGTTGGAAGATATTCTACTGATGGCTATAAAATATCCGAAGCAAATATAAAATAATGAATGTTTTGCACTCTTAAGTTCTGTACTGAAATGCACTATATGAGAGCTCCGACCAACGCTGCTTTTATTAACAATTTTGGAAGAATATTCGATAAATCGCCAACATTATATGTACGTAAGATTAGTCAGGTTAGGTTAGGTTGACTGGTGATTCACTCATTTTTAACTCAGTTTTTCTTCTTTCTTGTCTTGTCATTTAAACTTACCGCCATGACAGTGACCAATCGCAGAGCGCGTATATCATATCATGCACGTCATGCAGTTTATTTGTCATGTTCTGTGGTTGCTGGCATGCTGGCTGTGCGATTTGTGCAAAAGAGAAACTTAACCTTACTTGCTTACTTTTGTGGTTTTACTGGTTTTCCATTACATAGTTATGTCTCTGATTCCTGGTTTAATTCACGTGGATTTTGAGGATTTTGGTTTTGTGCAATTGGATTTTTTCATTCCTTCAAATACATTTGGATGGTAAGTGGTAGAAATATAATATTCAATTAGGTGAGAGAAAATGGATATCATCAAAAGAAATATCAAACAAAAAGGCTGATATGTACTTATAAAAAATAAAAATTGGAATCTGAACGAGTATTATAAAGTCTACAAACTTCACTAAATGACGCCCGTTCCATCTTGTCAATGGTCGACTTCTACATCATGCACTCCTGATAATGAAATACTGTCTATTGAAAATAATAATTCTGATTATTCATCAACTCTTTTGTTATAGAATTTGATAGTTCCGCAGACGAGGTTTCCTCTTTGGATAATGGATTCGTATTCAATTCAGTTACAGAAAATACTTTTCATGAAACTACCCAGCGAGCACAAAAACATCTCAGAGATGTTAAAAGTTCCTGGGACATCACAAAAAGCATTTCTTTCACGTTTTTTTCAAAGCCTTTTTTAAGACACAACATAACATTTTTAAAGCTTTTCGCTTACATTAAATCACTCTGTATATAAAACATTATTTGAGATGTTCTTGAGACATAAAAAATGCACTTTTATCTCGTTTTTTGTCATTGATTGTACAAATCGACAATAGTCAAAATATGAAGAGAACTCTGGGGCGATTAAAAAAAATAATACATATAACTTATTTTAATAGAATCAAAGGAACACACATACAAATTTAAACCTAAAATATTTTCTGTTTATACAAATTGAACACTGGTGGTTGTCTGGTTCAACTGAATTTAAACAAAACTGTGAATACACCCTCAATAATACAGTGTCCTTGACTGGTCACTTTACATAGATAAGGTATACATAATGATTATGATGATGATTTTACGAGTCAGAACCGGTATATGTTTTTGAGGTTATTTATTTTCTGAATATCGACAATTCATTCCTTACTTTGCAGTCAGTGATCAACTTGATTACTAAATATAATATTTTGTCTTAACAAAACGTTTCACTTCACTCTAAAATGACTACTTTTACGGAAAACAAAATGGGGTAAATTAAGTCCAAACTAGAAACGATACTCTCCGTCAACTCAAACATCACTGAGATCACATGATCACATTTGCGATTGCGCGAACGCTAGAAATATTCTCGTTGAACATCTCAAAGGTGAACTATGTTACGCCAAGTGAAAACATCCACAAGATAACATTTTGTGCACATCTCCGATACATTCCTATAGGCATCTAATAAAAAGCCACAGAAGAACAAAAACAGAACATTGAATATCCTTCAGGGACCTCTTTGGGAAGTACATATTACGTCTCAAAGAAACATCGGCGTGACTACATTTTTGAAACATCTCAAAACCTCCCAGAGATGTTTGTGCTCGCTGGGTAATAGACTCGCTAACAGATATGAAACATGCGAACAGATAAGATGAATAATATATAACTGCACCATGTAGGGATGTTTTATCGATATTTGTAGAAATTGATCATTTCCACATTGGTTTCTTGAGAAAATCAAACAATTGGTGGAGTATTTGGACAACAGGGAGAAATTCAGAGCTGTTGTGAGTGAATAATGTTTTACCTATCTTTTTATCAAAAATATCTTTTTCGGATCGATGAAGTTTAAAAAATTGGAGGTTCACCAGTATATGATTTTATAAAACGTTGTCTTTCATCCAATATAACAAATGATTTTGCATCAGAATATAGCTGGTATGGGTCAAAAAAAAGGGGTTGGCTAAACTTTTACTAGGTAATGAGAACATTTTTCATATAAAGTTCTGCCTATAATGAAGAATACATATAGTAAATTCTTCAATAGAATTTGATTCTATTCCCAATCTTTAGAAAATGTATTCCTTATTCCGGCTTGAATTTTCTTCCCTTATGTGGTATATAGGATTAGTGTTTTTACTCAATTACTTTCAGACGCAGCTAATTCCAATGGTCTGGCAGCAAATATAGGAAAATTTCAGAAGAGACAATAAAAAGTTGGCTACGAATGGCCAAACAAAGACATCTGCTAGCTTCGAAAAAACAGGAAAAACCCCAAGAAGAATCCGAGATTGTCATTCTCTGAGTGGCCTGTTTTTAATTTATTTTTGGTATCAAAAAGAATATTTTATTATAACAATATAATATATTCACATTTTTTATTCTTTCAATATCATAATGTTATTTCATCAATAAGAGTATAAATACATTTTTTTATCCTCTCGTTTTTATTTAATTGAAATTTTTATTGTTTTGTCATAATTGTAATTTTTATTTATTTAAAAAAAATCCCTAAAAGATATCTTTTGGATATCTGTGAACAATATCTTATGGATATCCCAGAAGGATATCTCATGGATATCCCAGATTTTGGACATTTGGGATATCCAGAGGACATCCAGTTGACATCCGGTGGATATTTTATGGACGTTCGATGGATGTTCCGAGTGGAACAAGCTGGACGTCCATGAGATATCCTCCTGGGATATCAATGAGATATTTTTCTGGGATATCTCATGGACGTCCAGCTTGTTCCACTCGGAACGTCCATCGGACGTCCATAAAATATCCACCGGATGTCAACTGGATGTCCTCTGGATATCCCAAATGTCCAAAATGAATGTCCAGTGGATATCCATCGAATGTCCTTGTGTTGACTGGGGACATGAATCACAAAATTTGTCCTCCATCTTGAATGTTCGTATTGGTCTCCAACAGAACAAGCCCCTGTATAGGCACCAATTTTGAAAGAATCTAATCAAAAATCGTATTCGCCATTTCGAATTTTGAAAAAATACAAAATCTACTCCAGATTCGAATTATGAATAGTTGGACAATAAATCACAAAAACTGTTCGCTATCTTGTTTTTTTCTCTTTGTTAATGTCGTAACGAACCTGACTGAATTTAATGGACACCTGCCAAATTTAAAGATGATTGTATCAGTGGAATTCACTGAAGTTTTGACCCCGTTATAGACAGTAGATACCACACCTGTTACGTGTGAGTGAAAATAAACAAAAGCTTGCACAAATAATAATGATATATTATTTTTTACCTACTTACTTTCAAGCACTAATGAATATTCTTTATGATAGAATATCGTAATAGAACATTTTTTTGTACCTGTACTTAGGCATCACTTTTCAGTAGAATAGTGCTACATTACGTGTTTCATTATATTAGGCTGAATTGCATTCCCACTGCTCATCATCTGATATTCGAAACATCCGAATGCAAACTTTGACTCGTCTTTTATTCTGCTAAACATCTCACCAATGACAATATTCTGCACATTTCTGAATGATGTGAATGAAATCTGGCGTTTTATTTTAAAAAGAGACAGAAGTATAGTTTTGCGTGCCATCCGATGACGGCGCCACATTACTGGATACATTTTCAATGTTTCCAGTAAAATAGTATAGATGTCTCAGGTGAGGGCCATCCAATGCATTTTCCACAGGGATTGTTTGACTATTCTTCTTTAGGCAATGTCATGGCTATCTTTAATTCAAATTTTTTTTTTCATGTGCTGTACTCATTTGTTGACTGAACGAATTTCGTTCAAACCGATAGTTTAAATTTTAAATAATATGCCCAGGAAGTATTGCCCACTCATTTCTGATCATGACTACCTGGAGAGCGGGTACGAACAAGTTAATATTGGTAACTTCACTGATCTGTCAACCCATCAAAAAATCTATCAGAATATAGATATTTCAATGATAAACGCGATGGTATAGTATTGCCTGCAATAAACCGTTCATGAGATAGTATTGCCAGGCACTAAAGTTTGAGAATCGGTGCAAGCAAAGATTATCGAGAAAGAAAGTAGAGCGTTCGAAGTCTGTGTAACAGAGTAGGACATATCATAGAAGCTGCTCGTGACATGTCTGTTTCAAATGTGCTCTTTATACATGCGCTCTTCATACGGAACTAATAACAAAGATCTTCAGTAGAGTTAAATTTTTTATTTTGATATCACTTCTTATATATCTTAATAAGTAATAATACACTCTCTGACATGTCATGCGCAGTTGTTATGACCTCCTCGGACGCTATACTTCCTCTCTCGCGCATCTTTGCTTTTTCGGATTTTCAAACTTCAAAGTCTGGCAGTACCATTTTATATCAAAGGTTCATTGCATGTAAAACTATACCTTCGCGACTAAGATCAGTGTAGTTACCTATACTTACTTAACTTTTCATACCTGGTTGCTGGGTGGTGATGATTAGAAATGAATATGCAATACTACCTAGGCATATCCTTTATATCATGAACTATCGGTTAAAACGAAATTCGTTTGGTTAACAAATGGATGCTGGACCGAAAAAAAATCATTAAAATTAACTATATTATTATCAAACATAGCTATGACCACATTTTGATAGGCAAGGCATAACAGGCTTATTCGTCTATTGATAAAACTCAACAAAAAATAAATATTTTATACAGTTAACAGATGGGTGAAGGTCGACCTGTCTTCGGCTCCTCTACTAAACTGTTCCTCACATAACTGATATTCAATTGAGTATAAAAAGTTTGTCGAAGTCGCTCCCAGCTCTTCGACTATAGTAATATATCTCATTGCATAAATGTCATCATCAATATGTTTTTCAAACAATGATGCAAACAGTATTTACCTATTAGTAGAATAAAAGAAAATTTATTCTTTGCATGTGTTTGAGTCACGACGTTTCAACTTATTATATAGCATGCAACTAATGAACCTGCTATAAAGGTAATTATGATCATCGTGGGGTCACTTTTATATCAGAAATGTTGATTATTGTGATACAACTACCTTTTTCTGGCCATTGACATGTATGTCTTACCCGTTAATAAAATTGCTACTATACTCACTTGTTACATAAATAACAATTGAATGAGGTGTTATTCATTGCAGTAAAAATATATTTCTCTTGTGGTGTTGATCAGCTTCCAATGCAATTTGAAATAAATCTGATATCAGTGTTTCAAAATAATATTTAGGAGTACACATAAACGTTCCTTCCTAATTTAAATTTCACTGGGCAAGTAGGGAGAGCAAGAATAAGCTAGTTCAAAAATTGTATAATGAATGGACTATGTCTGTCTATCTTCAATTCAATTATCACCTACATCAAAGAAAGTGTTATATTATCCCTGGAACAAAGTAAATACGATTCACATTCAGAAGATGGACGTTTATACAGGACAACAATGTAATTTTGCACCTGTTGCGTTCTGTATTTGTTCAGAGTTGATCTTTCACAAGTATACTCGACGAAGAGACCATTCGGGATACGGAAAGATAAGCGTGAGATATTGTTCAGCTTCAGCAGTGCTTGAAATAAGGGGTTTCTGGAAATTATGCCTCGTAAATACAGGCGAACTGTTCATCAGTTGCCTGGTAAATATAGTGTGTCCCACTTTGAGCAGCAACACCTCATGTTTCATTGAGAATAAATTAATTTGAAAACATTGTTTTTCAAATTGTTGTACTCAGGAATACCTACCTTTATGTTGATGAAACATTCGTATATCCATTTTCCACGGCTATGACCAACTGAAAGGAGAAAAAGCGGAAAAACATGTTAGGGATTTTGTCATTATAAGGTTAACATAAAATTCGGTGTCAGAGTCCCCTTAACTTTTTCAGGTACAGAAATTTCAAAATCAAACACCCCCTAGATATACAGCTTCATTTTTCAAGAAATTTATCAACAAACCAAGTGGAAATCATTCAAAAAAGGAATACAAACCTAAATTTTTTGGAAGTTAACCAACTTTTTCAGAAAAATAGTGGTTCAAAATTCAACCCACCATTGAATTAGTTGAAATTTTTCATTAAATTTCCCTCATTTTAAATTGCTGTGATATGTCTGGAAACATGTTTTGTTTTTTCCAAGGCAAAGAGGAACTTTACAAACTGCACACAACCAGTTTGTTCTAATCTAAAACTCTCCTGAACTGCACTCTGTGTAATTGCCAGACTTCGACAAGGTTTCTTTTTATTTATTGGTATGGTCAATTCAGTTGATGTTGTTGAAGATGATACCAATTTATCGGCGACTAAATGATCTATGATACTTCTGCGGAAGTCTTTCATTGATAACTTTGGAAGACCAAGTAATTTGTATAAGATGAACGAATTCACAGAAGCAGCATCCAAGATGAAGAACATTATTCTGTGCCACCACTTTTTACTTTTACGGTCAATACCATAAACGGCCCCGCATCTGATCAAATTTTTCAACTGCATTCATGTTTTTATTAGAGAAGATCGACCTTCAAATTTAATCATTGACTCATCTATTGCTATATGTTAATGTGGGTAAATGTATCTTCTGAAATTGTCTTTGATGATTTCTATGAAACTGTAATCAATTTACTTATATAAGGGTCATGAAAGTCAGGATTTTGACTCAAGTGATCTCTATACGATAGTAACTTTTTTATGCCCATCAACAAATTTATTCCCAAAAAAGTTTTCAGTCAGTTTATATGGTTTCCCAGTTTTCTAATAATTCTGCTCAGCATATAGATTAGTCTGGAAAACTATATTATTCAATACTTCATCCGTGATAAACTGAGAGAAAAAATGTGCCGGATCACTCAAATCCTTGATATCTTGAGCAACACCGAAAGGTTCTTTGTCATCTTCTGGTGGAGTGATCTTATTAATTTCACAGCGTTGTATCTTCCCCATTGCCTTCAACTGTGATAAGGGTAGCAAATCTTCTGGGTCTCATGTATCCATGGGTAACAGTGTCTCATCTTCTCTATCAGACAATATTATGTTATCACCATCGAAGTTGAATTCAGCTTCTGCGTTGGTGATTTCGCAGTCTTTATCCCCATCACTATCATTTTCAGAAGGTATATTTGCATATTCCTCAGTAGCATCGACTTTCAGGTTATTTGATTATACAATTCCTCTTCTGTCATCCGAATTAGCGTAAATGGCAGAGTTCCTTGAAAAATGTCTTGGCCATTTCTGTAAGAAAATATGTGCTGTTGTATGATGGGATAAATTTTGCGAAGCGTTTATTTTCACAGATTATGAACGAAAAATAAACATATAAATTGAAATAACGAAACAGGTAGCTTACCTATGTTGTCTAATTATATTTCATACAGCAGAAAGAGTTATTACAATAAATAGAGTTATTTGAAGCGGGAAAGAAAATGAACCGACGTACCACGAAGTATAAACTCATTACAAAGCGGGATATATTTTGTCCCAGCATACCTCTTACAAAAAAAATTAAGGTTTAAATATTGTACCAGGGTACTTGAAAGAGTTAAACCCACAGATCTCAATGCTTGAATCAATTGATTACACAGGGTGTCATTCGTTGTTGGCAATACTGTGACGAAGCTGCGGGCGATGCCGGCGCCCGGCCGCGGGTGAACGTCTTTGCGCTTGCACCGAGAAGAATCTGGACGATTTAATGAATCTGAACGATTCGATGGAAAATTCTAGAGTATTCGGAGAAGTCAACAGTGAAAATAAAAAGAACGACGCAGAAGAGGGACAGTCAGTCAGTGAAGTGAAAGTCGAATATAAATAGTAGAGTGATTGTTATATAAATTAGAGCATTGTGAATCATGGTATTTCGTTAAATAAATTATTTTAGAGTGAATTAGAGTTTAAATATATTACAGTTGGTGACATAAGTGCGATGTTTAAATACAGAGTGTTCGTGTAAGTAGACAGTTTGTGTATTTCGGACAATTGTTTTCGCGAAAAATAGACAGTGACTGCTAAAAATTTTTCGTCTAGTGACAGTTGTGTGCATTAACTGATACACTTCTCGCGTGTGAAATAGACAATAATAATAATAATAGACTGGTGGCCGTGGAATAGACTGTCTGAAATAGACAATAATAATAATAATAGACTGGTGACCCGTGAAATAGACTGAGACAAAATGTGTTCGAGGAAAGTTCGCCTGGTTGAATTGAAGGTTGCGGAATTGAAGTAAAAACTGGAGGAGAGGGAACTTGACACAAGCGGTAAAAAGGCTTTGCTTCAAATAAGACTTGCCGAGGGATTAGTTCAGGATGGCGAGGACCCAGAAACATTTCTATTTGAAGTTTCTGAAATAGATATGAGTTCCATAATGAGTAAACTCGACGGATTGAGAGTGAGTATGAAGGAAGAACTTCAAGACAAACTTCAAGAAAACTCGAAAAATCTGGAAGAAAAAATGCAACAAAATTCGAATAGTCTGAAAGAAGAATTTCAAGGAAGATCGAGGAATTTGGAAGAAAAACTTCAAGAAAAACTCCTAGAAAATTCGAAGAAAACCTGCTGAAAAATTCCAATAGTCTGAGAGAAGAGATTCTAGAAAATTCGAAGGGTTTGAGGGAAGAGCTTCTAGAAAACTCGAAGAACATGAAAGAAGAACTTTGTGGAGTGGCAAACCGGTAAGAAGAAAGAATGGGGACTGTCGAGACAGAGATGG
The DNA here is from genome assembly GCA_944452925.2 of Chrysolina oricalcia. Lineage (NCBI taxonomy): Eukaryota > Metazoa > Arthropoda > Insecta > Coleoptera > Chrysomelidae > Chrysolina > Chrysolina oricalcia. The sequence goes on from OX101812.2 coordinate 35,535,090, forward strand.
AAAAAATCAAAAATGAAATCGAGGAAGAGATGGGAAAATTGAAGGAAACAATCAGCGATGAAATCGAGGGAGAAATCAATAAATTGAAGGAGAAAATCAGTAAGTTGGAAAATCAGAATGATACTACCCACACCACAGAATCTGTCAACGAAAATTTAATGCTGGAAGTGAGTTTGAACTTAGATGATGTTCAAAAAGGTTTGAAAGATGTAAAAATCAGTCCGGAAACAGGAAAACTCTCTATGATACCACCTCAGTTTGATGGAAAAACACCATGGGCAAATTATTGCCGTCAATTTGAAGCTGCAGCAAAGGCGAATGGATGAAACGCAGGAGAAAGTGCTGTATCATTAACACTGGCGTTGCGTGGAGAAGCCACAAATATATTACAAACCCTCACGGCCCAAGAACAAGAGGACTACGAGCAGCTGATCAAACATCTAGAATAACGGTATGGACAGAGCCATCTAGAACATGTATACCACTCACAGCTGAATAACCACTGGCAGAAATCAAGCGAATCCCTACAGGAATTTGAAGCCGACATTGCACGCTTGGTTCGCCTTGCATACCCAGCTACACCGAAAAAGGTAATGGAGCGACTAGCAATTCAGGCCTTCTCAGATGGACTTCTTGATCAGGAAACCAGACAAGCATTGACACTAGCTCGTCCAACACATCTCGTGGATGCACTGGCACGCGCTTTGGAATTTGAGGCGGCGAAGCAATCTAGCAGAAGCCAGAGTAAAGTCCGAGTTATTGAAGAAAACCCACAGGAAGCTGCCATAAGTCAATGAGTAACCATCAAGAGGTCGAGATCAACGAAGGTTGTTGAGAGAGGCAATCGTCGGCCTATACTCAGAAAGCCCCGGTGAACAACGCATATGTCGCTGTCCTCCGACGACAGAACAAAGGAGCCTTCGTAGACGGTTTCATCAACAAGAAGCCTTGCGCAATGCTGCTGGATACAGGTGCGACTAGGACAATCCTTGGACCTGCTTTTATTAAAAAACCAGAGAGAATGGAACCATCATCCTGGAAGCTACGCACAGCAACAGGAGAGCCGGCCACAGTACATGGAGAGCTACCGATTGAACTGATTCTTGGCAGCACAAAAGTAAAACATCGGGCAATAGTAGCGGACATTGAGGACGAAACAATTATTGGAATGGACATCATGAATTCCAGAGGGTTCGAATTGAATTTTAAAGATGGCGTTCTACGTGTGAACGAGGAAGAGCTGGTGCTACATGGAAGAAGTGAAGATATGATTCGTGTTCTGCTGGCTGGAGATGTAAGTGTACCCGAGAGGGCTGAGACCATACTTGAGGCTCGCTTGGACGGAGGTGCGAGCAATGGAAGCGTGGTGATATTCGAGCCCAAGCTTCATGATGAGAAAATTGGACGAGGGATTGCACCAGGCAAGACTTTGTTGCCTGCTGATAAATTTGTGCCAGTAAGGGTAATGAAAGATGGAGTTATTGAATCATCCGACAGTCCATGGTCCTCTCCAGTCGTGCTGGTGAAGAAGAGAGATGGATCAACACGCTTTTGCGTAGACTATCGTCAACTGAACAACGTGACGAAGTAAGACAGTTACCCTCTTCCGAGAATAGACGACACCCTAGACATGTTGGTAGGCTCCACGATTTTCTCGACCCTTGATCTGAAGAGTGGATACTGGCAGGTAGAACTGGCTCCAGAAGATAAAGAAAAGACAGCCTTCACCATCGGCTCAGAACTGTGGCCTTTCACCGTAATGCCATTCGGGCTTTGTAATACTCCAGCCACATTCGAGAGATTAATGGAGACGGTTCTGAAAAGACTTTCATGGAGGACGTGTTTGGTATATTTCGACGACATTATTGTGGTTGGCAAATCTTTCGGAGTCCATGTAAAAAACCTGGAGGAGGTATTCCTGCGACTGAGAAACTCTGCACTGAAGCTGAGTCCCAAGAAATGCCACCTGTTCCAAAAAGAAGTACATTACCTTGGCCATGTTGTCTCTGGGCACAAAGTAGCAGTGGATGACAAGAAGATCAAAGCAGTGAAGGAGTGGCCTATTCCGAAAGACATACACCAACTACGTAGTTTACTTGGTTTGTGCACATACTATCGCCGATATGTGCTAGGGTTCGCCAACATCGCTAAACCGCTGACCAGGCTCACGGAAGGTCAAACAAAGTTCCAGTGGTCCGAAGAGTGCCAAGACTCGTTCAGAAAGCTGAAGGGGGCACTGATCAACGCACCGATTCTGAGTTATCCCCTTCCGAGTGGAAAATTCATTTTGGACACGGACGCCAGCAACGTGGGACTTGGAGCTGTCTTGTCCCAGATCCAGGATGGGCAAGAGAAGGTCATCGGATACTTCAGTAAAACTCTTAGTAAACCGGAGCGTAACTACAGTGTCACCAGACGAGAATTGTTGGCTGTTGTCAAGGGAGTAGAACACTTTTACAAATACGTGTATGGAAGAAAATTCCTGTTAAGGACTGACCATGCAGCCCTCAAATGGATCCTACAGTTCAAAAACCTCGAGGGCCAAGTAGCACGTTGGATCGAAAGACTCCAAGAATTCGACTTAGAGATCGAACATCGGGCAGGGAGTGGCCACAAGAACGCAGATGCCCTGTCAAGGAGACCATGCCCAGACGACTGCTCACACTGCCGACGAGCAGAAGAGAATGAAGCAGCGATTTGTAGAACCACGGCAGTTGACAACAACTGGAATGACAACGAGGTCCAGAAAGACCAAGAAAGCGATCCAGATCTTGGTTTAGTCGTCGGTTAGAAAAAGAGTGATCAAAGACCGACATGGCAGAAAATCGCAAGATATTCCCCTTCAGTCAAATCCTACTGGGCCCAATGGAATTCCCTTACCCTGAACAATGGGGTCCTGAAACGTGTATTGGAGTCCAAAGATGGTGGGGAAGACATACGTCAGATAGTGGTGCCCAAGAACAGAAGACAGGAAGTACTCCGAGAGATCCATGATGGAGTTGCTGGAGGACATCTGGGTGTGACGAAGACCCTGCAGAAAGTAAAGCAACGGTTTTACTGGGTCAATTGTCAAGTTGATGTCAATGACTGGTGCAAAAGCTGTTTGCGCTGTCAGCAATGGACCTCGGACACGACCCAAGGCCCCGATGCGTCATTGACATCGCCGGCCCATTCCCCGTATCAGATCACCACAGCAAGTGGGCCGAAGCCTATGCCCTGCCCAACCAGGAAGCCATCACCATCGCGGACGTCTTGGTGAAAGAGTGGATATGTCGATTCGGCGTTCCCTTGGAGCTGCACTCGGACCAAGGCAGAAATTTTGAATCCAATTTGTTCCAAGAAATGTGCCGAATGCTGAACATCCGAAAGACTAGAACCACAGCTCTACATCCACAGTCTGATGGAATGGTCGAGCGGATGAACAGGACTATCAATCGCCAAGGTAGTCTCTGACCATCAAAAAGACTGGGACCAGTATCTCCATTTGTTCCTGATGCCCTATCGTTCCGCAGTACAGGAGTCGACCGGCCAAACCCCTGTAAGTATCATAATGGACCGAGAGCTACGACTTTCCTGTGACCTAAAGTTAGGGGATGCCACCAGGACAGAATACCGCGGGAGAGGACTACGTCAGCAAACTCCGGCAGCGAATGGATGACATCCACGAACGAGTTCGTTTGAACATCCAGAGTGCCAGCGACCGAATGAAAGCGACTTATGACATCAATGCCGATGCTGGAGGATTTCAGGTTGGTGACCTAGTTTGGTTGTACAACCCGATGCGTCGCCGTGGCCTGTCACCAAAATTACGAAATTCATGGAAAGGTCCGTACAAGATCATCAAGAGGATAAATGACCTGCTTTACCGAATCCACAAGCTACCCAGAGGTAAAACCAGGGTCGTTCATTTCAACAGGTTGGCCCCCTACGCTGGAAACCATGACCAAGTCCGCAACCTCAGACCACCAGAGGATGCGATGACGTTCTAGAAATTCATGTCCTTATACTCAAATGGACAGAAAGTGTCACACGGGGTAACTCGAGAGGAGTCACGGGACCTTTTCAAAGTGCCAGTCGATTGCGCCCTAGCACACTGCGTCGCAGAAGATCTTCGAATGTCCAGGGGCATCGCTGTGGTGTTCTTCAAGAAATTTTGCTAACTCCAAACACTACGGAAACAGAATCCAGAAATTAGATGTGTGCTACAGCTGAAGAAGGGCCAGAGGAACATCTACTACTTGGTGACCAAGAAGCATTCCCAATACAAACCGTGCTATGAAGATGTCTGGAGGAGCCTCACCCAACTGAGGGATACGATGGTGGACCAGAATCTGGTGGACTTGGCAATCCCAAAATTATCCTGTGGTATTGATGGGCTGGATTGGAGAGTTATAAGAAGTATGTTGGAGACGATATTCCGATCCAGCGGTGTCCAGATTTTGGTTTGCTGTAATCCTATTCCACGACCTAACATGAAGACTGTGGAGTGTTATTTCCATCGAACTTCACGATGCAGATATAGGAAGTCCTGCAAAATATCGACACACTCCAAGGAGGACATTTCGGGACGAAATATCTCTAAGAAGGTGGCAATGTGGCAAAGCTGCAGGCGATGCCGGACCTGAACTCTTACGTAGCCGGCGCCCGGCCGCGGGTGAACGTCTTTGCGCTTGCACCGAGAGGAATCTGGACGATTCGATTAATCTGGACGATTCGATGGAAAATTCTAGAGTATTCGGAGAAGTCAACATTGAAAATAAAAGGAACGACGCAGCAGAGGGACAGTAAGTCAGTTAAGTGAGAGTCAAATATAAATAGTAGAGTGATTGTTATATAAATTAGAGCATTGTGAATCATGGTATTTCGTTAAATACATTATTTTAGAGTGAATTGGAGTTTAAATATATTACAATATGATTAACTCTTATTATCAGTAATATTTGCTTAATTTTCGAGATTTCTTAACTTTTCACAAAAATATCCAATTAATACTGCGAAAAATAACCAAATAATACTTTTCCATGGCAAACTGTGACCACTTGAATAGTGAAAAATTGGGAAAAATTATATTTAGGATATTTTATAGAAAAACTAACCCCAACTCCTGGTTCTGGAATATCCCAAAACCCTAGAACTCAATGCTGAATCATTGAAATATACAGGGTGTCATATGTAGCTGGCAACATCTCGAACTATTATTCATCCTTAATGCTCGGTATGATTTCGAAATTTTCTTCTGTTGTAACAAAGATCCCAGAAATATTCCATTGATACTGCAGAATGTAAACAAGCAACACTTTTCTATGGCTAAAAAGTGAAAAATTGGGGAAGATATATCGCTGAACTAACATCAGAAATAGTTTCAGAATACTCTAAATCTCCTAAATCTCAATTCCCTAGTCATCTGCAAATACTAATATCATAAACTGATTGTAGCTATTGTAAAATTGTTGGCATGGAGAGATCTTCCGTTTCGCGGTAACAATGAAATTCAAGGATATCCCAGCAATGGAAATTATTTGGGGTGTGTGGAGTTATTTAGTGAATTTGGTCTATTTCTTACATATCATTAAAAAATGTCTGGAAATCCTGGAAAATGTAACATATCAGCGAATATTATGTAATGAATTCATTTACAGAAAACCGGTCCTAAAAAATTATAAATGAAGTTAAATCAGCAAAATATTTTTCCATTAGCATTGACAGAATGTCGGATCTGTCTCATGTCAACCAGCTAACTCGATAATTCGATACGTAATGTAAGACTGTGTTCTTGTTGAAAAGTTTCTGAGATTATACCTATTAAAGAGCATAAATCTGAGTAATTAGCAGAAACCATCTTGTAACAAAAGACAAAGCTACGGCAATACTTCAAATATTTCGGGGAAGTATACTGGTCTTCAAGCAAGAATTCAAGGAGAAATGTGAATTTGTCACCAAAGGTACCTACCATGTGCGAAACATTCACTAAATTTCTGGAACTCGAATAAGGTGAAGTGGGGTAAATGTGACCCTACTTTCTGAATAGCTCAACTTTCATTTAATATAAAGCTACAATGGAACGTTAAAAAAATTAAGAAAAAAAACGTATACTTATTTAGCGGTTTTGTATTGATTTTTTACTAGCAAGTTAAATAATGTTTAATGTTGTTAATGTGGCGTGATATTTTTAAAATCAAATCAATTTATCACATTTACCCCAGGGACTGGGGCAAATGTGATGAAAGTTTACATTTTTGTATTAAAAAGAATATTCCGTGGTCTGGGGCAATTGTATACAAATTCAATTCAAGCTCTCTATTTGTGTAATTTTTATTTAATTTATTTTCTGAAAATGTACCAAAAATGTGAACTTCTAGAAAACAATGTCAGAACAAATGAAACAGAAAGCAAATAAAATTAAACACAAAATACTCTTAGATGTCTTAGAGTCAATTTTGAATGTTGAATTTTTGAAGGAAAAAGCGATAGGATCAGGTAGCACTTTCATAATATCCTTTTCAAGTACAGTATCAATGTCGGCATTAATTGGTCATACAAATTTATTTCCTTTAGGTCGTGTGAATTTAACTATCCACCCATCATCCGTGTATTCAGATACAAGTCCCACATAATATCTGATTATCTATTTTGAGCAATATTTTATCAATACCCAACATCCGACAGATACATTCACATTTCCTGTTGAATCCAAATTCTCCTTGTCTTCTTCTTTATCATTCGCAAGTACTTCCACTTCTGGCTCTGTTTCCAAAAGTGTATCCAAAAACTCGTCGGTGTTATACGAATCCATTAATATTGGGGACATCGAATCTTCGTCTTTGCTGCCACTAAATGATATTGACACTCGTTTGTTTCTTCTCCTGGGTTTTCCCTTAATTATCTTATTATTTTTTGTAGTTTTTTCTTTTTGTTGGGATTTCTATTTTAAAACATCAATAGCTTGTTGTGATGTCAATACTTCAGGTCCAGGGCATAACCATTTTTTATTTTTGGTTATTGCGTTTGGAAGTTGCTTTACCGTTGATAACAATAAATCTTCAAAGGTAAGTTAGTTAGACTTATACTTGATGAACAAGGAATCGATTCGGTTTCGTCAACTCTGGCAGCAATATTTTTTTCTTTGCTGGTGGTGGCAGTATCGACTACAGCAGCAACCGTAGATTATCTTCTTTGAGGAGATATTTCTTGTGATTCGAGGGTTGCTTCAGTGGGTACCATTACTTCATTACCGTTTTCGAGTATGGATAAGCTAGAATGTTCTCTTGTCTTCCATTTGTTAAGCAATCCTGGGGGAAACGACTTTTAGGGATGACGTCACGATTATAAGGAACAATTCCGCCTTTTTTTAACCCGTTAATTATTACTTCTGAGTTCACCTGTTTCCATGTTGTACACAAAAATTGGAAAAATATTTGTTTTGGCAATTTTTGACCTACATGCCATTGCCAGTCAACAAGTTTTTCGTCCCATTTAACTTTGAAGAATTTGAAAACAGCAGGGTCTAGTGGTTGTAAAAGGTGGCTGGAATGCGGAGGCACTTTTAGAATTATAATTTGTTCTCGCATAGCGGCTTCTAACGTCTCGATATTCATATGAGTGGAATATCCATCATAGATAATTATTATATGTCTTTCAGAGGGAAGTGACGGAATTATAGTGAGTATTGAGTAATTTTTAAAAATGGTTTCTTCCATCCATCTACGGGGCCAGGTAGCCGAGTGGTTAAAGCGACATTGTTTCAATCACTTTTGGCTGCCAGTCAAAGGTTCAAACCCTAGCAACTGCAGAACTTTTTCTGATGGCCCGAGAAAGTGCTAGGAATCGCACGTAAAAAGGTAAGTCCTCGTTAATCTTTAGCTCGCACAAGTTTCGACTTCTGAGGGCTGCCGTTCGTAAGGGGTTAACGGAAAAAACAATTTTAACAAACAAACAATCCCTTCTTTGTCGCAGCATAAACAGTACCTTCAAAATCAGTGCCTGGTGGAGCTATCCATTGATCTCATAAATGCAAACCTTTATAAATTATTAGCGATGGAGCTTTTCGGCTGGCTGCACTACACATAAGATCAAAAGTGGTATTTCCTTTCCCAGGAGAACTAATTGTCCTTGATGAGGGTGCATTTATACCTCCCAAAACTTTTGTCTTCCTCGGGTCAATGCATAAGCTACTCTCGTTCAATTTCCATATTCTTTCGGGTTTGTCGTGAAGACCGTGTTCGTCCACTATTGATTTTAGTAAATCAAAATATTGGTAAATTATAAAAGGATCAAGAGCCTTCTTGCATATTCCACGTTTTGTGGAACTTTTATACTCAATTCGTGCCGCTGTTTAAACCCCAAAAACCAGTCTTCTCCTAGAACTCCATCCTTGAAATTAGTTTCAATATGTTTAGTCTTTACAAAGTTTCCCACAATTTCTGAAACTTATTTTCTTGATAAGCCGTATTCCCACTTCTCCATCGTTTTGAGACCATTGGCTAATCTACTTTCGTCAGCAATGGGAATTGACGTTGGTCGTCCTTTAGTTTCTTTTTTTGCTCCCCGTTTACTTTTTACACGGGTATGTAGGGTCACATACGGTATGTTGTATAATTTTGCTGCCTTATAAGCTACCGAATATTTTCCATCATTTGAAGTTTTTCTTTTGTAGGAGCGAACCATGATATCTTTAACAAATAAAGCTTGTAAAACTTGCACTACAACTGTTTAAATTAAGTGTTTTAGTCATCCAGTTTTGAATCCAAGAAGTTATACAAACGGGGTAAATGTGATATACTATGACACATTTGTCCCAACCTCTACTAATACAGTTACACCAACAATAAAATTTCAAGGGGCAAATGTGTTATAGCATAATTTTTAGTTTTATATTGCGTTTTAATTTAGATAACATATACCACATGTTTTCCCAAACTATTATGAGCAACAAAGTATATAAATGTTGAATTAATATCCCTACTTACCGAAAAAATGATATAATATATCATCAACGGGGTAAATGTATTAGAAAATCAGTGTAAAAGCAAAACGCACTCTTCGCTTATCTGTACTCAAATGAAATCCAAGCTTGGATTTCGACGGCGTCTAGTGGTGGCTCACTAGAATAGCATATTTCGGGTTCGGGCTAATAGGTAACGCAAGCATATTCATTCAAATAGCGAGTTTTAAATCTACTATCCCAATTGCCCCATTATCACATATACCTTACTTCACCTTACCTACATTTACTAGAATACTTGAAAATTCGCTGCTATTCGACTACCCGACTACCACCTGAAATCCACCGAAAGTTCAAAGATAACCTTCTCAGATACATGAAAATTGTTGATATTGAAAATGAAGAAACTTTTATAGTATTTTGGAAATATCCTCTGAGAGAGAACAAAATTGAAGACACATGAAGACAATGTTTTTAGGCATGATGGTAGCTAAATGCAGTTGGGAACGCTCTTTCCTAAATCGAAAATAATAAAAATTAATGAAGAAGTACAATGCACCAAGAGATATTTGTCGTTAACGTCCATAAAATGTGATATGCTCAGAAATATAGATTTCAGAAATAAAGGAATCCATAATATGTTTTTCCCAATTTTTCAATTTTCAGTTGGTCACAGTTAGCTATGAAAAAGTGATTCTTGGTTAATTTCTACAGTAATACTGGAATATTTTTGGGCGCTTTATGACAAAAAAGACATTTTAAAACCAACCGAGCATTATCGATGAATGAGAGTTAGTGATATTGCGAGTTACCGATCACACCATGTATATTTCAATGATTCAGCATTTAGTTCTGTGGTTCTGGGACTTTCCAAAATTGAAAATTTTCAATAAAATACCCTGGTGTCTTGTATTCGTTTGCTGGTTCTTGTGGACTGTATATAGAACTTACGAAGTGGGGTTCCTACGTCTTGCAATAATTCTTTAGACTTTGAAATAATACATTTATTGAAAATTATCTCGTAATGAAGTCTTACAATTTCGTATATGTCATTATGACAAACGAACAGAACAGTTCACAGAATTATTCAAGGCTGAATAAGACTGGACTCACAAATACAGGGTGAAAAATATTGTGGGAGTTAGTGATTCCAACAACCTCCCCACCGACTTAATTTATTCCAATCGAACGAAATGGAAGTGGACATAATTTTGTAATTGGTCTAGTGAATATTTCGTTCGATGTACGAATTTTCACAACTCGGACTCTTTTATCTGATCCTGGCATTACCTCTATTATGAGTTAATCGACATTCAAGAAGTTGAATTTTATCTTCCTTCACTAAAACTAAATCATTCACTTTTAAATTTTCACATTCCTTCATCCACTTTGGTCTGTGTTGAAGTCTATTCAAATATTCTGTGGACCATCGTTTTCAAAAACAATGTCTCATTTTATGACAGTGTTTCCAAGCTTTTAATCTATTGTCCGGAATATTTGAAATATCACTTTCTGGGAAAGATAGTGTTGATTCTCCTATTGAAAAGTGACTAGAAGTCATACAAGTATAGTCTTCTGGATCTGTTGAAATGGGCGAGAGTGGCCCCGAATTCAAAATTGCTTCAATTTGACAAAGTTATGTTGTAATTTCTTCAAATTTTAAAATACTATTTCCCATAACCCGTTTGAGATGAAATTTGGTAGATTTTATCCCGGCTTCCCATAATCCTTCCCAGTGTGGACTATTGGGGGGTATAAATTTCCATTCTATTTCCCTAATGGATAAAAATTCTTCAACAGAGTCAAAATCAAATATCTGCCTAAGTGAGTTGTTAGCACCCCGAAAAGTAGTGCCATTGCCGCTGAATGTGATTTTGGGACAACCACGCCTAGCTATAATTTTTTTAAGAGTTGCAAAAAATGCTTCTGTCGATAGACTGGAAACGAGTTCAATGTGAACTGCCTTCGTAACCATACATACAAATAATGAAATGTATGCTTTGGAAATAGTTGCTTTTCGTAGCCAAGATTCTTTCACAGCTATAGGCCCACCAAAGTCAACTCCTACATTCATAAAATGAGGTACAGCTGAAAGTCTATCTGGAGGTAGAGAACCCATTATTTGTTGAGCTGAAGATGCTCTGAACCTAAAACAAGTGACACAATTTTTAACTTCCCTTTTTATTGGTCTCAAACCATGAATACGCCAATATCTCAATCTAAGATGAGAGAATAGTTTGTGGTCCTGCATGATGTAAATCTAAATGTTCCTGTTTATAAAGTAATGTCACAACAAGATTTTTTGAGGGTAAAATCATGGGATGTTTTTGTGAGAAAGAAAGGCTGGACTGAGACAACCTTCCTCCCACTCGGAGTAGGTACACCTTTCTCATCCAAAAACGGAGGTAATTGTGCAAGAGGACCAGATTTTATGAAAATTTTTGATTTTATATCTTCAATTTCCTTCGGGAAATAATAACATTGTATACACCTTAATATAACATTTAGAGAATTTTGTAATTCCTCAATGTGAAGAGGACCTTTCAATCTCCTTTTGACTCTTGAACAATTATTTGCGAAGCGTAAACAATAAGCTATTGTTCGTTGAAGTAGACGGACCTTCGAAAAATTTGAAAAAATTTCCATCGCATTCGAAAAATCAGTCGAAGAGACGAGTATTATCAACCTTTGTTCGGGTAGAGAGTCAATATTTATCATGGAAATATTTTTAAGTTCCAAATTATACTCATTTAGGAAGTCTGGTCCGTACCACCACTGTTCACAATGCATTAATGATATTGAATTTAATCCACGTGAAATGTGATCAGCGGGAATTTTATCAGAAGACACATGTAGCCATTTTGCATTAGGAGTAAGCTCTTGTATCTCTGATATTCGATTACATACAAATGTAGTCCATCTTGTTGGTACATCTTGTAACCAACATAAAACAATTTGAGAGTCACACCATAGCACGATTTTCGAAAAATGTATTCGAAAAATATATTCGAAAAATTTAACATAATTCATAACATAACTTAGCCATTACTAATGCACTACATAACTCTAGTTTTGGAAGTGTGATTATTTTTTTGTGGAGCAACCCTTGATTTTGAACAAATTAATCTACAAGTAACTTTGTTGTTAAAGTGAATAGTCCTTAAATAAAAGCACGTTCCATATGCTTTAAGACAAGCGTCCAAGAACCCATGTAATTCGAAATATCTCACTTCATGTGGAAGATATAAGGAACGAGGAATATTAAGATTATCGATGCAAGGAATATATTTCGAAAATGATTCGCATAAATCCGGAGGTAAAATATCATCTCAGTCTAGTTTTCGATTCCATATATTTTTCATCAATACTTTTCCGAGTATTATGACTGGACCTATAAAACCTAATGGATCAAATAGTCTTGCAATGTATGAAAGTACATTTCTTTTCGTAACAGAACTATTTTGCTCGATAAGAAAGCCACAAACCTAGAAAATGTCCAATGAAGTTTGCCAAGATATGCCTAAAACTTTATTCAAATATACATCTGCATGAAAGTCTATCTCTGCTTTCGCATGAGTTGCTTGAAAGTCGTCTTCTATTCGTGAAATACTTGGAATATGAGTGGGAGATATAACTGAGCCAAATGTCCCTCTTAATGAACTTTGAAACTTATCATCAATTTGCTATTGAGAAAAATCTTGAACCTTGAGAAAATCGTCAACATTAGATACTCACTTATGTAGTTTGAAACCTGCTGAATCCAACAAATCTATCAATTCATCACGTAATTTCTTGACATCCTCGAGAGAATCTGCTCCTGCAAGAATATCATCCACGTAACACTGATTCAGTAGCACCTGTGATGCTTTTGAATGAGAAATCGATCTGTCATGAGCGAGTTGAACCAAATACCTTGTTGAAAGAAATGTTTGTACCATACGTAACTGTTTGTAGTTCTATACACCTCAGTTCATCGTTTAGATTATCGCGCCATAAAATATTTTGTAAATGTCTATGATCGGGATGTATGAGTACCTGCCTGAACATTTTGATTATATCAGCTGTGAAAACATACCTGAAAGTTCGAAATCTACATACAATATCGAACAAATCCGACTGAACTGTGGGACCTTTATACATAACATCATTCAAGGAAACACCTGATGCATCAAATACAACCCTCAACTTTATACTTACGCTTTCCTCCCTGAGAACGCAATGATGTGGTAAAAAATATTTGTTATTTAAATTAATTGTTTTTGTTTCCAGTTGCACATACCTAGCATGACTTAGATTGATATATTCATCTATAAATGCCTTGTACTGAGAACGCAAACTATCATTTCTACTCAACCTTTTTTCCAGTAGAATAAATCTATGTTTAGCCATTTCGAATGATTCACCCAAAGGACCCCGCAAACTCCTTATGGAATTTGGGTCCCATTGGATTTTTTTGAAATTTTGGTATGATGTAGTCCATGTAATTCTCAACCAATGTTATCATTGCGCCAACCCAAAAAAAATTAACAGTTTTGCTGCTAGGGGGCGTTGAAATCACCCCTTGCGCAGATTAGACTATTTATTTTTGAACCCGGTGACAATATTTTCACTTATTTCATTGTTGCTAATGTTGCACAATATTGTGCTGTTTCATAAAAAAAATTCTCACCCCCTCCCCTTTTTCCCCAAACTCCTATAACGGAACGAAAAATAAATTTCTCGAGTGCCTTCAAATATATCGTCGAATATTTAAATATGCCTAAATAAGGGAAATAACACTTTTTTATGATTATCTCCCCACCCCCCAAATGACACAAAACGAAAAAATGTCGGTGGATTTTTCTGAATTTTTGATATGATGCAGTTCATGTTATTTTGAATAGAAATAAATCGGGTGACAAACCCCAAAAATGAATAGTTTTGATGCTAGGGGGCGTCGAAATCACACCTTGCTCAGAATAGATTATTCATTATTATAGGCGGAAACAAAATCTCGTGCTTTTGTTTTATTTTATGCCGAACACTTGTGTAAATTTTTATAAATTGAAATTCTAAAACCTTCCCCTTACCCCCAACCCCTATTTCAAAACAGGAAAAAAATTTATTCATGCACCACTTCAAATTCAAATTGTGGATTTTTATTTATTTATATTTTCAAGATATTCGTCCAATAAATTGTTATTAAAAAATCATGAACTACGCCCTACTAAGAAGTCAGCAAACTCCACCAATATTTTTCTGAAGGAAGGGAAAGGTGAAACGATTTCCTCAATTTGAGTTGATTTGAACATTTATTTTGATAAAACATTTACAAGTAATCGGGAATTAATTTTTTTCGTGTTTTAAAATAGGGGTAGTGGGTGAGGGGAAGGTTTTAGATTCTCAACTTATAAAAAATCACGCAATTGATCAGCATAATCTAAACTAAAATACGTAGAGCTATTATTTCCGCCTATAATAATGAATAGTCTATTCTGAGCAAGATATGATTTCAACGCCCCCTAGCATCCAAACCATTCATTTTTGGGGTTTGTCACCCGATTTATTTCTATTCAAAATAACTTGAACTGCATCATATCAAAAATTCAGAAAAATCCACCGAAATTTTTTCGTTTTGTGTCATTTGGGGGGTGGAGAAAATCTCAAAAAATTGCTATTTTCCTTATTTAGGCATATTTAAACATCCGACGATGTATTTGAAGACGCTCTAGAAATATGTTTTTTGCGTTTCGTAATAGGAGTTGGGGGAAAAGGGGAGGGAGTAATAATTTTTATTATAAAATAGCACAATATTGTGCAACATTAGCAACAATGAAACAAGTGAAAATATTTTTACCGGGTTCAAAAATAAATAGTCTAATCTGCACAAGTGGTGATTTCAACGCCCCCTAGCAGCAAAACTGTTCATTTTTTTGGGTTGGCGCAATGGTAACAATGGTTGAGAATTACATGTACCATACCAAAAATTCAAAAAAATCCATCTGGACCCAAATCCCATAAGGAGTTTGCGATGTCCTTTAAATTTTCAATGTCATCTTTAAGAGGTAACCTCACCATAAACCTACCATCTTCATTACGCTGAGTAGTAGAAGAAAAAATATTTTCACATATTTTATCTTCAGGAGATATAACCCTTTTTGGAGAAATTTGTTCTAACTGCCAAAATTTAGGTATCAATTCATCAATGTCAGTGTGCGTGTACAATACCACACTGAGATTAGCTAAGCTTTCTAAAAACTGATTTTTAATCACGCCTCCCAATACCCATCCTAACTTACAATTTTGTTAAACTGGCAAATTCTTTCCCAACTTTATTAAACCTGGTTGGATCAAATCAAAATATAAATCAGCACCTATTAGCATGTCTATCTTTGCTGGAACATTATATTCGTTGTCAGCAAGATCGATATTAGAAGGATTCCTAAATTGAGATGTGTCAATTTGAGTCTGAGGTAATTCACACGTTATTTTATCCAAAACACCACAAGTAATTGAAAACCTTTCCTCATTTGAATTGGCGTACTTTGATTCAAAAATTGAATCAACCATTTTTAAAACATGACTTTCGCTTTGAGATATTCCTGATATTTTTAAATTACTCTTCGTTGTTTTGACATTCAACATTTTCACTACTCTAGAAGTGACAAATGCAGTTTGTGAGGCTGAATCCAATAAAGCGCGAACTTCTTTTCATTCACAATTTTCCGAGAATGAAATAACTTTTGCTGAAGCTAATAATAGGTGATTTTTAGTAGAAGAAATCAAGCAATGTTGATCTTTTCTAGTTTCTGTACAATGTTTGAGATGACTGAAATGAACCTTGTCCATGATCGTGAGATGTAGAGTTAGATGATCCTTGAGTATAAGTGGAAGTTTGTGGGTTAGAAAACCTTTGGGAATCAGTGTGATATTGAGAGTAAGAAGACCTTTGGTGAAGGGGCTTTTGGAAATTATTTGAAGGATGTGAGTTGGAAGATTCTTGGGAGTGAGCATGAGATTAATAATGTTGATATTCATCTTTTTTAAATGATTGATCGTTTGAGTCGTGATTATTACTAAACCTATTTTCATGTCAGAGGGTATTGTGTTTTCCTCAACAGATTCTACATCTATCCCTTGTGCACTGGGAAACCGAATGTTTTCCAAAACAATTGAAACATAACCTTTCCTTGGAAATTAATTCTCTTTTTGAGATAATTGGAGCTGAGATAAATTTAGTGCACCTATAAATTTTATGTCCGACAGTTTTACAATATATGCACTTTTGTTCATTGCCACTTTGAGTAGTACCAGTACCAGTAACCATATGAGAATGAGTAAGCAGTGGTTGTTTACATAAATATTTTGATTTCTGCTCCATTTCTTTATGAGTTTCATTACCTTGAGCAGATGATTCCCACGCTGTTATTCTTATATTAAAAAAATTTGAAGAACTCTTCCAGATTTGGCAGTTTATCCTGATCACTTTCAAATTCAAAATAATTTCTTAATTTCCTATCAATTTTACTAGATAAAATATTTATCAAAAGTAAACCCCAAGTACCCATAAATTTAACTTTTAGTGCTTCTAAAGCGTTAATGTGTTGTTGAATTTTTGTGGTGAAATCACGAAGCCCATTTGAACCTTTGACCACATTGGCTTCCAACAAAACATTTATATGATAATTTATTTCTGGCATTTTTTTATCATACTGAGCTTTCAACAGATCTAGAGCCTTACCATAATTGTCATCAGAAATACTCAGTTCAGAAATAAGAGAAAAAGCTTCACCTTTCAGAAATGATTTCAAATATACGAATTTTTGTAATTTTGCCAAGTTGTCATTATGAACACAAGCAGTGAATAAATCTATGAATGTGCGCCACTCCCCATAATTCCCATCAAAAGTTGGAATATTCATATTGGGAAGTTCAACCTTGAAACCTGATTGAGATTGTTGTGTGTTAATTTCAAAATTCGCTGATTGACGAGAAAGTGTCCGCCCGCTGGCAGAACCCATTGCGTGTTTCTTTATTTTACTATGAAGAGAAATGTATTGATTTTCTATCGCTTTTCTATCTTCAAGCTGCAAATTGATTTGGTCATTATCGTTCTCATCAATGGCATCTTTTATTTCCTTTTGAACTGAATCATAATCATCGAACGCCTTGACTAAGAGAGATTCACGAATAACTAATTCATTGACATCTATGTTTGAATCTGATGTGAGAGAATTGATGAAATTTTCAATACAAGTAATTGTTCCCTTGGAGCGACCCCTTGCCCTATTTATTTGTGAGCTCATTTACTTTATTCTGAAACGATTCTGTTCCTTTGAGCTTACAATGATGATAGAAACGATATCACAATAATTTCCTACTTTGAGCCTTGAATACAATAATTATAAATTGACAGAAATCTTGACAAACGTCAAATTTTTTGATGAATATTTTTTTTTGAAAAGTACGAAGTAGTATCAGTAAACCAGAACAGTCTTCACTGTCGAATGAATGAAGCGTTTCAAATGGAAATTTGGAAAGCAGCTGAACATATCATGAAACGTTCTGACCTTTTTATTTGAAGTTTTCCTTTCTTCTCTTCTGCTGCAAATCTTCTGGTGGAGATTGAATAAGTACCTTCTCAGACTGAGAGATTGTGAGTTGTGAGAATCCTCAAGAGTTGTGAGTAATCTTTAGAATCGAGTTTTCCTTTTCCTTGTATAGAATGTGAGAATTTGGTATCTCCCTTCCTTCCTTGAACTTTTATCTCGTTCCAAAGATTTGACCGTTACCTGATTCGGCTCGCATGGACCAAATTGTGTCTTGTATTCGTTTGCTGGTTCTTGTGGACTGTATATAGAACTTATGAAGTGGGGTTCCTACGTCTTGTAATAATCCTTAAGACTTTGAAATAATACATTCATTGAAAATTATCATTATGACAAGTTTCATATCTTCTCTTTTTTGAAATAAGACAAACAAATGAACAGAACAGTTCACAGAATTATTCGAAGCTGAATAAGACTGGACTCACAAATACAGGGTGTAAAATATTGTGGGAGTTATTGATTTCAACAACCCTTAATACATTTTCCCCAATTTTTCATTATTCAAGTGGTCACAGTTTTCTATGAAAAAGTAATATTTGGTTATTTTTTCCAGTATTATTCAGATATTCAATTAAAATTAAACAAATATTACTGACGAAAAATAGATAATCACATTTCCATCTACAAATGACACTCTGTTCAATCAATTGATTCAAGCATTGGGATCTTAGGGTTTGAGAGTATTCTAAATCAGAATTTGATGTTAATTTTGTGATGAAAAAATCCCTAATATGTTTTTCCCACTTTTCAGTTGGTCATAGCCGTGGAAAATGGATATACGAATGTTTCATCAACATAAAGTACTATTTTATGAGAAAAATATTTTTTTAAATTATTTTACTCTCAATGAAATATGAGGGTGTGGCTGCTCAAAGTGGGATACACTGTATAAACAAGGTGCTGGGTAAACATAAGGCAAAAATTCAAAGGGCTATTTTTTGACATATTCTCAGAATATTTTGTCTTCTGGTGATTTGTGAAAAACCCCTCTGATTCGAAGATACATGGTGAACAAAATTTACGATATAAACAATATTTTATTATCAAAACGTACATGTTATGTTCTTCAATCTCAAATTTTTCCAGCCTGGAGACAAGCGTTTAATCTTCTCGTCATTGACTGCCGATCTCTTTCAAATACACCAGGGTCGTTCCTAATTAAGTTACACCCAGCAATTATCCGATTTAGAAAATCATCTTAATTCTGCAGTGAAGTTGTGTAAACTAATGACTTCAGATATCTCCAGAAAAAATAATCCAGTGTGTTTGAGTCCGGTGATCGAGCAGGCCATGCGTACGGCCCACCTCGACCAATCCAGCGATTTCCTTTGGTTGCGTCAAAAAATCACGAGCCACTAAATTGAAATGTAGTGTTGAACTTTCGTGCACAAACCACATTTAAAGTCTTGTTGCCAATGGTACGTCTTTCAGAAACAAAAACATACGATACACCTCGCCAGTAAGTCTTTGTAGAAGAAATACCGGTCCAATTAGATACTCACCAACAATTCTTACCCAAACATTCAACGAGAACTGATGTTGAATACGATCTTCACATACCTCATGCGGATTTTTTTATTATAGAAATTCCTTATTGTATTTACTGTGAAAGTGGATTCATCGGTAAAAAAAATTGTTTCAGGAATAGAGGGATACGAACTAATGTTTGTAATATCCATTGACCTAATGCAATACGTGAAGAAAAATCAGTAGGTAGTAGTGCCTGAACGCACTGAGTGTGGTATGGATACAACAAATTTTCCTTAAGAATTTACCAAACTGTCCAATTACTCAGAATAAAAGTATATGCAATTTTTTGCGTAGAACTACCAGGTTCTTCCGCTATCATGTCCAGCACATTCCGTTCCAATTGTACCGTTCTTACAATCATTGATCTTCCTTGCTATTCACTTCGGCTCAATGTATCTGTTCCACAATGAATGTTTTCAAAGATTTTTTGGTCGGAGACATTACAGGGGGAAAAATGCTCACTGTACAATCCTCTAGCTTGTTATGCATTGCCATCAGCAAGTCCATGCATGAAATGCATGCCAGTCATCTCGGCCTTTGTATACATTATGATAGAGAACCCCACTCACTATTGAAGACACGTCGAGCAGCCAAACTTCAATCTATGTGAACAAATGCGAGCGATGAAATGCACTTAGGTACCAGATAAAACTTCCGTTCCAAATGATCAAGATCGCCTAACAATTTTTTATACTTGATGAACCCATTGACGCCTACCCTACTTTTATTTTCAATAATTATTTCAATAAATTTCGAATATGGTTGTCGCAAATTATGTTCACCCTGTATCTTCGAAACAAAGTGGATTTTCAAAAATAATCATAGGACAAATATTCTTAGAATTGGTCAAGGAATAACTTCTTGAATTTTTGCCGCATGTTTACCTAACACCCTGTATTAAAATAGTTTTCAATGATTCTGATAGCGTAGTCGTGTTTTAGGAAAATATCTCAATCCCGTTGATGAGGAATCACAAAAATGTCACTGTGGATTTCTGGAACGTACGTTTTAACTTTCGCATACTTTTTCTGAATTGGATAAATTTCTTAAGATTTACCTTTAAAGTTGCGAGGAAGTGATGATTTAGTTTACTTCGAATTTCATTCAATAGTCTAGTCAACAAGTGCCTTGGTGGTCAACTTTTTTCAGCAGACTCCGAAAATTATGATTGAGGTGTCATTCGATTCAGAATGGCATCTAGATAGTTTTCGAAAAACAATGAATTTCCGCAAACAAAAATTACAAAAGTTATTAACAATTAACTAAAAAAAAGGGGGGGTTTAGTTTTTTGCAAATATCTCATAAATATTTTTCAAATTTGAAAAAAGATTCAAAAAGAGGAGAAAATTTCCTAAAAAAAATTCTGACTCTCGAAATTGTAGGACTAATATTCATAATTTTCCCAGAGGGTTGAAAATACGCCCGAAAACGGGTACTCCGGCTTGCGCAAGCCACGCTTCCTTCGGACCTTTAATGAATAAATATTATATAAACAAATTGAACAATAATCCGTGGTCAAAAAATTTTTATCGCGATTTTATAATAAGTTATCCATTAATTAATTAACAATTTTTTGTGGCACGAACATCAACATTGCAAGTGCGATAATTGTTAAACTATTAACCTAAGAATTTTTTCCTTTCGTGGAGCTATTTTTCAAAGATCTTAGAATAGATTGCCGTTGGAAAAATTGAAAAATTGGTAATTTTCATTTTGTTATTAACAATTTACTAAGGTGAAAAGTTATAAAGATTTATTAAACACTGAAAAAAAAATTTTTTTTTTATAGCATTATCATTGATTCGTTTTCTGACTATCAGAAGCAACTTAAAAACGATTTTTTATAATTTTTATCTCCTATTGTTTAAAAAATTGTTATAAACAAATGCGTTGTTTATGAGATAATTTAAAATTATTTTTTGATAACATAATCTTTGATGATAATTATGATTTTTTGAAAAAAAAAGTTTCTTAAAAAAATTTGTTTATTGCTGAAAAACGCATTTGTTGATTAACAATTATTCTAACTAACATTATGAAACCATTTTTTCAAAAAAATCATAATTTATTTTTCTATTTGATATAAAAAAATTGTTTTATTTTAATTCTTCATTTTTCATGTAATAACGAATTTGTTATAAACAAATAAAAGTTTACCTTTTATTTTTTTATTTTTATTTTACGTATTGTCACAAGAACAGACATGATTGAGTTTTTTTTTAAATTTTTTTTTACTATTTTTTTTTAATTTTTAAATATTCGTTGTCCATAATTTCGTCATTCTTGCCTGGTTTTTCATACTTAAAATTATTATAATTTATGAACTAATGAAGATATGATGAAAACACTCAAGACTTATTTATGCTTTATTAGTTAAAGAATAAATTCAGCTGACAAGCTTAGTTGTTACCAATTTATTTATTACATTTATAGCCATTGTTAATGAAAAATACTCTGGAAACATTTTTTTTTCTTGCTTCAATACTTAAAAATCTTATCAATTATCAAAAATATGACTACCTCATTCAAGCATCTTGTCACTTATTGTTCACTAGTGAACAATTTTACCTTCTACATTTTAATCTTACTTAATTATACTTCAAATTTTGAATATTACTATGTAAAATAAATATTTTTGCACATTTATGTAGAAGATAAAATTGTTTACTAATGAACAATAAATGACAAGGTGCTCAAATGAGGTAGTCATATTTTTAATAATTGATAAGATTTTTAAGCATTAAAGCGAGAAAAAAAAATTTCCAGAGTATTTTTCTTTAACAATTGCTATAAATATAATAAATAAATCAGTAACAACTAAACTTGTCAGCTGAATTTATTCTTTAACTAATAAAGCATAAATAAGTCTTGAGTGTTTTCATCATATCTCCATTAGTTTATAAATTATAATAATTTTAAGGATGAAAAACCAGGCAACAATGACGAAATTACAGACAACGAATATTTAAAAATTAAAAAAAAATAGTAAAAAAGATTTTTAAAAAAATACTAAATCATGTCTGTTTTTGTGACAATGAGTAAAATGAGAAAAAATATAAAAGGTAAAAATTTATTTGTTTATAACAAATTGTTTATTACATAAACAATGAAAAATTTAAATAAAACAATTTTTGTAAATAAAAAAATAATAATGATTAAAAAAAATGGTTCCTTAATGTTAATTAGAAGTAGGAGAAAATAATTGTTAATCAACAAATGCGTTTTTCAGCAATAAACAATTTTTTTTAGGAAACGGTTTTTTTTAAAACATAATTATCATCAAAGATTATGTTATCAAAAAAAAATTATCTCATAAACAGCGCATTTGTTTATAACAATTTTTTAAACAATAGGAGATAAAAATTATAAAAAATCATTTTTAAGTAGCTTCTGATGATCAGAAAACGGATCAATAATAATGCTATGAAAAAAAAAAAAATTTCAGTGTTTAATAAAGCTTTATAACTTTTCACCTTAGTAAATTGTTAATAACAAAATGAAAATTACCAATTTTTTTATTTTTCTAACGGGAATCTATTCTAGGACCTTTGAAAAATAGCTCCACGAAAGGAAAACATTCTTAGGTTAATAGTATAACAATTATCGCACTTGCAATGTTGATGTTCGTGCTACAAAAAATTGTTAATTAATTAATGGATAACTTATTGAAAAATCGCGATAAAAATTTTTTGACCACGGATTATTGTTCAGTGATCTCTCCTGTAGACACCTGAATTTTTTCAATTTTTAATTTTCATATTCAATACGTTTAAATAATATTTATTCATTATAGGTCCGAAGGAAGCGTGGCTTGCGCAAGACGGAGTTCCCGTTTTCGGCCTTATTTTCAACCCTCTGGGAAAATTAAAAATATCAGTCCTACAATTTCGGGAGTCAGAATTTTTTTTAGGAAATTTCACCCTCTTTTTGAATCTTTTTTCAAATTTAAAAAATGTTTATTTGTTTATGACATATTTGCAAAAAACTAAACCCCTCTTTTATTTTTTTTTTGTTAATTGTTAATAACTTTTGTAATTTTTGTTTGCGGAACTTCATTGTTTTTCGAAAACTATCTAGATGCCATTCTGAATCGAATGACACCTCAATCATAATTTTCGGAGACTGCTGAAAAAAGTTGACCACCAAGGCATTTGTTTACTCGACTACAAGATTTGAATGGAAGTTCGTTGATCAAAGTGCCTGAATAATTTTTAAATTTTGTTGGTTTATTTTTCAATATTCAGTTTTCCCATTATGACTTGATATTCACCATTTTCATCAATTTCGATTAATAGTGAAGATATGTTAAGAAAAAAATCATTTGTATGTGGGAGAGTACTAACCTTTCCTAGACGGGCAAGCGCTAACTCTGCCATTTGGTAGTTTTTGTAACATGTCCTACTATCAATGAAATGAATTCATCATTATTATTATTATCTACTGAACCATCTGAACCAACAAGGTATTTCGTGTCGTTACCAACAGTGACAATACATCCGGCTGAACGCACTACGAGTGCCAGCTGATATTTCCTCCATCGAGGATTACACATTAATTTTTTCCTTATATTCTTCAAAATTGTCAATATTACCGTCGAAATCCAAGAATTTCTAAACACGAAATTTTCTGCTGTCCAATGAGTGGAAGTGACTCACGAATCGTGACCTTCTTTTTCAAGTAAAATATTTTTTCCCAGCATGAATCATATTCTCTCTGATTTCTGAACGAGTTTGATAGTATTAAAACATGATTTCCAATCACATTTGCAAACAAAATTTGTTCATTCCTTAATAATTTAGCAATACGAACTATTCATATTCTTCGAAGATATAACCCCACCCATCACATACTAGTATAGTGTTTTTTGAAGAAGTCTGCATACGTTCATCTAAATCAATAACTTTCCAAGAGCTTTCCTGATTATTGAGGGTTATTTCACGTGAATATTTCCATCTGCAAATAGAAAATTTTTCTTTTCTCAATTTACAAAGTAGCAGTGAATCTCCCAGAAAATCAGATTTGCATATGTTTTCGAAAATTGTTTTCAAGCTTAATTCTTTTAATATTGTGATTCCACCTTTCCCTTCGATGATGAAGAAAAATCCATCTGGCAAACTGAAAAAAAATTCTCCCAAAGTGTTATGTAATTTAGGACCAATAAATTAAAATGACGCCTCTTATCATGGAGACTTAGGTCAATTTTAGTTGGCTGTATACCAAAAACAGTATGAGAATATGCACCACTTGATGTTATTGGTACTCATCTCAGCACTGGCTGTTTTAGTATTTATATACGTATTATATTTTTAATAACATTATTTATAGGTATCTATTGCTCACTATTTCAGCAATATTAGTGCAGTGCGTTGTCCCATTTCATCAAGGTGATTTCGGATTTTTGACTGGCGATGAATCCGTGGCGCTCCGGAAAATTAAACCCCATATTTCAATCTCATCAAAATCCTTTATTTTGTAGTCGAATCCACGTCCAACTGAGCTATCGGAAATGTTACATGCGTGAAAGATATTTGCACATTCACTGCTCTCCTCTCCTAAATTTCAACCCTAACAGATTTTTCAGTAACGGGTCAATGGAATTGATTGATTGAGATTCAAGTAATTGAGGTTTATCTAAATGTGTGAGTCTATTTTGTTAAACCTAACATTTTCTAGAAAAGCTAACACGGCAAGTATTTGTTTGGTGGTTATAACAAAGTTTCATCTCACCTTTCAATTCCAAAATATATTTGTCAATATAAGAAACTCTGAATAATTTTGTATGTCATCTTGTTCACAAATAATTTTAGTCGTTGATGATGTCGAAAAATCTTGTTTCGTGTTATATCAGTAGCGTTTTAACAGATTTGTGTTGTTGGTTAATTAAAATGTTTCCAACATACATGTCTTGTTGGTAAATAGTCTTTCATATTTCGATCACGTTGTAAACATTCTGAGAGTAAAAATCAAATATTGATAACACCTCTTTATAATTTTTCAACTCATTTCTCTTGATAATTGCAGGCTTTCATCGCCGTTACATTTCCCACTGTGAAAAGGTCCAATGTGCATTCGTACTTTCGCCTAAACGCCAAAACGACTGGTATATTTCATACTTCCTCTCAATATCTTTCTTTCCAATAATAATTTTTGCCAAGTGGAAATGGCAGCGATGCTTCTTATATATTCTCTAATCCCATATCAGATCCGAAGTTCACGTATCAGATCGAAGCGCTCTCCCATCATACATTTGATGGGTTTTCTTTCATGGATTCTTCCAATAATTCGACAGCTTCTGTCAGAAGTTTATACGGCTCAAGATAATTCATCCCGATATTCGATAGCATCCAATATTTCTCATTTCGAATATCCAGGTATTTTTAGAAATATATTACTAGAGTGAAACTCTTTTCCCTTTCTTATTGTGCAGATCAAAATCTCATCCTCGCTGAAGTTTCTGGTGGATATGTTAATTTGTTTGTTGATCTCATAATTTTCAGATCATTCTTGAAACCACATTGGATTGAACGTCCATCACCTTCTGAATGTCAACAGAATAGGAAGCAGAACTTATTTTATTTTCATATGTAATGTAGTAGGTATACCCAGAAATTTCTATCATTTTGGATGACTTCAACAAATTCAGCAAGAGTTTAACCTGAATTACTTATCTTAGAGAGTGAGTGAACTGCCTGGATCTAAGTTTTGAATAACATTGAATAATTATTTCATTTAGTGATTATATAATGTTGGATGAAAAGCAATCGAAGGAGCTAGAAACCAAACCTTTGATGAAGATTCAGATCTTCTTCTGTTTTGGATGAAAAAAAGTCATCTTATATTCATACCTATGTATTTCGTAACCCTCACTTGTTCAGTCTCATTGCGATTTCTGATGTCTGCTTGTGTTTGTGAACATTTGTGATAATTTTGTATTCACGCAATTTACATCTTATTGGTGGTAACCATGGTTCAATTCATACAATTAATCTCTGGATATTTTGATCTTTCCCTATTTATGCAACACGCATAATCAAAATTCGAGGTCCACCTACTCCCTGTCATTTATTATCTTGTTATTTCATGAGCCTGGATATTACTAGCATTTGTTATAATTCTCTAAAATCAATCCATTATTTTTTATGAGGCAGTTTAATAATCAACATTCACATTTCATAACAATTATCGAATCATCAATGTCAATGATGTGACAAAGAGAGAAGAATGAGAAGAAGGAAGAATAGGAACTGAACTTGTTAAGATAACATTGGCATTTCTATAACAGATTTTATTGTAAAGTTCATGATTGTATTTTATATACAGGGTGTTTCTTAAGTACGTGTAGATAATTTAGTAGCGTGTTGCTGACATCAAAATAAGAAGAAAAGTTTCTGTAAACATATGTCCGCAAATTAATCGTTTCTGAGATACAGAGTGTCAAAGTTGAATTCTTATTTTTATTTTTTGTGAATAATTTCAAAATAATTTTGATATTGGGGTATAGTTTGGTATCTGCTAATATTTATTATTTAGTTTGTTTAAAAAATATATTCTTGGTAGAGGTCACTGAGAGATTTGAAATAATCGACGATGCAAGTGATTTTGAATGACAACATTTTTTTATTAATAATAAATTCAATTAGAAATTAGTTTTTTCACAATTGACATAAAATTTAATTTTTTCATTGAAAAATCATCCCAGATACCAAACTTTACTCGAATACCACAAATATTTTGGAATTAATTCACAAAAAACAAATATACGAATTAAACTTTGACACTCTGTATCTTAGAAATGAATAACTTGCAGACATATGTTTATAAGAACTTTTTTCTTATTTTGACGTCAGCAACATGCTCCTGAAGTTTTTACACGCACTTAAGAAACACCCTGTATAGAAAGCTGAACTGAAAGAATTAAAATTATCACATCTACTATCATTTTACTCTGTCAACTTGAGGGCACTGAACCTAAAGTCTCTCAAATCAATGAAGGTCAAATCATGTTTTGCCGCTTACATTCATCAAATGAAGTACTACCGTACCTATCTCGAACATGGTCCTTCGAGCATGAAATCAGCGATCTTTGGTAAAGAAGTTCACGCAACCCATCGGCCAGCCCAAAGACTCAGCATTCAACTATCCAGTTGACAGCCAAACATCAGCCATCCATCCAGAAGAACATCTAAACAAAAGGCAGCAGACTCTCAATCCATGGGAGGTACCATCTCAAATCCAGGAGTACGTCCCCACAGGTTTAACATATTCCGAGGTAATAGACTCCAGGAGTACGTCCCCAGTAGTACATCCATACTACGAGGCAGCAGACTCTCAATCCACGAGAGGAATCCCTCACAAATTCAGGAATACGTCTCCAGAGGTACATCCATACTACGAGGCAACAGACTAAATCCAGGGAAAAAACCCTTACAAATCCAGGAGTACGTCTCCAGAAGTACATCCATACTACAAGGCAACAGAGCCTCAAATCTACGAAAAAATCTCCAACAAATCTAGTAGTACGTCTACGAAAGAGGAACATCCATCTTTGAAGCAGCAGACTCTCAATCCATAAGAGGAATCCTCAAAAATGCAGGAGTTGTCCATAGCATAAGTACATCTATCCACGAGGCACCAGACCCTCAAATCCATGTAGTAACACTCTTAATTCAGCATTAAGAATCAAGCATCCAAGCAACGGAAAAATAAAATGGAAATTTTGAATGGACTGGTTAACGAACAAGAAAAACTGGACAACAAGATTATACAACTACTATCACTGTTATTTCATTCGCGTTTGAAAGGTGATGATAGCTGATAGATGAAGAGAGAAAAATATTCGTGTAGAGTAGACCTAGTTGCAGTGCTGCGAATAAATAGTCAATTGTGTGAGTAAAAGTGCACGTAAAATTCTGAAAAGTTTTGTATAAGACGT
Source organism: Chrysolina oricalcia (assembly GCA_944452925.2). NCBI lineage: Eukaryota > Metazoa > Arthropoda > Insecta > Coleoptera > Chrysomelidae > Chrysolina > Chrysolina oricalcia. The sequence continues at coordinate 35,563,081 of OX101812.2, forward strand.
GAGTGTGATAATCGATATATGTTGTAGATCTAAAGCATATTGAGGAAACTACAACGCAGCTAGTTTGATTAAAACATTTTTTTCCTGAAATGAGTCGAGACGGTACACGAAGTCAAAGCCAAAGCAGTAAGGGTGATGACAAACTGCACTCAGTAATTAAAGATTTTGTCACGAAATTATGTACAGTAGATGATTTCATCAATAAAATAACTGAAACAATAGCTGGTATATTCGAAGAAAAGTACAACAAAAAAATCGAGGAATTAGAAACTGAAAATCGAAAAATAAACGAAAAACTACAGAAGCAGGAAGATTAAATCAACACTTTGATGGAACATGGAAAGAAACAAGACCAAATCAGAAGAAGCAGAAACCTCAGAATTTATGGCATCCCTGAAGCAATAGGCAATGGAGACTTAACCAAACACATCTTGGATATTTTCACAACAAAAATGAAACTCAAGTTAGATGAATCCAGTATCGAATTTTGTTATGGGCTCAACAAAAAGGAACAAAATAAAAACAGACCGGTAATGTTGAGATTATCGTCAAATTACTACAGAAATATTGTCTATAATAACAAAAAGCTGTTAAAATCAACAAAAATTGTCTTCAGAGAGGATCTGACGATCAAACAGGTACAGATTGTGAGCAAGGCTGTGAGGAAAATTGGGTCATCTGGCACGGTATGGACTAATTTTGAAGGAAATCATATAAAATCGAATAATCAACATGGCCCTAACAGAATTAACAGTCTGGATGAAGTAAAGGAATTACGTTTATAAATATGTGTCTGAACTCTGATTTTCTTAACTTTAATTTTCTCTGTTTCAACTGTTGTATACCTTTATTATTATTTTTCATTTGGTGCGCATTTTATTTCAAGGTTAATTTCGCAGCACTGTGGGCAGTTGTGTCGTTCCCTTGCTGTTCAGTTTCTGAGCTCTCAGTTTAGAATAAAAACATTTTGTTTTCCTCATTCATTAGATTTAGTTTTTCTCATCGTTCTTATTAGTAACGGGAGTTTCTTTTATTTGGTTTGAAGAATGATAATAAAAATAGGTTGTTGTAATGCGAGATCCTTATTACCCTCATTGCAAAATATTAAACAGATAGTTTTAGATAACTCATTAGATATAATTTTAATATGCGAAACATGGTTGAAGACTGATATTTGTAACGACCAACTGCAATTTGATTGTTTTAATGTATACAGGGCAGACCGAAATTGCAGTTGAAAGGGATTGTGTATATATGCTAAACAAAAATTTCGCTGTGAAGTAATTGAGAGTAGACAGGATTACCTGTGGGAACAATATTGGATTAAAATTACTATACAGAAAAAATCATTTGCTATTGGGATAATTTATAAGCCACATCAACAAAATACGAGTGTTTTTCTAGACAAATTTGAAAACAGTTTAATTGACATAGGACTGAAGGTGGGTGAAATTATTTGCATGGGAGATTTCAATTTGGATTTGTTTAATTATAAAAATAATTGTGTCAAAAAATTCCACTAAATATTAGAAACACTGGGTCTTTGTCAAATAATTGATGTTCCTACAACAGACACAGCTACATCAGCAACTCTTTTGGATTAAATCATAGTTCAAGAAGGCGCTGAGAAAGAAAAGGGAATCATTCATAATAGTATATCAGACCATTCAATTGTTTACTGTGAGTTAGAGATAGAGAGTTAACGAGAGCCAAAGATGTTTACATATAGAAATTTCAAAAATTTCAGTGAAAATTTATTCCAGATAGATTTATCCAATACATCTTTTTTAGAATATTCGACAAGCAAAATGTGGATGAAAAATTATCATACTTTGTTAATTGTTTGAATCAACTGTTCGATATAGTTTCATCTAGGGTTACGAAAGCAAAAGCCATGGTTAACAGACGTTATCAAAATTATGATGAAAGAGCGAGATAAAGCTTTAGGAAGATATGAAAAAACTAAACTACAAACACACTTGGATTTTTATAGAAAAATTCGCAATTATACTAATAGAGCCATTCAAATAAAGAAGAAGGCGTATTTTACATTCCAACTTAATAATACCTCATCAAAGGAAATGTGGAGGACACTTAAGGCCAATAAGTTTATTCCTGATAAAAACAATGATATAGCTGAAAACTTGAAAAATCCCCATGAACTAAATACATTTTTCTTGGATTCAATCCCGCAAAAAGAGCCAACGGAAAATCTATTGAATTTCTATAATAATAATACTCTTAATAATGATGAAAACTTAAAATTTGAAGGAATAAATGATTAATTTGTATATAAAGCTATATCTGAAATAGAAACGAATGCGAGAGGTTGTGATGGCATAAACATAAAGCTTATTGGACTTTGCTGTCCCCACATTGTACCATATATTACGCACCTAATTAATGTATGCTTAACAGATAATGTCCGGAAATGTGGAGGTTTTACAGGAGTTACCTAAGAAACGAAATCCGACATAAATGAAGGATTTGAGGAGTATCAGTATTTTGCCGACAATGTCGAAAATTCTTGAGAGGTTTATGGAGGTACAAATAAAGTCCTATGCATAGCGCTTTTCCTTGATACCAGATGTACAATCGGGATTCCGAAAAGGATAAAGCTTTACAGACGCACTACTTCATATTACCGACGACATAATAAAAGCGATAGATGGAAAGGAATGTACCATATTAATTTTATTAGATTTCAGCCGAGCCTTTGATACAATTAATTATAATTTGATGTTCGGTATCTTGAAATATCTTTGTTTTTCCTTCAATGCGTTGGTATTAATAGGTGAGTACTTGAAAGGTAGGCAACAAAAAGTATGCATAGGTGATCGTTGTTCAGAATTCCTAAACCTCACCTCTGGAGTACCGCAGGGCTGTATACTTGGCCCTTTATTGTTTTCTTTGTATACATGTCAACTTCTGTCTAAGCTTCAGTCATGCCAAGCCCATTTATAAATGGTGTTAGATGGAAAGAAATGTACCATATTAATTTTATTAGATTTCAGCCGAGCCTTTGATACAATTAATTATAATTTGATGTTCGGTATCTTGAAATATCTTGGTTGTTCCTTCAATGCGTTGGTATTAATAGGTGAGTACTGTCAATATAAATGGGCTTGGCATGACTGAAGCTTAGACAGAAGTTGACAGCATATATGCTGATGATACCCAGCTGTACTACAGTTTCCCCATTGAAATAGCTGATGATGCACTGGAATTAGTCAATGTAGATTTGAATAGATTCGTTGATGCAGCTACTGATCACTGTTTATGTATCAATTCGGATAAATCAAATGTTCTGATATTTGGTCCAAAAAGTCACCGACAAACAGTTAGTCAATCTATGGATATACATATTCAGGAAGAATCTCTAACAATTGTAGATGAAGCAAAAAATCTAGGTGTAGTGTTGGATAACAATTTAAGATTTGAAAAGTATTTAAACAGATTGATACAACGAGCCTATGCAAACTTATTGCAACGTTTGAGCGAAGAAATCAAGCAATAATGGCCGCATTTGGCTAAGAATAAAGTGTCGTTTCATCAAGACAATGCATCAGCTCACACATCCGGTATTGGAATGGCCAAAATTAACGGATAAAGTTTGAATTGCTACCTCATACACTCTATTCGCCAGATTTAGCCCCCTCGGATTATTCTCTGTTCCCGGACTTGAAAAAATGACTAGGTGGTCAAAGATTTTCCAAAAATCAAGAGGTTACGTCGGCAGTTATTGGCTATTTTGAGGAGCTTGAGGATTCTTATTATAAAAAGGGTATAGAACTTATTGAACATTGCTGGAAAAATTTTGTGTTTTCTTTGTTGGGCCAGGTACTTCTGGGGCCACCCTCGTATGTATAGGTGGTATAACATTTATTTTCTGAATACCTGGATATGTTTGGTAATAAATAACGCTTTCAGTTTCACATATTCCAACACAGGATGATGAATACAAAAGGTTCGGCTTTGAGTATGATTGGTTCTGGATTAATAATAATTTGAGTGGCAAATATTGAAACGTCCGGTCATGTTTCAATAATTTGATGAATACGGGGAGTCACGCGTAGCAATTTTATCACTTCAGTTTAGAATTTGTGGAATATTATTATGTTTTTGTGGCATGTGGAAGAAGGTCATGAACTTTCAATGCAGTATAACAATGATTTCTAGAACCTATTGACTTTTTAATGGATTTCTATTTTGTTACTTTGGTTTTGTTTCCTGTGTCATAGCTATATTCTCCAGATAGAATATTGTTTTTAATTTTGAACTGGTGAATCAGTAGAGTTTGACAGTAAATTTGCCTAATGTCTAACGATTCCTGGTATAGTTGTTCACTTGGATAAGTGTTTGTTTTATTAAATATGATTTCAAGTAGCCACTTTTATTGACAGTTCTCTATCCTAATATTCTGTAACTGAGCTACGATTAGATTAGTGAGTAATAGAGTATTTTCTATTGGGGCAAGGTTAAAAATTGATGATTGTAGTTTTAAAGAGAAAAAAAAAAGTAACTTCAATTTTATCGTAGGGTTTTTCCATTTCCAGAGGAGTCATGTATTGATTCAATTTTCAATTGAGAATGTTTCTATTTAAAACATGAATCCCTTCCAAGAGAGGTTATCTTGTACTATGGAAAACAGTGACTAAATTCCAACTTTCAGTCGCAGATGATTCCACAACTGACTCTATGAACATTCTGTTCATATTTTCAATGAAATCAACTTGATTATAGTGTTTGAACTTTGATAGTAGCATCCTTAGTTTCTTAACCAAGTATTTCATTTGCAGATCCCATCTTGAATGCCTATCTATCTATCATAATGCTTACGTTCGAGGAAGAGGCTTTTTTGGTAGCTGCTTCCTTGAGCGTTATGAGTTCATTTCGGTTTCTGTTTATGGTAAGTGGGTTGAATTTTGGCAACTGATTTTGGTAAGAAGTAAAGGAAAGGTATTCGGTTTTATCGGTATTCACGGAGAGGATATTCGCATCAAACCAATTTTGTATCAGCTGAAATTCGCGCGTTTTCGTAGGTTTCCTTCAATTCTTCCTAAGAGTTGGCGCTAAAGATTACTTTGGTATCATGTGCAGAATTCAACATTTTCCTCTTTATAGACATACTAAGCAGATTGTTGAGATACAGGTTGACTAAAATCGGCCCAAGCAGGGTGCCCCGAGGGACACCGTGTTCTATTATTCCTGCATCAGTCCTGGTTTCATCAATGTGAACGTGTTGTGTTCTATTTGTGAGATATATGTTCTTATAAGCTGTAGTGATCTTCCTCTAAAGCCAACTTGTTCTAGTTTTTTCAATAATCTACTATGGTTAACCGTTTCGAAGTCTCCATCTAGGTCGACAAAAATACCCAAAATTTTTGTATATAATTTTTGTAACTTTTGCTATAGCATTTCGAGTAGACTTGCTTGATTGAAAACCAAATTTTATATCCGATATATATTTTTTTTCTTCAAGAAGCTTTCAGTTCTGTTTCTTATAATTCTTTCAATGACTTTGGTGACACAAGATATGAGGGTGATTGGCCTATAATCAATTATCGTTTATTAATGTCCATTTTTGTAAAGTGGTTTAATTACACCAATTTTCAGTTGTTGTGAAAACTGGCCACTTTCAAAAATTTTATTAATAAGATAACTCAGAGGTTCAGCTAAGTTATCACAGTTTTCCTTTAGTAATTTTGACGTTATATTGCCGTATCCTGGCGATTTGCCTGATTTGAAGGATTTTATAATTGTTTTCACTTCTGAGGGATTCGTTGGAAAGAGGAAGAATGTTTCATCAAGTATATATGTATTTGGTGTGATTAACTGGATGAGATATGTTTGCCACGAAATTTTTCTGTACATTCAAGTAGTTTTTATTGAAAGCATTGGAAATTTTTGTTTTATCTGTTATTCTTTATAGAATGGTGATATTTATTTTCATTACTTATTTTTTACGGCTTCCCACAGGCCTTCCGAAGATTCCTTATTCCTTTGTATCTCTTTATCGAAATGTTGCAATTTTTCATCTTTTATTAGCAGATTCAGCTTGTTCCTACATTTTTATTATTGATGCCCCTTTTTACCTATTTATAGCACGCCTCAGCGTGTTTAAATCGAACTTTCAAAAACGCGTGTTACCATGGTAACATCAACAACTCGGAAAAACGTGAAGTCAACATGACAACTTTTGATTATTGATCTGACAGCAGTAACTTGTAACGTCAAATAAACAACTCGTTCATTTATATTTGTTACCTTTTGCTTTTTCATCCACTTGATGAACTCGCCATTTTCTTTTTTATGCGCATCATTAGAATATTGACATATTATCCGCGATTCTGCTTTACCATCCAAAGAATAGATATAAGAATTGATTTTTAGGCACTACATTGACAACAGTTAATCTTTGATGACAAATTGCAAATTTAACTGTGACATGACATGACAACGAACGGTAACCGATATCACATCACGAATTCAACCATTTTACATTATTAGTAAATATTAACGTTTGTGTAGAAATAATACCAGTATTTATGATTTAAGATTGCATCAATAAAAAAAAAATAGCGCAAAGTATTCGTGGATAACTGGCTTTTCAAAAACTTGCTCTATTTCGAGCAGTCCTGATGCGCCGTCGTGCTCGAAAAATCACGCGTGTTTGAAAGATGTTTTTATACACTTATACCTTAATATACTATTTTATAGATTTTTTGAATATCTTCATTATATGGATCAAATTTAGCTTGTTTACATACTTGTTTCTTTCTGTTCATCGAGATAGTGATTGCTTTTGTTATCCAATCTTTTCTTGTTTACTAGTTTCGTGTGCTTACTTGCAGTGGATTTTATTATTTCACATCAAATACTCACTACATAAATTTGGATATTGAATAATCCGAAATGAAATAAATATAAACCATGAGTAAATTAAATCACAACAGGTTATTTTCTCACCCCAAAGACGTATGAAAATTTGAGAATATGAGACAATAAATGGAAAAAGTGATTGAATCATCACACATAATTCTGCTTTCATATTCAATTAATCAATACATCACGTACTACTTTTCAAGCATTTCCGTTTCTGCATGAATTAGGAAAATACAGTTATATTACAAATCTGTCACGTTGAGCACCCTCAGCGGGGCGTCTCTGTTTTACCACAATGCGTTCATATTAGGTCGTTAGCGTCCAACAAAAGTGATGAGTAATTAGTAGGGTTCTCAATTGCAGAGTCGATTCTGCTTTGATTTTTACAAAAGCAGCCAAAGGTATGTGGGTAATCAAATTCGTTGAGTGGTGATGGCATGATGAGGTTGAATATGAAATATCGATAGTCGAATTGCCGCCGGAATTATCTGATTTGATGGTCGGTTTTTGAAACGTCTGTCTGTCTGTTCGAATCACCTTTCTTACATAATTCAGGCACCACTTAGAAATGGAAATCACACTGAAAGAAGTGAATAACGCAATACTCGATTCATACGAATCGAGCTGTCCAGAACAAAAAATCGAAAATTGTAGGGACGCACCATGGTGGATTATTATTCTGGCAAAACCGAGATCCGAAACACTAACAGCCGTATGCATAGTCAATCGCCAGCGACTCGCCAGAGTTTCGCCGTTCGCTACACAAGGATTATAATGCACAGTCGAGCTCCAAAAGAGTGACAACTACGCGATAAGTCACATTTTGGCGAAACGCTGGCGATGTACCACTTTTTTGGAGCTCGACTGTGCATTATAGTTCTTGTGTAGCGAGCGGCGAAACTCTGGCGAGTCGCTGGAATTGACTATGCATACGGCTGTAAATCTCTTAAAATATGGCGAAGAATAGCGAAGATTGGCAATTTTACACTGAGACACAAACCACCTAGAACAAAGAACTGAGAGAGTCGAAACGAAATAGCTTCAAATAATTTAGTGCACATACTGCTGCAGCCAGGCTACACACATTCATAGGTGAAATTAGAGTCATTAACGTTATGGCACTACAGAAGCAAGATTGTAGCTTCACCGAAAGTGATGAAGAAAGAGCTCACTTCCCTGCGACGGACTTATTTCTGTAGGACACATTCCAGAATGGCATAGTAGACCTACCATAGAAGACAAAGTAGTGGCCAGAGACATTTGGAACCGTAGACGGTTGAGACGGGCCATGAACACCTTTCAACCGTTCAAATCAGCAAGAGTTGATGGAGTATGCCCTGCCCTGCTGTATCGCGGGCAAGGACAAATCCCACTATACATAGTGATAATTATCCGTAGCAGTCTAGAACTGAGATACATACCGGAGGTATGGAGAAGGGCCGTGGTCACCTTCATTCCAAAAACAGAAAAAAGTGATGTAACCCACCCCAAATCCCAACGACCAATTAGTCACACCTTCGTTCTGAAAACGGTAGAAGAAGAAGCTGATAACTATATCAGATCAGAAATACTGCACCCTTATTAGCATGCATACCAAAGAGGCAAATCCACGGAGACTGCAATGGTGCAACTGACAGATGAAATCCATGATGCACTAGATTTCTTGACATAGAAAGGGCTTTTGACAACACACTACACAGAGCTGTAAAAAAAGCACGTAAAGACAGAAAAATGGACTCCATGACAACTAAATGGATGTCACAATTGCTGTCCACCAGCATAGCAGAGACTGAAATAGGACAAGACAATAACTCCATCGGCACGAGGTTTCCCGAAAGGGGTAGTGGTCTCCCTACTTATGTGTCGCCTGATAGTCGATCGACTCCTCTACTAGATGAGAAAGTTATTGAATGGAAACCAGAAGTCAAATATCTGAGACTAATACTAGATAATAAACTCATCTGGAGTAAGTACGAAAAGGAAGTATCGAACAAAGCCTGCCGAGGATATACACGTCTATAGTAAGACCGACCATCATGTACGGGGCGCATATTCGTAAATACCCGACGCGTTAGCCGTTCGGGATATTTCGATTGCGCTCGAGCGTTTGGTTAATACCTGACGTATCATGATGATGATGCGATGATATGTCTAGTATTTATTTCCTTCAACTTTGCATGCATTAATAACTTAGGTTTAGGAGTTCAACGGTTGTGCACGTAGTTTTGATCTGAAAAGTAAATATGCCTGATTCAAGAAAAATATCATTACAAAGCAATAATGGACAAAGATGTGCAATGTATAATGACAAAATGTTTTACTTCAATAATTATACTATCAAAAAAAACAAATATTTTACTTTCTGCTATTATTGTCCATTATTCTGCTATAACTGTTATATTATTAAACCAATTTTTGAAAACGTCTTTTGGAAACAAAATATTTGGAAAATGTAAACAATTGTGGTAAAATCACCACTTTTTTTAGTGTATCTGAACCCAAATTCCTTATCAAGCCTATCAACATACACTCATTACTTATTTTACTAAACTTGGGTACAAGACATATGTACCTCTATAATTTATTGATTGAGTACCGTACTACTGGTATTAACGCCTACAATTTAATTTATCACTTCTAATATTTTATTTCCGTGAATCTACTAATAATAACATCAAAACTACAAAGGGCATTCCTATCGCAGATTTTATGTAGAGAAGCAAATAATAAATATGGTGCATTGGCATGTTGTACTCTCGTAAATAACTGACGCGTTAGTCTGACACGTCTGGTATATACAAAGCTACTTCGGGCTGATAACTCGTCAGGTATTTACGAGTATGCGTACGAGGCAGTAGAACGAAGCTAGCTTGTGAATGGGCAAATATATCGAAAATACAAAAACTAAGCCTGTGTTCGCATAACAGGTGCAATGAGAATATGTCCAAGAGCCGCTATGAAAATAATTCCAAGCATCACACCCCTCCATATAGTAGTATAAAGTATATCGATAAGGACAACAATCAACATACAGAATGACCAGAGGGAAAACCACCAAACACAAGATTCGAATCTTTCCTGGAATTTAGGAAACCTGGGATATGCTCCAAGATGAGATGACAAAAAAATAGCTTCGCGAAAGGATTCTACACAAAATAAAAGAAGCAAAAGTGAATAGGACGAAAACACCAACTCGAGACTCAAGCAAAGTGTTATCAAGGGCGGGTTGTACAAAACAAGTCCACCAACAGTTCAAGTAAACTCGCTTCAGTTGCTGTGGCTTGGCCAATGAAATGTCTAGGTCCTTAACAAATGGACTTAGTTTAGTTGAACTGTTGGTGAACTTGTATTGCTCAAAACCCCGCCAAAGTGGTACAACAGTAAGAACTAGTGTAAGAGTATATGGGCAAGGAACCAAATTTTCCCAAAGTTTAGACAAATCTCCCAGCATTTTCAGAGCGGAAATTTACGCAATTGGAAAATGCGTCCAGTTCAATAGAGAAAGAAATTTTGCAGACAAGAGATTATCATCATGTTAGATAACCAAGCAGCCATTGATGACCTGAACTCCCATGTTATCAACTCACATTTGGTGTGGAAGTGCCATGAGAAACTACATGAACTAGGTTAGAACAATAATGTTACCCTTCTACGGGGTCCAGGGCAGACGGGTGATGAAATAGTAGACGTACTGGCAAAAAAGAGGCTGGAACACCATTTCTGGGTCCTGAACCCTCCTGCGGATAGCCATCAGAGCCCTCTTGAAACATCCTATGAGAAGTTCCCAACCTTCTTGACAATCGTCCTGACATCCAAAATTTCCTCTTCAATTCGTTGATTATGGTTTCAGTTCCTTGGGCAAATTGTGAAATTTTAGGCTAAAGTAAAACAATTTTTTTCTGATTTCCACAGCATACCCAGTGCTTTTTCTTTACTTGCTCGTCTATCTACCTGCTAGTTGATTTGATTAGCTACTAGGTTTTCTGGAAGTTGTTTCAAAACTGTAGAAGAATTCGAGATGAAATTCCTCATTCCAGAACCTCCTATACTATGCACATATATAGCGTTATTAATGAGTTTCACAGCTTCTCCTTTATTTTCAGTCCCATCCAAGTAATCGTCTACATAGTGGTGATGAATAATTGCTTCAGCCACTCCTTCGTAATTCTGTTTGTGTTGATTTGCATTGTTATTTTTCACAAACTGCGCCAGGAACGGGAAAGGAAGAGTACCAAAAAGCATAGCAGTCATCCTATAGAGATCTGGAAATTAACTGAAGTCGAGAATATGCCATAAAAAAATTTTTGATAAATTATCTCCATCTGATATTTGAATTCTATTGAACATCTCCTGAATTTCACCACCAAAACCTATTTTGTGTAGTCGAAATCTCAAAAGAATACCAAAAAGAGACGTCAGCCAGTCAGCTCCAGGCGAAAGACAACCATTAAATGTTAAACCGTTAATATTTGCGGCAGCATCAAACACAACACGAGTTTTCGCTGATTTATTTGGGTTTATAACTGCAAACTGAGGTAAAAACCTTACATTTTTTGCATTTTTGAGTTGTTTTAGTTGAAAATTCACCAAGAAAGTAAACTAAACGAAAGTATTCGACTTTTATTTGAAGGAGTTCAAAAATATATTTCTAACATTCATATGACATACAATACATAGATACCAAAAAAGAATTACGGAGACATACTTGATGTTAAAAAAAATGATTATAAAACATGGTGATTCAAGTTATATCTTCAACACTCCCCCTTAAACTGCAATCACCATCTAAAACACCAAGAAGTCTTCTCAATTTCTGGAAACGAACTTTTGTCAAGGCTTTCGTAAATATATCCGCTATCTGCAGTTCACCTGGTATATTCTCTACAAGAAACACTCCTTCGGATACCTTTTCTCAAATGAAATTGTAACGCACATCAATGTGTTTCGTGCGTTTATGGAATTCGGGATTTTTGATTAACTTGACAGCACTGTCATTGTCAATTTTCAGAATAGGAATCGGAATTTCTGTGCTGATAATTTCACCCGAAAGCCTTTGCAACCAAATCAGTTCTTTTGCAACTTCACTTCCTGCAATATATTCAGCTTCCGTGGTTGACAAGGAAACTGATCGTTGTTTCTGACTCAACCACGTAACTGCACCATTCGCAATTTTACAGAGAACACCAGAAGTAGAGTTTCGAGTTTTCAAATCACCCGCAAAATCAGCGTCACTGAATGCTTCCAAAATAGTACTTTTCGCCTGGTACAAAATGCCATAGTTCATTGTACCTTTCAAGTATTTGAAAATCCGTTTCACTTGCTGCCCGTGATTTATACTTGGATTTGACAGAGCCTGAGAAATTGAATTGACTGCGTATGCTATATCAGGTCTTGTTAAAACTGCCAAGTACATCAAATTTCCTACAGCTGACCTGAACGGCACATTCTCTTCTATATTCCTACTTTCTGCAACTTCATAACTACTCTCCACTGGCGTAGATACAGAAAATGATTCATCCATACGAAATTTCCGAAGTATTCGTTTAATATATGACTGTTGGTGAATAAAGATACTGTCACACCTTCGAACAATTTCCATGCCCAAGTAAATATTGCCTGGTTCGACAGTTATCTTGAATTCTCTCTTCAGCATCACCAACAACTCTTCAACAGCTTCTTTGTTGCAACCAGCTATCAACCCATCGTCAACATATAGGAGCAACAATATTTTCTGAGGAGACTTTTTCACGTAGAGACAGGGGTCTGCCGAACTTTGTTGCAAACCAAAACCTTTTAGAATGGCAGAGAATCTAGAATTCCAACATCTGGGTGCTTGCTTCGGTCCATAAAGACTCTTTACCAACTTGCAAACACGGCCAGAATCGTCTTCATTACCTTGAGACTGCTTCATGAATATATTCTCTTCCAAAATTCCGTGCAAAAATGCAGTTTTGATATCAAATTGCGACAGATATAAATTTTCGATCACTGTCACCGACATGACAATTCGTATTGTGTCAAAACGCACAACTGGTGAAAAAGTTTCGAAGTAATCAACTCCTTCTTTCTGGGAATATCCTTTCACTACTAAACGGGCTTTATACTTCGAAATGGATCCATCAACATTCTCTTTTATTCGGAAGATCCATTGATTTGAAATTGGTTTTCTATGAGGAGGCAATTCAACTAGTTTCCATGTTTCATTTTCTAACAGCGATTGCATCTCATCATTCATCGCAGCTCTCCACATATGGGAATCTTTTGAAGATAAAGCTTCTTCGAAAGTTTCAGGAATTGAATGGGACTCTGCAATCATCGCATAAGCATCACCGTATCTACCAGGTATTGTCAGTTTGCTTCTATCTCTCAGTCTTTCACAAATACCTGAGTTGGATGATCGACATATTTTAGTATTTGTACATGCTTGCTGCTCATTGTCGGTTACTGTCTCACCCATTTGTCCATGCAATATTTCTGTACAAATGCTTTCGTCTTCATCAGGAACACCTTTATCTACATAGGTCACATGGTAAGTTTTTCTCACAGTTTCTTCGTTCATGAAGATAACATCTCGACTAAGAACGACATCCTTTTTCTCAGGAATCCATATACGAAAACCATATTTGTTTCCGCAATATCCTACAAGATATCGTTTGTCACTCTTTCTGTCCCATTTTCTCCTTTTCTGCTTGGGAATGTGAACAATGCACTCAGTTCCAAAAATCCTCAAATGGTCAACAACTACAGCTCCTCCTGACCATAGCTCCAAAGGGGATTTACCTTCTTCCGATGTGGGACCAGTACGGTTCAGAACATAGACCGCTGCATTAACTGCTTCTGCCCACAACTCTTCAGGAAAATTATTTACATGTAACATTGTCCGTGCAGATTCAACTAATGTGCGATTTTCTCGTTCTGCTCCTCCATTTTGCTCAGGTTTATATGGCATTGTTACTCTGTGATATATTCCTGCTCTTTCAAGAACATTCTGAACCTCAGCATCAACAAATTCAGAACCTCCGTCTGTTAACAGCTCTTTGATTGAATGACCCAGACTTTTGGCTTCGGCTAAGAAAATCTCCAGCTTCATTTTCACTTCCGATTTTCGCTTGAGGAATTACAGTATTCTGTATTTGGAGAACTCATCTTTTAGTAGCAAGAAGTATCTGGCCCCCTTAAGGAGTTCACTGGCATTTGTCCACAGACATCGGCACACACCAAGTCACCTGGATTCTTTGTGACTTTCGGTCGTTGTCCAAATTTCAATCGGGTTTGCTTTCCATACATACAAGCGTCGCAGAATTCTTCATGTATGCCTAGGGCTTCAAGAAACTTCTGGACATGTTTCTTGTTTTGATGCCCCAGTCGTTCATGCCACAATTGAAGAGAATTATCAACAACTACATTCACTTCAGCTGATAATTCGGGAACTAGGACTCTTATATGCATACGATAGAACCCATTATGCCTATCAGCGAAAGCTACTGGTTTTCCATTCTTTTTCAGAATCATAGAGCATCGATTGAGACTCGAGCTCATTCCTTTATCCATTGCTGACGAGATTGAAAATAAATTCCTGGCAACTTCTGGAACATACCAAACATCTTGAAGATGGTTTTCAACCCATTCACCATCGATCAACATCTCAACATTGATGATTCCCTTTCCCACGGCAAGCATTTGTTGTCCGTTACCAACTAGAACTGTTTGTTGGGTGGGAAATTCTTCAAGACAGGAAAACCAGTTCTGATGCATGGTCTTATGCAATCAGCAATCCATATCTCACGTTTATCAGGATATCCAAATTGTTGTGAAACACCAACGAAAGCACTTCCTTTAGGAGATTCGGTGGTCTTCCTATGGTTATCTTGAGTACTTTGGCAGTGTCTTTTGAGGTGACCTTTCTGACCGCATCCATAACAGGTAACTTCTCTTCTATTTTTGGTAAATTTCTGATTTGGATCATACTTGATAGATTTGCTTTTATGTTTAGCGATAAAAGCAGTTTTATCAGTGCTATTATTACTCGTCCGATCTTGAAGGCGCAGCTCAACTGTGCATAGCATTTCACGCAACAATTTTATAGTGCGTTGATTCTTTGGAACAGACTCCCATGCATTCATGAATTCGAAATAATCTGGAGGCATCGTATTCAGAATCCTATTTATAAACAAAGATTCGGGAAGCTTAACTTTATCCTCCTTCCATGTTTCGTCTTGTAGTTCAACCCAGAGTTTCTCCAACTTGCCCATATGCTTTGCTACACTATCCAGTTGGTCTTTTTCCCTTATACCAAAGAACTGATTGAATAATCTATCTTGTCGCTGCTCTGTTCTTTGCTCGTATACGCTGTGAAGTTTCTGCCACATATCGTTCGAAGTTGAGCACATATTAACAAGTTGTCTGACTTGGGAACTCAGACTGGAAACGATTATATTTTGTGCTGTGTACTCCATCTTGTTGATATTGGATCGCTTCTTCTGGAAATCTTCGACTACCCTTGGTTCAGCTCCATCTCCAGGTGCTATTGGATACTTTAGCGTTCCTTCTACTGCCTCCATGACGCCGCATGCTTGTAATTGGATTTTCACTTGAAACTTCCAATCAACCCAATTTTCTTCGCCTTCTAAATTGTCAATGGCAACCTTAGAAATCTCCATCTCCTTCTACTGAATATCTCGAAAAACTTATTACGAACACTTTCTAATTCAGCGTGAGACTGGGCCCATAACCAGTTGAAAATTCACCAAGAAAGTATACTAAACGAGAGTATTCGACTTTTATTTGAAGGAGTTCAAAAATATATTTCTAACATTCATATGACATACAATACATAGATACCAAAAAAAATATAACGGAGACATACTTGATGTTAAAAAATTATTATAAAACATGGTGATTCAAGTTATATCTTCAACAGTTTTGCGGTTACTGGGACGGCATATTTTTTCTACAACAGCTTTTGAATTTCATCTCTATATGATGTCGCAAGTTTTTCATTTCTAGACAAACATTCATCGAAACTTTTCAGCCTCTGGTTCGCTAATGGAAATGAGTCAGGCAACACAAAGTCATTTTCTTTCCACGGCAATCTTACTTGATATTAATCCCCATATCGCTGAATTAAATTTGGACTGTTGGATGTAACGAAACATTTTATCAAGCTAACTGATCCACGGTTCTGACATTCTTCAACTCATGAAATACTGTTGCTTTTTCTCCTGCGATCTCCGCTTGAACAATCTGAGAATTATTTTCATATCAAAAAATTCACAACACAATGGTGATATTGGACCATTCAAACCCAACTGTTTTGCTACGTTAGAATCAAGCAGTGTAGTTATACTTCATCCAAAAGAGCCATAATTTTCATGACACCATTTGGACCATTAAGTTGGACGGGTAATATTTTCAACATAGTATTGTTGTTTGTATGTGTTACGTGAGTTGTAACTTCAGGTGCTCTCGGATATTTGGCATGTTTGTGTAGTAAACTGATGTGGAAAAGATCGCAATTATTAACTCTACATACTTTCTTTTTCTTGCATTTTCAGTGATGCTGACGTAAACAACAATTAATAGCAAATATTAAATTTTTGTTCAATTTTCCAACGTTCCTTCACTTGCGCCTTCTGGAAATGACCACAATTTTCAGAAGGATGTTGATTCTGGTTACAAATTCTGCATCTTCTACTGGTGGTACCTGTCGTCCTATTCATTTTTCTATCCTCCACATGACTTATAGTTTGGGTTTCATTTGAATTGACAAAATTGACATTGATTGCATTGGAGACAAAAGTGATTCTGGAAACAACTTCAGACATTTGTTGTATCCACTACGAAAAATCTCTTAATGTTTTTTTCTACAAGGAATATTCTTTCTAATCAAATAACTTCCCCATTGAGTTAGTAAATGAGGAAGTGATTTAGAAACAAAACTTGCCAATAAGTAGTTGTCTTCGGTCGCAAATCTGTTCAATCTCCCCTTCTACAACCACTGCTAATGAAACATTATAAATTATCAACAACAGTCATTTCACAGGCTTCTGATAATAACTCTTTTATTATAATTTTGGAAAGACCATACTTTTGCACAGAATATCTACAATTTTATCGGGGATGTGAGAGTTTCATTCGACAGCTTGTACTGAGAATGAAAAATAGGCCATTTCAAATACGATGAGTCATCGAACGCCATGAACTGGTTTTCTATTGTTTGACGTGAAAGCATATTGTTGATTGATCTTGTTAGTCATTCAATCTCATTTTTTTTTGTATCGATACGGCTTCATTATGCGCACCATTGTGTTCATTTACTTTATTTGTCTACTCTCGAACATAAGATGAACGAGATTGTATTGATTTTCTACTCCTAACCTCCTCTCCAGATGTCTATTTTGCCAAACTCGACTCAACTTCTTCTAGAAATTCTTGGTATTTGGAAATTGAATTTTCTTTACTTTGCAAACATGCTTCACCCATCTAGATCAGCTTCTGTTTTCTGATGAGTTCTCTCTGTTTCGCTTCATGTTTGTGTAGTAAACTGGTATGGAAACGATCGCAATAATCAACTCCACATACTTTCTTTTCCTTGCATTTTCCGTGATGCTGACGTTAACAACAATGGCAAACATTACATTTTTGTTCAATTTCTGAAAGGTGTTGGTCTGGTTACAAATTTTGCATCGTTCGCTAGCGGTACCTGTCGTACTATTCACTTTTCTATTCTCCATATGATTCACATTTTGGATTTCACTTGAATTGAGAAAATTCACATTGAAGACAAAAGTGATTCTGGAAACAACTTCAGACATTTGTTGTATCTACTCCAAAAAATCTCTCAATGTTTCTTTTCTACACGGAATTTTCCTCTCAATCAAGTCACTTTCCCAATGAGGAGGTAATTTTGAAACGAAACTTGCCAATAGTTGTCTTCGGTTGCAAATCTATTCAATCTCCCCTTCTACAACCGCTGCTACATTTCGTATAGTATTGCTGAAGTTCATAAAATATTCTGAATTATCAACAACATGCATTTTACAGGCTACTGATGATAACTCTTCCATAATGATTTCGGGACGACCATACTTCTTTTGCAGAATATCTAAAATTTCATAGGGGTTCTGGGAGTTTCATTGGACAGCTTGTACTGAGAATAAAAATGAGTTATTTCAAGTACGACGAGCCATCAAACGTCATCATTCAGTTCATAGAAGGTGTTGGAATAAGATTGGAATGAAGAAAATTCCAAAAGTTCGCTGTTAAAAAAGTTAGGGTAAATTAAAATGAATAATGATAGCGTACGCAGCGCCATCTGAGTGCCACATTAAAATTAATACAAAATTTTGGTTCTCCTTTTCAAAGAAACCGCTTCTACCGAATTTTGTACCAGAGCTTCATTTTGCAAATGTTATTCAAAATAATTGAAAATAAAATTTCAACTCTTTGTCTCCGAAACGAAACATCGGCGGACATATGTTCATGTGAACTCTTCATCTTGAAATTAGTAAAATATTTACCCTTTCAAGTTTAAACAAGTACTTAATGAAAACCATGTATACCTAATTTTTTTCAGAAAAGCTCCATAACTCAATTTTTATATCACTCTTACAATTTTCTGCTGTGAAATCACTGCACCATCTGTGAAACCCTTCCATACTATATTGCCTCTCATTTCAGAACCTGAATAAGTAATCAAACGAACAATACTATGTTATGATACAAGTTTTATAAAACATCATTTTGTCGCAAGCTTTATTTGGAGTACGACGCGACGAGCAAAGTGACGAGTGCTCCAAGAGAGTAAGTGCCACAATGTGTCCTATGGAACGTGTTTTATATAATGTATTTCTATTTGGCATTTGTTTGTAGATTTTCATTGAAAAAAATTGGATTGGATGAAATAAATGATATCAGAAATATCGGGCTGGTAACATTGATAAAATATTTAAAATTTGATGGATGCTGTCATTTGTTCACATAAATTATTTAAATTTTGAATGAAAATATCAGTAAATTAACTTTTTTCAAATGACTGATGAAAAAAACTCAAGTTGCACACCTCCTGAATTGAGATTAATTGCTCAAACGGGTGTGAATAATTTGTTGTCCAAAAAATCTCGTTCACTTTACGAAGAGGAATTGTACAATTCCGAAGTATACGATGCCTCACCACACTCTCACTGTAGTCTGAATAACTTTTCAAACAATCAGACCACTGTGCATAATTTTGTAAACCCAGTCCAAACCACACCAGCTAATTTAATTATAAAGGCCCGAGAAACCAGTCATGTAACAATAATTATGTCCAAGCAAAAAATAACACCACAACATTCAGACGTAATTCTTCTTCTTTGTTTAATATCTGAAAAGACCATCCCTCTTGTCTGACGTTCAACTCACAGTTAATGTTACCATTGTTACCAATCGCGAAAAAATTTAAGATGCGTATCGAAATAGAAGCCATTTCGATACACATTTGGGTTTCATAATGTTTTGCGTGTGCTGCTGAAGGACCACCCTTGCGGGAACGAGTTGAATAATACGTCTTCGTGAATTGAAAATCTTATATTTTGCAAACGAAAATATTAATAGCGAGAAGTTATGAAAAATTTAAAAATAATGAAATTATTACTCTACATAGGCCGCCCACCTTGAAATATTCGATTTCAATAACAACATGTTATCAAAAAAAACACATTGCTAAATGTTTTCAAAAATGCACATTAAATGTCAGTAATGTTGATCTAAACATGATGTTCTATTGAAAGGAAACAAATTTTACTAACTGAACGTTTGAAAATGTTTCCATTCGACACTTATTCGACACTTTTACGGACACCACGCGTATCACTTTGTCTGTCCCTGGATGGATTTCAACTATGCGGGTCATCGGCCATCGTAGTGGCGGAACGTTATCTTCCTTCAAAATAACTAAGTCCCCTACCTTGGGATTAGCTGAGGTGGTTTGCCATTTACTTCTCTGCTGGAATAAATGTTGCATTCGCTGATATCTGGATGATGGATGGATGGATGATGCAATCCTGGATGTCCCTCTGAGGTGCTGCAGTTGGCGTATCTCCGATTAAAAAGTGAGCATCTGTGAGAGGTAAGTTGTCGTTAGGGTCAGATGATAGAGGTGAGAGGGGTCTGGAGTTGACGCAAGATTCGATCTGCGTCAACACCGTGTACACTTCTTCGTATGTAAGTGAAGCAAGCCCTAAAATTCGTCGAAGATGAAATTTCGTAGATTTTACGTCTGCCTCCCAAATACCTCCCATGTGTGGCAATTTCGCGGGAATAAACTTTTACCATCAATTGGCCAAAAGTTCAATCTTATCAAAGAAAGTAAATTTTGAATACCTGCGTGTAAATGTTTTGAATGTTCATATTCTTTGATTAATTTTGTGAGTTTGTATTATTTTGGCAAAATGATAGGATGTTTTTGAGAATAGCTTACGTGTGAATGTTTTAATCTTCCTCCAACCCTGATTGAACCGTGGTCTTTCAAAAATGGATGAAGACTAATGAGTCTGCTATTAACAGGTACTGGTTGAGATAAATTAAGTAGACGAAATTCTTGTGAAAATTTCACACCTCACTTTTAGAGAGAACCAAAACATTCGTTCTTATTTAGATGCCATGGCAACCCAAAAAATTTCCGGAAATTTTTATCCTCCTGGGTACCCTGGCCGACATTAATAAGTGGAAATTTTTCTGTCAAATATTTGACAGGTGATAGTTTATATTTTGCTTTGATGTACAAATGGAATTTTATTTTTCATTTGAAATGAGATAATATTTCATATTTATGTATTTATTAAATATTTCGAATGTGTCTGAATATTTTCTTCACGATAATCGCAGAATTTGCAAATTCTGAAATCAAATTTCAGAAACACTTCAATACACCAGTTGTCTACATGTAAATCAAAGGCCCCGTGGCGAGTCGGTAAAGTGTCCGCCTCGTGGTTGTGTGGTCACTAGTTCAATTCCCAGCAAGAGAACATTTTACTTTTTTTTTTATTAATTTAAAAAAATCAAATTGAAATTTTGTTAAGTGTGTTTTACATATCAATATTTTCATGCATCTTTTTTGTACTATGCATATAAATAGTTCAGGTGAACCATAGTTAGTTATTTCTTATGAATTGTTGGATATATTTTGGTGTAAAATTTTCTTACTGAATCCCCCGCGTGCTTGAATTAATTGCAGGAAATTTATCTCGTACATGAATTTTTTAAGAAAATTACCCTCGTCGCTGCGCGACTCGGGTAATTTTCAAAACATTCATGTACTCGAAAAATTTCCGGCAATAATTCAAGCACTTGGGAGATTACAAGTGAAAATTCTACCATTTGCGAAATTTTAATTAACAGTTTTAGAGAATAATCGAATTCTTCCACTGTTAAAGTGGAACCGTGTTTGATTTTATGTAAACCGATAGTTTTGAATCGAATGCAGTAAGCTACTACTCGCTGTAGCTTTCTTAATGATGAACATCTTTCAAATATATCAAAATTGAAACATGTATTCGTAGTTAATTTGATGGTGGATTGTTTGATTTCAGGAATATTTTCCATTGTTTCTACATCATCTACGTTATGCGGATGATAATCCCTACTTTCGAGTAGGAATGCAGGACCGTGCCACCAAATTCTCAAACTTTTCTAATTCGTTAGGATTTATACCTCTGAAAATAGTATCTGTCGGGATATCTTCAGATCGTACTTGCTTTCATTCGTTTATAGCTGTAGTTCAGTGATTTTTGTTATTCGATTAGCAACGAATGTTTTTAATTTTCCGGGGTCGATTTTTAACCATGCTAAGACTATTGTTGAGTCGTAATAATATGTTGTACATGATATTTTGATATCTAGCATTTGTTTAACGATATGCATTAATTCTGACATCAATGTTGCAGCTAAAAGCTCTAATCTTGGTAAGCTATGTTTACCTTGAGGTATACAACCTTTGATTTCGGACATAAGAGTCGAGATATTGCTTCACCCTGTACGTTTTTTGAAAAAAGATATATACAAGAACCGTATGCTTTTTCTGAGCTGTCTCTAAATTCGTGTAATTCCATTGTTATGGGTTTTTCACATAGAACGTGTCTGGTAATATTGATATCATTAATAGAATGAATCTGTTCCAAGAAAGTTGTCCATTGATTTATCATGTCCGGTGGTAAATTTTCATCCCAAGAAATGTTTCTTTGTCACAATGGACGCATAAACAACTTTGCTTGTATTGATGCTGGGCCTGTCAAACCTAGCGGATCGAAAATTCTTGATATCGCGGCTTGAACTGAACGTTTTGTCATGACATGATTTTCGAAATTAATATTTACCACATAACTTAGTGTATCTTTTTTAGGATCCCACGATATTCCTAAAGTTTTTAACTCTTTACTATGGTGAAGTTCTATTAATTTATCATCGTTTTGTTTATCGCCTGATATCGCCTGAAATGATTTGTTCATTCGAACACCACTTTCTTAGGGGAAAGTTGGCGCTGTTTAAAATTTGAGTTATTATATTGAAAACTTCTAAAGCTTCTTCTATCGTGTCAACGCTTGTTAGAAAATCATCCATATAAAATGAATGGCGTATGATTTGGCAAGTACGCGGATATTTTTGTTCAAATTCAAATGAAAATTTTTGAAAAACTTTTGTCGCGAGATTACTTGCAGATGCCGTTCCATACGTTACCGTGTTGAGACTGTAAAGTTCAATTGGTTTGGACTAATTGTATCGCCAAATGATTTGCTGATATTTTCTATCTTCGGGATATACCAATACTTGCCTGAACATCATTTTGACCTCTGCGCTTAATACATATCGATGAAGTCTGAGACGAGCTACGATTGCGAAAAAATCATCTTGAATATTAGGACCCACTAGTAATAAATCATCTATTGATATGCCTTTATTTGATTTTGCTGAGCCGTCAAAAACTACTCTGCAGCGAGTCGTGGTGCTACTGTTTTTAATTACTGCATGATGCGGTAATACATACGAGGGTTGATCTAAAGTACCATCAAAATTTTTGATGAATGTCATATGTCCCATTGATTCGTATTGTTTCATAAATTCCGAGTAATCCCTTTTTAAATGTTCATCGCGATTGAATCTATTTTAAAGAAAATTGAAACGTTTTATTGCACTTGTTGCTGAATTGCCTAAATCGGAAATTAGTTTTGATAAAGGTAATCTTTCTAAAAATCTACCGTTAGCGGTTCGAGTTGTTGTTTTGTCGAAGTATTCATCTTCTTCTTCCTCTTTCGTGAAAATTGATTTATGTGGTATTTCTTCCGTTTTCCAAAATTTTGTTAATGTATCATCGAGCATTTCATTAGATATGTTACGTGTGAAATTGCAAAATAACCTTTGATTTGAATATTTTTGAAAGTTTACAGATCCCGAGACTATCCACCCAAAAGTAGTTTCTTGCAAATTTGGCATGTTTTTACCAAGTTTTCGTTGATTCGTTGAAGAATGTCGATTTTTTGTGGTTTGTTAAATTCTGGATCTGCTAAAGTGATACCTGTTGGAGGTTTTAATGTACTTATTTTGAATTCTGTGAATGGAATTTTTTCGGTTATTGTTGGCAGTACCAAGAATGTTGAGTGACGATGACCGAGATTAAATAGTTGCATTTGTTTTATGCGTTATCGTGATAGCTTTTTGATTGATACCTGCAATTGGTATTTGAGCATTTTTGCATGTTAGTTCAACCTTTTACAAAGTTCGTGTGTGATCAAGTTGCTTTGACTGCCTGAGTCTAACATAGATTTACAAACGTGAGCATTTCCGACGGTGTCATAAATTAATATTTGAGCGGTGGACAACAAAACTAACTGACTGTCATGAGTGTCTGAGTAGCTAGTGCTTTGTAATATTTTCGAATCTAAAAGGTTGACGTGATTTTCCGAGATTGATTGTGGCAACGAATGTGCTTGTATGGGAAATTGCGCATTGGTGTTTGTGACGTGAACATCTGTTAGTACGGGAGCAATTGTTTCAGAATTTGTTACGAAACTAGTCGTTAGTTCGAGAGCATTCGTGTTTGATGTGTTTTCAATTTTTTGCGACTCATTATTCGACTGACGATTAATCTGATCATTTGAATAGGGTGATTGATAATTAATGTTGTGAAGAAGAGTTTTGTGGTTTCGATAACAACGCTTGCATTTGCTAGATTCACATGTCCATTTCGTGTGGCCGGGTCTGAGACAATTACTATTTTTCTTCAGTTGTTAATTTAATGAAATCTGCGCAAATGTAAATTAAATGGCGTGCTTTACAGTAGTGACAAGATATTTCATTACCTAGATCAGTTACTACAAATGATTGTTCATGGAATTTCTGATTGAAACTAGTTAAATGCGAGTGTGACCTATGACTTTGATCGTTCGAGTATTTTTGAAAATTGTAAGCGAGTTTTTTGTTATTATTCGAGAGAGTTTCCAACGTGAAATATTTTTTATTCAAGAAATTGTTGAGCTTGTCATAAGTGAAAAGTTTATTATTTTCTAGTGAATTTTCCCATTCGCGATTCGTGATGATGTCTAATTTCGATGTAATAAGATGTATCAAGAGAACATCCCATTTGTCCGTTGGTAATTTCAAGTTTTTCAGAGCATCTAGATGATGTTGAACTTGATCTGTTAGCTGTCTGGGCGAATTTGCTGTATCTTTCTTGACTACTGGTAGATCAAATATTGCCCTTACATGAGTATTCACAATTCTACATTTGTTTTCATTTCTTTCAACAAGACTTTCCCATGCTACTGTATAATTATTGTCTGAGATTTCTAATGAGTGAATTAACCATGAAGCGTCGTGTTTTAAACAAGAATTGAGATAATAAAATTTTTGTATGTTTGTCAAACTCGTGTTTTCGTTTATCAGTTGAGAAAATTAATCATGAAATGTTGTCCACTCATCATAGTTTCCTGACAACATTGGAAGATTTAGTGTTGGCAACTTGAAGTTTGCTAAAGGATTCGAGTTTGCTACAGTTGAATTGCTTGTATTGTGTGCATTGATTTGTGTATTGACCAACTTTTGAGATTCATAATATTTTACTAAAATGCCTTAAGCCTTAGAAATCGTTCGATAAAATTTCTAATCGCGATTGTACTTCATCATATTTTTCAAATACTGATTCGTTTTTTTTAATCGTACTTCTAATTCGATTATGTCATTCGGAGAACTTAAAAATATTTGAAATCTTGTTAACTGACCTTTTAACTTACCACGTGTCTGTCTCAATTCCCTAATTTCATTCTCATATACTTCCATCGTGATGCGTTTTTCAGAAAAATAGGTAAACAAAGAAATATACAAATGTCAAAACAGATCGAAAAATACCTTTGGTGATAGGTTAGGAATAGGGATAAAGAAGGAAATCTCACTTTTCTGGCGTTGCTATGTTGACCTAGATTCTTTTAATCAGTTGAATGTGCTTCGTTTGATCTCTTGATTCCTGGATCTGTCGATTCGTTCGCTTCTAGCGGGAACTCTGGATCTATTTGTAAAGTTGCTGTTGCTAGTAGTTCGGTTTTCTACTATTTTAATGATTAGCTATTTGAAATTTGTTTACGATTTGCGAGAACTTTCGACTGATGATTTTTCCGTGAAAAGGATACTTTGAACTTACAAATTAGCTTTTCTTCACCACACCTATGCTTGTAGACGACTATTCGAGACTCGATATTGACGAGAATTGTACTGCTTCACCGCGAATTCCTCTCTCACTGGCACGATTTCCGGTTCGATTGGACCATAAATGTTTTTTTTGCGTGTGTTTGGTTTTTTAATCACCAAAAACTCGGAAACGAAATGAGATATCAAAAAAATGTATATAGACAATTTTATTGCACTCGAAAAGATCAACAGAAAATTACCCAAGAATTTTTCCATATCTCGAGAAAAAATATTTGACATGAGGACTTAGAAAAAAATTTGAACAAAAATAAAAACTGAAAGATGTAAAAAAATGGTTTCGAACAATTTTATTGCCCTTGAAGTGATCAACAAAAAGTTCGTATAAATTTTTTTCATAACTTAAAAAAAAAATTTGAGATGTGGAATAATTTTCCTTTCAATTTGGTTTTTTAATCACCAAAAACTCGGAAACGAAATAAGATATCGCAAAAATGTAAATCATCAATTTTATTGTACTCAAAAAGATCTACAAAAAATTTATCAAGAAATTTTCCATATCTTGAGAAAAAATATTTGACATGGGGACTTGGAAAAAATTTTGAACAAAAATAAAAACTGAAAGATATAAAAAAATGGATTCGAACAATTTTATTGCCTTTGAAGTGATCAACAAAAACCACGACAGAGTCCGTCAGCTACTGCGGCTAACAACGTTGCCATATTAATAGCGAGAAGTTATGAAAAATATAAAAATAATTAAATTATTACTGTACACATAATGACTTCATTTTAGACTCTAAATAAAAAATAGAATATTTTGAGCTCCACCACATATGCATAAAAACACGTCTAGGATGTTACAAAATTTCAAAACTCTTTTTTACATAACATAAAAAGCGATAGTTCATTCTCGCCGCTCAATGCAATTCAATTTCTTATAAATTTGCTAGATTTTGTTTTGGAATATTGCCTCCTAATTCCGAATACCGAACACAGTGTAAAGACTTGCTCCATGTTTAAACCAGTCAACAAGTGCTTTTTGGGTCAAACTGTTTTCTTCGCCTCCGAAAAATATGAACGTGATGCCATTCGATTCGAAATAGCGTATAGAAGATTTTTGAAGAAATTCGAAATTTGCTTGCAATAATTGCAAATGTTATTAACAATTAACTGAAAAACAAAATTGGGTATTTTTTTTGCAAATAACTCAAAAAGCATTTGAATGTTTCAAATTTATAAAATGATTCAATAGGAGGAGGAAACTTACATTCCACGAACAGTTGGACCAATATTGAAAATTTTCGCGGAGGGTTGAAAATATTGCCGAAGACGGGGCTTGCGTGAGCCCCTCCCACTTTGGACCTTGGACATGAATAAATATTGTTTGAACTTATTTAATATGAAAATAAAGAATCGAAATAATCCATGCATCTATCACAGAAAATAATCGGTACCTGAATACAATGAAAAAGTACAGTGATTCAATAATCAGTTTCATCAATATTGGTCCAATGAACGGAATCGTTATGTCAATATAGCACTGGTTATTGATACTATAAATAAGGATGTTCATAATATCAACGAAAACATTCATTAATAGCATGATCAGGTACATTGAATGGGTTCGTTATTTCAACGAAACCCATTCATTAAACGAATGAAAAGTATTTATTCGATTGATGATTCCTTTTTATAATATCGATTATTATTGTTCTTTCTTGGAATGAATGCTGTATTATTGATAGAATGAACTCGTTCATTGCGACGAGGGATATTTTACACCAATTCAATAAATCGTGATCATTGAAGTGATGAATGTTCATTTGTCGATTCAATCATTGGTGTACATTGAATTAATGAATTGTGTTTATTATTTAAATAAGCAGTATTCGTTCCATCAATGCATGTTAATTAATGCAATGAAGGCTATTGGTATTGATGATACAGCGAACTTTAAAATTTAGAAGAATTATAGTAAAATATGAAAAAACATCGCATTCCTGATGGAAGGTGCATCACCTAAAACATGAAATGCATTGAGAAAATGTTCTGAATTACACTAGATAAAATATTGGCCTGTATAATTTAGTTGATTGTTTATTTTTTTTTAAATTATAGTGTGAGCTAAGCTCAAAGCAACTTTTTGTTTTGAATTTCTAATAAATTCATTCTAGATTTCAATGATGTTTTTTCTTGAACCATCAAAGTGTTCTGAACCTTTTGAGATGTATTTGACATATATTTATTTCCTTGGAGAATAATTGATGCATCTTCTAGTTTTTCTCTGGTAGGTACATGTTTGCTCTTATGAAAAGTTGTTCAGTGCATTTAATACTGTAGTTGATAACGATGGAAGAGTAAATAATGAGCCTAGAAT
This sequence comes from Chrysolina oricalcia, assembly GCA_944452925.2. Classification (NCBI taxonomy): domain Eukaryota; kingdom Metazoa; phylum Arthropoda; class Insecta; order Coleoptera; family Chrysomelidae; genus Chrysolina; species Chrysolina oricalcia. Next base: position 35,591,018 of record OX101812.2, read on the forward strand.
TATCAATACTGTTATTTATTTCTGGAAACAACAAATCCAGCGTATCCACATATGTAGTGAAAAATAAATGAAATTCATGAGAACATTAATTTATATCTAAACTAGAAAGTACAACACATTAGAAAAAAGTACATTCTATAAAAACTACCAACTGAATTGTATTAATCAGGAGCGAACGTTTCAAAATTAAAATAAAACGAAAAGATGAACAAAATACAAAATTCAAATACAAAAATGTTATGATCCAAATCCATTCTTTCGATTATTCAAAGATATCATTCAGTCATCCAATGCTAGCTGAAATGTAGGCGACCGGCACATAGGCCGCTTGGTCAACCGGTTAAGATACTATCTGAATTGCTGATGGTTGAACCTGAAACTGGTAAAAATATTTCAAGAAATGAAACCTTAATGATTCACAATTTCGGTACCTATATAATATAAACTTACTTTTACTCGTGTCTTGCTTGCTTAAACAATGCAGCCATGTTTTCAATCCTTTATTTTTCTCACTAAGAGAATTATCCATCAGTCCAGTTGCATTATAATATAAAACTTCAAAATCCATATCAATCTTCAAAAAAAAAATAAAAAATAAGTACACTGAAATCCCTACCAAATGAAATCCAGAGGGTCGTTGGTATGGAGGTCAGTTCTCAAATAAGTCTGCTTTCCTTCTTCTAAAGATTTGTTGAGGTTTATACTAGTTACAAGATTCTATCTAGCAAATATATCAAATTCTATTGGAATCAAATCAATCATCATATTCTTACCATATTTTGAAGTCTTTCCTACTGCCTTCAGTATTGTGGTCTGGATCTGAAAAAACATGTTATAGTAATCTTACCTGATTTTACTTCGCAACTGCTGATTTTTGTTCGTCGTCTCTTCTGAGCCTAATACGCTCTTCACATTAGAGCACTTATTATACAATTTTCCTCATTCACTTGTTCGATAATAATAATAAGAATCATAAATGAATGAAATAATCTTTCTTCATATTATTCCATTCTTACCACTTTTCCGTGGAAATCTTGCCAAAATATCTCGTCGATAGCTCTTTGACAAAGACATTTGAACACCCTCATCTTCAAAGTATTATGCTACAGTTTTTATCAACAATGTCCTATGTTCATTTTGAAACATTTCTAAGTTTTTATAAAATTCTAGCAGCATTACCTCTTTTGCAGTTTCTTTCCTAATATTGACCAAGGTTATATTTCATTAATTTTATAGGGGCTTGTTGATCTATATACTGTAACGTGAACTGGACGATGAATCAGCAGAAGTTGATGTGACAAAAGATAGATATGGCGAATATATTGATTGAATGGCAAAATTTTAATGATAACTATTCAACTATTCTCATTCAGTAAGAGTCTCCTAGGTAGGGTTTCCATGGCAACTGTAAGCATAACAACGTGATACAATACAATATAATAATTTTTGTACAACTGATAAAATAGAAAAGAGCTGAAGAAGCAAGTTTACTGAAAACGACTGTTGGCAGGTTTATTTATATCGTATATTTCATTTAAATTAACATCTGAAATATGACAGTGTTTTCTTTGGCACAGTAAAGTCAAAATTTCTACAGTATTCATTTGCAACGTTGAAAACTGGTTCTGTAATGGCTTCGGAATTCTCTTTATCTAGTGGAATCTGTAGGCTGAGTGTGCAGTAGTGAATCAGTTGCACTATCCGAATTTGTCAAGGACATTTTATGAATTTACAAGGGGATATCGATCGTCTACAGTTTTTTTGTTGGCTTTTGTAATAGTCAACGACAATTCTCCATTTTCATTTTTCGGATCCCCAACAGTCTCTGGTAGAAGCCGTATTGGTGATGACTACGGCGAATTATTTGAAATTTGTTCGAGCACCTTTGTATCAAATGAGTTTAGCGGAACAAAAATTTTATTCATAAGGTCCAAATGGACGGGTGAAGCGAGGACTCATAGACGGTTTAGGATCGATTATAACAAGTTTTTGTGAAAATCTACATGCAATTGATGCTGCTTACTACGACAAGACAACCAAACCAATGAACAAAACTACTAAGCAAGATGAGGTTGCACAAAGTTTTCAAATACTTATCAAGAGCAACTATTAAGTTGTTATGTACATTGCAGCCAACGTTCTGCAAGTACCCTGCAAACAGCAGATCTTTCTCCTCATGGCATTACATTTGTAAAGATTTCATTTACCAACTTGTCAGAAATTCAAGTGAGTTAGATACTGACTTTCAGTACAGTTACAAATGCTGAGTTCCAGCAAATAGATATTTGTTATTTATCTGAAACTTTTCATTTTTGTCACGACTTTGCGCTAAGCTTACAGTTGCAAACTTTCAGCACATAAAATTTTGCAAACTTACCTGCAATTTACTTACTTTTGTTGTTGGTTTACAGTATAGTTACAAAAGCTAGTAAATTAATCTTCAGACACTTGCCCAAAATTCACTCACTTCTGCCGTAGATTTGCATTACAAATATCATTTTCAGTTCCAGTACATATTATTAGAGAAAGTGAAATCCAAGCTGTAAAGCATTTCTTGTTTTAACCTAGTTTGAATTATATAAGTTTCGTGATGTTCTTCACACACTTCAGGAAACAAATATTTTCTACTCCAATACGAATTGTGAAAACAGATGACTGGAACTAATAATCTAGGATTCAAGTTAAACAACAATAGATTGATTGTTTTGACTGTTTTGATGTTATTTTTTTTTGGTAATGTACACATATTTGATCTTTTATAATTTGTCCGAGAAATAACCCATCAATTTACCTTTTGTTTTGACTTCTACTGCATACTAAACTTCATGAATTTGACGATGAGGCCTCCGATGACGTTGAGGCCATCTTCAACTCAATACTGTAACGAAGTTACTAATTTGTTAGTTCTTAGATAGGCAGAAGCAACACATTCCCATTTAGTTTTATTATTTAATCATAAATCCGTAAACTATCCTTGTGTAAATAGAACCCTCAGTATATACGCGCTTCAGTTATGTAAGTCACATCCCTGAGGCTCACTGAGCGCGCGACATCAGCTCCCTCCGCCTCGATTCAAATCTCCAACGGCTACCTGATGGAATTCACAGCGACAGAGTTCAGTCGATATGTGGGCAGCAGTCCGATCGTTACGCCGTGCAGAGCCAGTCCAGCCGCCTACGTCACAAAGTAGAAATTATTCCCAAAAGTCCCAAAATCGTTTCGCGCAAGTCTGGAAGGGGCCGATGGAAGGGATGGCTAGGTGAGCTCTAGACAAAAGTCGACTAGAGAATTCAGTTGTGTACGAGCTGCAGCCAGACAAGTCACGCGAACCCGACCCAGCCTAGCAGAGCCGAGACCGACCAAGCCGTTGTCGCCCAATTGGACTTGCAGTAAGCGTCGCCGAATCAACAGGTTGTCCGAGTAGAGGTACAAGGTGAATTATTTGGTGGAGTAAGTCCTGTCAGGCACGAGAAATATATGTTTTATTTATTTGAACTTGCCATTTCCGGAATCATCCAGTTTAACAGAACGGCTCTTATACTAATCAGATCAAGACATTACAGGGAGTTTTACCCCCGGGTGTCTCTGTTTGTTGCACCAGCTTGAGCTTGGCATTGCAGGGAGCTTTACTCCCGGATATCATCTTCAAGCTGAAAAGGCAGTTCCGCACTATTGAGTAAAAGCCATAGCCGTGTTTGTTGAGCTGGCCGTCGAGCAATAGCAGACTGGTAGTTGATTTCGTTGCATCAGCTTGAACTTGGCATTGCAGGGAGCTTTACTCCCGGGTATCATATTCAAGTTGAAAAGCAGTTCCGTCTTTCGCGTTTCCAGAACATTCGAAGTATTGCCTGCTAAGCTCACTGTGATTCCGGGTGTCTCTATTGCATCAGCTTGAGCTTGGCATCACAGGGAGCTTTACTCCCGGGTATCATATTCAAGTTGAATTCGTTGCATCAGCTTGAACTTGGCATTGCAGGGAGCTTTACTCCCGGGTATCATATTCAAGTTGAGAAGCAGTCTCTCCTTCCGCAATTCTAGAACATTCGAAATTTTGTCTGCTAAGCTCACTGATGTTCGTGCATTTTACTACCGAGTGCAAAGTATCAAGTTCTAAGCTTTTGATATCTGAATATCTCGTGCCTGAAGGTGATTTGAAAGTCCGCTTGTGTATGCTAGTGGAGCTTTAACACGAGCTTCAACCCGAGCTTTGACCTGAGTTTTAACCTGAGATTCAACCCGATATTTAACCCGAACTTTTATAGAGCTTTAACCCGGCATTAGTTGATATGAATGAGCGTCATTAATTTCAATTGTCATTTTATTTATTACATCTGAAAGCAGCAGGTACCCAGGAATCGAACCCAGCAAGGGCAATTAAAGCCTGCCTTTCTGGCCAACAGTAAATAGATCGGTACCATAGCGGCCCTGGAGTAATACATTCTTCACTGAAGCTGCCCGGAGCAAGTGGCCTTCCCACATTAAACAGAGGTGGCGCCCGAGGATTCCGAAACGTGGACTCCGGTGTCAAAGTGATCCGTAAAGCACAAAAAGAGCTTTACAATACTGTAAGAGAAAACTAGTAAACTCACCATTTTATCAATTGAATATACCTACTCACGAAATATTCTTAGTGTGAGATATAATCACTAGTTTATAGATTCACATGATTGTATCCACTTTCGATTCATGTCCTTATTTGTTTTGGGTTTTCACAACATTCCAAACACTCGAAATAACTAACACTCAACTGACACTTACCAGACACAAACCTATCTCTGTCACTCCGTGTCTCGCTCATAGAAATATGTATTATATACTTACTCCAGAATGCTAATCCTCATGTCAAAAGTGTTGTAAAAAGTTCAGGCAAGTCCTCAATGCGCATGCGCGTCATTAGTGATTTTTGTAACAGGCCCGGTTTTAGTAAAATGATATGGTACTTGTGAAGATTAACAAACGTTAATTCTGAATCTCGGAGAATAAGGTTGGAAACCTCATTGTTATTATACCTGTAATTTGTAGTTAGCCGATTTGAATATATATATTTTCACATATTTATGATCCAGAATATTCAGGAAAGGGCATCAGAAAGTAGAGTATGGTTATTACTATTATTTACCGCTCTGAAGTGACAGATATTTGGTATCACATTTGCTTTTTAGCTGTAGTTAACCAACAGAAACCTACGGAACCACCCCAAATCGTCGGTGCGAATTTCAAGAAAGCACTGGATTCTAAAATAAATTGAAAGTAAAAAAAAAACAATGAAAATTTGTTTCGGCTAATATCATGAATAATTTCAACTCAAATTGGATTTATAAAATTGGATGCTTGGAAGCTCCAGGTTTTTTTTCTAGAACGATTCATGTCAAAAAACGCAACTGCATTTAATTTAAATCATTTGAAGAAATTAACATGCTATTTCTACGAGTATTCTGGTTGTATTACCTTACCTTAGTGCATGGGTTCATGAAAAAATGAGGCCAGAAGCATTTTCTTCACCATCAAAGAAAAGCAGTTCCATATTGACATTAATTTTCTGAGGCGATTCTGTGTATGTTTAGTACTTTTTGTAGGATTCTAGAACTCATAATATAAGCGGTTTGGTAGAAAGTTGTATCACTCGCCATGCATGCTTACGCAGACACAGTATTGGTACTGCACTAGGTTTCAAATTATTCTATTGCCGTTTTCATATGAATCTTCATGAGGAAAATGTCTGCCACAAATCACAATTTTCCCACTCAAATGTTTTGCTGGGGCCTCTTCTTAAAAACAATAACCAAAAATCATGCCTTTTTTGTCAAGCTAAAATAATATTTAAGCTATTTTGAGCAAAGCATATAGGTACATAAAAAATTTAATTTTCTACCAAAAATGATTATTTTTCCTTTACACAACACTAAACAGTTCATTGTTTATTTTTAGGAAGAAACGGCTTTATTAGAAATTGTCTTTAAAGGAACAGAATTAATGCAAATTCACGAAAGATGAAAGAATAACCAAAGACAACAAACACCACACAAAACGGCGAGAGAAAATCTGAAATTCTAAAAACCGTCTCTGTCTCTGACAAGAGTGACAGATCTTAGTGACAAGTCTTCCTGTTGATGAAAAAGCACTGTTGCACGGTCATTATAATTACAGTAGCATAGGGTACATTATGTTTCAAATAAATTTCTTTCGCGCCTAAAATTCGGAGTAATCTATCTCTGAAAAGTTCTTTTTGGTTTTAAAAAGTCCTAAATGCGCTGTCAAATTTCTCTCTTTCAAATGATATGTGTTTTATTGCCTCATAACAAAAAACTCTGAATCGGAACACCAAATTATTTTCAAACTTGGCAACGATCTACCCAAACTACACTGATGACGCGCATGCGCACTCAGTAAACGGGTCACATACGCGGCATGCTTTTCGCCGTGAAAATTGGTGGGATTAGCATTCTAGAGTAAGTATATAATATATATTTCTATGGTCTTGCTGCCATAACGATATACTGTGAAAACGAAGGCGCATTACATACAGTGGAAGTGAGATATAACTGGATGGGTGAAGAACTTACAGTCTAACTCCACCAAATTGATCTATATTGTTGTGTGTGTCTCTGGACTATTTCTCTGGATTATTTTGCTGGAGTTAGACTGTAAGGTTTGCACCCACCAAGTTAAAAGCTATAGGATTGGCAGTGTCCGATGCGACACAGTGAGCGTCAAATTTAAATCATTGTTTTGAATATTTGTGACTAAAATTAAAAGTTTGATCACGTGGTTTCAAAGTTGTTATGTTAGGGTAGATCGAAATGTTCATTGGGAGATTTCAAAATCATCAGGAGTTCTAGAAAATGGATATTTATTATATCTACTGCTTTCATCCCTCCAGCAGGCGGTGGGCATATTAACATACCTATATATTCAAAAAAAAACTCGACATTTCGTTTGTGAAGTGAAATTTGTTTTTCTCTTTTTTTCCTAGCGATAGGTTCATACCTTTAACACATATTCTTATACAGGAAGGACATCATGAACTTCTAAATCCCATTTCCGAAGATAGGTACTCGACCGCAATCTATTCATGATTAATAATATTCAAAACCTTTTAGCAAATCTGATTGGGTAACGTTGTTTCGAAAGTTTGTAGAGAAATATTTCTTGTAAATTCCTTGGGAGTGAAAATTTGCAAATGAATGACAATCTTCCTGGTTTAGGTTTGCATGTTTCGAATTCCGGCACCGTTACAATTGTACAGTTATACAAATTTACAATTGAAGTTATACAAGAAGTTGCACTGGCAATATTGCAGTTGTAATATAACAGTTAGTGTCAACATGTATACTTTTGGAATGTCCGCACAAATAAGTTCTCCAATGATGCATTTTGTAACCTTATTGCAAACTAGTGTAATTTTCAGTACTTAGTGGGCCTATACTATCGAAAACTACAATAGATCAATCACAAAAACTGATCACAATGAGGAGGCGATAACTTCCATCCTGAAAAATTGAATACCAAATTGAACCAGTTCTTTCTAAATATCGATGAAGACTGGAAAATCCGAGACGTACTGAATCGAGGGGTAAACCGCTGAGGAAATTGTGTACACTTATTCCCAAAAATCCTGAGTAATTCCTCTGATACTCACGTGGAGAAATACCCCGAAGTGATGCCACTGATGCCTCTAATATCCGAGTAATAAAAGCAATACAATTATTGAACCTTGTCCAAATCTTAGCTTTTTTGTCAAGTTCTCTTTTGAAGAGATTTGTTTTTCATTCAACAACTGTGATTTCCAACCGGTGTTTTCTGAGTTCCAGTAATTTTCCCGATTCTTTTTCATTTTTTTTTCGACTAATACTCCTACTTCCCGCCTAAATTTCCAAATAAATCTCCCAATTTCCCTACTTCCCTACTACTACCCAACTAATATCACTAATACCTAAGGCATGTACACCAAAATTCCCCAGCGGTTTTCCCCTCGTACTGAATGAAATCAATACTTCAGTTGAAATTATTTTGCAATTATTGGTGGATATTTAAAATGCAGTAATATTTGCCAGACTCAGAACAACACAGCAGTATTTTGAACATTGATGAACCTCAGTCCATAGTTGACATACAACGACTTCGAGTTATTATTTTCCAAATCAATTGATTTTTCCAAATGATCACAAATATTACTCATGAATACTATGAGCTATCAGAAATCGAAGCATATCATTCAAATACTAAGATTGTTCTTGAGCTCTACTATCCTATTGTCCACCCAAAAAGCTTCCTTCTATATTATCTGTACTCCATCCCTACTGCTAATTCAGCTATGGTTCCACCCAGTAACTATCTGATAATGAGCGAGATCTTTCACCAATACACATCAGTGCCAACAACTGTGCCATCAACTACGACCAAATGTACCGTCAAAATAATGAACACATTGATTGCCTGAGACAACCAGACTGTTTATTCAAATATTCCAATTGTCGTCCACCTACGTCACCTGCCAATAGACACCAGTAGGGACCACAACCAATTAGAGCAGATCGATGAGTCGCACTATATTGCGATACTTTCCAATCAAACCACCTGCAAATGAAGTGATTTCACAACACTTCGAAAAACTATTTTACTGAACTTTTCACTGGCTGCCGATTCGAAACCGATGAACGCAATGACTAAGGCAGCAGCCTTATGGAAAAGTTACCTGTTAATTTTTCTGAATTTTTGGTATGTTGTTGAATATGACATCCTGAACAAGAGTGTCTATGGGTCCAACTCAATCCTATGACTAGTTTTTGAGATACAGTTCGCAAAAGGTTGAACAGTTGAACAGTTCGCAAACAGATTCACAGAATAAACTCGGTAGTAGCGGTAAAATAATTCTACCGACTGCAGCATGGGTTCTAGACAACAGGCCGACAGGTGCCTGGGTAAACAGGATTTTTTACCCAAAGGGGAACAGAACTGCGGTAAAGTGGAATTTATTTCCCCAAGTGAAATCAATACTTCAATGGATTCAAAGTTAAACTCAGTTTGTGTTAAATATAATCATAACTCGGTAAGAACTTTTCACGTAAACATTCAATGCATATGAAACAAATTAAACTCAATCAATATGTATACTGACAAAAATAAATTCAATATTCTATGTTTCTCGGAGCACTGGTTAGATGAAATTGCTATTCAAACCATCAACATAACCGACTATAGGCTAGCCTCAAATTTTTGTAGAAAAAACTTGAGACATGGGGGTGTTTCAATTTTCGTCGATGAAAAAACGAAATACAAGGCACTTGATTTAAATGGTTTCTCAAGTGAGGTACACGCAGAATTCTGTGCAGTTGAACTCTTGTCTGATAGTATCATACTGATTTGTCTTTACAGATATCCTAATGGGGACATAAACTGTTTCGTGGATTTGCTGGAAAAAATTATTTTTACATTGCCTTGCAATTCGAACAAGCATCATTATTACCGGTGACTTCAATTTGGACTTCAGTGGAAAATCCTCTGCCATCACTGACCTCGCGCATTTATTAGAATCATTCGGGATCGAAATCACAATTTGGAATCACACTAGAATAACTGCTCACTCAGCAACATGCATTGACAACATCCTCACAAATTTGAATGGAATCGATTATACTACAGAAGTTCTCGATCCTTGCTTATCGGACCATTTAGCTCAGTTGATATATCTGAATAATAATATGACAGAGAAAAAGCGCAAGGTAATTATGAGGAGGAACATTTCAGAACAAGGTATTATAAATCTGAGAGCTTTCCTTATCGAGGTCAATTGGAAGAATACTAGGTTGCGCGAATGGGGCTGCTCATATATTGCAGATTTTTTGGTCAATTTATAAAACTCTTTGATTGAAAAATATTTTCCATTGAAAGAATGTTCAACTGTCACAAAACCCCCTGTTCAGTGGTTCAACGATGAACTGAGAACGCTAAGATACACATTATCCGAAGTAAAGTATATCTGTAACTTTACCAGGGACTACAGTAATTTTATTTTTTGGAGAAGGCACTATCAATTGAAATTAACTCATTATATAAAACTAGCCTACGATAACTTTATCTGCGAATCAGACAACAAGGTTTGTGACAGTTGGAGACTTGTCAATTTTGAAAGGAATAAATCTAAGGAATGTATACCTGACCCTGCTATACCGGCAAATGCCTTCAGTGATAATTTTTGTACCATCGCAGAAAACCTGATCGAGACAATCAATGAGGATAACATTGATCCATTGATTTTTTACAGGGTCTGCCTACACCGTGTTCATCCTTTTTTCTAGAGCCGGTGACAAGTCACGAAATCATTGATGTAGTACGTAACTTGAAGAATTCGAAGAGTACTGACGTATATGGGATGAACAGTGAACTTCTGAAACAAACTTTGGACCTGATTATCGATCCACTTGTTACTCTTTTCAATGCCATTTCAAAAGGAGAATTTCCTGATATATTAAAAGTTGCGAAAGTAATACCGATATTCAAAAAAGGGGATGCTACACAACTATCAAACTACCGCCCAATATATATAATTCCCATTTTTTCAAAGTTTTTGAGATTACACTGAAGCAGAGAATTATGAAATATTTTGAATCTAATAAATTTCTCAACTGCTGTCAATTTAGTTATAGAACAAAATGCAGCACCACACATGCTGTTTTCAAAATCGTGAGTGAGATAGTCGAAGTCTTGGAAGAAGGCAAGGATACTTCCATTACTCTATGTGATCTATCAAGGGCCTTCGACTGTGTCTCTCACTCCACTCTAGTTGATAAACTGCTGTTTTATGGCGTCAGAGGTGTATCTCTCGATTTGATACAGTCCTACCTGAGTGACAGAAAACAAGCAGTATATATATAAATGAGACATGTTCTGACTTTCAAACTATTTCACATGGGGTACCTCAGGGATCAGTTCTTGGCCTGTCCCTCTTCATTATCTATGTGAACGATCTCTTTCGCTTCATGTACCCTAATAAATGCATTGGTCACGCCGATGACACTACATAAATACACTCTTCCACTCATGCAGATAGTCTTTGAAACACCAAGGCTGATTCTTTGAATAGGGCACAGAACTGGTTTAATGCAAATAACCTCAAATTAAAGAACAATAAAACGCAAAAACTGATTTTCAATAAAGACATTGCGGGCAATGAAAAGAGTGTCAAGCTTCTCGGAGTACTTATCGACGATAGACTATCATGGTCATCACATATAGAAGAGTTATGTCATAAATTATCAAGTTCAATATTTCTTTTGCGCAATTTGAAAAATCAACTCTGCGACAATACTGTACGGTCGTGTTATTTCTCTTTCTTTCACACACATATCAATTACGGCATAATGTTATGGGGAAACTCTGTTCACTCATGTAGTCTTTGAAATGCAGAAAAGAGCAAAAAGAATCATTGCTGGTGCTGGTTTCAGGGACCATGCATTGTCAACAATTCTTCAAAGACCTCGCTATTATGCCTGTTCCTTCCTTATTTATTTAAAATACTCTTCTAGAAATTAACAGAAATAAAAATAATTTTTGTTCCAATTCAGATTTTCACGATTATCAAACTCGTGAAGTGAACGACATAAGCCCTTCCAGATATAGGCTCAACAAATGTAAGACTCAAGCGTTCAAGATGCTCAATTACAATTGTTTCAAATTAAAACTAAAAAGACACTCACTGTTTTTACTCTATCGACGAATATCTGAGAGCGCCCCCACTTCTCAATATTGTGTCCTGACTCTAATTTCGACAATAAGTCATGTTCTTGTTTCGATTTTAAAAATTTTTATGTCTGTTTGTGATATTTTAGGTGTATTTTTGAAAGACTTTTAATTAACGTTTTGTACCTGATTGACTTGCCAAAAACATAATTGTAACTTGTTCAAATAAATTGTATTTTATTCTATTCTACAGGGTGTCGAAGTTGGAAAATGGTCGTTTCTTTGTAGTAACATTGCACGTAGGAAACCATCTTGTATGAAAGAGTTTTTCACGACAAATATTGCATAACCATAAGGCAATAATTAAAGACTGGTTTTTAATAAAAAAATATTGTTACATACGGGGTGAGTCAAGCATTATTCAAAATGAAATTGTCATTCGACCTTATAAAATAAAATTCACAATATAATTAATAATTTCGACAGTGAAATCTTCCAATTTCTTGTCATAACTCTTAGTTTGAGTACACTATTATAATGTCAAACAGTAATGGCTTTGCTATCACTAGTTTTTGAGATACAAAGGGTAATATATTAAGAAGGCCTCTTTTTCGCATGGTTTCCCCAATAGACCCAGTTCATGGTACACAGGACATTGAAACAAACATCAGTCAACAAACAATTGATAAACAATAGCAACGGTATATACCTACTGATGTAAACACTACATTATTTGTCATAGCCATCTATGTAATTGTTGATAAAATGTAGCGTGAGAACATTGGACATGTTGTTTTGTGTACGGAAAATATCAGAAATTGTTATGTACCAAAGTTTTTTTTTATATTTTCCAACATTGTTCTTGATTTTACAACTGTAATAATTTCTCTGGCTGGTAATTTTATTTTTTTGAACGTGGCCTCCGAGCGTGGAGTGCAGAATTAATGTTTATGAGATACTTCAAACCTATATCCAAAAATGTATTATTTTGAACCATGGTGGTAAACGCTATACAGGGAGGCTCGATAGTGTATGGAAGTTGTCCTTCGGAAGGAAAATATAAAAGGTACACTAATAAAAATATTTGCACGAATGCACATTCCATATACCCATATATATATATATATATATATATATATATATATATATATATATATATATATATATATATGCATATTGTTCCATGTTTACTATGTCTGGGGTTCAAATTTTGGACACGTGCCATGATGCATTTGTTGTAGTTTTTAGGATATGCACGATTCGGAATGAAATCACCGATGTTGCTGAAAGACTCCTACCGGAAAATATTAATTATAGTCCAGAAATAATAGACAGATTTAATTTTATCGACTGGTAAGTAGGTACCTCTACCTACTATAGTGAAGTGAGTCTAGTGTGTTAACAATGTGAAAAAGAAACGCACCCTGCTTTCTACCTCGAAAGCATTCAGAAAAAGAATGCATTGATATACATATTATAATTCATCTGGGTCGTCACGAAAACAGTTGATTAGATAAATCTGTATGTATGAAGTAGATACAAAACAAATTAGCAACTTCTATCTGTGGTAGAAGTCCATTGTATCTCGAAGTGGAGTAGTATAATTACAACATACCTTGTTACATTAAGTTATATTGTGTTTCCTTTATTGTAGAATTATTATAAGCTGATGATGAGCCTATATAGGTTCGAAACATGTCCTTTTAACACTACGTTTTAGCTGATTGATAGTACTTGCCGTACACCATTACAATACCCAGTTGGTAATATTAAATTGTGGAGACGACTTTGTGTTTTCTTGCTGCATCGCTTAGCAACTTTTGATTAGGCAGCAAAAAATATATCAATATCAACGAACGAAGAGATTTTTGTTTAATATTAAAAACAATATCTTTTATTGTACCATGACGAAATAACAATAAGTAAACGCCAACGTGTCTTTTACCGTCACTCTGTATGACATTTTCATTGTATAAAACTTTTTTGACAACTTTTGCAATAACTGATGTATAGCCGGTCGCCCCTCTTAATATAACCTTGTGTATATCTCAAAAACTGGTCATAGCGAAGCCAGTACTATACGACATTATAATAATGTACTCAAACTAAGAGTAATGACAAAAAATTGGAAAAATTCAATTACGAAATTTTCAATTACAGGGTGAATTATGAACAAACGCCTTTTCGCAAGTTTTGTCATCACCTAGCGTTTGTGTCACACTGTGTATCAATTTTAGACAAGCAATATGCTGAATAGTTCGTAGTCAAGTATCACTAAAGCTCAAAATATAAAACAAAAATATACCAAACGTCACCAAAAAAACTACGACTTTTTTTACCCACACTGTATTGTATTCTTCGAATTGTACATATTCAAATAATGAGTATTTCAGTGTATATCTTTGTTTGATGACATCTCCATTTTATATGGTCGAACCCAAAAAGCAACCTATAATATTGTAAAATATTGGTACAATATTGTGAACATATTGGCAAATTATTTGAAATGCAATATTGGCGAGGAAAAAAATGTGAAAATTCGGTGATATTGGTTCAATATTTATGAAATAATATTGGCGAAATATTCTTGAAGCAGGATTGGCCTCAAAATATTCGGCGACATTGGTACAATATCGCTGGTACATGGCCCTTCATCGATTTATCTCACAGGATTCACTACCATTGGCGATTTTACAGGTTTGCACTCATACATATCAAATCTTTTCAACAAATTTTCCAATTATGTAGTTTGACTAAAAATCATAGTAGAATCATTCCGGTCAATCTTAATTCCTAAAAAAATGTAATGGTCCCAAATCTTCTGTTATATTACCCACGTATAAAATCAAGTGAATCACATGATTATTAGTTTTTCTGAAATAGAAGCATCAATCAAATTCTGAATTTATGAATTTCAAATGTTTCATATACCTCATTATCAAATCGACAATTCCAGCTTCTCGGACTTGTTTAAGGCCATACAATGATTTATTCAAATTACACAAAAGATTTGACTCCTTCATAAAATACTTGGGTTCATTCATATAAGTCTCTTCAAATCAGTAAAATGGGTATAGCGGAATTCAAACATTATTTCAACAAAATAAACTGGATAAGATACTATGAATGTGATGATCTGAATCTCCTAGCAAAATTTCTGTGTGAAATATAAAATATGCCATAGAAGTAGCTTTTCTGCTGAAAAAAGTTAGAAAAAAGACAAAAAAACATAAACCAAAATGGTATACCGATGACTTGAAACTAATGAGAAAAGAAATGAATCAGAGAAAACATCACTATAAAATGACAAGAAATTTAAAAGCGAAACACTTGTACACTACAGTTAAGAAAGAGTAGGTATAGGAAAATTGTTAAAAAATCAAAAAAAGGGTTATACAACACACCGAGAGAAATTTCTATTACCTGTTATACAAAATTGTATAACATTTAAAATATTTCTGAATTGATTAGGCGCCAACATAGTAACCTTTTCAGAATAATCAGGGTATTTTTTTCAAAAAAGTTGTATAACTGTTAAAGAACACTCGTATAAAAATGAAAATATTGTCATATCGAAATTACTTGCTTCCAATATAATGGTTAAATGACTGGCGTTTCAATATTATATGAAGTTATTATAAAAATTAAAAGATGCTTTTATAAAGCTTACTTGTTCTCAATATAATGTTTAAATGATTGACATTTCGATATTAAATGACGTCTGTATAAAATTGAAAAGGTACTCATTTCAATATGACTTGTTTTTGATGTAATACTTAAATGATTGGTATTTCATTATTTTGCTATAGCTTATAGTGGTTGAAAAAAAATTGTATGACAATAAAACGGTAAACATTTTTGCATCAAAAACTTTCCTTTACCCGCTAAACGGGTTTTGAATAACCTGCATGAAAATAATTTCTTACTGTACAGTTCTGAAAATAGTATTGACGTCAAAACACTGCCACAAAATCTTAAATAGCTGATTTTGAACAATTTCTAAGGATTTACAGTTGTTGAACCTTATTTTACAAACTGAAACAGTTTTAATAGTACATGAAAAGGCTATCAAAAATTGAATTAGATATTGAAATTTCAAAATTTTGCCCAACTGTTAATTCTCAAAATCTCTTCAATATCACCACATGTGCTATTCGAAATTTTTCAACTTAAAGGATTTGATGTGGTGTTTTGGCGTTGATGATGTTATCAGAGCTCTAGAGGGAGGTTATTTTCATGCGTATGCTATTCAAAAATGTTTTGGTTAGAAACAATTAAAGTGTTTGGAAGCGAAAATGTTTGCCATTTGATGAATAACTACGAAAAATATGTTAAACAGAAGTTGCAACACGGTGAGTGCCAGTGTCATATTCTCAGCATAAGAATTCATCAAGCACGCTTTTAAAAATTTTAATCCTATAGATATCATGAAAAAGCTACTTTTGTTATAGAGATTCGTCATATTTGATTTAATTTCCTAAAGTAGTAACACATTAGTTGTTCATACTTATCAGTGGACAGTTCAGCATTGAAACTCGTTGAGAAATTGATCAAGATTTATTAAGGAAATTAAAATATAGTGACTGATTTTTTATTTGTTTGGGGGGGGGGGGGGGTTGAGGCCTTAAATTTGTTTAAAGTCAACTTTTCGTCAATTTATCATTTGACATCTTCAGGGCACTGGAAGAAACATATAGGAGATTTTTTTAATTAATAAATCAATAGAAAAAACAAATAATACTATAATTATCAATTTGCTACTACTACTTTTCCAGAAACAATCACTGAACAATATTTTGGTAACGTATAAAACTTCAGATTGAATTATTATTAATTAACTCTGATCTACTCTGAAGTTTTATCTGTTACCAGAATATAGTTCAGTGATTGTTTCTGGAAAAGTATTAGTAGCAAATTGATTTGTATCTTACAGTAGCCTGATGACAAAGATGACAAAATTAATTATTGAATCGGCTTTAAAGAAATATATTTTTCTTCAATTTATGACCTCAAATCCCCTAAAAAAAGAAAAATCAGTCATCATAACAAGGGTCGTAAAACTTACATATCAACAATAAAATAAAGTATTTCTTAAATCTGGCAACATTAGAAATACATCAAAATATACACCATTTCTAGTAACCACGGATAGAGTTGACAATAGGGAAGAATCTTCGAATTATACAATAAATTAGTCATCTGAAACAAAAAAATTATTACTCAATATTCAAATACTATTTTATTTCTGCTCAAGAATAATTAATAATAATCAAATGTATGGAATGGAGTGTTTTATTACAATACTTTCATGTGAAATTCCATAGGTTTGAATACAGATACTTCATAGAAGTCCGTGTTAGTGGTATAGGTTCACTATTTTTCTTACAAAACAAAATGATTACCAACATGACCTCTTAGCGGAAAATGTTCAATGAAAAAGTTGTAGATAATAAAGTAATCAAAAACGTTTATATTTAACAATGTTCGACATAACTCCAAATTATCCGTCAGAATGGCGAAAAACCGTTTTTTTAGTATTTAAGATTATATTTAGAATAAATGATTTAATGTACATAAACATTTTTTAATGTGGCAAAATCTGTGGCAACCCTACCCTACAAGAAATATTAAAAATGTTGATTTCATTCAATTTGCAAATTTTAGGAACTAGAATCTTAGGTTCCCATATGAAAAAATCATCTAACAATAATCATCATGTCATAAGATCTCAAAGTATCTCTTTTTATAAATAACTTCACAACCTCTTCATGTTCGCAGAATTTGCTCTCTACTTCAGAAACTATAAAATACATATGATGTTTGTTTTGAAAAATATTTAATTTGTTTCGTTTCTGTTCCAACCGGAATTAAGTACTACTCTACCCGTTCGGTTCCTGAAAAAGTCATATTTTCATTCAATTCCAGCCATCACCGTATATTTTTTTCGAACAAATGAATATTATCTAAAATAAAAATGCACCACCCCTGAAGCTCATCCAATACTTACTTGTATGATTTTAACCTTCCACAAATAATAACAACGGATAAAATCTGTTGTTGAAAACACACACTCAGATAGACACTTACCCGACATGTATTTCTTGTAGAAACAAACTATGAACAAAGCGTATTTAACCTTTAATTCTGCACTTACACAACACAACCAAATCCACTCGTGAACTGATTGACAAAAAGAATTAAAATGAAGTAGATGACCCGACGATGAAACGGCTGTTAGTGGTGAGTGGAATAAAACATCATAGGAAACACGTGTGTGACGAAGAAGATGCATGATCAGAGGTGGTGGAAAAAAACCGTTACATTTCCAGAACTAAACGACAACTATTTAGTGGTTACAAAGTATCGTTTAACAGTTAAAATGTGAATTATAGTGGCTAAACAGTTTGTTTTTTCAATTCCATCTTTTAACCACAATCGTGCCCTTTATTGAATCTAAGAGGTAACCTTTTCAAAACAAAATGGGTGTTTTGAAAAAAAGACCCGTTTAACGTTTAAAACCTTCACTTTTTACAATGATCAGATAACATTTAGTTGCAAAAATAATTTATTTAGCAGCTATAAGATTTTTTTGAAAAAAAACTTGTATAGCTGGATTTCTCTCGGTGCAATGTTCTCTCGAATACTAAAAACGTTTCAAAAACTGCTTGGATGATAGTAAATGAAATCCAAGGTAAGACTGCCTTCAGTAGTCAGATTACACATCTAACAACTGAAAACTTTATTGAATATAATTCTACAATGATAGATAATATTTTAGAAACAATACCCTCCACAGACACGAGAGGTGGTGAGTTCGTTAAAATAAATTCTTGTGATTCGGTATTTATGAGCCCTACCAATGAAAATGAAATAAAAACTGTCATAAAATCACTTAAAAATAGCTCTAGTTTGGATGCCTACAATATAAGTGCAAATATAACAAAGCTCACTCCAGGAACCTTATACAAGCCTCTCACATACTTAGTGAACCTCTGTATAGAGAAAGGAGAATTTCCATCGCATCTGAAACTGGGAAGAGCTATTCCGATTCTGAAAAAAGACGATACAAACAACTGCGATGACTATAGGTTCATAACAATAACTCCCATACTATCAAAAATAATCGAAGTAATTTTGAAGTACAGGACAATACATTTTTTTGAAAAAAGCAAACATTTAGACGATCACCAGTATGGATTCCGCTCTCTAAGATCAACGTCTCGAGCAGTTACATACTTCTAAATAAACTGTTTAAATATGGAATACGAGGACCAGGCATACCTCGCAGACAGAAAACAGTACATATCTCATAATAATGAAGTATCAAAAATTATAGATGTTAGGCATGGGGTGCCTCTAGGTTCCGTTCTAGGGCCTCTATTGTTCATTATCTACATGAATGATTTGCCAGCATTTATTGATACTGCAGACGTTTATATGTATGCAGACGGCTATGTATGATACAAGAAAATACGATGAATAAAATAGAGCAAAAGTCAGAGGAAGCAATGTCATAAATGGAAACTTATTCCAATTCAAATGTAAGGCCTTAAATAAAAATAAAACAAAGTGTATAACATTCACAAGACTTCGAGAAACAGTTACTGAAACAACGGTAAAATTACTAGGTTTTCATATTGATCAGCAACTGAATTGGAAAAACACATAAACGAAATACAAAAAAAAACTATCCAAGAGCCATTTTGTACTGAGAAATCTCAAAGGTGTTTTATCTTTGGATGTGCTAAATAATAATAATAATAATAATATTTATTCACCAATTAGAAGTTAGTACACAGTAAAAGAAAAACATGAACGGCAAATAAATATAGGAGACCCACAGGAGTACAGGACCTCGAGCGTGGGAACAAAGATTGAAAGTTAGGTCATATAGTCGCTTGGTTAAAATAGTGATGATATATAACTGATAATAGGAGATATACACACCCATACATACACACGCATACAGACATTCATAAATATTAGTAATACTAATGCTAAAAGAAGACGGTACATAATTGTAGATAATGATTATGAGAACTACTACTTCTAGGACAAATGTAAAATTATAAAAGTAAAAAGATCGTATACTATGGCATGGTACACTGCCATTTGGTCTATGGAATTATGTTATGGGGAACAAGCCCAGCTTGTCGCCAACTTATGGTGAGCCAGAAAAAAATAATCAGAACTATGGCTAAGGTTGGTCACAAGGAACACGCCAAGCCAATTTTCAGCCGCATGCAAATATTAACACTTCCCTGCACATATATATATATATATATATATATATATATATATATATATATATATATATATATATATATATATATATATATATATATATATATATATATATATATATATATATATATATATATATATATATATATATATATATATATATATATATATATATATATATATAATGGAATTCTTTGTGGGTACATAAAAACAAAAGTAAGTTCATTTCTGAAACAGATGTTCATGATCATGATACCCGAAACGAAGAACTTCACAGACTGCCAAAGACAGATCTTAAAAAAACGAGGAAACAAACTGAATACCTGCCATTGAAATTATATAACCAGTTACCAACGGAATGGAAAATTTAAACAACAAAAAAAACTCAAATATAAACTGAAACAATCGTTGCTTTTGAATCCAATGTATGATATCAAAGATATTTTTATCCATGCTTGGGAGTGACATCCGATTTCCTTATTTGATTTTGAAACTTGAAACTGTTTTTATTTGCCAGATAATTTCAAATCTATTTGTTTATACAAACATAACATTTTTAATGATTTGATTGTTGATGTGCCATGTTGAACCTCGTCGTATGCCTATAGTGTATTGATGGGAATCTGTTTAAAAATTTGTTTTATATATTTGCATAGCATACCTTTTGTGACGTACCTAAACATAATATTTTTGTTAATTTTTATTATATCGCTACTAATTTTGTAATTTTTTGAGGTGAATAAATATATCTATCTATCTATCTATCTATCATAGAGATCACCCTGTAGAAATTCATTCTTAACATCTGAGCATATTCTTTCACAACCAAACGCGCCTTGTATCCTTCCATATTTTCCATTTCATCCCCTAAAAACCCATTTATTATCAAAGGTTCTTTTTCACGGCGGCAACTCTGTTAAGGTCCAAGTGTTGTTTTCTTTGAGTGCATTGAGTTCTTCTTCAATGGCTTTGTACCATTCAACTTTGTCATCTCTTGTGTTGATTTTTTTCTATATATCATCTAGGTTAGTCTCCTCACCCATGGCATCAACATCATAATCTTCGTGAACTGCTTCGACGAATCTAATCAGTACTTTCGTGTTCTTCCTCATCGGCTTCCGTAGTGCTTTCTGAGTTATTCACCTCATCTCTGCCTTCATCGGGGAATTCTGTATCAGAATTTCCATTGCTTCCGTCAACAGTTATTCTGGAGCCTTTGAATTCTCCTTCGTCAAATTTGAAATCATGACCAAAAAAGATTTTTTCTACGACCGTGCGTTTTTACCCACTTTCCCGCACTCATTTTAGTGCGGGAAAGTAAAATATGTCAATTTATCGTTATTAAATGTACATTTCATTGTTGCTGAGAGTTATTTGGAGGACTCCGTAGAACAGAAGAAAACCATCCCGAATAAAATTCTTTCATGTACTTGCAACCAATGCTGTCTCCGTCATCTTCATGCACTTTGCAATCTACGAGTGTTACTCTTAACAGCCAGTTACCACCAACTAACTACTCTGGACCGGCTATTCTGACGCATTTGCAGAATGCAACAAATTGTGTTTTCAACATTAATATTAATAATAATTAGTGGATTTTCATGGAATGTTTTGTATGTTGAAATAAAATATATATTTTCAATGTGCTTTTTGAATATTTATGCGATCGTAGAAAAAATAATGTTCCTAATTCATGCGTAAAGTGTCTTTCCCGCCCTTGACTGCTTGCCCGAACTCCGCTTCGCGTCGTTCGGGTCAACGGCAGTCGCGTGCGGGAAAGTATCACTTTCCGCACTTGTTAGGAAAATAACTATTTCATTCATCGGGAAACCAGAGACGAAATCCATTTACACAGTATCCAACCACGACACATTTTTTGGACCTTAAATCATATTTTCCTTTTAGCAACTCTCTGCAACTGCAGAATTTACCATTTTATGTTCTGTTCTCGTAGAGGTTTGTAATCTTCTGCAATGTGACCTTTTAAGACCAATAAGTCCACAGTGATGGCATCTGAAGATTATAAGTGTTATTATTTCAAGAATCAGTATGCTTCGAGTAAGTTTTTGGGATAATTTTCTAGTAAATTCTTTGTCCAGGGTGTATTGAGAAAGCTGTAGCTGGTTGTGGTTCATTTTGGATTGTACATCGTCCATTGGATAGCCGTTTGGACTGCTCATCAGGAAGTCTTTTCTTCGTGAAAGCTAGAGTTAGTTGATCAATTGATAGCGTTTCCATTGCCGTCACAACAACATTATATTCCAGTGGCATAGTGAGCAGTAAATGACAGACAATATGTTTCCTCTAACGTGGCACCAGTTGACTTCAGCTCTCGAACCATCTTATCGAATTTTAGGAACTGAGCTTCCATTTCTTCGGCTAGGTTCAATTCCATGATACGTAGCTGACTAGCTACTCCCTTTCTTTCAAAAGTGTTCTGCAGTTCTTTCCAGATACAATGAGTGGTCTGTTTTCCTTTCGAGTACTTCAGATAACTGTCCGTTTTTTTCTGAATGATGACTGATTTACACCTTTTGTAATTTTTCCTCCTCTGTGCATTCCTGGTTCCTTTCAGCGTTATCCAAGATGACGTATCTCCTAAATCTGCAGTTTTAACTCCAATGGTTTCTGAACATAATTCAGTAGATCTTTCTCATCCAGCAGGGTTTCCATTCTGAATCGCCAGTTGTCGTAGTTTTTTCCATCAAAAAGTGGAATTTTGTATTTCTCGTCGTCGTTATAATTTACTAAATCACTTTTACAGATTAGGGTTTTAGACTGGGCCCATAACCTGTTAACGTAGCGTGATATTCCATATTATATTATTACTGTGTATTTCCAGAAAAAGACTATTTGCAGTAAGGTGTAATACAATTTATTTACACTTGTTTATAACAAAATCCATCACCATTGACATATTGATACTTATAGTATAGTATGATTACATGAAAAACAATACGAGATGTTCACAGAATATCAGTTTACTATAAATGAAGATAATTGCTATTTCAACAATAATAAAATATCCATAGCCGCTTTCCTTTCCAATATGTGTTCTCACGATGATTAGGATACGGATAAGATGGACTCGATATTGATGATGAATATTCTGACGCTTAATTCAAAGTGCAGCTTATGCAAATGTATTCGAAATCGAACCCCAATTACTCCAGACAATACGCTAATTTGTCATCGTCAATTAAGATAGTGTTCGATAACAAGCAATGCATTCGACACCTAATGTTAGTGTTTTCAATTGAACTAAACGTGTTCCTGAAATTTGGTAAGGTACAGTGAAATGACATTTTCGATATGGCTCTTATCATCAGGAGTAGTTGGGACTACAAAATTATTTTTCGAGTTGGTCTCTCGTCTTGTTCCCCTACAACATCAGAACTCCAATAACAATTCCGTAAATCAGTTTTGCAATACTTTCTGTAGATATAGGTTTTTATTTTTTGTTGATCAAATTGGGGATTCAGAAGCTATTGGAGTTGCCACAGTTATATGATCGCATTTACGAATACCA
Organism: Chrysolina oricalcia; assembly: GCA_944452925.2. NCBI lineage: Eukaryota > Metazoa > Arthropoda > Insecta > Coleoptera > Chrysomelidae > Chrysolina > Chrysolina oricalcia. The sequence continues at coordinate 35,614,470 of OX101812.2, forward strand.
TACAAGAGACGAATAGGCAGGCCCATAAATCATATCTCCAAACGATATTCTTGATTATATAAGAACTTCACATAAATGAGACACTTGGGACTATTGATCATTCTGAAAATTAAACGCAAGCTCCTATGACCACTACATCTTCTTCATAGCACCACACATTGGCTGCATCTTAATTTTCTATTAGGCCAAAACATTCTGTAAATATAAAATCGAATTTGATTTGATCTAGTATTTTTCAGTATTGGACAAACTAATTATATTAATAGTATTGGTGGAATATTGGGTCCACCTAATCTAGTTTGTAGATTGTCTCCAAAAATATTGGGTCAGTATTAGTTGACTAACTTTCACCAATATCGATGAAACATTAGTGAGAATACATTCATTTCGGACTTCCATCATCTTCAGGTGAATACTGATAAGTTTAAAATATTTTGCCAAATAATGTCTTTCACTCTTAGGGCCGGTTGTTCAGTCAGAGATAATCTGCAGTTTTATGTGAATCTTGGTTTATCTTGGTTAGGGCGGGTTGTACAAAGCAAGTTCACCAACAGTTCAAGTGAGCTCGCTTCAGTTGCTAGGGATTAGCCAATGAAATTCCTAGTTCCTTAGCAACTGAGCTCAGTTCAGTTAAACTGTTCATGAGCTTGTTTTGTACAACCCGCCCATAGAACTTGAATCCTGGTTTTATTCCATCAAAATCGGTGGATTAGGCACTCAACAAAAGTTTGACATAACTGACTGACTGATATTAGGAATAATATATGGAATAGTTTTGAAAAATAATCAGAAATATCGTCACAAAAATGCTCATCACGATGAAATAACTGATGATGAAGATATTAATGACTTGGTGAATGTCCTAGCTCCTTGATTTCATTGAAAATATGAACAGGATGTTCATAAAGTCAGTTTATCCTGTTCATATTTTCAATGAAATCAACATGCCATACCCATGATAGGTTTTATGTCAGAAAAATATTTTCAAAGTTTCACCCCACAAGAAATAGTCCAACAATTCCTCATTACAGTGTGAAATTGCTTCTGAAGAGTACGTTTTCCAATTCTTCCGACCTCCCTGATGATCTTAGAAGAGTGAAATAGATTTTTGTCGACTAAAATGTATTGGAGGCCTAGCGAAAGAGATGCAAATATTCACGCATCAATGGAATGAGTGATACTTCTGAATAACATTCTCCCTCATCTCATTCATAGATGAGAATCTCCAATGGAAACTGGACATTCAATAAATAATCAACTATCTGAATGAAAATGCAAATTTTCACATTCAGATTTTTTTCCCTCAAGTTACATAGGGTCTTTCTCAATATCTATCAGATGTAGTTCAATGTCCAGCGTGGCTTTTGCCGGGGAAGTAGTTGTTTTCTGTTAGATATTACAAAATAGTAACTTCAATTTTATCGTAGGGTTTTCCATTTCCAGAGGAGTCATGTATTGATTCAATTTTCAATTGAGAATGTTTCTCTTCCTAGCTCCTGTTATGGCACCTAGTACTTATAGATCACGTGAAAATCATTTCGTGAAATGGTCACAAAGTATTCTTATAAGGGCTTAGATTACCAAAATATTATTATTGTGAGGACTATCAATTATGAACATGGTTTCTCAGGATATCGCTGATGAAACTAATAGGTGAGAGCATTAGGCAATTTGATACTATAGGGTATTTTTGTGATGATTCCATTACTGGTTGACATAACATACACCAATGATTACAGTGGCATATCCCATTACAGGATATTCCTTTTCGTGGGAAACAGAACATAAGAAAAATATCTACATATATATCTGGAACGAATCATTACATATATCTTGAAAGAACTACCAGATAGGATGGTTTGCTCATGAATTTCATTCTTTATTATTATTTGAAGCGCTTTCTATGATTCTATTTCCTATCAAGCTTCCCAAAAAATGACAATAAAGTAGGAAACTAGAGACTACGAAAGGAAAATGTTTAATTATATTTGACATGAATTAGTAAAATCTTCTTCTTTTTCATGAAATAGTTCAGATGAACTACAGAATATTGGTTTTCATTATCTATGGTCGAATTTCTAATGAACAACACATTTAACGTTAACCTACAATTCGATTCCAATCCAAGTTTGATAAATCTTTTGATTTTACCATAGACTGAACAAACCGGCTCTTAAGTGAATTTAGAATATCTGCCAATTATCGCTTAGCCGCACGCCTCTGAAAATAACCGATATGTGCGTATTCAGTATTGATTGCATGACTGTAACGTTATTCTTTGACTTAGTAGACCTGTCCGAATCACCCCGTATATGGCACCGCATCCACTGTGATTTCTATCTTTATTGGGGATGAAAAATCAAAATTTTACAATTTTTGCATCAGTTATCTATTTATAAGCCAATTAAGAATAACTTTACTGAGTGAAAAAATCCTCGGGTTTTAGTTCAATAATTATCGTGGTTTTTATGTCAACATTCAGTTTAGAAAAATGTGCATATTATCAAATTTTTGGATAAATTGTGATTGAAAATTTTTAAGCGCGGATTATTGTTAACTGACGAATCTCAATAGTACATGAATTTCTTTATTCCTTAATATTAATATTTGATATGAAAATTTTGTTGTTGTTGTTTTGTCAGAGTGAAGTAACGCGCGCGGAAGCCAGACTACCCGTTTTTGGCTCTATTTTCAGGGCTCTGTAAAAATTATGAAAATACCTGGATCAACGGTTAGGACTACTTTCCAACTGTCGACTCAGTCTTCTGTTAGATAGCTCATTCCCTCGTTTTATACAATAAGGACTACTTTTCGGATGTAGAACGAAAGTTGTCCGCAAAAAATTAATCCAATTCAGGGCTTCTTCAGGGTTCCATTCGTCACCGCCCTCTGCGAAAATGTTCGTATCGGGATAGTGCTTTCTCTAGATGAACCTCATCCGTGTAATGATCCGAGATAGAAAAGTCCGGAATCGAAGGATGATTTCATAGTTGGGAAGTATTTCTACTTTTCAACTGTCTGTTTTCTTTTAATATACAGTTTCGCAAACTTTATTTTCCTGAGGCCGTTCAAACAGCTATACCATCCGGGGCTAGCCGTATCATGCCATCAAAGGGAAAGCGCCAGCTACCAAAGTTTCCAATAATAACATTACAACGGGCGGGGAATTGCGCAGTGGTTAGGCGCCCACCTGGTAACCAAGAGTTCCCAGGTTCAGTTTCCAGATGAGGCGGGCTTCTTTCATTTTCATATGTGAAAGTCTGAATGATTGAGGCTCGTGTTGGCTGGGAAAAATCTTCCACGATCCACTGTTGCGTTAATAATCAACAGTGCTGCTCCTAAGGTGGCGTATGGAGTTACAAGGCCTATCGACAACACATGGCTATTGACCATAGCAGTCGATGTCAAAACACCAAAGAAAAAAAATAACGTAATATGGATTGTAGCACGATTCTTAGCATTTTAGTATCCCGATCGTGGAAGATTCACACATCCGTTTGACTAGTCACTTCGGTTAAATTCTGCCTTGGTTATATTTGCCATCACCATCGAAAATCTGTTCCAGACGTTATATGCACTCAGTGGACCGTTAATTCGTGTTAGGCTGTTTAATGTTGAAGTTTAAATGAAATTGGTTTACACCAATCGATAAAGCATGAAATGAGTGATTTTTCAACAAAAATACTAGTGGAAAACCGACCGTGCCATTACATGAAAGACAATCCGTAGTTATTTTCTGTTATGTTTTCAACCCACAACTGCCAATTAATAGTTTGTTATAAACATTTGACTACAAAAAACGTGTTTTTGTTTATTGTTTTGCTTACAGAATGAAAACTAATACACCAACTTGTTTGCTTCAATAGGAAAAATTGTAGAAAATTGAAACGAACAAAATGGAATGTTTTCAAACCGATCGGATCATAAGTAATGAAAAAAAATCGGATAAACCAGAGTTTTTTTCGCGATTTCGTTAAAAATTCATTACTCCATCATTTTTCAAGAAGTAGGGATGGCCCTTCTCATGAAATTATTGGATCATACGTTCTTTTTGTGTGCACAAAACTGGAGCTGTTGAATCATTAGTTTTGGCATGATTGCAATTAAGAATGTTTCTGCACTATCTTGCAGCGTACCTGGATGCTTTAGTGATGGTCTAATTTAAATTTCTCATATAGATTTTGAAAGTGGAAGTATAGTACCACAAAACTCAAATTATTATTTTGCGCTACAAAGCATAGAAATGGGTGGAAAATGCATGCAAACATGACTGAAAACGGCCGAGCCCGCGTAAGAGGTCGATTAAAAGCAGATATCTAGAGATGAGGGAAAGCGTATTATCACGTAACCCGTTCATTAGAAGTATTCCGCTCATTTCCCCGACACCTAACGCGTGTTCGGCCGTTTTCAGTCATGTTTGCATGCTTTTTTCACCGATTTCGCACCATTGTGAATATAACTACGGACTGTATTCCATGTGCCAATATAACATTTGATTATTTTAATAATACTGCATCAATATTTCCTCGAAATCAGTGTACTGATTGGGTGATATCAGAATCAAGTCACAAATAATGTAAGCTGGTTCCTTACTCGACCAAGTTAAAACCAATTATTTCCACAATATCCACCTATTGTTATTACTTCGGGTTCCGGTTGAGGTTATATGCTGTTGAAATATTCAGCAATTTTTTGTGAGTTCGAATTTCTAATTGATCTGAAGCTTCATTGGTGGATCCGAAGTATTTATACATATACAATCCGAAGCTGTCATCTTCTGCCCTAAATATATCTTGTGTAATGCAATTGCAATTTGTTTTATCAAGCAACTGTTCTCTCTATCATGCAAAATTGATTTCAATATCGAGCAGTGCTATTTATTGTACGTTTGCATTATTTTATATAACATGAATTTTCTAATGTGCAAATGTGCTTGAGTATTAAACGCGTTATACCTACTCTTAATCAATTATGATTGCTTACTCCTTCCACTGCACCACACGCAGACTAGTTTTTGGATCTTGAATTCTACTCAAGAATCTATTGGAATTTCTTTCAAATCTTTGGCATGTCGATGATAGTTTTCAACAATTTTGTTATGTTTCTCAATCGATTTTTCCTCACATGCTTCCAAAGCGATTTGCCATTCTTTGGCAAATGTTTCATGATGCGATAGGACCGGGAAGCGAATGGGAAACAAATGGGACTGATTAGAATCCGCACTGGGAAACGATTATTTCATTTCGGGAAATATATTATACCAGAACGTGTTCTGTTTGGAAGATGTTTTTTCAATAAATATGTACTCAGCCGACCTGCGTTGAATTTATCTTGATCGAAAGTTCCACCATTCACCCATATTGTAATCAAAAGATTTGATTCGGAAAAATATTTATGGTATATAGGTACCAAAAAAAAATTGAGTACCAACCTTGGAAATGTTTCGTTATAAATTACTCTGCTTTTTCGATTACAATTACAAATGTTTAAAAAAGAATCGGTTTTCAATTCGAAAGTTTTAGAGAAAAGACTGATAATTATATGAAGAAGGTTTTAAAAATGAAACAAGATATCATTTACTAGCAGAATATCGAAATCAAGATCCAATAAAGATTCCTCTGCCACTGACACTGGAATAATAATATATCCATGTTCTGTGGTAAACGAGGATTTCCCCATTTCACATCATTTCAGGACAACTCAACTGGCTTGTTGCAAAGTGCTCCATTCTAACTACGAATCTCTAGACTAATTTTATTTTACCGTTGAAGGACCTGACAGTTATGAATTTTCAAAAAAGGTTTTTTTCGGAATAGATATTTCACGAATCATTTCTTTATGAAACTGCACAAACGAGGCTGCATCTGCAATCGTATAGAGGTTTTGCGTATTGCCAAATTTACAATTTCATACGAGTTTCATGATGATGGGTAATGATGATATCGATATAGAAAAGTTAATATAAGCGATCCAAGAGCGGCCTGCGATATGGAACATGCGAGCAGCAGAATATTCTGACAGGATAAAAAGAAAAACAAGTTGGGGAGAAATAGTGGATTTATTTTCAACAGATAGTGCCACAAAAGAAGAAAAACAGATCCTGGGTAAGTTATATAAACATAAACTCACGATTCCTACACTCGAATAAGTGAGTATTCAAGATACTTTCCAACCTATTTTGCTGACAATAGGTTTCGTGTGTATTTTACACCTTGGATGTAAAACAAACAAACCTAACCTCACTTTTCCATTTATGTTGCATTTTATTACATCATTATACGTTAGCGTGATCTTCTATGAATTCCCAAGTGATTAACTCACAAGTAATTACTCAATTTCCTCCGAATTCGGTAAAAATGTTAAACTTTCAAAAGGTCAAACGATGTTCTCTCTTCGTCTTTTTCTGAAGTTAAACAGGGAGAGAAATATTGTTTCACCTCCAAGGTGTCAGTTATGCACTAAAACGATAGCTTTAGAAAACGGAAATTATTACGTTTATTACGTAATCCTGAATAATACAGACAAATTAGTTATCAAGGTATGTCCTCTGAGATATAGGGTGTTGAAAGTACGAAAAAAATTAATATTCAATAATTTCTCTCCAAAATTCGTGAAGGAAAAATTTTGAAACTTGGTAAACTTATCAAAAATTTTATTAACGTGCTAATTTGAAGTAATAATTTTCTATTTCTTTAATCAAGTGGCGTAGTTACGACAGAAAAAAGCCTCATTTCTAGATTCACTTGGCCCAAGAAAATATGAAGGAATATATTATGACCACATTCCATTGTAACTACGCCACTATTTCACAGAAATGAAAAATTATTACTTATAATTAGCGCGTTGATGAACCTTGATCATTATACCAGGTTTGAAATTGTTTCTTTCAGGAATTTTGGAGAAAAAAAATTGAATCTATAATTTTTTCGTACTTTCAACACCCTGTATCTCAGGGGCGATGTATTTTAGGACATTTCTTGATAGAAACTTTTTACCTCGAAATGAGGTAAGTAGTCGGAGTTTGTCGGTGTTATTCTGACTCACCGTCTATATGTATACAGGGTGAGTCAGTTTTTAGTAGCAGGACTTTAACATCTTGTAAAAACCATTTTTTTAAGATGAAAATCTCATATAAACATATAGATATGCTTAGGAGCTTCGTTTCTGATATACAGGGTGCCAAATTTTTATATTTTTTGGAAATTCCAACACCCCTTAGATCGGTATAACGAAGCGTTTGCGGACCTATGTTTATATGAACTTTCAGTCGTAAAATAAGCTCAGGAATCACCCGCTTTCAGATGTACATGATGTTTAGGAACACCCTGTATATACATATATTTTGTTTCGAACAAGAAAGTGTGAGTAGTGGAATTACTCAAATATACTTGTCCTGCCACTCTAATGGACTGACATTCACAAAATAATTTTGGAACAAATCTCTAGTATCTAGTGCTCTCGTATTTCCCATACTTTTCCCATCTATGTTAAGATTAGTTACGCAACTTGATGTTGATGATGATGCACAGTCATCACTACGAATTCCGTCTCTTTTTCTGACATAGTTATGAAGTGTAGAGGCCGTTTTGATTATTTTTTCTGCTAAATCTATATCAACACTGAGAGGCCTATGGAAAATTCGCCATTTATTTGTTAAAATACTGAACGTGCATTCAATATACCGCCTTGCTCTTGAAAGCCTATAGTTGAACATTCTTTTTCCATGTGTCAAGTTTTTCCCGCCATATGGTCTCAATAAATTTTGAGACAGATGGAAAGCCTCATCACCTATAATAACATACGGATATTTTATATTATCACTTCCTATAGATGTTGCAGAAGGAATTTCAAGTGAATTATCCATCATTTTTCCAAACAACTGCGAATTTTGAAAAATACCAGAATCACTAGATTTTCCATATGATCCAACATCAATGAATGTAAATAAATAATTACTGTCACACATAGCAAAGAGTACCATTGAGAAATAATTTTTGTAGTTATAAAACATTGAACCACTATTAGAAGGTTGAATAAGTCTGATGTGTTTGCCATCGATAGCTCCTATACAGTGAGGAAAATTAGCAGTATCTTCAAATCCCTGCGCAATTTCTTCCCAATTTTCCGAAGAAATATTGGCAAATGCAATAGGTGAAACACGTTTCCAAATAACCTCACAAACTTCGTTGACTATGTTGCTAGCAGTTGATTTGCCAATTCGAAACGTATAATGTAAATCAGCAAAAGAACAACCTGTGGCTAGATACCTGAAACATTTTTTTTAGGAACATTACTTCAGAAGAAGTGGAAGAATGCAAGAGATCGCTATAGTCGTGACGTGACTAATAGAGTTGGAAAATCAGGTCAAGGTGCGAAGAGAAAAGCTCCTTATATGTATGCTCCCCAAATGTTATTTTTGGAAGATACCATTCAATTTCTTTCTACAAGCAATTCCATGGCTAAAGACGAATTTGAATCTTCCCAGGCAACACCTGATGATGTTGATGTGAATGAAGCATCGCAAATATTGCAAGAAAATGAAGTTTCAAATAACAATCAAGGGTCAAGTAAAACTAAAGGCATACAACCTTCTTCTCGAGTAACTGAAGAAGTGAAATAGGCAAAAAAAAGGAAAATTCCGTTAGTGGAAGCTAAGTTGATTGAAGCTTTGGACTTCACCAAAAAGCGTCGTGAGGTTAATGGAAAAATTTAAGATGATGCCGACCGACTATTTTCATTGCCACATCTAAAATTGCTTCCATCGCATCTAAAAATGAGCACAAGACTCGATATTTTACAAGCCTTCAATAAATATGTTAGCCAAACTCCTATGGCTAAAAAATATTCCTTGTCGCGATGAGAGTCGTTTTAGACCACTTCTGTGATAGTGACTATACTCTTAAGATAATAGTTGTGTTTATTAGGCCTAATATACAAAGTACCGTAAAATCAATTTGTATTAATATTCCTCTGATTTCATTGGAGAAACAGGTGCGGCGTTGCTAGCCGCTGCTCCTTATATTCAAGTTTTTGGAGGTGACAGTCAATACTGTACAATAAAATGCACGGCATAAGTGCCTCGACTGATGCTATGTTATTAACATTTTTTTTAAATAGTCGTTAAATCGCCAATAATTTTGAACAATTATTCTTTTTACATAAGATTATTCAGGTTAGGTTAGGTTGGCTAGTAATTCGAGTATTTCCTACTCAGTTTGCCTTCTTCTTGTCGGTCATTTAAACTTACCGCCATTACAGTGACCAATCACAGAGCGTGCCGTGCTGTGCATTTTATTGTCGTCTACAGTCAATCAGTATTGATATCACTGTGATTATGTGAACACGTTCTCTGTTGTGTCCATTTTTACTCTAAGAGTACTACGCCATCACTATGCGAAGCCGCATTTTCATTTGGTGATTTTTCAATCTCGAGGTAATTTGTAAAATTTCTTCTGCTTTTGTTTTCTATAGTAGTTGTTGTTTCATCAGGATATATTATATGCTCCTACGAAATCGAGAAGGCACGGCTTTTGCGAATATTTCAACTGGCAGAAGCGATAATGAGAGTGGTAAATTTTGGCAGAAGTAACAAAATATCTGATTTTTCTTTTTTTTTATAGATATATTTCATTAGAATTCTAATCATTGGTTTAGTTTCCAACTTTCTTCTCTGTGCAACTGACAAGGCGGATTTTTCCACAAAACTACAGTGTACATTTTCTTTTTCATTTTTAGCCTTCCTCAGTACGATGAAGCCAGTTGAGAGTGTGATGAACACTTGCTTGGATGTGGAAATAACAAGTGAAAAATTAAAACAAACGGATTTAACTGAAGAAAGCCCATTAAACTTTTGTGGCTCAGGTAATAGACTCTGAGCAACACCCAACATGGTCATGATGGGTGGGGTCGAATTGATTTGTTTCATTTAATACGATGACTTCAATAGATAATTATTTTTCAAGCATGACTCCATGAATATTTACAATTTGTCATCATCTGTCAATAATCCTACCTGCAACATTCCGAATTTCACAACATACCCTATACGGCGGATTCTCGAAAGCGGGCATCTAAATTGCGAACACTATCAAGATGAAAAACAGAGACAGTGCTATCTGCAACCACAGATTGTGCTGTCACGTGATCTTCGGCATTTTTCTATCAACCTGGAGTGCTGTGCTCATATTACTCAAAAATGTATTATATGTTTATTTGGTTGATGAAAATAAAGACCTTTATTTTTATTATTATACAAACCCTCTCGATTGCCGTCACCTCTTGATTGGATTGAGTTCAGCCTGAAACAATCCTAAGTTTCAGGCATTTTCCAATAGGTATCGATATTCTACTGACAATAATTCATGATTTGCTTTCTTGTTTCGTACACCCAATTGAATTTCACGTGTCCAATTTCACGCACTCAAATGTCTACGTGAGGAAAGTTCGTTTTATATTATCATTATTTGTGTCCGCAATTTAGAGACTACTAGAAGTATTACATCACTCCAACCTCAAAGGTGACCGCAATCAAGATATGTCCGCAATCAGGATACAACCACCCTATTGGTATTGGTAGGTATGGATGGTGACTGATGCGCTGCGACCTAGTTAGATCTATTGTGCCCCATCTTCTTCTGCTATCTCAAGGTGTTCTCGTTTACAGCAGCCCCTCAAGCCTCAATTCCTTCAAGATCCCAGTATATTTAATCTTTCGTGGTGTACAGCATAACACTCCATCAATATGTGGTGAGGTGTTTCTGGATGTTTCCCACAGAATCTGCAGGTGTTGTCCTCCTCCAAGCCTAGCTTCCTTAGGTGTTCCTTGAGTCTGCAATGCCCCGTTAGAAATCCTGTGATTGTCTTTAGACTTATTTTGCTGAGGTTAATCAGTGTTTTCGATCTTGCTCGGTTGAAATTGCCAAGGAGATCTTTGACCTGCCTTAGCCCTGGAAGTCTTTGCCAGTATGTTGATCTCATTGCTTCTTCAGTTTTATTGAGTTCTTCTTGGAAGTGAGATTTTCCAAGTCCGCAGAATGGTTCTGGCAAGATCAGTGGCGTTGATGCCCCTTTTCGTGCCAGGGTGTCTGCTTGTTCATTGCCCTCTACTCCGTCGTGCCCAGGCACCCAGAGGAGGATCACCTTGTTGTTCCTGCCTAGATCATTGAGTTTTCCTAGGCATTCCCAGACCATCTTCGAGTTGATGTTATATGAGCTCAACGCTTTGATGTCTGCTTGACTATCGGAGAGGATTGCAATATCCTTGTTGCGGTAGTTCCTGTCTAGGTTGAAATGAATGCATCTTGCTATGGCGTGAATTTCCGCTTGAAAAATGCTGGGGAAGTGTCCCATGGGTTCGGAGTACTTGGTACAAGGTCCAAATACTCCTGCTCCAGTTCCGTCGGGAGTTTTAGACCCGTCCGTGTACCATGTAATGGTACTCTTACCCAGTGCTCGAATGGATTCTGTGCTCCATTGTTTCTTGGTATTTAGTTCCGTTCGAAAAAATTTCTCGAAACTAAATTTTCTGGTAATTTCGTCAGTTGGGAGATCGGCAAGGTGTGCACTTCCGGTGGGGGTTGAGCTCCTTACACTGTGTGCTATCCCTTTGAGTCCGACTTTGACCAACCTCAGGTCTGCTCCCCAAGCAGTTCTCCTCACCATGAGATAGAGAGGAGTGAGGTCCAGAATGACCTCTATTGCAGCTGTTGGGTTGACCTCATTGCTCCTGTTATGCAAAGACATGCCAGTCTTTGTACTTTCTCCAGGATTTTCTTTGTTGTGGCGAGTTCGGTTCTACTGTGCCACACTTCTGCTCCGTAGGTGATCATAGGTCTCACTATCATGGTGTACATCCATCGCAGTATTGATGGGTTACAGCCCCATGTTTTTCCTGCAATGTTCCTGCACACCATCAGTGATGATTTTGCCTTATTAGCGATCTTTTCTACGTGTCTGTTCCAGAGTAGTTTTGAGGCTAGGGTTAGTCCTAGATACTTCACCTCTTGCAACCACCCTATACATGTACTATTAATAGAGAAGATATTTGAGATGAATTTTAGTTTATAAGTCGATCAGATAATGGCACTGTATATCGAAACAATTGTAATCAGAACATATTATTTTGTGAAAATTCTATGCATTATACATCCATTGAATTTAATTTATATGGACCAAATGCCGAAAGTATATGGCAAATTTTTTTGGTGTCATAAACATATCACAAAATATTTCTCGTTTAGTTTTTTATCTGAAGCATCAGAATTATAGATTCCAGCATCGGATTTTCCGTATAAAAACCAGATTAAACCAAATGAAATGGTACACAAAGGGCCATAAATTGCGATTCAGTTATTAATTCAGTTACGGTTTGGGTGTATGTATCTGTAGCGGTGGCCAAACCGAATGGAACACGCAAAAAGTTAATACAGTTATACGGCTGACTTACGCGCTCTGTTTTGTCCTTGAATCACATCCCGTTTGCCGTTCTTGCGTGGAACTTCCATTTGGTTGATTGCCGTTTAATGAAATTAAGTTGGTCTAACAAACTGAGAGTCAACAAACGGAACACTGTTTATAATTACGGAGCTGAACTGCATCTAGTGTTGTATTGTTTCAGACAATCAAATATCTCACCCAAATTTAATTCTTGAATGGTGTTTATCACATCTTGAGATTCACTTATCCAATCCATCAGGAATTACCAGTTTCTTCAGCGCTTGATTCAGAATAATTGTGAAATAGGAAGAAAGATGAACAATCGCCGTAAATTCTTGTCTGTAAGAGGAACTGTTTTGGCAGATATTTCATGATTGTTTCTTAGCATCCCACAACCCCTATTTCAAAGTCTCGAATGTAGTTTCCGTTGATTCGTACGCACGTTCCGAAATTTAATTCGTCCACGTTACTGAAGATGACTACAGTTGCAGTCGAAACGTTTGTCATTTTAACCAAAGAAGACAACGCCAAAACCAGGAATTCAACCGGAGTATTGACGAAAGCCGTGGAAGCTAAATCCATAATACAAAATGAAATGGAAATCCATTGAGATTTCTGAAAGTAATTTTGAAATAATTAGTAAATTTCTATATGAAAATTCCACGATGATCCAACATACTATTACTATACTATATACTATATACTATATACTATATACTATATACTATATACTATATACTATATACTATATACTATATACTATATACTATATACTATATACTATATAATATATACTATATACTATATGCTATATACTATATACTGTATGCTATATACTATATACCTTATACCATACTATGCTTTTAAGGCTGTCGCGAATGTTCTGGTAAATAATAATAATAAATTGTATTCATCCTTTGTGTTCATTTACATGAAATAGGACAATGAAAAAGTGTCGAAATATATCTAAGTGGTAATTAAGTATAGTATGAGGTACAAAGAACAACGTGCATACATATTAAAAAATAACTAACAAACAGATAAAACATTCACATACTGAAAGTCAGTGGTTAAAAAGTAATAGCTAAGATATTCAGTGGTGGCGTAAAAACTATGCAATACCAGAAATTATCTCACTTTCCTTTGGAATATGTCGTTTATTTTTCAGCTCCGATGCTAGATGATTTTAAAATTTTATTCCTGCCAGTAAATGAGTCTTTTCATATGAGTTAGTGGAATGTTTCTGGATCTTTGTATTATCAACTTGCCCTGTTGGGTAACTGTGGTTACCTATCGCCACTTCTGGGTAAATATCTCATATATCGTTCAAAGTAGCACACACAGCTATGAATACATATACAAGCAACAGTCATTAATGAATATTGCTTGAAGTATGATTTAAAAGAGTCCGTTCTTTTCAAGTTGAATATGAGTCTAATAACTCTATTCTGAGCCACGAATACTCTCTACAGGGCGTCCCTCTAGGAACTGCATCGATCAATATATAGAAAACCATAGGTGGGCCGAATTTGAAAATTTGGGAGTTCATTATTGTTGATAAGTGCTATCCGGCTAAAATATTTGGAAGATTGTGGCACTTCTGGTTGTACCGGAAGTGGACCCCAAATTCGTTATTTTAAATGGGCTACCCTGTGTATTATCAAGGTTTTTAGATTTTACGCATGATTCTGAATATGTTTTATCAATAATGTCCTATACCCAAGTCTAACCGATTTCAAAATATTTAAAATTTTATATTGAAAATTGCGTTTGCAGACCGAAAAATATATTTTTTTATTTCTGGACATGATAATTTATTTTCTATTGTGTATCGATTTATTCGAAAGAGAGGACCTAGTTCAGTAGAATTTCGATATCAATTCGATTAGAGTTTTACAGGGCGTTCACCAGAAAATGATATATATCTGGTTGATAAAATTATTGGTAATTTTTTCAAATGGAAACCCCCCAATTTTATATTCTCATTCGATTTGGCATCGAAAATGAATGAGTGAATTTTTGAATAAGGATATATATGCCTACACTTAACAGTTTTCGAAATATTGGCGAATTAACATGTCTCAGTTCCAGAAAATCTTGTATTCTTGAGTTTACTTATTCTTAGTTGGCCATGGCACCCGCAACTGCGTTGGAAACAATCAACTGCCACGAAAATGTAATTGTAATCAATAGTTTGAATTATTCGAATGAAGATTACCTAAATATATTTATTATTTATGGCGAATGTAATAGGGTTAACTCAAGAACATGTGATATATTTGCCATTCGGTATCCGCAGAAGCAGAAGCCCTCTCAAAATACTGTTAAACGAATTATAGAAAACTTCAAAAACTTTGGATCCGTCATAGCAAGAGTGCAGAGAAACAAGCCAATTGTTGATGATGAAGATATTGAAATTGCCATTTTGGGATATTTTGCTGCATATCCAAAAATATCTTTGAGACAAGTTGCAAGAGAATCAGGATTGTCAAAAAACTCAGTACACCAAATACTGCGCAAACATAAATTTCACCCATATAAGTTCTCCATAGTTCAGCACCTGAAAGAAACAGATTTTCCACGAAGAGTGAGATTTTGTGAATTCGTTTTAACTTGGTAGCAAGGGAACGAATTATTTTTGGATAATATTATACGGACAGACGAAGCTAAATTTACAAAGAATGGTGTCTTCAACCGACATAATTGCCATTATTGGAGTGACTCAAATCAGCATGTAATCAGGGAACTGAATTTTCAAGAGTCTTGGCAGTTCAATGTTTATTGTGCGATAAGAAGTGATAGCGTCGTGGCACTGCATTTTTATCAAAAATACTTAAATGGAAAGTAGAAAACAGGGTGGGGAGAAAAATTTGTGGGGAGAGGTATTTGTTACTTAGAAAACTAACTGCTCCTCCTTTGAGTAAATGAAATGTATTGTTTTAATGGACTGTAATTGATTACAAAACGTTTAATGCGTTTCGTTCGTAACTTGAGGAGTTCTGTCACAGTGACAGACCGACAGTTGGTTGATTCGTTGATTCTATCTCAATACTAAACGGGGTTATATCAAAGTCTGAACATACTCCCCCATCTTGCTCCCCCATCTTGCTGCGGCTTTCAACAAAGGCACGAATAAAAAGTCATTGAACTTGCACCTCACTGCCACGTTCAATTAGAAGCACTGGTTTCTTCTAAGGGCAGTGGACACAAGTTGTTAATTGTTCTGCGAATAACTCCTTTGGAGGTTCGGATGGATGCCACCCGTGGATGAAGGTCCTGGACTCTGCCAAGTGCCCAGCACAAAGGTGGTTGATTAATTTCCTCAATCAGGACTAAAGACCCAATCTGAAGATGATTTTGATTGATCTTCCATTTCTTGCGACACTGTAGCTCACTTATGTACTCTGAAGACCATCTAGCCCAAAATGCTGTATAAGCTGCTGCATGAGTTGAAATTTGGACAAGCGATTCTGTCTAATCTCTCGAACGTCTGGGTCTGAAATACTTGTGATGGGTCGGCCAATGAGGAAGTGCGAAGGAGTGAAAGGACCTAGGTCATTAGGATTTGTTGATAAGGGACACAACGGACGGGAATTCAATATACCTTCTACCTGTATCAGAATGGTTGGAAAATCTTCATAAGTGAAATTTGTATTACTCATAATCCGTTTCAGATAAATCTTCATTAACTCAACCACAGATTCCCACAATCCGCCAAAGTGAGGCGAATGAGGAGGAATGAAGGTCCAATTTATGCCTTCTAAAGCATTTGACTCTACGATCTTGCTACTGGAGTTTTGCAAAAACTGGCCTAAATTATGCAGTTAATTTTTTGCACCTACAAAATTAGTTCCGTTATCCGAAATCATACGTAAAGGTTTAC
The DNA here is from genome assembly GCA_944452925.2 of Chrysolina oricalcia. Taxonomy (NCBI): domain Eukaryota; kingdom Metazoa; phylum Arthropoda; class Insecta; order Coleoptera; family Chrysomelidae; genus Chrysolina; species Chrysolina oricalcia. The sequence continues at coordinate 35,630,788 of OX101812.2, forward strand.
CTCGGCGCGACAAGAAACGTTGTAGGGCTGCAATGAAACATTCAGTGCTGAGTTCGGTAACCAATTCATGGTGTATTGACTTGGTGCTAAAGCAGAATAGTGAAACATACCCTTTAACATATTTGAAACCGCGTCCCTTATTATCCTTCAAGGTGAAAGGTCCTGCATAATCAACTGCTGTAATAAAAAATGAAGGGTATGGTGTTACCCTTGAAGTGGGAAAATTACCCATTACAGGAGCCATGTTAACAGGTTTCGCACGAAAGCAACGAACACATGAATGTACAGTCTCTTTCGATAAATTTTTTCCGGAAATTGGCGAAAATTTATTTCGAAATGAATAAAGTAACTGATTAGGTCCCAAAAGACCTAATCTCATATGCTCATAACAAAACAACAATTTCACAAATTTGTGATTTTTGGGAAGTAAAATGGGATGTTGTTTATTATAATCAAAATTTGAATTTCTGAGTCTACCACCGACTCTTAGTACTCCTTGTGATAAAAACGGAGTTAGGCTCAACAATGGACTTTTTACATGTAATTATTTACGTTAGGACAAAGCAGTGTACTCCAATCTGAAGTGTTCACGTTGAATTAACTTTAGGATAGCTAAAGTCGCCTGATTCATTTCGTCTACGGTCAAAGTATCATTAACGCGCAAATTTTTCCTTTGACAATTATATGCAAAACGAATGCAATAGGCAACAGTACGAACTAATCTGAGATAATTGGAAAATCTTTCAAAAGGAAATTTGAAATCTTCCTTTTTGGTTAATAACGTGGTCATGGAATTTTTCATTTCTGGAAGCTCACCAGTAAATTTACTATAATGACCTGGCCAACTTTCTAAATCGGACAACAACCACTTTGGACCGTGCCACCAAAGTTCACTTGCAAGCAATGACATTGGACTTACACCGCGACTTGCCAAATCAGCGGGATTATCGCCTGAATTTATATGTCTCCATTTTCTGATATCAGTTTTGCACTGAATTTCACACACACGGTTTGCAACAAATGTCTTTAGTAGATTTAAAGGCGTTCTTAACCACGAAAGTACTATGGTGGAATCACTCCAATAAAATATGTCATCAAAGTTTAGATATAAGGAATTACACACCTTGTCTGCTAATCTCGATAATATCAAGGCGCCCTAAAGTTCAAGCTTAGGAATGGTAAGAACCTTGAGGTGAGCTACTCTCGATTTAGCACAAAGAAGATATGACATGACCTCACCGTGTTCATTAATGCTTCGGATATACTTGCAGGTTGCATAAGCATCTTTTGAAGAATCACAAAAGCAATGCAATTCAGTGCGAACACTATATCTGAATCTAATGTGACGCTGAACCTTCAAGGACTTTAAATGAGTTATTTCATGAACGAACTTAGACCATTTTGAATGAATTCCTGCAGGAACCGTCTCGTCACAACTCAAATTTGCAGACCATAATTTTTGAAGTAGTATTTTTACTGTGATAAATTTGCGAAATGCTAGAAAGAATCGACCTTTTGGTTTTAGACTTGCCAATATCTAGTGATGTGATTTTGAAACACAAAACATCTGTATTCGATGACCAGAAAACACCAAGTAATTTTAAATTTTCAGTTATTCCAAGTTTCAGAAGCTCAGTTTGGTTAATTTATATTTTTTATAATCTGCGCATCATTCGATATCCATTTGCGAAGATGAAAAGCTGCTTGTTGAAGAATATTTGAAACGTCCGTGCAAATAGTAGTAAGTTCCTCTTTTGAATCTGCACCATGCAAAAATTCATCAACATAAAATGAATAAGCTATCGCCCTGGACGCCAAAGGAAACATCTTGGATGATTCGATTGACAACTCATGCAAACACCGTATTGCTAAAAATGAAGCACTAGTAGTTCCATAAGTAATCGTTTTCAATTGAAAAACCTGAAGTGGTTGTGAAGGATTTTCTCTCCAGAAGATTTGCTGTAAAGATCTTTGCTCAGGAGCAACCCAAATGCATCTATACATTTTTCGACGTCTGCTGAAACTAAGTATGAGAATTGTCTGAAACGCAAAATGATAGATAATAAATCATCTTGTAAAGTCGCACCTGCCATCTGAATTTGATTCAGGGATACGCCACTGCTCGTGGGGCAGCTGTCGTCAAAAACGACTCACAATTTCGTAGTCAAACTGTCCTCTTTCAGAACGTCATGATGGGGAAAGAAGTTAACGACTTGTGGAGGACGATGATCGACCACCTTTGAAATATGATTCAACGTGATATATTCATTAATGAAATCGACATATTTTATATGCATCTCTGGATTCGCCTGAAGTTTTTTCTCAAGATTGAAAAACCTTTTTCTTGCATATTCTTCTGAATCTCCTAATATATCAAGACTGTTTTTGAAAGGAATTGAAACTAAGAATTTGCCATCATCATTTCTTCTGAAGGTGGAGACAAAATGACTTTCGAAATCAGTTTCTTCTTTAGACAACGGCTGTGTAGTAAAATCCATTTCTTGAACCTTCCAGAATATCTCAAGTTGCGTTTGTACATCAGAATGCCTGGTCAGAAGTCTGATAACCTGAATAAGAGGTTGGGAGAGGACCTGAAATAATCCATCCCAATTTGATTTTTTGAAGAATTGGAAACCCTCTACTAAGCCTTATCTGTCCTACACAAAGAAGTGACCAGAACAAATCAGCTCCAATCAACATGTATATGGAAGATGGAGTGAATAACTGGGGATCACCAAGGTGAATGTTGGAAGGAATGTTGATAAAGACGTATCAATGTATTGAGTTGGCATGTAGTTGCATATTTCTGGAATAACTAAACACGATAAATTAACTGAATTGTCAGAATGAATTGATTGAATACGAACTTCACATTTGTGATTTATTGAAGAAGTAAGTTGGCCAATACCAATGACAGAAATATTGAAATTAGACTTTTCCAAACCTAGCGTACTACATAGAGCTTCTGTAATGAAGCTAGGTTCAGACGCATTATCAAGAAGAACCCTAAACTTATGTGTCTTGCCCCAAATGTCACGAACTTGTACTATTGCCGTTGATAATAACGTATGATTCGTGGCACTGATATAACCAGCAAGAGTTGTGTATCTGTTTTCTGGATTGCCTGAATGACTTTCAGATTCCTGCACATGTGCAGAAACGTTTGAATTCAAAAGCAATAAACTATTGTGATTCAATGAACACTTTCTACATGTTCCAAATTTGCAATCTTTCACCGAGTGTCCGAAATTAAGACAATTTATGCAAAGGTTTGTCTTTTGGACATGCTCAATTCTTGATTGTATGGGTAACTTTTCAAAATCTGGGCATTTGAATAATTTATGTGACCCATCGCATAATGAACATGCATATTTGGATGCAAAAAATGTTTTCCTTTTTATATCACCCTTATCAACCATATTATTATGTTTGTGACCGATAAATGAATCAGGCTTATTGTAATGAATAGTTTCTAAAAGATCAGCTTTGTTCTTCAGAAAAGCCAAAAACTCTTTTACATTAGGTGGAATTGTGGATTTGTGTGCTTCTTCTTTCCATTCGCGCGTAGTTGCTGAATCGAGCTTGTCCGTTATCATGTAATTCAGTAAAGGATCCCAATCCCTTGTGGATTGCTCTAACGCTTCAAGTGAACGCAAATTTTTATTTAAATTTTCAATCAAATTTCTAAGTTGAACAGAAGATTCCTTATCCTTATGGTAGATGAAATAAAGCCTTTATATGATTGTTGATAAGCAATCTTTTGTTATTATATTTTTCATATAGAAGATTCCATGCAATATCAAAATTTGCTGCTGACGTTTCTAAAGAACTGATAACACGAGAAGCTTCACCAGTAACGCATGATTTCAGATAGTGAAACTTTTGTATATTATTTATTTGTGCATTTTTTATTATAAGAGAATCGAAAATGTCTTAAAATCAAGCCAGTTTTCTAATGAACCTTGAAACGTTGGCAATTTGATTGTTGGTAACTTGATACCGCTAAATGGGGATGAATTATTGTCAGTGACATTTGTTATGACTGAATTTGTCAAATTTGTGTTTGCCACTTTCCCTTCTATTGTTTCTTCCGCTCGTGAAACATATTGGAAATAAGTATTCTCACAACTAGACCTCTCGTTGACTTGTTCATCTCTATCATCCGAAAGTTCAATCTGGATTTGAATATTATCAAATTCTGAGTAAACCATTTTTTCAATTTTCTCTAGTCGTTTTTTTAACTCTGTGACACTAGAATCGCCAGTAAATGCGTTAACAAAGGTGCAAAATCGTGTCAGCTGAGCTTTATAAGTTAGCTATTAAAGTCGCTATTTGCTCAGTCATTTTGAATATTTATGTAATACGTTTGTTTGGCCTTTTCTGCTTTCCACTCTGCTCTCCGTTTTGCCTGCTACAACTTGAATGCAATTGTCGTTGCTGCTCCGTTGATATTATTGAAATATCCGGCTCGAAGGACCAAAAATTTGTGGGGAGAGGTTTTTGTTACTTTAAAAACTAACTGCTCCTCCTTTGAGTAAATGGAATGTATTGCTTTAATGAACTGTAATTGATTACAAAACGTTTAATGAATTACTGAAAACAAGAACTGAAAATTGACTGAGTCTCGTTCGTATCTTGAGGAGTTCTGTCACAGTGACAGACCGACGGTTGGTTGATTCGTTGATTCTATCTCAATACCAAACGTGGTTATATCAAAGTCTGAACACAGGGTAAAGGTAAGCTAATCGGGCTTCTGCGTTTTCAAGCACAAATTTTTCAGTCAAAAGTCACTCAAATTATTTCCTTCTTTTGATAGTCCCTTTCTTTACACACTAATCAACCCACATTTCACAATTACAAGCACTAAAAACATTATTTTTTCACATAAAATCAACCATTCTTTAGGACAACACATAAGCAACAAATCTGGATATTTTCATTATTTTATATGTGGAGGGTTGGTAACTGCGCGCTAACTATTCAAATTTGATTCTGGGCAGATAACTTCCCTTTCATTACTATGTTCAATTGTTTAAATTTTGCCATATTGGTGATTTATTTAACGTAAATGTCATAAACTGAAAATGTTAAAATTCTATGAATTTCTAATTTGGGTGAACAATAGATTGGCACTTATTAATTTTTCAATTAAATTGGGAGTGTTTTTGGGTTCACTGCAAAGAAAATACATGTGGAAAAAGATAAATTGTTGTATCGATGTCAATGAATAGTTAGCGCGCGCAGTTACCAACCCACTACATATAAAATGATAAAAATATCCAGATTTGTTGGTTATGTGTTGTCCTAAAGAAGGGTGGATTTTTTGTTAAAAAAAATCATGTTTTTAGTGCTTGTATTTGTGAAATATGGGTTGATTAGTGTGTAAAGAAAGGGCCTATCAAAAGAAGGAAAAACTTTGAGTGATTTTTGACTGAAAAAGTCGTGTTTGAAAACGGTCAGTTTTCAATGTTTAGAGAGCCATATCTCGAAAAGTAGTAGACAGCGCCGCAAAATAATTTCAGATTCGTGTTCAGGAGACAAAACTACGTAAGTAACATCACTTCTTTTTTATTTCCGCAGAAGCCAGATAAGCTTACCTTTACCAAAATCAGATGTCAATTTCGAAACAAGAATAGGATGAGATGAATTTTTTTTGCAGGTGAAGGATATTTGAATGTTTTGCATAATTTCGAAAATGAGTAATTGAACACTTTACCAATTGCTGATTATAGAAACCTATTTTATCAACATGACGGGGCACCTCCGCATAATGGTCACTTAGTCAATACTCGTTTACAAGAATTGTTTCATGACCAGTGGATAGCCAACAATGGACCATTTCTTTGGCCGCCCCATTCTCCAGATTCATCAGTGCTCGATTTTTTCATTTGGGGTACAATTGAAAATCATGTCTATGAAACTCAATTGACTACCATGGAAGATTGTATGCAATAAGTGAGGAATTCATTTGAGAATCTCAGACCCGATTCAATAGGAAAAGCGACACATCAAGAATTATTAGTGAGATGTGAAAAACGTTTGGAAGTTAAAGGGCGCCAATTCGAACATTTACTGACAAAATAAGTTTTGTATATCTCTCAATATCGTTGATTGTTCTCTTTCATTCGAATTGTTTTAGAATTTCTTTATCTACATTTTTGTATGGGCAGAGACGGAATGTTTTTGAAGTTTTCTATAATTCGTTTAACAGTATTTTGTGAGGGCTTCTGCTTCTGCGGATACCGAATAGCAAATATATCACATGTTCTTGATAACCCTATTACATTAGCCATAAATAATAAATAGATTATCGATTACAATGACATTTTCGTGGCAGTTAATTCGCCAATATTTCGAAAACTGTTGAGTGTAGGCATAGAGAACCTTATTCAATGTTAGCTTCATCTGCGATGCCGAATCGAATGAGAATATAGAATTGGGGGGTTTCCATTTGAAAAAATGGACTTACAATAATTTTTTCAACCGGATATACATATAACATTTTCTGGTGAACGCCCTGTATAACTCTAATCGAATTGATATCGAAATTCTACTGAGCTGGGTCCTCTCCTGCGAATAAATCGATACACAATCGAAAAGAAATGATTATGTCCAGAAATAAAAAAAATCTTTTTCGGTCTGCAAACGCAATTTTCAACTTAAAATTTGAAATATTTCGAAAATGGTTAGACTTGGGTATAGGACATTATACATGAAACATGTTCAGAATCTTGAGTAAGATGTAAATCCTTGATAATATACAGGGTATCTCATTTTAAAATAACGAAGTGTGGGTCCTTTTCCGGTACAACCGGAAGTGCACCAATCTTCAAAATAGTTTAGCCGGATAGCACTTATCAACAATAGTGAAGTCCCAAATTTTCAAATTCGGCCCACCTATGGTTTTCTATATATTGATTGATGCAGTTCCCGGAGGGACGCCCTGTATAGTAAACATTAATCAAGGTTTTCTGGTCGAGTTGTTTTTTCAACTGAAACAGTGCAAAAAACCCACTCGATAATTTACTACACACATGATCAATTTGATATTTCCAGCATAGTGCTTCATCTAGGTGTATACCTACCTAAGAACTTCGTTCTGAAGGCTCAATAGTGGATTCGTTTATATCAACGTTCATTGAAAAAAAAAAATTTTTTTTTTCTGCAACAAGGCCGTTTTCCCGGCATTCACTATCAGTTTGCACCATGTAGTGAATAGAACCTAACCTGGAGTTCTGATAGGTTTCCGGGTTTTTGCTGTGGTCTTCGTTTGTTGAAATCGTTGGAACCGAAGCTCTTGTTTCTGGCACGCCATTTATGTTGCTGTTTTGGAGCGCTGTTTCTGCGTGCATGCGTGACTATGGTGGCATGAGTTTTCAGTGCTGTTTGCCAGATATTTGGTATGTATGTTCTCTCTCCCATTCTGCTTACATGGTGTTTATGTATTTCCATAGCTTCTGAATGATGATTTGTCTTTACTAGCATCTAAGTATTTCCAGGGGCGTTTTATCCATAAGGCTGATCAGGCTAAAGCCTCAGGCGCCGCAGATTTTAGGGGCGCCAGCAAACTCTCGGAAAATAACAAAAGTTGGCAGCGATGGGAACGAAATCGGAAGATTCAACCAGTCATGTTCGTTTACTGAGCAACATCAACTTTTCCAAATATTGATGTGGCTTTGAGAACTTTTTTGTGTATTGCTGCAGAAAACTGTTGAGGCGAAAGGTCATTTTCCAACTTTTCTAGTTTTCTCCGGATATGTTTCTTATGGCCAGTCTTTTCAGTTCCAGTTAAACTCCAAATTAATTAACTAATGGTTAGAATATTATCCTTCAAACGTCTTTTGAAGAATGTCATTCACCATCTAAACTATTAGTTAGTTATCTGGAGTTCAACTGGAACTGAAAAGACTGGCTCTTAGTCTGTTCATTTCAATTAATGCGTCATTGTTGTACGTCGCTTTCCCCTTAATTTTCTACAATCTAGTTCTTCAATGAGGAGACCTTCCAGTGACTTGACCCTACTCAAAGCCACATATGTTTGGCCAGCAGCGAATAGCATTGGGCCTAGATACAGTACTTCCCTGCATTTTGTGTACTGTGCAAGCTCAACATAATATAATTGGCAACAATAGCTATTTGTATTACTAGGGAGGAAAGTGCCACTTTTCCTCCCGCAGGAAAAGGCACTTTGGTCCCATGTAATACATATGATTTTTCCTCCTACCCACTCAATAAAACCTTCTTGTGACTTTGTTTGCAGATAGACCTATTCTTACTTGATGGAAAGTATAGACAATACAGTCATGTGTATCTGAGATTCTGCGGTGGCTAGCGCCTTGGGCTTGTAATCCGAAGGTCCCGGGTTCATCTCCTGGCAGTTATAACTTTTTTTTCTTTTTCAAGAACGTTATTTTACTTTTTTCTTGTTAGTGATTTGAATTATTGGACATTTAGATAGCTTATACAATTCGGATTGCCATTGAGTGATTTTCTCATAAGTTATGTTATGTGCCTATTGAATGAAGTGTCGATCATTTTTTATCTAAGAGCTGCGCTTGTAGAAAAAATCATTTGTGTATTTCCAGCACAAAGTGTCATTGTCGTTCTCCAAAGTTTAATCTCTTTGTCGAGCAACAATCAATCACTTTTTGCTCTAGATACACAAATAGCCATTAAAGAACTATGGTAGAAGTAACATTCATGTTTGATTTTTACCAGAATACAGGATATATAAGATGTTTTAGAAATTATGGAAACAATTTGATTACAATAGATTCACAAGTTTCATCGTTTACAACTTACTTGAAATGAGGGGAAGAAATAGTACTTTCCCCCCTAGGGAGGAAAAGTACTTTCCTCCCTAGGAAGGAAAAGTATGTTCCTCCCTGGTTTGAGGGAGGAAAGTGTGTACTTTCTATAGGGGTAGAAGGAAAACAATATTTTCTTTCGTTTTAATTTTCATCGTCCGAAAAATCAGGAATTTTTACAGTTTTCTACGCATTCTCAATATAGATAGGAGGGTAAATTTTTTTGAAGCTATATTATTCGTTGATTAGATATTTTTCACTATTTTTACTACGATTTTGTTTTTGCTAGTTTTCGCAACATTGTTAAAAAGAGGAGAGGGAGCGAGCCCACCGGCAGACATAATTTTTGTCGTAATTTTCCATGTATGAAACCGTTAGATATTTTTTCGAATTTCTACGCATACTCTATCTAGCTTTCGAAGGGAAAGGGGTGAATTTTTCTGAAACCGTATTATTCAATGGTCAGATAATTTTCACTATTTTCACGGGTTTTTTCGATTCCTATTTAACGAGTTTTCCTTATTTTTTCCTGTCAGAAGAAAAGGGGGCGAGCTCCCCAATCGATTTTTCATCATTATTTTCCAAGTCCAAGACTGTTGAAACATTTTCCGAATTCCTTCGTGTTCTCTATCTAGCATTTGAGTGGGGACAGGCAGGGTGACATTTTTCAAAAACCGTAATATTCGACGGTCAGATATTTTTCACTATTTTTACGGATTTTTCCGATTTTAATTTCGCGACATTTCCAACTTTTTTCGAGAAAAGGGGGAGGGGCGAGCCCCCCTACCTAAAAACTTCCAAAACCCTAAGCGTTCTCTATGTGGCTTTCGGGGGCAGGAGGGGCAATTTTTTCGACATTAATATATTGTCATCGGAACTTAAACAACATGTAGAATTTTAATTCCATAGGATGAGACGAAGTGGATCTTATTCAGCTTGCAAGATTTGTGTCCATCTAATACACACACAGAGCAAGCTTTTAAATTTTAATTAAAAAGGATGAAAATTATTTGAGGGGCTCATTAGAAAATTCCAAAAATATCAATCTCTGTGAGTCAGAGATTTTAGATGAAATCGATTTTTCACATATTGTGAAGTTTGATGCGAGTTTATCAAGAAAAATGTCTTTTTGAATCCATTGCTACTAACCAAAGAATTTGTTTAATTTCCTTTGTTTTTTTTTCTATTTTGCGTGTACCTATATCTTTCTGTTTCAGATTATGTTGTTGTATGTTTGTGGTATAATAGTGGAGTTTGAAGCTAGTGAGTAAAATATAAAAATTTGAGTACAAGTAAACAACCAGCCAAAATGCTACTAACCAAAGAATTTGTTAATTTATTTTGTTATTCTCGTTCTGTTTTGTATGTATGTTTATACAGGGTGGGGTACCGAAAACGAAACAGATCGAATATCTTTAAAACGCATGTGTTGTGAATAAAATGCAAAAAAAACAAGTCGATTTTAAATGCAAGGGGGACATCTTCATATCATAACCTCAACTGTCATACCTCTCCCCCCACCCCTTGGGCACTATCAATCAAACAATTCGAATAGGGAAAGTAGTAAGTGTGACACATCATTGAAAATTACTCCAAATTATAATACTGCATTTGCATACTATTTTGACATGAATTCGGTGACAGTGCATTATGAAATTTTTCTAAGAGAAGAAACAAAATGGCGGCTCCAAAATGGCGGACATGATTTGCAATTTAGGTCCGATTCGATTCAAAATTGATATGAGGTGGTTTTCATGATCGGAAATTATGATTTGTTCGTCATTGAAATAATACAAGATGGTGGCTCCAAGATGGCGGACGAAATTTGTAATTCTGGTCCAATTCGAATCAAAAGTGATATGTGGGGATTTTCAATTATGATATTTTTGTCAATGCAAAAAACCAATATGGTGGACGAAATTGGTAATTGTGGTTCGATTCGATTCAAAATTGGCATATGAAGGTTTTACAAGTTTCCAGTATGACTACAATGAATTAATTGAATTGATGAAAAAAAGATTTTATACAAATTAGGAAATAATGTTTCATTTAGATGTGTGACGTTGGTTATTCTGTGCGTAACAGAATCAGAATTTTACCGCGCCTGAAAATCCCTGAAAATCTTCACACACTAATTTTGATTCAAATCGGACCTGAATTACAAATTTCGTCCGCCATCTTGGAGCCATCATCTTGTTTTTTTGCATTGATGAACAAATCATAATTTCCGACCTTGAAAACCACCACATATCAATTTTGAATTGAATCGGACCATAATTGCAAATCATCTCCGCCATTTTGGAGCCACCATTTTGTTTTTTCTCTTATATACGGAAAAATTATTTTTCTCCGCCAGAGGGCGCCAAAATAAAAAGTTAGGTGGTAAAAATTGACATGGCTGAATTCTTTATGAAATTTCCTTTTTAATGATGAGTCACACTTACTACTTTCCCTATTCAAATTGTTTGTGTGATAGTGCCCAAGGGGTGGGGGGAGAGGTATGACAGTTGAGATTATGATAGAAAGATGTCCCCCTTGCATTAAAAATCGACCTGTTATTGCATTTTATTCACAACACATGCGCTTTGAAGATATTCGATCTGTTTCGTTTTCGGTGCCCCACCCTGTATGTTATGTATGTTTATTTTCGCCAACTCAAGGATAGATAGATAGATAGATAGATAGATATTTTTTATTGACTACGTTACATTATGATTGTAATGTTTGTAGCAAGTCATAAACAATTTAAAATGAACATGATATCAAAGTGCATTAAAAATAACAAACAAGTACGACAATGAATAATATCACTCACAAATAACATAAGTGAATATTTAAATATAACACATATAGATAAAACTACAAAAAATAGCTTCACTAACTACATAAAAGCTGAGTTAAAAGAAGGAGAGGGTGCGTATGCTACCACATCATTCATTTGTAGTGACTAGAGTTGTTTGGGTGTACTCCTCAATCGAATAAAAACAGTTTCTCAATTGTAGTTCTTTGAATTCGTATTTAAATTTGGTACATGACAAGTTCTTCATGGGCTTCGGTAATATATTGTAAAGGTGGATGTTTAACGAATTGTTTTTTGATTTATTCAGTCTGTATCGATTTGGGCGTACATTGTCAGCATACCTAGTGTCGTATGAATGTATGTCGCTCTGTTTTGTCAACGAAGTTGACCTCTTGTGAATCTCGAGAACCGTCTGGTATATAAAAATTGTCGGTAGGGGCGTTATTTTCAATAGAATGAATAGCGGTTTACAGTGCTCATGGAAACCTGCGTTACTTATGATACGGATGGCTTTTTTTGTAATCGAAATATTGTAATAGACTCTGAGCTATTACCCCATAGATACCTGCCATAAGATACATGAGAATGGAATAAGGAAAAGTAAGCTGTTATTAAAACGTCCTTAGAGCAAATCGGCCGCAATTGGCGTAGTATGAAAAGTGTGCTAGCCAACCTACTTTTGAGAGTATTAATGTGGTTGCACCAAGTCAGAGTACTGTCCAGAGTAACTCCAAGCAGTTTAGCAGTCCCTTCATTGGACGTTATGTTACGTGAGGACAACGATAATTTTTGGGTTTTGCTGTGATTGAGTTTGAGTTTATTTTGGGTAAACCAGTTTTCGGCTTGGCTTAGTACCTCTCCCGATATTTGTAAGATCTCATTATTATTTGCTCCAGAACAAATCAATGTTGTATCATCTGCGAACAATACAGGTGTGTGAGGATATAAATATTTATTGAGATCGTTGATATATACAATGAACAATAGGGGACCGAGGACTGATCTGTGCCCCAAAGATCAGTCCATGTTTGACTAATTTCACATCAGATTTGGTGTTATTAATAGAGACTTACTGAGAACGGTTTACTAAGTATGACTGTATTAAGCTTAACGGGATACCTCGTATGCCGTAGTGGTGTAACTTTTGTAATAAAATGTCGTGAGAAACACAATCGAAAGCCTTTGTGAGGTCGCACAGAGTTATTGCAAATTGACGTCCGTCTTCGAGGCTCTCGACTATGTTGCTCACTACACTATAGAGGGCATTTATTGTAGACAAACCCTGACGGAAACCGAACTGCGATTCATTTAGGAATTAATTTTTTTCGAAATACAAATAGAGCCTTTTTTTCATAATTATTTCGATTATTTTGCAGAAAATTGATATTATGGATATTGGGCGACAGTTATCTGGAAGAGAACTGTCTCCTTTTTTGAATATCGGGATAACCCTAGAAAGTTTAAAAGCTTCTGGAAATGTACCAGTAGTAAATATTAAATTTACCAGGTACACCAGAGGCTGAGAAATGATGTCTATTGTGCTCTTCATGATCTGGCTGTTTAGTTCGTGAGCGTCAAGATATTTTTTATTTTTTAACGATTCGACAGCCTCGAAGATGTCATGATGCGTTACCGGTTCTAGAAAAAAGGATTGAGCTGGGGCTGGAAAATTCCTAAAATTCAGTATGTCGGTATCAGGTATTTGAGGGAGCGATCTTATTACGTTTTCTGCTACAGAAACAAAGAAATCGTTGAAAACTTCCGGTGGTATACTACATGACAGATTTGTTCTTTTGCTATTTCTTTCGAAATTTATCAACTTCCAGCAAGCTTTAGCTTTATCATCTGCTGAAGTGATGAAATTATCATATGCTGTTCGTTTGGACTTCTTCAATTGCTCAGAGTATTATTTATTATAAGTCTTATATGCCGCCAAACATACAGGATCTCTAGTACTATCTGCAATCAACTTGATACTACATAAACTGTTTCTCATTGCCTTTAGGTTACTCCCGAACCAACAAGTAGGAGAAAACGTTTTGTTAGAATGTGCCCTGATTGGGAAGTAATTATGGACCGGCTTATTAAAGATTTCCACTAGATGAGATGCCAGGTAGTTTACGTTATTGCTGCTGAAAAAAGTATCCCAGTTTTCTCCTTTCAGGGATTGTTGCAACTTATCCATTCCATATTTTGTAATGGTTCTGTAAAATGACTTATGATTTTCGTTACTAGTTATTTTTTTAAATTTTATATACTGAGCTCGGTGGTCAGCTATACCAGGTTCAAATACCCCAGTTATGAGAGATTCTGAATCTAAGTTGTTAAAAATATTATCGATGCAACTGGCTGAAGTTGCTGTGATTCTTGTGTATTCCTTTATAGTGAACGTTAAACCATATGAAGTGAGTAGTGTGACTAACCTATCTAGATCAGAAGATTTTTTCATGAAATCAATATTCACGTCCCCCATTATCACAATGTTACATTTACGTGTTAAAATGTTCTGGAGGAGGTTCTCCAGATATGTGGTTATGAGAATTTTTTATTGTTTTTTTGGGATCATGTTATATGTTTTTGATCCTCAATCTGTATATACCCTATGTACATATTTCTTCTGTGTTTCTATTTATGAGTATCAGTAAGATATACCTACCATTGCATTTGCTCGTATCAACCTAGTAATCTTTTATGCCCTTTTTTACTAATGTTGGATATTTTTTCAATTCTGTGAGAAAAGAATTTCACTGGCTACAGGCGCCGATTCATTTTAGGCCTCAGGCGCCTGTAACCCTTAAAACGCCCCTGGGTATTTTCTGAATAGATCTTGTGTTCTCCTAAGGATGACGCGCGTTTGTCAACTGTGGATATCTTAGATTGTTTCAATCGACAACTTCGCATGTGCTTGACTAGGCAGGTACTAATGCTCTCTTTCGATTTATCTGTAAACTCCACTACAATCACATAGTATTATGTAGTCTTCTGCAGATTTTAGTAGAATTCCGATTTCATATGGTTATAGTATGGAACAGTTAAGTTGAAAAACAGCTATAGCTGACACTTCGCCACTTCATCAGTTGGTTCTTACATTATCTATTTATACAGAGTTAGTCAAATGTATGGACCTGCCTATTTTTCTCAGTTAATATGAAGGTTATCAAAAAGAAGTTCGAAGTTCTATGAATCCAAATATTTTTCAGATATGCCATTGGTGGAGATATGACGTCATCTTCGTTTTTTTAAATAGAACCGTATTTCATGTTTAGCATCGCTGGAAATATTGTTTTTTTCTCATTTCAGCAGTACTGATATTATTCCAATTATCTCTATAGGTACAGTGTGTTTCGTATTTTTGTGTCCACCTCTGTAATTTACTTACCTATTGCTTAATTTGTTAAAAAAAAATTCATCCGGGGAATGTAACCACGTAACCAGTTGGATATTTCAAGCGAAATGGCAATTTCATTCAGACAGTGGCGTACGTGAGTGTTTATAAAAAAATATTTATGTGCTTCATTAACAATTGTTTCATTAAACAATTTCACTTACAATGTTTGGGAGTATTAAAAACTGAAATTAATCCATTGATGGTTGAAGAAATATTTGATATAAAGAAAAAAATATTATTCCGTTTTTAAACAAAATTACTGTTTTAAATTATTGGTTTAAAGGGCAATTAATATTCACCCCATGAAATAAGTAATGGTAATAGAATATTTTCATGTTCAAAATTTACCTCAATGGCTCAGCCATTCGAGACGTTACATTTTTATATCTCAGACCACAGAATCAAAAAAAAATTGTTCTCAAGACTGATAAATGAGTAAATTAAATAGCTGCTCTTCGTGTGTTGTCCGACAACCTTCTTTTTAATAAAAAAATAGAGATTTTTTGAACTATTGAAACAAATAACTATTTCTGATATTTTCTCTTACCTTCTATTTAAAAAATACTGTATTAAGGCATTTGAATTATTCTGGAACAAAATTTTCTATTGAAATTTTCCAATCAAAAAATAACTACAATTGTTTCTCGAAAAATAAGCATCTGAGAAATCAAATTACCATATCGCTCAAAATATCCAACTGACTTCATTCCCCGATTGAGAAAATTTTTGAACAAATTAGGCAATAGGTAAGTGAATTACAGAGGTGGACACAAAAATACAAAACACAATGTACCTATCAAGAAAATCAAAATAATATTAGTACTACTGAAATGAGAGAAGGGCAGGCTTTCTAGCGATACTAAACATGACATATGGTTCCATTTAAAAAATATACCGATGACGTCAGTTCTCCACCAATGGCACATTTGATAAATATTTGAATCCATGGAAAAGTGCAGAGTGAAATACCCTTCAACTTTCATTAAAACTTTATTTCGATAAATCTCATGTAACCTGAGAAAAATGGGCGGTTCCTTACATTTGACGAACTCTGTATATTGCTTTTATTCATAGATATTGAAATGATGAATAAAGCCGATATATTAAATCATTATAAATTGTAGGTTTGAAGACAGTGCCCATTTTCTATTTCTTCGAGATTTTCTCAATTCGGATAGTAACAGTTCCTATGTGTGGCAAGTAGACAGTGCTTTGGTCTTCTCTGGATGCAAAGCAAAAATTTATTGTAGTCGTTTGCTTGTAACGTAGTTGTAAGGTATTTTATTTCGTCGTCGATGTTTCTTGGTTCACATATTCTTCACGCTCTGTTTACTAGGATGTTGATGATGGCTACGTTTTCTATTTTGGATGGATCCATGTGGTAAAAATACTAACTTTCGTCGCCACGGAGACTGTTATGTGCGTGACAATCCTAACTAGAAGTATATGCATGTCACTTCAATGATAATCGAGTTACCATACTAGGTGAATCAGCATTACAAAAAATTATTGTTTTATCTCTATTGAATTTCAAAATGTAGCTATACTTAAGTTACTAGGATCAGTTCTCTTATTTGAGCTATTATCCCTGATTATAAGGATTTTTTGCATCAACGCATTGATTCAAAGAGATTGTATTTTTGAATGGGTCCAACCAAATATTAGTTTGGTTTTTTGACGAATTTCTCTTGGCCACTTACAAGGAAAAAAATTTGAAACGAGTGAACACTTGCTTCATAAGTTGGTTGAGGCAAGAATGTTTTAGCTTCAATAATGGACAATTTTTTGTTGAATCATGGGAGTAGGTTGGGACAAGAATATTGCAATTTCAATAATGAATTATTCTTCTATCAACTTAGAGGTTGAGTTCCAATCCGCACTCTGCACTTGGTTATAAAATATCGAATGGAAGCCATTTTCATTTTGGCAACATTGAATAGATTGAACAAAGCTTAGATTCACAACTACGAACAATTCAGGTATAAATAATGGAAATCATAACTGAATTTTCCCGCCATAAACTTATTTTCTAATTTAATTCAACCACAGACGTAAAACTACTTCAGTATAAATAATGGTTTTATATGAGGATAGTTTTGAATTTAATAACTGTACCATCAATAAAACCAGTTTGTAGTGACGCATATTGCAGTTTGATTGAAGAAATAAAGAACGCCATTCGCTTTGAGACCAAAACTGTAGGAGCAAAATATATTTCACTCATTTTCACAACTGGCCCTTAATGAGCCAAATTCAATTTTCGGTATTGCATTTTTATTGTATAGAAACAGTTTCCGCTGTGGACAAAACTAAAATTCATATAGGTACGCATAGCCTCATAACCTCCAACCCAAATGGTCAAACTAGAGGGTGAGCTTTCGAGTACGTACGAGTGCTGGGGCGTTCATCCTTCCGGGCCTCAACCTTAGGGGGTGCATGGTGGGTCAAACTGGATGAAATCGTCGAAATTGAAGTCGTATTCACAGGTCATGGTGCCGCCACCTGCTTTGATTGCTCATTGTTTGAATGTGTCACGTGGCACAGGTAGTGATATCTACCAAGGAATTATATTCTTGTGTCAAAAGGATTATGTTTCACAATGCCTTAATGTGTTTTCTAGGATGAAGAGTAGAATGTTTTCACTGCAAGCAAATTCATTTCAAGAGAATTTATGTTAAGAAGCAACCATCTCAATCAGTTTGAAATGTGAGTTTATTCATCAAATAGGAATAATAATTCTTTTAAGAAGATTATTCTATTCAAGAGTGTGTATATTTTTTATTGAAGAAATCTTTTTTTTTTAACTGTGATACGTTCCTCGTTGATTTGTAACATATCTTGAAATGTTTTCTTGAAAAAATCATTTTCAATTCTCAGTATATATGTGTTATTGCGTTTCATCTTGTGGTCAAAATGGTTCGCATGTTGTGAAAAAGCACAGGAATTGACGTTTCTTCTACAATTACTACTGTGAAATGATTTTACCTTTCCAAATTCTAGATGTCTGTCCGATATATACTGTGACCTTTATCTGTCTGGAAGAAGTCACTGTCCCATTAGCTATAGTAGTCGATGACGCATATGGTAAGGGTCTATCAATTATCAAACCAATAAATGATAGAGCTGGCAGATTCCAACACACGGGCGTAGCCAGGGGGAGGGTTTTGGGGGTTCAACCCCCCCCCCCCGAAAAGTTAAGATATTAGCAATAATAAATGAATGAACCTTCTGTTTTTTTTTTATCTTTAATTTTTATTTCATACCTTTCTTGAACCCCCCCCCCCCCCGATACTAAAACCTGGCTACGCCCGTGTAAATCCAACATTATTTGTAAATGTTACCGATGGTCAAAATGCTACTATTAACTTGGAACAAGAGCCCAGTTGCAACGTCGTACGTGCTAGGAGCAATCAAACAACTGGATTTTCCATAAGGAAAAGTAGAGACCAGACCACATCGAAGCCACCTACAACAGCTGTATCAAAATGTCAAGTTTGTGGTAGAAAAAACCATGATAAAAATGTTATTTCCAAAAGTAGTTCACATATGTATTGAATATATTCATTATGTAGAAAAACTTTAATGTGAAATCAAAACCAATAAATCATTACTGATGTTTCAAAACATGAAAATTTTTCAAAATTTCCTATTAATATCCTATCCTGGAAGATAACTACCCTAAAATATAAATTTCTTATCACAATATAACAGTTATACAAAAATTCAAATAATAATAATCTCACAACAGGCCTTTTCATTTAGATGATTTTTTAAGGCGCATGCGCTCGTTTTAAGACCCAAAGTCTGATTGGATATTGGGAAAGTGAACAGCCATTGGTTAGTTTTTGAAATAACAATCCGGTATTGGCTCAATTCAAAATTAGCGGTATTTTCACCTTCTGTCAACCGTCAACTTCATGACAACAGACAAATGCAACCATTGGCGTTCGTATTTCAAAAGTGAATAATACTAGCGAATAAAATACCTGTACCTCGACCTCGTACTTTATTTTGATTTTTGTGAGTTACATACTAATTCTTGTGATAATTATAAATAGTTTAACTAATTTATTAGCTCGACTTTACTGTGAAGTGTGACGCTACTACAATGGTATCGAAATGTTCAATGTTGTGTTGGTGCAGAAGAAAGTGAAAAAAACCATACATGAACCATTCACAGGTAAGTTTTATTTTACTTTGAAAATAAATGTAATGAATGGGTTCACTGTGTCTATCTTGCAGTTATTATAATTTAATAAAGTTTTTCAATTCTATAAACTTCCACAACCTGAAAAGTCGATGGAAATAATCAATAAAGTCATTGCAGGTGTAGAAGGCAAATTATTAGTCAACGTTGATGAACTATTATATCCGCCAAATTATATTCCTTTCACAAAGAAAATGTTTCAATTTATTTTGATTATTTGGTAGGCAGATTCAGAATGCCACGACAAATTGAAAATATTTGTTTATGAAGATGGTAGAATTTGATTGATGAAGAAAAAAATTTATCTTTCTCCACTCAGTACACTCGTATTTATTTTCTATATTATTTCTCACTTTCTTTAGGTAGTGGAAAGTAAAAATTCTGAAAAAATTCGAATTTTTATCAGGGTTTGTTTAAGGCTTGTAAAAAAGTAGGCTAATGCCATGATCCTCTATCGATCTACAAATTTGAAATATGTCAAACCTGTTGATTAATTATCCAGATAATAATGTTGTCCGTTTTATTTAAAATAGGCTGAAAACAAACAGTTGATGATGCAGAAGAGGATTGAACTGAAACTAGAAAAGAATGATTGAGCTGTAGAAGACATGAATAACTTTGTGGAAAGTCTGAAGCAGAGTGATAAAAAGTGTAAGTTTCATACATCTCAAACTTTTACTAGCATTCTCACATAAATTTTCATTTTTGCAACACATAGAGCATTTACAGTATTGGGAATGTGAAAATTCGAAAGTTAATCGATTTTTTAGAAAAAAAACTTTACAAGAACTTGTTATAGTTTTGACCAGATCAAGAACTGGTTTATTAATTGAAGATATACATTACCAGCTGGATAAAACATATGTATTTAATTTACTTCATCCTATGATGTTCCAATCTAGATATGGGATTAGGTAACATTTGCCCACATAATTCGAATGATCAAAGAATATTGGAGTCATCATTGATTGTCCTGAATTGTATTGTCAAGTACCAAGCAATTTTGAGCACCAAGCAATCTTTATTTCTCTTACAAAGCTCATACTAAATTTAAAGTATTGATAGGTTGTACTCCAAATGGTGCTATATCTCCTGTTACCAATTTGTTCGAAGTTTCCATATCGGATAAAGAATAGGTGAAGAAGTCCAATTTAATGGATTGAAGGTGACTTAGTTTTAGTTGACAGAGGTTTTAACATAAAGTACTAGAAAATTAGAAAAGAAAATAGCATTAAATATTCCATCATTTTTGAAAGGTTGAGGAGGAAATTGGGACAAAAAGAATTGCAAAAAAAGAAAATATATGGAGAACATGTAGTGGGTAGAATAAAATCTTTCAGATTGTTTGCCAGTTAGTTTGAGAGGAATATTGTCTCAAGTTGTTGTTTTTACTGCTTGTTTGGTTAATTTTCAAGAACCAAATTTGAAAGAAGAAAATATTGTTGAATTACTTCCATTTTTTTCAAGGAGTGATAGTTTGCTTGTCTTCTAAAAACAACACTTATTTCTCATGACATATTGTAATGAATTTTTGAACGAGTTTTTATCCTGCATTATTTTTTGTTCGAAAAAAAAACAATTTTACCCATGTGAGTATTTTTTATTTCAAATGAATTTCAATTTATCAATTTTTCATAAAAAGCAGTAAAATTATTGAATCAGCTACCCAGCCATACTCACATTCCAAGTCTTGTATTTTCTTGTCATGCTTATCCATACATATCACTGTTTTCTTTGTTTTTCATGAAAGAACATCTGCAAGTGCGACCAGGAAGAAACTGCTAGGATTTTCTTCTATGGAAAACATTGGCTCAGTACAAATCAACCAAACTGTAATGGCTAGTTTGATATATACAAATATTGCTAAGCAAATAACAATTGTGTGAATATTATATATTACAAGAGTATTTTTTATGTAATTAATGTAGTCTTTTATAGCTAATTACAATCTACATTATTTACTTTATGGAAGAAGTAAGAATATGGACAGTTTATATTCAAAAGTTTCATTAAACAAAAATAATTGAATTGTTAATGATAGATATTTATGTATAAGAAATTAACCTACTATTTCTGGAGAGCTGTAATACATTATCACTTTGCCAGTAAACAGCCAGGAGCAATAATATAATTTTCTGCTTATAATTTTTTTTTTTCAAATTTGTTATTCGAAATAGTTTGGTCGTGTTGTAACTCAACAAATTATTATTTTGAAATTATAATTACTTACTGGTTGCTACGCTTTTTACGTCGGGTATCAATACGAACATTAAAATGTCCTCATTTATTTCTTATGAAAAAAATAATTTTTACACACCGTTGAGAGAGGTTGGCTGGTGCCTATATATTTTTTTTTCTCATGAGGTTTATCACTTTTTCCATTATTGTAAAAAAAATTAAAAATAGATTTCATTCTCACAAATTGTAGCATTTTCTATAGGATATTTATCAATAGAAGCAAAGTGGCATAACAATTACCTACCTTTTTCAAGAAACCTTTATATATTAAGCATTATTTCATACAACCATTTTTTTTTATTTGTTCGCTTGAAAATATATTCAGATTAACAGGACATATTTTCCTAAGTACATTGCCAATGACATAATAAACTATAGAGATATATTTGTTTTTGATTAGTTACCTCCAAAATGGAGCTATATTTACCACTTGCTCATGAAAATAATAGTGCTAGTAGTGGAAAAAGGTTTATTATTACTATTATCATGTTTTACTTACTAACTAAATTTTTGTTTCAAATATGAATTTTTCAAAACGATTTATCTATATATTTGTAAAAGTATGCAATTAAATGACAAATTGTGTGCGAAGAATCAGTATCAGTTCAGAAAATAGCATTGACCTTTCGACACTTAATTTTCGTTATTTCTATTCATAGGTTCCACATGGATGGCTTAACGTTACCAACCCATAACTGAATAAGAAGATTTAAAATGAAAAAATGTCATAACAGAAGAGAATTTGCAAATATAAATAAAATATAATCTGTATCGAGAGAAACTTTCAGTGAATTTATTACCCAGAAATCAGTAAAAATTATAGACATGATCTCACAATAATAATTTTAAACTAAATATTCACTGATTTTTGCGTATGTCCCTTAAACTTACCACATTTTCCAGAGAGTGTAATCTACCTGATAAATGATACCCTGATCAGAGACCTACTGGATATTCTCAAACATTTATTGGCCATTGCCATGCAATGGATATTACTTAAAAGCAGAATTAAACTATTCTCTTATTACAAACACGATACTGGGTACCACCTATTCACTAATCTGAGGAACAAAAAAAACAAATTTTAGATTTTTCGCAGATACGGCGTTACATTGAGCTATAGACATAAATCATTGCTTCGTAGATTATTATTGATTTCAATGGTCATTTGAGGTTAGACATACATAAGTTTAAAAAGAGGTTGTTTTCATATCCTCAAATCAGCATTGCTCACCAACAATATACCTATACTTACATCAAAATGAGAAAGCATTGGAATTTCTCCATGTAAATTCAAGTAAACTACCAATAGGAAAAATCGGAAACATTATTTCATTTATTTCATTTCCTTTAAAAAGTGAAAATATTCGCCGGTACTGCCATTGGGTCTGACAGGTAAACAAAGTTAGTCATTACATGGAATATATCACATTGAATGAAAATAAATCGAAAGACTCATGGTTCAAATTAAAAAAATTAAATATACACAGTAAACCAAAGTCGCCGAATCTCCCTGACCAGTTGAATAATGTCACTGAAATAAATGACTTTTTTGTGTCATCCACCCAACTCGGTAACGTAATCGATTCCGATCTTGACGAATTCTACAAGAGTAATTCAAATAACACCTTAACAACATTTTTAGAATTCACTTTGATAACCGAAAATCAGCTACTAACTTACATGTCTCAAATCAAAAGTAAGTCCAAAGGAATTGATGGTTTAGATAGCTTTCTTATAAATATATGCTGCCCCCTAGTGCTACCTGTCATGCTACATATCATCAATTTCTGTTTGGAAAAGAACGTTTTTCCTGAAATATGGAAACAATCGATCGTGATTCCAATACCGAAAGTTAAAGAACCGAAGAGCATTAAAGATTTACGTCCAATTAGCATACTGCCTTTTCTTTTCAAAATCCTGGAGAAAGCTATCGCTCATCAGCTCCCTGATCACCATTATAATAACAACATCCTACCGATGATGCAATCTGGATTCAGATCTAATTATAGTTGTGCAACAGCCTTATTGAACATCATTGACGATATCGTCAGAGCTTCAGATAATGACGAAATCACAACTCTAATTTTAATTGACTTCAGTAAAGCTTTTGATACCATAAATCATCAACTTCTCCTCTCAATATTACACTACAATGGTTTGTCACACAACTCAAATAAATTCTTTGATTCATACCTCTCGAATAGATCCCAACTAGTGAAAGTAAAGAAGGAACTATCAGAATGTAAAACCTTATTCTCAGGCGTTCCGCAAGGATCAATTCTTGGGCCTCTACTTTACACACTTTATACTACACAATTATCTGTTGGTTTAAATAAATTGAAATATCACATGTACGCGGATGACACACAATTGTATTACTCATTCAAACTAAATGAACTATTAGACAGTGTGTCATCAACAAAGAATTGAACCATTTAGTCGATATATCTAAAAAACATGCACTCCATATAAACATTGCCAAGTGCTCAGTAATAACATTCGGTCGTCATGGAACTAGGTCCAGAGTTGGTGATTTGGGCATTAAAATTGGTGACGTAGAACTGCCTGTGGTAAATCAAGTGAAAAACTTGGGAGTAACAATAGACAATGATCTCAAGTTCAAGAAACACACATCTCTATTGATTCAGTAGGCGTTCGGAAAGATGAAAGTATTATATCCGCATAGACATGCCCTGAGTACTAAAACTGAGCTACTTCTTTGTGACACCCTAATATTATCTACCTTCAACCATTGCGATGTGTTTTATCATTACTTTCTGAATATCACCGAACAGCAAAGAATTCAAAGAGTTCAAAACGCGTGTCTGAGATTTTCATACGGAATTAAAAAACGGGATCCAGTTTCTCACACGCTGAAAAAAGCAAAATGGTTGAAAATGTCTGATAGACGCACGCTTCATACCTTGGTGTTATATCACAAAATTATCACCACTAAAACACCACCCTACCTCTATAACAAAATTCAATACAGGACCGATGTACACCATGTCAACATTAGACGTAAAAGAATCCACATTGTTAGACATTCCACTGAACAGTTTAAAAGATCATTCACCTATAAAATAGCTGAATTATATAACGACTTTCCGCATTCCCTCCAAGCAAAATCTTTGGCAAATTTCAGATATTGTCTCAAACAAAGCTTCCTAAACAAACTATAGCATTCGAGCAACACCATTAAAAAAAAAAAACACATTTTTCCTGCTTGTCAAAAACTGGCTACGAACCAACTGATACTCTATGTTAATGAAATTATTCATACATACATATTATTCTTTTTATTTTTAATTTTTTTTTAATTTTTTTTTTTTTTTTGTAAGGTGCAAGAGTAAGAATGGAGAGATCCAATCTTGTATCCTATTGGCAGACCTTTATTGTTACCATGAATTTGTATTTTTTTTCTCCTGTCAATAAATACATATACAGTGTGTTACACTTCTCATGGAAACACACTCGTATCTTCCGTAATTTTTGACGCAGAGTCATGAAATTTTCAGGATCTATAGATACACTAGAAATGAACTCACTGCACAAAAAGGGTCAACCGACGTGATATACACTGCACGCCAGCAGCGATGGAACCACCCATTTTTACGGTAAAACATACTAGGGGGCAAAATTCGCTCAAAATTCTTTCAGATTCGTGATCAGCACCCCCAAATAACTATAAATACACCTGTATCCTGAAAAATTTTCAGTCCTGAAAAATTCAAATTTGTTTCACTTCTCATGGAAACACCCTCGTATCTTCCGTAATTTTTGACGCAGAATCATGAAATTTGCAGGATCGATAGATTCACTAGAAATGAACTCACTGCACAAAAAGGGTCAACCTACGTGATATATACTGCACGCCAGCAGCGACGGAACCACCCATTTTTACGGTAAACATACTAGGGGGCAAAATTCGCTCAAAATTCTTTCAGATTCGTGATCAGCACCCCTAAATCACTATAAATACACCTGTATCCTGAAAAATTTTCAGTCCTGAAATATTCAAATTTGTTTCACTTCTCATGGAAACACCCTCGTATCTTCCGTAATTTTTGACGCAGAATCATGAAATTTTCAGGATCGATAGATACACTAGAAATGAACTCACTGCACAAAAAGGGTCAACCTACGTAATATACACTGCACGCCGTATTCGTGTTCAGAATCTCCAAATTACTACTGATTCAACTGTCTTCTGAATAATTTTCAGTCCTGAAAAATTCTAATATGTCTCACTTTTCATGGAAACGCTACCGTCCTTCAGTTATTTTTGAGTTATAATGATGAAACTCTTAGGACTGATATCCCAGAAATGCAGCCATTGCCTCAATACATTGTCGCCAGTCGTTAACTATCATTTTTTTCGAAAAAATATATTGTTGTTGAAATTTCCAGGGTCGATGGAGATTTTCAAAATTTTGTAAATCTATGTTATTTTGTCAAACTAAGAATCGAAAGCAGCTCCCAATCAGTCTCATATAAGAAAATTACTTGATGACTCCTTTGTGCAGCTAACAACGAATTATGAGGTAGTGGCAATATTGTATGCATAAGTACCTATTGCACAGTATTTTTTTTACTACGCACTATTGACAGTGCATAAAGTGATACTTTTTCGCACAAGTGCTTGAAAAAATCACCTGTGCGTAAAATCATGAACAGTGCGTAAAGTAAATTTTTACACTGTTCGGAGATTCATGCAATTTTGAAAAATACATTATTTTGCGTCAAATATAACTTGGAAGTCAGTATTTGATATGACGACAATTCATAAGATAAAGCATTCAAATAAATGATACAATTGCTACAATTTTGCAATATAAAAACTATCGAAAAAAAACTTTGTATGATACACTTTCAAAAAGGGCTTTTTTTACTTGCGAGTTTGTTCCCGCGCATACAAAAAAGTCCTACTTTACGATCTTGTATCATAAATAGCTATTCTCGTGTATTACGCAATCAACAAGAATAACAGTTTCATTGTAATATTGAATGTTTGACCGCGGATTGGAATATATTTTTTGAAACTTTGGACTTTCACTGTGGAAAAACTGTATTTTAAATTAAATACAAATGGTTCGTGAATAATATAATTTTGACTCTACCAGAAGAATAATAGAAATTCATTTTAAACAATATTTACACATTCTCAAATTGAAGTTCCTTCTATCAATCCCCCCTCTGATAAGATACATTTTTCCAGTCTCTTTCTTATATTTCTCCCAACTTTTCTCAGTTCCTCTCGTGTTACCTCTTGGCATGCTTCAGTAATCCTCGCACGGAGATCATCACGAGTGAGCGGCCTATTTTTATAAACCTTGTTTTTTAATGATCCCCATAAATGAAAATCCATCGGGGTTAAGTCAGGCGACCGCGGAGGCCATACTACAAGGGGGCCTATTGGGTCTGATCCATCTCATAGGTAAATTCCTGTTAAGCCACACCCTCGTTATCCTATTATTGTGCACTGGTGAACCATCCAATTGAAAAATCACGTTATTTCTTATAACCACAGGAAGTTCCCGCAATGCCTCTGAAAATTCGTTCTCCAAGAAATTAACAAATAGTTCTCCATTCAGATTTCGATCGAAAAAATATGGTCCTAAGATTCTATCATTCAATATCCCACACCATACATTGACTTTATGGGATATTTGATTTTTACAATTTACAACCCAATGTGGATTTTCTTCAGCCCAGGATCTCATATTTTGCGAAGATACCACTCCATTGGTGGTAAAAGTCGCTTCATCGCTATATAAAATGTTCTTTATGAAATTACCGTCATTTAGGTAGTGCCCATAAACAAAATTCCATCCGTCTGTTTTCGTCTCCTGGATGTAAGGTGTGGAGAAATTTGGGTTTGAATGCTTGCATTTTATGTCTTTTCAATCACCTCCAAATTTTAATGTAGCTTATATTGAGCCGAAGTGATAAATTCCTCAAACTTATATGAGGATCAGCTCGATAAGCCGCCAAAATGACATCATCTTCAATATGGTGCCTAACTAGTTTTCTATCCATCGTAACGTGGCCAGTGCTTTTGAAGAGGTTAAATATTTTGAAAACTGTTCCAGGGCCAATTGAAGGTTCGTGCGGATGTCTTCTGTTAAATTCGGAGGCTGCTTCACGGTAAGACCTCGTACCTTCACCAACCAACAACACGATTTCAACTTTCTGTTCAACAGATCTACGAACCATCTTCAAAAACGAATAAAGCGGTAACAACGTAAAAACAACAGGAACAACCATAAACAATAACAATAAACAATAACAATAAATAGAAAAAATTCGTGGAAACTAGACTGGTGCGGTAATATTGAATTCAACGTCAAATACAAGTTGTCAGTAAATATCAATAAGGAATTGTTTTCCATGGCGATGTCAAGGCACACTCTGCTTTTATTGACTTCAATCCTTTAAATTCGATGAAAAAATGATTTGTTCGTTTATTCATAATATGATGTAGATAATGTTGAAGAAATAATACGAGATTTCG
Source organism: Chrysolina oricalcia (assembly GCA_944452925.2). Taxonomy (NCBI): domain Eukaryota; kingdom Metazoa; phylum Arthropoda; class Insecta; order Coleoptera; family Chrysomelidae; genus Chrysolina; species Chrysolina oricalcia. The sequence goes on from OX101812.2 coordinate 35,658,745, forward strand.
GATTTTGCAGTGAATTGTAAAATTCAAATAACATTTTATGAAGTAAAAGTTTGATGTGCGATCAAAATCTAAACAAAGAAATATAAGTTAATTTCTTGGAAAATTTAATTTCCGAGGCGTTCAAAGAGTTTTTGTGAATGTGGGGAAAAATATGATTTTTTGGATGGTTCAGGTTGATTCACATTGAAAAACAAAGTATACAAGAACAACCCGAAAATTACGGAAGATACGGGGGCGTTTCCATAAGAAGTGAAACAAATTCGAATTTTTTCAAGACCGAAAATTGTTCAGTGGATATGTGTATTTATAGTAGATCACGAATCTGAAGGAATTTCAAGCCAATTTTGCCCCCTAGTATATTTTACCGTGAAAATGGATGGTTCCATTGCTGCTGGCGTGCAGGATTGAATTTTTTTGTGCAGTAAGTTCATTTTTAAGTGTATCTATCAATCCTGAAAATTTAATGATTTTTCGTCAAAAATTAGGGAAGATACGAAGGTGTTTCCATGAGAAGTGAAACAAATTTGAATTTTTCAGGACTGAAATTTTTTCAGGAGACAGGTGTATTTATAGTTATTTGGGGGTGCTGATCACGAATCTCAAAGAATTTTGAGCGAATTTTGCCCCCTAGTCTGTTTTACCGTAAAAATGGGTGGTTCCATCGCTGCTGGCGTGCAGTGTATATCACGTAGGTTGACCCTTTTTGTGCAGTGAGTTCATTTCTAGTATATCTATCGATCCCGAAAATTTCATAATTCTGCGTCAAAAATTACGGAAGATACGAGGGTGTTTCCATGAGAAGTGAAACAAATTTGAATTTTTCAGGACTGAAATTTTTTCAGGAGACAGGTGTATTTATAGTAATTTGGGGGTGCTGATCACGAATCTGAAAGAATTTTGAGCGAATTTTGCCCTCTAGTATGTTTACCGTAAAAATGGGTGGTTCCATCGCTGCTGGCGTGCAGTGTATATCACCTAGGTTGACCCTTTTTGTGCAGCTAGTTTATTTCTAGTGTATCTATCGATCCTGAAAATTTCATGATTCTTCGTCAAAAATTACGGAAGATACGAGGGTGTTTCCATGAGAAGTGTAACACACTGTATTATTATTATTAGTCATCTAAATGAAGAGGCCTATTTAAAATTAGTCTGCTGCATTGCGCAAATAAACGCTTTTGTGTTATTAGAAACGAACCAAAGAAACGCACTCAGTTCTCTGGTTACAGGTCACAGAACTAAACAAGGGTGACGGGAAAATGTTCTGATGGAAATAATTGTCTGTGGCGGTAGAATGTGAAAACTAACCACAATGAACGTATAATGCAGCAAAAATAAAGTTCTGGAGGATATTTGTGATCAGTGCTTGAAAAATATTGTTTGTGCACAACAAACACAGTGAAAGTTAATAAAAAACAGGTACTACCTTATGTGGTGGGTAAACGAAACTCAAATCTCTTGGCTTCTTAAATCGGCTACCGTATTTACCTTGGTGTAAGTGTATTGGTAGGAGTAAAGGTCGATTCATAAACTTTCCGTTCCGTTCGCCGTTACCGTTGCCGTCTGCGTTTGCCGTTCCGTTACCAGTTCAGTACATTGAAATGCATAAGACCATTCATAAACTTCCTTGACCGATGCCGTCTACCGCTCGCATGAGTTTATGAATGGTCTTATGCATTTCAATGTACTGAACTGGTAACGGAACGGCGAACGCAGACGGCAACGGTAACGGCGAACGAAACGGAAGTTTATGAATCCAGCTTTTCTCAGCTGCCTTGGCCTTTCAAATCAGCTACCGTATTTCCTTTGATGTAGGTGAATGGCAATCTATTAATCTTGATAATATATTTCCTTGCGTTTCTTCACAATATTTACTCTGCAACTTTCGTTTTTGAGTATCAGTATCTACTTATAATTCCACTTTATTGTGTTTTTGAAAAGGGACTAATTTTATTTAATCAAAATTAAAAAAAAAACTTTTTCTCTCCAAATCCATACCTTCCTTTCTCTATCTATCACCTGGGAAACTCCCATCGTTTTATTATTCCTGTTTTTCGCCAATCCCTATCTTGATTTCAAACAAAGATAACTATCCACACAAAATACTTCTATTTTACTATAAAAAAACCTATTATCTACTATTTTCTTATTGAAAAACTAAATATTTTTTCTTTTCATGTTTCAAAATATCTCTAAAAAAAATATTGTCTCTTGTCATCGCATAGATTGATATTTCATGTTTCCAATGTACAACATGTTTCATAAAAATTTTGTAAAATTTTTAGATGAATGAAGATTAATGTCACATAGGTATGATTTTTGACTTCCAACTTCCAAAAGTAATACAATATTAGATGAACTAACCGAAAGACCCTTCCGATCATCTGAGCTGAGTAGAAATAGTCAATGTTGTAAAAATGAAAATGTTTAAAAAAAATTAAATACTTTATAGCAGTTTATCTTTTTAATTTTATAAGTATCAAATTTCCAAACTTCCTCCAATTTACCATTGCAAAATTCAATATCAAAACAATATAGTACAAACAATATATATATATATACATAAATATATATATATATATATATATATATACATATATGTATTACTTTAGGGACAGTATAACATTTATACTGTATAAGATTTATACTTTATACTGACTTCGAAGAGATAGTTATTGTCACGGTATAAATTTTTATACTGTCCCCAAAATCATATTTACCCACTTAGTATAAATAGTTATATACTGACCTCGAAAAGATACTTACGTGTTTAGTATAAATTTTTGTACTGTCCCCGAAATTATGTTTATATTCGTAGTATAAAGTCATATACTGACCTCAAAAAGACACGAAAGTAGTATAACTTTTTTTATATTTAAATCGGTATACTACACACAAACGTATCCAATAAAAATTATCAAACTCCTCAATTTTTTCAGAAAAAAATCTGAGTTTATAAACAGCTATTCCTGCAAATAGAAAATTCGTCGAAAGTTGCTGCATATAGATACAGGTTTTGAAACCTAAGATAGGCCATGGACGTATAAATTTATACGTCCATGAGATAGGCTATATAATATGAAATGAAAATTGAAATAATTTCAAGAGCTCGGCGGAGGAGACTCCAAAGTATCATGGTATCGAAATTCTTATTTTTAAAGGTAGATTGTGAAATGCTATTTTTGCATGCGTTAATGCAAAAGAATTCCGCAATCGAGTGTCTAATTTATTCCAAAAATTGCCTTCTTAAATAAATTTTTCCGACGATCCACCTGAAATACGTATCAAAAGATATACTATATGTATACTATATGTACTATATGTATTTGACATTTATATGTCACACACAATTTTATTGCACATAGTCCAATATCAAATATTATTTTATATAATTATTTTTTAATAATGAATTTTAATATATTTCCATTTTGTTTATACCCACCAATAAATGTAACAATATGTAAATGTCTCATTTTGTAGATAAGTCAAATGCAGATAACCGTATTCTGAATACATTTCAGGTTCCAAATAGGTCCTATTCTGGACCTACAAGGGACATCCCCAAGACATCCTGATTAGTAACAATGTACGTTCCCGACGTCCGTCGTCCGAAAATGGACGTCCTTAAGATGTCCTGAATGTCCCAGAGTGGAAGTTTTTAAAACGTCCTCAAGACATACTTGTACTGACTGGGAAATTTGGGTATTTTTCGAACATAAGTTGGAACATGTACACAATTTTTCAAAATATTTGGAAAAGTATTAGTAGGTAATAATCAGTGATCAATGCTCAATACACTGAAACAAACATTTTCAATTGTTGATGTGATTTAAAAATATAATCCTTGTTGAGTTAAGTTCAATAGGATAAATATTATTCCAATACACGAAGAAATGACATAATGTTGAATATAAGTACATTTTAGTTTCCAGTAATGCATAATGTTCTATTCAAGAAATAGAATAATGTTCTATAACAAATTAATTTCCTTCAAAAATTAGTATATTGTTTTGTTTTATATGCAGGTAAAGTGGCACATTCCATAGTATTTTTGTAATTGCAGAACGATCCATAGAATGTATTATGTGACCCATTTGAAAGCGGGCCACCTCTCTAAAACTGTTATTTATTATCCGATTCAGATGTTTTTTTAATAGATTGAGCATCAATAGTTCTAGTTGAGGGCCGTAAATTCGAAATAATAATTTCAAGGCCTACTTCGGATTTTTTTCAAGGTTAAAAATCCAAAAAACATACTAGCGATTTTTTTAAATAGAATTTGACAACGCTACTAGATTCATGGCATTTTCAAGTGGTTTATGTAAAAATTACGTAGGAATACGTCCTCGATAAAAAATTTATATGGGAATGAAATTTGAAAATTATGTCAATAAATCAACCCACCACTTCAATTTCACTACACCACTGGATTCAGAATATTTCGAAATATATTTGGTCAGAATTTCATCAAAATCTGTTCATAAACAAAAAAATTAACAAATAACAAAATTTGAAAAGAATGTTATTAGTGGAATTTCGTGAAAATTTCAATTTATTATTTTATAATTTTTTTATGAACAGATTTCGATGAAATTCTGACCAAATATATTTCGAAATATTCCGAATTCAGTGGTGTAGTCAGAATTTTGATAAAAGTTCTGAAATTGAAGTGGAGGGTTGATTTATTGGCATAAATTTCAAATTTCATTCCCATATAACTTTTTTATTGATTGACGCATTCCTACGAAATTTTTACCTAAATCACTTGAAAATGTCGTGGATCCAGTGGCGTTGTCACATTTTATTTTAAAAAATCGCTAGTATTTTTTGGATTTTTGACATTGAAAAAAATTTGAAGTTGGCCTTGAAATTTTTATTTTTATTTCGAATTTATGGCACTCAACTAGAACTATTGATGCTCTATCTATTTAGAAAAAACTTCGGAATTTGATAATAAATAACAGTTTTAGAGAGGTCGGTCACTCTGTATATACATTCAGATAAAACATGCAAATTTTTCTTCGAATGTTTAAAATCTATTCACAATGAGAACTTGAGAATGTAAATTTCATTTATTCTTCGTCAGTCGACAGGGGAGATGAAAAAAAGTTACTCAGTAACGCTTCTTTCCCTGCCACTGGTGAAGGTCATCGTAAAGTCAAACTTTGACATCGTGTATTAACATTTTCTGACGTTTGAAGAAAAAAATTATTAATCAACAGGATCATGACAAAAAATCATTTGACAGTATTTTTCAGTATTCAACGAATCATTGTTTTGCTTGTGATATCAGCTCAATATTGATGAAATTATTCATTGGTCTATTGCAAGGTATGTACATGTTTTCTTTTTGAAGAATAACTAAAAATATTTTCAAAATGAACATTTTTGTTATATAAATAAATATATTTTATTATACCAACGAACACTATTGGTTCTTTCGGAAACCTACTTGGGTTGATAAAATACCTAACCTGAGTTACCAACCAGCATACGGAAACTTCAGTGTTGCTTACTAGATCACTGACTTGGGATCATATATCGTAACCCAACTCAACTCAAGGGCCTAAGAGAGGAATCTTTTTAAGCCCGTGACGTACTGTCAGATGGTTTGATCAAACTGCCATGAGGTGACGTCATTTCTATTATATGTTTCATGCAAGTTGAAACAAACCAATAGAAATTATTCAAATATTCAACCTTGAGACACGGGCTTTATACGTTCGTAACTATAGTAATCGGGTTGGTGATCTGTGTGATCCGTCATGTGATCTCTTTGGGCTGGGTTAGTAACCCAGTATAAGTTTCCGAAAATCCCTTATGCTTGACACTATAAACCTCATACATTGAATGTGTAATCATCGTTGATTGCCTTATCGACCTACTTCATGATACCAACAGTCATTGAAAATAAATAAACTCATACATTACATATCATTTCTGTCCATTGCCTAGTCAACATGCTACATTATGTTAACAAACTGCATTATTGATATCATCGTAGATCATACTTTGAATATGTAATCGCTGTTCATTGTCTCTTTGAAATGAAGTTCATTGTATCAGTTGATAGTACATGGACGATAAATCTACTCAAGAGTTGATCAAGGCTGTTACATTGAAACAATAAAGTCCGTCAGGTAATGGTAACTTTACCGGACTCCGCCACAAAAAATAAATTAAGGGTGTTTCAGACATAGGGTAACGAATCCGGGTGCTGACTCCACACGCAAAAATATGGAAAGAAGTTTCTATAAATATAGATCCGTAAATGCTTCCTAAGGGAGCTACAGTCATTTGAAAGTGGCCCCCATGAACTGATTTTCATTCAATACCTAAGAGACACTTCGAGATATACCAATGGAAGTCTGTACACGATTCAATATCACTGATTGTTATCATTTCCTGATATCAGTCAAAACCAGTTATAACCATAGGCGTCCGAAACCTGAAGGGAGCAATATTTCCTTTCCGTATTTTTACGAGTTTTTTGGCAGTTCTATTACGAATTATTTATAATTACTTGAAGGTACATATAATGTTCTCTTCGTAAATGGCTCTGAGACCAACCGTTAATGATTAACGAGATATTCCGCTTCAAATTAAATAGTAGGTACATCATGACAATATCAAATTCAGTGGAAAATTTGCCAAGATAATTCATTTACTTTTACTGGTGAAGGTATCAAATGATAAAAAATACGCAAAAAATCATAGAAATTGATATTTTCAAAGTTAGTGTTCAAAATGACCATTATTCAAAATTCGGGAAAAATTTTTTCCCCTTCAGGTTTTGCACGCCTAAATTAAAACAGTGTAGGCCGTTAGCCTGCTGCCAAAATGTGTAATGCCCGCTGCCAAAATGTCTAATGATTTTTAAATGTATGCTCTCTAGGGTTTTGGCAATTATGAATATAATGTACTTGCACTGCTCTGTTTGGAACCTTTGGTGTAGTAATGAATATACTGGAGTTTTATCCCAACACCAAACCGCTATTTTTAACACCTCGACACGTATTGCAATCACCAAGTTATCATCTTCAAGAGGAAGATTAAACTTAATTTACGCACAGAATTGTACTTATTTATACCCATTAGATATCTCTGCTAGATACCTGCGTCTTGTTTGTCTTAAATTAATTTCACAGTATTGCCTTATCTACTTATCCACCAATTATGAATAACGATGGTGGACCAATACCTAATAGTTTACTGTAAAGCTTGATAAAATAATTATTGTTTAGTATCACATGATAATAAAAATTAACATATCCATTCAATTCAACATTTACCTAATTAGTAGATAAGGCAATACTGTGAAATTAATTTAGGACAAACAAGATGCAGGTATCTAGCAGAGATATCTGTATAAATAAGGACAATTCTGTACGTAAATTTAGTTTAACCTTCCTCTTGAAGATGATCACTTGTTGATTGAATCACGTGTCGAGGTGTTAAAAATAGCGGTTTGGTGTTGGGATAAAACTCCAGTATATTCATGAATATAATGATCAATGTTCAAGCAAAATTAGCGCAATCCGGTGGAACAAACACATTTGAAGGCATATGGTATATTAGTATCAATAGTATAATATCGATAGTAATTCTGTCAAATCGGACTCCGGGTGTTACCAAGTGGTGTTTAGCGTATGCCAATCATACCAAACAATATTTCATCGAATAAAAGTCCGGCGGAAACCGATCGGCATACGTGTCACGTGGATCCTAAGAGTCACCGTATGCCCTAAAATGTGTTCGTTCCACTGGATAGCGCAAATTTCGCTGGTACATTGATCATTATATTCATAACTGCCAAAACCCCAGAGAGCATACGTTATAAAATCATTACACATTTTGGCAGCGGGCTGACGGCCTACTGATATTGAATTGTGTACCGACTCTCTTTGGTTTATATCTCAACGGGTTCCTGAAATATTGAATGGAAATCAGTAAATGGGGGCCACTTTCGAAGGGCCCTAGCTCCCTTAGGAATAATTTTCGAACCTATGTTTATACGAACTTTTTAAATACTTTTGCATGATGAATTAGTACATGAAGTTTGTTACCCTATTTCGGAAACATCCTGTGCATATTTTTCTCACATACTTCCTATACACCAATCCGAATAGATCTAAGAGGTCTCCAATACTATTCGAGTTATGGCATTTTGAATCTTGAAAATGGATCATTTTCAAACACGAAATTTTCAATAAAAAATCCCACAAAATACCTACCTCCTTCTATTTATCGACCTTTTTTTCAGACGCTGATCAATTCATATTTCACAATTACAAGCAACAAAACCAAGTTTTTTACAGAAAAATTAACCTTATATAGGTACACATACCTACTAATTTACCACAATGGATGCCTTTGAAAAGTTAGGTTACATAAGAAAGTTGGGGGACACAATAGATCTAACTAGGTCGCAGCGCATCAGTCACCATCCATATCTACCAATACCAAGAAGGTTGATTTTTTGCGTGAAACGATTGGTTTTGGTGCTTGTGATTGTGAAATATGAATTGATTAGCGTCTCAAAAAACGGTCGACAAAAAGGAGGCATTTTGTGCGATTTTTTATTGAAAATTTCGTTTTTAAAAACCGTTTCTTTTCAAGATTCAAAAGGCGATAACTAGACAAGTATTGAAGACCCCTTTGAAATTTCGGATTCGTGTTCAGGAGATAAAACTACATAAGAAATATAAATATTTTATAATTTTTGAGGCAGAGCTCGATAAACCCACCTTTACCTTTGGTTCAGTGTGGCCGCGCCACTGATTTCATTCTATTCAACAACCACGATTTTTTTTTATTGGTGTTATTTACAAAAGCTCTCAGCATTTCAGGAGTCCTTCCAACTAAAATATCATTGAGTAAGACAGAAATCTTTGGGAGATCGTTTGCTAACGAACAGTCGTTACCGACCGATGATGAACCCTTTACTCCCATAAACACCTAACTATGTAGGCTTATTATGGCAAGAACCTGTCAGAAAACAACTACTCCCCTGGCTAAGACCACGACGGGTATTGAATTAAATCTAATAGCTACTTGTGCAACGTTCCTCAAAACATCAGAGGAAGCAATTGCAAGTGCCCTCTATGACCAACCAGCAGAATTATGTTTTGATTTGGACGGGGTGACCACCTGCAGACTAGTTGCTGTTAGCTAGTAGCTGTTAGATTTAATTCAATACCCGTCGTGGTCTTAGCCAGGGGAGTAGTTGTTTTCTGACAGGTTCTAGCCATAATAAGCCTACATAGTTAGGTGTTTATGGTAGTAAAGGGTTCATCATCGGTCGGTAACGACTGTTCGTTAGCAAACGATCTCCCAAAGATTTCTGTCTTCTTCGATTAAATCTCTCAACCCGGAGATTCGGAGTGTCTTCCTCTGCTCGCTAGGTGGAGCGGCCTAGAAACTGCTTTCATCTCGTGAACCAGAATTGACTAAGCAGCGGAATGTGTATTGGTTTGGACGGGGAACAGATGGCTTCAGTGCTGTCTGTGTTGACCTGCCCTTGCACTGATGAGAGGCAACAACCTCGAAACTAGTCTGCAGGTGGTCACCCCGTACAAATCAAAACATAATTCTGCTGGTTGGTCATAGAGGGCACTTGCAATTGCTTCCTCTGATGTTTTGAGGAACGTTGCACAAGTAGCTGTTAGATTTAATTCAATACCCGTCGTGGTCTTAGCCAGGGGAGTAGTTGTTTTCTGACAGGTTCTTGCCATAATAAGCCTACATAGTTAGGTGTTTATGGGAGTAAAGGGTTCATCATCGGTCGGTAACGACTGTTCGTTAGTAAAATATCATTGTTGTTAAGCACTTCTTGACAGCAAGCTGTTGATGGTATTCGTTTTTCCTCCAGTTCCCCTCTAAAAATTCTAAAAACTTCTTGTTTCTGTGGACTTGTCCATCTGGTTCTCTTTACTGTAAAAGAAAAACCGTAAAAAGGTAAAGAATTAGAGAATTTTCATGTGTCAACTGAAAGGGTCAAATATTTTATATGCAAAACAAAATTACTTCAAAAACTGTTTTGTTACAATGAGTGTTACATATTCAGTGTGTACGTAAATAGTCCTCCCACCTATTATCTTTTGAACGGTTCAATATTTTTCAACCAAATTTTGCAGGTTTATATGAGAACATAAATACTACTTTTTTCAATACCTATCTTTTTTGCAAAATTGACTGCACATTACTAATCAGTCATTTCAAATTAAAATTTATGGACTGCAAATTTGTACAATCGTCTGAAGCATCATCTGTGACTTACAACAATTAATTATTTTGCTAAATCTGGCAAAATCAGATTCAATAAAATAAAATTAGGTAGAAGAAATGTAAAGACAAGCTCTTATTGAAATTCACTAAAAAGTAAAGAATAATGTCTTTAGATGTATGAGGTAGGTTATTCCGTGAGTAACAGATTCAAATGGGCAAATACGCATTTGGTTTCAGGTACATACCTTTTTTAACGTTCTTAGAGGAACATAAAACTTTTTCTTTTCGTTTCTTTATTTGATTCGAAATGAAACCTCGCTAGTGTCCTGTGGATCTGTTCAGTGTTTCTTGTTCAATAAAAATGTTACATTCAGCAGGAGTGGGCATCAATATATGATCCAATTTTTTTAAAAACTCTGTCTTTTTCCTCTTCTGACCAAGATAGTTTGTGGCTATTTCTCTTCACTTCAGAAACTGGAGAACAATTTTCTGAAACAAGCATTTTTTCATTATGGAGTCCAGCTCCCTAATTCAATAACTTTCAAAAAAGAAAGCAAGTGATTTTTCTCCAACACTATGTAAAATAAAAAAAGTATTCTTTCTTTTCTCGGTGCTATTCTGATCTTATCCTTCTGAGATAAACTATGTTACATACCTTATCAGTAATGTTAATGAACCATATTCGTTAAGGAATAAATTGGTGGCACATTCATTTTTACTGTACTGGCAACCATGAACATATAACATTACTGTTACACATTCGTGGATACCCTATCAGAGAAATGAATGTGCTACCAATTTATTACTTAACGAATATGGTCCATTAGACAAAAAACACCCCAACATAAAACTTATATTATTTAGCAAAGGACTAATGCTGTTCAATAATCAAGTGAATTCAAACAAATATCATCTGCATTTCTATGTGCTAGAAATCTGAAAACTATAGTTAATGGTTGAAAACTACGATGTGCTGGTTTCATGTAGTTTTAGATGTGTTTATTGTATATTTTGTATTGATATTGAAATAGTGTAAAATGGATTTTGTCTCGATTGTACACATCATATGCAAAAGTGGCAGTGGTACCTTCGTGAAGAAATTCAAGTATGTAATTGTATTATTCATTTGCAGACTCACCTGTTGTTTCAGTAATTGATTGATCAATATCTCGACCATTATCAGGCTCTTTTTCATATCCGTGGGGTCTCTCAGAAATATCTGACATTCTATCAACAATCGATATTGATCAATATCTTGACCATAATCAGTTTCTTCTTCATTTCCTTGGTCTTTCTCAATACTACTTTTTTGTAGACTTTATGACAATAAAACTGTCTATATACATTTTTAGATATTCCGTTTCGTTGTTGAGTTTATACTGTTTTTAAACAAAAAAACTGTAAATTTCCCTAGGTGCATTTCTCTTTCTAAGATATGAAAAAATTACGTAAGAAGTTTCTGTAGATCTCTTCCAGGACTATAAACCTGTAGGTATACAACTTTTCGATTTCTCATTAAGTTTTCGAGTTTTAGCAATTTTAGAAAAAAGATACAAATTTTACCCTTTTTTTAAATTGTGCTGTCATTTTACCACTTTTCAATCGACTTGGAGATAAATCGTTTAGTAATATCGGTGTGGCTTGTAAAGACGTATTACAAGCAATTTGAAGATTTTCGTTTATTTCATTAACACAGTCAATATCTGGATTCTCCATTATTTTCAAATATTTTCTGGAAACTCATAAAAAAAAGTTACAAGAAAATAAATAAACTTGAAAGAACATTTTAGAGAAAAGCTTTCATTTGAATGCACTAAAGAGGAGAAAATGAATATCAAAGTGAATTAAACCCATCATTTTGTTACTTTAACTTTTAAACGATACAAAAGCTTGTCGCGAGAAGTATCTATGTATTTCTTATTGTTAATTAAATTTAAAATTACCTCGCGATTTATTCTCGCGACAAACTTTTATATCATCTAAAATTTTATAATGTAACAAAATGATGTTTAATTCACTTTGAATTTTATTTTCTTCTTTATAATGCATGTAAATGAAAACTTTTCTCTAAAACTTTTATATCATCTAAAATTTTATAATGTAACACAATGATTGGTTCAATTCACTTTAAAATTAATTTTCTTCTTTTCAGTGCATTTAAAGAAAAGCTTTTCTCTGAAAAGTTTTTTATAAGTTTATTTGTTTATTTCTTTTTTCAGTTTTCTTAATTTACGGTTGTATATTTTTCCGAATTTCTACGCGTTCTCTATCTAGCTTTCGAGGAGGGAAGAGTGGTAATTTTTGTTGAAAAAGTATTATTCAATGGTCACATAATTTTCACTAATTTTAAGTGTTATTTCGCGAGTTGCACTAATATTTTCCATGACAGCGAATTCCCCAATCGTATTTTTTTTCTTCTTTATTTCTCATGCCCGAAACAGTTGAAACGTTTTCCGAATTCCTTTGCGTTCTCTATATAGCTTTTGAGGGGGGGACAGGGGGTAAAAATTTTTCAAACCGAAATATTCGACGATTAGATATTTTTCATTATTTTTACGGATTATTCCGATTTTTATTTCGCGAGTTTTCTAACTGTTTTCAAGAAGAGGGGGGTGGCCAGGCCCACGCTACCTAATTTTTTTTCGCTTAGTTTTTTTACGTCCGAATCCGTCAAGTAAACTTCCGAAACCCTACGCGTTCTCTTTCTAGCTTTCGGGGGGCAGGGAGGGACAATTTCTCCGATATTAATGTATTGTCATCGTAACTGAACCAACTTGTGAAATTTCAATTCCATAGGATAAGAGGAAGTGGTTCTAATTATTATGCTTGCAAGATTTGTACCCATCTAAAAAACACACACTCAGAAAGCACTTTCAATGAAAGCTCTAAAGATAAGGCATATTTAGAATTGATTATTGATTTACTTTCAATAGACCACTCAAACACTGCAAAAGGTGATACACATTTTTTTCATGTGATTAGTAGGTAAATTACTATGTCGCAAATGCTTGGCAATCACCCGGTATATCGATAGACGCAGTTTCTATTAGAAACAAATGAAAATAATCAACATTGTCCATAGAGACACAATATCATGTCTAAAGATTATTACTTTTAAAATTACCTATTTATATCTGTACACTTATATCCATACACTTATTCAAATTTCATATGATGATATTTATTAGCATCATAAATAAACTATCATCTATTGTAGTATCTAAATAAAATGCTGTTTACTTTCCTTCATAACCACGTCTTTATTGTGTAAATTGCAGCCTCCACTCTCCTACCGAAAATTATTTTACCAATTAAGAATATACGAGGCTTGTTTGGTAAGTCCGTGACTTTTTAAATTTCCTGCGCAGTAACTTTAAATGCAACACTGCTGCTGTCAACCACTATCTTTCAATAGACTACTGTCAAATTTTGAGCAAGCTGCGACATTTGGTTTGTGTTTGACAGCAATTAGAAGCAGACAACCTCGTGAATTTTAACAAAAATGGAAAAAAGTGAATTTCGTGTGTTGATTAAGCATTATTTTTTGCGTAAAAAAACCATAACTGAAACCAAGGAAAGACTTGATAAATACTATGGGAACTCTGCACCATCAATTTCAATGGTTAATAAGTGGTTTACTGAGTTCCGTTGTGGTCGTACCAGCACAAGTGACGCCGTACGTTCAGGTCGCCCAAAAGAGGTCATCACGCCAGAAATCGTCGATAAAATCCATGGAATGATATTGGACGATCGGAGAATAAAAGTACGTGAGGTAGCTGAGGCTGTAGGCATCTCAACTGAGCGAGTACATCACATTTTACATGAATATTTGGACATGAAGAAGCTATCCGCGAGATGGGTGCCGCGATTGCTCACACTCGACCACAAGCGCAACCGTGTGACCACTTCAAAGGAGTGTTTGGCAAAGTTCAATCGCAATCCGGGCGAGTTTTTACGCCGTTATGTAACCGTAGACGAAACATGGATCCATCACAATACCCCAGAGACCAAGGAACAATCAAAACAGTGGGTGTCAACTGGTGAACGTGCACCAAAGAAGGCTAAGGTGCGTCTGTCAGCCAACAAGGTTATGGCCACAGTTTTTTGGGATGCACGCGGTGTCATTCATATAGATTACTTAGAGAAGGGTAGAACGATCAACGGCGAATATTATTCAGAGCTTTTAGACAGATTCGATATTGATTTGAGGCAAAAACGACCACATTTAGCGAAAAAAAAAGTGCTGCTTCATCAAGACAATGCACGATTGCACACGTGTGTAGTCACTATGGCAAAAATTCATAAATTGGGCTACGAACTACTACCCCATCCAGCATATTCTCCAGATTTAGCCCCTTGCGACTATTTTCTTTTCCCAAACCTGAAGAAATGGCTGGGTGGTAAGAGATTTGGGTCGAATGAAGAGGTTATAACCGAAACAAACGCCTATTTTGAGGGCCTTGAGAAAACCTACTATTTGGAAGGAATAAAAAAACTGGAAAAACGCTGGACTAAATGTATTGATCTAAAAGGAGATTATGTTGAAAAATAAAACGCTTATTTGCCAATTTTTTTTTTCTTTATTCAAATAGTCACGGAGTTACCAAACAGCCCTCGTAATACCAATACATCCCGTTTCATTTTAGTTATTCAAGCTCGATGTACAATTTGCCTGCTAACACAAACAACAGCGAGACGCACCTCGGCTGTCTCGCTTTCCATTGGTTGCCATGCATGTGCTTCACTTGTAATATCCTCGCAGTGGCTCAACGAAAACTATTGTTCAAGGATAAAGAATAATCATATTTATAATTTATTTTTATTGATAGATATTCACCTTTATTATTACGATGTAATATAATTGTACCTAATTTACTATTTGGTGAGTTTAAAATGTGTTTGTAAGAAAATAAATATCAGTAAAGATAATAGAAAGATTAGGTAACAAGTAATTTGGAAAAAAAATTACGAACCCTGACATGGCATTTCTATTTGACAACTTATTTTCCACTTAATTCGCGGCATACGGAAAACTTTTTCATTAGTAATTTGAAAAAAAAAGGTAGGTACCTACTCGTCATAAAAAATCGTTCATAGTCTGAAACCTGAATGACATTTCTAATATTTTCAGCCGTAGGTTTACGAGCTTTTTAAAAAATTATGAATTACATGCAAGTATAAAGTACCTACCACCTACATTATTTTTTACAATATTGATTGAAAATACTATCAGAAAAATTGACGTATTATTGAAAACTACGTTTGAATTTTTTGCTGGTAGTCTAGTAAAAATGTACCGTTTTTTTTTAATTTTGTAGGCACCAAAATTTATGATCATGGTGTAATTCGATTCGTAATGTCATGTGGGAAGTTTAAAGAAAGCTCCCAGAGGGGGGCGGAAATTTTCGAAATGTTGAAAAAATAATTGAAAAGATCAGCTTTGTTGAAAAAAAGTTCTGACTCCCGAAGTTGTACCTCCAATATTTATAATTTTCAAATAGCCCTGAAAATAGAGCTTTCGCGCGCGATGCGTCACTCTGACACAACAACAAAAGAAATATTATAACATATTAAATATGAATATTAAGGAATTAAAAAGGAATAGTAATTAGAAATTTCAAATGTTGTTCATGTAGCGAAGAAAATTTTGAAAAATCAAAGATACCTATTGAATCATATTGAAGTAGTTCATGACATTACAGTTAGAGTGCCCATCGGCAAAAAAAAACTGATAGAAATACTCTCTTAACTTTCTGTATGGATTCTTTAGACCAAGTCTGCCACCGTTTTCCTCTGTGACTTTTTTTGTATCGGGGGCGATTTTCCAAAAAAAAATTTGAATTTTTTTTTTATGTGTTTCCCTCGCGTTTCCTAACTCCGGTACGAAACTACAGACGGTGATTCGTCAGGTCATTTTGAGAGAAAAAGTTCCTATGAACATATGTCCGGAGTTGCTTCGTTTCTGAGATACAGGGCGTTGAAGTTTTCTTTTTTTGAATCTCAAAAACGAAGCAACTCCGGACATATGTTCATAGGAATTTTTTTTCTCAAAATGACCTGACGAATCACCGTCTGTAGTTTCGTACCGGAGTTAGGAAACACGAGGGAAACACATCCAAAAAAAATTTAATTTTTTTTTTTTTTAAAAACGCCCCCGAATCAAAAAAGTCACAGAGGAAAACGGTGGCAGACTTGGTCCAAAGAATCCATACAGAAAGTTTGGAGATTATATCTATTAGTTTTTTTTTTGCTGATGGGCACTCTAACTATTATAAGCTCTCATCCTTGTACTTAAAATTTACCAACGAGGATAAATTTCAGTGGTGGAAAAGAGAAGTTGAAAAAGATACGAAAAGTCAATTTATTAATGAACATATGGTTCGTACTCCACGAAAAGTTTCAAAATGTAGATTCTTATCTGGATCATACAATCCAGAGCGTTCTGGCATAATACACTTATAGTCTGGTTCACAAGTGCTTTTTCTTCCAACATTTTTCAGCAGTTTCGGAAAAATATAAATGATATGTCATTCGATTCGGAAAAGAGTCTAGATGATTTTCGAAAAAAAATGAAGTCCCGCTCGAAAAAATTGCAAAAGTTATAAAAAATTTAGTAAAAAATAAAAAAAGGGTTTGGTTTTTTGCAAATTTCTCAAAAAACAATTAAGCTTTTTTTAATCTGAAGAAAGATTCGAAGAGAGGAGGAAATTTCCTAAATAAAGTCTCACCTCCCGAAACTGTTGGACCAATATTTATAATTTTCCCATAGGGTTGAAAATATGGCCAAAAACGGGAATTCTCGCTTACGCAAGCCACACCCACTTCGGGCACTTCTACAAGAAACTTCGTTTAAAGATATTAAATATGAAAATTAAGGAATGAAAAAATTCTGGCACTTACTGGATAGATGAGTGAACAATAACCCGCCGGCAAAAAATTTTTATCGCAATTTTTCAATTAGTTATGCAATAGTTAATTAACAATTCGTTCAAGCACCGCTCATCTCATTCGGATCAAGTTGTCATTTTCGCTTTGTATTATGGTCCGACTCCCTCTAAATTTATACAAACTGTCCATAACGTCTCACCACCCGTCACCCCTTCGCCCATAAATTGTAAAGAGAAGGATAGTTCATGTTCACTTAAAAACAGGTATTTGTGTAGATATAGGCATGTCATTACTCTGACGGCTGGTTTTTCAATATCATGTTAGCGAAGTTTGACTGACAGCTAAATTTGACCGGTGGTTACAAAATATATCTGACATTCGTTCAATTGAACAAATAAACTCAAATTCCAACGGTCAGTTAAATTTATATGTCAGTCAAATACAAGATATGGAAAAAACGGCCCTGAGAATTATGGCTGCTGTTCACATTCCCGAAATCCGACGATACGATGACACAGATTAAGTTCCAGATGCGAAACTCCGCCCACCGCCTTTGATCTTTCTTCACTCGTTGCAGTGACCTCGAAACAGCTGGGACATTTAAATTGGAGTGGGATGAGAAATGTAAGGGCCGGCCTTTCAGCTTCCAAAACGTGTAATGATTTTATAACGTATGCCCTTTACGGTTTTGGTAGTTATAAATATAATGATCAATGAACAGGCCAAATTAGCGCTATCCCGTGGAACATAATAATAATGGTTATTACCAACATAAATTGTCATATTTTGGTGATCTTGAAATGTTTTTATATTTACCAGTTTCGCTGGAACAGGAATAACTTTGGATTTCAAAGTGATATCCTACATATTTTTGGATTAAAAGTACGTGCTCACAAAAATTACGTAAAGTTTTTATTGCTTGCGATTTTTTATTGTTGCTACTTTTAAAATCTCTATTGCTGTATTTTAACAGATAGTATAATCTTAAACGTATAAATAACTTAACAAGGTAGTCAATTGTAAAATTACTACAAGGATGGGAAAAACCTTTTACGGCTAAGCAGAGCAAATACAATCTATAGCCAACTCTTGGCAAAACCAAGCATTTCAAAACGTTTTCAAATAAACTTTCTCCAAACAATAACTATAGGAATAAAAACTTTAGTGTGGTGTTTTCAAGGAACCAAATAATATTTTTTTGTCGTAGGCTTTGAAATGGATGAAGATATTTGAGTCGTCTAAACAAGAATCTTCGGTAGCAAATCTGTCACATACTTGGCATGAGTGTAGACGTAAACATTCCGGAATCAAATATCCACAAACATATTTAAAAGCATTCTGTTCGGTTAGTAGAGTTGTACGGTAGTCAGCATCACTAACTCGAAAAGAAGCATATTGGGTATTTTGAAAAACCGCTACACAGGCTGTATCAAAGTCCTGATGGGGTAAAGCTGCCGACGGAATTCCTGCCAATTTTGTAATTAAAGAGCCCAAATCGACTTGACAATTCATGTTGTCTGTGTGGAAATAATTGGTGAAAAATAGCTTCTGATAAGCTCTACAAAATTGTATAGGGGTTGGGTTGACACAACTGCCACTTTGTTGCCTTATAGTGCCGAAAAAAATCTCTAAAGCGTCTTGATTGAGCCTCCTGGTATAGAGAATGGGTATACCCTCAGATTTTGAATACTTTGATAATTCTATCAGCCTATTAATAGTTATTTTCCAACAACTTACATCTTTAACAATGCATTTTTTATTAGTTTTGAATGCTTTTATTTTGTCTAAAAACAAAACAAAAATCGTTTAAAAACTTTTTGCCAATCTTCGCCTGAAAACGGTTTCTGGTGTTCCTTCAAACAATATCGTGACGAATTGTTAAATTGTTAAACAGTTTATCAAATTGTGATACAAAATGTAGTGTACCCGATGCCTCAGCAGGTAAAGCTTTCAATTCAATATAAGTTGCAAGCCCAGAGGCTACAGTGTTGCTTAATACCTGCACTACTATTTACACTCTCATCTTTTCAAAATTAGATGGATAAATATCAGAATGTGACAATTTCGGGGCTAAACGATTGTGCAACGCTTTATCTTTATTATGAAATTCTTCAATAAACTTCCATGAAGTTTTATCATTATCCCATTTCAGTTCGTTATTTATTAAATTATTTTTTGCTGCTTTCATTGAATGAGGGGGATCAAAGTAGTAAATAATTTTTTTGCTTTCTACATAACAATGGGGTTTTTCTGGAGTAACACCAAACAGACTAGAAAGTTCCGTAAAGTTTTACCCCTTGTCAGTTACTAGGGCAGTGACGTCCAGGCCAATATTGTTGAGTTTTGCAATGCATGTATCTAACTCAGACTTTGCTTCGGTAGCTGAAATATTTGTAGCAGAAAAACTGTAAGCTATGGGTTGATTCCAGTTGGAGTTAATTCCCTTTAGCATGATCACTGTAGCACTAGTAGCTGGAGAATCAGTTTTTCTGACACCATTATATTCTAGGCCAATCACTTGATCTATCCCATAGTTATAGAAGACATTGCATTTAATAGACATTTCGTCTAAACACAAAAAACATTTCTTATCTTCTGGTGCCTTTTGTCGAATTTAATTTTTGATATGTTAAATAGATGTTCATTAAATCCTGCATTAATTCTGATATACTCCACAAATCTCTGTAGACATCTTACCGAAGGTAAGCAAAAATTGTTTTTCAAGTGTCTGTACGACTTAGGACCCGTAAAGTATAACGCAGGAGCAAACTGAAATCATTAGAATATCTACGACCATGGCTTGTTGTTTGTATGAGCCGCATTTGCACTTTAACAAATTTTGCAAGGTCCTGTGTTAAAAATTTGTCACATGAACTTTCAAAGTCTGTCCGAGATATTTCCCGCGCTTCCTGTTGCTTACGCAGTTCTGATAACTTTCTCTTCAAGGCATCATTTTCTTCCTCCAACTTGATGATTTTTTCTGGGACTTCTTGCTGATAGGAGCTGAATTTTCTGTGTTTGAACATGATGTGTCTCTTTCGTCTCTTGTGAATGTACATCATGACACGGGGAAACTGCAAAAGTAAAATTAGAACTAGTGTGTTTTGAGTTATTAAAAAGTGTACCACTCACCTATGCAAATATTAGACAGTAAATTAATTTTTTTCGTCGGATTTGAAGATACAGCTTCATATGGTGGAAAATACTCTCTGCTTCTTTTAACGCCGCCAGAAGTGGATGGTTCATTGAAATGATCTAAAAAAATGTTAGGTTTTTAACAATATGGTATCAAAATGTAGATTCTCTTTTACCTCCGGTAATTGTTTCATGCAATTCCTGGGAAATACAAAGGTCGCTAGATGTTTCTGTTACTCCGCAATATTTATCTGGAATAGCCAAAGGCAGAAGCCTTCTTTTCTCATGATTTATATACATATCCTCCGCAAAATGTTTATTGCAAACACGGTAATTGTTGTACAAATCTATTTAACTTTTTTCTCCTATAAGTAGTTCACTTCTTCCACAGTTTTCTGTCCAAATGGTGCATCTAATTAAATCAAACATGAATAATCTAGCATTATTTGTATTTAGGCAACTTACAATTCCTGCTCTTTAGGATATCTAAAGAATAATATAGTTTCCTCCTTGAGCTTGCCGGCGTAAAATGAGTTTTTGCAGCCTCTGTAACTACACACTGTTCCACTACCGCGTTTGATCTCACTCATTATTTTGTTTCTGTTCACACAAAGTCCCAAACATCAAAACGCACTTTCGAATAGAACAAAACACTTTTGTTGTATAATTTACACTGAAAGTTTTAGTTTGTTGACTGGTTTCATAACATAACTGAACATTCTATGTCACTACATGTTATTATATACCCTCAACCGTAATGACATATATACCTTGCTTTTAATTACTAAATATTAATCTACTCGATTTGCATAATAGCCCACTAGTGAACCTGTAATAGATGTTAGCATCAGATTCCTGGAAAAGTTAGTATTTAGAAGACAGGTAACCTATATGTAGATTACGTAAAAATCGACAATAGTCAACAAACTATAAAACTTTTAGGGAAAAATAGACAAAAGTGTTTTTGATTCTACCTGTAACATGGTCCCTTTCAAATGAACGGATTTGCGTGCGAAATCTTTGATATTAAATTGCGAGAAAGTTTGTTGCTAGGTAACAACGCCATGTTTTCGGGTTATATCATATAAAATGTCAAATAAACCACCATGTCACCAATACGTGACATCAGATGTCAGATTAGATGTAATAAAATATAAGGGACATTATTCTCCTGATGTAAAATTCATTTCCAGCATTGTTTTTGAAGTCACGATGCAGGCATAATAAAAAATAGCGTATGTTACACGTGTTCAGTTCAGTTCTGTTTAAACTCGTTGCGCGTACTTTAAAGGCTCACTTGTGTACTTGTATCAGTCATTCTATTATTAGTGAACATGAAATTTCCCTAAAATAAATGAGTCGTCGATCGAGGCAATAACATTTAATTAATATAAATGTAAAAAGGTTGGCTTTGGACTAAAACTAAAACAACTGTCAGAAACCAAACTGCTAATGCCGTGCCTGGCCGATTCTGTGGCAGTGTGATGAATTTACGGCGTTGCCACATTAACTGTTGAAATGTCGCGATTCGGGTGGAAGCGTGGAAGAGCGCAGCAGCGGCCGTCATCGACATCGTGCTATGCAATGATTCGGGTGGAAGCGTGGAAGAGCGCAGCAGCGGCCGTCATTGACATCGTGCTATGCAATGGCAGCAGCCATCGCCAGAGCGTTTAACTCAATTTGGCAACAGCCAGGATACCTGGACCTTCAAATCGGAGTCTCTTCCATTTCTCTCTAAAACTAGTCTCTTTGTCCCTCTGTCGCATCTGGAACTTAATATGATCCGAAAGTGTTTCCTCTGTATTTATTATTGGTTGATTTTACATAATCAACCAATAGTAACACTTTCGGATCATCGTATCGTCTGATATCGGGACTGTGAACCGTAGCCCTTATTAATTCAGTCCATTTTAAAGCTTGGTTTTCACAACGGCGGATTGGATGCCAGAAAAAATACAGTCAACATGCATTTTTATGTAATCGGGGACAGAGAAGACGATAGTGGCCATAAAAATGCTCTATCTACTCGAAATTTGCCAAAAAGTCACAAAAACTCAATGAAAACTGGCCTGATCGCGAAAGAAGCGCTCTATCTCGAAAACCGAGCATCTAGTCGAAAGAAGTCATACTCCAAAAATGACGTAAAATTGTCCGAGAACTACTACAGTTCTATTTGTAGAAGTCTACAATATACCGGGGGTTCGCAAAAAGAAGTTTTTATGACATTATTCGTATTTTTTGATTATAACTCGCTTCTCCGAACTCGTATCGACTTCTCGATAGCACCAATCGAATTTTCTCACCGAAAAACCCCTTTTTCCAGAATTCCGTTAGGTTCCGAAAACATTTGCCGTTTTCGATGAGCCAGAATATGGACTTCTATTTTTCAAACCATAAGAAGACCTTCGCTCAAATTCTAGCCAGAAAAAATCCAGTCATCATGCACTTTTACGTAATCGAGGACGAAGAAGACGATAGTGGCCATAAAAATGCTCTATCTACTCGAAATTTGCCAAAAAGTCACAAAAACTCGATAAAAACTGGCCTGATCGCCAAAGAAGCGCTCTATCTCGAAAACCGAGCATCTAGTCGAAAAAAGTCATTCAACAAAAATGACGTAAAATTGTTCGGGAATTACTATAGTTTCATTTTTAGAAGTCTACGATATACCGGGGGTTCGCAAAAATATGTTTTTAAGAAATTATTCGCATTTTTTGATTATAACTCGCTTCTCCGAATTCGAATCGACTTCTCGATAACACCAATCGAATTTTCTCACCGAGAAACCCCTTTTTCCAGAATTCCGTTAGATTCCGAAAACATTTGCCGTTTTCGATGAGCCAGAATATGGACTTCTATTTTTAAAATCATAAGAAGACCTTCGCTCGAATTCGAGCCAAAAAAATCCAGTCATCATGCACTTTCACGGAGTCGAGGACGGAGAAGACGATGGTGGCCATAAAAATGCTCTATCTACTCGAAATTTGCCAAAAAGTCGCAAAAAGAAGTTTTTAAGAAATTATTCGCATTTTTTGATTATAACTAACTTCTCCGAACTCGTATCGACTTCTCGATAGCACCAATCAAATTTTCTCACCGAAAAACTTCTTCTTCCAGAATTTCGTTAGATTCCGAAAACATTTGCCGTTTTCGATGAGCCATAATATGGACTTCTATTTTTCAAATCATAAGAAGACCTTCGCTCAAATTCTAGCCAGAAAAAATCCAGTAATCATGCTCTTTTACGTGATCGAGGACGGAGAAGACGATGGTGGCCATAAAAATGCTCTATCTACTCGAAATTTGCCAAAAAGTTACAAAAACTCGATGAATACTGGCCTGATCGAGAAAGAAGCGCTCTATCTCGAAAACCGAGCATCTAGTCGAAAAAAGTCATACAACAAGAATAACGTTAAATTGCCTGGGAATTACTAAAATTTCATCTTTAGAAGTCTACGATATACCGGGGGTTCGCAAAAAGAAGTTTTTAAGAAATTATTTGCATTTTTTTATTATAACTCGCTTCTCCGAACTCGTATCAACTTCTCGATAGCACCAATCAAATTTTCTCACCGAAAAACCTCTTTTTCCAGAATTCCGTTAGATTCCGAAAACATTTGCCATTTTCGATGAGCCAGAATATGGACTTCTATTTTTTTAATCATAAGAAGACCTTCGCTGGAATTCGAGCCAAAAAAAATCCAGTCATCATGCACTTTCACGAAGTTGAGGGCGGAGAAGACGATGGTGGCCATAAAAATGCTCTATCTACTCGAAATTTGCCAAAAAGTCACAAAAACTCGATGAAAACTGGCCTGATCGCGAAAGAAGCGCTCTATCTCGAAAACCGAGCATCTAGTCGAAAAAAGTCATCCAACAAAAATGACGTTAAATTGTCCGGGAATTACTATACTTTCATTTTTAGAAGTCTACAATATACCGGAGGTTCGCAAAAAGAAGTTTTTAAGAAATTATTCGCATTTTTTTATTATAACTCGATTCTCCGAACTCGTATCGACTTCTCGATAGCACCAATCGAATTTTCTCACCGAAAAACCCTCTTTTCCAGAATTCCGTTAGATTCTGAAAACATTTGCCGTTTTCGATGAGCCAGAATATGGACTTCTATTTTTAAATCCTAAGAAGACCTTCGCTCGAATTCGAGCCACAAAAAATCCAGTCATCATGCACTTTCACGTAGTCGAGGACGCAGAAGACGATGGTGGCCATGAAAATGCTCTATCTACTCGAAATTTGCCAAAAAGTCACAAAAACTCGATGAAAACTGGCCTGATCGCGAAAGAAGCGCTCTATCTCGAAAACCGAGCATCTAGTCGAAATAGGTCATACAACAAAAATGACGTGAAATTGTCCGGGAATTACTATAGTTTCATTTTTAGAAGTCTACGATATACTGGGGTTTCGCAGAAAGAAGTTTTTAAGAAATTATTCGCATTTTTAGATTATAACTCGCTTCTCCGAACTCGGATCGACTTCTCGATAGCACCAATCGAATTTTCTCACCGGAAAACCCTTTTTGCCAAAATTTTGTCAGATTCCGAAAACAATTGCTGTTTTCGATGATCCAGAATATGGACTTCTATTTTTCAAATCATAAGAAGACCTTCGCTCAAATTCTAGCCAGAAAAAATCCAGTAATCATGCACTTTTACGTAATCGAGGACGGAGAAGACGATGGTGGCCATAAAAATGCTCTATCTGCTCGAAATTTGCCAAAAAGTCACAAAAACTCGATGAAAACTGGCCTGATCGCGAAAGAAGCGCTCTATCTCGAAAACCGAGCATCTAGTCGAAAAAAGTCATGCAACAAAAATGACGTTAAATTGTCCGGGAATTACTATACTTTCATTTTTAGAAGTCTACAATATACCGGGGGTTCGCAAAAAGAAGTTTTTAAGAAATTATTCGCATTTTTTTATTATAACTCGATTCTCCGAACTCGTATCGACTTCTCGATAGCACCAATCGAATTTTCTCACCGAAAAACCCTTTTTTTCCAGAATTCCGTTAGATTCTGAAAACATTTGCCGTTTTCGATGAGCCAGAATATGGACTTCTATTTTTAAATCCTAAGAAGACCTTCGCTCGAATTCGAGCCACAAAAAATCCAGTCATCATGCACTTTCACGTAGTCGAGGACGCAGAAGACGATGGTGGCCATGAAAATGCTCTATCTACTCGAAATTTGCCAAAAAGTCACAAAAACTCGATGAAAACTGGCCTGATCGCGAAAGAAGCGCTCTATCTCGAAAACCGAGCATCTAGTCGAAATAGGTCATACAACAAAAATGACGTGAAATTGTCCGGGAATTACTATAGTTTCATTTTTAGAAGTCTACGATATACTGGGGTTTCGCAGAAAGAAGTTTTTAAGAAATTATTCGCATTTTTAGATTATAACTCGCTTCTCCGAACTCGGATCGACTTCTCGATAGCACCAATCGAATTTTCTCACCGGAAAACCCTTTTTGCCAAAATGCTGTTTTCGATGATCCAGAATATGGACTTCTATTTTTCAAATCATAAGAAGACCTTCGCTCAAATTCTATCCAGAAAAAATCCAGTAATCATGCACTTTTACGTAATCGAGGACGGAGAAGACGATGGTGGCCATAAAAATGCTCTATCTACTCGAAATTTGCCAAAAAGTCACAAAAACTCGATGAATACTGGACTGATCGAGAAAGAAGCGCTCTATCTCGAAAACCGAGCATCTAGTCGAAAGAGGTCATACAACAAAAATGACGTGAAATTGTCCGGGACTTACTATAGTTTCATTTTTAGAAGTCTACAATATACCGGGGGTTCGCAGAAAGAAGTTTTTAAGAAATTATTCGCATTTTTTCATTATAACTCGCTTCTCCGAACTCGTATCGACTTCACGATAGCACCAATCGAATTTTCTCACCGGAAAACCCTTTTTGCCAAAATTTTGTTGGATTCCGAAACTAATTGCCGTTTTCGATGATCCAGAATATGGACTTCTATTTTTCAAATCATAAGAAGACCTTCGCTCAAATTCTAGCCAGAAAAATCCAGTGATTATGCACTTTCACGTAATCGAGGACGGAGAAGACGGTGGTGGCCATAAAAATGCTCTATCTACTCGAAATTTGCCAAAAAGTCACAAAAACTCGATGAATACTGGCCTGATCGAGAAAGAAGCGCTCTATCTCGAAAACCGAGCATCTAGTCGAAAAAAGTCATACGGCAAAAATGACGTAAAATTGTCCGAGAGTTACTATAGTTTCATTTTCAGAAGTCTACGGTATACCGGGGGTTCGCAAAAAGAAGTTTTTAAGAAATTATTCGCATTTTTTTATAACTCGCTTCTCCGAACTCGTATCGACTTCTCGATAGCACCAATCGAATTTTCTCACCGAAAAACCCCTTTTTTCAGAATTCCGTCAGAATCAGAAAATATTTGCCGTTTTCGATGAACCAGAATATGGAGTTGTGTTTTATAAATAATAAGAAGACCTTCGCTCGAATTCGAGCCAGAAAAAATCCAATCAACATGCACTTTTATGTAATCGGGGACGGAAAAGACGATGGCTATCATGAAAATGTCCTATCTTCTCGAAATTAGCCAAGAAGTGACTAAAACTCGATAAAAAATGGCGTGATCGCGAAAGAAGTGCTCTATCTCGGAAACCGAGCCTCCAGTCAAAAAAAGTCATACTGCAAAAATGATGTGAAATCGTTCGAAAATTACTAAAATTTTATTTTCAGAAGTCTACCATATACCAAGTGTTCGCGAAAAGAAGTTTTTAAGAAATTATTAGCATTTTTTTGATTATAACTCGCTTCTCCGAACTCGGATCGACTTCTCGATAGCACCAATCGAATTTTCTCACCGAAAAACCCCTTTTCCAGAATTTCGTTCGAATCCGAAAACATTTTCGTTTTCGCTGAGCCAGGAAAATGCACTTCTATTTTATGATGTATCTATATATGTGATAATGAATTCGTGTCATAGATTTAGTGTTTATTAAAGTTCACAGTTTTGGTGTACTGTTTGTACTGCCGGAGAGTATCAAATAAATGAAATAGTAAAATCGACAATGTCGAAGTACCCTTCTCTCCAAATATTTCCACAAGGTGGAAAATATTACAACAAGCATTTGCAACTGGGTCTTCTTTGAAGAACGTTGCACAAATATCTGTCAGATATAATTCAATATCCGTCGTGGTATTAGCCAGGGAACTAGTTGTTTTCTGTCAGATGTTTGCCTCATATTTTCCACCTTGTGGAAATATTTGGAGAGAAGGGCACTTCGACATTGTCGATTTTACTATTTCATTTATTTATATTTAATAAAAATAAATTACTATATGGTCACTGCACATTTGTTTAAAACTGTATGAAATACTGAAGCGTAATAAAACTCCATTACCTTTCATGCAAAATACGGAGAGGGGCGTAGTGACATTGAAAAGTTTTGTTGAAGTAGTACATTTTTATTTAATATTCGAAACTCACTCATCTAATGTCCTCAAAATGATGTTCTCGATTTGTGTGTTCATGTCCCCAAATACCACTACGCTGTCCCTGAAGAATGTTTTACTGTCCCCAAATTAATAATGTCCTTGAATCCACAGTTAGGTATATGATCCAAGTTTGAGGACAGTCCCCAATCAGCCTTTTTGTCCTCAAAGTCATGGTTAACGGAAAAAAACGTCCCCGAACTCACACTTACGCAAACATATATATATATATATATATATATATATATATATATATATATATATATATATATATATATATATATATATATATGTTCCAGTGACTGTAAAACAGTCGAAAACAATCCTTTAGGAACTCACTATACCTTTGTATAGATTGTATGGCATATGTCCGACAGAAAACAACTACTTTTCTGGCTAATACCTCGACAGATATTGAATTATATCTGTCAGACATATGTGCAAAGATCCTTACTTTGAAGGAACAACTTTGCAAGAGCTCTCAGAGATAGACAGCAGGACACCGCCTGATCCAAACAAGGAACCAACTGCAGACCGGTTTCGGGAAGTCCCTCATCAGTGCAGTCCAGGTTATCACGGTTGTATACACGCGGGGGCCCGGTGCCCGTCATCGTTCGCCGGGATGAACACTGCAATCGCTTACAGGATCCACCACGGCAACAGATTAAAGAGCGCTCCAGAAGGACATTTCGGATACGAAATGGTATATGCTGAATACTTGTTTCAAGGAGCAATAAATGTTCCAGTGACTGTAAAACAGTCGAAAACAATCCTTTAGGAACTCACTATACCTTTGTACGAATTGGGACCAATTCGAATATCTTTGCTGCTGAAGATTACTGATGAGTGATGTTTCTAGATGTATAAAACAGTTTTTCAGAAATCGATACAATTTTTTCAAGAAATGAGGGTAAAATGCCACATTTGAGTTTCACCAATTTTTTCAACAACAGTTTGACATTATTGTTTGAAAAAAACATAACCAAGTGGAAGTTGATATTCATTACAAAAGAATGCCCATTTTGTTCAGACTCTACTATGGTATAAAACATACGATAATTATTATTGGAAGGAGTAGAATTTCGATTATATCAGAGTTTGATGTTATTCTGAGCTAAAATCAACTCCATTTGACTTTGTCAATAATGTCTTTTATTTTTATCCTATCAAGATTAAATAATCATGAGTACTAACGAATCAACTGCTTAGAAGCATTCAATGAGATGTATAGAAGTAAATACTAATTCAACGTTTTTTTGAATCAACATACACTATAAACCACAATAACGATTATTCAACATCGCACTGCATAATATTACAAAAATGTTATTTTCCATCCACTCGTCCGCAGAGACGACATCTTTTCAAGAAGAACCTTTTCAAATGCGCTATAGGATATCTCTGAGCGGCATTGTGCAATCGGATATCATTCTGCATAATGCGCTGCTGCAGCAGTAGCACTATCTCCACATTCATCATAAATGTAGTGCATATGCGCATATTCTCTGGGAGTATAAAGTGTGTACGGCACGACAAAGAAATAAATACCAGTGAATGAAACAAGCGGAATAATTTCAAAAAACTACGATAGAAGTCACAAGTTGTTCAAACAAAATGTGACAGCCACCTACTAGATTTTTTCAATTCTATTTACAGAAGATCCGTTCATGCACACTGTTGTATTTTATTTTTTCAATAGGGAACTATTGCTTCTACGGACACAACACAGGAATTAGAAAAGTTTTTAATTTTCGACAAGGATTCACCTCCTAAAAAAATTTGCACTTATTTGGTTACACCCTGTATATCTGTCTGTCTCTGAAACGTCGTTGGAATCTGGATGTTGGACAATTGCGACATTTATAACAAGTATTCGTATTAATTGGTGCCATGTCGGATAATCGACATTTCATTTCGATAATTTCATTAGGCTTAATTACATGAAAAGTTAATTTTATTGACAGACTATTTAATGCTACCAAGCAGTCTATTCTTTATTATTAATAGTCATTTCCAAATTTTATCTTGATTAAATCGAAATAAAATTATTTTTGCGCGTAAGTATAAAAGTTGATGGATGCCTATAATAAAACCAAGCCTAATTCAATAGAAATCACTACCTCCAAAAATAATTATAGTTTGTTTTATACCATGGTAGAGTCTGAACAAAATGAGCATATTTCTGAAATGAATGTCCACTTCCAATTGGTTCTGTTTCTTTCAGACAATAATGTCAAACTGTTGTTAAAAAAATTGGTCAAAATCAAATCTCATTTTACCCTCATTTCTTGAAAACAATTTTCATTTTCAGAAAAACTGTTTCGTACGTCTAAAAGCACCACTCATCAGTAATCTTCAGCAGCGAAGATATTTGAATTCGTCTCAATTTGTATACATAGCACTCAAAAATCCAAGGTTAGGAGCGATTTTCCAGAAATTCGTAAAATGCCCATTATCTCGAAAACGGTGATATTTTTACTGAGGTGAAATTCCGATATTCTGAACAGTCATGACCTGGTCTATCACCAGTTTCAATATTGTACAAGGTTTACCGGACACCCTGTATATAGAAGAAAGTTACTTATGACATCTACATATATATAATATAGTTGCCGAACAGAACAACATCATCAAATTATTTTCATTCATCAATAACAAATCAAACGTGCTCGATCAATTTTGCAAAAAAATTAGCGACTTATCATGCCAAATATGCTGAAGAAATATGAAGATAGAATAAAAGGTTTCTCGAATATGAGGGTTCAATTTACATCCACTTTCAACCCAGTCATCAGTAAAGTTACTTCAAAATGTCAATATTCTACCCAAAAGGTTTTTCATTATACATGCATCATATTCCTTGTCTAATGCACTCGAAAGCGTGCGAAATCTTCTAGGTTAAAACACGGCATGCAAGAAAGGTTGTTGCTAGGTAACAATGACAAGTTTTATCATACGAAATGTCAAATGAGCACCCATGTCAACAATACATAATATCAGATGTACATTACCGACTTGCTTACATTTAATGAAATGAAAGGGGCATTTTCCAGGTCTGAAATTAATTTCCAGCATTGTTTTTGCAGTCACTATGCGCGGGCATAATAAAAAATAGCGTAAGATAAAAGTATCCAAGTGCCTTCAAAACTTGTAATCAACTCTTATATTAAAATGCTATTAATGATCTCGAAAATTAACGCGCTCCTTTCGCTCACACGTTAAAATATTTCGATCATTAATCGCTTTCATTAATACACTAGTTGGTTAAATAACTATTATTGATTGTCATCATTTCAAAATTGTTTCATCTGGTATCAGTACGTTCAGGTATTTCCGGAGATTTGATTTTAATTTTTTGCTATTATCTTCACACCAGTGCCTTCTGGAGGAGGCTTCATCATCATGACCACAATGTTCTGCGCAGTCCGATTGGAAGTTCAACGTGCCCATGATATCAAGTAAAAGCTACAGGGTACACACTAGTATCTTGCATGAGTTCTCAACCCATGATCAGACGAGGAGCAGCATATTTTCAGAAACAAAAATTTATCAGATTCAAAGATTTACAGATCGATGACATGCTTGAAAATGGGTTTCTTGGATATGAGGTATCAATTTTCAACAAGATGTTCATGCATATATCATAATATAGATTGACCCATTAGAAAGCGAGGAACCACTGTTCCTCGCTTTCGATTGAAACGATTTTTTTCCAATCAAAAGTTCGACAATAATTTTGAAGTAAAATTGGAAATGTCATGGTCTTTTTGATGTTTTTTTTCAGAGCTAATAATACAAAAACATCTTAGCAACTTTTTGAATTAAAATTTGAAAAAGCCACTTGATTTGCGATAATTTCAAATCGGTATACCTATCGGAGAAATAGTAATACAATTGATTTTATTTGATAGAGTACTTGCTATGCGATAAACTTTACTAATAACTCGAATAAATTTGACTATTTTCGTCTTTTGTTTCGCTGACTCATCATCTGCATTAGTATGAATTTCGAGACATGCTGTCAAAAATTATTTTTTCCTTATATGAATCTGTCTGAGGCGTGGTTTAAGGAAACAAAGATTGTCAATATTATGAGTATCTCTTGGTTGAAAATGTTATCAATTCAAACTGACAGCTGTCCAATCAAGCACTGTAAATAATAATTTTTCACACATGTACAATACAGGACGATCAGAAGAAATATTTCCATAACGTAATTTAATTCAGAAATATTTCTGTAAGAAATCAATGTTTTTTTATGAAATTCTCACCCATTTCAGAAGTATCGCTAATCTGGTAGGCCAAGCTGTAGATAAAAATAAGAGGTTATCTTCATACAAAGTGAAAAACGCAAACGGCCTATACTACTTTTTATAAGATAGTTCGTAAATAAAAACCCCGGTTTTCGCCCCACCAAAATCTATCTGTAGATTTTTTTAAAAAGAAAAGTGAGGAAAATATCTCAAAAAGTTTTGAAAATATCGTTATACAGTCAGAAAAGCTTTTGTAGAGAATTATAAAACCTACATGATGGTTCCTTATACGACCAGAACTGTGCTTGTTTCACTGAGAAAATCCGAATAAACCTCGAAAGAGAGACCATTTTTAAAAAAATTTATAATTTTTATGAATCTGAAGCTGGAGAAACAATATTGCGGGAACTGATAGATCAGAACATGTGGTTTTACTGTGCGCAAGATGGTTCCTGTCCGATTTGTAGTATTTGCAAAATCGCGTTGCAAATCTTTCTAAATGCGCCGATTTAGGGGATATAATCTTATCCAAATTCTGTAAGCTACATTTGGAACTAGATATCAATATCTACAATTTGCATTTTTTGGATTTTCACTTGAGGGGTGGAAAATGTCACTAAAAGTTACTCTGAATGCTTGAAATGCACCCGAAGTCGCCCAAACTCAACTCGAGTTAACTTCAGTGCGACTCCAGGTGACTTCGGACGCACTTTGAACCGTTTTGATCAACATTCAATGACATTTTTAACACATTTCTCACCTCTCAGGTGAAAATCCAGAGTAAGCAATTATAGATATTGATCTCTACTTCCAGATGCCGTTTACAGAATTTGAATACGACGATTTCTCCTCAAATCGGCGCATCTTGCAAGATGTGCCCTTGAATTGTTTATAACGCGATTGTGCAAAAATTACACATCGGACAGAAAACATCTTGCGCACAGTTGAAGCACATTATGATCCATCAGTTTTCGCAATATTGTTTGTCCAGCTTCAGATTTATAAAAATCATTAATTTTTGAGAAATGATCTCTTTTTCGGAGTTTTCACAGATTTCCTCAGTGGGAAATGCACTGATCCGGTCGTATGAGAATTTATTTTGTAGGTTATGAATCTCTACAAAAGTTCCATTGACTGTAAAACGATTCCTCATATAATCTTTGAGATATTTCCAAAAATACAAAAAAGTTTTAATTTTTTTCACTATTGCTTGTTCAGCTGCTAGGGGGCGTTGAAATCACCCGTTGAGCAGGTAAGACTATTTATTTTTGAATTCGGTAACAATATTTCCACGTTTTGTATTGTTGCTATTGTTGAACAATATTGTGCTGTTTTATAACAAAAACTCTCACCTCATCCCCTTCTTCATCCCAATTCCTATTACGAAACGCAAACAAATATTTCTCTAGTGCTTTTAAATGGATCGTCGAATGTTTCAATATGCCTGAATAAGAGAAATAGCAGTTTTTATGATTATCACCCTCCTTCGAACGACACAAAACCAAAATTTTCTGATGGATTTTTTGAAATTTTCCATATTTTACAGTTCAATTTATTTTGAATAGAAATGAATTGGGTGGCAAACTCCAAAAATTATTAGTTTTGATGCTGGGGGGCGTTGAAATCATACGTTGCTCAGAATAGACTATTCATTATTATTGGCGGAAACAATATCTCTACGTATTTTAGTTTAGATTATGTTGAACGATTGTGGTATATTTCATAAAAACAAATCTAAAGCCTCTCACTTACCCTCAATCCCTGTTTTAGTACACGAAAAAAATTTATTCTCGACTACTTGTACAAAATAAATGTTTTAATGAGCTCAAATTGGGGAAATCGTAAAGTAATTTAATTTCTCCTTTTTCTGCCTTCAAAAATTTATCAGTGGATTTCACTGATTTAGTAGAGGCACTAAATCAGCCACTTATATTTAATCGGTGAGTGAAATTTCCAACAACCTTAAGGAAACTCAGAGAAAAAAGAATTAGGTGGGTAGAAGGGCACTTGCTTTTGTTCACAATCAATTTCCATATCATTTATAGATTTTTTGAGAAGTATGGTATACCGGGAATAGTGGGAGTAATTGAATGCACGCACGTGGCGATTTTTCCACTATCAGCGAATGACGAGGTATACCCTGAACACTTGTATGTTGATAGAAAAAACTATCATTCTTTAAATGTGCAGCTTACTCGTGATTTCTACCTTAAGATAATAAATGAATCAAATCAAATCAAATCAAAATTACTTTATTGTCTGAAGAATGATAATTCCTATTGACAAAGTGAAAAACAGAACAGTAAAAAAACAAACATCAATAACAATTCAATATGTGCATACTTTTCATACATACCTCGTTACAAATTTAAAACACATTAAACATTTACCATGTCATTCATTCACATAAAATTTGTAGAGCGGTTACTACACGTCAAATTATTCATATAAGTAAAAGTCTATAAATATATACAAAAAACAAATACATAAAATAAATTTCAAACAATAGTAATGTTTGTTACTAGACGTCAGTTTCAGAATTCTGATCTTTCCAATTAATTAAAATGTGATAATATAAAATAGAAATAAAATAGAATACAACAGAATAGCACATACAAAGTGAATACCGTTACGTATCAGTCGATTTAAATCGCCCAACAAAAAAAATCTAAAATTTCACGGAATAAAATTCGTCCAACGAGTAGAATGCTCCGCAGAGCAAAACATTTCTCACAGAAACTCTGAATTTTTTTGTATCCATAATTGTTTTAATTTCGTTAGGTAAGTGATTGAACATTTTTATGCCATTATATATATATATAATGAAGTTTTTTATTTTTGCAGATCTTGGAATTGGTAAAGTTATATTAAGGGTTTGTCTTGTGATATATTGTGCAGTTCTATAAACTCGATCCCTAAACTTACTGTGAATTAGGCATACTGTTTCCAATATATAGATACAAGGTAAGGTCAAGATTCGTTGTTCTATGAATAAAGGCTTACAAGAATCACTGAATTTAGCTCTGCCCTTTTCTGCATTATGAAAATAGTTTTGAATAAAAATCCACTACAAGAACCCCAAAAGCAGATTCCATATCTCAGATGAGAATCAATTACCGCATAGTATACCTTTTTGGCCATATCCCTACCAAGTTCCCACGAAGTCGTTCTCACTCCAAAACATCCAGAGGCTATTTTTCCACCCAGCTTTTTCATATGGTCCTCAAACTTTAACTTTTCGTCAATGTACAAGCCAAGAAACTTCGTTGTTCTTGTAATGCTTATAACTTCATTACCCAGATACAGTTCTGGCAGATGACCTTTAAAAGTGAGGATATTCGTTTTCGATATGTTTAACGATAATAAATTGGCATCACACTACTGCTTTACCTTGATAACATCATTATTGATTTGTTGATGCAGATCAACGTCATTTCTATTATTCCAAAGTAAGGTGGTATCATCTGCGAACTGAGTAAACTTTCCCGTAATCTTTATTGAGGCTAGGTCATTTATGTAGATTAAAAAGAGAATTGGGCCAAGCACTGATCCTTGAGGTACTCCCCATTTGATCAATAATTGTTGCGATAATTTGTTCTAAAGAGACACGCTTTGTGTACGACCTGATAAGTACGACTCAAACCACTTCAGAACTATATCTCTGAAGCCATACCTTTTCATTTTCTTCAACAGGATTTTATGGTTGACACAGTAAAACGCTTTAGTTAGATCACAAAAAACCGCTGCCGCAACATCTCCATCATTGAGATTGAAATAGTATGTAAAATGTAGTGGTTAAAGGTAGCATCACTTGTTCCTTTCGATCTATGGAACCCAAATTGAAAAGTATGGATAACGTGTGAACGCAAAATATCCGGGGAGCACCAACGATTCACATATCTGGAATGACTCAGCTGTGTGTACTGAGATGATAAATTTAAATAGGATATATGAAGGGTATTACTTGATAGGTAAAATAAATATTTTATAGGTTCTTTCTAATAATTATTACTTTACTTTAGGTGATTCAGGTTACGCTTTAAGGCCACGGCTTCAAATACCTGTTCAGGGTCCTAAACCTGACACGGTCAATAATTGAAAGGGTTAATGGTATTTTGAAAATCAGGTTTAGATGTCTACTGAAATATCGAGTATTGCATTATGCACCTACAAAAGCTGCTAAAATAGTGAATGCCTGTACAGTATTATATAATATGTGTATAGAGAACAACTTACCTGTTCCTGAAATTGAGGATGTTGTTGGAATAGATTTTGGATTTTATGGAGACCACAATAATTATGCTAATGGACAAGACGTAAATTTAGTAGCAGGTAGAAGACTACAAAATAAAATTATTAACAACTATTTCAGGCATGTTTAACTCACAAAACTTGCACTGTTTATGAATAACCTCTATTTTTGTTTGAAAACAAAAATTAACATCCTTGGACATTTAGTCATATGAAAATCTTGAGCATCTTGCACAACTACATACTAAATCAGTTCTTCTAGAATATTAATTAATTTTCGTATCACCTCTATGTCTTCTTTTTATAGATCTAGTTCCTCCCTATTAATATTTACAATTTCTCTTAAAATGGATAATTTTTGTTCATAATACTGTTTCTTGGTATTTAGAACTTCTTTGGATACATCAATAATTTATTTTGCATTCTCTGTAGATTGTTTTATGTTTCTTGATTTTAGTGATCTAAGTTTGTTTCTTTTCTTGGTTTCAATCAATGTGTGCCTGTTCTTCTCCTATTTGCTTTGAGGACATGTCTTCATTTTTCATCTCAACCTCCATTTCTGTACCAATTTCACTCTCAGCAAATACCTAAAATGAAATATTCCTTATTGCATCGGCAGCAGACATCTCTGTCATTATACTTGCAGATCATTTGATCATAGCAGAGTTTATAATAACTTAACCTGGGTGTATTGGCATATATTGCAATGGGTTCACCCATCGCTCATATCAACTTACTATATTAACTTGAGATTCGCTTATATATTTGTCTCCTTCAATCGCTGTAGATCCAACGAGTTCTAAAATTCTTTCATCATCATTTGTGAGAACAACATTCAAAGATGGTCCACCAGTTCCAAGGTAATGATTTTTGATTCCACTAGATTTTTTTGGTCATACGTTTTAAATCTTGCCAAATCTAAAAGGGTATATTATGTAAATTTAACTAAATCTAAGCAATTTTTCTGTTATAATATATATTAAATAATTAATAAACTACACATGATAATTATATAGTAGCTCATAGAAGTTACCTACCCTTTTCCATTGTAGCCAAGATTTATGGGCACCTGGAATACTATTAAGTTTAGTAGCAATATCTTGCCATTTAGCTTGAGCTGCCCTTGACGTGAAAGTGGAAGAAAATGTGCCCTTCCTTAGTTCTTCCTCCTGTTCCAGAAATCCTATCAAAGCTTGCTTTTGCTATTCGCTTACGTTTGTTTACCTCGTCCATCTAAAACACTACCTACTAAATAAAAATTCACATTATGGAAAAAGCATTTTATTTACGTTTTGTTTTAAAAATCGATTTGAAATGAAATTTTTCTGGTTTGAGATTTGAGACATAACACATAACCTACATCTCCTGGCCTATGCATTAATGCAACTTGAGAAAATTAAATTTTCATGGTTTCTGATTGGTAGGACTGTTGATAAAGTCATAGACATACGTTCTCGTTGCATTCGCATGTGTAATAGTTGACATACCGATTCACAGGTACGTCAAAAATACCAATTCGCCAAAAGTTTGATTCTCATGTGAATTTTTACACATACACACATATTCAAAAATTGACCCTCAGATATAAATTTGCCGATCGTAAAATCCGTTTCTTGCAAAATCCATTGATTTCATGAAAGAGATATTTTTGGTGTGAACTCAGTGGTCCTATAAATATTCCGGAACCTCTCAATTTTTTTTAATTCATCATTTCATATATATTTTTTTCAATTATCATAACTAAAAATCACTGAAGTTCCGGAATTTACACAAAAACATTGAGTAATGCGAAAAAAATTAAATAACAATAACTGAAGGCTCAAAACGGATTCCTGTTTCACCGGTAGTGTAATATGCTCTTAATTGGGCGAAAATCTTGAAAATAAATGAAAATTAGACATCAACAATTTGAATTTGAACATGAATCATCTTCCATCAAATGTAACCAGAAAACAATTAATTCCATATCGAATCAATTATTTATTTTCATTCTCCATAGGCAATTCCGTGCAAAGCTTTTCGAGGAAAGTACGTCAACAGTAAAATTAATTTTCCTTCCAGCGCTATTCTCTCCATCATGCTGATATTCCAGTATTCACTAATTTTGGAACACATTTAATATCTAGTTCACCAAAATTATTCACCCTTTGCGTAATTCGTTCTGGTCATAATTAAATTATTATTTATTGTATGAATAATAACTCAATTAATCACTTCAATAATTTGGATATTACAAATAACGAATTACTGTTGATTGGGCACCACCCATTAATTGAATTTTCCATTGAACACCGAATTATTATTATAACTTCATTTCAATTGACGGAGAGAAATGTACTTTTATGTATTTGTTCAGGTTTCAGGACATCAGAACTCTAGTTTTGAAATGAACCTGGAGTAAATACCCTACAACACTTCCTTTTCGTCATCGGCGTGGATTGGCTGGCTGGCACTAAGGTTCCATTGAGCCCTGTAGAAATTTCTAGACTTTTCCATAAGCGATGCTGCGGAAGTTTCTCGAAGAATCTCCATATTGTTAAAACTGTTTTTTCCGTCAACCGATTGCACCCCTCGGGCAATCTTTGAGAGACTTGTGTGAGCTAGGGAAGATGCAGTCCTTACCTTTTAACGTGTGATGCCCTGCACGTGACCAGTGACCATGCGATGATTTGAACCCTCGACCCATCGCTTCAAAGGCGAACGCTTTACCAGCACTGCCACCACTGCCTATAATATTACACCGACCCTTTGTAGTTCTACACTTCTAATGATACTCTTATAGAAACAATTTAGCTTCTATTGATGAAACGTTTCACATCGGTAGCACAAAAAGATCGAGTGGACTGATCGCAAAGGCAGGACCTTCATACTTTACATTATTTCAATTGAGGCAAAAAGTATATAAGAAATGATGACCTATTGAATTTTCACATTTGATAGAGTGATACGGACAAGAAATACGGAAAATAAAAATCTCCTATTGATATTTTGTGTTATCTATATGAGTAGGTACTTCTTTATATCAAAGATTACGATGGTATTCAGAAACAGCGAAACATCAGTAGTACCTTCTAAGTAGTCATATTAACAAAGTCTATATACATATTCAACCTTCAACTCTGATTTAAGCCTTTTATATTCCTTTAGAAATTCATCTGACTGATTTTTTATTTTTCTATAATATTCTTTTTCTTTAATTTTTTGTTTTATTTCACAGGAAAACCAAGCGGGGTAACTTTTCTGTTTTTATTGATTTTAATTTTTGGAACACACAAATCAATGATATGATACAGGACATCATAAAAATATCTCACTTGCTCGTTAATATCCTTCAAAAATACCCTATAGGAGTCCGATCAATACATCGAAGGCGTTCGCATAACTCATCAAAAATTGCTCTTTTATAATTGTATTTATTTTGCAATGAAATTTCTGGGTATTTGTACTTTTCCTGTTTCTGTAACTCAATTTTACATAATAACGATGGATGTGTTCTGTCTAAGGGGACTAGTGGAGTTACTTCAGTAACATTTATATTTACATCACCAATAATTAAATCAAGTGTTCTATTATCCTCATTCATACAGTTGTTAAACGATCTCAAATTAAGCGAATTCATAACGGAATATATGTATCCAACAATTTTGTTGTTGACAGAAAAATTAAATTGTGTACCACTGATATAACTTATATTATAATCACCAAGTAGAATGTAGTGCGTAATGTGTCGAGATTCATTAGTACCTAATGGCATCAAATCTATCTAATCTATCAAATCTATGTATTTCTTATACGATTGAGAATTAGAATGTGGGGGTATGTAAACAGCATTGATAATGATTTCATTATTTGGCGATCAATGAATCCCTTTGAGCAAATTCTATTCCCTGACAAGCTTCGGAAAATAATCTAAACGTTTTGATTTGCTTGGGAAAACGTCTCTTTACGCGAATTCTACTTGTTCGCATTGTTTATTCTGTTCGTTCGGTCTAAAATGTTCAAGTAAGGACGTAGCTTCACACTTATACCCGATTTATCGCAAAAAACATATCTGATACTGTCACTCAACTCTTTCGGCGCAGAGACCAGAATTAAAAGAATAACAACGTTTTTTTTTTCGGAGTCGCGTATTTCCCTTTCCCATTTCTTAGACTTCTTTTCAGTACCCACTCTCCAAGCGAATGGATTTCCACCAACTCTTTGCAAGTCTCTATCCCAATGCCAATAAATTAGTATTTTTCTCTCATCTACCCAAACCTTCTATTAGTTCTGTTATAGTATTATGCATATCCCTGTAGATAGGAAGGGACAGCAGTTGTCAATATACTATGATTGATGTAGGAAAGAAATACATAAAATATCCCTAAGATGAAATTGTGCCAACATGAAGTGACATTTTTTGGGCATATTCTTACCAGCAAAAGAGTCAAACCTGATCACGAAAAAGTTGAAGCAATGACAAAAACAAAAACTGAAGCTCTAGGTATATTCCATATGTAGCAGAACCTTTGAGAAATTTGACACACTTGAAAGAACGATTCATAAGGCAAAATAAACATCAGACCGCTGTCGATGGAATAAACACAATTCAGAGTTAGACAATTCGGAAATACTTCGATATAAAGAAGGAAGTCACTATACAGACTGATTGCTTTTCATTTGCCATTGGATGTTCACTATTGCAAGTTGACAAACCAGTTGAATTTGCGTCGAAAATGCTTCCTACTTTAAAAAATCAAATCTTGTCAATTGAAAAAACGAATGCTTGCAATAATATATGAATGCAAAGAATGTGATAAATATATTTGTGGCAAGAATAAAGTAACACTTCAAACCGACCATCAACCGATTCAATTCAAAATTAAAGTACATGAAAGATTCAGAGATGTATCCTGCAGAAGACCTTGAAGAAAATACTAATAATTATGAAATATACAAACTTCAAGAAATAGTGGAAGGCGTAGAAAATGTAAATGCCTGAGAAAATATTTTCATATCAGACAAGACAATCAGAGATATTGGATGAAGTAATGAAATAGCTATTCGCGATCATTCAACATAGCTGGCCACAATCAAATAACAATCCCTTCATGTTCACGTCTCTATTGGCAGTACAGACAAGATCTTCATACAAAACATGGATTAATTTTCAAACGTAATAGAATTCTTATATCGCAAATAATGCGAAAAATAATGTTGAATAAATTACATTAGTCATCGAGGCATAGCATATACAGAAAATTTGGCGAGGGAAATGATATTTTGACCAATGACAACATCGCAGATGAAAGACAAAATTGAAAAACTGCATCCAACAGAATCCACCAATGTTATCGTGTGAAATTCCTGAAATTCCAATCGAGATAGTGAGAACGGATGTATTTGAAATAACTGTTGAAAGTCATAAGAAAAGAGTATTGATAGTTGTGGATCACTATTCTGATGTCTTCGAAATTGTAGAACTCATAGACCAAGCTATAGAGGTTTTTTCCCAAACAAAATAAAAGACGCAAACGGCCTATACTACTTTTATAGGATAGTTCGTTGATGAGAACCCCGGTTTTCGCGCCAGCAAAATCGCTTTGTGGAATTTTTTAAACAAGAAATAGTGAAAAAAAAAGAAACTTTTTTGGTTTTTTGGAAATATCTCAAAGATTATTCCAGGAATCGTTTTACAGTCAATGAAACTTTTGTAGAGTTTTATAAAACCCACCAAATAGTTTTTTATACGCCCAGATCGGTGTATTTTTCATTGAGAAAATCCGGAAAAACCTCGAAAAAGAGACCATTTTTAAAAAATTCATAATTTTTATAAATCTGAAGATGGATGAACAATATTGCAGAAACTGATAGATAAAAACTTGTGGTTCAACTGTGCGCAGGATGGTTTCAGTCCGATATGTAGTTTTTACACAATCGTGTTATAAACAGTTTGAGGGCAAATCTTTCTAAATGCGCCGATTTATGGGAAATCATCTTATTCAATTTCTGTAAACGGCATATGGAAGTAGAGATCAATATCTACAATTTGTATATTTCGGATTTTCACCTTCAAGGTGGGAAATTTGTTCAAAATGTCACTGAAATTTACTCTAAATGCATCAAAGTGCACCCGAAGTCGCCCGAACTCAACTCTTATTAACTTCAGATGACTTCGGACGCACTTTGAAGCGTTTTGATCAACTTTCTGTGATATTTTCAACACATTTCCCATCTCTCAGGTGGAAATCGAAAATATACAAATTGTAGATATTGATCTCTACTCCCAGATGCCGTTTACAGAATTTGTATAAGACGATTTCCCTTAAATCGGCGCATCTTGCAAGATGTGCCATTAAATTGTTTATAACGCGATTGTGCAAAAAATTCACATCGGACAGAAAATATCTTGCGCACAGTTGAACCACATGTTATCATCTGCTGTACTTTCCCATCTACAGGGATATATACATTACTATAAGATGTCCTCATAAATGAAAATAACAAATGAGAGAAACAATTGAAAATCTGCAAATCTTGAAAGAATAATCTTACCCTTTTCACAGTGGATCTGTAGGATGGACCAGGTCCATGTTTATATCTTCTTAATACGGTTTGGTTGAATGTCATCTCTACTCGAGATTGATGCCTGCTCTGGAAACCTTACATAAAGTTTCTTCGAAGTATACTCCTTTCGTCGGTTTTGATTTCAAGTGATCAAGTATTTGTTATGTTTTCTATGTTTCCTTTCATTTCTTCTTCATTGATTGGTGGGATTTCTAAATTGCTAGTTTTCTGTCATAGTAATCCTTTGATTCTTTCTCCTGATTTTTTATAGATACGTCAACAGTTCTTATAATTTTTAGTTTCAGTTTCATTTCCTTTCCTTGATAGATATAGTACATCTTAAATCTCTAGAAAATAATCTCTGCGCTGGACTAGTACCGATCTAATATGGTGTATTCCTTTCGAGCAGAAGCATTTCATATAAATCATTCTTACTCTCGATACTCTTTTCTATCAATTGCTTTGCTGTTTTTACTGCAGCTTCTGCTTTTGCGTTTTCTTTAGAATGATATGGACTAGAAGTGTAGTTTTTAAACTTTCAATCGTCCTGACATTTTTTGAAGTCTTAGGTCACAAAATTTGACCCATTGTCACTAATGACCTTTCTTGGTATCTCATGCCCACTAAATATTTTTTATTCATCTGAATTGTAGTTTTTGCTGACATATCTTCTATGATAGGCCAAGCTGTAGATAAAAATAAGAGGCTTTTTTCACACAAAATAAAAGACGCAAACGGCCTATACTACTTTTTATAGGATAGTTCGTTAATGAAAACCCCGGTTTTCGCGCCAGCGAAATCGCTTTGTAGAATTTTTTAAACAAGAAATAGTGAAAAAAATTACAACTTCTTTGTTTTTTTGCGAGTATCTCAAAAAATATTGGAGGAATCGTTTTACAGTCAATAGCACTTTTGTAGACGACCGGATCGATGCCTTTTTCACTGAGAAAATCCGGAATAACCTCGAAAAAGAGACCATTTTTCAAAAATTCATAATTTTTATAAATCTGAAGCTGGACAAACGATATTGCAGAAACTGATAGATGATAACATGTGGTTCAACTGTGCGCAAGATGTTTTCTGTCCGATGTGTATTTTTTGCACAATCGCGTTATAAACAATTTAATGGCACATCTTGCAAGATGCGCCGAAAGTACAGCAGTTGTCATTATACTAGTTTTCATAAACTCTTCAATTTCGTAAATTATTCTCAATAGCTCCTTGGTAGAGGATGCCTACAATACAGTATCCGCAGTATCTTTAACAAGTTCCAACTTCGATAAAAGTTTTTTTTTTCTGAAAGATTCGCCTTTCCTACAATGGACGTTCCTGTTTCTTGCTCATCTCGCAAAAATGTAACTTCGACAAAATCCCATGCGAAAAATTAACCTAGTTCAACATTTTCGTCTACCTCAACAAAAGGGATTTATTCAACCGTTCTGACCAATACATTTTTTCGTAGCAACCCAGTCAACACAGAATGGTCTCAGAGATGGTAGTGGGATTCACATTCATATTTCAGATCACATCAGTGAATCGCAAAGTGACTTCCATTGTTATCGCATAAAGTCTATTCGGTGCCCCGTTGGTCATGTCGAGACAAAATGTGATTCAAAATG
Source organism: Chrysolina oricalcia (assembly GCA_944452925.2). Taxonomy (NCBI): domain Eukaryota; kingdom Metazoa; phylum Arthropoda; class Insecta; order Coleoptera; family Chrysomelidae; genus Chrysolina; species Chrysolina oricalcia. Next base: position 35,703,170 of record OX101812.2, read on the forward strand.
TGACTCAAAATTAGACCAATGTGATATTCCATTCATACTTCGGAATCGAATGCACATCAAGACCCTTTCGATGTAACGATGTGAAATTGAAAGGACTGGTACTTATTCAAAAATGCGCTTCACTTTGTGATTCTCCTGTATGTCAAGAATAAAACAATGCTCACCATGTTTCATCATAAATAGAAATTATACCTTAATGTTATTATTCTTACTAATGAATTACGGTTAATATGAAATGGAATGCTAGAAAACAAATGCGTAGTATATACTTCTCAAAAACAAAAAAAATTATTAAACTCTGTCTAAATCATAAAAAAACAATATACAGAAATGTAGAAAAATCTATAATTCAACTTCAATCTTCTGGAAAGCATTTTCTTTGCGGCGAAATCAGTACCCATCCTGAAAATGCCAAATTCTGTAAATCACTGAATTTACCTTTCTACCTTTCTACTCACCGTTCCAGTTCTTGAAGGGATACATACAGTTCTTGGTAAAAATTATAATTGAGCAATGTTAATAAACACATCTGATTTGTTTATTGAAATAAAAAGACTCAAACAGAACACTACACACTATCAGACGTACCTATAGAATATTTTAAGGATGGCTTCAACCAAGTACAGATTATACTTGACTCTCGACTCGACAAACAACTCTGGCCATTTTGTGTCGTGCTCAATTTTGTTACCAACCTAATTCCTTCTATACCGACAAAATCGCAATGAAACCAAAATTCATGTTGATGTGCTTTGCAATTTTCTTCACATTTTGTGCTCAAAGCGACACTAACGAGAAGAGAATTGTGAACAATTCATAACATTTGGCATCACTAAGTGGTAACGGTGATGTCTAAATGCAAATCATTTTGTAACCATAATAATCATGAAAGCAACATCTCCTAGATGTTTGTGTTAACTGGGAAAGCATCTAGTAAAATTAATCTTTAAGATATTCCTTTATGAGAAATACCAGGCATATTCCTTTAATATCCTTGAAAGTTTTGTATGGAGATGTATGTTAACTACCAAGTTTCCATCAGTGTGGATGGCGTCGCGTCTCCTTCAGAATTTGTATTCTGTTGTTAGAATCTGACTGTGTTGAAGATTGCGCAGAAAAGTGGAAGAACATCGATCCTCTGATGAGTTTTCCATTCATTCTAGTACCAAGCGATCTTGATGCTGATCATTAATGTATGATTGCATGTTGCAAGTAATTTGTGCTATTGCCATGTGGCATTGAAAAGAAATACTCATGGTAAAAGTTATTTTGAGGTCTGAGATATCCGTGGGTAAAAAAATATTTTTCTACGACAACGTCGCCAAATTTCCAGTTCATAAGCGTAACAAGCATATTTCGTGAAGAATTTTATTTTTGCATCGGTTTCTAGACAAGCTCTAATATACAAATGCAAAATGGAATATTTCTTGTTAGGTCTCGGTTGTATAAATAACAACTACGACATTAAGACAGTAGGCAAAAAGGTGTCAATTAATGTTATCGAAAATATGCCTAACCTAGTTACGGTAATAAGCAATTCTGAAATGACAAAGGATATCAACGACATTAAGCCGTGAGGTAGAAAGGGGTCAATTAGGGTTAGTGAGAATGTATCAAATCCAGATACGGTAATTAACGCACAAGACTACCTAAGTCAGAATAAATACAATCTCCGCAGACGGTATCTCCACTCTCCAGTAATCTGAGATTATTCATGATGTATAAGCCTCTGAAGAAGCTAGCCACTCGCGCTAGCGAAAAGGTAGGAAAAAATTCCAAACCAGGACGGCCTTCAAACCCGAGTGAGAATTGTTACAAGATACCGTTTCAGAAAATTTCTCCGGTCGAAATTTTGCGGAGTCCTTTCACGCAGAAAAATCCGGCAAACTGATTCACCATACTTTCGCACTCTGAAAATCGTGGTACTTGACAACCCGATCGTAGAACAAATCGCAGCTCCGACTAGTAAGCTGTACTTTTACAAAAGTGAACGTGAACAATTAAATGTGGTTGAATATTTCGTGTATCAGTGGATAGATGATAATGAAATTAACGTTACTTTGTACCATAATAGTTTAGCCTATTGAGATTTTTCAGAGTTCTCCAATTATTCTGGTAAATAAAACCATTTCTTTCCGGTAGAAATCGCTCTAAGATGCGTTATACTTCATCATCCTCTCCTGGTAAAAACGTAGTCGTATTTATCATTCCGCTACCAGTATTATCAACTAAAGTTGATAACGGCAGTTATATTATAGAAAATAATTACTAACGATTTTGTGTTTATAAGGGATAACAGTAATAATAACCACATTCTCAGTAAATCTGAACTCGAATCAAGTTTTGAAATTACTTTTCATTCAAGGTGGATATTATTCACCTAAATTCATTGCGTTTGTAGTAATACTTACAGAACAGAATGGTAAACACAAAGTTGTATTTGTTAAAATTATCGTTCAACGTTCAGATGAGTTGCCGGGCGATTCCGGTCGAGAGAGCGTACACCTATGAAGATTTAGAGAAGTTTAATTTTTCTAGGAGCTAACGTCTGAGTCGAGAGGTCTGAGTGAGTGAGCAGTGAAATTTATTAATACTCTTGAAAGTGAGTTTCAAGTAAACAGAATTTTCTGAATACGGATTCTATAATTCTATACGGTTTTAACATTTCAGAGGACTCATTCAAATACGATTAGTTTTAGCAGTTTCTCTATACGTTCAATGGACCGAAGTCAATAATTGAACATCATATTGTGCTCATACATAATCTGAACAAGATTTCAGCGTATGACTGCATAGTGTTGAAGAAAATTTAGATGATGCAATCCTTACTGGACGTAAATTGAATGTAAATACTTCCATGAGCTGAACAATAAGACAAGGCGAGATGAAAAATTGATTTAAGTCTTTAATCTCCAAATTTGTGTTCCTGTTTCAATATACCGGTCATCAAGGTAGCGGGAGAGAGCGGCCTAAACGTTACTACTGAATCATCGAAGAATAGTAACTGAACAATAAACAACCTGATTATGGAAAACAAATCAACAGAATTACGAAGACAGTTGGAATTCATTCACTTCCTCTACTTGAAGGTATGTAACTAGTTTACTTTTCACATTATTGAGTCGAATAGTATTTCTTGAATAATAGAACTGAACAGTTCAGTGAAACAATCTCTCAACCCGGGTTGAGAGATTTAAATCTCTCAACCCGGAGATTCGGAGTGTCTTTCTCTGCTCGCTAGGTGGAGCGGCCTAGAAACTGCTTTCATCTCGTGAACCAGAATTGACTAATCAGCGGAGTGTGTATTGGTTGGGACGGGGAACAGATGGCTTCAGTGCTGTCTGTGTTGACCTGCCCTTGCACTGATTAGAGGCAACAACCTCAAAACTAGTCTGCAGGTGGTCACCCCGTCCAAATCAAAACATAATTCTGCTGGTTGGTCATAGAGGGCACTTGCAATCGCGTCCTCTGATGTTTTGAGGAACGTTGCACAAGTAGCTTTTAGATTTAATTCAATACCCGTCGTGGTCTTAGCCAGGGGAGTAGTTGTTTTCTGACAGGTTCTTGCCATAATAAGCCTACATGTTTAGGTGTTTATGGGAGTAAAGGGTTCATCATCGGTCGGTAACGACTGTTCGTTAGCAAACGATCTCCCAAAGATTTCTGTCTTCTTCGATATAAGAATCTGTTGAAGAGAAATGAGCTGTTAGAAATCTTGATGTCTACCAATATAAAACAAATCAAGTGTAAAGAGCGTTTCCCAGTTTTCAAGGAATCAGCAAGTATGTAATGAAGTATTGCCACCCTTTTACTGACTATATTCACAGAGGAAATAAGGAATACTAATATCTACAGGTTATCAGAGCAAGGGACTCATTCTTTTTGTTTAGGTAAATATAAGTAAAGCTCTCATAATCTAGGGTAAACTTAGAATAATAGAAAATATCCATACCTGCCATTTGTATGTGAAAAAATTTTGAAATGAAAGGTTTTTTCAAGAAAACTCCTATCGTCTAAGTTTTTTCCTAATTTTTGGACCATATTCTCATCCAAATTTATTCGATTCAGTTCCTATATGTTTTATTTCCAGATCGTTCCAGATATAAAGCCCAATTTGCTCTATAAATGAAACGAATATGACACGTTGAAATTAGCTATTCAACTGATACCAATATTGATTGCGCACAATAAATATTTTATTTCTGAGGAAGATGATGTTTGCACTGGACAAAACATGTTATGTTCAGGATTAGCTGTTTTTTTCATTTGTGATATCATTTATATTATTATAAGCCTACCTATGTGAGTCCAGTACAAGTACATGTTTTACATAAACTTTAGTTCTGTATATTCTGAATGTTATGGAATGAATGATAAATATCAGCTGTTGGTATTTTTTCAAGTTGTTTAACCCCATGATATTATAACAGTTCTGTATACAATACCATATCAAAATGTACCATTTGCTATTTTTTATATTAGTTTTAGTCTAGTTTCAAACCAAGAGTATGGCAATAATAGTAACGAATTTTGTGGGGAAAAACATGAATTTTTCCAAACTCGTGGTTTGAAACAAGACTAAAACTAATATGGAAAATAGCAAAAATGGTACATTTTGATATTGGTATTGTATACTGAACTGGGTTACAATATCATGGGCGAGAGTGTGGTAAACTGTTCGATAATCAGTCTACTAGCTAGTCGTGGTAAAAAATACTCTACAGGCGATATTACAGATGGAAGCTACATATACCGAGAACTTTAGCAAAAAATTCTCTGATCAAATCTAACAGTTGAATAGCCACGTGGGGGTTCCTATTCCAGATTCACTAATAAGTTATAGTAAAAAATAATCAGCGGGTTAGTTATTATGTAGTCGTGGTAAATATAACCACGATGCTCCGTTGATCGATTTTTGTTTTTCGCGATCAAAATTACTACATTACCTAGCAATAATTTCTCAGGGTTGTATAAACGTTTTTAAAGAGTACATCTCACTAAGATCAAAGTTTGTCCATATTCTTAACGTTTCTCGTTGTTACATTATTGACGATTCTAGTAATTCCTACGATTCTTTTCTCTGCGTGTTACCTCTTCACTAATTTTTTCCACTCATCCAATCAAGTAGATTGTTATACTCTTTTGCATACCGGAATCTTGTTTTTTCTGGTAACAAATACCTACGTATTCAATAATTTTGCATTTGTATGTTGTCGGGATATCAAAGGAATATAGACGTTATGATTACATTCAAGTGTTTGATGTTTATTATACGTCATTACAGAGAAGAATCACACCTCTTGGAACAACTAGATCTACTTGGTTTTGATTTTTCCTTTATTTTCATTTTTAATGTAATGGCTATTTTGGCTTTATGAGTGGGTGTTTCAAAAATGGGCTTATTAATTGTTTTTATTAAATTTTTTTAGATCGGCCAATGTATTCGAAACACTATATTCTTTGTTATCAATTGGTGGGTTTATGCTGGTGGTTCAAAAAAAAAATGGGAGTAAATTGTCTTTTCCTCCGTCTGCGTTTGCTGCCCTCGGGCTTTCTGGCAGCGAACCTCGCATGAGGGAGAAAAAGTGGCACTTTCCTTACTAGTTGAACGAACTGCTATTTGTGATTAAGTGATTTACAAAAGTCAGATGTTTTTTTTTTACCATCATTGAAACTACTCCCGCACTTTCAACGATTCGAATATGATTTGTTTTGCTAACTGAACAGGCAGTTTCCATACAAACCGGTTGCGACCGGCTAGAAGGATGCTCTCAGGACGATTTTAAATATTGTAGTGATGCAATTGTAGCAATAGCATTGTCTAAAGAAGTATAGTCAGTCAATCTTATGGGCTTATTATTGGATGACGATGGGGTTTATTAGTAAAAAGGAGGCATACGAATGAGATGGAAATTGTCCTAGTAATCGCGTAAGGGAATAATGAGTGGTCATTATGTCTTGTTTTTGATTGGCTCCGTGTCTGCTCCACCTGCCATTTGGAATTTGCATGTAAACGAGAGAGCAAAGTAGCGAACTTTCGTGGTGTTTGGCATTACATTGTTTTTTTCTTGTTAGGTCTTCATCAGTTTTCGATATCACATAGATATGTTCAGGGTGACTTCTCTTGACTAATGTTTGTGGCAATATGTCCAACATTCATGAAGACAACCGACGATTGGTTTTCAAGTTATGAAGGTGATAATGCCATTTTTGACAGTTACCATAATATTTTCTGTTTTTATATAACTTGCTCTGTGTGTTTGTGTTAGAGGGACACAAATCTTGCAATCTGAATTAGAACCCCATCCTCTTATTCTATGGAATTGAAATTTCATATGTTGGTTCAGTTCCGATGACAATACATTAATGTCGAAGAAATTGTCCCACACAGCTCACCGAAAGTTAGATAGAGAACGCGTGTAGGGTTTCGGAAGTTTTATTGACGGATTTGGACGTCAAAATTTACAGTAATAAAAAAATTAGGTAGGGGGGGATTGTATCCCCTTTTTTCGAAAAAAGTTGGAAAACTCGCGGAATTAAAATCAGAAAGATCCGTAAAAATCGTGAAAAATATCTGACCGTCGAATGTTACGACACAAAAAAATAAATTGACCCTCTCACCCTGCCCCACTGAAAGCTAGATAGAGAACGCGTAGGTTTTCGGAAGTTTTTGTGATGGATTTGGACGTCAAAAAACAGAGCGAAAATAAAAATTAGGTAGTGGGTGCTCGCCCTCCTCTTTTTTCAAAAACAAGCGGAATTGAAATCTGTAAGAATATCTAACCGTCGAATATTATGGTTTAAAAAAAATCAATCTCCCTGTCCCCCCTCGGAAGCTAGATAGAGAACGCAAAGGAATTCGGGATATATTTCAACAGTTTCGATCATGGAAAATAATGATGGAAAAAAATCGATCGGGGCGCTCGCTCCCCTTTCCAGTCACGAAAAAATTAGAAAAACTCGCCAAATAGAAATCGAAAAAATCCGTTAAAATAGTGAATATTATCTGACCATTGAAAAAAAATGGTTTCAAAAAAATTTACCCCCCTGTTTCCCCGGAAAGCTTCTATCTAGCTTTCCAAACGGTAAATTAACAGGCAAGCGACCGTGCAACGATGACACATCAATTGAAATGAACAGATAGAAACATATTCACAGAAAATATGAAAAAGAAATAAACAAATAAACTCTAGAAAACTTTTCAGAGAAAAGCTTTTATTGGAATGCACTAAAAGAAGAACATTTATTTCAAAGTGAAAAACCCATAATTTTGTTACATTATAAAATTTTAAATGATATAAAAGCATGTTGCGTGAATGAATCTTGAGGTAATTTTAAATTTAATTCACAATAAGAAATAAATAGATACTTCTCGCGACAAGCTTTTATATCATTTAAAATTTTATAATGTAACAAAATAATTGGTCCATTCACTTTAAAATTAATTTTCTTCTTTTTATTGCATGTAAATGAAAGCTTTTCTCTAAAAAGTTTTTTTTGAGTTTATTTATTTACCATAAATTCAAAGTTGTAAAACCTAATATTTATTTTAAAATTATGTACTGAGATATGGCATTATCTGCGACTGAATTTTAAGTTTTAGTCGATCGTTCGAAATAACCTCTATAAGTATTCTTATTAATAATGATACTTTATGACTTCATGACCAATATGAACAAAAAACTGATGAAAAGATGAAATAGTTATTTATATATGATAGAAAAGTTCCTGAATCAGGACTTTTTTTATGAGCGTGGAAACACGTGAGTACATAAAAGCTCTTTAGGAAAATGTATCTACAAATTTTTTTTTACGACTGTTACTATATTGGCAAATTGTAGCAATTGTTAAATACAGTGTGTCTCACTTCTCATGGAAACACCCCCGTATCTTCCGTAACAATAAAGGTGAAATGATGAAACTCTCAGGACTGATGAAAATGCTCAAAATGCACCTACCACCTGACTGGGGTTGGCCTAAGTGATATACACTGCCCGCTACTCGCGATGGAACAACCCATTTTTACGGTAAAACATACTAGGGGGCAGAATAGGCTCAAAATTCCTACTGATTCCTGATCAGGACCATCAACTTACTACAGAGACACATTTTCCCTGAAAAAAATTTCAGTCCTGAAAAATCCGAATTTATCTCACTTCTCATGGAAACACCCCCGTATCTTCCGCAATTTTTTACGTAGAACCATGAAATTTCCAGAATCGATAGATACACTGGAAATGAACTCACTGCACGGAAAAGGTCAATCTACGTAATATACACTGCACGCCAGCAGCGAAGGAACCACCCATTTTTCCTTCGCTGCTGGCGTGCAGTGCACATCATGTAGGATGACCCGTTTTGTGCAGTGACTTGATTCATAGTGTATCTATCGATCCTGCAAATTTCAGGGTTCTACGTATAAAATTACGGAAAGTACGGGGGTGTTTCCATGAGAAGTGAGACAAATTCGGATGTTTCAGGACTGAAATTTTTTCAGAGAAAAAGTGTATCTGTAGTAAGTTGGTGGTGCTGATCACAAATCTGAAGGAATTTTTAGCCTATTTTGCCCCCTAGTATGTTTTAACGTAAAAATATGTTGTTCCATCGCGATTGGCGGGCAGTGTATATCACGTAGGCCAACCCCATTCAGGTGGTAGGTGCATTTTGAGCATTTCCATCAGTCCTGAGAGTTTCATCATTCAACCTCAATTATTACGGAAGATACGGGGGAGTTTCCATGAGAAGTGAGACACACTGTATATTTTATTCTGTGAAGTTTTCAATTTTCGTAGTATTATCAAATGATGACTTCCAATTAAAATCTTACGCAAAATACTGTCTTTTGAAAAATGTATGAACAGTGCGTAAAACATCACTTTCCGCACAGTTGGTTCTTTCACTTACGTGTGCTGAAAAGTATCACTTCACGCACTGTGAACTGTGCGTAAAACCATAAATTACGCACTGTCGTAGAAAAATTTATTTTTCTATTCTTTCTAAATCCCCGATGATCGTGCATGGTCAGTAGAATATATTGTTTTCTTCAACCGCTTACCAAAGCCTTTGATAAATCAAAAAGTTTGTCCTCCATCTTGAATGTTCGTAAGAGTCTAATCAAAAATCGTATTCGCAATTTTGAATTTTGAAAAAATACAAAATCTACTCGAGATTCGAATAATGAATAGTATTGGACAATAAATCACGAAAACTGTTCGCTATCTTGTTTTTTTCTTTTGTGAATGGCGTAACAAACCTGAATGAATTTATTGGACACCTGCCAAATTCAAAGATAATTGGATCAAGTGGAATTGACTCAAAATTTCCACTGAAGTTTTGATCCCGTTATAGACAGTAGATACCATACCTGTTAAGTGTGAGTGAAACTAAACAAAAGCTTGATATATTATTATTTACTTACTTATTAGGTACCTTTCAAGCACTAATAGATATTCTTTGTGTTTTCAAAATATACCGTGATAGAATATTTTTTGTAGCTATACTTAGGCATAATTTTGCAGTAAGAATATTGCTACATTACGTGTTTCATTAAGCTTAATTGCAGCAATTACCACTGATCATCATCTGATATTTGAAACATCCGAATGCAAACTTTGGCTCGTCTTTAATTCTGATCAACATCTTACCAATGAGAATATTCTGCACATTTATAAATGAAGCGAATGAAAACTGGCGTTCTATTTTAAAGAGAGATAGAAGTATAGTTTTGCGTGCCATCCGATGACGGCGCCATATTACTGGATACACTTTCAATATTTCCAGTAAAATAGTATAGATGTCTCTTGTGACGGCCATCCAATGCGTTCAGCACAGGGATTGTTTGACTATTCTTCTTTAGGCAATGACAATAGCATCTTTCGCATACACCGACGCCGACACCGGCTACTTCCTAATTGCAAACAAACCGCCCGGAGAGCGTACGGCCGGATTAAACCGGTGTATATGAAAACTGCCTTAGTCTTAGAGGTTTCTGGAAAACGGGATATATGATTATTTTGAAAATTTGGTTTTTTGAGTAATTACTTTTGTTCTATCGATGTAAAATATTTACAGCGTTGCCGCTTAAACTGAAAAGTAGCAACAACGTTGTTACTTCAAATGGGACACCCTGTATATTATTGCATTTTTCGCTTCACTTTTACTTCTTGATTATTTTGGTATTAAACTTCCCTATGCCTATATCCAGTGGTTTTCGAGAAATTCATGATTTCCTTATAATTGTGTTAAACATAGCTTCAATTAAATGTTTATTACTACAGCATTTGGATTCGTAGAACACTAAAATTCTGGATGTAGTTTGACAATACCCTGTGTATTGGTTACGTCTAAGGAAATTCGTTCTCCATTATACAGGGTCGTTCAAAATTTGTGATTTTGCCTATAGATCCTAAAGTTGTAAAAAGTGCATTATTTCAAATGAAACACACTGTACATCATCAAATATTCTGAAAGACAATTAAAGTTCCTTTCAAATGATGTATCATGTTCCTATACCTAAATAGTCAGGTTTTCGAAATAAAAGCAAGTTTCTACAAAAATTGGATTATTCTGCCACATTTTGTGTAAGGTCATTATGAAAATTCGACAATCAGTACATCAACAATGAAACATTTGCCATGTTAATCAACGTAAAGGCCACCGCTCAAACCTTGTGGAAAAGTGATCTATGTGGGAATTGGATATCATTCAGAGGAAATATTCCTGATGAAAAGTTACCTATTCGCTAAAGTCCAATAACCAACAGTTTCGGAGATATTGTCTAATGATACTGGAAAATAACTTGCTTAAAAAAAAAAAATATATATATTACCGATAGTCGAGATCGAACCCGAGACCTTCAGCTTACCAACGTGAACTAGGCAGATAACACTAACCCCAGCACCGCCACAGTTATTGAGTTTGCTCTGAATTTATTATTTATGCTTTCCATTATGCAAGGATAGATTGGTTTTCAGCAAAAACAGTGGATACCGCGCATTTTTTTCCTATATTTCCATTGGCCAATATCTCCCCTAAACAATACAAAATTCAGGCATATCCCACACAGATCACTTTTCCATAAGGTTGGAGCGGGATCCTTTCAACTAGGTGTAATTTTCAATTCCCGCATGATGAATCGATATACCTAGATAATATTTCCCAACTGAAATAATGCCTAGTGTGCCGTGACCAGAAATAAGCAAAACAAACATTTAGTTTGACAAGTAGAGATTTTGATTGTGGCTCTGCTAGAAAAATTTTTTGAAAATAGATTATAATGCATATTCATATGAAGATATTTTAAATTTATATTATATTCACGGTGAGTGCCAATGAATTGTTTCAAGAACATGCAGGATATTCAACGTACTTTATCCAAATCTACCGCAAATGATTAGAAAAATCTTTCGAAGAATTGAACAGAATTATGCTGTGTTTGGGAAAGTTGAAGCACCAAGAAATCAAATTAAGCCGATAACTGCAGTAGAAGAGAATTAAATTAACGTCTTGGGGTATTTTCACGCATATCCTCATGTATCATTGAGAAGAGCCGCTGTGGATTTAGGTATAACGCGCACTTCGATATGGATAATTTAAATAAAACTCAAAATGCATGACTACAAATTCATCAAAGGTCATGCCCTACATAGAGGTGATCCTCCAAAACGGGTTGATTTCTGTGAATGGATTTTAACATGGACTTATGAAGATTAAAATTTCCTGGAGAAAACTATTTGGACTGATGAATCTAAATTTTCGAAAGAGGGAATATTCAATCGAAAAAACAATCATTTTTGAGGCGCAGAAAGTCCCCATTTCATAAAAGAAATGGGATTTCAAGAAAAAATTTAGTTTAAATGTGTTTTGTTTACTCATAAATGATAAATTATCATATTGTATATAAGATGCAAACTTGAATTCTGGAAAATATCTGAATATTTTGAGAACAACGGTTATTGACTTTTTGGACAATTTGCCGCTTCATGTATATCGAAGTTGTTGTAGTTAGACGGTACCCCCCTCACTGTACACAAGAAGTGAGCAGAGAATTGACTAGAATATTTGAAGATCGGTGGATAAGGCGCTTGGGTCCACAGCTTTTGCCACCGCGATCCCCATATCTGACACTCCTTGATTTTTACCTCTGGGGAAGAATAAAACAGATTGTGTATGAAAAACCAAATAATTCGTATGACGAATTGGAGCAGAGAATAATACGAGCTTTCGAGAAAATTCAGCCAGAAAAGGTTCAAAGAGCAACATCCATCCATGTAATGACTTCGATCCACGAATGTTTGCGTGCAAATGGTCAGCGCTTCGAATACTTGATTTAGCGTTCATCTATTGAAATAAAATTGAGTTTCACTTACGGTGGATCATGATTTTTCAACAGATATGTTTTTCAGATACCATGAATGGAATATAATTGTTATGGAGAAGGAAAACCGATCCAATCATACTTTGTTCAAATCTGAATCAAAATTGCAACTTTATTTATTTCTCGGTTCATGCAATATTAGTTTTGACAAAGTCTGTTGTGAAAAAAATTTAAACTATCAATATCCATCGAACAGCTAGAAATATGTATTGGACATATTCAATAAAATTTATATATGAAAAAGATTTAGAACCTTTTTCAATAATAAATGACAAAAATATGTTCTTGAAACACCTTTTTTAAATATGGTCGATTCATTTCATTTTTAAAAAAATCTTCTACATGAATCAACTATTTATTAAATTCAACTCCTGTGTAGGTACTGTATCAGAAGATATTTAATACTGATTTTGACTCATTTTGATAGTCAGAAAAAATACATTTTTTCATTCATTTCATTTTTCGTATACGAAAAATTAATATTCAAGAAACGTTGAGAGATAGGTATAGGACATGTTTGGTGAAAGTTTTATGTGGTGAAATGCCACTTTATCAAAGATTTTAAATTTAGTAAAATAGCACATTATCTACAAAAAAAAATTGTATTTTTCAGTAAAATACAAATACGGAACGAACTACTGGGTGTTTCCCATTTGAAATTAGAAATTCGACCTTAGTTACACGTGGCAACACCGCAACCACGAAAATGTTTTCAAGAGCTAGATCAACAATCCCTAATCGGGAAATACAATATTTCAAGTAATTATCTCCCAGATCTCCAAAAACGTGTAAAAGGCTATCGAGTTTGGAATACCCTTCTTCTTTGTACAATCAGTTCGTCATCTGATGAAAGTCATAATGTAATTGAATGTACTACCTTTTGCTTATTCTTGCTATAATTTGATCACTTTGACCATGAAGAATAAACAATTTCATCAAAACTTTATTTGAATAGTTATTGTCTTCCATTTTGAATCTTTTCTAATAAAATCACGTGAATGAAGGCGTAAACTTTCATTTTTGATGTACTGATTGTCGAAGTTTCATAATGACATGTTCCATAACGTTTGATTGCTACCTAATACAAAATATGGCAAAATAATCCAATTTTTATGGAAACCTGATTCTATTTCGAAAACCTGACTATTTAGGTATAGGAACATGACCATCATTTGGAAGGGACTTTAATTGTCTTTCAGAATATTTGGAAATATACAGTGTGTTCCATTTGAAAAAATGTACTTTTCACAACTTCAGTATCTATCGGCGAAATAACAAATTTTGAACGACCCTGTATGATGAAGAACGAATTCCCTCAGGCATAACTAGGAATCGCACGTAAAACGGCAAGACCTCGTTAATCCTTGGCTCGCACAAGTTTCGACTTTTGAGGGCTGCCGTTCGTAAGGGGACGACAGCTGGTTAACGGAAAAAACAATTTTTTACAATTTTAACAACAATAACTAATACACAGGATATTGTCGAACTACATCCAAACTTTTAGTGTTCTATGAATCCAAATGCTGTAGTAATAAACATTTAATTGAAGCTATGTTTCACACAAAAAATAAGGAAATCAATGAATTTCTCGAAAACCACTGGTGATAGGTATAGGAAAGTGTTTCACCAAAATAATCAAGAAGTAAAAGCAAAGAGAAAATGCAATAATATACAGGGTGTCCCATTTGAAGTAACAAAGTTGTTGCTTCTTTTCAGTATAAGCGGAAACGCCGCAACGCTGAAAATATTTTAGATCGATAGAACAACAGTTATTACCCAAATACCCAAATTTTCCAAATAATCCTATGTTCTGTTCTCCAGAAACGTCTAAGCCCATCGAGTTTGGGACGCCCTATTGGATTATTTCCAGTTTCGGATTGAATTTCTACTGTCTGCAACATCAACCAATATATCTGTTACTCGGTTTCTTTTCCGTCTGTGAAACTCTTGGTGGATTGTTTTGTACTACAGCATATATTCAGCTGTTGTTATTTTATCTCAGATACAATCGAATTGAGTGAATTCTAAAAATAAGTTTAATTTCAGGTTATGGTTCAGTTTCACCTCGAACAACTTGGGGGAAATTGGTCGCAATCCTTTACGCTTTGGTTGGTATTCCACTGATGCTTCTGTACCTGTCAGCCACCGGCGACGTCCTTGCAAGAAGTTTTCGTAGATTTTATGGAAAGATATGCGGAACGTCTCCGAGAAAATTACAGTGTCCCTGTTCGAATCCTGTTAGAGTACCAGTGACACTATGTTTAGTGATCGTGCTGGCCTACATATGTTCTGGAGCTGTGCTATTCCATAGGCTGGAGAACTGGTCTCTTCTGGAAGGTAATAATTATAGTCGAAGCATTGATGAAGTATCTGTGTTGCAACCCCAAGTAGCTGAGTGCTTCGAATGAGCTCATCAAATCTGTGAATGTTTATATGTCAATAGGATCTGAAATTATTCGCCAAACATCATAATAATTTTATGTAGAAAACTGTCTTCAAATAGTGCAAACTTAGTTGCGTAAATATCGCTGCAAATTTAAAAATAATGAGTGAATATGACACATCAACCCATAATTCGTGATTTGACTCTGTTCAATTGTGAGATATTGTGTGAAATGGAGTTTATTAAATAACATGATTTTTTCGGTTTGGGCTCCATAGTAGATATAGTATGTAGGTTTCACAATAAAGGTTGTCATAATCAAGTTGACTGGTGTCTGATGATTGTGAAATATATCTGAATTGGTTTTGACGAGTCCTAGCACCGCCTCTGTCGAAGCGACTTACTCTGCGGCTCAGGGGTGCTATTCTCGAGTTTGTACGTATGCAAATTCGATTTTCTGTTTCACTCTGATACACATGAAATATGTATATTTGTCTCTTTCGTTCGTACACGAATTGGAAGTCGTATGATTCGAGAATAGCACCCCAGGTCAACCGTGGATGACTGCGATATCAGTTTGTTTTGTCAATAGCCTCTATTATTGTTAGAGAGTCTCATCGGACGGCCTGGAGATAAAAGCGCACGATAAATTTTCCCGAGAATGACCTCGTTCTGCACAGGTGTTTGTGGTAATTTGGTCACTGCAATGAGAGAGTTCTCTAAAGGTTGCCAACTTCGATTTTTGTATGAAAACTAGGAAACTCTAATTGGATTCTTCATACTTTCATAAGTGAGCAATGGAAATAAGCCAGATATTCAATACAAATTTCCCTGGTTGAGGAATAAATGAGATATATTGATATTGAAATAATTACTATTAATATCTCATTTATTTCATATCCAGGGAAATTTTCATTGTATATTTGGCTTATACAATTCCATTGCTTACTGTTAAAGGTATGAAGGATCCAATCAAAGTTTCCTAGTTTTCATACAAAAATCGAAGTTGGCAACCATTAGAGAACTCGCTCATTTGAGATAAAGTTCGTACTGGCATTTTCTAAGGGGATAAGTCGGTCAATGCCAATACAAAATGCATTGGATGCAATCGCAAGAGCCATCTATCAGACTTTCATTGAAAGTGGGTTCCTTAAGGTGGTGACCCCAACGGAATAGTTTAGAACCTATAACTCTATCTCTTTTCATTTGAACCATCTTTAGTCTTTCAGAAATAGTGAAATTTATGAATGGTATCGTTGATTTTGAGGGGAATCATAATTATTAATCAGCTTAAGGATATATGCATCCAAATGCATTCGATTTCAGACTCGTATTGTACGAAAAATGTTCCTATTGAACTATTGAATTGAATCTAATGATAGGTACATGAAAAAATAAGATCATTGGAAAATAAAAATACCTACCACTGAAAAATAGTATATCTGTGAAGAAAAAAATATGTAATTGTAGTAATGTTAGGTATTTTTGAAGAACTTTCATGAAAGTGATCGTCAGTACTTGCGTGCTCTTCCGAAGGCTGGAGGGAGAGAACACATAGGAATTTAGAAAAAATTTCAGAGGTTTAGAGAGTGGAAAAGTGACTGTAAAATTGGGGGGGCTCGGACACCTCATACCTTTTGACTGGGAAAGGATGACTTTATAAAGGCAAATAGGTACCTCGAAACGCGTCTGCAGGTGGTCTTCCACAACTAATTGAAGGATAATCGAATTTTTAACTACCAAATGCACTGGCAATTGGGTATTCTTTGAAGAACGTTGCACAAATATCTGTAGTTCAATGTCCGTCGTGGTATTAGCCAGGGATATCCCCTCAGACAATGGTAGTGGTTAAAGCATGGCCACCTGCCGGCCAATATTGGAAGCGGATCTCCGGAAAAGAAACCTATGATTCGTGGGTGTCGCGAGATGGCGTGCGTGTTTGCTAGCTAAAATTCGTCGAAATTATCAATGCTGATTGCCAAAATAGTGGAGAGGGCGTGTTTATTAGTATGTGTCGCGTTTTTTTTTTGTTATGACGAATGGAGGTTGGACCATGGCGGTAGAAGAAACGCATTACGTTCAGGCCAGGCTCTGTGTACATTTGTTAGTTATTTACCCTAATAGATTGTGTATTGAAGTGAAAGAATTCTTAGTAGAAAATTGAGTCAAGTTGATTCTCGAATAGTACGATCTCATCGCAACAAGTCGTGGTGGCCGTGCTGGTAGATCGTTCGCCTTTGAGACAATGGGTCGAGGGTTCAAATCCGTGGTCACGGTCTCGTGCATGGCATTACACGTTGAAAGGTAAGGGCTGCGTCTTTCTTAGCTCACACAAGTCTCTCGTAGACTTCTGAGGGTTGCACGTAGGGGTGCAATCGGTGGACGGAAATAACAATTTTTTTGTATGTTTTTTAGCTTTATTCGGTCTACGAAAATATTTTTCGAAACAGCTGAGTAGATACATTTGTGAAATGAACACGGCACCATTCCATTCATTATTTGAATGATAAAAAAGACGAAATAAAGAAAAAATTATTAATTTTTTATTTGGAATAAACTTCAGTGACCTAATCAGTTTGACTTGGGCTGAAAGCCCACTATTTATCTCCGATTGTCTGGTGGATAGTGCTCGCGGTACTCAAAACAACTTTGGTTGAAAGCCATTGGTCCTCGCCCGTCAACATGGTAGTGGCTTCGGTCACGAACGGTTACCCATCAAACGTAGGACGGAGGGTTTCACCCTGACATAGGTACGCAGTATGTGTAAAAACGACAGAGGATGATTATTCATCAAACGTATTTGGAGGAATCTGACTGAAATGAATACCAAAGGGGTCGGGGAAGTCCCACCAAGGAAATTTGGTTTCTCTTCCATAAGGCGTTAGTCCCTAGGAGAGAAGATTTTGCTAGTTTGCTGAAAATATGACCAAACAACGGTAGAGGTGGCCAAAGTCTCCATCTTTTAGTGAGCGTCTAATAATTGCTCGGGTACTGTCAGTGCAGAGCCAGAAGTACTTATACTCAAGTATACGGCCACACCATTGGTGAAAGCAAAATTTTTGCTACACTCCGTTGTTTCATATCGTTGGCATCGAAAGAGCGGGTTGATTTGGTGTAACTAAATCCGCACTAAGCCTTCTCTGGGGGTCTGCTGCCGAATGGCAGGTACTATTGGTCCTTGGAATTATAGGTGAGGTGGAGAATGCGGTTGGTGGACCGTAATACCACCACCCATCAGCATCAGCAGTATTGATCATGTATTTTTGCCCAATCCATTTCAAGAACTTGTAGAGTGATTTGCCCAATTGACCAATGAACGCTTAACTCACAAAAAGCATAAACCCGTTATAGACATCTCTGAGACAGATGCTTGTGGATTGCAGCATCGACTTCTGTACTCGGGGAACAGCAGGCATCGATTGATGCATTTTCGCATTGTATCCTCTCCAGGCGGCTGGCTGACTGCATTCAAAGCAATGCAGACGATTATCTCTATATTCATCTGCCCACTCAAGCGTCCATTTTTATCGCGGTTGTCTTTGATTGGCAATATATCGTTTCGGACTCTTATAACCTGCCTTCAACCCCTAATCTGATAAGGTCAGTAATGAAGGCTAATTCTGTTATATATGTTGTTTTCCCCTTTGTAAATATCAAATGATTTGTATAAAGTTATGAAAAGTCACGAAGTGAGATGATGTATTTTTGACGTGGATGAATGAAAGAGTTCCACTTTATTTTTTATTTTTTCCCAAAATAGAACAATGGCGAGAATTACAGTACACCGAACTCACATTTCAACACTTCGTAATATGAAAAATGAAAGAGAATGTCAAATGCGTAAGAGTTCCACTTTATTTTAGATTTTTTCCCAAAATAGAACAATGGCGAGAATTACAGTACACAGAACTCACATTTCAACACTTCGTAATATGAAAAATGAAAGAGAATGTCAAATGCGTTATTGCGTTCTCTGATTCCATTCAATCGAAAACTTCCCGATATTGCTATACTCTCAGAAAGATTGGACCAATTCTTTTTGGCGAATAACATCAGAAGAAGCACGGAAAAGGGCCATCCTTTTGAACGCTTTGAATGAAGAATGTTATGTGCTTCTGAAGAATGCACGTATTCCTAAAGCATCCAAATAGAAGATTTTCGCTCAATTGTATGAATTTCTTTTACATTTTTCCGTTGTGAAATCAATTTTTGCTGAAGGTCTCAAGTTTTACAATGCAAAAAAAGATCCCAACGAAAAAGTTTTCGACTGGGACGGCTAAGGTGCAAAGTTTGGCGGTAAACTGCAAGTTCAGTTCGACAATGTAAGACATAGTCATGAGAGACATTTCCGTAATTGGAATGGGAGAAAATGAAATAATGGATAAGTTATTCGAAGAAGATGCCAGTAATGGTACTTGATCAATCTCTAAGGTTATAAGTAATGCTTTGGTGGAAGAGTAAGCATTGATTGAATATTCACGAAGAACATCTATGGAGAAAACATTTATGACATAGTCTTCTTGGTGGAAGTTGAGGAACTACATTTGAATAAGCATGAACGATCTCTGGTTCAGGTGAATTCAAGAGCATCCAATCAACATACAGCGGGACATTCTCGAGGTCAGTCGAGGATTCATAATTATGACAAACGACATTTGGCTCCGAATGAAGATCACAAATCGACAGAATGTTATTTTCGTGATGTTATATGTCATCGATGTGGTGTTATGGGTCATTTAGCGCCAATGTGCAAAAAAAATTCTCATACAGCCTTCGGAAATGAACTGAGTAGATATTTGATGATGAAACAATTGACTGGTCACAGCCCAATGAGAAAATACCTGCACAAAATGGGGCTGTACAACGGAGAACTTTCTTTCAGACAATGTGGTGAAGGGACAGAAACAGCCAAACAAGTACTGTCAGAATGCGAGGCATTAGACCGCAAGAGACAGGCAATATTCGGCAAACCCAGGCTAACTCCCGAAGAATACAACACTAAACCAGTGAAGAACCTGTACAGACTGGTACAGGGGACTAGAGCTATGAAGTGGGTGCTGTGAAACCAATTGGAATTCACAAAAAGCCCAAGAGGCTGAGGTGCAGCTGGTGACAGGACCAGCACCCGAAAATAAAAAGTCTGTCATTAAACGAAATGTGTTTTTGGTACTATTTATTTTGTGAAGTGCACTAAGAATGTCCGAGTGTTTCTAAAATCGACTAGAAATCCGCATGAATCACAAATAGGACTTTTCATATGAAAACAAACTCCCTTCTGCACGATCATATCAGGGAAACAAAATTTCAAAGGTATTTTATCTGCAACAATCAATAGTATGAGTGCCCAATAGATTCATACTTATGAAATAATGAAATCACATGATGCACATAACTTTCTTTGTGATGCTCTCACTGAGTTGTGCACTGAGCAGCATAAATTAATTTTTGTTATAATGGAAGTTAAAGCGTATATCACTATCACCTTTTATCTTCAGCACCGCTTCTAAATCAATAAATTTTAGGTGATACTTTTTTAAAACAGAAGTTGATTGATATGACGATTCATTCAGACAATTCAGTTCCTTGACTTATAATGACTCGTGTAGTAGAGCACGTGTTGTGAGTCGTTTTTTTCAGAGCTGCCGTAGCTCGAAACACCTTGCACTCTTCCAATTCTTCAAGGACCTCTTTCCCAAATCTGGTAGTTCTGATAACTGTGTCGGATATCAGTTGGTAGGTGTTCATTCAGCGATAGATCAGCCAACTGCTTCAACTCTTTACTCCAGGCCAAAGCAGTCTTGCTGATTCAATTTCGATGATCCACCTGCAAAAAAAAAAAATTATTTGAGTCAACTGTTTTTCAATTTGAACGACGAAATTCTTCAGCTCCACGTTGTATTTTTGGAATTGAAAACAAAAATGTTTCAGCTTAACGCTGTATAATAAATTTTGAAACGCAATATAAACATCAAAGCGAAAACAAAAAAGTTATTTTGTTCCGTAGTGTATCTGCGATCAAATGGAGAAAAAATGTTTAATGGATATAATATGAAATTAAAAAATTAAAAAAAAACGAAATTGGGTTACATTCTATGTTGAATTGAACAGTGTCAAAAAACCTTTCATCGATAGCGATTTTTCACACAGGAAATGAAACATATTTGGAATTATGGAATATACGCAAATAATCAAAAAAGCTTTTCTATCACCGCACCAGTAATTGACACGTCATGTGGACTTAGTTTTTGCAATCAGACAGGCAAGATCACACAAATGATTTCAATTCCACTGAACAACAATCGCGTTCTCTCTCACATCTACCGTTCGATAGCCCCTCCGAACAATAAAAGATATAGAGATGACATTTGTATATGCACAACACACAGTGTTATGAAAGCTGCATATCACTATCCTTTGTGATAGTTTGTGGGTGAGGGGTAATCTCTGAGTTCGAAGCGGGAGATTTGTTATTGTTACGATATTCGGATGTAACCAGTGGCGGCGTGCTGATAATTTTTTTTTGAATTTACACCTAAACTATAATACACATAAGAACTTTATGATGACAGTGTATCATTGAAATACTCATCCAAAGTGTAGTAAAAGCTAATAGCTCTTTAACTCTTTTTCTGTTTCTTTTTCTGGGGCAGATAATTAATACGTATTTTAGAGTTGTCAAAAAGTAATGTCTCAACTTGTGTAGAGTTAAGCTCAGGGAGCGATCGATATTGCAATTCTGACTGGTAGGAAAACGAGAATTTCGCATGTATTTTATTTCAGTTTCTTAAACATCAAACAGTTTCCACAATAAATATTGAGGTGAGAGTCATTATAGTTTATGAGTTAAATAGTGGCCGACATGTATCTCTGAAGAGATCTCTGCAGATATATCAAACAACAGCTCTATTTTGATGTAGTCTTTACTTGCTCACTGGGTGGAGCAGAGACTTGCTTATTCTAAATCGTCAGTCCAGCTTGAAACAAATTAAAATTTTGGATTGCATTCTTCTATTCCTTTGCTAGTCTAACTTTTTGTATCTGACGGATACGTTGTTTCTTTAAACACTTTCTTCTGGTATTATCAGTGTTCATATCATCGGTTTCACAATCACGAATTCTTCTAAAATAGCATACATTTCAAACTATTAATAATAATATTGTTATAGTTGCAAAACAGTGAAGTAAATTCCATGACCAACTAATTCAAACTGAAAAAATTTCACTGAACTATGTATTAAGTATTCGAAAGACATTCCAACAAGACTTCACAATCTTTATGAATAACTAGGCACAATGTTATCAAAATAATAGCTCGGAAAATATATCTACGGCTTGCACTTCCCTTTGAGACTATAAATCCTTTACAGTAATTTTCTTAATACAGATAGGAAAGCCTATACCTTTTTGGAATACCTCAGAAAATGTTATTCTTCAAAAAAAATGTCTGCATCTTCCCAAACTCGAAATGTACTATCCAAACTGTGCTTATTTCCATTTGTCTCACAGGGACATGAAAAATTAGAAGTACAATTCACAAAAAAGTCTTTGAAGAAGTGATTTATATATAGGAAATTAAAGCCTTCTATGATGAAGTAAGTTACAATTTTGGAGTCAATAACGGAATAAATTACGGAATTCAAAGAGGATTCTCCTGAAATTGGGAGTATGGGCTCTCTCAAAAGATTAAAAATAATACTCAATCCATTTATAATATTTCAAACTTGCGATGATTTACAGTTTTCTATTTACAATAAAGAAGTTTGTGTCCACGTCCGGTTCAACCGGAAGCGCTACTCCACTGAAAACATTCCAGATCGATTATTCATGTTGATATATGTGATATTCAATGTTTACAAAATTTTATTCAATCGGGAACGTCGAAAACTTCTGATGAACCGATTACTTACGTGATAATTCCTGTGATAATCCAGTACCCATAAAATTGAGTCTATAATAGCTAGTGGCTCATGATTTGAATTTGGTTACGAATAGTTGAGTTTGCTTACTTACATTCTTTTTAGCGTGCCTATACTGCAAAAAAAAATTTCCAACCTGATCAACGAGTACAAACGGAGATATCCGACAATACCCTTTTTTAACACGACTCGGGCATTGATGTTTGTAAACAACGTCGGGTATGTTGCTTTCAAGAAAGAGATAGAGAAGCCCTCTCTATATATTTTATTGCTCGGAGGATAGCCCATCCACCAACTCCCCACTAAACACCTACGCTTTAGTGACGTCATGCTTGTTGAATTTCGTTCCTCAACTGGACAACAAAGACAGACACAAACCATTTAGTTGAAGTGAGATACTGAACACGTCTTGAAACAAGGAAGAGTACAAAAAACAACCTGAAATTTGGCAGTCCAGATATGAATTGTTATTCTAGAGATATAACGCCGTCTACATTCGCATGAATGCTACCTTGAATTATCTTTCATACATTTTGTCACTTTGGAACAGAATTACGAAACACAATCCAAGGATAGTCTTTCTTGGGTAAATTATTCGCGGGAGAAACATGAGAGCGGCATAATCCAACTTAGAAATGCCATTTGAATTTAAAAGCCACAAATTAAATGCTACAAATACTATTAATTGAGCACGCCCACTGTACCATTTTGGCAATCAGCACAGGCACTTTCGAAGAATTTTGGTTTGCCTGCATGCATAAATTTAAGATCATTCTGCCGGAATTATGCCCCTGCTACCGCTTGTAATTTTTCGAATATTTCTTCAAGAAGCAGAATTCCAACATAAAAAAATCACGCACATCTGTGCAGAATGAGGTCATATTATGGAAAAAGTTCTATTTTAGAAACTGCATTTCATATCATAAATAACCAACTATATTCACTTCGGAATTAGAAAACGAATAGTGTAATTGTTTGTTGAATATAAGCGAAATGCGAAAGTAATTAATATCGGTTGAAGTTGAAATATCACTCACCAAATCCAGAGACGAATTAATGAGTTGGTAACTTCTTCAACTCCTATGTAGACTGTACTGAAGTTTTTATTGCGGCTTGCGATCGACAAGTCTTCTGAACGTCACTCTGACATTCGGTTCCAATTTTGACGCCGATCTGTCACTTTGTTTTTATGCGTAAACAGAATACGGCGATTTCACAATAGGCACTTAAGGCAATACCGAAACGTAAACGTATCAGCGCGACGTAACCCGACCGAAGCACGTAGTTCATAGCGTCCGAAATTGGAGTTAAGGCAAAGTTCAGTTGGTTAACGTAAGTAACGTAGTTTGAAAAGTTGAAGCTTGACACTCTACCTCTCTCTCTACCTCTAACCTCTAATATATGGCAATGATATTATTTTGAGAAATTGTGAATCTATTTTCTTTTCTTCGATTCGTAAATATCGGGATAAGTGAAGAATGGATCCAGTGTTGGATTTAGCAGTCCTGATAGACGACGAGAATGATGATGATTTGGACGATGCTTTGAATCTGCACATTCTCAATGATGAGGAAAACTTGGGAAATAGAGCTTTACTTTATGGCTTTTTCAGTCTGGACGATTTATCTGACACTGAATGTAAAAATTTATTCCGATTCAGAAAGGAGGATATTCCCAGGTTATGTAGAAGTTTGGGAATACCGGACATGATAACTACGACAGATAGAGTAACCCTTCCAGGTAATAAGTTTTATCAAACTTCTATTTATTGAAAAATTTAAAGAAAAACTAATACAAACACAATGTTCTCACTTCAAATATTAACCTTTCATAGTAATCGTTTGGTTTGACAAGATTGAACCTTTCACTTCTAAATGAATGAGTTATCGAAGAAAAGCAAAGGCTAACATTCTGCAAGTACTAAACTGTTCAATTGATCTCATTTTCAAGATTTACATTTTCGAAAAATAAGTTTTCTATTTCCAGGTGCGAATGGCCTGTGTGTGCTTCTGAGAAGGTTAGCCTACCCAAATAGATTGGTAGATTTAGAACCATTATTTGGTCTATGCAGTGCAACAATATCAAATATATGCAATTTAATGACATCTATAATTTTCAACAATAAAGTCCATCCACTTGAAAATTTGAGAAATGTTTCTTATCTCAACTTGCAAAAGCTAAATCAATACTCTCAAGTAAGAAATTTTCACATGGTATTTTTGTCAATAATTTTCTTGTGTATTTAGAGTTTCATATTTTTAGGCAATTGCTCAGAAAGGTTGTCCCCTTTTAAATTGTTGGGGCTTTATTGATGGAACAGCGAGGCCCATTTGCCGCCCCTCAATCAACCAAGAGTTATATTATTCCGGCCACAAGAAGACCCATTGTGTTAAATATCAATCGGTAATTTGCCCAGATGGCATCTGCATCAGTTTGAAGGAAGCTTATGAAGGTCGACGCCATGATGCTGGAATTTTCAGAGACTCTGGTCTATATGAAGAACTCATTCAAAATGTTGTTTTTGATGATCAACATTTTCTTCTTTATGGAGATCAGGCTTATAGTCTGAGGGAACTTCTTCTTAGACCGTACACCGTACATGAAATTGCTGGACATCAAGATAGACAAAACTTTAATAATATCATGAGTGTTCTACGGGTGTCTGTAGAGTGGGGATTTGGTAAAATAATCCAACAATTTGCTTTCCTGGATTAAAAAAAAAACCAAAAAATTATATTACAGGACATTGAAGAAATGTACAAGGTGGCAATGATTCTAACCAATTGCCATACTTGTTTATATGGAGGGGAAACATCTTCCCATTTTGATATAAATCCCCCAATATTAGAGGATTACCTAGGAAATAATATTCCTGTATAATGAAATGAAATAGAGAATGTATAATCTAAATATTGTTATATATGTATATATAAGAAAGGGATGTGCTTTCGAGAAGAACAGTGAACAACAGAAAGGGAATATTTATTGGACTAAGCCCTCTGGTAAAAAATGCAACCGTAGACACTGTACTGATGAGTGGCCTTAAGCCCTAAACACATGTCTACGGTTGCATTATTCACCAGAAGGCTTAGTCCAATAACTCTTCCCTTTCTATATATGTATATCATATTTCAAAAAAGTGAAATAAATTTTGTTTTATTGAAAGTCCTTTAATTATTATCAGGTACTCAATTAGGAACGAAAAATATATCTCTAATAAAACCTATACAACTTCAACAAAAAACAAAAATAAAACAGCGAACATTCTACGCATTTCTTTGTAATGCAATTTCTATTAATCTCTGCTGATTTTTAAAAATATCAGTTTGAATATTTGACTTATTTTCTTTCAATTCTATTATTTTTCTCATTTCCCAATTTTCCAGCTCAAATTTTTTTTCTTGAAGAGATTTTTCCCTTTCTTGTAATGCCAGTTCTCTAGATCGAATTTCAAACCACCTTTCATTTTTCTTTGTTAGGTAAGCTAAGGTATGTTGCTTCAATGAACTGGCTGCTCGTTTTCTAGCGGGTGCTGAAAAGATAGAAAACAATTAAAGATGAAAAAATAGTTATAAAACACTATTTTTACTACTACTGAATGTACCATTAATAATCCTGTTGAAAACACGAGAAGTTTTTGGTTTAATACACCTTGTGGAAATAATGAAAACATCAATTTTCAGAGAAGCTGTAGGTACGCTGATATAAAATTACTGTTCTGGCTGCATTTATTGTCAACAATTTGATTCATTCTTGAAGTTGAAGAAAATGAAAAAGAATAGGGACACTATAATCCAAATGTGATGCAATTGTTCCTGCTCCCTTTCTTGTTAAAAAAAGGTTTTATTGTCCAAAAACAAAACAAAGCGCCAGTATACCCATGCAAGATACTTACTTAAAATATTTCTTGTAGGTAACTTTGAATTATTTTTATTGATAATTTCAAGTTCCTGATTTGCATCATTAGTTAGTGGTATTGTATTTTCGTGGTCATTTGTTATCTCAACTGCAAATAAAAATGCAAGTTCAAATTGATATTTCTTTTATATATTAATGACTCACTCTCATTGCCTACGTCTACTGTGTTTAAATCCATGTTTGGATCTTCAACCATCTCATCCAGAGATTCTTCAACATTTGTGGAAACTCTCTGTGTAGATGTGGATCCTTGTAGTTTACATGCTTGAGTTGCAAGAGTTCTTTCTATAAGTCCTTTCTGATAAGAACTATCATGTAGCCGCTTTTTTGGTGCTTTTAGTGGTGTCTTATCAACTGGTTTCTTACAAGCCATTGATTTCGGAGTCTTGAATTAATTAATGAGGTCTACTATATGCCTCAATAGGTCATCTAGTTCCGTTATTTCTTCCTCAATTCCAGATCTATAAATAATATAGTAAATGGCTTGTAACAAATATTGAATTAAATTAACAAATTTTCATTAAATGGGCACTTACTGAAACTGAAGCATCCTGTCTTTTTGTAGAAATTTATTAACCAAAGATTTTACTCTTTCTTTGAGAGTCCTAACGGATATAAATTTTCCAATTATTTGAACTATATTCATTTGAATAATATTCCATCTGTTATTATCTTCGTATGGGTTTTGTCCAACAACCTCACGCAATAAATGTAAATCGTCTTCGTTCGTAAAATACACCCGTTTAGCGGGTTGTAAGGGTGTTACCATGTTTTTGGATCATCAATTTCTACGGTTTATTAGTTTCTTTTATTTTTATTTATCCTTAACAGTATTGAATTCAAAAATTGTTATGACAGATACATCTATTGATTTGTCAGATATGACAGGGGACCGGGTGCGGACGGGCATCGTCGGCTCGTATCGGAGCGACAATACCGCGATTTCAGTGTACGTAAAAAGCCGTATCGATACGTCCAACGTATCTCGTAACGTAAAGAAAATCATAACTGCGCATGCGTAGCTGTCAGAAGATACGTTTACGTGTGTTTTCAAAGAGCAGCCTTAAGTGCCTAATATCAGCATGTTCCATAAAATGTGCGTACTTCAACTCAAAATACGAGTGAAATAGATATAATTTTGTCATTAGAATTAGCGCCTGAATAAGTTTCCTCTTTGCTGATGGGTAAAACACCTATATTATGCTTTTACTATCTAACTCATATTTAAATTAGTGGAGTAGACTGAACATTCTCCCCCCACTAAAAATTATATTATAATTTTTAATCAGAACTATGAGCATTTGGTAACGGCCACAATTTCACCTATGCTCTTTTGATAGTACATTGTTTGGTACGGACATCTGCAACACGTACTATACCATCCTTACTATAATAAAGTTTTTCTATTCGACCAAGAGGCCATTTCAGTGGTGAAGTTGCCTTATTCTTCACTAGGACCATTGTTCCTTCTGACACAGGACGTGAGGCATCAAGACACTTGCCTCTCTGTTGAAGAGTATGCAAATACTCACTACTCCATCTTTTCCAAAAATGTTGATGAAGCCGTTGTATCAATTGCCATCGATTAAGCTTATTGAGTTTTAAATGTGTTAAGTCAGGATCAGGAATTGAACTGAGTGGCTCAAGCGTCAGAAAATGTCCTGGCGTTAACACCGAAATATCGTTTGGATCCGAACTAAGTGGATACAAAGGACGAGAATTCAATAATGATTCAATTTGCGTTAAAAGAGTATAGAACTCCTCATATGTCATAATTTGTTCACCGACAATTCGATACAAATGAGTCTCAACAGACTTCACTCCTGCCTCGACTAGACCTGCAAAATGGGGTGATCCACCAGGATTGAATTTAAAGTTTATTGATTGACTTTCTGCTGCTTGTTTCACCATTTCTAAAATTTGTCGGTTTGCTCCGATAAAATTTGTTCCGCAATCTGATGTTATGGTAGAACAGCGCCCCCTACGAGCAATAAATCTTCGGAGCGCAGCAATAAAAGCTTCACTGGTTAAATCGGAGGCTAATTCAAGGTGAATACACTTTGTTGCGAAACACACAAACAGACAGATATATCCCTTGTATGTTTTAGCCTCCAAGCAATAAGAGATATAGAGAGGGCTTTCCTGTCTCTTTTTCGAAAGCAACATACCCGACGTTGTTTATAAATATCTATGCTCGGGTCATGTTAAAAAAGAACATTATGGGATATTTCCGTTTCCACTTAATAATCAGGTTGGAATTCACTCTTAACTTGGCGATCTAGTTTGTTTACATACGTTGATAACTTATTTGTCAGTTCAGTTTTGATTTGAGCCTATTTGTATAATTGTTTTAATTTTAAGTGGTAGAAGTGTTGTGTTGGATTGTTGAATTGTTGTATTAGAGACCTTATCTCTGCGAAATGGCGATAACGTGTGAAGTTTGTGGGCTGAAAAAGTTATCAAGCACTAAACAAACATTCCACAAGTGAGTATCAAATCAAACCATGGGCGTCGCAGCATGGCATATACCATGTCTGATGGGCATCCCTACTTAATTTTTAGTAGTATTATTAAAGTTGATTTTTACTGATTCCCGATTGTGAGTCAAAAATACACTTTTTGTTGAAATAGCTTGAAAGAAACTTTGTTCTTTGAAAAATGATGTTGCAGTAGGTACACTGAAAAATAAGTAAGTAAGCAAACCCAGCTCTTCAAAACCGAATTCAAATTTTAAGTCACTAGCTATAGACCCAATCTGCTGGGTACTGGAATGTTTTGTTCATATACAGGGATTATCATATAACCCATTCATAAGAAGTTTTAGATATTTTCATTTGAATAAAAATGTTGCTTCCGGTTAAACCGTACGTGAACATGAACTTCTTGATTGTAAACGAAACACTTTATATCATCACAAGTTTAAATTCTAAAGAACGGGTTACGTAGATATAATGATTGTCAAGACAATAATTCCATTTTCTCATATTCCTTATGATACTTTGAGATTGGTTCAGATACATTATATTCTCAGGTTACCAAGCAATAGAGCAATTACCCAATTGTGGTGTGAATCACTCACTTAGAAATCCTCAGTTATCTGTTCTAACCACATTTGGCCTCACCATATCTTTCGGTCAGTTTGTAGAACTATAATCAGTAAAGGATCATTACCAGCCTTGGTATTTTATGATGAATCCTCATCTGATGCGATAAGGTAATATTTTTCAGTTTTATTCAAAATATTTTTTTACCAGTAAGAATTTGGGTGCAGTTCAAGGGTTTCCGGAGTGCAAAATTCGTACTGATTATCAAATCATATACTTCCAGCTCGTATCTGATTAATCATATTTATTCAATATTTCATGTTCATTGGACCAATATAAAGTATTTTTTTCTCAAAACAACAGCAAACATGAAGTTTTCTAACAAATTCGTTCATTTATTGGATTCCAACCCCTTCCAGCGTTGAAAGATATTAAGAATGAAAGCTCTGCAACTGGCACTGTCCCCAAAGTTTGAGGAATCTTCGTCTTCTACGATGACAGCACCAGAATCATTATTCGAAATACAAAATTATCGTAGAACAAAATTATCGTAGAACAAAATTATCGTAGAACAAAATTATCGTAGACAGCGACAACAGGCGAACAACGAACGACAGCAACGTTGTTGCCAGTTCTCGCGCGTTCACGTGAATTCTTGTTCATATCCTCACGAATTTCGCAATTTTTCTCCGAATAAAATGGCTGCCAGTCGTGCTGTACCAATCGTTGATGCAGCCATTTTATTCGCAGAAAAATTGCGAAATTTGTGAGGTTATGAACAAGACTTTACCACAAGAACGTGCAAGAATTGGCAACAACATTGCTATCGTTTTTTATAAAGTGGTTGACAATGTTTCACTTTGAGTGAGGTGATTCTGGACTTACATTGTCTGAAGAAGAACGAAGATAAATTCAATTCTCTGCAATTTTATTCACGACGTTTCAACTGTTAAAATCTACAGTCGTTATCAGGTTTATGATAACTTGATAACGACTTGCAATTTAATTTTTATGGCTTCACAGCAATATGCACTACCATTTCACATTCAAAATTGACGGATGAAAGTCAATTTTTTGATGATCGTAAAAGAATTAGTGTATGCTGTGTTGGTACACGTAGCGTGTTGACAATTCTCATATGTACAATAATAATGTACAATAAACAGTCACTCATTTTTGCACCTGTTACATAAATAACTATTTTTTCACTAACTGAATTCTATTTATGAATGAGTTATTTATGCAACCATTTAGGATATGTTTCCATTTGTATGATAGTATGAGTTCAATCCAAAAATTCATTGTATTAACGTAAGAACATGGTACTATTTTTTGACAACACACGAGTGTTCCCAAAGGTATAGCCTGTGCGTGTACAAGGCAGCTTTTATTTGCTGTGGCGCTCCAGGGCGACTTTGTTTTCATTGGAAGAGCATTCACTTTTCATCAGTAGGGAGACCTACAGCACTACTGCTGGTAGTTGGTGCGCATTCCAAGCATTAGGGTTGCAGCTAAATAACAAATTTGCTTTCCAACCAGGCATGTGATCGTCTTATCGATGCCGATACATGTGATAACAAATTTGTCTGTACCGACCGTGTCCAATAATATATAAGAAAATGTATTAGAACGCCACTGGTTCTAAGCTTAGCTCCAGTTTTCAAAACAATAACAATTCTCCCCCTCCGGGCTCGGAGGTCACCCTTCACCAACAAATCATAACAAAGGATAGCGGTATGCAGCTTTCACATCAATATGTGTTGTTTATATAGAAATGGCACCTCTATATCTTTTATTGCTCGGAGGTTTTAGCACGTCGTAATTTACCCATGGTTATAGAAAAAGGGCCTGCGTAATCTAGACCAACACAAGAAAATGATTTGAGTTGCAAAACTCTTAAACTTGGAAGATCAGCCATTGGAGGTTGATAAGATTTAGGAGACAAACGCCAACAGTTTTTGCAATTTGAAATTATTTTATTTTTAGCTTGTTTGATCCAAAACTGTTCATTTATTAAAAACAGCAGGGTTTGTCTACCTGGATGATAATATATTTTATGAAAATTGGAAATGATCAATTCAGTCAGTCGAGAATTTCTAAGTAATAGGGCAGGAAATTTCTTATTGTACGATAAGGAGGAAATTCGAATACGTCCACCCACTCGCAAAACATCACTTTCATCTAGGAAATAATTGAGTTTTCTGCTTTTCTTCCATTTTTCAAGTTTTCAATATCGATAGGGAAGTGTGAAATCTGAGTGCATTTCACTGCTAAAATCATAGCATTCTGAAGCTCTTCCGCTTCTTCTGTTCTCAGGATTACGGCAGTTATACGAAAACCGAAGAATGAATGCCAAAATTTTTTTAATTTTCGACAAGGAGGAATATTTATTCAGAACGTCATGAATAATATTTTCTACCGGGAAAGTGGAAAGCGTTACATTAATTTCTTCTGAGAGTGCGTCAGGTGATGAACCTTCTTTCGTTTTAAGTGAAGTTGGCCAAAGCTCTTTCTTAAGTTGCAACCACGGAGGTCCCGAAAACCACATAACATCTCTGATTAATTCTGAAGGGAGTAAGCCACGTGATGCACAATCAGCTGGATTGTCTTTGGACGATACGTGTCGCCATAGAGAAGGAGGAATTCTTTTTTGAATGAATGTTACGCGATTACTAACGAAAGTTTTCCATCTGTGTGGTGAAGACTGAATCCAACTTAATGTTATTGAACTGTCTGTGTAAGCGTATGTTTGAAGGAAGTTTATTTTATTTTTGAATGATTTCATAACAGTTGAAAGTAACTTTGCAAGAAGAACTGCAGCACATAGTTCAAGGTGGGCGACAGATATTGTTTTCATTGGTGCATCCTTAGATTTGCCACAAACGAAATATGTTTTGAATGAATCTTCACTTCACTGAACTCTGAAATATGTCACGCAAGAGTAAGCCCTTTTCGAGGAATCACAAAATGCATGTATATGACACTGTAAATCTTTCAGTAACATGTGGCGAGGAATTGGTAAAGTTGTTAATAAGGAAAATTCTGTTCTGAACTGAGTCCATTTGTTGATGATTTCCTTAGGTGGAAACTCA
The DNA here is from genome assembly GCA_944452925.2 of Chrysolina oricalcia. NCBI lineage: Eukaryota > Metazoa > Arthropoda > Insecta > Coleoptera > Chrysomelidae > Chrysolina > Chrysolina oricalcia. Next base: position 35,735,899 of record OX101812.2, read on the forward strand.
TCCCACTGAATTCCGAGACTCCATAGGTGCTGCATTAGCAGTTTTGTGAATAAAGTGACTGGAGTTAAAAACCCCAATGGATCAAAAACGCGGGCGATATCAGATAATATTTGACGTTTTGTGCAGCTACTAACTGATAAATCAATATTATAAGTGAATATATCTGAACTTGGCTCCCACTGTAAGCCAAAAATTTTAAGAACTGATAATACTTCTTCATCAAAAGAAATTAAATTGTTATAGAGGTGAGATTCTGGTAGATCAGCTAGAAATGCTTGATTATTGCTCTTCCATTTGCGTAATTCAAAATATCTTCTTTTACAAATTTCAATTAATTGATCTCGAATCAATTTTGCATCGTCTCATGACGAGCACCCTGTACATATATCATCAATATATACACTGTTTTCTAAGACACTAGCTGCTAATGGAAAATATTCACTCTCATCGTGAGCTAATTGAAGGATTGTTTTATTGGCTAAATATGGACTACTAGAAAGACCGAAACTTACAGTTTTTAAGCTATAATCTTTTACACTCTCACTTCTGGAGACTCTCATAATATTCGCTGATAGTCTTGGTGTTTAGGATGAACTAAAATTTGCAAAAATCCAATAAAACCAAGAAAATATCTTTTTGTAATTTTTCACCCACTAACAGGGTTTCATTTAACGAAATACCTTGTGTGGTTTTTGCGGAAGCGTCGAAAACAACGCGCAGTTTAGATGTTGTAGTGTTTTTTAATACACAGTGGTGTGGAAGATAAAAGCAGTGTTCTGTGTCATAACAATTATTATCTACCTCTTCCATGTACCCACAGTCTAAATATTCTTGTAGAAAGTCGGAATATAATGGGCCGTGGTGGTCGGCTGGTAAAGCGTTCGCCTCGCAAGCGTGGGGTCGTGGGTTCGATCCACCGATTCACCAGTCTCGTGCATGGCATCACACGTTAAAAGGTAAGGGCTGCGTCTTCCCTAGCTCACACAAGTCTCTCGAAGACTTCCGAGGGTTGCGCGTAGGGGTGCAATCGGTTGACGGAAATAACAATTTTTATTTAAAATAATTTATGTAATTCCGGTTAACGCAAAAGGCGTCTTTCAATCGAATAAAAGCGGCGTAAAGCGAGCGGACGAGTATCGTTGATATTGAAAATTGGTTCTGAATTTTTGAATGGAAGATTGACAACATAACGACCAGTTTCATTTCTAGAATATGTACTGGAATATATTTCATCACACAAAGCATCTTCAGGCGATATTGCCTTCATTTTTGGGATTTCTTCGAGTTCCCAGAATCGTTTTAGAAAATTGTCTATAGCGAAAGTGTAAGTTGGAACAGTACTGAAAAATTTGGAACCATACGAAAATGCTTCTGGTTTATTGAGCGCTACCTTCCCCATATTATATATCCAAAAATTATGTTAATGGCTACAGGTTCATCAGCATTTCCTACAATACGCCCCTGTTCTAAGATATGGGGAAAAACTTCAGCGCCAAGAAGCATATCAATAGATGTTGATTTGTGGAAATTTTCATAGGCTAGTTTGAGATTTCTGAGATGTGACCAATTTGAAACATCAAGGGATGTACTTGGCATGTTAGCGCATAACTTAGGAAGAATAATGGCATCAACTGTTAGTTCTGCATTATTCTTGCCAACAGGTTTCAATGTGCAAGTTACTCCGCCACTAGAAGTTATTTCATTCATTGGCCCCAAACCTTGGATAGCCATAGACAAATTGAAGCGAGTTAAACCTAATTTATGGTAACACTTTTGTGAAATATAGCTGGTCTGCGAACCACTGTCAAGTAAAACTCTAATCTTTTGATAGTTATTGCGTGCATCTAATACTTCAATAATGGCCGTTGATAATAAAATATTGCTGAAAGATGATACGATACCGACAAAGGTATTTTGATCTTGAGCAGTGGAAGGACCCTGTGAACTTTCTTGGGGTTTTGAGGTTATAGTCTGAAGCGAGTCATTATTGGACGTCCAAACTTCATTAACATGTATAGTCGAATGATGCAAACCTCCACAAAAACGGCAAGTTGAAGTCGATTGACAATTTTTTGTTGAATGCTGAGAACTCAAGCAATTATAACATAATTGATTTTGCTTGACAAAATTTAATCTTTCTTGTGGCTGTTTATTGAAGTATTCGAACATCGGTATATTGTATGATTCCGTTTACAAAATATGCAAGATGGATTTGGACTCGAAATCTTATTTGAATTGGTATTTGAAAAATATGATGAAGTTTGGGTTTTGTTATAAAAGCATTTTGAAAACGTTTATTTTTTCCTGAAAGTAATGTATTTTGCGGCATCGAAAATTCAACTGCATCCAATGCGTTGCAACGATCTAGTACGAATTTTTTTAAAGATTCAAATGTTGGTGTAGCATCATTAGCGATAGGGTTTTTTAAATTCGAATCGAGTTTCTTGATCGAGATGCTTCGAAAGTAAGTAATATAAGAAAAAATCCCACTCTGTTACCGGAAATTTCATATTTTGCAAGGCAGCTAAGTTTTCCGTGAAGGTATCTGAAAGTAATCGTAGTGATCGCGTATTTTTTGAATTCGTGACAATCGGTGCATGATCGATTTCTTGTAAATGTGCAAAAGCGATTAATCTTTTATTGTCGTAGCGCTGTAACAGCGCATCGTAAGCGATTTCATAGTTGGTACTAGACATGGGAGTTGTTTGAACCAACGGAAGGGGTGGTCCACGTAGGGATGAAATAAGGTAATTGAATTTTTCAATATTTGTTAGGTTTGTGTTATCATGAATAAGGCTCTGAAACATATCCAAAAACGGTTTGAAAGATTTTATATCTCCCGAAAATTTAGGGATTTCAATTTTGGTTAATTTTACGTTACTACCAGAATAATTTGCTGATGAACTGGCCACAGTGGGATCAGATTTGTTATTGAATAGCGTGTTCTTTGATTTCTTTTATTTGACTAACGCTTATTTGACGAATAGCCCTATACTGTTTTAACTTATTTGCGTTTGACATTATGAATAAACAATAAGCAGATCAAGAAATATTTAGATTTAATTGGAGGAGTTGGACACTGTCTGAAGGCTTGATAGGCTTCAGCAAAAACACCTTCAATATACTTTATCGAATGGCCTTATTCAAAGTTTTTATGGAAAGATTTATTATTTGATAGAAAATTGAAAGTATGGTATATCAAATAATGATTTCTCGTGAAAAAATCACCACTTGAGGAAACTTATTCAGTTTGGTTGAAGAAACGCGACTGGAATAATCCTTGGCTCGAATAGGACCAAATGTTGAATATAAGCGAAATGCGAAAGTAATTAATATCGGTTGAAGTTGAAATAGCACTCACCAAATCCAGAGACGATTTAATGAAGTGGTAACTTCTTCAACTCCTGTATAAACTGTCTTGAGGTTTCTATTGCGGCTTGCGATCGACAAGTGTTCTGAACGTCACTCTGACATTCGGTTCCAATTTTGATGCCGATCTGTCACTTTGTTTTTATGCGTAAACAGAATACGCCGATTTCACAATATCAGCATGCTCCATAAAATGTGCGTACAACTCAAAATACGCGTGAAATGTATATAATTTTGACATTAGAATTAGCGCCTAAATAAGTTTTCTTTTTGCTGATGGGTAAAACACCTATATTATGCTTTTACTATCTAACTTATATTTAAATTAGTGGAGTAGACTAAACATTTTTATTTGCCTTCATGTATCTTGCTGAGAGTTGAAAATAATACTAGTTTGGATCAGACATATTTTGTTATAAATGGAATCGAAACTTATCTAACAAAAATTACACGATTTTGAAAGTTTTATTGAAAGAATTATCAACCTAATTCGATATCTTAATTTTAACAAAGACACGGCAAATGATGGATATACCTCGCTGGCTATGATGCAGTGTTCATTCATAGTACTTCATATCACTTTCAGGTGTCACCCACAGTTCCAAACAAAAGCGTCTTTCTATGAAAGGACCACGCACACATCTTATGGGAGAAAGTCTTTCTGTGAAAATAACTGTATTTTTGATGTTGTAGCCATCCTGAGTAAAAGTCTCCATTGGCCCAACTTCATTGTACGACTAAATTCGGCGCTAGAGGGTGCCAAATCATCAATTTTGTGCTTTTTGGAGAAATTCAGCTGAACAACAAAATATCATTATCTCATTTATATTCAATATCGTGAGCAACTGGACATTCCCAAAATTCGTGAGAAATGCTTTTCCATAATACAGAGTAAAAAACGGTACTGATTTTTACAGGGTCAACAACACACTCAACTCTTCAGTAAATGAATTCGCCTACGACAAGGCATTTTTTGAGGTATATATTGCATGTCCAAGTGGACACGCGGGCCTTAAGGGTGGACACGCTGTGAAATGGCAAACGCACAAAATCGGGCCTTGGAGACAAGACACACGGATCAATTGAAAAATTAAAAAAGCACGTACATACACAAAATATGACAAGAATTTTCATTTTTATCTTGGATCATATACATCTTAAAAACAAAATGAATAAACTCTCTACATTACTCTATAATTGAAAATGAAAAATTGTACTTTAAAAATCGTTCGCTGTCTCTTTCCTGAAGAATTTCCTAATAAAGTCACCTTTACACTAGCAATTCTTGTATATATTTTCGATCTCGGAATAGGCTCTATCGAATTAGGATGAAATTTTGTATATGGTCGAGGTTTTGCTTTTTAGCTTTATCTGTATAAGCGTCTTTCCTGAGAAAACGCAATTCCATTAGTAATAATAATGATGTGAAATTACTATTTTCAATCGTACGAATAATTGAAATTTGTTACACATATCAAGAACTGATGGAAAAATAAGAATTTCTTAATAATAATGTTTTAATGATAATGATAATGATAATGATAATGATAATGATAATGATAATGATAATGATAATGATAATGATAATGATAATGATAATGATAATGATAATGATAATGATAATGATAATGATAATGATAATGATAATGATAATGATAATGATAATGATAATGATAATGATAATGATAATAATAATGATAATGATAATGATAATGATAATGATAATGATAATGATAATGATAATGATAATGATAATGATAATGATAATGATAATGATAATGATAATGATAATGATAATGATAATGATAATGATAATGATAATGATAATGATAATGATAATGATAATGATAATGATAATGATAATGATAATGATAATGATAATGATAATGATAATGATAATGATAATGATAATGATAATGATAATGATAATGATAATGATAATGATAATGATAATGATAATGATAATGATAATGATAATGATAATGATAATGATAATGATAATGATAATGATAATGATAATGATAATGATAATGATAATGATAATGATAATGATAATGATAATGATATTGATATTGATATTGATAATGATAATGATAGTGATAGTGATAGTGATAGTGATAGTGATAGTGATAGTGATAGTGATAATGATAATGATAATGATAATGATAATGATAATGATAATGATAATGATAATGATAATGATAATGATAATGATAATGATAATGATAATGATAATGATAATGATAATGATAATGATAATGATAATGATAATGATAATGATAATGATAATGATAATGATAATGATAATGATAATGATAATGATAATGATAATGATAATGATAATGATAATGATAATGATAATGATAATGATAATGATAATGATAATGATAATGATAATGATAATGATAATGATAATGATAATGATAATGATAATGATAATGATAATGATAATGATAATGATAATGATAATGATAATGATAATGATAATGATAATGATAATGATAATGATAATGATAATGATAATGATAATGATAATGATAATGATAATGATAATGATAATGATAATGATAATGATAATGATAATGATAATGATAATGATAATGATAATGATAATGATAATGATAATGATAATGATAATGATAATGATAATTTTTAAATTCAATTTTCACCCACTTCCAATTTTCTGAATAATCCGAAATTTTGCACACATGTTAGGGACCGACAACAATACAAGAATTTCATAATATCAATGTAAGAATGTTAATAATTATGACAATTTTTAAATAATTCAATTTTCTCCCCAATCTACTGAATAATCTTAAATTCAGCACACACATCAAGGACCGACGACAATACATAAATTTTATAATAGTTATGTAATTATAATGAAAAGATGAGATAATTTTCAAGTTCAATTCCAATAATCAGAAATTTGTCACACATATCAAGGACTGACGACCATACAGGAAATAATTGAAATTTGGCACACATATCAAAAACTGAACAAAACAAAAATTTCGTAATATTAATATTTCATTGATAATAATAATAATGACAACTTTCGTTTAAATTCAATCTTCAATCACTTCCAATCGTCCAAATTTTATAAAATTTGGCACATATATCGAGGATCGACGACAATTCAAGAATTTCATAATATTAATATAATATTATCAATGTACTGATGGGAATTTTCAGCCACTTCCAAGAGTCCCTATAAGATATAGTTTGATATTTATTCATATATTTTGGATATCTCGGAACTGAATAATGATTTGGATCAAATTTTGTATTTAGATAAGAGAAAAAAACGCCATTTTACACAAACAGGAATCAGTTCAAATCGAAGAATTAGGGATTCGAATTTTTGGTGAAATAATACATTGAATTCCCTAATCCACCCAAAAAAAGATGTTTACCAAACATTATTAAACACCTGGAACCGTTGGGGGAATATTTTTTGGAATTGAGAACTGTCACTGTCACAGTTGCCACAAAATAGCTATTTATGATACAAATTCGTGAAGTAGGACTTTTTTGTATGTGCGTGAAGTTTGTTGAATGAGTTCAACAAACACGCGAGTACAAAAAAGCCCTTTACGAAAATGTTTCATACAAAGTTTTTTCTTCGACAGTTATTATATTTCCAAATTGTAGCAATTACATCATTGATTTGAATGTTCAATGATATGAATTGTCGTTGTATTATCAAATAAAGACTCCGAGTTACATTTGACGCAAAATACTGTATTTTTCAAAAATGCATAAATATTTTAACAGTGTCTAAAAAATTACTTTACGGACAGTTGATTGTTGTGGAATGATGAAACCAAAAATATTTTGAAGGGTATTCCGATACTACTTCTTGAAAGAAGAAACATTGCACTTACTCAACAGATGGCGCTGGGGGCACTCAAACTTGAAAATTTCGAAAGGCATAAAAATTGAAATTGGGAAAAAATTTCTCAACAAAATTCAAGACTATTCAGATTTTAAAGATTTTAAAGAGAATTGATTTATTTTTTCAACGATGTGACACTTGACCCCCATGCTATTTAAAAAATTTTAGTTGATTTACCCCCTGCACCCCCTGTCGAGGAATCACCACATTTTTTGTTTCAAAAAGTAGTATCAGTGAAACCTTCGAAATATTTTTTTTCATGTTTGTACGTAAAACCATTCGAAAGTTAACAGGGGGGGGCTAAAAAAAGCCGCACTGTATAGTATGGACCATTCCCTATTCCAAACACTCTGTATTCATAGCTTCATTATATTTTGGTAGATCAGCAAATCATTTTGATTGATCCTCAATGATGAACTCAATTAACTTGTAACCTCGTAAGCAAATTTATTCACTGAACAAATATGTTGTTGACAACCCTGTAGAAAAATAATGGCGTTTTTTATTCTGTATTATGGAAAAATATTTCTTTCGAATTTTAGGAAGGCTCAGTTGCACAGAATATTGGATATAAATGAGATTTTGATATTTTTTTATTCAGTTGAATTTCTCCAAAAGTCACAAAATTCATGATTTGGCATCCTCTAGTTTCGAATCTTGTCATACGATCGAATTGGGCCAATGGAGACTTTAACTCAAAATGGCTCCAGCTACAACATATCAAAAATCCAGCCATTTTCAACAAAGGGCCTGTTCTCATAAGATGTGTGCGTGGTCCTCTGTAAATGTCTTTACCTGGATTTTTTATCGACAACGAAACCATATGTGCATTGCCCTGAAGATGACTACATAAAAGTCGGAACGTCGGCAACGGATCAATAGAGGTTTCAGTTATTTTACCTAACCCCAACCAAGCTTCAATTACTATAATTATTATTATCGTACTTTCAACCAAAATGATGGAGTGTTATTATACATCAAATGAAACATTGTATACAACGGAATCCAAAAAAATTCAAGAACAGATATGTAACCACATAGGTCACCATATTTGAAAGATATCAATTTTATAGCAATCACATTTTTGTTCAACGAAATACTCCAGATGAACTGAATATCGGCCTGTTCAAAAATGATTTCAACTTCATTTAGTTCAGATTTTATTATTATTTGGGATGTTCTTCACAAATGTAGTTATTTAAATGTACCTGAAACGTTTTTTTTTTTTCAACAGGAAGCTACTTCTGTTTCACAAGCCTTGGCACAATTGGTTTTGGCGACCTTTTACCAGGACAGAACGCTGAAGATATTTCTCTGTGTGCATGTTCTGCATACATCCTAACCGGCATGGCCTTGGTCGCTATGTGCTTTAGTCTGGTACAAGATGAAGTCCTTGGACTGTTGAGGTATATAGGAGCTACTTGTACGAAAAACGAAATGAAGGTCAAGAGTGAAGAGAAGGCGATTCAAGGCTCCTGACAAAGACCTGCAACCGAAGGAGCTGCACCTGTTATAAATACCCCTGTAAGGAAAACTCAGCTGACGCTGCAACACAATAGTCTTCCGAAAAGGAACAATTTCCATAGGAATGATCCTGGCAGAAGATCAGCGGGAATCGGTAAATAAGTTTTCTTGATAATAGCTGTAAGGAACGTTTTCAAAATCGAACGTATTCTTCCTACTATGGTTTTGGAAATTACCCACTCATGATTGCTACCTCTTGTTATATGTTTATATTCTATTTTATATAAGAGACTCTTCAAAGTTGAAATTCATTGACGTTACGTGATATAACATGAATCTTTAACTGATCGAAAATCATGCTGAATCTTCTTAATGCATGAAATCTTACTTCTTCAACAAGAATCAAAACAGATTTGATGAAATTCATAGATCCATTCGATATTAGTTTTTTCACTTGCCTTCCTGATAGGATTCAATTTCCTGTTAAAGAATCCTGTTATCTTTCTCTAAATCTAAAAATGAGCATTCATTAGCCTGCAATCAGCACCTTGCTACAAAATCATCAGGACCTGGTTAACATTCCCTCGAAAATATCCTTGGTACTCGGAGATTGGTTTTTGGTTCAATATGAGTTTCGAAACAATTACAGACTACTGTTCATGTTTTTCCTCCAGCTTGTAATCCCCATGAGTTGTACAGTTTGTGACCTTGTTCTCCCGAGAATAGAAGGATAAAGTCGTTTTCTATAACGCCTTTCATTGATAAGTACAGACTGCATTTCTCTTCGAATATTTGAAATGTTATAATGATGTCTGGACTGTCTCATTCCATCCTTGGAATAAGTAAATCGCCCGAATTGAGTGTAAACGTACTAGTGAAAGAATTTTTCTCGTCTAATTTGATAAAACTAATATCTATCTTTTGCATCTATCTCACTGAAAAACTGTCAATATGTTATCTTCTACAGTTTTGGTACTTTATAATGTAGACGTGTTATTGCACAATTTGAGTCTTTGAGATCCAAGCATACTCTAAGATCACTGTGTAACGAAGTTACTAAATTCCCCAGTTTTGTGAGACAGGCAGAAGCAACAATTATTTGGTAATTCTATCTCCGTTATTAGTATTCATAAAAATGTCATTCATTTTCGAGTAAAATCCGTGAACTGTCCTTGTGTAAATAGAACCCCCAGTATATACGCGGTTCAGTTATGTAAGTCACATCCCTGAGGCTCACTGAGCACGCGACATCAGCCCCCTCCGCCTCGATTCGAATCTCCACGGCTACCTGAACGGAATTCACGGCTCCGTTGAGAGCAGTCTGATCGCCACGCCGGCGCCGTGCAGAGCCAGTCCAGCCGCCAACGTCACAAAGTAGAAATTATTCTAAGTTCCAAAACCGTTTCGCGCAAGTCTGAAAGGGACCGATGGAAGGGATGGCTAGGTGAGCTCTAGATAGAAGTCGACTGGAGAATTCAGTAGTGAAGCCATCGCGACTGAAGACACCACGCCGATTCCGAGAGGTGAGTGACCAGAAGCCAACGAGTCGAGTAGAGTGCCGCCGAAGGAACATATTGGTGAGCTAAGAAGGGTGAGCAGTTCTCAGAGTACAGGGTGAACCACTGTCTATGAATGCAATGTGCCTGTAACATCTTTCATTGATAGTCGCAAACCAGATTCCCCCATACCGAGTGAGCCACTGTCAGTGAATGCAATGTGCCTGTAACATCTTCTTCTGATAGTCGCAAGCTAGATTCCCCATACCGAGTGAGCCCCTGTCAGTGGAAGCAATGTGCCTGTAACATCTTCGACTGATAGTCGAAGGCTACATTTTTTATGCAGGGTGAGCCACTGTCAGTGGAAGCAATGTGCCTGTAACATCTTCGACTGATAGTCGAAGGCAACATTTTTTATACAGGGTGAGCCACTGTCACTGAAAGCAATGTGCCCGTAACATCTTTTGCTGGCAGTGGCAAGCTGGAATTCATACAGGGTGGGGTCTCTGAGTATAGAGGTATCAGACTCTGTCATCCGTGCCTAAACCGTGAATAGCTTGAACTGAGAATTGCAAGCCCCATTGTAGAACTTAGACGTTGAACTTAGAGCTTTTTGCCTGTTGTAACCTGCACATCGCTTGCTGTCACCCCCGTTGATCCGTTGCCTTCCACTTATTTCGCCATTAATCGCTCATTTTATTTTCCCTTTGTTTCTTCCGCTTTAGTATTTGGAATAGGTGATATTTTGTTTGCTGAGTGTATATTCCCCATAACCGTTTCCCATTAGGTAATAATAATAATAAACGCATGGTATTCTCATTAGTGTTTCATTATATTTATATGGATTATTTCTTTCTCCTCCCAATTAATAAGTGCTTTGCGAATATTCCAACTAATAGCAGCAGGTACCCAGGAATCGAACCCAGGAACGGCAAGTAAAGTCTGCCTTACTGGCCACAGAGTTTTTGGTCAATACCATAGTGACCCCTGGAGTATTATTTTCTCCACTGAGGCTGCCCGGAGCAAGTGGCCATTCCCACTATAAACATAGGTGGCGCCCGGGAAAATCCGTAACCTGGACTCGTAAGCCTAAGTGATCCGTAAAGCACAAAGAGCTTTACAACCTGAATCTTCAATTGACACAACTATACTACTGACCTAATAATATTTTTCACTGACACTGCGTATCACACCTATATTTTTTAGCTACTTGAGTCAATTCTCAATTTTCTCTTTCATTCGTATTGGGAATTTTCATTTAGCATGAACAGCAGCCTTGAACTTGGGATATATCGTTTCGAGATCTTTGATATTTCTGACTATTTCATTATTAAGAGGCTACAATCAAACAGCGTTTGTCATCCTGTGGGCTCAGAGCGATTTTTGACTGTTCAACACTGAGAACGTTGTAAACAAAGGAGCGAAAACGGCGTTGTGGAGTCACCTTTCTGTCTGATTTTGCAAACATTAGACATAGTCTTCAAACTTGATTCTATTTTGCACAACGCTGGTTTTCACACATATCGATTTTTCCTATCTTGTATTTCGTAGGTGTAGAGCTTTGAACGGAGTCCTACGATATCTGTCATCATTTTACAGTTTGCATCGTCTTCCATCCAGCCGTAGGCGAGTTGTAAAAAACAAGTTCACCAACAGTTCAACTAAACTGAGTTCAGTGGCTAACGAAGTGGAAATTCCATTGGCTAATCCCTAGCAACTGAATCAAGTTTACACTGTTGCTGAACTCGTTTTGTACAACCCGCCCTGAGTGGAATACCAACGAAGTTGCTAGAGGGGTAGTCGCTCGTATCGAATTTTCACTAAATTTTGGCCAATATCATTTCGTAAATCAGCGAATCTGTATCAACTTGCACTGGTAGCTTGTGTATTTTTCCATCATGAAACCGTGATAAAGATCGTACACGCACACCTTGGAAATATCAAGTATTGACATTAGGATATACAGAGGCTCATTGAATGACAAATCTGTTTCTTCCATCTTGATAACGATGAAGTCTTCTTCAAAAATAGTGCGGTTCATGGAATTTTGCCTGGAAATTGAATTTTATGATTCATATCACCCCTTCCACTTGGAAGCCATTTACGCTTTACGCTATTTCTGTTTCCACGGTGTCGCCGAACGCAGTTTCTGCTATTGTGCGTAGTTTCATATTTAATTCAATGTAGGGGCAGAGCCACGCTGATTGGTCAAATTATAGTAGGTACTTTATTTATTTCTGTCAGTACAAGTGTCAGTACTTGTATCAACATCATATAGTGTACAAAATGGTTTTCCTTGTTATACAGGGTGGATATCAATTTGAGTAATTTTGAGCCTGTCATGCAGATTTTCGTGATAATCCAAATCAACTTCGAGAATGTAGACCTTAGACAAAGTGTTGAAAGCGGTAACTTTTCCAAGAAATTTCAAACCCTCGCACGAAGGATATTCATTCTATCATGGCATAACCGAACACATTATTCACATCGAAATATAGCAAACAGGTGGAGGGATGAATGACGGCATGAATTTCTCCAATGTATTGCAGTGGAGCACATGGTTGCAGCACTGACTTATACCACCGCGAATTTTTTGCTCGATGAACATAAGCATATAATGATATAATGATAGACATGCTAGAGTGAGCACGTGTATTTTTGAGCTCCCTTCTCTGAAAGCCGTTTTTCGAAAGTGGTGAACTTTTTCTTTTTACTGAATTGTCTGTCCATTCTTTCTCTTGTGAATCATTGTGAAGGAATAAGTGAATCGAAAACTATTAAGGTTAGTTCCTAGTCTGTAGAAGTCAGTTCTAGAATCCTACCACTTTGATATAATCGCGATCAAGTATGAGTAGGGCTTCTCAACGTAACCAATCCAGTTCAAGTGACGACATGGAGTCGCTCATCAATAAAGTATGTACTAATTTTGCCAACAAAATTGAAGACAAGATCTATAAAAAACGTGACTCCCTCGATGAAAGCATAAACAATGAACTAGATAAACTGCAGGCCAGTCTGAAAGATATGAATGATAGGGTGCAGAGAAATGTACAATCCATTACAGAACTCAAATCTCACGTTGACATTCAGAGGAATATTAATATACGTAATTGTGTACGATTTATTGGGTTTCCTATCTCAGCAAATGAGGATGTTGTTCAAATAATCTTGGATTTTTTGAATAGAGATGTAAACATATGTTGTGAGCGGCGAGACTTTGACTCAGTTTATAGACTAGGAAATGTTATAAGAGTCCAATTCCTTTCTGATCTCCTTTCCCGCCAAGTATTATCGGCCCGAACATCTGCTAGGGATTTCAAAATATTGGTAGTTGAGGAACTTACTAAGTCAACTTATGAGCTCCTGAAGAAAGCCAGAGAAAAATATGGCCCCAAAAAAGCGTGGTCCATGGATGGAAAAGTCTTTGTTCATTCCAATGAAGAAAATAGTAAACAGCATATTTCAAGTGAAGACCAACTTTAATTCCACCATTTTATCGACACGGTAGAACTATAGTGATGATATTTCATTTAGTTTTAAAGTGATTTGGGTTCAGTATTTATATTGTTTTTATTACTGGCTTCTCCACTTTGTTCTACAATGCTTATCAGTTCTTTTTTTCAATTGTTTTTAATATATCTTATTCATTTCAAGGCAGGTATAGTTGATTCTCGTGATTGGTTTTCTTCTTCATTGCCTTCGAATTACTTACTTTATTTATTTCTGTTAATTGCAACGGGAGCTCAAACTCACAAGTTGAATTAGTCAGCTCAATTCTCTATTTTTTTCTTCTCTAGTTAATAATAACATAGAATAGGAATTTAAACAGATTTGAATTATTTTCATTTTTCAATTTCTCTATTACATATTTTTTTTCTAAACAATTACTTATGGGGCTACGAATAAACTATCAGAACTGCAGAGGTTTAATGACAAAAACCAACATGTTCATGCAAAATTTGTTGAGCGAGAGTTATGATGCAATTATTCTTACTGAAACTTGGTTGACTGATAGCATTTATGATTCCGAATTATTTGACGTTCGATACAATGTATACAGGAAAGATAGAAGCTTCGAGGAAACTGGAAAGAGTTTAGGTGGTGGAGTACTCATTGCTATCTCAAAAAAGTTTGAGTCCTCTGTAATTTCAGTGAATAGTCAATTGGAAACCTTATTTGTGGAAGCAAACTTTTTTGGCAATAAGTTCATACTGAATGCGATATATATTACCCCAAAGTCAAGCTCTCGAGTGTATGCTGATTATCTGAATGTGTTTGATCAACTAAATGACAATGTTACTACGAATTGTCATTTAATCATAATGGGGGATTTCAACATACCAGATGTTGATGGTATAGGCCATGAATTCAGCATGAAATCTTTAACTACAGCCTCAATATCACAATTGATGAATTTTTTTGACTTGACATCATTCAACAACTGCCTGATTGAAGACTTCAGGACACTTGATTTAATTCTCAGCAATACAATTGTTGAAGTCGTTGAGGAACTCTCTCTTGTTCCTGCTGATTTAAAACACCCTCCATTAGTTTGTGGAATGAACTTACCCAAAAACAGTTCAAAAAACCAACCCACAAATAACCTAATGAATAAGTTCAATTTCAAAGCTGCCAACTTTCCTTTACTGTGTCAAATACTGTGCGATACCGATTGGACATTACTTGGATATTTTACAAATGTAAATGATCAGGTTCAGTATTTTTATGATGTACTCAATAATATTCTGGAAATTACTGTTCCCAAATTCTCTGGCTCCCACCAGCATAAAAAATATTTCCCTCCTTGGTTCACGTCTGAAATCAAGCGAAAGCTCAGACAAAAGTAAATGTTCAGAAAAAAAAGAACCTATCGGTTTTTTACCTGAATAACTATAAAAGGTTGCGTTCTGAGTTGAAAGTTGACATTAAAAATGCACACGAAAATATCATAGCCAATGTTGAAGATAATATCCACTCTAACCCCAATGTATTTTGGAGTTACGTAAAAAATAAAAGAAATGGCAGGCAGCAGAGTTCTGATTTCGAAGTTGACGGAGAAGTCACATCTGATCCCACATGTATATCTCATGGATTTGCCAACTTTTTCAGCTCTATATATGAACCAGTCTCATCTACTTATGACATTCAAACCATAAAAAATATTTCCAACGATCATACCCAACGAAGTAGTGAAACTCTGATTTATACAAAAATAACCGTTCGTGACATGGAAGAAGCATTTAAAAAACTGAAACCGAAGAAATCTGCAGGTCCGGATGGAATACCATGCTATTTGTTCAAGGCATGCAGTGAATATCTACTGTATCCTCTGATCATGATTCTCCAAAAATCTCTAGAGAGTGGTATTTTCCCTGATACATTCAAATGCACTAAATTGACACCAATCCACAAAAAGGGAAAAACTAATATTGTTTCAAATTACAGACCTATTATGACAAAATTTATGGTCATATAAAAAATCTTCTGTCTCCATCTCAGCATGGGTTTTGTAAAAACAAATCTGTTGAAACTAACTTGAGTACGTTTGTGGACAAAGTTGATAAATTCCTGAATATGGGAAACCAAGTGGATGTGGTTTATACAGACTTTGCCAAGGCGTTCGACAAAGTACACCATGACATTCTTTTGGCTAAGCTCATCTCATATGGCTTGAACGATTTGCTCTTGAATTTTTTGTTATTATACCTTTCTAATAGGGTACAATATGTTTCTTTTCAGGGAAATGAGTCACTGTCTTTTTTGGCAAAGTCTGGAGTGCCTCAGGGGTCAAACTTGGGTACTCTGTTATTCTTGATTTTCATCAATGATCTACCTGATACTGTTTCATCAAATTCTCTTCTTTACGCTGATGACTTCAAAATTTTTCGTTCCATCAAAGACATCAATGATTATTTTGCATTACAACAAGATATTGACCTCATTCAAGAATGGTCTGTCACGAACAAGCTATTATTCAATATGGATAAGTGCATCATTATGACCTACAATAGGAGCACTAATCCGAACAATTTTGTTTATACATGGATGGTATGGTAATTTCCAGAGTCGATGAAGTTAAAGATTTGGGTGTTAATTTTCAAAGCAATTGCAAATTCAGTCATCATATTAATAAAATTGGTAATGAATCAATGAAAATGCTGGGTTTTCTCAAATGATCTACTACTGACTTCACTAACATTGATTCACTCAAGTATCTTTATTTTTCCCTGGTTCGGAGTCGTATGGAATACGCTTCAATAATTTGGGACCCCTAAAAAAAAATATGAAAAAGGTCTTAGAAACTGTTCAAAATAAATTCCTCAAATGGATCTATTATAAAAAATATAAAATTAATTTTAGATTTGACTCAGTTCAACCAATCCGTGATGCATTTGGCATAGTTCGGCTGGAACATCGAAGATGTATCAATAAAATAACATTTGTGTATAAACTCCTCAACAACTATATTGAATGTGAGTACTTGTTGACACAAATAAAATTATATGTACCTACTCCTGGACTTCGCCCTAAATCGACTCTCTTCCAAATTACCAAAGAAGTTACTCTTATTGGTGACCTACTCTCTTTGTGCAACAAATATGCTGGAAGCATGGAACTTGGTTTTTTTGATATTTCCCTTCGAAGATTCAGAAATGAATTGTCTGGTATACCAATTGTTAATTGAACATAAAACCTTTGTAATATACTCCTCCTTTCGACAAAACCCTGCACTCTGAAGTATATTCGTAGTTGTCGTCAATTTACTCAAAAAGTCAATTTGACTATTGTCTTTTCTGTTTATTATATTTTCTGATGTATCATATTCTATACTCTCCTTGTTTTTTGTTTCTTTTTCAATCTATATTTACCATGATTCTGGTTAAAATCACTAAGTATTTAGTTAGGAAACATGTAATTAGCTTAATCCTGTATGTTTTCTATAAATAAATAAATGAGCATGTCTTTCAAGATCTGCATCTCACACCAGGTGTACTTCAACATGCATGACCACGTGTCACCAGGTACGATGTAGAACCAAAATGTGTCCAGGCACTATGTCTTGAGGCCCATATTTCGGAAATTTTCCAAAATATTCGCCAAGAGCAATATGTCTATTTTCATTTAAAAGTGCCGAGTATACAACCAGTGTACTCAAGTCTAACGTATGCCACATCTTGTGGGCATGTTTGTTTTTTGCTGCTGTTATGTGAAAATCTTTCAACTAGTTATAAAAATCATGGTCTGCCGACAAACTTCCAACTTCCAACTTTTCCATCGATTCGATGGAAATTCACTCCCAGATATTTTTAAATAATTTACTGTCAAAATTTGAACCAAATGGTCCAACAACAAAAATTGATAAATCGGAATTTGATATCATTGTTGCCGTTATATTAGCATTTTTCTTCTTTACGGGTAACAGGCTCACTCGCTTTGCTATATCTCGAACGATAAAATCTCTGTTGAATTCAGATAAGTTATGGAAAACTATGGGCACCAAAAAAGACTTCTTGTAGCTCAAGTTGCACTACGCTTGCGACCATCCGCGGAAAGCACTGGTGTAGTGATCAAGGTGATTGATTGATAACTTTATCGTCAGTTTCCGAGGGTTTTTTGCATGGGAATAATATAAAAAGTTTTGACTTCCACAATTCCGGCTATCGTCCCCATTCGCTGAACAAATCAATTATCGAATCCAGACCTTGATGGCTTTCATAAAATGAACACTTCAAATGAAATCCGGCACTAAACTGAATATGTTTTTGGTAATTTTGTCAGTGAAGTGCACCTAGCATCTTTCCGCCTATATCACAAATGGGTCTTTTTTACTTTACACAAAGTCCCAAAATTTCACATGATCGTAGTGGGAGAATGAAATTTCACAATGTTTGATTTTTGATAATCAACAGTATGTCTGTACAATTTTTCTCTACTCGTGAAATAGTTCAATGTCGCAAGTGATTTTTTTAAATATTTTTTGTGTACTGAGCAGCCGGGATATATTTTTAATTTAACAAAAAATTATAACGTATACTAGTTTAATCGTCTATCTCCGGCACCGCTTCGTAATCATTCAAGTTTTGATGATACTCATTTTGAATTAAGTAAATCAACATTACGTTCTTATTTTTTTAGGAGAGTCGACTTGAGACAGTGACGAGAAATGCCTTTCATTCCGGATTAGGTTGAATTGAATCCATTGTACACATTCACAGAAATGTTATTCAACTGCTCAAATTTGAAAATTTGGCAAAATTTCTTTGGAAATTCAATACCCCACAAATTCATTACATTTGAATAATGTGGATACAATGATGTTTCGTCTGGATGATTGTGCAAATGTACTGGATACAAAGCCGAAACGACAGCGCAAGCAAAGCATGAATCAACTTGATTTTTGACATTGAGGCAAGCTCATTTTTGGCAATAGATTTTGGCAATTCGATGAACGTGCACCCGCTGACGACACATGTCTAGTTCGAGTTTATATCTGAAAATAAACTTTTCTGGAGACTCCACCTGCTATCGTTCTCTGCGAATTCTGACGATTCATTTCTAATTTTATGGATGACATTTCGGAGGAACCACACTTTCAAATCAGTACCCTTGTCAACCACAACGGTTCTGAAGCGTGCTGCTGCTTGCTCGACTCAACTTACTTCCTGTACTATATATAGGACATGCTGTGCTGGCTTCCGTGAGTTTATGCGAGTTGCTTTTAAGAGCTCCAGTAGCTCGATTACGCAGAAACACATTTCGGATCGCGCATTTTTTAAAATCTTGTCTGCAAGCTAAAGCAATTGGGTTAATTTCATTTAAAAGATACATCTGCGGAAGAGTAAATAACATGATCCAAATGGCATAGAACAACAATAAAAAATGTTTTTTCCACACACTGTATATGGAATCGACAACAAAAATTCATATTCGCTCCTTTTATTGTAAATGAAATGGCAACAAAAAATGATCTCTCTGTTACACACTGTAAATGAAATTGAGAATGAAACAATTTTATGCTTCACGCTGTATATGAACACCAAAATTGTTCATTCCACATAAAGTATATTGTAATTGCGTTGAAATGAAGAATTACCCTGTATTATTATTACATGTTGTCATATATTTTTGAAGAAAAATGAATATGTTAGTTCAGTTGTTAATTTGTAAATAAAGATATATTTATATTTGGTTCAACTACTTTCAAAAGTTTATATTATACCAAGTCGATTATCACAATTTTCATCTGGTTATGGGCCCAGAGTACGTGAATTACAGTAAAATATTGGTAGTAGTGAAATATAGATTGAACAGCAGAAAATTATCAAACTTGAAATAAAACTGACAGATTGACGTTCCAAATGGAGTTTTCGAATGCGAAAATCATCAAATTGGACGGGAAGCAGAATTATGATACATGGAGGTTCCAGGTCAACATAATACTCAAGAGTGCCGAAAAGTATGATGTAGCAGTGGCAAATTCGCCAAAACCTGATCAAATCAACAACTCGGATAGTTATACCACCTGGATGAAGGATGATATTGATGCCCAAAGAATTATCGTCACGAGTGTGAACGAGCAGATATTATCCTTGATTACCTACTGTACCACAAGTATGGACATGCTCAGTAAATTGGAAACCTTATTCACGCAGAAATCAGAAACTTCGCTTCATATGTTACAACAACAATTTTATTCATACTCCTTTGATGATTCTGAATGTATGTCTGCTAATATAATGAGATTGGAGAAAATGACCCATTCAATGAAAGCTCTTGGTGAAAAAATACCTGATTCGATGATTATGACTAAAATTCTAATGATGTTACCAAAAGGGTATGCACATTTCTTCAGTGCATGGGATTCCGTTAGCTCCGATCAACGAACATTAAATAATCTGACGAGTAGACTTTTGTTGGAAGAAGAGAGATTAGGAAACTGCCGAAAAAGTGAAGATGTAGCACTAGTAACAAGAAAGACACAAAATGACATTTTCAGAACCGAAATGAAGAGAAATAAAAAATGGACTCCAATTTGTCATTTTTGCAAGAAGAAGGGCCATTTGATGAAAGACTGTTGGTTCAGGAAGAAAAAGGAAAATGAAACTCCAAACCAGAGAAGAGTTGCACTAATCGGCACATCTTCAATAAATATTGATAAATGGTACCTTGATTCAGGCGCTAGTGATCACATGTCAAGCAGAAAGGAATGGTTTCATCAATATATGATGTTTGCAGAACCCAAATCAATCAGAATTGGAGATGGTTCATTCATTTCAGCCATAGGAATGGGAAATATCCAGAAACAATCTTTCAATGGAGAAAATTGGATATCTTCAGAAATTAAAGCTGTCTTGTACGTTCCTGAA
Source organism: Chrysolina oricalcia (assembly GCA_944452925.2). Lineage (NCBI taxonomy): Eukaryota > Metazoa > Arthropoda > Insecta > Coleoptera > Chrysomelidae > Chrysolina > Chrysolina oricalcia. Next base: position 35,756,496 of record OX101812.2, read on the forward strand.
CTCAAGTGTAATTTATTTTCCACTGGAACCATTCTAGATAAAGGCTTTAAAATGGTTTCTGATTCAGAAACTTGCAAATTTCTGAAAAATGATAAAATTTTTGCTATTGCTACCCGAAAAGCAAAATTATTCGAAATGTTGTTCGAAGTTGAGGAAAGCATGGTAGCGAATGTTGGTATCAGCTCGAAATCCGAAAATATAAAAACTTGACATGAACGCTTAGGACATCAAAACATTGCACATGTACGAAATGTTCTGAAAAAGTATGAGGTTCTGTTCATTGATGAAGATAATTTTTTCTGTGAATCCTGTGTAATGGGTAAGCAACATCGTTTACCACACCCATCGAGTTCCAGTCGTGAAAAACAACCTGGAGGACTGATTCATATGGATTTATGTGGTCCCATGGAGAAGACATCGTTAGGTGGTTCCAATTACATTTTATTATTCAAGGATGATTATTCCAGCTTCAGAGTAGTGTATTTAATAAAACAAAAGTCAGAAGTGAATCAAAAGCTGAATGTTTTCCTAAACCTGGTTGAAAATCAAACAAACCATAAAGTAAAAGTATGCCGAAGTGATAATGGAACAGAGTTCGTTAATCAACAAGTGCGATCGACCATGGAAGAAAATGGAGTGAAACATCAATTGTCCGTTCCATATACACCACAACAGAACGGCAGAGCAGAAAGAGATTTCAGAACAATTGTAGAAATGGCGAGAACAATGTTACATTCCAAGAACCTGGACAAAAACCTGTGGGCAGAAGCAGTAAATTATGCTGTGTATATCTTAAATAAAACTGGTATTACCACTGTGAAAAATAAAAGTCCGAATGATTTGTGGTTCAATGAGAATACTCAACTACCAGACTTTCGTATTTTTGGTGAAGATGTTGTAACCTTAACTTAGGTACATATTTGGCCAGGCTAGCTTTTTTTTATATTCGGAGGCAAGGCGTAAGTCGACGTCACTCGATGATTCTCAAAAGGTCCAATTTGTGGCACAGAGAATAAGTTTCTTATTAATTATGGTGTTTATTGGACGCCATCTACAGTGATAAACGATTTCAAAAACTTATTCCCAGGCCAATCTCTGTAGAAAGACCTTAACTATGCTGAAAGAAAGATTCAACTCCAACTTCAAACAAAAGACACATTAAAATATAAATATTTAATAATTTCAATAGTTCTCTACTATATTAATAATAATAGAATCTTGAAATGTAACCAACCAAAAGAATGGGTTCTCCAAGTCGTGGTTTAAGAAATTATAACAGTTTTTATCTTAGCTAGTCCGAATGCATTCAAACCTTACAGAATTAGGCATAAATTAAGGAATCACGACTTTGGTTTTGTTGTTCCCTTTTGGTCTCCATAAATGATTGTTTCCACGGAAATCTCTAGCGTTGGGTCTGCTCCAACATGCTCTCCGGCTTTGCAACACCATGGCAGGCTTTACAATACCATTACGTGTTTTATCATACATCACAAGCTTTACAGTACCATCACAGGCTTTACAATACCATCGTAGGCTTTACAATTCCATCATAGGCTTTACAATACCATCATAGGCTTTACAATACCATCATAGGCTTCACAATACCAACGTAGGCTTTATAATACCATGTGGGCTTATATTCCTTTCTCGAATTGGCCTTTAAATTTTTATTGGCTGATTAGTCCTTATACTGTTTAAAGTATCTCAAAGACTTTGGTAAATTCCTGGCATAGCTCTCATTTGTGTGGTACAGCAATATTAGGTAGATTGCCAAAATTGAATAAACTCAAATTCAACCTCCAGCGAGCTTCAGCGTTACCAGGTCAGAAATGGACTAATGGTGTTTCAAACACTTCCGTCCTCTCCAAAATTGATTTTAACAAAAAAACATTTCCTTTCATTGTTGCCACCACTATCAATTATTATACGCATGTCACTGAACTATATCAAAGAGACTAGCATTCCGCGATTTTCAAAACTATATAAAAACCATAACAAACATAGTTCTCTCTCTCTCTTTTTTCCATGAAAGTAGAAGTTTGTGTAAACAAAATCAATGTAGTGAGCGTACTCCAAGAATTCGAATCGTAAAAGGAAGAACTGTCGTCTTCTTTAACAAATCGATTCGAAATCGGAAGAAGAAGCGCTGTCACCCAAGTGACATTAACCATATTATTGTCAACATGTAAACATTCCTTCTTGATAACCACACAATTATGGATTTAATTAAATTACCAGAGATATCCGTGGGAACCAAGAGCTGTGAAATCAAAACAACTATATTTCATGTGAAATAGGATGGTATGTCTCCAGGAATCCTATTACATGTGGTGATCGAATGACAAGTGTTTGGAAATTTCACCTTGTGACCTATTTATACGAGGAAAACAACTGTATACCATTGTCAACGTTACATTACCCCCTTTCTTGGAATAGAAAAATTTAACTTGTTAAATTTTTCGTAGTCAGTAAGTTACATAACTTTATATACTATTGGTTGCCAAAAAATTATTCAATATTTAATTTCAATTTTAGTTTTACCAAGGATTCCCAATAAAACCCTAGTGAATTTATAGGAACATTCACCACCCCTAAAAGAGCTATTAACTCAAAAGAATGAGAAAAAACACCTCGGAGGTACTCCAAAAGTCATTGAAGGCAGCTCAACCTCCCGAAGCTTTATCGGTCTCTCACACCAGTTGAACAAACCAGCAATAAACAGTTGGCCTCCTACAGACAAAAAAATACAGTTTACCAACTTATCATAAAATCAATGTGGTGTTGAAGCCATTAACCCCGAAGGAGAAATGTTTCAACACCGTGGTGGAATGTGGAGTATGCCACCCTTCCCATAAACTCTAATAAATACAATCGGAACCCCGAAACTACTGAAGCAGATACAAAGCTCCCACCCGAACAAATCTACACAAAAATAAGTAAGTACAATTTAATTTTCTCGAACCTATTCCATATTTTGTGGATGCACGAATAATTTCAAAGCCAATCATGATCTCGAATAAATCTGGCTCATTCAGAAGCTACAAAATTGAAACAAGGTTCAGAGGAAAACAAATTAGTGTGAATAGTAGTGTGGACACTTAATATTGGAAATGACTACCCGCATAAACAATATCATATCATTCTGGCATTTTCTATGGAGGTGCCTATTTATCGCTATTTCTAACCTTTCTTATCAGTAAGTCAAAACTAAATTCGTATCGAATTCATAAGAATTCAACATCCAAGAATACTGACAAATTAACTCAATTTTCCTTACAGAAAATTAACAGGCTTTAAAACTGAATAACACCAAAATTGTAGAATGACACTCCATAAAAATAATTGCAGCTTTATTACTGTCGTGAGACTTTGTTGACGCAACCCATTTACCAGCTACTGTGGAAGCCAAAATCTCACTAGTTGGAAACTGTGTCCAAGTTTAAGTTGCTTTAGGTCTGCGCCAGGGACAGCCAACTTCTGCCCCAAAGTCATTTCAAAATCAACTTTAAATGAAACTGGCCAAGTCTCAGAAAAGAAGAAAGTTTCCAATTGTTCTTTAATCCAGATACTAATCCCACCTGTATATACAATCAGTGTAGAATCATATCTGAAATTCAAATGTATATTCGACATTTTGAATCTTTAGCAATTTAAGCTAGTAACTAAAACTATTTACTACTATTTACAGATAATTTACCAGTTTTTTTTTTTACTTAGTGAAGCTGATCAGACATCACAAGTTCCAAACTCTAATACAAATTCAAATTTATACATTTTGTTGCATTCTACACTTGTACAAGATTTTCAAATAGAAGCAAAATAAATACCCTACACTATCCTGTCTTTCCCATTCGGAACTAGACAGACAGTCTTTAATAAGAAAATAAACCGTCAACTATATGACATAAATAGACTACCATCAGTCTTTCTTCAAGGAAAATATTAATAATTTTTTTTTTATCAAACCTTATTGAATTTGGGAAGAAACAAATTCAAGCTATCTTGTCAGAAATAATTTTTCTCGGACAGCTTTCATTACTAGAATGATTTAAAAATTAATTCTTATTCTCGAAAAATAAGTCAGACAAGAATAATTCACAAATCAAGGTTGGAATAATTATTTAATATTTAAGGGGACAATTCGTTCCATGAAATTCCTATTCACTTAGAACGAAGGGAAATGAAAAATGTATTTCCAGTATTCTTTATTGACTTTTCATTAATATTTTCAATTAGTCATATCCAAGTCAGACCCAAAATAGGGCTTGAGTTTTGATACATGCCATGTACCCAGTGGCCTATCATCAAGATCACTCAACTCATAAGTCACTTTCGATAATACCTTTTTTATTTTACATAAAATATATCGAGGAGCTAATTTACTAGAAAATGCATTAGCAGCATCCGATATAAAATTTTGCTTCCAGACTTTTTCACCTACTCGAAAGACATGTTCACGCCTTCTCAGATTGTAATACTTTGCATTCTTCCTATAAGAATAAGAAAGTCTTTGCTGGACTTTCTTATAAATTGGAGGAAGTTTTTCCAACTCCTCAGAATAAACTTTTCTGGCTTCTTCATTATTATTGAGCTCAAAATCTAATTCCGCTCCATAATAATCTCCTGAGACAGGGGTTATCCTTCCAAAATTCAAAAAATTTGGACTGAAACCTGTTACTTCATGAACAGCAGAATTCATAGCATGCTGAATTTGCGAAAGTTCATTATCCCATTTCTTGTGAGATTCTTTTATAAAACACCTAATTGCGGTTCCAATGGTACGATTGTTCCTTTCTGTTGGATTATTTTGTGGAAAGTATCTACAATTGTACCAGATCTTGGGGATTTTATATTTGTCAACAAATTCTTTGAAAACTGTCCCTGTATGAGCTGAGGCATTATCTAATAACAAAATTTGAGGAAAGCCAAAAGTTAAGAATACTTCTTCTAAGAAATTTGTAATCACCTGTGCAGTTGCATTTCTTACAGGTTTCATTACTACATATTTTGAAAAATAGTCTGAAGCTACTACGAGAAATTTATTACCTTTATTACTTCGTGGAAATGGGCCCATAACATCTGTACTTACTAATTGGAAAGGAAAGCTCACCCTTTTCTCAGCACCCATTAAACCAAAACGTCTAGCATGTAAAGCTTTTTGACTACAACATACTTGACATTGCCTTACATATTTTAGAACATCTTTTCTCATTTGTGGCCAGTAAAATTTTTCTGCGATTCTTCTTAGAATTTTAAAGTACCCTAGATGACTTGCAGTAGGTAAGTCATGTGAATCAGAAATAACTTTCTTTCTTTCTGAAGATGGAACTAACAATTTCCATTCAGAAATGTTAGTTTTCAATGCAATTTTACTGGAGGTATGTTTGAAAATTTGCCCATCTTTAATCATCCACTGATAATATTTCTCAGGATTTTTAGTTATCCTATCTTTTAATTTCAGGTACAAAGGTTCAAGAACTTCTAATGAAACTCCCAAAACATTTATTTCCTCAGGAAGAGGAGCTCGAGACAAAGCATCCGGAGTAATATGGAGTTTTCCTTTTCTATGAATGACTTCAAAATCAAATACGGAAAGCCTCATTGCCCATCGGCTGAGTCTACCTGAACTACTTGACATTTTTGACAGGTATTTCAAACTGGCGTGGTCTGTTAAAATTTTGAAGTGAACTCCTTCAATATAGGGTCTAAATTTCTCCAATGAAAATATTAGAGCTAAACACTCACGCTCTGTGGTGGAATAATTTCGCTCTGATCGACTAAGACTTCGACTTGCATACGCAATGACCTTCTCCTCGCCATTTTGAATTTGGGTAAGTACGACGCCTAATCCTGTATCACTGGCGTCCGCTTGAATAGTGAATTCTAAAGAAAAATTTGGAGCTGACAATATTGGGGATGAAACTAATTTTTGTTTTATTCCAACGAAAGATTTTTCCAAATAACTACCTGTTTTATACCTTTACCTTTTAATAAATCATTGAGTGGACTGATTAAAGTACTAAAATGAGGAATAAAATGCCTGTACCAGGAACACATTCCTACAAAACGTTTTACTTCTGTTGTAGTCTGAGGTCTAGGATATTCAACCATGGCTTTAACTTTATCAGGAGATGTTCGTAGTCCTCTGTGATCAACTACAAAACCTAAATACAGCAAAGATTCTCTAAAAAATTGACATTTTTTCAGATTGACTGTTAAATTTGCACCTAACAAACGTCTATGGACTTCTTTCAATAGAGCTATGTGTTCAGAAAAGTTTGAACTACACATTACTATATCATCTAAATAAACAAATACTTTTGGTTGTAGCTCTGGACCTAGTATCCTATCCATTAATCTCTGCATAAGGGCAGCAGAATTTGACAAACCGAACGGAAGGCGTTTATGGTGGAATAAACCACGCCCTGGGATTGAAAAAGCTGTTTTTTCTTTACTTTCATCGTCCAATGGGATTTGCCAAAAACCAGACCTAAGATGTAGTGTCGATATAAATTTTGCATTGTTTAGCATGTTGAGAATATCATCAACTAATGGAAGAGGGTAAGAATCTTTTTTTGGTAATCTCATTCAGAGCTCTACCATCAAAACAAAACCTAAAATCCCCACTAGGTTTCTTTACTAACAATACTGGAGAACTCCAAGGGCTGAATGAGGGTTCCACTATATCCAAAGCAAGCATTTTATCCAACTCTCTATTTAGATGTTCTAACATATATGGAGACATTCTGTATTGTCTTTTTTTAAATGGAGGATGATCTCCTGCTTCAATATGAGCTGTTATTTTATCTGTCAAACCTATAGGATCTTCAGAAGAAATAGACTTAAATAAATCTATTACTTTCTCCATCTCTAATTGTTGTTCATCTGAAAGATCTTTGCAAATTCCTTCGCTCAGACCGACTTCTCTAAGAGGTTCTGATAAAACACTTATTTCCATTCCTAGATTACTGTTAACGTTCCAAACTTTATTTCTAAAATCCATTGTGAGTCCAAACAATTTGCAAAAATCACTTCCCAAAATAAGCCCGCATTGAAGGGAAGGTATAACAGATACCTTTACTATTTTGCAAATATTTCCTAAACATAAGGGTAACTCACAAATGCCTCTTACTGTCTGTTTCTTACCATCAGCAGTAGTGACAGACCTTTTTATAGTTCTATCAAGTTTGACTTTATACTTTTTCAATAATTCTAAGGAATGTTTACCTAAACAACTCACATTGGCTCCACTATCTAGTAAAGATATTATTTGTTCACTATACAGTTCAACTGAAATATATGGTCCATTGTCATTCGGTTTTGAAATGAAAAGAGGTGATACATTTCCTGTATCTTTTCTTTGGACAAAAACAGTATTTTTTAAAACAGAATCTTTAACACAAGGTCTGGGGTTTTTACTAACATAACTACAATCTTTTTGAAATTGTTTTCTGTTATCAGTTCTATTTTTAAAAGAATTTTGACGACTTGAATAAGTCGTCTTCCCTATAGGTTTTTTGGGTTGCACGTAGGGCAAGTTAACTTGGTAAAATTAGGCCTACCACAGTTATAACAAAACCTTTTTGAGGGCTCTTTACAATCTCTTTTCAGATGTCCTACCTTTTCACATCGAAAACACCTAATGGAACTTGGTCTGACATTTGCAGACGTTTGAGAATTAGAAGGAAATTGTGATTTTTGATCTTCCTCACCTATAGAAGTTTTTGCAAAATCATATGATTTTTTTTTTTACTCCAAGTACATTTTGAACTAAAATTGTATTTTTTATTTTCAGGTGAAGATGTCTCTACGTAAGCAAGGTCTGTTTCCAAACAATGCACTGATTTCGGAGGAGTATATCTTTGCTTTATTTCAGAAGCCTCATCAATTTTCTTACAAAAACCTATCAATTCTGAAGTACTGTTTATATCTTGTAAAATTAAGTGATGTATATATTTTGGTAAAATATTCCTTCTTATTATTTTCAAACATTCCTGATTATTTACAGGTTGACTCAATCTACTAAAAAGACTTTGCATTGTTGCAACATAAATATCAATAGGTTCATCTCGACCTTGAGTACGATTCTTTATTTCATCCAGAAGCTTCTCATCATAGCCATTAGGTAAAAATGCACTTTCCATACGAGTAACTAATTGTTGCCAATTAAAAACTTCTTGTCTAATCGACCTATACCAAATTAATGCTTTGCCTGTAAATAAATCTATGCAAGAATTGAACAGTTCTAGTTCTGACACATTGCGAGATTTTGATAACTCATCTACCCTTTCAAGAAAAGATTTCAAACTTGTTGAACCATCAAACTGAATACCCCATTTATAAACAGGAATGGATTTTCCTAAACCGGAAATAGAAATTGCAGATACAGCTTGTGCAGAATCCTGGACAATGTTCATTGCTAATTTTGCATCCAGCTCAATACAAGTAGCTTTTGAATGTTCTTTATGATCTGAATATAGAGTATTTTCTGCCTCGGGTTGTTCTGGCACTTGAAAACGATTTACTCTTCCCATTAACGACGTTAATCTAGACTCTATGATTTTATACATAGGATCAGATATGGGAGCTCTGAAATTGAGTATTAAAGATTCCAAATCAGAAAAAGTTCTATCAATGAAATTTTTCTCGTCCTCTGCTACAAAAGCTTTATCTTCTAACTTAGTTAACACAGGTTCAGTAGCTAATAATCTTCCTAAAATTATTCTTTTTGATGTTAAAGTTTTTCTACTAGCTACCACATTACGAATTCGAAGTTCATAATCGATTTCTTCCTCGTTGAGATATAAAGGTTCTATTTTTCCGTCCATATTTACTTTTTTGAAATATATTTTTTTTAAAAAACGTTCAAATTTGGTTTCAAGTATTAAATAACAACAAGATAAAAGGTAATAAAATTCCTTACAGGACAAAAAAACTTATTAAATTGTTAGTTTGCCAATCAATACTAGAAAAAATATCCATATCCATATTATTGTCAACATGTAAACATTCCTTCTTGATAACCACACAATTATGGATTTAATTAAATTACCAGAGATATCCGTGGGAACCAAGAGCTGTGAAATCAAAACAACTATATTTCATGTGAAATAGGATGGTATGTCTCCAGGAATCCTATTACATGTGGTGATCGAATGACAAGTATTTGGAAATTTCACCTTGTGACCTATTTATACGAGGAAAAGAACTGTATACCATTGTCAACGTTACAATGTCTACATCCATGTTCCGAAAGAGAAAAGATCAAAATGGGATGTGAAAAGTAAAAGAGGGGTCTTCGCTGGTTTCATGGAAAATACCAAAGGCTACAAAGTATACATATCAGATTCCAGAAAAATCGAAGTGGCTCGTGATGTTATATTCAGACCCCAGATGAACCACACTGTACAAGATTTTCCGAAAAATGTCAAAATCAAGAACTCTGAAGACAAACTTGTCAGTTTCATTTTTGACAAAGGTGATTGTCATCCAAACACATCTTTCAACATGGACAGAAATACAATAAATCACACAAACAATGGTGCTGACGATGCGGAACGAGAAAGATCTGTTGCAAATGATACCATAGAAGCAGAAACATCAAAAGAACGTTACAATCTGAGGTGCAGGGGTAACTTGAAGAAGCCTGAACGCTATGAAGCGGACAATATGAAAGTAGTTTTGATTGGAGATGCTGAAAGTATAGAATTTGAAGAAGCTGTAAAAGTTAATGAATGGAAAATTGCTATGGATGAAGAATATAACTCTCTGATGAGAAATGATACATGGACATTGACGAATGCTCCAGAAAACCAAAAAGTTCTTACATGTAAATGGGTTTTCAAAATGAAATATGATAACGATGGAAAATTATTGAAATACAAAGCAAGACTAGTTATTAGAGGTTTCATGCAAGAATATGGAATCGATTATAATGAAACATTCAGTCCAGTCGCAAGATATGATTCGATTAGGCTGATACTGGCACATTCAGCAAGGAAACATCATTGTCTGATGAAATTTGATGTCAAAACCGCTTTTTTACACGGCGATATCGACGAGGATATCTACATGGTGCAACCCCAAGGTTATTCGGATGGTTCGAACAAAGTATGTAAACTAAAGAAAAGTCTGTATGGTTTAAAACAAGCACCAAAGAAATGGAATGAGAAATTCACGGAGTTTTTATTAGAAAATGGTTTCCAGTGTTGCGAAACAGACTCCTGTGTTTTTCAGAGGATGTTACCGAGCCAAATCATCATATGTTTGTATGTATATGATGGTTTGATCACAGGAAAACATGAAGAGGATCTGAGAGCTTTCTTGAACAAACTTAATCAAAAGTTTGAGATCACGCATGGCAAAGCAGACTCTTATTTGGGAATGAACATTATCCAGCATCCTCGTTGCATATTTATCAACCAAGCTTCATACATTCGACAAATATTACAAAAATTTCACATGGATGATTCAAATCCTGTAGCGACGCCATCAGTTGTTGGTGAAGATGATTCTAGTGAATCTACTGATGCTTCTGATGAACCCTATAAAGTAGTTATAGGTTCTCTTCTGTATGTGTCCACTGTCACCAGACCTGATATCGCTTACACGGTGAATAATTTGAGCAGGCACATGCAAAACCCAAAAATTTGCCATTGGAATGCTGCGAAAAGATTACTACGATACCTGAAGGGAATTTTGAACTATGGTTTTATATACGAAGAAAATATGTCTCTGAAGAGCTATACAAGGAAATCTACGAGTGGTTTCGTTATTCAGTATACAGGAGGGGCAGTATTGTGGGGATCCAGAAAACAACCTACAGTAGCTCTCTCTACCGCTGAAGCAAAGTATGTTGCAGCTAGTGAAAGTAAGGGAAATCTTATGGATCCGTCAGCTTGCAATTGAGTTGCAAATACAGAATGATGAAGAAGTTCCATTATTTGTCGATAATAAGAGTGCTATTCACATGGTGAAGAATGACGATGGAAAAGCTCTCAAAAGAACTAAACACATCGACATCAAATTTCATTTCATTAAAGATAAAATTGGACGAGAAATCGGCGTTCACCACATTGAAGGTGAAAACCAATTGGGCGATATATTTACTAAATCACTGCCACGTTCCAGATACGAAATGCTGCGAGAGAAATTGGGAGTTCTTTTATACAGATAATTATTCAGGGGAAGTGTTGAAATGAAGAATTACCCTGTATTATTATTACATGTTGTCATATATTTTTGAAGAAAAATGAATATGTTAGTTCAGTTGTTAATTTGTAAATAAAGATATATTTATATTTGGTTCAACTACTTTCAAAAGTTTATATTATACCAAGTCGATTATCACAATTTTCATCTAATTGAAACTTTAAAAAATATTTGTGATTTGCACTGTACAATGAATATCAAAATGAATAAAATTCTATAGCGAATTCAACAAACAAAAATAAGTAGGTAGGTACTTCAATATCACGATTTTTTGCGGAAAATGGCACACACTTCGAATTATATGAAATGCAAGCAATCAAAAAACCGGTAATTAGCATATCTGTACTCATTTTGCACTCAAACTGCCACAATCTTGAGAAAAATTTCACTGAGATACAGGTACTTGTATTCTCAGGCGAGCTGACTTCGAACTGATTCTAACGACGCGTCTTCCACCTCTAACCATTGTCTAAAGAAGTATAGTCAGTCAACCTTATGGGATTATTATTGGATGACGATGGGGTTTATTAGTAGATGGCGCCAGCACGATTGCCCCCAAAAAGGAGACAAACGAATGAGATGGAAAGTGTCGTAGTAATCGCGTAAAGTGAATAATGAATGGACATTATTTCGTGTTTTTGATTGGCTCAGTGTCCGTTCCACCTGCCACTTGCAATTTGCACGTAAACGAGAGAGCAAAGTAGCGAACTTTCGTGGTGTTTGGCATTTCATTGTTTTTGTCTTGTTAGGTCTCAGTCAGTTTTCGAATTCACATAAGTAGATATTTTCAGGGTGATTTCTCTTGACTAATGTTTGGGGGAATATGTCCAACGTTCTTGATGACAACCGATGATTGGTTTCAAGTTATGAAGGTGATAATGCCATTTCTGACAGTTACCATATTATTTTCTGTTTTTATTGAGAGCTTTTATTTAACTTGCTCTGTGTGTGTTAGATGGGTATACAAATCTTGCAAGCTGAATTAGAACCACTTCCTCTTATTCTATGGAATTGAAATTTTTCGTGTTGGTTCAGTTCCGATGACAAAATATTAACGTCGAAGAAATTGTCCCCCCTGACCCCCGAAAGTTAGATAGAGAACGCGTAGGGTTTCGGAAGTTTTATTGACGGATTTGGACGTCACAAATAACAACGAAAAAAAATAAAGTAGGGAGGGGGGATGCACCCCCTTCTCTCGAAAAGTTGGAAAACTAACTCGTGAAATTAAAATCGGAAAAATCTCTAAAAATCGTGAAATACATCTGACAGTCGAATGTTATGGTTTATAAAAAGGAATTGTCCCCCCCCCCGTTCTCCGAAAGCTAGATAGAGAACGCGAAGGTTTTCGGACGTTTTTTTGACGGATTTGGACGTCAAAAATTGCAGCAAGAAAAAATGAATTAGGGTGGTACTCGCCTCCCTCTTTTCTCAAAAAAAAAAATGAAAAAAACGCGAAATTATAATCGGAAAAATCTGTAAAAATAGTGAAAAATATCTGACCGTCGGAAATTATGTTTTAAATAATCTCTCCTGCCCTTTCCCCCCTCAAAAGCTAGGTAGAGAACGCAAAGTAATTCGGAAAATGTTTCAACAGTTTCGGACATGGAAAATAATGATGAAAACAAAAATAGATCGGGGGGTTCGCCCTCCTTTCCTGTCACAAAAATAGGAAAACTCGCGGAATAGAAATTTAAAAAATCCGTAAAAATAGTGAAAATTATCTGGCCATTGAACAAAACGGTTTTAAAAAAATTCACCCCTCTGCCCCCCTCTAATGCTATTTAGAGAACACGTAGAAATTAGGAAAAATTTCCAACGGTAAATTAACAGGCAAGCGACCGTGCAACAATGGCGCATTGATTGAAATGAACAGACTAAGAAACATATTCACAGAAAACTAAAATAAGAAATAAATAAACTTAAAAAACCTTTTCAGATAAAAGCTTTTATTTAAATGCACTAAAGCGAAAAACCCATAATTTTGTTACATTATAAAATTTTAAATGACATAAAAGCTTGTCGTGTGAATAAATCTTGAGGTGATTTTTGAATTTTATATACTATAAGAATTATAGTATAGTATATATATACTTCTCGCGACAAACTTTTATATCATTTAAAATTTTATAATGTATCAAAATGAAGAGTTTTTTTTCGAAATTAGGCACTGATAAAATGGCATTATCTGCTGAATTTGAAGTTTCAGTCGATCGTTCGAAATAACCTCTATAAGTGCATGGATATCCTTATCAAAAATGAAACTTTATGACTTCATGACCAATACGCACAGAAAACTCATATAAAGAAGATGAAATAGTTATTTATATATGATACAAAAATTCGTAAATTAGGACTTTTTTTATGAGCGTGGAAACACGTGAGTACAAAAAAGCTCTTTATGAAAATGTGAATTTTATTTCTACGCCTGTTATTATATTGGCAAATTGTAGCAATTGTTGAGTATATTTTATTCTATGAAGTTTTCATTTGATGACTTTCGAGTAAAATCTGACACAAAATACTGTCTTTTGGAATTATATGAACGATGCGTAAAACATAACTTTACGCACATATGATTTTTTCACTTACGTGTCCTGAAAAGTACTTATCACTTTAGGCACTGTACGTGGACACTGCGTAAAACCATAAATATTTCCATCTCCCCGATGATCGTGCATGGTCAGTAAACTATATTTTTTTCTACAACCACTTACCAAAGTAGGTAGCCTTTGACGCTTTTAGATCTGAACGCAAAGCTGATGTTTTTTCAGAAATGTTTTGTGACAGCTTTTTCGCTCTAGTACGAAAATATTGAAGAAACGGTCGATCTCCATAGCTTTCGTTGAAAACGAACCTATTCTTGCATGATGTTTAGTATAGACAATAAATTCTTAACACTCTTAGGAACTGTGGTGGTGTTGAGAGCGTAGCTGCTATCAAGCTGAAGGCCTGTGATTCGATCTCAACATACTTTTTTTTTCAAGCAAGTTATCTTGTTTTGTTAGAGATGTGAATGATTGGATATTTGGATAGCTTATTCATTTGGGATTACTATTGAGTGTTTATTTTCTCATGGGTAATGTTAGGTGCCTATGTTGAATGAATTGTCAATCGTTTCTATGTTTAAAAGCTGCATTTGAAGAAAAAAAGCATGTGTATATTTCGAGACCAAAGTGCCATTGCCGCTCTCCAAAGATTACCGCGCTCCTCGCGCTCTAAATGCACAAATAACTATATTGTACAACAAAAAATTTATTTTAGGCCCGTGTAGGAGATGAATGATTTCTGGTGACAACCTCCTTTGAAACTCTCCTTATATGTCCATATACATTGTTGATAGCATCGAACCATCAATTAAAGAACACCTGTCCACCAACACTTGAATTTTCCATGAATTGTCCTTGAACTGTCCTACCCAAATAATTCTAGATCTATCATGGATGGATTCGGACATGAATCACAAAATTTGTCCTCCTTCTTGAATGTTCGTATTGGTCTCCAACACAACAAGCCCTTGTATAGGTACCAATTTTGAAATAATCTAATCAAAAATCGTATTCGCCATTTCGAATTTTGAAAAAATACAAAATGTACTCGAGATTCGCATTATGAATAGTTGGACAATGAATCACAAAAACTGTTCGCTATCTTGTTTTTTTCTCTTGTGAATGTCGTAACGAACCTGAATGAATTTAATGGACACCTGCCAAATTTAAAGATGATTGGATCAGTGGAATTGGCTCAAAATTTCCACTGAAGTTTTGACCCCGTTATTCTTAGACAGTAGATACTATACCTGTTACGTGTGAGTGAAACTAAACAAAAGCTTGTACAAATAATACTGATATATTATTATTTACCTACTTTATTGGGTGCCTTCAAGCACTAATGAATATTCTTTATGTGTTTTCAAAACATACCTATCAAACTGCGATATAATATGGTAATAGAACATTTTTTTGTACCTATACTAAGGGATCATTTTTCAGTAAGAATATTGCTACATTACGTGTTTCATTATATTAGGCTTAATTGCAGCAATATAAAATTTTACCACTGATCATCATCTGATATTCGAAACATCCGAATGCAAACTTTGACTCGTCTTTCATTCTGCTAAACATCTCACCAATGACAATATTCTGCACATTTCTGAATTAAGTGAATGAAAACTGGCGTTCTATTTTAAAAAGAGACAGAAGTATAGTTTTGCGTGCCATCCGATAACGGCGCCACATTACTGGATACATTTTCAATGTTTCCAGTAAAATAGTATAGATGTCTCAGGTGACGGCCATCCAATGCATTTTGCACAGGGATTGTCTGACTATTCTTCTTTAGACAATGCTCTAGCGTTCGCACCATTCACTTTTACGAATTTCGGGAGTTTGTTTACAAAACTCATTAGTACAACTGCCACATTTTATAGTCGTAAATCACGAATACCCATTCGCACATATCCATATTTTTTGGGCACTCGTACCACAGCTTAAATTTCATACTTCCACTGTTTCCGCCTACCTGCTCGCCATCTCTCCCATACTTACCGCACCTCTACGGATGGTCAAGTCACTTTTAGAGTCACGCATCACGCTTACGCCATTGCCAGTCAGGTGGCTATGCCTGTACCAAGTCCCTACTGAAATAGACGACGAAGGCAAGCAATATTCAATATACGCTTCTTCAAACGAACATTTAGTGCACATTTCTCACAGACGTCCAAAGTCAATTCTCGGAAAAACGTTTGTGTAAACAATGAACACTCTCCCAAAAATTTTGCATGTCATATTACACTCCCAGACTGCGATAACATAAACAAAATGCAATAAAATCAACACCGATAACGATTTACATATCTAGGCCAAGCTGTAAGAGGCTCTTTTCACACAAAATAAAAGACGCAAACGACCTATAATACTTTTTATAAGATAGTTCGTTGATGAAAACCCCGGTTTTCGCCCCAGCAAAATCGCTTTGTGGAATTTTTTAAACAAGAAATAGTGAAAAAAATTACAATTTTTTTGTTTTTTTTGGAAATGTCTCAAAGATTATTCAAAGGAATAGTTTTACAGTCAATGAAATTTTCATAGAGATTTATAAAACCTACAAAATGGTTTGTCACACATCCAGATCGGTACATTTTCCACTGAGAAAATCCGGGAACACCTCGAAAAAGAGACCAATTTTAAAAAAATTATATAATTTTTATAAATCTGAAACTGGACAAACAATATTACAGAAACTGATAGATAATAATGTGGTTCAACTGTAGGCAAGATGTTTTCTGTTCGATGTGTAGTTCTTGCACAATAGCGTTAAAAACAATTTAAGACCACATCTTGCAATATGCGCCGATTTAAGGGAAATTGTCGTATTCAAATTATGTAAATGGCATCTGGAATTAGAAATCAAAATCTAAAATTTGCATATCCTGGATTTTCATCTGAGAGGTGGGAGATGTGTTGAAAATGTCACGGAAAATTGGTCAAAACGCTGCAAAGTGCGTCCTAAGTCACCCGAAGTCGAACTGAAGTCAATACGAGTTGAGTTCGGGCGACTTTGGCTGCACTTTGAAGCATTTAATATGTGGTTCAACTGTACGCAAAATGTTTTCTGTTCGATGTGTTGTTTTTGCACAATCACGTTATAAACAATTTAAGACCACATCTTGCAATATGCGCCGATTCAAGGGTAATTGTCGTATTCAAATTATGTAAACGGCACCTGGAAGTAGAAATCAATATCTACAATTTTTATATTCTGGATCTTCACCTGAGAGGTGGGAAATGTGTTAAAAATGTCACTGAAAGTTGGTCAAAACGCTTCAAAGTGCGTCCGAAGTCACCCGAAGTCGAACTGAAGTCAATACGAGTTGAGCTCGGGTGACTTTCGGTGCACTTTGAAGCATTTAGAGTAACTTCCAGTTACATTTTCAACACATTTCTCACCATTCAGGTGAAAATCCAAAATATACAAATTGTAGATATTGATCTCTACTTACATATGTCGTTTACAGAATTTGAATAAGATGATTTCCCATAAAGCGGCGTATTTAGAAAGATTTGCACTTGAATTGTCAATAACGCGATTGTGCAAAAACTACATATCAGACAGAAACCATCCTACGCACAGTTAAACCATTTGTTATTATCTATCGCAATATTGTTTGTCCACCTTCAGATTTATAAAAATAAGGATTTTTAAAAAAATGGTCTATTTTTCTAGGTTTTCCCGGATTTTCTCAGTGAACCATCTTACGCACAGTTAAACCATTTGTTATTATCTATCAGTTTCCACAATATTGTTTGTCCACTGTCAGATTTATAAAACTAAGGATTTTTTTAAAAATTGTCTATTTTTCTAGGTTTTCCCGGATTTTATCAGTGAAAAATGCACTGATCTAGTAGTATAAGAAACTGTTCTGTAGGTTTTATAGTTCTCTACAAAAGTTCCATTGACTGTAAAACGATTCCTCTAATACTTTTTGAGATATTCGCAAAAAAAATAAAAAAGTTGTAATTTTTTTCACTGTTTCTTGTTTATAAAATTCTCCAAAGCAATTTTGTTAGGGCGAAAACTGGGATTTTCATTTACGAACTATCTTATAAAAATTAGTGTAGGCCATTTGCGTCTTTTATTTTGTGAAGGAAAAAATCTCTATAGCTTGGTCTAATCCGCACTCTCTGTTATGGCCCAACGCCGGTTGTGTTATTTCAATTTTCAGTCAACATTGGCAGCGTCAAGACCAGTGTTTGCGACAGAACCCAAAACATACGCCATTCTCACAATCAAGCGATTCTTGATAATGAAAGCGGCTATGTATCGTGCCAAAAGGGCAAATGGCATCAAACGTACTTTGTATATCTACTTATACCAAATGCAAAAAATTTATCATCAGTTATTGTTTTACGATAACTGGTCCCTCCATATTTAACGTAGGCTATAGACCTAGACCATTTTTTTCCATCACCGTTTCATTGATACAGCCACACAAGATTCTTAAATGTCTGATATCCTGACTGCCAGCGAAAATCTAAATACGTTGTCAATAAATGATGGAAGGGGAGAAATTTATATTTTGTCAATGTTCATTGACCATATTGACAATTATGGTGTCTGTTTCATGGCCCTCTCACACTTGACAGATATTTGAATAACAAGCTGGTGATACGAAACTTGGTAATTTCATCAAATAGTTCAATTTGCCACCCGACAGTTTTTTTTTTATTCTGGAGATGATTCCTAATGGCATTACTTGAAGAATTCAATGCGTGGCAGGACTATTTATAATACTTACATCAAGATTGGTTTTATTTTGTGCCATGAATTACTTTTGTGAAATTTGAATTATTATTGTTTTTTTTTCATAGGTGCTGAACCTCTCGTCGAGTACTTCGTTCCCAGAAGCATCAGCGAATTCGATCTCTCCATGACATCGGGGGATACCCCCATTCATAATACCTTTCTTCCTCTCACAGTGAGAGTCCCGCGGAAAGTACTTCCCAAACAAAAAGAGAAAATGGTCACTTTTGAAGATGAAATGGCATCGAGGATCGCCGAAAAAGCCACGGAACTTCAAGACGTGTTCATGTGACATAAGGGATAACAGATGGAGGTGGGTGGGACGAAATCTGGAGATAGTGGTGGAGAGTACATCACAAAACTCAGTGATCTTGCGGGAAAAACCTGCGAATTGAGTGAACTCAGTGCCGTCATAAATGACTTCAATAGTGCTAAAAAGGAACTGAAACAATTCAAAAACTTCAAAATTTGTGAAGACCTAAAGAAATGTGAGGAGGGTTGCTCTTGTAATGCAGAGTCTGATTGTGACATTTGCAAAGTTCTGGACTTCACCTTGAAGAAAGACAAATTATAGTTAGTTTTTGATGGTTCATGCACACAATTGTGAGTTTTAGAAATAACTTAATTGGAGACTAATTTATTCCAATGTACAGGATTCTTTTTGAGGCGCCGTTTGGGTAAAAAGTGTTTTAGCAAATATATAAAATTGTGTGACTATACATTTATTAGTTGTAGCAATATTTGTTATTTTGCTATTCGATATATTTATTTTCTCTCAAACACAATATATTTACATTTCAAGAGTTGCAAATATATGAAAACCTAAATGCCCATATATTTATTAATTCGATCTATTTTATGTCTAAGGTATATGACAAAAAGACTAATGAAAAATAGTCTAATATAATAATAATAATAAAATCGACTTTATTATTTCGTAAAAATAAAATATAAATACATTATTATTTGTATAGCTTTTACAAAATGAAGGGCGAAGTTCATTTTCTGCACTGCTGGGCATAACAGAAAATGTTCTTTCACTTAACCCTAAATAGAAAACCTGTAAGTGCTAGTAAGTCACAAGGTAATTCTCCTGAATTTTTGGTATGTTGTAGAATATGACTTCCTGAACAAAAGTTTCCATGTGCCCAACTTAATCCTATTACTAGTTTTCGAGATACAGGGTGTCGAAGCTGGAAAATGGCCATGTCTTTAAAGTAACAGTGCTCGTAGGAATACGTCTTGAATGAAAGAGTTATGCACGACAAATATTGCTCACCCATAGGCAATAATTTTGGAATGGTTTTTAATAAAATATATCGTTACATACGGGGTGAGTCAAGCATTATTCAAAATGAAATTCTCATTTGACCCTATTGAATGGATAATAATAATAATAATAATATCGCTTTTATTGGATATATAATAAGTTATATAATTGAATGAAGAAAAGGTTTGTATTTCGTGCAGAAATTTATTTATAAAATCATAGCAAAGCGCTTTCGTCTATAAAGTCATCATCAGTGCGTACCTGTAAGTAAGTGACATTGAATTGAATTTAAGAAATTTTGATAATGAGAATTTTTAAAATTGAAAAATGACTTAATCGTCAGGTGTATAAGAGCCAGACCATAAAAATATCATGTGTCCAGAGGACCATGTAAAATTTAAAAACGGGACATCATATGAATAACATTAAAAAAATCATTATTAACACATGTCTAAAATTTAGACATGTGTTATCAAGATTTTTTGTTTCACTGACAATGGCCTTCGATTTATTTTGTATAGAGATATTCACAGAGTTAGTAAAGCAAGACGATGATTTTTTGGACCGTAAATCGTTACATTTGATTTACTGGAGTTTATAAACAAACAATGGCGGCTTCGATATCATTCGGAAACTATATTTTCGAGAGTGTATTAAATTGCGTAGGTAGCGCCATTTCATGACAACATAAAATAAGTAGGTCGAATTTATAAATATATGGGAATTCACGTTTTCATATATTTGGAACGCTTGAAACGTAAATATATTGTGTTTGATCAAAAATAAATATATCGGAAAGCAAAATAAAATATATTGCAACAACTAATAAATATATTGACACAACATTTTATTTACTTGCAAAAACACGTTTTCCCAAACGGCGCCTCATAGTTCTATACTATAAATTATTCACGACATATCAACGATATTATTGCCAATAGCAAACAGGTAAATGTAAAAGTTGTGTAATTATGACTGAATTTTGATAAAATACTGTCAAAAATACAGTAGCATGCAGATTTCAGTTTTTTTTTTTAAATATCCAATATATCATTGAATTTTTGGAATAAACTTTTTTCATGATTTCGAAAGTACACTATATGTTACAGCTGTATTAAATCGATTTTAAATTAAACAAAGTGAGTAGGTAATAATTATCTTTATTGACCCCGAGAAACAACTAGGTAATACAAATGACAACAAAATTTTGAAAGTTGAAAATGTTTACATCAGTTTTTACAAGGAAACGTCATTGTTATTAGTGTTTTTTTTAATGTCATTTGAAACCAACTTTTTGTATGTTCTTGTATGATATTTTTTAAATCATTGAGTATATCATTGAATATCCAAAATCCATCAAGTAAAATTGTGTGTATAAAGTTTATGAAGAATTGATATCCTAAAGATTGTTTGGAGCATATAAATAGGATGTAGATTCAACGAATGGAAATTCGAAAATATAATTATTACCTACTTTTGTTTTACAACCATTTGAGTGAAAGCAAGATACCCAGGTAGCACATCATATCGGCTGAATCTTGGTTCCATATTGGGCCAATATAGATATATTGTAAATTAAAAATCAATATTGGTCCAATATGGGTGAATATTCAAAAACCAATATTATATTAATAATATTGGTGGGATATTGGTTGAGCCTGTTCAGAATATAAATTGTCACATGTAGTATTGGGTCAATATTGGTTGAATAATGTTTACTAATATCGATAATACAATATTGGTTATATATTGTTTTCCACATCTAGAATAAATATTGCAATCCAAATATTCCAATCATATCGATTATAGGGAAGAAAACTATATTGTATTTCCAAGTTTGATAGCATATTGGTTGAATATAATTTCCACTTTATTCGACAAATTGTAATAACTCATATTCAGTCAATATTGGTTGAATGATATTTACCAATATCGATAAAACAATATTGTCTTCACATCGTTTTCAACATCTAGAATAAATATTGCAATCCCTATATTCCCCTCATATCGATTCTAGGAATAAAAACTATATTGTATCTCTAAGTGTGATTACACATTGGTTGAATATCATTTCGCCAATATTCAACAAATCTTAATAATTAATATTGGTTCAATAATATTTATGGATATCGTTAAAACAATATTGTGTTCATATTGTTTCCTACATCTAGATTGAGACGAAATTTGAATATTGGCCGAATATTCAATTTATCATATTAAAATTATATCATGATCAAACCTGGATAAAAATCCGCTAGGTGGCTCTACATATAGAACGTCTTCTAAAATCTACGAAAGTATATTAAATACTTCCCATACTTGTTTTCAAGACAGCTCACTCAGTGGTTATGGCGATCAAAAGGCAGACTCTGGTGTCATCTTCATCAACTAAAAGATATCTAATGATTTACCAAGGTATATTGACTTTCACCAATATATCCGAATGATATTGTACCAATATCGATAAATATTTTGAGGCCATTATTGCTTCAAGAATATTTCACCAAAACTATTTTTGAAATATTCAAACAATATTCGACCATTATCGCAAAATGATCACATTTTACTTCTCGACAATATAACTTTTGAATATTGTGCCAATATTGTATCAGCGATATTGCACCAATGTCGCCGAATATTTTGAGGCCAATATTAGTTCGAGAATATTTCGCCAATATTATTCAAGTAATATTGCGCCAATATCGCCGAATGTTCACATTTTTTTTCTCACCAATATTGCATTTCAAATATTTCGCCAATATGTTCACAATATTTTACCAATATAGGTGTGCTACTTGAGTAGTAGAAAAAGCGGTTCCCCATACTGATCAAATATTGTAATTTTGAAAAAATATCACTCTAATTTTTGGGTTTCCCAGAGGAATTCAAAATTGGATTTTGAACAAAGTACCAATTATAGAAGATTTTTTTTTCGAAGATTTTCAACATGACTTTTCCAAGAAAATTATTTATCAATATATAATCCAAAAAAAATTGTTGTTTCTGAATATTTCATATTTCACCAGTTGAAAACTGGAGAATTTGCTATTTGTTCGAGTTTTCTTTTTGACAAAAATATAAAGGAACATTCATCAATTGTTTAACTAATGCGAAATTATTTTTGAATCAACTTGAATGTTTTCGATTATTTCATTGTTATTTTACCTAAAATAAATTGAGTATGTGACATCTGCAAATAATTTGAGCTCACCGTGCAAATCTAGGTTGGATATTGGATTAAAATATCTGAGAAATAATTTACGTCCAG
Organism: Chrysolina oricalcia; assembly: GCA_944452925.2. Classification (NCBI taxonomy): domain Eukaryota; kingdom Metazoa; phylum Arthropoda; class Insecta; order Coleoptera; family Chrysomelidae; genus Chrysolina; species Chrysolina oricalcia. Next base: position 35,779,547 of record OX101812.2, read on the forward strand.
GAATTAAACCTTGTGGTACCTACTATCAAAATTCTTCCATTCCTCATACAAACATATTGTTATCTCGCAGACAAATAATTTTGAAACCATTCATGTACAGGACCTCTAATCCCGATGTTGAATAATTTACATAATCAAATTTCCAGGTCTAGCATATCCAATGCTTTTGTTAAATCTAGTGATATTAAACAGCAATGAAAGTTTTCATCTAGGTTTAGTTTTGAATTATTGTATTAAACGTCGAATAACATACTTGTTGCTACAAATACCTCTTCTATGAAAGTTGACTTTCTTAAAGTAACCTATAAAAATGAAAACTAAATTAGCTTTGTTCAGTGACATCATCAGAATGGTTAACACTAGTGAGAAAGAGATAGTTCAAATAGTTATACAAAAATAGATAAAAAAGATTTATTAAGGAAATTTAATAACATGTTTACTCATAAAGAATGTTCAATGTGTCCACCATTATTGTCAATAAATAATTGATAACGTCTGCTTATTTTTATTATTGCTTCGGATATTGCTTCATTATTGACATTCTGATTATCAATTTTAGGTCTAATCGTGACATCAATCGATAGGAATACCTATCAATATTGTTGAAAATATCATTTAAAAATTTCCGTTATATTTAATCCATAGGGGTCGAGTCCAGAATGTTAGATGGCCATTCAATACTTCCATTATTTCATATTTCAAGGAATAAATTATTAAAATGTTCTCGAACGGGCAGGTCATCATGGGAGGTTGTTCCTTCTTGCATCCAAATAATACTGGAGAGCTTGGCTTCCAAGAAATTCTGTAGAAGAATATATTCTACGTTTGGATGCATGGAATCACACGTTAAAAGGTAAGGGCTGCGTCTTCCCTAGCTCACACAAGTCTCTCGAAGACTTCCGAGGGTTGCGCGTAGGGGTGCAATCGGTTGACGGAAATAACAATTTTATATCAACAATTGAGTTTTCCTTGATAGGTAACTCCTGTCGTAGAAAAATGGCTCAGCGTCAGTCCAAAATATTTTATTCCGTTAATTGGTCTCTGCAGTCAAACATTCAATCATCTGTTGGCAAAATTCCAACATTTTCCTCTTATCAGCTCCTGTTCAAGCTTCACGATTCAAAGTCTATACGGTTTGTAGTTGTGCGTTCTAAACTTCCGTTAGATGATATAAAAACTTCCACCTCATTGATCGGCCCCATTCTTTATACTATATTCATAATTTTATGAAAAATAATAGTATATCTCAAAAAAGTATATCCACGAATTAATATGGTTAGGCTTACCACCGGATTGAAGCGGTATATCTAGCTGTTTTGCTTGGTTTTTTGAATTACACGCTTTTCATTACTAAAAGTGAGGGAAAGATTCACCATCTGGTAAATATTTTTGAATGTATTTTTTGACGGTGTGGGACGATTTGGATAAAACACCCTATACGCAATTCCTGCTGCACGTTTATTTCTGATGTTTTGTATATGGAAAGTATATATTTGAACTTTTTCTTCCTCACTGTAAACCATTTTGATTCCATTCAATCAATGTCACCAAACAAACATATAGTTGTAATTTTCAAGCTTACATGAAAAATTGTTGACTTTCATAGGATATATATTTACAGTAACTACTAGTTTAAGTTAGTAGAATTTCAATAACTCAAAAACGGTATAACATATCGTTTATTTTTGAAATCAGAAAAAATTCAATAATATACAAATTATCCCATGAGAAAATTAAAAGATTTGTGTATCTCCAGAAATATGCACTCAATTTTCTATGGCATATTACCAAAATTAAGTCACTCAACTTTAACACTCAACCCATTTTCTATGACGTAATAATAATCATGATAAGGGGAGGGTAATTTATAGTGGATAATCCTGTACCAACTGAGAAACTGTAAGAATAGTTATTCTATTTGTTATTTACTTCGAAGTTGATTAATTTAAAACGGTTTAGAGTGCACAAAAAATATCATTTTAAGTTCACATATTCTTTCCTATCAAGAATAAGTACTAGTTATTATGGAAAATTATTGTCATGTTTCCTATACTTGACTGCCGTCACATACTATATGATGAAAGCAGGAGTGGTCTTGGTAAATTGATATCTGAATGGAATCAGTATAAAATAGCTGTTCGAATGAGTATTTGAAAGTGGTCAGAGAAGTTTTTTCAGAAAGTGACAAAATCCCAACAAAATACCTTTGTCTCCAATATAACCTGTTGCTTTCTTTGTGAGAGGTATGATTTGACCCATGCTAATGCTGGTCCTCTTATTCCATATGATTCTATTTTGTTTAATAATAGAGGGTGGTTGACCACATCGAATGCCTTTTGGAAATCAAAGAAAATAGATGATGTTTTCATTTTTCTTTCAAAACAGTTGAGTACATGTTCGTGGAGAGATTTTTAGTAAAACCAAATTGTCTATTTGTTAATAGGTGATATTTATTCAGAAAGTTCAGAAATCTCACTTGGAAGGCTTTTTCAAAAATTTTGGAGAATACCGATAATAAAGCAATTGGTCTGTAATTAGACATGTCCGGTTGACTGCTTTTTTTATGCACTGGAATGACCAAAGCAGATTTGAGCTGGTGTGGAAAGATGCCCAGCTTGAAAGAAATGTTGATAAGTGAAGTCAACACCTCTACTAATAATTCGTTAGATACATGTTTTATTATTCGACATGGTACTGCGTCTATGCCACTGGAGTTTTTGGTACATACAGTAGAAATTATATCTGATATTTCTTGGCAGTTGACAGGGGTTAGAAAGAGAGAGTTGAAATTGTTATTTTATATGTTCAGGTCATAACTATTATTGACTTCAGAGGAACGTATTAAGTTTTCTACACTACTAATAAAAAAGTTGTTGAACTCGGTGGCAATTTCTGAATTATCGCTTAATGTTTCATTGTTTTCAGTGGTTATGGAGTGAGAAGATTTCGAATCCTTCTTATTTACTGTTGACTTTATAACATTGCAAGTAGCACTGGATTTTTTGAGGCATTGGTAATCTTGTGTGAGTGAAAATCTTTCTTTGCAAGAAGTACTTTTTTCTCATGGGATTTTTTCAGGGTTTTATATTTATCCCTAATATCCCTATCGTTGGGATATATACTTGTCAGATGGTGTATTTTCCTTAATAAAACACCTTCTTCTATAAGAGAAGTTGTAATCCACTGATTGGGTTTAATCTTTTTAGAAATGACTGTTTTGATATGAAAGGCATCATTAAAGAGAGTATAAATTTTCTTGGAAATTGTACACATCGTGCCAAGATTCCTGGGATGGAGAAAATTTAAAATTCTCGATGTTTTCTTCTGAAAAGTATCTTTTTCTGGTTGTTGAATTCATTTGAGTTTCTGTTTGATGTTTCAAACAGGTCATAAACTGAGCACTATGATTAGATAATGGAGTTATTATAGTTTTTTTGCTCAATTGTTCATTCTTGATGTCAGTGAATATATTATCTATTAGAGTTTTTGTTGTGCCTTGTATTCGAGAGTACTCAAGGAATTGTTTTTCCAGCCCAAAGCATGACAAAATTGATACAATATCAGAAGTTTTTTTAGTGTTGGTTGAAAATTCATAATTGAAATCACCACATAGTATTGTTTTTCCTTTGTAAATATTTGTAATATTCAAAAGGTTTTCTAGAGCTAGAATGAAGTAAAGATCATTGGCATTTGGAGACCGATAGAGACAAGCTACCTCCAGCAGGATCTCATTTATCTTAATCCTGACAAGAACAGCTTCAAACAATTGATCATTTACCTGACTTACTTTGATCTCATTAACAATCCAATCAACATTATTTTTAATAAATATAGCTACTCCACCACCTAACATCGTCTTTCTGCAGAAGGAAGCTGCTAAATCATAGCCATCTAATTTCACTAGTGGTATTTCTTCAGTTGAGTACCATGTTTCAGTAAAACACAAGATGTCTGGATAATTCATTTCTGCAGGCATTACACTAATACCTTCAATTTTGTTTCGCATACTGCGAATATTCAAATTGAGTAGATGTAGATGAGTTTCCGTACTCTCTATAGGATTTTGATTTATAAAAAAGATGATGGTCGGTCGACCCCAGATTTAGTACCAGCATTTTGGGTTTTTTCATTCAAAAGGTGTCGCCCTAGGTTGAAGTTGAATCGGTTGTATAGTATATTTCTTGGCCAAAAACTAGATTCATAAACTCGTTCTTTGAATTGGGGTTCCACTCCTACTATAAGAGATTGGTTATCACTCTGAGTGATCCGAGTCGACAATTTATCAACACATATGTTGTTGGATTTGGTACGGTCCATGACGTACTTCTCTATGTTTTCCACTTTGATTTCATCTGGAACCCTTGATAGAAATAGCCACATTTTCCTATCTGACTTTTCGCGGCCATGTAAGTCATTATTACCATCCCCACTTCCTCTCATATGTTTTTTCTTAGATCTATTTACGTCTATAGAGACATCCGTTTTAACAACATCATTTGTCAGGTTTATGATTTTATCCAGCTTTTCCTTTGTTTGAATTTGCATGATGTCAGCACCAACTTGCTCAATTTGAATCTTTGCATCACCTTGTATAGTGGATTTTTCAGTTGTTGAAGGCCTTTGTATATTTTTTTGTTTTATTTCAGTTCTGGGTAGGTGTATTTTATTTCCAGTTTCTTCTACTGCTATGTGTTCCTTTTTTGTGGATTTATTTTGGTCTGAGATATCAGCATTTTTTGTGGAGAAACTGCTATTGTTTGACGAATTTCCGACATTGGATAGTTTCAATTTATTTTATAAAGATGCAATTTTCTCATGTTGTAATTGGATTATGGCATCCTTGTCATCTATAATTATGTCTTTGTTCCGAATTATTTGCCTTAGTAGTTTACTTTCTTCTTTTAGAAAGCCCTCTTCTGTCAAGAGTGTATTGTCAGTTGGTACAGGACCATTTGCAGAGGATGCATCTTCGAGTAATGACCTTTCACAGGAAATCACCCGAGCTGAACAACACTTATCACATCTTGCCTTGCCACATCTTGCGCACTTGGTGAATTTTTTTGGAACGTCTTTCTTGCAATAATAGCACAGATCTGCACTCGCGTTTTGATCTTCGGCCATCTTGTGTGGATTAACGTTAAAGCGTTAAAGTTCAAATTTATATTCATTGTTATGAAAAAAAAAAGATATTGTTTGGTAGCATATCACAAAGCTATTTGTTCAAAATATCAGCATAATGAAGACTGGAATCAGTCCTTCCCCAATATCTCTGAAACCATTTTTGCTTTTTTTCAATTCTAGTATATGTAAGGTACGCATGAAAATAAATTTTCTCCATGTTGTAAGATTTATTAATTTTCATCAGTGCTGCGTCCTGTCAACAAGCCCTGCCATATTATTCATCAAAATAATGATACGCCTCTGTCTCTTTTTCAAATAAATATCATTTTTGTAATGTTTCTCTATCTTCTCATAAAAATGGTCTCTTGCTTTTTTTTTTCGTCCTGCAAACTCCTGCAAACGGTTTTTTATTTAGAAAATAAAATGCATTCATTTGCTTGTGCCTATGCGAAATCAGCCGTTGAAGAGTAGTAGGATTATCTTGTGGGCTAAAAGAAACATCTAGTATGCTATAAATACATTTTGTTGTTTCCAACAAGAACAATGTTGACACTTCTTCAGCTAGATACGTGATATTTTTCGAGTTATGAAAACTTGTTTATTGAAAAATAGCATATTATATTTTGCAAATACCGAATAAGCACATGCATGGGCTTGCTGACTTGCTGACGGGAACGCATATGAAGCCAGGCGACTGTATCAAGACCGATTCCAAGCACCTACAGAAGGTTATGTGAAACAAGAAGTTTTAGGCCAAATCCTCACTTGAAAGAAGCACATCGGACTGCAAGAACTCAAACAATTGAGGTGCTGATTCAAATTCAGTTGGTGAAAATACTGAAATGAGTACGACGCAAGTTTCCTATAATTTGAATATGTCCCATATTGTAATGTATAGAGAATTTCTCATGAATATTCATTATATCCCTATCACGTTCAACAGGGGTGGGCTCTACGCCTTTGAGACTTTTCATTACTAGTGAATCTCTGCAAATGGTTTCTTCAAAAAGTTATGAAAAATCCTTTATTTGATTACTTAGTTTTACTAAAAACAGAATCAGAAATTTTCATATTTAATCATTTTTGGGTCGAGAAAAATCTGCATGCAATCTGGAATCTCATCATCAAATGTCTGGACTGGAATTATTGGATATTCTCTAAGAGGACCATTTTTTTAAACACGCAGATTGAATGGACATAATTATCACCGATTTTTTTAGTATACCTTTCCGATTCTGTTGAAGGGTGTTCCTATTTCAATGCGAGATTGCATGAGGTTTATGCACGATGGTGCACCTGTTCATTTTAATGCTCTAGTACGCGAATATTCAATCCAAAACTTTCATAAACGTATAATAGGTCGTGAGGGAACAGAGTCATGGCCAGCACGATCCACAGACCCAAACAGTATTGATCATTTTCTTTGGGGACATCTTAAGACTCTGGTGCATAGTCAAGCAATTCTAACTGAGGAAAAATTGTGAAACCGCGGAATAGTTTCCTATGAAGCAATAAGGAATACTCCAAGAATTTTTCAATAGTAGTCAATAAGGAGTGCAGAAACGTGCGTACTTGCAGGAGGTCAACATTTCGAACAGTTCATTTGATTTCAGTATTTTTCATCCATAATATTTATGTTTATAAAAATCATAATTTTTGGAGTACTCATTACAAAAACTGTATAATAGTTACTGTAAAATTATAAAAATCGTGCCTAAATCCTTTGGTTAACACATTTATTGTGAAATTAATACTGAGAGGAAGAATGGACAAACAAATGAATGTATGTTATTTCTTAAATAAAAAACCGTCCTCAAAAGAATGAAAGGTAGGAGATCAAAATGAGAAGATAGATGAAAATTACAAAAATAATATTTATTTGGAAAGAAGACAGTGGCTCATCATTAATTTGATCGAAAATATGGCAGGGCAATTAAAAAATTCTTCATCATGGAAAAAATCAATTTTTATGAGTACTTCACATGTCAATTCAAGAAAAACGTGCTTTCATCACTGAAACAAAGTTGCTCTCATTAATCCTATTTTGACGAAGTTTCTCATTCATCAGGCCAGAGAATTGAATTCTACGATAAGGATCGTCTTCAGAAAGTTCGTGAACCATTTTAATTTTATATGGATGTAATTATTTTTCTCTATTTTATTGCTGAACGTGGCATAACATTTTGATCCGCTAGTTCAGTTGTGGATTGTTGAGGGTTATTTTGAAGATCCACGAAGTTATCAATCTTCTTGTTTGGAGAGACAGATGGTCGAACACTTTTCATCATATTACTCAGATTCCCAGTTCGTTCAAATTTCCCAATGAGTTCTTTCAAATATTTTCTGTCAATGGGAATAATCGCATAGTTGCCTGAGACTGGTAGTGAACTTTGACAGCAAAAACTTTTTCCTCTACAGTACGCATCGCTCTCCTCAATATTGAAAACTGGTGAAGTGCAAGATTGAGTTAATAACTATTAGATGTGATGAGGAAATTTCTCATTTATACATATACAAAAGTACTATTTCAAAATGACTAATTGATTGATTGTTCTAATTTGAGGGATTCCTTATAATTGAAGGATGTTATTATAATTGATAACCCCTATTACCTGAGTTTGTTGATAATGAATCAATTCCAAACACAGAAAACTTTTGTATAAGGGTATCTTAGAATATTATATGATTTTATAGAACTGGCTTCGGACCGCCATTTTCGAAGATAGACATCTTTTTTGTTGTCAAAAATTAGCTTATCTCACAAAACAAAATTTGATCCAAATATTCCAATTCCTTCAGAAGCTAACATTGGAGGGGCGGTTACTTTATGAATTCACTGTTTATATTTTACGTATCATCATTTTTTTATAATTTGTCCAGAATAGTCAAACCTCTGAGATGTGCAAACCATAAACACTGGTAGTAACTCCCTTATCGGAAATATATAATAGAAAAAAGAAATGTTCTGTCCAATGCACATCCTAATTTGAATGATAAGCTGCCCTTGTGGAGCTGTATATATCATTTTTGCCCTTTTACCACTTTCACTATAGCTCTGATTTAGAAAACAATAGTTCATCGGAAGGTCATCGAAAATATAGGACTGTGTTTGTTCTATAGTATTGGCAAATACGTGCAAATACATACTAACTGATAAATAGATTAGAAATAAAAACTTCCAATTCACACAAAGAAATTGAACTATAACAAATCTGCTAACAATTATTTCAACACACAGTGTTATCCTCGGAGCGAGTTATAACTCGATTGATTGTGTTGAAACAATCGTCAGCGGATTTCTTACAGTGGATATTGTGTAAATTAAAAGTTTTCGTTTCTTATTTTCTTATCATTATTTTGAAAATTAACACTTCACTACGGCTACTATACAGGCAGTAAAAATTGTATCCAACTGTGCCACATATCTCAAACTAAATCCAATACTGAGTTGAGAATAACTTCATATGTACCATATAATTCCTTCAACAACATAAATATGTGAAATACATTTGTAAATGTCACCGAGAAGTTACGTAGAGTATGTGACATTTCAAATACTTTTTTTTTCTTGTTTTGTATATATTGTAAAAAATATAAAATATCGTACCATCAGAATTGATCCATTTGAACAAATTCTGTTAGTTTCTGAAATTAGTTAGTATCATAAGTCTATCAATAATGACAATTGTTGTAATGTTTTAAATACATATTATGAAATTATCTGTCTTACAGTTTTTTTTTGATCTGTGGCCGTTACTGTCCCTTATATTATCGATATTTCTCTCGCAAGAAATAGTAAAAATCGTTATTGGAAAATTGAGCTGCTTCAGTATCCAGGTTATCGTTCTCAACCTTCAATACTTCAAGTTTTATCACATGATAATAATCATTAGCAATGGGAGTCTTTGATTTTAATGTCACCTAGCAAAAACTTTGATAAGCCAGAAACATACTCCATGGTTTAAAAGAAAGTGGAATCCAAACCACTTCAGCTCAGTAACACGCGACCGTGGATCGAACCCGGACCGCCTGGGTGGAGCCAAACGCTCTAACACCACGACCACTTGCTTCGGTACCTCTACTCTGGCTCATTGGGATGCGAAAAGGGGCAACAAAATCGTCGCCAGTATGCAGAGAAGGTTTGCATTGACTGATGCGAGGACGGTGAAAGACCGATAATTGGCTGGGGGGGAAGTAGAATGTATTTGTCATTAACGAATGAATTTGCTCAGAATGTGCTTAATAGAATTTCTGGCAGACACAATCCAAAATTGTTGAGCAATCAGGAAGTTCGCTGTTAGGATTCCACCATGTGAATAATTGAGCTGTAACTGTTCAACTATGAGATCCGTTAAACGACTGCGGGTGGGAAGAAAAGCAGGGAAGCGCTGATCATATTGCGAATAAGCATGAGTTGATCGGCCCACCCACTTTTCGAATTCCTTTTTCATCAAGGAATGGAGATAACTCCCGCAGAGGTTTAAGAATCTAACGACCCTTCTGGATCAGGAGGATCTCTTGAGAAAAGGAGGTGAACTGAGTTTTGTTGACCAAAACTAATCAATCTTGATGAATTTCAATAAAATTGAGACAACTTTTTCTTCGGTCCAATTGTTGGCGAGTATTGAACATAAATCTCGAAATAAACCCAAGAATGCATGTAATGGTTGTCAAAGAGGAGCGTTGTTTTAACTGTAGAATTATTTCAATCACAAAAGGTGTCGTGGAGAAAGGATGTTCCCCAGCGCCACCACCATGAGGAAGGAAGTTACTTAGATGCTGAGAGACCTGTTGAGTCCACATCCACAGAATTGCAGTTGAATGGAGTATGAAATCAGCTGATCGAAGGTTTTGTGTTCTGTATGAACGGTACTCTGTTAGCGACATAGATTTTCCACTGGTGGAATCCAGAATCAATACCACGACAATGCCACAGTACTGTCCGACCAAAAACTGAATCGGGTGAATTCAATCTTGCTAGCATAAACGCTGTAAATGAATGCCAGTAAAGCTTCGCAAAGTTCGAATTTGGGAAAATAAATACTTTTTATAGAAGCAACTTTTGATTCTAAACAAACAATAGTAGTGCTGGCCGTGTCATCATGCTGACCTTATAGGAAATAGCGAACGTCAAAACTACCTTTTTGGAAAGCGTCTCTAGAATACTGAATTTCACAGGCTATAGGGTTTCACGAAAACCCAAATGACGTAGCATTTTGAACTTTGTAAGTGAACAAATATTTGGGATATACTCATTCCAAAGGCTCCATGTCGTTGGCGGGTGTCTGATCCCAGTCTCACTTATGATTCCAAAGGAGCTGAATTTCAATTCTAATTGGTAAAGTCACTGGGGACAAAAACCCAAGCGAATATTATTTAGAATACTGCATCCAATAGAAATAAGCTGAACTAAAAAGTAAAAATTATCAGGATGGTAACAATTTCAGATATGAATCCGAGGCAGGGAGGTAAGCTGAAAAAGATGGCTCATTTTTCGAACATTTTCTCAAACCAAGTTAATTTTTTTCAGCTAATCAATGAGCTGTATTGTCAGCTTGAGGCTCACATAAGAATTAAAGTAATCCACGAAGGTATAGTTCATTTACACCTGGGATGCTAGTGGAGATGCTTTCTCTGCATCAGTCACCAATTGTTATCTAGTTCGGATAGCCATGTGATGCGCCGAAGGAAAATCATAAGTGAGGGTCCGAAGTCAGAAATCTTGAATCGTTTCTGATATGACAAACACCAAAGATAGCGCTGGTATTCTTGGTGTGCCAGGGTAATCAGTATCTGACAATACACCATTTAGACGTCTCTTATCAAAACAACATAATGTAGTCGAAAGTTGCACATAATTTTGACGATGCCTGCTTGCAATTTTGTGTGACGAAGTGGTCGTTTATGGAAGTGTGATTGGGAAGTTTGCCGCATGCATTGGAACGGCACTGAGCTTTGTAGTTGTACTGTCAGGATTGGATTTGCAACGATGAGGAATATAAAAACAACGAGGTAAGAAGTCGGGATCCATGAGTTCCATGTTACCCAAATTCAGCATAAAGGAGCGAATATTGCAGGAGTCGCCTTTCTAGGTTATGAAATCGGCTCAGTTCGATCAGGGAAACATTTTTTTTTACCAATTTTTGAGTCCTATAACTTCTTTTTCTTTTGCTGGAAAATGGAAAATTGAGTTTTGATTTATTGTTCTATTCTCTTGATGTTTTGCAAAATTCACGTGATCATCGATTCAATCATTTTTTGCTTCCATAAGAGAGATAGGTCCCATATTTTTTTGTATTTTTGAGCAGTTCATTCATGGTTTTCCATAACATACTTCTCGAATTGTTGGATTTTTGTAATTTGTTTTTATAATGATTTACTTTGGCAATTTTGATAAATTTAGTGATTATATTTTTATACTTATTTTATTCGTTTCCGATTGTCCAATGACCCTGTTATCCATTATATCCATTGCTCATTTCATCAAATCAGTGAGACGTTTTGAAGGCATTTTGAATAATATCCATAAATTTGCATAATCTCGTCAAGGTCTTCACAGGACAATATTTCTGACCAATATGATTCACCAATTATATTTTCATATTTAGGCCCGTTTAATTGTCTGAAAGTACTCAGATTATTTTGTGTTTCACTATGTTTGTTTGGAAGAACAATTTTTATGGCAATAGTGAAATGATCTGTTATGCAGGGCTCTATTGTAGAAGATAATATTGTATCTGATGAATACTACGACACCGTCAGTTCTATTTAGTGTTCTAGAATTATAACTAGAAATGTAACCTGACATTTTGAAATTGCCAATATCTTGTATCTGTAGTTTTTCCGTTAATACATACAATTATTCCCGGAATCTAGTTCCGATAGAAATTTTTTTTTTCATCTAAATTCTTTGATAAATTTCTAATATTATTAAGTATATTTTTGAATTTTGAGCATTGATTTTCAACATCAAATACTTTCCTAATTTTTCTTGCATTTTTTAATTTGAATTCTTAGTTATCATACAAAAAGTCTCTAAGATGAGGATGCATTTATGGAAATCAGTTTTCAAACCTACAGCCTTATAAACACAGATACGTGGAAAAAACGTACTATTTATCAGGTAGCACCACAACGCCACTAACTTCTAAAATAGAGCATAATGTTGTGAGGCTATAATTTTTGTTCAGGTTTTACAGCAAAGGTCCCTCTTCAGGTTGATTCTAGGATATTTACACATTGCAAAGGTTCTTATTGTGATAAAAACTACCGAAACGTAAAGTTATAATTCGGTTTCAACTTTTTCATGGGATCTTAACGTTTTTTATACAGTTTTATTTCACTTCAGCATAACGATATATTTTTGTTTCGAAATCACGTTGCTGAGATATGAATTCTAAATGTTGAAGATGATCGTAGAACGCCACCAAAATTAAACGTAGAATTCTGGTAATTAGTTAACGTTGATATTCCTGGTTGAATCAACGATGATTATTGATATCTTTTAATCGATATTACTACCAATTTTAAACATTACAACAACTCCACTTGAACTGTGGTGGAGAAACGGATCAATTTTTACTATGAATCAACATTTGTCATCACCAACCTAGAACGTTCTATAAACAATACAAAATGCAAATAAAGTAATTTAATTAACGTAACCAGTGTTCAAGCTCTAAACACGGTGATCCAGCGTTTCTGGATCAATTAGAGAAAGAAGATGGGTCCCAAAATATATTGGGTTTTCCTCAATATATTGGGTTTTCTTCATACCACTTTTTTTTTACTGGAAACACCTTGAATTGTATATTTGAGTATACCCGAAATTATAAGACTAGATGATAGAACCCAATCAATAATTTGGATTACCTACTTTATTGTCATCCTCTCATCATTCATATGATTATGATAACAGAAAATATACCAAAATGCTTATTTTGATTTTGCTCAGTCTTGGTGGTTGGCTATTTTTTTCCAGTGCGTACTCATTTCTGAACTGAAAAGACTGGCATAAAAAACAGAGATTTCTTGATTCTTTTGTTTAATAGTAATAGGTGAAAAAGACAAGAAATAAAATATGAAATGAAAAATAAACCATAGGCAAGGTGCGCAACTGACGTGGCGGTGGCGTGGTGAACAAGTGGCAGGTGGGATCGCTTAAGCCTATGTAAACGCGTATCAAAGCGGAGTAGCGTGTTTTTTGGCAAGTGACGTGGCGTCAGCCTGTTGCCACTAATATCGAAGATTTTTTATTTTCGACTGGCAAACTGGCAAGTGGGTAGTGACCACGTGAAAGTTGCATTGCAACTGCGTCTCAATACACTATTCTTGTAGTCTAGGTCGTAACTTTTCTCAGTAACTCGCGAAATGTCTGTTTCTTCGTTCAACAGGAAAGTTAAAATTTTCGATAATGCAAGTTCAATTTCTCGTTGTGAACGTTGAATATTTCATATTTTCTATTTTTCTGCCAGAGAAGATGAACCCAATATTGATGTTTTCTCTCCGTTTTCTGATTTTCAGCGATTAGGTTAGCCAGTTGTACAAATGAAAAAGCATCTTCATCATCATTTTTATTACTGATGAAGTAGTGACATTATACGTTGTTTACCATTGCGGTACGCATTGCATCGCTCTTATACCACTTGGCTGCTACTCCACTGCCACAACAGTTGTTTAACATTCCTGTGCCTACCACCATCCTTGTATCTTACCACTACCACACTACTTCAGTGCACGCCTTACCTTAAATTGCAATATTCAGAGAGAGGGTAACTCAAAGATCACTTCATGCGATTCAATATTAATACTCATCGTAAGTATCAAAGAAAATATATATTAATATAAATCAAATATTCCTTTTTTTTTTGTTTTGAGTTGATGGTGTCATTCATATGTTTCTTCCCAAACTATAATCAGTCTTTCATAGTTGTTGTATATCCAAACTCTAATTAAATCTAAAATAATTTATTTAACGAAATACAATGATTCACAGTACACTAATTTATATAACAATCACTCTACTATTTATATTCGACATTCACTTTTCTGACTGTCCGTCTGTCTGCTGCGTAGTTCTTTTTATATCCAACGCTCACTTCTCCGAATGCTCATGAAATTTCTCGAAGCCTCGAATCGTCCAGATTCTTCTCGGTGCATAGCGTATCGACAGTCACCCGTGACCGGCCACGCGAGAGTTCAGGTCCGGCATCGCCCGCAGCTTCGCCACATTGCCCCCTTCTTAGAGATATTTCGTCCCGAAATGTTATCCTTGGAGTGTCTCGGTATTTGCAGGATTCCTCATATCTTCATCGTGAAGTTCGATGGAAATAACACTCCAGAGTCTTCATGTTAGGTCGTGGAATAGGATTACAGCAAACCAAAATCTGGATGCCACTGGGGAATATCGTCTCCAACATACTTCTTAGAACTCTCCAATCAAGCCCATCAATACCACAGGATAATTTTGGGATTGCCAAGTCCACCATCGTATGTCTCAATTGGGTGAGGCTCCTCCAGATATCTTCATAGGACGGTTTGTCTTGTGAATGCTTCTTGGTCACCAAGTAGTAGATGTTCCTCTGGCCCTTCTTCAGCTGTAGCACACCTCCAATTTCTGGATTCTGTTTCCGTAGTGTTTGGAGTTGGCCAAATTTTTTGGAGAACACCACAGCGATGCCCTTGGACATTCGAAGATCTTCTGCGACGCAGTGTGCTAGGGCGTAATCAACTGGCACTTTGAAAAGGTCCCGTGGCTCCTCTCGAGTTACCCCGTGTGACACTTTCTGTCCATTTGATTATAAAGACATGAATTTTTGGAACGTCATCGCATTCTCTGGTGGTCTGAGGGTGCGGACTTGGTCATGGTTCGCAGCGTAAGGAGCCAACCTTTTGAAATGAACGACCCTGGGTTTACCTCTGGGTGGATTCGGTAAAGCAGGTCATTTATCCTCTTGACGATCTTGTACGGACCTTCCCATGAATTCCATAGTTTCGGTGACAAGCCCTGGCGACGGATCGGGTTGTACAGCCAAACTAGATCACCAACCTTTCATTCGGTTGCTGGCACTCTGGATATTTAAACGGACTTGTGTTCGTGGATGTCTTCCATTCGCTGACGGAGTTTGCTGATGTAGTCCTCTCCCGCGGTGTCCTGTCCTGGTAGCATCCCAAATTTTAGGTCACAGGGAAGTCGCAGCTCTCGGCCCATTATGATACTAGCAGGGGTTTGGCCGGTCGACTCGTGTATTGCGGAACAATAGGCCATCAGAAACAAATGAAGAAACTGATCCCAGTCTCTTTGATGGTCAGAGACTACCTTGGACAAGTGACGATTGATAGTCCTGTTTATCCGCTCAACCATTCCATCCGACTGTGGATGTAGAGCTGTGGTTCTCGTCTTGCGGATGTTCAGCAGTTGGCAGATTTCTTGGAACAGGTTGGATTCGAAATTTCTGCCTTGGTCCGAGTGCAGCTCCAAGGGGACACCGAATCGACATATCCACTTTTTCACCAAGACGTCCGCGACGGTGATGGCTTCCTGGTTGGGCAGGGCATAGGCTTCGGCCCACTTGCTGAAATAGTCCATTGCCACAAGGATGTATTTATTTCCGTGATCTGATACGGGGAACGGGTCGGCGATGTCAATGGCGATTCTCTCGAATGAACTACCTACGTTATACTGACGCATCGGAACCTTGGGTCGTGTCTGAGATCCATTGCTGGCAGCACAAACAGCACACTTTCTGCACCAGTCATTGACATTATCTTGACAATTGACCCAGTAGAACCATTGCCTTACTTTCTGCAGGATCTTTGTCACACCCAGATGTCCTCCAGCAACTCCATCATGGATTTCTCGGAGTACTTCATGTCTTCTGTTCTTGGGTACCACTATCTGACGTCTGTCCTCCCCACCATCTTTGGTCTCCATACACGTTTCAGGACCCCATTTTCCAAGGTAAGGGAGTTCCATTGGGACCAGTAGGATTTGACTGCTGGGGAGTATCTTGCGATTTCCTGCCTTGCCGGTCTTTGATTACTCTTTTTCCAACCGATGACTAAACCAAGATCTGGATCTCTTTCTTGGTCTTTCTGGACCTCGATGGCATTCCAGTTGTTGTCAACTGCAGTGGTTCTACAAATCGCTGCTTCCTTCTCTTCTGCTCATCGGCAGTGTGAGCAGTCGTCTGGGCATGGTCTCCTTGACACGGTATCTGCGTTCTTGTGGCCACTTCCTGCTTGATGTTCGATCTTGAAGTCGAATTCTTGGAGTCTTTCGATCCAACGTGCTACTTGGCCCTCGGAATTTTTGAAGCCATTTAAGGGCTGCATGGTCGGTTCTTAACAGGAATCTTCTTCCGTACACGTATTTGTAAAAGTGTTCTACTCCCTTGACAACAGCCAACAGTTCTCGTCTGGTGACGCAGTAGTTAAGCTCCGGTTTACTGAGAGTTTTACTGAAGTATCCGATGACGTTCTCTTGCCCATCCTGGATCAGGGACAAGAGAGCTCCAAGTCCCACGTTGCTGGCGTCCGTGTCCAAAATGAATTTTCCACTCGGAAGGGGATAACTCAGAATCAGTGCGTTGATCAAAGCCCCCTTCAGCTTCCTGAACGAGTCTTGGCATTCTTCGGACTACTGAAACTTTGTTTGTCCTTCCGTGAGCCTGGTCAGTGGTTTAGCGGTGTTGGCGAACCCCAGCACATATCAGCGATAGTATGTGCACAAACCAAGGAAACTACGTAGTTGGTGTATGTCTCTCAGAATAGGCCACTACTTCACTGCTCTGATCTTCTCGTCATCCACTGCTACTCTGTGACCAGAGAAAACATGGCCAAGGTAACGTACTTCTTTTTGGAACAGGTGGCATTTCTTGGGGCTCAGCTTCAATCCAGAATTTCTCAGTCGCAACTACAATAATGTCGTCAAAATATACCAGACACGTTCTCCATGAAAGCCCTTTCAGAACCATCACCATCAATCTCTCGAATGTGACTGGAGTATTACAAAGCCCGAATGGCATAACGGTGAAATGCCACAGTCCTGAGCCGATGGTGAAGGCTGTCTTTTCTCTATCTTCTGGAGCCGGTTCTACCTGCCAGTATCCACTCTTCAGATCAAGTGTCGAGAAAATCGTGGAGCCGGCCAACGTGTCTAGGGTGTCGTATATTCTCGGAAAAGGGTAACTGTCTTTCTTCGTCACGTTGTTCAGTTGACGATAGTCTACGCAAAAGCGTGTTGATCCATCTTTCTTCTTCACCAGCACGACTGGAGAGGACCATGGACTGTCGGATGGTTCAATAACTCCATCTTTTCCCATATCACTGACTATTTGGTCAGTCCCTTCCTTCTTGGCAAGAGGAAGTATTCTAGCGGATTGTCGGAATGGTCGAGCATCCCCAGTATCAATTTTATGTTGAACTACATTCGTTCGACCTCCTTTTCCTTGTCCGGTATCGAAGATGTCTTGGTACTTCTTGACTAATTCTCTCAATCTGGGCTGTTGGGCTGGTTTAATGCCCTTGGAAGAGAGGGTAACCAATTTTTCCATTTCCGCTGTGAAGTTGTTGTCTTGACTAACAGTACTGTGTACAATCCTAATCACAGAGGAAACTGACGAGCAGTGCCCCAAAACAGTTCCTTTCTTCAAAGTCACTGGGTAATAATCGACATTCATTACCCTTACTGGCACAATTTTATCAGCACGCAACAAAGTCTTGCCTATTGCAATCCCTCGTCCAATTTTCCCATCATGAAGCTTGGGCTCGAACATATGGTCTCAGCCCTCTCGGGTACACTTACTTCTTCAGCCAACAGAACACGAATCATCTCCTTACTTCTTCTATGTAGCACCAACTCTTCTCTATTCACAAGTAAGACGCCATCTTTGAAATTCAATTCGAACCCTCTGGAATTCATGATGTCCATTCCAATAATTACGTCGCCCTGTTTCACTTTTGTGCTGCCCAGAATCAGTTCAATCGGTAGCTCACCATGTACAGTGGCCGGCTCCCCGGTTGCTGCGCGTAGCTTCCAGGATGATGGTTCTATAATCTCTGATGTTTTAGTAAAAGCAGGCCCAAGGATCGTCCTAGTCGCACCTGTATCTAGCAGCATGGTGCAAGGCTCGTTGTTGATGTAACCGTCTACGAAGACACCATTGTTTTGACGTTGAAGGACAATGACATATGCATTTTTAACGGGGGCTTGCTGGATACAGGTCGACGATTGCCCCTCCTCATCGACCTTCTTTAGTTTTCCTGCATCGGTGCCAATTCTGTGAATGTTGGACATTTGCTACGAACATGCCCAATGTTGCCACAATTCTAGCATCTTATCTGCCTTCTCTCAGGCAACATTTCCTTCACCACTTTTTTTATGGCAACTTGCAAGTTATCATGCTCCTGTGGGTCTTCCTCAATAATCCGGATTTTACTTTGGCTTCTGCAGGATTGTTTCGCTGCCTCAAATTCCAAAGCGCGTGCCAGCGCATCTACGAGATGTGTTGGACGTGCTAGTGTCAATGCTTGACTGGTTTCCTGGTCACGAAGTCTATCTAAGAAGGCCTGAACTGCTAGTCGCTCCATTATCTTTTCCGGTGTAGCTGGGTATGCAAGGCGAACCAAGCGTGCGATGTCTGCTTCAAATTCCTGTGAGGATTCGCTTGATTTCTGGCAGCGGTTTTTCAGCTGCGAGTGGTACACATGTTCTAGATGGGTCTGTCCATACCGTAATTCTAGATGTTTGATCAGCTGCTCATAGTCCTCTTGTTCTTGAGCCGTGGGGGTTTGTAAGATATTCGTTGCTTCTCCACGCACCGCCAGTATTAGTGCCACAGCTCTATCTCCTGCATTCCATGCATTCGCCTTTGCTGCAGCTTCAAATTGTCGGCGGTAGGTTTGCCCATGGTGTTTTTCCATCAAACTGAGGTGGTTTCATAGAGAGTTTTCCTGTTTCCGAACTGATCTTCACATCTTTCAAACCCTTTTGAACATCATCCAAGTTCAAACTCAGTTCCAGCATTGAATTTTCATTGACAGATTCTGTGGTGTGGGTAGTATCATTCTGGTTTTCCAACTTACTGATTTTCTCTTTCAATTTGTTGATTTTTTCCTCGATTCCGCCTCTGATTTCATCGCTGATTGTTTCCTTCAATTTTCCCATCTCTTCCTCGATTTCATCTTTGATTTTCTCCATCTCTATCTCGACAGTCCCTATCCTTCCTTTCAGTCGATTCGCCACGCCACAAAGTTCTTCTTTCATGGTATTCGAATTTTCTAGAAGTTTCTCTTGAAGTTCTTCTTTCAAACTATTCGAATTTTCTAGCAGCTTTGCTTCCAAATCCCTCGAACTTTCTTGAAATTCTTCTTTCAGACCATTCGAATTTTCTAGAAGTTTTTCATGAAGTTTTTCTTCCAGATTATTCGAATTTTCTAGCAGATTTTCTTCCAGAATTTTCGAATTTTCTAGAAGATTTGCTTGAAGTTCTTCCTTCAGAGTATTCGAATTTTCTAGCAGCTTTCCTTCCAGATATTTCGAGTTTTCTTGCAGCTTTTCTTCGAGATGTTTGGAATTTTCTACAAGTTTATCTTGAAGTTTTTCTTCCAGACTCACCGAATTCTGTAATTCTGTTGCATTTTGTCTTTCATTCCGTCGAGTTTACTCATTATGGAACTCATATCCATTCCAGAAACTTCGAATAGAAATGTTTCTGGGTCTTCGCTCTCCTGAACCAATCCCTCGGCAAGTCTTGTTTGAAGCACGGCCTTCTTACCACTTGTGTCAAGTTACCTCTCCTCCAGTTCTTGATTCAATTCCGCAACCTTCAATTCAACCGGGCGAACTTTCCTCGATCACATTTTGTCCTAGTCTATGTCTCACAGTCTATTTCACGGGTCACCAGTCTATTATTATTGTCTATTTCACACAGTCTATTTCCCGGACACCAGTCTTTTATTATTATTATTGTCTATTTCACAAGCGAGAAGTGTATCAGTTTATACTCCGTTAATGCACACAACTGTCACTTCATGAACAATGTTTATCAGTCACTGTCTATTTTCGCGAAAACAATTGTCGGAAATACACAAGCTGTCTACTTACACGAACACTCTGTATTTTATCTTCAACAATCCCACTTCTGACACCACTGTTGTATATCCAAACTGTAATTCACTCTAAAATGACTTATTTAACGAAATACAATGCTTCACAGTACTCTAATTTATTTAACAATCACTCTACTGTTTATATTCGACTTTCACTTCTCTGACTGTCCATCTGTCTGCTGCGTAGTTCTTTTTATATCCAACGCTCACTTCTCCAAATGCTCATGAAATTTCTCCAAGCCTCGAATCGTCCAGATTCTTCTCGGTGCATAGCGTATCGACAGTCACCCGCGGCCGGCCACTCGAGAGTTCAGGTCCGGCATCGCCCGCAGCTTCGCCACATAGTGATCTGCTATTTAGATGTCATCTGCTGCTCCTCTTTGTTGACAGCAACTGCAAAAATCGTTTAAAATAATTATTATGAATTATGGCACATAAGGTATAACATTCTCATAAATTAGTTGGATGACATGTATATCCTTAGACTTTTTATTTTTAACCTTCCAGTTGTAGAGGCAAGCCAGCTTATTCGTTAAAATGAATCTCAAAATTCTGCCAGTGTGATCTTCCAGGAGAAGTACCACCAATTGATTTCAATCTTATGACATAACAAATAATAATGAATATCGAGTTGTACTTAAATAACATATACAGTGATGAACGTTAACGATAAAAACAACAATTTTTTATCAATTTCTCATGAACTCAGCGTTTGTTCATCCACCCATTCACAACGTGTTAGATTATCTTCCTTTCATACACGTTCCATGCAGACTTTACAACCTTCTTGAAGACGACTGTGCCAAATATAATATTATAGATTACAAAGAGTTTGCGCAATATAGAACTCATAAACAAGATAAGTAGGTACTAACCAAATTATTCTCGAATCGGACACATGCACACATAACCCTAAACAAGACAAATGATGGGACACGATCTACGTCGACAGCGTGAAAACTGGCTCTTCAACGTCAACGTGATAAAGCGTTCTGACGGTGCTCCGTGTAGCATTGCCAATGAGTGGTTCAGTATGAAATAATCGGGAATATTCATTGAGTTTTTCAAGGAATGATGAGTACAGATTTTTTTTGTTGCATGAAGGAAGATCAAGTCTAGTCCTCGAATCTTCAACGACAAAAACTCATTCACTGAAAGATGACTTTAGATAGTACCTATAGGTTATCGTCGATTTTGAAATCATAATATTTGAGGCAACGAAACACACTTGGCAAACAGGTTAATAAAACGTTCGATAACTACTACGAATTCAATATGTATCTACCAAATTTTCATCAATAGGGATTACTTTCATTGATTACATAAATTCTCTATATTCGAAGAGGTTTTAACTGAAAACGTGAAAGCTATTTTTTGAGAATATTGTTTATTTATATAAAAAATATAGATTGTTTATCCAGTTGAATGAATAATCAGATGAGTCTCATAATACACTACTAACAAGACTATCAATGATCGAGTGCTACAAGTTGTACAAAGAAGTTTGAAACAACGTATTCTTTCTCATATGGAATCAAACTTTGAAATCCTTCAGGTATACGAAATCGTTGAAGACGATTGGTCTCCCAAACAAATTCTAAACATTGCTCTCATCCGGTTACATACGGGAACTGCATCAATCAATATGTAGAAAACTATAGGTGGGCTGAATTTAAAAATTTGAATGTTTAATAATTTTGATAATGAATATATTATCAAACTTTTAGATTTTACGCATAATTCTAAATATATTCCATGTATAATGTCCTATACCCAAGTCTAGCCGTTTTCGAAACGTTTCAATGTTTTAAGATAAAAATTGCGTTGAAGCAATCGAAATAGTTGTCTCAACGTTCAATAAACGTAGATATAAAAAGTAACTGGAACGTAGAACACAGGTTTCGCAAAGCCTCGGGTTGTTTGTAGTGTTTATGTAATGTCTCTCCAACTATAGGAACATGTTTTATAAAGGTCGCAACAGTAACGAGTTGAGTTAACACAAACATCTAGGAGATGTAGCTTTCTTGATTATTATGGTAACAACATGAGTTGCATTTAGACATCACTGTTACCACTTAGTGATGCTAAATGTTATGAATTGTTCACAATTGTCTTCTCGTTAGTGTCACTTCGTGGCACATAATGTGAAGAATATTGCAAATCACATCATCATGAATTTTGGTTTCATTGCGATTTTGTCGGTAAAGAAGGAATTAGGTTGGTACCAAATTGAGCGTGACATCACCATCACGACACAAAATGGCCAGAGTTGTTTGTCGAGTCGAGAGTTAAGTAGAATTTGTATTTGCTTGACGTCATTCTTAAAATATTCAATAAGTTCTTCCGATAGTGTGTATAGTGTAAATCATATGCATATATTAACATTGCCCAATCATTATTTCAACCAAGAACTGTATCCCTTCAAGGACCGGAAAGGTGAGTAGAAACTTAAGAAGGTAAATTCAGTATGATTTACAGAATTTGGTATTTACAGGATAGATACTGATTTTGCCACGAAGAAAATGCTGTCCAGATGATTGGAGTTGAATTTTGAATGATAGATTTTTCTACATTTCTATTGTTTGTTTGTTTTTTTTTTCATTAGACAGAGTCTGATAATTTATTTTATTTGTGAAATGTATGTACTACGGAATCCACTCACGCATTTGTTTTCTAGCATTTCCATTCCATATGAACCGTAATTCATTAATAGAAATAATGATATTGAGGTATAATTTCTATTAATGTTGAAACTTGTTGAGATTTGTTTCATTCTTGACATACAGGAGAATCAGAAAGTGAAGCGCATTGTCAAATAAGTACCAGTACATTCCATTTCACATTGTTACATCGAAAGGGTCTCAATGTGCATTAGATTTCGAAGTATAAATGGAATGTCACATTGGGCTAATTTCGAGTCACAGTTTGCATCACATTTTGATGTCTCGACATGACCAACGAGGTACCGAATAGACGTTTATGCTATAATAATGGAAGTCACTTTGCGATTCACTGGTGTGATCTGATACATGAATGTGAATCCCACTACCATCTCTGACACCATTCTGATTTGGCTGGGGTTCTTCATAGGTAGAATCAACGTTTGGTTGAATTTGAGTTACGACAGTCACGTCACAAAGTTCAACGAGTATCGTACGTGTGTGTGTTCATTGGAAGATATGTTTTTTTCCATTCAAAACTAAATTTTCTCACTCAGTGTATGTACTGGTCTAGCTTGAGTTTTATCTTTGTTCTTTCTCTTCGTCGGATCATTCGCTTCTTCTTGATTTTCTTTCCTCTCTTCTTCACTTTCACTAGAACTGTCACTCTTACTGGTGTCGCGGATAAATTGCCTAGGCCTGTATCACCTTCGGTTATAGTTTTTTTTGTTTTTTCGCAGAGTTGTTTCTGTGAAAGTCTTCAATATTCAAACTCAATATCAAACCATAACGATCACCAAAATCAATAATTTTACTAATGAGTTACTGACATCATGTAGCAAAATAATCTACCTGTGGAATTGGAGCATTCCCGTTTTTATCAGCGAACACTCGGATGGGTTTGTTATTGTTGAAAATTATTTGGTATCTCTCCAGTAAATCGATGAATTTTCCAATTCGCTTGATGAACTGGCTCAAAGATTGTGACAATCTGATTATGAAAGTATCTATCAATCTACAGTAGGTCTGTATATGTCAATCAAACAATAATTTTTGTCCCTCACAGAAAAAATTGTGGCACAATGTTCTATAATAATTTCAATATCTTTCCATCTGACTATTTTCGAGTCATTTTAACTAAAGTCTTTGAGAACATGAATCAGTACACCGCCATGAATATGTTTTGTCCTACTGAAGAAACTAGCAACATTATAGTTTTCCAATACCATAGAATCGATACTGGTATCAGAACTAGTATAAAAAGACACAGAAAATATATTTCCTCGTTTCAGCAATCAGCTCTGATTCTTCGAGACTATGAGTTAATGACCTGATATCAATGTTATATGCGATATTATGGCAGTATGGCCTCATAAGTATCAGGTTACAAGCGATAACAATTCTTTCGGAAAAGCTGATCTTTGTTATCAGCATACGCAGACTTCCACGATGGGAACTGCTGATGCTGAATCAACACTCTGTATTGCTATAAAAGTCAACAGGAGTTCGCTAGTTCAGTTCATTAAAAGCTCGTTACTGTATCAACTCTTATTTTTGTAACGGTGGTACAAACCACCTCGTATATTCTTTTTAAAAAGTCCTTCTCGTAATTATCGAGATAACAAATTGGCGCAGTCGCTGTAGGATTCCGCGAACGTTACTAGAACACGTCAACTCCTCACCATTGACGGTGGATACCAATTCTTTACCGGAATCGAACCCTGAGGGAGTCATCACTCGAACGATCTGTGGTAGAAACACCTGGTGAAGCCCCTGGCAGACGTCGACGAGAACAGGACGAATTCGATGCTTCAACACATAGAGTAAGAAACCATATATTGAATTGTCTCGTAGTTTTCGTTTTCATATATTTTTATCTGTTCGAATATCCAAATAATCCCAATATTCTCCCAAAACTCTTCTACTGAATCTATAGAAGTGAACGAATATTGTGTTTGATAATTGCACTGCTCAGTTATCCCGATTATTTCACTTATGCTAAAATAGCGTGTTACGATTGGTTGCAATTTTTGTGTTGATAAATGAAAACTTCAAGTTTTCGATTTTGTAGTTCGGCTCTTGATTGGCTACTGGATATGTATATGATGTGTTTTCGATTTTGTAGTTCGATTCCTGATTGGTTATTATCAAAACAAAAATTTACCACAAGCAAGCTGCTATAATGACACAACACCAAACTTTGACCAAAACTAAATAAGCACTCACTATTAATTCATATCAACTTCACAATTTTCGACAATTTTGTATACTCGTTGATTAATCAAATCACTAAATCAAAATGTTATCAAAACATAACCTCAGCAGTAGACTAGACATGCAATGACAAAACTACGAATGACGCGCTCTGTCATTTGTAACTGAAATAGATATCAAGTAAATGTTTTGTTAGTTGCATAATTTCAGATTTAAATGCGGGATTAATGTTCATAGTTGAATTGAATAAATAGTAAATAAATAAAAATGGTTTCGATTTTATTCATGAAATAATCTTAACAAATACAACTCGTGTTATCGGCGATTATCGTTAATTCCTTCTCGGTTTCGAATCAAATTCAAAGGAATTGCTATTTCGATAATCACCGATTTGTGGTTTTACCTACGATAATCGCACTGATCGATTATTATTAAAATAGTGAAATAAAATTCTAATAGAAACAATGCCTAACGATCCGGAAGTTCCCGAGGAAAATCAACCTCAACCTCTAGAGCCGTACAGGCTAAGTGAAATATTCTCCATCGTACCCGAGTATGATGGAAATCAAATTTTCCCCACAACGTTTTTACAAGCGTGTGATACTGCTCACACTATGGCCGTGTAAGATCAAAAAACTCGAACGGACTTTGAGGCGTTGATTTCTTAGAACACTATAAGTGTATAGTAGATCTCAAGAACAAACAGCTAATTACCAATTTCAAAACTGTTCCTCTTTTCAAAGTGACAGACGACAGTAAACAACCAGAAACAGTCGAACCAAAACAAATTCTCGAAAGTCTAAATCAAATTTCAATTGAGCCTCGCACTGAACGAGTCTTCAAACTGAAATGTAACTTGGAAAACACTGATTGCTCAGGAAATTGAGAAAGTCCGCCTACCAAATGCCATTGTAAAAATAAACGAAAAAGGTGAAATTTTAACATCAATAATTAATGTGAACGCGATCCCAAAAATTATCAAATTTTCTGAATTATCACTGGAACCCATTCAGGAATTTTCAATCAATAACCTCAATGAAGAACTTCAAAATGCAAACGTACAAATAGACAGACACCAAATCATACAACAACAATTACGTTTCGAACACTTAAACGAGGAAGAAAACGAAATGATTTCAAATCTTTGTTTAGAATACTCAGATATTTTTTATCTAGAAGGCGACAATTTGACATTTACGAACGAAATCAAACATTCGATTGACACAAATAACAGTAAACCAATTTTCACCAAATTATACCGTTACCACCAAATCCACAAAGAGGAAGTCAAAAATCAAATGTCCAAAATGCTCGATCAAGGTATCATCCAACCTTCGGTATCTCCTTGGTCATCTCCCGTATGGTTTGTGCCCAAAAAAAATAGATGCCTCAGGAAAGCAAAAATGGCGTGTAGTCGTTGACTACCGAAAACTCAATGAACTCACAATAGGCGACAAATACCCTCTCCCTAATATTTCTGACCTGCTGGATCAATTAGGAAAGTGCCAATATTTCACCACACTCGACTTGGCATCTGGTTTCCACCAGATCGAGATCGAACCAAAAGACATTCAGAAAACAGATTTTTCTGTCAAAAATGGCCACTACGAATTCGTTCGCATGCTCGGTTTGAAAAACGCCCCGTCCACCTTCCAGCGCATCATGGACAATATCCTCATGTGCATTCAGAACGAAAGATGTCTCGTGTATATGGACGACATCATCGTCTTTTCCCCTACAATTGATGAACATATTTCCAGATTATCTGAAGTCTTTAAACGTCTTCGCAAAGCCAATCTCAAAATTCAGCCCGACGAGTGCGAATTTCTTCGCAAAGAAGTAGCTTATCTAGGAAATCTAATAACCCAGGATGGTGTTAAACCAAATCCTATTAAAATTGATTGCATCAAAAATTTTCAAGAACTCAAAAATCCGAAAGACATCAAATCCTCCCTAGGACTTTCAGGGTATTAAAGGCGGTTCATCCCGAACTTTGCTAAAACTTCAAAACCCCTGACAAGACTTTTACAAAAGGATATCGCCTTCGATTTCAATCAAGAATGCAGAGATGCCTTTGAAAGTCTCAAACAGGCACTCAATACCATTCCAATTTTGATATACCCGAATTTCGATGAACCCTTCCTTCTCACCACTGACGCAAGCGCATTCGCCATTGGCTCAGTTCTATCCCAAGGACATATCGGAAACGACCTTCCCATTGGTTACGCTTCTCGAACCTTGTGCACCGCTGGAACCCGTTACTCTACAATTGGAAGAGAATTACTTGCAATAGTTTAGGCAGTGAAGCACTTCCGCCCTACCTCTTTGGACGAAAGTTCAAATTAGTAACAGACCATAGACCACTTACATGGCATTTCTCCATCAAAGACCCTGGTAGTAGACTTGCTCGTTGGCGCTTAAAACTCGAAGAGTTTATAGATAATTTCGTATCTATAAACCCGGCAAAGTCAACAAAAATGCGAACGCACTTTCGCGAATCAAAATCAATCACTTTGACCAATATGCAAAATATCAATCAAAAATCTTACATTTGGAAGAAGAAAATTCTAACGACAACCCTGTCGCAAATAATCAGGTAGATAATCAGACAGACAATCAGGCAGACAATCAGGCAGATAATCAGGCAGACAATCAAATAGGCGAACCAGACTTGGAACGAATGACCAATGAGTTCGAAACATTTATCAATCTTTACAAAACAAAATCAATTATTGACTACTCAAAAATTGGATTCGTCAATACTATTAGATAAATCAAATAAAATTTTCATTACATTCTTTTGGCAATACAAACTACAAGAATTTCATCATAAAATCATTGAAGATATTTTTGAAGAACATGCAGACTTCACTCATGACAAAATCAATATTATAAGTAGCAAGTCTGTGAAAGACAGAAAATATAATATTATCGCAATACCTTATAACCCAGATGCAGTCAACAAACAGTTATTTTACGTTCTTTATAAAAACCTAAATATACTTGACCTCTCGAAGACATACTTTGTTGAAAACAACCTAGAACTCCCTGTCCTCGAAATTCTTTGCTTCATTTACAATGAAAAAGATATTAAATTAAAAATTTGTCGAAACATAATAAGACCACCCATTCCGGATGAAATTCCCGTAATCCTTGATCATTACCACCCAGGAAAAGCCAACCTTCATCGTCGCATAAATGAGACGGTTAGACGAATCAAAGAAAAATTTAATTGGCAAGGCTTAACTGAAGAAGTAGAATATTTTGTCAAAAACTGTAAATTTGTCAAAAAGTGATAGTATGTAGGAAAAATTTGAACAGTCCCATGGTTATCACCGAAACACCAAATACTCCTTTCGAAAGAATCAATATTGACATCTGTGAAATTCCCACACGAAATTACGCTCTTACCATTAGAGATGAACTAACCAAATTTACCCAAGCCTACCCTCTAAAAGACAAGACGGCAAAATCTGTTGGCACTACCGAACCCCTCTCCGAATCCACTGTGATTCAGGTCGGGAATTCGAGAATATCATGATCAAAGACCTATGTACCTTATACAATATAAAACTTACCTACTCTAGTGTAAACCATCCTCAATCCAATGGATCACTAGAAAGATTCCACTCTACATTAATGGAATTGATTAGGGTACAAAAAACTGAAAACCCTGACGAACATCCCTTGAATATACTACCCTATACAGTCATCTGTTACAACAATACCAAGAATAAGACTCACGGTTTCACCCCATATGAACTCGTATTTGGACACACTTCTAGTAGACCACTGGAGATACTGTACAATCAAAAAGACCTCATATCCAAATATGTGCGAGATCTAAATAACAGAACATCGCACTACTATAAAATTGCACGCGAAAGAACTCAAACTCAAAAAGAAAAAGCCAAAATTCGATTTGACAAGCACATTTCAGACAAAATACATGAGTACAAAGTAGGTGACAAAGTGTTGTTAGGGGCGAAATTTAGGAAAGGAGAGCAGTGAATGTGCAATGATGTGTCACGCCTCTAACATACCCTGCAGCTCAGTAGGCGTGGATTCGACAATAAAAATTGATTTCGATAAGATTGAAATAAGGGGTTAATTTTCCGGAGCGCCACGGATTTATCGCTAGTGAAAAATCCGAAACCACCCTGATGGAATGGGACAACCCACTGCACTAATATTACTAAAATATAAAAAAAATAGATACCTGTAAATGGTATAATAAGAATATATAACTATGTAGAGGTTTTATCTTCCCTTACGCTTAGATAACTTGGACCAGAATAAAAGAAATAGTCATGTCCCTTACTAATAAAATATATTGATCGTTACACACCCTGTATGTGCACAGTTCAGCTCAAAATACAAAAGAAAATGAAATTAATGTAAAATCAACCGCCAAGATGAATTATCCAAGTGAATGCTGTGATTGAGAGTATGGTATTGTTTGAATATGTAATATGAAACCTCCAGTGAGGGCTATGCCTGTGACGTCACGATGATAGCTTACAATAATCGATACTTACGCCTTAGGGGCAGTCTTATTCCAAACTTATCTGATACTATGTAGATATTCTCAAGCATGCAAGTTCACCAATTATTGTGGTTGTAGTTCATCAGTGCCTTGGTGTATACAGGTGCACCGTGGGTACGACACAATCTCAAAGTACATGTACAGCTGGGACGAATAGCGAAGGAATGCTGAACAACAGATATACAGCGGGACAACCACAGTCGAGCAGGAACAATCACAGCAGTGGAACAGTGGAAAGACAATCGTGTAGCAACGAAACAGTGGAACAATCACATGAGTGGAACTCCAATAAACGGTAGCAAAATAGGAGCAATAAACCGTAGTGGAGCACTACCAGCTGCGAAGAGGTAACAGTAGCAAAGTAGTACCAAGCAGAGTAGTAGCAGAGTGGTAACAAGCACTATCCACAGCGGAGCAAAGTAGTAGCAGAGTGGTAGCCGCAGCAGAGAACCCTAGAATATACAATACCAGTCTGACTTCTGATTACACTTGTATGGGGCCATAAGTAGAGCCCAAAATGCAAATACTAACCTATATTAAGTGGGAGGGTTCTGATAACAGCTTTGATGGTCTGTTTGCTGTCTGATAGCGAGTTTCTCGCTCCAGTGGTTTCACACAATGACAAGTGACTTCTAACCTCAAAAATCCGCAAAGCGAACGGAGATTTCTCAAAAAATATATAGCGTCAAAAATCGCAAACAATATGAGAAACTCTCCTGATATGAATTTTCCAAAGATCCATCAACGATGATCAAACTTTAATTGGAAATCTTCAAAGTAGGTCAGTCACTCATCAAGATCAAATAAGGAAGAAGAGAATATCTCTCAGACGTCAAAGTCAAAACTGTCAATATCTGACAAGGCGCTTTCTTGTTCGTTAGTGTTCGGTGGGAACAGTCCAGGAACTAACTCGAGCTAATAGGAGCTATGAAAAGAACACCTTAAGATTCAGTGTTGCCAACTGAAACAACACGAAAACGCCAGCCTCTCATTCTCAGAACCAAACAAACAAAAGGTCAAGTATTCGAATGTGAAATAGGTACCTCAATGACACAAGATAGAGATAGAGTAGGAATGTTACGGTTTTGTGTTATAAGTACAAAACAATAGACTAACCAAAAGTATGTTTACAAAATAACGCTGTCATACCGCAAAATAGAACAACTGATAACTGTCATTAGCTTAAGGCCGGTATATGTCCGCTCGAACTAGTACAGCAAAGGTAAGTACTAACATTCGGAACAAGCTATACATGACAACGATCAAGTTGTCATTTTGAGAAATCTGAAGAAGAAGAAGAATACAGTGGCGTACAGAGTGGAAAGTGTATATCAATGACAGAGAATTTCTGATGTTATTGTATTAAAATAGAAAGGGTTTTCTAGTGCAAAATAAACCCGTAACAGTGTATGTAAAAGAATCGCAAATAAAGGACAAACTGCAAAATAAATTCAATGGCCCATTTGAAATTTTGGAAATATTGAAAAACAAGACAAAAAACTAAAGTTGATTTCGATAGGCTTAAAACCTACTTTGAAGACGATTAATTTAATTACAGGTTCATCCTGCTGATCTCGGCAGTCAGTTGCCAGTACAAGCTTGAACCAATCAATGATACAATCGGCATCTTTTATCATGAAGAATCCTCTGTCAAACTTTCTAACGACAAATGGACCTTATTGATTTATAAAGACTTAGAACCAATCAAACTAGCCTTGGGCAAAAACAACAAAATTCTACAAAGCACGATGGATCTTCTTGAAACAAACGACCCTAGAATGGAAGACTTTAGAGCCAAATTCAACACCCACACAAGCCTCATCTCCCAAATTTCCCAATCACTCGATCTAAAATACCGTGAAGTATTTGCTGACACTCAATTCTACAATAGAATGAAACGCGGATTGATTAACGGTGTAGGAACATTTTGGAAAGCCATCACGGGCAACTTAGATGCTTCCGATGGGAAATATTTCAATGAATGTATAGACAAAGTTACTAAAGACGAATATCAACTTGAAAATCTCATGAAAAATCAAATATCAGTTACAACTTCAATTATAAAGAGTTTCAATAGCACAATACAAAAGTTACAAATTGACGAAGAAACATTCATTAATGATTTAAAAGAAATCGAACGTTCAATATACAGTCTTGCTGATGATTTAGCTTTTATTCAGACACAACTACAAATTTCAGATCTGTGTGAAATACTAATGGAAACCTTTGTGTTCCTTGAATCAACTCTTGACGACATTTTGAATTCAATCACGTTTGCTCGTCTTAAAATCATTCACATATCGATCGTATGTCCAAGATCGCTAGTTAATCTCTTCAAGAGATACCTCAGTCATCATCGAAAAACAATTTACCACTTCCTACCTATTTGTCAAATGTTGCCAAATATTTGGAAATCATTGAACTCCATGCTTATCAAACTGCTACAAAAATAGTGTTCGTTCTCAAAATTCCTCTCGTAGAACCTGAAACTTATACCCTATACCGCCTTTTCCAATTCCCATACTGGATAACCGAACAGGATTCCATCACATGTTGACAAACTCACGAAAATATATCGCGAGAGACGACGATTCAATGTTATACGTTTCACTCTCTAATTTGGACTAATGCAAGAACTTGGACACCACTTCATTGATTTGTTCCGATGTTCTGCCATACCCAATCGACAACAATGCCATATGCAGAGCACAGCTCCTTCGACAACTGGTCGATGTACCGAAGACATGCCAATCATCAGTCATCTTCGCCAAAGATTACAACGCCAACGAATTATCATCAAACCTGTGGCTAATATCATTGTCCGATCCACTACCAGTTACCATCAAATGCATCAACAGAGAGGCAGTCACCCAAATCATCAACAAAAACTCTCTTCTCAAACTTCAGCCAGAATGCAATGCATTCATAGGAAGTACACGAGTCCATTCGAAGCACTGCGCACACAACTTCAAGAATATCACATACAGAAACCAACCTGTCTTGATACCATTCAAATGCTGCGAACATTTACCTGAAAACCGCTGAAACTCAACAAAATCAATACGGAGGACCTCAGCATAGCCCAGCATAAGTTGAACCCATACTCCGAAGATTTGGACAAACCAATCAATCAACCCTATGTGAACAAACACATCTCATGATTCACATATCTCACAATTGCATCAATCATCTCATTAATTCTGCTGTACCTGTTCTGCAAATGTAGACGCAGAAAATCCACAAGAATCAGTATCATGGCAACGTATAGTCAACCTCCACCTTCGCCCAGACCATCAAGAACAAGAAGTCCCTTTAGCAGATTTATCCCTAGAAGACGTCCAAGCGTCCATCTCGAAGAACCAATAGAAGAACAACTAGAGCTGACTTCATCTAGCAACAAAGAATTCTAAATCGAACTTCAATTTTCAATGTTTTCAAATTAAAAAAAAAAATCCTTTTATTTTCAAATTTCATTTTCAAAAGTTGTCGCTTTTGCACCAACTTTTTATTATAAGGGGGAGTTGTCATATGCGATATTATGGCAGTATGGC
Source organism: Chrysolina oricalcia (assembly GCA_944452925.2). Taxonomy (NCBI): domain Eukaryota; kingdom Metazoa; phylum Arthropoda; class Insecta; order Coleoptera; family Chrysomelidae; genus Chrysolina; species Chrysolina oricalcia. Next base: position 35,812,750 of record OX101812.2, read on the forward strand.
CTTCTCATAAGTATCAGGTTACAAGCGATAACAATTCTCTCGGAAAAGCTGATCTTTTTTATCAGCATCCGCAGAGTTCCAAGATGGGAACTGCTGATGCTGAATCAACACTCTATATTGCTATAAAAGACAGAACACGAGTTCGCTAGTTCAGTTCAATAAAGCTCGTTACTGTATCAACTCGTATTTTTGTAACGGTGATACAAACCACCTCGTATTTTCTTTTTAAAAAGTCCTTCTCTTAATTATCGAGATAACATCAATATGCATAATATTCAACAGTTTATTTCGTTGAAATTAGTCAAAATTGTTGGATTGTGATTGAAATTCATCATTGTATTATTTTTGTTTGTTTCGATATGAAAAGTTGCCACGAGTTTTAATTAGCTGGTTGCTTTTATGATGGCAAATAAGCTGCCAGAGTGACAGGGTGGCTCGCGACTAATTTATGTGGAGACGGGAGTGGGTCATATCAAAGTAAATTGTGATGAGATGGAAGAATGCCCAGATATATGAACTTAAGTTCACCCTACAGATCATTTATACTGATTCCCATAAAACCAAACAGCATTAAAAAAGTGAATGATAAGCAGCTTACTGTTTGGAGAAGTATAGTTAATAATATAAAAAATGGTAGTAGCGAAATGGTTGTTACACAAAACTAACTAGCTAAATAAATACCTAAATATTATTAATATTGTAGTGAGTGACTTTACAACTGGTGAACAGGTACAGTTCAATAACCAGATATGTTTCAAACACAAAACTCTTAGGTGAGATTATACAGGCACTAGTAAATGGAGAAAGGTTGAATGTATCCAATATCACACACAAAATACATCTACCGCTGTTGGGTAGGAGAAAGAAATATATCTCAGACAATCCGCTATAGTATGATGCATCTTACTTTGTAGCATTCACACATTAACATTAAATTAAACACTATGCTAAAGAATATAAGTACACGGTAGGATACTCAGTGCTAGATCTGGCAATGGTGCTTCGTTGACAGTCTCTGCTACAAGTGCAGGTAGCTAGGGTATGGTACAACCATGTTGATCTTAACCGCAATGTTGCTTCTTTGACAGTTTACGCTACCAGTACATGAATGCCCTACTCAATGGCTGTAGTAGGTGGAAGATGGTCACCAGGAAGACATACCATACATCGACGGAGGGTAATAAAACTTCCTCCAGAAAGGAAAGAAATACTGTAGTAGGGACAGAACTATAGTGCCCTACTATGAATAAACCCTGAAATGCAACAAGAACTTGACATTTTGTTCACCAACTTCGATGACCTAATGAATACCTCTGTCCAGAACAGCGGCACATAGGGTCAAGTGCCCAAATGACCTAACTAATCAGATCCTATAATACATGAAGAACTGCCAAATGATGAAAGAATACCATGTGCGAGGAGACTTACCTGAAATAATTGTTATATATACTCCCCCGAGAGGTAAGTTTCAGTAATATGCATACAAAGCAATTCAAACGACTAAACGAAAACTGGAACCTTTCGGCAGTTGCAAAATATAACTCCTTTATGGATGAATCAAATGGAATAAAAAATCTCAACAACTCATTTTCCCCAATTATCTCAAAGTGAAAGTCTAGCTAATCAATCTTCTTCCCAAACTTCAAGTCAAAATGTCAAATCCGTGTGCATTGTTGTCAAGTAGTCCAAGTACACTCCTCGAAGAGTATTACACTCTCAACTTGTTATTCTTCTTCTACAAGCTGAAAAGATATCATGAAGCCCTATCCTAAAATGAAAAAATGTATACAAGTCCCGCAGAAAGTAAACAGCTGAATCACAAATGACAAGTAGTAACCCTAACCTTGGGATAACTTGAAATATGACGTTACCAGAACATGACGACGTAAATGTAAAATAAATATACCTGATAGTATTATGGAAATATGCATTGGGGATGTATACACAAAATATATCACAATTTGATAGCAATTCAGGTATCGTTAGTGATTGAAAATTATTAAATAAATGCAGAAGGCAAATACCTAGTGATAAAATGCATGTGAAATATGATTCTGAATTCCGTTATACCTGGAATAGTTGATAATAAAAAAAATAACGCTACAGAGTTTGTCCTTCCTTGAGTGTGAACTGTAATGGTTCCTTAGATATGTAGATGAAAGTAAAATTGAATGATTGGAAGACAATATGGTGGCTTTCCTCTGATACAGCGGGATCTTCTGGACCGGCCGGCACTGCTACCTTTCTCTTGCAAATGTAGAATGATCAGAACGTCTTTTCACTCAAGTTCGTGACGCACGTTTTGGAATAGCCGATTTACGCGTTAACTTCGCAGGATGAAGTTGAATTATTTCTTTTTCACTTATTGTCACACTGACTTAAAAAAAATTTCTCATTTGTTTGCCAATGAATATAGTGCAGGAGCTTGCGTAACCACCAAACATGAATCTGCCTCTCATTAACACGGGAAAGTAGTGGATATTTATAAAAAGTAAATTCTCAATATTGAACAGAGTTCCGAGACTGAAATAATTTAACTAAAACTTTCTTCGGCCAATATGAAGGTTCATTAAGAACATTTTTGAGTTCCATATTAGCGCTGACTCGAAACGCTAGTTACAATTCGATAATCCCATACATCAGCAGGTCATTATTCGATGACCCGATGGCACGTAATTATTGCAGACATCAGCAATAATTTATATATAAATATATGATTATTGAATTGTAATCATCAGTAGCAATATTTTAAACTTTCATGTAGTTACTCTGTTCAAATGAAAAGTTTTCAAAAACCCTTTTGTGCGAACAAGAAATTTTATTGAACAGTGGTAGAGCCCTCAGAAGATCCTTGTCGTTCGCAAACGTTCATCCACTATTCCCGAATCAAGTTCCAGAGAAAAACAAGTGTTCCAACAAGAATTCTCCTTCTTCATTCTACAAAGTCCACCTTCAAATATCAATCCTCATTCAACCACTATCCCTCAAATACCCGAACAAACTCTACCCTCTCCTTCACGGCAAACCAATTCGATCTGAAGAGTTTCTGTATCGCACCCAAATACGACGCAAATTCAAACGAGTTATACCAATTCATCAACGTATCGGCAATGCTACTGAACAGATACTGGAATGCCAGAAATAACAATTGCTTTCAACATCACATATTGATGCAAGGACTACTCAACAAATTACGAAGCAGAGCCAAAGTGTCATCTTAGGTTATGGTTGTAGAGATTGGAACAGCATAAAAGGAAATTCCAGAACTTCGCTGACCAACGCAACGAAAACTTCTTGAAAGAGATCTAGTTAACCTATGACAAGATCAGATTGAATACCCACAGCAGTTCTACGAAAAAGTCATGATACTTTTGAACACCATATCTAATTACGTCGAATTGCACACTGTTGAAGAAACCATAAAAACGAGTAAGAAGAATTTTTTTCAGCAAGTTCCAACAACATTCCTAGCGGGATAACAAGATCCTATGGGATCCACCATCAGACCAATGAAACCAATAGACTTGGCAACAGCGACGCAGTACATTCAAGATAAAAATAACATCCGTTATCTACAAAAATCATTTGGAGTTCCACAAGTTTCCAGAAAACCACTTCAGACCCCCAAGACCGCATTGGCAGCAAAAACAAAGACGAATGTGGCCTCAAAACCAAGCACAACGTTTGCCACAGAATAACCTTGATGAACTGAACGGACAGGAACCAACACCAATGAGCATCAGTACCAGCTTCAGCACCAAATCAGACCCCAATCCCAACCTGGACCAAATTCTAATCCATATTCCCTGTTCAATATGAAGGAGACTTTGGATACGAATCGAACCCTTATTACAATGAAACCTTTTCGTATTATAATCAAGAAACCACTGAAGAATATTGCTGGTACAAGAAGACCAACAGGAACAACATGCAAATTTTCCAATAGACGCAGGACAGAATTTAAAAACGTAGTAAAATTCCATACCTTCGGAGATAAGAGAGAACTTCCCTGCTTAACCATTTCAAATCCTACGCTCAAACTCTTCATGGACACCGGATCGACAAAATCTTTTCTCAATTCTGACTAAGCATTTGAATTTCATATAAATTACATCAAAAAGGACACGTTTGTCGTCACCCCCATTTTAATAACCTACTTTTAAGACTACAGTGCAGAAATTCCCAAAATTTCCTGAATTTCAAATTTCTTCGAATTCCAAAAAACTTTCAATGGCCTCATTGGACTCAATTCTGAACTAACTTTCCCAAAATCTTCCCTCCCTTCTGAATAACCATCTCTTTCAATCCAGTATTACAAAACCAATGGAAGCAATTCTACTCAATCCAACTGGAGCCTGACAGCGTGAGTCAAGCACGACTACCAGTGAAAGAAAATAGAATCATTATGATACCGAGGCAAGAACTACAATGCGCTCACATTCGAGAAGCTGCCGATGTCTGCGATAATTTAGCCTGGACAGATATCGTCAACTTCAGTCCCGATAAACTCCAAATCGTCTGAACAAAACCAGTATATTATTCCATATGGAAATAATTGAAACCCGAACTACAATACGGTTGATCTAATCAGCACGGACCATCTCAAATCACAAGAGGAGATACATTTCAGAAAATTATGCAGAAAATACGCCGACATTTTCCACCATCCAGGTGCCTTATTAACATTCACCAATCAAGCTAATCACAAATAAAAACTAGGGACAAAATTCCGGTAACACCAAGTCTTTCTTAGCGATTTCCATACGTGAATAAAGGAGAAGTCAAGAGGCAAATATATCTATTACTAGATCAAGGTAACATCAGACCCAGCACATCTCCCTGGTCCTCATAAATTTGGGTCGTTCCCAAGAAACCAGAAGCATCCGGAAGGTTAACGAAAAAAGAATAGACGATCGTTATCTGATTCCAAACATTTCAGGCATCCTCGATAAATTGGGAAGATGTCGAAATTTCACTACTCTGGATTGTGCAATCGGATACCACCAACTAGAAATGGCAGAGGCCGACATTACTGAGACGGCATTCAATGATGAAATAATTCAAAAAATTCAAAAATTCATTCAGTCTCTCTTCCGATACATTGTTAATGAAAAACATTATAAGGGCAGCAGTTGGAGGAGAAAAGAGATAAATAAGATACATCTTACGAGGCACAATAATCTGCCTGGGTGTAAGGGATATACAAACTAATTAACATGTTATGAATAGTAAGTAGGTAATTGATATAGACTATAAAATATAACAAAATAAAATAAGTGCACAACTGTAAATGTTGAAAGTGGGATTACGAGTACCCGAGAATGCGATTTGAATTGAAGAACGCTACATTCCAGAGGGTTATGGACAACGACCTGAAGGGTCTGCTGAAAAATATCTGCTTGGTCTACATTGATGATATAATTATCTTCTCTACATCCCTCCATGGCCCACGTTCAACCGCACAAAAGTTTTCCAACGCCTAAGTGAAACTGGTTTCAAAATACAGGTAGACAAGTGCGAATTCTTTAAAGAAGAAGTAAACTTCCTAGGACATAACGTCACCCCCAATGGAATAAAACCAAACCCAGCAAAAGTCAAAGCAATCATGGACTATCCTTACCTCGAACCGTCAAAGAAATCAGAGGATTCCTTGGTCTCCTAGGTTACTACAGAAAGTTCATTAATGACTTTTGTTTTCGGGAAACTCGAAAAGCTTTTAAAAAATATTTATTGATTACAAAAATTGAATAAAAGTACGTGTAACAATTACAAGTTATAAAATCAGACTGAGTTCATTGCGTTCACCGAGAAGCGATGAGAAATTGTTGTAATGCTGACGAAGCGTCCTTCGTACGAATTCCATCAGTAGCGTCAGCGGAATACGGGGTCGTTGACAACGTAATTCCTCCCTTCTAAGATGGAAAACAGGATTTCATGGAATGAAGAATGTTTTCCGTTCCTTTGGTAGGGGTTGTTCGGTGACTTCAGTGTTGTCTTCTTGGATGCTGGTAGTAGGTGGACGTCGAGCTAGTAGGTGTTTGAATTTGTATATAATGATAACAGCTAGACAAATTATCATTATACTGTATATAGGGAGTTTCCAGACGTAGGCTCTCGGCGAATGGGACGATTTGGTGAGCGGAGTTAAACGGCTGGCTTCCTTGTGAATTTCGGTTAGTTTATCCAAGGAGATGTCTTGAAGTTTTAGGGCTGTTATTTCTGGGTCATGTGTTATTTGGGGTAACTTGATATCCGGTAGGAGCAGGGGTTGTTCTCCAACTTTCGTGACCTCGTTGACGTATTGTTCGGTCGGGGTTTTGAATTGGCAGCCAAGTGGTACTGTGATCAGGTATGATCCTGTGAGGGTGGTAATGTCTGTTGTACTGCAGGTGGTCTGGATGCGGGTGGCCTTCTCGAAAATGCTGATATAGTGGGCGTCGTCCACTTGCTCGATGATGTTTGATACCAGGTGGATCGGTACTTGTTGACAGTTTTTTGGGTCCTTTGCGATGCTCAATATTTGAAAAATACAGTCGCTGGTGGTGGTTCCTGGAAGGAGGTTGTTCCAAGGGCAGTAATGAACATCGTGGAGATCCATGCAGGGCATTGTGGAATATTGAAAATATACCTCGTTTGCAGTCAGATAGGGTGCAGGTGGTATGATGGTAGTTTGGTTTGGGGTAGGAATGGAATATAAGTGATATTGGGTGAATACTTCGGGTGATACAAGTGGAAACTTTATCACGAAAACTATTTTATTATTTTTCTGATAAGTACCTATTTCAAAAATTTCATAATATCGGTGTAGGTTCGTGTGATCCAATCCAAACAGTAAATTATTAGCGGTATAGTGTTGTACTAAGGTTGACAACATCCATTCAATATCATTGATTTTCAATATACTAGGATGTGCTTGTCCTAATTTAGCAAATGTTGTAGCGGTTTCTAGGTCAGTCAATATTTGCAACAGCATTAGAAGGATAGAGCTGAGTTGATCGAAAGCCTCTTTAGTTTCGAGATAGTGCTGGAAATTAAAAATGAGGGTCGACATGTCCGAAGCAATTTTATTTATTCTCTCTGTGATTACCTTTTGGTTATGTTTAATCATAGCTGTTGTTTCACTGAAAGTTTTTATTATATTCTTTGAGAGTGAGATTTGGTCATTAATTTTTGAAATTACGTTATTTTGATTATTTTCTAGTTCTGAAATTGCCTTATCATAGTTTTCAGCGTCTTCAGCATCTAGATTACCACTTATACTTTTTATTATAGAACCTTAACCATTCAGTATTCCTCGTTTTAGTCTTTTACTGGGAATAAGGGATTCCTGTTTGGCGAGTGATAGTTGGAGTTGAAAGAAAATTGATTGATTGATAGTTTTCAACTCTTCAAAATATGGACGGGATAGCCCGTGATTAACTGCTTTCAGTAATCTCGAATATTGGTTTTGAATTGTTCGGAGTTCGTCAGAAATGGGGGTGAGATCGTAGTAGTGTACGAAGGTGTGGTATTTGCTTTTGATGCGCGTTGTGCCTATTTTGAAAGGAAGGATACCTGGGTTTTTATTTAGGGACTGTATTTGAAGTTCCTGGCTCATCGTCAGCGACAGGATGGACCTGAAACAATGGTCTTTTGAAACTTGATTTATGCATGGTGTTCTTTGGTAATTTTAATTTCGTCTTTTTATTCTTGAGAACAGTTACTGCGCGGAATTTTGGAGAGAGTTTGTTTCTGTTGTCTGTACGTTTGTACGCTGGTGTACGTTCCTTATAAGTCAGAGGAGGTTCCCGTGCATTGTTGAGTTTGTCAATGGTTTTTTCTTTATTTTCAGTAAATTTTTTGTTTAGATGTTTGTACAATTCTGCGGTTTTCGTCTTATGCGCCGTCATGTAGGCACTATGTACCAAGTTTTCAAGGTTGACATTGAAGGGGTCTGAAGTGGATAGGTGACCAGTGATAACATCTATGGGTTTCATATTTGTGGCAGAGTGTATTGAGTGATTATAGCCCATGATGGCATATGGCATCTGTTTGATAATATCGAGTTCCTTATGGGTTGTTTGAAGTATTCTTAAATGTTCGATGATGGTTGAATGGAACCGTTCAACGATTCCTTTCGATTCGGGATGATCAGGGGTAACGTAATGTAATTCGATATTGTGCGTTTTAGCAAATTCTTGAATTAATTCGTTTTTAAGCTCGGTGCCATTATCGGAGTTGAGTGATTTGGGGATTCCATGGTGGTTAATGTAGGTCAATAGGTTGTTTGCTACCTCTACAGCGCTGAGGTTGAGTAGAGGATAAGCTTGGGCATATTTTGAGAAAGCGTCGACGATTGTTAAAAACTTTTGATTTTTTATTTGGAATGTATCGATAAAGACGGTTTCGAATGGCTTGTTAGGTGTTGGGCTAACTTGAAGCTGTTGTTTAGGTGGGTTCCGGTCGTATTTATTTGGTTGATATATCGAACAGTTATTAATATAGATGCGAGTATCTATACCTAGCTTTGGCCAATAATATGTCTCTCTAATTCGTTTTTCTGTCTCGATTATGCCTCTATGGTTAGTTTTACCTTCGTGATATTTCTGAATTGTATTTTTTTTAATCATCGGTGCTGATGACGTCTTTTAGTATTTTGTTGCAGCGGATGAACTTGAAAGAATGTGTTCTAAAGGTGTTCTTAACTACTTCGCAGAATCGGGGAATCATGTTTTCATCGGGAAGATATAACGCGTAGACGTATTTTGGGTTAAGATAATCTTTGATGAGTTTAATGACATCATGCTCGAAATTTTGGAGAGAAAGCTGTGCGAAAATTCTTCTTTTATTCGGGAATATTTCTTTAATTTTTGGCTCGGCTGGAGAAAAGAATACCAGGTCTATAGTGATCTGATGATCATAACCGTTCAACGGATGTTCTGAGATCGGGATGGTCAGGACAGGGTCTTCTGCATTTGAGTGTACAGTTTCGCCATCAGTGTTATCGGGGGCTTCGTTATTGATGATGGCATCATTAGGCACTGTGGGGTTGGTGATGACAACATCGGCATTGATGAAGATGCCAGGAATCTCAGAAATTGATTCGTTAATATTGGTTCCTGAATGTTCGTCGCTATTAACTTCGTTCAAATTTGGGATTTCACCAAGTTGTGGGATGATAGACTCGTCGTCAGAGGTTCTTGCAACGGGGGTGTCATAGGAGATGTCTAGGATTTCACGATGATTTTCATTGAAGTTGTTTATGAATTTTTGGAGTTCATTAACATGAATTTCCACTCGTGATAGGGCGTCGGCATTTGTATTTAATTTGCCCTTTTTGTAAACAATTTCGTAGTCAAATTCTTCTAGTTTAAGGCGCCATCTCACTAGGCGGGAATTTGGCTCTTTAAGAGACATAAGCCACTGAAGGGGTTTATGGTCAGTGAAAATTTTGAGTTTTCTCCCATACAGATATGGACGGAAATATTTGGTTGCCCATACTATTGCTAAAAGTTCTTTTTCTATCGTTGAGTAGTTCTGCTCTGATTGATTTAGGGTACGCAACGCGTACGCCACTGGTTTGTCAGAACCAATAGGCCCTTGAGAGAGGATAACCCCAATGGCAAAATTGCTGGCATCCGTGCTCAAGACAAAGGGCTGGTCGAAATTTGGGTATATCAGTACGGGTTTATTAGTCAAAAGTGTTTTACAGTGTTCGAAACATTGAATAAATTGAGAGTCATGAACAATTTTGGCGTCCTTTTTCAGACATAATGTCAAGGGTTTGGTCAGGTTTTCGAAGTCCTTTATGAATCGACGATAGTAACCAAGGAGTCCTAAAAACCCTTTGATTTGTTTTGTTATGGTTGGAATTGGATATTTTTGAACTGCTGAGATTTTACTGGGATTTGGTTTAATTCCGTCAGTTGTAATGACGTGACCAAGATAAGCTGTTTCCTTTTTGAGGAATTCTGATTTATCCATTTGCACTTTGAGATTGGCACTTCTCAAGCATTTGAATACCTTTGTCAGGCTGTCTATATGCTCCTGAAGAGAGGTAGAAAAAATAATGATTTCATCTAGATATACCAAGCAAATTCTGTTGATGTAGTCACTGAGGATGGTGTCCATGCAACGCTGAAACGTAGCTGGACTGTTCTTAAGGCCAAAAGGCATGCGCACATGCTCGTAGTGACCTCCTTCGACATTGAATGCAGTTTTTTCGATATCGGAAGGATTCATTTATATCTGGTGAATACCAGATGCCAGGTCTAATGTAGTAAAATACTGACATTTACCTAACTTATCCAATCAGTTATATTGGGTATTGGATATTTGTCATCGATTGTCTTCTCGTTTAGCTTTCGATAATCGATATGAATTCTCCACTTTCCTGAGGCATCATCTTTTTTTGGAACAATCCGTATTGGAGATGACCAAGGGGACTTACTGGGTCGAATTATATTTTGTCGAAGCATTTTGTTTATTTGCGTTTGTACTTCTTGTTTGTGTATAAAAGGATATCTGTAGGACTTTGTATATACTGGAATTTCGTCTCTTGTTTTGATTTCGTGTTTAATTTCTGTTGTCGAGGTCAGTGGTTCGCCTTCCTTATAGAATATGTCTGAAAATTGTCTGCAGAGTTTCAAGAGGTGTTGTTTCTCTTCAGCATTTAGATGGTCAGTTCGAATTATGTCTTGGATGTCATTTTTGGTGATAGTCTGTAGATTTTCTGAGAAGTGAATTTCAAAATTGTGTTCTAGGTCATATTTACTGATTTCAGGAAAGTCCTGGAATTGATATGTTTCGTCACTCGTTAGTGGTATGGTCTTGACTGGGTATAGCATGGTCAGTTTGATGTCATTGTCAGTTGGATTGAAAATTTCCACATTAGCTTCGCCATTACTTGCTAGTGTTAGGGTGGGGGGAATTTTACATGCTAAAATCTCCTGTTGTGGTATCATCACGTGCTTATTTGAGCAATCGACAGGGATTTTTGTAAATAATTTGGAATTTTTTGGAATCACTTTTTCAAAAAGAAGTTTTGGATTTGAAACAAAATATTTTATGATATTGATTGATAGCGGGGTGATTATTTTACTATTGACCAGATCCAATCTACTGTTCAATAATTTCAAATTATCGATTCCTAATAATCCATCAAAAATATTATGAAATTTGTAAAGAAAAAATTTTATTTCTTTATCTGTACGAAACTCGTCAAAAGCTGGAATCATAATGGATGAATCGTGATTTGAGGTATTGAAACAAGTGGACACCGAAAATGGTTCGTTTACTATGGCGTTTTTGAAGTATTGATTGGCTATTGATGGGTCTAGAAATGATCGTGTCGATCCAGTATCGACTAATAATTTTAAAGGTGGGTTCTTTATTTCGATATACGGGAGTTGTCTGTCCTGTATATTGTTTGATTCTATTATTATCAAGTCTGGTCGTCTTGATTCTGGCTTTCCGGAAAATTTCCAGTTTCCCAATTTTCTTGGTCGGGCGCATACTCAGGTTGAAAACCTACGGCGCCTTCGTCAAATTCGGGGTTATCATGTCTCAGGATATTCGTTTGTTGGAACTGAACCTTGTTCAGCATAGAAAAGTTCTTCAGATATGAAGTTTCTATTTTGGACGTTATTTTGGGAAGAGTTGGGACGCTGTTGTGGTCTGAGGCTGGTACCATGAGAGATGCCGCTCATAGGAGAAGGACGGATATTATTATTAGGTCTATTCTGCGGATTTTTCCAAACATTTTGGGGTCGGCCGAATACCTGCGAGGGTGGTTAATCTGAGGCTTAGGAAAGAAATTTCCTTGCAAAGTTGTTATGTTGATTTCATCATTTAATATTGATAGAGCTTGAGGAAGTGTTTGAGGGTTACGAGCCCTCACTCTGGTACCGAAAGGTTCTTTCAGACCAACTAAAAATACTCTTAACGTCTGGTTTGTGAATAAATTCCTTTCACAAGTTCTCTCAACCTCGGTGGCAGTGTGCAAATCAATATAGTTACAAATAGTATTAAGTACATGAATACAATTCGAATAAAATTGCTGCGGCGTTTCGTTACCTTGCCTCATATGCATTAAATTTTGGGTGAGGGAACTCAGGTCCCTCTGGTCACCAAAATTTTGGAGTAAAGTTTCACGAATTTCGGGCCAAGTTTTAGCGTTGTAGATATTGACTGCTTCTATCGCCGCACCGGTCAATTTTGAAAATATTGTGTTTACAATAAGTAAATTTTGTGTTGATTCGTGTGTATTCGCATCGAAATAAACTTCTGATAGCTGTTCGATTGTTTTTATGAACCGAACTAAACCCGTTGGGTTTCCGTCATACTCCGGAATTGTCTTCAAAAGATCTCAACTAATCACTGGAATTATTTCAGGCATTGTTGTAAGACTTGCCAGCTGATTAATAAGTGAGTCTATAATTGGATCTATTTTGAAACGATTATGAATAACTTATACTTATTGAAATCTGTTATTAGATACTGCTATTTTTACTACTATATTATTACTATTATTATTAACGGTCTTCACTTGTAAGATACAGGATATTCACAGGAACTCTGAGGTTTCAGAGGAGTCTGACATATATGAACAAGATATACTCACAATAAAGCCGCAATGCTTCTCAACATCTGGAATCGGTGTTGGCTGCTAATCCTATGTGCTTTTGGTTTCCACTTAGTTAACACTATTCTATGAAGGTAGTCTCCTCAATGGATGCGTACCGTTCGCGATTTTGAACAAACAGTTGAAACTGAAGCGAACGATTTCTCGATGAACTTTTTCACTTTCAAAATCCTACCGACTGCGCCACTTTTGTTTTCGGGAAACTCGAAAAGCTTTTAAAAAATATTTATTGATTACAAAAATTGAATAAAAGTACGTGTAACAATTACAAGTTATAAAATCAGACTGAGTTCATTGCGTTCACCGAGAAGCGATGAGAAATTGTTGTAATGCTGACGAAGCGTCCTTCGTACGAATTCCATCAGTAGCGTCAGCGGAATACGGGGTCGTTGACAACGTAATTTCCAGGATAACCAAACTCTCAACCTGCTGCCTCAAGAAGGATGTCCATATGGTACATACACCAGAGTTCCCAAAATGTGTCCAAACCTGCAAGAACCTGCTCACCAATGAATCACTACTCTAGTACCCGGACTTCACAAAGTCCTTTAATTCTATCCCAATGCCATATAGAGAAGACAAAACAATTGCGCACGCATTCACCCTGAACGGAACAGAAATGAAATACTCTACCATCGAGAAGGAAATGTTAGCTATAGTTGGGGCTACCAAATATTTTCGACCAAATCTCTTCGGAAGAAAATTCCAAATTTTATCTGATTATCGTCTCCTCGAGTTGCTTTTATCCAAGGAAGGATCCAAATCTAAAGCTGGTCCGATGGCGTTTGAAACTAGAAGAATATGACTATGAGTGGTCTTCAAAATAAGCACAAGCAGTACCAACGCAGATGCGCTCTCCAGTAAAGAAATACATACAAAGGAGAAACATGGAGCAAATGATGACGATAATAAGACATCGTTATACAACAATTTCCAATCAGAAGGTACTGATTCTGCTCAAAACAAAATGAAGCAGATAGATACCCCAGATTAAGATATTGTTGACAGTACTAACCATACAGCCAGAGAAAGACAAATAGTGGAAGTACCAATATCGAAGAAACCTCTCAATGTCTTCAATCAAGTCATCTTCATACAAGTTAGCTATAATCCAGTAAGAACAGTGATAAAAAAATGTATCCAAATAAGAAGAGATACCATTTCCCAGTTAGGAAATGATAATCTGGACCAAAACGTTACCGACTTCTTCAAGGAATATATAAGCCCGAAAGAAAATACACATTGATTTTCGAAGACGAAGAACTTTATCCCAGCATGTGCAGAATGCTGGGAAAGATATTCAAGAACTCTTCTATCAATCTTATAATATGCAATGGCCCTCTGGAAGGTGCCAACTACCCAGACAGACAAGAGGAAATAATCACGCAGCAGCACTTAGCAAAGACAAACCACAGAGGAATCACCGAGACGGACACCCGGATCAGAAAACTGTACTATTGGCCCAAAATAGGGAAGGAATTTGAAGAAGCTGTCAACTTCTGCGACGTCTGCCTAATCAACAAGTACGATCGAAGACCAGAGAAACACCTACCCCAACAAGACCACTTGAAATAGAACAAACACATGGATACCTTTCACGCTAGTGGACAAACATCCTGACAATAGTGGATGTATTCTCTAAATATGGTAGGGCGTATCCTAAAGAGGGGTATAACGCAATGAACACACTCAATGTTCTCCTAGTTTGGCACAGAATTGAAAGTGCTTTGATTCTGCTGAATGTGGACTGTATTTATATAAAAAATATTCAAGAGAGACCTTTTGAAACTCAAGGGAAGATTGACTCACCATCTGCTAATTGCTGGAGGCCGCTGCTGGGTACCCGGGTGGTGCTCTTCTGTCTTGAGTAGGAACACTTTAAAATGTAATGCCTGGAGGGACTGACTGTCCTTGTCCAGGTTCGTTAGCTTACTGATCCGCGCGGCGCATCCTCGCCCGGTGGTCAATGCAAATTGGATTCCAAAAGGCACATTTTACAGGGTGGCACGCGAAAGAGCAAGTATTATATTAGAAGAAAAGAAAATTTGTAATTTCCTGAACCAGTTATTCTTAATACATATTGAGCTAAAGAAAAATTCCCAAAATAATAATAACAATAATAATAATATTAATAAAGGACAAGACTATACATAAACCGCCCACCAAATTACACAGTAATTTCTAAATCTTACTGTGAAGGTAATGGACATATTTTGGAAACGGGCCGCTGAAGCGTACCCTTTGCAGTACGTAACGTTACAACCCTACAAATTCCATCACTTCCAAGATGAGTTTTAATAACTCTAGCCAATCTCCACTTCAACGGTGGCATATTATCATTTTTTATGATTACGAGAGTCCCCTCTGAAACGGGGGGAGATTCCTTATGCCATTTTTGCCTTTGGTTAAGAGTATTCAGATATTCTTGGTGCCAGCGCCGCCATATTGCTTGATGAAAATTTTGCAAAAGCTGTCACCTGTTCATTCTATTGGGTTTTGAATGCGAAAGGTCAGGGTCTGGTAAAGCACTTATCGGCTCTAAAGTTAGAAAGTGACCAGGAGTTAATGGAATTAAATCATTAGGATCTGAACGCAAACTTGTCAGTTGACGAGAATTCAACATAGCTTCAATTTGTACAAGTAGAGTATTCAACTCTTCATATGTTAAGATTTGATCTCCTATCACTCGTAGAAAATGAGTTTCAACAGATTTTATGCCTGCCTCAAACAAACCCCCAAGATTAGGCCCACTAGGTGGGTTGAATTTAAACTCTATATTGAGAGACTTAGCCGAATCTCGAATGAGACCAAGTATATAACTTTGAGCTCCCACAAAATTTGTAGCGTTATCACTATATATAACGCTACAGTGGCCTCTTCTTGAAATGAAGCGCCTAAAACAAGCTAGAAAGGCTTCTGATGAAAGATCAGAGGCTAATTCTAGGTGTAAAGCCTTTGTTGCGAAACAAATAAAAAGACACAAGTATGCTTTTTGTGACTTACAGCCTCTTTTTTTTCCTAGAGTGACGAAGAACGGGCCCCCATAATCAACTCCAACACAAGAAAACACCTTCACCTGCGTTACTCGAGAAGCAGATAAGTTTCCCATAACTGGGGTGAAGGAAGGAGGCTTGTACGGAAACAATTATAACATTTGGAAACAATACTACAAATAACACGTTTGGCAGAAATAATCCATAACTGTTGAACAATGAGATATTCAAGAGTCCGTGGCCCAGGATGTAGGTGTGTTTGGTGAAACTTCTCAACTATCAAATGAGTAAGTCTATTATTTTTAGGTAATAAAATGGGAAATTTAGCGTCGAAGGCTATCTTCGAGTTCACAAGGCGATCGCCCACCCTGAGCACTTCATGTTCATCCAAAAAAGGAGGGAGGTGTCTCAGAAATTTTGAACAAATAATTTTCCTTTTAACTTTGACAATTTCTTCACCAAACACCTTACCCTGAACATATCCAACCAACATTTGGAAGGCCGATTCTATCTCAGTTTTAGTTAATTTACCGCTCATCTTATTCGCATTCCTGATATTGTGAATAAAACGGAGACACCAAGATAGACGAGCCTTAATGCGAATGAGCGAGGAACTTCTTTCCATCAAATAATCAAATATGGTTGATTCGATGGACACCGTGAGTGACGTAGTATTTTCCTCGCTATTGAATTCGACGGGTTTTAACTCCGTTGAGAAAGTCAGAGTTTCTGTTTTCAACCAGGATGAGCCACTCCACCAAAGTGGGGCACATATATTTGTTTGAGATGTGCTACCTTAGATTATCCCATAACTAAATAAGTTGAGTAGGACTCGTTGCAAATGAAACGAAGATAAACTACACCAGAATAACCACTTTCAGAAGCATCCGAAAACCCATGTAGTTCACAAGTGTTGAACTTTTCTGGAACAATGTGCCTCAGAATGTGTATCGATGAGAGACTTGGCACCTCTGTTGTAAAACGATTCCATAGGCTCACTATGTCTTCAGGTGGTGAAGTGTCCCAGTCTAAGCCTAGAGTCCAGAGTTATTGGATCATTCTCTTGACGTGAAATGTCACGGGTGTTAAAAACCCCAGTGGATCAAAAATGTTTGACACAGAATTAAAAGTACTTTGATTCTGCTGAATGTGGACTGTACTTATATAAAATATATTCAAGAGAGACCTTTTGAAACTCAAGGGAAGATTGACTCACCATCTGATAATTGCTGGAGGCCGCTGCTGGGTACCCAGGTGGTGCTCTTCTGTCTTGAGTAGGAACACTCTAAAATGTAATGCCTGGAGGGACTGACTGTCCTTGTCTAGGTTGGTTAGCTTACTGATCCGCGCGGCGCATTCTCGCCCGGTGGTCAATGCAAATTGAATTCCACAAGGCGAAAGACCAAGTATTATATTAGAAGAAAAGAAAAGGACCACGCACGTTTCTTATGGAAAATGGCTTTCCGTGAATTTGTCCGAATTTTTGGTATGGTGTAGATCTGGATGCACTGATCAAAAGTGTCTATTGCCAAAAACTCCAAAAATGGACAGTTTTCGAAATATGGCTCTATAAATGTATTTTTTTTTGCATTTTTTGGATTTTGACACATAATCAGTTCACTCTCATACCTAGGAAAAACTGAGTTTCAATGATTTCACTGCAGGAATAGAATGAAAAATAATTCTTTCTTCGTTTCAGATACTGCCATTTGAAGAAATTATTATGCACTGCTCGTCACTGACGATGTAACTGGACTATTATTTTCAATTTCTATAGTCCAGTTTTTGTAGAAACAAAAACTTCTGAATTGCTCAAGGTATCACAGAGTCACATATATTCAACACCTTTCGATAGGGGCACTAGAAAAATAATATTCGATACACACTATAGGAACTGAATCTGAGATACTTTTTTTTTAAATAGTTTCCTAGTCGTCAAAGAAAGAGTGGTAAATGCAAAATGAGCATATAGAAAATCGTTCATAATGTAGGCTGACGACATAAATACTCGTATCGAAAGCAGTTTGTTTATACCGAGTATTAAATATCAATAGAAACAAGGGAATACATACCCAATAATCATTTCTAATCGCTAATCGAATCGTTAAGGCAAACGGATCCGTGAAAATGTCTGAATATTTGATATGATGTGGATTCCGATGCACTGATCAAGTGTCTATTGCTACAGACTACAAGAATGGACAGTTTTCAAGATATAGCCGTATCAATATCTGATTTTTTTCGTTTTCTAGATTGTGGCCCATAATCGCTTATCTCTTATACCCAACAAAAACGGAATTCTATCGATTTCTGCTCAGGAATTGACTGAAAAACAAATGTATTTCATTTCAGATACATTCATTTGGAGAAATTAGCATACACTGCTCGTCACTGGCGATGTAGCTGGGCTATTATTTTCATCTTTTGTATTTCCGTGTTCGCAGAAACAAAACCTCTTGAATTGTTCTAGATCTAAGAAACATATAACATTTGAAAATACCATGCATAACCAAGAAACGTACATATCAATATAATTTTTGTAAAGAATCAATATGTTTGATGAAGTGCACACGGTTAAGTAACTGTGGTTCAATCTGTCCATTGAAAAATTGAATATTTTTGTTACGAAATGTCAACTATTGTTGACTTCCCACTCATAAATTGTTCAACTGAAAAAGCTATTGCCTATACCGTATAAAAAATTCAGACATTTTTACGAATCCGTTTGCCTTAACGGTTCAATTAACAATAACAGTAGTAATGATTTTTGGGTATGTATTTCCTTGGTGCTATTGATATTTAACACTCGGTATAAACAAACTGCATTCATCTCGTCAGCGTACATTATAATTATGATTTTCCAGTTTCTCATTTTGCATTTTCCATTATTTTCCTGATGGCCAGGAGAATATTTAAAAAAAAAATTCAAATCATATTTAGAGTGTGTATCGCATATTATTCTTTCAAATGCCACAATTGAATTGTATTGGATATGAGTATGTTTGTTAGAGCTAGGACAATTCAAGAGTTTTTGTTTCTACGAACACGGAAATACAAAAGTTGAAAATAATAGCCCAGCTACATCGCCAGTGACGAGCAGTGTATGCTAATTTCTCCAAATGAATGTGTCTGAAATGAAATACAACTGTTTTTCAGTCAATTCCTGCGTAGAAATCGATAGAATTCCGTTTTTGTTGGGTATAAGAGCTAAGCGATTATGGGCGAAAACGAAAAAAATCAGATATTGATACGGCCATATCTTGAAAACCGTCCATTTATGTAGTTTGTAGCAATAGACACTTGATCAGTGCATCGAAATCCACATCATATCAAATATTCAGACATTTTCACGGATCCGTTTGCCTTAACGGTTCGATTAGCGATTAGAAATTATTATTGGGTATGTATTCCCTTGTTTCTATTGATATTTAACACTCGGTATAAACAAACTGCATTCGATACAAGTATTTATGTCGTCAGCCTACATTATGAACGATTTTCTATATGCTCATTTTGCATTTACCACTATTTCTTTGACGACTAGGAAACTATTTAAAAAAAAAAGTATCACAGATTCAGTTCCTATAGTGTGTAAATACCATGCATAACCAAGAAACGTACATATCAATATAATTTTTGTAAAGAATCAATATGTTTGATGAAGTGCACACGGTTAAGTAACTGTGGTTCAATCTGTCTATTGAAAAATTGAATATTTTTGTTACGAAATGTCAACTATTGTTGACTTCCCACTCATAAATTGTTCAACTGAAAAAGCTATTGCCTATACCGTATAAAAAATTCAGACATTTTTACGAATCCGTTTGCCTTAACGGTTCAATTAACAATAACAGTAGTAATGATTTTTGGGTATGTATTTCCTTGGTGCTATTGATATTTAACACTCGGTATAAACAAACTGCATTCATCTCGTCAGCGTACATTATAATTATGATTTTCTAGTTTCTCATTTTGCATTTTCCATTATTTTCCTGATGGCCAGGAGAATATTTAAAAAAAAAATTCAAATCATATTTAGAGTGTGTATCGCATATTATTCTTTCAAATGCCACAATTGAATTGTATTGGATATGAGTATGTTTGTTAGAGCTAGGACAATTCAAGAGTTTTTGTTTCTACGAACACGGAAATACAAAAGTTGAAAATAATAGCCCAGCTACATCGCCAGTGACGAGCAGTGTATGCTAATTTCTCCAAATGAATGTGTCTGAAATGAAATACAACTGTTTTTCAGTCAATTCCTGCGCAGAAATCGATAGAATTCCGTTTTTGTTGGGTATAAGAGCTAAGCGATTATGGGCGAAAACGAAAAAAATCAGATATTGATACGGCCATATCTTGAAAACCGTCCATTTATGTAGTTTGTAGCAATAGACACTTGATCAGTGCATCGAAATCCACATCATATCAAATATTCAGACATTTTCACGGATCCGTTTGCCTTAACGGTTCGATTAGCGATTAGAAATGATTATTGGGTATGTATTCCCTTGTTTCTATTGATATTTAACACTCGGTATAAACAAACTGCATTCGATACGAGTATTTATGTCGTCAGCCTACATTATGAACGATTTTCTATATGCTCATTTTGCATTTACCACTATTTCTTTGACGACTAGGAAACTATTTAAAAAAAAAAGTATCACAGATTCAGTTCCTATAGTGTGTAAATACCATGCATAACCAAGAAACGTACATATCAATATAATTTTTGTAAAGAATCAATATGTTTGATGAAGTGCACACGGTTAAGTAACTGTGGTTCAATCTGTCCATTGAAAAATTGAATATTTTTGTTACGAAATGTCAACTATTGTTGACTTCCCACTCATAAATTGTTCAACTGAAAAAGCTATTGCCTATACCGTATAAAAAATTCAGACATTTTTACGAATCCGTTTGCCTTAACGGTTCAATTAACAATAACAGTAGTAATGATTTTTGGGTATGTATTTCCTTGGTGCTATTGATATTTAACACTCGGTATAAACAAACTGCATTCATCTCGTCAGCGTACATTATAATTATGATTTTCTAGTTTCTCATTTTGCATTTTCCATTATTTTCCTGATGGCCAGGAGAATATTTAAAAAAAAAATTCAAATCATATTTAGAGTGTGTATCGCATATTATTCTTTCAAATGCCACAATTGAATTGTATTGGATATGAGTATGTTTGTCAGAGCTAGGACAATTCAAGAGTTTTTGTTTCTACGAACACGGAAATACAAAAGTTGAAAATAATAGCCCAGCTACATCGCCAGTGACGAGCAGTGTATGCTAATTTCTCCAAATGAATGTGTCTGAAATGAAATACAACTGTTTTTCAGTCAATTCCTGCGCAGAAATCGATAGAATTCCGTTTTTGTTGGGTATAAGAGCTAAGCGATTATGGGCGAAAACGAAAAAAATCAGATATTGATACGGCCATATCTTGAAAACCGTCCATTTATGTAGTTTGTAGCAATAGACACTTGATCAGTGCATCGAAATCCACATCATATCAAATATTCAGACATTTTCACGGATCCGTTTGCCTTAACGGTTCGATTAGCGATTAGAAATGATTATTGGGTATGTATTCCCTTGTTTCTATTGATATTTAACACTCGGTATAAACAAACTGCATTCGATACGAGTATTTATGTCGTCAGCCTACATTATGAACGATTTTCTATATGCTCATTTTGCATTTACCACTATTTCTTTGACGACTAGGAAACTATTTAAAAAAAAAAGTATCACAGATTCAGTTCCTATAGTGTGTATCGAATATTATTTTTCTAGTGCCCCTATCAAAAGGTGTTGAATATATGTGACTCTGTGATACCTTGAGCAATTCAGAAGTTCTTGTTTCTACAAAAACTGGACTATAGAAATTGAAAATAATAGTCCAGTTATATCGTCAGTGACGAGCAGTGTATAATAATTTCTTCAAATGGCAGTATCTGAAACGAAAAAAGAATTATTTTTCATTCGATTCCTGCAGTGAAATCATTGAAACTCGGTTTTTCCTAAATATGAGAGTGAACTGATTATGTGTCAAAATCCAAAAAATGCAAAAAAAATTACATTGATAGAGCCATATCTCGAAAACTGTCCATTTTTGGAGTTTTTGGCATTGGACACTTTTGATCAGTGCATCCTGATCTACACCATACCAAAAATTCGGACAAATTCACGGAAAGCCATTTTCCATAAGAAACGTGCGTGGTCCTTTTCTTTTCTTCTAATATAATACTTGGTCTTTCGCCTTGTGGAATTCAATTTGCATTGACCACCGGGCGAGGATGCGCCGCGCGGATCAGTAAGCAAACCAACCTAGACAAGGACAGTCAGTCCCTCCAGGCATTACATTTTAGAGTGTTCCTACTCAAGACAGAAGAGCACCACCTGGGTACCCAGCAGCGGCCTCCAGCAATTATCAGATGCAAAAAAAATTACATTGATAGAGCCATATCTCGAAAACTGTCCATTTTTGGAGTTTTTGGCATTGAACACTTTTGATCAGTGCATCCTGATCTACACCATACCAAAAATTCAGACAAATTCACGGAAAGCCATTTTCCATAAGAAACGTGCGTGGTCCTTTGTAATTTCTTGAATCAGTTATTCTTAATACATATTGAGCTGAAGGAACATTCCCAAAATAATAATAATATTATTAAAGGACAAGACTATACATTCATAAACCACCATAAAATACCACATGATGATCGTCACATGATGATCCTCACAGGTAATGGAACCGGATCCAAAAATGGATTTGTTGACGCACATAGAGTTAACATACACTATACCACTCCAGAGATCACTTAGACAAATGAGATGATCGAAATTTTTTACTGTACATTGATTGAGCACAACAGGACAGAAACCTATGGATATTCTCAATGGACATCTCGATAGTCAAGATCCACTTGACATCAATATACGACGAGCTCTAATCAACAACTACGTCCAAGACCATAGAAAAAAAAACAAAGGAAATATATGAAAAAATCAACGAGGAAATGTTAAAACAGAAGACAAAAATCATAGAAAAAAGAAACAGAAGGGAAATCCCTATCACTTACAAACCATGCACTAATAAGATATACATGTCAAGGAAGACAGTAAAAAGAAACAAACTGCTATCACCAATCTCTCCAAAATCCATCCATAATGACCACACAGTAACTTTCGAGACGGAAAATGTAAACATTCATTAAAAGAATTTTCGACATTTGCATAACAATTTTTCGTCCCTTTACAGCCTTCATTTGACAAGAGGACAAGAAATGGACATCCAAACCCCCAAGACCAACTCTGGACTACTACCCCTCAACCTGGGACTAGCAAAGATCTTTATGAATTTCAAACTGCTGAAATTGAACCAAATTTTCCTGGACAAGCTGCCCTGAAGAGAAAAGGTTAAAATTCATCCAAGAAGAAATCAACCATGGACAATCCACCAGTTCCAGAAAGCATCCACCAGTTCCGGAAACATCATCTTCATCAGTCTTGTTCATCCCTTACAAGATTTCCTCAGGGGATGGAGAAGTTAAAGTTCAATAACCCCATACGTCAGCAGGTTATTGTTCGATGACCCGTAGACGACAGCACTCATTTATTGAAGACATCAGCAATAATCCATTCATAAATACGACGATTGAATTGTAATAGTCAGTAGTCATATTTTATAGTTTTATGTATAGTTACTCTGTTCAAATAAAAGCTTTTGTGAACGAGAAATATAATTCTCTGAATATTGTCCAACCGTATTCAGTTTTGTTACTTTAAATTCATAGCCCAGATATCTCTCAACAAGATAGGATTCACTTTTTTCAGCTGTTGCTTGTGGGAAGCAGCGACCAACATAAAGCCAAACCATTGGATTCGCACCTGCAAAATCTTTGTCCAAATTGTCATTAGTGTTCGAACAATCAAACAACATGCCTACCAGATGTTTTCTTGGGACCCATTGGTGGATGCCTAGACGCTCCATTAAGGGCTCGAGAATTTGATTTGATTTTTTGGCTTTTATTTTTATACTGAGTTTTAGTCCGGTGATCTGTTTTGTGGTTTTTATCAATGATGGTATAAATGATAAATAAATGATAATAAATAAATAAATCTAAACTAAATAATGAATTGTAATTTTCTATCATTTCCCGAGTTATCTGACATTATTTGCGTGTGCTCACTTATAATTTCATTGAATCTATGTTGGAGTCTTCTGAAAACATTTTTTAGATTGGAAAATTCTACAACAAGTACTTCTGTTTCTTTTTCTAATTCACTTCCTTTCATTTTTCTGACCACATTTATATTGAATACGTTCAACTATTTTGGTTTTTAATAAGGATATCATACCATTGAGGAGAATTCAAAAACATTTTTAGATTGGAATTTAATTCTTTTCTTTCTATAATAACAATTCAATAGGTACCCCATCGAATATGAGAATACATCATTCTGAAGTTACAATTTACACTCATTTCCTTGGCATTTCCTGAACTTTTTCACTATGTCCTGGTATTTGGTTATTACATTCCCATTAAGCTTTGGAGCAATGTTTTCAAGCTCATAGGGATCCACAGTTAGATTGTAAGCTTCTAAGAAGTGCTAGAAATCAAACCAGTAAAATCACATCATACTCGAAATCAAAATCTACCTGTTGGTCATTGAACTCGCATAATTTGAAAAAGTGTTTATCAGTCATGTCTAATACACATGTATATGTATTATTTCTGGAATCCTGGCATTTACACCATTGTTCTGGGATACATTCCTACAAAATAATTGCATCGTTAAATACATAATGAATTAGTTTGCGTTTTAATGCGGGTCTTAAGATTGACATCAAATCGGGAGGTCGGAAAGGAGATGTTTCGGTCAAATATCATGTCATATTACATCATGAGAACCAAGGAATAGAAGGTAATAATCAAGTTCAGGATCAAGAAGTTCTGCTTAGTGCCAAATTGACATAATTCGATATACTAATTCCTTTTTACCAACATTTATTCAACTTGGTTTGTTCGAATTTCTGATTGTTTGTCTAACTGTCTGCCCTTCTAGTTCAAATCTTTTTTTCTGCTCCTTTCAGAGGCGTATGGCTCTTCAACCTAATTCAACTAATAATTACAAAGTACTCCCAAAATTGACTCAGTGATTTGTTTTGTTTTCGAATGTCTAACGAACATGTTATGGATTTGTTTCATTCTTCTAGTGTTCTAACGTTTTTCATTGCTTGTTCAGGACCATAACATATGGCAAATTTGCTCTCGGTCAAACTGGCTGAAATTTCATTATGTTATAGTTCAACGGGTACTTATGAAAATGTGTTAATTTATTTGATTTTGTTTGTTGTCGTTTCTGAGATATGAACGGTGAAATTTCGTAAAAATGTCGTGAATACTTAAGTAGGTTTCAAAAAGAAAAACCTGATTTGTTTGTCAAAATAAGGCAAATTTAGGTTCAAAATATTTTCAACTGAACTCAGTGTGTATTCGGGCATAGTCAAAAAATTATTTTATTTCTAGCACTACTCCAGAACCAACAAGTTGAATTTGGTTGAACATCACAGTGTCATTCTATTTCAAGTGATAAAAACGTGTTCTGTTTCTGCATGACTGTCTGTTTGAAATATGAAATTTTGAATTTGGAATTATACCCCTGAACTAAAAACAATTGAAATTACTCCGGAAAAAATAATATATTATTACTGTTGACTAGCCAAAATACAGGAAAGCGATTCGATGGATTCAATTGTTCTATAATACTTTTCATTTAAATACAGGGTGCATTCAATGTTTCTAGGTAATTTACAATATTTTCATTGAATATCTCAAACACTTTTCCACTAATTTGAACATAATATACTTACACACACTATTCTGAAAATATTTACTATTATATATGGAAATTTTGTCAATTTCGTATGTTGCGTGTCATAATTATGCATTTTTAAATTTTGTAAATAATCCAAAAAACTAATTGAAATGCACCCTGTATTCAAATGGAAGGTAACATTGATCAATCGTGTTTATCATTGAGCTACCTTATTTCTTGTTCAATCAACACTAGCAATTATTTTTTTTTTATAAAACGACCTGTCAGTTGTTTTTAGTGTAGGGGTGTGATTCAAAATATTAAAAATTTGTATTTTAAACAGAGATAGTCATCAAGAAATAGAACACGTATTTATCGTTCAGAATGGAATGAAACCATGATTTCTCTCTAAAATATTAATTGTTGATTCCGGAACAGCACTAAGAAAATATCGAAAAAAAAAAATTGTATGCCCCGTATACTCCCTAATGCACTATCAACAATAAGATTATGATTGGACATGTTAACGAGTTTCGGTAAATACATTTTGATCCTGAATTTGTTTTATCAATCAATCCTACACAAGTACGACGTTTTCACGAAGTTTGACCGCTTATATCTCAAAAGCGACACAAACAAAATCATTCAAACTCCCACATTTTCCTAACAACTCATCTCGCTTCAACAGAATTTGGCGAGAAGCCAATTTCCCATAAATGTTTTCGTATCGGGTCCTTTGATGCATAACTGCGACACACTCGTAACGAAGTCACACTCGTAACGAAATAGGTTAGAGACTCAAATGTTTTTAAATCAGATTCTGCACGAATCTTGATTTGTGAAACCTGAGTAGGTGTGGATGGTGTAGCTACTCTCCAATGAGCCCAAAAAACAAAATAATACTTACTAAAATAGCCTCCACTCGAAATACTATTAGTTAATTCGTTAGTTTACCGAACACACGCTTCTAAAGTACTCGCGCATACAAAAACACGTTCAATTGCAACAAATATAATTATTGACTTGACTTTGTCAGAGTATAGACCTAATTAACTGAATTAGTTCAGAATAGTCACAACCTCCTCTGACTCAAAGTATAGTCAAGAGTTCATCGTATAGTAAAATTATCGAACTTCAACCAGTGGCGGTGATAAGGGAGCCCGCAGAGCCCACCGTGCGGGGGGGCATCTCCAGAAGGGGCCCTTCGACCTCTTTGCTAAAACTAATAATTTACTAATTGCTCCAACTGAAGGAATACATAACACATATTGATAACAAGAAAAGAGGCACCTGTACGTTCAATCAAAGTTCATCTGTTCTCAGAATTCTGTAAACTTTGGTATGATCATCATTGCTTATTTAGCAGTGTTTATTCTAGATCTTCTAGCAAAGTTTATACACCAAATTCAGATTTCACCTTCAGCAAAGAAGAGTGTATTTGTTTTGTCTTCATTCGCCGATCCGATGAAGTATTAGTGAAAGAAATTAAAAGCAATTAGCGGTAGACTTTAATGGCCTATTGGAATGTTTACACGGCGGCGGCGGTAGTAATGCCATTGTAGGTACATAGATATACCAATGAGGAATCGGAATCCAAAAAGAAATCATAATTTTACAGTGGATAGAGCTCAACGCGCTGATTTCGAATATGTATAACACTTACATATCTTTCCGAAACAGAGCCGTAATAAAAAAAATCTGATTTTGCGCGGGAAACACAGTTCATTCATAAAATTGGCAAAGTGAACATAGCTACGCCAACGTAATTTTCATAAGGTTGGCACCAAAATTCCTTGAATAAATTGACTATTGACATATACAGAATGTTTTTTAATTTTTGTCAGTTTCAAATGGTTTGTTTTGATTATTCCTTGAAAATTATGTGTATTTCCAGGAATTTGACATTGAAAACTATGTTGAATGTTGAGATGAATATTTTTTCGATTATTTCCAGTGGAATTATAAAGTATTCAGAAGTTTGTGTGTGTATAATTAATATGTGCAAGTGCATTTCAAATAAAAATTCATAATTCATATGCAGTGATCATTTCATGTAAGTATGTAAATCGAATTGACAATATTATCACTTTCTGTAGCTTGTGAATCAAGCTGATTTTCACATTTCTGTCATCCCTGATGATTTGAAGTAGTTATATGAGAAAGCAAGGTTCAACTTAACGTCGTCAGAGTTTTCCACATAGATCATTTTGCTAATTGATTCATAAATAACAAGCTTTTCATCACACAATTATTATTGTTACAATGAAAAATGAAGATGAAAACCATTTAAAATAGTTTTGAGATTGTACTAGCCTATTATTGCTTTGAATTTGTAGTGGGCATAAATAACCTCTTGTTTCAGTTCGAATTCGCACGGTTTTCAGCAACTTTCGGCCTGTTATGAAACCTATATTCATTGTATAGTTCAAAACATAAATTTAGATTTTTGAGGTTATTGTATACCGATTTACAAAATTATTTAACGAAGAAGAGCCAATAATTCATACAATGATTATGCACATTAATGTGCATTGCAAAACTCAAGTGAAGAGTTGGTGGATATACCATAGATTCACAAAAGAAAGGAAGCTTGTCATTAGTTCATTAAGATCCAGAACCATTGTTGTTGGTAAAATCTTTGGAAGTCGAGTAGATGCATACCTGTGCAGATCTGATCAGGATAGGAAACTGGAATAGTAAGAACCTGTTGCTAATGTAAGTTGCATTCAAAATTAACACTAACAAATATAGAAAAATCACTGAGAAAAGGAAATCAAGGCTATTTGTATTCTGTCTCAAATTTGTAATTCGTTTTAATATATGATTGGGAGCTAGAGTTCTCTTTTGTCGGGTTTTGAGGCTTCATTTGTTCCAATTTATTCCTAACATTTCATCAATTAGGTAAATAGCAATTAGTTAGGTAAATGTACCAGATTTCCCTTCAATATTTGAGCAGTGATATAATTGAAATAATGTCATGGAATGTTCAATTTCAATTGAATATTTTACTTAGTAAAATTGATAACATTCTTTTTATGTTATACCGGGTGTCCCAGAGCTTTTAGGCCAGCAGATATCTCAGTTACCTGCAGAAAAAAAAATTGAAAAAAATACTTGTCGTAGGAGACCATACGCTCTTTCATGCAGCATAGCAAAATCCACCCCCTGACAAACAACCCCCGAGAAACCACCCCTAACTTTTGTTTTTCAAATGGCACCCCATGTTTGTTTTGCTTCAACTTACAGTCTTTTTCATTTCTCATTCAATGATGTATCATGGTAGCTAGAATGGCATGCAGAATTATGGAAAATAAAAATACAAATGAAATATGAATTTATACGCTCAGCTGTATTGTTACTGCAACATTATACTAAAGAAAATGTTCAAAATGTTGGCCAGCACTTGCCACACATGCTTCAAGTCGCCAAATCAGCGCGCGAATACAGGAAGCTCGAATCATTTCCGGAGTAACGGTATTACAAGCCTCTGAAATTTTCTGGGTTAAATCTTCAATATTTGTTGGTTGAGTTTCGAAGACAACTCGTTCCAAATATCCCCATAGGAAAAAGTCCAGTGGCGTGAGATCGGGAGAACGTGCAGGCCATCGAACAGGTCCACTATTTCCAATCCAACGGTCTTGAAAAGTATATTATGGAGGAATGTCGTAACTATGTTATGGTTATGTGCAGGAGCACCATCTTGTTGCCACCACATTTGTTGTCGTTCTTCAATTGGAATATCTTCTAGTAGTGCAGAAATACAATTTTCCAAGAAATGTAGATATCGGTGGCCCGTCAAAGTGTCTAGTAAAAATGAGGGCCGATGAGTCGTCCATTATGTAAACCACACCACACGTTCACACCCCACATTGTTTGGAAACTGGTTTCTCTAATCCAGTGAGGGTTGTCCTGTGACCAATAGTGCATGTTATGTCGGTTAACAGTACCATTATTATGGAAGCGGGATTCGTCACTCCACAAGATTTGATTGAGGAAGTTGGGATTGTCGTGGATGAAAACTTGCAAGTGAGCAATAAATGCCAGTCGTCTTTCGAAATGTATTTTAAAGAGATGATATTTGTACTGTTTGAAAATTCGTTGCACAGACGACTTACTGATCCCAACCTCCACCGCCAATGCACGAACCGAAATATGAGGATATGCTTCGGCGTAGGCCAACACATTTATGCAATTTTCCTCATTTCGCACAGGAGTAGGATGTGCTTGATCTGGTTTTCCGGGAAATGATCCTGTTCGCATGGTATTTTCTACATACGAAAACGTATTGCGACCTGGTTGTCGACGATCAGGAAAGCGCTGCTCATACAGCCTCTCCACAGCACGTTTATTCTTTCGGCATTCACCAAAAATTAAAAGCATACCAACGTATTCGTTGGGAGTGAAGGTAAAAATTTTGATATACAACAACAATATCACGACTGATACCACTTTGTCATCCAGATACCGTAGGAATAAAACAAAGCACAAAAAGTTCTAACATTTTATTGACTTTTTTTTCTCAACATCCACTTTTTCTTGTCTCTACAATGTGGACTAATTCGATCATTCCAATTAATAGTTACCCACTAACGAATTCAATTTTATCGAGTGACTATCTTCACAACTACATATTATGATATATCATTGATTGAGAATTAAAAAGAGCTGTAAGTTGAAGCCAAACAAACATGGGGGTGCCATTTGAAAAACAAAAGTTAGAGGTTGTTTCTCAGGGGTTGATCGCCAGGGGGTGGATTTTGCTATGCTGCATGAAAGTGCTTATGGTCTCCTATGACACATATTTTTTTTTTCCGCAGGTAACTGAGATATCTGCTGGCCTAAAAGCTCTGGGACACCCGGTATATTAAATTTACCAAGAAATACTCATCGAAATTCTTCAAAAATTGTATCTAGCTCCCAAAGCGTTTTGTATACTTTTCAAGTTTTGTTTACCAAAATCAATAAATAAAAATAGATTGTCTTTTTTAGGTGAAAGAAAATTTCCACGGATTGGCAAATTATCATTATATGAAAAGTATATTTTTTTACTGTGAGAAATGAATCGGATACCTTAGATGGGAGAGGAAAATAATGTATAGTTACTGAAGTTAAAAATAAATTTCTCAGTTTGTGAATATTTTACTTATTCAAAATAATATCAAACAAGGCAAGCAGATTTCGGAAAGGTTTGTAGTTTCAAGATGTAGAGGTTAAGTTTTTTGAGAAATTTTCAACTGACCAGCATTGTTTGGATTAAGCATTTGGAATCACAATTTATTACATTAAATAATTATTTTCCCAAAAGAATGTCAATTTGAGAGAAATGATATACTAATCAAACCTTTTAACAGAATATCTATAATTCCATTTATGAGGAATATTATGAATTGTGAGAAGCTTGAATGAACATCATGTGTTCGATCACTTGAGAAGACAATTTTCCACATTTTTTTCCGGATTTTAACCTTCCAGTCTTGAAATAAAAAAATGGAAATTTTAAAGAAATATATACAACTATAGAAAGAAAATTACTGACAAAACGAAATAATTTTTCCAAGATAAGTCTTGTAAACGCATTAACTTGGGGTGAATTGCCTTCCCTACGGTTGCATAGATTTCTTTAAATTTAAATTTCTTCATTTTCAAACTGTGGAAAGTTGAAATTCTAAAAAAACTGATCACGAAACGAATTTCCCCCACAAAATCAAAAAATTGTTATAAATTCTAAAATTCTCATAAATCAAAAGAGATAATTTAGAAATTGTTACCACAAAAAAATCTTGTTAAAATACCACTTTTACAATGGAATAAATGGAAATAAATATCTGAAATGAATCTAACTATTGGAACTTTCGCAGTATCATCACCAATTTGAGCTTCGTTAAATATTAACATTAGTATCAACAGCAAGTCTTGATAATTCAAAGACACTTTGCATTTTGCAGTGTTAATCTCAACTCTCAAGTAAATATTAGTACTTGTCGAGATCAACGAATATCTTCATTCAATCACTTCAAATAAAAACTTCAACACAAACAAATCTAATTTATCTAGTAACAATGATTTACAAATGGAAATCATCTTACACAATAAATAAAATATAGTCATTAAAACACTATGGTAAAGGACCCCGCACTTTTCTTGTTGTTGTACCCGACTCAGTAATCAAAACTGTCAACGGGCCCAACCCAATCCGATGACTAGTTTTCTAAATACGGGGTGTTAAAGTTGAAAATTGCCCAGATTTTCGGATTTATTCTTTATTTATTAAAATTTAGATCGGATTTCTGTTGCATGCAGACGTTTACTACATGTTCTAGTAATGAAATTAGTGGATACGTATGATTAAAAATATTTATATTTACAAGGTGATTCACGAATGTATGACGGTAGTTTTTTGCCAAAATTCACTTTTTCTACTGTGACGTCAGGGAGGCATATTTTTTAAACGTTCTCTTCGATATAGTATTTTGACGAGAAATTATTGCACAGAACATATTTTTTATACAGGGAGTTTCACAGAGAGAACCACTAGACAAAATTATGTTCTTTTAGGATTAATTCGAAAACCTGTATTTATGGATTGATATCTGGGAAAAGTAATACCACAAACATATGTGGTCTATAATCTCCAAAATGTTCAAGGTGGTTTATTCATAGGAAGGTATTTTATTTTGGGAAAATTACAAAAAACATGAACAACCTGTATTCAAAAATTTCCTCGGTCAAGTGTAACTATTTTCTCACTATATATTGATTTTCATACCATTTTCAGAGGTATGAATTCTGATTCCGATAATATGACCAGTTTTCGGGATACAGGGCGTTAAAGTGAAAAATTACTGATTTTATCAGTTTTTTCAATAAATTGAAAAGCCGGATTGATTTTATGTTGCGCCTATGAGTTTAATATGAGTTTCAGTCAGATGTACACGGAAAGGTTCAGCTAAAAATATTTACCGTTACAGGGTTATTCACGGATAAATCACAATAGGTTTTTGCAAAAACTCAAAATTCTACAGTTTCGTCACAGATAAATAATTCCATGAAGTTATTACCTAGTCATTTACAATTTTGAGTCTGAAATGATTACTTTTCATACAGGGTGAGCTATACTACAGCCAACTATACCAAAAATATAATTATGCTTTGAAGTAATGAGAACTTTTTTAGTGAATTTTGAGTAACTTCATGAGCGCTCTTACACACTGTGCTATCAACCCCAAAAAGATGATAATTATCCATCTTCTTGTGTAGATATAATTCGAACCTATTTGTATAGGTAGGTACTTCACAATATACGTGTAGAGCGAGTTATATACTGTTCCGTTACCAGCACTCTGATGCTGATCAGGAACAAAATGCTTCTTAGATATTGTACCTTTATCATAAAAGAATCATAAATGTTAAATCATTTTTGGTTATAAAGTGTTGAATAAATGAAAAAACTTCTTATTATCATTTTTGTTAGGTGATTATAACTAAATCACTTTGTATATCAAAAATTCTTATGGTTATGCATACTTGATGTAATGTATATATAAGTTCTCATTTCAATTATTTCAAAGCATAATAATTTTTGGTAAGGTTGGCTGTATGGCTCACCCTGTATGAAAAGTAATCATTTCAGACTCAAAATTGTAAACGACTAGGTATTAATTTCATGGAATAACTTATCTGTGACGGAACTGTAGAATTTTGATTATTTGCAAAAACCTATTGTAATTTATTCGTGAATAACCCTGTAACAGTAAATATTTTTAGCTGAACCTTTCCATGTACATCTGACCAAAACTCATATTAAACTCATAGGTGCAACATAAAATCAATTTATAGGAAAAACTGATACAATCAGTAATTTTTCACTTTAACGCCCTGTATCTCGAAAACTGGTCATAGTATCGGATTCAGAATTCATACTTCTGAAGATGGTATGAAAATCAATATATAGTGAGAAAATAGTTTGACATTTGACCGAAGAAATTTTTTAATACCTA
Organism: Chrysolina oricalcia; assembly: GCA_944452925.2. Taxonomy (NCBI): domain Eukaryota; kingdom Metazoa; phylum Arthropoda; class Insecta; order Coleoptera; family Chrysomelidae; genus Chrysolina; species Chrysolina oricalcia. The sequence goes on from OX101812.2 coordinate 35,846,202, forward strand.
TGTTTTTTGTACTTTTTCCAAATTAGAATACCTTCCTATGAATAAACCACCTTGAATATTTTGGATATTAGAGACACACATATATTTGTGGTATTACTTTTCCCAAAAATCAATCCATAAATACAGGGTTTCGAATTAATCCTAAAAGAAAATAATTTTGTCTAGTGGTTCCCTCTGTGAAACACCCTGTAAAAAAAAATATGTTCTGTGCAATAATTTCTCGTCAGAATACTATGGATGGTGTTATGCAACAATGAGTCAAGTAACATTTTTTCAATAATTGAGCTATCACAGTCATTGGAAGCGCCAAAGTGTTATTCTACAATAAGCAGAAATGATTCAACCTGCAATTGTAAGGGGGCTCCATCCACTGACGATAGTATTAAGCCACAGTTCATAATTCCATGATCTGCTAAACTATTTTGATATTTTTCACGAAACTAGCTGACTGTGGCTTGACCCATTATTGCATAACATCATCCCTATATCGAAGAGAACGTTTCAAAAATATGCCTCCCTGACGTCACAGTAGAAAAAGTGAATTTTGGCAAAAACTACCGTCATACATTCGTGAATCACCTTGTAAATATAAATAAATATGGATGGTGTTATGCAACAATGAGTCAAGTAACATTTTTTCAATAATTGAGCTATCACAGTCATTGGAAGCGCCAAAGTGTTATTCTACAATAAGCAGAAATGATTCAACCTGCAATTGTAAGGGGGCTCCATCCACTGACGATAGTATTAAGCCACAGTTCATAATTCCATGATCTGCTAAACTATTTTGATATTTTTCACGAAACTAGCTGACTGTGGCTTGACCCATTATTGCATAACATCATCCCTATATCGAAGAGAACGTTTCAAAAATATGCCTCCCTGACGTCACAGTAGAAAAAGTGAATTTTGGCAAAAACTACCGTCATACATTCGTGAATCACCTTGTAAATATAAATATTTCAATCATACGTATCCACTAATTCCATTACTAGAACATGTAGTAAACGTCTGCATGCAACAGAAATCCAATCTAACTTTAAATAAATAAAAAATAAATCCGAAAATCTGGGCAATTTTCAACTTTAACACCCCGTATTTAGAAAACTAGCCATCGGATTGGGTTGGGCCCATTGACACTTTTGGTAACTTAGTCGGGTACAACAACATACCAAACTTTCAGAAAATTTGACCTGTCGCCACTTTACATAAGAAAGGTGCGGGGTCCTTTTTCATAAAGAACAAGTCAAGTGTCTAAGTGAATATTATTCAACGTATAGACATAACTATCAAGAACCATAACCAACCTCTTGAAAAGTTCAATAGAATGATCCATTCATTCAGATTTTTTATACAATGTTAGCTTTTATTTTGAGTTTGTCTAGTGTTTCAACATTACAGAGATTACAAATTTCTATTTTTAATCACAATGTAGCTAGATCAATGAATAATTTCCAAGTATTTCCATTAAACCCCTGTTTTCTGAATGAAAAGAGTTGATATAAATTAACTTCTACACTCCACTCATAAAATAGGTGTTTATGTGAAAATGATTCATTCATGTATACCTTGAAATGCAGGAGACAAGAAAGAAATGAAAACTGATCAACTACTTCAAAGAGCCAACCTATGTGGTCTATGTATTATGTAATTATCTATTATTACAAAATTCATTTACATTACAAATTAAAATCAATATTTACATTAGATAATATTTGTTGTTAAAGTTGGTTAGTTTTTCATAACAATTAATCAATTCGAAAGGTACTTACGGTCTATGAAATTAACTAGTTGATAAAGCATCGTTTTGAGGTACAGTTGTTTGTATAAACAAGTCGTACAGCAGTTATAGGCTATTGCGAGTCAGGCTTGTCAATCTTGATTATTAAACTTCATATCGACTTTGACAAGTAGTGTCAAAATTCAAACAATTTTGGTCAGTTATTTTATTATTTATTTATCATTGAATTTGTAATACATTGTATAATAAATAATAAAAGGTTAATATTGAATTCATAACGTGATAGGTTATAAGACCTGTGAGTAATCTTATGTTTTTTCAATACACATATAATCTAAATACTAACAGAAAATGATTTAAAAATTTAAATACAAGAATACACATAGGTAATTATATAAACATAACCGAATCATCAGTATTAAATTTCACTCAAATGCTGAATGGCTTTTCAATATTTTCAATGTTCTCAATTGTCCATATTTTTATACATTTTGCAAAGGATTTTCTACATAATTTTTTCAATTTCATCGGGATCACATTAAATACTCTACACCCTATATTAATAGCATGATGCTGCAATAAAGGGTGAGAAAATTTTTGTTAATTTAGATTTTTGTTAGATTTTGATCTTGTATTATGGTGATGGTTAATTGGTTGTAAAGACGAATTATAATTTTTGAGATAAGTACAAAATTTTGTATTTGTGAAATAACAATTTTGATGGGAATTTAAATGGTTTATTAAACATAATTTTAAGTACATATTTCTGAAGAAAAATGATCGATTTTAAAGTATTAAAATAAGTTCCACCCCAAGCAATTATTCCATAACACATAATAGATTCAAATAAAGAATAATAAAACATAAGAAATCGGGGCGTGGCGCAGTGGTTAGAGCGTCCGACTCTGAGTCGAAAGGTTCAGAGTTCGAGCCCCAGTTGCGGCTGGGATTTTTTTATTTAATTTAACCGATTAAATTATTCAAATTTCGTGGCTGGACTGGAGTGAGTCCTGCACGATTCACTGTTGCGTTCCAATTAACAGTGCTGCTCCTAAAGTGGCGCATAGAGTTAGTAACAAGGCCTATCCAGAACACGTGGCTAATGACCATAACAGTCGATGCCAAACACGAAAGAAAAAATAAAACACAAGTAAAAGTTTTCGACCAATTATGTTCTTAAGTAACGCTAGTGCAATGCCTCAATTAGTGTCATACGTTATACGATTTTTTATGCACACAAGTGTACAATATCAAAGTAAACTCAAATATTAAATACACTATGTACATACAAAAATAAAATTTTTTCAATAATCTTAATGTAAAAAATACAATATAAACAATATTCAATCCAAAAATCTAAAAATCATAAAATTCTACTACAGTGGAAAACAAGGTTTTACTCCTTCGAGAGAATATTATGATAGACAGACAAATAAACTTTGTCGAAAATAAAAATTTTGTCGACGAAGTCAAACCTTTCACATACAATGTAAAAGTAAGTATTTATATATACAGTATAAAGAACACATTGTTTCTGAGAACAACACCTGTATATGCTGACTAAATGAAACATACAAACATAGTGTGAAATATTAAAATTATTATAACATGGATGACCAGACTTTATCAGCAATATATTCATCTACACTGTAAAAACATTTGTCCTTCAGGAGAATTTTAACGGACTACTAAACTGCAAACACACTGACTGAAGGATATGAAGTTGAGATCGTATTTTCTAAAAAAATGTATGAACCTTATATTCGATTGAAGCATCGTGAGTTATTCTAGGAAACATCTAGAATCAATGATAATTGTTCTAGATGATAACGTCGAATATTCTTGTATTTGTACGCTTGAGTTGTTTCAGAAGAACTATACGTATTTATACCTAGAGCCAAAACGTCTAAAGTACTTTTTCAATTCTTTGAGCTCTTATTTATGACAAACAAATGCTGCTGAACAGATCTAGATAAAATCCAATTTTACAAACTCTTATTTGTGACAAAGAAACTTTGCAGAACTGATCTAGATAAAATCAAAATTTGTAAAAAATTTACAACTTTTCTGATGCAAATTTAATTTTTAAAGAAATTATTCAATGAAGACCCAAAGACGGTCCAGTTTGCCAGTTCAATGTTTATACTTTTTCTGTTAAAACTAATACATCTTAATGGATTGTTAATCATTTGCAATGTCATTTTGATGACTTTGGATCTTCCACTTTTCTTTTGTCTAAAAAACCTCAAGCCTTTTTATTTACTTTAAATGAGTTCTGATTATGGAAAACTTCTTGAAATACATTTTTTCTGAATGAAAAGTAATGCTCCTACTGGATACACTTACTCATTTCACTCGTTCACATAAAATACTGTCAAATATCTTTGGTTACATTTTATGTTTTAGATGATGAACCAGAATTAAATAAAAAAATGGAAAAATAAAATATTTCAGATATGATAACTTTTCAGAATATGACCACATCTTTCATTCTCTTCTGACAAAATTGACAGAAATCTTTCGACTCTACTATCAAACAATTGTATTTGCCTTATTGAGCAGATTATTTGTTACTGTTTCAAAGACAAGCATTAAATCTGCTAAGAATGAACTTCACATATGCTTAGCCTGTACACAAATTCCAAGAATGAACCTGTTGTGAGGTAATCCAATCAATTCCAGTGCTTCTTCTTGAAGTTAGCAGAAGATCTCTGCAGCAAAAAATCCAGGCCTCTCGTCATTGAAAGTTTGCACCCCCCTATAAGGAAAAATTATAAATGAACTACATTATTAAATATTGAGGCTTTTTAGCCCCTTTTATTGTTAACTTTGGAACGGTTTGACATGAAACAAAAACCATTTTGAATGATAGGTACCACTGATATTACTTTTCGAAATAAAAGACATTGTGGTTGACCGATGGAGGAGGTGGGGACACATCAATTTAAAAATTTCAAATGGCATGGGGGGTCAAATTACACATTGTTGAAAGGATAATTCAGTTGATAGTCACGATACTGTTCCTACCACCAAGAAGATTCCATCCTACCTGAATTTTTTTTTTCTTCACATATGAGTCTACTTTGATTGTAAAGACTGAGGGATTGTAATGCTCAAAAGTTCAAAGTTTGGAATTAACTTTCTAATTAGTATTTTATCGAGAGAAAGAACCTTAACTAAAAAAATCAGATCTGAGAGTACCCAGTTATGTCTGTTCAACCACCATCAAAGTCAGCCATTTTGATGCTCAGTATTACTATCAACAATATTCTTATTGAAAAACCAACCATGTAGAGTCCATTGTCAAAAGTTCCACCTAGAAACTGTGTTTTTTGTTTTGTGTCAAAAGATTTAAATTTATGATTCATAGCCTCAGATCCGACCTGTTCCAGAATATTCATATATTTAGAGTTCACCTCTTGTACATAGATTAGATTCCATTGAGAATATAGCAAAGCATCTTGTCGGTTATACTTGACTCAAAATCTCGCTTACTTTCCCGGAACACTGCAGACAAGTTGAGACTCTCTATGACCTGGAGACTTGCAGAACATTTCCTTTCCAAATATTCTTGATTCACAAAATATTTTTGAATGTTGACAGAATATTTTCATAGTGGGCTAGGACATTTATTGATCTGCCTGCCTGCCAACATTCTCCAAGAGAAGAATTCAACTGACTTATATTTCTAATCAATATCTTTTTTCAATTATTGAGTTGCCTATATACAGGGTGGCCCATCGAAAACTTGACATCGGGGTTTTGGGTGATAATATCGCAGATGTGGAAAAACCCTCGGACAGGTCGATTTTAGTTTCGAGGGGGACAGTTTGTTCTCCTACATGCACCACCGTCACGGCAACACTCGAGGTGTGGGGTGAACAACCCCTAAAATTTGAATAGGGAATAATGGTGGAGTGGCACATCTTTTGAAAGCCCGTTAAGTTCTCTATCCAACGGCGTCCCGATTTTGAAGTTGGGATGAACCGTTTGGGAAAAAATAAATTCAGGAATAAACCTGTACGAAAGTTAAGAGCTTACTTGTACGTCTCTGGAAAACTCATTTGCCAGTTTTTGCAATCTATCATTTATTTGCTACGATACTGTGAATGTTTTTGCTCAGTTTTTTTCGCGGTACCCATGAAATTTTTTCAATAAAATAGAACAAACATATAGAGCATGCAGTTTCTGTTTTTCACGTGTGTACTACAAGTGAGTTTCATTCGTGTGTGGTATCGTACGTCGAAATTAAAACGAAACAATGGTGTATACAGTGGCAGAGTGGGTTGCGTTGATTGAACTGTATTATGAAAACAATAGATGTGCGAAAAGGGCTGCGGAACGGTTCAATCAAAGATATGGCAGGACTGTGTCGCGGCAGTATGTGTCTGAATTAGTATCAAAATTCCGAGAAACGGGATCGGTAGCAAATAAAAAACGGCAAATCGAACCGCCAGTAAGAAGTGAGGCGACAACAGTGGCAATTGTGGGCCATGTTGAGGTTGACCATACGTTGAGTACAAGACAGCTAGCAACTGTTTCCGGTATCTCAAGAACTAGCATTCAGCGTATTTTAAAACTACATAAATTCCATCCTTACAAAATTAAATTAACACACGAACTGAATGAAGATGATTTTGATCGGCGTTTACAATTATGTGAAGTACTAAGTGAGCAGGCGATTGCAAATCCCCAGTGTCTGTTCAACATTTGTTTTAGTGATGAATGTTTTTTTTTTTAAATGGTATAGTTAATCGCCATAATTATCGATATTGGGCTGATTCGAATCCGCATATATTTCATGAGGTACATACGCAATATCTCCAAAAATTAAACGTATGGGCTGGTATTTTTGGGGATCGTATCGTGGGCCCCCTCTTCTTAGAAGGCAATCTAACAGGGGAAATGTATCTGGAACTGCTTGAAGACACAATTGAACCAATGTTAACTAGCATTATTGAAAATGACCATCATTATCAGGAAGATCAGTTGATAACAGTTGATAACCAGATGGTGCTCCTCCGCATTATGCTATGCCTGTTCGGCGATATTTAGATCACCACTTCCCTGGTCATTGGATTGGTAGGCGAGGTTCTATTGAATGGCCCCCATGATCACCAGACCTGTCTCCCTTAGATTTCTTTCTGTGGGGTCATTTGAAAAGCAGAATTTATGCTACACCACCAGCTTCACTAACAGATTTCGGCAACGAATCACATTATAATGTCGTCAAATCACCCCAGACATGCTCCAAAATGTACGAGAACGTTTTCAACAAAATCTGTATCATTGCATGGAAGTTGGAGGTGCGCATTTCGAGCATTTGTTACGATGAGACTAATGTAAGTGAATTTTACTCTTAACTTAATAATGGCTCATTTCCATTAGAAAAACTGCCGACCATTTTGTTTCGAGAATTCAACGGGCTTTCCAACGATGTGCCACTCGACTCCTATTCCCTATTCAAATTTCAAGGGTTGTTCACCCCACTGCTCGAGGGTTGACCTGACGGTGCTGCCTGTAGGAGGGCACAATGTCCCTCGAAACTAAAATCGACCTGTCCGAGCGTTTTTCCAGATCTACGATATTAGTACCCAAAACCCCCATGTCAAGTTTTCGATGGGACATCCTGTATACAAGCTGAACTGTGTGCTTACATAAAAAAGTTAAATTTGTTTTTACCTCACAGGTTTTCAGAGAAAACCCTTCAAAAGCAAAGCTTGTGCGAGCAAGGGTTATTGAAACTGATGATGAACTCGTCAAGGTATTTTCTCATTGAACATTAAACAAGCATATAAGACTTACAAAAATTTATTTCATCATCTCTCTCATTGAATTCCAGAACTACCGAATAGGCCTTTTTTTACATTGTGTTGTGGTGTAATTTTTCCTTCCACCAACCATACAACTCCATCACGTTTAACTTCAACGAGCTCAACAGCATTATCTCCAAAGTTTTCTCTACCTGACCTAAAAATTAGATAAATCGGTAACTGATGTTACAAACTATTTCTACGAGCTTAGTTTGACAGCATTTCACTTAATAAATATGACGACAAATTTTATAAAGCATTTGTTTACTTATAAATATTTTTTTAATCTGTGTCGAACGACTTGTCAAAATTGATTTCAAACTAACTTGAACATTGAGGACTGTTTTAGTAGATCGAGATTTCACGTATGTTCATCTGTCTCTAACACTTGTACTTCATTTGTCTTTTTCTTTCGAAAATATCAACTTTAAGCAAGTAGGGCAATCAGAGTACGTCTTAACGAACGACACTTTTATCTGAATATAAAACGAAACCTAAAAGCTGATAAATTGAAATGAAAACAGGATAACCTAGCTGATTTGAAAATATTTGGCCAAGATTCATTCAATAAAGTTTTTCAGCAATTTCTTGGGACCAGACATGTTCCTATGTTATTTTGTAAACGTTCAGTTTGAACTTCGGATCGACTTTTGAATTTCCTTGACATTCTAACCCATTGGTAAGTCCATCCGCAGTTTAAATGAACCTATACAACTGGCCCTGGCAAATACACTTTTGAAGTCGAGGGTAACCACTATTGATCATTATTAAAAAAACACTCATTCTTGTCAATAACAAAATACCTATTTTTGATGGTTAGGTTTCTATCACTCGAACATTGGAATGATGTTTTGATCACATTTAAACATTAGTAAGTCGAACTGAACGTGGTATACAACCGGCCCTAACAACTTACTTGTTGAATGTATGAAGAAGGTCATATATTTTGTAAAGGTTTATTTTCTTAAGGTTAAATATAAGCTGAATGTGGAAATATAATGACATTAATGACTTCATAAAGTTCACTTGGGTTCTGTGCCTAAATACATTAAATGAGATAAAAAAGTGTTGTTCAAGTCAAAGTAAGACAACATATTATTGAAACTTACCTGAGCATTTTGTGGCCTTTGATTTCTACACCAAAAAAAATCCGGATCTTTGATCTTTGAAAAGAAATGAAAACATAGTGAACGAGTCTATTTTTGGTAAATTATCGGATTGTTCTTGCACAAATCCGTCATCCATAATAATAATAATAATAATAATAATAATAATAATAATAATAATAATAATAATAATAAGATATGCCACGTGTCGGTTTGGCTGTGGAGGAGAATCGCATTGTTCCACTGATGGAGGATATCAGAACCCGCAGGGCGCTTCACAAAATGAAGCCCCTGAAGCCGCAAGAACTGGCACGGGTGGATGCGGAGATTGGCGATGTTCTTCCAGAAGAGGCTGACATCTGGCAGATCAATTCTGTCGTGTACGACGCCGCTCATGCTCTATCCCAAACAGAGAGGAGGGACACCACCGCTCTGGTAGGGAGGCATGAGCGACGTGTACACAAGATGGAAGCCAAGATCAAGTCGGCGAGACAACACGCGTCTCGTATCCAGTGTGTGGTGGACTTCGTGGCGGCCAATAGGCCTTTCACGCCCGCAGTGCGGCGAATTGCCGCAAAATTGAGACGAGCTCACCACACATTAAATCAAGGTGTGCTGTTTACCATCAAACAGCACTGCCTTGATAGGATACGAATGCTAGTGGCTGCAAAGAAGTCACTAGTGAGGCGGGCGAGAAGTATCGCGGAAAACATAAAGTTCCGCGATAAACCTTCTCGCTTATTCCAAGAGCCTCCACGTGTTGTCGATAACCCGCCGGCTGCAGATCGGGTGGAAACATTCTGGAAGAATATCTATGAGTATCCGCAACCACTCAACGTAGATACTCCAGCCCTAGCGCAGTTCGAAGCATTTTGCAGGAGGCTTCGGCAGCCTGAGCTCAATGATCTGCGCATTCCGATAACCACGGAAGAAGTACGAGGGGCCCTAAAAGGCTCTAAGAATTTCGCTGCTCCAGGCCCTGATGGGTTGAATAACTATTGGTGGAAAAAGTTTCCAACAACCCACCGCCATCTGGCCAGAGTTTTCAACTCATGGCTAGATGGGGAGCAGCAGATTCCGGAGTGGTTTGTCGAGGGGCGAACCGTGCTCATCCCCAAAAATGGAGATTTGTCTGATCCAAAGAATTACAGGCCGATAACTTGCTTGAATGCGTGTTATAAGGTGTTTACGCGCATCTTATACACGCGCATTCTCTCCGCAGTTGATCCGGTGTATGAACGGATAAATGAGCAAAGAGGGTCAAAGAAAGGGGTCGCCGGGTGCAAGGAGAACCTGCTCATCGATAGATGTATCACGCAGGACTCCGTGCAGTATAAGCGTAACCTTTCGATGGCCTGGATCGATTACCGCAAGGCATTTGATACAACATCACATGAGTTAATCATGCATTTGCTCAGATGCCTTGAGGTACCCGGTCAAATAGTGGGATGCATTGGACAACTGATGCCACTCTGGAGGACTCGTTTCACCATAAGATCTGGTAGAGACATAGTCCAAACAGAGCAGGTCATCATTAGAAGAGGCGTGTTTCAGGGAGACTCCCTTAGCCCTCTTCTCTTCTGCATCTCACTATTGCCATTGTCCGTTGCACTCAGGAATACCCGTGGGTACAACTGCGGTACCCCCAGCAACCGGAGGCATAATGTCACCCATCTATTTTACATGGATGACCTCAAATTGTATGCCTCTGGAGAAAGGGACCTACATCAGTCCCTTAGGGTGGTGGAAGAATATACGCATGCTATCGGTATGGAATTTGGGATCGACAAATGTGCCACGGTTCATCTCAAAAGAGGACGATGCGAGGAATACGGAGAGGATGTCCAGCTTGTAGACGGAAGCATCCTACATCATCTGGATGCCGGAGAGACTTATACCTACCTTGGGGTGGAACAACGCCGCTCCCAAGAGGTATTCGCAGTTAAAAACTCTCTCCGCGGCAAGTATCAGCATAAACTCCGACAGATCTGGTCATCAGAACTGTCGGGGAAGAACAAAGTTGCTGCAACTAATATGCTTGCCGTTCCGATCCTTCTTTACTCTTTCGGAGTGATGAAGTGGACTAAGGAAGAGCTGCGACAACTTGACGTTAAGACTCGCAAAATGATGCATCTCAATAGGAGCTTGCATCCTAAATCGTCCGTTCCACGGTTATACTTTCCCAGACAACGGGGAGGCCGTGGACTTTTGAGTTTGGAGTGTCTGCATAACAGAATGGTTCTGGATGGGGCCTGTAAAGTCATCAGGAGTTCAGATCCCCTTCTCTGCATGGTCCGCGACCATGAGAAAGCAGGGATTGGAGCATTCCTTTTTAAGGCAGCTACCCGTGCGGCCGATGAACTCGGTCTCGTTTTCGACACTGAACGGGCTAACCCAAACTCTGTCACCGAGTTGGGACCCGTTCAGCAAAAAGCTCACATAAAAGCTGCGGAGACAGAGGTCCTGCTACAGCTACATATGGATAAGCCAATGCATGGTGTCTTCTTTCACAACATCGAAGACCTTGGCTTATCCAAAAGCATGACCTTTGCCTTCCTCAGGTCAAGTGAGCTAAAGTCGGAGACCGAGGGATTCATAATGGCCTGCCAGGATGGTGTCTTCAACACCCTTGTCTACCGTAGTCGCGTTATGGGTATAGACGTCCCTGACACCCGATGCAGGGCATGTCGTGGGGCACCTGAGACCGTAATGCATTTGCTATCAGCATGCCCATCTTATGCGGTCTCAGCCTATATCCACAGGCATAACGCGGCGCTACGAGTGTTGTACTACCACCTACGACACTCGTACGGCATAGACGAGACACCGGTGTTGCCTTATGCTCCGGGGGATATTGAGTCCGTGGTGGAGAATGAGAGATGCCGAATCTATTGGAACTACTCATTCCCCACCCTCAGGCAAATACAAGCCAATAAGCCTGATGTTGTCCTCCTCGACCACCAAAGTAGAACGATATTCGTCATGGAGTTTTCCGCTCCAGGCGAAATGAATATCGTTCGAAAAGAGGAGGAAAAACGGACTAAATATCGAGATCTTCTCTTTGAACTCCGCAGGTTATATCCGGACCATTCTGTCAAAATGGTGGTTCTGATTATAGGAGTCCTTGGTGGAATGATGGACACACTGCTCTCTAACTTGAAGATAATACCAGCTTGCCGAAATATGGCAGAAATCTTAGCAGCAAGAATGCAGAAGGCCGTTATACTTGGTTCGCTCCGTCTACTCAGGGCACACGATTCTCGGACCCAATAATCACTCACCCTACGGACGTGGGGAGTGTTTATTGGGGTTAACGACACCAGCGCGCCCTCCGGATGGGTCGGAGCACCGGAGACAGGGCCTGACTGGTACACTCCTAGGAGAAAAAAAAAAAATAATAATAATAATAATAATAATAATAATAATAATAATAATAATAATAATAATGATAATAATAATGATAATAATAATAATAATAATAATAATAATAATAATAATAATAATAATAATAATAATAATAATAATAATAATAATAATAATAATAATAATAATAATAATACTTTTATTGATTACCAGCACAAGTATAAACAATCAAATAAATGCAAAAAAATTTTCATGGTAACAAATGGCAATTCTGGTTCAGAATGTGAAAGGCAGCCTTTCACTTCTGTTCTTCCACCAGCGCCCAAAATGTACTTAAATTAAATTAAAGATGACGAGCCTAAGCAATAAAATAAAAAGAGAGAAATAATAGCAAAACGAGAAAGAGCGAGAGAGAGAGAGAGAAGAGAGAGAGAGAGATTCAAGTCTGGATTGGAGCAGATAATTTTGCTGTTTTTTTTTATTATAACTTATACTCATATTTGTGGTCAATGAATTGAAATGAGAGAATGAGTTATTTTGTTTGATTTTTCAATAAGATTTTTTTGTAATTCGTTTTGAAAGAGTTCATGGATAAATTCAAGAGAGAACAATCTAGACTATTCAAATTGTTAATTACGGTAGCCGCTTTATAGCTGAAAGATCGTTTATATATTTCTTTTTTATGCTTAGGAACTGTGAGTATTGTAAGACGACGAATATCCAAATTATGAATGTCGGTTCTATAGGAGAGTTTACAATGAAGGTATAATGAAGGCACTGTTATTCACTAGACATGGCCAAACTGATTTCACAATATTAAACACCAGTACAAGACAAATATCATACAATTTGAATGTAATTAGTAAATTCCTTTACGAAAGAGTCCTCTCTTTGACATCAATATCGATAATCAACCATTTTATATTTGAATGGACGGGGGAGGAGCACGTTGGATATGACTGAAGTTCTCGACAGTGTTTGATTATTTTAGTTAATTCATGTCGCAATCGTAAATATTTGCATGTGAAAACACCATTAAAATTTTATTTAATCCATACTATGGAATTTACCTTGAAGATTCCTGCTCTTTTTGAGGTTCTAAATGCTTTCAAGATGCATTAACGAAGGACAAGCTGTTCTAAATGCAGGTCATATAACTTTGCATGGAATTGAGAACAAGACAGATCACACAATTCCGGTATATAGGTTGTGCTCTTAAAGCAGTAGCCTGCGAAAGGATCACCATGAAATTCCCATTGTATTCAGAAGCATGGAGAAAAACATAATTCTAAAAACGGCAGTATGCAGCCGCGAAAAAAATTTGAATTTTTATGAATGGCAACTTGTGACGTCACAAGTTGGCCGTAAAGGAGCTATAGTATAGTACAGATTTTCTCCAAGAAAACATCGTTTTTCGAAAAAACGCTTCTACAGGTTGATTCAGCGTGTCACAAAGTCAAAAGACAAAAGGCAAAAAGGTTTATTTACATTAAATTTACAATAAAAGTATATAACAAGTTACGACAAAGAAATATATAAAAGTTCAAAACACACAGTAAAACTATCACTTTGCCACAGGGGGGAAAGGAGGGAATTATGCTGGGTTTTTGGAGTGGGGTATATACCTGCCCTGCTGAGGCATTCAGCGAGCGGGGGACACCGTACTCGTTCCTGCGTTACAGGCCTACGATGGTGTGTAGGTTTTTCTCTGCCGTAAGTGTTTAGTCGATGGTCAGTTGGAGCTTCCCCGTCTCCTCCAAGTTATACGATGGGTTTTGTTTGATTATGTGTTAAGCATCAGACTATTGGATTGTCAGTGGGTGGCTTCTCGGAAAAAGGTATGAAAAAACCGTGTTAAAACATTGGTTGATTCAGCACGTCACAAAGTACAAGTTAACAGATTTTGGATATATATTTTTTTTTTTTTATTCCGATTCCTCATTAAGCCCTTACTCACTCTCCGATCACAAAAAATGCGGCAGTTTTCGACCACATCAAAAGAGTTAATGCTGATGACAAAGGGTAAATCGAAAACCGGACAGGTTTTATATTCAAATCACCTAGCAGATTTTGGCATTTATATTATCCAGAGTGGCAATAAAACCATATACCGGCATATCGCTAATTTCTAAGAAAAATGCACACTTTTTATAATATTTTTTCTTTAGAAAATATTTTATTATAAATAATACAATATAATAAATAAGTACCTATATTGTGTGTTTTTTTTGGTTTTGGCATCGACTGCTATGGTCATTAAACATGTGTTCTGGATAGGCCTTGTTACTAACTCTATACGCCACCTTAGGAGCAGCACTGTTAATTATAAACGCAACAGTGAATCGTATATGAAATGTTGTCCCATTATGCCTGGTATTTCCAGATTTCATTGCCACATGTATGAATATTCAAACAAAATTGGGCGGGGGGAGCCCCAAATCCTTATCGCCGCCACTGACTTCAACTGACTCTTCCTAAATTCAATAGCCATTATCTCTCGTTGGTTTACGTTTACTTTATTTGTAAGGAGCGACTCTACCATTCATTGGCCTGCTCTACGTTAGGACATCCTCTAATCGGAATTCTCGTAATTCAACACCATGAAGTGCTGCAATCTGGCAAATATTACAATATTATAGCATTGTGCTTTAGGCAATGATCATTATAGACTGTTCACCAAAGGGAAAAGTAGAATTCGATAGAGGGCGCTGCCAAATGTCAATATCAATATTCAAAAGAGTAAAACAAACATACGCTATACACGAAGCTTACTGGTTTCTAGTTAGTTTATTCGAAGTGTTTTTGAATTGTGTGAGTTACAAGTCTTATTTGAACTGTTGAAATTCAGTCTTTTAATATCAACCTATCATCTATCGTGGACAAAGAATGTTTTATTATTTTAGTTAATTCATGTCGCAATCGTAAATATTTGCATGTGAAAACACCATTAAAATTTTATTTAAGCCATACTATGGAATTTACCTTGAAGATTCCTGCTCTTTTTGAGGTTCTAAATGCTTTTAAGATGCATTAACGAAGGACAAGCTGTTTTAAATGCAGGCCATATAACTTTGCATGGAATTGAGAACAAGACAGATTACACAATTCCGATATATAGGTTGTGCTCTTAAAGCAGTGGCCTGCGAAAGGATCACCATGAAATTTCCATTGTATTCAGAAGCATGGAGAAAAACATAATTCTAAAAACGGCAGTATGCAGCCGTAAAGCAGGAAATTTATAACGTTGCAAACATATTGCAGCACTATTATTTTTATGCACAAGTTAATATAATATGTTTCCATAAAAAAGGCATATTGGACAGTTAATTGCTGTTATATTTGTTTTTCATTGAATATTTTCTATTGCAGAGAAAAGATTTTTCCATACTCATTTTCGGTATATACACTCACACCAATTGAGGGAAGAAAATTTAAGGAAAGAAAGCTAGTGCAGCCAAATAGAAAACTATTTTGGTTACTGAGAGTCATGGTCTATTAACATGATAAATAATAATAAATCAAAAGTACAATTTAATTAACAATAAAAACAAGAAAACAAAAGCGTAATGGCGAAACTGATACTTTGTGTTTATTTTACACCTTTGATAGCTGCAGTCTCTTTCTGCTAGGGGTCGTACCTGAATTCTACTCTGCCCTATAGAGAAACTAAAAATGAAGAGAGTTGTCAAACCTGCAGTAAAAGTTGACACCACGATCAACAGTGGCGACCTACCTCGAACTAAGTTAGTACGGTTGATAAAACAGATTTCAGTTACCGATTGAGACAAGGCGGAATTTTTAATCGTGTTTCGTACTTATTGTTGATGAGGTATGTATTTTATAATTGATCGATTTTCCATTTCTATATTTCATATGAATGGTTGTATCAGATGAAATAAAGAATTGGCAAATCGATCACTTATAAAATACATCCAGTTATCGGTTCGTAGAACCCATGTTAGTTCTTGGTTAAAATTATTATAGTTTCAAAATAAATCTTTATTTCAAGAAATCAAGATCTGAATCAACGTATATAAACGCTAATAAAAACACATTTTATCTAGGAATAGTACAACTACACAATAATGAAACTGAAAACAACAAAAATAAAAATACTGTTTTTTCATTATCAAATCAGGACTATATACCTAGAGATGGCCACTACAGAGAATAAATACGAACAAAACAAACAATAAATTATAAATGAATCAAACTCTGCAAAACAAGCAGAAAATATAATATTCAGACGGTGACAGAAAATGGAAACTGATGGATGGAAGTACCACTCGTAGAATCAGTGGGAACACCCAATGCATCATAATGTACAGTACAGAAATCGTAATACACAGAAAAATACTCCATCATATCGTCAAAGGATATTAATCGCAATAGATCATATAGTACAAGACAGAAATGTACAGCGCCATATTGTAAAGTTTCAGAACGTTATCGATCACAATTTACAACTTCATAACGTACTTTTTCATAACGTACTCCATCATAACAACAAAATTTCATAAAATCATTGTATCATAAATACAAAGCATCATAATATCAAACTATCACAACAGCATTGCATCATAACATCAAACGATCATAATCGTATTCGGTAGAATTCGTAACGCATCATAACGTATTACTTCCGAACGTAATGTTTCAGAACGTACTTTTTCATAATCCTATAGTCCATGCGCTTGCTTACACTTTGTGGTGAAAGTTTCATACTAATTGAAGACCTTAGAAGAGATCTAAGAAATTGAGGAGGCTTGAATTATCATTGAATAATTAGATTTATTCATCAATTGTTCCTAATAATAATAATAATAATAATAATAATAATAATAATAATAATAATAATAATAATAATAATAATAATAATAATAATAATAATAATAATAATAATAATAATAATAATAATAATAATAATAATAACAATAATAATAATAATAATAATAATAATAATAATAATAATAATAATAATAATAATAATAATAATAATAATAATAATAAATAGGCAGGGAGGTCAACCAACACCTAAGGCCCTGGTGAGTTGCGACACCACCTACCCGAGCAAAGGATGCAAAATCGGACCGGCAGCTCATGCGCATCCGGGAGGGAAAAGGCATCTTTCCCTCCGGTGTCGGCCGTGGGTTTACTGGGTTAACCCCCCAGTAAACCCTAATACTCGGTTCCAAACAATCGGGGAAGAGGCCCCCACAACCGACCCCCTCGGATTAGGGGTCAAAGGCAAGGTGGTGGGGCCAACAACGATGATTTGCCAAATGACAACCGCAATGACAACGGACGCTTTGAGTGGACGGACGAATTGAGAGACGGACTTCTGTATATCTACGAGAGCAGTGAGCCCGCCCGGAGAGGATACATGGCAAGGATGCATGCTCTCTGGTGTGAAAGACACCCAGAGCATGCCGCCGTTTCCGCCCAAAATCTCAGGGATTATGTTTCCTATCTCCGGGCTCGAGGCTATGTTAGAGCTCCTCCTCAGCCGATTAACGAAGTGGCAGAAGTGGCAGATATGCCACGTGTCGGTCTGGCTGTAGAGGAGGCTCGCATCATACCACCAATGGAGGACATCAGAACCCGCAGGGCGCTTCACAATATGAAGCCCCTGAAGCCGCAAGAACTGGCACGAGTGGATGCAGAGATTGGCGATGTTCTTTCAGAAGAGGCTACCATCTGGCAGATCAATTCTGTCGTGTACGACGCCGCTCGTGCTCTATCCCAGACGGAGAGGAGGGAAACCACCGCTCTTGTTGGGAGGCATGAGCGACGCGTTCACAAGATGGAAGCTAAGATCAAGTCGGCGAGACAACACGCGTCTCGTATCCAGTGTGTGGTGGACTACATGTCGGCCAATAGGCCTTTTACGCCGGCAGTGCGGCGAATTGCTGCAAAGCTAAGACGAGCTCACCACACATTGAATCAAGGCGTGCTGTTTACCATAAAACAGCACTGTCTTGATAGGATACGAATGCTAGTGGCTGCAAAGAAGTCACTAGTGAGGCGGGCGAGAAGTATCGCGGAAAACTTGAAGTTCCGCGATAAACCTTCTCGCTTATTCCAAGAGCCTCCACGTGTTGTCGATAACCCGCCGGCTGCTGATCGGGTAGAAACCTTCTGGAAGAACATCAATGAGTTTCCGCAACCACTCAATGTAGACACTCCAGCCCTAGCGCAGTTCGAAGCTTACTGCAGGACGCTTCGGCAGCATGAGCATAATGATCTGCGCAATCCGATAACCACGGAAGAAGTTCGAAGGGCCCTAAAAGGTTCTAAGAATTTCGCTGCTCCAGGCCCTGATGGGTTGAATAACTATTGGTGGAAAAAGTTTCCAACAACCCACCGCCATCTGGCTAGAGTTTTTAACTCATGGCTAGATGGGGAGCAGCAGATTCCGGAGTGGTTTGTCGAGGGGCGAACCGTGCTCATCCCCAAAAACGGAGATTTGTCTGATCCAAAGAATTACAGGCCGATAACATGCTTGAATGCGTGTTATAAGTTGTTTACACGCATCTTATACACGCGCATTCTCTCCGCAGTTGATCCGGTGTACGAACGGATATATGAGCAAAGAGGGTCCAAGAAAGGGGTCGCCGGCTGCAAGGAGAACCTGCTCATCGATAGATGTATCACGCAGGACTCCGTGCAGTATAAGCGTAACCTTTCGATGGCCTGGATCGATTACCGCAAGGCATTTGATACAACATCGCATGAGTTAATCATGCATTTGCTCAGATGTCTTGAGGTACCCGATCAAATAGTGGGATGTATTGGACAACTGATGCCACTCTGGAGGACTCGCTTCACCATAAGATCTGGTAGAGACACAGTCCAAACAGAGCAGGTCATCATTAGAAGAGGCGTGTTTCAGGGAGACTCCCTCAGCCCTCTTCTCTTCTGCATCTCACTATTGCCATTGTCCGTTGTACTTAGGAATACCCGTGGGTACAACTGCGGCACCCCCAGCAACCGGAGGCATAAAGTCACCCATTTGTTCTACATGGATGACCTAAAATTATATGCTTCTGGAGAAAGGGACCTACATCAGTCCCTTAGGGTGGTGGAAGAGTACACGCATGCTATCGGAATGGAATTTGGGATCGACAAATGTGCCACGGTTCATCTTAAAAGAGGACGATGCGAGGAATACGGAGAGGATGTCCAGCTCGTAGACGGAAGCATCCTACATCATCTGGATGCCGGAGAGACGTATACTTACCTAGGGGTGGAGCAACGCCACTCCCAAGAGGTATTCACAGTTAAGAACTCTCTCCGCGGCAAGTATCAGCACAAACTCCGACAGATCTGGTCATCAGAACTGTCGGGGAAGAACAAAGTTGCTGCAACCAATATGCTTGCCGTTCCGATCCTTCTCTACTCTTTCGGAGTAATGAAGTGGACTAAGGAAGAGCTGCGACAACTCGACGTTAAAACTCGCAAAGTGATGCATCTCAATAGGTGCTTGCATCCTAAATCGTCCGTTCCACGGTTATACTTTCCCAGACAACGGGGAGGCCGTGGACTTTTGAGTTTGGAGTGTATGCATAACAGAATGGTTCTGGATGGGGCCTGTAAAGTCATCAGGAGTTCAGATCCCCTTCTCTGCATGGTCCGCGACCATGAAAAAGCAGGGATTGGAGCATTTCTTTTTAAGGCAGCAACCCGTGCGGCCGATGAACTCGGTCTCGTATTCGACACTGAACGGGCTAACCCAAACTCTGTCACCGAGTTGGGACCCGTTCAGCAAAAAGCTCACATCAAAGCTGCGGAGACAGAGGTCCTGCTACAGCTACATATGGATAAGCCAATGCATTGCGTCTTCTTTCACAACATCGAAGACCTTGGCTTATCCAAAAGCTTGACCTTTGCCTTCCTCAGGTCGAGTGAGCTAAAGTCGGAGACCGAGGGATTCATAATGGCCTGCCAGGATGGTGTCTTCAACACCCTCGTCTACCGTAGTCGCGTGATGGGTATAGACGTCCCTGACACCCGATGCAGGGCATGTCGTGGGGCACCTGAGACCGTAATGCATTTGCTATCAGCATGCCCATCTTATGCGGTCTCAGCCTATATCCACAGGCATAACGCGGCGCTACGAGTGTTATACTACCATCTACGACACTCGTACGGTATAGACGAGACACCGGTGTTGCCTTATGTTCCGGGGGATATTGAGTCCGTGGTGGAGAATGAGAGGTGCCGGATCTATTGGAACTACTCATTCCCCACCCTCAGGCAAATACAAGCCAATAAGCCTGATGTTGTCCTCCTCGACCACCAAAGTAGAACGATATTCGTCATGGAGTTTTCCGCTCCAGGCGAAATGAATATCGTTCGAAAAGAGGAGGAAAAACGGACTAAATATCGAGATCTTCTCTTTGAACTCCGCAGGTTATATCCGGACCATTCTGTCAAAATGGTGGTTCTGATCATAGGAGTCCTTGGTGGAATGATGGACACACTGCTCTCCAACTTGAGGATAATACCTGCTTGCCGTAATATGGCAGAAATCTTAGCAGCGCGAATGCAGAAGGCCGTTATCCTTGGTTCGCTCCGTCTACTCAGGGCACATGATTCTCGGACCCAATAGTCACTCACCCTACGGACGTAGGGAGTGGTTATTGGGGTTAATGACACCAGCGCGCCCTCCGGATGTATCGGAGCACCGGAGACAGGGCCTGACTGGTACATTCCTAACGGAAAAAAAAAAATAATAATAATAATAATAATAATAATAATAATAATAATAATAATAATAATAATAATAATAATAATAATAATAATAATAATAATAATAATAATAATAATAATAATAATAATAATAATAATAATAATAATAATAATAATAATAAGGCAAGGTGGTGGGGCCAACAACGATGATTTGCCAGCTGACGACTTACGCTATGAAAACGGACGTTTTGAGTGGACGGATGGATTAAGGGACGGTCTTATGCATTGCTACGAGAGCAGTGAGCCCGCCCGGAGAGGATACATGGCGAGAATGCATGCTCTGTGGTGTGAAAGACACCCAGAGCATGCCGCCTTTTCCGCCCAAAATCTTAGGGATTATGTATCTCATCTTCGGAGACGAGGATATGTCAGAGCACCTCCTCAGCCGGTTATCGAAGTGGCACAAGTTATGCCACGTGTCGGTCTGGCTGTGGAGAATGCTCGCATCATACCACCGATGGAGGACATCAGAACTCGCAGATCACTTCACCATGTGAAGCCCCTGAAGCCACAAGAACTGGCACGAGTGGATGCGGAGATCGGCGATGTTCTTCCAGAAGAGGCTGACATCTGGCAGATCAATTCTGTCGTGTATGACGCCGCTCATGCTCTAACCCAAACGCAGAGAAGGGACACCACCGCTGTAGTTGGGAGGCATGAACGACGCGTACACAAGATGGAAGCTAAGATCAAGTCGGCGAGACAACACGCGTCTCGTATCCAGTGTGTGGTGGACTACGTGGCGGCCAATAGGCCTTTCACACCTGCAGTGCGGCGAATTGCCGCAAAATTAAGACGAGCTCACCACACATTGAATCAAGGGGTGCTGTTTACCATCAAACAGCACTGTCTTGATAGGATACGAATGCCAGTGGCTGCAAAGAAGTCACTAGTGAGGCGAGCGAGAGGAGTCGCGGAAAACTTGAAGTTCCGCGATAAACCTTCTCGTTTATTTCAAGAGCCTCCACGTGTTGTTGATAACCCGCCGACTGTTGATCGGGTGGAAACCTTCTGGAAGAACATCTATGAGTATCCGCAACCAATCAATGTAGATACTCCAGCCCTAGCGCAGTTCAGAGCATTCTGCAGGAGGCTTCGGCAGCCTGAGCTCAATGATCTGCGCAATCCGATAACCCCGGAAGAAGTTCAAAGAGCCCTCAAAGGCTCAAAGAACTTTGCTGCTCCAGGACCCGATGGGTTGAATAACTATTGGTGGAAAAAGTTTCCAGCAACCCACCGCCATCTGGCTAGAGTTTTCAACTCATGGCTAGATGGGGAGCAGCAGATTCCGGAGTGGTTTGTCGAGGGGCGAACCGTGCTCATCCCCAAAAACGGAGATTTGTCTGATCCAAAGAATTACAGACCGATAACGTGCTTGAATGCGTGTTATAAGGTGTTTACGCGCATCTTATACACACGCATTCTCTCCGCAGTTGATCCGGTGTATGAACGGATATATGAGCAAGGAGGGTCAAAGAAAGGGGTTGCCGGCTGCAAGGAGAACCTGCTCATCGATAGATGTATCACACAGGACTCCGTGCAGTACAAGCGTAACCTTTCGATGGCCTGGATCGATTACCGCAAGGCATTTGATACAACATCGCATGAGTTGATCATGCATTTGCTCAGATGCCTTGAGGTACCCGATCAAATAGTGGGATGCATTGGACAACTGATGCCGCTCTGGAGGACTCGCTTCGCTATAAAATCTGGTGGAGACATAGTCCAAACAGAGCAGGTCATCATTAGATGAGGCGTGTTTCAGGGAGACTCCCTCAGCCCTCTTCTCTTCTGCATCTCACTATTGCCATTGTCCGTTGCACTCAGGAATACCCGTGGGTACAGCTGCGGCACCCCCAGCAACCGGAGGCATACAGTCACCCACCTGTTTTACATGGATGACCTAAAATTATATGCCTCTGGAGAAAGGGACCTACATCAGTCCCTTAGGGTGGTGGAAGAATATACGCATGCTATCGGAATGGAATTTGGGATCGACAAATGTGCCACGGTTCATCTCAAAAGAGGGCGATGCGAGGAATACGGAGAGGATGTCCAGCTCGTAGACGGAAGCATCCTACATCATCTGGATGCCGGAGAGACTTATACTTACCTAGGGGTGGCGCAACGCCGCTCCCAAGAGGTAATCACAGTTAAGAACTCTCTCCGCGGCAAGTATCAGCATAAACTCCGACAGATCTGGTCATCAGAACTGTCGGGGAAGAACAAAGTTGCTGCAACTAATATGCTTGCCGTTTCGATCCTTCTCTACTCCTTCGGAGTGATGAAGTGGACTCAGGAAGAGCTGCGACAACTCGACGTAAAAACTCGCAAAATGATGCATCTCAATAGGAGCTTGCATCCTAAATCGTCTGTTCCACGGTTATACTTTCCCAGACAACGGGGAGGCCGTGGACTTTTGAGTTTGGAGTGTCTGCATAACAGAATGGTTCTGGATGGAGCCTGTAAAGTCATCAGGTGTTCAGATCCCCTTCTCTGCATGGTCCGCGACCATGAAAAAGCAGGGATTGGAGCATTTCTCTTTAAGGCAGCAACCCGTGCAGCCGATGAACTTGGTCTCGTATTCGACACTGAACGGGCTAACCCAAACTCTGTCACCGAGTTGGGACCCGTTCAGCTAAAAGCTCACATTAAAGCTGCGGAGACAGAGGTCCTCCTACAGCTGCATATGGATAAGCCAATGCATGGTGTTTTCTTCAACAACATCGAAGACCTTGGCTTATCCAAAAGCTTGACCTTTGCCTTCCTCAGTTCGAGTGAGCTAAAGTCGGAGACCGAGGGATTCATAATGGCCTGCCAGGATGGTGTCTTCAACACCCTGGTCTACCGTAGTCGCGTGATGGGTATAGACGTCCCTGACACCCGATGCAGGGCATGTCGTGGGGCACCTGAGACCGTAATGCATTTGCTATCAGCATGCCCATCTTATGCGGTCTCAGCCTATATCCACAGGCATAACGCGGCGCTACGAGTGTTGTACTACCACCTACGACACTCGTACGGTATAGACGAGACACCGGTGTTGCCTTATGTTCCGGGGGATATTGAGTCCGTGGTGGAGAATGAGAGATGCCGAATCTATTGGAACTACTCATTCCCCACCCTCAGGCAAATACAAGCCAATAAGCCTGATGTTGTCCTCCTCGACCGTCAAAGTAAAACGATATTCGTCGTGGAGTTTTCCGCTCCAGGCGAGATGAATATCGTTCGGAAAGAGGAGGAAAAACGGACTAAATATCGAGATCTTCTCTTTGAACTCCGCAGGTTGTATCCCGATCATTCTGTCAAAATTGTAGTTCTGATTATAGGAGTCCTTGGTGGAATGATGGACACACTGCTCTCTAATTTGAAGTTGATACCGGCCTGCCGTAATATGGCACAAATCCTAGCAGCTCGAATGCAGAAGGCCGTCATCCTTGGTTCCCTTCGTCTGCTCAGAACACATGACTCTCGGACCCAATAATCACTCACCCTACGGACGTAGGGAGTGGTTATTGAGGTAAACGACACCAGCGCGTCCTCCGGATGGGTCGGAGCACCGGAGACAGGACCTGACTGGTACACTCTTAAAGGAAATAATAATAATAATAATAATAATAATAATAATAATAATAATAATAATAATAGGCAGGGAGGTCAACCAACACCTAAGGCCCTGGTGAGTTGCGACACCACCTACCCGAGCAAAGGATGCAAAATCGGACCGGCAGCTCATGCGCATCCGGGAGGGAAAAGGCATCTTTCCCTCCGGTGTCGGCCGTGGGTTTACTGGGTTAACCCCCCAGTAAACCCTAATACTCGGTTCCAAACAATCGGGGAAGAGGCCCCCACAACCGACCCCCTCGGATTAGGGGTCAAAGGCAAGGTGGTGGGGCCAACAACGATGATTTGCCAAATGACAACCGCAATGACAACGGACGCTTTGAGTGGACGGACGAATTGAGAGACGGACTTCTGTATATCTACGAGAGCAGTGAGCCCGCCCGGAGAGGATACATGGCAAGGATGCATGCTCTCTGGTGTGAAAGACACCCAGAGCATGCCGCCGTTTCCGCCCAAAATCTCAGGGATTATGTTTCCTATCTCCGGGCTCGAGGCTATGTTAGAGCTCCTCCTCAGCCGATTAACGAAGTGGCAGAAGTGGCAGATATGCCACGTGTCGGTCTGGCTGTAGAGGAGGCTCGCATCATACCACCAATGGAGGACATCAGAACCCGCAGGGCGCTTCACAATATGAAGCCCCTGAAGCCGCAAGAACTGGCACGAGTGGATGCAGAGATTGGCGATGTTCTTTCAGAAGAGGCTACCATCTGGCAGATCAATTCTGTCGTGTACGACGCCGCTCGTGCTCTATCCCAGACGGAGAGGAAGGAAACCACCGCTCTTGTTGGGAGGCATGAGCGACGCGTTCACAAGATGGAAGCTAAGATCAAGTCGGCGAGACAACACGCGTCTCGTATCCAGTGTGTGGTGGACTACATGTCGGCCAATAGGCCTTTTACGCCGGCAGTGCGGTGAATTGCTGCAAAGCTAAGACGAGCTCACCACACATTGAATCAAGGCGTGCTGTTTACCATAAAACAGCACTGTCTTGATAGGATACGAATGCTAGTGGCTGCAAAGAAGTCACTAGTAAGGCGGGCGAGAAGTATCGCGGAAAACATGAAGTTCCGCGATAAACCTTCTCGCTTATTCCAAGAGCCTCCACGTGTTGT
Source organism: Chrysolina oricalcia (assembly GCA_944452925.2). Lineage (NCBI taxonomy): Eukaryota > Metazoa > Arthropoda > Insecta > Coleoptera > Chrysomelidae > Chrysolina > Chrysolina oricalcia. The sequence goes on from OX101812.2 coordinate 35,871,712, forward strand.
CGATAACCCGCCGGCTGCTGATCGGGTAGAAACCTTCTGGAAGAACATCTATGAGTTTCCGCAACCACTCAATGTAGACACTCCAGCCCTAGCGCAGTTCGAAGCTTACTGCAGGACGCTTCGGCAGCATGAGCACAATGATCTGCGCAATCCGATAACCACGGAAGAAGTTCGAAGGGCCCTAAAAGGTTCTAAGAATTTCGCTGCTCCAGGCCCTGATGGGTTGAATAACTATTGGTGGAAAAAGTTTCCAACAACCCACCGCCATCTGGCTAGAGTTTTTAACTCATGGCTAGATGGGGAGCAGCAGATTCCGGAGTGGTTTGTCGAGGGGCGAACCGTGCTCATCCCCAAAAACGGAGATTTGTCTGATCCAAAGAATTACAGGCCGATAACATGCTTGAATGCGTGTTATAAGTTGTTTACACGCATCTTATACACGCGCATTCTCTCCGCAGTTGATCCGGTGTACGAACGGATATATGAGCAAAGAGGGTCAAAGAAAGGGGTCGCCGGCTGCAAGGAGAACCTGCTCATCGATAGATGTATCACGCAGGACTCCGTGCAGTATAAGCGTAACCTTTCGATGGCCTGGATCGATTACCGCAAGGCATTTGATACAACATCGCATGAGTTAATCATGCATTTGCTCAGATGTCTTGAGGTACCCGATCAAATAGTGGGATGTATTGGACAACTGATGCCACTCTGGAGGACTCGCTTCACCGTAAGATCTGGTAGAGACACAGTCCAAATAGAGCAGGTCATCATTAGAAGAGGCGTGTTTCAGGGAGACTCCCTCAGCCCTCTTCTCCTCTGCATCTCACTATTGCCATTGTCCGTTGTACTTAGGAATACCCGTGGGTACAACTGCGGCACCCCCAGCAACCGGAGGCATAAAGTCACCCATTTGTTCTACATGGATGACCTAAAATTATATGCCTCTGGAGAAAGGGACCTACATCAGTCCCTTAGGGTGGTGGAAGAGTACACGCATGCTATCGGAATGGAATTTGGGATCGACAAATGTGCCACGGTTCATCTTAAAAGAGGACGATGCGAGGAATACGGAGAGGATGTCCAGCTCGTAGACGGAAGCATCCTACATCATCTGGATGCCGGAGAGACGTATACTTACCTAGGGGTGGAGCAACGCCACTCCCAAGAGGTACTCACAGTTAAGAACTCTCTCCGCGGCAAGTATCAGCACAAACTCCGACAGATCTGGTCATCAGAACTGTCGGGGAAGAACAAAGTTGCTGCAACCAATATGCTTGCCGTTCCGATCCTTCTCTACTCTTTCGGAGTAATGAAGTGGACTAAGGAAGAGCTGCGACAACTCGACGTTAAAACTCGCAAAGTGATGCATCTCAATAGGTGCTTGCATCCTAAATCGTCCGTTCCACGGTTATACTTTCCCAGACAACGGGGAGGCCGTGGACTTTTGAGTTTGGAGTGTATGCATAACAGAATGGTTCTGGATGGGGCCTGTAAAGTCATCAGGAGTTCAGATCCCCTTCTCTGCATGGTCCGCGACCATGAAAAAGCAGGGATTGGAGCATTTCTTTTTAAGGCAGCAACCCGTGCGGCCGATGAACTCGGTCTCGTATTCGACACTGAACGGGCTAACCCAAACTCTGTCACCGAGTTGGGACCCGTTCAGCAAAAAGCTCACATCAAAGCTGCGGAGACAGAGGTCATGCTGCAGCTACATATGGATAAGCCAATGCATGGCGTCTTCTTTCACAACATCGAAGACCTTGGCTTATCCAAAAGCTTGACCTTTGCCTTCCTCAGGTCGAGTGAGCTTAAGTCGGAGACCGAGGGATTCATAATGGCCTGCCAGGATGGTGTCTTCAACACCCTCGTCTACCGTAGTCGCGTGATGGGTATAGACGTCCCTGACACCCGATGCAGGGCATGTCGTGGGGCATCTGAGACCGTAATGCATTTGCTATCAGCATGCCCATCTTATGCGGTCTCAGCCTATATCCACAGGCATAACGCGGCGCTACGAGTGTTATACTACCATCTACGACACTCGTACGGTATAGACGAGACACCGGTGTTGCCTTATGTTCCGGGGGATATTGAGTCCGTGGTGGAGAATGAGAGGTGCTGGATCTATTGGAACTACTCATTCCCCACCCTCAGGCAAATACAAGCCAATAAGCCTGATGTTGTCCTCCTCGACCACCAAAGTAGAACGATATTCGTCATGGAGTTTTCCGCTCCAGGCGAAATGAATATCGTTCGAAAAGAGGAGGAAAAACGGACTAAATATCGAGATCTTCTCTTTGAACTCCGCAGGTTATATCCGGACCATTCTGTCAAAATGTTGGTTCTGATCATAGGAGTCCTTGGTGGAATGATGGACACACTGCTCTCCAACTTGAGGATAATACCTGCTTGCCGTAATATGGCAGAAATCTTAGCAGCGCGAATGCAGAAGGCCGTTATCCTTGGTTCGCTCCGTCTACTCAGGGCACATGATTCTCGGACCCAATAGTCACTCACCCTACGGACGTAGGGAGTGGTTATTGGGGTTAACGACACCAGCGCGCCCTCTGGATGTATCGGAGCACCGGAGACAGGGCCTGACTGGTACATTCCTAACGGAAAAAAAAAAAATAATAATAATAATAATAATAATAATAATAATAATAATAATAATAATAATGCTTGTTATAAGTTGTTTACACGCATCTTATACACGCGCATTCTCTCCGCAGTTGATCCGGTGTACGAACGGATATATGAGCAAAGAGGGTCAAAGAAAGGGGTCGCCGGCTGCAAGGAGAACCTGCTCATCGATAGATGTATCACGCAGGACTCCGTGCAGTATAAGCGTAACCTTTCGATGGCCTGGATTGATTACCGCAAGGCATTTGATACAACATCGCATGAGTTAATCATGCATTTGCTCAGATGTCTTGAGGTACCCGATCAAATAGTGGGATGTATTGGACAACTGATGCCACTCTGGAGGACTCGCTTCACCATAAGATCTGGTAGAGACACAGTCCAAACAGAGCAGGTCATCATTAGAAGAGGCGTGTTTCAGGGAGACTCCCTCAGCCCTCTTCTCTTCTGCATCTCACTATTGCCATTGTCCGTTGTACTCAGGAATACCCGTGGGTACAACTGCGGCACCCCCAGCAACCGGAGGCATAAAGTCACCCATTTGTTCTACATGGATGACCTAAAATTATATGCCTCTGGAGAAAGGGACCTACATCAGTCCCTTAGGGTGGTGGAAGAGTACACGCATGCTATCGGAATGGAATTTGGGATCGACAAATGTGCCACGGTTCATCTTAAAAGAGGACGATGCGAGGAATACGGAGAGGATGTCCAGCTCGTAGACGGAAGCATCCTACATCATCTGGATGCCGGAGAGACGTATACTTACCTAGGGGTGGAGCAACGCCACTCCCAAGAGGTATTCACAGTTAAGAACTCTCTCCGCGGCAAGTATCAGCATAAACTCCGACAGATCTGGTCATCAGAACTGTCGGGGAAGAACAAAGTTGCTGCAACCAATATGCTTGCCGTTCCGATCCTTCTTTACTCTTTCGGAGTAATGAAGTGGACTAAGGAAGAGCTGCGACAACTCGACGTTAAAACTCGCAAAATGATGCATCTCAATAGGAGCTTGCATCCTAAATCGTCCGTTCCACGGTTATACTTTTCCAGACAACGGGGAGGCCGTGGACTTTTGAGTTTGGAGTGTCTGCATAACAGAATGGTTCTGGATGGGGCCTGTAAAGTCATCAGGAGTTCAGATCCCCTTCTCTGCATGGTTCGCGACCATGAAAAAGCAGGGATTGGAGAATTTCTTTTTAAGGCAGCAACCCGTGCGGCCGATGAACTCGGTCTCGTATTCGACACTGAACGGGCTAACCCAAACTCTGTCACCGAGTTGGGACCCGTTCAGCAAAAAGCTCACATCAAAGCTGCGGAGACAGAGGTCCTGCTACAGCTACATATGGATAAGCCAATGCATGGTGTATTCTTTCACAACATCGAAGACATTGGCTTGTCCAAAAGCTTGACCTTTGCCTTCCTCAGGTCGAGTGAGCTAAAGTCGGAGACCGAGGGATTCATAATGGCCTGCCAGGATGGTGTCTTCAACACCCTCGTCTACCGTAGTCGCGTGATGGGTATAGACGTCCCTGACACCCGATGCAGGGCATGTCGTGGGGCACCTGAGACCGTAATGCATTTGCTATCAGCATGCCCATCTTATGCGGTCTCAGCCTATATCCACAGGCATAACGCGGCGCTACGAGTGTTATACTACCATCTACGACACTCGTACGGTATAGACGAGACACCGGTGTTGCCTTATGTTCCGGGGGATATTGAGTCCGTGGTGGAGAATGAGAGGTGCCGGATCTATTGGAACTACTCATTCCCCACCCTCAGGCAAATACAAGCCAATAAGCCTGATGTTGTCCTCCTCGACCACCAAAGTAGAACGATATTCGTCATGGAGTTTTCCGCTCCAAGCGAAATGAATATCGTTCGAAAAGAGGAGGAAAAACGGACTAAATATCGAGATCTCCTCTTTGAACTCCGCAGGTTATATCCGGACCATTCTGTCAAAATGGTGGTTCTGATCATAGGAGTCCTTGGTGGAATGATGGACACACTGCTCTCCAACTTGAAGATAATACCTGCTTGCCGTAATATGGCAGAAATCTTAGCAGCGCGAATGCAGAAGGCCGTCATCCTTGGTTCGCTCCGTATACTCAGGGCACATGATTCTCGGACCCAATAGTCACTCACCCTACGGACGTAGGGAGTGGTTATTGGGGTTAACGACACCAGCGCGCCCTCCGGATGTATCGGAGCACCGGAGACAGGGCCTGACTGGTACATTCCCAACGGGAAAAAAAAAAAAATAATAATAATAATAATAATAATAATAATAATAATAATAATAATAATAATAATAATAATAATAATAATAATAATAATAATAAGGCAGGGAGGTCAACCAACACCTAAGGCCCTGGTGAGTTGCGACACCACCTACCCAAGCAAAGGATGCAAAATCGGACCGGCAGCTCATGCGCATCCGGGAGGGAAGAGGCATCTTTCCCTCTGGTGTCGGCCGTGGGTTTACTGGGTTAACCCCCCAGTAAACCCTAACACTCGGTTCCAAATAATCGGGGAAGAGGCCCCCACAACCGACCCCCTCGGATTAGGGGTCAAAGGCAAGGTGGTGGGGCCAACAACGATGATTTGCCAGCTGACGACTTACGCTATGAAAACGGACGTTTTGAGTGGACGGATGGATTGAGGGACGGTCTTATGCATTGCTACGAGAGCAGTGAGCCCGCCCGGAGAGGAAACATGGCAAGAATGCATGCTCTGTGGTGTGAAAGACACCCAGAGCATGCCGCCTTTTCCGCCCAAAATCTTAGGGATTATGTATCTCATCTTCGGAGACGAGGATATGTCAGAGCACCTCCTCAGCCGGTTATCGAAGTGGCACAAGTTATGCCACGTGTCGGTCTGGCTGTGGAGAATGCTCGCATCATACCACCGATGGAGGACATCAGAACTCGCAGGGCACTTCACCATGTGAAGCCCCTGAAGCCACAAGAACTGGCACGAGTGGATGCGGAGATCGGCGATGTTCTTCCAGAAGAGGCTGACATTTGGCAGATCAATTCTGTCGTGTATAACGCCGCTCATGCTCTAACCCAAACGCAGAGGAGGGACACCACCGCTATAGTTGGGAGGCATGAGCGACGCGTACACAAGATGGAAGCTAAGATCAAGTCGGCGAGATAACACGCGTCTCGTATCCAGTGTGTGGTGGACTACGTGGCGGCCAATAGGCCTTTCACACCTGCAGTGCGGCGAATTGCCGCAAAATTAAGACGAGCTCACCACACATTGAATCAAGGGGTGCTGTTTACCATCAAACAGCACTGTGTTGATAGGATACGAATGCTAGTGGCTGCAAAGAAGTCACTAGTGAGGCGAGCGAGAGGAGTCGCGGAAAACTTGAAGTTCCGCGATAAACTTTCTCGTTTATTTCAAGAGCCTCCACGTGTTGTTGATAACCCGCCGGCTGTTAATCGGGTGGAAACCTTCTGGAAGAACATCTATGAGTATCCGCAACCAATCAATGTAGATACTCCAGCCCTAGCGCAGGAGGCTTCGGCAGCCTGAGCTTAATGATCTGCGCAATCCGATAACCCCGGAAGAAGTTCAAAGAGCCCTCAAAGGCTCAAAGAACTTTGCTGCTCCAGGACCCGATGGGTTGAATAACTATTGGTGGAAAAAGTTTCCAGCAACCCACCGCCATCTGGTTAGAGTTTTCAACTCATGGCTAGATGGGGAGCAGCAGATTCCGGAGTGGTTTGTCGAGGGGCGAACCGTGCTCATCCCCAAAAACGGAGATTTGTCTGATCCAAAGAATTACAGACCGATAACGTGCTTGAATGCGTGTTATAAGGTGTTTACGCGCATCTCATACACAAGCATTCTCTCCGCAGTTGATCCGGTGTATGAACGGATATATGAGCAAAGAGGGTCAAAGAAAGGGGTTGCCGGCTGCAAGGAGAACCTGCTCATCGATAGATGTATCACGCAGGACTCCGTGCAGTACAAGCGTAACCTTTCGATGGCCTGGATCGATTACCGCAAGGCATTTGAAACAACATCGCATGAGTTAATCATGCATTTGCTCAGATGCCTTGAGGTACCCGATCAAATAGTGGGATGCATTGGACAACTGATGCCGCTTTGGAGGACTCGCTTCGCTATAAAATCTGGTGGAGACATAGTCCAAACAGAGCAGGTCATCATTAGAAGAGGCGTGTTTCAGGGAGACTCCCTCAGCCCTCTTCTCTTCTGCATCTCACTATTGCCATTGTCCGTTGCACTCAGGAATACCCGTGGGTACAGCTGCGGCACCCCCAGCAACCGGAGGCATACAGTCACCCACCTGTTTTACATGGATGACCTAAAATTATATGCCTCTGGAGAAAGGGACCTACATCAGTCCCTTAGGGTGGTGGAAGAATATACGCATGCTATCGGAATGGAATGAGGGATCGACAAATGTGCCACGGTTCATCTCAAAAGAGGACGATGCGAGGAATACGGAGAGTATGTCCAGCTCGTAGACGGAAGCATCCTACATCATCTGGATGCCGGAGGGACTTATACTTACCTAGGGGTGGCGCAACGCCGCTCCCAAGAGGTAATTACAGTTAAGAACTCTCTCCGCGGCAAGTATCAGCATAAACTCCGACAGATCTGGTCATCAGAACTGTCGGGGAAGAACAAAGTTGCTGCAACTAATATGCTTGCCGTTCCGATCCTTCTCTACTCCTTCGGAGTGATGAAGTGGACTCAGGAAGAGCTGCGACAACTCGACGTAAAAACTCGCAAAATGATGCATCTCAATAGGAGCTTGCATCCTAAATCGTCCGTTCCACGGTTATACTTTCCCAGACAACGGGGAGGCCGTGGACTTTTGAGTTTGGAGTGTCTGCATAACAGAATGGTTCTGGATGGGGCCTGTAAAGTCATCAGGAGTTCAGATCCCCTTCTTTGCATGGTCCGCGACCATGAAAAAGCAGGGATTGGAGCATTTCTCTTTAAGGCAGCAACCCGTGCAGCCGATGAACTTGGTCTCGTATTCGACACTGAACGGGGTAACCCAAACTCTGTCACCGAGTTGGGACCCGTTCAGCTAAAAGCTCACATTAAAGCTGCGGAGACAGAGGTCCTCCTACAGCTGCATATGGATAAGCCAATGCAAGGTGTTTTCTTCAACAACATCGAAGACCTTGGCTTATCCAAAAGCTTGACCTTTGCCTTCCTCAGTTCGAGTGAGCTAAAGTCGGAGACCGAGGGATTCATAATGGCCTGCCAGGATGGTGTCTTCAACACCCTCGTCTACCGTAGTCGCGTGATGGGTATAGACGTCCCTGACACCCGATGCATGGCTTGTCGTGGGGCACCTGAGACCGTAATGCATTTGCTATCAGCATGTCCAGCTTATGCGGTCTCAGCCTATATCCACAGGCATAACGCGGCGCTACGAGTGTTGTACTACCATCTAAGACACTCGTACGGTATAGACGAGACACCGGTGTTGCCTTATGTTCCGGGGGATATTGAGTACGTGGTGGAGAATGAGATGTGCCGAATCTATTGGAACTACTCATTCCCCACCCTCAGGCAAATACAAGCCAATAAGCCTGTTGTTGTCCTCCTCGACCGTCAAAGTAAAACGATATTCGTCGTGGAGTTTTCCGCTCCAGGCGAGATGAATATCTTTCGGAAAGAGGAGGAAAAACGGACTAAATATCGAGATCTTCTCTTTGAACTCCGCAGGTTGTATCCGGACCATTCTGTCAAAATGGTGGTTCTGATTATAGGAGTTCTTGGTGGAATGATGGACACACTGCTCTCTAATTTGAAGTTGATACCGGCCTGCCGTAATATAGCACAAATCCTAGCCGCTCGAATGCAGAAGGCCGTCATCCTTGGTTCCCTTCGTCTGCTCAGAACACATGACTCTCGGACCCAATAATCACTCACCCTATGGACGTAGGGAGTGGTTATTGAGGTAAACGACACCAGCGCGTCCTCCGGATGGGTCGGAGCACCGGAGACAGGACCTGACTGGTACACTCTTAGAGGAAAAAATTATAATAATAATAATAATAGTACCTTATTGAACATAATTATAAAATGCTCGAATGTCGTATGTTTAAAATGAAGGTGTCTTGTTACAATGCATGTGGGAAAAAAACATCAATGGGTCCTAATTTTCCATAATTTCACATTATAATACGAAAGCGTAGAAGGGCCACAATGAATAAAAAAAATTATTTCGTCTAATTCCGACTTCGCAACTCGGAATTAGCCTAATTCCGAGTTCACAACTCAGAATTAGCCTAATTCTAACTTTGCAACTCGGAGTTAGTATAATTCTGACTTTACAACTCGGAATTAGTATAATTCTGACTTTACAACTCGGAATTATCCTAATTCCGACTTCACAACTCGAAATTAGCCCAATTCTGACTTCGCAACTCGGAATCAGTATAATTCCGACTTCACAACTCGGAATTAGTGTAATCTTTACGATTCCACGAGTTGGATGGAGTTATGTGAAAATATAAACTTGAACCGTCCAGCAAGAACTTTGAAGATTTAATACAGCTGATGGTTGGTCCTAAGATCTATCAAAGAATATAGCAATTTTAGATATGCTATGTGGTTGAATGCTTGGCGGTACCACTAAGATTTTTGGAAGTTGTAGATTTTAATCATAGCTTGATGTACCAGTTCACCCGACATACTGCATATTTATTTTCTGACATCATCCACAACACCTAGGAGTTCGCAAAAACATACTGGAGGGGTTCCTGTTTTTCTTTGTTTTTCAATTAAGTACACAACACCGAAAATGATGCCAGCAATGACAACAAAGCAGAAAACCGTTGATGTTAACCGCCTTCCAACAGGACAGAGAAAAGTTACTGCAACACAACACATTTTGTTGATAAAAAGTTTCAGATTTGTTGTTAAATTGTTAAAAAGTTAAAAACATGTTTTGTTTCGGTTTTGTTGGTTTGATGGGTTGAAAACGTTTTTTCCTTCTTTTTTTTTTTGGAAACGGGAACGCGAAAAGTTTGTTGCAACCAGAAACACAACAGACTCGTTTTGTTGAAGAAAATTTTCAGAAATGTTGTTAAATTGTTGAAAAAGATTGAGTTGATGTTTTGTTTGTTTTTTTGGGTTGATGTGAACACGGCATAAGAGTTGAAAACGTTGATTTCATTGAAAATATGAACAGGATGTTCATAACGTCAATTGTGGAATCATCTACGACTGAAAGTTGGAATTTAGTCTCTATTTTCCATCGTACAAGATAACCTCTCTTGGAAGGTATTCATGTTTTAAATAGAAACATTCTCGATTGAAAATTGAATCAATACATGACTACTCTGGAAATGAAAAAATTCTACGATAAAATTGAAATAAATTTTTCGTAATATCTAACAGAAAATAACTACTTCCCCGGCAAAAGCCACGCTGGACATTGAACTACAACTGATAGATATTGAGAAAGACCCTATATAACTTGCGAGAAAAAATCTGAACGTTAAAATTTGCATTTTCATTCAGATAGTTGATTATTTATAAAATGTCCAGATCCCATTGGAGATTCTTATCTATGAATGAGATAAGGGAGAATGTTATTCAGAAGTATCACTCAAAGAAAATCGCTCATTCCATTGATGCGTGAATTGCATCTCTTTCGCTAGGCCTCCAATAAATTTTTGTCGACAAAAATCTATTTCACTCTTCTAAGATCATCAGGGAGGTCGGAAGAATTGGAAAACATACTCTTCAGAAGCAATTTCACACTGTACTGAGGAATTGTACGATGGAAAATAGCGACTAAATTCCAACTTTCAGTAGTAGATGTTTCCACATCTGACTTTAAGAACATTCTGTTCATATTTCCAATGAAATTAACATGCCATACCCATGACAGGTACTATGTCAGAAAAATATTTTCAAAGTTTCACCGCACAAGAAATAGTCCAACAATTCCTCATTACAGTGTGAAATTGCTTCTGAAGAGTATGTTTTCCAATTCTTCCGACCTCCCTGATGATCTTAGAAGAGTGAAATAGATTTTTTGTCCACCAAAATGTATTGGAGGCCTAGCGAAAGAGATGCAATTTACGCATCAATGGAATGAGCGATTTTCTGTCAGTGATACTTCTGAATAACATTCTCTCTTATTCATAGATAAGAATATCCAATGGAAACTGGACATTTGATGAATAATCATCTATCTGAATGAAAATGCAAATTTTCAATTTCAGATTATTTCTCTCAAGTTATACAGGGTCTTTCTGAATATCTATCAGATGTAGTTTAATGTCCAGCGTGGCTTTAGCCGAAGAAGTAGTTGTTTTCTGTTAGATATTACAAAAAAGTTACTTCAATTTTATCGTAGGGTTTTTCCATTTCCAGAGAAGTCATGTATTGATTCAATTTTCAATCGAGAATGTTTCTCTTTGAAAGTTGAAAACGTGTTTTTGTCCTTTTTTTAATGGAAACGGGAACGCGAAAAGTTTGTTTCATCCAAAAACACAACACATTTTGTTGAAAAAAAGTTTCAGATTTGTTGTTAAATTGTTGAAAAACATTGAGATGCTGTTTTGTTTCTGTTATTTTGGTTTGATGTGGATCCAGCATGTTTTTTTCTTTTTTTTGAATGGAAACGCATCAATTTATAAAAGAAAAATCTGTCAGATTAGCAAGATGAATTAATGTAATGATCAATAATAAACGTGTTGTTGAGTAGAACAGTTGCTAAGCATACAACTAGTACTTTTCTTACGATTTTCTCTAAATAAAGTTTACTCTTTTCCATTAAAAATACTTAACAAGTGCGGAAAGTTGTACTTTCCCGCACGCTCCTGCCGAGGGAAAGATACGTTCTAATAATGTTGAGTGATAACTGTATACAAAAATGCACATGAATTGACAAGTATGGTCATTAGGGATCAATGTTTAAACTTTCACTATAATTTCAATGGAATCGCAATGATTACACTAATTCCGAGTTCTAAAGTCGGAATTATACTAATTCCGAGTTGTGAAGTCAGAATTATATTAATTCCTAGTTGTGAAGTCGGAATTAGTATAATTCCGAGTTTTGAAGTCAGAATTATACTAATTCCGAGTTGTAAAGTCGGAATTAGTATAATTCCGAGTTGTGAAGTCGGAATTATACTAAATCCGTGTAGTGAAGTCAGAATTATCCTAATTCCGAGTTGTAAAGTAGTAATTAGTATAATTCTGAGTTGTGAAGTCAGAATTATAATTTTTTTATTTTATGTGGCCCTTCTACGCATTCGTATTATAATAATAACTGATATTTCAAGAAAGTTGCCTTCTTTGAGGTCCAGTTCACACTACAAAACCAATTTCAGGCAAAACTGAACCCTATCTCCTATCCGTCTTTTGTGTATTTTGTTTGTAGGTTATCGTAAATTCATTTCAGATTCATTAATTTTTCTCATTTTATGTTTGTAATTTAGAACAATGAGTAATAGTGGTGGGGATTTATTTTGTTTGATGAAAATGAAAGAGATAGCAAAATACAGATAACTCAATAATAATAATAATGGTTAAATAAACGATTTTGTTAATGCCAAAATCAAGAGACACAATATGTGACGAAGGGATGATCTCAATCATTATTAGATTCATGTTATTTCCCAAATTATTATGATCAAAACAAACTCAAATTATTCAAACTATCTGATGAATGTATCGAAACATTATTTTTCCGTTCCACCCACTAGCAAGCAGAAAGTTGTTTTATACAAGTTAGGCAAGACAAATAGTATATTAAAGTATAAGTGGATAAAAAGGTCTTCCAAACACGCGCGATTGACGGCGCAGCCGGAGTGCTCTAAATAGAGCAAGTGTTTGAAAGATCAGTTATAAACGAATACTTTACGCGATTCTTTTTTATTGGTGCAATTTGAAATCATAAATGCTGGTATTATTTCTACACAAATGTTGATATGTACTAATAATGTAAAATGGTTGAATTCGTGATGAGACATCAGTATACCTTTCGTTGTCATGGAAATGAGAAAAACAGAGTTGACTTTGCAATTTGTCATCGAAGATTAATTGTTGTCACTGTAGTGACTAAAAATCAATTCTTATATCAAGTCTCTGAATGGTGTAAAGCAGAATCGCGGTTAATATGGCAAAAATCTGTTGATGCGCATGAAAAAGAAAATGACAAGTTCATCAAATGGATGAAAAAGCAAAAGGTAACAGATATAAATGAACGATTTGTTTATTTGACGTTACACGTTATTGCTGTCAGATCAATAATCAAAAGTTGTCATTCAGACTTCACGTTTTTTCGAGTTGTTGATGTTACCATGGTGACTTAAAAAAACGCGCGTTTTTGAAAGTTCGATTTAAACACGGTGAAGCGTGCTATAAAAAGGTAAAAAGGGGCACAAAGGTAAAAAGGGGCACAAAGGTAAAAAGGGGCACAAAGGTAAAAAGGGGCACACGGGTAAAAAGGGGCACAAAGGTAAAAAGGGGCACAAAGGTAAAAAGGGGCACAAAGGTAAAAAGGGGCACAAAGGTAAAAAGGGGCACAAAGGTAAAAAGGGGCACAAAGGTAAAAAGGGACACAAAGGTAAAAAGGGACACAAAGGTAAAAAGGGACACAAAGGTAAAAAGGGGCACAAAGGTAAAAAGGGGCACAAAGGTAAAAAGGGGCACAAAGGTAAAAAGGGGCACAAAGGTAAAAAGGGGCACAAAGGTAAAAAGGGGCACAAAGGTAAAAAGGGGCACAAAGGTAAAAAGGGACACAAAGGTAAAAAAGGGTACAAAGGTAAAAAGGGGCACAAATAAAAAAGTGTTCATTTCTGGTTAGTGCTGGCCATTCTCTCGCTTTGGGAGGTTGATCTGCAAGCATATGCTGACGATCTGGTCCTAGTAATAAACGATAAATCCGAAGAGACGATCTCCTACGTCCTTCAGGATATATTGGATACCATATATAAATGGTGTGAGAGGGAGGAAATGTCCATTAACCCCCACAAAATGGTCATAGTACCATTCACCAGGAAAAGGAAGCTGGAAAATTTAATACCTCCTTCCATCAATGGTGTAACAATTCCTTTTGCGAGTGAAGCAAAATATCTGGGAATAACCCTGGATAAAAAACTTAATTGGAACTCGCACTTGGAAAAGACTATCCGGAAGGCTAGCCTTTCATTATGGACATGCCGCAGAATATGTGGCAAAACATGGGGCATGTCACCAAAACACGTATACTGGTTGTACGTAACCGTCATACGTCCAATGATAACGTATGGCTCTATAGTCTGGTGGAGCAAGGGACATAAAAAAATGGTCATTGCTAAACTCAACGGACTACAGAGACAAGCGTGCCTGGCGATTACTGGAAGCATTCGCTCCACGCCAATGGCAGCAATGGAAGTCCTCCTTGGATTACTTCCTCTCCACATAGTTCTGGAGTGAGAGGCAAGATGGGCAACATACAGACTTTATCAAGCGGCCATTAGTCTACCGCAGGCATGTATCATGAGAGGCAGCGGCATGCTGGAGGGCATAATAGCTCAAAACATTCTAGGAATGCCCTCAGACATCATGCCTAAAACTATCAACCTTCACACGTCCTACACTGTGGTCTTTCCCGAAAGAGAAGACTGGGTCCGGAATAAAACCAACCTATGTAGGGCAAATGAACGTTGGTTCACCGATGGTTCCAAAACTCAGGAAGGCGTCGGAGCCGGAATATATGGGATGAACCCAGTAGTGAAACGCTCGTTCAGTATGGGCAAACTAGCTACGATATTTCAGGCAGAGGTATATGCCATTGAAATGTGTGCCAGGGAGCTGGAAAATCGACACCACACACGAAAAACAATAAAAATATTTTCAGATAGTCAAGCAGCACTTAAAGCGCTTGAATCCAACTGCTTTAAATCTAGAGCAGTATGGAACTGCAGAGACACCTTAAACCGACTGGCGCAACGCAACAACGTTACCCTAGTCTGGATACCAGGTCACACAGGCCTAGAAGGAAACGAAATAGCGGACGCCCTAGCAAAAGGGGGGCCGAAACAACGTTCACTGGACCAGAACCGGTAATCGGTTTAGCATATAGCACTGCCAAGAATGTCATAACAGCTTGGGCAGACAATGAAAGACTATAGTACTGGCGTAGTCTACCGGGCCTAGCCCATTCCAAAGAATTTATTGCTTGTACAAGGAAAAAACAGGACTCTGACAAACTGCTAGAACTCAGCAGAGCGCATCTCAGAGTTATAGTAGGTTTGCTTACTGGCCACTGCAAACTCAAACATCACATACATAAAATCGGACTTGCACAAGATGCAGAGTGCCGGCTAAGCATGGAGAATGATGAAACGGCTGAACACATTCTGTGTACATGCCCTGCAGCGGCCAGAACCAGATTCTCAATATTTGGCGATACGACAGTAAGGCCAGAAAACCTGGTAAATTGTTCTCCCAATGCATTCCTCAATTTCGTCAAGAGATTGGATATGCTGGGAGAAATATAACCATAGGGTGAGCCACAATAGGCCATTGGCCGCGGTGGAGGGCCTGATACGGGCCCACTCACGTTCAAACCTAACCTAATGCCTATATTTAAAGTAAAACATTTTTAATTTTAAAAATATACATTTTTGTTGTATTTCAATATTTTTGTTCTGTGAATGATTAACCAAAAAAAAAAAACTTCTCTGGCTGAAAATGCAGAATATTGCTTCTACCTGATATTTCTGTAACAAAATATGAAACTGTTTGAAAAAACGACGAATTCAAAACTGTTTTCTATCTTTTATACGATATCAACTGTAATAGCTTTTTGACATCTCTTCATTTTTACGAGGAATCACATATGATATTTATACAGGTTCACGTTTCTTGACAACTTCATACAAGAATAATGTAAGTGAAATAATGCATGTTTAATGAAGGAGAATCTTTTATTTTTTTAAATTTATATCGTGAGAAAAATTTGACCACTTACTGCAAATTTTAAATCAAATTAGTATTTAGCAAGTATCAATTATTCAACTCAAAATATAATTTCAGTACTGTAGTGCAGACTCAGCTTGCATTTTGATACATTTATTTATTGAATAACTTTTTAACTCTTATGTGTACTTTCACTGTTTTTCTTCAATGTTGAAAAAAAAATAAGTCGAAATTTCGATTTCTAACTCGAAATTTTGTCTCATTAACCCGAAATTTCGACAAGGTAACTCGAAATTTCAACTTACTAACTCGAAATTTCGACTTGACTAACGCGAAATTTCAACTTCATCAACTCAAAAAACTAAGCATGATCCAGGGTTCGATGTAAATAGATAAAGCCAGATTTGCAGAATCCAAGAAATGGACAGAAAAGGCATATCTCTATCTTTTATTGCTCGGAAATGTGTTTCCATCAAATTTAACTTCCGTGACGGACTCACAGATAACGAGGTGGAGGGCTTATATTCTTTACTTTTAGCTTTAGGCTTTGATTAAGTGATACACCTTCAAAATAATAATTACTCAAACAAAATTGCAAGAAACTCACTGGTCCTAATTATTGTGTGACGTAAAGAAAATACCACTTTTAAGTTTTAAATTTAGTTTACTCTATCACAAATAGAAAAGACGAAACAAAATACGAATCACAAAATTTCTGTTACCTGTTACTGTCTCACCTATGCCAAAAAAGTAGTGGAAGAACAAAGAGACTAAACTAAGAGGAGGGTTTAATAAGCTCTAGCCAATCAGAATCTTGTAGCATCAACGCGTCATAGTGACGTACTTGGACATGAGTACAGAGTCGAACTCGAACCAAGAAACAAAACTGTCACATGTAACTTTCATAAACCAAGAGCTAGTCCGTCACTGTCTATAGAGAACGGTGGCCATGACATGTAACATTTCGTCACAAATGTTCTTTCATCTCTTTCTATTAGTGTCCCCATTGTCTTATGGGGATTAGACTCTCCTGTCAAATAATGTTTATTCTCCTTGGTGGAAGAAAACATCTATCTAGAGGGTTTCGTTGTCTGTCACCTCTTGAGCGCATTCAGCCAATAGCGAAGCGATTGTCCCTTTCTAACTATATACGCTTCCATCCATTCGACTGGAGTAGTAATTTTTGTATTGGAGTAATGGAGTGTAAAATATTCAAGCGGAATAGATATACTCCAAACGAAGTAACTTTGGTAACCGATTAATGAATGAATAATTGATTGAGTTTAGTGGCACGTAATATAAGTGACGTCATACACGTGTCCGCAAACAAACAAATGGTTGTTTGTACATCCACGTGCACCTGGTCACAGTCTGAAATAAATAGTGACAAATATATTCGTTTGGAACAATATGAATATTTCAAATGACATCACTTTCGGTCGCATAAACATTTATTCTTCCGAAACGTCAAGGTTTGAAATTGCTATTCGAACACTATTTGACTTTAACGTCTAATACCTCCCTCCAAACACTAGTGCTCCTTGTGATTGATTCCGTAATATTGACAGTTTTAGGCAAATATTCGAGAAATACGTTACCGCTGGATGAAGGGAGCTCAGAATATTGGCACGAACCAGTATAGTGGTGATCAGTGTCTCTTGAAGAACCCCTAAGTGATGATCAGCTGCCAAATTCCATGAGACTATTGGTTTAGTAGACAATTGACAGTTCTGAGGAGGACGGGGATGAAAGTTTGTCGTCACAAATGTCATACTTGTCAAAAACTGATTCCAAACAAAGAATTTTGGTGACATTCTCTGTTGATGATTTGCAGCTTAACTTATTAGTTTGTTTTCGGTTGTTTGGATTTTTTTCTCACGCAAAAGAATTTGAAAAACCTTAACGGAAACAATATCGGAGTTATCGGGAAAGCTGATTTAAATTCAATGGAGGTATGTTTGGAATCAGTTTTTGACAAGAATGACATTTGTGACGTCATTACTTTCTTCGTCTATTATCAAATGTCTAAAACTCTAGTCGCATGCGATGAAATCTTTCTTGAATATCCATTGAAAAGAGATGGATATATTTAGTCGCATGCGACGTAGGGTAGTAGTCATTTGAGAATGGGTAAAAATCTATATCTCATTTCACAATTTCCCATTTACCTTATAAACAGGAAGAAGCTCATTTTTCCGGTTATTTTACATTGGAGTGTTAGGCCTTTTTAACGATTTCAGAGAAAATCCAGTAATTTCTTGTTAGTTACTTATTATGTTGATGTTCAATTCGTCAATGATTATGTATTCGTATTATGTTGTTTTGAAATGCAACAAAAAACAAGTTAGTTCTAGATAGACTGGTTATCAACTGTCAAAAAATGACTCACAAAATTTCCCAGAAAACTGTTTCTGTCCATAAAATATGTATTTGGAGCACCCCATGACCAAAACTAAGACATGCAGCTGATGTCATTTTAAATTTTTTACTTGATACCACAGAAATTTCTGCTATTAAAGAGAAAGTGGTTTTTCGTGGAAAATCTAGGTTGCTTACTTAAACGAAACTCTCCCATTGAAGAAAGAGGCAGTGGTTTTTCGTGAAAAATCTAGTTTAGTAACTTGAACGAACCTCTCTCATTGAGAATTCAACATTAGATGTCATGCTGATGTGGTGAAATGTCGAACTACTTTCGCGTACATTGTGCCAACATGAGAACACAATATGCACCATATATTTGGTAAAAATAATGAATTTTCTGTTCTTATATTATGTTGGCACAAAGTTTTCCATCACAAACTTTCACCACCTGAATATTGAAAAATTGAAAGAAAACATCAGGCTTAAGTCTCGTTCATACCGTCGCAAATTTGGCAATTTTTCTTCGAACAAAATGGGTGTCGACATGATTCTGTATCAACGATTGGTCTGGCATGACTCGCAGCCATTTTATTCTCAGAAAAATTGCGAAACAAGCCTTTGAGGCTCATTCATACCCTTGCGAATATTCGCAATTTTTAAGCGAGTAGACAGTAAATCATCATGTCATTTATCGTAATGTACTAATATCTAACTCCAAATACTGAAAAATCACATGATATGAATCATGATTCATCATAAACCGCCATTTTTCGACGTTTAAGTCGAAACGCAAAAACTTGTGAATGCAAGAATATTAACAAACCTCCATTCAGGTATCCACATGCTTATTGGATATTTTATATTTTTCAATATTGAATATTGTAACTTTTCAATATCGGCAAGTTTTTGTATCCACGTCTCACTTTTGAAAGTCAAATTTTTGAATGTTGAAAAACTTTTTATTGAAACAGTTTTTAGAATTGGCAACGATAGAAATTCGGTCGAATAAGACATTTTTTGCGGATGAGATGTTTGTCGTTAAAATTTTGTTGCACAGTTATCAAACAAGTGTGGGGAAAGGAAAAAAGTTTCCGGCTGTCGTGTAGGTTGGAAGTCAAGAGGTTATGTGTGAATGTCTGCCGTAATTAAAACGTGCAATGAACAAATTTAAAGTTATGTGTTATATGTTGTGATGTTCGCCGTCGATAATACGTGCAATAAAGAATTTATAAGTGTTTGTGAAGTCCGCCGTCATGCCATGGTATCGACATCGTGGTTGCACGTACAATCCATATAAAAAAGAAGTATATAAAAAACTGGGGTGGAGCAAGACTCTCTCCACCCATCCGACGAAGCTCCTGGTAGGAACGAGAAGGATTCTCGTTTACCAAAGGGGAAGAGCTGGACAAGTGCACCATTAGGAAGCAAGGTCCAAGAAATACAAAGAGAGAGAGAAGTTGAAATTCAGTGTCCTTGTTCATTCATCTTCTCTAACCTCTAACAGAAATTATTCAAAACATTCTTGAACACCACTAATTTCCCGGATATTTCCCGAAATATTTCATTTCCCGGTAAAATTCCTGAAGGCCTCAACGATTCCGGGATATTTCCCGGGATATTTCACGGAGATTGTGAACACTGGCAGAAAGATACTCCTCATGAAGTGAAACTTACATTAGGGCCACAAGGAACATGTACAGATCAATGGATTTGTGTTTGTAGTTGTAAAGCTGGGCCATCCGGATATTGTAAACATATGGTTGCTGTTTTATTACATGTGAATCAGTGAGTTGATACAGAATTTGTTTTTCTCAAAATAACGCCTTTCATTTTCAGTATTGAAGAACTGGATCCATTGAGTTGCACAGTTATCAAACAAGTGTGGGGATAGGAAAAAGGCTTCACCTCCTTAACTTTGGATATTTTCGTTTGTTTCTTTTACTGTTCCGGCAACAGAAAGTGGTATGAATATGAAAGGTGTTGAAAACACTGCAATGGAAGACTCAACAGATGAATCAGAGATTTCAAAAATGTTAAATGAGGAACTCAGAATTTATGACAAAGCTGAAAATAAAGGAAGAGTGGTACCCACAAAACAATTATGCAAATGTGTTATCAAAGCTAAGCCACGATGATGTGAATAAAGCTTTGAAATATAAACAGGGCTCGGAAGAATGGAAAGAGTTTGAACAGATATAACTAGGAATGGCCCTTTTAGGACTAAAATGCACATACTTCCTAATTTATTCGTCTTTTTCTGATAATTTTATAGAAATTGTAGTGGAATTCTTTAATGTATTCTCTAAAAATTTGATAGAAGTCAGTAGTGAGAAATATTTGAAGTATAAGGTCCACCAGTATTGTATGAATAGGGAATTATAATTATGTTTAAGTAATTTTGAGTTTTGTTTTTATCAAAATAAGTTAGTTGGCATTGAATTGAACCAGCTTTCAGTTTTTTGTTGTTCTGGTCCTACATATTTAAAAAAATTATGAAACTATTTTGTTCTGCAGTGTACAGAATCAGAGGATATTTAACAATCTCTGTTCTTGTATAAAACAAACTTGTTCGTTTGAAGTAAGTAGTTGTTGAAAACAACTGTGAACACCAAATTGAATCAAACATAACTCAGAAAATCGAATTCTGAAACGGAAACTAAAGTTTTGGCGAATGGGATAAACATTTTATATGAATAACATAACTGAATTATCAATTAAATACTTAATTTACAAAAACAGAATTTTCCAAGAGAAAACGTTTATGGTGGATTTATGCAGCAGTCATAGGTTTTAAGGCATAAGGAAAAATATTTTGTCATTGATTGGTTGGTCCGTTTATTAGAACCAATCACTGACAAATATTCTTACTTATGACTGCTGCATAAATCCACCATTAGTAATAAAATCATTAATTATTATACTGACATTGATTTTTTTTTATTATAAATTCTCGTAATTATGAACACATTGTTGATTATAATAACAGATACCAAATAGTAAATATAAAAATCATAAAAAATGTTTGGTGAATATTCTATTCAAATTTTTTTGCTTATTGACATAATAAGAGACAAATTGACTAACCCTGCAATTACAATCATAACTTCATCCGCATATTGTGGAATCATGTACCACTCAATCTGAGTTGAAATGATTTGATATAGTGTGAGTCTCTGTATAACTCGCTCAACATGAATACGGGCTCTAGCAATATCTGCAGTTCGATTAGCTTCTTCTTTTGATTTTTTTTTTTTAGAAACGAAGGTTGAATCAGTTTTATGAAGTAATCCTCACATTCTTTTTCAATTATAAAACCCTTGTCAACCATTACTGCATCACCAGCTCTTTCTCCATATCCATGACTAACATATGACATCAAGCCAGACGGGGTGATTCCTATTGAAACCTTGAAAGTCTGAGTTCCTTTGTAATGTGAATATATATTTATTCTGATGGTAATTAAGCATTTACTTTACTTGCACTGGAACTTTGGTGCAATCCAAACATTACGTATTCTACACAATACGAATATGATCCAATACGTATTCTGTGCAATACGAATTCTGTGCTTCAGCGATATGATACGTTGACGTTGTGATACAATGCTATTAAGATGCGTTACGAATATGATCGGATGTCGTTTCTATAAGTACGTTATGAACATGTACGTTGTGAAAAAGTACGTTCTGGAGTTGAGTTTCACGTTCAGAATTATTGTGATTATGATGGGGTGCGTTTCTCTGCATTACGATTTCTGTATATTTCGAATGCGATCCTGTACTTTATTATCCTTTGAAATTTCTCTCCCTTGACGTTATGATGGAATACATTGTGATGAATTGCATGGACCCGAATCAGTTTGTGACAAAATTTCTGCAACAGACGGATGGAAATGAGTATCAGTTTGTCGAAAGCAGCTCTTTAGTTCACCTTGTGAAAGAAAATTTCCAGGAATTTGAGCGTCAACTCGAATCACAAAACATTCCATTTTCGACGTTGGGTTCATAATTCAATTCCTTAATATAATTTGTATTATAAATTTTTCGATGACATTAACAGTCAAATATTCTGAAATTATTGCGTAGTTGTTATAACAAAATATCCGTATATCAACAATAAACTTTTGAATTCTCACAAATGTCGAAATGGAAAAGTAATAAAAGTATCATGTCATCAGTCGTCTGTCGATTGCGATCAGCGCCTCCATTCGCAACTGGCCCACACAAAAACTTGGTGGTCAAGATCGGTATTCATTCAAATAGTCTCTTAATTTTTCAATAATATGCTGTTCACTTTCTTCCGACGGTTTCGCGTCCTTACCAATTATGTCAACTTTGAATGTTTCATGCTTCTGAATAAAAATGCCCAAAACATCACAGTCGTCGGATATCTCTTGATATTCCACCCGCACATTCTTATATGATGTAACGATATATTGCATATATCTTTATCACATATCGATCGATTTTTGTATAAGGTACTAGATCGCATTTTTTCCGGTTTTTATATTATGAGAAAATGTAGGCTTAGTTTCATTGAAATTCACCATTCCTCTTAAAACTAGGCTCAGATTTCGGTTCTCTTTCGTCGCCAAGAACTGTGAGTTGACAGAAACGGATTTTTAATAATTTCTTCAACTTTTCATTACTTTCTTGTTGTGCCTCCGTCCCCCTCAAATGATTCATTTACTTCTCTATTTTCTGTTGCGAATAGAACAAAAACCTCACTTCTCACTTCACCAACATGGTTGACACTCTCCAGTCTAATTCAGGGTAAGGAAAGTGGTCTGCTCGGTTCTACATCGGAATGTTTATATTCAGTCTAATTCAAGGTGGATGGTACATCAGACGTTTCTGCTGAACAAGACAATGCATCACTTTGAAAAGAGAGCATATTCGGACATTCTCTAACCAACTGAAATATTTTTGACAATGCGGTGTTGCCACTTCTATTAGAAAGTAGTTGCAACTTTGATTTTTCGAATGGATGAACACCCTGTGTATAATATTATTTTTTGAATCTCCAACTATTTTCCAACAAATCTTCTCCATATTTTCCTATGGCTGTCTTTTACCGTTTTCGAAATAAAAAATGATTTCGATTTTTTCTTCGAAAATAATGACCTATAAAAATGCCGATATATTTTAGAGAAGTAGAATGATATCGGAAAGTTAGGTTATACTTGGAGGTTTTCTAAACTCCAGCCAAATCTCTGTTACTCCAATACAGGGTGGTATAAAATGCAGTTATTTCGTTTGCTTGAAGAAGTGACTGAAAGCAGATTATTTCAGTCGAAATGCCCTTTCATATTATTGAAAATTCTGAAATCTGCTGAAATTTGCTTTCCTTCTTTTAACATGATACCCATAGGTACCTAACTAGTCAAGTTCTGTACTTATGAAAAATTATTTGTGAAAATGTCCCTTCAGAATGGTATTCATTCGGTATTTGGTAGGCTTTCCATGATTACTATTTGACAGTAACATGTGACATTCTCCTAATAATATCGACATTTTCCTCACTTCAGAAGTTGCAAATACCTTCAAAATGATGAAACAAAACTATTGAAAAAAAGTTCTTATAAAATTGTTCATTATTTTTGGAAAGTGTCAGTAAATTGTCAGCAGGATGTAGAAAGTTCATTAAAATGTATCCGAATCTACCGCCAATGAACCTCAAGAAATGAATACTACATTATTATATATTCTGAACAATTCCAATGCATTCGTATAAACTTTAATAAAAGCACCAAGAAACCTTCCTCGACCCTTAACTTCTGAAGACCACCAGATTAATGATTCAGCATATTTTCTCGCATTTTCTGTGTCATCGATGAAAAGTGCTGGAGAAGATTTGGTTGTAAAATATTCATTGGTTAAAAAAATCTTGCGAAGGCTTAAAATGCACGATAAAAAATCCATCAAAATTCAAGCAATAAAGCCTCAAAACCCTCAACAGAGAGTGGAATTTTGTGAAATGTTGTTGATACGCACTCAAGAAGATCCATTTTTGTAAATAAAATTATTTGGACAGATGAACCAATATTTTCGAGAGAGGGGATTTCAACAGAAAAAATTTTCATTATTGGTCCAGTGAAAATCCTCACCACAAAAAAAAAGCTGGAATTCAAGAAAAAATTAGTTTTAGTGTCTTCTGCATGTTAATATACAACAAATTGAGGTACGTGCTATACGAGGATGTTAATCCAGAAGATACCTGAATATTTTGGAGAATACTGTAGAAAGCTTCGTCGATAATCTGCCCTTCGAAGAATATGGAAACTGTGGGTACCAACTAGACGGAGCACCTGCACATTGTATAAGAGAAGTGAGCGCAGAACTGGAAAGACTTTCTGACGATCGGTGGATAAGGCGTTCGGGACCATGGAATTCGCCAGCAGATCAACCGGACACCCGATCTTGATCCATTAGATTTTTATCCGTGGGAAATGTTTGAAGAAAAAGTTTACAAAACACCCGTGCGTTCGAGAGATGAATTGTTAGAAGGGATTACCCAAACATTTGAAGATTTGGATCCCAATGAAATCAGATCTGCCACGACGAAAGCAGTCAACACCCGCATTTTGAAGTGCTTGGAAGTGAACGGCCAGCGATTCGAACATATTTTCAAAAATTTTACATGATTATTTTACTGTTTCATATTAATTCATATTAATATTTCTACTTCCAAGTTTATTGGTGCTTTTTTAAAGTTTATCCAAACATATTGAAATTGTTTTAAACTCGCATTCATTTCTTGAGGTTCATTAGTGGTAGATTAGGATACATTTCATTGAACTTTCTACATGTTCTGCTGATAATATTGTCACACTGCCCAAAAATAATAAACAAACCCATAAGCTCTTTGTTTTAATAGTTTTGATGCATTGTTTTGAAGGCATCTGCAACTTCCGGAGTGACGAAAATGTCAATATTATTAGAAGAATGTTACAACGTTACTGTCAAATGATAATCATGGCCTGCTTACCAAATACCGATTGGTAATACCATTCTGAAGGGACATTTTCACTAATAAATGCTCATATGTCTGTTACTGGATTATTTTGCACTAGAAAACCTTTATGTTTCAAAAATTCTCTGTCATTGACATAAACTTTCCACTCTGTACGCAACTGTTTCAGAATGACAACTTGATCGTTGTCATGTACATCTTGTTCCAAATGTTAGTCGTACTAGTTCAAGCAGACATGAACCGGCCTTAAGCTAATGACAGTTATCGGTTGTTTTATTTTGCGGTATGACAGCCTTATTTTGTAAACACACTTTTGGTTAGTCTATTGTTTTGTGTTTACAACACAAAACATATCCCTACTCTATCTCTATCTTGTACCATTGGGGTACCTACTTTACTTTCGAATACTTGACCTTGTTTGTGTTTGATTCTGAGATTGAGAGGCTGGCGTTTCTATCTTGGTTCAGTTGGCAACACTGAATCTTTAGGTGTTCTTTTCATTTGAGTCATTGTCCAATTGTCTCGAGGAGTAGCTCCGAGTAGCTCGAGGTAGTTTCTGGAATGATCTCACAGAACACGAACGAACAAGGAAGCGCCTTGTCTGATGGTGACAGTTTTTGACTTTGACATCTGAGACATTTTTGCGTGACGATTTTCCTGGTGTGTCGAGTGATTCGATTTTGTTTTGATGTTTCAGAAGACAAATAAACAAATGAAATAGTGGTCTGCTTCTTCAGTCGGTCCCAGAGATGGCGCCTTTATAGAATTTTAGTCATGTCAATATTCCAGGGATATGGTGATTGACGACTGTTATCAATTTTATGGAATTTCAACAAACTTCAAATACTGTTAAAAAATGAGTAGTTGTGACGGAATCTAAATTTCATAGTGCAATTTCCCTGTATTGATGACTATTATTAATGCGTTTGTCCATTTTGCTGTATATTTTCTTAGAAATTCATCATATATTCAGTGATGATTCAATTTGTCTGATTGACTCGACCGTTACTTGATGAAGATCCATAGTAATTGTATAAAATACACAGAAAACGATTCGATCTCCACAAACTTTATTCAATCAGACAGTGAAGAAGCTGCTGTGCTGGTGGATCATTGAATAAAATTTTTGAATTTCTAATCGTTTTCTGTGTAGTCTGTATAATTATAATTTGATCATGTTCCGTTTTTGTATCATTTGTGGGCAATCCAAAGAGACGAACAAATTAATTAATCTATATCCAGTACCGAAAGTGAGTATTATGAAGATTATCCCATAGTATCTTGAATTAGAAAATATTTTAATGAAAAAAATGGCACGAATATATCTCACGGAATCCCGCCATTCCTGATTATATTAGCACAAGATTGACAGGTTTTAATGGTGAATTTTCATGAAGCTTAATTTCGATACTTCCAAATGAAATGCGTGGTTATTATTGTAGTTAATTGCATTTCAGTAAAAAATTATCATTATAAGTCGAAAATGTAACAAACAAAACTGATTGGTGATAGTGATACAGTAAATTTCAATAATTAGGTTTCTTTATTCAGTTCATCCGTCGACAATACTTGAAAACTTCTGTGCTTGTAAATTTACCCTAACAGGAAAACCCAAATACGGAATATTTGGGAAACAGGTCACGATTTCACTTGTTTTCTCTTAATCAAGCTGGCGAATTGTCTCCCGTTTTATCCCACAGTTTTGCAGGAATGAGTCGACACACCATGGTTTTTAGACATCTTAAGAGGATTCATGCCTGGAGATTTTCTTGTATTGTTCGCGATATTTGACGCTGTATATTTTCGAGAAATCTCCGTTCGCTTTGCGGATTTTTGAGGTTAAGTCATTTTATCATCGATAAAACCACTGGAACAATAAACTAGCTATCAGACAACAAACAGACAATCAAAGATATTACCAGAACCCTCCCACTCAATAAAGGTTAGTATTTGCATTTGGGCTCTACTTATGACCCTCTACAAGTGTAATCAGAAGTCATACTGGTATTGTTTATTCTTTGGTACTACTGCTCCGTTACTTCTACTATTCCGTTGCTCCACGGTTGTATTTCTACTGTTCCACTACTCTGATTGTTCTTGCTCAACTTTGGTTGTTCCACTGTACATCTGTTGTTCAGTATTCCTTCTGTTTGTCCCCTACTATTGTCATTTTCCGTTGATGGTATTCGTCCCAGTTGTACATGTACTTCAATTGATTGTGTCGTTGATGGTCCCATATTAACATTTCATTTAATTTTGTATTGTATGCCGAATTGTGCACATACGGTGTGTGTACCATCAATCAATATATTTCGTTAGTAAGGGACATGACTATTTCTTTCATTCTAGTTCAAATTATCCAAGCGTTAGGAAAGACAAAACCTTTAAATATTTATATTTTATTTTCATACCATTTATTGGTATCTATTCTTCTATAATTTGGTAATATTTGTGCAGTGGGTTGTCCGATCACATCAGGGTGTTTCCGAATTTTTCACTGGCGATAAATTCGTGGCGCTCCGGAAAATTAAACCTCATATTTTAACCCTATCGAAATCAATTTGTATTGTCGAATCCACGTCCCACTGAGCAACTGATGGTATGTTAGGGGCGTGAAACATCATTGCACATTCACTGCTCTCCTTTCCTAAATTTCGCCCCTAACAAGTACGAAACTTGGACTGGTTAGGTATACGAATTATATACATAGGACAAAATCAAATCTCAACAGAATTCCAAATTTTCAATAATATACAGGGTGTTTCATTTGAAATAATCAACTTCCAGTCACTTTTTCAAGCTAACCAAAAACTGTTATTTTTTTACCACCCTGTATTAAAGTAACGGAGATTAAGCTGACGTGTAGGAAGCCTCCAAGTATCACCTGAGTCCAAACCAAATTTTGATACCATAGTATTTTTCAACTCAAAGATATCAGCCTTTTTAGAGGTCATGATTTCCGAAGAAAAAAATTTAAATTAATCTTTATTTCGAAAACGGTAAGTAATAGAAAGATATAGAAAAATACCAAGAAAAGTTGTCGGGCAATCGTTGGAGATTACAAAAACAACATTATATACAAGGGGTTCTATTTGAAAAATCAAAGTTGCTACTGCTTTCTAATGGAAGTGGCAACACCGCATTGTCGAAAATATTTTAGTTCGGTAGAGAATGTCCGAATATACTATCTTTCGAATTTTTTAAGTGACCTAAAAGTTTTTTGTACTGCACACACTCAGTCGTTACAAGTCAGGAATTTTATTCATGTTTATGCATTTCATTTTGTGAAGATTATATTCCAAATCAATAATAGCATATGATATTTCAGGAGACCATGTCTGACAATAATATAATACTTACTGATACAGTGTCATCATATTTCCAAGGACAAGTGGCGTCCACAGTTGAAGATTTTCCTTCTCCCCAATATTCAATGAAAATATATTTCTCGAATATTCCAGCCCTCTCATCAAGCAACCGTGTTTTGAAACTCATTCCGTCCATGTCACATGGAACTTCCACATTTGCCAAATCCAGGATTGTAGGTGCAACATCTACCAATGAAATAGGGTAGGATTCCAATGTTTTTTTATGTACTAATGGGCCGCTCACAATTAATGGTACTCTGATATCAGTTTCATATGGTTGTCGTTTATCCCATGGTTGAGCGAATTGACCTTGAGAAGAAATGTGATTATGGAATATAAATATAAATCAAAAGAAAAACGCGTTATTATACAATCAGAACACAAATAGCAAGTTTTCAAATTTCGGTAAAAGTGAAAATTTGTTCACATGTATTATACGAGGGTTTTCTTTTATATTTCGGGATTAGACAACTCTAGTGTTGCAATCTGGCAACTGACAGCTCTATTATTAAGTTTGACATTTTTTAGGTTATGCGTACTAAGAACGTTTCGACATACGAGCACTATTTGTTGACAATAACTTAAAAGATTCAACTTGGCCAAAAAAATTAATTAAATCGTGAACATTTTTGTTCGATTATTTTTTACAACTTTCGCCGTGGATTAACTCAGCAACAGTACATCGACGAACTTAATTCAATTTTTTGCGATGAAGCTCCATCACGGACCAGTGTTTATCGATGATATGGTGAATTCAATTGAGGTCGTAGTTTGCTCCAAAACAAATTTCGTACAGGTCGTCCAAAATCAGTTGTTCCGGAAACCATTGATGCAGTGCGCGAACTGATATTGAAAGATCGTCATGTGACCTATCGTGAGATTGATACAACCGTAGGGACTAGCATTCAATCGAAATTGCATGAACATTTGACTGTCAGTAAATTTGTTTGCGTTGGATCCCACACATTTTGTCAATCGTTCAAAAAAGGCACATGTTGATTGGTCTAAAGAAATGCTCAAAAAATACGTTCGCGGTGCTTCGAAACACGTCTATGACATCGTGACTGGTGACAAATTGTGAATTTACGCGTATGAGCCCGAAAGTAAATAGCAGTCGACTGTATGGGTGTTTCAAGATGAGCCAGAGCTAACAAAATTTGTTCGCGCGCGAAGCAATTCCAAGCAAAAAAACTGGACATGTCACAACCATACCACTTATACAACGCAGAACAGTCAATTCTGAGTAGTACACAACCATTTGTTTGCCAGTTGTCTTCCAAGAAATGAAAAAAATCAACCACCAAAGACGGACCACTCTTCACCACGACAATGCGAGCTCGCACACATCGGCTCAAACAACTGCATTTTTGAGCACTCGAAACGTGATGAGTCATCCGCAGTATAGTCCTGACTTGGCACCAATTGACTTCTTATTCCCGTACGTAAGAAATTTACTGAGAGGTCAACGTTCAGAATGCATGTTTCAGAGATACCTCAATCAGAGTGGCAAAAGTGCTTCGACAATTGGTTCAAACGTATGCAGAAGTGTATAGATCTTCATTGAAATTATTTTGAAAAACAATGAAGCGATTTTCGATTAATAATATTTGTTTTTGTTCTCTAAACCCGAAATATCAAAGGCAACCGTAAGACTTGGTTTCATATGGAGAAAGATCAGACACCTCTCACATATATTTGAACAAAGTCTAGGTGAACAGGTGATCTTGAAACTCCATTATCAAAGATGAAGATGCAACTTTGATCTTCTCAGTGACATTGGACTACTAAACTGTGTTTCTTTCCGATGTCCAAATCGGTTTCTTCGGAAAAATTCTTCTCTCAGGTGTCCGAGATCTCGCTTCTGGTATGAACGAAGTTCATAAGTTCTTCGCCTTGAGCTCCAATGATCCTCTTAGTGCTGCACTTCAAAGTACTTCCTGCATGTTGATATTCCTCATGCCATCAATGAATATATGCAATCCAATTCGTTTTATGGAATCCTTCGTTGCTTGTTCCTAGGCCAAATCAAAGACCCGCTTTATTTCAGTTCCATATTCTTGCAGGGTTCCTTTTGGTTTTTAATATAAACTCTTGAGTTGGCTATTTAACACGCGTTTGAGATATTGCTGTCCATATCTGATGTCAGAAGTTAAATTGATTTTAGAATATTTTTCCCACTTACTCTCCGAGATGTTTTGCAGGCTGTCTCATGCTTGGCTTCGTAGACACAGGACCAATGAAGTGACCGTCATTAGTGTTTTTCCATCCCAAAGAAGGGGACATTTTTCAATCATTTCAATAAGAGTACCCTCTTCCTAGCCAGTTTTTTTTCCGAAACATGAAACGATAACAAATGACAAGGATAACAAGTCAAATCAAGTAATTATTCAGGACATTTGTCAAATGGGTATCGACGCGTTGTTATGATTAGGAATGAGACTAAAACTAACAAAATTGCATAAATGCCCCAACTGAAATGCACAGTTTCAATTTGATTTTATGATTAAGACAGTAACTGTTATTAGGACTATGATAATGTATAAATTGGCCCTTTATGAGTGATTTTGCTCATTTCAAGACGTGTATAGCATCTCACTTCAGCTCACTGGTATATGTGTCTATCTCTATTGTAGCATTGGAATGTATCATTCTCGTGCAAAATAGGGAGAAATAATTTACTATTAATCTCAATTGCACTACAGTGAAATGAGTACTATGAGTAATACCATTATCATTGGTGATTACGTATATTTCCCTAATTGATTTCAGGAACTTGTAATTGACAAATGAGCGCTAAACTTAAAAACACAATAAACTCGTCATAGACATCTCTTGGGTGGGAGCTTGTAGATCACAGCGTATACATTTGTACTCGGGGCACAGCAGGCGTTGCTCAAGTGGTGACCACTTGAACTGCCAGTGACACTTGTATCAAAAACCAATCAGTTCCTTCTAAAGTATCATTGCGAATGACCTTCTTCGGTTTGTATGCAGTTGTATTCGGTGGAGTACCTATCGGTTCTCAGCACAGGGACATATCGATCGTTGACTAGAGCTTGAGACATTGTCATCCACTTGTCATTTTGTTGAGTTATTTGATCGAAAGAAGAAACAAAGACATCACCTACTTCGTAAGGCGAGCTGATGTATAGCACGTTTGATATGACAGCTACCAAAATTACAAAGTTAGTCAACATGATAGTTCGGAGTACACTAATGAACATTGCGCATTTAATACAAAAATACAAGAAAAATACACACATGATATTCATCAGCGTACTGCTCACACAGATATTTTTTTAGTTTGGAATGCATTTCGTGATTGAGAGAACGAGTACCTGGTTCCCAATTTCTCGTCTATTTTGCAAACGTACCTCAATTTGGGAGGAAAAGTGAGATTTTTTTTCCCAAAGTGAAATAAGGTTAGGAGATGGACTCTACCAGCTATTTATTTGATAGAGAAAAATGCGAGAATATTCGTATTTTACTTATTATATTGAAATCATAATAATTATAATCATACATTTTAAATATCGAGTTGGTGAAGAATGCAAAATGAAGATGTTGTCGATGTCGATATTTTGATGGCGTATTGTCATTTGGATTTTGCGCTAGTAGCCTGCCACTAGACATTTGAAAATTCTCATTTTGTCGAGGTGGTGCTCTATTGTGTAGAAGTGGGCACTACTGTTGCTGGCGGGTTTCACCATATTGATTGACTTGACACCCACGACCACACTGAAAAACAATGACTCGAATCACAATGAACTTCGCTGCCCTGATGTCAACGTGGTCAAAATATCAGTTCACATTATCAATTTGATCTGTTTGAAAGACGACAGACACAAGTTGAGGGCTCTCTGATGTCATACAAGTTTTGACAGCCCAAGTGTCTTCTGTGGAACCTTGAGGGCCGGTTGTTCATTCGGAAATGTTCAACAGGTCAACTAATCTTCGTTCAGTTATTAGATCGTAGCCAATCTAATCCAAATTTAGTTAATCTGGGAAAAACCTCGGATTGAACAACCGGCCCTTAGTGAGTGCCGGTGAATCGTGCATTTTCCACTTGCGGTATGACGAGCCAAAAAGAGTACCAATTTTGAAAGACTGCAGCAATTGCGAAAATAAATCATCATTGTGTATATACTATAATGATATGTTCTAGTCATAGCACAATGCTTTTGATCATCATGGCGGTTGAGGTCACTGTCTGCAGATTCGCAATCTCTTCTATCACCATACAGTTGTCATTTCTGCTCCTCACGAGGTGAATTTACTGCTACCCGATTGTGGCATATATCTGTAGTCATGAAATATTTGGCGGAGTCCATAAGGTGTGAACGATCCACCGTTGGCGTGGCGAATAGCTTCAGCGGAATACGCCAATTCGGCAGTGGCCAAGTATCGAGAATCGGCGTCAGCGTAATAGGTTTAGGCTCAGAAGGTGCTCAGTATACATGTAGGTTCGACGAAGTGTTCAATTAGAAAGAGTGTGGAGTGTTCTCGATGACTAAGTCTATCTAACTGCACTTGACCCCTGCGCACTCAACCTTTTTCATGCCCTTCTCCTTGTTGATGATCAAATACCATCCCCATTCGACAGCTTGCGCTACACGAGTCTTATGATGATGGTTTCTCTTCGGAAATTTGCAATGCCAAAGTCCTGAAATATTCAAGGTTCTGTTGTGTGATTTGCTCCTGTTCACAGGCAGGTGAATCAAATCCGAAGGGGTTCCGTCGATGGCAAAGCCAGGGTCATCGCGAACAGTGAAGTCGTATATCTTTCAGAGATGGCCGGTTTTGAATCAAGGCACTATGACATATAGGTACTGGATTTGAGAAAGAAAACTACAGACTTGTTGTGTCCCTTCAGTGGGATTGTTGATGCTGAGTGAAATGATAGAATTTTCATAATGGAAACCACTCAGCGAAGATGGGTGATCTGTCAGGGTGAACAGCAAGAGACGTGACTGATACCTAGAGGGTTATGCACGTTTTACCACATCCAAAATCTAGTCTAGTATTGTGATTCGTCTGGTGAATCGAATACTGTCCATGGCCATGCGTTTCTTGTCTGATTTGCGTATAGTGTTGTATGCAAATCGCCTCAAGACTATAATATAATGAACCTCACCGCGCTCTCCATTTGAAGTTATATTGTTTATTGCGTGTTGTCGTAGAGGGATTTCGAACACGAATGACAGTAGTTGGCTCAATCAAATGTCTCATAACGATCGTTGTTGTAGTTGATTCTCACATTTCCACCTTCGAAGTATGGCACCAGTTCCAAAGGGGGCTTCGAATTGCCAAAACTGTTAAAGTGTTTCCTTTTCTGTCCACCCTTCAGTGATGCTACCCAATGCGTTCAACGATTCATTATCGAGTCCAAATTAACGAAAGCGCACTCTCAACAAATGGCTGTAGAATAGGACAGGGCATCGCACATGGAAACCCATTGGAATGGGGTATTTTGAGATATTTTGCTTACTACCAAGTACACTTTGTACAGTGGCCGCTTGTTCTTGGGCAGCTTCACTGTCCATTTTTGCAAACTCTCTGAGGTAGAGACCGTAGCCACGGCGGAAGATCTCGCGCAGAAATATCCCAAATATGTGCTTGCCGATACATGGCATCATTATGGCCCCTATTCATGATGGTCCTGGCAATGAAGCTGACCCCTCTAGCCAACAAGCTCTGCGCTTCCAGAGCAGCAAATAATTTTGTTCGCACCGCTATCATTTTCCACTATGATCTTTCTGCGACCAGCTAATTCTGTGACGGGTAGCACGCAGTACTACCAACGACGATTTCAGCAGAGTTCTACCACCCAAATCCTTCAGTAGATTAGATTTCAATGTGTTCAGTACATGCTTGGCAATATGACAACATTTTTCGAAGGACTCCTCCATTGATAGTGGTCTATAAACATCACAAGCAGAGGCTACTCGCAAAGCCATTCTCAAATTGCGTTTCAGCTACATCATTGTGGTGACAGCTTTCTCACCAAATTTTGCGTATTTTGACTTGAAGCAATCCCAAGGTCGATTTTTTAATGCTCAGTCAGTCAGTTCAGAGACCTGCTTCTGCTTTGTGAATATGCAATATCGTGGGACCTGCAAGCAGCGTCAAGAGATTTGACAGATGCACCTCTTTTTATCAATGTGGTACGCAGTAGTTTACAGGTTGATGTAGTTCGAACGGCAAATGATCTATCATAGAGTTAAGCACGTGTTCGACAGTCAGCAAGACAATGACGTAAATGGTGTTACCTACTCTCATACTCACATAGTTGTACTCTACTCGAACTGTCATTCAAATGGCAGATGTGAGAGTGGTCCATAGTTAGAAATGTTGGAGGTGATGCTCCTCTTGTTCTCTCCTTCTTCTGAATTTTTGTTCCTCATGTTCTTGTATCTTCTGCAATTCGTATTGTTGGAGAAGCTTTCCTTGTTCTTGTCATTTGGGAGCCCAGTACGTATGTTTCAATGTAACAAGCGGGCTGGCTAACAGACTGGCGATATCGAGGGTTACTTTGCGCTCGACTCTTTCCCGCTACAACACCCAAAACTGCGCAGTCATTTTGTATTCCAGATTTGAGAAAAGTATAGCATTTATTGTATTACTTATCTGATTGAGAATCATGGATTTGTCGTGCTTACGAGATGGCTATTCTCATTTATAAAAAATAATTTGTTTCGATGAAGAAGAAGTTGAAGAATAAAGGGGAAATAGATGTAAGTATATTATAATGTTTATGCTTGTTTAGTTCTTCAAAAATCAAGCTTATTATTGCCACTATACATATCTGAGTTGTTGATCGATTTCAATACATTTTCAAAATTGAGTTCATCTTTGATATGCTTCAGTTTCTAAACTGTCGAAAAAGAAAAACCAGCATTTTCTCAGTTTTTTTTTTATTTTAGTACATTTTCAGATGTAATAATATGTCATTTAATCTATCCAATCTTGAATTTCGAATCAAAACATGTAATAGGCATTAATAGTATTTCAGGAATGGAAAGAAAGAATAGAGGAAAGTACAAAAATTAATTGGTCAATCAAGCGAACAATCGAAACGCCCTCCTCACTGGCACGATTGAATGTTTTCAAACTGATTATAATTGACATTTCCAGACCAGAGGCGAAGAAAATTTTTCTGGAAGTAATACAAAAAGCGAGAACATTCTTTACAAAAAATGGTAAAATTGTTGTTGTTGAGAACATATATCTAAGAACATTAATTGTTCTGTGCAACTAATTATTATAATTGAAAATGTAATCTCTAAACCACGAAGTAATCGCCTAACATACAAACATACATCCTTTCAAATTGAGAACCTCCTCCTTCATCGAAGTTGGTTGAACATGGTTGAACATCTACAGAAAGACAATACTGAAAGATGAAGAGACGAAAAAGCTACACGTCGTAAGTTTAAAGAATCATAGAGAAGCTCATCAGGTATCAATCAATATCGTTGTTAAGTAGATGAATACAACAAATATGAGGAAGAAGATAGAGTTAGGAATGAAATCAGGTCTTATTCAACATATATTGAGCAATATTTTAGGGATATTGATGAACATTTAAACAGTAGATAAGGTAAATTTCTTGACAATTCCATTACTCTTCCCTCCAAAATTAAAGTCACTGACGTTACAGAGAACGTAACTAAACAGCTTATTGATTCAATTGAATTGTATGATGCGTTATTAGATGATACAGGCAAAAAATTACTAACCAACTATATTTTGAAAACGCGATTGTCTTAAAGTGCAAAAATTAGAATGAATATTACGTATGTCAGTAATGCACAATAAATTTTTTATAAATTTTTTAAAAACTCATTTCATCTCTAAAAAATATATTTCAGCTCTATCATTTCAGATGCATAATTCTAAACAAAGAAACTGTTCAATTGATGATTTCGGAAAATTTATAGGAGAACTTTTAGTTGATCTTACAATTACACAAGCTGAAAGTAATCAAAATGCTATTCAGGTTTTAAGGGGAGTGAATGAAAAAATAGCAATCAATGCATTTACCAACGGCTAACAAAACTCAGAATTACGAACTATTATTTAATCAAGAAATTATTCAAAATTGAGTGATGCTGTTCAGGGATCAAAAGATGAAGATATACCCAAGCAAAATGCAACTTTTCACATGCGAGGACGTAAAAATTTCAGACATAATTTTTTTTTTCAGGAATTCAAATTTTTTTCAACTAAATAGATGAATTTTTTTCATTTTCGGGCAATAGAGGTCAAAATTCTTCACGAAATATACGTAGAGGTTCCAACTACATGGGTTATCATGGTAATTCATTGAGAAACAAACAATCCACAAAGGGCATATTATTCAAGAAATTCCAATGAAAATATACCTATTAACAACCTTGAAACTGTGTCTCATCTACACTTCCATCAACGTCATCTGAACCGTTTTTTTGAGTCTAACGTAGATATCGAAAATCATCTCAGTTTTAATTTATCTATAGAGAATCATTACTGACATTTCTAGTTGATACAGGTGCATCAGTCAGCATGATTTTTAAACAATAAGTCAACAAAGGTGAAGTTATTGACCGTTCGAAAAAACATCGAATAACTGGCATATCTGGGTCAACAACTTCTGAAGGTGAAATTAATATTACATTACAAGCAAATGATATAAAACTGTATCATCCATTTCTGCTGAGGGAAGCTTTTGATAACGATATGCATGGAGTATATTAGGTTCAGATTTTTTTCTATAAACATAGCGCGATAATTGACTACGAAAAGTTTTTATTTTCATTCTGGAAAAACAATAATAGAGTCTCACTATCAATGCATTCTAAGCATAACTTATATACTTCGATGTCGCCACAATGTGAAACAATGAAATTTGTTCACGTTGAAACATCTGATGATTGTGTTGTTTTACCTAGTGAATTATGCGAAGGTCTTTTTGTAGCTGGATGTCTAGCTCGGCCAGATGAAAATAATATGATACCTGTAAAAATTCTCAATGTTCGTGATAGAGAAGCTCTACTTAAAAATTTCAATCCTCAAATATTTATACAAAGGGGAATTCAAATTCGACCCCCACCGTTGGGATCTCCTAAAATACAGGAGATACGTCGAAGCTTAAATTGGGGCAAAGTTGCGTATTCTGGTGCTTAACAAAATACTGTTTTGAAACTTGGAAAATTCCGAGTATCTCCAGAAATATCGGGAAAAACTGAAAATCGGAATTTTCGTTTTTATTTTTTTCTATCGTTATTTGACAACATAGTGTCTTGAAAAATAGGGGTTATGAAATGTCTGTTGTGGCCCACGTTCCGCGTGCAAGTGGACTCCCTTCAAGGCTATTCCCTGTGCTAGTTCGAGAGACATTGAGACCTGAAATTACTGGAAAATTGTCAGGAGTTCGGGGGCGGTTTTGGTAAAACATTCTCACTTCATTCGTTCTCGACTCTATTTGCGAGTCTGCAGAAATATTAAGTGGACTGCAGGTCCCTGAACGTAACGTATTACGTTCTAAATTCTGGAATGCTTCCAAAATTCGGCGTGGAGTGCTGGTATTTTTCGGGGTTTGAAATTCCCCAGCGGGTTGACCGCCGAAAGTCAAAAAGCTAGGTGAGGCCCTCAAAGGCCTATTATCAAAATTTTTTAGCTGAAATTTCCCTCAGACTCAGATCACGCCCTGTATTCTGATCAACAGAAAAATTTATTCGAGATTTATCATCATTGTCTACATGAGGACAACCGACAACGTGACTTTTATCCACATTCACATCATCCATACTACAATGCACAGAGTTTAACCTAGGAGATGCAAATAAATTTAAATGATCCGCTTTTTGAGAATCCAGGTGGTAACTAGATTCTGTAGCGTTATTTTCGACGCGACGCGATTCAACAACTAATTGTGAGCGCTTCGGGAAAAATTGCGTGGGGCTCGCATTCCTTGACGGCCACGCCTGGTGAAACCCTTGGGTTTCTATTTATTGGGTGGCTCTCCAAACTAGAGCCAAAAGAAAAATTATTTTCAACTGAAAATGTACCAGTTATAGGAGCAGTTAGGATGGGTGGTAAGGCCGGATATTTATCAAACAGAGAACAATCAAGAGCTTGGTTAGATATAAAACTCGTGAAATTTTCAGCGGGGTGAAGTACACAAGAAGTTGGTTGAACTTTTGTCTGTCTGCGAGTCTTCGGACGTGAATTGTAGGACATTGGGGTTATGTCAAAAGTGAAGTTACTTCCTTAGAAAAAAATATTCGCGTGCCGTGATTTATACTTAGTAACCCCTAAAACAGAACTAAACAACGCGTACAATGCTGAACCCTATATTCAAATAATCTCTGAAGAAAAAAAAAGGGTGAATATCGCCTGTGCGGAACTCGCACACAGGCACTTATGCAGGAACGCTATATAAAAATAGTACCCTCAAATAAATGCTGATAATAAAGGTATGGTTATATTATCCGCTCTGTACTCGGGAAGGCTAGTGCCAGGAACGCTTTATATACAAAAAAAAAATACCCTCAGATAATTGCTGAAAATAAAAGGTAAAGTTATGTTATACGACCTGTACTCAGAAACACTAGTGGCACAATCAATAGTGCCATAAAAACCCTAAAGGAGAAACGCAACACTGCACTGCAATAATAGCAAATCGCAAACAGCAATAACACTGCACAATAATTAAGCCGTGGCAAGAACTCTGTCTCGTTGACTTAATATCACTTTAAAAAAAATACCGACTTATGCCCGCGTCTCGTCCGTACCGACGTCTGACGCTACGTGTACTATATCCGCGTCTTGTTCGAACCGACGTTCGAAGCTAAGTCTACTATACCCGCGTCTTGTTCGAACCGACGTTCGAAGCTAAGTCTACTATACCCGCGTTTGTTCGAACCGACGTTCGAAGCTAAGTGTACTATACCCGCGTCTTGTTCGAACCGACGTTCGAAGCTAAGTCTCCTATACCCGCGTCTTGTTCGAACCGACGTTCGAAGCTAAGTCTACTATACCCGCGTCTTGTTCGAACCGACGTTCGAAGCTAAGTCTACTATACCCGCGTCTTGTTCGAACCGACGTTCGAAGCTAAGTCTCCTATACCCGCGTCTTGTTCGAACCGACGTTCGAAGCTGAGTCTACTATACTCGCGTCTTGTTCGAACCGACGTTCGAAGCTAAGTGTACTATACCCGCGTCTTGTTCGAACCGACGTTCGAAGCTAAGTCTCCTATACCCGCGTCTTGTTCGAACCGACGTTCGAAGCTAAGTGTCCTTTTTCACTACTCCAAAACTCTCTCCTGCCTTATTCGAAAGCTTATTTCCCAGAACTTTCTGCAAGGCATAAAAAACCCGTTTTTGTCTGCGTACCATAAGTCTCCTTTTCCACAGAACTGCATTTAAAAACATTACTTTTCTTAAAATCTTCAACATTCGTTGAAGAGGCACACAGTAAAAATAATATTCTTAAACCAGAGCCGAGAAACGGACGGAATCATTGAAGTTTTTAAAATTGCTTGTGAAAGGTTTATTATATTTTAATAAAGTTGACATATCATTCGCTGGGAGATAATTAATATAGATTTCCACACGACAATAGCTCAAAACCAAAAGTACATATTCATTGATACTTTTTTTTCAGCTACACGTTTTCATGTTCAGATTTACTATCCGACGTTTCGTCTTCTGGCATTCATCATCAACTTTTTTTTTCTGTTATGGGCACCATATTGTTTTTACAGACAAATAGTGATTCTCATTCTGATTTCATTGATGTATAATTTGTTATGATTTGCACTTCTGAAACCACAGATATTATAAAAAACAACTTCATCTGAGATGGTCATGAATCCATCGAAAAATTTTGTTTAATAAACACTAGTTGTCAGAACTCATTAAACATCATAAGTTTGCCCAAATACTTCAGTCGAAATGTTCTCATTCTCAAATGAAGAAAAACGAGATATGTTGAAACTTTATTATAAATTTGATAGGAATAGTAAGAAAACAGCTCAAATTTATTTTGAATTATATCCGGAAAGACAACAGCCGGATAGAACATTATTCGGAATTTTGGGCAAAATAAACAACACAACTTTCGTAATTGAGACCTGCCATGGCAAGAAAAGAATTTGGTGAAAACTTCATTCCTTCGGGTAGTCTCGTCATTTGATACTGTCCTCGATCAGTAGTAAAAGCTGTGCAAGGCCTACAAGACGTTTCCAATTCTATGCCAAATTCTTTTCTCGCGCCACGATAGTCGCTTTGGCAGGTCTCAATTACGAAAGTTGTGTTGTTTATTTGGACGATTTGATTGTTTTTGGAAATGACTTATCGAATCATGACAAAAATCTGTCGAAAATATTTTACAGATTACGGAAAGTAAACCTGAAATTGAATCCGAAAAAATGTCAATTTTTGAAAAAAGAAATTCTTCACCTTGGACACAATATTTCTCACGAAGAAGTCTCTCCCGATCCCTCTAAAATTAATGCCATCGAAAATTATCCTGTTCCAAAAGATAGTAGCGATACTGAAAAGATTCGTAACTTTTGCGAATTATTGTAGGAGATTCATTAGAAAATTTGCAGATGTTGCGGCTCCTTAATCAATTACCAAGAAAAGGTGTAACTTTTAATTGGACAGACGAATGGCGATAGGATTATGAAACATTGAAATTATCACTGAAAAGCCCTGCTATACTGCAATATCCAGATTTTTTTCAGGATAATATTTTCACCCTTGAGTGTGACGGTTCAGGATACGCAATAGGGGCTGTTCTTTCAAATGGAGATGACAAACCCATTGCATATGCGAGTAGATCTCTTAATAAAGCAGAAAGAAATTATCCTTCTATACATCGAGATATTTTATCTGTGGATTGGGCCATAGAACACTTCAGACTTTATTTGTTTTTGAGAAAATTTGTAATTTTCACAGACTGCAGGCCATTAATATATATATATTCGGTATGATGGACCCATCAAGTAGACTCACAAAATGCAAACTTGTTCTCGAAGAATACTATTTTGAAATAAAACACATCAGAGGAAGAGGCAAAGTAGTAGCGGAAGCGTTATCTATAGTTGAAATATCCTCTGATGAATTGAAAAATATGCAAAGTAATGTAGTAAATGAAATGTACGTCATGACGGGAGCTCAAACAAAGAAAATAGTTCACACGAATAATCTCTCGATGAGTATTAATAATTCTGACGAAATGATTGATCACCCTAGAGTTATAGAATTACTAAAATGTCCCAGAGACTCATATCAACTATGTCCCATTTCAACTATCGATTTCAATAAAATTGCTAAGACTATAAAGGACTTCGTTGTTGGAACATTGGTATGTAATATTGTTCGCGAATCATTTACTTATGTCAGGATACTCGGTCGACGATTGGCTCAGGTACAACGTTGAGATATCTTATTTGTAAAGAATATGATATTCCGGAAATTATAATTTTGAAAAATGAAAAGTGTGCACAACTTTTAAAGGAGATATTGAAATACCTCAAAAAAGTACAACATTCAGGAGTCAAAGTATCGATAGCGAAGGATGTAAACAATATAACTAATCTTGAGACAAGACAACTTATTCTTAATGACTACCATATACTACCGACTTGAGGACATGCAGGGATAAACCGAATGTACAAAAACATAAAGAAAAACTACTTCTGGTCAGGGTTACGAAAAAATGTAGAAGATTTTGTTAAAAGGTGTGACGATTGCCAACTTTACAAATACTCCAAACCTAACACAGAACCAATAACAATAACAACAACAGCTTCTTCCGGGTTTCAAAAATTTTTAGATCTTATTGGTCCATTACCAGATGATTCTGATAATAACCGTTATATACTTACTTTACAGTGTGAACTCACGAAGTTTGTAGAAGCCAACCCTACTCCTAATAAAGAGGC
This sequence comes from Chrysolina oricalcia, assembly GCA_944452925.2. Lineage (NCBI taxonomy): Eukaryota > Metazoa > Arthropoda > Insecta > Coleoptera > Chrysomelidae > Chrysolina > Chrysolina oricalcia. Next base: position 35,913,919 of record OX101812.2, read on the forward strand.
AATAACTATTGCGAAACCTTTCGTTGATAATTTCATTTTGAGATATGGTATTCCAGAAGAATTCGTTACGTATAAGGGATCTGAGTTTCTGAATTCTACTATTTTTGAGACTTGTAAACTCTTGAATATCAAACAATTGAATTCAACAGCTTATCATCACGATACTATAGGTTCACCTGACAATACGCATAAGAGTTTGGGAAATTATTTGAGAATTCATATTTAACAAAACACCCAAATTTATGGAGTTCATGGGTTCATGGTTCATACACCATATGAACTTATTTTCGGAAAACCTGTACGATTACCATCAAACTTAACCGATGCAATTGATCCTCTATATGATTTCGAAATCTATCCATTGGAGTTGAAATATAGATTACAAAGAGCTAAAAGAAAAAAATACATATGACATTGAATAAAAACAATTTAGTTATCAAGTAGGAGATAGAGTAATGTTGAAATGTAATGATGTAAGTAAGTTAGGAGCTCTTTTCGAAGGTCCTTTTACTATTGTAGAAAATAAATCACCAAATGTCAAATTAGATTTGGGAAATAATCATTTAGTTGAAGTACATAAGATTAAGATTAAAAACTAATATGTTTAGTTTAGAAAAAAAAAAGTGTAGCTCATATTTTCTCTATGGGAGATGTGTAAATATTATTGCAGAATTAGCATTTTTAATATAACTAGGAATTTCTATTATTAAGTTGAATAACCTTACCAAATTGACCTGATTATAATTTATTTATTATTTATTGAGCAATATCGATACACTCATTATTAGATATCAAAACCGTATAATGTGTTGTTTAGAATCAAACTTTTTCAAGTTTTGTGATGGGTAGCACTCGATAACGCCAGACGGACGCCCAGCCCGCGAGTTACATTATAAATTCAAGAATATTAAAATCGCGCGACGCCGAACGATACCGAATGGCGATGCCGCGTGCTACTCACCTCCACGCCTAAAGGTGTCGCCATCTCTTCGTTGATTTTCTTCATTACCACTTACTCCACCGTTGTCACTGATTGTTGCGTTGTTCGATTCTAATAAGTGATGAGCTACTTTCCAGTTATTGCCGTTACTTCCTAAACTCAACTCGACAAGTAGACCAAGCTATAGAGGTTTTTTCCTCCACAATTTGAAAGACGCAAATGGCCTATACCAATTTTTATAAGATAGTTCGTTAATGAAAACCCCAGTCTTCGCCCGAGCAAAATCACTTTGTGGAATTTTTTAAACAAGAAATAGTGAAAAAAATTACAACTTTTTAAGGAAAATCGTCGTATTCAATTTCTGTAAACGGCATCTTGAAGTAGAGATCAATATTTACAATTTGTATATTTTGGATTTTCACCTGAGAGGTGGGATTTGTGTTGAAAATATCACTGAAAGTTGAAAAACGCTTCGAAGTGCGTCCGAAGCCATCCGATGTCATCCGAAGCCACCCGAAGTCGAACTCAAGTTAATGCAAACTACTTCGGGTGCACTTTGAAGTATTTAGAGTAACTTTCAGTGACATAGTCAACACATTTCCCACCTCTCAGGTGAAAATTCAAAATAAACAAATTGTAGATATTGATCTCAACTTCCATATGACTTTTACAGAATTTGAATAAAATATTTTCCTCTAATCGTCGCAATTAGAAAGATTTGCCCTTAAATTGTTTATAATTCGATTGTGCAAAAACTACATAACGGACAGAAACCATCTTGCGCACAGTTGAACCACATGTTGTTATCTATCAGTTTCCGCAATATTGTTTGTCCACCTTCAGATTTATAAAAATTATGAATTAAAAAAAAAATGGTCTTTTTTCGAGGTTTTCCCAGATTTTCTCAGTGAAAAATGCACCGATTTGGACGTATAAAAAACTATTTTGTAGGTTTTATAAATTTCTACAAAAGTTCCAGTGATTGTGACACGATTCCTTGAATAATCTTTGAGATACTTTCAAAAAACCAAAAGAGTTGTTATTTTGTTCACTATTTCTTGTTTAAAAAATTCCACAAAGCGATTCTGCTGGGGTTTTCTTTTATGAAATACCTTATAAAAAGTAGTATAGGCCGTTTGCGTCTTTTATTTTGTGTGAAAATAGCCTCTTATTTTTATCTACAGCTTGGCCTTGACATTTCAAATATTTCAATTGTCTCAACTGTTTTTACGGATCAATTGCAATTTAATCCCTCTACTTTGGTGGCTCATATATCAAAAATATAATTTTTCTAAGCTATTCTGAAAATTTTCGACGTCATGAGCTTGATGAGGAATTATTGTTTTTAGATGTTCCTAGGAATTCTTCAAAGTTTTTCGAATGTTCTAACGGCTATTCTAGAATAATCTATGATATTCATGTCCAAAGACTAGTTTCGTATTAGAATCAAAATTATTCAAAAAAATTTCCAATATTATACAATTTTCAACAGAAGATTGATATTTTACATGTAGTCAATTCAAATTCTCACCAACATGGAATCCATTGTCTGAAGTGAAAATGATGTAAGTATTTTCAAAAACTTTTAAATCTTCCAGTTTCAATACGATTTTGCCGACCATTTCATCAACAGCTAATAGAGACTGGAGTCTGTGTCTCTGGATGTCATTGAGAATCGTAACATTTTCTGGTAAAGACTTCGGAGGCATTCCGACTATCCAATGTTTCTGAAACAAAAGCTCTCATCAAACAACACAGCCTCAAATCAAAGGAGAGGCACACAGTTGAATATAAAGTTTTCCGGCTGCTTTGCTAACTCTCAGACTTCGAGTGTGGAATTAATAATAATAAAAAAGATTGTAATACGGCTAGGCATTTATTGATCAAATAAAAATGCACATAACTCGACAAGCAAGGAGTAGAGACTGATGATTAAAAGAATGTGAATGTGAATATCGGTAGGGAAAACAAGTTCTGCACGGTTGGCGGGTTTCGGGCACTGTTCGACGTTTCTAGGCCTTTCAGATAGATTGCACAAGTGTCGCATTAAGGTTGATTTATATCCGGACTGATCTAGTAAACTTATCGAACACACGGTACATCTATTATCAATAACTGAAACGAATGTGCTTGGATCAACTTATTTGACAAATGCGCGTTATAGTTGCCTTTGCAAATACTTTCATTTACGGCCCACGTCAAGTCAGCCACGGCTACTAGTCCCGAAGGTACGTAAGTTTTGCAAAATTTAGAACTCTCAGCAGTGTGTGAAATGGTAGGGATTCCCAATATCACGGATTCGCGAGTGTTCAGCAAACGGACAAACAACGTCTTAGGAACTCTCCTTATCGTGTTTTCAATAGAAGACCAATGAGCCGCTGCCATGAGGCTAGAATTTTTGTAACGTTTAACAAGTGTGTCATAGGCAATTTTGTAATTTGCAATAGTCATTGGTAAGTTTTTTACCAGAGCCAATACAGGGCCCTTAATTGAGGACAATAAATAATTAAACTTTTCAATGTCTGTTAATTTTGAATTATTGCATCAAACATCAAACATCAAAAATTTCAATGTATGACCGAAAAGTTCTGATTTCACCGTTGAAAGTAGGCGTCGAATTTTTGGAAGTGAAATATTATACACCGAATCATTCGCTAGAGATTGGAGAGGTGTAGTTGGCTGTTGTAAACTAAAATAAATTGTTTTTATTTCATAAAATTGTTTATCAAAATCTTTTCGTATATCGTCCTCTGCATCAAATTCATTATCGGATGCCGAACCTATAATGACATGATGTTCAAAGAATGCTTCCTTTATGAGATCAATTTCTTCATAAAACATCTTGAATGAAGAATCAAAATTTGAATCAGATCCTGCCTCCATGGCAATCGTGTATAGATCCTTTATTTTGACTATTCAAGATTTTTGAAGATTATTTGCTTTCTTTTTTTCTGCCATATTGATTATTCAAAATGAATAAAGGCCAGAAAGAAGCCAAAAAGAAAATGTGAGGCTTCAAAAATGAATAATTCCTCCAAAAACAGTCAATTGAGAAATAGTCACAATGTATTTTAAGAATTTCGAATGAACAACAATTGTCTGAGCCACCCGGTACAATGTTAAATGCACTGCCGCTGAAACAGCTGATCGTACCTTACAAATTTTCAGTTGAGAATAAATTTAAATTTAAATGTAAAAAATGTGAATAAATCAACAATGAATAACCAATCCAAATTAGCACTTATCCAAGCTCGAAGGACCAAATGTTGTATGTTAAGGGAGATTTCACGATTAAATAATCCTGAAAATGATGCCCCAAAGAGAAAAAATTACTCAGGAGAGAAAAACGGACTGAGGCTAATTTGGAAAGTCTCAAATTTCTTACCTTATCGGATGACCCAGGAGGCTTGAAGTTTGGCTGGTCGGCAACTTTGGGATCTGATTCGAACGTCCTTGTCATCCACGAAACTTCTTTTCACTCATAAAAGTTCGCAGTTTCGCACCAACCAAGTCGAATTCTTGTTTTACGTCACCGATTTGGAGGTTGTAACGGAAGTTGTGTAGTTTAACGAAAATTCTACGTGAAAACGATGAAAGGGTTGCAACGGAACGTTTTGTAGTTTGATAGATAGAAGTAAAATTTGAAATTATATAAAAATGCAATGTTGGTTTACAGTTTATTTCTTAACTTGAAGGATAAATAAACAAATGATTGTGAAAAAGAAAAAGAATCATTCATCATCTTCTTCTTGGGTAGATTCTTATTCGCTCGCACTGAAAGTATCACTTTCATCGCTTGTCTCGGATTCTGATTGTGCCACACTGGCAGAGTGAACGTCATCTAAATCTATATTAATATCGAAATATTTATACAGTGTGTCCAATTAAGTCGGCTCCATATGGAAAACTTTTTTATTATTGATTTTAGGAAAAAAAGTTATTCCTCATAAGAAGATCTGCATGGCATTAAATCTGAAATGCAGCCATCAAAAATTTTTTTTTTTCAGTCGTATACGAGGTTTCTTAAAAAATATGAATTCCATGCTAGATTAATGTACCTTTATTTTTGACAATATCAAAATTAGCTTTGGAAAAAAGTTGCTTAGAATTAAAAAGTACGTTACAATTACTTCTATCATGGAAAACAAAATTTAGTTAATTTCAACATATTTTTTGTTAGTTTTCGGGAAAACATATAGGTTTCAGGTTTTCGACCATGCAGAACTTTTTAAGAAAAATAAGTTTTTTTCCTCAAGCTAATAAAAAAAAGAAAAATGTTAAAAAACCGAATTTTGTTTTTCATGGTAGATACAAGTGATTGTATATCAGATCGTACTTTTTAATTCTAAACAACATTTTTCTATAACAATTTTTGATATTGTCAAAAATAAAGGTACTTTACTCTTGAGCAAAACTCACATTTTTCGCAAGTGCGAATTTCATTGCGATTACAAATCAAATTATTCAGATATTTTTATTTTTCTATTCGTTTTTCAGGAATAAACAGCCTGTGTATGTTTACATGCCTAAAAGTGTATATTTTTGTATAGCTTGGTGGTTTTGTTTATAGACCGTCAGGTAGTGACAGATGTAGGTACCTCATTTTCGCATACAAGCCTCGAATAGGGTTGAAAAGTACATCGATGTTTAGTAAAATGGAGGGAAATTCAAGAGGGGCTCCAGGAGAGAACATATGGAAAATTCGATTTTTCAGAATATAAATGAAAGGAGTATGTTACCCATATTTTCTCGCGAGCCGTGTTCACCTAATCATTAATTAACATTAACAAGGGAATCATTGTCGTATATATTCTATTTCTTCAACATTGTTGTCGTCAAATCGACATCTTTGGAGCGTCGGACTGCTTATTAACTAATTAACTTTGTCGGACAATGGTGCTATTGAAAACCTCATTTGATTATTGTATGCTCCCCGTCGCCAACTTACAAGTCGTGAAATCGACCCGTTTAGAGTGGGGGACAAACTAGAAGTACCGAAACTTTTCGTCAGACAATTTTTTTTAGATTAGTTTTAGTAAATATCTTTCACTTTAACTTACAAACTAAATGCTGGTCAATATAACTTACATATTAATGCGAAATTGAAATGTTTCTCAGAAAGCCAGAGGAAAACTTACCACTGTCAAAGTTTCCTCTCTGCAAAATCTTGTCAAACTCGGCATACTTAAACAGTATACAAAGTAACAACTTGATGGTTATCACTCAAGATTTTGTACGAGGGCTTGCGGACTATAACTTCAACTGCACTTATAGCCAACCCTGCTCCGTAACATTATTGTGAACGTCGAAATACTTTCCCACATTTGGCTTGTAATCAATCCAGTAAGAATCCTTTCTAGTTAGGACTTTTCTGACATGATTAAAATATAAAAATAAAAACTGAATCAAAAAGTTAATCTCTTAAGGATGGTATGAAATACGGGTAACAAAATCTCTTACTTACGCTACCAGTTCACAAAAAAACTTGCTTGGGAAAAAGTGGACAATGGATTTGAATGGAATAAATATTTTGTAATTGAATGGAACAAATATTTCGTAACTGAAGTTCCGTGATTGGTTAAAAAATAATGCTTATATTCAACGATGGGACATCAAATAACAAAAATGAATGAAGTGGAGTTTCCATTTTTATTGGGTCAATCCGGATCATTTAAAACCAAATTAATTTATGTTGAAATTTTGGTTTGCAATAAAAATGGCGTCCAACAAAAATAATAAAAAACGTACGAATCTCTTTCGGGTCAGGTTCAGAACAACTTACCCGAATGTCCCATTGGTCAATTTCACATTTCACCATCTTGGAGAAGGACATAAAGGACGGCATATGGATATGGTGTTACTAGATTTTATTCGGCTGGATTTTTCCAACAGTACTAACACTGTTATCAATTGTCACGGCACACGTGTTATAGTTACATATACGCAATAAACTTCCGAAAGACTACTACATTTATTGGTGGGCAAGGCGACATGCAACCAACAATTAATAGATCATGGACTATCACCATATTTTGAATGATATTTGAAACCAAAGCCGAAACATTGAAAAGCTAAAACACCGGGAGATCCAGAAATTTGTAGCCCTGTAACTTTACGATTAATTACGATTATAAATATTTGTTTTTATTTGTTTCAATTCAATTCAATTCAATTTATTCTCATACCATAATTTACAGAATTGACATGTTATAATTTACCAATATTATATTCCACTTCAAAAACAAACAACCCACCTAAGCAATTCAAATGCTTGTGTTGTGGCTTTGAAATGTATTTGAAGAGGTTTGAGTGTTTCATCTAGATTTAGCGGTAACAGATTACATTAATATTGAGTAATACAAACAGAGAAAAATAAAAATAAAAAAGGTATTCGAGATTGCGCAGATAAAAACAGTAAAGAGAACAAACAATACGACGGTGAGATGACGAGATGTGTGACGAGGATTTGGTTCAACCAAACGAAAAAGTGGAGAGGTGATATATTTTTCATAGTGTTTTTTTACCTTGGCAAAGAGTTTATAGTTTGTATGTCATGTGGCAGAAAATTGTACAGTTTTGGTCCTTAAAAAAATATATAACGTTGTGTGTGTGCTTTCCGAAAAATTGGTATTATTAAAGACTTATTTTCAGCGAATCTAGTTTGCTTAGTTTTGGGAGTCGTATATTTTTGTTTACTATGGAACGTCCAGATCAATGACTGATAAATATATTACCATCTTTTATCCAGTGTTTCAACATCTTTATAGAGCTGAACGGCGGAATAAAGTTTTTTTTTAATATAAATAGTATAATATTAAAAAAAAAATGTGTTCAAGATCTCTCTGATACTATAAAATAAATGGATCAGTTGTCTGATCCTTTTTGTTACATGGGCAACGTGATCATCCCAACGTAGATGTTGATCCAATATGATACCGAGATATTTCACATTGGGTGTTTTTTCTATAGTTGGGCAAGTGCACTTGTTTGCGTCATTACAATCATGTATTGTTAGATAGTCGTAGAGTGGCTGTTCGGAATTATATATCGAAAATGATTTAAATTTGGTTTCACTTACGTTGATACTTAGAAGATTATGGATAAGCCATATTTTTAGATTTCGTAGATCCATTTCTGAATGAGCCTTCAGTTGCCTTGAGTCTCCCCTATATAATAATGCTGTATCATCAGCGTAAGAAATTATACTACCTCTGAATTTTTTTATAGAAGTTATGCAAGAAAAATTACCAGACCCAATACTGTTCCTTGCGGAACTCCAATTTTGGTAAAAAAGCTGTTAGTCTACTTATGACAGTTTGGTCAAATAACTTTGCAAAATTATTTATCACAGAGATAGGTCGGTAATTATTCAAGACGTTAGTTATGTTCACCTGACTTATACAGGGTTGGGCACCGAAAACGAAACAGATCGAATATCTTCAAAACGCAAGTGTTTTGGAAAAAATGCAGAAACACGTCGATTTTTAATCCAAGGAGGACATCTTCCTATCATTACTTCAACTGTCATACCTATCCCCCCACTCCTTTGTCACCATCACACAAACAATTTGAATAGGGGAAGTAGTAAGTGTGACACATCATTAAAAAGATAATTTCATAAGGAATTCAGCAATGTCAATTTTTGCTACCTAACTTCTTATTTTGGCGCTTTCTTGAGGAAAAAAAACTGTTCCGGATTCCAAATTATGATAGTTTATTTGCAAGCTAACTTGACAACGGTGACAATGCATTATAGAATTTTTCGAAAGGAAAGGAAATTGGCGGCTCCAAAATGGCGGACAAGATTTGCAATTATGGTCCGATTCGATTCAAAATTGATTTGTGGTGGTTTTCAGGTTCGAAAATTATGATTTATTTGTCGATGCAAAAAAACAAGATGGTGGCTCCAAGATGGCAGATGAAATTTGTAATTATGGTCCGATTCGAATCAAAATTAGTATGTGGGGATTTTCAGGGTCAGAAATTATGATTTTTTCATTAATGCAAAAAACCAAGATGGCAGACGAAATTTTGTAATTGTGGTTCGAATCGATTCAAAATTGGCATATGGGGGTTTCAAAAGTTTCGAGTATGACTAAAATGAATGAATTAAATTGACAAGATGCGCTAAAAATAATTTTTTTTTGATGTGTAACGTAGTTCTGTGCGTAACAAAATCAGAATTGTACCTCGCACAAATACCTATTTTGTACTAGTGGCAAGGTTTTGAATCTGTTACGCACAGAATAACCTACTTCCCAAATCTAAAAAAAATTGATTATTTTCTATGCATTTGTATAAAAGCTTTTTTATCAATTTTACTCAATTATTTTTAGTCATGCTGAAAATCTGTGCCTAAAACCCCCACAATCCAATTTTGAACGTATCGGACTATACAAATATCATCTATTCTGCCATGCTAGAGTTGCCATTTTGTTGTTTTTTTTTTCAACAAAAATTCCATAATACACTTTCATCGCAATTATGAACACCTACCAAAGTTCAAGTTGATCGGACAACTAGAAGTGGTTCAAAATTCAGCTGCAAGATTTGTCCCATACATACATACTTACTTATTAACAGGGAAAGTTGAATGAATGCTTTTGAAAAAAAAAATTGGACATTGCATTGACTTAAAAAATTGGAAAACATTGCATAAACTCAAATCAACCTATTCCAAACTACATTAATTCACAGTAGATGCTCAAAGTGTTCGCCATGAACTGCCATACACGAGTATAAGTCAGTCTTGAAACGCTGTCTGACGTTTTTTGAGCAATTTATGCAAAATTTCACAATTTGTAAGTTCATAGAATGTTAATTTTCTCAATATTTGTTGTTTTCGTGAATTGTTTACATTAGCTTTCAAATTAAATTTTATAAGGTGGAATATGAAATAGTTGTTTTTCCCGCAATTGGGCGCCAAAATGAAAAGTTAGGAAACGAACACTCACATGTCAGAATTCCTTATGGAATTACCGTTTCAATGCTGTGTCACAGTAAATACTTTTCCTATTCAAATTGTATGAGTGACCAAGGATTGGGGAGAGTGGTATGACAGTTGAAATTATGTTACGAAGATGTCCCCTTGGATTTAATATCAACGTGTTTTTGCCCCTTTTCCACAACACATGTATTTTGAAGAATTTGTTTTCGGTGCCAGGTAGAATCAAACCTTAACTACAAATTTTGCCCGCCCTCTTGTTTTTTGCATCGACAAAAAAATCATAATTTCTGTACCTGAAAATTCCCACATACAAATTTTGATTCATATTGGGCCATATTTTCAAATTTCATCCGCCATCTTAGAGCCACCATATTGTTTTTTTTGCATTGACAAACAAATCATAATTTTCGACCCTGAAAACCACCACATTTCAATTTTGAATCGAATCGGACGATAATTGCAAATCTTGTACTCCATTTTGGAGCCGCTTTTGTTTTTTCCCTTAGAAAAATTCCATAATGCAATGTCACTGAATTAATGTCAAATTAGCTTGCAAATGAAGAATCAAAATTTGGAATACGGAACAGTAATTTTTCCCGCAAGAGGGCGCCAAAATAAAAAGTTAGGTAGCGAAAATTGACATGGCTGAATTCCTTATGAAATTATCTTTCAAATGATGTGTCACACTCACTACTTTCCCTATTCAAATTGTTTGGGTGATAGTGATCAAGGGGTGAGGGGATGAGTATGACAGGTGAGGTTATTGTTGGAAGATGTCCCCCTTGGATCAAAAATCGACGTGTCTGCATTTTTTTCACAACACATGTGATTTGAAGATATTCGATCTGTTTCGTTTTTGGTGCCCTACCCTGTATATTGGGGTAACTAGTGATTCTTTCTATTGCCTTGGAATTTTCCCATTTTAGAAAGAAAGGTTGATGACATCAACTAACGGAGAAACAACTTCTTTATGGATCATTTAACTAGTAATAACGTCAAGGACGGGTGCACAGTTATTTTTCATATTGGCCATGTGGACAATAATTTCATTATATGTGACAGGTTGGAGAAAATTTGATGCTGAGATCGATGGATCATTAAAAAAGTTTTCAGGGAGGGTTTCATATTTTTTTATTTTTTCAGACATATCTATTCCCACACTGTTGAAGTATGTATTAAAAATATCTGTTTTAGTTATGTTGATTTCTATCATTTCACCTTTTGAGTTTTTAATAGGAATACTGTATAGTGATTGTTTTTTACCATTTCTATTTGTTACTTTATTGATGATATCCCATGTTTTTTTTTTTATTTCCTCTAGCATCAGTTAGTTTATTTTTGTAATATTCATTTTTGGTTTTTCTAATTAAATGACTAAGTTTATTTCTATAGGCTTTGCATTAATTTCTAAATTATTGTGCACTTGTCGGTGTGAGTCTCTGTTTAAGATAATCCCGTTGCCTTATAGAGGCTATTATTCCAGTTGTTATCCATGGTTTGATTTTGTACATTTTACTATAATTCATGATTTTTGTCGTCGTTGAAAGACGTATATAATTATTCAACTTATCGATGAAATTGTCATAAGCAAGTTGTATCTCTTCACAATTCATGACATCATCCCAATTTCCATTTATTAACATTGTTTTCAGTTTATCAATATCGATATTTTTTACAATTTTTTTTGAGTAATGGTCCGTTAGGTAAGTTTGGAAAACAATTAGACTAAATTTGATATTCTTATTCGATACACTTCTGACAAAAAAATTATCAATTATACTATTAGTAAATTCCGTCACCCTGGTGGGCTCATTTATATGGAAAAAAAAAATTTTCGGACATAAGATTCAAGTACCTGACGGTTTCGTTGGCAGATTTGTCCACTATATTTATATTAATATCTCCCACTAATATTTCTATACCTTTTTTCTGTGAGTTACTGAAGTCGTTTTCTAGGTCATTCAAATAAACATTTAGATCAGGTATATTGTGGTTTTTTTCCAAAATAATAAAGTTACGTGCCGCGAAAACTTGTGGGAGCGACCCAGTACATATTATTATACTGATAATTTTATTGTTATACAGTTTTAATATTCAATGTAGCTGTATAGTGATGGAATAGTGATAGTGAGTTATTTTAAATGAAATAGAGTTTCGTATTTTCAGTGTGAATAAATACATTTACTTACATCAGATGAGGTGTGGTTGAATGAGGGACTTCTTACAACTTTTGTATTGATGAATGCACCTTCATGCCTTTTTGCTGGTGTGAACGGAGCATGCGGTGCGGGAGGCGCTATAGTCATAAAAAAAGGCCTGAGCTGAGGTTTCTTTTCCAAAAACTCCATTGAGTAATTAAACAATATATCTGTTAAATATTGATTTCCAAAATGAACAGTCGAACCATTTACCGAAAGTGAATAGTTGTAGTATCTTGAGTTCCCCTTAAGGCCAATCCACCAATCGTAACCTCTTGGTATGTGTTTCATCCCCCCAACTTCGTCGTCACCGTACTGAAAAAACGTTGGTTAGCTGTGATATGATTATAAAGACAATTATTTTGGAATTTCTGGTATACTATGCAACATTCGAGCAGAATACTGCTCAGACTCCAAAATAATTCCAAGAATTTTTTGCAGACAGTACCTACAGGTATATGCTTTCATGATCAATTATGAATTCGGAGTATTTTCAATCATCCCTGGTTTTTCAAAGAGCGGTAGATGTTGAAATGTTCAAATAGGGGTAGAAGGGTGGAACTAATTTTGGACGCAGTACTATTCCGAAAAAGTTTAAAGTTGCATAGATTACTTGAAAAAATTCAATTTGGTAAGAACACATTTGGTAGAGCTGCGATCACATTCTAAGCACAATTTTTATTGCCGCTTGTTTCGCGAAAAATATTTGCCAGTCAACCAAAAAGTAGGCAAAACGTACCTGCTATGCAAAATTTCATTTTTAGAACAGGTACTATTACTGATTTTTTCAAATGGTAACATGGTGGCTCAACGAATTTGATAGTGCACATTATTTGGTATCAAACAAACTTCCGTTAAAAAACATTAACTGTATATTAGTCGATCGATAAAATGGAATTCTGAGAAATTATAGAAGAAACGACGGCACTAAACGGCTCACCTCAAAATGGAGTCTTCTTTCCTGTGACAAGCGGTCCCCTGCTGATGACGAAGACGCTGCAAATGGCACGTTGTGGCGAAGCGATACAAATATCAAAAATTGTGACAAACACTAACACTAGAAAGTCTGTATATGCGGGTGTAGCGGGTGTTCACTCTTATCTGCGACGTACATGTGTCTTATTATCAGTGCACACACATTCCAAGTCTCGCAACGCAGGCGCCGTTTAGTGCAAATGAATCGCGCATAGTAATTTTAATTCACAAAAATTTAATAAATATATAGACCAATTTGGATCTCTAACACATATACCACTCGAACTTCAAATTCGAATGGATAAAACTATCAAAATATTTGTTGTGTGATTCATCTTTCAGGCAAATATTTTGAATTTAATTATTAATTATATTTAATTTGATATTAGTAAGTATAATAATTTTAAAATGAAATCAGTCTACCTCTTCGCGATCTCGAGTATAAAATTATTGTACATTCAACTATTTTTACAGGTAGAATCATGAACAAAATATCTTGATATTCTAATCGTGTAGGTTCTGTGATATAATATACCAGGTGCCCTTATAACTTTTTTATTTTTGATGATAATGGAATGACATTTGTTGGTTCTGTATAAAACTCAAATCTGCATCTTTCGACAAGTAACTTGGCGTCATGCTTCTTTAGTTTTCACCAGAAATGTCATAAACTTTCGACATTCAAATGAGACACCCGGTATATTTTCACACCTTTCTTTTCCATATGATTTACTGAATAAAACCATGTGTTATTTTCGTTTCAAAATTTGTTTTTTATACTAGAGTGCTAATCATCAAACCACTAATTTCACTCCTAAAATTTTGAAAATAATACAAATTTTAATCAAAACGTACCTGCTATGCAAAATTTTAATTTTAAATTAATATTACTAATTTTTTCAAATGGTAACAAGGTGGTTCGTCGAATTTGATACCGCACATTATTTGGTTTCATAAAAACTTCCGCTAAAAAACTTCAGAAGATTACACTAGAAATTTCTCAAAATGAATGATCTTGAGAAATTAAAATAAGATTAAAAGGCATCGAGTAACCTGCAACCAACACAACTGACGAAACAAAATCAATAAGCCAGAAGCGGAGTAAAATAAGAAGAAATAGTTTATGATTTTGTTTTCTCAGTTGTGTTTGTCCAAAAGGTTACTCGATGCATTTAAATCTTATTTTAATTCATTTTATGGAACATCAAACGTAGTTTTTTATTGAAGGAATATGTAAAAACCTATAAGTGTTTGGTATAAAATTAATCTTAATAAAGTGGCCTTCTTTCCTAACTCGAGGGGCCACCATGTTGCCATTTGAAAAAAAATTTAGTAAATTCAATATCAAAATTAAATTTTACATACATTCTGACCGAAAATAGTGGAGTTGTATTTTTTCCAAAATTGTGGGGCTGTAATTAGTGATTTGAACGTATCCGTAGATTGAAATTAAAAAAAAAAAAAATTTGTTTACAAAAAGTGACAAATAATACATGCATGGTTGTACACACAATATCATATGGAGACAAAAGAAGTGAAAATATACAAGGTGTCCTATTTAAACATCTAAAGTTTGAGACATTTCCGGTGAAACTGGAAATTGCATGAACTTCAGTTATTAGTCAAAAACCGCAATTTAATATATCATGTTGAACCTCAAAATTTCATTCAATCATCTCCAAAAACAAAAAAAGTTATAGGGGCCAGCCACCATTCGCGGCCACCCGGTATAATTCAACTTCAAAAGAGTTTTTCCATGATTGTGCTTTCTAGCAAATTGATTAATGAACAATACCTAGTTTTAAAATAAAAACCATCAACCGCAACCCACTTATTCAACAATTTTCCAAGCAAAATTATGCCAACATTATTTTGACAGTTCAATATATCAATTTCATAGTCCTTGTGATGTAATATAATGATAATTCAATAGCCTATCACATTTATTCAATCCAGTTTGCTTTGTTGGCTTCACTAGCTTGCTATTTATCCACCCTTGTCTTCCACGAATATAAGAACAATACAAATGGCAGAATTCTTAACATACCACAGAATACACATGAATTGTATACATATAACCATTAATCAATATTTGATACAAACCCATTTCTTATCGTTGCTATTTTATTGTATATGCACAAAATTTTGTTGTAGCTGAGCCCAAATATATTTTAGACATTTTGCAAAAAACTCAAACTCAAACTTCGAAATAAGCAGTTTAAACAAGAACAATTTCATACCTACAAAGGACCGCGCACAAACCTTATGGGAAATGGCTTTCGGTGAATTCCGCTGATTTTTTGGTATGATGAACTTTTCGATGTCCTGATTAAAACTCTCTATGGGACAGTTTTTGAGAAAAAAATTGCTCAAAGGGGACAAAATGGGGAATTTGGTAGTAAAACGGGAGAAATAGACCGTGTTATTTTGCAACTTCATGCCTCTTGGAAATTGTAGCAAGCGCTTCAGAAATTCTTTCATGGATCTTGTGTCTTCACAGCACCGTTTGCCAATAATTTCAGTCTATACAGGGTGACGCGGTGACGCATGAAGACATAATGCGGGGAATGAAAAAATAATTTTTAAAACATGAAAACAACAGATTGTGTGGAAGTTAGTCAATGGACATGGATAAGGTTATATAAAAGATAATTCAATCTATATATAGGGGGTGATACAGGGTACAATAATAGAAGTCACGTGTATTAGAGAATATGTACGAAAGAACGTGCCGCAAGATTTATTGAAGGATAACATTGGTGAGAGGTACTTTTCAACATCCTGATCGAATGTCTCAATGGGCACAATGAAAAATAATAGACAGTCTTCGAGAAAAACGGCTCAAAGTCGGCAAAATAGCGCCTGAGGAAATGAAAACTAGAACCTGTCAGAAATAAGCAATGTTTCATTATTCTCATTCTTTCAATCATCTTATCATTCCTTTACGGAATAATGTATTTGACATAATTCTACATGAATTTTTATTCATCATTTAATGGAATCAACCATTCCATAATCGCATTCTTTTATTGTCAAATATTTTTATCTACTTCATCCGCTACTGAACTAATATTTCAACCGGTATCTTCTACTGGTAATCCCATTGTGGCATGTTCTGCACAGTCCTGAATTCTTGAAAGAAAGCCAAAAAATTCCTTTTTTTTATTCTACTTGATCAAAAATTGAACTGCAGCCCAGGAAGAATTTGTCTTAGGAAAAAACCGTTCTTATCCAAGTGATGTATGCAAGACTTACCATTATCTCTGATAAAAATGTTTTTCAAAACAAAACTCGGTACTTCAGAATTAACCGATTCAGATTGAGTCTAGCTATATCCACGCACGATTCTCTCGAAGTTTGTTTCAAAATATTCAGCTTGAGAAACGTCCAGTCATCTTCCAAAGCGGTTATCTCTTCCATCGCTGCCCTATTACAATTGAGGCACAGTCTTGTTAAGCTGTCAATAGAAATATCTGGTAGTCCTAGCTGATTCTTCCCTTTTGTCCAAACTTTATCTTTTATTTTTTTCATTTACAATTAAATATATCGTTCTGTATAAAATAATTATGGCAACAGCGAAACTCATCTGAATGAGATGAAAAAATCTGATTGCTGTTGCGTCAACAATTTTTGAATTTTGTAACAAGTCTGACAATTTTTATATTTTCATAATAAAAAGTCTATCGATTCTATTAATTAGTTTCACCACATCAGAAAACCAGCAATTCATAAACACCTTTGTTGAAAAGAAATCTCCCGTTTTTCTTCATTGTTCACACCATCTAATTTTGCAATTCGTTGTATATGGAAAATATTGTTGCATAATGAAACAATGTCTACATTAAATGAGTACAGTCGTTTCTAATTATATGTCATCATGACAATATAGGAATGCGATTATGGAATGGTTGGTTCAATTATATAATAAATAAAAATTAATGTAGGATTTTCAGTTTTTTGCACCGGTTCAACTTAAGGTTACCTTACGACTTAAGTGGACCTTACCTTACGATTTTGGTTTGCACCGCTATTTGAGGACAACATAAGCCTTAGTCAAGATAAGCCTCAGATTTTGTTTAAACTATTTCGAGCAATTTTTCTGAATTTTACTGATGTGATTGTATTTTTGTGGATATCTGACTGTATCAGGTTTGAAACAAAATTTCACGTGCAATATTAGATGACGACGACCTAGAATTTGTATAAAATATTTGATAATGTGCCTGGACAAGTGTACGAGAGAGAACATCATGTTTGACGAACTTTAATTTTTCCCACGATTTAGGGTGAGCAAACCCACAGCTCTCTATATACTGAACCTGATTGTCTGAAATTGAATATCCCTATGATGTGAAAGTATAAAAATAATTTTTAGATCTTAATACAATATTTCTATTGATGTATTGTTGATTTATATTACTTACGAACTTGAAAATATTCTGTTGCTTTGTACTGTAGGAATGGTATTGCGAATCTTTTCTAATTTTCTTATTCATCCAAAATTTTTAACAACATCGTTATGTCGTCAACATTTTGGACGGATAATATTTTGTTTACCAAAGGTAAGTCAGGTCAGGTTATGGTGGCTAATAAACTACGCTTAACTAATGTGCACGCAGTTCTTTTGGCGATATCGTGGCTAGTTTTCCTGGTAGAGATAAATTTACTAAATCATATGTCATACTCTCCCGCCAGTCTTTCAAATTATAAAGAACTGACAGCGCTTGCATATTATTTGAAACTTTGCGTTGTCGTCATTGGTTACGTGATCATTTTTGAGTTGATGCCATACATTTCCAATACTCAGCTAAGGTTCAGGCCAGGAATCGACGGTGCAAACCTTAAGGTGTACCTTAAGCTGATCATCCACTTAGCTTAGTTTGTTATCAAGGAGAACCAATGCAAATAGCTGTTAATCAAATAAATTATTCCGCAAAGGAATGATAGGATGATTTAAATAATGAGAATAATAAAACATTGCTTATTTGTGACAGGTTTTAGTTTTCATTTCCTCAGGCGCTATTTTGCCGACTTTGAGCCATTTTTTCTCGAAGACTGTCCATTTTCCGTTGTGTATTAAATCTTGCGATACGTTTTTTCGTACATATTTATAGTGTTGTAACGTTATCAATATCCCGATTACAATTTTCATCTGTAATACAATTGACTTCCATCATATATATATATATGGATTTCTTTATTAAATTACTTGAATACGAAGTTAAAACTACATAAAAATAAGCAACAAAAGCGAATACATTCTTTATAAAACCGTCAAGAATATTGGAATACTGAAGTAAGGTGTGGTAATAATATCATTCTCAAATAATTCAAGAGAATTACTTATGCCCATATTCGCCGTTTTCTCTGTAAAGCGAAGATTGCGTAAACCCGCTTAAAATTCGAGCCAAGCTTAAATATTTGCGGTATGCACCGTAGAACAATAAACTTAGCTTAGCCAAGCGCCAAAATAACTTGGCAACGTTGTATATTTTTGGGGATAATTACGCTTTACGCGTCAATTGTCAAATTACGAAAACCGGTAATCGAATGTTAGTTGAATAAATATGCGATTAATAAAAATTGTGGTTCTGATGGTGCGAAATGAATGAAAAAAGAGTTCCAAACTTCACCTCAACGGAGAAGCTCCACTTGTTACGAATTATAGCGCACAAATATGCATTCATACTATGCATTCATACTAGAGGATAAGAAAAGGAAAAGACCTGGCAGCAGATCACAGATGACTTCCATGCTAGTTCTTCGACTGGTATATTACGTGGTAAGGCTTCTTTGAAGAAATGCTATGAAAATAGAAAAAAAGAGCTTCGGAAAACCTTGGCTGATGAAAAGAAGGAAGTAACTCTTACTGGCGGATGCCCACCACCAAAAATACAAAAAAGAGATGAGACAGATGAACTACTAATCTCAATTATCAATAAAAATACATTGGTGGGTTTTCACAACAAATTCGATGATGAAGCAGATGAAAGCTCTATTGTGTGTAGAGACCCTGATGAAAGTAATGAAGTGGAATTGCAGAGAGTAGACGAGGACAGCACAGAAAACACACACACAGGAAAGGAGACATGCCTGGTAGGTTGACTTGTAAATTTTTGCTTTTGGGTCGTTTTTCTTACTAAAACTTACTAAGAACAATTATTTTAAACTATATATTTGTTATTTACATATTTATTATTTACATATTTATTACTTAAATGTAACTACCTACTATACAATTATCTCTCAATGTTTGATTCTAGCCAATAGTCATTGCAAAGAAAGATGATGTTAATTGGAAAAAGTAAATGTGACAAAACTACAAGATCCTATCAGCCCAGCTTTAGTTACAAATGTCGCAATCTTGAAACAAGATAAAACAAAACGTAAGAATATTGAAATCAATGATGCCAATATTTGTAAAATTACCAAGAAATGATAAACATACAAGTAAAACAAATTTCAGTCATTGTGAAAGTTTGTGAGTTCTAGTACATAATTCTGATGTTTTTACAGGTGCCCGACCATTTAAAATCTGCACCAAAAAGCCGTAGAAGACCAACAACTGTAGTAAAAAGCTTAACATCTTCTGAGACAGCCAAAAAGTATGACCTACTCTTAGATAAGAGATTGATGTTACTCGAAATGCAGTTGACCCATATGGAACAAGAAAATGCCCTGGGAACAAGACAACGCAAATTAGAGATAGAAATATTGGAAACAAACTTACATTCAAGAAAGAAAAATTTAGAATAGTATTAATATCAGTTAATATATTAGAGTAATTTATCATGTTAATTTATTATGTATCAGTTGAGTACAAATAAATATTAGTGGTTTGTATTTTGCCTTCATGATGCATTTGATTTTCTTCACAAACAATAATGGACTGGGAGAAATGACCTAGTTCCAACGGGTAATTCCATATTTTTTATAGCTCTGTGAACATTCTTTGAAGTATGTCCTCTATTTTTGACTGGGAAATGCATCATTTTCTTTTATTACACATTCAGCATGATTATAAAGACCAATGTTTAATTCCACAAAATTTATTACAGATTTGCAAAGTAATTGTCTATAATATCATGTCTAAAATCATACAATACATTTTCCTGTGGACGAATGGGAGGTATGTCTCCTTGTTGGACTAAATATTCGAATTCCTCCATATTAATGCCCACTGGAGGTGGGGGATCACCGTCGTGCATTATTCGAGCAATGTTATAAAGTATTGCTGTCGCTACCACTACCACTAAACCAGTTTCAAATTTGCATCGTAAGCCATAGGATAAACAGGGGAACCTTCGTTTCCACACACCTATAGTTCTTTCTACTGCATTTCTGGTGCGAATGTGAGATTCATTGTAGAGTTGTTGCGCCCTTGTGTTAGGATTTGCTAGTGGTGTGAGTAAGTAGGATTTCAAGGGATACCCACTATCACCTACAAGTATAAAATGGGATATTTGAGAGAAGTTATCCACAAATCTATAAATACCTATTTTTACTTTGGCGATTAATAAATACCACAAGGGGAAGGATATCCCAGAAATACTCGTAATAGTATGAGTAAAAATAATAATACCGTTTTCTGCAAAAACTATTCAAGTGATAGATGAGCAAGTGGTGCTACCACTGAAATTTTAAATGTAATACCTAGAGTACTTATTGATTGAAAGTTTGTTTTTGTGGAGGATATTCGATTCTTGCCATACCTTTTTGGAAGTTTTAACCTTCCGCAGTAACTTATCGGGTCAAATTGACTAATTGCCCGTCTACACTTGTACAGATTTCCTTGAATTAACAGACCTAGAGTATTGTTTTCTCACTACGACTAGCGATTCGTTCATATCGATATTAAGGTAACATATGGTGAAAAGTTCTAGTAAACGAACAACTTAAAATCAGTTGTTGCAGAATGATGGAACTAGATCTTCTGTAAAAGGCCATATCATCCATCTCCTAGAAATAGTTGGGCCTCCTAAAAATTCTTCTTGGAAATCCAAAATTAATTATGTCAACAATGTCATTATCGTCTTCCAGCAGGATTTCATCTTCTAGTTCCATCATTCTGCAACAACTGATTTTAATTTCACAAGTCAACATTTCACCACAACGAGACTTACATACTTTCCAAAACTAGAGAATAAAAAGTCAAAAGTGAGGTTCTGATATCTACATAAGCTTGGCCTTACATATAAAGCCGCCGAATTTGGCCGCTTAGATTTAAGCGAACTTAAAGGCGTTTGTGTATACGGTGCATACAAAACTGAAGCGAACTTAACCCTCAAGCTTCGCTTACTGGTATACGGCGAATACGGGCATTAGTGACATTCATAAATTTCAAATTGACTGACACCTTGAAACTTCCAAATACTGAATAGAGACAAAAAATGTGGAAAAAATCAAGTCAAAAATCGAACCTGAAGCAAAAACCACCACGAAGAAGGATGACTATGAATCATCTGAAGATGAAAATAGTTACCTACCTTTGAAATATCCTCCTGCAAATAAAGAAACCCGTAAAAAACTTTATTATTTTACCTCAAGACAGAAAAAATTCCGGACCATCTGATGTTTTTCTCTGTGGTGAATGCGAGTTTCAAATAAAAACTAATCAAACTGCTACAGAATGAAAAAATGTATGTGGAAAATGGTCTGAAATGCATTCAGCTAACAAGTAAGGATTTTTAGCTTCATTCGAGAGAACTGAAAAAACCAAGAGGAAATAGATGGACATGTAGAAAATGTATCACACTAAAATCCCAAGAGGAAAAATCCGAAAATAATCATGCAACATTAGAAAACCTTACAAAAATTGTTACGGAAATACAAGAATCTATCAACTTTTTGTCAGACAAATATGAAGCAGTTAAATTTGAAAATAGAGAAATGATAACGTTATTAAGAGAAATAAAAAAAGATAGAGATAACCTATGGAAAGAAAACACAATATTGAAAAATTAAATCAATGAAATGAAGAAACAAGTAAAACATTTAAAACAAAAAGTTGATTCTGAAGAGCAAAATACACTAAGAAACAATATTGAAATTAAGGTCATTACTAAACAAGTACAAATGAAAGATGAAGAAATTCCTAAGATAATTTGTAGTAAAATTGGAATTGCCTTAGAAGATAAAGATATAGTAAGTTTTCACCGAAGCCCATCCTTACCCGGGAAACCAAATGACATAATAAAAATCGCCCTTTCTACTAATGAAATCAAAAACATTATTATTCAAGAAGCAAAATATTACTACAAAACACATGGAAAACTTACAACAATGGACATGAATCTTCTTGGATTAGAGTAAACAATATTCATTAATGAAGAACTTACACAGAAAAAACAAATATTTACTAGGAAAGTCAAGAGAACTGAAAAAAATTGGTTATGAATTTGTCTGGTGGAAAAATGGAAGAATATTTGTAAGGAGAAACAGTAAAGAAGAAGCAGTTATTATAGACAGTGAAGAAAAGTTGAAAAAGTTATATAACCAAGAACAATATGAGATATCATTTCAAAATATCAGATACTATAGTTTATGGACTTATACACTTATACAGGGTCCTGCAGCAAGGGCGCGGTCTTCCATATCTCCACTATGGTAATAGATAGATAGATCATTCAATGGCAAAATGATACTATTTCCTGAGTTCTACAAATTGAAAATAATGGCACTCATAGTTTTTTCTAGGCGGGTCCCAACTTTGTTTTTTAAATGGCAACCAGTATTTTTTATCCGTTTTTCCGTTTCTACATGAGAAATAAAAGGTACTTTATATGAATCTTTTTTTCGAAAATATTGACGGTTTTCGAGATTTTTAGCATGACAGCTTTTTTTCCCCAAAATTCGTCACTCATACTATTTGAAATTATGAAGTTGTGCCAAGTCTTATTGACATGAGTTTTTGGTCAAATTATGGACTTTGTTGACTCTCTCAAATGATATATCAAAAATCGACCTGTGATATACAGGGTGCGAAAAATAGCTTGTCAAACATTGTAAATAAAAAAGTGCAAAATCATCCTTATTTCAAATAGAACACCCGGTATATTATCCACTCATAAGAAGCGCCAACAAGTGCTCTACAAATTTCATTGAATGTTACCTATGGCTAAAGTCAATAGTTTTTCTTAAAAATGCGTTTTTGTCGAAAAATTACAATTTTTCTTATTTCTTCGCTATATTCTCAAAAAACGACTTCCTTTACCACAAAATCCATTTGAAACGACTGAAAAAAAAAGTTCTGAATGTCATTAATAAATCAATTCATTTCAAGTAGTTATTTAAATTGTCAACTGGCAAACTACGAAACTGTTATAGGGATAGTTTAATGAAAGTTGATAATAAAACTTTCGCAAAATATGTTCAACATGTCTTCCATTTTCTTGAATACAGAGCTGAATTCTATGTTCGAAAGACCGTTCCACCCTACGCAAGACAGCTGGTGTAATGCTGCGAAAAGCATTCGTTATTCGAAGTCGCATATTTTCTGAAGAAGTTGGTGGCTCAACAAAAACAATATTTTTTATGTATCCCCATAAGAAAAACTCCAGTTTTGTTAGGTCGGGTGATCTAGCGGGCCACCTGACAGGTTCATTCCGTCCTATCCATTTATTGGGAAATGCCTCATTTAGATGATCTCTCACTTCTCTCGAATAGTGAGCAGGAGCGCCATCATGTTGTAGCCACATTCTATTGCGAAGATCAAGAGGAATATATTCTAACAAACCTGGTAAATCATTTCGTAAGAAATTGAGATACATTGCTCCATTCAGATTCCTCCCCAGACATTAATTGACCACCTATGTTGATAATCCACCTGTCTTAATAAGTGGGGATTTTCAGTCGAATAATAATGGTAATTATTATGTCGATTTACAAATCCATTTTTGTGGAATGTCGATTCATCTGACCATAATATGTTATTGAAAAAATTGTGGTCTCCGCGAATTTTTTTCATGGCCCAATTGCTAAATCTTACTCTTTTCTCAAAATTTGTATGCAGTAGTACTTGATGTAATTGAATATGGTATGGATGACAGCGATTCTTCTTCAAAATTCGTTGCACTGATCTTTCACTTATATCCACTATGTCACCAATCTGCCGTTGACTCATATGCGGATCTTCTTCAACAGCAAGAAGAACTCTCAATTCATTATCTTCATTAGTGGCTGGTTTGATACGCTCATGTTTGGAGTAATTGATACAACCAGTTTCAACAAATCTAGTTAGGACCTTTTGGAATGATCTCTCATCTGGATGCCTTCTATCTGGATACCGTTGAGAATAAATTCTACTTGCCAATAAACAATTCCTGTCTGATTCACCTAATATGAAAATCATATCAATCAAATCAGTTTTTGAAATCAACATTTTGATTAAATTAAACCGAAACTTCTCAATACAGCAACGTTCACTAAAAATTTCAATAATTATACTGACATTCACTAAAGATTTCAATACTTATAATACTGGCAGGTAAGTAAATATTTTGACCTGCCAAAATAATTGATTTTCAATGAATCAATTTAATCGTTTTTCCTTGAAAGGGTGTTATTGAAATTATTGTAAATATTTCAAAACATGCACTTTAATGTTAATGAAAATAATAACAGAGTGGTGGTCCAATTTACAAGTTGTTTATTTTAAACGGGTAATTGTAGGCATGGAGCGTTATTTCAAAAAAGGGGTTGGAAAAAACAGATGAGGGAATTTGAAGGTGTTTCACATAACATATCCCTCGATCACAGTTGTCAAATATGGATTTCGCCGTAAAAAAATCATGGTGAAGAAATAGAAATAATTTCCATTCCATTTCAAGAAAATGAAAGACATGTTGAACATATTTTCTGAAAGTTTTATTATTAACTTTCATTAAACTATCCCTATAACAGTTTCGTAATTTGCCAGTTGACAAATTAAATAACTACTTGAAATGAATTGATTTATTAATGACATTAAGAACTTTTTTTTTTCAGTTGTTTCAAATGGATTTTGTGGTAAAGAATGTCGTTTTTTGAGACTATAGCGAAGAAATAAGAAAAATGGTAATTTTTCGACAAAAAAAACGCTTTTTTAAGAAAAACTATTGATTTTAGCCATAGGGAATATTCAATGAAATTTGTAGAGCAATTGTTGGCGCTTCTTATGAATCGATAATATACCGGGTGTTCCCTTTGAAATAAGGAAGATTTTGCACATTATTATTTACAATGTTTGGCAAGCTATTTTTCGCACCCTGTATATCACACACAGGTCGATTTTTGATATATCGTTTGAGAGAGTCATCAACGTACATAAATTGACCAACTTCATAATTTCAAATAGTATGAGTGACTAGTTTTGGGAAAAAAAAGCTGTCATGCTAAAAATCTCGAAAACCGTCAATATTTTCGAAAAAAAGATCCATATAAAGTACCTTTTATTTATCACGTAGAAACCGAAAAACTGATAAAAAATAATGGTTGCCATTTAAAAAAACAAAGTTGGGACCCGCCCAGTAAAAACTGAACACCCTGTGTGGGTGCCATCATTTTAAATTTGTAGAACACAGGAAACAATATCATTTTGCTATTTGAATATTCCATCTATCTATTACCATAATGGAGATATGGAAGACTGCGCCCATGCTGCAGGACCCTGTATAATAGAATATCCTACCTTTACACACAAATAGTGGACAGTTTTGAAGATTATAAGTATATCAGTTTTGATAAAAATCATAAATTTATTATTTTTCATAATAATATTAGAAGTATTGCCAAAAATATTGATGAAACATTACTATTCATAAGTCAGTTGGATGAAGATTTTGATTTGATGATTTTTACAGAATCTTGGAGAATATATAATCCAGATTTGTACAAAATACCAGGATATCAACAAATTTACAATCATGGAAACTTAAATCAAAACGATGGTGTAATGGTTTTCATAAAAGACAAGTATCGTTACAAATATGATATTATTCCATTTGGTAATTGAAAAATAATTAATATACAAATAAAAATGAAAAATTTACCATTAATCAATACATTTTCGATATACAAACCACCTTCTTTCTGCCCATATATGTTCAATAATCACTTAAAATCCTTCTTTTGTCAATACAATACAGAACTGAGCAAAAACACTTCAATTATTATTGGTGATTTAAACATCGACCTACTTTCAAGTTATGATTATGTCAATGAATACTCTAATATTTTGAGGCAAAGTGGTTTTGTGTCTTTTATTAATAAAACCACCAGAAAAATGGGTAGACAAATATCATGTTGAGATCACATATTTATAAAAAGTGATGAAAATTCTGATATCTTCAAACCTATCATCTTCGAATATCAAATAACTGATCATTTTCCCATTATTCTACAAACCTATATTGAAACTGAGCAGATAAAAAAGAACCAATAAAATATAATTTTTTTACAGACTATAAAAAATATATGAACATTTTTCAAATGAAAATTGGAATGATTAATACAATCTGAAAACTTCAGATGAATTAGCAACCTGTCTGATAAAAAAAATCCTAAATTGTATGGAAAAAAGTACAAATAATGTTAAAATCAAAAGTATTGATAGAAAGAGAAAAGAATGTATTATTAAAATCGATAAATAAAAAAAATAAATGTATAAAAAACTGAAGACTGGTTGTAACAATATTGAATTGGAAAATGAGTACAAACTATATAGAAACTGACTTTCATCTATTATGAATGAAGCCAAAATAAAATATAATAAAGCTCAAATAGAAAAACATATGAATTCAACAAGAGATTTATGGTATAAGATAAAAAAATTATGCAATGAAAAAGAAACTTCTAGATCTATCAATGAAATTGAAATGGCTAATGGTGATGTAAAAAGTGATCCAAAAATTATGTCGAACGAATTCATAGAGTACTTTTCTCAAGTTGGAAGCAATTTAGCAAAATATATAAAGAATATTAGAAATTTTTCAACACTATTGACAAGATGTTTGAACTCCTTTTTCATTGAAGAAACCACTCAAAGTGAAATTGAAGATACCATAAGGTCATTAAAAAAAAGTGATCCCCTGGAATTGATAAAATTACTACTGAAGTTTCAAAAACGATCACTGAAATATCTGAACCTCTAGCATACCTAATACATTTTATTTCTACAACAGGTGTTTGTCCAAAAACATTCAAAACAGGCATAATTAAACAAATTCATAAGAGTGGCAATAAATCCTATGTACAAAATTATAGACCAATTCCATTAATATCCAGCTTATCCAAAATATTTGAAAAAATACTAAAAATTCGATGTGAAAACTATTTGAAAAAACATGACATTATATCAAATTTACAGTTTGGTTTAAAAAGAAAAGTATCTACTCAAGATGCTAGTTGTTATCTTACAAATAATTTATATTAATCACTAGACACAAAAACTCCAACAATTTGTATATTTCTTGATCTTGCAAAAGCATTTGACACTGTCAGTCATGAATTACTACTACATACATTGAAGAAAATAGGGTTTCGCGGAGTAACTTACAAACTATTAGAAAGCTATCTCTCTAACAGAATTCAATATGTAGAAATTAATGAAAAATTGAGTAATCCAGGAATATTTGAATATGGTGTAGCTCAGGGCACAGTATTAGGTCCACTTATATTCAATATTTATCTTAATGACCTATTAAATCTGGAAAGTAAAGGAAAAAAATTCATTGTTTTGCAGATGACACCAATATTATATATGAGGCTTCAACTTGGAATGAACTTAAAAAAATTGTTGAGAAAGACATCAAAATAATTAAAAGTTGGTTTGATGATAATACATATATTAACAATAAATTTTTAAAAAACTAAATATCTCCCATTCACTTCATACAGAAATACATTACCAAATTTAGGACCTGTCAATATTTATGACAAAACAATTTATGAAACTGACTGTATCAAATATTTG
Organism: Chrysolina oricalcia; assembly: GCA_944452925.2. Classification (NCBI taxonomy): domain Eukaryota; kingdom Metazoa; phylum Arthropoda; class Insecta; order Coleoptera; family Chrysomelidae; genus Chrysolina; species Chrysolina oricalcia. The sequence goes on from OX101812.2 coordinate 35,941,929, forward strand.
GGTATAATGATTGACAGACATTTAAGATGGGATTCACAAATTCAGTATGTAATAAAAAATTGAGATATCTCTTGTCGAAATTTAAGTTGATAATAATAATAATAATAAAGTTTATTCAAAATTCAATTAAAATGCATTACATCAATTTGTATAAAAAGGTGAATAAACGGTTCAATTATACCCGCGAAGGTAAAAACTTGTTGCGAGAAATTTTAGGTAAGAATTACATGTAGGTATATGTTTTGTAAACTTTTAAAATTCAACAAAATGATAATAAAAATAAAGTACCTGAGTTAATTGAAGTGAAAGATATCATGAAATAAATTTCGATGAGACTCTTGAATCCATTTCTTCAATTGTTTTTTGAATGAGAATAATAATTTGATCCCTTTTATATGATTGGGATTTAAATCATAGTAAAATGGCAATAAATATTTGAAATTTTTCTGAGACCTTGTTTTTTTAACTTTATTTTTCACTGTGACACTATTTTTATTTCTTGTATTATAAATATGATTATTGAAGTTTATATTCGTTTTATGTTTGTAGATATAAATCATTATGTTGTATCCAAATAGTTGTCTTACATCCATTTTCTTTGATTCTTTGTACAGTTTATTACTTGGATATAAATAGCTTTTTATATATATGATTTTCAAAAACCATTTCTGAAGAACATCAAGATTTCTATGGTGGGATTTTATGACTCCTCCCCAAGCCAAAATCCCATAATTCAATTGAGAGTGTATTAATGAGAAATAAAGAATTTCAAGAGTTTTTATGTCCATGAATGTTTTGAGATACTTGAATTTTGATAATAAACTTCGCAATTTCCTCGAAAGGAATTCTATTTGTTTGTACCATTTAAGATGCCTAAGCATAATCCCTAAGTACTTGATACTATCTGTATCTTCTATTCTAGTATTATCAATTATCAGTGGCCCCATGTCTGGAAGAGTATTATTATAAAATGTGAACGGCATGGCATATATTTCGTTTTTTCAAAGTTTATTGTGAGTAGGTTATAATCAAACCAATTTTTAATCTTTTCAAAATCTAATGTAGTCTCAGTCTGTAATTCACTCCAGTTTTTGCCTCCATATAATATAACTGTATCATCTGCAAAACTATGAATTTCACCTATAGTATTATTATAAAAAAGGTCATTGAGATAGATAGAAAATAGCTGTGGTCCCAAAACTGTCCCTGTGGCACACCAAATTGAAAGATTTTTTGTTCACTCCTAGCTTCATCAATTTCAACATATTGAGTTCTATTTTCTAAGTAATTTTTAAGAAGATCATAAACTTTTCCGCGAAATCCAATATTCTCTAATTTAATTAATAGTCGTTTATGGTCAACTGTATCAAAAGCTTTAGCTACGCCCAAAAAAATAGCCATAGTTGAATTTTGATTATCAAGATGTTGATGTATATTATTAGTCAAATGACAGATAGCATCCTGGGTTGAAACGTTTTTTCTAAATCCGAATTGTTTTTCTGAAATTAGATGATGTTTTTCCAAAAATGTTTCCATTCTATATTTCAAAATTTTCTCAAAAACTTTTGCTAAACTTGAAATTAGTGAAATAGGCCTATAATTTTTAGCTTCAAATCTATCACCACATTTATATATTGGTTTGATAATGCCAACTTTGAAAGACTTTGGAATTTGACCTGAATTCAAGATAAAATTCATCAGATGAGTCAATGGTTCTGAAATGATTTTACTTAAAAATATTAGTATTTCTGAAGTGATTTTATCAATACCTGGAGATTTTTCAATTTCAACGATCTTATTATTTGTTCTATTTCAATCGGGTTTGTGTCTTCTAGATAAAATGTTTTCAGTGTTCTGGGTGGTTCAAATATGGATGTTTTTTTAGACCGAATAATTTTTTTATTAATTTTTTCTGCTACTGCCGAGTAATAATTGATGAGATGGTCTGAAATAATCTCTTTATTGTCTGTTATTGAATTATCACTCAGTTTCATAGATTTTATTCCTTCAACGGTTTTATGTTCATTACAGATATTTTTTATACATTTCCATAAATTTCCAAGTGAATCACTACTATCTGTTATCTGTTTTTGATAATATTGCCTTTTAGCTTCTTTAATAAGGCAGGTTAGTCTGTTTTTATAGGTATCATAATCTAGTTTCACTAGTGCATTTTTTCTATCTACAGATATTATCAATATCTACAGATATTAATAATAATAAAAATTCTTTGCATGCACAATTTTTAAACCAGTATTAAAACTTACATTTTTGTGCTCATTTAAATCTTTCACGACATTACAATCTTCTACCACATTAATAAACTGATCCATAAAAGAGAATAAAACATATATAACTGATATGAAATAAAGAATCTAAAAAATTAACCTGAAAAATAAATTAAAATTCATTTTTCAGATGTATAATATCAGCCTCCGAGCTGATGATGAAAGAACTATCTTTTTCACCTTTCCTCACATATATTTTGTTATTTTTGTACCAGCTAAATTTGGAATCTTGTTTTTTCAATTCTTTGGCTTTAGTAAATAAAAATTTGTTACGATTAGAAAGGTCATCATTCACGTAGATAGTAGTAGAAATGCCGGGTAAATTGATGTTCTGGGTGATGAATAATTTTCCATTAACTCGGAAATATTGCTTTGCTGCAGCAACAATATTTTGTTTGGATTCCTCATTCTTCATGGTGATCTTTACTGTATTCTTCTTTTTGTCTTTTGTATCAGGAACTCTTTCAACCTTCAGGATATTTTCCTTTTCATCCTTAACTTCGATTTTGGCTAATATTTTTTCAATTATTGTATTATCATTAATATTTTCATGCTTGGGCATTCCTTTGATTTCCACATTGTTTTTCAAAATACGTTGTTCTTCTTTATTGAAATTTTGTTTGAGGGAGTCTATTTCTTGTTTTAAGTTTCTTACTTTCTGCTTTTAAATTCAAGTTCTCTGTCGCCAACTGGTTTCTTTCGTTCTTTATCTCTTTAAGCAGTTTCGTGATTTCTTTATTTTCTTGTTTCAATTCGTCATACTTATGAGACATGAAACTGATAGAATTTTTAATTTCCAAAACAACTTTACCCAATTTTTCTAACTGAATGTTTTCTGACAATGCTAGATTTACCATTGGCAGCATTTCTTGTGATGTGAATGATGAACAGTTTAGACAATACCACTTTTTTCCTTTTGGTTTCTTAAGTTTTTCACAGAAGTACTTGAAATATTTATTAGTCAAACCGGAACACTTCAAATGGTACCACTTCTCACACGTACTTCTACATAATATAGCAGTCTGACTGGCAGTAATGTTTTGGCTACATTCACCACATGTATATTCGGAGGGCCCAGCAGTTTTTTCATCTTGGGTGCTTATTTGGAAACTGTCGATCTTCTTTCTAATTTGCGAGTTTCCATTGATTGGGTATTTCAAAGGAAGGTAATCTTCTTCATCTGATATATTGTTTCTTTCCAGCTCTTTGGTGTGAGAAATTGAATTTTTTCTTGTATTTTTAGATTTCATTCCCATAATTTCAAAATGACAATTGTCAAAGTGAAAGTTTTCCTTGTCAAAAAATTTGGTTTTCCTCAAAAACTGAATTCTAGGAACGATTCTTGGTATTCTCCACTATCTTTGAATTTCTTACTTGTTTTTCTACCCACTTCCAATGCCAAACGATTTTTCAACAGTAGTATTCTTTTACGAATGGATATTAGATGGTATAAATGACGTTATTAAAAAAATTTGTGAATATCCATGTTATATGCGATATTATGGCAGTATGGCATTCTCATAAGTATCAGGTTACAAGCGATAACAATTCTCTCGGAAAAGCTGATCTTTGTTATCAGCATCCGCAGAGTTTCACAATGGGAACTGCTGATGCTGAATCAACACTCTGTATTGCTATAAAAGACAGAACACGAGTTCGCTAGTTTAGTTCAATAAAGCTCGTTACTGTCTCAACTCGTATTTTTGTAATGTTGGTATATAAACCACCTCGTATATTCTTTTTAAAAAGACCTTCTCGTAATTATCGAGATAACATACATTATCTAGAAATATTACATTATTCACTTTTTCAATCACAACTAAATTATGGAATTTTGGGATGGGGTGGAGTTAATGAAAACTTTCTGAAAAATTTAGAAACTCTTCAGAAATGGTTTTTGAAAATAATCTATGAAAAAAATTATACATATCCATCTGACGACTTATTCAAAATAAGCATGAAAATGGACATTAGACAATTATTTTGTTATAATATTGTTTTACATATATATAAAAAGAAAGAATGTATTCATTTCAACTCACATATTTATAATACATGAAACAAAAATACAACTACTTTAAAAAATCAAGTTCGCAAAACAATAGGTCAAAAAAATTTTACTTACCTACATCATTTCTCATTTGTACGACTCATTGCAAAATGAAATTAAAAGCAAGTTAGGTAGTCGCCTACCACGAGTACAGCTGACGAAGCAGTCATCGTTCTCTGAACCTGGAGATAAGAAGAATCTCCAAACTGCAATTATGCACTTTCCATTTCAACTGTTTTATTATATTCATCATGTTAAATTATTCTTGTTTACTACTCAGTCGAGTAAGGGTGTCTGTCTTTTCGAAAATAAATCTTTTTAAAAAAGCTTTCCGTCGTCCGAAGTTCTTAAGTGGCGCAGTCGGTAGGATTGTACGGTAGTGATTTTTGGGACTGTTCGAACGTGTCAAAAGCAAATCCACTACTTGGGAATTCAAGCCCTCAAGTACAATCAAGAAAAGGACCAGCGACGAGAGGCCATCAAGGATACAGCAGCCAGGACAAAGAATCGGAAAAGGAAGGAGACTACGGAAGCGTAAGTGCCATTCCTTTTACACCCCCGACCCTCTGTTTAAGGTACTCGGATAGGTTACAATAGTTAGGCAGTGCACTGCAAACACGAATTAGGTTAGGACAGTCTATTGGAGACATTAGGGTAGGTCAGTCTATTGAAGACATTAGGGTATTCCAGTCTATCGAAGACGATTAGGTTAAATTCGATTTGATTTTTTTTTTTAATTCTATATATTCATGACAGATATTGACGAACTTGTCAATCGATTATCAAACACTCTCAACCTCAATTCAGTAGAAAATATCACAGATACATTCAACGAAATGGCAACCGGAAATCAAGATAACAAAATGAATTGGAATCTTTTCAAGTCAAAATTGGATAATATTAAGCAATTTGATGGAGATAGCAACACCCTAAATAAATTCATTAAGAGGTATGAAGGTTTGACAAACACCTATGCAAGTTTAAATGATCCTGAATTGAACAACCACATTTTTGATTGTATTCAGGAAAAATTAGTAGGCAAGGCGGAAATTATGGTTGGAAATCGATCAGAATTGACCTATTGGAAAACCTTAAAAACTGCATTAACTCAATGTTTTGCCGATCGTAGGGACTTGGACTGTTTAGTTCAAGAATTAACTAGAACGCGCCCTAATAGGGGAGAGCATTTGATTTATTTCGGAAGTAGATTACAGTTGCTTCGAAGTAGCGTTGCTCAACGAATTAGTAACGATACAAATCTTTCAGAAACCGATAAACTTTGTAAAATTAGCCATTATGATAAAACAGCACTCAATACTTTCATCGCAAGATGCACAGGGTTATTAAAAAATAATATGCACCTTATCAAACCCCAATCATTAGAAGATGCTATGGCGTATGTGACCAATTTTGAAAATTTTGAAAAACTTTACGGTAATTTGAACAGTAGTGTAAAAAAATTTAATACAAGTTATTTTCCTACAAATAAACCAGGGAGTTATCAAAATTCCCCAAATCAACAACATCCGTTCAATGCAAATCATCAAAACTCTTTCAATTACCCAAATAACTCAAATTTCAATCGAACAAATTTTTCTCATCAGTATCCGAATTCGAAACCTGATTGGCAATCGCAACCTATTAATATACAGCCTAGACAATTACCACCTAGGAGATTTCCAACAAATAGAGAAACATTTGGGCCACCCCAAAATGTATTTAAACCAAATCAAATACCAATAAATCAACTCCCCAAACCAACTCCTATGTCAGGAGTTTCGAAAAATACAAATGTTTTCACAAAGAGATTTCCCACTCAAAATCACAATAATTTTCAAAAAACATTCAACCAAAATCACAACAATTTCCCACGAACATTCAATCAGAATCAAAACCCAAAATATGCATTTGAAGAGTTATATACAAATCAATATGAAGATAGTGATAGCCAAAATTACCATGATATTGAAGTTCAACCATATAATGACGACAATAATTCTGAAAATCAATACGACTATAAAGAGTATACCGAACCAATCAACGAAATCGAAAATTTTCAAATAAAAGACCCTTCAATCAACCAGACTTAATCGAAGTCAACATATCGTCTAACAACGCCCTACCCTACATCCAGATCAAACACCCCAAAATTAAATTATTAATAGACACCGGAAGCTCTCGTTCTATATTGAGGCCCACAATAGCAGAATTTTTTTTCCAAATTGTATCTATCGACAAAACAACACGATTAAAACAGCTGTAGGCAAAGAAAATACTCAATTTCAAGCTGAAATTCCAGCTTTTTCAGAATTTGGCAACTCAAAAAAAATTGACTTTATACTTTTTGATTTCCACGACTTTTTCGATGGTGTCATAGAGTTATCCGACCTTATTGAAATGAACCTCAATATCGATTTGATCAATAGAAAATTTATCGGAGAAAATATTGAAATACCTCTTCAATTATAGAGAATCAAGTTAGGAAAATTTTTCAATCACAATAAATGCTAACGAAAAAACATTAAAAAATATTCCAGTTAGTGTTTATGAAGGTGAAGTTATGATAGATTCGGGACAATTAGGCAAATTGATTATTCCCTCTGCTCTTTCCTACGCGGAAAATGGTTTCGCCATCCTCGAAATACAAAATCCAACTGATAAATTTATATCAATCAATATAAAAAGTCCATTAGCAGTCAAACCCTTCGAATCCGAAATGTTTGAACTATATTCCTTCGACAATTTTCTCCAGAACACGAATCAGAATAACCGTGAAATGTCAAAATTTGAGATCAATGAAATAATCCGCACTGAACATATGAATTTCGAAGAAAAACGCGAAATTTCCAAATTATGCAAAGAACACTGAGATATATTTTACAAACCCGGTGACAAATTAACTTTCACCTCGAAAATTAAGCATGAAATTAGGACGACTGACGAAATACCGACTTACACAAAATCTTATCGCTATCCATTTATACACAAAGACGAAGTCCGCAGACAAATCAACGAAATGCTAGAAAAAGGAATCATACGGCCATCTTGTAGCCCGTGGTCCTCGCCGATCTGGATCGTTCCAAAAAAGATCGACGCCTCGGGGCAGCAGATATGGCGAATTGTCGTGGACTATCGGAAGTTGAATCAGAAAACCATTTCTGATAGATACCCTATACCGAATATAAATGACATACTGGACAAATTAGGACGCGCACAATACTTTTCTACTCTAGATCTCGCGAGTGGTTTTCACCAGATCGAGATGCACAAAAATTCTATTGAAAAAACAGCGTTTAGCGTCGAACAGGGATATTATGAGTACCTGAGGATGCCCTTCGGTCTCAAATGCGCTCCTTCTAGCCTTCAACGCGCCCTTGATGAGATTTTGAAAGGACTCCAAAGTAAAATATGCATGGTATTTATGGACGACGTCATTGTCATAAGTACTGGACTAAGAGAACACATTCAAAACTTGAAATTGGTATTTCAAAGGTTGCGAGAGGCAAATTTGAAAATACAAATGGATAAGTGCGAATTTTTGCGTAAAGAGGTGGAATTTTTGCGTAAAGAGGTGGAATTTTTAGGACATGTAGTGACTTCAGAGGGAATCAAACCAAATAATAATAAAATAATCGCGATACAAAAATATCCTATTCCAAAAACACAGCGCGAAGTAAAATCCTTTTTAGGTTTAGTAGGGTATTACAGGAAATTTATAGAGACTTTTGCGAAAATCACGAAGCCAATGACTCAGTGTTTAAAAAAAGGAAAGAAAGTCGAACACAGTAAAGAATTCATAAACTGTTTCCACGCATGCAAAAATATTTTAATTTCTGAACCAGTTTTAGCATACCCTGACTTTTCAAAACCGTTTGAATTGACCACAGACGCGTCAAACTTTGCTATTTCTGGGGTACTCTCCCAAGGCAATCACTCCATTTGCTATGTCTCAAGAACACTCAACCCCGCAGAATGAAACTATTCAACAATAGAAAAGGAACTTCTAGTCATTGTTTGGAGTTGCAAATATTTTCGTCCCTACCTGTTTGGTAGAAAATTTTTTTATATACACGGATCATAAACCACTTCAGTGGTTGATGTCCATGAAAGAACCGAACTCACGACTAGTGCGCTGGAGGTTAAAATTGGAAGAATTCGAGTACGAAATCCACTATAAAAAAGGGAAATCAAACCAAGCAGCAGACGCACTTTCCAGACACCCGGTAGACATAAACGCAGTTGAGACTGACTCTATATGTAATAACCTAGGTGACTCTGACGACATAATAAATGACTTCCTTGCCAACGCGGAAGACCTACCAATTCTAGACGAATCAACGGCAAACGAAATTTTAAACACCACCCCTAAACCGCCCAAAATCAGTATCATTTCTGATATTCAAGTCAAACCACCTGATACATAAGAAAATCGTGAATCAGTTCTAGAAACGGTGCACTCGTCAGCGGAAAATCCAATTCTAGAAATTCCCATTTCGGAAAAACCAGTAAATATGTATAAATATCAAATAATAATCACGGCCGGAGACGTGGAGAAAATAATCATTAGACGAGAAAATTTTTTCGAAAATAAACGATTATATATTACCATCCCTAGGAGAGACCCAATCCCACATATGATTCATATGCTGAAAGAGTATATTAATCCGAAACAACTCTACGCATTATTTTTCAAAAATCATGAGCTAGTCCCCACTTTTACAATTACCATTCAGAACCTTTTTAAAAATTCATCTTATAAAATAATTCATTGTGTAAAATTCTTAGAGGAAATTCAAGTTCTCAACGATCAAAAAGATAAATTGACATTGTGCCATACGACAAAAACTTGCCACCGAGGCATGAATGAAATGAAATTAGCCTTGGCCAAAAAGTTCTATTGGCCGAAATTATCGGAAGACATCGAAACATACATTAACAACTGCGAAATCTGTCAGAAAAATAAGTATGATCGTAACCCCTCTGTAATAAAATTCAATCTTACACCCACAGCTTCTAGACCTTTCGAACACGTTAACGTGGATACGTTTCGAATGAATCATGAAGCATTTGTCACTATAATTGATGCTTTCTCTCGTTACGGACAAGCATACCCCCTCAAAAGTATAACAGGTACCGAAGTGGTAGAAAATATATATAATTACATTACCCACCACGGGTTACCCCTGAAGGTCAAGGCGGATCAGGGAACTGAGTTCAAAAATAAAGATCTCGAAGATTTCTGTAAATTATATAAAATTGAACTTCACTTTACCACCGCTAAGAACAGTAACTCAAACTCTCTAGTTGAAAGATTTCATTCATCAATAGTAGAAAGCTATCGTTGCCTCAAGGAGGAACATAATCAAATGACAACCGATCAGCTAATGAAACGGGCTGTCATGGGTTACAATAACTCTATACATAGCGTTACAAAATTCACCCCATTTGAGGTTATTAATATACACATAATGGCATCTAATCCCTTCGACCTTAATGACAATGCCATTGTATCCAGCTATGTACAATCACATAAAGAAAATTCCAATAAACTTTATGAAAAAATCAAAGAAGTCAATGCAAAAACAAAAGAAGTAATAATAAATAAAAGAAATGAAAACAGGTCAGACCCTACCGATTTTAAATCTGTAGATACTGCGTATGTCAAAACTAAAGCGCGAGGAAAGCACCTTCCAAAATTCAAGAAAATTGAACTAACCGGCCAAACTGATATTAAAATAAACACGAACAAAACTTCATATCACAAGAGTATAGCAAGAAAACCGTTTCCTAAAAAGAAAAACCCTTTTCAGGATGAAGACGCTATTCCTGATATGGCTGTTCCCGGCCCTTCAAATCAAACAGACGATTGGAACGGACATTCAAATAACTAACTTGGATAATCCAATCCTCCCTATCCAGTTAGGTAATGCTAGGCTATTTTATGGTAAACACACATTTTTACACTATATAGATTCGAAACAAATAGTCAGACAACTCGAAAACATTGAAAAGAATTTCTTAATAATAAAAAATCACTTGATATTCGGCAATCTAACTAATCAAATATCATATCATGGATCATCAGATTCACTTCTCATAAGAACGGAACACCTGATACAAATAACAAACGAAAAACTTAGAAACCTGAAATCGCATATACGCAAAGAAAGAGGACTATTGAATATAGTGGGTAGAGTAAACAAATGGCTATTCGGTACTCTGGACGCAGATGACGAGGAGCGCTACAACGAGGCAATTACTGCTTTAGAGACAAATCAAAATAATGTAGGAAACAATCTCAATATGCAATTATCTCTTTCAAAAAACTTAATCGATAATTATAATAAAACAATCACCGCCTTAAGCGTAAATCAGGAAAAATTCCAGCTTGGCTTGAGAAAATTCCAAAATTCAGTCCAACAAACAGTCAATAACATACAGGACTATATTAGTTTTCAGGGTATAATGACACAATTGAACCTTGATTGTCAAAACCTAATTATGTTTTTAGACAATTTAGAGGACGCAATCATGTTCTCAAAGTTGAATGCACTTCATAACAGCATACTCTCGAGCTCAGATTTGGAAAAAATGCTCGAAAATCTTTCGAAAATATACAACCCAAACGAAATTCCTTCATTTCAAAATATTTTATCATATTATCAAATTTTTGGGACACAGGTTAGCTTTTCAGACACAAAAATTATTTTTGCTATTCATGTACCTATACTGAGGCCGGAAACATTCTCCTTCTATCATATATACCCAACTATCCAAAACCAAACCATATTCGTCCCGAGATATACCTTCCTGGCACGAACGCAATCAAAGTTGCAATTTGTAACCGACACATGCCCAGCTGTTGAGGGACAATATTTCTGCCCGGACGAGTACCACCCCCACGACCATTGTGTGGACAAACTGTTGAACACCACGGAGATAGAGAACTGCCCCACCTTCAGAGTAAATTTCGAGGTACCCATTGCCGAACAAATCACCAGAGAAATGGTCCTTATCCTCCCCACAAAACCGGAGACACTTCTAGCAAAATGTAAAACCGATCGATACTTCGAAATCAATCAATCAGTATTGATCACCATCCCAGAAACCTGCGAAATTAGAATCAACGAAAGAAGATTTCTCAACGACATCCGCATCCAAGAAGGAAAACCACTGATTTTACCCTAAATTAAATTAGTCGCCGGAAGTTCAACTACGTTTTTGGAAATACCAAATATTACCAAAATAGATATGGAAGAAATTTATCGACTGAAGGACTATGCAAACTGGATACCACCCATCCAAAAACACGAGTTCAACTTGCAGTCGCCGGTCTATATTACAAGCTTCGTAGTATGTATATTGGTAACAATACTGGCGGTTACACAAAGAAAACGACTTTTCTCCCTTTGGAAATGCACTCACCGAAGAAAATCAAAGGAAAATCAAGTCAGAGAAAATGAAGAAGATGGAAGCGACGGGCCATCGAAAAAACGTTTCATTATTTTCGATTCTTGAGGAGGGAGGAGTTAGGTAGTCGCCTACCACGAGTACAGCTGACGAAGCGGATATCATTCTCTGAACCTGGAGATAAGAAGAATCTCCAAACTGCAATTATGCACTTTCAATTTCAACTGTTTTATTATATTCATCATGTTAAATTATTCTTGTTTACTACTCAGTCGAGTAAGGTTGTCTATCTTTTCGAAAATAAATCTTTTTAAAAAAGCTTTCCGTCGTCCGAAGTTCTTAAGTAGCATCAAATAAATTTTTTCCTTGAAAAAAAACAAAAGAATGGATATTAAATAAAGAAAGATAATTTTTACACAATTTTTGTTAACAAAGTAGAAATCACAAACTGTCCATATTTGTTTTTGTCATTATTATATATTATTATTATATAAATAACTTCATTTCCTTATTTTAATTCAGTCCTTACAACAAGTGAAACTTCGTAAGGCTTTTCCGGTTTATTGTGGATTTTATACTGTACTTATTTATATATTATTGCAAATAAACTTTTTATTATTATTATATCTTTATCCATTCACTAATTTTCTCACAATCTACGGTGTTCACAACGCTCTAAAAATTATATGCTCATTCCTCGCATTATGTCTTTATGCGTCACCGTGTATAGACTGAAATTATTGACAAACGGCGCTGTGAAGACACAAGACCCATAAAATAATTGCTAAAGCGCATGCTACAATTTACAAGAGGCATGAAATTGCAAAATAGCACGGTCTATTTCTCCCGTTTTACTACCAAATTCCCCATTTTGGCAACTTTGAGCAATTTTTTTCTCAAACACAGTCTATTATATTTCTTCGTGCCTGTGGAGACTTTTGATCAGGGCATCGGAAAGTTCATCATATAAAAAAATCAGCAGAATTTACCAAAAGCCATTTCCCACAAGGTTTGTGCGTGGTCCTTTGTAACTTGAATGAGAAATGTACATACTTTGTTGAGGTATTTTCCTGCGTAAAAAGTGACGTAATCCTTGTTTCCCTGCAAAATAGCCGCAACTGAACGGGGCTCATGATGTTCCTGCCAAATTCTACTGCTGCAGTTTCCTTCTATAGAATTGTTCACAACTCCTGTATTGTGTGGAAACTTTCCAGTCAGAATTGTACTTCTGCTCGGGCAACAAATTGGCGAATTCACAAACTGAAAATTAATAATTTCATCAACTGCTCGCGGTAAACGTCAGAATAAAAAGTGAGGTAACTAACTTTCAGAAAGGTGGTTTGAAATTTTACCCGATAAGGCAGAATTGAAACTAGTTTGACTTTTGTGCAACATAACTTGCAGATTTGTTATTGCACTAGAAACTGCTCTAATGAATGGAACAAACTTTCTAACAATAACGTTCCACAGTTTGTTGAATTATATTCAACGAAAGGATTGATATTTGATTAATAGTAGAGTCAATGAAGGATAAAGATTCGGAAAAATTCTTGAAGTCTCCGAACCGTTTGAATGGTGATCTTTGATGTGCTCTTGGACTATCCTATCAACGTTCGGAAGGATACAACTCCCTGCTACTTTTTTTATTCAACAAAGAAACTTCGAAAAACGGGTTTTTCAGTAATAACTTTTGTGTGTCCTTCTTCGTAAATTAGACTACACCAAAAGACAGAGGAGGAAATTTTACAAAAGGAACAGTATTGAGAATGTCTTAGTGTTTGAACGATTGAAGACAGTAAATTTTTCAACAAAGCGCTGAGCAACACAGTCATAGGCAGACGTAAAGCAAAGTAAGCGCGCGGTCACGCGTCAGTCTCCATGTGTTTCTTGATGACACAGCGTCTATCGTCGAATTTTTGGAATAATTTTGAACATTTGTGTTAGTTTTCAAGTGCTAGGGCATTCTGTGGTTTGTTCTTCGATGCAGCGATTATCATCGAAAATTGCTGACACAGTTAGCATTTTCATATTTTCAATAAATTTTTTTTTTATGAAATATAACAGTTCGTGTATTGAAGTCATTACATCTTACAGTAAGTGTCACAAGTTCAGAATGCATGAACGAACTTCGTGCAAGAGTGCATGGGAGATAGAAGGAAATAAGAGAAAGAAGAATGAAGCAAGATAGATAGAGTATATTTTGAATAAGAAACTTGACGGAGATAATGGAGTAGAATTAGCATAAATCAGAAATTTCAAATTTTCTGAATGAATACATCGTTTGAAAGAGACAGACCATACACAAATTCATCATCAATACTGTAGGATATGACTTTCATAAGTAATTGAATAACAATATTTTAGTAAACATTTGTTTATGGGTTTCAATCTGAAGATTATAATTTTGCTTTCCATTACCTTCGATGTATAATGTTTATTCTGGACGTTATTCTTTGTTAGAGGCAGATGATGATGGAGCTTTTAGATTCGTCAAAAAGCTTCGTTTGCAAAAACAATCTTGGAACGGTAGACATAGTTCTAGTGAAATAAGGAATGGATTGAAAGAAGCTTTTGAGCAAAGAAATGACGGATATGCACCTCTGTTAAAAAAAATGGAAAATGTGCACTCAGAATGCCGAAAATCTTACACCAATTCCAGCTATATAAAAGCTGCGAAAAGAGATCGACAAGAACTGTCGACTAGCTTTAAACCCACAAGAAAGAAATTAAGATTATCCCCAGGATCATTCGAGTAGGAATGTAAATGCTTCTTGTGTGGAGTTGAAATCGACAAAAATAATGAGAAAAAGAAAAGTTTGAGTTATTATGTTCCTGATGACAAGACTATGAAGGAAAATTAAGTTTCCGAGTCCTGTATTAATGAAGTTTCTGGCGAGACGAGTATTAAGGAAGAAATTTAGATGATTTCATCTATTCTTTGACGAAAATTGTAAATAGTAGATTTTAAATAATATGCATCTAATACAAATCAATTATTCTAGAAAATTGTTACTCTTAGTCACACCTAAACGTTAATGGTATGCCTTGCATGGAAATTTTTTCGAAAAAATTTTTCAAATGAGTTTTCAGATGAATTCCATAATTTTTATTTTATATTGATTATTAAGGCTCGTTCATGTAAACGCAAGGTAATGTAACGCAAGAACGTAAATTTGTCATAAATATGACGGAATAGCTCGATTAAACTTATGAGATGAGTATCGTCCATATTTATTCAGATTTTTTTATTTTTAAATTTTCAAACCGTCTGACTGACGTTGATACCTTTTACACCTTACCTTGCGTTTTATCATGAACGTGTCTATACGATTCCGATAGTTTAACTTTATTACATTGGTATAACGTCAACAATCTTGAAAAATTATATTTTATGCTTTACAAACTCAGAAGAATGGAAGATTTGTAAATTTGACATGAAAGACGGTAAATTCCGTTGTTATACTTGCTGTTAGACAGCCGCAATTTTTTTAAAATGCTGAATCGTACTCAGCGACTTCAAAAAACCCCTAACCTCTCAATATTGTGGAAGTAGATAGAATTTTTGTTAATCAAACGC
Organism: Chrysolina oricalcia; assembly: GCA_944452925.2. Lineage (NCBI taxonomy): Eukaryota > Metazoa > Arthropoda > Insecta > Coleoptera > Chrysomelidae > Chrysolina > Chrysolina oricalcia. The sequence goes on from OX101812.2 coordinate 35,957,254, forward strand.
ATACTATGCTGCCTATGCGATTATTTCGAAGAAAAAAAAAGTAATTTTTATAATTTTTTTGGAAAAACCAAAGATCGGGAAAATTACACCTGCGGACTTTTTTATCCATGCCATTATTAAATTGATTCCACACTTATTAATTGATTTCATGACTTCTTGAATTATTCCTAAGTAAAGGCCATTTTTTGTCTTAACAGACATATGAATATTATAGGTCTGGCGGAAGAAGCAATCTGCAGGTTCTGCCAGGAAGAAGAGGAAACCGCAATACATGTAATGTGCCAGTGCGAAGGACTAGCAAGGGTGCGGTTTCTACAACTTGGAGATGAAAAACCAAGAGCGGAAAGCTATCTCGAGAGGCCATTATCAGATTTGCTCAGTCTGATAAAATGGACGAAGCTAGATGATGTGCTACAAGCAATTGGAGCCTCCACAATAGATCTGAAAAGGTCGCAGTGGATTAGGCCAAGGGGCCAGCTCCCCCCCCTTTCATTTAACATCTAGCACCATCATCACCAGCAGGAGTGGCTGGTGAAACAAGAGTGGCTGGTGGAGCAGCGTTCTGAACCGCGGGCCGTTGAAACTTCTTATAGCGCTTCCCGGTTCGACGAGGGAATTTTTGTCAGTTCTGTCGGAGTCGATAGGCAACCGCATGTCTTTCTGAGAAACGAGTGTGTTATGAGTTGCCTAGATGCCAATCCCGGAGAGTGCAGCTAGCTTGGAGTACGCATCGACCACCTGGGTGGTGCTGTTGGTTATCCGGATTTTCCTTCAGCTGAGAAGTGGATACACCACCAAAAACCATTGAGTCACCCTGGAGCGCTACAGAAGAATGGTAATAATGGCCGCCCCCAACCCGCACAGTCCATGCGTTTGGGTTCACTCTACGAGTGTATATGAGGGAGTATCATCATTATTATCATCTAATTTCGTTGTTCATACATAATTATCCATTCTCATTGAGGTTTTTCCATTCAAGATGAATTGTCGTTCCAGCCATATGACTCAATATAACATTTCTTCTTTAAATGATAGTCAGAAACTACTTCAATACTCTATGACAAGGTAGTCAAGATATAACTATGAGTATTGTAGTGTATTTGCTATGCTAGTATACAGTGTGTCCATAAAGTAACCCCCCCCCCCTGTTAACTTTTGAACGGGATGGAATTTTTCTTTGAAATTTGTTTTGATGAAATGGTGTGTTATAAGCTACTTTTTGCCAGGCGCCATTTTGTAAGATTTTTTTAAATGGCATGGGTGGTTGAGAGATACCTCATTCGAATTGTCTTTTGATTTTCTATACGAATACATAATTTCAGACAAAAATAGTCATCCAAAACAAAATGGCGGCACATTAAGTCAGAACTTTTATACGCGATTTCTTTGAATAAATGGCTTTAAACGATCTCAATTGAAATGAAAAAATATTTTTTGATATCTACAAATGTTCTCTGTCCCTCAGAATCGTATATGGGACATGATTTCTGAGATTTGCTTAGATTCAATAAAACGAGGTATTACACTACTTATCTACTTATTTGAATTTTTTCTAATATGGCACCCATCTGCCATTTTGAGTGACAAGAAGCTCTTATAAAAACGAAAAAATATTTTATTATTTCACTAAAGCTCTTTAATAGCCATTTACTCGACAGGATCCTCTCGTGAGAGTTCTAAAATAATGTACCGCCATTTTGTTTTGGACCAATATTTCTGTTTGAAATTTTGCTGCCTAATAGAGAATTGAAAAACGAATTGAATGAGGTATCAGTCGACCCCCATGACGTTTAAAAAATATTTCAAAATGGCGCCTGGCTAGATAGAATTTTTTCATCATTTTCAAAAAGTAGCTTATGAACTACCATTTAACCAAAAAAAATTTCAATGGAAAATTCCTCTCCGTTCAAAAGTTAACAGGGGGGGGGGTACATTATTGTGATTCAGGCAGTTTCAGTTTTATGTAACACTTAAAATATTGGCCATTCAATATAATCAGTTATCAGCAAACGTTGTATTGTTTCATTCGCAAAAGACATTACAAGTATGACTATTATTATGATTTTTGGTGGATAGAGCTCTGATGTGTTACCGCTTTGTGATTACAATATTTCAGGAGAACCTACAGAAAGAATTATGACAACTATGAGATTCTCAATTTCTCAAAATAAGTATTATAATAATCGGACATTGATATCATTAAAACGAACATAGAGACCACATTTTTTTATTTGACCATATTAACATTTTCATTATCAATTTTCCAAAAAAAAATATTTGTTATGCTCATCTCATTCTACTCATGCTGTATCAAAAGTAATAACGTAAATAATTAAAATCAGTGAGAGATTTTCCAAAGAAATTGTTCAGTACCCAATGGAAAGTAATGGAAAGATTAAGGAAAAGTAATATTTTTGTTTTGAAGTTTTCTAGATGGAAATTGGTTCAATTGAAAATATTTTCGATAGATGAGTTTCCAAACTCAAAATTCTGCTACAACCATTATCTTATTTTGAAAACTTTCAAATTTCGAATTTTCATTCGTTTAGGCGCGTTTTACTACACCTTCGCCCATCACCGACAAATTTTGGGGAGGCAATGCCTGATGCATTTTGAAAATACCATTGGAAATGAAAGTGTTCGTTCTTTTGAAAATGGTGTGGATCCAATGTAGTTATCAGTTAACCAGAAAACGCAGTTTAATTATTTTTATACATCTCCATTCGGGGCATTGTAATGTTGGTCATTGAGACAACTCTGGAGTGTGAATGAAGAAAAGTGAAAATAGATACAGCATATCCTGCAAGAGTGTCATCTGCAAATATAATGGGAATGACAAAATATTATGGATAATCAAGGATTTCTCAAATTTTCAAACGAAATTTGATTGAATTTCATTTCACTCAGTTTCAAATATCAGGAAACTATGTTGGTCCCAATCAACATGTTGTTGCCAGAAACTTTGATTAATGAAGTTATGGTAGAAATACCCTCAATGAGATCACATGATGTCGTTACAAGCAAAATTGGTCGTCTAAGGCATGCCAAAATAAGCCTTGTACTTTCACAGGTTTTTCATGAAAATTTTGGGGTTGTTGGAGTTTACGTTTTTCGATATTTGTGTGATTCTTCGAAATTGGAAATCCTCTTAACGATTTCGAAACCACCGGAGTGGAATAATGACAGTAGCTGAGTACGGGCAGTCAGAAAAAATGTAGAATCAGAAAAAATAACAATCGAGTCATCCATATACATATCACTGATAATAAGAACAACTGCTTCTGGAAAGTTGTCTGTTTTATCTTGAACTAATTGTCTATCAATTCGGAGGGGGGTGGTTCGACTTCAAATGTAACACAGGTAAGTTCATGAACTGAAATGTGGTTTTCTGCAACAACTATCCATACAATTCTTTGGAATGGTCTATGAGTATCAATGACTTATATTTGAAGAAAAATTCTTTTCATTTTAGCTACTACTCAACGGGAGACAATGAAAATTCATGACGATAGGAACGGGGATGTTTTGTAAATAATTTGGTTAAGTATGAAGCATATTATTTAACGAAACTCCTAGGCATGTTTCAATTAATCAATCAATCAATTCTTCATTGGTGTTAGGACATGAAAGTGTTTACACAAGTCATTTAAAGTTGTACTTAAAACAATTCCAAAAATAAAGTGGTAAAGTCGTATATTAAAAGTCTGACAGACATTAAAATAAGATCAAAATTTGTATAATTGAGTTGTTCTGAAATGTAAGAGTACCATTGAAAAACTCATTGACATCATAAAACGCATGTTGTAGAAGAAAATGTTTGGGATTCATTTTGAAATTTTGGAATTCTAGTTCCTTGGCTTACGCAGGGAGAGCGTTGTATAGCTTGGGTGCCCAATAGGATATTCCATCGCGTGTTCTCGACAGTCTCAAATGATTGGCTTGGATGTTTTGACGATTTCGTGTAGGGAAGTCATGAATTCGGGAGTGGTTTATATATTCGTGTAAGTTTTGTTTTATGTATAATAGACATTGTTATATATATATTGTCTGAATTTGTCCCTACAGTCCTCTCCGTATTTCAGACCAGAAACAACTCTCAATGCTCTTCTCTGTATACTGAAGATTTGAGAGCATTGGCTTGAGTGTCCCCATACCAATATGGCATAGGATATGGAGGATTGAATGAGGCCGTGAAGTACTCATGTTCACGATTTTCGAAAGACTCCGTAGTAAGAAAGTGAAGCTCGACAATTTCTCATATAGAAATTTACAGTATTCTTGCCAGGTCATTTTTCCGTCAATGTAAACTCCTAAAAATTTTGGTACACTTGGATGTGAATCCAATTTCGCCAGTATTTCTTATACTGAAAACCATATGTTCTGTTTTTGATTCATTGACTTTCAGTTTATTTGATAGGAACCATCGTTCTATTTGTTCTTTTTTAGTTTCAACTGTGGAAATCAGAGTACTGAATTTTTTTCCTGAATGTATGAACGTGCTGTCATCGGCAAATACTATAAACTTTGATAGTGGAGATGAATAGGGCAAGTCATTTATAAATACAAGAAAAAGCAGTGGTCCTAAAACGGATCTTTGGGGAACCATATTGTATATTGAGTGGAGATTTTTTATTTTGGAAAAAAACGAACTGGACTCGGTTTTCTAGGTAAGATTTCATCATGTTGATACTTTTTACATGGATATTATAATTTGAAGTTTATTGAGTAAAATATCATGTGAAACGCAATCAAACGCCTTTGTCAAGTCCAGGTTATTTGCATAAATAAAATCCTTGTTTTCGAAACCTTTATTTACAATTTGTTTCAATCTGCCAATAGCCGTTATGGTTGAATGTTTTTGTCAGAATCCGTATTGATCTTGAAGAAAGAGATTTTCTGATTCAAAATGAGATGTCACTTGAATTTTTAAGATAACTTCGAATAATTTGGCTTAAGTTGGAATAATAGAAATTGGTCTGAAATTTGAGGGCTCTGTGTGGAATTCTCTTTTATGTATGGGCACCACTTTGGATATTTTCAGAACATCAGGAAACGTTTTTAGATAAATGCATTCATTTATTAATTTCGTTAGAGGAATAATGATGATATCCTTGATTGCTAGCACAACTTTGAGATTTAAAGAATAAGCGTCTTTGCTATTAGTTTTTCGCAATTTATTGATCACATCTCTGACATGTATAAAGCTGACTTGCCTGAAGTTGAATGTCTTTATATCATGACCATGTTTCGGTAAACTGTTCGAAAGATGTCTGTTTTTGGCAGACCATTTATTATAACATTGGCAACATTGCTAAAATATTCAATAAATTCATCAGAGGAAATTGGACAATCTGACGAACTTGGCTCGTTTTTATTTTTGTTTCTGATGATATTCCACATATCTTTTTGCGGGCACGGTGACTCAGTGATATATCTATCGTGTGATGCTTTTTTAGCCGATGATAATTTTTTGCCATATAAATATTTTTGTTGTTTTATTTGCCCTTTGAGGAAAGGCGTGGGATTGCTCCTTTACGGTTCACTCAAGAAGTTGAGGGTATCCCTTTCTTGTTTTAATTCAGGTGTGAACCATTAATTTTTTTTTCGGTCTATAAGTGATAATTTTTTATTTCTTCAGAAATTCAAGTTCAGTAGCAGATACAATAATGTTAATGAATTTTTCGAAATGGCACTCCACCATCATATTATCGTCATCGACGAAAGCCCAGTCTACGTCCTGTAGGATTAGGTTTAGGTTGAATAATCCAATGTTACTAATAGGTCTATAATTAACTTTTTCGAATCTACTGAGGGAATAATTCTTGATGTTTAAGAGGATACCTAGGTGATCAGAAAACTGAGTGTCAATTATTGTGTCAATTATTATGAAGTTTTGATTGTTATTATTGGTTGTGAAAATATTATCCAAGCAGTTCTTTTGACGAGTTGATTTATTGTTTGTATGGAAGAATCCATATGAAATGAAAAGATTAACCTGTTAAAAAAAAAGATTAACTAGTAGAGCTGAATTTTTGTCTGATTCATCAAAAAAGTGAACGTTAAAATCTCCTGTTATTATAATTTTCTGACTTTTCGTTTTGGTCAAAACATCCAACCAACTTGACAATGTTCGAAGAAAAACCTTGAAGTACCCATGAGGAGATCTGTATACTGTTACAATTTGAAATTCTTCGTATCTTCGTTTCCATAGTCATACTAGCATCATAGACTATTCAACAACAGATAGAAATACTATCGGATTGAAAACGCAGTGGTGGGGAATGTTGTATGTATCAACTTATATAAGGTCTACCTGTTCTTTAAAAATATAAGGAAATTCGTATTCTTATATTATATATAGAAATTGCCGTCCTATTGTAACCTTTTCTCTAAACAGTATTTTACTTTTAGCAAAGGAAACGATTCACTTAATTTTGAAGTATCATATCTGAAAGGCTGTGCATCAATATTATGACCATTCTCATTTTGTTTGAAGCTTTATGAAAATATTCATTCACAAATTTCATCATCGTTACTCAAGAGAGAGATGAAAGTTCTTTCAACTCCCTCATCTTCTCCAATAAGCCAGTCAAATGAATAGCCACATAAATAAGGGGGATTTTAGGTATCCATAGAATTTGCTGAAATTTCCGTAATATGTTACACCGAAGATATATTACATTGATAATTGCTTGCTACGCGACCTCGATAACAATTGCATTAGTTGATATACATACAGAATGTAATAAAAAATAAAAGGGGTTTTCTGGGTATCGATAGAATTTGCTGAAATCTTAAAATGTTATACCTGAGGTAAATTAGATCAATGAATACATTTTACGGCTCCACGATAGCCATTGCATTCGTTGATATACAGAGTGTAGTAGAAAATATAAGTGAGTTTCTTGGTATCGACAGATTTTAGTTTGTTATACCTGGAGTAAATGAGATTGATAAATTCTTTCTATGCGACAACGATAACCGTTAAATTAGTTGATATAAAGAGTGTAATAGACAATATAAGGAGGTTTCTAGGGATCGATAGAATTTGCACACCTGACGGATATTAGATTTACAATTACATTCTACGCGAGCACGATAGCAACTGCATTCGTCGATATACAGGGTTCGATTTCGTATAATGAAATGTCAAATTGTAACATTTTCATCTCTTCCTTGTTTCTTTAATGACATGCGCTCATTGTGAACAATGCAGATTTCTTTACTTGTATTGGTGGTTTTAGTAATCACGCACCTTTCGGTATTGCTTTGGTTGAGAGGATTAGCTTTTGTTTTAACATGGATTGATATCTGAACCATTTGTTACAGACATCAGTTATTATCTGCAGAGACCTACCTTATACTGATGAGAGGCAACACCCCGGAATCGATCTATAAGTGGTCCAAATGTTTCAATTAACATTCCCATGCAAGTAGCAATTGTAGAGATAGCCTTGTAGGAACTCTGCACGGCAATTCATTGGATGTTATTCAACATCCGTCATGGTATTAGCCAGGAAAGTAATTGTTTTCTGATGAATTGTTGACCCAATTTTTACTATTGTGTCGGATTATGGCAATGAGCACCATCCTGGTAGGACAGGATACTTTGTTCATTTTTTGACAAGCGCTCATCGTGAACAATGCAGATTTCTTTATTTGTATTGGTGGTTTTGATAAACACGCACCTTTTGGGTATTGCTTTGGTTGAGAGGCTGAAGTTGAGATGGCGCTCGTGGTTCAGTGAACGCTACAATACGAGACAGTGTTAGCTTTTGTTTTTGCATGGATTGATAATTGAATTATTTGTTGCAGTTATTGTCTGCAGAGACCTACCCCATACTGATGAGGGGCAACACCCCGAAATCAATCTATAGGTGGTCCGAATGTTTCAATTAACATTCCCATGCAACTAGCAATTGCAGAGATAGCCTTGTAGGAACTCAGCACGGCAATTCTTTGGATGTAATTCAACTTTCGTCGCGGTATTAGCCAGGAAAGTAGTTGTTTTCTGATAGATTGTCTACCCAATTTTTCCTATTGCATAGGATTTATGTCAATGAGCAATGTCTTGGTAGGGCAGGACAACTTGTTTCCTTCTTTTCAAATAATTGTTCCTGTTATTTTCGAAAGCCTTGTTTGGCCCACTCCTAAATTAAATTAAATGTAAGCATAGATTTTTAGATTTTCCGTTATGCAGAAACGATACCTCCCGTACGTTGTATTTTTTCTAAGTGAAAATAAGTGTTTCTTAGATCTGTTGCAATAATTATGGCCTACGCTGTAAAAGTAATAGCGAATTCCCAGTAAGGCAATATTTTAGGCTGTAAAATGTATATACTATTTTGTTAGTAACGTCATCTCTAAATTTGTAGTTTTTAACAATCAGTTTTTCATCGGCACCAGCAGCACCAATAATTTTGTATGAAAAAGCTGATTTTAATCCCAATGTCATGTTTCTAATATGATACTTGATTTACATATTATGACTCTGGATAATTGAATATTATTAAAATAATTGAGTACTTACTGCATTTTGAAAGGTTTTACCATGGTTTGCTACCAATTCCAAAGTATTTTTCATGGGTACCTGAAACAAACTTACACACTTTTTAGCTCATGTTGGTTCTTCTTAAATACTCACCATTCCATTGAGAAGCAAATCTTGATCATCGGTTACAATCAAAACAAAATTGGGATCAGCTCGAATGATTCCCAAAATAATCATTAGTATGCACCAGAACTGAAGCATTCTTGATTTTTGATATCTAAAAAAGGTTATTCGTACAAATACAGATACACCAACAATAGTGAATTAGCAAAAAGTTGAATATATGAATAGAAAATTTCTCTGAGAAACTTCATATACGGGTTCGTCATTGTTTTGACACTCAGAAGTGATAAATTAAAAGGAAGAACTTCGACAAACACACTTTTCTTCAATGATCCTACAAGTTAGGAAATATAGCAAATATCTGTGAGAAATCAATGAGTCACTTGGCTAATACCTCAACAAATATTGAATTATATCTAACAGAAATGTGTGCTAAAGAAAGACAGTAATGCAAGTAATTATCATAATTTTATAGCACATCAGACTTGCTGAACATATCGTTCCACGAAGGGTAAAAGTTTGGAAATCGCTGCATAGTGCGTATTCCGCGAGACGTACTGCCGTCATAGAAAACACAAATTCCTACCTTCTTTCTCTTGCTTTCCACGACAATGGTAAGAAGTGGGAATTATAATTTTCTGAATCAAAAAATAGTTTGATATTAATTATTTCAAATACCGTTAATGGACATGCGAAGATCACAGGATTCCGCAGCTTCTATACTCGAAATACCGGAGAGACCAACACCACAACAAAGACAGGCAACACCGACAGAGTAGGCTACCGCAGCTGCACTGCCGCAGTGCACTTTCCCAACCATCAGATCATCATGAACAATACTGTCTCAAAAACATGACATCATTCGGGATGCCACAAAACAAGGACCCAGCAATGACCGGTAAAGCAGTGAAAACCACAGTTGGCATTGAAAAGGGCACTTGGTTATTGGTGATCCTGAACAGCGGGACATACAGCGAGGAGAACAGCGGACTAAATACTTGGAGTACATTAGCAACTCAGGACCAAAGAAGATCTGGAAGCCAAACACATGCAACGAACCAACAATAATGCTTATAGGTTTGGACTCGGTACTGAAGAAATAACTGATGAAAACAAGGACATTCTAGAAGACGACACAGGAAAGAAAATGAAAGGAAGCCTCATACTGACAGATAAACGACAATTCCGTAACATGGGGAAGGATAATTGCGCAATGACTGACTTACCCAAGGTTTTCAGGGCACTAAAGAGAAACGGAGAACTCAGCTCCTTAAGAGTCGAAAAACACATTAGATTGACCATGTGTTACAAGTGCAGCTGCTACGGACATGCAGCAAAATACTGCGAAGAGAGGCCGCGATCCTGAAGATGTGGAGAGGAGCACCAAAGAGCCAACTGCCAGAACCAAACCAACTGCGTAAATTACCCGCAAATGGGAATCTCGTTACGTGTACATGTTGCCTGATACACTAGGTGTTTCTCCAAAGTGGCTCACCCCTATATCTTATATATTATTGCAGATAGTAAAACAAAATTTGGGTGTTGTGTATTATAGTTCAATTGACATTCTTTGACGTACTAACTTGCTTCGCCGTAATTCTGGTTTGAACGGAAATTACACCAACTTTCGATTTTTAAATGGGACATTCTATATATTTTCACTTACTTTGATCGAGAATGACATTCTAAATCCAACATCACATCAATTATCAATATTTGACAAATGAAGTAATTTTCATTACAATTTTCGTTTTTTGATCTGAAATGCCATGGATCGTGTAAATCGCTTCATTCTTGATGAAGTTTCATAGGAAAATTACGACATTGAGGCTTATGACTTCACAGTCGTTTCAGGGATCATTTAGAAGTCGCAAATATGCATTTTTCAGGTAACTTGATATTTTCAAATGGAAAGGGGTGGCTCGTCGGCTTTCTGTGAAAAATCATTTTTTCACGAATAATTTGATACCTCACATCTTCAATTTATTTTCACTATTATTCTGAATAATTGCTAGAAACCATCATACCTAATAATAAATAATACGTATTATGTTTACTTATGCACTAGTCCTGTTCTTCTACTCATACGTAATAAACAATTGGAGTTGTTGCTTATGACTCCATAGTAATTTTCTAGAATTATTTGAATTATTACCGTTGGTCCATTGAGGATTCAAATTTTGAAAATATCCACCTCCTTGATCACGGCAAAGTTCAACTTTTTCAATTGCTGCTCGCACCACACTGATTATTTGTTTCGCAGTGATATTCTGGAATGCCACCCTTACATTTTACTTCAGTTCTTCACGAATAGCCATTGCTGTTTTATACACCTTATTTTCAATTGTTCCCCAGAGGAAGAAATCTGAAAGAGTAAGATCTGTTGATCAATAATATGAAAAAGAAATATAACATATGAAGAAGTATCACAACTTGAGGATGTATACCTCGCAGGCCACTAAATAAGTCCATTAGTGCCAATCCACTTTTCTGGAAAGGTATCATTCAGATCTTCTCCTACGACTTGAGAATTGTGAGGTGGCGCTCCATCTTCTTGAAAATAAATATCAGCTTGGTTACCCAGTGACAAATCTTGAATGAAATCATTTATTTGATTCATAAGTAACTGCAGATATCTTTCCGCAGTAAGTTGCCCCGAAAGTTTTCCTCCGATAATTCCACTCGTCGAATGAAACCCTCCTTTCCTGCAATATTAGGACCATTAATGGACGTATGTCTCGATAATACGCAGTTCCCTACTTTTGAGCCGGTAATAGCACTTTGTCATGGCAACTACGTATCCAAACAACAACGGAGAATAGAATATTATCTTGCCATACTAATATGAATGTCAGTCTGATAGACTTCAGGTCAATCAGGCATTATATTACAATTGAAGAATTCACGGCAATGAAACTTTTTTTACTTTGTTGGTTCGTGAAATTATCTCAATTAATACTACTCGTGCTCACAATACTATCGATAATTCTGTCAAAAATCTTAAACTCGATCAAATTGCTTTGAGGTAACACCACTCGACCTAAAGGACTCGTGGTGTTACCAAGCAATTTGATCTCGTTCATTTCTGACAGAATTACTATCGATAGTATTGAGAGCACTCATGTTATTACCCCCGATAATTTCACTTGCCGTATAGGACCAATAAGGGTCGTATGCCTCGATAATACACAATTTCTAGCTTTTGAACCGGTAATACCACTTTGGCACGGCAACAACGTATCCAAACAACAACGGAGAATATCATATCATCTTGCTACTAATATGGATGTCAGTCTGACAGACTTCATGTCTTTCAGGCATTATCTATAACAATTGAAGAATTCACGACAATGGAACTTTTTTTACTTCATTGGTTTGTGAAATTATCCCAATAAAAACTACTCACAATACTATCAATAATTCTGTCAGAAATCGATAAAATTGATTTAAGGTAACGCCACTCGTCCTAAGGGACTCGTGGTGTTACCAAGCGATTTGATCTCGTTGATATCTGACAGAATTACTATCGATAGTATTGCGAGCACTCGTAGTATTACCGCCAATAATACGCATCCAGCAATTGAAACCAAAACGCTCTTGAAAATATCCTTCTAGCATCAATAATTATATTTGTGAAGAATTCTCCAAACGGACGAATAACTCATATCACACGTCTACTACACGTCTACTCCTTTTTCTTCACTGACGATAAATTTGTTGGCATTTTCTTCTGGTTTATTTCGCATTCTTCTTTCTAGTTTTGGAAAATGATGCTGAGTGGGATGGCGACGATAAGGAAATCTATGAGCATAAATTCGAACTGCATCAGTTGCACTCTTTTTTGCTTCTCCGAAAAATAGCAACATGTCAATTTTCAGTTTTCAGTATAATTTGCCACATCAAATTATAAAATATGTGACAAATTAATTTTTAAATGTGATAGCATATTTTCATTCATTCATCTGTTGGTGTATTCCTATAGCAACAGCTTCAATTGTTTGTCATGGATAACTAGAATAACAGGACTTAGTGCATACGTACACCGAATACGAATTATTTTTTATTAAAAAATTGGTATTTACGACTTTTATATACCTAATTCTTAAACCGACTGTAAAGTCATAAGCATCAAAGTCGTATTTTTTCCATGTTACATGATCAAAAATAGAGCGATTTACACGATCCATGGCATTCCGGATCACAAAATAAAAAATTGAAATTGAAATAACTTCATTTGTCAAAAATTGGAAAGTGAGGTGTTATTGGATTTAGAATGTCATTGTCGATCGGAATGAGTAAGAAAATATTGGATGTCCCATTTAAAATAGAAAGTTGGGGTCATTTCCGGTCATACCGGAAGTACGGTAAAACAAGTAAATATGTCCAAAAATGTGAATTGAACTATAATTCAAAACCCCAAATTTCGTTTTTCTGTCTTTATTAAAATAAAATTATAGGGGTGAGACACCTTGGAGAATCACCCAGTAATCAGGGTATATTTTGACGAGTTAGTGCGATCTATATATAGAGAACTAAAAATGTGGTGATTCTGAAAATTGGCAAGATTGGTGAAGAAGTAATGAAAAATTGAACTTTAATATTTTTGTTATCGTGACTTTTCCGGTTTCACCGGAAGTGACGTCATTTTTTTTAATTTTTTATATCACTCCCTGAATTTCACCTCACTTTTTTATTTTCCTCATGATTTCGATTATAACTTATGAATCATATTCCATACTCAAAATGAACCGTTTTTGAGTTATTCGAGTTTATTTAGAAAAAGTGAGACATGCCTCTCTAATACATGCCATTTTTATGTAAATTAATGTGCATTTAGTCAACATCATTTCAAAATTGTGCCTAAATATATGTTGAAAGCGAATCTGTTATATCAAATGGCACCGTTTATATAACAATGTTAAGGTTATGCTAATAACCTTTGATGTTTCCGTTATGTTTATGATAATGCTTGTGCTGAAGTTGACTAAATCCACCCTTACCATTTAAAACATAAGCAGTAAGTGAATCTTGAATATTGGCGGATGAATGGATCACGCACCATTTTCACATCCAGGATGCGCAAAAATGTGGGTACAGTAAGTGATTGGAAAATATAAAATAAAAAATCGCAACTTCTTCAGATGGGAACCACCCTTTTCAATTCTATCGTGAAAGTAAGCCTTTGGTTCAATACACTGCCCTTTACTAAAAACATATAATTTCGGAGAAATTCTATTATATTATTTTATTCAACAAACTTGCCTAATATGTTGATTTTTATAGTAGGCTGCTGTACATCCTCCAACAAAATGTTCGGTGGAAAATTAAATGAAGTTGTTTATTGTCAGATTTGTGCTCTCAAAAGAAGAATTATAGTTCGTGTTGGGTATAATAATCACGGTTTCGTTGATTTGTTGGTGATTTATGGCAAATGTAATAAGGTTTTATTGATAACATTCGACACTTATGCTACAAGGTAACAATCTCCAGATATTATCAGAAGAATAATCTCCAATCTTACGAACTTTGTTTAATTCAAAATTAAAATTATCAAAACTGAAACGAAGGTGGACGATGCAGATAATGCAATTACAGTGCTCAGGTACATCACAGCTTTTCCAGAAGCATATTTGAAAGATGCGGCACGAGATTTTGGATTGAATAAAATGTCCATGCAGAGAATATTAGCAAAACATCCGAATCTTCATACTACTGTAGACCATGGCCTGAAGCTCTCCAGTTAGATAGATGGAGTTTTATCAATCATACACCAAATTACATTGGAGTGACAAGTCGCAAAACAACACATTACATCTGTTTAACATTGAGATATGTTGAGGTTGACAACAAGTAAATATATAAGTGTACAAAACTGTCACAGTATTGAAAACATTAATAGAAAAATTATTTGAAGAGAAATATTTCTTTTCGAACAGTGATAGAAAGCTAACAACAGCAGCACAGTGTATATAATATCTATAAGTATATAAAACTACAAAACAGTAAGACGCTGACAACACGTTATGTATTCCTGTATATTGTAAAATGCATTAATAATAAGAAATGACTTCAACTTCGATTTAAATTTGAACAAGTTTGGCTGGTTTTTAATTTCTTCTGGTGAAGTATTGAAAAAATGTGCCCCTGCGTATCGTGGGGATTTTTTAAAGTTAGTGTAAGTAGCTAGTTCCAGTCTGAATTTGTTTCTTCTTCGAGTGGAATAATTATGAAAATTTGAATTGAGGGAGAAGCTATTCTTATGAATGTATATGTGTGTTGAAAGTTTGTAAATATGAATACATGTAAAAGTTAATAGTTTTTTCTCTTTGAAGTAATCTCTGCAGGATTCTCGATGATCTAGGTGATAAATAAGACGAACAATTTTTTTTATGCAAGGAAGACTCTATCATCATCGATAGCAAGTTAACTAATACTCACAATACACTAACGCATAGTACACACCTCCTTCACTGAGACAGCTCATTACATTTTCTATTGCGAAGTAGTGTTTGTTTAATTTGGAACATATTGTTGAGACCTTTCTCGTGATTCTTGATCATTGATTTTAATGAAATTCGATTTGATATAATGTTTTATTGATGATAAACGTGGACTGTTAACTTTTACAAATTGATTGCTCTATTTTGACATTAGAGACAACTTGTGATACAATTTTGGCAATTGTATACTGGTACTGATATAAAACAAAACCTTAAAATTGCAGGATGGGCGTATTAAAGTAATTTGATAAAGTTCCGAACATACCGCCCGCCTTGAAAGCTCCGGCTTTCAAATGTTAATGAAATGTAATAATCTGATAAAAACAGAAAATGCAAAAATACTCAAAAGAAAAATGACGAAGTCCAAAAGTACTAGTAAAGTACCAAAACTGAAAATACAAACAGTTCATAGAAATGGTAACTATCTTCAGTCATTTAGTTAGTTCAAGTTTCTATGGAAAGGGGACACAACTTAAGCACAGAACATTTCACTATGTATCTGGAAGTTTTCACGTTGACAACACGAACAATGTTATCCGTTCCTGGAAACAGCTCAATAATTCTGCAAAGCTGCCACTTCAACGGAGGAGTACCGTCGTCGTCGCGAAGAAGAACAAGGTCGTCTTTTTTATGATCTTGAAACCATTGGATTTCCATTTCATTCGTTGCTGGAGATTTGCTAAATATTCCGTGGACCATCGCGTCCAGAAATATTGTATGACTTGGGTGAGTAACTGGTATCGACTCAGTCGATTGGAATTTTCATTACGCAGGTCTTTTTCTGGCAACGACGCTAATGAGTCACCAATAAGGAAATGGCCAGGGGTTAGGGCACAAAGGTCATTGGGATTATCAGATAAAGGATAAAATGGACGGGAGTTTAAGCAACATTCAACTTGTGTAATAATAGTTTCTAATTCTTCGTAAGTCAATACTCTATTTCCAATGACACGTTTGATATGAAATTTTGATGATTTAACGGCTGATTCCCACAAACCTCCAAAATGTGGGGATCTCGAAGGTATAAAATGACAATTTATGGATTCTTGGGATAAGTATATTGATAAAACGTTATTAGTTTTCTTTAAGAAGTCGGTAAATTCTCGTATTTCATTGGCAGCTCCAATGAAATTATTTCCGTTATCACTGTAGATGTCACTACATCTACCACGTCTTGCAATGAATCGTTTGAAACAGTTTAAAAATGAGTCAGTACTCATATCGGATACAACTTCTAAGTGTACAGCTCGCGTGACAAAACAAATGAAAACACACAAATAAGCTTTCACAATTTTAGCATTTCGAAGTTTACTTGTTTTTATTTGAAATGGTCCGGCAAAATCCGTACCACATGTGTAAATACTCGAGTAGGGGTAACACGTGCGCTAGGTAAATCACCCATCATTTGTTCACAGGCTTTTGGACGAACCCTGAAACAGGTAACACACTTTCTTAAAACTTTCTTTACCTCGTTTCTTGCAGATATAGGCCAAAAACGGGTACGTATTATAGCTAGGAGGGCCTGTGGACCAGCGTGCAATTGCTTGTGATGTTCATGCTAGATGATTAAGTGAGTGAGTGGATGATTTTTAGGAAGAATTATCGGATGTTTATGATTCTCCACCGACTCTCATCAACCCTAAAGTATCCATAAATGGATTGAGTGATAAGAGTTTGTTAGATTTATGCAATGATCGCTTTTTTGATATTAATTCTATTTCGTTACTAAATTGTTCAGATTGTGCAAGTTTCAGTAGAAGAATGAGTGAGTGCATCATCAAGCTCTTGTACCTTGAGATGACCTGTAATTCTGTCTGATTGATTGTTTTGTGAGTTTTTTTTTAAACGTTATATATATATATATATGCTACAATTCTTTGTAATTTTAAAGGAGATGAATATTTTGTGAATATTTTCTGAATAGGAAGTGCATGAAATGTTTGAGTTGCAGATTTTCGTTCTGGCAAATTGTCATATTTCTGATTATAATCTTGATTTGTCCAACTCGACTCATTTAGTTGCAAAAATCAGGCTCATGCCACCACAGAGAAGCATCACTCAACTCGCTAGGACTGGTTCCTCTGCTAATTATATCTGCTGGGTTGAGGTTACTTCTGCAATTGCACCACTTGTTGATATTAGTTAGTGATTGAATTTCTGAGATTCGATTCACAATGAATATTTTCAATTCGCCTGATTCACTGGAAATACAACCAATACGATTGTGGAATCAGTATAATAAAAAATATCGTCAATAGTAACTGTCATAGCCCTTTTCACCTTATCAACTAAATGAGAAAGAAGAAGTGCACCACATAACGCTACCCTAAGAATCAAAATCTGTTTTAATAGTGCTAATTCAATGTACTCGTTTAATAACTCATGGTATTTTTTCTTGAACTCTTCATATTTCCTGAATCTTTTCTTCAAGTATACGAAACATCGCTTTGTTATGTTATACGAGTCGCCTAATTCGTTCAAATTGTGTTTTGTTGGAAGACGAACAGAAAATCTTCCATCTGTTGCACGAAATGTAGTGTTGATGAAATATTCTTCACATTCTTGTTCCATTTTGTTGAATCGCTGTTCTTGATTATAATTGTCTATTGTGCAAAATTTTTCTGGTGGTTCATCAATAGAGTCAGTTGATAAATGACATATTGTTACTTCTTCTGGAGGCAAGGACTTGAGAGGCAGTAATCGCGAAATTATCCAACCCATTTTTGTTTTTTGCATGATAGGTTGTCCTTGATGAAGCTGTATTTGTCCCACGCACAACAAGTCATAAAATACTATTTCCCCGAGTAACATATCGATAGGACCCGGTATATTAAACGTAACGTCGGCTGAAGTTATATCGTCTGGTATGTTTAGTTCATCCATATTGAATTTACTCATTGGTAGTTTTTCTGTTATTTTGTCAACTATCAAGAATGACGTTGTGACTTTGAATGTATTGAATTTTGATTTAATTGTACCTTGACAAATGTATGATGCATTGGTGATGGTTTGATTTATGCCAGCTATGGAAGAGTTTATTTTGCGCCTGTCCCATTTCAAAATATTACACATATGAGACGTTATGAAATTTTTCATAGAACCGTTATCAAGAAGAACGCGTGATTCATGTAGTTTATTGAATTTGTCGATTGCATAAACCAAAACGGTTGAAAGTAGAACTTCTGATTGCTTATGGAAACAATGAGTTGTTATTGTGGATTCTGTACTCAAAACTTGCATGTCATTTGTCGGTGCAATTTCTGATAGAACGTTTGATTGACTATTGATTGATTGTTTATTTGAGTGATCGATTTGATTGTTGGAGCGATTTTCAGAAAATGATTCTGTATGCAAATTGTATTGTTTTCAGCCGCTTGAATAACAGAATAACAATTCTGAACTGTAGATTTGAACGAATACAATTTACACATAGTTTAAGTTGTCTGAGTTCATTATATTTGGTTCTTGTTGGTAACCCAATAAACTTCTCACATTGATATAGAAAATGTATTTGTTTGCAAAGAGGACAAATGATAGTATAATTTGATGTGAGAAATGATTTTGATGAGGATGTGCTTTTGCTATAACGGAATTTGCTATTATTTTCTGTTGAACTCGCGTATATATTTGTTGAACTCTGTACTTTATTTGCGCCCTTCGTACAAACGGTTTCTAATAATTGACATCGTTTTGCAAGAAAGTCATATAATTGATCTAATGTTGGTAATTCGTTAGATAAAATGGTTTTTTCCCACCACATTTTGGTGATATGGTCAAACTTATTCGAAACCATATAAATGAATAATGTACTCCACTGGTCTATAGGCTGTCCTAATGATTTTAAAGCACGAAGATTCTTCTTGAGGTCGTCTAAAAATTTTCTGATGGATGATACTGAATCCTTCAATAATGGTTCTAACTCGAACAGTGCTCTCACATGATTATGAACGATCAAACGTTTGTTTTCAAAGCGTTCCTCAAGAAGAGTCCATGCTATATCGTAATTGCTATCGCGAACTTCCAATGCGTGAATTACCTGCGCTGCGTCACCCTGTAGACATGAATGCAAATAATAAAATTTTTGAATGTTGTTTAACGAAGTGCTAGAATGTATCAATGCTTTGAATGTGTCTTTAAATTGGACCCACTGATCGTACGATCCATTAAAATGTGGTAATTCTAAAGTAGGCAATTTGATGTTACTTGAAACTGACGGTTCTTGCAGTGGTGACATATGATAAGGTTTTTGTTGAGTCGATTCCATCAAAGTGTTTGCCTCAGAAGTAATTTCAAACCAAAGATTTTCAAAATTAGTTCTTTCATCAGATTGGAGCTCTGTTTCATCTAAATATTCAATTTCCGATTGCACTGTGTCGAATATATTCCACAGTTCCTCACATTTTGTTAGTCTGTTGGGTATTTCATGTTTTTTGGCATCTGTAATTTGTATAATGAATGATTGAAAACTTGTGAGTTGAGCTTTTATAACCTCGCGTTTAGCGTTCAGAGCAGAAATCGTTGTCATTTTGACATAAATGTTTTTAAAAAACTATTAGAAATAACTCACACAAACAAAATGTTGCTAGGTATAAGGATTAAAGGTAGGAAATGAAAGGAAATTTGGCTCAATCACTTTGTCGTTCACTTAAAAGATACCTTTCAATGCGTAAATTGCTGAATTTTCCGTTTGAAGTCAGTTCGCCTCCAATGATTTATGCTGATTGTCTGTTTCTGCTTTCAAATGCTCCCGCGCTGGACTGATGATGTTCTGCCGTTGAGAAAGTTCAAAAAATGTTTGCTTGTTCGATGTATCCGCTCGATTGGACCAAAATGTATGTTGAGACCTTTCTCGTGATTCTTGATGATTGATTTTAATGAAATTCGATTTGATATAATGTTTTATTGATGATAAACGTGGACTGTTAACTTTTACAAATTGATTGCTCTTTTTTCATATTAGAGACAACTTGTAAACATTTTAAAATTATTATGGCAACGTACATACTATGTGATACAATTTTTGCAATTAGTGCATACTGGAACTGATATAAAACAAAACCTTGAAATAGCAGGATGGGCGTATTAAAGTAATTTGATAAAGTTCCGAACACATATCATGTCGATATATTCTTTCCATCTGAAGTTACTATCAATAATTGTGCCAAAAAACTTACAATTTACTTGAAGCGATAATGCCTCATTCTTGATACATAACTGCCCAGTGTCGAGTTTTTCTGTCGGTGATTTTGTGAATTGAACAGCGACGGTTTTTGAATAATTTATAATCAAGCGATTTTTTTGCACCAACTATTGAACTGATGGAGAAAATTCTTTATTTTTATAAATAATCCTTTCCTGTCCGAACTGGATACAATTATTGATGCTTCATCTGCAAACATAAATACCTCACCATCGCTTATTCACCAAGAACGCTTCGTTGAGGAACACCAGAATCTATTAAATATTCATCAGAAGTTTCACCATTTACCTTCACTATCAATGAACGCCCTTGTAGAAACGAACGAATCCATTCTGATACATTGCCTTGAATTCCGGGTATATTAATTTTTGATAAAATGTTATCAAAGTTCAAGGTGTCAAAAAACAGTACAATTGTGAATTCCCTTTTTTCTTGTTTTCCATGTATCATTTTGGATGTAGTCGATTGTTGCCGTTTCTGCAGAGTGGTCTCTCTGAATCCATGTTGGTTTTTATTTAATATATTATATTTCTTCAGCTAGCTATTCAATCATTTAGATGTGCACTTTTCAAAAACTTTGGAAAAACTGCTCAAAAGCGCATTTGGTCTGTAATTTATAAGTGATAATTTGTCTCCCATTTTGTGAATGGGTGATACTAAAGATAATTTCAACCTTCTTGGAAATTGACAAATTTCAAGTGATTCATTCAGAATGAATGCTAAGTAGGGTGTTATTTCTGAAATACATTTTTTAAGAAGATACACCGGGACTTCATCTGTTCATCTTCTATATCTTTTAATATTTCTGCAACTTCGTCGGTGGAAAAAGGTTGAAAATAAAAAGAATTCATTTGCGCAGGATGGGATGTTGTGCAATTCATAGATAAATTGTTCCGAAATTGTTTGTTAGTTGATCACCTACAATAGATTTGAAAAAATGTACAAAAAGATTCGCAATATTTTTCCAATTTGTTATTTTTTTCTCCTGTGATTTTTTCCTGTTTAGGCGTGTATTCACTATGTCCCAAATAGATTTACTTTTTTTGTTAGATGTGTTTATGATATTATAATAGTGATTTTCTTTAGCTTACTTCACGTGTTGGCCATAGGCTTTTTTCGAATATTTTTACTGATTTGT
Source organism: Chrysolina oricalcia (assembly GCA_944452925.2). Lineage (NCBI taxonomy): Eukaryota > Metazoa > Arthropoda > Insecta > Coleoptera > Chrysomelidae > Chrysolina > Chrysolina oricalcia. The sequence continues at coordinate 35,978,706 of OX101812.2, forward strand.
AAGATCAGCATTACCTGAATATGAGAGATGGGTGAACTTTGCGGAGTTCATCATTACGAGGAATCAAGACACTTCTAATTACTACTACCAATTTTTCACAGGAATAAATTTTGTTGAAATCATATCACATGAAAAAACATGTCATCACCAACTTAATTATTCATTCAGAAACATATTCACTCATTTTTGGGGTTTGATAACAGCAAACACTAATTTTGTTAATTTTTCGAAATGTTTAAATAACCTAACATTCGATTCATGGTTATGCAGCATGCACAGAGGGAACTCCTTGTTCTTCTTTATTTTTGTGTCTCAAGCCCAAAGAGACTAAACTAACAAGGAGGGTTAAATAAGCTGTAGCCAATCAGAATCTTGTAGCATCAACGCGTCATAGTGACGTACTTGGACATGAGTACAGAGTCGAACTCGAACCAAGCAACAAAACTGTCAGCAGTAACTCTCATATACCAAGAGCTAGTCTGTCATTATCTATAGAGAACGGCGGCCATGACACGTCCAACTACGTCACATTTCGTCACAAATATTCTTTCATATCTTTCTACTAGTATCCCCATTGTCTTATGGGGATTAAACTTTCCTTGTTAAATTTCAGTCTCCTTGTCTCAAACCCACTTTCTCTATGATATCTGGCCTATGCTTCCTGATGGTTCATTTGGCCAGCTCAATAGTGGGAGACTCCACAATGTGTTGAATAGGGTTAGTGCGTTTCTTGAATCTGTGTGCATACGTCAAATCGTAATCAGCTAGAACACAAGGTTAGGATCTGTCCGTTGAAAATTGCAACAGATATTTGTTCAACAGAATTGAAAGAACAAAGTATTCAATTTAAATTGATTGTATACACGAGTTGAAAATCATCTTACTTTTTCACAAATTTGAAAAGTATTTATAAGACTTCCAGAAAATTTTGATACAGGGGCAGGGCTAACAATTTATCCAAATAATTTGTATATGTGTAAAACAAATTTTATTCAGGAAATTGAAAATTATAATCATTACACGCCATCGCAGAAGCTACAGCGTCAATGGACATTATCCATTGTTCCTGAGTAGTGAACTGACACATGTTGGCATGTCTCATTGGAGTTTACCTCTGCAAAGTCCTAGAAACATACGATGGACATTTTTTTGTCTCTGCCCAAAATCGTGGTGAAGTAGTATTCACTAATGCACAAACTTTGATAAACACTTGATGTTAGAAATTCCAAACTTCCAATAGTTCTAGTTTCTTCAATTTTATCATCAGGTTCTTCCGTATTACAAATTTTTGAGCAATATCAATTATTCAATATTCAATAAGCGGAATTCCCACTACTGGTACAGTCCACATTTAGTCCAGGAATTTCAATTTCAAGACCATTGGACCAATGGTCACTGCGCTGTAAAAGACGTCACTATAGTGACTAATAATGCTTCACTTTCATGACCAACATTCATTTGGGTAATTGTGAAATATCAGAATGATAATATTGTCAAAAATATATGGAACATTCTGTACATTAAAATATTTCATTATCATTCAATACGTGGGTAACCATTTTACCTTCTACAATTCAGTACGTGAGCGAAGATATTTTATTTTGAGACACAACTTGTCCTCAACAGAAAATAAACAAGAGTTTTCAAAAAGGCCACTGATAGTTCGATCTAGTAGTCGAGTTGAGAGTTCTGCCGTGCCCGCAGCTAGTGAGGGCTATGGGGGGAGTTTGGAAGATTCGATATTAAATAAATGGAAAATGTTCATAAACTGTTGAAGCCAATATGTATTGTACGTATAGATCTTTCTGAAATAATTTATTCAAAAGTAACCAGTCTAGGAGAGATTCATTAATTCTTTGATTCATTAATTCTTTGATTCATTAATTCTTTAATTTAATAATTCCTTCATTTAATTCAATCGTCGTAATCTCGTATTTGTACATAGTAAAATAAATGTTTTTATATTTTTCTGAAGTGTTTTAAATCTATGAATGATCAGTATCTACCTAGTTAGTCGTGAATCAATCCCAATTCACGACAAGTGGTGGAGGCTGCCGTGGTTTAGTTTGTGGATTCATTCTTCATAATGAACCAATTTTTATTTTGTTATAAATTTGAATAGTGGTACAATCAACTCAATATAGTTGTTTAGCTTGAAGTTCATAGACTTTGAACTTGACCTAGATCCGGTACAACTAGGAAGAAATTGCTGATCCATATGTTTTGTTTCTGAATGAATCTCTCCCAAGTATTGTGCAACAATAGCATTTCTGAATAAAAATATTATTTGACGAAAGTACGCTATTTCGTACGCAATAAACTCCAGAGAATTTTATGAAGATTAAATAAAAATGCTATTGATGTTAAGTTCTAACGATTCATTTTCAGTATAATTATTTGAATATGGTTGTTTTCCCTATTGATTTTTACAAGAATAATTTGTGTAAAGTTGTTAAATTTCGAGTTTATGAGAGTAATTACGTGTAGTTACAAATTTATTACTACTTCACACTGAATCTTCAGCTTCCCCCTAGCCCCTAGCAGAGATCAGTACGATGGCAGAAACAAGAAAGAAAGGAACGGCCGCTGCCTTTCTAGAATTCGTGGCACCATAGGGATTTTTTTGAAGAATAACAAGAGATGAGCTTCAGAGAAAGCATGGCCAAATGAGAAATGAGAAAATATTATTTTGGAGAGTACCCAATAGGCGCAGTATACGAGTTGTCAGAATAACGAGAAAGGAATTTGTTGAATCCTTGGTGTATGCTAAATACACGATATTGTCAGAGAATATGACAATTGAAGCGCGATTGAAAGTCGTATCGAGTAAGTTTATGAGAAAGGAATTTGTTGAATCCTTATTGGTGTATGCTAAATACACGATTTTGTCAGAGAGAATTTGACAATGGAATCGCGATTGAAAGTTGTATTGATTGTATGATGATTTATTTTATATTGTAGGAATACGGAATACCTATGATGAGAGGAGAGTCCAGTTACTTATAGAGTATCTACAAAAATGCGAAAACGGATATGATTCACGTAGATTGCATGCTATGTGTGCATACAATAGTTCTTTAGAGCGATTTAGAATCAAGAGAAAGAGAAGAGTTCGTAGGAAAACGACAATTAAAGGGTGAAGTATGAAACTACCTAATGATAAAATTGTGCACAGTGTTTTAGTGAGTAAGAAGTAACGAATGGGGTCGAAAAGAATTGAATGAATATTATTGAATGTGAAAAGCGAGTGTGAAATTGTTTTGTGATATTCTGTATCTAATCCTAGGCAAAGAATTGCAGGGTATCGCATCACAAAATTAGCCTCGTAATGAGAGAGATGGTGGTATTTTTATTTGTTGTAAAAGAGAATAAGAATAGCAAGGATAAATGGATAATGTGAAAATTGGTATACTTCGAAAATGAAAGTATGAGTATGGTGTAATAATTATATATTGATGTCGAAAAATTTGAAAAAGTATTTTGAAATTGAATTGGTGGCATATACTTATATAATAATGTTTCAATAAGAATAAGGTTGATTGGTATTTGATATATTTTGGGGCACGGTATTTTTTATTGAATTAGATGATAGCATTACATTTAAACTTTGTATTTTTATATTATAGGAACTGTACTCCTATAAGGAACGCGGAAGAGTCTTCAACCTTGTACCACTTCAAGAGAATCCCCAGGTGAATCGTGCTGAAGCCACAGTTTCCACAGCCATGTCGAGTTGAGCCTTCTCACATTCAATGAGATAGAGCAGAGCCAAGTTCTACCATGTCAAGCTCCATGTTGTCTAGTAAAGCTGAGCCAAAATAGGGTATCCAACCGGACCAAGCAGTGCCAATGTCCAGTAAAGCCATGCCAAGTCCCGGCAGGCAGATACACGCCAAATACAGGGAAGCAGAGCCAAAATGGAGTTCAACCGGACCAAGCCATGCCAAGTCCCAGCAGGCCGATACATGCCAAATACAGCGAAGCAGAGCCAAAATGGAGTCCAACAGGACCAAGCCATGCCAAGTCCCGGCAGGCAAATCCATGTCAAGTCCACTGAAGCCATGTCAAGTCCCGGCAGGCAGATTGATGTCAAATACAGTTTGTCCAGTATGTTTGGGTCATACCATACCTGGTCCAGCCAAGCCAATCCAAGCCTGACTAAATTGATGAGCCAATTATTGTACCCAGGCAACGATGAACTATGGTACAATGGAATGGAACCGGAATAAACCAGTCAAAGATGGAAAAGGCAGCAAGGAAGAGCTATTTTCTGGTGAATGAAACTAGAGATTTCGAAAAATAACGATTTTTATCATTTAAAACAACTGACGCTCGCTGACCATAGAAAAATATCGTATCAACGAGATGGAGCACCTCCACCATAATCGGCAGATGTTGAAGATGTATTTAAATGGAACTTTGGAACCGACGGTTCCCATTTATGACTACCGCGATCGCCCGATTCAACCCCAATAGATTCTTCATTTGGGGTTATGTGAAACACAAGGTATACCCAAGTAACAATTTGAATGTTATTTGAAATTATCCTAGTTTTATGAAAGTTTTATGAAGGTTAGGTAATGCCCAATTTGATTTTTGCAGGTCATATATTATTCCTAATACGCTTACCAGAGCAAACAGATTTATGAATCAGTTTCAAAACACTCCTGAAGGCTATAAGATAAAACCATTCAGCACATAAGTATATTTGTTTTTATGATGGTTTTACAATGGCTTATACACATACACGATAAATCTTTTTGGTATCTACATAGAAACTAAGGTTTGTGATGGTTTTATAGCACTCCTCAAGTCCATGCAATGGTTCTGTAATAAAACTTATGATGAGGTTTTATTAAGGTTTTGAGATGTACTCTCGAAAACCGCTATAAAATCAAATCATAAAACTATTTCTACTTGAATGCTAGTAGCTCCCCCTAACCGGTAATAAATAAATCACATTGGGTAAAGATAACTGGAAAAAATAAATAGTAATTAAACGTTTCACAAGACAGACACCAAATACTTATCACGGGAGTATAGACACTGAGTATACTGACCTCGTCGATTACGAAAAGACGAATGTCAGGCGGGATTGACAATTGACAGATGAAATATTTTGGAAATTGGATTAAATAATACCAAACGTACTTTTTTAGGATAAAATTACAAATCATTCCGGGAAAGATATGAGTCAAAATAATTTTTTTAATTTTATGTGGTATTTTGTTTATTTTCTTAATTTTGCGTTGTTATTGGGGCGCGTTGCAGATATACCACCTAACTGATGTCATTTTGTCAAAAAAATTCCATTCGCAGATGATATTCGACATTTCTCGTAGTTGAATACCTATATATTCTTCATATATCACTGCCAGGACGCCATCATTATATTTTTGCTTGTAAAATAGTCGCCCTATTTTTCGCAACTGAATTAGAATAATTTTAGTCCGTTTTGGCTGTAGTTATTTATGGAATATTTTCTAACCCAATTTCTTTCAAAAAAAGATATTTGATGCCAAATAGATTTTTTTAATGACAAACTGCTTTATAACAGCCCCATGATTTGGTTTTATAATGATCCTCAGGTTATTAAGAATCCTGCGAATAAGGCAAGCAGGTTTCATGCTTGCATTTCAATATAGCCCTGAGAACCTTCATAGGAGTGGGCCCTCGTAGATTTATAGCAGCTTTAAGGAGGTTTTATGGATGTCGTTACAGCAAAACAGTTTTATCGATGCTGTGATTGTTATGGTCTTCAGAACCTTCTGAGGGCTATCACAAAACTGAAATTGTTACTTGGGTATTCTCACTAGCTAACAATAAAAGAAGATTTTCACCAGAGAAATCGAACTGATTTCAACTCTATTCCATCGGACATGATGAGACGAGCAGTAGACGACGTCATACGGAGATGTGAAAAATGCTTAGAAGTTGAGGGCAATGTGTTTGAATATTTGCTTAAAAAAGACAGTTAACAAACGAATCACACGTTCATGTTGAGCATAGATACTGAATTTGAAATTGTTGTTTAATCTAATCATAATATTTGTTTTGAATATGAGATTATTTTTTACGAGATATTTATTGAAAAATGGAAAGAAATAAAATATTATCGATAAAAATTGGGTGGTTCGAACGTAAATCCTTGCGTGAAAATAACTTCTATTGAGGAATATCTCGAAACTTATAAATTTTGGGTAAACTAAAGTGTAACTAGGACTTAATTTTACGATAGAATTGGACGTTGAAAAAGAGGGGGTTTCCATTTGAAATAGTTGAGATATTTTATTTTTCTCATTCTCTAATTGGACTTACATTTTTGTGCACCCTATCGATTATTTAATGGATATGAAATTGGTGCTTGGTCCGATCAACCTTCAGTATTCACGATTCGCCAACTGCATATTTCTTTAAACGTTATTTGACATCAAAATGACGTGTGTTCGAGAGGCTGCGTGTGTCACTTTTTCTAAAAAATCTCGAATAGCTCACAAACAGTTCATTTTGGGTATGCCATATAATTCATGAGTTAGAATAAAAATCATAGGCAGGGTTAAAAAATTAGGTGAAATACAGGGTGTGCCATTGAAACCGGAAATATCACAATAATAAGAGTATTGATGTAGACTTCTTCAAAATGTCTTCACCCATTCTATCAATTTTTCGAATCGCCTTACTTTCAGTTTACTCTATTCAGGATAAATCCTAAATGATGTCATTAATTTCAGGTATTGATTCCTTGTCATGCATAATGAAAGAAAGTTTATAGAAACTTGGTTCGTTTCCAAGTAACGACTTTTTATATTGAATAATTACTCAAAAGTCTTTCCGCCAATTTTGATGAAACCTGGTGTGCTTGCGTTTGCAGTTACAAGAGGCTACTTTTCATGAAATTACATTTCAAATTATGAGTACCTATACCAAAGGGTCATCTGGTTGGTATTTATGTACGCTACTGTTCTTCTCCGAGTTTTTCATTTTTATCAAAGTGAACAATTAAAAATACAACGGTCTCCTAATGCCATCAATTGAAAATAGAAATAGTTTTTTAATCAACTTGTGTATTTATGAAGGCGAATAATTTCAGAGATCATTGATCGCATATCAATATAAAAGTTGATTACAACATTATTCCGTCTACCTCACTCTTGTTGAAATAAACAACAACAACAATTATGCATTCATAGAGAAATCGACTATTAATGACAAATTGACCATTCATAGGGGCCAATAATTGACTATTTGGCGAAATCATTCATTAGTAACAAATCGTTCATTGATAGGGGTCATTAACGGTCAATTTCATTTGAACTGAAGAACATTAAACAGGCATGTTAATACGAGGGGGGTGGAAATCGACCATCAATAGGGGTCATTAATGAACGATTTTTCGAAATCATCCATTAATAACAAATTGTGCCATAGCGGTCATTATGACCTTTACGATACTTTTCTGTGGTGTGTTAGTCTAAAGATCGCCAATGAAAAGGGAATGGGCCAACCTCGTCACTGACTAACCTGGATATGTGTCAATTTTCAATCCCAAAGCTCTAGTGGAGATGGGGTGGGTAAAATAATGGTGGTTGTACTAAGTACGATGTAATATTTTTATTGATTTATCAACGTTGGCCAGAATGATGTGTGGCACGAATACGGCAACAAATGATTGTGAATGAATTAAATTAAAATTACTATCTTAACCACAATAAAATAATAAAATCACTAAACAGATGCACCATGCACCCAAGCACCAAGGTGAATTCTTTTAAAATAGTAAGCGATAAACAGTTGTTGAAGAATACCCTCCACCATACGTATGCTGAAAGTTTACAGCGAAAATATATAAGTAAGTATTTCACCCTAAATATAATATCAAGTAGTACGAATCTCGTAACCTTATTCAGGTTTTAATGTTTTGTTTAAGAGGAACAACTTCGTCGTTTCACCCCTGTTCTTACTCATACCATCTTATTTACAAGCATGTAGCAATACTCAATACTCATGCAAAGCTTTTCAGGACATGCGTTTAAGTCGAAAGCGATAGGATGTAATGGTATATGAAATAATCAAAATCTATGAAATGACATCTTTTTATAGGTGAGCAGAACCTGTTCATCCACGAGTGATCCAGGGGTCCTCGTAGCTGGCTGAAAGGTAGGTTAAGAAAGTTCTTGTTTGTGAATATTGTTGAAAAGAGAACGGTATCGATCTTTTATATGCTCCGAAGGAAATATCGACTTAGAAAGCTTGAATAGGAAGTTGGTTACGTTGCACGCAAATTAATCCACTTTAAATATTTCAAGATTTTGTGAAAATCCATTGCCATTTCAACTCCATTTTGTTTCAATTCTCTATCATTCTGGTACAAATATAACAAAAATAGGGTGGTTCTGTCGAACACTGTATAAATGATTGTGAACTTCACGACACAATTGATAGTAGAGAGATGGAGAGGTTATGGTATTGATTCACTTCAAAATATGCAAGAATATTTTACCACGCCGAAAGCAGACTAGGACAAGACTATAATTGTAAGAAGTGTGGGGAATAGGTATACAGTCTGATACTATCGATAATGTTCAGAATAAAATTAATTTTTCAGAAAAATATATAACTAGATACATTTTACAACTGAAAAATTTGGTCACAATGTTTTTTGACTCTCACGATATTTCCTTCTGTAGAGCAGACGATGGACTTTACTCAAACATCTTCTATAACGGATTGAGGTGTAGGTATCTTGTTCTTGGGTCATACGTAAGAGTTTTGATTTTTTGAAGGGCTCTTCTATTTTAGAATGAATCTATTGTGGTGAACTAGCATAATATAAAAAACGAGTTCTATTGCTAATTTGTTGTACACATGCAGTGATTTTTCACGTAGTTAATTAAGGCCATCAGACAGAAGCTGTCCTTTTTTTTCTTTGGTGTTTTGGCATCGACTGCTATGGTCATTAGCCACATGTTCTGGATAGGCCTTGTTACTAACTCCATGTGCTACCTTAGGAGCAGCACTGTTAATTGGAACGCAACAGTGAATCGTGCAGGACTCACCCCAGTCCAGCCACGAGATTTAAATGATTTAATCAGCCTAAAATTGAATTAAAAAATCCCAGCCGCAACTGGGGCTCGAACTCCAGACCATTCGACACAGAGTCGGGTGCTCTAACCACTGCGCCACGCCCCGACGTCTCTCCTTTTATTATGTTGTTTGTTTCTGGGACCCTATTCTCAAAGCGTGACATATTTTGTCGCATGCGAGATATGCTCTTTGTCGAACGAAATTTGAATATTATTATTCTCAAATGTCGTATTCGCAAATTTTTAATAGATAAATTGTAGAATGGTCAAAGGCAGTCGACAATTTATGTCGAATGCGAGAATTTCATGAGATGCGAAATTTATAGGTTGGGTCCAATAGTTTATAGTAAATGTAAAATGGTAGTGAGAGAATGGCATCTTTAGTAATAGCTATAGAAAATTTAGAAAATCAGGAAATTTATCAGCGGCCTTAAGAGAGACGAGTAATATACAGGAGTGCTTTTACATTCTCATCTGAGAAAAAATGTGTTAAAACGTTCAGATTAACTCAAGAATTCTCCGATAAAAAAGGGGCATTTTTTTTCTTACATTATATGTTTTTAAATTCGCTTTTGATTTTGGGTGCAATAATTTTTTTTTGGCTTCACTTACTATGTTTCTACTTCATTCTGATGTAATCTTCCTTCCAAAAGCAAATGTCATTTTATTTGTTATTATTATTCAAGAATTACGTTGTATATAATCGTTGATTATTATTAACGTTTTACAAGAGAAGGGGCATACAACACGGTAACATCAGAAATTCGGTGTTGCCAGCTCATATTGTTCGACAAAATTCATCTCATTCGACATATATGTCGAACCCATTTGAGAATACCACATGCCAATGTTGTGCGACAATTTCCATCGACATATGTCGAATGCGACAAATTTCACTCGACATTCGAGAATAGGCCGCCTGGTTCATCGATTGCACATCTAAATTTGTTCACATATTTGGTTTCAATATCGCTTTCATTAAGTTGGGAATTTCGGACTCATTGAAACCGTGTTCGACGGTATTTGGTACTGAGACTGAATATATTCTATTCAACCATCCACTCAATGACACAAATTAAGGGATTATTATGTATGAAACCAATGTCAACTTTTCGCAAATTTTGTTTTTGATTTCCTCAGTTATAAGTACCTACTCTTTCTAAGTGGCTGAAAAATCATGATATAGTGAGATCTTTTACCAACAAGTTTGGTAGCCAGTGATACACTATACTATCAAAATGATCAGCAGTGGTTCTTCTTCTGGAATATAAAAGTTTATCAGACACAATGTTTGTTGCGGCTGATGTATCAGAAATATGTTCTTTCACAAAATATATTTTAAAATTTCAACAAGGTAGGTAAATTCATTTACACAACATAGTTTGAATAGTTTAATTCCATACTCGATAGGCTTTTGTGGGTTTTTGTTGAAAATTTGTTGTTAAAATTGTTATTTCCGTCAACCGATTGCACCCTTACGCGCAACCCTCACCACGGCCCATAAATATACTATAATATTGCCACATAATCAAGGGTCTTCTGAATTGATTTTCGCATAAGTTTCTTCAGTTATTATAGCCCGGGAGGTACTGTCACTTTGGAATACGTCATAGTATGCAGGCTGGATTTTTCAACGTTGATCGTGTGATACTCATCACGAAATCGATCGTCAGACCCTCGAGTAGCTGTGGGTTGCAGAGATACAGGGTGTTGAATATGAAAAATTAAATCTATTTTTGAATCATAACTCCCACAGTTTGGAAAATTTTGCAATGAAACCAGAAGAAATGTTCCTGTTCAATAAGAGCTACATTTTTAGTTTCCACCAATGGCGTACAAAAAGGGTAACTTGGTCCTTTTTCTCTCATATTTTTTACGCAACTGTTGAAATCAGGAGAGTGATTTATTTTTTGATAACTTTATTCAATTCTATGTGAATGATGAACACTTGTTTTGCGCTTATATGAATATATACTAATAATGAAAAAATTGTTCTGCTGAAGTGAATTTTACAATCCAAATCACATGCACATGCATTTTTTGACACAGCTGCTTTCTTGCAGAAATACAAGGTATTTAATCTGGACGATTAAAAGTATTTTTCTCGTAACTAATATACACCTTCCGTAATTATTAGATTAGTACTCCGTCAATTCCAGAATCGGTAGATATACCAGCGATGAGTCAAACTGTTGCCCGTGCTTGATCTGAATGACATACACTGCTCGTCAGGAGCGATGTACTTACCCAAGTTTGCAAAAAATGATATAAGTGGACAATGGACACATCCCCATATCTTCCGAATCTATTGGAGTGAATCTGTGGTCAATCCTAGTGACATACACTGCTCGCTAGCAGCGATAGACTTACCCAGTTTTGCAAAAAATGATATAAGGAGAAAATATAGTCTTAAAATTTCATCGGACTCGAAGTCACAACACCAATTTTACTACTAGAACAAATATTTGCTGACAAATTTTCAGTTCTAAAACATCCAGTTTGTCTCACTTTTCCTGGAAACACCCATGTATCTTCCGTAACTGTCGAAGTGTAACTCTGTACATTTAAGGATAAAAATACGAGGATATATTGAAAAATGCTTAGCCTACTAAAGAACCAAACAAAATTTCAATGTCAAAATATTTTATTACTCAACATATTCTCCTCTTAATTGGAAACATTTATTACAACGAACCTGCAAAACCTTTAAAAAAATGTTTCTTCTTGCTCTGCAAACCAGACCTCCACAGCTTTTATTACTTCATCGTTGGAAGAAAATTTACGACCTTTCAAACTTTTTTTCAGTTGAGGAAAGAGATGATAGTCGGACGGAGCCAAATCTGGTGAATAAGGGGGGTGTTCTAGTAATTCAAACCCTAAATCACGAATTTTTTGCATGGCAACATAAGAATTGTGTGCAGGGAAGTTGTCCTGCAAAAACAAAACACCTTTTCTCTTTGATTTTTTTTCCGTAGAGTGGTCAGTAATGTCGAATAGTAATCTCCAGTTATTGTTCTACACTTATCCAAAATATGAATCATGATTACCCCATGGCAATCCCAAAAAACTGAAGCAAGATCTTTTCCAGCAGATTTTTGTACACGAAACTTCTTAGGTCTTGGTCGTATATATTGGCGATGAGTCTAAATCTTGCCTGAAAATAATCTTCCATGAAACTTGAAACAAAGGACCTCGCACCGTTTCAATGAATTGGCTTCCGGTAAATTCGCTCAAATTTCTCATATGTTGTAGGACTCGTGATGCGGATCAAATGTCTCCATAGCTCCAAAGCTCTAAATTCGACGGTTCAGATTATACAGGGTGCTGATGTTGACTTTTCCAAAATTTCAAATGGCCATTGTGAAGACACTTTTACGAATCGATAAACCAAATCCACTACGCATCGATTATTCATATGGCCGAAACAAATCTACTATAGAGTTTAATAATTCCTGCAAATACCCACGATATACAGGATGAGTACAAAGCTAGTAAGTTCATTAGTAATTTCTGAAAAATTGAGCAGTGGAATTTCATTCATTTCCAGATATTTCGAAGGACGCAAATATCGAATCCAATTGATGATGTTAGCATCTCCTGAATCAGACCATGGACGTATAATATCGTATAAATACAGATGGACTCAGCATTGCAATACCTTCAACACGGAGTGATTTGAAGTCGATCTGTTTTTAGGCGCGCGGGCTGCGAGGAAGAGAGAAGGTAGCGATTGACTGTGACCTTCCGACAACACACAGGAGCTCACGCATTTGCTGAAAATAGGGATCAATCACAAGAAAAAAATGCTGAATTTGAAATAATGATGAAAATATCAAAGAAAGTGTTAGAATATACATCCGATGGGACTTCGTGAGATAGAAAAACTCATTTGACATACCTGATGTCATAAAAAAACTTCATTGACTCGGATAGTATCGATCTTTAGAAAATTGGGTTCACAAATTTTTCAAAAAAATAAGACTTTTAAGACTTTCGTTTTTAATTAATGGAAAGCTGGAGACAGTCGACTGAAAAAAAAGAATAAAAATGCATTTACTAAAAAATGGTAATTTATATATTCAATAGATACATGTTCTTATACATATTAAAATAAATGAATATTGTGAAGAATAAAAATTCAGAAATACGAAATTTTAATGTATTTACGACAATATGCAAACAAAATTCACAATACAGATAATCGAACTTACATTTATTTCTAGAAGATATCAAAAATCAAGTACGTACAAAGTTTCACAAAAACAACAATAAGATAAAATTGAAGAATTTGTTTTCTATTCTGAAATGATTTGCTAATTTCTCGAGTTCCCTCCTCGAGCACTGATAACCGCCTGTTATAATTAATATCAGAGTCCTCTTTCAATTATGTCTCCCAATTTCACTAAACTGTCCCTCAGCTCATTCAAAGTAACTTTGGGCTGCTGCAGGGCTCTAATTCATCTCCCAAGAATATCGTATATATGTTCGATGGGGTTCGTATCAGGACTTCTCGCGGGCAAGATCGCCCGGAAATACTAGCATAGCCGTATGGTCTCGTATGGTCGTGCAATCATATGAATTCATAACCAATGAATGGGACAAAAGAACAGACAACATGGTGTTCAGGAATTTCGGATACATTCTGATGTCAAATTGGCTTCATGAATGACTACCAGTTTCATACGTGCCTCCAAATTCATACAACTCCAAATCATTACCGATCCGCCGCCAAAAGCAATAATTTATAAAGCGTTTCATTGATTGTAGCGTTCTCCTAAACGCCTGTAGACCCGCATTCGTATGTTATTGGTCATGAAACAGAATATTGATTTATCAGTGAAGAGCACTCGACATCATTCAGCTTTCCGCCAATGGGGGTGTGCACGAGAAAATCAAGCCGTGATCTGCAATGTTCTACAGTCAATGAAGGATTTGTTGCTGCCCTGCATGGCATCAAGTTGTGTTCCCTTAAACTTTGCTTGAAGATATCTTCACTAGATTTGATTAGCTTGGATTCATTTTTGGCTTCCGCGCTAAAATCCTTTACACTGCGACCAATCCAGACATATTGTGTGTGCCCTTCAAAATCGTTTAGAGCCCTTGCAGTGACAAAGTACGTGTACTGATGTAAAGCAGCATTTAAAAATTCCCATCATTATTATTATTATCACATTGATATTGTGGAATTCTTGTATTGTCGTCAGTACTTGATGTGTGTGCTAAATTTAAGATTATTCAGAGGATTGGAAGTGGGTGGACATTGAGTTTAGAAATTCTCATTATTATTATTATCAATAAAACAATAATATAGTAAAATTCTCATATTATCGTCGGTCCTTGGTGAGTATGTCAAATTTTAAAATTTTTGGTTGATTATAAGTATGGTGGATATTGAATAAAAAAAAAAAAACATTTATAAGTAAGTCCTTGTATTGCCATCGGTTTATGTGTGCCTAATTTCAGATCAGACGGACAATTGAAATCGAATTCGAAAATTCTCATCATTATTATCATGAAATTCTTGTATTGTCGTTGGTTCTGGAAATTTTTGATAATTTTTAGATAATTCGGAGGATTAGTAAAGGGTGAAAGTTGAATTTGAAATTCCAATTATTATTATTATCAGTATTTTAAATACATTGATAGTAGCAAATTTTTGTATCATCGTCGGTCCTTGATATGTGGCCAAATTTCAGATTATGATAATTGGAAGTGAGTGAAAATAGAATTTAAAAATTCACATGATTATTATTATTATTAGTGGAATCGAGTTTCTTCAGAAAAATCACCTGTATGGAGGAACTTAAAAACTAAAACCTTATCTGAATAAAAATTTTGATCCTAATCGTTAAAGCTGTTTCCGAGATAGCCAAAATAAATAGATTGTCTCGCTTCTCATGGAAACACACCCCTATCTTCCGTAACAATAGAGGTGAAATGATGAAACAAACTCTCAGGACTGATGGAAATGCTCAAAATGCACCTACCACCTGAATAGGATAGGCCTAAGTGATATACACTGCCCGCCACTCGCGATGGAACAACCCATTTTTTCGGTAAAACATACTAGGGGGCAAAATTGGCTCAAAATTCCTTCAGATTCGTGATCAGGACTACCAACTTACTACAGAGACACTTTTTCCATGAAAAAATTTCAGTCCTGAAATATCCATGGAAACACCCCCGTATCTTCCGTACTAATTGAGGTAGAATGATGAAACTCTCAGGGCTGATGAAAATGCTCAAAATGCACCTACCACCTGAATGGGGTAGGTCTAAGTGATATACACTGCCCGCCACTCGCGATGGAACAACCCATTTTTAAGGTAAAACATACTAGGGGGCAAAATAGGCTCAAAATTCATTCAGATTCGTGATCAGGACTACCAACTTACTACAGAGACACTTTTTCCCTGGAAAAATTTCAGTCCTGAAAAATCCAAATTTGTCTCACTTCTCATGGAAACACCTCCGTAACTTCTGTATTTATTGAAGTAGATTTTTTTTGTTTCGACATCAAAACACGAACCCGTCATAAAAAATCAGAATTTTTACATGAAAAGTCAATTATTTAAGAGAAACATGTCTTTTGTTTTCACATAAATAATTTAATTTTGATTTTGGTGTTAGGAAAGTTATTCCTTCTCGCAGAGTCAATAAGAGAGGAAATGTTAATTTTGTAAGTGGAATGAAAACATGATAGGTATCAGTGAGGTTTAAGGATGGTTATTGTTAATTCAGATTCTCATCTTCCCATTATTTTAAAAAAACCAAGTATTTTTGTGGCGAAACATTCTATGTAGTTCAAAATTCTTTTGATGTAGTACTTTCAAAATCACGTTTTCAATTAAAAAACAAAACAATGAATTTCAATAGATTTATTTGTTGACAATTTCATATTTTTGTGCCTTCTATTCCCTCCAAGCGAACACATTTTTCTCTGCGCCTTCTATTATTTCCTCTAACTCTTCTCAGTTCTCTAGGTGTGATTTCTCTACACGCTCGTATAATTCGTGCACGGAGATCTTCCCTATTTGTTGGCCTATCCTTATAAACCTTATTTTTCAACGTTCCCCATAAATAAAAATCCAGTGGAGTTAGATCTGGGGATCGTGGTGGCCATTCTACGAGAGGGCTATTGGGTCCTATCCATTTCATTGGTAGGTTCCTATTCAACCAAACCCGTGTTATGCAACTATTGTGAACTGGTGAACCATCTAACTGAAAAATCATTTTGTGTCTCACATCTAAAGGTAGTTCTTCCAACACATCGGAAAATCCATTTTCGAGAAAATCAACGAATAGTCGTCCGTTTAGATTTTGATCGAAAAAAAATGGCCACATAATATTTTCGTTCAGAATACCACACCACACATTAACTTTCTGAGATATTTGGTCTCTACAATTCACCACCCAATTTGGATTTTGTTCAGCCCAAATCTCATGTTCTGGGAAGGTACAACACCATTCGTGGTAAAGGTAGCTTCATCACTGTATAAGAAATACTTTTAAAAATTCCTGTCATTGAGATAATTTCCCTGCATCCATAGACAATACTTCATACGGCGAATTTCATCTCCTTCGTGCAAAGTATGTAGGAATTTGGGTTTGAACGCATGCATTTTATGTCTTTTTGAACACCTCCATATTTTACAGCGGCTCAAATTGAGTTGAAGCGATACATTTCTCAAGCTAATTCTAGGATCAGCTTGATAAGCCGCCAATATGGTATCATCTTCAATATGTTGTTTTACAATTTTTCTGTCCTTTGTTACTTGGCCGGTGCTCACGAAAAGATTATATATTTTATGGACAGTTCCAGGGTGTACAGCTACCTCTAGCGGGTGTCTTCTATTGAATTCAGCGGCCGCTTCTCGAGAAGACCTCACGCCTTCACCAACAATTAAAACAATTTCAATTTTTTCTTGAAGTGACCGACGTGCCATGTTGAACTTTGTTAATCAAAATGAGCTGATATCAGTTAAAATAAGAAGTTCAGAAATATTAAAATATGAACAGGAACTCACGAACAGAAATCAACTGGAACACAGGAACAATACCCAACACAAACACAGGAACAATGAACAAAATGGGGAACAAAAACACGGCAGAAACAACAGGAACAACAGGAACAACAGGAACAACAGGAACAACAGGAACAACAGGAACAACAGAAACAACAGGAACAACAGGAACAACAGGAACAACAGAAACAACAGAAACAACAGTGATACAAGGAACAACAATACTAGAAACAACAAATTCAATGAAAACTGGTGTGGGGGTTAATACAACAAGATCTTTTAACAATATTGTCAAGTTGACAGTAAATATCAATGAGCAACTGTTTTCCATGGTAATCTCAGGGCACCACATGATTTTTATTGAGTAACTGATGTAATTCAATCCTTTCAAATGATATCAGACAACAATTCAGCAAATAGGTAAAATAATCTAAATTCTACCTGTTTACCGAGTGCGATTTTTTCTTTAAAAATTAACGGTTGTTTCGATGTGGCAGTGAGTATGAAGATTAATTTTGTTTCGGTTGACAAAATATTTCCTCAACATTTTAATAAAGAACCCCGAACATTTCTTATGAGAACGCACATTTCTTATGAGAAATTGCTTGCCGTGAATTTTGCCGAAATTTCGATATGTTGTAGTTCTTTATGTGCTACTTGAAAGTGTCCACAGCCAAAGCTCAAAAATGTACAGTTTTCGAGATGTGAATGAAGCTTTGAAAATAGATTATTTCCATGTTTTGCGATATTTGCTCATCAATCGGAGAGCTCTCACTTTTGGCTGGTTTAGAATTTGGATGTTCGGAACCCAGAATTAGTTTCACGAATGGTCTTCCTCAGTTGTATTATATTAGATGCCGCCATCGATAATTTTTTATACACTGCTCCACACTATCTCGATAATCTGAGAATGTGGTACTGTGACATTTCCCTCAGAGAGGCTCAAAATGAATGATAGCATCTCACAGCCTAACGAATCCGTGAAAATGTCTGCATCTTTGATACCTCAGAGTACTCTCCAGATGGAATGAAGGGTTCAGGTACTGGAAGCGAGAACATGTCTCTGTAGTAAGTTGGTATTCCTGATCACGAATCCGATGAAATTTTGAGCCCATTTTGCCCCCTAGTATGTTTTACCGTAAAAATGGGTTGTTCCATCGCGAGTGGCGGGCAGTGTATATCACGTAGGCCAACCTCATTCAGGTGGTAGGTGCATTTTGAGCGTATCCATCGGTTCTGAGTGTTCCATCATTCTACCTCAATTATTACGGAAGATACGGGGGTGTTTCCATGAGAAGTGAGACAAATTCTGATTTTTCAGGACTGAAATTTTTTCAGGAAAAATGTGTCTTTGTAGTAAGTTGGTGGTCCTGATCACGAATCTGTAGGAATTTTGAGCCTATACTATGCCCCCTAGTACGTTTTACCGTAAAAATGGGTTGTTCCATCGCGAGTGGCGGGCAGTGTATATCACTTAGGCCTACCCCATTCAGGTGGTAGGTGCATTTTGAGAATTTTCATCAGTCCTGAGAGTTTCATCATTCTACCTCAATTATTACGGAAGATACGGGGGTGTTTCCGTGAGAAGTAAGACAAATTCGGATTTTTCAGGACTGAAATTTTTTCAGGAAAAAAGTATCTCTGTAGTAAGTTCGTAGTCCTGATCACGAATCAGAAGGAATTTTGAGCCTATTTTGCCCCCTAGTATGTTTTACCGTAAAAATGGGTTGTTCCATCTTGAGTGGCGGGCAGTGTATATCACTTAGGCCAACCCCATTCAGGTGGTAGGTGCATTTTGAGCATTTTCATCAGTCCTGAGAGTTTCATCATTTACCTCTATTGTTACGGAAGATACGGGGGTGTTTCCATGAGAAGTGAGACAAATTCGGATTTTTCAGGACTGAAATTTCTTCATGAAAAAAGTGTCTCTGTAGTAAGTTGGTAGTCCTGATCACGTTTCTGAAGGAATTTTGAGCCTATTTTGCCCCTAGTATGTTTTACCGTAAAAATGGGTTGTTCCATCGCGAGTGGCGGGCAGTGTATATCACTTTGGCCTACCTCATTGAGGTGGTAGGTGCATTTTGAGCATTTTCATCTGTCCTGAGAGTTTCATCATTCTATCTCAGTTATTACGGAAGATACGGGGGTGTCTCCATGAGAAGTGAGACAAATTCGAATTTTTCAGGATTGAAATTTTTTCAGGAAAGAAGTGTCTCTGTAGTAAGTTGTTAGTCCTGATCACGAATCTGAAGGAATTTTGAGCATATTTTGCCCCCTAGTATGTTTTACCGTAAAAATGGGTTGTTCCATCGCGAGTGGCGGGCAGTGTATATCACTTAGGCCTACCCCATTCAGGTGGTAGGTGCATTCTGAGCATTTTCATCAGTGCTGACAGTTTCATCATTCTACCTCAATTATTACGGCAGATACGGGGGTGTTTCTATGAGAAGTGAGACAAATTCGGATTTTTCAGGACTGAAATTTTTTCAGGGAAAAAGTGTCTCTGTTGTAAGTTGGTAGTCCTGATCACGAATCTGAAGGAATTTTGAGCCAATTTTTCCCCCTAGTATGTTTTACCGTAAAAATGGGTTGTTCCATCTTGAGTGGCGGGCAGTGTATATCACTTAGGTCAACCCCATTCAGGTGGTAGGTGCATTTCCATCAGTCCTGAGAGTTTCATCATTTTACCTCTATTGTTACGGAAGATACAGGGGTGTTTCCATGAGATGTGGGACAAATTCGGATTTTTCAGGACTGAATTTTTTTCAGGAAAAAAGTGTCTCTGTAGTGAGTTGGTAGTCCTGATCACGAATGTGAAGGAATTTTGAGCCTATTTTGCCCCCTAGTAAGTTTTACCGTAAAAATGGGTTGTTCCATTGCGAGTGGCGGGCAGTGTATATCACTTAGGCGAACCCTATACAGGTGGTAGGTGCATTTTGAGTATTTCCATCAGTTCTGAGAGTTTCATCATTTTACCTCTGTTGTTACGGAAGATACGGGGGTGTTTCCATGAGAAGTGAGACATATTCGGATTCTTCAGGACTGAAATTTTTTCAGGGAAAAAGTGTCTCTGTAGTAAGTTGGTAGTCCTGATCACGAATCTGAAGGAATTTTGAGCCTATTTTGCCCCCTAGTATGTTTTACCGTAAAAATGGGTTGTTCCACCGCGAGTGGCGGGCAGTGTATATCACTTAGGCCGACATCATTTAGGTGGTAGGTGCATTTTGAGCATTTTCATCAGTCCTGATAGTTTCATCATTTGACCTCTATTGTTACGGAAGATACGGGGGTGTTTCCATGAGAAGTGAGACAAATTCGGATTTTTCAGGACTGAAATTTTTTCAGGGAAAAAGTGTCTCTGTAGTAAGTTGGTAGTCCTGTTCATGAATCTGAAGGAATTTTGAGCCTATTTTGCCCCCTAGTATGTTTTACCGTAAAAATGGGTTGTTCCATCGCGAGTGGCGGGCAGTGTTTATCACTTAGGCCAACCCCATTAAGAATTTCCGTCAATCCTGAGAGTTTCATCATTTTACCTCTATTGTTACGGAAGATACGGGAGTGTTTCCATGAGAAGTGAGACACACTGTATATTATCAATATACAATAATTGCTTTTAAAGATATTAGATAAATTAGATAGATCTGATACTGTTACCAACTATTACTACTCACTTTTTCTTTCGAAAAATCGTCAGTATTTCAAAGCCAAACAAACTGAAGTGGATGAAAACTGAGTTGCGAAATTTGAGTTAACAATTTTTACTATTCTCAATTTGTCCTCACCTCTTCAGTGGGGGACTTGAGTTATCAACAATTTCTTCAGAATCTGTACCTGGGGCTGTTTCAGTGGAACCAGTTGACGATTTTTTCTTGCTGAAATCGTTCAATCTGAAAATATGTAATATATTGTTTTCTTTTATACAAATCTCTGTTATTATTTGAAATAACTCATAGAAAATAACAATTCTGACGGCTGATAATAAATACCCTGAAGTTGAAGCAGCTGAATTTCTTGGGATATACCATTCATCATAAAATAAAGGAAGAACCCTTTTCTTCAAAAATATTCTTTCACTTGGGTTAGTCTCGACTGCTGCGTCTTTGAAATAAATGGAACAAATCCTAGCAGACTACATTTCTTGGACTTTTTGGCAACCCTTTTGTTTTAATGTATCTTCCAAAAAAACTAATGAAGTTAAAAGTTTCGTGAGGTATCTATTTCATAATCTCCACATGTAAAGGTTTGAATGCACTTATTAATTTCATTTTGTTCGACAAAACAGATTGATACCCACTGTAACGCCTATGGTACTACTTACGAATGGAATCTGATATTCGGGTTCGAACACATGGATTGTTTGCAAATCCAACAACAAGATTGCACCATTATGATTCTCTTAGTATTGTACTGCCACTATATATCACGAATGAGTTCAAAAACCACTATTTCAGCAATAATCCCACAAAAAATCAATGACAGAACATGACAGAACTCTCAGAAGTTTACTTCAGCGTTGATAAACGTCCAGACACAATAATTTCTTCACAACCATTTGTAGACGCAAGTTGATTTTTTTCGAAAGTTTGGATTTTTAAACTTGTAAGTAATACAGGTTTGTGTTGCGTGATAATGTCACCATCAGCATTCTTCATTCTTCGATTGTAATCGAATGGAATACGTATAGTGACACAATTTTGTCTATGATAAAGACTTATTACCTGCGATGTGACAACGCCCAACTCAATATCACAACTAGAGATTGTGGCCATACACGACTTCAAACCTGGATGTAAACAGCTTGGTCCAGTACAATACTTTATAGGTCCATGAATCAGACTGACGTATCAAATACAAGACGTTCTATTTCCAATGAAGCCACATTCGTCTTTCTTGTTGATATATCCAAATACATGGAATTCCAGATAACTCGGTGATAAACTGTATCGTTTATGAAGAAAATTCACCCTGAAGTTACACAAAATATACAGGGTATATCAAAAATAGTGACACTTGCTGATGATTTCAAGTAGTTGGGCTCGATTCGTTTTATTGATGCATTTCCATAAACACATTATTTCAACACAAATATTTTGAACAATCTACTGTGGAATAATTTATATATGTTAGATTAATACAATATGTTTAACGTGAACTTGCACGGACTAAGCTTCTAAAGCAATAATAGTGATGCGACGCTCTTGGAGGTTCTACTTATAGACTCGTAGGGCGTCCTCGGGAATCTACGTCTTGAATAAACATCTGGAATTGCGCTGGAGATAGACCTTGATCGTTAGCGACATCCTGGCACCATTGGATTTACTTCGTAGATAGCTGCGCAGTTTGGAAAAAAGGTCCATTGTATTTTTTCATATAACAGCTCCCTTCATTTTGAAAAAGTTGGTGCTTGGGTGCAGCAACTTTTAGGCAAAGGTTTTGTTGCTTGAAGTTGGATTCAATTAGAGTTCCTCGTCTTCGATGTCTTCTCCAATATGGATATTTGGTCGTTTCCTCAAAGGAATGAATCTTGATAAGGCTCTGAATGATCCTCCTGGCGGTTTTGGGAGTTGATCGTCATTTCTTGATGCCATTATTCCAAGTTTTACAGTACGATTTCTTTTACATTTACAAAAAATATATAAAATTATCAAAATACATATTAGTAAAGGTAACTTATGAGTTTCCTTCGATTGTACGACTTCTTGAAGATTATACAGTAAATCGTTCGGTGTTATGGTTGAAGAATAAATTATCCTCAATCTCGCAAATGTGATAGAATTCAGAATATCATCAAGATATGATTCTATAAATAAATAACTTTCTATAAGTTCTTTACAAATCTCTAAAGTTCTTGTTTTTGCTTCCATTAAGTTGAAATTATCTGTAATATCGGCTATAAGATTATTAATTTCCTTGATATCTTCATTAAAAGTTACTTCATTAATTTGGAGTTTTTGAATAGTAGTATTAAAATTCTTAATAACTGAAGTTACTACTGAAATTTGATTTTTCATGTTCATCATGGTTAATTTTATTAATACAATCCTTAAAATATTCGCCATCGCTGCTGTCTAAATTTCCTGAAATCGCTTACCATACGGATCCTATACCGTTTATTAATCCGCGTCTTACTCGACTACGAAAGTTCGGTGTATCTAAAAATATTTCTTGCAATTTCAGCACAAGGGAATCTGCTAACTGTGTTAATAAATTAATATGCGTTTTAACGTCTGCATAAAAAAATTTCATCCGTGCACTTTCATCTTCTGCAAAGTTGCTAACTAATGTATTCAATATATTATTGTTTTGTTCTAAGGCATTCCTTATCGAAGTTAAGTCTTTATAAACTAAGAATGTACATTTATCATTGCTAATTTTTATTTGATCTCGCTCATGGTAATTGTTATATATGTGTTATATTTATTAGTTCAATTATTATTTATTCTTACTGTATATGACTCCTGTACATTTAATGTCACGAATAGCTAGTGATGGTATCTATGGGCAGCAGGGTGATAAATAATTGAAGAAGATAATAGACAAATAGAAAATACGAAAAGTTGTAATTATTATTAAAAGGAAAGAATAAAACATGGCGCAGTCGGTAGGATTTTGAAGAACTCGGAACCGTTCATTTTATAATCTCAATTATGGAAGCCCTCCGAAGGCCGCAAAACTTATCTTTGAAAGGTAATTTGGAAGAAAACTGGAGAAGATTCAAGCAAGGAGTTGATATTTATATGTCCGCTACAGAAAAAGAATTGAGAGATGAAGTCAAAATATCAATTTTGTTAAATTTTGCTGGAGAAGAGGCTGTAGAATTATTCAATACATTCAAATTAAACTCGGACCAGAAAATAGTGTATGCAGAGGTGGTGAAAGCATTCGAAAGTTATTGCAACCCTAGAAAGAACCAGGTATATGAAAGGTTTTTTTTCTATAACAAGAAACATGAAGAAAATGAATCATTCGATCATTTCGTGACAGATGTCAAAAAATTACTCAGTAATTGTGAGTTTGGTGATCAAGAAAATTCTATGCTCAGAGATAAAATCGTCCTTGGAGTGAATAGTCGCAGTTTGCAAGAGAAATTGTTGGGAATTGCCGATCTGTCCTGTGATAAAGCTGTCGAAATGTGTCGAGCATCAGAAACTACAAAAAACCAAATGTTGTTGGTTAGCAATGAAAAAATGATTGAAGGAGTCAAACGAAAATATCCCCAGAGAAACTACAGAAGCGATGAACGAAGAGGAAAATACCTTTGTTTCAAGTGTGCAACAGAACACGAAAGAATAAGGTGTCCTGCTTATGGTAAAGAGTGTTCGGGATGTCAGAGATATAACCACTACAGCAATATGTGTCCAATGAAGAATTCAGTTCGTGAAATAGTCCAAGAGGAAAAAGAGGTCCAACATTTAGAATCAAATTCCGAACTGGATTCGGATATTTTTTTTGTTCATAGTTTAAATGGTAAGGGTCAGAATCAGAAGGCCTTGATTGAAATAGTTAAAATACAAGGTAGATATATAAATTTTAAAATAGATTCAGGTTCAGTAACAAATACATTGCCATTGAAATTATTCAAAGAACTAGATAATTATCAAAAAGTTCCTTTAAAAAAACTCAAAGCCACATTTTTGAATTACGATGGCCGCGAACTAAATGCAATTGGTACATCTTGCTTAGTAAGTGAAATAAAAAAATTCTGAATATAAAATTGAATATTTAATTGTTGATACAAATTCTTGTCCTTTATTAGGTATTAATACATGCTCAACACTCAATTTGATTGCCCGAATTAATGAGATTTTTTCACAGCCAGCTGATAAAAATGCATTCGTGTTGAAAAATGAAGACGTATTCAAAGGTTTGGGTAAAATAGGAAAGAGCAATTTAAAACTAGCATATCCTACGATAACGATTCTCAAAAGTTAATTGATTATATAAATAACGGTTGGCCCAAGCGTTACAATAAAGTTCCCCTAAACTTGAGGAGTTATTGGAATAATAAGCAAGATTCACAGTATGTCAATGGCTTACTTTTTCTTGATGATAGAATTATTGTACCAATAAAGTTGAGGAAAGATATGCTATCACTTCTACATGGAGGACACTTTGGAATTTGCAAAACTGAAAATCGCGCGAGACAAATATTTTACTGGCCAAATTTAAATAATGATATTGAACCCCTGATTGGTTCGTGTAATATCTGTATGAAATATTCGAAAAATAATGTGAAAGAAGAGATGATTTGTCACGACATACCAGAACTTCCATTCAGGAAGATAGCTAGTGATATATTTTCATTTGCTGGAAATGACTATCTTGTTGTGATAGATTATTATTCCAAATGGATAAATTTTTTTTAAATTGAAAATAAGTCTAGTGGCGATGTTATAAGGTGTTTGAAAAATATTTTTTCAATTTTCGGAATTCCTGATGAATTAAATGCGGATAATAACCCATTCAGTTCTTATGAAATGAAAATTTTTTCTTGTTCTTGGAACTTTAAAATTATAACAAGTAGTCCTCATTATCCAAAATCGAATGGGTTAGCTGAAAAGGCAGTAGCAATCTCAAAAAATATTTTGAAAAAATGTCCAGATTTTCATTTGGGTCTTTTGGAATATAGGAATACTCCCTTAACAGGTATTTCCGTTTCACCCTGTAAGTTAATGATGAATAGAAGAGTCCAAACTAAAATACCAATGAATCGTAATTTACTGAAATTTGAAAATATCAATAACGAACATGTCAGAAATAAAATGATAGATAATAAAAACAATCTAAAGTATTTTATGACATGCATTCTAAGAGAAGACCGGATCTTAACGTTGGCGATAACGTGATGATAAAAAAAGGAAAGTTGTGGGAACCTGGAAAGGTGGTAAAATTACATGACACGCCACGATCCTATTTGGTAAGAGATAATGTTCAAGAGGGTTTTAAGACGAAATAAAGAGCATCTTAAAATAATTCAGTAAAATGATATTTGTTTTTATGAAAGTGAACCGGAACCGGAAACTTTCAAACACTTAGATATCAGTCAACCTAATTCTCCTTCTTCAGTAAACAACCAGGTTCAATCTGAGTCTTCTGAGGATGTTAGTGTCAGACCTGAAAAAGAAATATCTGGGTCCAGTAGAACAAGATGTGGACGATTGGTAAAATTACCACAAAAATTTAAGTGCTTTGATTTATATTGATTAACAAATTTGTTAGGGTTTTGCTTCTTGAGAAGGGAAGATGTTATATATGTGTTATATTTATTAGTTCAATTATTATTTATTCTTACTGTATATGACTCCTGTACATTTTATGTCACGAATAGCTAGTGATGGTATATATGGGCAGCAGGGTGATAAATAATTGAAGAAGATAATAAACAAATAGAAAATACAAAAAGTTGTATTTATTATTAAAAGGAAAGAATAAAACAGTAATAAATACCTATTGTATTGTTGATAGGGACTACGGAGTATTGTCCGAAAGTATATTGAATGGCAACTGCAAATATCTCGATGAGCAGCATCGTGAATCTGAAAATAATTATTCTTAGTAAGGTTTCATTTTATCGAAATTTAATTTTGATTCTTGATTTGTACTTAAGTTTTTTAATAAGGCTGAGTTTTTATAAACTTCGATTATTTCAAATGGTCCGTTTAATTTATTTTTGAGTTTATTACCTATTTGCGATTCTTTAACGTAAACCTTGTCTTTCATTTTATAATCAGGGGGTTCATGTTTAATGTCTTTATCAAATCTTTATTTTGCTTTTTCTTTTCTTTGCTCTGTTCTAGCGCGAGCTATTTTATAAAAATATTGAATTCGATTGTTCATGTCTCTTACATATTTTGTAATAAGGTCTTTCTCATTATAGAGGGTGTATGGGATTCTACTTGCTGTATGTCCGAATATTAATTCGTAAGGGGTAAATCCATGAGTTTTATTTTTTGTTGTATTGTAACATATAGTAGCGAAGGGTAAAATTTCTAAGGGATGGTCGTTTGGACTTTCTGCTACGTGTGCTCGTATCATTTCCATAAGTGTAGCATGATAGCGTTCTATACTTCTGTTAGTCTGAGGATGATCTACACTAGAAAACGTTAATTTATAATAATAATAATAATAATAATATATTTATTCATCTATCAGAATTTATGGTGATACAATTCAGATGAAATCAAGGACATTTATGAACAAATATAGAGAAAACCCATAGAAGAGCAAGTCTGTGCATGGGTATTATAGAAAATAGAAAAATTGGCAGTATAATTATTGTTTTTCATAGATAAAATATATAAATATATAACAATTTCAGAACAATAGCATATATACAAAATCAACATATACAAACATACACACACATAAGCACACATATATATGTATACATATTTACTACTAACACATTACAATACAACATTTACATAGGAGTTTGTTTTTACTGATCAATAAATTCATGAATTTCTAATCTGTGAATGCTACCAATCCATTTCTTAGCGAGTTTGTTGAATAAAGATGTGGAGCTAATTTGTTTCAGTTCCACTGGCACAAAATTATAACTTTTCGGGCCTAGATATGAATATGTTCTTTGAATTATGCTCTTTTCGGGTCTTATAGTAACAAAATTTGAATCGGATTTATATCTTGTGTTATGGTCATGGTCAATCTTTTTTAACTCTGATTTATTTTTATGTTGCTGTATAATAGTTCTCAAAAAATATCAAAAATTTTTGTTTCCTCATAGATTTTGTCTGTTGAGTATAGTACGGGTTTTTATATATCGTCTTCAATATATAGCGTTGAATTATTTCTATGTTTGTGATGTGACATTTATATGTTCCACCCCACGCAGCAATTCCATAGACCAAGTGACTTTCAACAAGAGAGTGGTATATCGTCTTTAGTTGGTATGTATTAAAATATTTAACAAGATATTTTATTTTATATAGTACGGTTCGTAGTTTCTTGACAACAAAATTCACATGGATATCCCATTTCAGATGAGAATCTACTTGGAGTCCGAGATATTTTATATTTGAAACTGAATGTATTTTTATGGATTTTCCATCTACGGATATGGAGAGATTGTTATAACCCGGTAGGAATTTAGAATATGTAGTGAATGCTACATAGTTGGTTTTACCCATGTTCACTGTCAGTAGTCTACTCTCAAACCATTTCATTATGTGTGAAAAATCAATTTCGGCTATTTCTTTGAGGGATGTCCAGTTTTTAGCTTGATAGACTACGGCAGTGTCATCAACAAAACTCACTATGTGACCTTCTGTTTCAATGTAGAATAAATCATTCAAATATAGATTGAAAAGAATTGGCCCCAGTACCGTTCCCTGGGGAACAACATATTCAACTATTCGATATTCACTTGTTTCTTTTCCTATTCTGACACATTGTTTTCGGTTGGTGAGGTAGCTCTTTATTAGAGAATATGGTATTCCTCTCAATCCAATTCCTTCCAATACTTCCAGTAGCTGACTGTGACTCACAGTATCAAAGGCCTTCTTTAAATCTACGAATATACACAGGGTTGGTATACTTGCAACAATGCTACTGCTAATTCTGCCAACTAATGAAAGTATTGCATCCTGGGTAGATTTTCCTTCCGTAAAACCAAATTGGTTTTTGACATTATTTTATTTTTTGTTAGATAGGACAAGATTCTTTTCTTAAGGATTTTTTCGAAAATTTTGGCAAAGTTCGATATAAGTGATATAGGACGGTAATTATTTGTATCAGTTTTTTTTCCGCTTTTGAAGATAGGAGTCACCACTGCAGTCTTGAAGGCTTCTGGATATATTCCACTATTTATTGACATGTTGATAACATATGACAAAGGTTTAGCAATATCATATGCAATATCTTTAAGATGCTCAGATCTGACATTGTCCAGCCCGGGAGATTTTTTATTTTTTAGTTCGTTTATCAGAGTTATCATTTCAATGTCTGAAACTTCTTCTATGAAAATTGATTTCATAGAATTCATTTTAGGAAAGCGGTGTTCTGTTTTCTTTTCAAGGATTTTACTCGCCAAATCTCCCCCGATATTACAAAAGAATTTATTGAGTGCATTTGCAATATCTACTGTATTTTTCGTAATATTACCTTCCTCTGTCTGTATTTCTTTTATTGTTAGATTATTTTGTGTTTTGTTAGTTAAACTATTTACTGATTTCCAAAGTTTACTCGAATCAGTCTTATTCAAGTCTATTTCTTTTTGATAATATTCTCTTTTAGCTTCTTGTACTAGTTTACCAAAAATATTTTTATATCTCTTGTATTCTCGACAGTTGTTTATGGTAGGATCCCGTTTCATTTGATTTGGTCATTCATGGATTTCTCCTTATCTCCTCATTTTTCATTTTAACTTTATTCGTACTAGTCCAAATTATATTTTGAATTTTTTTAATGAATAAGTCAGCTGCCTGGTCAACGTCATTTAAAGAGTAGAAAACTAACCAAGTTTCATTCTGTGCATTTATTTTCAGCTCATTTCTGTCCACAAACAGTTTATACTTTTGAGTGGACTGATTTGAATTTTCTTTTTTACTTTTTTCAGGTGATATTATCTGTATTATTGTGGAAAAGTGATCAGTTACATCTGATTCTAAAATAATGGATTTATATAAGAAGCATTCGGATATATCACTAATGAAACAGTGATCAAGGCAAGGTCGGGAATCCTTTGAGATGCTTGTAAATTCAATAATATACGAGATATATCCGTTCGAAGTCATGAGATTCATATAGTTATTGGATATTTCATGTTCGCATTTTATGTCGATATTTATGTCGCCAATCAAAATAAACGTATTATTATTATTGTCGTTTTTGTTTTGTCGAAAATTTTCATCAAGGCTACTCAGAAATTCATATTCATTGGAATTTGGTGACCTGTACAAAGCGAGCATGGTGAAGTATTTGTTTTAAACTCAAATTTGATTTTCACGATTTTATTGTTATTCGAAAGAGTAATAATCTCATCGCCATAGGGAATATGTGTTTTGATGTATACCATCACACCATCATTTTGATTGAACGTGCCAAAGTTATATATCAAATCATGACCAGCGATACTGAATAATGAGATATCCATGACTTGTCTTGTTTCTGTCAATATTAAGATATCAATAGGTAGTTTTTTAAAGTTTCAAATGCAATTTTACATTCTTTACTAAAATTAAATGGTTCATCTTTCTTTAGTAAGCGTGTTAAAGGTTTTGTAATTTTTGAAAAATTTGGAATGAATCTTCGGTAATATCCGGTAAGTCCTAGAAATGATTTTATTTCTTTCTCATTTTTTTGGTTCAGGGAATTCTTTTACACACTCAATCTTTTGAGGATTGGGTCTAACTCCTTCTTTTGTGATTAGATGTCCAAGATACGCCACTTCTTTTCTCAAAAATTCACATTTATCAGGTTGAATTTTTAAGTTGGCTTTTCGTAATCTTTGAAAAATTTCTGTCAGTCTGAGAATATGTTCGTGAATGGTTGCTGAATAAATTATTATCTCATCCATATAGACTAGGCATCTTTCATTTTGTATTCCTAATAAAATATTGTCCATGACTCGTTGAAAAGTACTTGGTGCCTTTTTTAAACCAAATGGCATACAACAGTACTCGTAATGCCCATTTTCTACTTAAAATGCAGTTTTTGAAATGTCTTTAGAATCGATTTCTATCTGATATAAGCCTGAAGCTAAGCCGAGTGTTGTGAAGTATTGACATTGTCCTAGTTGGTCAAGTAAATCAGTAATGTTTGGTAAAGGGTATATATCATCAATGGTTACTTCATTAAGTTTTCTATAATCAATTACTACTCTCCATTTTTGTTTTCCTGAGGCATCCATTTTTTTGGAACAATCCAAATTGGGGACGACCATGGGGATATAGAAGGTTGTACAATTCCTTGGTCTAGCATTTTTGTAATTTGAGATTTTACTTCATTTTTATGGATCTATAAGATTTTGTATGAATTGGTTTCGCATCGTTGGTATCAATAGTATGTTTAATCTCGTTAGTGAACGTCAGTTTATCACCATCTAGATAAAATATATCTGAGAATTTTAAGCATAGTTCAGTAATTAATTCCTTTTCTTCTTCATTAAGATGTTCAATTCTTAACTGTTTTTTAATTTCGTATTCTCTGTCTACTTGTGTATCAGATTGAAAGTCATTTTCTGGGTTAAAGTTCAAAATTGATTCTGTATCAATTATAGGTTCTAGTATCAAGTCGGAAATATTTACTGTTTTTGGAATGTTATTCACATTAGCAATTGTTGTGAAAGATTCTCCTTTATTGTTTATTTTTACAAGGGCATTAGGAAGACGAACTTTTTCTTTTTCTTGAGCTACCAGTATAGCATCAACGTTTCTTAAATTTGATGTTAATTTCATTACTTGTTCAGTTCGGGGTCCAATAGAAATTGTATTATCAA
Source organism: Chrysolina oricalcia (assembly GCA_944452925.2). Taxonomy (NCBI): domain Eukaryota; kingdom Metazoa; phylum Arthropoda; class Insecta; order Coleoptera; family Chrysomelidae; genus Chrysolina; species Chrysolina oricalcia. Next base: position 36,010,268 of record OX101812.2, read on the forward strand.
TTTTCAATTTGGGTATTTCGTTTTGATCGGTGCCAATTTGTTCTGTCTTTTTCAATTCAACTTTGAAATTTGTTTTCAAAATTTTGTGTTTTATATCTACGACTGCGTCATAGTGTTCTAAAAAGTCTGCTCCTAGTAATCCATCTAATTCTGTCTAAATCGTGTACGTATACTTTGTGAAAATCAGTGTCTGTGAAAGGTATCATAACCGATTTAGTAATTATAATTTTTTCATCAGTTATTCCAAGAATTGGTAAATTTTCTTCATTTCTCAAATTATATTGTTCAACAACTTTTGGTTTTAATATTGAAATTTCTGCTCCTGTATCTATCAAAAATTTAAATTGGTTTGTAATGTCTTTTATGTAATATAAATTATTAGGATTAACAGAATTTAAATTAATTTCTGAAGATTGTTTTGTACTAGGTTGGTGCAATTGATACGTTCCGCTGTTTTGTCTTGATTCTGCAACAATTTTGTTTGTTCGACAAGATTGCTCAAATTCTTCGTCGTAGTTTCTTCTTGGTTCGTATATTCTATTGCTGGATGTCTGTCTAGAGATAGACGTGAATGAAAATCCTGATTGTTTGGTTCTTCATAATACGATTCATTATTAAAATTGTAATCTTCATTTTGCAAGTCAGAATAATAATTATTAGCAGTATAATAATCATTAGGAGATGCATTGTTATAATACAAATCGTTATTGTATTCATTTTGAAAGTAAGAGTTGTCACTGACTTCATGTTGAAAGTAAAAGTTATCATTTGATTCTTCAAAATAATTTGTTTCATTGAAATGGTGTGTTTGATGGGGTTTTTGGAAAGGAGGGTTTTTTTTAATTACTGGCTGTCTTGATTGAAATCTGTTGAAATTTTGTGGTTGATTTCTTTGAAATTGGTTAGGTCTTTGTTGAAAATTTTGGAATTGATTTATTCTTTGTTGGAATGGTTGAAAATTTTGAGAAGTTGGTGTTACTTGTTGAGGATTTTGAAAACTTTGTGGATTTCTGTTGAAATTTGGATTATAATTTACAGGTTGTTGGAAATTTCTGTGCATTTGTGGATTATTTGGACGTACATAAGTTTGAATTTTTCTTTGTTGGGTATTGAAAGTAGTTTGATTTCTACCTTGCTTATATTTTTGTGTTTCGAAATATGATAATTGCAATTCTCGTTTTATTCTTAGAGATGCTTCTATCATGTTCGCTGGGTTACTTGCTCGAATAATATGTCCAACCTGGGGTTCTAATCCTGTTAGAAGTGTATTCAACACCGTAGATTCGATAAGTGTTGATTGTGCCGCTTTCTGTAGTTGTGTTAAATTTGATTTCTGAATGCAGGAAAGCATTTTCGCGTTATGTGTGTGTAGTCTAGAGAAAAATGTTAGAGCGTTTTCTCCATTTGCTTGTTTTAATCTTTGCAAATCTTGGATGAGTGATGTTAAATCTCTAGCGTCACCAAAATGAGCATTTAAAAGGGTTTTGATTTCTCCATAGGTTTCTGAATTTCTGGAATTTATTAATTGAGAAGCTTTTAATTTCAATTTATTTTTGATATGGATAGTCAAAAGAACTTTTTGTTGACCTACTGCCATTGGTTGTGCAGCATCACAAACAAGCATTAAAAAATGTATTTAATGTGATTGTATCTCCATCATATTCGGGAATGATTGAGAATATTTCAGATAATTTGTAAGGTTCTAATTCTGCCGGAACATCAGTATGTCCTGGATCATTGTCTAGATCTCCTTCGTTTGACGACATTTTAAGTTGTTTTTCCTTAAGTAGGTTGACGGAAAATTGGGAAAATTGTCAGAGTTGGGATAATTGTCAAAATTGGTATGGTAAAAATTCAAAAATTGAGTTTTCAAATTTTGAAATCTCTCAGTTTGAAAATTCAATAATATTTCTTAAAATAATGACTAGATGATACAATGTTACTTACACTAGTTTCTTACTGCTAATTTTCGTGTTGTTTGTTGTCTTCGGGTTGTTGGTGTCTTCGGGTTGTTGGTGTCTTCGGGTTGGTGGAAGATGAAATCCTTTAGACTGTGTGAACGAAGTTACCCTGGGATGAGCAACGTTGGACGACTTCCGCGTGTTTCTCGGTGTCTTCTTGGACAACGGGATGAGCAGCGTACAACGACTTACGCGTGTTTCTCAGAGCCACAGAGACCGTCTTCTCAACTTGCGTGTTGGTTCTTCTCTCTTGAAGGTTTGGTAACCACCACCGCTGTGTAGGGATGTTTCTTCGTTTTCTTCGTTTGAGGGGGCCCTACCCTCTGCTTATTTTTCTTCTTTTCGGCGTTGAGGGATCCTACCGACTGCGCCAATTTGTTAGATTTGGATCACTCAAAACCTTGTTTTTAGAAATTACTTTATTATTATTATAACTTATACATATAAAATATTAATACAAAATGTTTAACGTGAACTTGCACGGACTTAGCTTCTAAAGCAATAATAGTGACGCGACGCTCTTGGAGGTTCTACTTATAGACTCGTAGATGCTGACTGGGCGTCCTCGGGAATCTACGTCTCAAATAAACCTTGATCGTCAGCGACATCCTGGCACCATTGGATTTACTTCGTAGATAACTGCGCACTTTGGAATAAAGGTCCATTGTATTTTTTCATATAACATATATGTATAAATCTATATTTACTACAAGAAGTAGAATAACTTGAGTGACGAAGATATATTATTACAAAAAATAAATAAAAACAGTGAACTACAGTATACCGGGTGTCCCACATTTTATGTGACAGGCAATATCTGGTTTATTGAAGGAGATACACAAAAATGTTTCATACAAAAGTTTTAGGAGCTCATGAGAGCTATATTTTGATTTAATTTTTAAACATACAGGGTGATTGGTGTAGGTGCTACAGTCCAAAATAGTATTTTTTAAAATAGAACGCCCAGTATATTATCACATATTCAGATTCTACGTTGTATTCTGATATCATTTCACGTTCAGTTTTTGAAATTTGGTTACGGCGTTGTTGAGTTATTGCTTAAAATGTAAAGTCTTGAGAACGACTATCATTTTTTTAAATATCTCATACAATTATTCTCTCTGCATCAGATCACATGAAAATTAGTAAAAAGTTTGGGTGTTCGAAGTAATGGTTTCAATTTTGAGTTGTGGAATTCAGTCAGGAATCATTTTGAATATGAAACAATTGCGAAATTGAAAAGGTGTATTCGAAAACAAATCGTTAATAACAATGTAAATAATATATGAAAAATCATTTCATAAGAATGGTAGGTTACTAGATATAAGCCATAAAAATGGTTCAAAGTGACGCCCATTAGATATTATACAGGCTTCGAAACGTCGAATCACTTCTCTCGTACAAGTCGCTCTCATAATATTAGGCGTAATATCACTGCACGCTAGTCGAATTTTCATTTTCAGATCATCCACATTCAAAGGGGGAGTAGTGAAGACAATATCTTTTAAATAACCCCATAAGAAAAAATCAAGCAGTGATAAATCGGGGGAACGAGCCGGCCACCGAATTGGACCCTTATTACCAATCCATCTATTTGGGTACGTTCTATCCAGATATTCAGTAACAACCTGTGAATTGTGAGGAGGAGCACCATCATGTTGCCACCAAATTCCTTGTCGTTCTGCTATGGGAATATCTTCCATCAACTGGATCAAATCATTTTCTAGAAAATGTAAATATCGCAATCCATTGAGATTTTCTTTGAAAAAGTAAGGTCCTATGATGCGGCCATTGAACAATCCACACCATACATTAATACCCCAAGTAGTTTGAAAATTACTTTCGCGGACCCAGTGGGGATTTTCTTGAGACTAATAGTGACTGTTATGTTATGATTCACAACTCCATTATTGTGGAATCGCGATTCATCGCTCCACAAAATTTGACTGAATAAGTTAGGATTTTCATGTAATATCACCTGAATACAAGCAATGAATTCAAGTCACCGTTCAAAGACCGTGGGTTTCAAACCTTGCACCAACTGAATTTTGAATGGGTGGTATTTATTTTCTCTCAGAATTCTCTGTACATTAGATTTACTCACACCGACTTCTTCTGCAAGAGTACGGATAGAAACATGTGGATGAATAATGATATAAGCCAACACATTGATCCCTAAATCTTCAGTTCTAACAGATCTCGTATGATGACGATGTATAATAGAAAGAAATGACCCAGTTCGCAATTTTTCTTCAACTCTAGAAAAAGTCATTCGTGACGGAATGGGTCTGTTTGGAAAACGTTCTTGGTATAGACGTTGTGCTTGACGGCAGTTTTTCTGACATTCCCCAAAAATTAATAACATATCAATGCAATCACTTGGACTAAACGCGAAAGGCATACTGGAGATTTCGCACAAAGAACAGTTACTGTTTTGCAAAAAATCACTGAATCGAACTGGACAGTAGATACAATTCAACAACATTTGTTACTATGGCATCAACAAGCATAGGCTACTTGATGAAATTGTGCAATATAAAGAAATTCACCCTCAAGTTAGTCACATTCTCAAGAATTTCAATATTATATTCAACTGATATCGATATCGTATCGTAGAGGTGAGAATAATGGTTTGTATTCAGTAGTAGTCTAGTTCAATTTAATAAATGATATAGACTGGATTCGTGTACGAGTAAATGAGTTTTTTTGAAACCTTATATTTAAGCAAAAGTACAATAACTCAACAACGCCGTAACCGAATTTCAAAAACCAAACATGAAATGATGTCAGAATTTAACGTAGCATCTGAATATGTAATGATATACAGGGCATTCTATTTAAAAAATGGAATTTTGGTCTGTAGCACCTACACCAAACAACCTGTATATTTAAAAATTATATCAAAATATAGCTCTCATGAACTCATAAAACTTTTGTGAAAATCATTTTTGTATATCTCCTCCAACAAACCAGATATTGACTGTCACATAAAATTTGGAACACCCGGTATAATAGGTAACGAAATATACTTATGTTTAATTACAACCGATGTTTCGAACCTATACACGGAGAAAAATGTATGGTGATATTTACAATAATTTCTGGTACTATATATGACAGCAATAATATATACCAACTTCAAACATACAATATTTCAACTTTTTATAATTATTTTACCACTTACAATCCAAATTCTTATTGTTACCAAAAATTATTGTTATTTTTACCATAATTTCTTGAAGATACCGGTATGTTCTCCAGATTTTTCTCAGTGTACAACAGCGAATTTCATTATTCCTATAAGATAATTTCAAATGCTTCATTTTCAGGTTCCAGATTAATGTATACGGAATTTTAGAATAAACCATAACATCTGGTTTTACATATACTCGAGTTATGCGAGAGTTGCATAGACATAGATTATTTAGGTGAGATTGCTAGGAACAAAGACACAGTTCCGCGTGTATAATATTGCATATAGGTACACTAAGATCAAAACTGTGATATTTTTTTGAAAGGAAAAACAATTTATGACGAGGTAGTAATGATGATATGATCAACATACACAAAATGATTATAGAGCACCTGATTAACTTGTTCATTTCTATGTGCAGCATCCTCTTCATGGGCAGCATCCTTTAAGTTTTTTCATGCGGTGTCTACTTCTCATTATTTCAAATTGTTTTTTCGATTTTTTGTTGGACTTTTCTTAAATTTTTTTCAGCAATAGTCATATTACTCAGCAGTGCATATGTGATTGAATAATTTCGGATGAGTTGTGGGACACCCTGTATATGGCGACAATATGGTTCACAGCAGGCTACGAAGCATACGTTTATTTCCATATACAGGGAGATGAGATTAAACTGTAGAATTTAAATCGTATTATATATAAAAAAAATAAAAATTAAAATTCACCTATTAAGATGCGAATTTGAGTGAAGAGTACATTTTGCTAATTGGCCCTTCTGGTTGTCATTGGTGGGAGGGGGCGATCATAGTTCGATATGAAATTCCATATACATTTATCCAGAATCCGAAAATTAAGCATCTGAAATACTCTTAAAATTAATTAAATTTGTGGTTGTTATGCCAATGTCATACACTTGATATACGTATGAATCATTTATTTTGTAATAAAATATGAGTATATTTCGTTACCCATTATATTTTGCTAAAATATTTCTCTGATTAATTTTTTGCAATTTTTATCACTCAAGTTATTCTATTACTTGTTGTAAATATAGATTTATTCATATTATTTGAAATAAACAGTAAACGGTTCAAAACATTCAGAAGATTTATTTCAACGAATGTGTATATGGAAATACATCAATAAAAAGAATCTCAAGTCTAACTCCTGTAAATAGAATCATCTATTTTTGAAAACCCTGTATATTTTGTGTAACTGCACAGTAAATTCTCATCACAAACGATTCAGTTTATTACCGAGTTATCCAGAATTCCATGTATTTGGATATATCAACAAGCAAGACGGATGCGGCTTCATGAGAAATAGAACGTCTTGTATATAATAGTCAGTCTGATTCAGGAAATGATAACATCATTAATTGGATTCGATATTTGTGTCTTTCAAAATATCTGGAAATAAACGAAATTTCACCGCTAAATTTTTTAGAAATAACTTGCTAGCTTTGGACTCACCCCGTATATCGTGGGTCAGTACACAAATTTCTTATGGTGGATATGTTTTGGCCATATGAATAATCGATGCATAGTCGATTTGGTTCATCGATTCGTGAAAATGTCTTCACGATGGCCATTTGAAATTTTGGAAAAGTCAACTTCAGCACCTTGTATAATCTAAGCCGTTGAATTCAAAACTTTGGCGCAATGGAGACATTCAATCAGCATCACGAGTCCTACAATATATAAAAAATTCGAGCAAATTTACCGAAAGCCAATTTTCCATTGAAATGGTGCGAGGTCCTTTGGTTTTTCAGAACCAAAAATTTTGCAGCAAAAATCTGTACCATAGTAAAATTAGTGTCCTGATTCCGAATCCTTTGGAATTTTGATTTCAACTCCAATAGTTAGGGAAGATACGAGGCGGTTTCCATGAAAAGTGAGACAAACTACATTTTTCAAAACTGAAAATTTTTCAGCGGAAATCTGTTTTGGTAGTAAAATTGTCGTGATATCAAATCCATTGGAATTTTGAGCCTGTATTGTTCCCATATCTAATTTTTCGCAAAACTGGTTAAGCCCATCGCTCCAGGCGAGCAGTGCATATCAGTCAGATCCAGGCAATTTTCACCTTCATTGCCGGTATATCTACCGATTCTGAAATTTACAGAGTTCCACTCCAATAGATACGGAAGATACTGGGGTGTTTCCATGAAGATTGTGACAAACTGGGTGTTTCAGAGCTGAAAATTTTCCATCAAAAATCGGTATTATTGGTAAAATTGTTGTCATGATTCCGAATCCGTTGGAATTTTGAACCTATATTGTCCCCTTATATAATTTTTCGCAAAACTAGGTGAGCCCACCGCTCCTAGCGAGCAGTGTATGTCATTCAGATCAACCACAGGCAAAAATTATACTCATTGCCGGTATATTTACCGATTCTATAATTTACAGAGTTCTGATCCAATAATTACGGCAGGTTCGAGGGTGTTTCAATGAGAAGTGAGATCCACTGTATGTTAGTAATAAGAAAAATACTTTTTAATTTTCTAGTTTTTATACCCTGTACTTCTGCAAGAAAGCAGCTCTAACAAGAAATGCATGTGAAAGTAGCATTGCATTTTTTAGTAAAATATCCAGTTCTAACTTGAAGCAGTGAATTGGATTGTAAAATTCACTTCAGCAGAAACATTTTTTCATCATTAGTGTATAAATTTTTCACTCAGAATTGAATAGAGATATAAAAAAATCAATAATTTTCCTGATTTTACCAGTGGCGTAAACAATAGGGGAGAAAAGGTTTTCGAACAAAAATTGTAATTTTTCTTTCAAAATGAAGCTCTTATTGAACAAAAACATTTTTTCGAATATTATTGTAAAATTTCCAAAACTGTGGAAATTGTGATTAAAAACAAGATTTAATTTTACACATTCAACAACCTGTATCACTGCAACCCACCACTGCTCGAGGGTCTGACGATTGATTTCGTGATGCCAATAATTGGCAACATGTAGCTTATGATCTTAACCTTTCATATACCATATAAGCCTGATAAATGCCAGGATTACATTTCTATAGGTTGAGGTCCATTCATGAAACCTTCACTGAATAGAACTACCATTGAGAGATTTATGCGAGAACAGAGTCCTTTTGGAAGATGGTTTAGTAATAAACAGTCGTTGCCGACTGATGTTTAACCATTTGCTCCCATATACACCTACTACGTAGGCTTATGATGGCAAGAACCTGTCAGAAATCAACCACTCTTCTGGCTTATACTACGACGGGTATCAATCATATCTAACAGATACTTGTGCAACGTTTCTCAATGCATTAGTGGACGCAATTGCAAGTGCCCCCTGTAACCAACCTGCAGAATTATGTTTTGATTTTAATATGTCATTGTTTTAATAATACAACGACGCATATGCAATATCGAGCAATTGTCTATTTGAATAAAATTTTGATTTTATCTTCTATAAACATGGATGACTTTTATCAATATCAATGAAATCTGTCATTAATTGGGGTTTGTTGCATCCCTTTTCACTCACTTCGATTGAAATAATGCGAATCGTTGAGGCAAATTTCAAACTAAATTGAAGTTCCGTCTTCATTCATGGACTGACGAGAAATGAACACACCATGCGAATTCAATGAGTTTCGATCACCTACAGGTCTGAACCTGTCATCGGACGGTGTGTCTCTGGTGATAATTGGCCCTAAGGCCTTGAGGAAACGGCCTTCAGGTGCCTGTAGTAACGAACAGTCGTTGCCGATCGATATTTAATCATTTGCTCTCATATACACCTACTACGTAGGATTATTATGGCAAGTACCTGTCAGAAATCAACTACTCCCTTGGTTAAGACCACGACGGATATTGAATTATATTTAAAAGGTCTTAGCCAGGGTAGACAGGTACTTGCCATAATAAGCCCACGTAGTGGGAGTTAAACATCGGTAGGCAACGACTGTTCGTTACTAAACCATCTCCCCAAAATAAAAATATATAAAACACAAAAATCTGAAAAATCAGGAGTTTATAAATCAATTGTGGATCTTACTCCAGAGTATATGTAGGCCAGACTCGTAGACCACTCAAAAGTTGCATACGTGAACACGGTATGAATCATGTGCAAAATAAAACACAGTCAACAGATGCTAATCATATTTTGGAGAAAGAGTATGACTTCGATGAAAACTTTCGAAATCCTCCATGTTGAAAATTAGGGTATTATGCTCAATTATTCAGAATTCTTAGAAATTATTAAATTGTTTACTAAATGATCGAATAATTAAGTAGTAGCTATGTTTTGAGATATACAGGTACCTATATAGTACTGTCAATTTTTATTTTTATTATAGATAGGTCCTAATTACCTCAAATGATAAGAAGGGTATTCAAGTTATTTTCGCCTGAGGAAGATACTATGTATCGAAACATGTGGCGAAGACAATGAATTTGTGGGAATTTAATCGTGTTACACCATAGTGTCATAACATAACAAAACACAAAAATTGCACACTCATATGATCACGCTGGATGTCACCAACGCCTTCGACACAACATGGTCAACAGACATGCACTTCACAATGCAACACGAACACATACCATTATAAGACAGAACGGCTCAGGTATCGGGTTGGCAAGTAAATAAGACGGAATTCAGCTTCCAGGCATTTTTATTGTCACAAACGTAGCACTAAAAATATGAAAATCCGGTTAACATGATATTATTTTATAACAATCATCCTCTTACCTTAAAATATGAAACACCAGGCTTACGAAAATTATTCTTATAAGTATCAAAATGATAATCTTGCAACCAAAAGCGCTGTTTCGATTCAGCAGTACGTTAGTTTATCGACTAGCTCAAAATCAATTCAATGTTCTCAGTCAAAGTAAGGTTGAACCTCAGCAAAAATTGTTGCTGTAAAAAGTATGGCCTGGTCCGTGAAACACGAGGAATCGTTCACATATTCTGTAGGATAGGCAACTAGGTATTCATATATTTGCACATCGAGTTTAAAAGATACTTGAAGCTGTTAAGAATGGAAGCTCAAGTATACAAAACTGGCATAAAGTAGGGGAAACGTGGGTAATTCTGCCTCAACTACCCCCACCCCCAAGATGTTAATACCGGTAGAAATGAAAATTCACGGTTGAACGGCTTCTTCCTTAGGAAAATATCTTCGAAGATGACTCGCATGAAAAGTTCCTCGCTCACGGTTAGTCTCGGGAGAAACTAAGACGTACGAAGCATAACTTACTTGTGTTTTAACCCGGTAAAGTCCTTCAAATAAGAGAAGGAACTTCGCACGAGGCAAAACCAAGTCACCCGGAGCAAACTTTGCATATGGTCTTCCCGGGTTATTAATTGCTCTCCTGGCAGCCTTACCTTCGAGAGTTTCCCGGGCGAGAAAAAGCTTTTGTTCGTGTTCGATTATGGGTATGTTAGGCGGGCGCAGTCTTTCTGGTAACAGTTTTAACCTTTGACCCCCAAATTGCAGTTCGTTTGGGGCGAACCCCGTTGATTCATGCACAACGTTGTTCAAAAAGTTGCTAAATTTGACCACTTCAAATGCCCACCGGGTATGTTTGTCATGACAGTATGCTCTGAATAACCTACCGAGTTCCTCCATTATTCGTTCTGAAGGATTGACTTCGGGATGTCTGACTGAGGTAAATATCGCTTGGATATCGTAAGTATCCAACGTTTGCTTCCACCGAGGAGAAGAAAACTGAGTACCCAAGTCCGATATTATTTTGTTCGGAATACCTGTAGTTGGGAAATAGTCTACTGTCAATCGATTCAAGCAAGACCGAGTAGTAGCCTTTTTAACCCTCTCACTCACGAATTATGAATTTTGAAGATAAAAATCTGAATATTTTTCTACGGTTTATATGATTTTTTGCAATTTTTTGGATATATATATATATATATATATATATATATATATATATATATATATATATATTCAAAATGCTCTTTTGGGCCCTAGGACATGTCCCCAAATGAGGACAGTGTGAGCCAACGGCATAAAAATTCTATGAACCCTATTATATGAAATAAGAGGATAACACATTATTAAAATGAAATTTTATTAACAATTGATCACATTTACATAATAATTGATGAAACAGTTGGATTTTTTAGACAGACATAAATGAACATTGCACTTATTGAAAAGTATTCTTGTTCTTCCCGTACACTGAGGGTATTTGCACCTTGAAGAATTTTCTTTGTCATCAGTGGAAGGGAGATGATTAATTCCATCAAGTCTAACTTCCTTCAGAGGACGGGTTTCTACAAGCCTACCTCTGGATGTCTTTGGTGTAGATGGCCCAGGCTGTGGCTCTACACTCGATGGACGACCTCTTTTTCTGGTAGGTGTTTTAGAGGCCTTTATGAGGACTTCTGCAACATAAGCTCTAAAATGAAGAGATCCAAGATTTCTTTTTTCTGGACACCAACTGCAGCGGCTTTTTTCCGATATTCCAGCCAAGCATTAGCACATGATAAATCAATTGCATGAGCAAACATTCTCAAAGTCCATTTTCTAGTTCTTATTGAAAAACTATGTTATCAAATAATCTAATTTATCGACGCCTTCCAAATGAGCATTGTACTTTCTTATCACAGTGGGCCTTGGAACTTCAATATACTCTTTTTGGGTCTTGTCCCACCGTCTACACTGATCTGTTTCGCCAATTCCTAAATAATTTGAAGCCATTATCACCGGTTTATTATCAAACCACTTTGTCATTATGACTTCTCCATCATTACTTATGACTTCTTCACATGATCCTCTTCCTCTTTTCTTCATATCGCCATCTGAAGAAAATGGTCGTTTCCGGAATCTGTCAACTCTAGCTGTACCTGCGGCGTAAATTCGTCTCCTCCTCAAATACTGCAGTATATTATAGTTCGAAAAATAATTATAGAATATTTCGGAATTAGGCTCAGTTATTCGTTTCGACAGAGCCGTAATTACAGAGCCACCCAAGCCAAACACTTGAGATTCTACGTCATTCAACTCTGTTGTTGCTCCTTGAAAAATTGAAAAATCGTAAATAATACCACTGCTGTCACATAATGCGAAAATTTTGATACCCCAAGGCTTGGGTTTATTTTTCACATATTGCTTTGTATTTATCTTTCCTTTGAATGGCACCATTTATTCATCAATACATAATTGAGTTTCTAGTGGCAAGTAAAGACATTTTGATCTCATGCAATCATATAGTGGTCTAATTTTCCACATCCTATATTTGTTATCAGGATTTTGATCAGTTACATCTACAAAATGCAAAATTTGTCTAATTTTTGAGAATCTGTTGACAGGCATACTAGTAGAAATCAATGGAACTTTTAAGTTAGATTCCCAATAGCACCTGACCCTGGGGTAATGTAAATTCCCCATCAGAATATGAAGTCCAACAAAGGTTCTCATTTCCTCAACTAATGTACAAGTGAAATCAACCCCATTTTGAGTAGCATATAAATTGGTGTATTTTACCATTCGTTCAAAAATATCATCAGTAAAATATTGGTTGAAAAAATAATATGGACTTTCAAGTTCTGCATTATCCTCAAGAATTTGTTCCTGGTGCCATTTTATTGTTAAAAAAATGGTTATAATTGTTTTTTCCGTTAACCAGCTGTCGTCCCCTTACGAACGGCAGCCCTCAAAAGTCGAAACTTGTGCGAGCAAATGATTAACGAGGTCTTACCTTTTTACGTACGATTCCTAGCACTTTCTCGGGCAATCAGAAAAAATTCTGCAGTCGCCATGGTTTGAACCACCGCCGACCGGCAGCCAGTGACTAAAACACTGTCGCTTTAACCACTCGGCTACCTGGCCCCATTGTTGTGGTTAAATATGTCAAGCCCTTTCTCAAATTGATATCTTTTTTATTTGTAAGTTCATTGTGTTCAATGAAGTCGTTGACTATTTGTATTTTGTTCCGTTCGGTAACCACAAGAGATCCTGATTGTTGTTCTTCCTGTAGATCAACTTCTTCTACAATTTCTACTCGATTATCTTGTTCAGGTTCTCCTATTTCCTCGAGCACATCTTCTGGTTCTTCAAATAACTGGGAAATATCTACAAATGAGTGTTATCTATATTGTCAATCTCATTAACCTGAAATATCATACCGTCTTCCAAATCAACTTCATCATCGTCATCACTCATGCATTCAATATCTGATGAAACTTGTTCAATCATTTCCATTAGCTCCTCGTCAGTGAGAGGTCTCCTGGCCATTTTTCATGCACTGAAATATATTATAGTGATATACAAGTGATATAGGTACGTTCATTTTATCGTTGACTCACAATGTCCACAAAACAGTACACCACACGATAAAAATCTTAGAGTTCCAAATTACCGAAATACGAGTGATGCAATGATTATTAACCGAAAGTCAACAACATTTCTCCACAACAAACTTTATTTGACAGTTGCCACTATTCGAATATCACCAAGAAGAATTACAGAACAAAGCTCTACACGGTCATATACGCAGAGTTCTGGAAATGTTTATTTCATTTGAATTCCACTTTCTTACTATATTCTACAGATGGCTGCACATGTGTTCTTTTGAAGTAATATACTAAGCTCCTAATCAGAGTGCGATAGAGGATTGCAGTGAAAACAAACTGAGCTCAACATAAATAATGTTTGAATAGGTTGTCCTCATTTGGTGACACGGTGAGCGAAAGGGTTAAGGGGGTAAAGTACAACATATTTTGTGAAGATGTCGAGAACAACAAAATGTAACACGTCCCTGCCCTACTGCGAGGGAGAGGGCCATAAAGATCTAGAGCCACAATTTCTAGCTTCGAAATTGCTACGATCGGATGTTGGGCTGGTTTAGGTAATATTGTCGCCTTCGTTTTCTGACAGACTTCGCACTTTTTAAGACTAGACTTGATGTCTCTAGATATGTTGGTCCACCAAACTTCTGACTTGAGAGCCAACCAACATTTGTATGAGCCGAAGTGCCCTAGGGTCACATGATAGGCCTCAATAAATTTGTCTCTCAGTGCCGAAGGTATACATAACAAACTGGGTTCATCGTCACTCCTTCGATGATAAAGTATGTCATTGTGGAGAATGAATTTTCTCTTTACGTCATTATCCACCGATATTTGTTCACGGATACTGTTAAGTTTATTATCTTTTAATTGAAATTGCCGAATGTTCTTCAGAATTTTCTGAAACTCATTTGGGAGCTTCCACATAATAAGTAAGCGAAAACATTTGTCATTGGGTACGGGGAACCTAGCGCAAGCATAGCGAGATAGCGAATTGGCGACGAAGTTGTCGCGCCCGGCAATGTGTTTGACAGTAAAATCGAACTCCTGTAGTGCCAAAGCCCATCGCGTGATACGAGGAGACAGTAGCCTACAGGTATTCAAGTAGGTTGCTGCCCTATATATTGTTGGTGTATACAACGAAGGAATTTCCTAAGAGGTATACCCGCCATCTCTGTAGAGCAAAAACCAATGCCAAAATAACCTTTTTGGTACTACTGTAACGGCGCTCACGGTCAAGTAGCAGTCTGCTTGCCCAAGCTACCGCCTTGCGTTCACCTTTGACGAGCTGGTAAAGCTGCGCCGCAATGCCCACGTCGCAGGCGTCCACCTCGACATAAAAAGTGAGTTTAGGGTCAGGAAAATAAAGCATCGTCGCTGATTGCAACTCCTTTTTCAAATTCTCAAACGCTTCGTCTTGAGAAGGTCCCCATGACCATGGGCTCTTCTTCCGCAGCAAGGCTGTGAGTGGCTCCGTTAAGACAGCAAATTTGGGACAGAATGACCTGTCATTTTGGAAGAGTCCCAAAAACTTTTGTATTTCATTCACATTCCGATGTATTTTATAGTCTTGGATAGCTTGAGTGCGGTTTGCGTCCGGTTTGAAACCGTTTTCATGAAGTATATAACCTAAAAAATTAATTTCTTGACAGAAGAACTGACATTTTTTTAATTTTAGAGTGAAGCCGGCCTCATGTAATCGGGAAAAGACTAATTCGATATGTTTAATGTGGTTTTCTAGTGAATCACTAATAATAAGCAGGTCGTCAACATATGGCACTAAAAAGTTAGAATACCGGGATCCAAATATTGTATCGATTGCACGCGTAAATGATAACACGGCATTTGCTATTCCAAAAACTAGAACGTTGAAAAAATAGCTTCAAGTTCCAAACATGAACCCTGTATAGTTTTTACAATCTTTTTTAAGGGGGATTTGCCAATAGGAATTATTCAAATCTAGTAGAGTCTTATATTTGAATCCTGTCAGCATCCGCATAATTTCTTCAACACGACGTGGTAACTCGTGATCTTTTTCGGTTATTGAGTTCAATCGCCGGGCATCTAGGCAAACGCGTACCGTGCCGTCCTTTTTCATGATGGTCATTAGTTGGGAAATGAATGGGGTTGACCCACGAGATATCACCCCCCCCCCTTTTCCATCTGACCAATGGTTTTTTGGACAGTTTCCCGGTGAGCTATGGGTATGGGGATTGGATAAGGTTTCACAAAAAAACCCTTTTTTTCTTTCACCTTGATTTCGTGTTCATACATGTGAGTAAGTCCAGGTTTACTTGCAAAGATAGATTTGTATTTGTATAAAATAATCTGAATTTTTTTTTCTTCTCTGTAGGTATATGACAAGAGTCCAAGATGACGTCAAAATCGAGTGGCAGATTATCCTGGGAATCGTTTATCCTAAAATTCCTGTTAATGTTTATAGTTCGAATGCTTACTGAGTCGGGAGATCGAAATTCATGAAAAAAAATTAATTCTGGGACAGTTATTGTCTCATTATTCCAGGACAATACAATTTTCTCACTGTCCAGGTCTAACCTAGCACGGACTAATCTTAAAAAATCGATTCCCAAAATCACCGGATAAATTAGGCCTGAAATCATGAGGAACTCATGGACAAATTTATATTCGTTCATTAAAATGAAAGTTAAATTAACTTGTAAAGGTTTCCTCAAACCGACGCGGGAACGCGGGAGCGGGAACGAGATGAATCCCATACTGAAATCTATAGTGGGACATACCGGTGTGATTATTCGTATTCCGAAATGCATACAAGCAACGAAATATGTATGGTTTGCTACGTGTACTGTTTTTCTAGCAATTTGCACGGTCCCAAAGTTCCGTTCCCGCTCCCGCTCCCGCGTTCCCGCGTCGGTTTGACGGAACCTTAAATTGACTTTTTTTTGTTTAGTTTTATAGGCCCCTGAAATGCGCACGCCACTGCAGGGAAATGATAGTATGATATCATGAAATTCCCGAGCTGTGACCATACTGTTTCGGAAAAAGCGCAAACTTGACTTCCCGTATCAATTAATGCCAGAAAATTGAAATTATGAAGTTTTATTCCAATAATCGGTGAACGATCATCCAACAGAGTATGTTTTAGGTCGCACTTATCATCCAACAAATCCTCAAGTGGGTTATTTCCTATTTTTTCGGCCCTATGTAAATTTCCAGTCACAGTTGGACCTCCTGTAATCAGTCTGGTCGTTTCCCGAGTCGTCGATCTCTTCGACACAGATCACAGAAACATTTTTTGTGTATTTTTCGTTTTTATTGAAAAAACTTTTAATTTTGAAATTGTTCAGAGTTTTTATTTTCGAACCTGTTATGAGAATAAAGGGTTATTTTTTATATTTGGGTAAGGTTGCGAGGCAGAACTACCTTTGTTATGATAATAAATATCTGCACGCCTCAGGTGTGCCAGTGCATCTGATAATTTATCACATTGCAACAATAAAGCAGATATATGGGGTGGCAAAGTTCTAGAAATCGTCGCCAGCAACATTTTCTCTGGATATGGTGGCTCTAAGTGTTTTGACAATAATACAAATCTGTTAAAAAAGTCTACAAATGACTCTCCCTCCTTATAACATTTAGTTTCTAGCTTGGTTTTCGTCTCCCACTGAGAGTAATCATTCCAGTAATTTTCCAAAAAGACTTTTTTAAACTCGGTATAACTTGAACATTTATCGAGAAAGGCATCTGCCCAAATTTTGGCAGAGTTTTTTGGTAAATCAGCTACAAAATATTTGAATTGTCTATATTCCATATGTTCCACCTTGAAGCCATTTTGGAGTTGATCCAAAAAATCTACAGGGTGTATGCGGTCACCATCGAATATTGGAGGCATTTTGGTTGCAAAATTATTATTACTTTTACTAGCTACATTATTTTGGTGATTATTTCACTTATGCTAAAATAGCGTGTTATGATTGGTTGAAATGTTTGTGTTGATAATTGAAAACATCATGTTTTCGATTTTGTAGTTCGGCTCTTGATTGGCTACTGGATATGTATATGATGTGTTTTCGATTTTGTAGTTCGATGCCTGATTGGTTATTGTCAAAACACAAACTTACCACTAGCAAGCTGCTATAATGACACAACATCAAACTTTGACCAAAACTAAATGAGCACTCACTATTAATTCATATCAACTTCACAATTTTCGACAAATTTTGCATACTCGTTGATTAATCAAATCACTAAATCAAAATGTTTTCAAAACATAACCTCGAGCGAGAAGCAGTAGACTAGACATGCAATGACGAAACTACGAATGATGCGCTCTGTCATTGGTAACTGAAATAGAGGGATGTTTGAAATATCAAGTAAATATTTTGTTAGTTGCATAATTTCAGAACTAAATGCGGGATTAATGTTCCTAGTTAAATTGAATAGTAAATGAATAAAAATGGTTTCGATTTTATTCATGAAATAATCTTAACAAATACAACTCGTGGCGATTATCGTTAATTCCTTCTCGGTTTCGAATCAAATTATGCTGCTTTAGGCAACCACACTCGTGCAAGCGCTCGTGTGGTTGCCAAGCAACATAATTTGATTCTCAAATTCAAAGAAATTGCTATTTCGATAATCACCGATACACTTGTGGTATTGCCTACGATAATTATTGTCCTTTACATTTACATTGATATTTTGCAATTGATGAATAACATTCGTCACTAAATGTGTCACAGCCTCCGGAGTGATAATAAAGTTCTGGTTTCCTGGTATTGGATTATTTTGAAGGATATTTACAGGCGCTAGAACATAGGTTGATGGAGGATGTCGCCGAAAATTTTGTGGAATATGAAAATTTTCGCAACTATTTGCGCCCTGTAGTTGTTCAGCGGGCTGTCGCGGAAAATTTTGTGGAACATGAAAATTTCCGCCACAATTTGCAGTCTGTAGTTGTTCTGCGGGCAATCGCGGAAAATTTTGTGGAATATGAAAATTTCTGCCACTATTTGCGCCCTGTAGTTGTTCAGCAGGCTGTCGCAGGGATAGATCCGAAAGAGAAAATGGAAAAATTCTACCTTGTTCAGCGGTTACAGGTGTCGATCTTACAGGTTGTTCCCTCAATTCTGCCAAACGGTTTTTTCTTCTTAGATTATACCCCTGATTTTGTGCGAGCGGTGTTTGATCGGTAATTGGCTGTTTTCCATTCATAATTTATACTTGCTCCGTAAGTAAGGCGCCAAAAGATGAGACAGAACGGCTCAAGTATCGGGTTGGCAAGTAAATAAGACGGAATTCAGCTTCCAGGCGTTTTTATTGTTGTTAAGTATCAAAATGATAATCTTGCAACCAAAAGAGCTGTTTCGATTCAGCAGTACATTAGTTTATCGACCAGCTCGAAATCAATTTACTGTTCTCAGTCAAAGTAAGGTTGAACCTCAGCAAAATAATGTTGTTGTTAAAGGTACGGCCTGGCCCGTGAAACACGAGGAATTGTTCACATATTCTGTAGGATAGGCAACTAGGTATTCATCTATTTGCACATCGAGTTGCAAACCATCATTACTTTTAAAAGATACTTGAAGCTGTTAAGAATGGAAGCTCAAGTATGCATAAAGTAGGGGAAACGTGGGTAATTCTGCCTCAATTACCATTACACTACTATGCACTAACTTCCTGACAAATAGGCGAATCACGAGCGGACGAACGACGAGGAGCATGAAACAGGGCTGCCCGCAATAATCAAGCGAACGAACTCTTTGTTGTGGCAGGTATGAAAGGGAGCACAAGTTCTTGAAACTATACAGGGTGTCGGGTAAACCTTGTACAATATTAAAACTGGTGATATCCCAGGTCATGACTGTTCAGAATATAAAAATTTTACCTTAGTAAATATCTCACTGTTTTCGAGATAATGAGCATTTTTTTAATTTCTGGAAAATCACTACCTCACCTTGGATTTTTGATTGCCATGTATACAAATTGGAATGAATTCAATTATCTTTGCTGCTGAAGACTACTGATGAGTGATGCTTTCACTATTATATCAATAATATTACAAAAATTTTATTTTCCATCCACTCGTACGCAGCAACATATTTTCAAGAAGAAACTTTTCAAATCAGCGTTTCTATGAGTGGCATTGTGCAATCGATATAGTTCTGCATAAAGCGCTGCTGCAGCAGTAGCACTACCTCCACATTCACCATAAATGTAGTGCATATGCGCATATTCTCGGGAAGTATAACGTATGTACGGCATGACAAAGAAATAAATACCACTGAATGAAACAAGCGAAATAATTTCAAAAAACTACGATAGAAGTCACAAGTTGTTCAAACAAATGTTTTTAATTTTCGACAAGGATTCGTCTCTTAAAAAAGTTTGCACTTATTTGGTTACACCCTGTATATCTGTCGGTCTCTGAAACTTCGTTGGAATCCGGCTGTTGGAGAATTGCGACTTTTATTTCAAGAATCCGCCATGTCGGATAATCGACATTTCATTTCGATAATTTTATTAGGCCTAATTACATGAAAAGGTAATTTTATTGACATACTTTTCAATGCTACCAAGTAGTCTATTCTTTATTATTAATGAATTTTTCCACATTTTATCTTGATAAAATCTAAATAAAATAATTTTTGGGCGTAAGTATAAAAGTTGATCAAATAAATGAATATTTTGGAACCTATGGTGTGAATACAATTCAAGAAAAAAATAAAATACCCAAACACCAAAACTACGTCACAATCTTAAAATCTTAAAAGCTTACTTTTAGCTCCTGAAGATGCTAACTAACATGAATATATACGCAGATGCCACACAGCCGTCATAGGGCTTACGGAGTGGCCAGAACAGACGACAATTAGAACTAACAGAGTGCACGATGAAAGTAACATGCAAAAAACCGAACTTCTAGCCATACCGAGGGCTCTGGAAATATGCAACCAAGGACATCACAATACACAGAAACTCAAAAAAAAACATTACAACAGATACACAATACTAACAATTACGATAAATACACGATAGAATAGATGTGACCAAAGAACACTAATAAAACACTAACCAACAACGCATTTACGAATGAAAAAGACAGAGAGGACAGCAGAATGACACTTTAAGCATACAGACAATACGAAAGTGGAACTGAAACACAGAAAACAACTAAACATTAGGGAACAGTGGCAAACAGACTGGGACATCGAGGACGGGACGCACAAACCACAGCATTTTGCTGACGGTACACACAAACACCATTGACATCAACTGATAGACCGCATGGCTGGTCACGAAACACAGACACTACATGCTTATGAGTGCAGGTCAAAAAAACGACTGACCACATCATAAATAATTGCACACTAGACATCAGGATAGACGCAAGGAAACAGCTGAGCATATTATTAGTTCGAAAAAAAATCATTTACGCACCATGCCTTATGGATCGAAAAGACTTGGATGGTGATGTGCTCGACCAAGGATGACTGCAGAAATCTAGAATAAACCATATATATGGATATAACAAAACAAACTGTACTAATAGTTTTTAAAAACAAACAAAATAACCGATAAAAAAAAGTTACTAATTGAAGTTCTGATAGATCAGATGATTTCCCATAGCAGGGGACTCATTAGATAGATAGACGGTAGTACAAAGAACGGTCAACTTCAGAGATACGATGGTGTTCCATCCAAGCGTGTTTGCGATACCCGACTTTGACGTCCATATTCGTTGAGTCCATCATTTATATTCGTGTACTCCAATGGTGAGCGGACTTTTGGTTTCACAGATTAAGTCGCGTCCGCATTCACATGGTATTTGGTATATGTAATTTTTTGGTTGTTCGCTTGGGATCTCTGGTTTGGTTTTGGTCGAAAAGCTTCTGAATGTGTTGCCGGATTTGAAGCATCTTCTTACGTTGTACTTCAATCCACGGTAGTAGAACAATATGGTCTTATTGCTGATCCTTGGTTTCTTTGCCTTATTCCCTTTTTTTCAGAAGTTTGAGGAGCAGTTTATCTGGATACCAGTTCTGTTTTATGTCTCTCCAAATGTTGGAGTTCAGTTTCGAAGTGATCTTTGTTGCTACATATAGTCTTTGTTTTTAGCACGAGAGTCTTCACGATGCTTTTTCTGTCGATTTTGAGTGCTTGAAATCGTCGCTCAGGTATTGTCCGGTGTGAGTTTTTTTTTCCATAAACCAGAGTTGGGATGAAATATCCGATTGGCTTGACATCCAGGAGTCGAAGGACGCCATTACCTTCTTTTTTCATATTGAATTTACTGTTTTTAAGAATTTTTTTGATAACTTCCAGGAAGTTCATGAGGTGCTGGTCTCCATGTTTCCTTAATATGAATGTATCATCAATGTATATGTGCCAGAGTTTCGGTTTTTGTTTGGCTTTCGAACTATATCATGTATGCAGTGGCGACTATCGGTGACAATGAGGAGCTCAAATTGGGTTCATCTAGCTCAACATAAGGGCGATCTGTTTCTTGAGAAAACAGATTTCAAGCGATTCCATTGACGCGTAGAGAGGAAGGTGAGTTTTCTCGTACAGTCTGTTATCTTTTTCGAATTTCCCCCTCATGCACTTGGTTACACTGTTCGAGTTTTCCTTTCTATGAAAGAACTGATCTTTTTGTCCAAGCGTTCATGGAATTGCAGGAAATATGCCTACGTAACTCCTGCTTTCAAGAAATAGACCGTCAGATAACGATTTTGCTGACTGATTTTCTGGTTTCTGGGATTTTAACCACTGAAAATTATGTCAGTGTTGAGTTCAACAAATAAAAAATCAGCAATCGGACGTGTGCTTGGCATATAGAAAATTCATTTTCCTTTTTCAGAAAAAAATTGTTTTTTATTTTAATTTTCTCGTTTATGGTATTTTGAGACATGAATAAGTATAACAATATAATAGTGAAACACCAAAGTCATAAGGTTTGCACGTGCTTAAAGGGTTGAAATAGGTGCGGGATCTTGTAAAAAAATAGTTGGATGCTGATGCATTTTCTCGCTTACGGCAATCGACATAATGAAATTTATTATCGTTAGGAACCCGAAAAAAAATTCCCATAATCCGGTCAGCAGTTGAAGTATATTTTCCGGACGGAAAATTTTGTGAAATATTTTTTCGTTTTCCGGCGAACTTTCTAGTTTATGGCATTCGAACCATATGATTTTGATGATGGATAAACATCATAATAAAATTCCCATTAGCTTTGCATGTACCTCAATGAAAGCCATAAGTTGTAAAGTTGTAGGAAAATTTGTGGAATTTTTTTTCTCTTTCTCGTTGATGGAAATTGGCTTGTAAGAGGAAAAGTCGGAAACATGGTATCGATGTTTTATACAGTGTGGTCCATTTGAAATGGAAGCACCCTTATAAAACATACTTTTTTCAACCGGAAATGATTCTTTTCATTAGGTGGATAATCAAAAAGTCTACTAGAACACCAAATTTTATGAATAAAACTTCATTTTCAGGGCCAAATATTCTTTTTTTTTTTCGAGGTAAGAAACTGAAAAAAATTTTAGCGATATTTTGAGAAGAAATCTGACTGCACCACTGAACCACCCATATAAAAATAGCCTGAGTCGGAAGTATGAGCAATATTAAATCACATAATTTATTCATTTGAATAATTTTTTATAGAGTGAAAAAAATAGTTACGGGCATTATTGTGACAAACTGATATAGGTGTTGTGAAGATAATATAAGCAATTTTGCCTTAACACCTATACAGAAATGTTAGGGCATTATAATCAATTAAAAATTAAGATAAGCAATAGATGCACCAAATGCAAAATGATATTTTTTACTACATACTTTGTTTTTATATTGAAAAAACTGAAATGCCCATAATTTATACTGTGTGATCCATAATTATATAAACTATTCACAATGGAGTTTAAGTGGACACCCAGTATTTTTGAGTTGAGTTAAGGTGTTTGTTTAATTTTTCAAGAATATATAATCATAAACTCCAAGGAATACAGAGTGATTCAGTCATAAAAAAACTGCCAACTTCATAAAAATTCACGAAAAAAACTTTTTTTACATTTTTTGGACTTTAGCTCCGTTGGGGAAGGAGATTTCTTTCACCACTGACTTGATATGCGAACACCAATACGGCTGAGAGTTTTTATCTAATTTCTATGTCCAGATATTTTTTTATCTAGCTGCCAATATGAAAATAAAAATTTTGAAATTCTGACTGAAATCAAGTGAAAACCCACCTTTGAATAATCCAAATCTACTAGTAAAAAACACAACAATAATTCTTACTTGTGGTTTGAAGTTGCCAATGGAAACTGTTTGCGTTTACTTGTTTAATAAACACTGAGTGTGATAAATTTGGAGTTACATGATTTAGTTTATCTGAATAAAACACATGCGTTCGGTTTTGATGTCTAATAATGAATGTATCGATATTGCTTACATGTTACAATACATAATAATCAGGTCAATTGGTGAGGTTGTTCAACTTAATAATAGGAATTCCTAGTTATATTAAAATTGCTTATTCTACAATAATATATACCATCACATCTCCCAGGGGAGAGTTAAAAAAAATATGAGCTACTCTCATTTTTTTCCCTAAACTAAACATAATATTTCTTAATCTGATTCTTATGTACTTCAACTAAATGATTATTTCCTAAATCTAATTTAACATTTGGTGACTTATTTTCTACAATAGTGAACGGACCTTTGAAAAGAGCTTCTAACTTACTTACATCATTACATTTCAACATTACTCTATCTCCTACTTGATGACTAAATGGTTTTGATTTAATGTCATATCTATTTTTTCTTTTAGCTTTTGATTTCACTAGATTGTACTTGGCATCATTATATGCTGTTTGTAATCTATATTTCAACTCCAATGGATAGTTTTCGAAATTATATAGAGGATCAATTGCATCAGTTAAGTTTGACGGTAATCGTACAGGTTTTCCGAAAATAAGTTCATATGGTGTATATTTAGTTTCAGTGTGTACTGTATTGTTGTATGCAAAACACCAATACTGAACCCATGAACTCCATAAATTTGGTTGTTTTGAAACATGAATTCTCAAATAATTTCCCAAACTCTTATGCGTATTTTCAAGTGAACCTATAGTTTCGTGATGATAAGCTGTTGAATTCAATTGTTTGACATTTAAGAGTTTACAAGTCTCAGATATAGTAGAATTCAGAAACTCAGATCCCTCATCCGTAACGAATTCTTCTGGAATACCGTATTTCGAAATGAAATTATCAACGAAAGATTTCGCAACAGTTATTGCCTCTTTATTAGGAATAGGGTAGGCTTCTACATACTTCGTGAGTTCACACTGTAAATTAAGAATATAACGGTTATTGTCAGAATCTTCTGGTAATGGACCAACAAGATCTGAAAATATTTTTTGAAATCCTGAAGAAGCTGTTGTTGTTATTGTCATTGGTTCTGTGTTAGGTTTGGAGTGTTGGTAACGTTGGCAATCGTCACATCTTTCAACAAAATCTTCTACATTTTTTCGTAACCCTGATCAGAAGTAGTTTTTCTTTATGTTATTGTACATTCGGTTTATCCCTGCATGTCCTCCAGTCGGTAGTATATGGTAGTCATTAAGAATAAGTTGTCTCGTCTCAAGATTAGTTATATTATTTACATCCTTTACTATCGATATTTTGACTCCTGAATGTTTTACTTTTTTGCGGTATTTCAATATTTCCTTTAAAAGTTGTGCACACTTTTCATTTTTCATAATTATAATTTCCGGAATATCATATTCTCTACAAATAATGTTAAGATCTCTCAACGTTGTACCTAAGTCAATCGTCGATCGAGCATCCTGACATAAGTATATGTTTCGCGAATCAATATTACATACTAATTTTTCAACAACGGAGTACTTTTTAGTCTTAGCAATTTTATTGAAATCGATAGTTGAAACAGGACATAGTTGATACGAGTCTCCGGGACGTTTTAGTGATTCTATAACTCCAGGGTGATCAATCCTTTCGTCAGAATTATTAATACTCCTCGAGGGATTATTCGTGTGAACTGTTTTCTTTGCTTGAGCTCTCGTCATGACATACATTGTATTTACTACATTACTTGGCATATTTTTCAATTCATCAGAAGAGATTTCAACTCTAGATAACGCGTCCGCTACTACGTTGTCTCTTCCTCTGATGTATTTTATTTCAAAATCGTATTCTTCGAGAACAAGTCTGAATTTTGTGAGTCTACTTGATGAATCCATCATACCGAATAAATATATTAACGGTCTGCAGTCTGTGAAAATTACAAATTTTCTCGAAAACAAATAAGGTCTGAAATGTTTTACGGCCCAAACCACAGATAAAATTTCTCGAAATATAGAAGGATAATTCCTTTCTGCCTTATTAAGAGATCTGCTCTCATATGCAATGTGTTTGTCATCTCCATTTGAAAGAACAGCCCCTATTGCATATCCTGAACCATCACACTTGAGGGTGAAAATATTATCCGGAGAAAAATCTGGATATTGCAGTATAGGAGGGATTTTCAGTGATAATTTCAATGTTTCATAAGCGTTTTGACATTCGTCTGTCCAATGAAATGTTACACCTTTTCTTGTTAATTGATTCAAAGGAGCCGCTATATCTGCAAAATTTCTAATAAATCTCCTATAATAATTTGCAAAAGCTACGAATCTTTTCGTATCGCTACAATCTTTTGGAACAGGATAATTTTCAATGGCAATAATTTTAGATGGATCGGGAGAGACTCCTTCATGATTAATATTGTGTCCAAGGTAAAGAATTCCTTTTTTTCAAAAATTGACATTTTTTAGGATTTAATTAGAGGTTCACTTTCCGTAATCTGTGAAATATTTTCGACAGATTTTTGTCATGGTTCGATAAATTATTTCCAAAAACAATCAAATCGTCGAAATAAACAAAACAACTTTCGTAATTTAGACCTGCCCATAGCGACTGTCATGGCTCGAGAAAGACAATTTGGTGGAACCTTCATTCCTTGGGGTAGTCTCGTAATTTGATATTGTCCTCGATCAGTAGTGAAAGCTGTGCGGCCTACAAGATGCTTCCAATTCTATTTGATAATAACCTTGGTATAAATCAAGATGAGAAAAGTACATTGCGCCAGAGAGTGAATCTAAAATTTCAGTGATATTCGGTAAAGGAAATCTATCATCTTCAAAAGCCTATAATCTATCACAACTCGCCATTTTTTATTTCCGTTTTCATCGGGTTTCTTGGGGACAATCAGTAGTGGTGCTGACCACTGTGATTTAGTCTCTTCTATTATACCATCAGATAACATTTGATCGATTTGTCTATGAATTTCTTCTTTTTGAGCATGTGGTAACCGATAAGGTTCGACATACGCAGGTTTTTCAAATGTATTTTTTGTTTATAAATATTAGTGACCGTTAAGCGATCATTTTCTAAGTGAAAAATATCAGAGTATTTCGCACAAATCTTTTCGATTGACTGCTTTTCCTCGCTATTCAAATGATTTGTATTGATAAATTTTAATAGGTGATCAACTCGATTCACCGAATTGGTATTAGTATCATTGAATTGGCAAAGTTCATAGTCGTCAATTTTTTCGATTTGAGGATTGAAATTTTTTAGTAGAACTTCTTCATCCCGAACATTCAGAATTTTTACAGGTATCATATCATATAGGGAAGATTGGGTTCATTGTATCTGATAAAATGGAACTAACTATAACCCTTTTCAGCTGTCTTAGGTACTACCAATGTTTCATTTACCATTATCATCATTATCATATTTTATTTTATTTTAAATTTGTATTTCATGTATATGTACTTAAGATGACTGAATAAATGACTAAATAAATAAATAAATAAAAATATTATTTTCATCTGGCCTAGCTAAACATCCAGCTATAAAAACACCTTCGCATAATTCGCTAGGTAAACCAACACAATCATCAGATGTTTCAACGTAAACAAATTTAATTGTTTCACATCATGGCGACACCAAAGTATGTAAATTATGCATGGAATGCATTGATAGTGAGATTTTACTATTATTTTTCCAGAATGAAAATAAAAACTTTTCGTAGTCAATTATTGCGCTATGTTTATGGAAGAAATCTGAACCTAGTACTCCATGCATATCTTTAACAAAAGCTTCCATCAGCAGAAATGGATGACACAGTTTTGTATCATTTGCTTGTAATGTAATATAAACTTTACCTTCAGAAGTTTTTGACCCAGATATGCCAGTTATTCGATGTTTTTTCGAACGATCAATAACTTCACCTTTGTTGACATATTGTTTAAAAATTATGCTGACTGATGCACCTGTATCAACTAGAAATGTTAGTAATGATTCGCTATAAACTAATTTTACAAAATTCAGGCCATTTACATTAAGACTGAGATGATTCTCGATATCTATGTTAGACTCGAAAAAACGGTTCAGATGACGTTGATGGACGTGGAGAATTATGAGACACAGTTTCAACGTTGTTAATAGGTATATTTTCATTGGAATTTCTTGAATAATATGCCCTTTGTGGATTGTTTCTCACTGAATTGCCATGATAACCCCTGTAGTTGGAACCTCTACGTATATTTCGTGAAGAATTTTGACCTCTATTGCCCGAAAATGAAAAATTTCCTCTGTTTTGTTGAAAAAAATTTGAATTTCTGAAAAATCTTTTGTTTCCAGTATTATGTCTGTAATTTGTACTTCCTCGCATGTGAAAAATTGCATTTTGCTTGGGTATATCTTCATCTTTTGATCCCTGAATGGCATTACCTAATTTTGAATAATTTCTTGATTTAATAATAGTTCGTAATTCTGAGTTTTGTAATCCGTTGGCGAATGCATTAATTGCTGTTTTTTCATTCACTCCCCTTAAAACCTGAATATCATTTTGATTACCTTCCGCTTGCGTAATTGTAAGATCAACTAAAAGTTCTTCTATAGATTTTCCGAAATCATCAATTGAACAGTTTCTTTGTTTAGAATTGTGCATCTGAAATGATAGAGCTGAAATAGATTTTTTAGTGATGAAATGAGTTTTTAAATCAAAAATTAATTGTGCATTACTGACATACGTACAATTCATTCTAATTTTTGCACTTTGAGACAATCGCGTTTTCAAAATACAGTTAGTAATTTTTTGCCTGCATCATCTAATAACGCATCATACAATTCAATGGAATCAATAAGCTGTTTAGTACGTTCTCTGTACCGTCCATGATAGGCAGTAGGCTTGCAGCCGTTCTTAAATCAAATTTTTCTGTCATGTTGAAGGTTTTACTTGAGAAATCTGAATCTGTAGAGTCTGAAGAGGAGCGTATAGTGACTCTGATTTTGGAGGGAAGAGTAATGATTTTGTCAAGAAATTTACCTAATCTACTGTTTAAATGTTCATCAATTTCCCTAAAATATTGCTCAATTTACAGTGAGCACGTAAAGGTTGGAACAAATTCGTTAAAAGCTTGATATGGCTATTGGGAAAAAAAAAGCTCTGACACGTCGATTTTCTTTTTCAGTTGTACATTTTTTGGTCCACTCAAATTTTTGATAATGTCATCGCAGTGCGAGTTATGACGTCATCATAATTTTGTTTAAATGGCATTACCCTATTTTGATAATACTATCAAAAATATCGCATTTTTCTGTGTATGGATGTAATTTTTTTTTATGTTACATAACCGTATTTTCGAGAAATAAAAGATATATTATTCATAATTAGGTCTGGTAATGTGAACTTTTGACTTAAGGTTTCCTAACAAAAAAATCTGGAGGGATTAGATCAGGAGATCTACCTGTCCACTCTAAAAAAGTCTTCGTCTGTGGTCGAAATCCGGAGAATAAGGGAATTTTTCTCAAGTATTTTGGTATCGATAAGTGACCTCACACCTTGTTGTGAAGCGAGTGCGATGTGAGTTGCCTAGATGCCAATCCCGAGGTCTGGTGTTTGTTCGAAGTGTGCAACCGACCACCCAGGGTGGGGTAGTAGGTTTTTCCTGACTTTCCTGCAGCTGAAAATTGAATACGCCACCAAAAATCAGAAAGTCTCCCCGGAGCGCCACGGCGAATGATGATAATAGCCGTCCTCTCTTGGCAGACGGGGATTTTCAGAGTGGCCAGCTAGATTTCATGATCTAACCCTACTAGATTTCATTATGTGGAGATACCTTAGGTCAAAAGTTTACGTTAACCAACTTAATATCACATTATTATGAATGAAATATCTTCTGTTTCTCGAACATACGGTTATCTAACATACGAAAAAATATGACATCCGTACTCAGAAAAATGCGTTATTTTTGAAAATATTATCAAAATAGGGTAAGCCCGTTTGAAAAAAATTATAATGACGTCATAACTCGTACAGCGATTACGTCATCGAAAATCTGAGTAGTCCAAAAAATGCGCAACTGAAAAATAAAATCGACCTGTCTGAGCTTATTTTTCCTAATGGCCATATCAAGCGTTTAACGAATTTGTTCCAACCTTTACGTGCTCACTGTATGTTGAATAAGACCTAATTTCATTCCTAACTTTATCTTCTACCTTATATTTATTAAATTTATTTACTAAACAACGATATTGATCCCTGAGCTTTTCTAATTCTTCAAACATACGACGTGTAACTTCTTCGTCTCTTCGTCTTTCAGTATTGTCCTTCTGTAGATTCCTATGGAATACTCTTACTTCTTCAACGAGATACTTCAATTCATCTGGGTTAGACATAACTTGCTACAGTGAGTGGATTCCATTGTTTGATAGGCTCTCATCGGGGTATTACATTTAATTTAGGCTATTCCTCAACTAATTACTTCCAATTTGCATCTTCTATTCCAATATCCAATATCCAACGTTTTCAATATTGATTTGTTCCATCTGCATTCGTTTCTCCATATCCTTTTCCAGCTTGGTTTATTATTATTTGACTTTCGATTTCGAAAATCCCATTTTTGTATAAAACACTTCGGTTCGATAGGGAGAGAGAGAGAGAGAATATACTTTATTGTCATAAGAAAATATCTTGTTGACAAAGTTTCATTTAACCTATGAAGTCAGGTATATATATATATAAAAAAGTATATGCCGTAAAAAATACATTAAAAATAAACAATTTCACCTAATAATTAGAATTCAGTTGTATATATATAAAAACATATAAGTCGAACAAAAATACGTGTAAAATAAATAAGTCTGACTCAATCAAGTCATATAAATAAACGAAATATAAGTAGTACAAACATACTCTACCACATCTCAGAATAGTATTCCTCCAAACTATAGTAAAAGCTCCATCAAGTAATGCTTCTTTAACAGACTTTCGAAATTTATTGAAAGAGTTAATAGTCTTCAGGCGTAAGGGTAGATGGTTATATATTTTTATGCCTTCGTATATAATTGACTTTCTGGTCAGGGTCGAGGAAGGTATAGGTAGATGTAGATTGAGATTATATGTCCTACGTGTTCTGTGATATAACTTTAATTTCCATTTCGTTCTAAAGCAGAATCGCCATGTGATAAACTTGGAGTTACATGATTTAGTTTATCTGAATAAAACACATGCGTTCGGTTTTGATGTCTAATAATGAATGTATCGATATTGCTTACATGTTACAATTCATAATAATCAGGTCAATTGGTGAGGTTGTTCAACTTAATGATAGGAATTCCTAGTTATATTAAAAATGCTAATTCTACAATAATATATACGATCACTTCTCCCAGGGGAGATTAAAAAAAAATATGAGCTACTCTCATTTTTTTTCCTAAACTAAACATAATACTTCTTAATCTGATTCTTATGTACTTCAACTAAATGATTATTTCCTAAATCTAATTTAACATTTGGTGACTTAGTTTCTACAATAGTGAACGGACCTTTGAAAAGAGCTTCTAACTTACTTGCATCATTACATTTCAACATTACTTTACTTGATGACTAAATTGTTTTGATTTAATGACATATCTATTTTTTCTTTTAGCTTTTGATTCCACTAGATTGTACTTGGCATCATTACATGCTGTTTGTAATCTATATTTCAACTCCAATGGATAGTTTTCGAAATTATATAGAGGATCAATTGCATCAGTTAAGTTTGACGATAATCGTAAAGGTTTTCCGAAAATAAGTTCATATGGTGTATATTTAGTTTCAGTGTGTACTGTATTGTTGTATGCAAAATACCATTACTGAACCCATGAACTCCATAAATTTGGTTGTTCTGAAACATGAATTCTCAAATAATTTCCCAAACTCTTATGCGTATTTTCAAGTGAACCTATAGTTTCGTGATGATAAGCTGCTGAATTCAATTGTTTGATATTCAAGAGTTTACAAGTCTCAGATATAGTAGAATTCAGAGACTCAGATCCCTTATCCGTAACGAATTCTTCTGGAATACCGTATCTCAAAATGAAATTATCAACGAAAGATTTCGCAACAGTTATTGCCTTTTTATTAGGAATAGGATAGGCTTCTACAAACTTCGTGAGTTCACACTGTAAAGTGAGAATATAACGGTTATTGTCAGAATTTCTGGTAATGGACCAACAAAATCTAAAAATATTTTTTGAAATTCGGAAGAAGCTGTTGAATAATCCAAATCTACTTGTAAAAAACAAAATAATAATTCTCACTTGTGGTTTGAAGTTGCCAATGGAAACTGCGTTTACTTGTTTAATAAACACTGTGGCCAAGATAGGATTGACCAGCAATGAAGGTATTTTGAAATTGTATTTTGAAATGTTATTTCGGAGATCATTTCTTGGAGATGGGAAAAGTGGTGGAATATTGATAATTTATTGATTATCTTCGGAATAACGTCAGAAATAAACGAAAGTGAATATCGGAAAATTGTCTTTCATTCACATTTATAGAAAACAAAATTCGCATATAAAATGAAGGAATTGTTTGTCAAAGAGAGAAATATTTTCTGCAATAAAAAATATTCAAAAATTTAATCCAGAAATTCTGTGTCCGAATACATAATGTTGAATTCATGACATTTCGTATCGAATACACTATATTGATGAGGTTTAACATTGTCACCAGCAGTAAGCAATATCTAGGTACACTTAAACTTTCTACAATGTGGGGTATTTTCTGTTCTTAGGGCTCAAAAGTAAAACTCTTATGTCGGATTCTAGTAAAAAAAATAACCACATTGGAGGAAATAATAAACCAGTTCGTTTCCACACCACCTTAGAGGCAGAGTTGCCGTCGCGTTTTTTTTAGAGTGGCATCCCCATCAGGCCTAGTTCAGTCTTAAGAAGTGAAAGATCCAGAATAATAAATTGCTTCAATGTCCAAATAAAAAACAAACTCATTTTCAGATTCGAATCAGTTCTGGACCAATGCGGCGATTTTTAAAGTCACAGTGTCTTTTCGAAAACATAACTCGACGTGACTCAGGGTTTTTTTCTTAAAAAATGATAACGTGGAAAATTAATGTATCCATTACTTTAGGACATCACTGTGTAAAACGTCGTAATCATGTTTCCAACTTATGGCTTTTTTTTCTGGTCTTGAAATCAGTTCTTCTTCCTACATGCCAATTCCCATAAACGAGAAAATGAACAAAAATTCCTGTAATTTTCCAGGAAGTTTTCCAGTTTCCTATAGTATGCTAAGCACGAACTAGATCTATGGCTTTTGTTATAACACACTTTTACATTAACAAATTTTTATTGCACATTATTTCGTTCATGAGAAAGTTTGCCGGAAAACAAAAAAAAAATCACAAAATTTTGCTTCCGGAAAATTGACCTCAATAGCTGACCGGCTAATGGGAAATTTTTTTCGAGTTCCTAGCAATATCAAATTTCATTCTGTCGATTGCCATAGGCGAGAAAATTCATCAGAAACCAACTATTTTAAAAATATTTCAACCCTTTAAGCACGTGCAAACCTTATGGCTTTGGTTTTTCACTTTTAGATTGTTATACCTTGTTGAAATGCCATAAACGATAAAATTAAAAAAAAAACTTTTTTTTCTGTAAAAGGAAAACGAATTTTCTATATGCCTAGCACACGTCCGATCGCTAAATTTTAATTTTTTGAAATCCCAGTGAAGAGAAAATGAGTGAGCAAAATCTGTCGTTATCTGACGGTCTAAAAAATATTGCCTCTATGTTCAGTCAGTCGCCAACGCATACATGGAAAGGTTCGAACGCCTGGCTATCAAGGAGACTAAACGCACACCGAAACTTTTGCTTATATACGTACACGGAACACCATACCGTATCGAGTGGAAATATGCCAACGTCCTTGACAAGGAACAATATATTACTTTGAACGAAAATTCAAAGAATCCCTCTACGTCCAAGCCAACGAAGCCTTTAGTCAACCAAGCAAGAGTAGAAATGAAGAATGTATAGACAATACTCAAGGGAACTATGAATGTCTATCATAAAACGAATCAGGTTATAAAGCCCTTGATAACAATTACAGGTACCATAATGATTCAATGGTTGTGTTTAATTCAACACTTGGGACAATGATGGCCGTGATGTTAGAGCGTTCGCCTTTGGAGCGAAGGTTCGAGGGTTCAAAACCTCGCCTAATCATCGGTCTCGTGCATGGCATCACACGTTAAAAGGTAAGGGCTGCGTCTTCCCTAGCTCACACAAGTCTCTCGAAGACTTCCGAGAGTTGCGCGTAGGGGTGCAATCGTTTGACGGAAATAACAATTTTATAACAATGGAAGTCTGAGTATTATAACTCAAAATAATGTTTTTAGAACAATTCCTTTCACCTGGTTGAGTCAAAACCATTCTTATTCCTGTTATTCTGTTGATAATAATTATTATTCAAAATTCATTGCATTATATCCTAGATGTTTTGCCAACACGAGTGGTTGACATTCTAAAGAAAGATTTTGACATTGTACCTATAGCTGTCAACATGAAATCTCTCTTGAAATTGCCAAGTACTCGTGTTTGCGAAACGTCGAGGATATCTCGCAATGAGATTTTTTCAACTAAAATTTTCCAAAATCTCGCTTGAAAATGCCAACAACTCATAATGATAAAACGTCAAGGATACGGTGCTATGAACGTTTGCCCAAAAACTCGAAAACCGTCATCCAACTATAATTTCATCCGCACGAACGAAAAGGATAAATCTCAATTCTTTACACAAATTGAGTTTTCATATTTCTGCGGATTCTGAATGTCAAATCAAATCAAATCAAATATACTTTATTGTCTGAAGAACATAATTCTTATTGACAAAGTCACATAAAAGAAAATACCTAACAATAATTACATATAACAATAACATATAAATACAATATATATATATATATATATATATATATATATATATATATATGTATACACATATATACACATATACACACATACATACATACACATATATACACACACATACACACACACACACATACATATACGCATACATACCATACATGCACAACAAACAGGTACAAAATAAATAATGAATTAAAAACAACATATTATGCGCAAAAGTAAATAAAATAGAATTGGTACGATATTTTCACCGTAATGGTCAACTACAAACAAGTAAAAATATAAAAATACCAGTACAAATTGAATAATAAATAAAAATACATCATAATTGGCACACAGGTAATTAGAATAAAAATTTATAGAAAATTTCCATCGTCAACAAAAAAATGGATAAATATAAGATTATGAAAAATATAAGAAAATATATACAAAAAATTAGGAAAATGTCAGTACAAAATAAACCTTAGAACAATTATCATAATACAAAATAGCTAAGAAGGGATGACGAAGTTGAATTTCACAGCACTAAAGCTTCTCACAGTAGAATTCATCTAATGAGTAGAAAGCCTTTGCCAGAAAAAGATTTTTTACGGAATTTTTAAATTTTCTTCTATTGTCTATGATTTTAATCTTGTTGGGTAGATGATTAAATAATTTTTTACCATTATAAATTATAGAATTTTTAACCTGTGTCAATGTTGGAATTGGTAATTTTATATTTAGTGGCTGTCTGGTGTTATAATGGGTAATCGTATGGATTTCGTTTTTAAAGTTACTGTGAATGAGACATACTGCTTCTAAAATAAAAATGCACGGTAGTGGTAAAATTTTATGTTTAATGAAAAGTGGCTTGCAAGAATCCTGGAATTTAGCTCTGCACATATACCTAACTGCTCTTTTTTGCAAAACAAAAACCGTATTAAAAAGATATTGACTACATGATCCCCAAAAACAAATTCCATATCTTAGATGTGAGTCAACTAATGCATAATACACACTCTTTGCCATATCTTCACCAAGTTCCCATGAAGTGGTTCTTACTGCAAAACATCCTGATGATAGTTTTCGTCTGAGTCTTTCAATGTGATCTTCAAATTTCAGTTTATCATCAATATGTAAACCCAGAAATTTTGTGTCTGACCTACAACTTCCTAAATGAATTTCTGGAAGATAACATTTAAAAGTGAGAATGTTAGTTTTGGATATGTTGAAGGAGAGCTTATTAGCATCACACCAATTTTTCACTTCACCAATATCATTCTCCACCATTTGATACAGTTTTGAGTCATCTTTATCATGCCAAAGTATTGTGGTGTCATCTGCGAATTGGGTGAACTCTCCAGAAATATTAATTGAGGTTAGATCATTTATATAAATTAAAAACAGTGTTGGTCCCAGAACTGACCCCTGAGGTACTCCCCATTTAACTTCTAGTTTGTGCGATAAGCAGCCTTGAAGAGATACGCTTTGAGTTCTTCCAGATAAATATGACTCAAACCACTGGATAACTACCTTCCTGAACCCATATACCTCTAATTTTTGCAACAATATTTTGTGATTAACGCAGTCGAAGGCCTTTGTCAAGTCACAAAAAACCGCTGCAGCAACTTCTTTATCATTCATTTTCAAATAAACATTTTTTAAAAGGTTGAAAATTGCATCATTTGTGCCTTTTTCTCTTTGAAATCCAAATTGAGTAGGGTTAATAGAATTGTGCTTATTCAGAAAAGCCATTATTCTTTTTTTTCACGAGTTTTTCTATTATTTTCGAAAGTGTGGGTAACATTGAGATGGGTCTGAAGTTTGCAGGATTATCAGTATCACCCCCCTTATGTAATGGAATGACTATAGCGTTTTTCAAACATGATGGAAAAACTCCTGTGAGAAATGAAAAATTTACAGCCTCAACTAGTACCTCAAGGGCGAACTCAGGGAGATATGAAAATATTTGTAACGATAAGTCATCCCACCCAGATGCATTTTTATTTTTTATTTCATT
The DNA here is from genome assembly GCA_944452925.2 of Chrysolina oricalcia. NCBI lineage: Eukaryota > Metazoa > Arthropoda > Insecta > Coleoptera > Chrysomelidae > Chrysolina > Chrysolina oricalcia. The sequence continues at coordinate 36,046,982 of OX101812.2, forward strand.
GAAAATTTGCTTCATCTCTACGATGTCTGTAGGCGCGAAAAAGAAAGACTCCGAAACAGAGATATGTTTCAAATAACTCAATGGATCGGTTGGAGAGTGAATCTGTTTGGAAATAGTTTCTGCTATTGAGCAATAATATTCATTGATATCGTTACATTTTAAATTTGTTTTTACTGGAACGGAGCTGTTTTTACTTCTCAAGTCATTGACAATTACCCAGCTTTCTTTTTGCTTATGTCTTGCATTTTCTATTTTGTTCCTATAGTGTAGTTGTTTAGCAGCTCTCAAGGTTCTTCTATAAATGGACCTATACTTGTTATAAAAGGAAATAAAGTTTTCGTTATCAATGGCAATTTTTTTAATTAAATGAAGGGATCGAAGATTTTTTGCAGATACTTTAATACCTTTTGTTAACCAAGGTTTTTTGACTTTAGTCTTAATTCTATTGAGCGGAAAGCTCTTATTGAATACATAAGAAAGCATAGAATGATATTTAGTTAAAGGGTCGTTGCATGTCATTGCTTCATTCCAGTCGAGATCATTACAATTATTCTTGAATTTATCAAAGTTTTGTCTACTAAATATTCTTCCAATACGTTGTGTTCTGTTGGGTATTTCAAATATTTGAGGTATCTTACATAAGACTGCTTCATGATCCGAAAGGCCTGCATTGATGACGTCGCATTCGATATTTTTCATGTTAGAACAAACATAATCTATAATTGAACTAGAAAATTTTGAGTGACGGGTTGGCAATTCAACATGCATCTCTAAATTGAAACTAATTAATAAATTCTCTAACGATTTTGTAGAGATTGAAGTTTTGTCCCTAAAGTTTATATTGAAATCTCCAGTGAGTATCACAGACGCTTTACAAGGAATCTGTCCTAGCAAAATTTCCAATCTTTCTAAAAAATTGTTTTCACTGGATAGTGGTGAACGGTACAAACAAATAATGAATAAATTTTTATTTTTACTATATATACACGAAAATTCAAATTCCTTCTCAATCAACATAATATTATATTTTTTTATCTCGATAAAATCGTTTCTTTCAATGAAATCCGTATGAATGAGGATCAATGTGCCACCATGATGGCTATTCTGCCTTGAATATTTTGCAATAGTAATGTAATTAGGCACGTGCAGAGGTTCTTCCATTTCGAGCCAGTGCTCAGTTAGTAAAACTATATCAGGTAAATTTTGGCTATCTAAAAATACATACAGTTCATCTGTTTTGTTTCTTACCGACTGAATGTTCAACAGCATCAGCGAAATCCATTTTCTGCAGTTCTGAATTCTAAAAAAGAGTCATTTTCTACTTGAACAGCAGAATCTGATTCTAAATTTACTACTGAGTCATCATAAGCTGAGCTTGTACCAGGACTCAAATTTGTATTATGAAATTCATCTCCGTCCATCTCAATCCTATGTATTGTTTTTAAAACAACATTGCTATATTTTGATGTACTCAAATAATTTTTGAGCTCATGTAAAATCTCGAATTTACTTCCCTGTTGTTTTTTATCAACTAGGAAAATAATGGAAACATTTCTATTCATTCGAGAAAACCGGCTCACAGCATTCCTCAATTTCTTAATTATAATGTGATCTATTGAAGCATAACATTTGTCGTTTTGCTGATATGCAAGATTTTTCGCAATGCTAAGTTTAAAGTAATACAATTACTGATATTCTTAGTATTGAACATCACTATAACATAGTCATCCTGGCCATAATTAAGTGTTTTCAAAAATATCACTTGCCAAAGTCGATAATTCAGTCTCCGGCTTGATGACTTCGAGAACGCTAAAATGAGGCTTGTTCATAATTTTCTCCAATGCCTTGGAAAAACCTATTGCGTATTGATCCCCCAGGATCAGAATTTTGGAAATTGATTTCTTCGCCTCTTTCAATGGTTTTCTTTCACCTATTTCTGAACCTCTACCGTTTTCCATTGTTTTCAGTTCATCCTTCCTCATATCTTCTAGCCGATCCGATTCTCTGATCTCACTATCAAGGTTTGATTCCTGCAGAACTTGATGCTCCAAGAATTCCTCTTTTGTGATTTTTTCAGCTTTTTTTTTTCTTCTCTTAATTTGCCGCTTGCGCACTTTTTTATTTTTGTTATGGTGGCTATTGATGACGATTTTGGAGTAGTTTCTCTTCTTCTTAATTTTACTTTGTTTCTTAGGGGCCATAACATATTTACCTGATAATTCTTCAATATCTACGCTACTGGAAATAGTCGGGCTAGTCATAGTAGATTGATGATTCACTTGACAAACATGTGTTTGTGTATCAATAGTTTTTACTGAAATTACTTTTTCGTCTAGTTTTTTATTTAACTGATTTATTTTGCTCTCCATTTCTAGGATAAGTTTTTTCTGGGCTTCTAAAAGTGTGTTCATTTCTGTTTCAGATTCTAGGGCTTGTTCAATTATAAATTGTTTTTCATCATTCATTTTTTTAATTAATTAATAAATGAGGTTGATTTTAAAGGGTACAATATTGTGTAACGAAATGTAAAACATTGCGTTCCTGTTATAATTTCCATCTGAAATTATATCATAATTAAATAGATTTCACATCTGATTGAGATAATTCATTCCGAACATCTCATTTAAATAGTTTGTTCCGATTATTATTTGTTCCGATGTACCTTATTGTTCTGTGATGTGAAATGCAACATTACTGCATTGGTAACACTGCAGATAGAAAGAGCGAGAGGGAAGGGATATCCTTTCTTGGAGGCCCTTCATCGTCCCTTTCTGAAGCGAGCATTCAAGGCGTTTGGTTGTTTTGAGTTTTGAGTGTATTGATTTTCCACAACGAATATTTTATGTCGATTAATTTGAATTCGATACTTTGAAATCGACTTTCTCTTTAGCAGATTTTTCTTTAAATGTATTGAACTCATTTTGGCGACTTGGCTTCACGCCTCTGGTGAAACAAAGATGGCCACATGAGCGTCACTCAAAAATATTTTCAAAATTTTCAATCTTAAATAATTTAATGTAATCCTGATATCTTATTAACATTTGAATAACGTTTCGTATCGTCTTTTGACTAGTCGGTCCAAAAATGTCAACAATTTCAACATATAACTAGTCTATAACATAACCTCTAAGGAACAAATTGATATTCGACTTCCGGCAATGGTGGAGGACAGACGGCGTCCTTAGTTGGAAGTCAAGTAAATGTGTGTGAATGTTAAAAGTTCTTAAAAATTAGCAGTATTGTGCATCGTTTATTTGTTATGTGAATTTGTCTGCTTCTCTAGCTTCCTACGCCGGTATCCAGGCCGGATGACAACGGATTTGTCGGAGCTAGGGGCATACTGCTATTTAAACCTACTTGACTTCATAATATGGGATGCAGTATTGCCTAGAGCAAGACAACTGCGTTCCAGAAAACTTGAAGCTGGATATATGTCGAAAAGACGAAATCCAATTAATTTAGATTAGATAGATAACCTCTTAAAGTGATGATTCACATGTTTTGATGATTTCGGTTAATTCTATTATTTTTGGACTTTAAATATCAATCAGACCTGTTTCTGTTCCTGCTTTATGATTTTCAGTGATACAAGTTTTCCTGAAACGCTCAGTGAATATCAACCTGCTAGAAGTGTGAACAGTGAATAGGAGCTAAAAGCACTACTCCTGAACCTGGTTGGTGTCTGTATCAAGGACTGGTCTGGTAGCTAGTAGAACGGAATTCGTGGGTGAGTCATTGCTTTCATTTCATTTAATTACAATCTGTAGAAGCTAGACTCACTCGTGATTCTCCGAACTCTAGGTTCGATCTATTCAGGATCACTAGCCACATTTAGATGTAAAGGCCAAAGCCAAAGAGAAAACCTATTGCATTAACAACCTTTCTTTTACTTTGTGAAATTTGATATCGAGGTACTCTTTCAGTACTCTCTTTCTTTCTCCTCAGTCAGGAGATAAACTCAAAACAACCATCTGCTTGAGTTGCAAATTTGTTAACGAGGAACTTTCTCAGTACATTCTCTCGCTCCTCAGTCTGGAGATATTATCTTTGATTTATATTTGTCGGGGAAATTTCTCGTTACAATTTTATATTTATCGATAAGAAAGATCAATAATATTCTTAACTTTTGGCAAGTCTGAATGACTGTTCAAATTTGAATATTTTATTCTTTAGTTTATTGAAAATAATATTTTCATAATAATTATTTTTCTCATGCTCGCTTGAGATTGGGAATTTTGTATGAGAAGATTCTAAATTTAAACTTTATCGTAAATTCTTGTGCTTCACACAACTTTAATCTTTAACACATTATTCAACTCAGCAAATCTTAAATATGTTATTTTTTAGACAAATATTATTTTTGTAAAAATATAAAATTTCACCATTTCTGTAACAAACTTCAGAGTAAATCTGTAATTTGATTTGTCCTTGATTATTCTTATCGCACTTGTCAATTTGAGACAAGATACTGGTTCGTTTTTATTTTTCACAGTGTAACCTCAGCATTCAAACACCTGAGCTTTAGAAAAGACTCCAATATACCAGATGAGCTACTACAAACTTTATCCAGCTAGTAGAGCAGCCGTTGTCTCAAAACACCCTACAAGGTTCCTACATCCAACGTTGAAGTACAGCTCTGGAGTAAGTCTTCTTACACCCTCGCAAACACTGATCATAAAAAGTAAACAAACCAGTCATTTGTAAGCGATTATACTCTTTCCAACTTTGTGAACTCAAATCATTTCAACCGTAATATTTCTTTTGAAATTTAAAAATTCAAACCTCAATTAGGTATATAAATATTTTTTTATTGTATCTCCAAATTTATAAACAAATTGTGAATAGCCTAATAGCACCATGACGTCCGATGGTAATCCATAGGACATCCTCTCAGGACATTCGGGACGTCCTTATGATGTGCGAAATTGGTACCGCGGACGTCCATTGGACATCCGTGGGAAGCACCAATGTCTCGACTTCTCACCAAAATTGGACGTTCTATAAGGATATCCAATGGACATCCACCTGGGATGTTAATCGGACGTCCCCGAATTACATCAATCGAAAGTACATCTTGAACGTCCTTAGGACGTGCAATATTGGTACGTCCTTAGGACGTGCAGAATTGGTACCGCGGACGTCCATTGGACATCCGTGGGAAGTACCAATGTTTCGACTTCTCACCAAAATTGGACGTTTTATAAGGATATTCAATCGACATCCACCTGGGATGTTCATTGGACGTCTCCGAATTACATCAATCGAAAGTACATCTGGGACGTCCTTAGGATGTGCAGAATTATCAGATGTGTTTGTTCCTACATCTCTTTCAAGACTAAGATTATGATATTGTTGTGGATTACCTACTGGAGATACCAATTTGGATGGAAACAGATTTACTTACTAGGTAAGCTCAGCACTCTCTCAGAGTCATTCAATTCGGTTTTGTACATGTTTAAAGGATACACACAACTCTAGTTGTCTTACGGAAACACCTTTTTCAAAACAGTGTTGAATAGGTTAGTAATAACTATTGAATAGTATAACAAAACTTTTATTTTCTTTTATAGATATAACTACACTGAATGAACACAAAATAAGTTACAAAACAGTCACTAAACTAATTAATCACAAAAGATGATAGAAAAGCCGCCATAGCTGGTAAATACTCAACAATTGTCTGTCAATTCGTCAACACTTCACTTGAACACAGAACACAAAACACAGAAAACAACTTTATGCACGGAATCCAAACATGAGGAATTGTTCGGTTTCAATCCGTATACGAACAAGAGAGACAAACATATTTTTTTTTATTTTCATTGTTGTGAAACAGTGAATCGTATTGGCATACGCATAAACTCGAGAATATGGCCCCTGATGACCGTAATGATAGTGAAACGGGTTTTATTTCAGATGGGTTGTTTTCGCTTTAATGTTCAGCCCTATTGTAAATATGCGATCCATTTTATACCTCTTCTGTAAAACCACTAGCTGGGATGTATACACGGGTACTGGGTACATATGGAGGCCTAATTATTGTAACTGTTTTCGAATTTTGTTTAATTTTTATGATCATCCATCCTTCATCTTTGGATGGATGCACCTAGGAAACATTCCGAAAAGTGTTCAATCCAGGACATCCCAAGGAAGTCCTCACAGGGACGTTTTCTGAAATTCACTGATTGGGATGACGTCCGATGTACATCCATCAAGGACGTTCCAGAATGTCTCCGTACCAGGACCACCGGAAGTCCTTTCGAAGACATGCCAAATACATGCCAACCAGGACATCCAATGGATATCCTAGAAAATTCTACAAAATATATCCGAACCAGGACATCCCAAGGAAGTCCTCGCAGGGAGATATTCTAAGATTAACCAATTGGGACATCCAATATTCATTCATGCGGGATGTTCCTGAATGTCCCGTACCAGGACAACCATGGGACGTCCTTTCAAAGACATGCCAGAATACTTACTAACAGGGACGTCCGATGGATGTCCTAGGAAACATTACAAAATATATCCGACCCAGGACATCCCAAAGACGTCCTCGCAGAGACGTTTTATACGATGTACCGATTGGGACATCCATAGGAAGTCCTAAGGGGAAATTCATGAAAATGCACTGAATCGGACGTCCCAAGGACAATGATTTTAAGTCCCGGACATTCGGACATGATTTGTACCAAATAGGGACGTCCCTGGGACATGGTGTGCTATTAGGGTATAGTGATTTCAGAATTTTTTGTTTTACTGTTGAGAAGCACAAAGTATATCCTTTGACAAAATCAGTGTTTTGGCATTTTCATAAAAAAGAACCTGGTGTACCTTGTATCTTTAATCTCTTCAATTTCGAGTATCTAATTTTTGTCAAAGGATCTATGTATCAAACTGGCAGATAACGAAACCCACTACCTCCCGTACCAATCTGAGCAGCTCACATGCACTGCTGTATAAAATGAGCAAGTAACTATTTAAAAAGCGTTTTTGGTGTTTCAATTGTACTTTGCATGGCTGAATGCAATATCTATATATACACTCCCTAATCTTCATTGACTCATACCTATAATAGAGCAAGAGTAATTTAATTTTGTGTTTTAATGCAATTACTATTTTTCAATAATATATTGTCCCCCGTCGTCATGCTGAGGTGATAAAATATCAATTGATATCCAAAATTTATATTTTCTTTCTGTATAATTAAAACCATTGGAAACGCTCTACCTACTTCAACTTAAGTTCTATGTGAAAGTACTCCCGAACATATTAGAAATGGGTAGTTCTATAAATGGGTCAATAATTTATTTATGTTGGTACCGGATATTGAAAGAAATCTATAGCTTCAGCGCATTCGTATTTGCTTCTTCAACAGATATCGGACAATAAGCACATAGAAAAAGAGCTACAAAATGTTTACTTCGTGCAAATCACACACAAAAGCTGAATTTTAGCATCTTCTTTGTTTCTGTTGAACATGTAGCTTTATTTTTTTTTTACATTCCTTTTATCTACTATAATTGTATAAATAATGTATTACTTTCAGATTATGTTTCCGAGCAATGCACAGCACTAATTCATATTAAGAATATAATCATACCTTTCCAAATAGCCACGTGAATAGTAAACTTCCAACTCACAATTTTGTTATCAAAATAAACAAGAACACGTTGCCACAGCAGCAATCGAGAGAAATGACCGAGTTGTGCCAGATAAGTCTCCGGGAATATTCCACATTGAAGATAACAATGTGAAAGAGTAAAACTTGAATAATATTTGAAGGGCTAGTTCCGCTATTAGCCAATAGATGGAAATGAACAATGGTATTTTGAATCAATCATTTTCTGTAAATTAAAATAAATATCCCTTTCAATGTTCGTTCGTAGTAGGTGGGTATTTATCAATATTCAGGAGGAATAATTTTCTAGGATTGTCTTCAGTTTCAATGGAAAGACAATGAAAATCATTCATATCATCTCATACCAGAGCTTCAAACATGAAACCCTGTTCTATAAAGAAGTGATTAATTAGACTGACACTAAAATTCAGATTACTCTTGAGCCCATCAACTGAGTTTCAGATCATATAGGTAATAAGCTGTATGATAATTTTCATGTCGGAATTTAAGTATTCATGTGGAAGATTTTCCTTGAGGAATATTCCAGTCATACCCTTTCTCTGAGGCTCCTATACATCTAGGGTAACAAAGTGTCTAAGAAATCTAAGATTTCTGGGAGATACTTCACAAAACGAAAGATACAGAGGTAACTTCAAATGAATGTGTTTGCCATTCTCTACTTCCTGCGTCTTACAGGAGCGGACGGCTAAGCGGCCCTGCACTATTGCCATATTCTATACCACGTATATAATCTTTGTGTCATGAAATAATAAGTACCAGTATCACTTTTAACTCGAAACACTTTCACCTTATCATCCTTTCCAGGGATTACTTTAACAATTCTAGTCATAGGCCATTTCGAGAAGAGTGCATTATCTTCCTTCAATAATACCAACATGCCCTCTTGTGAATTTGGCAAGCTAGTTCGCCGCCTCTTAGGTCTACTCTGAAGTTGGGCTAAATAATCTTCGTGCCACATCTGCCAAAGATGCTGCTGCACCTGAACACAGGAAGCCCAAAATTTCAATCTATTTTGTGGAACTTCATTGAAATTTTCTTCATGAAAACTTTTGATAGTTGTCTCAAGTGTAAGACCTGGGACCTAGGCCTTGAATTCAAAATTCCTTCAACATGAATAATTATAGGGTATCAAATTGTTCATATGTGAATTTTATATCGCCCATAACACGCTCAAGATGGTGCTGGTACTTCAAACTCCTATTTCCCAAAGTACTCCAAAAACGGGTGAATAACTTGCTATAAAATTGAAAACTATTTTATGTTTGGAGCAAAAATTTTCTATTTGGTCTTGATTATTTTCAGAATTATTTATTTTATAGAATTCATCTAACTGATATTTGGCTCCCTTGAAGGTTGAACCAGTATCACAGCATATCATAGTTGGTTTGCCTCTCCTAAAAATAAAGAAGCTGTCAAAAAAGTCCCAGTAGTCAAGTCTGAGACCAAATCCATCTGAATAGCTTTCATTGAAAAACACACAAATAATGCTGTATGTACGACTCTGTAACAATAGAACTTAGAATTCTTGATTGTTTAGTGTGAAAAGGACCACAAATATCATTTCTGACATTTTGAAATGCCGGTAGGACTCTATTTTATGGTAGAGATTCATTAACTTTTGAGAGCATTGCTTTAGTTTGAAGCACCTAACACATCTATGAATGTTCTTTCTGATTTCTCTAGTTCCATTCATCAAACAATAATTTAGATTTAAACTACTCAATATTTGTTTTTGAGCGGCATGTAATGGTCTCAGCTGTTCTCTTTCAATAATTAGATTGGTTATTTGATTATTCGTTGGTAATGTCATATGATGTTTTTGTTCAAATAGTATATGTGAATTTCGAAGTCTACCCCCAACTCTTGAAATATTTTCATCATTTACAAAGGGAGCTAAAGAGCTTAATGCTATTTCAATGTCTTTTTTCTTATTCAGACATTCAAGTTCCTAAGTAAAACTATATTTTTGTTCATGCCTAATAATAAGTTTTGAAGCTTGATTTAGTTCAGGTAAGGTTAAGTCTCCAAATGTTTTTTCACATTGCATTGTCAACAAACTCAACATGTATGCTACTACCCTCTGAAACCCTGATATGCTAGAGAATATTTCAAACAATATTCCAGGCTATAACACTTAGTAAAGCTAACTACTTTTTCTTCAGGTAGGTAGGGAGTTAGGAATTTTTATTTCAAACTTGGTATCATGACTAAAATCTATGTAAGACAATTTTTCAGTACCACGCAGCCACATTTCATTTGAAGATATATCTTGAAGATCTAGGCCCTTATTTGAAAGATAATCATTTGGATTTGATTTTGGACTGATATGCAACCATTTTGGATTCATGTCCATTATTTTCATTTTTATAATTCTATTGGCCACATAAGCATTCATTAGATCTCTCTATATCCAGGCAAGAACAATGTTTGAGTGAGAGTTCAAAAAAAAATTAGTAATTTTTGGTTTTATCAACTCGTATACATCAAAAACTAGATTGCATAGTAATAAGGCGCTGTTTAGTTCCCATTTTGGAATTGTCAATTTTCGTTTTATTGGACCAATTCTTGACTAAGAACATAACAATATTTTCTTGTACATTATTATTTTGGATCGTTCTGGAATAAATTATCACTCCAAAGGCAAAGCTTGAGGAATCACAATAACTAAGCAGTTCAATGGTATTGGAGGTAAAAAAATTAATTTTACAAGCAAAATTCAATGGAGGCGTACATTTAAGAATGGTTACAAAGTCTTGACATCTCTTCAGTGACTCTTTGGGTAAATGTTTTCTTTCAACCACCTTTACTTAAACAACACAAAAACACACTATATGAGGTTTAGAACCCACCAGAAAACATGTGATAATTTACAAATAACTACCGATAACGAGGACGTACCATGCCTTCTTCATACATCTTGTGTTAAATTTCTAGGTCTCCACATAGATTGCTGTCTAAATTGGAAAACACATTGCGACTCTCTAGTATCGAAACTCTACTCACTGAATTTTATGATGAAGAATCTAAAATAGTTCTAACCACAAAACAGTTGATCAATGTTTATTATGGTAAAGTTGATTCACGACTGAGGTACAGCATTGGTCAGGGGTTGGTCTTCAAACTCGGGTGATGCGTTCTTGACAAAAAAGAGAATAATCAGGACGATTGCTGGTGTTCCAAGTGATGTGAGTTGCCGAAACATTTTCAAGGAACTGGGTGTTTTAACGCTCACAGGTTTATACATCCTTGAAACATGTACACATATTTTCAAAAATCGTGATCATTTCACGAAAAATTGTGGAATACACAATTGGAACACGAGAATAAAGGATAACTTCCATGTACCTTTAACAAAGTCCGTCATTTCATATAAGTCACCAAATAACGTGGGTATTCTCATATTTAAGAGACTACTTCCCGAAATAAACTCTTGTTCTTCGTAAATGCATTTCAAAAAAGTCTGAAGGATTTGCTTGTCCGTCAGATTTATTATTCAATGAAAGAATTTTTGTGAATAAGTGTTTAGTCAATATTGTAACATTGTGATATTAGGTTATAAGATCTTGGTTAAGCTTTTTTCTAATATGATGACTCCTATACAGTTGTAATTGTCTTAATGGAGAATAAATGGTAAAAAAATATCATCCCAATTTCATTTGGCATTCCAAAGCAATCCAAACCTTTGCAGCTACTAGTACTGGTCCCATCAATCAAGGCAAATGAAACTCAGTACTTGTCTTTTTGTAACACTTCTATTGAACCTTACTTTTGGTGATGACATTATAAAATTATTTGACTTCGTGTCATACGACAGACCAAGAGCTTTTACCACTGTTTTATTTTCATCTCTATCTATCTACCTACTTCATCAAAATGTTGGTTTTTATTGGCACGTCACTCAATATTGGAGGATGGTTGTACACCACTTGTCATGCTCAAAACTACCCTTTTTTAAAAGAATAATTAACTAATTTTTCGGCTGAAATAGTTTCTTCAATGGTATCTGCATCTGTGATTATGTCATCTACAAAAGCATTATTTAGCAAAGCCCTTGAAGCAAGAGGAAAGTGGTTCTGTTGATTATGGGCAAGTTCAACCAGACAACTAGTAGCCAGAAATGGACTAATTTTCAGACCAAAACTTACAGTTTGTAACTGAAGACACTTAAAAGCGCGTACAGACCTGCGGGCCGAGCGGCTCATGAGCCGCTCACACGAAAAGTGTCGCAAGTGTGTACGAGGATGTGAGCGTACTTTGAGCCGATCTTGAGCCTGTCGCTGTGAGCCACCTGGAGTCGGTTTTTTGGCGAGCACAAAGGGATGGCTCAGTGTCAATTTGTACGGCATAAAGACGTTCTCGCAAGTGTGGACGTGATCATGGCGGCCCGGACGAATGAAGAGCTAATCTGGCTGTTCTCTAGGACCCCAAAAATGAAAACCACTTCAAAAAATGTAAAAGATGATGCTTGGAGAGAGCCGTTGCACTACTGGCAAAGTTAGGTTTTCGTTAATAAATGAGAGAAACTTTCATTTTCATTTTTACTATTTTTGTTGAATTTTTGTGACGAAAAACAGATAGTATATGTATACAGGGTGAACCAGGCTTAAAACTCCATATGTTCAGGATTGGTTTTTGAGGTAAAAATGAGTTTTTTTCGATAATGATTTGGAAGTGAAATCCTAGATTGCTTCGTTTCCAAAATACAAGGTGTCAAAGTTTATGGTAAAATCCAATGTTTTATTGATTATTCATAAACCTTTTGACTGATTTTCTTCTTGTTTTTTGGTGTTTTGGCATCGACTGCTATGGTCATAAGCATGGCATCTTATTCAAGAAATTAATTTTAGTGTACTTGGAAAAAGATTATAATTTTCAGTAGCGTCCCGAGGGCAATTGTTATTTCCGTCAACCGATTGCACCCCTACGCGCAACCCTCGGAAGTCTTCGATTAGAGAGACTTTGTGTGAGCTAGGGAAGACGCAGCCCTTTCCTTTTAACGTGTGATGCCAAGCACGAGACCGATGACCTTGCGAGGCTTTGAACCCTCGACTTTTCCGCGAGCGGCTCATGAGCCGCTTGGCACACAGGTCTATACGCGCCTTTAATAGGTGTTTCTACATGAAATATTCTGCAATGGTGTATGACAAGGTTGAACTGAAATCATTCTGAACATTTGCTCGATTTCTGTTGAAATTACACATTTATAAGTTCTGAAGAGAATAAGAAACTCAAAAAGTTTCTGTCTTCATGCTCCCATCAAATACAACACGTAGCTTTGTAGTCCTTGTATCCTTTATGAGTACAGGGTGTGATGTGCCATGAAATGAACTGGGTCACCTGTGAGCTCATAATTATTCATATCAACTTTCTTTGTATGATTGAGTTTTAGGTAGGTACCTTTTCAATAATAAACTATATTGTTCGAATAGGTCTGGGTTCATTCTAAATCTTGTTTTAACTAGTCCATTCAAATCACACCATTCAGAGAGTTGTTTCGTAGCATTCTGCGCTGCTTTATGTAGCATAGTGGGTATACTATCAGCTGATATAGCGAAATTGGTATCATTTGCATACAAAATCGATAGAGAAGCAGCAGAGCAATAAATCGAAAGATTATTAATAAATACAATAATTAGCAGGGGACCAAGCACTGATCCTTAAGGTACACCTGTCGTGATATATTAAATATCTCAGCTGGTATTGTTCAGGCATACTCGTTGACTACTTCTAAGGTGATTTACAATCCAATGCAATGCTGGTCCTCTTACACCAGGTTCTAGTTTATACATCCAGCAGCGGAATTCTTATCTCTCGACTCGATAGCTGTCCTGTCGAATAAACAAAATTTGCGATTCTCATGTTCCATATCGAGACGTGAGTATCGACTACAAATGTCATTTTTATTCGACATCTAAAGAGGTGTCAAGAAGTCAATTCTGTGACGTTATGAGGTGATGAAAAGTTTTTGATTTGCAAAAATATCGTCATTTAGACCGAAAAAAGAACAATACTATGGTAATTGAATATATGGACAACCGTCAAGATTTTGCCACACTGCTATACATGTCGCTTATGTTCCGCAAATGCGAATGACAAATATAGAGAAATGTGATAAGAGCTAAGTAATAAATTAAATGGAACAAGAATTTTACTAACAAGAAACTTAAATTTGAAAATATTTCTTCAGAAGTATTTTAGTTTGGTAGTACCTATTCGAATATATGTTCACAATTAAAGAGACTTCGTCAGATACTTATGTGTGATTACTTATCGATTATAAATTTAAAAGTTCATGGGTTGAAAGGTTGTCATGTAGTCTTTCAAAGTCCTAACAAAAGACTCATAAAGTAGCTTAATAGCGATGTTAATTTTTTATTTTTAAAAGCATGTGTTCATTTTGGTAACAATTCAGTTCTTGGCAATGTTCCTAAGAAAGTCCTAGTTTCACTATATATTTGTAGTTTTCACCAAGTCATATAAGAACCATTGCTAAAATATAAAGCAGAATGAATGGAGCAGTTTTCATTCGATTCATTTCAAAATATGCCCTATGGTACATGATGAATTAAATCATATTGACGAAGCTTCAAACAATGTATGTTAATGGTTAGTCACGGGAATAAAAGAAATGGTGCATGCAAGGTCAACGTTCAGCACTTTGGTTTTTGACTTTCATAGCTTGTTTCCAAAGTTTGAAAGTTTTGTGATCCAAATGGAATAATAGTGTCAGTAAAAAAGAAGGTATAGAATATGCCCCTTTTCTGACCTTTGAAGGGAGAGCACCACATTTTGATCTTGTAACTCGAATATTCTAACATAAATAGTTGTAAAACTTAATAACACTTCCTATGTACACTCGTCTGGCTCTACTTTCACGTTAAAATCTTCCTCAAACCAAACCAGTTGGATAAAGGTGCAAAGATACCAATATTTTTTGTTTGTTAGTAACATGTCGGTTTTGATACATTCTATATCTGGGTTCTAGAATATAAAGGAGTCAAAATATTGCGCATTTCTGGAAACGGGCTTCTGGAATTTCAACGACACTGAACTCTCTTCAAATTCGTCTTCGACGCCTCCCAAATCCCAGTCAACACACGGACATTCGATGGATATCCCCTGGACAGTCATTTTGGACATTGGGGATATCCAGAGCACATCCATTTGATATCCGGTGGATATTTTATGGACGTTCGGTGGATGTTCCGAGTGGAACAAGCTGGACTTCCATGAGATATCCTTCTGGGATATCCATGAGATATCTTTCAGGAACATCCATGAAATATTTTTCACGGATATTCTTTATTACCTATGTGGTGCTCTCCCTTCAAAGGTCAGAAAAGGGGCATATTCTATACCTTCTTTTTTACTGACACTATTATTCCATTTGGATCACAAAACTTTCAAACTTTGGAAACAAGCTATGAAAGTCAAAAACCAAAGTGCTGAACGTTGACCTTGCATGCACCATTTCTTTTATTCCCGTGACTAACCATTAACATACATTGTTTGAAGCTTCGTCAATATGATTTAATTCATCATGTACCATAGGGCATATTTTGAAATGAATCGAATGAAAACTGCTCCATTCATTCTGCTTTATATTTTAGCAATGGTTCTTATATGACTTGGTGAAAACTACAAATATATAGTGAAACTAGGACTTTCTTAGGAAGGACATCCATAAGATATAGTTCACAGATACACAAAAGATATCTTTTTGGGATTTTTTTTAATAAATAAAAATTACTTTGGTATGACAAAACAATAATAATTTCAATTAAACAAAAACGAGAGGATAAAAAAAAATGTATACTCTTATTGATGAAATAACAAATTATGATATTAAAAGAATGAAAAGTGTGAATATATCATAGTGTATAGAGGCTAAGTAGAACTCGAAGACGTCTCCACAATATATATTTGACCCCTAGGGTAGGAAAGGGTGGGCTGTCATAGTGTAATAATAAAATATTCTTTTTGAAACCAAAAATAAATTATAATCAGGCCATGCACTCAGAGAATGACAATCTCGGTTTCTACTTAGGGTTTTTCCTGTTTTTTCGAAGCTAGTCGATGGCTTTCTTTGGCCATTCGTAGCCAACTAATCCTATACCACCTAAGTGGAGAAAATTCAATCCGGAATAAGGAATTAATTTTCTAAAGATTGGGAATAAAATCAAATTCTATTGAAGAATTTACTATGTGTATTCTTCATTATAGACAGAACTTCATATGTAGAAGTTCGGCCAATTTGAGTTCAATAAAAACTCTTTTTTTTTGCCCCATACCATCAGCTATATTCCGATGCAAAATCATTTCTTATATTGGAAGAAAGACAACGTTTTATAAAATCATATAATGATGACCCCCAAATTTTTGAAACTTCATCGACCTGAATAAGATATTTTTGATGAAAAGATAGGGAAAACATTATTCACTCACAACAGCTCTGAATTTCTCCCTGTTGTCCAAATCCTCCACCAATTGTTTGATTTTCTCAAGAAGTCAATGTGGAAATTCTACAAATATAGATAAAACATCCCTATATGGTGCAGTTATATCATTCATTTTATCTGTTCGCATGTTTCATATCTGTTAGCAACTCTATTAGTTTCATATGAAAAGTATTTTCTGTAACTGAATTGAATACGAATCCATTATCCAAAGACGCAACCTCGTCTGCAGAACTATCAAATTCTGTAACAAGAGTTGATGAATAATCAGAATTGTTATTTTCAATAGACATTATTTCATTATCAGGAATGCATGATGTTGAAGTCGACCATTGACGAGATGGAACAGGTGTCATTAGTGAAGTTTGTAGACTCTTTAGCTATTTTTTATAAGCCTTTTTGTTTGATATTTCTTGATGTTATCCATTTTCTCTCACCTAATTGGCACAAATGCATTGATTGAAAATAGTTTAAATATTAAATTTCTACCACTTACCATAAAAATGTATTTGAAGGAATGAAAAAAACAAATTGCCCAAAACCGAAATCCTTAAAATCTACGTGAATCAAACCGGGAATCAGAGACATATGTAATGGAAAACTAGTAAAACCACAAAAGTAAGCAAGTAAGTTTAAGTTTCTCTTTCGCAAAAATCACACAGCCAGCAATCACAGAACTGACAACAAATAAACTGCACGACATACGCGCTCTGTGGCTGGTCACTGTCATGGCGGTAAGTTTAAATGAAAAGACAAGAAGGCAAACTGAGTTGAAAATGAGTGAATCACTAGTCAACCTAACCTAACCTGACTAATATTACGTAAATCGAATGTTAGCGATTTATCGAATATTCTTCCAAAATTGTTAATAACAGCAGCGTTGGTCGGAGCTCTCGTATAGTGCATTTTAGTACAGAACTTAAATGCAAAACATTCATTATTTTATATTTGCTTCGGATATTTTATGGCCATCAGTAGAATATCTTCCAACGGATCTTCCAAAGGTTCAGGAAAAAGATTATTTTCATAAAGATACAATTTGTGTACGTTGAAGAGAGAAAAAACATCGATATCCAAAATTCAGCTCGACATTTCCCAGATAACACATGGACATCCAATGAGTATCCACTGGACATCTGTTATGGATATGCTGGATGTACTATGGACGTCAGGAAATATCCAAAGGATATACTATGGACGTCCAATAGTTGTTCGGGAGGTACCAACCTGTACATCCATAAGATATCCTTCAAGGATATCCATACCCAGCGAGCACAAAAACATCTCAGAGATGTTAAAAGTAAGAGTTTTTGAGACATCAAACATCCACTGCGATGTTCTGTTCATATATGAATTGAACGTGTATGCAGGTGCAAATGTCCGCCGCACGCGGCTATTTTGTTCCTGGGACATCACAATTCTTTCACGTTTTTTTCAAAGCCTTTTTTAAGACACAACAAAACATTTTTGAAGCTTTTCGCCTACATTAAATTACTGTATATAATACATTGTTTGAGATGTTCCTGACACATACAAAATCGAAACAAGAAACGATACTCTCCGTCAACTCATACATCACTGAGATCATATGATCACATTTGCGGTGAACATCTCAAAGGTGAACTATGTTACCCGCCAAGTGAAAACATCCACAAGATAACATTTTGTGTACATCTCCGATACATTCCTATAGGCATTTAAAAAAACGCCACAGAAGAACAAAAACAGAACATTGAATATCCTTCAGAGATCTCTTTGGGAAGTACATATTACCTCTCAAAGAAACATCGTTTTGACTACATTTTTGAAACATCTCAAAACCTCCCAGAGATGTTTGTGCTCGCTGGGTAAGAAATTCCTGAACTATATAGATAGGATATCCATATAATATATCTTATGGATAATCTCTACGGATATCTTATGGATATCCATTGTTGGAAAAGGTCCTATAAAATTGTTTAAAGCCAATCCTGCTCAATTGCATGCCTGGGCTTTGTATAGCGGAATCAAGTGTGCGGGTGTCAAGTCTTGTTGAATAGAATGAAAATATTCTGACGCTTCCTTTTTACGTTTAAAAAACTGCACTGTATTTGATGAGAAAACGTTTATAAATTGCAACAGAAAAGCATAATATATGTTCCTGAATCCATAAATAGAGTTTGTGGAGTTAATGTTTCAAAATCCATGCAAATATATCTCCAAAAAGCGGTAAAGCTGAATTTGGTATCTTCCGTTGTCAAACTTGACAAGTTAAATGTACATTGTCCTGCAAGAGCTGAGCTTTCCTGTAAGGTATTTATACAGATACGTATCATTAAGATGTCTATATACATCTTACGTATCATCATTTTGTGTCACCGACACTGATTGTTGATTTCCTTCCTGTCTTGTGGACAGGTGGTCCTTTTTGCTGATGTAACCAGATTGAATGTTTATTAAAAGTTATAATGTGTGACTTGGCTGTCAATTTCTCAAATTTCTGGTACTCGATTTGAAACACGCAGGATCATCTACAGTCCAATTATATCGAAGCACAAACCAACCACTACCGGAAAGGATTGTTAAGTCTACACCTATTATAAATTAATTTTACATGGTCTCATTTAGCCGGATTTTCGAGTAACCCTACGCTTGGGAGCGGTATTGTGAGAACGTCAGCCAGGTATCCAGCAGAAGATAATCCAAAGTATTTCCGAGAGATAGGAGAGTTAATTGACTTTAACAAATTTCAAGGAGCACAGGTTTTATTTTCATTGCCAAACTGGTTTGTTTTCTTTTGGTATTTTTTATATATATATGTTAGAGGTCTTTGCTATCTGAATAACTTTGTTGATGTTAGTTTTTAGCTAATTTGACTAATAAGTGCAGTGCAATTAGTGAAAAATATTTATTTTTCCGGTGTTTCATACATATAAAAGGGTTTTCTATTGTTACAATTGACAAATAATATTTAGTTCATAATGGATGTATTAAAAAATGCTCGCAAGTACGCTAAGGCCTCGATTACACGACATTCCAATTGGTTGGATAATAATTTAGATAATCAAACAGACAATTTTGTTGTAGAAGCCAGAGAGAAAAATTTACAGGAGAGTTTTTCTAAATATTCAGATATTCAAGATCAAATCGAGGTTTTAGACGTTAACAACACTGATATCGAGGACAGAAGTGCTGTGGAAAATCATTTCTATCAAATTATTGCTAAAATTCAAAGGAAAATTAATTCTTTCAAAACCCCGCCAGTTTCTTCAGCTAATAATACTAATAATAGTATTGTTAGTAATCAAAGTTTGAATTGTAACAACCTGGGGGTAAAACTACCTCAAATTTTCATTTCTCCATTTACAGGGGATTACCAGAAGTGGGTTCCTTTTTATCAGTTGTTTACTTCATTGATAAAGGAAAATGTACATTTAACGGATATCCAAAAATTCATTTATTTGAAATCGTACCTTCGTGGAGAGGCTTTAACTTTAATAGAGTCATTGGAACTTACCAGTGACAATTTTCGAGTTGCTCTTGAAACTCTTGAAGCAAGATATGATAACAATTTAGCCATCATAAACTCGCATTTGAATGTGATAATTGATTTTCATACTATAACAAAAGGTACGGCTCAAAATTTGAGAGATTTCACAGTAAATATAAAAAAGAATTTAGAGTCGTTGAAGAATTTGAAATGTCCAGTAGATCAATGGAATTTTCTTCTCCTGAATATTTTGTTGCGTAAATTAGATTTTAATTCTAAGAAATATTATCAGTCTCAACGAGACACAAAAATTGATCCAACTCTAGATGAGTTTTTTAAAATATTAGAAGCACAATCTAATATTTTAGAGTCTGTAAGTACAAATCCTTTTCAAAAAGATAAATCTCCTAAACCATTTAGAAAAACATTCCTCCATACTCAAAATTCCACCGAAAGGAAATGTTGGCATTGTAAAACTCCAAATCATGATTTATATTCCTGCACCAACTTTTCTAATATGTCATTAGATGATAAGTACAAATTTTTAAGGTCCCAATCTTTATGCTTCAATTGCATGGGAGCAAAACACATGCTGACAGAATGTAAGTCAAGAGGCTGTTCCATATGTGGTAAAAAACACCACACAATCCTCCACTATGACAAAAATCAGTCAAATTCCGACCAATTCAGGTCAACTGCCCAAAGTGGGATTCCTCTACCTAATCCTGTTTCTCGGTCCTATGTTCAAGTTAATCGTGGGGCTGTTTCCCGAAACCCTAGCAGGAATCAAAATTCTTCCTACTTCCAGGCATCCAATGCCACAAGCGGAATTCTAATTCCAGGTTCCCAAAGTGTGGGACCAACCTCCAGAGCCCAAAATTCACCATTCCATGGATCTCCCAATAACCAATGCCCTATATCAGATAATTCTCAACCAATTCCTCTATCGGAAACTCCCGTTTCTTCAACATCCCTCTCTACACGTACTGATAACGTTAATGTGTTGTTGGCAACAGCAATAATTACAACATATTCCAAAACTGGAACTCCTGTCCAAGTGAGAGCTGTGCTTGATGGAGGTAGTCAAACTTCTTTCGTGACTGAAAACCTTATGTCCAAATTGAATTTGAAAACCTACGACATGAAGTTGCAAGGTTTTGGAGTACAAAACATACAGTTTTGTTCCAGTAAAGTTGCAGATGTGATTGTACACTCTAATGTCAATCATTTTAAATGCAAGATAACCTGTAGCATTTTGCCGTCCATAACGTCCAACCTTCCTCATATACCAATCGATATTGAGTCGTTCAATATTCCTGTACACTGTCGTCTGGCTGATCCAGATTTTGGCACTCCATCAGACATCGATATGCTGATAGGGGCAGATCAATATTATGATCTTCTACTTCCCGAAAAAATTAGTTTAGGGAAAAACTGTCCTAATTTGATAAAAACCCACTTAGGATGGATAGTGGGTGGAAAATATCTTCAATCACGTCCACACAGAAGTGTGAGAACCTTTTTTCTTCACTTGACTGAATCAAAGAGTGACTTGAATATGCAACTAAATGAAAGTTTATCCAAATTTTGGGAAATAGAAGAAATTAACTCTAAAACTCCTTTAACCCCTGATGAAGAGCTCGCAGAGCAAATTTTTCTTGATACACATAAGCGCCTAGAGAACGGCAGATTTCAAGTTAACATTCCTTTGAAAACCCCAGCCGAAACTGAACGGTTAGGGGAATCGTTCTTTATTGCGAAAAGGCGATTCCAAGCCTTAGAAAAAAGGTTACATGGAAATTCTAACCTGTTCCAAGATTATAAACAATTTATTGACGAATATGTTTCTCTGAATCATGCTAGATACATTCCATTTCCAAACGACAATTTCCATTCCGAAGTGAAATATTTCCTTCCACATCACTGCGTTATTAGAGAAGACCATGAGACAACTAAACTTCGTGTAGTGTTTGATGCATCAAGCAAAAGTTCGACAGGTCTGTCCTTAAATGATATTACCCTGAAGGGTTACCAAGTTCAACCAGACCTTTATGACATCCTCTGTAGATTCCGTCAGCATCCATACGTCTTAACAGTCGACATTGAGAAAATGTACCGGCAAATCAGAACAAATCCACATCAAAATTTTCTCCAGAATATTCTTTGGCGACAGTCACCATCAGAACCGTTAAAATGCATAGAACTCCAAACTGTTACCTATGGTACAAATTGTGCACCATTCCTTGCCACTCGTTCGCTAACTCAATTAGCAAACACTTCAGAGATTGAATTTCCTCTTGCTGCTGATGCACTTCTTCAGCAAACTTATGTAGACGATGTATTGTATGGTTGCCATTCGGAAGATGAACTAGAGAAATCTTATCATCAACTGAATGCCCTCCTTAATTCCGCTGGATTCCATTTACACAAATGGAATTCTAATTCCTATCAATTTCGTAAGAGATATTGTGAACATAAAATTTCCATGGATTATGATATAACTATGAATAATGTTTCCAATAAAATTTTGGGATTATCATGGAATAATATTACCGACATGTTCTCATTCAGAGTTCCCAAAATATCTATTCAAAATAATGTTTCCAAGAGAATAGCACTTTCCATTATTGCCCAAATGTTCGACCCACTTGGAATAATTGGTCCAGTTGTAGTCAGTGGCAAAATATTCATGCAAAAGTTGTGGATTGCAAAACTCACATGGGATGAAAATCTCAATGGACCACTTCTTTTTGAATGGCTACAATTCATCGACTCCCTAAATTCCCTAAATTTTTTAAAAGTTCCTCGTCTTTTATTTCCAATTAAGAAAATTGTTCACATACAACTTCATGGTTTTGCAGACAGCAGCATGAAGGCCTATGCTGCCTGTATTTATTTTCGAACTGTATGTTCGGATAGCTCCATTTCCTGTAATTTGGTCACTTCGAAATCACGAGTGGCTCCCATCAAAACAATCACCCTGCCACGTCTTGAGCTATGTGTCATGGTTCTCCTGGCAAACTTGACTCAGAAGGTCATAGCAATTTTTCGAAATAAGTTGTGTTTTTCATCGGTTCATCTTTATACAGATTCGCAAATTGCTCTATGCTGGATTCAAGCACATCCATCACGTTGGTCCACATTTGTATCAAACAGAGTTTCACAAATCCAAAAATTGTCATCTAATTGGCAGTGGAATCACGTAAAATCCACAGAAAATCCTGCTGACCTCCTGTCACGTGGTGTGTTAGCACAAGAATTAATCAAGTCTAATATTTGGTGGCATGGACCACCATTCCTGTCTAATCCAAATTTAGATATGCCCAATGAGTCTGATCATGAATTTTCCCTTATGGAAATTCCAGAACAGATAAAAACAATTTTACATGTTAGTTCTCCAGTATCATTATTCCAAAAAGATTTTTGGCACAACTACTTCATGAAATTTTCTCAGTTCGCTAGATTAGCCCATTCAGTGGCATATGTCCTTCGATTCATTTCAAATTGTAAAGATCCATCACATAAAATTACTGGCTCTCTAACTGTTGCAGAAAACGATGCTGCTTTATATGTAATTTTAAAACAGGTCCAACGATTACATTTCTCTGAAGAAATCTCTGAATTAAAATCAAATAAACAGATTTCCAACAAAAACATACTTCATCTGAATCCATTCTTGGACATTTCCGGATTTCTTCGCGTAGGTGGACGCCTACAATATGCTGACATTCCTGAGAGTCAGAAACACCCAATTCTTCTTCCATCCAACTACCATGTGGTCCTCTTAATGCTGGCACATGAACATAAACGTCTGGGACACACAGGAGCCCAAACCGTTCTTTCTAACTTCCGTCTGAAATATTGGCCGCTGAACGGTCTCAGACAATTGAAAAAGATTATTCACAACTGCACAACCTGTTTTAGATTCATTGCCCAACCTTCCTGTCAAATCATGGCAAATTTGCCTAAAGACAGAGTATCTATTTGTAGACCTTTCGAAAAAGTAGGTGTAGATTTCGGAGGGCCCTTTTTGTTAAAATCTTCCAGATTACGCAAAGCACCTACAACGAAGTGTTATATGGCAGTTTTTGTATGTATGGCCACTAAAGCTGTTCATATGGAACTTGTGTCGTCTCTTTCAACGGAATCCTTTTTGCATACACTTAAACGATTCATTTCCAGAAGAGGCAATCCAGCATGTATTTATAGCGACAACGCTACAAACTTCCTTGGGGCTCACAATCAATTGAAAGAGTTGCGTGATTTTTTCCAACACCCTAACAATATGAATAGTATAGTTTCTTTCACTTCTGACATCCATATTCAATGGAAATTCATTCCACCTCATAGTCCTCATTGGGGAGGACTGTGGGAAGCTGCAATAAAAAGTACAAAATACCATTTAAACCGCATTCTAGGAGATGCGAAACTAACCTTTGAAGAATTAAGTACTATCTTATCGCAAATTGAGGCTATTTTGAATTCCCGCCCAATTTGTCCACTGTCGAATGATCCTTCTGACCTACAATGCTTAACTCCTGGTCACTTCTTGATTGGCACCAGTTTGACGTCTTATCCTGAAAAAGATATTTCCCAAATTCCAGAAAACAGATTATCATTCTGGCAGAAATGTGTCCAAATCCAACAACATTTTTGGAAGAGATGGTCAGTAGAATATCTAAATAGACTACAAAATAGACCAAAATGGATGACTCCTTCTGAAAATCTCAAAGTGAATGATCTTGTCCTTTTGAAAGAAGACGACACTCCTCCTTTGAAATGGCCTCGTGCCAGGATTCTCGAAATCTTTCCAGGCCGTGACAACAAGATCCGAGCCATCAAATTAAAAACCTCTCATTCCACTCTCACTAGACCGGTGACTAAGGTCTGTCCTTTACCCAAATTAGAATAAAGTGTTTCTTGAAGTCATTAACTTCAAAGGGGGGAATATGTTGGAAAAGGTCCTATAAAATTGTTTAAAGCCAATCCTGCTCAATTGCATGCCTGGGCTTTGTATAGCGGAATCAAGTGTGCGGGTGTCAAGTCTTGTTGAATAGAATGAAAATATTCTGACGCTTCCTTTTTACGTTTAAAAAACTGCACTGTATTTGATGAGAAAACGTTTATAAATTGCAACAGAAAAGCATAATATATGTTCCTGAATCCATAAATAGAGTTTGTGGAGTTAATGTTTCAAGATCCATGCAAATATATCTCCAAAAAGCGGTAAAGCTGAATTTGGTATCTTCCGTTGTCAAACTTGACAAGTTAAATGTACATTGTCCTGCAAGAGCTGAGCTTTCCTGTAAGGTATTTATACAGATACGTATCATTAAGATGTCTATATACATCTTACGTATCATCATTTTGTGTCACCGACACTGATTGTTGATTTCCTTCCTGTCTTGTGGACAGGTGGTCCTTTTTGCTGATGTAACCAGATTGAATGTTTATTAAAAGTTATAATGTGTGACTTGGCTGTCAATTTCTCAAATTTCTGGTACTCGATTTGAAACACGCAGGATCATCTACAGTCCAATTATATCGAAGCACAAACCAACCACTACCGGAAAGGATTGTTAAGTCTACACCTATTATAAATTAATTTTACATCCATTTCAAATCCAGTCGGAAAACGAAAGATAAGAGTATTTTTGAAATGCTTCTATTCGTGTACGAGCATGAAAGAAACTCAGAAATGGATAATATCAAAATCAGTCTTGCAATTCAATCACATCCATAATAACTGTGGATATTTTATGGATATCCATAGGATATTTGCTGAAGGATATCCATTTCAAATCCTTCCATGGATATCCCATAAATATCCATTTCAGATCCAAGGATATCCCGACCAGAATTGGACATAAAATGGATATCCATAGGATATCCTGTGTTATCTGGGATAGTACATTTTCGTGCCGACGTCTAATTTTGTTAACGATTGGCAATATCCTAAATATTTATTTTATATTTTTGTTAATAATTTCCAGGATACAACTAAAACCAACACATAAAATGGGTTAGAATAAAATGTCAAATGTTTCATTATTCAAATTGACACCACGGCGTATGCTGAGACATACGTTACCTCTCGACTAGTTTTTCGACATGTGATGAGAATCACTCCTCCCTCTATGTCGAGAAGACTGTCGAAAGGTGACAACTAGTCGACTCGTGTCGAATCGAAAGGTGAGAATCCCTGTGCTGATCATGGTCAACTAAATCAAAAGCCCTATACTTATATCGAAAAATAATGCAAATGTGTTTGCTGTCAAGAGCATCTGTTACCTGCTTTAATAGTACATCAATGCTATTGCCGGTGTATTTATTTGGTCTGAAACCGTTCTGACTTAAGCAGAATAAGTTATGATATTCGGAGTTGTATAGTCAAATATAGTAGCAGTATTCACATACCTTTGCAAACTGAAACAATACAGCAATTGGTCGGTTAGAGATACAATCTCGACGAGAACCCTCAATTGCCTTCGTAAATGGGTGGAATTTTCGATATTTTCAAGACTTCAGGGAACTCTCTCCTACTTGAAAGCTGTTGTAAACAATGTGATCGGTTCTGAGATAAGATCAGCAGTATTCGATAGTATATTCCCTAGTATCTCATCTACACCTGCGGATCTTTTTCAACTTACTTTTTTCATGGATTTTCAATTTCGTAGTTAGTTGTCGGAGAAAGGTAGTGTCGGAGAAAAGTTGCTTTGGATTTCATATGTTTAATGTTGGTAACTGAAGATTTAGTGAGATCAGAACTGATACTAGAAAAATGATCATTGAATAGGTTGCAAATTTTATGACAGTTTTAGTAATGCAGGTTTCTCCACTATCCGTTAGATTGATAGCATCGTCTACAGGTCTATTCCGATATTCCTTAATTACATACTTCTTCACTTTGTTATCCGCCACAGTTATGCTATGGTCATTTGGGGTTCATTTAGCTAGGTTTAATCATTTTGCTTAAGCCCAAGAAATATTTTATGGTAACATCCACTCTGATTTCATTTATCTATAATTGGCATTTCATTTAGCATTCTACTTAATTCTTGCACTTCCTCAGGCACCCATTTTGACTTATTTTTCACATTACTGCATGATAGTTTTCGTTAGAGAAAACCACCTTTGAAATGTGACATACATTTTTTAAGAAAAAAAACAAACACCTTATTAACATCAGATATGTGAGAAAGTGATATTCTGAATGTTTCAACATTATTCCTGCTAACAAATCTTTTCATTAAATTCGCATCAATGTTGTAGAAAGAGCACTGAAAAGTAGCTATCTGAAATGAGTGGTCCGACAGAGGGGTATGTTTTATTTCAGTGTATAATAAAGGTACAGAAGAGAAAATATTAGCAATACTGGTTGCAGAGTCACCCGCAACACGAGTAGGTTCATTTCTTTGAGGTTTCAAATTGAACTGATATAGTAAGTTCAAGAAGTTCGATATTGAAATCTCCTCAGGTAATATATCAATATTGGTGAAACCACTACACAGATAATCTATACATTTTTTAATGCCTCTAGAAAGTTATTGTCAATATGGCGGCAAATTGGAAAAAATACCATGAAGATACCAAAAGTGGGATAAGATGGCAAGATACCGGAAAAAGTGAATCGAAAAAGTTGCTTGGAATTTAATTTTATACTCACGTACAGAGTTTCAAACAATAAATCGGAAAAAATCTAAACTGCATCTTTTTTCAATATTTTCCGATCCCTTTACAGAAATCAAAGATTTTTTGTCTGAATGGCTTGACTGTAGTGAAAAACTTGTTTTTTGATGACAATATATGATAAAACTTTCTCATTTCCTCCTCCCCAGGTGGCACTAATTAGAGAAATATGGTTTTTGCCAGACCCTCGCTGTTACATTGGGTCATATCTAAGTTATATCAGAATCCAAGACTATTGTGGTGATACTTCAGAAAAAAACTTTGATTTTCGTAAAGAGATCGGAAAATATTTAAAAAAATTAGCAATTTCAACTTTTTTTCTGCTTGAAACTTTGTATATAAGTATAGAATCGAATTCCAAGCAAATTCTTCGAATTAATTTTTTTCGATATCTTGCAATTTTACTCCACTTTTGGACTCTTCATGGTAGTTTTTTCCAATTTGCCGCTATACTAGTGGTCACGTGACCTGTATCAAAATCGATTTTTAGGTTATCGGACATGCACAAACTTTTCCTAAAAATGTTTTTGACATGACAAAGTGGTATTACCGTCTCGAAAGCTAGGAACTGCGTATTATCGAGGAATACGTCCCTTATTGGTCCTAATATTGCAGGAAAGGAGGGTTTCATACGACGAGTGAAATTATCGATAAATATATGGGGATGTTTATGAAGATATCTCATAAGAATATTCATTTATACGGCAAATTTTAAGAAGTTTATCTTTCAGAGAATGTTTATACTGTGTTTATTGTAACTATGAATGAGAGAATAAACATTATTATTATTATTATTATTATTATTATTATTAATAGTGGAGGATACCTCTTTGTCTAAGAGACTGATAGAATGATTGCCTAGAGAGGTTGTTTTATGTAAATTTGCAAGAGGGACGTGGAAGAAAATCTACAAAATGAGAGAAAACGCCTACCTGCAGTATCTTACTTTTGAAGTGTTGACAAGAGAAATTTGGTAATGGTATATGGTAATATACATGCCCCTGATATATTTCCAAGAGAACAATTGATAAATGATTGTTTCCTCTAGATGTGGTTCCGACAGAATAGGAAGGAAGTCGATGTATGAGAGAAGCAGTTGCACGATGAAAGATTTGAGTATGAATGACCATGAGCAATGATGATACAATGTAAAATACGATAATTTGGAAAATTATGTGATTGAAGATTGTTTCACTTGAGAAGGTGACCAGGAGGCGTGAATTGATACCTATCATTTACAAATTGATCAATGGTAATTTGGCTATCCCGATTTTTTGAATCCTATGAAAGTTTCATTAAATTTAACGCTAACAAAAAGTGTAAATATTTGAAATCATATCGTAGTCAGTGATGGTAAATGAAGAAACAAAACAACAAACATTCGTGTTTTGAAAACACCTATTTGTTTATGAATTATCTAGCTGAAGTCTAGTAATACTTTTTGCAATGGTGTTTACAAATGGCCAAAGGACATCGCACCGTTTCGATGAGAAATTAAGTTTCGGTGGATTTGTTCAAATTTTTTATTTAATATAGAACTCGTGATGCTCATCAAATGTCTACGTCCGGTTTGAATAGCAGAAATGCCAGATATAAAGAATCTTATTTGATATGCCAAGAGCCCAGCCAAAAAAGTGCTAAAATTTATTCAAGCAACTTGTCACTGCCGTGGCTTCACATTGCCGCCTGGCCTCTCAAGTAGCAATAAAAAAGGGAATTGCATTACAATTGCAAAGTTGATCCTGGGGAAGGTGTTAGAATATAATGAAACAGTGCTAAAAATGCAATGCCGCCAGCCTCACAGCGTGGCTTAACAATGCCGCCAGGCCCCTTGGGCAGTAAAAAAAATAAATTGCATCATCAGTGCAAAGTTGAGCTTGGAGAAGGTGTA
The DNA here is from genome assembly GCA_944452925.2 of Chrysolina oricalcia. NCBI lineage: Eukaryota > Metazoa > Arthropoda > Insecta > Coleoptera > Chrysomelidae > Chrysolina > Chrysolina oricalcia. The sequence continues at coordinate 36,076,129 of OX101812.2, forward strand.
AGAATATAATAAATCATTGCTAAAAATGCAATGCCTCCAGCCTCACAGCGTGGCCGCCAGCAGCGGTTTACATTGTCACGGTTTCCTTTTAGCTATTCATCAAAATGACGTCAATATTATGGAAAAATGATGAAATACTTTCATGTTGAAAATTGAATTACCTATTAGTTACCATTTTTAACCAATTTTTATTTTCATTTATTGTAAAATTACACATGAAAATTTGTTCGAAAAATCAAACTTTTTGAAAAAATAATCGATTTTATCACTTTAATTATTTTTTTTTGTTTTACTTTAATACCTAATAACTTTTCAAATATTTGTCTAATGCCAACACCTCTTTTCTGTTATCGACCTTATAATTTCTTATAAAAATGTCAAACCTTACTTCAACATCAACATCAACAGATTTTCTTTTAAAGCTGTATATCTTGCATATACAGGGTGTCCGGAAAACCTTGAAACTGGTGATAGACCAGGTCATGACTGTTCAGAATATCGGAATTTCACCTCAGAAAAAATATCACCGTTTTCGAGATAATGGGCATTTTAAGAATTTCTGGAAAATCGCTACCTAACCTTGGATTTTTGAGTGCCACGTATACAAATTGGGACGAATCCAAATATCTTTGCTGCCGAAGATTACTGATGCTTCTAGACATACAGAACAGTTTTTCAGAAAGTGAAAACGTTTTTCAGAAAGTGAAAACATTTTTCAAGAAATGAAGGTAAAATGACAGATTTGAGTTTCATCAATTTTTTTAAACAAAGTTTGACATTATTATCTGAAAGAAACATAACCAATTGGAAGTGGACATTCATTTCAAAAAGAATGCTCATTTTGTCCAGACTCTACCATGGTATAAAACAAACTATAATTATTTTTGAAAGAACTGGTTTCCATTAAATTAGGCGTGGTTTTAATCTAGGCAACTTTTATTCAAGAAAAAAAAAACGAAAACTACACAACACCAAAACTACGCCACAATCAAACTCGACGCGCGTTTTGCCAACAAAGTTAGCATCTTCAGGAGCTAAAAGTAAGCTTTTAAGATTGTGATGTAGTTTTGGTGTATGGGTATTTTATTTTTTTCTTGAATTGTATTTACACCAAATGTTCCAAAATATTCATTTATTTGATCAACTTTTATACTTACGCCCAAAAATTATTTTATTTAGATTTTATCAAGATAAAATGTGGAAATAATTATTAATAATAAAGAATAGACTGCTTGGTGGCATTAAATAGTATGTCAATAAAATGAACTTTTCATGTAATTAGGCCTAATAAAATTATCGAAATAAAATGTCGATTATCCGACATGGCACCGATTAATACGAATTCTTGTGATAAACGTCGCAATTGTCCAACTTCCAGATTCCAACGAAGTTTCAGAGACCGACAGATAAACAGGGTGTAACCAAATGAGTGCAAACTTTTTTAAGAGATGAATCTCCTTCAAAAATTAAAAAATGTGGGGGCTATAACCTATAACGCATTCTAAAAGGTTCTTCTTGAAAATATGTCGTCTTTGCGTACGAGTGGATGGAAAATAACATTTTTGTAATATTATTCAGTGCGATGTTGAATAATCGTTATTGTGTTTTATAGTGTATGTTGATTAAAAAAAACGTTGAATTAGTATTTACTTCATTACATCTCATTGAATGCTTCCAAGCAGTTATTACTCATAATTATTTAATCATTTCATCTTGATAGGATGAAAATAAAAGACATTACTGTCAAAGTTTAATGGAGTTTATTTTAGCTCAGAATAACATCACACTCTAATATTATCGAAATTCTACTCCTTCCAAAAATAATGATCGTATGTTTTATACCATAGTAAAGCCTGGACAAAATGGGCATTCTTTCGTAATGAATATCCAGTTCCACTTGGTTATGTTTTTTCAAATAATAATGTCAAACAGTTGTTCAAAAAATTGGTATAACTCAAATCTGTTATTTTACCCTCATTTCTTGAAAAATTGTATTGTTTTCTGAAAAACTGTTTCGTACATCTGAAAGCATCACTCATCAGTAATCTTCAGCAGCAAAAATATTTAAATTCGTCCCAATTTGTATACAGGGCATTAAAAAATCCAAGGTGAGGTAGTGATTTTCCAGAAACTAAAAAAATGCTCATTATCTCGAAAACAGTGAGATTTTTACTAAGGTAAAATTACAATATTCTGAACAGTCATTATCTGGTCTATCACCAGTTTTAATATTGTACAAGGTTTACCGGACACCCTGTATACTCCTCTGAAAGAGCAACAAAAATTTAGAGGAATTCATATGCAAATTATACAGCTCTAAAATAAAATCTGTTGATGACGTTAGGTTTGAAATTTTCATAAAAAATTGTAAGGTCGATAACAGAAAAGAGTTGTTGGCATTGGACAAAACAAAATTTGATGGATCTCTGATACCTCCATGTAAAACAGAGCTGCGTCAGCAGTTTTCACGAACAGCTTACATTGCTACAATTTGGCCACATGCTTACCAAAACATTTCCACAGAATGCGAACCCCTGAATTACGGTTGGATCGAACAGGACGGCAGTTACACTTTTCATTGGTTTGATGGTGGTTTGATGGTGGTTTGATGGTGAAAAAAATGTATTACCAGAAAGTATATGATTTTTTGTCAATTTATTGATTTTTTGTCTATTCATTCATTCATTTTTGCTTTTGCAGACGGCGTATTTACTCCCAAAGTGTTATTCTCCATTTTCTCAGCAATTAAATTGTATCTTTACGTCCTAAGTAATTGAAAAGTTATTGGGTATTAAAAGTGAGAAAATTGATAATTTTTTCAAAAATTTGATTTTCGAATAAATTTTCATGTGTAATTTTACAATAAACAAAGATAAAAATTTGTTGAAAATGGTAACTGTTAGGTAATTCAATTTCCAACATAAAAGTATTCCATAATTTTTCTATTGACGTCATTTTGATGAGTAGCTAAAAGAAAACCGTGACACGCGGCGGCTGAGCTGCAGGAGTTCAGCGCAATGTAAACCGCCGCTGGCGGCATTTTTAGCAATGTTTTATTATATTCTAACACCTACTCCAGCTAAACTTTGTACTGATGATGCAATTTTTTTTTTTTTTTAATGAGGTGCCTGGCGGCAATGTTAAGCCACGCTGTGAGGCTGGCGGCACTGCATTTTTAGCAATGTTTCATTATATTCTAACACCTTCCTCAGGTTCAACTTTGCACTTTTTTTTTTCATTGTCACGGGCCAGGCGACAATGTAAATTCACGGCAGTGACAGTTGCTTGGATAAATTTTAGCACTTTGGTATATGAACTATCATTTCCAGTTGAAACTTTTCATGCATTTAGCCTCATAAAATGTTTGTCTGGGCTCTTGGCCTATAAGTAACGGTGTGTGTACCACTTACTCGGACCCAGAAAAATATGTTTGTGGTCATTATTCTAGTATTCGCGTCATAAATTATCATATTAGGTCACTTGTGTTTTATAAAGATCTCCTAGGTTCTTGTTTGTATATTGAAGCTGATGGGGTACAGCTTTCTCAGAGGAGGAGGAAATGTCTTGAATGCCATTGTGCCATTTTGAATAGTGCATTGATCCATTCATTCTTCTCAGTCATTAATTAGATCATGATCCGTAGATGTCATTATTATTTATCATTATTGCGGTTTAGATTTGCGATGATGATGTCTGTGACTGAATAAACCTGTGAATGTGAATAAAAATCAGGTTGGAATGGGAAGGAGTTGGAAATAGAGTCCTGTGAAAAGTGGTTAGTAATTGAGCAGTTAGCCATGTATCAAAGAGTTAGTTATTCAGTCCAAGCAGTCAGTCGGCTTGGCTTAGCTTGGTCCTTTTGGGCTCAGCTGAGGTTGTCCATGAAAGTAGAGAGGACTCAGTCGTGTTAAGGTTTGGTAATGGTTTAAGGTGGGAGTTTTATTTATCATATTATATCATTGAGTGTTCCTGTACTTATGTATTTGAATTCTTCCCAGTTTTACAGTTGTTATTTATTGAATGTTCAATTTCTGTTATTGTTTCAATATCTACCATCTGTATTCAAGTCCAAGTTGCATTGGGTGTGAGGCGAGCAACTCCATACACGATATAGGGAACAACCCCGTTAACTCTGTAAGCGATAAACACGACATAATTATAGATTTTGCTAATTGTGGTAGGGTGATGGAAATTGTTATACATGAAAGAAAATTTCATTTTATTCCTCACCTTCTTTATTGAAGAAGTATTTCACACAACGTTTGAATTAGCTACAAAGCTTCGTATAAAAATGGCAGTGAATCACACAGGTAATAATATTGGAAATACACACAATACTATAATAATCATGCACCCCGATATATCTATAATGATATAGTATATGTGTTTCTGTGTGGGTGACGTGGTAATGCAATTTTTCATAATGTTGATGCTGAAATTGGGAAATAATATTTTGCTAGTAGAACTCCAGAAGGTAAAGTTAAAGCAAATAAAATGTCATCATTGATGCGAACAAATTGAAAACGATCAGTGATGAAACTCTGTTACCATGTAAATACTAAGATATCCATATTCATAGACAGCAATTTCTGTGGGATTGTCCTTCAAATGCGTCCAACAGGTATTTATTCGTATATAACACTAAGTTGTTCGCTGTCGACCGTCCTACTTGAAAAAAATGCTGTTCTGGAATAATCAAATTTTTCAGCTGATAAGACAAATATTAATGATAGGGCCAATTTATGCATCCTTATGTCATTATAATATTCCCAATCACAGTTATTGTCTCAATCATAAAATCAGATTAAAATTGTACATTTCAGTAGGAGCATTTATCCAATTCCTTTAGTTTTAGTCTCAATCACAATCATAAGAGTTTGACCTTCAAAGTTGGCAATTTCCAATTCTTATGCTTATGATTAGGTCGACATGCTCAACGCGCATGTGCGTCGATACCTATTTGACAAATGACATAACTAATCATTTTTTTTAAGCTCTCATCAGTACGGTAAAATCAAGTGCGAAGATATACAACACTTGGATGTAAAAATAGAAACAAAGGAAGTCAACAACAGGAAGCCAACCACACATTTGTGGCTTCGGTTAGAAGACCTTGTGCTTATAAGGCAACAACTAACGTCGCCACGGAGGCAGCTATAGCTACCAGCGTGACAATCCTACCCAGGAAAATACAAATAAGTGTTGTATATCTTCGCACTTGATTTTACCGTACTGATGAGATCTTAAGCTCGAAACACGTGTCTACGGTTGCAGAACAATAACTTTTCTACTTATATTTTCATATATTGCCCCTCGCTAAATCCATCCTTATTTGTATTTTCCTGGGTAGGATTGTCACGCTGGTAGCTATAGCTGCCTCCGTGGCGACGTTAGTTGTTGCCTTGTAAGCACAAGGTCTTCTAACCGAAGCCACAAATGTGTGGTTGGCTTCCTGTTGTTGACTTCCTTTGTTTCTATTTTTACATCCAAGTGTTGTATATCTTCGCACTTGATTTTACCGTACTGATGAGAGCTTAAGTTCGAAACACGTGTCTACGGTTGCAGAACATTTTGAGGGTTATACCCAATAACTTTTCTACTTATATTTTCAAATATATATATATATATATATATATATATATATATATATATATATATATATATATATATATATATATATATATATATATATATATATATATATATATATATATATATATATATATATATATATTTGTTTCCTTTAACCAAACTATCTAGCATGTGATTATAGAGGATACAGGTAAGCTGCATCATATCGCGGTTTTGAGGTATACCATAATTATTGTCAATGTGCAACATCAACTTTATATTGAATCTTATTTGACGTGGTACATAATTTTTTTGGAGATGTCACAACAAAATTGCACGTAAATACAAAATAATTGCATCGCATGTGCGTAACGTGATTGAAAGCATATAGTCTTCTCGCGATACAGATAACACCAAAAACAGGCTTGTATTAAAAAAGTATACATTTTCCAGATTGGCAGAAATATGTGTGGGAGATATTGCTGGTTTTCTAGTCAAAATGAACCACTAAATGAAACGAATAAAACTTAATGCAAAACATTGTAGCAAACTACGATAACATATTTTAATTTTTTTTCCACATATAGAACGATTGAAGGAGCTATCGAAACTAATTCTTTCTTTCAGATAAACAATGTGTTTATTAATATTGTTGAATTATTTTCATATTTTGACCTATGCAGATTGATTCACACATAATATTTTTAATCTGAGGAAAATTCATATTTCAAATGAACTTTACTGAAAATGATAAATATTTCACACTTCCATAGGTTGCTATTTGAAACATTGTCGATGAAGTTTAGCTGGTACTGGCATTCACTTGAAATGATGAGCATGGAATGAAAAAATTCTATCAGAAACACTGCATAAAAGCAGAACATTCAAACTGAATAATCTTCAGACTAGAATTAAAGAGTATACAATAAATAGCCTCCCACATAATGTTTGAATGCGCAGCTCTGGCTCGCATGAGGATGGATATCTTCAGACACTGCGGTGCAGAAGATATCATTCCGGAGTACTCACGAGAAAGACCTGATAGCGGGGTGCAGAAAGGTTCTATACAGAACTAACTGCATTTCAGCCACTGGCCTAGCCGCGACATCTAATAATAATAATAAAATACAATAAATAACCCCTACAAATCTTTCTTCCAAACCTTTGGAAATTGGGTACCTATTCGAATTCTACAGTTGGGCTAGCTTTCAGAAAACAGCAGTGGCCTTCTACTTCTATGAGTTCTGTGGGACCCACATCTCACGTGAGAGTGGATTCTGAACGCGATGACGGTTCTATGTGAAGCTGAGAACAGAAAATTGTGACACAGAAAAATGGACATCAAATCATGGTCCGTGCTACTTTGATTCATCATAATTATAATTCTGCTGATATATTGTTTGGTATTACCGAACCAATGTTCTTTCCAGCCAAGCAAACTTCAAGTCTTGTTAATTTTTACTAGCTTTGAAACAAACCTTCGTTAACCGCATTGAGGTTGTTTTGAGATTTGACTAGTCAATGGAGTCAATGTGTCAAATACGATATCCAATATAAATAAAGAAATTTGCATTGTTCACAATGAGCACGTGTCAACAAAGAAAGAAGGTGTCCTGCCATACCAGGACGGTGCTCATTGCCACAATCCTATACAATAGGAATAATTGGGTCGAAAATCCATCAGAAAACAACTACTTTCCTGGCTAATACTACGACGAACGTTGAATTACATCCAAAAAATTTCCGTGCAGAGTTCCTACAAGGTTATCTCTGCAATTGCTTGTTGCATGGAAATGTTGATTGAAACATTTGGACCACCTATAGATCGATTTCGGGGTGTTGCCCCTCATCAGTATATGGTCTTAGTTTTTGTCTTGATATGAATTGTTAATTGAATAATTTGTAGCAGATATTAGTTATTGTCTGCAGAGACCTACCCTATACTGATGATGGGCAACAACCCGAAATCGATCTGTAGGTGGTCCAAATGTTTCAATTAACATTTCCATGTAACTAGCAATTGCAGAGATAGCCTTGTAGGAACTTTGCACGGAAATTTATTGGATGTAATTCAACATTCGTCGTGGTATTAGCCAGGAAAGTAGTTGTTTTCTGATGGGTTTTCCACCAAATTAATTCTATAGTATAGGATTATGGCAATGAACACCGTCCTGGTATGGCAGAACCCCTTGTTTCTTTGATATCCAATATGTTGAATTTATTTATTGCAAAAATGCATGTTAGGATTATGCACAATAGTCCCTCTACTTTTCTGAAGGTCTTGAAAAGGCGAATCAAAATTTTAGAGGACCTATTGAATATAATAATTCTGGTGATGAGGTTTATTTGAGTACAGTTTGGCAAATATAGCTGCGATTCTGACTATTGGGTGTGCAGTAAAACAGCCGATGTCGTTTCATGTCCTTCCCGATTTAAGTTGGTATTCACCCTCTCTGTTTATAGTTCGCGTACCTCAGAGTTGCAGCTATACTTGACCAGCTGAAGAAATTATTTATAAGAACATAGTGTCTTCGAGAATAAGCATGAGCTACCTCTTTTTAAATTTTTGTGTCAGAGCATTATGAAAATTTTCCTTCACCACGATTGATAAATCACAAATTAAAGAATAGAGAATAATTAATAACTAGATAATGGACCTAGTCAACGGCTACCAATGGTTACACGAACAAAATACCCAAAATCTCAAGGTTACTAACATTTTCCATATAAAAAATCATTCGAACTCATTTTTCTACCTGTGGAATCAATCTGTACTGTCGGTTTCTCAAGATAACCAAATGGCTTTATCAATATGTCGAAATAGTGGATATCGAATCAATTAGCTGCGTGAAAATATTTTTTAATCTCAACTCTTCAACGAGTCTGATATTCAATTTGGCCAAAGAAAGAGTAATAATGAAGAAGAAACGTAGATTTTGGGTATTTGCGATAACCTTACAAAACCAAGGAAGGTACAGTAAGAACTGAAATTTTGGCTAGATAGGCGAGTCAGAAGAGAAATTTGCTCGGACAATTCGATTTCAGTATTCATTCAAACGTGCATCTGTGCACATACAGTGCGGCTTTTTTCAGTCCACCCTCCTACTGTTAAATTTTGAACGGTTTATCGTACAAATATAAAACAAAAACCACCTTGGATGGTATCACCAATACTAAAATAATAGATATTGCGATACACGAGAGTGGCGCTGGGCGGCACAACAATTAAAAAAATTTAACTGGCATGGGGGGTCAAGTTACACATTGTTGAAAAGATAATTCGTTTCTCTTTTCGACCATGTAATTTCTAGTTGAATTTCGTCAATACATATTTTCACGATTTCGATCTCTTTGCCTTTCGAAATTCTCAAGTTGATGTGCCCCCAGCGTCATCTGTCTAGTAATTGCAACGTATCTCCTCTCAGAAAGTAGTATCGGTAAAACCATTCAATTTATGTCCCATTGCTCCACGTCATACCGTTCAAATTTATAGATCCGCACTTAAACTTGATATTTTATTCATTTATTTATAAACGGGAAAACCCCTCTTTACAAAGTATAGAGATATAGACAATATACAACATAAGAATTAATATAAAAAGATAGTAATATACAGGGTGTTTCTTAAGTACGTGTAGAAACTTCAGGAGCATGTTGCTGACGTCAAAATAAGAAAAAAAGTTCCTATAAACACATGTCTGCAAGTTATTCGTTTCTAAGATACAGAGTGTCAAAGTTTAATTCTTATATTTGTTTTTTGTGAATAAATTCCAAAATATTTGTGATATTCGAGTAAAGTTTGGTATCTGGGATGATTTTTCAATGACAAAATCTAATTTTATATCAATTGTGAAAAAACTAATTTCTAATTGAATTTATTTTTAATCAAATAATCTTGAAATTCAAAATCACTTGCATCGATTATTTCAAATCTCAATGACTCGAAAACAGTTGCTCTCAGTGACCTCTACTAAGAATATACTTTTTTAACAAACTAAATAATAAATATTCCCAGATACCAAACTTTACCCAAATATCAAAATTATTTTGAAATTATTCACAAAAAATAAAAATCAGAATTCAACTTTGACACTGTATCTCAGAAACGAATAATTTGCGGACATATGTTTATAGGAACTTTTCTTCTTATTTTGATATCAGCAACACGCTCCTAAATTTTCTACACGTACTTAAGAAACACGATGTCACGGAGTATAGCTACTTCATTAAGTGAATTTTCAAAAGTACATAAGCTCACAGCAGTTATACATACACTATTTTTGTTAAGTAGATTACCAAGTCTCATAATACGAGATATACTGATGCTATTGTAGCCATATAATTAGTATGGTGAAATGTAATGCTGAAATTTTGATTGAATGAGATGAAAAAATTATCAACGAAATTCCAAAAAAATTATATGGTTGAATGGATGACTGAGTTCTCTTTTCAACGATGTGCCACTTGACTCCTCAAGCCATTTGGATGTGCCTCCCTGACCTCACTGTCTATCAGTCACAATATCTTTCAATTCAAAACATAGTATCAGTGATACCTCATAAATGCAGTGTATAATGATCTCCGAGAGATTTCTGTGTGTTGTCCGTAAGGGTAAACCCGGATTCAAATATATTTATTTTTGAGCAATGAAATTGTCATTGACTTTTCTGCACAATGCAGACAATGATTTTTTTCATTATATTTGCATTGAAATCCTTCATTTCCAAAATCAAAACACACCGTGCTAGAGAGGCTGTTGCTAGGTAACAATGCCAAGTTCTCAGTTTAATTATATGAAACGTCAAGTAAGCCTCCATGTCAACATTACGTGACTTGAGATGTTAACTACCTATTTGATTAGATGTAATAATATTTACGGGATATTACTCTGATCCAAAATTAACTTCCTTAAATAACAGCGTGTGATAAAAGTGCCCCAAAGGACTCGCAATGTTAAACACACTCTGCTTTGCGTTGTGCCTTCAAACTAATTGCGCGTGCTTTAAAGGCTTACTTGTGAACTTCAATCATTATATACTATTTCAGTATGAAACTTCCGAAGGTTGCTATTTAAAATATCCTAACTAGCACAATTCTATTTATTTTCAATTATGTCATTGAAAAGAAATACATATACACGACAGAATACTGAAACTGGTCTGTCCGAGTAATTAATTTTTTCTAGTTACATGAAGCGATTTATTCCAACTTCAAAGAAATCACTAACTATATTACTCCAATAGCATTAAGCTGAATAATGTATCAACTGAACTGTACAATACAAAAACCAAAATTCATCACAATTCACAAAGGTCTCTTCTCTAACCATGTCAATACTCTCCATATCACAGACATGTATTGTTGTAAATTCTTGAAAAAGTAACTTTAAATACCTACAACATCGATTAATAACATGTTAAATATTAGCTATACATTCCTCAAGAAATGATATTCCCTGAATATATTTTTGGTCATAAAAGAAGGACTCAGTCATTTGATTCAGAAAAAGAATGTGAATCGTTGCAAAACATAACCGTCGAAGCATGAAGTTTAGTTGAATATTTTGCATGGCTATGAATAACAATTTTTATACTAAAAGACTGACGTATCTTTTTGATCTCGAGGGTACATATATAAGTGCACAATCAACTGAGGAATCAACTGACCTCGACTAAAATAGTTATTCAATCAACTATTCTACTAATGAAGGCGATTAATGATCGAGATATTCTAACGAGTGAGAGAAGCGAGCGCATTAAGTTTCGAGATCGTTAATTGCATTTTAATATAAGAGTTGATTACAATATCTTTCCGTCTACCTCACTTTTGTTGAAGTAGAAGAATTCTTATTTTTTTCTGGCAATAAATTTGAATCACTTTACTTTTCGCAACATCTGGCAACATAAACTTATTGTCAATATCCATTTTAGCGTTCGTAACATCTGAATTCGTTTGTGTTTGGTTGCCTATGCAACAGTCATCAATTCATAGGTCATTAATGGACGGTTTTTCTCAATTATCCATTAATAACAAATCGTTCATTGATAGGGGTCATTATTGGTTGATTTCATTTGCATTGAAGGACATTAAACAGACCTGTTTATATGGCGAAAAAATCGTTTTAATGAAATTATGTATTTCCTGTAAAAAACTATAAAGGTTACGATTGAATTTTCCTTTAAAAATTCCGAGCCACTCGAGATATGAAATAATACCATTGCACAAAAGGAAAGTCAAGATCAGGATGTTTTCAATGCCAACCAAATAATTTGTATACTGTTACAGAATATCCATTCTATAGCAAGGGTTGGAATGAAATGGATGCGAAGTGCATAAGAAACCAAGTAAAATATGTCTTCTATAACAAGAGTTAGAATTTTTATGTTAGGTGTTTATGGGAGTAAAGGGTTCATCATCGGTCGGTAACGACTGTTCGTTAGCAAACGATCTCCCAAAGATTTCTGTCTTCTAAGAGTTAGAATGTTGCCTTTCTAATGGCAAAATTGATATTGGAATTGTTGAATTCCACAATCTTCATTGAGCCCTCATGGCTGCAGTGCCTCTCTAATCGTTATAACCTTCTCATTTTTGAGAGTTACTCATCCTTTGATACTTATTTCTCAATTAACTCATAATCAACAACATGATCAGAAAACATTCATTTAGAAATTGTTTCAAGAATTTTGGCTGTTCAAAAAAATATGGTGATTTTTCATCTTGGATATTGAGTGAGAATTCATTTTTTATCTGAATTTCCTTTTGATCTGCACAGTGAAGATAAACGATAACTGTTTGACGATGGTCGGTTATCTGTTCTCGTGACTGTCCCTATCATAAACTTCTTATAAAAATCGAAAACAAAATAGAAAATAAAAATAACATGAGCCGCATTTGAACCTTAATCTCCCTCGTGATAATCCTGCATCAAGATAACCGAACACGCAATGTTGTTAAAAAATGTATCCCCGCCAACCATTGTTTAAATTCTTTGTTTTGATCTACAACAAATATCCGCTAACAAATGATATATTTGTTTATCATAATATTTCAGTAATCACCAAACAAAATAATGTAGTTCAATTTCAGAAAACCCCGTCAAAACATAATAAACGATCTCACAATAAATATAATAGAATTATATGTAGTTTCACTATTTCGTATCATATTCAATTCTGGAACAACATCGCCAAAGATCTTAGAGAGTTAACCTATGTCAACTCAGTTGTGTCTGTTTCAAAACATGTTCTAAATTTATACATTCTAGTATTGCTGCACCAACAGAACTCCTTCTAATACTCATCGAAGAAACCACAACCCATTTATTGCTCTTTGGATCATACTGTTCTACAGAATTCAGGCTGGAGGAACCGTCATTGCCACCCATAGCATATATGTGGTTATCTGTAGCAACTACTTCATGAGTTGATCTGAAAAAAAGATTTCGATAAGCACTAAAAATGTATTTTTCAATATTGGTTGAAACTTTTTGTGGAGGACATTAATTTCTTGCCATGGCTTTTTGGGAATTTCAACCACAATGTGAAAATGAAAAGTGTTAATTTCAGGAAATATGTACAAGTATAGAAGGACAATAAATCAATTTGTCCCAATAAGTTACTGCATTCGGAAGACTGTCTTGAATAAGATTATTTAATTTTGTCAGTGAAGTATCGTATGCTGAAATTTGCTTAGCTAAACACTTAAGTGCAGATTAACTGAAAATTCTTTATCTTTTTCAAAAATTGTTGACATTTTTCAGAAAACTCAATTTTTTATTACGGAGACTTTTTAAAAAGAAAACGCTTGGTCCAGATTTCCGTGAATCAACATTTTTTAAGATGTATTTAACATTTATTAGCATATAAAACACTCAAGTAATGCAACACTTGAGCTGCGCTTTCGTGTTGCATTTTTCTTGTTTTATTTGGATCATAATAGTAATGATATACTCATACAATAAATTACTATTACAAAACTTGTTGCATAATATACTATTATAGACTTGATTATAAAAGTATATTTCCTATGACTCTTTTAGATATTAATTGGTTAAAGTATGAAAAAGTGCAATGGTTATTCAATACAAATGAATAATATATTTTGATCAAATCTGTGTAACTGTCCCGTGATTGGAAATCAATAATTGTTCATTTATATTATGTGACAGGGTGCACTGGACGATGAAATATGAATATTATTTTATGAATATGATATGGGTTTTCAAAAAGTGGTGACAATTATTCAATAGAAATGAATTCTCCAAAAAATCTGGAGAATTGTTAGAATTAAAAATTTGTTACGAATTTCTGCTATTTGAAATGATAGCAAGGCAAAAACTTCCGTTAACACATTTTAGGAATGCAAATATCAGAATCACTTTCCTGTAACGATGACCATATTCAAAGAAAACCCCGAGTTGCATTCTAGAAACTCAATCAAATTTTTGGCGCATGGTCGAAATAAGTACGGCGTGTAGCAGGTTCCTATGACACTTCGATGGCATGTCCATCTGAGTCTTAAAAAAAGGTAGTTCCATGAGGGGTATTATAAGAAGTAGTTAAATGTCCGTAAGGGTATGAGAAGTGCAGGAAATCGTTAATGACCATAAGGAAATAATCGTCAATTACCGGATGAGGTATATGGAAATGGAATTGAATATTTCGTTTATGTAATCAGCATTCGACCTGTGTGGTCTAAAAATAACATAATTCGATTTGTTTCTCTAGTGAACATTTGAAGTAATGATTTTCCAAACAAAAGACTATTAATTGGGAAACATTGTTAACAGAAACTCAACTTATCTTCTGAGGTCACAGTTAATTATGACATTTGTTATCCGAAACTTATTTGACATATTATTCAATGATCTGTTTTTCTATCATACTTAGAAATTTGAAATCATGTATTACTACAGTGTGGCATCCATATTCATAATTTCATACTGAAAACATTAAAATTGATACAGCAAGTTTCTTTTGAGTACCTACTTATTGACACCTTAACCGACTGGCGCAATGCAACAACGTTAACCTAGTCTGGATACCAGGTCACACAGGCCTAGAAGGAAACGAAATAGTGAACACTAGCAAAAGGGGGGCCGAAACAACGTTCACTGGACCAGAACCGGTAATCGGTGCAGCATATAGCACTGCCAAGAACTCACGTTAAAACCTAACCTACTTATTGAACAATTTTAGATAATATTCAATCATTGTATATTAATTTTTAGGTGGTTTAATGGTGTTGTGTGATTCTTTGTTTTTTTTTTCTTGGCTGGTTGATGATGAAGTCGATGAATCCGTCATCTAATAGGCGACTGCATGTCTTGTTGAAAAGCAAGGTTGTTGCGAGTTGCCTACATGCCAATATCGATTTCTAGTGCTGACTTGGAGTGCGCACTGACCACCCGGGTTGGTGTTGTGGGTATTCCGAGTTTTTCTACAGCTAAAAGTGAAAACGCCACCAAAAATTAGTAAGCTGCCTCGGAGTTCCAAGGCAAATAATAACGATAGCCGTCCTCTACTAGCACAGGTTTTTCCCTAAGAGTGTTTTTGAGGAAGTATCATTGTTATCATCACTATTATTATTAAAGAAACTGTTCTGAAGATAATAGGTTTTGAATTTCCTGAATAAGTGGATTCGAGGCATTTTATAGAGTGGTGGCACCTGAAGACTTATGAATCAAACGTTTTCGAAAAGGGTGAAGAACGTTTAACTAATATTGGAGAAATGTTCTTCATATCCGTATAACTATAGAAAAGAATTTTTTTTGAATGGATGAAACCGCCTCATTACTTCTCGATGGATCCTGTTTTATTTAGCCTCCCAAACTACATCCCACTCTCTTTTACTTCTACATCTCAAACACTTGTTAACTTCGGTATATCTTTGGAACATTCGAGCACATATCATGAATTTACATGTTGAGGGACCACTAACAACAGTAATTTCTTCGTCGGATGTAAAAGGAATCGAATAGTGTTAAACTAGTGGTGTTATAAATTGCTAGTTTTTGGACTGTAGATATTGTACTTTGGATATTTTATTGAATTGAGATAGACAAGTTTTATTCAAATCGTATTTATTTGACAATCATTACTGACGCTTCATATCAACAACGTTTCCATGGTTACGATATTACAAAATCATTCACAGGATCTTAGCATGCTTGACATGCCGGCCGCCTTGAAGTGTACTACTAAATAGTACATTCAACTTAAAGATATTCAAATGATGAACTTTCAAAACAAATCATAAATCATCAAACACATAGTAAATTCAAACTATGTCTCTATAGGTAATACACAAATTCGTGAGACTGCTCGTTTGAGTTCGTTTTCACTGGGCATTCGTATGCTGGCCACATGAATCACATTGTCTCCTCCGGAATGAAGTTGAGTAACTCTGCCAAGATTCCATTTGAGAGGAGGTAGATTATCATCGTATGATTTTCTTTCCATTTCAAACAGGACTGTAGCTCAGAAATATATTCGACGTTCCATCTTCTCCAACACGACTGGATTGCTTGTTGTTGTAATTGGAATTTGGCTAATCTGTTGGTGGGAACTTCCATATAATCGGGATCTGCTATTGACGTAAGGCTTCTGCCGATGATGAAATGGGCAGAAGTTAAAGGAAAAGGATCCAAGGGACTCGAGGATAGTGGAGTAAGGGGTCGGGAATTCAAGATTCCTTCAATTTGTAACAAAATAGTTAGAAAATCTTCATAAGTAAGTTGTAGATTACCTACAACCCGCTTTATATGACTTTTTGCACTTTTTATACCTGCCTTCCATAAACCTCCAAAGTTAGGAGAGTGAGGCGATATGAAATGCCAAGTGATTCCTTCCTCACTCATGTTTTGAGCAATTGTTTCAGAAGAACTGTTTAAAAATTGATAAAAATCGGATAATTCTGCGTTAGCTCCAATGAAATTGTTTTTTTTTTGTTATTTCCGTCAACCGATTGCACCCCTACGCGCAACCCTCGGAAGTCCTCGAGAGACTTGTGTGAGCTAGGGAAGACGCAGCCCTTACCTTTTAACGTGTGATGCCATGCAGGAGACCGATGACCATGCGAGGCTTTGAACCCTCGACCCTTCGCTCCAAAGGCGAACGTTCTACCAGCACGGCCACCGTTATCGGAAAAAATGCATTTAGGTTTGCCTCTTCTAGCGACAAATCGTTTCAAAGTTGCTAAGAATGCCTCTGTTGACAAATCTGTTACTAAATCGAGGTGAATTGCTTTTACTGACATAAATATAAATAAACAAATATATGCCTTAATTAATTTAGCATTTCGTAATTTACGATCTTTTATTAAAATTGGCCCAGCATAATCAATTCCAACGTTTTCAAAAACAAAACTTTGTGAAATTCTACACTCGGGTAGATTTCCCATTATTGGTTGATTCAAAGTTGGTTTAACTTTAAAACAAATAATGCAAGAATGAACAATCTTTTTCGCGATATTACGTCCAGACAATGGCCAATAAGTTTCTCTAATGGATGCTAACAATTGCTGAGGACCACAGTGAAATAATCTTTCATGCTCATATGTCATAATCATTCTTGTCAAAATGTGACTCCCACCTACCACCTACCACCTACCCTAATGAGTTTATTATTATCCATAAATGGTTGTAAGGAAATTAAATGGCTTTTTTAGGTATAACTTTATCATTAGATAAGTTGGTATATTCTACTGGAAATGATTGTTGTTGAGACAATCTCATCAATGACAAAAATGATTTATCTAATTCGGATACAGTCAATGCACCGAATTGACGATTTTTAGGTTTCAGTCTTAAATTGTTAAAAAACCTAAAACAGTAAGCTATCACCCGTTTTAACCTTTTCAAAGTTGAAAACTTCTCAAAAACTGATAAATCTGATTGATAAACCGTTGAACATATAGTTTTTGTTCTGGCATTTCTTGTATTTTGCATTCAATCGTTGAATTAGGCCATTCTGCTTCATCACGTATTAGCCATTCTGGGCCATACCACCATAACTGAGAGTTGAGAATATTCGTTTGAATCAATACCGCGAGTTAAAAGGTCTGCACGATTATCTTTGGAACGTACATATGTCGCCAATCTTTTGGATTCGTTAAAGTTTGAATATTACCCACTCGATTCGCTAAAAATGACTTCCAATTTTTGGCCGAAGCTTTTGTCCAGCCCGGAGTAATTGTTGAATCGCTCCAAAAATATCCACGAATTATAGGCAAAGGAATTGCATTTAATACAGTATGACTCAAAGATGCCAGTAGATTAGCGGCACATAATTCTAATCTTGGCAATGTAATTTGTTTAATAGGGGCAACTCTAGTTTTAGCAGTTAATAAGTGTGAAACAAGGATACCATAATTATGTCTACACCTCAAATAAATACAAGCACCATACGCACTCTCGGAGGAATCTGAAAAACCGTGAAGTTCTATAGCTATCGTACCGTCTGATAGTACAAATCTGGGAATCTTTGATTCATTGAGTACTTGTAAATCATTTTTGAATGTAACCCAATTGCTATAAATATTTTGGGGCACTGCCTCGTCCGATGTGATGCCAGACTGCCACAAATTTTCTGGAATAATTTTTGATCTTATTGTTATAGGTGATAGTAAACCTAATGGGTCAAAGATCTGAGAAGAAACAGATAAAATTACTCTTTTTGTGACAATATCCGAAGAAGCTAGATTTATGATGAACTAAATTATGTCTTTATGAGAGTTCCAGAAAACACCAAGCGTTTTATTGTCTTGATCATCGTTTAAATATAAGTTGCTGACGTTGAATTCTCTAGCTTTTTCAAAAGTTTTGAATAAATCAGGATTATTGGTCAACCATTTTCTCAAATTGAATCCTGCTGATTGCAAAATATGAGAAACATCATTGCGAATAGTAGAAAGCTCGTCTAAGGAATTACAACCTGTTAATAAGTCATCCATATAAAAATCTTTTCTGATTACATCAGCAGCCTTAGGGAATGTTAGTTCATAGTAATTTGCTAATTCTACTAGGCATCGGGTAGCTAAAAATGGGGCAGAGGTTGTCCCGTAGGTGACTGAATTCAATTGATAACAATTCAGCTGGGAAGTTGGACTTTCTTTCCATAATATTCTCTGGAAAGATCGTTGCTCCTTGTCAATTGAAATTTGCCTGTACATTTTGGCAATATCAGCACTTATCACAAATTGATGACACCGAAATCTTAATAAAATTGAGAATATATCAGATTGCACGGTGGGTCCCGTGTATTGCGCATCGTTTAATGAAATACCACTAGTTGTTTTCGCACTAGCATCAAAAACTACACGGCATTTCGTAGTTATAGAACACTCTCTAATCACTGCGTGGTGTGGTAAATAGCAGATTAAATTTTTCGTAACGATATTTTCATCTATTTTTTTCATACGATTGCGCCTTACATACTCTTGCAAAAACTCAACATATTCTTGTTTCAAACCAGGGTTATTAATTAATTTTCTTTCAAGGGAATAAAATCTTTTGAGAGCAATTTCTCGAGAATCACCTAAATAATCGATTTTTTCATTAAACGGCATTTTTACGATAAATCTGAATCGCGATGAGTATTTTTTATGAAATCGTCTTCACATAATTTTTCTGTATGATTCAAAACATTTGAAGTATCGAAATTCTCTAATTGCCAAAATTTAGTCAATTGCTCTCTTATCGTTTTTTCAAAATTCTCAGTCTCTACTAAAGAATGGCAAGATACAGATAAACGTGGATTAGACACCATTATATTCCCAGAAACGATCCAACCTAATAATGTTTTTTGCAACACTTGCATATTTCTTCCTAATCGAATTTGTCCCACAGAAAGTAATTGCCAAAAAACATTACAGCCTAGCAAAATATCAATTTCTCTACTTTTATGAAATTCTTTATCAGCAAGTTGAATATTAGGTGGAATTTTGAATATTGATTTATCTATAGTGACTATTGGTAAATTCTCAGTAATTTTATTCAATACTAGAAAACATAACTCTGCCTTGAAATTTGAATGTAATGAAGCTATTTCAGCAGTAGCTTTATTTTTTATTGTTGATATCGTTTTACCTACACCTTTGATAGCTAAATTGAAATCGATTTTATTTAACTTTAATTTATCACGTAGAGATTTAGTTATAAAATTACTCTGCGAGCCGTTAACTAGTAAAGCTCGAGCAGAATGATACAAACCAAATTTATCTTTTATTTCTAGTGTAGCTGCGGCGAGAATAATTTGTGATGGTATAGCTGAATCAATGACATGAGAAGTTACAGTTTGCTGTGGCTCACTATTGTTAATATTATCATTTCTGTTATTGCTCTGAGAAGATTGTATTTGTTTGCGATCAATATGTATCAATGTATTGTGTTTTCGCGAACATTTTTTGCACCCGGAATAAGTACAACATTTTGATAAATGGCCTGGCCTCAAACAATTGATGCATAGTTTTTTATTAAATAATTGTTGACTACGCTCATGAACTGGAAACTTCAAAAGTTCTTCACACTCAAACACTACATGTTCATTTTTACAAAAATAGCATTTAAGTTTATTTATTGAGATATGAGAAGATGAAAAACCTTTGTTGTGCCTTTTTCCAATATTTTTAGAGTTCAGTTTTACGTTGTCATCATTTTGATCCACCTTGTATTCAAGTTTTTTCAGTAAATTAATCCTGTTAATTAAGAATTTTTCCATACCGTTCATAGTAGGTGTATTTCCAGAAATTTTAAAAGATTCCCATTCTTTTTGTGTTCCTATCAAATTTTGTTGTCAAAATATATATCAATATTGTATCTACCGATGGTTCTCCAAAACCTTCTAATGCCCTAAGATTTTTGGTTGTATTCAGATATAGATTTCTCAAATCGATATGACATTCTTTGTCCATTGGTGGTTGCCCAAAAATTGCCTTACATGATTAAAAATAATTAAATTATTGTTTTCGTAATATTGACAAAGTAAATTCCAAGCTACTGTATAATTGGTATCAGTTTTTTGGATGCCCTTCAACAACTCCGCTGCTTCACCTTGTAAAGAAGATTGCAGATAATGAAATTTATCAATATTACTCAAATGAGTTTTATTGTGTATCATATCAATGAAAACATAACGAAATTCCAACCAATTATCTATAACACCATCAAAAATAGGTAACCTAATAGTGGGAAATCTAATATCGTATGTAGTATTTTGAACCTGTGGTTGAAATCGATTATTACTGACCAAATTGGAAATGATACCTGAATCTGGCAAGATTTCAGTCCGGGCGGGATCAATACTTGTAGAAGCTACAGTTGGTAAACTGTCAATTTTATTACTACATGTCGATCGTCTTGTAGGGCTTGAGATATCAGAACGAGTGATTGAATTTGAAATTACTTCTAGTATTTTTCTCAGTTTACCAATATTTCCATAATAATTGGTCTCATATTCTTCTCTTTCATTTTCTTCTAATAATAGCAAATCTGAATTGTCAATAAGAAAAATTTCAATATCATTCTGAACAGTCTCAAACTCTTCTAGAATGGGTTCTAATTTCTCCAATTTGAGAGCTATCGTACTTGTGAAAGAAATATCTTTCAGTATAAACTTATTATCGAATTCTAGAGCATTGATGACCGTTTTAGATCGTGTTATTTTACTTTTGAATTGTCCTCTTTTAAATTTCAATATTTTTAATTGCTGTTCCATAGTTTATGGTCAGGAAAACAAGAGTGAAAGTATATTATGATTCGTAAGAAATTGTGATTGTTCAGATTACTAAATTGGTTGATTGTCAATAGTTTTTCAATTGAAGTATTGAAGGAATCTTATGAAAGGTAAAGGACTTACAGGAAAAGGTAATAGGTTTGAGGTGAATATTGGAATCGACAATTCTTGAATTACGCCTTCCAATTGCTGATTAACATCCGGCTCGAAGGACCATGTTATAAATTGCTAGTTTTTGGACTGTAGATATTGTACTTTGGATATTTTATTGAATTGAGATAGACAAGTTTTATTCAAATCGTATTTATTTGACAATCATTACTGACGCTTCATATCAACAACGTTTCCATGGTTACGATATTACAAAATCATTCACAGGATCTTAGCATACTTGACAAGTGGTTGCATTTGTTTTGACTAGTTTCTTGTGGACCCAGTAAGTGGAGAATTGAAACGAATATGAGTTACATTCAATGGACAAAACTCCATGCTGTTATGTCAGTAAACATACAGTGCGACGCTAAATTATGGAAAAGCGATTTTGGTGATATTTTTAAATGGGACACCCAGTATATTTGTCGATATTTGGTTAGAGATCGTCATAACAAATCCAGTGATACCAAGTTTGATGGGATTATGTCAAACGGCTGCGCAGATATGGCCAAAAAACTTCTCCATATACCCAATGAGTGCGACAGAGACTTTTAACCTTCTGAAACGTGTGGAGTCTCGCAGTCATACTCATTAGACATACGAGGAAGTTTTTTGGCCATATCTCCGCAGCCGTTTGACATAATCCCATCAAACTTGGTATCACTGGATTCGTAATGACGATCCCCAACCAAATATGGAAAAATATACTAGGTGTCCAATTTAAAAATATCACCAAAGTCATTTTTACTCAATTGCGGATAACCCTAAATATTTTTGGTGGGGTTCAAAAATTGGCCCATCGGAAAAGAAAATCGACCTGTCCGAGGATTTATCCGAAATATCTTCATATTCAGAAATAATGAATTTGTTCCATGATTTAGCGTCGCACTGTATAATTGAGTACTTGTTTGTCATTATGTGGAGTTAGCAACTTTCCTTTGGGAAACTGTGTACACCTTGTATTTTTTAGACTGAATTGAAATCTGACTACAATGGTATTCGCAATTTTGAAAGACATTCATAATATGTTTCAAAAATAATTTTATTATTTTTAAAATGTGTTTTTTCATTCTTTTCAATTGATTCAATGTATCATAAAATAAGAAAGTAATACTTTGTTCATCATTATTCATTACCACAAGTTTTTTTTTTATTCTGAATATTAAGTATTATGCAATTGTAATACATACATTTCAGAACGCAATCCAATGAATTCAGATATTATTCTCATATTCCATAGGATCTAAAACTTTCTTATTTTTCAAAGGTACCTATACCGAATTGATTATTCTCAGGATAATAAGATGTATCAAAAATGTCGATATATGTTGTTCAATGATCTTAAAATATCATAATATAAAAAATGATGACGACTGTCACGAAATAAGAGGGCTTACTCGTTGCCGACAAGTCGGTGCCTGTACCGACACGATACCGATTTGGCGGTAAGTGTGAAAGAATCACAATTCACCATATTATTATGAAAATTCAACCCCACCGGCATCGGTGTCGTGTCGCTGTCGGATCGGTAAGTGTGAAAACGCCCATACCTCCATTGTATGTTCAATGATGATATCTAAATGTAGAACATTCTAATACTCCTTTTCATTTTGTACTAGTTGCTGGGCACGGGTAAATCTTCGCAATCTTCGTCACGACAAAAGAGGCGTGGAGTAGATAAAACAAAAGACGCCGTAACCATGTAATATTGTCGTAAACATACAGACATAATAATCACAAACATAAGTGACAATTCAATATTTCTTTGACAAAACGATATTAAAAACGTGTTTCGAAATTAGTTCGGCATGGAAAGTAGTGACAGAGAAAGAAATATATCAGATAAATTTGAATCTTCCACTTTATGTGCACACTATAGTATGTTAAAAACGATGCTTAGTATCAAAATAGCATGGATATCAGTAAATATTCTGAATTGAGAGCATTTCTGAAGCGAAAATCAGATGGAATCAAAGCAAAAAAATCTGAAGTTTTCACAACAAAGGAAATTAATACGTTCGTCAAAGAAGCCCCAGACAACGAATACCTTGTAGCAAAAGTAAGTGCCACAATAATTAGTTGATTAATTATAATTTGTTCATAGTTTTTTTTATTGCAAGTTGTACTTATATGGGAATTATGGGTGCTTGTAGCAGAGATGAGATGTACAAAATGAAAATTCACGATTTTGAAGATTTAGGTGACACAGTTTTGGTCCACATTCCGAACACTAAAACAAAAACTTCTCGAAAATTTACTGCAACGGGAGAATGTGCTCACATTGTGAAAAAATATTGAATTCTGCGACCAAGTACTATCAACGATGCTTATTTTTGAACAAAACAAAAACAATAGTGGTGAAGATATAACGACATTTAAACGGCATGGTGGCTGACGCTCTACAACAGTAGCTGAGGGTTACATCAAAGAGTCCCTGACTAGTCGAAATAACATAGCCAATAAAATATTAGGGTAGATCAAAAAGTGTCAACTTTTCCTTTGAAAAAACGTGTTCTGGTTCCCCAAAATTTGTTATTAATAATTGTACCAATGTAACATTGAATATTGTTGATAACAAATGAAAATATATTTTTTCTCGATCATTGTACTAGAGGCTTAACAAATTTACCTAGTACGTTGATTTCTTCAATTAATTAACAAAAGTACATGTCACATGTAGTCGTTTTAACAGTCGCTTGCAGCTCGTGCTGCAAAGTTTCATACACGTACGAAATGTTTGTCATTCCGCGCTCGTTGTAAAATATACTATTTCTACAAACTTTTTCTTTATATAGTCATAGTAATAGAGAACAGAAAGATTTTAGAATAGTTCAACATTGTAATGGCGACATATTACAAGTACAGGGTACATAGTACAGGGTCCTGCAACAAGGGCATGGTCTTCCATATCTCCATTCTAGTAATATGGATGTTATGAGCAATCTGATATTATTTTCTGAGCTCTATATAATCAAAGTGAAACTTTGGTTTATTAAATGGCATCAACCTGTACTTTTATCAGTTTCTTCATGAGAAATGAAAGGAACTTTGTGTGATTTTTTTTTTCAAAATACTGACGGTTTTCGAGATTTTTTGCATTACAGCTTTTTTCTCCAAAAATCGTTACTTATATGAGAAATTATAAAGTTGTGCCAGGTCCCATTATTGTACGTTGTGAGTCTCTCAAGCGATATATCCAAAGTCGACCTGTATTATATGGGGTGCAAAAAACAGCTTCTCAAACATTGTAAATAAAAATGTGGACAATCTTCTTCATTTTGAATGAAACACCCTATATATTATCGATCCATAAGAAGTGCAAAAAAGGCTCTATAAATTTCATTGAATCTTCCCCATTGTTTAAGTCAATAGTTTTTCTTGAAAATTCTTTTTTTTTCAAAAATGGAAATTCTTCGTATTTCTTGGCCATAATCTTAATGAACGACCTCTTTTACGGCGAAACCCACATTTGACGACTGCTACGTTTGTAACACATTTCAGGTAATGAAACAGCTTCTTATTCCTTCATTTGATGCAAAGTTGTTTCCAACCTCTTCTTCAAATTAAAGCTCCATGCCTATAATTACCAGTTTAGAAGATAACAAGTTGTGAATTCGACCACCACACTGTTGTTATTGTCATTCACATCAAAATGTGTGATTTGGAATATTCTATTATCTCGAAATTTTTGTGTCTACAGACAACAACAACCTTTCAAGGAAAAGCGAATTCATGATTCTATGAAAAACAATCAGTTTGGCAGGATTGAGAATCGATAAGTTTGTCAGGTCAAAATACTTGCCTAACAGTACCTATGTATCGATATTGAAATCTTCAGTGAATGCCAGTATAGGAATTGAAATATTTATTTGATTATATGATTTTCAAATTAGGTGAATCAGACAGGAATTGGTATTGGCAAGTAGAATTTATTCTCAACAGTATTCAGATACAAGGCATTCAGATGAAAGATCATTTTGAAAGTTCCTGAGTAGATTTGCTGAAACTGGATGTGTGAATTATTCTGAACATGAGCGCACCAAACCAGTGACAAGTCTTCTTGCTGTTGAAGAAGATCCTCGTACGACTCAACGGCAGATTGGTGAACTAGTGGATATAAATAAGAGATCAGTGCAACGAGTTTTGAAGAATCATCGCTCTCATCCATAACATGTTCAATTACATCGAAAACTACTGCATGCCGATTTTGAGAATATATTTAGATTTTTGCAATTGGGTCATGGAAAAAATACGACGAGACGACAATTTTTTCAATAACGAGTTTTGGTCGGATGTATTTTATGGAATGTAAAATTGGATTTGTAAATCGACATAATTAACATTATTATTCGACAGAAAATCCCCACTTATTCATTATCAACACAGGTGGTCAATAAATGTCTGGGAAGGAATCGTTGAAGAATGTGTAATTGGCCTATACTTTTTGAGGGATATTTGAATGGAGCAATGTATCATAATTTCTTACGAAATTATTTACCAGGTTTGATGGAAGATATGCCTTTTGATCAACGCCATAGAATGTGGTTACTATTCGAGAGAAGTGAGAGATCATCTAAATGAGGTATTTCAATAATCCAAATACCAAAATACTTCATATATTTATGTTCAATACTTCAAATGATTTGATGTTTTCAATAAATACTGTGCGGCTTTTTTAGTCCTCTTCCTCTATTAACTTCTAAACGGTTTGACGTAAGAAAATGGAACAAAAAAAGTTTTGAATGGTATCACCGATAAAACTTTTTGAAATAAACGACAGTGTGATAGCTTGAAAGAGGAGGCTGGAGGGCACATCAATCTGAAAACTCCGAACGACTTGAGGGTCAAGCAATCCATGTCCTCCTACAGCTACATACGAATAAGCCAATGCATGGTGTCTCCTCCAATTCAAAAGTTTGATCTTCGCCTTCCTCAGGTCAAGTGAGCTGAAGTCGGAGACCAAGGGCCTGCCAGGATGTTTGTCTTCAATACCTCAGTCTCCCGTTGTCGCGTGATGGGTATAGAGGTCCCTGACACCAGATGCATGGCGTGTCGTGGGGCACCTGAGACCATTATGCATTTGCTGTCAGCATGCTCAGCTTATGTGGTCTCAACCTATATCCACAGGCACAACACGACGCTACGAGTGTTGTACTATTATCTACGACACTCGTACGATATAAACGAGACACCGGTGTTGCCTTATGTTTCGGGA
Organism: Chrysolina oricalcia; assembly: GCA_944452925.2. NCBI lineage: Eukaryota > Metazoa > Arthropoda > Insecta > Coleoptera > Chrysomelidae > Chrysolina > Chrysolina oricalcia. The sequence goes on from OX101812.2 coordinate 36,102,799, forward strand.
GATATTGAGTCCATTCTGGAGAATGAGAATTGCCGAATCTATTAGAACTACTTATTTCCCACCTCGGGCAAATACAAGCCAATAAGCCTAATGTTGTACTCCTTGACAAAGTGGTACGATTTTTGTCATGGAGTTTTCTGCTCCAGGCGAAACGAATATTGTTTGAAAAGAGGAGGAAAAACGGACCAAATTCTTTAAACTCCGCAGGCTTCACCTGAACCATTCTGGTGAAATGGTGGTTCTGGACACACTGCTCTCGAACTTGAAAATGAATCCTGCTTGCCGTAATATGGCAGAAATCTGAGCCACATGAATGCAAAAGGTCATCATCGTTGATTCGCTCCGTCTGCTCACAGCACATGATTCTCGGACCCAATAGTCACTAACCGTACTGACGCGGAGAGTGATTATTAGGGTAAATGACACCAGCGCGCCCTCCGGTTGTATCCAAGCACCGAAGACAGGACCTGACTGGTTTATATTCCAAAGGGAAAAAAACTCATGAACAACAGATCTGGTCATCAGAACGGTCGGGGCAGAACAAAGCAACTGATATACTTGTTGTTCCGATCCTAGTCTACTCCTTTGGAGTGATTAAGTGGACTCAGGAAGAGCTGCGACAACTCGACGTTAAAACTCGCAAAATCATGCATCTTAGTAGGAGCTTGCATCAAAATCGTCCGTTCCACTGTTATACTTCCACATACAACGGGAAGGCCGTAGACTATCGAGTTTGAAGTATCTGCATAACATAATGGTGCAGGATGGAGCCTGTAATGTCACCAAGAGTCCCCTTCTTTGCATGGTCCGCGACCATGAAAAAGCAGGAAATGGAGCATTTCTTTTTAAGGCAGCAACTCATCGTGCAGCCGATAAATCGGTCTCGTATTAGACACTGAGTTGGAATCCGTTAGGCAAAAAGCTCAAATCAAGGATTCCTAGGTCTTCCTACACCTACACCTACATACGGATAAGCCAATGCATGAGGTTTTCTTCAACAACATCAAAGACCTTGAATTATCCAAAAGTTTGATCTGCGCCTTCCTCAGGTCAAGTGAGCAAAAGTCCGAAACCAAGAAATGGGCCGTGATGGTCGGCTGGTAGTGCGTTTGCTTCGCATGCGTGGGGTCGTGGGTTCGATCCACCGATTTACCGGTCTCGTGCATAGCATCACACATTGAAATGTAGAGGCTGTGTCTTCCCTAGCTCACACAAATCTCTAAGGGTTGCGCGTAGGGGTGCAATCGGTTGACGGAAATAACAATTTTAACAATTTTTTTTTGACAATGTCGACAGTGTCTTCAACACCCTAGTCTACCAAAGTTGAGTAATGGGTATAGAGGTCCCTGACACCAGATGCAGTGTCGTGGGGCACCTGAGACCATAATGCATTTGCTGTCAGCATGCCCAGCTTATGCGGTCTCAACCTAAATTCACAAGTCAATAAGCCTGATGTTGTTTTCCTCGACTAGCAAAGCAGGACGATTTTCGTCATGGAGTTTTCCGCTTAAGGCAAAACAAATATCGTTCGTAAAGAGAGGGAAAAACAGACAAAATATCGAATTTTGAGATGATACCGGCTTGCCTTAATATGTCAGAAATCTTAGCAGCACGAATGAAGGAGGCCGTAATCCTTGGTTCACTCCATCAGCTTAGAGCACATGACTCTCGGACCCAATAGTCATCTACCCTACGGACCTGGGGATTGGTTATTGGGGTGAACATTACCAGCGCGCCTTCCGGATGTGTCGGAGCTCCGGAGATAGGGCCTGACTGGAACATTCCTAACGGAAAAACAATTATAGTAATAACAATAATGACCATAGCAGTCGATGCCAAAACACAAAAAATACTCCGCTACAAACACTCGGAGAGTGAACCGAAAGGCATAGCATGTGCGGGTAGAGGACAGCTATCATTACTATTTACCGTGGGGCTCCGAGATTTTTGGTAGCATATTGACTTTTCGTTTGTAGGAAAACCACCACTTCAGCACTACCCCAGGCGGTCGGTGCACTCTTCTAGCATACAACAGACGTCGGTATTGGAATCCAGGCATTGGCAAATGGTTAAAAAGAAAACTGTCCCCACCCCCTTTATGGGGCATCCAAAAAGTAGCATCGATAATACCTTTCAAAATGGTTTTTGTTCCACATTTGTTTGAGCAGAAATAAAAACGCTGCCGACGTACAAAAATAAACAGGGGATTCTATTCGAATAATTGGCATAGTCATCCATATTATTTGTTCTTGATAAACTTTCGTGAAACTCGTCATAATTCTGTATATGTCTATCTTCTATATCTATGTTCAATTTCCTCATGTCATCGTATGAGTTATCTATAGATTTGGAACACTCAAATATAATAATAATAATGATTGCTTTCTTATATATTTTTCAAGTTCAGAAATATATAACGGTTTGAACAAAAAATTTGAAACTGGAGAATACAATTGTTTTCGCTGTCGTAATGAGATTGAACTTTCCCGATAAATATCAAACGAGTACTTTGAAAATTCGATCATACGCATGTTTTTTTATTTCTTTGACATTTTGTCATTCGGCCAGACACAAGTAGAGTATGTATTATTGATAGTATCGATGATAGAAATATTTCTAATTGAATAAGTCTTTTAAAAAACAACAAGAAATAGGAGCTTGGAATTGAAGACCGTACCTACAACAGGAAAAGACAGGTACATACGCTGCACGTCCAGGGGTTCTTCGAAACGACATTTTTAAGAAATACAACAAATATTTGTTATTAACTCAGCTCCTACCTTCTAATGTTCATTGATGCGATAGGCTCCCAAGCATTCCTTCTGATATTGAGCTTTTCACCAGTTTGCATACACATGGTACCGTCATTTCCTTGAGAATCAAAACAGTGTTATCATAGATGTTTCAAAGTTCATCATCACTTTACCTCCTATGCAATAAAGTTGGCCGTTTAGAGCAGCTACTCCACAGCTGCTTCTTCTAGAAGACATTGACGGTACAGCGTACCAACTACCTTCTCTTGGGTCAAATCTGAAAATTCTAAATTTATTGGAAATTGTTCAATTATCACTTATTTCTTACGGGTAATCATTTCTTATGATCACCCTTAAAATGAATTGAGGAAACTTATAGTTCAGTTATGAGAAGAAATATATACAAGTTCTACGATTCGAAAATTATTCGAGAAATAATTGGTTAGCATCAGTTTCATTCTTTCATGAGTTCACATCATTAGTATATTGATTACAGAGTTGTTTTATCGAGCTTGAAAAATATGAATGTTTGAAAAGGAGAACGTAATCTACTCTACTGTCTTCCATCCTATTGAAGATTACGTTCAGGCCTGATCGGCATTCAACCGCAAAATAATGGGGAAGGAATCCCTTCTTATAATTTTTTTATTGGCTCAAATACGCTGGAAGTAAGAGGAATCTGAAGACTAGCAGTACAGTAATGGATTACAATTGCACCGAATCTGAATTCTCATAGTAACAACACATTCTCCTAGATAGTGAATACATGTAAGAGCACGCGTGGCTCCCAGCTTTGGTATTATATCGAATCTCGATGTAATAATACAAGTGGATTAATTCCTCAGCAAGTGATGAGCAAAGTTCAGGCTATGCCATAGAAATGTAATAAGCACTAGAACGCCAATTAGTTCAGAATACCGTGGTCCCCCTACGGCAGATACACCAACCTATGAGTTGAGTTGAGTTATAAGTGTAGCCACGGACGGTCTTATGATTTTTAACTTCCTGTACCTGAATCTGGTATAAATTGTCGGTAATAGAATTTGCAATATAAAATAGTTTTCCTTTAATGATATATACATACAGTAAACCAATAATTGACTTCTTGAAAATAGAAATATTGATTGTATGTCTTCTATTTTGTGCTTTCTCGCGACCAAGTAGGGAGAAATTATGGTGATCGTCAAAAATTTCAAATTTTATATTTTGATTGGAATTGATATTCTATTCCACTGAGTCTGTAAATCAGAAAGAAACTCAATTTGTGTGTCCATCGACCTCACGCCTAAACCGTTGAATCTATTAAATTCGAAATCCATATCAGAATGAGGTAACACTTTATTAAGGAAGGCTTTGATTTTCGAAATTCTGAATATTGAAGGTGGTGTTCATGAATATTTGAGTAATTTTGGTACAGTGGCCATTGTGTTCAAGAGATTACGAAAGCTTTTATTATGAACGATGTGAGTTGAATCATTTAAGAACCCAATGTATGTGGTGATTTTGAATCATATTATATGTGATGAGAGAATCTACTCCTACAAATCGATTGATTAATTAATTAGTTATTAATGCAAAAAGTATGTAATAATAATAAAGGCTTTTATTGACACAAGAAATAACATTTTTTCACATGAGTTCAAACTACTTGTTGACTCTTGTTATCACTATTACACAATTTTTGTTGAAAAACAGAAATGTCCTTGATTGGAGGTAAAAAATTAGGAAAAAATCGGTCAAATTTAGTTGCTCGGGTAAAAAACTGCATTTTTGCGTTCGGTCAGAGGTTCTCATTTATCATTGTGAATGTTGTTGAATCGCACTAAGTTCAAATGGCATGTTTTGTATAAAGAAGTAGATTATCGAATGTTGAGAGAAATGAATATGAAAAGTCAAAAATTCAAATTATTGTTACATGATATTTATTTCCCTTTGTTTAAAATAAGGAGAATGGTAGGATTGTAGGAGAATGGACTATAATAATTCTCAACACATTTCATTCTGTAATGTTACAAACTTATTTCTATCGAACGAAAATTGTGACATTTTGTTTCAAAATCTATTGATGGGAAAATAAAATCAATTTTGTGAGTATCTTTCTCTTCAGTTCGCCTCTAATTTTCTCAGTTTGCGACATTGCAATATTGAAAAAAAATCCAATAATTCTGGTGTAAATTCTTGTTATTGCTGTTATCATTTTCATTTTGTGACTAACCTCATAGGGAGATATATCGAAAATGTGGTTTTTTATCGAGCTGAATAATTTTTCATTCTGAAATAATACTGATGAAGTTTGGTGTACGAAGGATTCCAAAAAATTCGTTTCTTTTGGCATAAATTTATCAGTTATTGCAAGAACCTGTCGGATTTTTCTCTCAAGAAAAATAAAAATATCTACAACAGTTTGTAATGGCCTTATGATAGACCACCTATATTTTTTTTATTCTATAATTTAGAGTTTTCTGCATCTGCAGAAGATTACGTAATGTCTTCAAAAATAGACAAACATACTCTACATTTGATAATTTGCTTATAGATTTAACGACAAATCCTGATATATGTGTAACCACATTTTCTGTACTCAAAGAAGGGAGAAATTAAATCAAATGATAAAATTCCACATCTTCGATTAACATGTCGTTGACATCAATGTCTTATTTTTGTTATAATGGACATTTCATCCAAATTCAAGTCCGCATAGATTTTTTTTGCATCTTTGTCGTCAATATATTGGTGTTATCCAGATTCACAGTTTCCCTGAACAACCAGAACAACTGCTAAAACCTAACAATGCCAAAACTCAGAAGCCGACACTGTTATCTTTCTTCGCTTGATACGTTACGATAGGATTTTAAGGCGGTGTTGCTAAGTTTACTGGACTTTCCGCAATTACTTGCCCTAACTACAGATGATATTCCAAACATCATTTGGAACACGAGACAAAAAAAACTTGGCAACGACGTGACCAGAAAAAGCAATAATGTGCAATTGCAAAGGTTGGTCATCAGTCCCCGTGAGGGGTCCTTTAACTGAATCTCGGACAGCGTGTTTGGCGTTCTAGGGTTTATTATATTTCTATGAGCTATGCCAAAATCGTCTGGTTATCAATGTATCTTCAACGTGCATTTCAAAGAATATTTCGCCAAAATTTCCTCCTTGTCAATGTCAGTTATGAAATATTATCTTTTAACGACTTCGGGCTAACCTGGAACCTGAATTGTGAGATCAATATTCTATTCTAACCATTATTTAATTGATCTGGAGTTTAACTGGAACTGAAAAGACTGGACCTAATTCTAGTAAAGTATATGTGAGTGAAATTGAAAGTGAGGTATTAGAATGGGAGATGGTGTCGGATTTCATTTGACGATTTTCTCGTTTATGCCTCTGAGACAAGTGAAAGATATGAAAATTCTGACAAGAAAGGTGACAAATTTGAGCGGTCGCCGCGTGGCTTTCATATAAAAAAATCGATTTTCATTAAAACATAGATGTGTTTTGGGACTATTTTATTGCCGCTGTCATGTACACCAACGGCATAGGGGTTGCACGTAATCAAATTGTTGAGAATTCCAATTATATGGTTCATCCGGTATATCAATATTTGATTTTTTTTTAATATTTGAAAGAATGACATGTAAATAGTTACGAGTGATAATTAGTAACAAATCATTCAATTTTGAGTACAGTTTATTTAGTACTTTGGGAGAGATTCTTCAATTAGTTCTCAGGCAGTCCTGAGGATGAAAGTTCTCCAGACGTTCCTAGGCTATTCCTTCACCGGGTAGGTGACTACATGGTATTCAATTCTAAAATTTGGCGACCGCGACTGGACATTGAAATGGAGAAGATGAAGAAAGCCCGTTCTGTTCAAAGATCCGCATTTACGAGGATTTATAATTTATTAACCGAACTGCTCTCCAAAGCGATTCCAGATAAAGTTGAAATGGACGAGAATCTTCAGTTATTAGATGAAAAATTCGAGAAACTCAAAGATTTGGATAAACAGATGTTTGATACTCTTCTGAATTCTGACTGTGATAAAGAAAAACTCAACACCTAGAATATAACAGTTGATGAGTTCACGAATAAATATAACAAATTGAAATTAACTCTAAAAGGCAGTTCCAACAAAGAAGCCGGCGCTGGTGATAACATCGTTCATGAAACTGTTAACAGGAGAAAGAAACTAAAACTCCCTGTTATAGAATTCACCAAATTTGGCGGACAAGTAAAATAATGGTTCTCTTTCTGTAGTCAATTCCGAAGGATACATGAAGACACTGAAATAGAAACTGAAGACAACTTTCAGTATCTACTCCAGGCAACTGTACCACAATTAAGAGCAAGACAACTCGTGGAAAGTTATCCACCTACAGCCGAGAATTATTAAAAGGTGATCGACAGTTTGAAATCTCGATTTGGACGTGACAGTCTTTTAATTGAAGTGTATGTGAGAGAATTGCTATCATTGGTATTGAATAACTTGAGCAATAAAGTAGAACTCAGTTACCTATTCGATAAAATAGAGTCACATTTGAGAGCTTTAGAAACACTTGGGGTAACGTCAGAGACATGTGCAGTCATGCTTCATCCCCTTGTTGAGTCTTGTCTTCCAGAAGAACTGTTGAGAGTATGGTAAAGAAGTTCCCTATATGACAGTGAATTGTCATTAAAAGACCGACTAAACAATCTTATGAGTTTTCTTGGTAAAGAAGTGGAAAATGAAGGAAGAATATCACTTGCTGTTTCTGGTTTTCATTTCGAGGATACAAAAGAACAATCAAGAAAAAGAATAGCTAATAATAAAAATGAACAATCAGTTCTTACAGCCGCAGATCTAATGAATCAAAAAAGCCCTATGTGTGCCTTTTTTAATGACATCCATCCATCCGAAAACTGTAGTGATGCTCAAAGATGGACTCTTGCAGAAAAATCACGTATTCTGAGTAAAAATGGGTGTTGTTTCGCTTGTCTCAAGAATGGGCATGTGTTCCGAAGATGCAGAGTTAGACTTAACTGTTAAAAGTGCAATGGCAAACATGTGGACATGATGTGTCCGGGAAAGGGTGATTCAGCTGAAACGTTACGTGATAGTAAAGAACTGAACAATCTACCGGTACCCAGTGATTCACTATCGAATCATACTTATGCAGAAGTAGTTTTACAAACTCTGGTTGTAAAAGTGATTGGTGAGGGACAATTCAAACATGTGCGAGCTCTATTCGATACAGGTTCTCAACGATCATACATTTGCAAAAGAACAGCTCTTCCGTTCCGTTCCGATTCGAGAAGAGAAGATGATCCATGCACTATTTGGTGGAACCCAATCGGAATATTACACTCATAAGTGATATCATGTAACATTGAACAGTAAAAGTGATAAGTATTCCTGTAATTTTGAAGTACTTGATCAAAATGTTATATGTTCTTACGTAACTTCTAACAAAGATGGTTCATGGATAAAAGAACTTAAGAATCTGGAAATCGAAATAACAGATCGAAACAATGGGCCGATAGAAATTTTGATTGGAGCAGATATTGCTGCAAAAATTATTACTGGCAGACGCTTGGACCTTACCAGTGGTTTGGTTGCACTAGAAACCCTGCTTGGTTGGACATTGATGGGCAAAGTTCCTCATGAAAATCCTATCCATTCTTCCATGTTAGTAACTACAATGTTTTCTTCTCAATTTCCTGTAAGTGACTTGTGGGATTTGGATATTTTGGGGATAACTGAACCAAATGAACAGAAATCCAAGAGAGAACATGAAAAAAAAATCCTGGAAAGAATTATAGTTAAACACCTTCTTCGCTTCCTCTCCGATCACAACATAATCCCCTCTTCCCAGCACGGCTTCCTACCCGGGAGATCAACAACAACCAACATGCTCCAGTCACTGAACATCTGGACTCAACTACTAGACAACCAGCAGCCAGTCGATATCATCTACTTAGACTTCTCGAAGGCATTCGATAAAGTACCTAAAAACAAACTAAGATACAAACTCGAACGTATCGGGATCCGCGGTACTTTACTAAAATGGATCGAAGTACTCTTATCAGAAAGGAAATACAAGGTTAAAGTTGGCTCATCCTTCTCCAACTGGCATGATGTCCTATCCAGTGTCCCGCAAGGTTCCGTCCTTGGGCCTCTTTTATTCATAGCCTACACAGCCGATCTACCAACAGTTCTAAAATCCCCCCATGCCATGTTCGCGGACGACAGCAAAATATTCAACAACCCCAGAACGGATCATGCCGCTTTACAAAGTGACCTAGAGGCAATAGAAAAATGGAGTCAGGATTGGTCAATCCCACTAAACGAAGGTAAATGTGCTGTCCTCCATCTTGGTAATAACAACCCGAAACACATCTATTCCACGTCAAAAGGTCCGGTGGCATCAGTAACCAAGCAAGTTGATCTTGGAAAAGTAATCATCAATAAACTAAGCTGGTCCGAGCACATCACGTCAATCACTAAAAAGGCCAACCAACAACTCTACCTAATAAGGAGATGTTTCCCAAACCCCAGCCCACCCCTGTTTCTACGCCTCTACAAGTCTTTTATTCGCCCGCTGCTAGAATACGGTGTCTCAATCTGGAACCCTTTTCTATAAAAGGACATCTCATTGATCGAAAGAGTCAAAAGATCCACAACCAGAATGATCGAGGACATGAAAGACCGCCCATACACAGATCGCCTTGGACCCCTTAATCTTCCCGAACTAACTCAACGACGTCGAAGAGGGGATCTCATACAAACCTACCGCATGCTCCATCACTCCTTCAGCGTGAACATGTCTCAACAACGACCCCCGTCTCCGCGGCCACATTCTCAAACTGAAACGTGAACACTTCCACACAAGTGGACGTCAACACTTTCTACCTAACAGAGCATTTTACGGTTGGAACTCTCTACCTGAAGAAGTTGTGAGTGCTCCCAGCGTCAACACCTTCAAGAACAGATATGATAGATTTTGTGAAGTGTCTCTATAAACCTATAATTAAGTTTCTTAAAATTTTTATTTTTTATTAGTTTTGGGCATAACAGGATTTCCTCTGCCATTATTGCTATGTTAATAATAATAATAAAAATGAAGATTTAGTTATGCAGCAGTTTTTACAATCGATTACACTCAATGGAAATGGAAGATACGAAGTCAAAATGCCATGGGTTAAAGGCCATCCACCTCTTCCTGATAACATTTGTATTGCAAAGAGAAGGCTTGATTCATTAGTAGAAAAACATAGAAAAGAAGGATATTTTGAGGAATGTCAACATGTTCTCGATGAATGGTTGGGAGAAGGTATCATTGAACCAGTCTCCGATGAAGATTCAACTAGTGCTGTTCATTACCTACCTCACCGACATGTTGTAAAGTTAAGTAGTGCAACAACCAAAATTCGTCCTGTATTTGATGCATCTTGCAAAGGGAAAAATAGCCCATCCTTGAATCAATGCCTAGAAAAGGGTTTGAATCTCATTGAATTGATTGATACCTTCCATTCTTTTACGATTTAGAATACATCAAATTGGAGTTATTTCGGATATCAAAAAGGCTTATTTACAAATAAGCTTATATCCTACCGACAGAGACTTCCTGAGATTCTTCTGGTATGGTGATAGTGGAAACTTACAAATTTTCAGACATACAAGTGTCGTTTTTGGCGTGACAAGCAGTCCTTTCATACTAGCAGCTGTAATGGAATATCACCTTCAGCAAGAAATGAGAAGAACTGAAAACGGAGGCTCGATATATCCATCATGGGTCATTTTGAAGCTAATGAAAAGTTTTTATGTTGACAATTGTGTTGTCAGTGTTGACAATGAAAAACAGCTAGATGAATTCATTAAAGTATCTAGAGATCTCATGATGGATGCAAAATTCGATCTTAGAGGATGGGAACACACTTCAACGAGTGAGACAACTGATCATGTCATGTTAACACCGGTGTTAGGATTGATTTGGAATACACAGCGCAATAAGCTTGCACTCAGTCCTGAATGTTTTGGAAACATTCAGGTAAATATCATTACAAAACGTACGTTACTCTCCGCAACACACAGATTATTTGATCCGATTGGTTTTATATGCCCAACAGCTCTAATAACCAAACTCTTGATCCAGAAAACTTGGAAGTCTAAACAAGGATGGGATGCGGAAGTTGAGAATGATATTAAAACTATGTTTCTGCAGTGGGTTGAAATTACATTTTTTATCAGAATTGAATATACCCAGATGGCTGAATTTATCTCCGAATTCCATAAATCACAGTTTGCATGTGTTCTGTGATACAAGCCAAAATGCATATGCCACTACTATATTCTTGCGATCACAAACAAATCAGCAAGTTCATGTGAATCTTATTCAAGCAAAAACAAGAGTTTCACCATTTAAAAAAATGACAATTCCAAGGCTTGAATTGATGGCTGCAGTGATTGGAGTTAGACTTGCCAATGTTGTTATATAGAATTTTGATATCGAAGGCATCTCACCAACTATTTTTTATTGGACTGATTCTACCACAGTTTTGTCCTGGATAAAACGCGAAGAAAACTGGAAGACATTTGTGTGGAATAGAGTTCAGGAAATAAAAATGTTTTCAAATCCGAATTCATAGCACCACGTGTTTGGTAATGTCAATCCTTCTGATTTACCATCTCGAGGTTGTTCTCCTAAAAAGCTGTTTGATTCCAGTTGGTGGGAGGGTCCATCTTGGTTGAAAGAATCTCCCGAAGAGTGGCCAAATCAACTACAGATTGACTCTGACGAAGGTTTAGTCAATGAGGAGAAAAGACAAGGAATAGCTTCATTGATGAGTGGTTCATTGTTCAAATCTGATGACTGGTATTACAAATATTTCTCGAAGTTCAACGATATCGTGAAATTGATAGGATGGATCAACAGATTCAGTTTCAACTGTCGTAATAAAAATGAAAGAAGAAGTGGTGAATTAGTTTTGCAAGAAATTATGGATGCCGAAACTATTTTGATGAAACTGATCCAACGAGAAAGTTTCAACGGTATTAAGGATGACAAGTTGTCGTCTTTATGTCCTTTTGAAGATGAGAAAGGAGTTATCAGACTAACTACAAAAATTTCACATCGTTCAGACATTCCAGAATTCAAATTTCCCATAGTGTTACCGAACAAACACCCTGTAGTTACTCGACTAATTTTTAACAGTCATGTTGAAGCCTGTCATATAGGAGTCTTTTGAGTATAATGAGAGAGAAACTTTGGATTCTGTGTGGACGACGTGCGATAAGATCTGTAATCCATCGATGTTTATTATGCAGGAGAAATGAAGGGAAAAACTTGAATACAGCCCCTACCGCATTACCTGAAAATAGAGTCAATGAAACTTCCTCTTTTGAAATCACTGGTGTAGATTTTGCAGGTCCACTTTTCCTCTGAAATAATAGAAAAGTGTGGATTTGTATATTTAAATGTGCTGTGTATAGGGAAATACATTTGGAACTGTTTTCGTCATTATCTACAACATTGTGTTTGGAAGCATTCAGAAGATTCGTCGCCAGAAGAGGAAGGCCAGCTGTTATTTATAGCGATAATGGAACCTCTTTCGTTGGAGCAGAAAATGCCTTCAGAAAACTTGATTGGGCAGTCATTTCGGAATATAGTGTAGCTAAGAGGATCGTTTGGAAATTAAATCCAGTATCAGCCCCATGTTGGGGAGGATGGTGGGAGCGGCTCATCAGGATTGTCAAACAAATTCTGCGAAAAGTTTTAGGAAGAGCTTCTCTTACGTTTGAGGAGTTGTCTACGATCCTATGTGACTGTGAGTCTGTGATAAATTCAAGACCAATAACTTATGTTGCCGAAAGTGATAAAGATTTGGTGCCAATGACTCCAAACATGTTTTTACATAGTCCGAAGATAAATGTTGAAGTTCCCGATGTTGACCTCATAGGAACAACTTCTTTGCATAGGTTTATGAAATATAAGCAAAAATTGAGGGATGATTTGAATAGAAGATTAAGAAACGAATATTTAGGGGAACTAATGCTTCATTCAAAAAAGGACATTAATCGTAAAATTGGAGTAGGAGACATTGTACTCATAGGAAATGAAAACTCGAAGCGTTTAGATTGGCCATTAGGAATTGTTGAAGAAGTCATTCCAGGAAAAGATGGAAATGTTCGATTAGTCAGATTGAAAACTTCTATCGGTCAACTAATGAGACCGTTGCAGAGGATATATCCCTTAGAAATCAGGACATCAGATTGAAGTTATGTTGATTTTGAGACATCGACATTAGTTTTTGAATGTCTCAAGGTGGGAGGATGTTGAGAATTTCAATTATATGAATTCTGGTTCATCCTGTATTTCTATATTCGATTTTTTTTTTATATTTGAAAGAATGGCATGTAAATAGTTACGAGTGACAATCAGTAAAAAATCATTCAATTTTGAGTACGGTTTATTCAGTACTTTGGGAGAGATTCTTCAATTAGATCTCAGGCAGTCCTGAGGATAAAAGTTCTCCAGACGTTCCTAGGCTATTCCTTCAACGGGTAGGTGGCTGCATAGTATTCAATTCTAAAACAAATGGTACCAATGATGGCGAAAACTTATGAATTTTTTATTAAATATGTAGACTATTTTCTCGTTGCTGCCATCTGAAATAATGGAAGTTTCCATCATAAATGTCCCATCAAAAAAGTGGCATAAGGTTTGCGGATATCGAAGTGAGGTTAAGTGCCGGAATTGAATTTTTTAAATGAAGGCCACGCGGTGAACGCTCAAATTCTTTATCATTCTGGTCAGAATTTTTATATCTTCCACTGGTTTCAAAGACATGAACGCAAAAATCGTCAACTGAAATCTGTCACCATCTCCCAGTCTATATTGTCTGACTGTATGTGTAGTGAATTATAGTGAGTAAGGGGAGACATGTTGAAATTGAGTAGTGAAAAATGAAATCAATGTGTATAATGAAAGAGTACTGCTCAATAGTACAGTCAAAATCCATATTCAATATAGAGCAAGATATTTCTTAAGTTAGGTTTGTGCGTATTAACTCATTTTTGAATTTGTCGAGACGGACCCCAAAGAAACCTGATGAAGATTGAACCGAGAATTAATTGCATAGGTCTTGCAAGTGATCTAATAATTTGACAGTTTTATTTCGTTTTACTGAGAACAGTATTGGACGTGGACGCAGGCTATTTAATGGGATGAAAAACTGAATTTTCGATAACACATATGGACTATCCATGAAGTTATTTGATAGTTAGGAAATAAACATGATTTTGTTGACCTTTTTTTTGTTCTCGCGACGACCTACATCGAATTCTTCTCTTATCGGTTGAAAAGATTCATAATCAGGATTCACTCCGTACTTACGGAGGTAAAAATATTTTAAAAATTTGTTTAATACCGTTTCTAGCATCTTTTTAGAATTTTGTTTATACGGATCCCAAATGATTGATGCAAATTCAAGGTGACTTCTTATCAATGCGTTGTACAGTACTTCCATTGAGTTGGTTGTTTTGAATCTGGTTGAACTGCGTTTTATAAATCCAAGTTTGTTACAGATTATGTCTATATGATCCTTGAAGTTGAAGTTACTAGTAAACGTAACCCCCAGATCTTTAGGCTATTAATGTCGTTCATTTTCTTAGATGTATTCGATTGCGATCTGGCGAGTAGAGAATGTCATAACACTACACTTCTCTAAATTGAAATGTAACTCATTATCATTCGACAATTTGATAATATTGTCGATGTGGAATTGTAATGATAGATAGTCGTTGATATCATGGATTGGTTTGGAAAGCTAAAAGTCGTCCGCGAATAACGAACTATCCGATGATATTTTTCCCTAATAGGTCATTTATGAAAATTGTGAATAAGAGGGGACCCAGGTTTGACCCTTGTGGTATACCTGACTCAGCCTGGGAGGTCTTCGATTTATAACCCATATAGTTGACAAATTGAGATCTTTCTTTCTGATAAGCACCACCAATACTATTTTTTTTAAGCAACGACATGTGGATTGCTCGACATGTGGATCATGGGGGCACATCGACTCAAAAATTTCAAATAAAATGAGGGGTCGAGTGGCATATGTTTGAGAAGGTTATTCAATTTTCCTTTCAACAACCTACATTTTTTCGATACCAGTCCGAAAAGTATTCAATTGTGTGTTAAGTTATTCGAAGGTTTTCAATATCCTCCGAATGGAAAGACATTTTTGTCTACACTGTATGAATTCCCATAAAATTGATCTTTTGTTCAAAGCTCATCATGTATACCAACTCTGGTGAACATTTGAAAGAAACAGTAACTATTTTCCACATAAATCGCAATAACACGAAAACGTTTGGGAATTACTATGGGAACATTTCTTACTTATGTTTCAAAACATTACATAGATTAAAAAAATTGATAGTATACACGGTGTTTTATTCAAAATAAGAAAGTTTGTTTCCACTTCTGGTTTTACCGGAATCTGGCGATATTTTAAATCAATTGTTTAAGTTGACTTATTCGATCTTTCGAATATTCTGAACTTTATTCCAATGGGAACATCGAGAATTGCAAATGAATGAGTAACGTTACAATTCCTATATAAGCAGGCAATGCGCAGCAATAAATGTTATGTGCAAAATATTGAAATCGTCGTTTAATGAGTGAAGTTTAGTTTATGTTCCTGATGTAATCATTTAAAGAACACGCGGAGAATTTGTAACATCTGGTCAGAAATGCCCTCTGGTTTCTAAAGAATTTTTGAAGATTTTTGTAGTAAACACAAGATGAAACATTCAAATGTTTTTTTTTTCTGATTTTATGGAGAATAGTAGAGAAGACGAGAAGAAAACTAACCTTGAAGGCGAACATATTGAAAGAACGGGTGAATCAGAGATCTGAAGTAGAATGATATTTTGAAATCGAAGGCAAGAAAATAATCGTAAGATGAAAAAGATCATGAAGCTGAAGAAATGCAAGAAGACGAACAAAGATCAAACGCTTCAAGAAAAAACCAAAACATAAGGGTCGAGTCAGGAACAAGAATAAAAAAGACAGGATTAAAAAAGTTACAGAAGAATAAAATCACCTGTAAGAATTTGTTTCAAAATGCAGTCAAAAATCAGAGTTATATAGGAGCGGAAAGTAGAGGATGAAGTAGGTCTTTGAGAAAGTAGAACCCATTCAAAAAGATTTGCAGTGCGGAGGTTGATAAAAAAGCAAAAAATATCAAAGAAAAAATAAGCAAGTGAAAATGAAAGATCGTACGAGGGAAACAACACATGATTTTAAACCTATGTGATAGAGTATATTCATTTGCAAAATTCTTAGGAGAGCCTGCGAAAGAACTACTTTTTGGTGCTCCATGAATCTCTTATATTTGAAAAATAAATCTCATTACTCATAATCACATTGAAGGACTTCGAATTTTTCACTATCAATTTAATATTGCCAAATTCTTGGGTGATTTTACACCCAAGCAACTAATGATGCATTTTACAGTACGAAAGTTGATTGAAAATCTACTAAACTCACCTCTCTACAGACGCCTGATAATTCGTAGAATCAAATCCTCCCAAGGCATAGATACAATTTTCTACAACATAATGAAACAATTTGAAGACAAAGAATCCGACTGAGCGAAAATAATGAATTGCAGAAGTGAAATGGTCATCTAAAGTTATGAAAAGGAATGTTGAATTTTGTGAATAGTACATTACCTACTACAGCAATTCTACAGTACCGCCTTCTAGTATTCATAGCAGGACAGCTACACCAGACTCCAGTTAATGGATCAAATCTCTCCATTGAACTCAAACAAGATGCTCCATCGTATCCCCCACATACGTAAATAAGGCCATCGAAGGAACAGATACCTGAATAAAAATTAGTGATAATTGTAACCATCCAAGTAAAAATAAAAATCGGCATTAGGAAGGGCATGAAATAGAGTAATACTCCAATTTATGATGAATTTGAAATTTGAAAAGAAATTTACTTCTGCGTCAGTGAAACCTCGCTCTTTTAGTTCTATAAACCCTGCTCACAAGGTCGGTAACTTCAATATAACGCAGGATATGTATTTCATTCATAATTTTTTATAGATAGATAGTTAATTGTGTTAGCAAAAAACAGATTTCCATCACAAGGTCCCGGCCCATATGCTAACTAGATTTATAATAAAATATGAATAAAGTAAATAATTGGCAATTGGCAAAAAAAAATAAAACTTGCATGAAAGTAGTGATAGTTATACAAATTTGTATATTATACCTAGTTGCCACTATTTGAACAGTGATTTATTCAAGATGAAAGACCGCATAGTCATGATATTCATCAAGGACTTCACAAGATTTGTTGAGAGTAAAGAGTTATGGGTACTGAGCAAAAGTACTAGACTATCAGTATAACCGATTTCAGTCAGAATTGCATGAGTAGATGGGACATTCAAACAAAATATATTGCAAAGACTCAAAGTCACGTGTGAGTTACAATCTGAACACACCTCAATAGTGACCTGAGAGAGACCCCACGAAGATCATAATTACCTTTATAGCAGGTACATCAGTTGCAGGCTATATAAAAAGTATACGAGATATCTTGTCACATTCACACACTTGATAATGACAGTAGATGTTAACTGTTGAAACGTCGTTGAAACACATGCAAAGAATTTATTTTCTTTGTTTCTAGACAATGGAAGTACAGAAGAATTCTACTAACACTAATACATTGTCAACCACTCTCAAACAAACACCTTTGAAGTATCAATCTGGTAAAAGGAGTCATGAAACGAGAACATTGAGGACTTTTTGCTAGACGTTCTGATTTAAACAATAGTACAATATATTTCCAGAAACTTGGATTTCTTAACTTCATAGATATTAAGACTGGATTATCGAGCAGTTTCGAAGATGCCTCGGCCACAGTAGTATGCTTAAAAGAACCAGTAGTGTCAGCATCCCCACTTTTTGGTATGAAATCACAGAGCGCATGATCGAATCGCGGCGTGAAGTTTTTGGATGCGCCGTGAATTGCCTCGTTAATCGGCAACGTTTCCATGTCTCAAAATTTTCTTGTAATTTACCACTTCGATCTATCAGATTCAAGACTTTTGGTTCGTTGAATTCTATAAGAAGTTTTATATTGTCCAGAATCACTACTTCGCCTGAAATATTGCAAGTTTTGATGAACTGTATATTGTATCCGTATTTAATCTCGTACACCAGAATAATTATATTCAAAACGAGAATATTTTCAGTAAAACTTGGCAACATTGGAACATTTCAGTAATATTCGAATACGATAACCGAGCTCAAAAAAAGGAACGAAGGAACTTGCGTTGCTAATGAGTTTACTGAAGTACTGAACATTCTTAGATGTACACCTACTGAAAGAAGTTGTTACCCCCTCTTGTATTCAGAAGTGTATTTGCAGCAGGTGCAATTGTATAGTTTATTCTGCTTCATTTTCATGCCAGTGCTTAAGGCAAATAAATAAATAATTTAAATTAAATTGTTGTGTTGTTATTTCTAACACGTTTTCTGGATGGGCATCATCACACACAAAATATGCCAATACTCTTCTCCAAAATTTATTAGATTTTCAGAAGACTGTATCAGCCTATTTTTTAATTTTATTAAATTCTTTGTTAGCCAATAAAGATTTATTAAAAACAAATTGAAAATTCATGCATTTCATATAATAGTAGTAAACGGACTTGCACCGCTTGATCATCAAAATAAACCATCTCAGGTTGAAGGAAGGTTTTCATTGGCTTCTTTGTCACATAATTCTACTACTAATTGTAGAAGTACAAAATAGCAGTAGCGGGATATGAGTTCTCAAGAGGACGCTTGTCAAGCATCCATCAAATTTTACTTGGCAAGTATGTTCAGTGAAGAGTCAAATATTGAATAAGTTATGAATGGCATTTGAAAAGTAATTTAAATCAATATACCTCGTTTTGAAAACGCACTAAAAAGAATAAAATACTTTCTCCTAGTCTCATTCAGATTCCTAACCCAATACAGATACTTAGTAATTGCAATAGCTATGAAACGACAAACGTGGTGTGCAGGGAGTAGCTTTTATTGAGAAAACTGAAACAACAGTTGGTATTATTTGCAGTGCAATACAATTGTTACAGATGAACCATTTTTGCATTAAGTACCTTCCCCTGATCATATCCGAAATAGAAAATTGTTATACCTACCTACCAATAATCTATCTGTTTGATTGTTATTTTCCTGAAAAAGTAAAAAAGCAAGCAAAATTAATTCAGTTTGATTTCCATTTCAATACTATATCGAATCAATGCGTAGGGCACTCGGTGCGTGACCGTATCTCTATTCAGAAGATTCCTAATTCATACTCAACTCAATTTTCTAGAATCATTTTATTGATTAATGGTTATATATTATAATCATACAGTGAGCACAAAGCTCATAGTTTTTTTGGGAGATCGTTTAGTAACAATAGTCGTTGTAGACCGATGTTTCACCCTTTTTTTTACTCCCATATACACCAACAATGTAGACTGTTTTGGCAAGTACGTATCAGAAAACAACTACTCCCCTGTCTATATAATATGCCGCAAGAGCTTGTTGCCAACTAGCAGAATTTATCTTTGATTCAGACTCTGTGGGACCACCTACAGACTAATCCGGGGCGTAGTTGTTTTCTGACAGGTATTTGCCATAACAGCCTATATTGTAGGTGTAAGGGAGTAAAAAAAGGTGAAACATCGGTTGGCAACGACTATCGTTATGTTTATATTATTAACATAGTATGCACATATATTGTATTGTTATCCAGTTCTAAGCTTAAAGTTTCAAGTCTCTCTAGCTCATAGATAACTTAGTTCAAAATCAATTGCAAAATTAGTACCGAACAGACAAACAGTACAAGTCGTGAGTAAAAACGTTGTAACTTTGATTAGAAAATGTTATTATTAATATATTACTGTAAAGCAACCCATTTTGTTTCCCATAAGATTCGTATTACTGTGGAGCAGTTTATATCTAGTATCCACTTGCTGAGCAGTGTATGAAATGTCCAACGCTGACAAATCCACTCGTGGCGGGTAAATTCATGATGCGCAGTGGTCCTAAAAAAATAAAACTGTGAGACAGAAACATCAAAGGTTCCGACAAGACTGCAACTACTGGTTCTTTTAAGCATAATACTGTGCCTCGGCCTTTCTCAACAATTAGGTTTCTTACCTACTTTCAATCCTCTCATTTTGAGGGAGACAAATGGTCCCTTATCTAGGGATTTCCAAGGATGGTCGGTTTTACGAGTTTTAATTTGGGTAACAAACATTTCTTCCTACCTTTTTACCTACCACCGAGAGATTGGTTGGCATATTTTTCGATACATATAAATTCAATCCACTTATCGTTCTCTTGACCGCGTTGTACGATGTATTTTCCACTCTTGTGATTGTTAGCTGTCGTGAATGAATTGTTGTTTTACTGTTGAATTCAGTGCCAGTTTACATTAATTCACCCATCATCCTATCCCACAATAGATTTGTGAAGGAATACTTAAGGAAGATTTTGATGGATCGGTAACTGTTAAGCAACTGTATATCAAGGAAGGACTCGAGGTTTCTCGAGGTCAATCGAAATTAAGCTTTTGCTTGAATTTATCAGAAATATCGTCCATAAGCTTTTCTAGTGATAATTGAGAAAATGCTGCCATCAATTCTCAGAGTCAGCGAATATAACGTATTCTTTTATCTGCGAGAGCCAAATGTAGTGTAATTTCACTCCAAATCAAGTAGACGTACATAGCAAATTTTGTAAAGTCTAGTATTGTTCAGAGATTGCAGTTTATTGAGCCAAGTAAACAAAGTTTTGAAATTATATATGATGATTGTTTTCAGGCAAACAAAATAAACGTTTGAAAAGACGAACTTAACATCTGCAAAACGAAAGCCCCAAGAAGCAATACCAAGTAATAGTGAAAATAACACAATATATTAATATAGTTTAATTCTCGATGACCACCAATTGAGTTTTGAACGATAAATGAAATTCATTATAGATCCAATTGCCTGGTTAGCTTCAATGACCGTTCTTTTGGTAATTTCAAGAAGTAAGGGCAATAAAGAAACGTTTTTTCAGAAATCTCCACATTGATATTTTTATGTCGATTGTAAAGTCGTCAGTCATGAAAAATTAGCGGAATAAAAAACAACAGGTATAGAAAAACTTGATTTAGTTTGGCCCAAGATGAATTGAGAATTAATGTTATAGGTATCTGTTGTTCAAATTTGACCTACTGAATTTTTAAGCATAAGAAACTGGTATAATTACATTCAATTACTTCTCAACACCTGACAGCTACAAATGATAACTGTTGAAGGATTTTGTTTCTAAAATACCGTTTTTTATAAATTTCTGGCCAACAACAAGGGAGATACAGATATTTTAATCAAGCGTCAGGGTAAATCTTACGATATCTCGAGTTGTTCGCGCGGAAATCTGAAAATAACAATCATAGCTAATTATCTCTCACTTCGAAACCTTTTTTGTGATCTCTACAAGTTTGATTCTATACATTAAATCGAAATTTGCGATCCCTTCCAAGATATTGATGGAATACCGATTTTACGAGTTTTCCCCACTTTCCATAGGTGCTCGCGTGCAGAGCAATTTTTTTCTCCGAATACTATGGAAAAACTGCTCATGTGCCAAAAATCATTTCTATTGGTATTGATGTCAGATTAAAACCCTTGGTTCTTGGACTGATAATTATTTGAATCATCTACCTTTTTTATGCAGTAATGTAATGCTTGTTTCGTGTCATGTTCTGGGGATTACATAGGATTCGAAAACTTGATAGAGTCGACGGATATAAAGTATTCAGTTTTGCGGCAAGTATTTTGAATATTCGTAGATAATTAAATCCTCGCCAGGAGATTTATAATTTTTACAGAGGTATAAAGCTAAATTGAATTCTTCCATAGACAAAGTTTGATCTAGGGCAATATTTCGTTTCAAAAAATTCAATTTATGATGATGTGCTATACAAGGTTGAAACAGTCGGATTTTTCAAAAAAAATCACAGTCAACATAAATCTAATTGGGAAAATCTGCAATATGGAAATAGACAGTGGCACCGCGTATACAGTGATGGGGCCGGGCCGTCCAATATTTCAGAACTGTTTCAGTGAAAATCCACCAGACATTCGATGTTTTAACCTAATTTTACGAGACTACCAAAAATCGATTATTGCGATTTTAGGTGAATGTGAGGTAACAGTAAAACTAGGCGATAAAAGTGCTTTATTACCACTTATCGTGGTGGATTCCAACACAGCCAGTCTTCTTGGCAGAAATTGGTTTGAGGTTCTGGGTTTGTCCATTTCTGGTGTGAGTGAAATTATGTTAGAAAATAAGTACGTGCAGGATTTTCAGGAAGTTTTTAATACAGAACTGAGGTAGCTATCGAGCCCCCTGTGAGTTTTGATTTAGATCCATCTGTGGAACCAATTGCTTTGAGGGCCCGAAAAGTTCCTTTCGCACTTAAAGATAAAATTCACCGGGAACTGGAAAGGTTAATCGAACAAAAAGTGCTCGAACCAATATCGTATCCAAAATGGGGAACCCCAATTGTAATTGTTACCAAAGCAAATGGAGATATTCGCATTTGTGGGGACTATTTATCAACTTTAAACAAAGCCTTACACCCAGATATTTACCCCGTACCCTCGGTTCAAAATATCTTAGCAACTTTGGCCGGCGGGAAGGTTTTTGCCAAGTTGGACATTGCACAAGCATACCTACAGGTTAGTGTCGATGAAGAAACAGCGGAAGCTCAAACTATAATAACTGTTCGAGGTGCGTTTGGATGCAATAGGCTTCAATTCGGGATATCTGTAGCTCCACAGATGTTTCACCGGTTCATTGATATTGAGACTTTCTGAAATTTCAGGGGTGCTACCCTATTATGACGATATTTTAATTGTCGGTAGCTCTGACAGTGACCTTGAGAATAAAATCCAAACAGGTACTTTCTCGGTTTCAAGAAGATCGGTTACACTTAAAAAAAGAAAAATGTGTTTTTCGAGTTAAAAAAGTAGTTTTTCTTGGTTTTGAAATAAGTGAAAAGGGAATAAGCCCAACAAAAGACAAAATTAACGATATCATTAAAGCACCTGCGCCAACTAATAAAGTGGAATTACAAGCATTTTTGGGATTCATTAATTTATATCACATTTTTTTGAAAAACAAGGCGACGGTCGCGGAACCACTACATAGACCTTTGAAAAAAGACAAACCTTTCCAGTGGCGTCCTGAACGAAATCACGCGTTTCAACAATTAAAAAGCATATTGGTGAATGAACCTATGTTAGGTCATTATAATGAGAACAAACCATTAACTGTGACCTGTGACGCGAGCCATCATGGGGTCGGATGCATATTGAGTCAGCCAAATTGAAATTCCAGTGGCGTACCATAGCCGTACTATATCCCAAAGTGAAATAAATTTCGCTCAAATTGATCATGAAGCTTTAACTACAGTGACTGGCATCAAGAATTTACATGACTATATATATGGTCGTAAGGTTACTATTCTAACGGATCACGAACCTTTGTTAGGCATTTTGGCGAAAGATAGAATTCCAGAGGTATTGTCACCTCGCATGTTACGTTGGAGTACACTTCAAAGCGCTTACAATTATAGACTGATATATGTTCCAGGAAAAAATACTAGCAACGCAGATGCATTGAGCGCTATAGACCCACCACCACTTTATGAGGTTTTGATGCTAGAGAACATTCCTGAAAAAATCTATTCGGCGAAACAAATTTCAAATGAAACCAAAAAAGATCCTACCCTATCTCAGGTATTACAGTGAGTCTGGAAAGGATGGCCTGCTGACAACACACATAAAAATATGATTCACAATTCCATTCCTATCTATTAAGGAAAAATGAAATAACTGCTTACCAGGATTGTTTACTGTGGGGCACAAGCAGGTGATTATTCCACTAGGGGGAGGAATGATATTCTGAAGATATTGCATTCAGTCCATCCAGGTATTGTCAAGATGAAAAGCCGAGCAAGATCTTATGTATGGTATGGCCTTATCTCGACAAGCAGATTGAAGATTGTGTCCACTCCGGCCAACCTTGTCAAGAATCCCGACATATGCCAGCTAGATCCCCATTACATCCTTGGGAATGGGATATACGGGCCCTGGGAAAGAATTTATTTCGACCATGCAGGTCCCAAGGATGGTAAATATTTCCTGATTGTCGTTGATTTATAATCCAAGTGGTTGGAAGATAAACAAGTGCCCAGCACTTCATCCACAGCGACAATCAAGGTATTGAGAGAGCTTTTCGATACACATGGTGTTGCAGAGATATGTGTTTCCGACAATGGGTCAGCATTTACAGCTTTCAAGTTTCAAGATTTTTTTATACAAGAATGGTATGAGACAAGTTTTGATATCAACCCAGTAGCAATGGGCAAGCCGAATGCATGGTTCAAAATACTAAAGAGGCTCTTAGAAAAATGTCCAAATGAAAGGATGTATCAATGTCTATGAGTAGGTACTTGTTAACCCAACACATATCTCCTCACAACATGACTGGTAGACCACCATATGAGCTTTTGATGAACTGCCGGCTCACAACTATGTTGGATGAAGTTTTTCTCGATTTTGTAACAGATATGGTTGAGAAACAAGTGATCCAAAGTAAAACTGAGAAGGCAGTTAGAACATTCGAAGAAAACGATTTGTTTTTTAGCCGATCTTATAATTCTAATAAGAAATGGATTCCTGCGACCATCATCGAGCTAACAGGTCCACTTAGTTACAGAGTTGTAACTTTCGAAGAAAACATTGTGCTGCAACATACAGACCAGCTTCGGGCCAGAGTTGAGGTTAAGAGCAATAATTCATCTGCTAGTCAGACTGTCCAACCTTATGAGACTGACGTTGACAAACTTCCCAATGATATCACATTTTCCAAATGTGACACAGTTCCAGAGACCCGCGAGGTATTTGAAGAGTTGCCAAAGGAACCGGTAGAGGATACCCCACCGGACATTCAAATTAGACGTTCAAGCAGGATTAGAAATGCTCTTACTTATCTTGAGGCTTATACCAAATAGATCTGGTATTATTTGGGGGAAAGGGGTGTTGTGTATGGGCTAAGCCGACCCTGCGCGACAGTTCGTAGCATAAACCTTGAACCCTTTTTGACAGTTGATTTGAGACATTGCTCAAAAATGCAAGACGCATTTTCCACGAAGAAACATTACCTTTTAAGTTGTAAAGATGATGACATGTTTACATGGTTTGATGTTTACACAAAGTTAGTGAATCTCCCAGCGAAATCATAAGTCATTTACTCATTTATAGAACCATATATGGAACTCGTATATACTGAAACCTTCCGTTCTTTGTAGCACTTTTATGGCAACTGAATATCTATCTGACTAATTAGTTTTTCTCCTGCATATTGATTTCCAGTTTTTGGACTTTCAACTTCAAAATATCAGTTTTGTCTTTCGAAACTGCTATCTGATTCAGATAAAATTGGATTTTTTCAATCACTAAAATATTTCGATTTACTGTCGTGCTTTGAGCAAGAGCATTCAACTATTGGAAAGTGAATCGTAGAGCAGCATTATTAGCAATGTTTGCTTCTGTGGGGGTTAACTCCATTTTTCCAAATACACAAAAAAACCAGTACTATAATTCAATTGGCTTGACGACGTTAGTCACCTGCACCTAGGTACCAAGAATGAACACGGGATAAATATACGGAAAATGATAATCGCCGTCTTGCCCCCTCACAATCTGTGCCTTGTTTTCTTGAGGGAGCGTTTCATCATATTATTAAAATAATGTTCCAATTAAAACATCACCAGAGTTTACAAAGGATTGCTGTTCAGTAGAAGAACGACTTCTGAAACAGTGATCTTCGGCAAGTATAGAACTTGACGGAAAAGCGGTGGGCTGGTTTGTCTAACAGAAATGACTCGAAGTGAACCGATCCGATAAGATCTGCAGAAAAATAAGAAAAGTTGATGAAGATTTGCTCAAAGCAGCATCATTAATAGGTAAATCAAACAACCATTAAAAGGAGACTTTGAATGGTCTTCAAGAACTTCGGCACTCAACTTTTGAACAGCTAGACGTACAAATATGGAACAAAAGTCATTTTTAATGGTATCACCGATAAAAATTTTTGAAATGAAACATATTGTGGTTGCCCGAAAAAGGCAAAAGTTTCAATCCATTAAAAATTAAATATTCACAACGCTTGTGAATATTTTTAATATTGTATTGCTATACTTCAGGAATAGTTGAACTCGACTGAAACATTTATGGAATATTTCCAGTCATCTTCACTACATAACTTTCAAAACATTTAAAAAATTGCATCAACTATAATAATTGAAATGTTTCAGAAATAGATTAAATTAGGAATATGTGAAAAGTAATTTTAATACTGATTTTATTGAAAATATGAACAGGAGTATTTGTTTTCTGTTAATTTTACAAAAAAGTAACTTCATTTTATCGTGGATTTCTTCCATTTCCAGAGGAGTCATGTATTGGTTCAATTTTCAATTGAGAATGTTTCCCTTTACAACATGAATCCCTTCCAAGAGAGGTAATCTTGTACGATGGAAAATTGCGACTGAAGTTTATCTTTCAGTAGCAGATTATTCCACAACTGACTCTATGAACATCATGTTCATATTTTCAATAAAATCAACATGCCATACTCCTGACAGATTTAATGTCAGAAAAATATTTTCAAAGTGTCACCGCACAAGAAATAGTCCAACGATTCCATCATTGTGGAATTGTTTCTGAAGAGTGTGATTTCAAATTCTTTCGACCTCCCTGATGATCTTATAAGAGTAAACATTCCCTCTTATGCCATTTATAGATAAGAATCTCCAATCTCAGATGTAGTTCAATATCCAGCGTGGCTTAAGCCGGAAAAGTAGTTGTTTTCTGTCGGACATTACAAAAAAGTTACTTTATTTTATCGTAGGTCTTTTCCATTTCCAGAGGAGTCATGTATTAGTTCGATTTTTAATTGAGAACATTTCCATTTACAATAATTTTAATACATTTTAGCAATACTAAAAAATTATTGAAACCTTTCAAATTGTCTAATTGATATTTTTCGAAATATTCCAAAATTATTTCGACCATGAATTATTTCAAAATTTGTTTTATATGTAATAGCAGAAAAAATTTCCGAATAACCTTGATTGAGAGTGTGTGTATGATCTATTTCATATATGTTATGAAAATATTCAAACATTTTGAAACATATTTTTGCTAAATTCCAGGAATATTTCTACACAATTCAAATATTTCTGAAACTTTCCAAAATATTGTGAAATTTTTCCTATTCTGGTATATTTCTTTCCCGAGAAACAAAACGGAAATATCGCCCCTATCGGTAACATCGGAGTACCAGAAACACAAATGACATAACAGACATCTTGGCTGTGTGCGATACATAAGTACTGCCTGCAGCGAAATGCGAATACGGTGCAGTCTGGTTCAAGTTCAAATGAGAAAACAAATGCATGCAAACTCCTTACGTGGCTCACGGTCAAATATTTTGATTAAACTGCCTTACTACAGTGACGTTATTTTTAGTAGTTTTTTTAAAATTTTGTGAAACAAGCTTATAGAAATGACGTCACTTCAAGGCAATGTGATAAAACTACCTGACTGTGAGACACGGGTTTTTATTCTCATAATAAGAAGATATTCGGATATTCGGGGTCTACATATCCAGTAGAAATTTCTCATTCATTCTGCTCATTCCCTAAATCACTACGGATAAATTAATTATATTTGAAATGTTGCAATCCAAAATAATAGTGGGGATAATCCTGATATGTGATTTACAAACTTTTACAAGTCATTGTGAAGTTTCGAATTTGATATAATTGCACAAGTGGTTTGTATTTTATCGGGTTTTTAGGGTTTTTAGGTTGACAGTTATTTGAGTCAAATTGCTAAAGGAAACAGTTAGAATTTGAACAACACAAATTTACCCAATATCAATACAAACCTCGAATGTAATTCGGCAGGACAATTTAATGAATGAGAAATTTGAAAACATATCAATGCAAACTTTATTTATGAAACATTGAAAATAAACACATTTTCATTTTAATGTACAATTATTAAAAACGCAGTTATTGAGATTCATACTAGGAACAGTGATATCGCTGCGGGTGCCACAGCTAATCGTTTCTGTAGTAGATGTTGAAGTTTTTTCATTTTCCAAACGAATTGATTGAATAATGCTTGAATGATACTCTTTGTCAACTTGTAAGTATGGTTTTATTGATGATGAATTGCTGTGTCCTGTTATTTTTATTAGAGCTTGTTCTTCAATTCCGCTTTTACTTAATTCGCTAACTGCTGCCGCTCGATTTGAGTGATTTGTAATTTTGACACGTTTGACATCTAAACCAATGCGTTGTGCTGAGCATTTAGTCCATTTGGAAATTTCATTAATTCCAATCGGCAAATTCTTGTACCAACCTTTATTTCGGCGTTCCTAGATACACCGAATCGACTCATTGTTAGTTCTTGAAAATTCAATAAGTTGTTGACAAACATGCCAATCTATTTATTCTGGTAACCGACACCGCGATAATTGATGAACAAATGAAGAAGTGAAAAAACCACTAGTGTATTTGTCGTTGTAAAAGTTAAAGCTAACTTTTGCCGCTGTCAAAGTGACAATTGCACTGTGGCATACGCAATTTTTTATACATGAGTTAAATTGTCATCAGTAGGTTTCATACAAACTTCCGTTGGAAAACTTTAAAAAGATTACTTCGGAAATTTCTCAAAATGAAGGATCTTCAGAGATTAAAATAAAATTTGAAAAACTAAGAAGTTGGCCTCCTTAATGATTTTGTTTTATCAGTTGTGTTTGTCACAGGTTACTCGATGCGTTAAAATCTTATTTCAATAATGATATATGCTTTATTTTATGAAACATATCTAACGTAGTTTTTCAAATTTTGTAACGAAATTTCCTTTAAAACCTATTAGTGTGGGGTATCAAATCATTCGTGACCCTACGAGCCACTACGATGCCATTAAAAAAAAATGGTAATTTCAATTTCAAAATTAAATTTACATAGCACATACATTTTGATCGAAAACAGTAGAGTTGTGTTTTTTCCAAAATTTTAGGAAAGCCATTCTAGATTAAAAAATGAAATTCAAAATGAAAAAAAAATGGTTACAAAAAGTGATAAAAAATACATGACTATTCAGATTATCATGTGGAGATAAAAAGGTGTAAAAATTCTGTTTAAGTCACTTACGGTGAAACCGGAAATTGTATGATCTTGAGTTATTTTTCAAAAAACGCAGTTTTATGTCTTATGTAGATCCTACTAATTTAATTCCATTTTCTTCGAAAACAAAAAGTTATGAGAGCTAGCCACCTTACGCGGACACCCGGTATGTGATAAAAGTATTATTTTCAAAGTGTTTTGCTGGTTAACATTTGTTATTGTTGAAAAAACTGTCTGACATGAAATTATGCCTCGAAGAATTCGGTAAATGAGCAGGAAACGTGCATACGTACAGTTGACCTGTCACGGTGAGTGGATTTTATGATTCAAGTTCGTATCTGCATGGGCCAGTGAGTTCTCTGCAAGTAGTTGTGAGTTTCAATGTTCAGTGGGCAATTTGTTTTCAGATTACTTTCAGAATAGTTACTTAATTTTGGTTAAGAGTAGGTTATTTATTACATATTGGAAATATCTCTGAAATTGGGTTAGTAGGGACCTAGTTTTACCATATATGCAGTAGATACAGCATGAAAGAAGTACTCTTAATTCCAGAAAACATTAATAATCACAACTCGAACAAATAAAAAATATTGCTTTTTATCAATAAATACTGATAATAAACCATATGCATTAACAAAAAACATTTATCAGATGAATTGTATAAAATACCCAAAAAAATTTATTCAATATTAAATTTTGATAAGAAAAGCTAAAATTCATAGTCATCAAACTAGACATAATAACTTCTTTCACATGTTGTTGATGAATTTAACCAGAGAATCCCGCAGGAAATCATGGGATATTGGCTCTCGGTCAAATTGACTGATATTTTATTATGTTATAGTGGGATGAGTCATTAGAAAATTGTGTGAGTTTATTTGATTTTGTACGTGTCGTTTCTGAGATATAAGCGTCCAAAGTTTGTAAAAAGGACAAAGGAAAAAACTGCTTTCATAGTCAAAATAAGACGGATTCAGGATGTAAATGTATTTATCGAAACTCGTTAACATGTCCGATTAAAATTTTACGAATGATAGTACATTATAGGTTGCATCCGGGGCATAGTAAAAAAAGTCGTTTTTGAGATTTTTTTTCTAGCACTATTTCAGAACCACTGATTGATATTTTGCAAGGACGTCATAGTTCCAGTCTATTCTAGGCGATAAAAACTCGTTTCGTCTCTTGATAACTCTCTGTGTTTGAGATACGAATTTTTTTTTATATTTTATTAAACCCCTGGACTGAAAACAATTGAAAGATAGTTTTTTACTACAAATTATTTAGTGCCGAAGTTGATTGAACAAAAGAAGAGGTAACTTTCCGATGAATTCAGTTGTTCAATATTACCTTTCATTTAATTACAGGGTGCGTTACACATTTTTTAGGTCACACAGAATGTTTTTATTGAATATATCAAAAACGCTTTCGTTAATTTGAACCCAATTTTACTTACGCTATTTTGATAATGTTGACTATTATATCGATGGCCTAAACTGTAAACCAGCTAACTCAACTTTTTAGTGAAATTGAGATTTTGTTACCATCTTCTAGGGAAAACTGAAATCTAAAGTTTGGTAGTGTGAGGAACATTGTAAAATTTACAGATTTATTGTGCTACTCAAGGTGTTCCAAGACTCCCTCAGTTTCACACTGGGTCTCCCAAGCAGTTTTTTTTGTTTCCTGTAAAATATGCATAATTGGAGATAGCCGGTTTATACTTTAAGCCATCGATATGTGAAAGTTTTGTCAACTTTGCGTGTTGCAACTCTAAAATATTCATTTTTAAAGTTAACAGTATTATGATAAATATGGTTGTTGAATTCGTTAATTATAATTTGTTCTTGAGTCTGCGTGTATTAATGCAATCTTGTTGTTGAGTACAGATTGCGTTGTTTATAGTATCGAACAATTGATTTGGAAAAGTTTTGTAATATAATTCAATTTATCGAAAGGTTCCCTAAAGTTATGTTCAATCGATAGTAATATACCCATATGTCATAATATGGTTAACTTTGAAAATGCATATTCTATAAACGCGTCATGCAAAGTTGACAAAACTTTCATAAATAATAGAAAACATTCTCAAAATAGTGTGAGTAAAATTATGACCAGACTAACAGAGTTTTTGAGATATTCAATAAAAGCAGTGTAAATGACCTAACATAAAATGTAACGCACCCTATATCTAAATGAAAGGTTATATTGAACAACTGAATTTATCAGAAAGTTACCTCTTCTTTTGTCCAATCAATAGCATTGATACATTTTTTTTGTATTAAAAAAACGACCAGTCAATTGTGTTCAGTATAGGAGTAGAATCCAAAATTTAAAGGATTCATATTTCAATCAGAGAAAGTCATCAAGAAACCAAACATGGTTTTATCAGCTAGGATAGACTAGAACTATACTGTCTTGCCGAAATATAACTTGTTGGTTCTGGAATAGTGCAAGAATAAAATCCCGAAAAACGACTTTTTTTACCATTCCCCGTATACGCCCTAATGTTCTGTCATCAATAAGATTATAGCTGGACATGTCAACGAGTTCCGATGAGTACATTCTCATCCTGAATTCGTCTTATTTCGACTAATAAAACAGTTTTTTCTTTGTCAATTCTACCCAAGTACGACGTTTTTAAGAACTTTGATCGCTTATATCTCAGAAACGACACATACAAAATCACTTAAATCCAGAGCCAATATCCCTTATGTTTTCGTGCGGGGTCCTTTAACTTATTACCTAAAGATATGAAAACTTGCAGCATTTTTCAAAATTTGAAATGTTCATGAAAAAATACATTTTCCATACCCAATAGATACAAATGATATTCTATTGTTAACGATTCTTTCGTTATTTATTAATTTATAATTTCATTATAGTTTTATCATTATTGTACATGTTTATTCTGTGTACCAGTGATTTACGATGTATTTGTTTCAATTGCAATTGTTAATAATTTTTATCAATATCAATTTGTAAAACTTCGTCACACCAGAACTAGTTCTAATTATTCTGCAAGTATTTAGTCAATAAGGAAATGAATGACATAAGGTTGACTATTAATGAAGTACCTCCAATCTAGATTTTTTTCTGTATTTGATGGTATCCTCAGATTAGTTTACCGCTTGCAGATTTAATATTATAATGGCTTATGCAAAACCTATTACCTATTAAATTGTGGATGTGTTATTGACTGCTGAACAAGAGTGTTCCATTGCAGAAAAATAAGTGCACACTCACCCAGACAAGACCTCTTGGTACCCATAGGCTTTATTGTATTCCAGGTATTATTCAGAGGGTTATAATTTTCTGCGGTAGCTAAATCAGATGCTCCATCATACCTGTAATATAGGTGAGAAGAGAAAATTAAAACAAGAAAATTCACCTACCCTCCGACCACATATAAGAGTCTTCTCAACCCTGTTACTCCCGATCTGGATCTTCGCCACTGCATGGGAGCTATTGCTGACCAAGAATCAGACTTCGGGTTGTAAACCTCACAGTCGGAATGTATAGCGAATAGGGAACCTCCGCCTGAATAAAAAATAGAAGGAATTATAAAATAATCAAGAGTCAGCTACAATTTTCAAATTGTCATATAAGAAAGCATGTACGTAGTCGCGGTATTACCGACGAAAATTTTGTTTTTTTTTTTAAACTTATTAAAAAAAACTCGATATGTGATGGGTTGATGAATTCTACATTCATTATACACCGATCTGACCTGTGTCTAATGAATCATAGGAAACTGAAGGGATATGAAGTGGATCTTGGCACGTAATATGGTAAATTTTTGAAAAAATACAAAATATAATTGCTGTTAATTGCTCAGAAAATTAATTTACTTTAGGGAAAATATTACCGACGCAATAATTGGGCACTGAAGATTTGCTTCTTTGGATAGGAAATATATTTTTGATCAGATAACATCAAAATTCTAGTAATTATATCCACACCCCATGATTACCGCAATCTCTGTTCATAAAGTTCATTTCATTACACGATCACTTCTGCTCCGTAACAAGAAAGCGATAAAAAGTAGAGGATGCTGCAAAACTCTGTATTCACCAACAATAAAGAAAAGCTTCGGATTACTATACAAGAAGAAATTTGCTAGACAGGAATGATGGAAACAAAGTGTACAACTGAGATAGCTAATCATAAATTCCTAAATATCAAGAAAAATACATCTGTTTTTGTCCAACAAGCCCGGTAAAACCCAACAAGATCTTGAAATACTCAGGTGTTTGACTGGCCAATCCGCAAAGTTATCGAAATATTATGAAAATAGTGTATAAATACAAACGCAATTGTCATGTGCCGTACCGGTCTGCCAAACGGTAACTCTAAATGAAAATCTCATGTATTGATTGTTGCCATTTTGTAGTTATATCAGTCATTTATTGGTTTAATTAACACATTTGGAGGCAATTCAAGAAATAGAAACTACCCAAACACCAAAACTACGTCAAAATCACAGTCGACCCGCGTTTCGCAAACAAAGTTTGTATCTTCAGGAGCTGAAAGCTTAATAAACTACTTATTCTACGTTATACTACTCATCTGAATGGCTACATGAAATTATCTTATCTAATTGTTCACCTTATTTTTTTTCTCGGTATGAGTGGTCAAGCACACTCACTATCAATTGCCTATTCTTATTGTTTACCAAAGTTTTGGAATTTACCTGCTCTGAATTAATTTCCTCCTACTTGTTTTGTATTTGATGACGAAAAATAAGTTTGAAACGGCAGAGAGAAAGCTTCAGCTATTTTCTCATGGTTTTGGTAAGATATGCTATTGTTATTTTCGTCAACCTGTTGCACCCCCACGCGCAACCAACAGAAGTCTTCGAAAGACTTGTGCAGGCTAGGCAACGCTCTACCAGCACGACCACCACGGTCCATGTGGACGAAGTGTACGCTATCTTTGATATAAGACATGTCGACATAGACAATCTTGGTTCATATTTGAATAGTCAATTTCAAACTATATCGTTTTCGTGTGAAACTGAAAACAGTTTCCATTTTTGGATGTGTTAGTAATTAAAAATGAGATCAGCCTGAATTCAATGACTACCGGAAAGGCTCGAGTACACTCAGGTATATCTCTAAGAATTCCCACCGTTGTACACAACACAAAATAGCGGGACTAAATTTCTTGGTGAATCGACCTTTGTCGTTCCCACTCAACAAAGAGAGATTTGAAACCGAAAATTTCAATCAGGAAGATGGCTGATGAGATGAACGGTTATTCTGTGGACTTGCAAGACATACTGATTGGGAGACATAGATAAAAAAAGAAGATAGTATTCCTTCAGCTCTTCTAAAAGCCAAAACTCTGCTAAATGTGTCGTCCTCCCATCTGAACCTCGAGTTACTCGGGGTATCGAAAGCATTTTCAGAACCCTCAATATTGAGGTGGCATATAAAACTTCTTATAAACTACAACAAATCTCAGATACGCCGATGGATAAGACAAAAGAAAACAAAAAGTCGGAGATTCATGAAATTAGCTGTACCGACTGCGAGAAGAATTAAGTACTTGGGTCAGACTCAAAGGGCCATGAAAGTACGGTTCAAAGAGCACACACTGCTCATATCCGATACTCAATAGCAGAAAAATCAAGTGTGGCCCAGCATTCTCTAGATCACGGACACCAATTTGAAATAAGTTTGGAATTAATTAGATAGGTACGTGACTTTTCGATGCATTCGAGTCTAGAAATTGCTAAGTGTGAAAATAGTATAAATGCTGATGAAGGTCCTATTCCATACAGCCCATTGTTCAAGTTCGTAATACAATGATGGGTTCTATTCTTCACAATAAAGTCATTAGTCATTGACTTCCAAGAAAACTTTTTGTAATCGAATCCAAAAGTGGTAGGATAAAATTAATTCAGTACAGCGGATGAATTCGAAATATTGAAGGTCAACAATAAGATTGGATGATTCGATGTAGCCATTTAGATAAGTAAGTAGTATAAATAGGAGTAATATGGAATAAGTAGTTTAGTAAGCTTATTTCAGCTCCTTAAGATGCTAACTTTGTTGGCGAAACGCGCGTCGTATGTAATTTTGATGTAGTTTTGGTGCTTGGGCAGTTTCTATTTCATGAATTGTTTTCACACCAGAGGTTCGAAATATTCAGTTATTCGCGCTCTGGACGTAAACCAACGTTGTAGGTAAGGAAGTAAAGTATAAATTAGATTTTTGAATAACTCACACCATCTTTAGTTTTGGTTTCATTTGAGGATTGAATATTTTCAAAATAAAAAAGTAGCCACTTATCTCTCCTCTCGGTGTCACAGATAAAAAGGAAATCTCCATTTATATTAATTTCAATGAAATGAAATAATAAAATTTAATTGTTTTTGTAATTCAAATTTGTTTTGTAGAATTTTATGGATAAAATATTGTATACAATATAGTAATATGATACAATGAACTGTATAATAATAATAAGTCTGTTTTTTTTCTTCATTTTAAACTGAATAAATAACCAAATTTCGTAAATCAGTACACCTTCTACCCGTCATTTCAAAGTTTATAAGCTCAGTCGTTCCTTTCAGCTGCCAGAACAAAAGATTGCTCCTTCTCCCAGGGAAGTTTCAGTTTTGTTGGGATTTATAGATTTCAGAGGATGAGAAGAAATAAAACTTGAAGGAAATTTTCAACTTTGAACGCTTTTAATACATCTTGAATTATGATTCAGTACATAGACAAAAATAAATTGAAATGAAATAATGACGAAGAACCTATTAACTAATTATCCTATTTGAGGAGGTCCATTCCTTAACTCGCCTTATCCACGTTTCAATAAAAATGAGTTAGTGGTGCCTGTACATTCAACATGTAAACCGCTATATCCTGAACAGGTCATAATGTTCGAAAACTCGCCTTATTCCATTTAAAGTTCATTTAAAAACTGACTATCCTTCCAAAACTCGCCGTATCCATCGGTTATATCATGTCAGAACTCGTCGTATCCAATTGAGCCTATGATCGTTACACAACTCGATCACGTGACCATTCCACGACTGAAACGCCATATACGACACTTGTTGAAATGGCAGACACTCATAAAACTAATAATAATTATTCATAGATGAATAATTATTACTCTTGTTTGGCTAGTGCTCATTGTGAAAAATGGACAGTACTATTATACCTGCGCAAACAGGCAGAGGTAAAAAGAGAAATAGTGATCCTAAAAAATGGAAGAAAACACTTGCAAAAGTCAAGAGTATGTACTGATTCGGTAATATTAGTTTTTACTCTTAAACATAACCGAACCCATGTTGTGGTTATATAAACAAAATAAGTTGTTTAACGTACTGTTTATTTCCAGGCATACAGCATCTCAACTACCTCAATTTCCCCAAATGCAAGCACAACAGCAAGAAAACATACCGCTGTAATGCACTGAAAATGGGCGACATTCAGAATTTTCACGCAAATTTTTACTCCCCGAAGAATAAAATTACGCAGGACCAATTTATTTCTAAATTTATCAGTGTACACTTGCCTGTTATAGACAAAGCGATAAAAACGACATTATCTCGAAAAGGAGTTGCTATAAACTTTTACGTGAAATTGAAGGATATCAAAGATTTCAAGATCCAAGTGTGCCAAAAAGCTTTCCTGAATATTCTCAACATTTCGATGGATCGTGTTCAAAGGATTGGACGCAACTCTTTATATACAGGGTTACTTCCCAAAGAAAGACGTGGTGGAGCTAGACCGAGTAAAATTTACATTGAAAGACGACAAACAGTTAAATCCTTCATTGAGAAGCTTAAATGTGCGAGGTACACCACTGTAGAGAAAAAAGCACACGCCAATATCTACCATGCGATTTTTCCATCAAGAAACTATTAAAAATGTACAACAATCAAGTCTCTAATGAAACGTTGAAAGTAAAGAGAACTTTCTTCCGAAATATTTTCTGTTGCGATTATAATATTAGTTTTGGAGCACCAGCGACCGATACATGCTCAAAATGTAGTTCTCTAACCGACGCAATACAACGGGAACAAGGTAAGGACAAACGTGCAGCAGTTCAAATAGAGAAGAGGATACATAATCTGAAAAGCAAGGCAATCTTCAACAAATTACGTGAAGAGCTCCCTGAAATGATTACGTTTTCATTTGATTGCCAAAAAAATCTTCAATCCAAAAGTTCAAGATCAAATTGCATACTACAGTCGTCAGCTTTATACGTACAATTTTACAGCAGTAGAGGGTTCTTCACATACTAAACTTATGAAAGAAAACGTATTCATTTATACTTGGATGGAGCAAGAATATAACAAGGGGTCAGATGAGATTTCTTCTGCAGTTTTTCACTTATTGAATTCAAACGATTTGTCTCCATACAAAAAAATAAGACTTTGTGCTGATGGTTGTGGAGGGCAGAACCGGAATTCAATCATGATCTGCATGTGTATATACTTTTTGGCTAACTCTGCTCCTCCAAGCATTGAAAAAATTGAACTAGTATTTCCTGTAAGAGGGCATTCGTTTTTACCCTCTGATAGGGTATTTGGGGTTATAGAAAAAAAACTTCGGAAACTGCCAGTTATAACGAATCCACAGGATTATATTGAATTGTTTCTTCAAGAATTTAAGTTTATTCAAATGTAAAAAAGGTTTTTATAACAAAATACATTTTTGCCGTTCCAAAACTCGTTTATTTCAAAACGGATCATTCCAAAACTTGCCTTATCCAACTGGTCGTGCCAAAACTCACCTTATTCAGTTTTAAATCATAAATTATTTCAAATTATAGTTGTCTCTTTTTAATCAATGTATTTAAACTTTATACTTATTCCTATATCGTTCCTCCAAAGTATTTCAGGTGACCTGATATGCGTTAGTACTAACGTATAAAGTTTTTTACATTCTGCTCGAAATCAACTAACATGGACAAGACGAGTTTTGGAATGGACCTCCTCATTTATTCTAGCTGCATTTATTTTTTAGAATGAGAAAATTTAAAATTCTTACTAAATACTAGTACCGTTCATCAGAAAGAAGGAATACTAATAGGTACAAAATCTATTCTAGATTCAAATCAGTGACAGTTCTCAAGTAAGTTATAATTGTACATTCCTGTAAGTCCATAGGATATCAATAACTGGTACGTCTATGTGCATACAATGAATGAAATATGTTGGATCAAATCGAATAATTCATATTTCTACATGCCAGAACGTCTATAGGATGCACCAAACTATATTAAATTTGTACAAAATTGTACGTTTGTGTGCTTCCAATAGATGAGTAATTTTGGATAAAATGGGAACATAATGATAATAATAAATTTATTCTCCTCTTGGTTTACATTATCGGGTATAAACATGATACAATATTAAAGATGGTGGGAGGGGAATAAATTAGTAACCCTACAAAAGATCAAGTCTGTGCGTAGGGAATGAGTTGGGGGAGTTCGTGTAATAAATGTAATGCTAGGGGTACCATCTAAATTATACATATAACAACTAAATTAATTATTCTACTGGGAATATACAAATATACACATATGCATAATCACAAAAAATATGAAAATTACTGAAAATCAACAGTGGTTTGAAATATTTCTTTTTTAGAGTAAATCACTGGTTATTTAACGATTATGAAAAATGTAAAAATGTATAATCAAATGAGAATATTTAAATTCCAAATTGGTTAAAAATCGACTGATGTATAGGGAAATGAATGAATGGAACTACTTAGTAATATGGAGTCTCTATGAAATATTCTCTACAAGACTGTGGATGTCAATACTTGGGTGTTTTTTAAATAATTTTTCATTTCTCTTTTGATTTGGATCTGTGGTGTCATTTGTTTTAGTGTTTGAGGAAGATTATTCAAAAATTTCTGTCCAAGATACAGGTAAGCTCTCTTCAGGTTTAATGACGAAGTTATTTTTTGCATTCTTATATCTGCTACTGTGGTGATGCTTTATCGATGATAGTTTCCATGTTCGTGAATGCTAACAAATGCTAACCTTCAGAAAATAAAGTTGTATATGAAACATATTTTAAAGTGTAAAAAGTTCTTCTGTTGGATAATCCTCAGGTTTTCTGTATATGGTTTCCAATATATGTTTTTGAATGGTTTCAAGTCCTGATATGTGGGTTCTCAAAGCTGCACCCCATGCTATAATGCCGTAGGTTAAATTACTTTCTATCAATGAATAGTATATTATACGTAGTTAGTTGTTCGGTGTTATAGATGGAGGTGAAAAATTTTATTTTATACAGTATCGTCCTCAATGTTTCAATTAGAAAGTCAATATGAACATCCCATTTCTGGTTAGCAATTATATATACATATTTTATGTTTGTAACAGAAGACATATAGCGACATAGCGATTGGTTGTTCATTTTCCTTCGATTTGGTTAGTGTATTGGAATTCGGTAAGTATTTTGTAGAGGAAGTAAAGGAAATATAGTGAGTTTTGTTTACATTTATCGTAAGTAGTCAGCTATAAAACCATTCTATGACTGTTGAAAAGTCCTTTACTGCAATTGATTTTAAGTGTTGGCAGGTATCAGCTTTATATATTACAGCTATACCATCTGCGAAACTCACTATATCACCTTTGAAACCTGTTTTGAATATGTCAGTAAGATAAATGCTGGAGAGTATT
The DNA here is from genome assembly GCA_944452925.2 of Chrysolina oricalcia. Classification (NCBI taxonomy): domain Eukaryota; kingdom Metazoa; phylum Arthropoda; class Insecta; order Coleoptera; family Chrysomelidae; genus Chrysolina; species Chrysolina oricalcia. The sequence goes on from OX101812.2 coordinate 36,142,532, forward strand.
GGTCCAAGTACGCGGTTACCTGTGGAATGCCATATTTAATTATTTTGAATGCACTGATATCTTTAATAGCACATGACGTCGTAGGGACTACCCATTTATATCTATTTGAAGTTGAATCGTCTGGGTGCTTGATACGTAATTCTTGCGGACGTCCTTCTTTGGACAACGATGGTACATCCTCGTAGAACAATAATTTTTTATAAAAATCATGTCCAACGTCCCTTGATAGTAGGTAAGGTATATCCTACGGACATTCCTCTTGCGACAGTGATCGGACGATCGTGATAGGAGTCCAATTTTTATCAAGTTTATGTCCAAGATTCCTTTCAATTACAATATAGTTTTTCCTGAAAGACGAAAAATACCCAACTGGAAAAATGTTCTGAGTGGACTTAATTTGTACTTTACACTAAAGTTCTTTTTATACAACAAAAGGTCGTCCTTGAATAATATTCATTATTTGTACAATCTATTTCCAACGTCTTTTGGTGGTACGGTATACACGTGCAACGGATATCCCTCTAGGACAGCAATTGGATTGTAAATAATCGAATCCATTCGGAAATGTTCGGTGTCATGTACCTCATAAGCAGCAACTTCATTGGATCCGAGAGCCATCCATAGTAGAATGAAAAACGATCTTAGGGGCCCTCAACGTTTGATAGTTGATGCTGTTAGCTGTTGTTTTTGAGTTTTTATCCGCCATTATTATAATTGCACAATTGTTTATTATGTGATCAATTTTGCCACAATGTTTTGATATATCTTTGTTGAAGTATCGAAGTATCGAAGTGTGTGAAGGTCGAAAGAAAAATATTATGTCAGTTTCAACTAGTGAAGTGTCGAACTGTGAGGAGGTCGAATGGAAACCATCAGGTGAGTTTGTAGTTATTTTTCAGATATTAACTTACCAACAGGAATGAGGTGATTAACAAGTATTATAAAGAGTTTTTAATGAACTGATTGTCTGTTCAGCATCACACTTCTGATTCGATAAACTTTTGTGACTCAAATTGAATTTTACAGAAGCTGCAAAACAATCAAGAGTGTCGACTTCAAGACAAAAAACTGAAGATTCCTTATCCAATAGGTGGAGACGAGCAAACGAGAGAAGAGGAGATTGAATATTTCATTGTTTTTTTCCATTAACCAGCTGTCGTCCTCTTACGAACGGCAACCCTCGAAACTTGTGTGAGCCAAGGATTAACAATGTCTTATCTTTTTACGCGCGATTCCTAGCACTTTCTTGGGCAATCAGAAAAATTTCTGCAGTCGTCATGGTTTGAACCATCGCCGACTGGCAGCCAAAGTGATTGAAATAATGTCGCTCTAACCACTAGGCTACCTGGCCCCGTTATATAAACATATAGAAGTTCCTATCTTTATTTATATATGATAACTTTGAAAATGAAATAAGTTGTCTACCTGCTTGTCAAAAACATACAATTTGCATTAGAAATTCTTGATATTTTGTGTTATTTCACAATTTTTTATTGTGAATATATGTTAACCACTGATCAGTGTGCCCACGTTGAAGACCTACCACCCCTATTCCTCATATTTATTGCCGATTTTGATGAACTATTCTTGTTATGTAAGTATTTGAACATGATAGAAAGAACATTCAATATTAAGTAGTAACTTCATATTTTTGAGTCAACTACGACTAATGCTGTGAATGACTTTTTTTTCAGAAAATCTATTGACAGATTCATATTCAGTATCATGAAAAATATGTGGTTATAATCCTGAGGTGACATCCAATAAATGTCCGCGTTAGATGTCCGAATGCAGTATTAATGAAATAGGACGATAGTTAGCCAAATTCAACTTATCTCCATTTATGCAAATTGGGATAGTAACCAGTTTTTTAAAGGCTGTTGGGTTATACCCTTCACTGAAAGATTTATTGATTATACTTGACTTTTTCTTCTTCAGTGTGATAATTATATTGTATACTTCAACTTCATTTACATCTTGCAAAAATAATGAATTGAGTGAGTATAGGTTAGATTTTGAGACGGATTTTTTACTTTTTTCAATATTATTTGCTAATGTTTCTCACACTGATAAAAAAATCATTCAACGATCCAGCAATTTTTTTTTCATTATTCGTTTAATTTCCATTGCTCAGCTTCACTTTTTTTATAGTTCTGTTTTGTCTGTTTTTATTCGTCATTTAATTTATTGATTTCCAACGTGTCGATGCATCTGTTATTGATCAACTCTCTTTGGTAATAGTCTGCTTTTGCTCTTTCTACAAGTTTTCCAAAAATATTTTCGCATTGATTGTGCTTTGTTTTGTTTTCTAGATTAGGATAATTTTTCATATTTTTATACAGTATTTCTTTTTTTTTCTGTGGCTTTCAACAGACCATTTGTCATCCAAGGTTTTCTTCTGATTTTTTCTCATTAAATTTTTTTCTCTCCTGGTACTTCTTCTTATCATGTTTTCAATTTTATATACTAATGTATTTGTTACATTCTCGGTATTATCAGCAGTGCATGTATACTCCGAGCCAAGTCTCTTCCTTTGCAAATGTCAATAATTTTTTTATGATCAATAAAATATTTATACCGTTTATGATTGAAATCTCCTTTTTGTTTTTCAGATACTATGTGTACTATCGTTGAGAAATGGTCGGTGATATCAGATTCTAATATGATTGGGTTATAATGGAATGTTTTTGTGAAATATTTTATAAAACAATAGAGTATACATGAATTTGAAAATCTTTCTGTTCTAGTGTATCCAATAATATATGATCTATATTCATGACTATTCATAATGTTCAGAAAATCATTGGTGGTATTTGGGCCGTGGTGGTAGAGCGGGTCGCCTTTGGAGCGAAGAGTCGAGGGTTCAAAGTCTCGCATGGTCATCGGTCTCGTGCATCGCATCACACGTTAAAAGGTAAGGGCTGCGTCTTCCGAAGACTTCTAAGAGTTGCGCGTAGGGGTGCATTCGGTTGACGGAAATATCAATTTTAAAACAACAATTTGAGTTTCTTGCTATGTCTATGTTTATGTCACGAATAACAATATGTAATTTGGAGTCCCTTTCACCGTTATTTGTATAATGATCAATTCCACCAGTGAAATCATTTTCATTCGTTGAAGGTGGGCGATATAGAGCAGATATTTTGAAGCGAATATTTTCAAGGTCCAAATCGGTTTCTATCATATTCATATTATTATTAAATGTTATGATTCTGTTTGTGTAAGTGATTTTTTTTCAACATATACGACGACATCATCATTTTGATTAATTCTTCCTTCATTATAAACCATGCTATGCATCGATGTTATACAGTGAGATATCATGTATCTGCCAAGTTTCCGCTGAGAATTCAATATCAAAATCATGTTTCATTGCTTCTAGTGAGACTTTGATTTCAAAGTTATTAATGTATTCGTCCATCTTCGACGATGATTACCAATGTGACTGTTATAGAAATTATATATTTTACATTAAGAACAACAATGGGTTCACATAAAAATGTTACTTACACAAAAAGTAAATATATATATATATATATATATATATATATATATATATATATATATATATATATATATATATATATATATATATATATATATATATATATATATATATATGTGGTATAAATAAATTCACATACAGTTCTAGGAAGTTATTCAGTTTTGGCTAAGGCTTTTCTTCCTGGTTGACCTTTTCGTATTGGTTACTTCTTTTCCTGGTTTTCTCTCCACTTTCTTTCACTTCCGCGGTGTATTGATTTCATGTAATTCTGTATTTGTGATGCTATTCTTATTATACTCAGTTATTTCAGCTTCCAGCCGTCGTTGTTAATGTCGTTTTTTTCTGGATATGCATTTTCCCAGATCGTCGACAGTGTAATTTTCCCCTTCAATATAATAAGCACGTTTTTTTTTAATTAAAGCTTGCTTTCCGTTTTGTATAGATTTTTTCATATCAATTCGTAGTTTTTTCTGCTTATAGCGTAATCTTCTGGTGTGTATTATTCTGTATAACGAATATTCCAGTTTCTTCGTCCTATAAATATACTGAGTTTGTTAGCAATAAAAACATTCTTTAGTGTCAAGAAATTATGCTTTTTTGAATATGGCCAAACTAATGTCATATTACGACAATCTAATTATTTGTTTGAACATTTGTAATAAATCAGTACATTGATACTAATTTAATATTTTTCAACACAAGGAAATCTACTACTTCAATATAAACTAATATTTCTTGTTATTTGAAGGTGTTTGAAGTTTAATACTAAAATGCAAGTATTAACAATAAAATAATATTACTTTGAATGTAACTTGTTCCGTATTATTATTTAAGTATATATATATATATACATATATATATATATATATATATATATATATATATATATATATATATATATATATATATAAATGAGGATGGATTTAGCGAGGGGCAATATATGAAAATATAAGTAGAAAAGTTATTGGGTATATCCCTCAAAATGTTCTGCAACCGTAGACACGTGTTTCGAGCTCGAAACACGTGTCTACGGTTGCAGAACATTTTGAGGGTTATACCCAATAACTTTTCTACTTATATATATATATATATATATATATATATATATATATTATATCTTACAGAAACTTTATTATTTGAAAATGTATTTTATCCAATCAGAAACGTGTGATCAGTAATAATTGATTCCTTATGATGTCCTATTCAGTGAACAGTTAAGGAACAGAAACAGTTAACTCTGTTGTTTCACCAACACTCAACAATTGTGTTGAAATTGAAAGCTCCTTAATAACCATTTCTGTCCTTACAATTACTTACATATAATTACTGAAATCAAGAACAAAACAAGCATTTTACTCAAGAAGACACCAGATATAAAAAGCAATATTAATTTTGCATTTATTTTTAATGAAAATAACCTAACCTAATATTTACATGAAATCAGCACTCATATAAGAACCGTATTAGATTTTCAAAAACATCAAAATGGCTGGCTGCATTTAATTCTTATTATGGAAAGGCAGTGTCGAATCAAAATTACTTCAGCTTGAAATCATGAATTTGTTCTTCAAGGTCCTTCTTACATTGTGAAATTACGAATTTGAATAAAGAGAGTTTGAGCGTGAGATTTAATGGCATATAAGGATGAAACATCAAACGACATATCAATGTAAAATATAAGATGAACTTACTTTGGTGAAAATTCCAAAACAGCGGTAGCAAAGACATACACAAGGCACAAATGCACATAGGTGCCTACTTATCACGATAAACGAAAATACACTTGCATATCATAAGTTGATTATTGACTGCGTTCACGTTCACGCCAATAAGAATAATTATAGTAAAAACGCCAAAACGCCTTTGGAGCGAAGGGTCGAGGGTTCAAAGCCTCGCATGGTCATCGGTCTCGTGCATGGCATCACACGTTAAAAGGTAGTGGCTGCGTCTTCTTCTCTAGCTCACACGAGTCTCTCGAAGACTTCCGAGGGTTGCGCGTAGGGGTGCAATTGGTTGACGGAAATAACAATTTTAACAAATACAAATTTAACAAAAATATGGCTTCAAACAATGCATGGAGACATGCACAGCTTACTGGTATTAATTAATTGGGTATCCTTCCATTCGATCCTCGTATGGGAATGCTGAAGAGATGACACGTGACTTTGTGGAGGGGTTGATTAACTACCGCCATATAATTTAATTTTTCTAAAAACAATTGTATTGTTTACTTTCAACTTTCTGTTCGTTACAGAGTAATTAATTTTCTCCAAATGGTGTCATATTGTCAACATAAAGCTATTCAAAACTATAATGAACATTTCCTTATATTCAACAAATAATATTCAGAAGTTAAAATTTCTGAAAATTATTTACTAAGAAAAATGCTAGATATTCATTTATGATTTTACAGGCCAAGAAATATGTTTCAAATTAAAAAAATCAACCGGTAATGAATATTTTGATGTATGTTAACACATATTTCTGAAATAGTTGTGTTATGTGTAACGAGGTTGCTTGAATACTTTAAAAATCCATGCATATTCTGAGATTTTCGTACAAAGATGTGATTTTTATTATATTCTTATACCTACTTCGTATAAGAAAACTGAAATACTTATGCAATATTTTTTTTAATTTCCAACACCTGGAGTATGTAAATCAATAAATGCATGCTGCATATTCTCTTGATTTTGTTGTGGTGATAAAAAAAATCAAATTCGCATGCAACAAGACACGCCTTTAGAAGGGAGAGATTCCATGACGCCCTTCGACCCGCGAGTCCCTCCATCCAAGTTTCAAGGTTAGAACTGTCAGAACATAGCTTAATGTTAGAACGTTATTATCGTTTCTTATGGACATTTTGAAGAACCTTATGAACCTTAATTTGTGTTGTGGTGTACTGTCTGATAAAAATGGATAAAAAATTGTGATATCATGTATTTATATATCAGTTCATCCATGTAATATACAGGGTGGGGCACCGAAAATGAAACAGATCGAATATCTTCAAAACGCATGTGTTCTGAATGAAATGCAAAAACACGTCGAATTTTAATTCAAGGGGGACATATTTCTATCATAACCTCAAGTGTCATACCTCTCCCCCCACCTCTTGGGCACTATCACCCAAACAATTTGAATAAGGAAAGTATAGGAAGTGTGACACATCATTGAAAAGGTAATTTCATAAGGAATTCAGACATGTCAATTTTTGCCACCTAACTTTTTATTTTGGCGCCCTCTTGCGGGAAAAATAACTGTTCCGTATTCCAAATTATGATACTGCATTTGCAAGCTATTTTGACATAAATTCAGTGACAATGCATTATGGAAGAGAAAAAACAAAATGGTGGCTCCAAAATGGCGGACATAATTTGCAATTATGGTCCGATTCAAAATTAATATGTGGTGGTTTTCAAGGTCGGAAATTATGATTTGTTCGTCAATGCAAGAAAACAAGATAGTGGATCCAAGATGGCGGACGAAATTCGTAATTCCGGTCCGATTCGAATCAAAATTAGTATCTGAAGATTTTCAGGGATTTTCAGGCGCGGTAAAATTCTGATTCTGTTACGCACAGATTAACCTACGTCACATTTTTGAGTGAAATATTATTTTCTAATTTGTATGAAAAATTTTTTTCATCAATTCAATTAAAAACTGTAGTCACACTGGCAACTTGTAAAACATTCATATGCCAATTTTGAATCGAATCGAACCACAATTACTAATTCCGTCCGCCGTCTTGGTTTTTTGCATTGACAAAAATATCATTAGTTTTCACCCTGAAAATCCCCACATATCAATTTTGATTCGAATCGGACCAGAATTACAAATTTCGTCCGCCATCTTGGAGCCACCATCTTGTTTTTTTGCATTGAAGAACAAATCATAATTTCCGACCTTGAAAACCACCACATATCAATTTTGAGTCGAATCGGAAAATAATTGCAAATCAAGTCTGCCATTTTGTTTTTTCTCTTAGAAAAATTCCATAATGCATTGTCACCGAATTTATGTCAAAATAGCTTGCAAATGCAGTATTATAATTTGGAATACGCAACAGTTATTTTTAGTTATAAAAAGTTAGGTGGCAAAAATTGACATGGCTGAAATCCTTATGAAATTACCTTTTCAATGATGTGTCACACTTACTACTTTCCCTATTCAAATTGTTTGGGTGATAGTGCCCAAGGGTTGGGGGAAAAGGTATGACAGTTGAGGTTATGATAGGAAGATGTCCCCCTTGGATTAAAAATCGACGTGTTTTTGCATTTTATTATAACACATGCGTTTTAAAGATATTCGATCTGTTTCGTTTTCGGTGCCACACCCTGTATATAAATTCATACATATGTTACGTAGTGCGATGAAACGGTTATCTCAGGGTTTTTAGGATGGTGGGCAAAGCTGGCATTAATGGTCAAAACACGCCTTGGTTGTTTATTTCTCCTAACAAGTTGCAAAAGATTCTCTGCTTACACACTAAAAGAAGAAATCCAGAGATTTACACTATTGTTAATACAAAAATAAATGTGTCAATGATAAATTAAGTTGACTTGGAATATTGAATGTGTTAATTATATTGTAAGTTAACTTGGAAGTTTTAAGATTGATAGGATGCAAGTGATAATTAATTAAATTAAATAAAAGAAGACCAGCCTCTGTCAAAAATATGCACATGTATTTTTTGATAACAAATTCAGCCATAAAAGGTTCCACTTCATAACATGCAAAGTTCGAGAATAATTCGAGTTGTGCGTTTTATGCGAATAAAAATGTAAAATTGTCCTTTTCACTGATAAGGTTGTGAATAAAAAACGTATTGTAAGAACCCTAAAACGTAGTTTGAATTTTAAATATAGAAAACGGCTTGGTGGCGCCACCTGACATAAATGACCATACCTCGTTAAGCGACAAAGGAAAGAATTCTGTAATGAGAATTTTATAATTTGGAGTTACAGATGGCAGATGGGGGATTAGTCAATTAGGTTTCCACGACGTGAATAATAATTAATAACGAGGTGTGACACGCACAAACTATAACGAGTAAAACGGGTTAAAGATATGTTTCGCCATATCTACGTCCCCCATTATTTTGCGTGCAATAATTGGTTTAGATAGAAACATACAAAAACTTAGTGGGCGCATATCTGGTGATACTGCCGAAGATGCGACGAGTGGAAGGTTCCCCGTTCTTTGTTACCATCGAGATACTGTAAGAGACGTATGTATTATCGCTAACGGCTTTCTTAAACTGGTAAGGACCCTCAAAAAGCAATAATTTTTTTTTTGTTTCAGTCCGAAGAACGGATGAAGTATTATTGGCTTTGAGTAGCACGAGGTCATCGACCTGAAAACGTACTCCTGGTCTTCCTGGGTTAGCAGCAGCACTACAAGCGGCCTTCCCCATGAGAGTGGCCTCCGTAAGAATCAGCTTGTCTTCATATGTTGCTTCAATAGCGGGGCCCTCGAGTGAACGAAGAAAAGTTTCTGGTAGTAGTGTTAAAATATACCTCCTCTACTTGAAGGGCAAACTAATAACCAACTGGAGATACTTTTTGGTAAACTTTATTTTTAACTTTTCTTTTACAGAAATACTCCCATGTCACTTGACATTGACAAATCTATGTCCCATCCCAATTTTAATACAGGGTTATTTATACCATTCGCCCATCCTGACAATGGTTTCGTCCTCGAAAACAAAATTGAAAGTAAAACGAGATCTAGAAAAAAAAACATAAACTTCAAAAATGAATTAAAATCTAGCTATCTAGAAGAAAATCTTCTAATTTCTTAGGAATTTGTCGGGTTCTTCTTGGTCTGGTTTTCTGTTCATCTGGTTCTTTGTTAATTTGATCTATACTGACGTCTGAATTCGGTTCATCATCTTCGGGAACATATTCTGGGTCAGATTCATAGTCACAATCAGTATGGTACTGCTTTTCACTCAAGTCCACATGATTTGTATCTGTGAAGCTATCTGAAAATGAATTTTCCTTGTCATCCTCTTCACTACAAGATTCATCTTCTGCTGCATTTCTATATTTTTTCAATTGAGAAATGTGAGCATTAGTACAGAATGATCTGCCGCCATCTTCTTTATCTAATCTTTCTACCTTATAAATGTCCTCTCCAATTTTTTTTATGATAACCAATGGTCCTCGAAATTTTGATTGGGTCTTAGTAGGATGTCCAGTATATTCTGGAACTCTTTTCATCATCACAATGTCCCTCACTTCATATGATTTTTGGTACCTTCCTCTGTCGTAATGTTCTTTGTATTTCTTTTGGGCCTTTTCGATTCTTGTCTTTATTTTCTCTTGAATTTTCACGGGTTCCTCATAGTTTTCTTTAGCTACTTCATACACAAATTTTGCATCTTCTTATCTAGGAGTATATCCATAAAGACACTTAAAAGGGGTTTTTCCAGTAGTCCCATTTATAGTGTTATTAAGATGTTTCTCTACTTCTTTGATTTTTTTGTCCCATAATTCATCATTTTCCATTGATGTTGTAATAACTGGTAGAAGAAATCTATTGATTACTTCTCTCTGACCATTTGCTTGGGGCCACCGAGTAGCAATTAAATTGTGTTTTATACCACTATTCTCACAATATCTCTGGAATTCTTCTGAGGTGAAAGCAGATCCTCTATCACTTACTATGATTCGAGGAACGCCAAATTTTTGTATGAAATGTCTTAACATTAACAATGTTTCTTTGGCAGTTGTGGTTTTTACTGCATATAATTGTACAAATTTTGGTAAAGAATCAATCATAACAAGAACATAAGAATTTCCATCTTTACTTTTTATAAATGGTCCAAGGTGATCCACATGAATTATTTCCATTGGTCGAGATATTGGTGGAATGGGATGTAGCTGTCCAGGTTGTTTACCACCAGGTGTTTTTTCTGTCAAACATTCGAAGCATCCGTTAATATGCCTTCTCACATATTTTCTCATATTCTTGAACCAACAAGTTTCTAATATTCTTGATGTAGTTCTGTCAACAGAGAAATGTCCTCCCATATCATGATATTTAACAACTGTTGTCTTTCGCATTGTATTAGGAATGACAAAGAGTAATATTTCTTCTTTGGCGACTTTCACCATCCTATACAATCTCCCATTTTCTAGTCGATAGTCTTTTGTCTTATTTTTCTCTTCTTTGGTCCTATCTTTCGGATTCTTTTTCAAAATTTCCACGAATTCTCTCAGTTCTTCGTCATTTTTCTGCATCATTAATACTCTATCTGCCTCTTCAAGCACCACGAAAATTCCAAATTTCTTTCCATCCAAATTTTCCAAAAGCTGATCATCTTCTTCCACTGGAGCTCGACTGAGTGCATCTATATGGGTCATCTTTTCACCTGAGCGAAATTTTATTTCAAAATCATATTCCATGAGAGTTGCATACCACCTAGCAATATGTGCTTTTAAAGTTCTTTTAGAATTCAAATATATCAAAGCTTGACAATCCGTGACCACTGTGAAGTGAATACCTAGTAGCATACCCCGAAGTCTCTCCACTGACCAAACAATTGCCATGAGTTCCAATTTGTGCTAGTGGTATTTCTGTTCTGCTTCTGTATTTTTCTTTGAAACACAATAAACAAGGTGCAGTTTGCCAGAATCATCCTCTTGTAGTAACATACCAGCGACACCAATGGAGGAAGCATCCGTATGCAACTCAATTTTTGACTTACTATTGAACAATTTCAAAATTGGTGCACTTATCAATTTTTCTTTCAATGAACGAAATGTTTCTTCTTTGGACCCCCAAAAGAACTCCGAGCCTTTCCTAGTTAGATATGTTAAGGGTTTTACCAAAATTGCATATTTTTCAATGACCCTTCAAAAAAAGACCAAGAAATCTTCGTATTTCGTGGACATTTTTGGGTGTTGGAAAATCAGATATGCTTTTCATCGTTCCTTCTCCTGGTTTCAACCCTTCTTGCGATACAATGAATCCTAAGTATGGTACTTTGGTGCTACCGAAAATACATTTCTCCAAATTCATTGTCAAATTCGCTTTTCGAAATGCATTGAACACTTGATGTAGTCTGTCTATCATTTCTTCCCAATCTTTGGCATTCACTAATATATCGTCTAGGTAACATATACATATTTTACCTCGCATATCTCCTAGTACTAGATTCATCATGCGAACGAATTCGAACGGAGCATTACTAAGTCCAAAAATCATTTTCGTGAATTGTCCTGTATCATCATTAGTAATGAAAGCTGTCTTCTCTTGTGCCTTTTCAGTAAGAGGTACTTGAAGATATCCACAAGCAAGATCCAAGGTAGAGAATAATGTACAACCACTAAGTCCTTCAAATTGTTCGTCAATCTGGGGAATCGGGAAATTCAGTTTAACAGTCTGCTTATTGAGTTTGCGAAAATCTACAACCAACCGTTTTTTCGCATTATTTTTGCCTACAAGAAAAACAGGACTGGCATATGCTGAATTCGTATCTTTGACAATACCCGCTTCTTTCCACTCACGTACAATATTTTTAATTTCTTTTCGATCTTCGGAGCTGTTTTTGTATGGTTTAGCACGCACCGGAAGGTCATTGTCTATTATATCCATCTGTGCAATATTAGTGCACCCGAGTTCACTCAAATTCAATGCAAAAGTGTCACGGAATTCATTTACCAATTTCAACAATTTTTCTTGATATTCAATTGGAATATTTGGCTCAACACGTATCATATCTTTCGTGATAGATTTCTTTACATTGACCATGATGTTTTCGTCATTTTCAGTTCCACTATTTATACAGAAAATGGTTTGACCTTCATTTATTTCAATATTTTCATTTGTGCTATTGAATAATATAATTTTTGAAAGACATCCACTCATCATACTATTTATGAATCCTACTGTGTCTTTCAATATAACAGTTTTATTTTCTGCACATACACCACTTTTTCCTGAATTTTCAAAAAGGTCCATTTGGCAGAACGGATTTTCATTGGCATATTTAAATACCAAATTGTTGCCCAATATGTAATAGGCAAGGAAATTCAACTCGGTAAATGTACGACCCAGCAAAACATCCACAGTTTGGGCAAAATCAGGTACTACCCACAAATCTACGGAATCAACTATTATATCGTCCAGTTTCTGTTGACACTTCACAGGATTTTCTTGCCCAAATCCAAATAATTTGCGGTCCAAATTTATTGCGTTGAATTTTTTTCCTTTTGCTAGACAGGCTCTGATGGTGCAAACAGCACTACCAGGATCAATAAGCGCATTTACTTGATGTAAATCATCTAGGGTGATATTTCGAAAAAAATTATTAATGGTATTTATAGAGTTATCCTCAATGTCAACAAGAGTTTGTACGTAATCTGCTTTGAAATCTATTAATGTTTTTATACTTTCCTTTTCAACGTCTACAAGAGTTTTAGTATCATTTCCTTTCTGTTCTCTGAAGTCTTTGACAGTTCTTATCGTTGGACAATCCTTTTTCATATGACCTTCGTTTCTGCAATTGAAACAAATAATTTTTGACATTTTGTTTCCTTCATTGCTTACTGAGCCAGAGGCAATGGATAACTTATTCCTTTCCGCAGTATCCGAGTTGAAATTGATCGGATTAGTTTGCTCCTGGCCTTGTTCCTTGTAGAAACTTCTTGATGTTGCTCGGTAACCACCAAAACTACTTCAGCCTTGAGCTTGATTATGAATTCTATCAAACTCGTAAATATTATGCAATAAAGCGTCTTCATCACAATGATTAGCTGCTAGTAAGCCAGGTATTATCTGTTTATTGGAAAGACCAATCACAACTTGTTCTTTAATTTCATCGAAATCTAAGTTCAATGCTTTGCATAATTTAACTTTATGATGGAAATATGAAAATAGTGACTTTCTACCTTGAACACTCTTTTCCATTTCTCTCCATAATTGTGTTTTACTCTCTCGAACATTGAATGTTTTCTGGAACTTTGATTTGAAATCCGAAAAGTTCTTTATATCTTCTATATTTCCTATGTACCAATCCTTTGCAGTCCCAATTAAATGTGTCCTTGCCGTTTCCAATTTGAAAGAGTCTGGCCAATTATGCAGAACAACCTTTGTAACCATTCCATTGCCGATTTTCCCAAAACTTCCCCATTGAAATCTTCAATAGTTTTACTAAAATCTGGCATAACTTGGAAGTTTGTTGTCTCAGATATTGGTCTGGAACTCTGCCCTTGCTGCTGCATGAGTTGCATGAAGAATCTTTCTTCGCTAGCTTGTCTATTTAGTTCCATCGTCATCATCATTTGCATGAATTTATCCATCAATTGCTCTTGACATCTGTTACTTGTAGACGAACAAGGAGCATTATTGTCTTAATCCTCCAATGATATCAATGACTCCTCCTGTTCTCTGCTACCAGATATAATAGGCAAAAACTATGTAGTTCACACCTTCAAGAACTTTCCTTCGATTCGTTTCTCACTTCTGAATTGTTAAAATATACCTCCTTTACTTGAAGGAATAACCAACTGGGGATACTTTTTGGTAAACTTTATTTTTAACTTTTCTTTTAGAGAAAAACTCCCATGTCACTTGACATTGACAAATCTATGTCCCATCCCAATTTTAATACAGGGTTATTTATACCAGTAGGCCAAGTCTTTCGTGGCCAAACTGTAATTCATCATCAGTGAACCCCGTTGATTCATGCACCATTGAGTTGAGGAACTGTGCAAAACGTGGAACTTCACATGCCCATCTGGAATGTTGATCACTACAGAAACTGCGGCAGAGGCGACCAAGTTCCTTTATAACACGTTCCGAACTATTGCATTCAGGGTGTCGAACAGCTGAATAGACAAACTGCATCCCCACGTTCGTGATGGTTACCCTCCACAACTTGGATGTGAATTGTGATCCATTGTCGTGGAGAATCGGTCGGATATTTTTATGTTTAGGGAAATAGTCGTGAACGAGTCGATTTACCATAGATCTGGCCGTTGCCTTCTTCAGTGGGTAAAGTGTGAAGTGCTTTATGAATAGGTTCAGTATGACGAAAATATAACAGACCCCTCCCTTACTTCGTATGAGTGGCCCAAAAATGTCCATGGCGATAATGTCTTCCTTGTTGGCAGGAATGATCTGCATCTGAGGAGGCTTTGGCATAATGGAGGTTTTGGATTTTTGACAAATCTCACAAGCAAGTACTAATTTTTTCACTGAGCGGTGCATATTATTCCACCATACCTCATTCCTCAACGCAATCCAGGTTTTATACACCCCAAAATGGCCCAAGGTTGAGTGGAATGCTTCAATAAACTGGCTAATGAGATCCGTGGGCACACACAATAAAAGAGACACCCCATCAGAACTCCATTTATACAAAACTCCATCATGGATAACAAAATTTTCTTTCAACTTATTATTTGCTTCCAAGAAATTTTTAATCTCGTTCAGTTTCTTATCATTGGTTTGTTTTAGTATTATATTTTTTAGGTTATCCTGGAACGCAGCAGTAAGCTTCAATGAAGTGGTGGCTATCCGAAAGTATTTGTCAGTCGATGTGGTAAAGCGGACATTGGCATGCCGAGACAATGCATCAGCAATGACATTTTCTTTACCAGAGAGGTGTACCATACGGTAAGTAAATTCTTGTAGAGCAAGCACCCACCGAGTAATTCTGGGAGACAGTAATCGAGCAGTCTGAATGTAAACCATTGCCTTATTGTCAGAATGGACAGTAACCTCCCGTCCTAATAAGTAAAATACGCCATTTAGAGAAAGCAAATACTACGGCTAGGACCTCCTTTTCATTAGAGCTATACCTTTTTTCTCTGTCCAATAGAAGGCGGCTGCCCCAAGCGACAACACGACGTTTTCCTTCTACGATTTGGAACAACTGACACCCCATCACTGGAATCAGCTTCGATGTGCCAGGAAAGGTTAGGGTTTGGATGGTAAAGTAGCGTAGCCGTCCTCAATAACTGCTTGACTTCCTGAAAAGCCTTTTGCTCTTCCGCATCCCATTTCCAAGGTATGTTTTTTCTAAGATGTTTGGTAAGAGGGGCCAAGACTGACGAAAAATTAGGACAAAATTGTCTGTCGTAATTGCACATTCCTAAGAAACGTTGGAGTTCTTTGGTATTTTTCGGACTAACGTAGTCCATAATGGCCTGTACTCTTTCCTCGTCAGGTAATACACCATTTGAATCAATAACATAGCCCAAAAAATTTAGTTTTTTACAAAAAAAATGCACATTCACTTTGTTTGACAGTAAGTCCTACCTCCCTCAGTCTATGGAATACCATTTCCAAGTGTTGGATATGTTTTTCATATTCCTCGGATATGATGAGCAAATCATCAACATAGGGAATTAAAAAATTGTAACCAGACCCAAAAATACTATAAATACATCGAGTGAAGGATGACACCGCTGTCTTGAGGCCAAACGGAAGAACTTGCTATTGGTAGGTGGTAGTGCCAACCATAAAGCCAGTAAATTTTTTATCGGATTCACGCAATGGGATCTGCCAGTAAGAATTGGTTAGATCTAATTTAGAATAAACCTCTTTCCCAGACATCGATTTAATGATTTCATCAATTGGTCGAGTTCAAAATCAGGCTCCATCACAGAGTTCAAATGTCTAGCATCCAGACATATGCGCACAGTTCCATCCCGTTTCACCGTGGTCATGATTGGGGAGATATACTGTGATGGAGTTCTCTCAATAACATTCCACTCGAGCATTTGTGCAATAGCTTTGCTGACAGCTTCTCTGTGGGCCAGGGGTATAGGATAAGGTTTAACGAAAAACAGATCCTTATTTAATTATTTAATAGAGTGTTCATAACCAGTAACACGACCTGGCTCGTCAGAGAAAATGTCTGAATACTTTTCCAACAACTTTTCGCACATTACCTGATACCCCTCTGGATATGAGGTATTGGGGATAATAGCTTTTTCCAAGTATAAGATTTTTGGTGCTATAAACTTACTCTTTTGTTGGACAGCTGAAAGGTTAGCTGATTCTTGGTTAGAAAATAAATGGTCGAAAATTATTTCAGGAATGATTTTATTTTTGCCCTGTACTATGCAAACCAAATATTTTTCATCTAAATTTATTAATACTTTTTGCTCAATACCCAAGATAATAGGGTAGGACAAATCCTTGATGAGCAAAAATTCGTGAGAAAATTGTTCATCCTCCAGAGAAAAATTAATATGTGCCTGTAAAAGTACTCTCGTCATTTTGGTTTTAAATGCTCCAACAACCTTCACTCCAGGGAAGTGAGGGATTTTGTTATGCAAATCTGACAGCTGTGTCCAAACTTCTGGGGAAAAAGCAGAAATCTGGCTACCACTGTCCACGAGTGCTAGGTATGAATAACCATATTTGTTCATTAAAATGATAGGTAAACGGTCATCAGCTAATGAATGATCAAAGTCACATTCATCTTTTAAAAGATCTTCCTGATGATTGTTGTTAATATACTTTAAATCATTTGCTCGACTTATTGCCCTTACACTCCACGAGCTTAAGAAAGTGAGGCTTCCTTGTTTTCCTGGTCTTCGTCATTTTCAAATTCCAGATGGGAAAGAAAATGGTTTATTTTTATTTTGATAGTTGTTTGATTTATTTATATTTGTTTCAGAATTGAAGTTTTTTTTCAAGTTTTCCCTTTTGAAATTTGAATTGAAGAAGTAATCAGCTTCTCTTAATCTTTCAAGAGCGAGTTCTAACTCGTCCACTCCAATAAGAACAGCTGATTTCCTCGGTGGAAAATGTCTACCAATTTTTGTCAATAGTTTTTTGTCGGTGAAACGCGGTTCTAAGTATTTTGCTAGAGAAACAAAGTGAGTAAAATGATCTGTATATGTCTCCCCTTCCTTGAATATATCGTTTTCAATTTGGGCCCTATATTTATCTTGTAATTGTTCATTCCAGATATATTTGACAAAAGCTTTTTTAAAAAGATGGTAGTTGTGATATTTATCCGAAAAAGCATCAAACCACACCTTTGCCTCATTAGCCAAACAATTATTTAAAATTATCTTTACTTTCTGGAAGGGACTTGTATGGAGATCGAGAGTTGATTCTAAAATTTTTATAAAATCTAAAGAGTGTCCCTGATTGTCAAATGTGGGCAATATTTTCAACACTTTGCTGGTTTCATCTAGTGAAAAATTTGTAATTTGAGGGGGAAATCTGTTTTCCATATTTTCCGTAATAGAATTTTCAATTCTTGTTGTCTGAGGGAAATTAAAATTTGGTAAATTCTGTCCTAAAACTTCCAAATTGCACGTATTTTGGTTATGAGTTTGTTGAGAATTTCTATTATTTTGTTTTTCATTTTCCTTTAATTATTTATAACATGAGTTACAATGTCTGCAATATCTATAAATTTGTTTTCGGAGGAGCAAACTGGACTGATTGTACTGTCGGTGGAGGTGCCGAAAATGTTTTCGGTATGGCTCCCAGATTCCGAGTTTGACCTGGTTCGCTTGGCAGAAGGAATCGGAGTGGCTGTTCGAACAATAATGGACCTGCCAGTTTCACCAAGGGAGCTCCCTTCAGCGGTAGGTCCAGAACTTTCTCCTCTGCTCACATTTAAAAAATTGCTACGACTAGGTCTACCTTCTGATTGCAGATTACTTCGTTGTACCCTCGGAGTCTTATGTTGGGAACTTTGGTTCACCTGATTCCACTGGTCAACAAGATTTCGTCCAGCTGATCTCACGTTGTACTGTTGAGGGGTTTTTTCAACTACCATTGTATTACACCAGCCCACGTTGGTAGACAGATGCGATGAAACGGTTATCACAGGGTTTTTAGGATGGTGGGAAAAGCTGGCATTAATGGTCAAAAACACGTCTGGGTTGTTTATTTCTCCTAACAAGTTGCAAAATATTCTCTGCTTACACACTAAAAGCAGAAATCCAGAGATTTACACTATTGTAAATACAAAAATAAATGTGTCAATGATATTTTAAGTTGACTTGGAATATTAAATGTGTTAATTATATTGTAAGTTAACTTGGAAGTTTTAAGATTGATAAGATGCAAGTGATAATTAATCAAATTAAATAAGGTCAATTTCTTACCTAAAAGAAGAACAGCCTTTGTCAGAAATATGCACATGTATTTTTTGATAACAAATTCAGCCATGAAAGGTTCCACTCCATAGCATGCAAAGTTCGAGAATAATTCGAGTTGTGCGATTTATGCGAATAAAAATGTAAAATTGTCCTTTTCACTGATGAAGTTGTGAATAAAAAACGTATTGTAAAAACCCTAAAACGTAGTTTGAATTTCAAATATAGAAAACGGCCTGGTGGCGCCATCTGACACAAATGACCATACCTCGTTAAGCGACAAAGGAAAGAATTCTGTAATGAGAATTTTAGAACTTGGAGTTACAGATGGCAGATGGGGGGGATTGGTCAATTAGGTTTCCAAGACGTGAATAATAATTAATAATTAATAACGAGGTGTGACACGCACAAACTATAACGAGTAAAACGGGTTAAAGATAGGTTTCGCCATAGTAGTTGAGAAATACTTCACCTTGTATTTATCGGAAATCACTATCGGGATCTCGGGGATGAAGTGACAATCATTACAAAAATGTCAAATAGAGAATAAACTGTCTATGGGTTTATTTGTGAATTATTTCTCAGTATATTACAAATAATTGACGACGAGGATAATTTAAAGAATCCACAATGGCACAGAATAAATCAAATGGACTCTTGAGACAATTGGGACTCTTCATCAGGTTTTAAGATTCAGATTGGAAAATATTTTCAACTAGACTGAAACAATGTTTCATAGCAGAAGATATTGAAGATGAAAATAAGAAGAAGTCAATTTTGGGTGGATTTAGTCAACTTTAGCATAAGCATTATCATAAACATAACATTGTTGTATAAATAGCGCAATTTGATATAACAGATTCAACTTTCGCTTTTGACATAAATTTAAGCATTTAAAATGATGTTGACTAAATGCACCTTTTTTTATTAGTATCTTGTGAAGAGGAAACGTACAAATTACTTGAAAATTTGTGTATTCCCAAGTCTCCTCAAGAAAAGACGTTAAGGAACTTGATCAATTATTTGATAACCATTTCACTTCATTCAAATGCAGTTTTGCAGACAGACAATGTTTTTATAACGCAACAAATAATCGGGATGAATCAGTTCGGGACTGGTTAGCACGTCTTAAGAAATTAGCACTCAAATGTTACTTTCAAAGTGAGCTTCAGTTGTTGTTGACAGACCGATTCGTGATTGGTTTCAACGAGGGTAAAATCAAGGATCGACTTTTTGAAGAAAAGCCGAATATTTCATTAGACAAAGCTCTAGAGATTACCTGTAGTCACGAAGTTAGAATGAATAAGAAGGAAACTATCAGGAATTTTTCTTCTATAGTCATGCACGGGTCTCTGTTCGCAGTCCGAATCCAACTCAGTGTCATAGTAACCAGTCAAAACTATCAGGGGAAAGGAGTACGAGTACAGAGAAGGTTAGACATTACAAGGAAGTGAGAGAACCGTCAGGATGCAATATATGTGGGAAGAAAAATCATTCAAACAGTAAATGCAGGTTCAAGTTTGCAACATGCTATTTGTGCAGGGCTAAAGGACAAATAGCAACGGTTTGTGATAAAAGAATTGATTTACAATTACTTAGGGAATGAGGTTGATGACCACTCAAAAACAACCAAAGATATTGCATTAATGTAATTAACTCGAATTTTTTTAGGAAAACGAACTTTTTCTCACAATAAGGCTATAGTTGTTCACATGAAAATCAATAATTTTGAATTTGAATTTCAAATCGATACTTGCTTCTGTCTCAGTTATTTCACTCGATTTCAAATCCAAATTTCTTAATGGTTTCAAATTATATTACACCAATAAAATTTTGGTGAGTTATACTGGGTCAAAAATCCAGCCAGTAGGATACATTTTAGTACCGATAACTTATAAAGGTATCTTATAAAGGTGAAACTGATGAAGTTAGTCTGTTTGTTCTACAAAATGGTGGTCCTCCAATATAAGAAAGAGATATTTTTACCTTATTTCAGTTATCGATTAACAAATTAGATTATGATGAAGGTCTCAAACTGATAATGAGCAGAACTTTATTGAATCCCTAAAAAAGGAATTGGATGTTTCAATAGAAACAATTAAGTCCCATTTAACACTGGCCGATAATATCATTCCAAAATTTTGTAAAGCCAGGCCAGTACCTTTTGCATTGAGAGATAAGGACGGAATTACTTATAGTCATTGGGCAACTCCCATCGCGCTAGTCATCCTTAAGTCAGATGGCTCATTTGCGGAGATTACAAGGTAACAATCAATCAGGCGCTATTAATTGATGAATATCCCTTGCCACATATCAATGAGTTATTCACTAAATTACAAGGTGGAATTGAGTTTACAAAAATAGATCTGGAGTCAGATGATAATTCGAAGTTGTTAACCACTATTAATATTCATGAAGGTTTATTTATGTTCAACGGGTTACCATATGGAATAACAAGCTCTCCAGCTATTTTTGAAAAATTATTGGAACAAATTCTGCAAGGTATTGATGGGGTTGTGAGTTTCCTCGACGACATCTTGATTACGGGTAGAACACTTGAGTAGGCAAGTGGTTTAACAATTGCTATAAAAAAATGTAGAATTTTTCAGAAAATCTGTATATTATTTGGGCTATATTGTTGACAGAACTGGTTTACATTCATGCCCAAAGAAAAGCTGTGAAAAATGCTCCAGTACCAAAGAATATTAAAGAGTATTTTTTGGGGTTGATCAGATATTATCATAAATTCATCACAGCTCCATCCATTCACATCCTTATAATTTATTGAAGGAAAATATATCGTTTGAACGTTCGGAAGAATGTGACAGGGCTTTCACGAACATAAAACAGATATTGTCATCAGCTAAGGTATTAGTTCACTTCAACCCAAAATTACCCATTAAATTGGCAGTTGACAGCTCATCGTATGGTGTTGGTGCGGTCATTTCACACGTTTTTGATGATAAAACAGAAAGATCTATTGCTTAAGCGTCTCAAACTCTGAATGAAAGCCAGCAAAAATATTCTCAAATTGAGAAAGACCCTCGCTATTATTTTTGGGGTGAAAAATTTTTCTCAGTATCTGTTAAGCAAAAATTCATTTTAGTAACAGATGGTAAACCCCTGACTGCATTGTTTTCACCTGTTGAAGGCATTTGTCAGCTAACAGCAAATCGTTTTCAACGTTGGGCGTTATTTTTAGCACAATTTTAGTATGAAATCAAATATGTCAACACGAAAGACAATAATGCCGATTCCTTTTCGAGACTTCCTTTGAATGTTCAGTTAGAAGAAGAATCGGAAAATTTCTTACTTTCATTATATAGCGGATAATGAAATATTACCAGTAAACTGTCGAGAAGTTCCAGCAGAAACACAAAAACATGAGTTGCTTGAAAATATTTCTCAGTATGTTGGGTGTGGGTGGCCTTCAATTATCGGTAGAACAAGGTTGTCTTAGGTTATGAATCAATCATTTCTGAAATACTTCGTAGAAAGGTACTGATGCAATTGCATTCAGTCCATCTTGGAATTGTTAAAACCAAAAGCCTTGCTCGTACTTTTGTATGGTGGCCACATATCAACAATAATATAGAAAATTTGATCAAATCTTGCAATAATTGTATCGGCTCAAGAAGCACTCCCCAACAATATAATCTAATGACCTGGGACTATCCGAAGAATCCTTGATATCGAATTCGTATTGTTTGAATGGGTCCTTTTTTGGAAAATAATTTCCTTGTTATCGTTGATGCACATACCAAATGGATTGAGGTGAGAGTAACAACATCTATGACCTCACATATCACAATAAAAGCTTCAAGATGTTTGCTTAATTTGGGTTACCTGAAGTGGTAGTTTCTGATAATGCAAGTTATTTCAAGTAACATATGGATTTCAAAATTTCCTCATAATGAATGGTATACATTTCATTAATTCACCAGAGTTTCAGCCAGCATCCAATGGAGCTGCTGAAAAACGGCATTGAGTAAAACACTAAAAAAAAATTACAAAAATTTGAATTTGGTACTGAATAATTTTTTGAAGACTTACAGAATAACTCCTCATTGTACAACTGAAACTTCACCTTCAGAATTAATGTTCGGTAGAAGTGCATCAGATTTGATGAAACCGGAAACAGTGCGCAATGAAGATAATTCAAATAATTCGATTGATCGATTGAAATTTTATTCAAGGCATAGGAACAAAACATTCAAAATTGACGATTATGTTGCGGTAAGAGATTACAGAACGCCAAATAAGATTGGTTGCATAAACGGTATTATAACAAAAATCTGAATAACTTGAAAACAGTTGCTCGCAGTGACCTCTACCAAGAATATATTTTTTACACAAACTAAATAATAAATATTCCCAGATACCAAACTTTACACAAATATCTAAATAATTTTGAAATTAGTCACAAAAAATAAAAATAAGAATTCAACTTTGACACTCTGTATCTCAGAAACGAATAACTTGCGTACATATGTTTATGGGAACTTTTCTTGTTATTTTGATGTCAGCAATACGCTGCTGAATTTTCTACACGTACTTAAGAAACACCCTGTATATCATTTCATCCATGTATTATATATTAGTTCATCCATATGTTACGTAGTTGAGAGTTACTTCACCTTGTATTTATCGGAAAACACTATACACTCTATATACAGTATGAATTCAGCGCTATCTCTAGGATCCAGAGAGCACTCCGACTTTGGCATTTACTTCTTCTGAAGTGCAATTTTCATGAGAAAATAATGCTACTTGGCGAAAGACCACTGATCTAATAATGAAAATGAATTATTTAATCAAGTCTTCCACATCAACCTATACATTAGGTATATTCGTCGGCAAGTCTCTAACAGAAAACAACTGCTGCTCCCTACGACTGTTGAATTATATCTGTTGAATTCTTGGCAAAGTTTTCTACAAGAACTACTTTGCAGTGATATAACTCAATGGCGCCTAATTCATACTTCAGTAATTTTCTCAGAATTTCCCAGCTAATGCTTAGTTGCTTTTTGTTTTAATTGGAAGAACTAGCCTTCGCTGATGAGTGGCAAGAACAATGAAACCAGAACGGAAAATAATTTCAGCAATGGTCTTTAAAGAGTACTGCAAAGTAGTTCTTGTAGAAAACTTTGCCAAGAATTTAACAGATATAATTCAACGGTCGTAGGAGGCAGTAGTTCATTCCTGATATCAAGGGCTGACATCGGACCTCAGAGAGAGAAAGAGAGAGAGAAAGCATTATAAACAGTACCTTCATCTTTTTTTATTAGCAAAGTTGTACAATATTATATTTTCCACTTAATTTTTACTGGCAACAACAGTCTAACATTTCTGTTTTCAATACACAGGGTGTATCTTAAAAATGTTATCGATTTCAGGTAGGGATTCCTTGTCATATTTTATGAAAAAAAGTTCATATAAACATTTGTCCTAACGGTTTCGTTTTCAAGTAACGGGGTGTCAAATTTTCAGTAAAAAATGGGATATTATTATTATTCAAAAATATTTTTTCCAATTTTGAAAAAACTTGATGTTTTGTTAAGCGGTTTCAAGGGTTTTTTGTTCATGATATTATATTTCAAATCAAAAGTATCAAAGGTTATCAAAGGTAAATATCAATGAGGTGATTTATGATAAAAGTCATCGTACTCCATTGTTGTTTCATATTTTTATTAGATTAAAGAATTAAAAATTATAGATTAAAGAATAAAAAATACAGAGATAATCACCATATATGCTTTGAGAAGAAACCAATGACGTATTACGGCTACACTCCGTTATTTACATTTCGATCTGCAGTCACATTCTAAGCACAACTTTTATTGCCGCTTGTTTCGCGGACCATAGTTGCCAGTCACCCCAAAAGTCGGCGAAGCTGAGTTTCTGCTGAATTATTTGTTTATTCACAATGTATATGAGCAGATAATTGCCGCGAAATAAGCGGCAGTAAAAATTGTTCTTAGAATGTGACTCTGATTGACTGCAGCTCGAAATATAAATAATGGTCTACCGGTGATATGTCATTGGAAAAAACCCTGATGTGCAACAAAGACATTGCTATCCAGAAGAAACCTTCCTGGAAAAACTGTTATATTTTCCTACCAATAATCTTCAATAGTATTCTATACTTTCTTTTAATTAAGATCGTTTCGAATTCCTAATTTTATATGTGAAAGCGAATTATTTGATTTTTGTTTTCAAATACGATAAGCCATACAATTTTTTTCAACCATACGTATTACTACAAAACAAAATTGTATTTAATGGGCAGGAGGTCGATAGCCATTTGAATTGAATGTAAATCTGATTCAATAAACGAAATTTATTATCATTTTAAAAAATACAACTGTCTACTAAAGCCGTAAATTAGAAATAGCAAAATATAATTATTCGATAGTTTGCCTAAATGAATTTATTCCTATCTGGACTATTTCATAAGTTTTGACGTTAATGGGCTGGTTCTTTGTTGTGCTCCTGACCATACTGTTGTCAACTGTTCCTATCATAACTGAACGATACCTTTTTGCATAAAATCAAATATAATTTCAAGAAAATATGGAGATTAGAAAAAAAAAGTTCTTTCACATGCTTTTATGAACTTTAATGATGCGTACCCACCATTTCTGCGCCACTGACTTTGATTCGATTAAGTGTAGCTGTTTGAAATGTATAGCATATAACAAAGTTGTATTTTTAATTATTCAATCTGATCAAAATATGAAACTCAGAGTAAAACAGTGGCGTACAATGATTTTTACTATAAATATTAATCAGGAAACCCTCTGTCACTTATAAATGGAAATCTAATTCTACGAAAAGAAGCCCCTTGTAACTGCTAATAATCATACCAGGCTTCATCAAAATCGTCAGAAAGACTTTTGAGTAATTAATAAAAAACCGATTATTTATTGTAACTTTGATACTCCTTTTCTTGGAAACAAAGCAAGTTAAGATATACGTTTATATGAAGTTTTCTCTATCAAATATGACAAAGAATTGCACCTAAAATTAATGACATCATTTAAGATACACCCTGTATAATATTGAGGGTGCATATATTAGAGACTTTACAATGTCTACATCAATGACTGAATATGCAACAGAAAGTAAACAAAAAAGATATTTACCAAGGTTCATAATGATAATTGGAACTGATTCACAAAAAAACCGAAGTATAAAAAATTGGAATGAGTTTAGAATAATGAATCATGAGCTGAATACCTACATTGATTTCATCGTCTGCATCGAAACCTGGGCCATTCAATATATCTACTTTTTGTTTCAATCTAGACTGGTATAATTCATTATACAGTCAACTACAACCAAAATGATGGAGTTGTTGTTTATCTAAAGAACACTTATATAGTATGAATATGAGATTACAAACATCATTGGTATTGAAATAATCAGCAATTCAATTGAAAAATTTGGTAAACATATTTTACTTTCAGCTGAATATAGGCCATCTTCAGCATGTGTTGATGCTTTCGTTAAAAATTTTGGAAATTATTTTCACTCCATGAAGAAAGAACACATCTACATAATAGCGCAGGATATCGATATAATTATACTAAGCGAAGGCAATTGTGTTGACGAATATCTCAATATTTTGGAAAAACTTACACAGCAAACAGTGAGAAGTAAGTGTGAATCACAATGGATGTAACTTTGCGACTAAAACCTCTCATGCGATGCACCAGAAACGTTGCCTCCCGCTCGCATTTCCAGCGAAATGTGCGCGACATCAAGTACGCATTTCCAACCATTGAGTTGTTAAAATTCAGGTTTGAAAGAATAGCCAGAATAAGGTATCCATCAGTAGTTTTTACTGAATGAATGTCTTTTTAATAACCATATTTGGTTGTTTCTTTTATTTCCATTCTTCATTTCACCATGCATGAATATCATTATAACAATTTCAAAAGGAGGTTGAATTATAATTCCATTCAGATATCATTTCTGTGTTATCATTGAAACATTAACTTCAGTAGACCAATCCATATTCACTCTTTTCAGATGAGGTTTCTTTGAGATATCTCAGCTGACAGTTTAATTCGGTTCTTCACCACCTTTTAATAATACACCGGTGTTGTAACGATATTTCGAGCAACCAGATGGCGGACGTTACAATGACGCTTTCGGTTATTGTTTTCCGACAGTTCCCGAATACCAGGAACTCATCAGAACCCAACAAATCCTCGGGCGCCAGTTATTTTCAAGTGATATACTCCACTCTCCCAGACTAGAGCAAGGTGGGAGGCCCAGGGCAGCTACAGATGGAGATAAGGTATCCCAGGGGTCAGTTCTTATGACACTATCGATTCCACAAGAGATTGTAGGCTTCTACAGGAGGAGATAAGGTATCCCAGGGGTCAGTTCTTATGACACTATCGATTCCTCAAGAGATTGTATGCTTTAATTACAATCACTTGTTTAGCAGGAATACCGGCTGCTTTGAAGTTATGCTCTATAAGAGGTACGGCGGACAGAATACACTGTACGGCGGAAAGAACACAGACCAAACCGACTATGGTACAACCTATCTTATTCAACAGACGGGTACATAAAGTGCCTGTAACGGGTCTTCGGCGGCAGAGTTGGATAAAACTAAGGCAGAGTATACCCGGTGTTACTATACCACCTGGGAAGTTCGCAAGATTAATATATCACAGTACGTAGCAAGCTTTACTAGATTTTCCCCCTTGTTATTTTAATACGGCTAATCCCGAATGGTCTGTACACAGGCCTCAGGGATTAGAGATAGCAATACTGACCTGAAGCAACTGGTCACCAATAAAATCTTGCTACGAAACTTTTCGCTGAGGGCGCTGTCAACCTTGTCAACCTTCGTTCGACAGCCGAAAAAGGTGTCCTAGCCGTGGAACGAAGTTATGAGCTCTTTGTTGGAAATGGAGTGGACAACCAAAAAGTAGTCCTAGTCGTCGAGCCCCAACTTTTCCGGCTCAGCTTAATACATGAAGGGAAATCCTGGGGAGAAAACCCGGTCTGGTTACGACGATTTTCGCTGAATGCGGTGCCGAACGGAACCCTGGGGAACCCCTGTAGTAACTTTATCTATCGCGAGCAACTTTCGTTCGACAACCGAAAAGGTGTCCTGGATGTGGAACGAAACAACAAACTGTTATGATACGGAGGTGATTCCCTTCAGGTAAATTCAGCTTAGGTTGCCAATGATATAAAATTAAAAACCAATAAATAAAACGCCTTGAATTGCACTTGGTAATATTCTATTCGGAATAGTAACGGTTTTCATTAAACTTTCTTTCCCATATGATAAAAATAAATGTCTTACGGTTTGTTCACTGATGCAGCAACCTCACTCACGAAGTTTATAAAACTATCGGTTCGTTATTCACTGCGGACAGCACTCTTGTATTTAAAATGAAAAATCGGCCAGCAACTGAGACTCAATAAATATCAATCAATCATCGAAAGAAAATTCCTCGAATGAAGCGGTGCAGTCATATATGTATATAGGATCTGGTTGACCTTCGTAGCGGGCCGTAGCAAAATGAATGAAAAACGGCAAAAAGTCTGCTCTGACTTTTTAAACACCCAAAGACATGGTCAATAAGAAATCGGAGTTGGAAACCTATATAAAAGTTAAAAAACTTAACACACTACAAAAACGGATTTTTTTTATAGGCCGGCAGCAGAATATTCTGGAATGAATAAACATGAACACTGGAGGCAGATCCATATACGGGGGTTTCGAAAAGATCTTCGGAGTCCAAAATAACGCTTCGTTACAGTGTTTTATTCAAACTTCAACATTTGATGACTGAAACACATTTCGAGATTTTAAAAGTAGTGGTGTAGTGAATTCATTGCTACAGCAAAGGTTTCAAAAAGTGCAGTGTCAACAACCCAGACAACACAATGATATCCATTGGACGCCCAATGGACCTCCAGGTACGGACACTGTATATCCATCGGATGTACAGCATTTCACAAAATTCGTCCAAAGGACATCCATCAGATATCCTTTGGGCGTCCTATGAAAGTCCATCAGACATCTGATGGATGCCCATTGGGAATCCACTATACATGTCGATTCGTGATACTCTTACTGATAAGAATACTTCAGTAACCCTCTATACCTTCCATTTAGCTTCTCAAAGGAGTAGGAAACAATAGGGGTTAGTATGAGTCGTAAGGTGTCCAGAATAACTCAAAACCGGCACAGGACGCTAGACAATCCTCAGAATCTTGACCGTTATAACTTTCCTAGGTACATCGGAGTTACTGTGGGATGAAGCTGCAGTAGTTTCAGCTCCTCCTTGCAGCATTCTGTCAACAATCATGGATCTTCCGCTTGTTCGGTGTGTAATTCCGTCGCAGCAACATCCATAAGCTTCATATTTCTATAAAGTATTGTCCTTCTGATGGATTATAGCTAGCACAAGACTTACTTAATCAATTCAGAAGTTATTCCGATGCCTATAAAACCTTCCAGACAGATTTCTGAAATACAGTTATGGAAGTTTTTCATTTCCAACAACCATTGTAGGATTCTTCCAAGGAAGAATAGTTGAGAGACAGGAGAATTGATAGTTTACAATTATCCATTAATTGTAAATTAATATGACTTCTGATTTTTCAAAGGAAAACATAGAGAACATTCCATCTGTCAGTTACCATCATCAATGAATTGTCAAGAAAACCCTATAAGACAGGTCATTTTACAACAAGATTTCAGCTGGAAAGATTGTTTGATGTCCACGTGTTTGTCTTATACCGCACTTTGCAGATTTCCTCTAGCAGAAATTAGAATTTCTTGAAGATACACAGTCCTTGCTCAGGTTCAAGCATGATTTTAGATTTTTGTCCTTCCAAGAAAAATTCTTTGGCATTTCAATATTCTTCACATCAAGGCTACCCACCATCCAAGATATGTTCTATTGCCTCACTTCAGCCCGTCTAACACTATAATCTCCTCACCTTACATCTTTCATTCAATAACTTGCGAGATTATACAATCAAGGGAGGTTCACACTATGATTCAACCCTCCTTCTAGGCCTATTTTTCTACCCCCTATCTTCCAGGTATATACAGCTAGCAGTAAAGAACACCATACAACTTTGGTTCAAGTACGGAGTGCTAAACCCCCCCCCCCCCCCCTTCTTTTTCATTGCGCTGCAGTAAGTCCTGCTACAGGGTGTCCACCCCGAGCAACGAGGAGTTGGAGTTGGACAGAACAGTGCTCTCACAGATAAGCCCTTGCCTAAGCAGTTTTATTTATATTTATTCTTCATAACAAGGTATGAACCTTGAGTCACTGGGTTCATTCAAGTTTATTAGTGACTCTTCAAATTACTAGATTCATGATACTAAGAATAATATTGTCAAGAGCGTTCACCACCTACCAAGAGAATGTTTTGTGATTCAGAATCGATTTGCCCTAGAGATACATTGTATTACCAACTTGTAAATTCTCGTATGCTCATAAGGGGTCTTGCATGTAGATGAATATCATCGAGACAGACATTAACACATACAATATTTAGCTTATAATCATTGAATTTGTCCATTTTTTAATTCCATTTGTTTATCTTCAATTATCAATTAAATCTCAGTTGTCATTTGTCTGCCATCGGTTTTCTTCATAAATTCTTCTTACCAGTTTGTAATTGGCATTTTTGCCTCTAAAGCAGCGTTTGTCAGTTACAAATGAACCTTTTTCCACAGTCCACGAATTCTTCAACCACACGCCTTAGCGAAGCTGTGGTAATCAAAAATAAAAACCTTTGCTACATATTTCTCGTAATTAACAAGGAAAGTTGGTAGCAATAGATAGAAGTGGATATTCACTGGACATCCAATACATACGCAGAATTTCACTAGGACAAAAAAGACAAGGATTTGACAATCAGCGCTGATGATAAAATATTAACAGATCCTTTAGGTATGGCTAATACATTTTCTGAACATTTTGCTAACTTAACGAAAACAATCTTGATTACTACTTTGGAAACTCGATGCCAACATCGTGTACGACATCTAAAATGTTCAACACAACATTCCTCTTCGATCCTCTGTAACACCAGAGGAAGTTGGGGATGTAATAAAAAAATTGAAAACCAAGCCCAGTACAGGCGTTGATAATATATCAGTAAAAGTTTTGAAGGCATGTGTTGAATCTTTGTAGATTCATCTGAGTAATTTCATAAATCTATCGATTAATTATCGAAGGTAAGTTTCCAACGTCACTTAAATTTGCTAAAGTCATTCCAATTCACAAAAAAAAATTACCAGGAAAATATATCTAATTATCTGCCGGTATCAGTGCTGGGTGTTATTTCTAAAATATTTGAAAAAATCGTTTGCAGCAGAATGATAGTTTTTCTGAATATCAACAAGCTTAGCTACACACCAACATCGAATCCGAGCCGACAGATCAACAAAAACTACTGCATGCAATATTTTCGAATATGTTTATCTCATGTGGAAAAATTTCAGTCTCATTTTCACTACTGATTTCCATTTTTTGGATTTGAAAAGCGAAAAAACACATCCCAATGTTACATGACAAGCTCTGTCATAATAAGATACAAAGTGTATGTTATTGTCAAAACCCTACATAATCTACCCAAAAAGTGAAGAAATCGCTTCGAAAGTGAAAAATATCGTCCAGACGATAGCTACTTTTTGTACCATTTTTGTGAAGTGGTACGTTCGATTCAATAAATCACACCGAAAATTTTATTTTCTAAACAGCTACAGAATAATTATGTTACACCGCGACATGTTTTGTTACACTGTAGCTTTTTCAAGCGGTTAATACAATAACATGTCGCGATGTAATATTATTTGTGGAAATCCTACGTGTTTGATTCAGTTTCACTAATTCAAATATCTAACAGTCTAAAAAGTGCTATAGCTCCCCGACTAAAATAACTTTTTCATTTATGAATAAAAGTGGTAGTGCTTGAGATTTCGGACTACTTTCCCAGAGTGCTAGTGCTCAAAGCACTTTTTGTCAGTGCTCGGCACAGCTCTGCTTTCTAACTTGGAAAAAATCTCTCAAAAAGAAGCGTTTAGAATAATAACTAATAATTTATAACCTCTTTTATCAGCTAAGCAATAAGGATTTGGCGAAAACAAATCAATTCAACATGCAATTGAGCGCGTATCGTCTAAATTGAGTTACCTAGTGGACATGAAAAACGCTCTCAGCGTTTGTGTCGATTTGGCGATTGCCTATGATACGCTTGATAATACCCAACTTTTCTATACGCTTCAATGCTTTGGCTTTACTGATGTAGCAATGAAGGGAGGAAGTAAGTGGTTAGAATTGATGATGTCATAAGCACAAAGGAGTAAGTTTCATGTGCCATTCCTCAGGTAACAGTGTTATGCCCTCTCCTTTTCAATATTTACATCAACGATCTTTATAATATGTCACGGCTTTGCGGACGACACAGCAATTACAACAGAAAACAGAAACAGATTTTTCGAATATATTCACATGGCATATACATACAACACTTCACACCTTTCACTTCCTATATAGGGTGTTTCTTAAGTACGAGTACAAAATTTAGGAGCGTATTGCTGAACATCAAAATAAGAAGAAATGTTTCTATAAACATATGTCCACAAGTAATTCGTTTCTGGGATACAGAGTGTCAAAGTTGAATTCTTATCTTTATTTTTTCTGAATAATTTCAAAATAATTTTGATATTTGGGAAAAGTTTGGTAAATAATATATTCTTGAGCAACTGTTTTCGAGTTATTGAGATTTGAAATAATCGATGCAAGTGATTTTGAATGACAAGATTCTTTAATTCAAAATAAATTCAATTAGAAATTAGTTTTTTCACAATTAACACAAAATTTGATTTTGTCATTGAAAAATCATCCCAGATACCAAACTTTACTCGAATATCACAAATATTTTGTCATTTATTCACAAAAAAACAAATATAATAATAAAACTTTGACACTCTGTATCTTAGAAACGAATAACTTGCGGACATGTGTTAATGGAATTTTTTTCTCTTATTTCGACGTCAGCAACATGCTCTTGATGTTTCTACACGTACTTAAGAAACACCCTGTATATCAAACTTGCCCAGCGATCAAACACTAAACATTTACATTCAAAACGAAATCGTAGAAATTTTCAGCGCAATCAGCATCAAATACCTGGGAATCCTCGTTAATAGTCACTTGAAAATGGGATCATATATTATAAAAAACTAATCATTCTAATTCAGACAACTCTCTCACATTTTAGAAATTTCTCAAATCTATTCCATTTACCACACCCGCGTAGAACTACGGTATTATTGCTTGGGATATGGCACAAAATGCACAATTACCAATTTAAGAACTTTTGCAAAACCTAATATTAAGAATAGTCGACAAAACACCATGGCGATATATAACTAACTCGCTCTTTAGTGAAACTCATATGATGGATATTCGTCATATTTTGGCAGAAATTGGTCCGCAAAGATGAAACGAACACAAAAATGAATTTCTCGATATCGACCACTCATTTAATAATTACTATTATTATTGTTCGGAGGGGCTCGCTATCGGCCAAATTACAGGTGGTTTTGAGTAGAACCTTTCTGCTTCCCGCTGTCAGGTCTGCTATCTCGTGAGTACTCTGGATCGTCTGATGGACTCCTAGAGATACCTTACGAGGTTTCTCTGTGGGATGATATCTTCTGCACTGCAGTGCACGAAGAAATCCATTTCCATGCGAGCCAGGGCTTCGCATTCGAACATTATGTGGGAGTCAGTTTCTTCCTCCTCCTCACAGAGCCTGCATCCCAGTTAACACAAACATCTAGAAGATGTAGCTTTCTTGATTATCATGGTTACAAAATGAGTTGCATTTAGACATCACTGTTACCGCTTAGTGATGCCAAATGTTATGAGTTGTTCACAATTTTCTTCTCGTTAGTGTCGCTTCGATGCACATAATGTGCCTCGATTGGCTCATTGCGATTTTGTCGGTATAGAAGGAATAAGGTTGGTAACAAAATTGAGCATGACATCACCATCATGACACAAACTGGCCACAGTTGTTTGTCGAGTCCGAGTCAAGTAGAATTTGTATTTGATTGACGCCATTCTTTAAATATTCTATAGGTACTTCTGATAGTGTGTAGTGTACTGTTTGATTCTTTTTATATCAATAGCTGAATCAAATGTGTTTATTAACATTGCCCAATTATTATTTCTACCAAGAACTGTATCCCTTAAAGGACCGGAACGGTGAGTAGAAACTTAGAAAGGTAAATTCGGCGATTTACAAAATTTGGCATTTTTAGGATAGGTACTGATTTCGCAGCAAAGAAAAGGCTGTCCTGAGGATTGGAGTTGAATTTTGAATTATAGATTTTTCTACATTTCTGTATATTGTTTTTTTCATGATTTAGACAGAGTTTGGTTATTTTTTTGTTTGTGAAAACTATATACTACCGAATCAACTCACGCATTTGTTTTCTAGAATTCCATTCCATATGAACCGTAATTCATTAGTAAGAATAGTAACATTAAGGTATAATTTCAAATAATGTTGAAACTTGGTAAGATTTGTTTTATTTTTGACACACAGGAAAATTAGAAAGTGAAGCGCATTCGTAAATAACTACCAGTCCATTCAATTTCACATTGTTACATCGAAAGGGTCTCAATGTGCATTCGATTCCGAAGTATATGCGTTAATGCGTTATGCGTTTATGCGATAATAAGTCACTTTGCGATTCACTTGTGTGATCTGTTACATGAAGAATGTGTATCCCACTACCATCTCTGAGACCATTCTGTGTTGACTGGGATACTATGGAGTCTAGCATGTTAAGGTGTTTTCTCAGGTGGCAGTGTCCTGTTAGAAGTCCTACCACCTTTCTTGAGAGCGAGAGTTCTGGCTCAGTTCGAGAAGAGGTCCTATGAGCCTGTCGGATGGCCCCATTATCTTACCATGAGTATTGCCATAGGCATTCTCCCATGAGGATTGGTAATGGTTCTCAGTACATTTCTTCGTGTCCTACTTAATGTCCCCAAACGGGATCCCGCAGGTTGGTTCCTATCCGATGAGATTTGATGCTGCACCCACTCTTGCTGGAGCATCTGCGCTCTCATTCCCCTGAACGCCCCTGTGACTTGGACCCAAACAAGTTTCACCTTGTTCTGTGCTCCTAAGTCGCTGAGGTTTTTGTGAGTCACCCAAACTATGAAAGAAAACCTGCATGATTGCAAGGCCTTTATTTCCGCCTGACAGTCGGAGATAATGACTATGGGTTGGTTTCTAGGGCTCCTCAGAATCCTCCTCAGAATCTCTCTTGTGCAAACGGAAATAGCCATTTTACCTCGACTTGGAATATTGTGGCTTGAGTGCCGAGGCTCAGACTGATATCTTGCCTTGGTCTCTTCCCGTATATTCCAGCCACTACTCCATTGCTGGTCTTATTGCCATCTGTGTGCTGGCCATTGAACTGGTCTTCTTCGACCTTTCTAGTTTTGAGAAAAATATTGTTCAAGATGGTCCCGAAATTTTCTGATAGTGTGCAGTTGCACCATCAAGTTAAAAATACATGCCACATTGAATCACCAGTGAAACATGATGAAGTAAGTTGGACAGATCACCTTGGACAAATCGTAAAATATCTTCCCGATTCAATGCTGCTCGAAGAAAAACGGTACAATAACGTAATCATACCTCCCCAAAATTGAGCTACCACTTATGATGGAAGTAAGAAACTAGAACTTCATGCGGGTTTCCAGTAGCACATTAGTGGAAATTATGACGATTAACAAAACCATTTCTGTGAATTATTGATTTATCATTGAACAATACATTTCTGAGAAATTATGGGTTTTCTCTTATTTTCTGTAAGTTCTTGATGGAATTGGAGATGGTATGGCTGAAAATGCATGCTTTTTGATATACTTGCTTCCTACTGATGAATTCTCAATATGTAAATGTTTAATTATTTCTCTTACAATCAATGTAGGTTCCTCGGTTACTGATGAAGCGGTTCATTTTTTCATGTCAAAACAGTTATTCCCTTGCAGATTTTTCATATTCCACGCTTCCTGTGAGCTAAAAGCTTTCTTCAAATCTTCTGAAGCAAATATTTCGAGGGTATCGTTTTTGAAGAAAAGTTTGGGTATATATTTGACAAGCTAAGTGACATATACCATGGCCTCCCCTGGAGTTAATCATTTCTTCCTGAGAATAATTCAGTTCAAAAACTCTACATCAATCACTTTAAATTTTCGAAACTGAATTAAATGAAGCAGTCAATAGAACAATACATTTTTTTCATTGCTGATTCAGAAGATAAAACGCGTTGAGGTACTCAAAATAAACACTTCTGAAGATTTCTGCGACACTACGGGTGACGGGAACAGTTTACCAGGCAATATGAAACTTATGATCCTTGAGTGTGTGAATGAATCAGGTATTTTCAGTATATGCTTGTACTCAGTGGGTTTTTTAGAAACACTGGGAATTGGGTTCAATTGTTTGAGCAAGGCCACTGGATGAACTGCCTTAGACCACTTTCAGAAGGCCTTCACACCACTGTTCTGAGGGCAGATATTGCGTTTGACATGTTTGTTTGTTTCACGTACTTATGATTTATATCAAAGGAGACAAGACTGATGATTATTTCAAATTTGGACAATGCATATTTCGCAAAAATACCTGAATGATCTATGTAAACCCTCGATTGTCCTTTGGTAGGCATTATTTTCACATTCTAATCAAATGAAAGAACCAGAGATTTTTCCAGCGATGAAAAGGAGAAAGATGTCGGAATGGACTCCTGACAAAAAATACAGGATGTTCCATTTGAAAAATTCTAATGAATGTCGTCTGAAATTTACAATATTTAATATGCGAGTTGGAGCACCGTGTAAAGGAATATGTCGCGAATACACTTTTTTGTTCATGAAACCGTGCTACTATTGTGTGCCAAAAATATTACCAAAATTTCAATAAATGAATAAACCATGCCCAAATCAACATGAATCTTCAATACTGGTAAAAATAGGTTTATCAGTTACAACTTAGCAACCATGGCAACCGATTTTGATTTTCTCACAGCAATGTAAGGGTAAAACTTGGCAGAATAAATTGCGAATGAAAAATACAGGGTTATGCTACAATAGCAAAAGTAAGATGGAGTTGAAGTACCCCGTCTGTTCAAAAACTTGCAATAATACATTTGCAATACAGTGCAATGATTGTTCAAATTGGTATCATTGTTAGCGTTATAGAAGCTGTGTACTGTAAACAATGTACGTAAAGAATCAGACGAAACCGTGTTGTACTTAAATATATAATTTTACTCGGTACAATGATCCAATGCAGTAATACAATGGATGTCTCTACAAAACAAACAACTGATTGTCGATTCGTCGGATTCGTCCATTCGCGATTCGCGTCTCTCGCCACCTGCATACGCGCTGCCCTCGCACCCTGGAACTCATGCCTAGAGCGGGAAGGAGTATAGGCGGAACAGGATCGGCCTTTGAATTATTGAAACGCGAACAATTATTGTGACTGTGTTTTAACATGCAGAGAGCAAAATTAAACAATTTTGAAAGAGAAAACAAAAATCAAGAAAGTGAATGCTGGAATTGTAAACTATGCAAAAGTGAGGTTAGTAATAACAAAAACAAACCAGAAAACCAAACAAACCAGAAAACCAAACAAAAATCGCTGAAAATTGAAGAGAAACTGCTGAAAGGGATTACACGCTTGAAGATGTAACTCCAACTGATAGACCAAAAACAGTGTGATCTCCTAAACTGATAAAATAAAAAAAATGTAAAAAATCGTATTTTCTTTTCCAATACAAGGTATAGAAATATATGAAAATGTCAACCATCAAACCAATATGTGAAATGTAATTGTATTCATAAATTTTTGTAGATACTGTTTCCGAAACCAGCACATTTGCTGATTTGGATAACTTAGTTTTCATTATAGTGAAAAATATCATTTCCTTTTTAGCGCATTTATGTAAAAGCTTTTTTATATCAATTCAAATAATTATTTTTTACCATACTGGAAACTTGTAAAACCCCCATATGCCACCTTGGTTTTTTGCATCGACAAAAAATCATAATTTTCGACCCTGACAATCCCCACATACTAATTTTCATTCAAATCGGACCATAATTACAAATTTTGTCCGCCATCTTGAAGCCACCATCTTGTTTTTGTTGCATTGCCAAACAAATCATAATTTTCGACCCTGAAAATCACCACATATCAATTTTGAATCGAATCGGGCCATAAGTGCAAATCTTGTCTGCCATTTTGGAGCCGACGTATTGTTTTTTCATTTAGAAAAATTCATTGATGCATTGTCACCAGATTTATGTCAAATTAGATTGCAAATGGAGTATCATAATATGGAATACGGAACAGTTGTTTTCCCGCGAGAGGGCGCCAAAATGTTAGGGAGCAAAATTGACAAATTCCTTATCAAATTACATTTGTAATGATGTGTCACACTTACTACTTTCCCTATTCAAATTGTTTTGGTGATAGTGACCAAGGGGTGGGGGGAGAGGTACGACAGTTGACGTTATGATAGGGAAATGTCCCCCTTGGATTAAAAATCAACGTGTTTTGCATTTGTTTCACAACACATGTGCTTTGAAGATATTCGATCTGTTTCGTTTTCAGTGCCCCACACTGTATATTCAGTTTATGGGCCGTGGTGGCCGTGCTGGTGAAGCGTTCACCTTTGGAGCGAAGGGTCGAGGGTTCAAATCCCCGCATGGTCATCGGTCTCGTGCATGGCATTCCACGTTAAAAGGTAAGGGCTGCGTCTTCCCTAGCTAACACAAGTCTCTCGAAGATTTCCGAGGGTTGCGCGTAGGGGTGCAATCGGATGACGGACATAAGAATTTAAAACGACAGTTATTCAAAATAAAGTTAAAATAAGTATACAGAATGTGTTCAAGACCGCTGACAGAAACAGAATTATCTGCAGGTTTTTATTATGATGAAAAGAGTAATGCAAATCAAGACGAATGTATTTTGAGTAATCATGAAACTGATACTGGCTCGGAAAACTACGATACTGAAGGTCTGGAATATGAAAATTGAATTTGGATAATCTGAATGAAATAACTCTGAGAATGAAATTGATGAGTCAGAAGCAGTAAGTCAACAATTTTTTCATGGATAAAATCAATAAAACAAAAATTGTTTCAAATGGTCCAAAGCTATGCCAACAGTCACTTGCGTTTGAAAATATAACAGGTATTTATACACGTTTATAGGAGCAAAGGTCAAGCTTGAAATATCGATCAAAACGTCATTTATTCTGCCTGTAAATTATTCGTTACAGAAAACATACTGCATGAGGTCCTGAAATATACAAATAAAAAATTCAAGACTGTAGACTGAAATTCAAGGAACTACAACCTACATATTCGAAAGATTCAGGTATAATCAAATTTCAAGCTTTCATAGGATTATTGTATTTATCTGGAACCATGCAATCTGCACATGAAGACGTTTCTTGTTCATTTGCGGATGGTAGACATTTGAGAATCGGACCCCTGGGGCCATATTCTCAAACCGTGACATATTTTGTCGCATCGAAATATGTTCTTTGTCGAACGAAATCTGACTATTCTTATTCTCAAATGTCGCATTCGCAAAATTTTTATATAGAAATTGTAAAATGGTCAAAGGCAGTCGACAATTTATGCCGAATGCGAGAATTTCATAACATGCGAAAGGACCCCGCACACCATTTATATGGAAAAATAGCTCTTCGTCAAATTTCTTGAATTTTTGATATGTTGTAGAATTGATCAATCTGATGAAACATTTCAATGGGTGCAACACGATCCTATGACTAGTTTTCGAGATACAGGGTGTTGAATTTGAAAAATATTCACTTTTAATCACTCATCCGTATCTCCCAAGTTATGATTTAGTTCTGATTTGTCTTTTGTGATATTATCATCACATCCTTGTATGACAAATTCATGGAAAATTCATTTCCAAATCTTTTCGTAGTACAGGGCGATTTTACTTGATAATTATGCAATTTTGAGACATTCATAATTCTGTTGTTTTATAAAGAGAAAATGCGAAAAAAGGTAGAATTATCACATAATATTATGAATTCATTTCATCTATCATCACACTTGATACAATTTATAAAAGGTGATTCACGAATATGGAAAAATAACGAATTTTGGTTTCTGGGACACCTTGTAGTAATAAACCCACATAAAATTACAAAATTCTCGTGAAGAATGTTAAATGATTTGTTTCATCGTATACAGAGTCGAATGATGTCCATTTGAAAAATTTGTTATACTCTAGAGAACAATTCAAAGAGGGGAAAATCAACAAAATTCTAATGTCAATAGTCGTTTCCTTATTGTCGTAAAACTCAAGTTGTATTAATTTACTATTTGAAGTCTTTTTTGGACTGTTCAAGTTTATGTGATTTTCAGTGTTTGTTGAGCTTTGCTGTACAAAATGGCCTTCGCAAATAGAGTGAGTTGTTATGTTTGTGACCGAAATGTTATTCCTAGACTCTCAATGCATTTGAATAGAGAAAATAATATTGATGTTTTGCAAATTGCGACATATCGAAGACAACCTGCACGAAATCCATCTCTTGATTTTCAGGATGATACAAAAATATGTTTCAATTGTAATAACACAGTCATGAATGACATTATTGCTCTGAAAAATAACTCGAATTGCCTTCGTCCAAATGTGTTGTCCCGAGTATCAAAATCAAATCAAATCAAAATATTCAAAAACTTTCTTTAGAATGTAGAGTGGATATTTTTGTTGCTTCTGATATCTATGTCCCAG
Source organism: Chrysolina oricalcia (assembly GCA_944452925.2). Taxonomy (NCBI): domain Eukaryota; kingdom Metazoa; phylum Arthropoda; class Insecta; order Coleoptera; family Chrysomelidae; genus Chrysolina; species Chrysolina oricalcia. Next base: position 36,182,990 of record OX101812.2, read on the forward strand.
AATTCTTGAGGATTTGTGGTCACCATCTTGATCATCAAGGTTTCCTTTCAAATTACTTGCATGGAGGTTTGAATTTTGTGAATAAACTACATAATTTCTAATATTCAACATTTTCTTCAAAGAATGAGTCCGTAACTGGGAGGATATCAATTGTTTCACTAAAGATGAATTTAAGTATCTCATGGAATTTTGCGATGTTTTTGAACAAGGTGGAAAGAGAAGAAATGTCAAAAGAAAATATTTGCTCACATTTTTTATCAAAATGAAACATGGAGTTTCAGATGAGTTTTTGAAAATATTGTTATCCTTCCGGACAAGCATCAAGCCTTATTATTTCTAATGTGAGATTATCTCTTTTACAAAGGTTCTTACAGAAAAATATTATATATAATTCAATAGCAAGAGAAAATTATATAAACAGTCATGTATCCCCTTATATGATTGAACTGTACAATCCCAAGCAATAGTTTATATAGATTGTACCTACAACAATAAAATAGAAAAGAGCAGTAACTTTCGGGTATTGAGGCAATCATACTGTTTCCACAAGAATGAACACTTGATCAAACCAGAGATCATAGCTGCCCCCGATGGTATCTTATCAATCAACGGGCCGTACTTCGCAGATACTAGGAATAATGATGCAAGTATTCTAAATCACGAATTACAAAATGATTTGAATAGAATGAGAACATGGTTTGAAGAAGGCGATATTGTGAAGTCAAGTGGTCATTTATTAGCGTGAAATAATGAAAATATATGGACTTTTTCACAAATTGTTCGCCTTGTATATGAAAAACCCGTCATGGGATTCCGTTAAAAAATTTGTACGATTTGGATGAAAGTACTTCGTTTTCTCCCATGGAAAAATATCGCTTCCTTTTCGGACTCCCTTATGAGCTATAGGGTGATGAAAAAAATCAAGGTTTTTATTCATTAAAGTATAACTTATTTTTCATATTGTCATCATTCGACTCTGTGTACGATGAAACACATTATTTAACATTCTTCACGAGAATTTTGTCATTTTAGGTGGGTTTATTACTACAAGATGTCCCAAAAACCATATTCGTGAATCACCTTGTATAAATTGTATCAACTGTGATAATAGATTAAATTAATTTTTAATATTATGTGATAATTCTACTTTATTTCGCATTTTCTCTTTAGAAACCAACTGAATTATGAAAGTCTCAAAATAGCATTATTATGAAATGAAATCGCCCAGTACTACGAAAAGATATGGAAATGAATTTCTCATGAATTCGTCATACACGGATGTGGTCATAATAACACGAAAGATAAATCCGAACTAAATCATCACTTGGGAGATACGGAGTGATGAAAAGTGAATATTTCTCATATTCAACACCCTGTATTTCGAAAACTAGTCATAGGATGGTGTTGCGCCCATTGAAATATTTCATCAGAATGATCAATTCTACAACATATCAAAAATTCAGGGAATTACCCGGAGAGCCATTTTCCGATATAAGGTGTGCGGAGTCCTTTATAGGTTGGGTCCAATAGTTTATAGTAAAGGTCAAAACATTCTTTGATACTTTTTCAGAGATTTTTGTAGTGAGATAATGGCATCTTCAGTAATAGCTATAGAAATTTTAGAAAATCAGGAAATTTATCAGCGGCCTCGAGAGAGACGAGTAATATACAGGAGTGCTTTTACATTCAAAATCTGAGAAAAAATGTATCAAAACCTTCAGATTAACTTAAGAATTCTCCAATAAATGAGGCTCATTTTCTTTTTCTTACATTACATTTCTTAAAGTTCGCTTTTGATTTTGGATGCAATAATTTTTTTTTGGCTTCACTTTCCATGTTTCTACTTCATTTATTCTGATGTAATTTTACTTCCAAAATCAAATGTCATTTTATTTGTTATTAATATTACCGCTTTACAAGAGAAGGGGCATAGAACACGATCTATCATCAAAAATTCGGTTTTGCCAGCTCATGTTGATCGACAAAATTTATCTCATGCGACATATATATGTCGAACCCATTTGAGAATACCACATGCCAATGTTGTGCGACAATTTCCAACGACATTTGTCGAATGCGACAAATCTCACTCGACAAATCTCATTGGACATTCGAGAATAGGCCGCCTGGTCGCGACATATTTCGCACAACCATGAGCATATCCCGTTTTTAGTTCATTTCATGTTTGTGTTTTGATAATGAAGAAGATAGGAAACAGAGAAAAACTTCCGATGAAAGTTGTGGCGGTGAGAAAAATATGGAACACATTTATAGGAAACTGCAGAACGGACCAGACAACTGCCTTATGAAAAAATTGTCACCGGTTAATTTTTCTGAATTTTTGGTATGTTGCAGAATATGCCCTCCTGAACAAGAGCGTTTATGGGCCCGACTCGATCCTGACTAGTTCCCGAGATACAGGGTGTCAAAGTTGAAGAATGACAAATATTGCTTACCTATAAGGCAATAATTTCAGACTGGTTTTTAGTAAAAAAAATGTGTTACATACGGGGCGAGTCAAGCATCATTCAAAATGAAATTCCTATTCGACTCTATAAAATGAAAATGTGATCAAACCAAGTATTACACTGAAATGCCCATCGTTTTAATATGTCCAAATAGACTAATTCAAATTTTGTACTGGGAGAGTCAAAAAGTCACAGTTTTTTTGGTGACATTTGGTATATTTTCATTTTATATTTTGAGCTTCAGGGATACTTGACTACGAACCGGTCAGCATACTGCTTAATTGTCCGAAATTGATAAACCTACTGGGTGACACAAACGCTAGGTGATGAAAAACATAATTCACCCTGTTACTAAAAATTTCGTCAGTGAAATTTTCCAATATTTTTTTTATTACTGTTAGTTTGAATACACTATCACAATGTCGAACAGTATTAGCTTTGCTATGACCAGTTTCTGAGATCCACAGGGTTATATGTTAAGAAGGACTCTATTTCACATGGTTTCCCCAATAGACCCAATCCATGGAACACATTTCATCAAAACAAGTAACAATCAATAAACAATCATTAAACAAGAACAACATTAGGTTGGTTCCTAGTTACAAAATATGGGTTCTTGGTGAAATTTGATTTTCAAATTGATATTACTCATTTATCTCAAATGGCAATATCGTGGCTCGTCGGGTAAGGAAGAAATATCATTTTATTACGATAAACATAATACCGCACACTATTGGGTACCTATTAAACAGATGATAACATTAGAACTAGCATCATTTAGCAATGCAATGAGAATTAAATGCATCGAGTAACCTGTGACCAGAAAACCTGATGAAACGAAATAATGGAAGAAATTACTAGTCACACTACTACTCACACTCACACTTACACTCACACTACCAGGTCACAATGTATTTGAATTTTATTTCAATCTCAAAAGAATCTTCAATTTAAGAAACATCTGAAGTAATCTTTTTTCAACGAAAGTTTGTTTGAAACCTAATAGTGCGCGGTATCAAATTGATAGTAAAAAATGCATTTTTTTCCTATCCCGACCAAGCTACTATATTTTGCCATTGAAAAGAAATCAGTACAACAAATTTCAAAATAAAATTTTACATGGCAGAAACAATTTGATTGATAAGTGATTTGAAAGTGATTACATGCATTTCGGACTTCCATAGTCTGAATGGTTAAAAGATTTCTTCTTCTTTCAATTTTTCACTTCGTTTCAATTGTTTCAATCTGCAATCGTCTTCAGGTGAATACACAAATTGGGAATCTACACGACGTTTTATAGGTCTGCAGGTATGGTGTAATTACGTTTTAATTACGAGCGGTCTTGTGGTTCGCGTGTTTTTCGCGATTCTTCTTCCTTCAACACGGTCCATTAGCGGTCTCTATACATTGACGCCACATAACAGTAAGCCACCTCATCTTAACGGCATTCCAAAAATTTACAAACCCGACATGCCATTGCTATCAGCTCCCGCAACTCCCCAACATTTAACCTTGCGAAATACCTCCTACCGATATTACAACCCTTACAGGGTACTAGCAGTTCATTCGTCAAGAATTCCAAACACTTTGTAGACATTATCAAAGATGTTCAACTAGGACCGGAAGATCGTTTCATCAGCTTTGACGTAGACAGCCTTTATACCAATGTCCCCACAGAAGAATTCCTTACCATCATCAAGAGGAAGCTCGAAGACATTAAGCTCCATGAAAGGACTGATCTTTCCGTACAAGCGATATTGGAACCACTGAAGTATTGTCTTCATTACTCATAAATACGAAAAAAGGTCCGTTTCTTCTCCCAAGTTAATGGACTGCCGATGGGATCTTCTCTTTTCCCAGTAATCGCCAACATATACATGAAGTGGTTCGAGGAATTGGATATCAGAGAGGCAGGACATAAACAAAACTATGGCTACGATACGTGGACGACACCTTCATCATATGGATCCACGGAGATGAAGACCTTGGGGAATTATTCTTAGGAATCAATAACGAGAGATCCAATCAATTTCACGATGGAAAAAGAAACTAACAGTACCATGTCCTTTCTCGATGTGAAAGCTGAAAGAACAAACACTGGTATCGTCACCTCTGTTCACAGGAAGAAGACACACACTGGACTCAAGTACGGCTCCACTCACCCGAATTCCATGAAAAGGGGCATTGTAAGAACGTTGGTTGAGAAAGCGATGTGTATTTGCAATAACCAGGAATCTCTGGATGCGAAAATAAACCACATCAAAAAGGACCTACGCCAAAACGGATGTTCCGAGAAAACTCATAGAAGAAGTTCAGAAACAAGCCCAAAGGATCAAGACGATCGAAGAACGACCACAATACCCCGTTCTTGTCCTTCCCTACATCAAGGGTTTCTTCGAAAAAATCAGAAGGGTCGGAAACGAATAGGTACATCAGCAAGAGTTGCTTTCAATCCAGCAGTACCTTACGAAGCTTCCTTACCAAGACAAAACCAGAGAACAAACAGAATCTAGAAAAAAATTATTTACGAGGTCCCATGTGAATGAGGAGTTTCCTATATCGGAAGACCAAGCCACCATTATCTGTAAGAATAGCTGAACACAAAAAGTGGACTCAACGGGGGAAAATATCTAAATCGGGAATTGCCGACCAAGCATGGAAAGAGCAAGTATTCTCCATAGAGTGGAACATTGATTCAAAATCAAATTAATTAAAACCGCCTGTAATGAAGCCATTGGTGCCATCAGACAACCGAGCGTTGAAATTAAAACGTATGGAGACCGCTAATGCACCGTTTTGGAGGGAGAAGAAGAACGAAAAACACGCGCGACACAAGACCGCGCGTAATTAAAACATAATTATATCATACCTGCAGACCTATGAAACATCGTGTAGATTCTTGATTTGTCAGTATTCACCTGAAGACGATTCCAGATTCAAGCAATTGATACATAGTGAAAAATTGAAAGAAGGAGAAACCTTCCAAGCATTAAGAAGATGGAAGTCCGAAGTGCAAGTAATCAAGTTACTACATCGTCTAAAACCTCCAAACAAATGATTTGATAGTATCCATAGCCCTCTAGAGATGAAAAAAATATTGAAATTGTGGAAAATTTGGTTTCAGTGTGTAATATGAAGACAATAGAAGTGAAAATATACCAGGTGTCCCATTTGAAAACCGAAAGTTGATGTCAGTTCCGGTAAAACCTAGAGTAACAATATGCAGTTTCAGTTTCAGATCCTCCAATTTTCATTCCATTATCTCCAAAAACGAAAAAGTTATAGGGGCGAACCACTTTTCGCGGAAAAAAATTAGGTTAAACATATCAGCAAACAGGTTTTTGGAGTCAAGAGTCTACGTGTGGGTTGCTGATATAGACGCATTCGTTTTGATTAGCAGTATCACGCCCCTTTCGTACAACCGATAATTTAATCTTTCAAATCTGAATCTTAAACAACAATCATCCACTCGACCAAATATTATGTAAAATGGAAACACTTGTCGAAAGAGTAGCCAATTTTTCCTCCTGTTGAAAAAATATGTTTCGAGCAGTTTGTACAAAAAAAAATGCTCTAGATAATTTTTGTTCACTAGTAGGTAGATACGTTCCATTGAAAGAAGCAAGTTCTTACAAAACTACCCTTGGTTTAGAAAAGACATTACAGCCGGAAAAATACCAAATACACACCTATCGCAAAAACGTAAGGATCAGCACCATTAGGTTTTCTCTCCATTGTTCGTGTAGTAGAAAAGGCACATCTTCTTTCAGGTGCTAAGTGATATCTCATGGCTTCGAGAAGGAGTTCTTTGCATTCAATATTATCTCTAATGAGTTTTTCATTATCTACCCTTGTCATTAGAAACTCTCTGTTGACCAAGGGAAGTCGTACATGCTGCATTAACTGTAAAAATAATTCATTCGGTTTTACTAATTAGATTGATCTGACCTATGCCAATCTGACCACGTAACAAGTTTTTCGGACCTACATTAAATGAAAATTTCTATGTATTTCAAGTAATTTAGATTCCTTCAATAAAACCTTCCTGAATATTTTATGAAATCCAATTTTACATCGACAAATGATTGTACAGTTTCAATTCGTTGGAAATTACTGAATCCTTGACTACCTAGTGAACTACTTGGAATCGGAAGTTCAATATTGCTGATTTGCATGCGGGTACCTATTATGTAATGAGATAAGGGTGTTTAAGGAATTTTTACTTTTATGACATACTGATTACAAAATGACTATAGAAACTTCCGTTAAAATACCATTAGCCATGAATAGGGATTTATAGTTTTTTTAGGTAAATATCCAAATTTGCTTGAAATTTATCTAAGAGCAACACCCTGAAGTTATTGTTTTATTTTATTCTATTAAAACCTTTTGGATTTCATCGACACTTTCATGGTGCCAAAATATTGTATTTTCATCTGCAAAGAGAGTAAGAGTTCCGCTCATATTCACAAGTATCAGTTCATTAATATAGAGCAAAAATAGAGTTGAATATAGCACGGCTTCTTGAGTAACGCCCTGTCTGATTGCTTGCTCTCAGGAGTACTTAATGGTTTTAACAACTTGCTTGCGATTGTTCAAAAGTTAAACGGTATACTTTGGAGTATGATTAATCATCTGATAAGACCAAATTGGTCAGAAAAACAAGCGTTGAAAGAAGGGGTTGGGTTTTGCTGTTGAGGAAAATAATATTCGCAAATTATTCGAAGTGACCTCAAGAAAAAATCAGCAGAAAATAGAAAACTTAATATTATTTGAATTTGGTAACCACACCAAAAACAATTTTGACAGAGATTCTTTATGATTTTGTACTAAATAGTATATTGACCAACCTCATGGAACTGAAGTGTGTATGTATTTCAATCCCGTTGGTGGGGCTCGGATTCAAATACAATTCTGTTTTAGTTATTTTTTGTATCAACAATGATTGGAGCACAGCTCACAAACGTTTGAATAGAGTCATGTATTTCTTAACACTTGGCAGAATCTACACACAAAAAAAAGTTTTCAACATAAAGCAGCCTGCTTTATCCTAAGAAAATTATTCTGTTATATATAATCTATAAAATGTGTCTTTATTCGAAGAAATCTATTTTTTCACTGCGATTTACTCCAATCAAACATTTTTACTTTGAAACAAAAAATCAGCAATACTCTATTCAAGGAATTATGATTTCTTTATCTAAGAAATTATATTTTCTCTTTCAAAGAGATTACGATTTCTCTTTCCAAGAAATTACGTTTTCTCTATCCAAGAAATACGTTTACTCTATCCAAGAAATTACATTTTTTCTGTCCAAGAAATTAGATTTTCTTTACCTGAGAAATTACGTTTTCTCCGTTCAAGAAATTACGTTTTCTCTGTCCAAGAAATTACATTTACTCTTTCCAAGAAGTAACGATTTCTCTGTACAACATTTACTTTTTTTCATCAAAGAGATTAAGTTTTCTACATTTTCTTGATTATAGAAAACAAAAGTTCTTGTGCGAAGTAATCGTGTTTACTCTATTGAAACTGTTATTGTTCTTTTTCTGATAATTTAAAATTTCTTGAATTTAAAAAATCAAAAGTTTTGAAAGAAGTAATCATGTTCTCTTAGTCAAACATAATAATGCACTCCTAATGAAATATTTCATTCCCCCATAAAGAGAAAAATATTTTCTCTGAATAAAAAAACAAATGTTCTCAACAGGGGAAAATTAATTCAAGATATAGAAAACTACCGAAATCACCAAATTTACGACAATTTCACTAGACGCGCGTTTCGCCAACAAAGTTAGCATCTTCAAGAGCTGAGGCCTTCAGCTCCTGCGAAACGACCGTCGAGTGAAATTGACGTAAATTTGGTGCTTAGGTAGTTTTCTATTTCATGAATAAATTATATCCTGTTGAGATTTTTTTGTACAGAAAAAAAATTTGTTGGCTTATGAAAGAATGTTATGTTTTAGATAGCGAGAATTATTATCTTCAAGTAAGGGAACATGGTAAGCTAGTTCTTCCAAAACGAAAGGTGCGTCCAGTGACATAGTTTGGGTTGTTTTCTATTTCTATCATTTTTATCTAAGAAATAGCATTTTTGCAAAAGCTGAACTAATGAATTTTTATTGCGGAAAATTGTAAATTGAAAAACTATCAAAGATACCTAAGAAAAATAAGTGTAAATGTATTTGAGGAAGGAAAATGTTCTGCAGACATATAGCAATATATGATTTTCGATGATGGCCATTAGTGTACTTATTTCTTTGAAGGTGAGGCTTGAAGGAAAACGTGAAGTATTATCACATTGTAGCAGTCTTTCTAAGATATCACAAAGTAACCTTATTCTATGAAAAATCAAGACAAAAATCAACCATTTAAATCAATAGCTCGATACTTTCTCAAAAGCAATAAGTTAAGGAAATACATTTAATAAAATTCCAAAAAATCATGGTATAATGATAAATAGGAAGAAATACATGAAATACCATGACGAGGTATTGAAGGCTTTCAAACATGAATCAAATTGATATTTCACCATAACTAGTACTGAGTTATACTACCTTTGTTTTGGATTACTAAAATCCCTATTAAATTTGTCGAATTCAAATTCTCCATGTCAACTTGTCAAGTCTATATTTTTTTCAATTTTTACAACAACTTTTTTTTTCTTTTTAAAAACAAACGCTACCAAATACATTCAACATTCATATAAATACAGCATGTTCAAAACCTAACATTTCTTCCACCTCAAAAGTGTAAAATCAACCATTGCATTCTTCCAGTAAAGAAACTTTGCAAAGTTTTACTACTGGTCTTCTATATACCCCTGTCTTTGTTTTCACGTCGACTACACGTACTTGACCGTCTTTGCCTGGGTATACAGCTTCGATCTTGCCCAATGGCCAATTGTTTCTTGGCAATTGATTGTCCATGATAACAACTATTTCTCCAATTTTGAGTGGAATTTTTTCTTGGAACCATTTAGTCCGTTCGGTCAATGTTGGTAGGTATTCTTTTACCCAACGGCTCCAAAAAAGATCTGCCAACTTTTGTGAATACCGCCACCTCTTCGATATATCTATTTTGTCATCATTGAAATTTCCAGGTGCTTTAGTGGCACTGGAAGAGCCTATTAAAAAGTGATTTGGAGTAATACTTTCTGGGTCTTCAGGATTTGATGAGACATAAGTGAGTCTGCTATTTACGATGTTTTCTGCTTCACACATGAAAGTCGCTAGCACTTCGAATTTTGTTGTTTTTCCTCTAAGTATGACTCTCAGATCTTCTTTGAAGGATCTGACCATTCTCTCCCAGGATCCACCCATATGTGGACTTGCAGGTGGGATGAACTTCCAAGTGATTTTTCGTGCCACCATTTCATTTTTCATCATGTTTTCATCTACATTTTTCAAACTCTCTTTCAATTCCTTATCAGCTGATTTCATATTCATACCGTTATCACTCATGATCATTTGAGGTTCTCCACGTCTGCTGATTAATCTCCTTATTGTCAAGATGCATGAGTCTGTTGACAAAGATTCTGCAATTTCGATGTGTATTGCTCTTACAGATAAACATGTGAACAACACACCATAACGTTTTTCGGTTTGTCTACCGATTGAAATAGTCATGGGCCCGAAGTAGTCCATGCCTACGAAAGTGAAGGCTCTAGCGGGTCTCGTCAGTCTATATACAGGTAGCTGTCCCATTTCTGGAGTATTGGGTTTGGCACGACGAAGACAGAAAAATTCCAATTGTGTATCACCCTGTTTACAGCTTTTCTAGCTTGCAGTATCCAAAATTTTTGACGCAATTCGTTAATCAGCATTTCCCTTCCTCTGTGACAGTTTTTTACGTGATAAAATTGGATGAGAAGTTGAGTATATCGATGTTTACTGTCAAGTATAATGGGATGTTTAGTGGACTGGATGAGTTCTGGAGAATAATCGGTTCGACCTGAAACTCTGATGAGTCCGTATTCCAATCTGCACGACAAATTTACTAACTTGCTGGATTTTGGTATTGCTTTTTTATTCTCCAATAAGTGATACTCTTCGGTAAATTGCTCCTGTTGTACTTCTTTGCACCAACGGTACTCAGCTTCCTCCATTTCCTCCACATGTATGGCCTTGCAGTCTATTTTCTTTTGACACAGCCTGATAAACTTGAAAACATAAGCTGTGGATCTAATGAGTCGCACCCATTTGGAAAATCTGGTAATGTCCGGAAGAAAACGGATTTCAGTTTTGACGATCAATAAAGAAATCTTCATTTCTAAAGAATTGTCATATGTTATTTCAAAATTTTCCTGTGGCCAGTCATTTTCATCTTAATATAGAAATTCAGGACCCCGATACCATCGACTATTGGAATCTATTTGAAAATCCCTGTCATCTCTAGTTGCGTCATCTGCTACATTTAATTTTGATGGTACCCACCGCCATTGTGATTTCATGGAATTTTCTTGTATTTCTGATATTCTGTGGGAGACAAAACATTTGAATTTTCCAGGTTGATTTCTTATCCAACATAAAACTGTTTTAGAGTCTGTCCAAAAGTAGGTTTTTTGTATGTCTAATCTATGTTCCTCTTGGACCTTTTTGGCGATTCTGCTTGCAAAGACTGCAGCTTGTAATTCTAGACGTGGAATACTAGTTTTTCCTTAATTGGAGCAACGTGAGTCCTATACGTCACCAGTATAACCATTTAATCTGCTCCTCGACTGAACCGGAAGAAACTAGCAGTTGCTAAAGCTTGCTGACTCGCGTCACAGAAGATGTGTTGTTCCAAAATGTATTCTTTTGGATTTTTCATATAGCATCTTGGAATTTTCAATGCGTACAGTTTCTCTAAAGCATCTAACCATTTGAACCACCTTTTCAATATATCTTCTGGTAACTTTTCATCCCATTGGATACCACTTGTCCATACTTTTTGCATCAAAATTTTGCTACGTATTGTGAAGTTTCCGAGTAGTCCCAAAGGATCGAAAATGGACATTACGGTTTTCAAGATCTCTCTCTTTGTTGGAATTTTGTCTTTTTTGATTATTCTCTTATCAATTTTATTCAAGTTTAGTGCAAATTGTATAGTGTCCTCTCCTGGTGTCCAGTTTAAACCCAATATTCTTTGTGGATTGGTCAGATTTGTACTACCTCTCAGAGCTTCTGGAATGTTGTCTAACAGTTCCTTCGAGTTACTTGTCCAACCTCGAATCTTAAACCCTCCTTGTTGATGGACGTATATGACTTCATTTACTAATTTTATGGCTTCAACTTCTGTATCGACACTATCTAAGTAGTCATCCATATAGTGACTAAATAAAATGGCTTTGACTGTCTCTGGATATTCATTTTGATATTGAAGAGCATTTCTATTTTTGACGTATTGTGCGCTGAAGGGTGAACAGACAGCTCCAAAAATCATTACTTGCATGGCATAAACTTGTGGTTCAGTTTTAGTGCCTTCATTTCTCCAAAGGAATCGCTGCAAATGTTGATCCTCTTCACGAATTTTGATTTGATGAAACATTTCTTCGATATCTGAGCAGAATGCCAGGTTTTTTTTCTCTGAATCGCCATAATATTCCTACCAGGGCATTATAGAGATCTGGGCCCTTCATCAGGAAGTCGATCAAACATTTTCCATCAGCTTTGGCTACAGCATCGAAAACAAAACGGAGTTTGTTTGGCTTATTATCATTGACTACACCAAAATGAGGAATGTACCAACAATTTCCAGTAGCTGGAGAGTCGACTTCTTCTTTACTCAGTGGACGGCAATAATTCTTCCTTAAATACTCTTCTATTTTATATTTATACTGTTCGGCAAACTTTCTATATATTTCAGTCTTTCGATTGCAATTTCCCTACTATTATACTCGCAGATTCTATCCTGAGTATTTTTCAATAAAAGACCGCATTCCCATCTATCTCCCACCTTTTTGGTTATTTCTTCAATCATTGTTTCAGCATTTTTGTCTTCTTCTGATATGTTTCTGTTGTCTGGTTTCATTCCAAATGTTTCCAAACTGAAACAAGCTTCTACTTGTTCATGAATATTTTCCAAATTCTCATTGCTATGATCTTTCAGGAATAAAACTGACTCATCAACTCGATGTCTGTAATTTTTCAGGTTCCCATGTAGAATCCACCCTAATTTCGTTTTGGAGAGAGCTGGGGTATTTTTTGGACCCTCAATCACTTCTCTGGATACGATCAGATCCCAGTTATCTTGTCCAATGAGAAGTCTTGGTTTCATCAGACCTATATCTCGAATATTTACTTTATTCAAATGATGCCACTTTGATTTCAGTGATTTCAGATCGATACTTTGAGTTGGTAAGTCCAAGTCTCGCATCGTGTACACATTCTCCATCCCATAGTCTTGACCATCTTGTCCACAGATTTCAAAATTAATTTTTCTTGAAGAAAACGTTTTTCGAGACTCACGATCTGTCCATCTCAACCCAAGATCAGAAGATTCACCCTGTATGTTCAATTTGTTTGCAATTTGCTCATCTATCAGTGTGACAGTGGCAGCTTCGTCAAAAAGAGCATTGATTGACATTTGCATTCCGTTCGCTTTCAATGTCACTGGAGCAATTTTTAAAAGGACAACATTTTGTGGATAGTTAGAAGTATGGGCAACAATTTGAATTTTGAGAATTTCATTCTCTTCATTTTCTTCGGATTGTTGAAAGGTATGTAATAGTTTATGATGGAATGTCTTGCATTCGTCAATATTGCATGGCTTCTTTTTAGTGCACAATGCTTTTCTATGTGAACCTTTTAGGCAACAAAAACATAATTTCTTGTTAGTGACGAAATTCCATTTATCGTTCACTTGAAGTCCGGAAAATTTCTCACATTTCTCTATGATATGGCCTTCTTCATTACAAAATCGGCAGAAAACATTGAATTTAGGTTGATTCTTGTCTTTGGTCATGATTAAAGCAGGTTTGAACCTTTCTTTGGTGTAAAATGGGTATTTTGGTTTTTCATACGTAATTAGTGGTTTACTAATTGAAGAAGTCTGTACGTAACTTGCGGCTTGTGATTTTTTCCAGATCCACTCACTGAAATCTTTCAAGTTCAAAGGAGATTTCACGTTACACAGTTTTTCTCCCCAGGACAATTGCATGTTATATGGTAATTTTCGTAATAGTTTATCCATCATTTGCGGACAATCGAGGTAGTTCGTTATCTCCATCAACTCTAACATTGCTACAAGATTAGCAATTTTTTCAGCAAAGTGAGTAAATGTTTTGAAGTCATTGCTTTTGATGAAAGGTAATTGTTCTACTTCATTCACTAAATGCTTCACTATCAAATCACTTCGTCCAAATCGTTGTTGAAAACTGTCCATGATTTTTCCAACTGATGTGGCGGATATGAGAAGACCTTCCACTGCTCTTTTTGCATCTCCTACCAAACATTTTCTATGTCTACACATATTTTCTTCTTGAGATAATTGTAACATTTTTGTAGTGGACTCATACTGTTTATAGAAAAATGGCCAGTCTTTCACTTCACCAGAAAATATTGGTAGTTCTTTGTCTACACACTGTCTTGCTAAAAGCATTTCCATGTTTCTTTGCATCGGTTTATCATCATTCTCTACAGCCTTTGGGATTTTTGCAGTATTATCTTGGAATTCTTCATATTCATAATAATTTCTGTTCGATTTCAACCATTTATTCACTTTCGAATGCGATGACTGTTCTTCACTCTTTTGTTCATCATCAAAGTCTTTCAAATTCTTGTCTTCATTGTCTTGTGAATACTCTTCATCTATCATCGCTTTTTCGAATGCTAGTCTATTTTGTATCATTGTCCTTTCTTGTTGTAACATTATTCTTTCCTGTTCTAGTATTCTAGCTAATTGTTCGTCTGCTTTCACTTGTGCTTCTATTTTCAATCTTGCTGCTGTCGTGGCCTTCGATGAATGTCCATTTCTCGACTTCTCAGGAATCGTCTTCGAAACTTGAACGTGAATATCAGGCGAAGAAATTCTATTTGCGCACGCCTGGTCTAGTTCGGGTTGGGTTATTCGTGCGGTCATACTTCTTGTCCTCATGCCTGCTTTGTCCATAGTTGCAGATACTATTTAACGAGCTCAAAAGGACCAAAATGTTTTGGATTACTAAAATCCCTATTAAATTTGTCGAATTCAAATTCTCTATGTCAACTTGTCAAGTCTATATTTTTTTCAATTTTTACAACAACTTTTTTTTTCTTTTTAAAAACAAACGCTACCAAATACATTCAACATTCATATAAATACAGCTTGTTCAAAACCTAACAACCTTAAACTATACATCTAACAAATATGGCTGTACGTCTGTTTTCCTGTATATTATGCTTCCTTGTCTCCACTGCAGTAACATCTCCAGGTTGCTGAAAAATTATAATCATGAAAAATTCCGACGTACACATGAACATGATAATGACTTTGTTAATAATATTATAATCAGTATTTTTCCTGTTGGATATGAAAAATACTGAGGCTTTTATTTCCTTAGTTTTGGAGTAAAATTTTCAAGAGAGTGAAGATAACCACGCCAAGGAAACAGAAAATGAATTTTTTTGAATAATTTACAGAATCGAAAATAATTCTTCTATGCATAGGAAAATATTACTACGGCAAATCCCTACAAGTCGATAGGTAATAATATTATATTTCGAATAGACTTTAACAGAAAACGTATTAGTGAAAGTCCACATTTTAAAGTGTTATTTCATGGCGGCTTTTGAAAAAATGCGGTACAAATTATGACATACTCCATACTGGAACTTCAGAAATTTTAATAATAATATAATTACCACAAAGTTCGCAATATTGTAGGAGGGTTGTACAGGCTATGTGGCCCCACAAGCTCTTCGACCCATTAGATCTTATCCTCATGAAAAAAAGAAATACATGACGCATATTTCTCACTGACAAATACTTATCTAAGTATAATACCATGATGGTAATTGAAATATTTCCTTCCTTCAGGCATTGAATATATTTTTTTCCTATTTTCCTTTGGTGTTTATAGTGGAATCGACTGCTATGGTAATTAGCCACTATGTGTTCTGCTGGGTAGGCCTTGTTACTCACCCCAGTCGAGCTACGAGATTTTAATAATTCAAAAGGTTAAATTTGATTTAAAAAAATCCCATCCATAACTGGGGCTCGAACTCCGGTCCTTATGGTCCAGAGTCGGACGCTCTCACAACTGCGCCACGCCCGACATAAAAAATCAATTATCTCTCAGATGTAGTTCAATATCCGTCATAGTATTAGTCAGGAAAGCAGTTGTTTTCTGTCAGAAATTTGCCCCATATTCTACACTATTGAAATTAATTGAGAGAGAGAGGAATTTCAATATTGTAATAAGTATTCGATTTAAATAATGTTTCACTCTCCAGTAAACTTTTGGAAAAAACGTAAAAAAATATGTAAAAATAGATTACTGTGAGAATAGTTGCATGGTCTAAAAATGTCTGAACATAACCATATAAGTCAAAATAGAAAATTGCAGCTGAAATAATAATTTGAAAATACAGCTAGTATTGAAAAAGAGTGTGCTAATAGTGTTTTCGAATAACAATTTTAATTTGGTTTCAGTTCTGTAGCTCGATTGAAATTCATTTAAAAATTCATTGTTCACTGTTTCAATATTTCATAACTGAGGTGACTTTTTTATAATTTTTTTGCTGAAGATATTTATGGTGTTCAAGAACCATTTTAAACGTAACTTTTGCTTCATTCAACCTTGTTTTGCACCTTCTGCGGTTTTTTAGATAAGGATGTTAACACTGTGAATTTAGAACAAAAAAGTATGTATCAGATCAACAACCTTTCCTGTCAAAACAAGAAAATGCATTTTATTGGTTATAAATAATTTTTTGCTATGAAACAATCAACTTTGTCGTTATAACTGAATAAATTATATAATTCAGTTTATGTAGACAAAATGTTCTGAAATTTTTCTGTTCAGTATATTTAATTTCAAAAATGGAATTAATTTAAGTTCGCTGGATACCATCAAGTTTCACTCTTGTTTCCCATTACATCTGTCTTCTTTATTTTAAATTATATAAAAGACTAACCTAAAAATACACCCAACAAAACACTGTAAACTCAAACGTGAGGAGCTATCATATTATTATGAATGTGGTTAATATTATACTTGGTAGATACGACTGGTCTCCAACACAACCCTGTTCCGAGTTTGATCACAGAAATTGCAATTTATCCACTAATTGGCATACATGGCTTGGCAAGAAAATATCATGAAAAATACCACAGGCATTAGTGACTTGACTTTCATTACTCTCTGTTAAGTAAAAAACTGGGATTGTTGTTGAAATACGGTTGTAATGTAAACGATGACTGAATGATGGATCATCTTATTTAGAATTCAACTATTATAATATTTTTAACATTTCAAAGCTAACTTTTATAGGAATATTCTGAATCAAATGATAATTTTACTTACCCCTAAAATCCAGAATACATTCTCCAGGCACACCCACTCTTTTCTGTGTTGTCAATTCATGATCAAAAATAATTTAACCTATTTACCGGCCGCTGCGTAAGAACTACCACGTTTCAAACACCAATGTGAAATGGCTGAAAAGGACACACATAGCAGTTCATCCCATCGATGAGTGCCGAAAACAAACGAAAACAAGTTCAAAATTGTGTGTTCATTGAATTAAGAAAATATAACATAATATTTTCTTGAGTTAAGTAATGTTTGTGAATAATAATTCTATTTGAGAACATATCATTTCTTGGTCTGAAAAGAACATCCTGTGTTAATGTTAGAGAAAATATTCTTAATATTTCTTGAACCAAAAAAGTTTTGTGAGAAATTTCTTAATTCGATAACCAAATATTTCTTTAAATATGGACAATTCATGAATTGAATAAAATGGATTAATAAAATGATGAACATTATTGACAATATTACTTACTTTTCGTAGTTCCTTGTTTTTGACCCGATTCTCAATGTTATTAGGTGTCTGGGATTCAAACATGATATCCAGTTTCGAATCTCGTCAACTGTTCCGTTTGAAAATATTCAATTGCTCAAAAAATGATTTTATATTTCTCCAGGGAATTGGCCACTTTCATTATTATCAACTTTGAAATTTATTGAAAGAAGATCACCTCAAAACATTTTTGCGTTTTTATGTCCAAGAAATTAGATTTTCTTTATCCAAGAAATTACCTTTTCTCCGTTCAAGAAAATACGTTTTCTCTGTCCAATAAATTACATTTTCTCCTTCTAAGAAAATACGTTTTCTCTGTCCAAGATATTACATTTTCTCTTTCTAAGAAATTACGATTTCTCTATCCAAGAAATTACCCACTATTGAGAACTTCAAATTCTCCATTTGAAAGAATAATTTTATCGATTATATATAACAGAATTATATTCTTGGAATAAATAAAGCTGCATTATTTCGAAAACTTGTTCGTGTTCATGCAAATCTGAGTCAAAACCTGTTTTTGTACATGCGTACTGTAATGAATGATTATTTTCATAAGTTTTTGATTATCAATCTATGTCATAATTATTTTAATAAGTGAATACCTTCGCAAATTCATTGCTTCATTTCAAAATGACAAAGGCAGTTCTGGTCAAAAATAGGTTGCAGTGTTGAGTATTCATCGAAAAATATCGAATTTTTTTTTACTACCAGATTGAAGAATAGTCGATTACTCCAAATAATATTCCAATTTTCTCACCCTGCAGAGATGTTTATTACTCTTGAGTATTTGAAAAATTTCAAAATTAAATCATCAGAAATGTTATTTGAAGGAAATATAAGTATAGTTTGAGAATAATATTATCTTGATAGGAGAAAATTGAATATTTTGTACTGAAACACAAAAATTTTAGACGAATACTTTAGTTCTCTCAATACAAGAATATTTTCTCAGAATTAGAAAATTGCCCAAGAATATTAAAGTTTTGAAAGAAAACTTTCGATTTGATCACAATAACCAAATTTTCTTGATTAGAAACAATATTTTATCAATTCAAGACAATTGATTCAATACTTTTGAAATTGTTAAGTTGAGAAGTAATTTTTATGTGTGATACTTTTTGATAATTGTATTGTTTCAATTTTAAATTGAAAATTCTTGCCGTTCATGTTTGTCTTAGATGAAACATGATCATTTATCATTAAAATAGTTGGTAGGTTCCATTGGTTTTTGAAATTAATTCACGAAATCCCAACCTTATGTGACAACAAACGTATTTTTCAAGTATACAGCCCTGAATATGGTTTATTCGCTACAAAAACAATTTACGATTTATTTTCCTTAGCTTTTGTCAGCTGTTCAATAATTTGCAGTTCATAAACAACATTCACGATGCAGACAAGCCAAATAAGGCATAAACCGAACACAAATTCGAAACTGATAAGTATTGTCAGATTATTGGAATTCATCAAAAAAATCATAGATCTCATGATATTCATGTATTTGAGTAGCTATAGATATGTTTTTTCAATTTTAGTCTGAAATAAAATACTTTTCACGCTACAGTTCATTTTCTGCCCAATTCTGCTAGTAAACCAATACATATAATTGAGAAATATCATTAACGATTGTATCAAAAGAGTAGGTATTACTATTGTTATTTTATTAAGTGCGTTTTGTTTGGAAAGGCATCAACATCAATCCACATTTGAATGGTAGACTATTGAATATGCTGGATTATGGCAGTTACTGGAGTGATGATGTTGAGTTTTCTGATTTCCAGCATATTTTTGAAGGAATGGTGGACACTGTAGTATGAAAACTGCAGCAACATGTAATGAAGTTCGGTACTGAACTGCGTAATTACTTCAAACGAACGCATCGTACTGTTTCCTTAGTACCTCCTCAAAATTTTAACATGAGATTGAACTCAATCTTATCATCTCATATTCAACAAAGGAACAAAAGAGATAAATTACTTACTCACTTACCCTAGAAACGTAATTGGTCCGATCTGCTAAGTCGTGTTTGACCCAGCTTAGAACTGCAGTGAATACGTCTTCTTCTGAAGAAATGTTGAGATGACTGTTGGATATCAATTCATTCACCTGAAAGTGTTATGTTTTCAGGACATTTATAATGAGACACGTTTGCAAAATGCGTAAGGATAACAAAAACTTTTATACTTTTCTGAAAACTGTCATCTTCACACTATTTTAATTTATGTTAAACATGAAGATGATTGTTGTTTTGTTGTTGTTGTTGTGATTGATAACAATAAAACAATAACATTCTCATACTACATAACCTTTCTTAGCAATCTTTGAAGGCAAGTTTATAGCTAATAATTATCGTATTCTAATAGTGATTTATTTATAATTGAAATACTGTTATTTTTGTAGGTCAAAATTTCACCGCTGAATCTGTGATATGGTCTCCTTTATTTCGACTTTGTCAAAAACTTTGAGAGCAATCTGCCTATTATTCAGCATATCTGGAACAAAATTCAAAACTTTTTCAGTTAGAAACATTGTTTAATGAACACTTTACATTATTAGTTATTTTCACACACATTTTCTCGAAATGTATGAAAATAGGAAGATATGCGATCATTGCACTGAAAACATTCAATTGTAAGTATCTTCATATAAGCTATTGAAAAAAGTTTTGAAAATGTTACGACTTCTTCATCAGTCATTGACATGTTTGGTGCTTTTCATACAGTACAAAATTATCATAAATAGGAAAGTGCCAACAATTATCTCTTATCTGTTTTGAAAGAAGCGACCTTTCACTAATTCAGCATTTACCAATGACAGCTGACAATTTTCATATTGCATCATTGTTTCGTTTAGAGACTGATTGCTGCAGCGCATTGGAGCAATATTGAAACAGTGGCATCCTGCATACAATGGATCCAGTTGCATTGAGCTTTAAGTTCATATTTCAGGAAAAATTAACGGAATTGAAACTAGGACCTTCATCTGTGGATAAATGGAATTTTATTCTAGTTCAAAGAGTGATGAACAAATTGTCATTTTCAGTTGTGACACGATTTGAGTTACGTCATAATTCTTCCAACATTTCCACTTATCTACTCGAATACGATTCTCTTAATAAAGACAGCCACACGTGGGTAATGACCATAGCAGTCGATGCCAAGACACCAAAGAAAAAAAAAGACTGCAGTTCGTTAGATAATCTCGGCTTAGCTAACAAACCTGACATTAAATCATAACAACAAGTGTACCCTTCAAACTTTTTCACATTCCAATACAATTGAGTGCACAATTTTTTAATAAAGATTATATTTTTTACAAATGTGGCCACTTCCTTTCAATACTTGCGTCTGCCCGTTATCAGTCTGCCAAGGTCCAAAAATTATGAATCAACTGTCTCAATAATTCCCATTCCACTAAACTGTGTAACCGATTGCATCCCATCCAACGCCTCTCTGTTGCACTGTTAAAACTCCCTTCTCATTGTACACAACCCTGCTGAAATTTTGGGAAATGGAATAGGTGCCAAATGTCCCTCGCATTTCATGATACGATAGATAATCTTTGTTAAACGCTAAATATTAAGATTTTTTGATCTAATATTCGGACTGTGGACATATATGAAACTCAACCATTCAAATCCATCTTCTCATTGTTACTATATTTCGCTTTATTTTGTGTCGAAACTCCAGAGTATGACAAGCAAACTCAGAGCAGTGTTCGACGCATCTGCCAGAAATTGCAGACGAACATTTGCACAATACATTTTAATTTTCGATTCCACCCTGTAATACTAATTTGTGATATGAAAATGATCGTTAGATATTTATCGCATCTGATCATCAAGACTTTTAACGAATTTTCTGGTGTTTCCTCTGACTTCCCTTGTTTTATTAAACAACACGTTCATTGATGATATTGTTACATCCATTCCCATCGTGAAAGACGTCCTCAAACTTCAAACAGAATTGATAACTCTGCAACACAAGAGAAATTTCGAGTTAAGGTAGTGATCAAGTAATGATCCATTAATTACTATTGAATCACCTTTCTGCCTCTCATGTTGGTATTCCCAGTTAACACAAACCTCTAGGCGATGTCGGTTTCTTGATTATAGTGCTAACAATATGAGTTACATATACATTGCTGTTACCGCTTTTGTTGTTGAAATTGTTGTTGTTGAATTGTTAAAATTGTCATTTCCGTTAACTGATTGCAACCCTACCCGCAACCCTCGGAAGTCTTCGAGAGACCTGAGTGAGCTAGGGAAGACGCAGCCCCTTTATCGTGTGATGCCATGCACGAGCACTTGTGATGCCAAATATCGAGAAATCACAATTTTCTTCTCGTTCGTATCGTATTTTGATCTCATTGCTGAATCAGAAAGTTACTTTACTTGGCATCACAATGTTTTGTATTTAAGTCGGTAATGTGACATAAATAACCTGCATTGGGCGTTGTTTATCGAGACTGTCAAGAGTCAAGTGGAACTTGTAGATATTGGATTGACGGCACGTCGTCATTCTGTGAATATTCTATGAGCATTTGTAATAGTGTTGAGTGTTCTGTTCAATTATTTTCCTCTCAATAGTTAATTCAGGTCTGTTTGTTAACATCACCCAAGAATTTCTACCAAGAACACTTGGTATCTTTTCAAGGACAAGAACGGTAAATTCAGTGATCTACAAAATTCGGAATTTTCAGGTTAGGTTCTGATTTAGACGGGAAGAAAATGCTGTCCAGGGAACTAAAATTGCCTTCTGAGTTACCCCAGTTTTCCTTATAGTGGCGACGACCTTCATTTCGAGAGGAACCTGTCTTTATAGCTGGGTTAATTTCACTAAACAAGCTTCTACCTCAACAAAAGTTCTTGAAGAAGAACGCAAAATTGCTCACACAGCTATTCTCATACATACACACAAAATGGTTTCCACCCACTCTCATTTGCATTTGTGCATTCATTCTTTGCTTTCGTCACAATATATGTCATCCTTGAACCCGACACACGGGTTCTGTCACCATATTAGAATTACATAATTCATTACTAGTTTTCTTCAGAAAAAAAACATTATTTAATACTTGCAAATGAACTTTCTCTTCTGAAAGGGTGCTATCCTCTGCGAAAACGTTTCCAAATATCGTCACCCTTTCGGAATTTACTGGGCACGTTACGACTAGGTGAAAGGATTATCCATGCTCCCTTACTATATGCTCGTAAATGCTCACAGCACTTTCATCAAGTTAATGTTGCCTGACCGGATTAATAATAGAACGCCTCCGTACCAAATATGTCCATGCTGGAACACAAACACTGCATTTTTTCGCTCCACACGGCGCCGGCGTGTAATTTCCATATGTAAACGTTGTTGAAAAATTCATCTAACCGTTACTCAACCCATAAGAGAAGCTCCATCCACCGCAGTGATTTCTCCGTAAAAACACTGTTTGCATTCCTATACTTACTTTGCTGGACGATTTCACATAAAAACTAACAAAATCAGAAGTACCAAGGTGCCAGGGCTATATTGACGTTGTGTTAAATCTGTCTTATTAATCCTGTTCAATCAAGACAAGATATGAAGTAAAGTGGGATATCGTCCTAGCTTCTGTCAACATGCTATGACTCTCCCGGTCTTATATCATACAACAACTTTAAAGAAATCAATGTGAAAAACTCATGAATGTCTTGTATCCATACCAATGAAGTCATCCATTTCGATGCTTGTTATTACCATCAGCAGTACCCTTTCATGGAAAAGCCATGTGAGGTTCATTGCCAAAAGTGCATTGATATAAGGCACAGATCCGAATTGTCCTGGAGCACTGTTTCCATATTTGGAGTGCAGCCCCTAAACACATACTGAAACCTTTGGATTCTGTACAGAAAAGAGCCATTCGTCTTGTCTGTGATGATGCGTTTACAAGCTCGCTAACTCCTCTGAAACACCGCAGAAAGGTTGGAAATCCGTCTCAAGAGATTCCAACTTCTGGGAAAAATAATATTTAAAAACGAAAACACTGAAAATGGTGAAATGAGAATGCAGTGTTCTGTGATTTGCGGCGATACGTAACCTTCTAGCGGAAAATGTGTAATAAAAAATTGTGAATAATAAAACACTCTAAAACTTTTGTACTCTACACTTCTTGACATAACCTCAAATAATCCGTCAAAATGGCGGAAAACCAATTTTTCAGAATTTAAATTTTTTCTTGCGTATAAATGATTTAATTTGGATAGAAATTTGTTGAAATATGTATTATTTTTTGTTGTTGAATGAGTATGATTTTCTCTCAACTAGTTTTCGAGTTATGTAAATTTTTCGAAAGAAGTACCGTTATCTTCCACGAACAATGGACGATTCCGGTACCCCTATTCAGTGTTGCCACAAATGATTTTCCGGTGGAAACCTCTGACATTTTTTAAACCTTTTTCGATATGGTTAAGGGTCGAAATGGATACAATTTTCAATTATAAAGATTCACAAATGTTTCCGGATACAGGAATCGACACAATAAATATATCCTAGGGAATTTTATTTGTCATTTTGGAAAACGTACTAGCGTAAAATTCCCTAGTACATTTTATTTTTGTTAATATCATCATTGGTACTTTGATTCTCATATTCGGGAAAATCTAGGTATCTTTCTAATTCAAAATTGTATCAATTCCGACCCTGATCCATTTTAGAAAAGGCCTGGAAAATGTCAGTAAATTCAACCACTAAACTGCATCCCCATTTAACCATTTTGGGTGTTTTCGTGTCCTCGTAGCTGAAACCTCAACAGTATTTTCCACCTCGTCCTTGCCTGTTACTTTTTTTTCACAAAAATTAGAAAGCACCAGTTTATATTTCTTTCTTTCATAAGCATCATTTATTTCCATGTTTGCCATAAGTAAACCGCGGAAAAAGTGTCTGGCATTTTGTACTTATGTTTTGCTATATGTTATTAAGTCGCTTAAAATTTCAGCGTGAATAAAACACTTCATTTCGTATTAATAAAAAAACTTGTTCAATGTTAACCACCTCGAAAGTGTCTGACTTATTTATATTTGTGTTTTGAATTCCCTAAACTTTCAACAAGTGTTTGTTGGTCTCTGAATCAAATACTTTTGTGGGCCATATTTTTTTACACCTTTCTCGTATGCGTAGTACCTGGTGTCCCCAGGCAGGTCTACCCAACATATGTATACCTGCTCATCTATCCAGTAGATACTATCACAGAAAATTTCAAGGTGCATCAAACACTTAATGAAACGTGCATCACTAGCTCTTGGACTATATAACTTACCTAGATTGTGGTAGTGAGATAACTAGGTAAGTATAAAAATATAAGATTTGCTTGACAGCTTTGAAATTCCAGTTTTCATACATTTAGAGAGATCTTACATCCTGTGAAATGTTTGAGAAAGAATCACATATGTATATTCTCTTGTTATCAGTTAACCTGAAAGAAGCCATCAGTTTGACGAAAAGTCCCTTTGGGTCTACCATCGTATATAAGGACAGTTTGACTTTCGTGAAAGTGAACAATTTTTGAGAAAAGCCTATTTTTTTATTTCAATCATATTCTTTTTTCATCCGTCAAGCAAGTATTTGGCAGTGATCAACGTAAAGACTGGTCAATATTTCGACGATCTAAAAATAACATATGTCAGATACGAAGGTATTAAGAGTAACTTTGCAAGACCTGTCTATGACAGGAAACTCAATTATTTCTTTGTTAGATATTTGCCTATGAAAAGTTCTATTATATACGATTTTGCTAAAGCGTTGAATTTGATATCCCATTGTCCTCACTTATGTGACTATAAGTGTAATGAATGTGATTTTGGTATAACTCTTGAGGGTTCACCCAAATACTTTCTCATGAAAATATGGCTACGTGTGAATGATTGCCGCTTGTATTCAAATGAAAAATTTGCGAGGCAAGCTTTTGAATCTGTTACTCACATAATAAGCTACGTCACACATCTGAAGAAATTATTTCTCACTTTTCAATGCATTTGAAAAACCTTGTCTTTGAAAAAATTTTTCACCCAATTTTTCATTACTATTATTACTATTTTTACTAGTTTTACCTTTTTATGGGCCGTGATAGTCGTTTTGGTGGACCGTTCGCCTCTCAAGCGTAGGGTCGACAGTTCAAATCCCCACATGGTAATCGGTCTCATGCATGGCATCACTCGTTAAAAAGTAAGGGCAGCGTCTTCTCTAGCTCACACAGGTATTTCGGAGACTTCTGAGGGTTGCTCGAAGAAGTGTAATCGTTGACGGGAATAACAATTTTAGCAATTTTTGAACAATGTTAGTCAGAACGTGTGGGTCAAATCTTGCAACTGTTAACCAGTTATCAGCAATCGATTGAGCTAATATTTTGTTTGGTTGCGATATCATTGCATGGTAGATAAAGTGACGCAATTCTAGATTCAGTATGGCGGAGTGCCAAATATGGCGGTCTGCCAAATAAGGCGGACCAACAATTTTTTATGCACCCCCGTGATATAAGAATCAAATGAAGGTGTTTGCTGAGAAGGAAATGAAAATTGAAATTACGTCTTTAAATCAATATGGCGGCTCCGAGACGGTGGAAGAGTTTTGTGATCATGGTCTGTGGGGGTATCCCTGGTCAGGGGTCAGAGAATATGATTTTTTTGTCAAAATTCATATATTCGATGTGGCGGCTCCAGGATGTAGGGAGAGTTTTGTGAGTACGGCCCGATTCTATTGGATATTGGTATGTGAGGGTTTTTTTCAGGTTGGATATTATGATTAAGTTGTCAACATTACAAAATCCAAGATAACGGCTCGATATATTTTACTTGAGAAATGAATAATTTGAAATAAAATTGGGATACAAATTTTTTCAAAGACAAACTTTTATTCAAATGCGCTGAAGAGTGAAACACTATTTTTTAGATGTGTGACATAGGTTATTTTGTGAGTAACAGATACACCTAACTTGTCGCTTTTGAATTCGAACTGAAAACGTAGCGTGGCGAGCTTAAGAATCTGTTACCCACAGAAAAACCTGCGTCACACTTATAAAAAAAAAATTCACTGCATTTATATGAAAACTTGTGTTTCACGACGATCTTCTGTTAGGAGAGGAATGCAAAAAGTATTTTTCCATAAATCCTCGAGAATTACAGTAGTTTGTGGATTGGAGGTATGATTACGATATACAGGGTGTATACCAAATGATGTCATTGATTTCAAGTGGTGATTCTTTTGTCATATTTTATGAAAAAAAGTTCGTATAAACGTGTGTCCTAACTTGCTCTGTTTTAAAGTGACGGAGGTCAAAGTTTCAATAAAAAAATCTGTTATTTATTAATTACTCAAAATTCTTTTCGCCGATTTTCATGCAACCTGGTGTGTCCATTAGCAGTTACAAGGGGCTTGATTTCATGAGGTTATCAATTGAGTAATTGATAAAATATCAATTTTTAACTGAAACTCTGACACCCCGTATCTCGGCAATGAAGCAGTTTAGGACACCCTGTATAACTAAATTGGTAATTCTATACCAAATCATAAATTTTGAAATCCATCACACTTTATATTTGTACTTTATTTGAATGCGACTCCCGTCAAAGCGGAAGAGTCATATTGGGTATGATACTTGCTGTCATTGCTGAACTGTACATTCATGACATGTTCAGAATTTAAAATTTTTATAGAAAATAACTATGACGATACATGGGTTGAATTTGTTCCAGATCATCCAGTATACCTGTTTCGAATAAAATAATATGAAGATGCAGGCTCCCCGTAGTAGTCGATATAAGAACTCTCTTACCTCTTCGAAGGGAAGCATCAAGAACTCCTCTGTAGCAACTACTTGCTGAAAATTTTGAAGAGCATATACATGTGATTTCTGGTAAAGCTCTTTGCAAGAATGGGTATCTGAAAAACAAAAAAAAATTCAAAAAATGAAGCTCCGCTGAAATCATATCATAGTTCTCTTATGAAGCTTTTTATCATCTACTAATTTTACCATTATTGCAAAACATTAGGAGAAACGCATGTTTCCTGTTGATTGGCTCAAAACAGTCGGATCATAGAGAGTTATGAAATCAATTTTTAAAATTAGTGATGCTGATAGTAATGATGTAATAAACTTCCTCATTCACACTCTCATATGAGTGTACCCAAAGTCTATGAGGGAAAACCAAGAAACATCAGTAGTACCTAGCTTGTCGGTGTAATCATGCAAGCACTTTCCAAAAGGATTGACATCTAGGCAACTAACATAACAATTGCGTTTAACAAGGCAGGTAGACGCAATCAAGACCCGATACACTCTAGCTAAATTCTAGCTTATTGAATACTTTAATTCATGGCGAATGCGAATGCTATGTAAGCACCGAGAAACCGCTCGGACACCATGCAACTCCATGAAAACAATCGTTTTGTTCCTATCGAGCTCCGAAACCAGTGGAGAATTTGTAATAAATTCAAAGTACAACCAATTTGCTCAGAGTAGTTTCGTAATGGAATATATGTCATGCCGTTCCATCCGTCCTATACAATTTCTTCAAATTGCCTATCTTTTGCTTTATTGTTTTGGGTATTCAATTATGATTTTCCTGTAGGGCTATTTCTTCGAAGCACCAACACATTCGGAGTACGCGCTGGTCTAATCATTACCCCTAGTACTATTTCCCAAACTATATGGTAGGCAGCTGCAGGATCAGGAATCGTTTGCCTTGAGCAGACGCAATAAACCAAGGATAGCTATTCGCCTGGCTATGATTTATGCCATCTTGCCACATGCCCGTATCACTACTATAATTATTTCTTCCGTAGCGAATAACCTGGTCGGGCCCGTTTTCGAAGCACCGATGCCCTGGGAGGGGTTGCTGTTATCATTCATAAAAAAGCCATTCCCCTCGAGCTTGGCAAGTTTTTATGCCAAGTTGTCGCAGGTCTCCTTGAGTACATTTCACCACTTCAATGGAGTATAAAAAGATCAGAACGGTAAGAATATTGATTGCGTCAACTTTGTTATTCTGTTCTTCTACGACAGTTCTGCTGACTAGATCTGTCGGAGGTCATGTGTAGATACTTGCCGTATATGGAAAAAGGATTTACTTCTTGGAATGAGCTCTGTTCCACATCTTGGTAAGAATGCCGTCATCAAGATGCTTCCATCTACAAGCTGGAAATCTCCGTATCCCTCGCTTCGTCGTCTTTTGAGGTAAACCATGTCACATTGTTCGATCTCGAATTCCATTCCGATAGCATGCGTATACTCTTCCAATGCCCCTAACGACTTATGTAGATCCTTCTCTACCGAGGTATATAGTTTAAGGTTATCATGTGAAATTAATGAGAAACATATTGCTTCTGGTACAGCGCTTGTCTGGTCTGTTTTGACTCTGGCTCTTATGGTGGAGCGAGTTCTGTAGAATGACATTAGTTGTACAGTACATTTGGTCGGGTACTGCAAGGCATCTGTGCACTTGCATGTTTAGCTCATGCAAGGTATTAAAAGCCTTGCGGTAATCGAACCAGGCCATCGAAAGGTGATGTTTATATTGGAAAGAGTCATACAAGATTAATCTATCGATGAGCAGGTTTTCCTTGCAGCCAGCGACTACTTTCTATGACAATCTTTGAATCTTTGCTCATACATCTGCTCAACTGTTGAGAGGTCTGGCGTAAACATGTTATAACACGTTATTGTAAACATTTCATATCACGTGATAGGCTTGCAGTTCTTCGAAACTGACAAATCTCCGCTTTTGGGAATGAGCACGGTTCGTCTCCTGACGAACCAATCCGGATTCTGTTGATTTCCATCTAGCCATAAGTTGAAATCTTTTGCAAGCTGGTGGTGGGTTCTTGGGAATTATTCCAGTTATTCATCCAATCATGGCCTGGAGCGGCAAAGTTCTTCGAGCCATTAGGAATCCGTCGAACTTCTTTCGAAGTTATTGACGTTTCGAAATTGCACAGAGAATTGAGCTAGGATAACGAAGCCTATTGAAGAAATCTTCGAACTCATATGGCCGATTTCACAAACTTATTCTTGAAGTTAGGATATACCCAAATGAAATTTAGGAATGCCTTAGTGCAATTTGCGTTTCATCAAGCCTTAAGTAATGCCATAAAGTGATAGGAAATACCCAACGTAGGTATTTCCAATCACTCTTAAGCAAAACCAAGAAAAATGGTTCGTTTAACAAAAATGCACAAAATAACAATTCTACAGATGCTTGGTTATGGAGATAACACACGGACACAAATGGAAGTTACTCGCTCATTCCATGAAAAATTTCCAAATATGCCGTCTACATCCCATGGAACAATTAGTATAATGAAAAAGCAGTTTCAAGAGTTTGGACATGTGGGGCAGATGAAAAAATTCTGCTTGAGTTTGAAGAGAACCCACATACCCAGTTAACACAAACATCTAGGAGATGTTGCTTTCTTGATTATTATGGTAACAAAATGAGTTGCATTTAGTTGTTATTACCACTTGGTGATGCCAAATGTTATGAATTGTTCACAATTCTCTTCTCATAAGTGTCACTTTGAGCATAGAATGTGAAGAAAATTGCGAAGCACATAATAGGAATATTGGTTTAGTTGCGATTTTTTTGGTATAAAAGGAATTAGGTTGGTAACAAAATTGATCGTGACATCATCATCACGGCAAAAAATGGCCAGCGGCCAGAGGAGTTTGTCGAGTCGAGAGTCAAGTAGAATTTGTATTTGGTTGACGCCATTCTTTAAATATTCTATAGGTACTTCTGATAGTGCGTACACACAAAAAAAAAGTTTTCAACATAAAGCAGCCTGCTTTATCCTAAGAAAATTATTCTGTTATATATAATCTATAAAATGTGTCTTTATTCGAAGAAATGTATTTTTTCACTGCGATTTACTCCAAACAAAAATATTTACTTTGAAACAAAAAATCAGCAATACTCTATTCAAGGAATTAGGATTTCTTTATTTAAGAAATTACGTTTTCTCTATCCAAGAAATACGTTTACTCTATCCAAGAAATTACATTTTTTCTGTCCAAGAAATTAGATTTTCTTTATCTGAGAAATTACGTTTTCTCTGTCCAAGAAATTACATTTTCTCTGTCCAAGAAATAACGATTTCTCTGTACTAGCATTTACTTTTTTTCATCAAAAATATTACGTTTTCTACATTTTCTTGAGTATAGAAAACAAAAGTTCTTGTGCGAAGTAATCGTGTTTACTATATTGAAACTGTTATTGTTCTTTTTCTGATAATTTACAATTTCTTGAATTTAAAAAATCAAAAGTTTTGAAAGAAGTGATCATGTTCTCTTAGTCGAAGATAATAATGCACTCCTAATGAAACATTTCATTCCCCCATAAAGAGAAAAATATTTTCTCTGAATACAAAAACAAGTGTTCTCAACAGGAGAAAATTAATTCAAGGAATAGAGAACTACCAAAATCACCAAATTTACGACAATTTCACTAGACGCGCGTTTCGCCAACAAAGTTAGCATCTTCAAGAGCAGACAGCTCCTGCGAATCGACCGTCGAGTGAAATTGACGTAAATTTGGTATTTGGGTAGTTTTCTATTTCATGAATAAATTATATCCTGTTGAGATTTTTTTAGTACAGAAAAAACATTTTTTGGCTTATAAAAGTTTTAGATAGCGTGGATCATTATCTTCATTGAGGAAACATGGCAACCTAGTTCTTCCAGAACGAAAGGTGCGTCCAGTGTCATAGTTTGGGTTGTTTTCTATTTCTATCATTTTTATCTAAGAAATAGCATTTTTGCAAAAGCTGAACTAATGAATTTTTAATGAGGAAAATTGTAAATTGAAAAACTATCAAAATACCTAGGAAAAATAGGTGTAAATGTATTTGAGGAAGGAAAATGTTCTGCAGAAATATAGCAATATATGATTTTCGACGATGGCTATTACTGTACTTATTTCTTTGAAGGTGTGAGGCTTGAAGGAAAACGTGAAGTATCAAAGACAGTTATATTATCACACTGTAGCATTCTTTCTAAGATATCACAAAGTAACCTTATTCTATGAAATATCAAGACAAAAGTTGAACATTTAAATCGTTAGCTCTTTACTTTCTCAAAAGCAATAAGTTAAGGAAATACATTCAATGAAATAAAAAAAAAAACAGTATAATGATAAATAGGAAGAAATACATGAAATACGTTGACGACGTATTGAAGGCTTTCAAACATGAATCAAATTGATATTTCCCCATAACTAGTACTAAGTAATACTACCTTAAACTATATATCTAACAAATATGGCTGTACGTCTGTTTTCCTGTATACTGCATATTATGCTTCCTTGTCTCCACTGCAGTATCATCTCCAGGTTGCTGTAAAATTATAATCATGAAAAATTCTGACGTACACATGAACATGATAATTACTTTGTTAATAATATTATAATCAGTATTTTTCCTGTTGGATATGAAAAATACTGAGGCTTTAATTTCCTTCGTTTTGGAGTGAAATTTTCAAGATTTTGAAGATAACCACGCGAAGGAAACAGAAATAGTATATTGTACAACAAGTGAGAAAAACGACATATTTCTCACGAGCGCAGAAGTTTGTTGGCACGAGCCGAAGGCGAGTGCCGCAAATCAAGCGAGTGAGAAATATGTCGTTTTCTCACGAATTGTACATTGTACTTTTTATACGGATGCGTTGTTTTCAAGTATTGAAAATTAAAATACATACAGGCCGTTTCTTTTATCATGTGGTAACATTGCTATATTCTAAACCGTAACAGATACGAAGACGATTAAATGGGAGAAAAGGTAACTATTGTGGAGAACAGTACAATGGTCAAAGAAAATTTACAGGGAGTCTCGCCCTTCCCGAGTTATACAGGGAAAACCAAAAATGCTGTTATTTGTTTTTTACGAATAGAACTGTTATTTCTGAAAATATAAAAAAATTTATAAGGATAGTTTTAATGTATTCAAAATGTACTATAAAAATGTAACAATGAATCTTTGATTAAACGTTTCGTGTCAACACGGCCACCTTCAACTTTTTTTTTCAAATACGGACCTGTCTATTTTAGTACAAATATTGATAAAGCGACAAAATCACAATTCAGTGGTATATCACACTTGATATTTTTATAACGTTTCATTTAAAATAACTAGCATCCTCTGTGACAACAATTTTTAATTACGGTCCTGTCGTTAGTTCTTTTGTAAATTATTTTGATTTCTTCAAAACCTATTCAACTATTGGCATACTTCAGACTTCACCCAATAATTTCGATAACAACACAACACAACGAACATTCGTATTTTTCCTTCTTGGGCATTTTTGTATTACAGAAATCCTTGTTTCAAGGCTGATGTCTTCTGAATCAATTATCATACTGAATATTTCTATAATTCTCAATCCTGGAAGTAACGAAAATATTAGTTTTTGGTCAAAATACGACTATTGTGTGATATGATACAATTAAATAGCATCTCACTTCATTTACCATTTTTAAACAAGTAGGCTTTGCTTAGTTTCTATGGCAGGACAAATAAATGAGTTGTTGATACGTGTTAAGAACTGTCAGTCGTTTATACACTCAGTCATATCAAAGATGTATTCAAATGACGAAAGGACTGATATGCTATTTGCTTATGCAAAATCAAATAGAAATCCTCTTTTGGCAAAAAATATGTATGGTGAGCTATACCCAAATCGTCGTATTCCAAACATTCAAATGTTTAGACGATTAGAAAGAAATTTGAGAGACTGTGGTGCATTTGATAGAAATAAAACTAGAAAATGTGTTGTTACTGGAAGTATGCGGAACCAAATAAATGTTTGAGGTAAGCAAATATTACTTAATAAAGATTAACAAAGTGACGAAAATATTTTTTTTCAATTTAGGATTGGTCAGTTACAAAAATATTTCTAATCAAGATTGTTCTTTACGAGAAATTGCCTACGAACTAGGGATTTCTGTAAAATCTACCAGAAATATTTTGAAAAAGAACAAATGCAAATGCTATAGGATACGCAAAGTTCATCACCTCAATGAAAGGGATTACGGAAGGAGAGTACGATTTGCGATGTGGTTGAGACGTAGAAATAGGGAAGTTGGAAATATTGGTAATAAAATAATATGGACGGACAAATCAAAATTCACCAACAATGGTTGGTTTAACAGAAACATCCATTATAGGTGGAATAATACAAATGAACATTTACATAGAGAAACCAATTTCCAGGAAAGGTTCGGAATAAATGTTTGGTTGGGAATTTTGGGAACAAAAATACTAGGTCCTTTCTTTTACGACGAGCATTTGAATGGTGGAATGTATTTACATTTTTTTATCCAATGAGTTTGATGGCTACTTAGATGAATTGCCACTGATTATCCGCCGTGAAATACAATATTTTCTACAAGACGGTGCCCCTCCCCATAATGCTGCAATAGTAAGGGAACATTTAGATGCAATATTCCCAAGAAAATGGATTGGAAACAATGGAC
The DNA here is from genome assembly GCA_944452925.2 of Chrysolina oricalcia. Classification (NCBI taxonomy): domain Eukaryota; kingdom Metazoa; phylum Arthropoda; class Insecta; order Coleoptera; family Chrysomelidae; genus Chrysolina; species Chrysolina oricalcia. The sequence continues at coordinate 36,216,935 of OX101812.2, forward strand.
CAATTGCCTGGCCAGCTCGATTCCCAGACCTGACTCCTTTAAATTTTTTTGTCTGGGGATACAAAAAGGATAAAAAGACAACTAGTACAGATATCGACCATCTCAAACAAAAAATAAGAGATGCATGTAATAGCATTACACCCATCATGCTAGAAAATTGTCACAGAAAATGTATGGACAGACAACTTATGTGCATTCAACAAAGAGGTCGGCAATTCGAGCATTTAATGTAGGTTATCATGAAGAATTCATTTTCTGTATTGGTTTTATTTTCACTCAAAAATTCAATATGAAATGAATTGTTTTCTATTTGTTTGATTTCTTCTGCTCGTGTTAACGTTCAACGTCAGTGTATCTTTTTCGATACACTTAGTTAAAACTTTGTGTATCTTAAAAGATACACCAACAAAAATGTTGTTTTGGCAGTGTGTATCGCTAAAACACACTTTATGTACATTTTAGATGGGGAATTATAAGCTCTGGCCTCTTAGAATTTCCCCTGAAATTGAGGTTTAGGATGGATGAAGGTTTTGTTTGTAAATTGCGTAAATCCTCAGATTATTAAAATCAAATTCTTGAAAATCACGAAAACTTTCCACCAAGGCTTGGCGCTGAACGTGTTAAGTAAGTTTATTTCCGAAGGTAAATTGCTATCGTTCGTCTCTGAAACTACGGATATATTTAATTATAGTGTAAACATAATTTTAATAGATACATTTATTCAAAGTGTCACTGATAATTTTTATATCGGAGAGTTAGGTTTTGTGGAATCCATAAACGACCTAACGACAGGACCGTAATCAAAAATTGTTGTCACTGATGATGTTAGTTATTTTAAATGAAACGTTATAAAAATATCAAGTGTGATGTACCACTGAATTGTGATTTTATCGCTTTATCAATATTTGTACTAAAACAGACAGGTCCGTATTTGAAAAGAAATGTTGATGGTGGCAGTGTTGACACGAAACGTTTAATCAAAGATTCATTGTTACATTTTTATAGTACATTTAGAATACATTAAAACTTTCCTTTTCCATTTTTTTATATTTTCAGAAATAACAATTCTATTCGTAAAAAACAAATAACAGCATTTTTAGTTTTCCCTGTATAACTCGGGAAGGGCGAGACTCCCTGTAAATTTTCTTTGACCATTGTACTGTTCTCCACAATAGTTACCTTTTCTCCCATTCAATCGTCTTCGTATCTGTTACGGTTTAGAATATAGCAATGTTAGCACATGATAAAAGAAACGGGCTGTATATAATAATACTTGTACGTCATTAACTCATTTTTATATTTTATTTAAAATAGTAATTAACAGTAATATTTGAACTGCTTGTATTGTTGTTATAGAAACGCTAACAATGGGCTACTTAGATATTGCACCCGAATCGTCGGCGTAGCGTTGTCAACGTGGAGAACGTGTCATATCAATCTGACATGTAACAATTCATGACTGACTTGGGTTATCGTGATAACAGTGAGAAATTATTTATCACTGTGAGAAATTATATCTCACTGTATTGGCGGATATTTCTCACTGCGTGAGAAATCTTTCGTTTTGAACGTATGAAAGCGATGAGAGAAATGGCACATTGTATAGCATCCGTAGAAAAATGTATTTTTTTGAATAATTTACAGAATCGAAAATAATTCTTCTATGCTTAGGGAAATATTACTACTGCAAATCCCGACAAGTCGATAGGTAATAATATTATTTTTCGAAAAGACTTTAACAGAGAACGCATTAGTGAAAGTCCAAATTTTTAAGTGTTATTTTGGGAGTCATTAAATTGAAGAATCAATGGACTTATTCATGGCGGCTTTTGAAAAAATGCGGTACAAATTATGACATACTGGAACTTCAGAAATTTTAATAATAATATAATTACCACAAAGTTCGTAGTATTGTAGGAGGGTTGTACAGGCTATGCGGCCTCACAGGCTCTTCGACCCATTATATATTATCATGAATAAAATAAATACATGACGCATATTTCTCACTGACAACTACTGATGGTAATTGAAATATTTCCTTCCTTCAGGCACATTGAATATATTTTTTTTTCCTATTTTCCTTTGGTGTTTATAGTGGAATCGACTGCTACGGTAATTAGCCACTGTGTTCTGCTGGGTAGGCCTTGTTACTCATCCCAGTCGAGGTACGAGATTTTAATAATTCAAAAGGTTAAATTTGATTTTAAAAAATCCCAGCCATAACTGGAGCTCGAACCTCGGTCCTTATGGCCCAGAGTCGGACGCTCTCACAACTGCGCCACGCCCGACATAAAAAATCAATTATATCTCAGATGTAGTTCAATATCCGCCATAGTATTAGTCAGGAAAGCAGTTGTTTTCTGTCAGAAATTTGCCCCATATTCTACACTATTGAAATTAATTGAGAGAGAGAGGAATTTCAATATTGTAATAAGTATTCGATTTAAATAATGTTTCACTCTCCAGTAAACTTTTGGAAAAAACGTAAAAAAAAATATGTAAAAATAGATTACTGTGAGAATAGTTGCATGGTCTAAAAATGTCTGAACATAACCATATAAGTCAAAATAGAAAATTGCAGCTGAAATAATAATTTGAAAATACAGCTAGTATTGAAAAAGAAAATTAATCTAGAAACACCATGTTTCCTGATTTTAATCAAGTTTCAATAATAATGCTGTATGAGCGTTTTACTTTGCACATAAACTTTAAGAATCTTTAATTTGACGCACTATTTTCAAGTTTATGTGCGAAGTGAAACGCTCATGCACGTTTATCATCGGAACTTGATTATAATCTGGAAATTACCATGTTTTTGGAGTGTCATGTCATCACAATGGTCGTGGAATTCGGATATAACTGTTAGATACGAACCGATGTAACAGCAAGGGTTCTGACAAATTCCCATTTTTTCAATTTAGTGCCCTCTGGTGTGGAGAAAATGAGAAAGTTTTGTCATTATCATTAAAATGCAAATGTTTCAGTATAGTCAAGCTATTCATAAGAAAAAAAAATATTTTTAAAAAATTGCTATTTTCAATTTTTTTGAATTATCTCTTGAAACTTTATGTGTATAAAATTGAATTCTAAGTGACTTTTTCAAATAACTTTTTTTGATATCTTGCCATCTCACCCCTTTTTTTGTCTTTGCATTACAATTTTTTTCATTTTGCCGCCATTCTAGCGATCACGTGACATGTGTTAAAATCGATTTTCAGGTTATCGGACATGCACAAACTTTTCACCAGAATATTTTTTCCAATACTCCAATAATAAAAATTTTTCCCACATGGTACATACTTTTTGGCGGTCACTGTAGTTTGTTTATTTTTTTTTTGTTTGTGAGAAGTATATATACTACGTAATCAACACACGCATTTGTTTTCTAGCATTCCAATCAATATAACAGTAATTCATTATTAAGAATAATAAAATTGAGGTAATTTCTATTTATGTTGAAACATGGTGAGCTTTGTTTTATTCGTGACATACAGGTGAATCAGAAAGTGAAGCGCATTTTTAAATAAGTACCAGTCCATTCAATTTCACATTATTACATCGAAAGGGTCTAAATGTACATTCGATTCCGAAGCATAAATGGAATGTCACATTGGGCTAATTTCGAGTCACATTTTGCATCACATTTTGATGTCTCGACATGACCAACGGTGCACCGAATAGACGTTTATGCGATAATAATGGAAGTCACTTTGCGATTCACTGGTGTGATCTGAAACATGAATGTGAATCCTACCACTACCACCTCTGAGACCATTCTGTGTTCTGGGTACGTCTAGTCGACAGACAGTCCCAATGTTAATGTTGACCATTCATCGATTTTACGAGCATTGAAAGAGAATAAAACGCATCCCTATACAAGAATTTATTTTTGTGAACAGTTCATGGCAATATTGGATAACAATGTGATCCAATCAGAATATGTTTTGTTTTCTGATGAGTGCACCTTTACACTTCACGGTCATGCTAAAATTGCCACTTTTGGTCTATGAAAAATCCTCACTGGATGAGTGAAGAACATACTCAATATATTATATTATATTATATAATGTGATACTCACTATATTGAAAAAGTTGATGTTTGGGCAGGAATCATTGGAGATCATATCAAAGGTCTCTTCTTCATTGATGGCAAGTTGAATGGCAATAATAATTTAGCACTGCTTCAAAAAATATCGTGCAAACTTTGACAACCAGTGAATACGATATGGTTTCAGCAAGATAGAGCACTACTGCTTCACCAAATTGAAGTCCGCCAGTACCTCAAACGCATATTTCCCAATCGGTGGATAGGGAGGCAAGGATTGATGAAATGGCAAGCAACATCTCCTGATCTGACGTCCTTAGACTTCTTCTTATGGGGATATGTCAAAAGTATTGAATACAAAACTAAACCTCTTGTCTTAGCTGCGATGTTGAGTAACATCAGAAGAAATTTTTATTTAATATTAGGATGCTGCCAAGATGTTCGCGGCGAACACAACTCGGTTATCAAGAAGCTCATCTACCAGTGAAAATACTTGTGTGATAAAGAGGAAAATAATATATGTTCTCAATGAACGGCACCACAGGCGTCCAGTATATCATTTACGATTCTCAGACTGAGACGAATGTTTTGTTAATCTAGCAATATCTTCCATAATTTTTCAATGAGTAGAGTACATAAACCACATTAGCATAGTTGGCGTGAAAAAGCATCTCTATATTGGAATTAATAGTCTTAAAATCATAGCAGACGCACTTAGAGATCAGAACAGTGAAGTGGAGAAAATTTTTTGTTTCATCTTTGACAATGTTCGGGTGTTCTCGAAAAATAATTTCAATTATATACAAACGTCTCCTCCTTGAAACTGATCGCCAAATATGCTCAACATAGGATTTGGTGAACTAAGTTCTATATTAATCAGTTGATAGCTATTTTCCGAAATTCTTCATCTAACGCCTTCCAGTATTTCCATAAGATAAGATTTGTTTTCTCTCAGTAATATATTTCGACGGAGAACAGATAGCTTCCAAGCTTGCACTGAGGAGATGCTGGAACTTTGAAACTAATTTGAAGGTGATCCGACTGTTGAAAAAAATCTCTGCTTTACTTGGTTGCAGGGAGCAAGCACATGCAATAGTATCCCCAACGGGGAGTATTGACTGGTGTCAGATATTTTGCTGAAAACAAGTGTGATGCGAGTTGCCTAGATGCCAATCATAGCGATACATTCTTGCAGGGATTTCACTGAATACCTGGTGTGGTTCCATAGGTTATTTCGGGTTTTCCTATATCTACAAAGCAAATGCACTACAAAAAAAAAACACATTTCTCCGGAACACATCTGAAAATAATCGTAATCCTCCTTCCGCACAGGCTACGCCTTTTGGTATATATGTGATAGTTTACTATAATCATAAATCAAAACCCGTTGCGATATAAGCAAGGAAATTCTGTTGTTTTCTGACAGATATTGGCAAAAATCTCCTTCAACCTTGGTCGTGCGACCATCTTCATATGAATTTATCAGGCAATATCGTTGTAATTAATATTATTTTTTCTGTAATTCTTTCAATGATGTGATCTTGGAGATCTTCTCATAACTTAAGCTTTTGATATTTGATAGAATAAAATTATTAATGACTTTAATATTTGATGGTTCAATTAAGTTGATTCTGCGGAGAAATGTTACCAAATTTCTCAGCATAATTTAATCGAACAAAAAACCTCATAATTGCAACTCACCTGCAAAAGTCCTGATCCCCAGGCAATTTGTAGGATGCAGCTGCTTGAGCAGAAAACGACAACAAGCCTCTCTGACTTCCTGCATTTGCAAGAGGCTACTTGCAGGAAGCAACACCTGAACATTATCAGTGGTAATTGTTATTTGGCCACTGTAAGCGTACTCAATAAGCAAGTCAATTGCTGCTGGATCCATATCATGGATTTCAATTTCGGGAATAGTATTTTCTTTCATGTCTCCTGAAAGTCAAAGTAACACTGATGAAAGAGATGATAAGATCAAAATTCAATATTATCTCAACTAGGAAATTGTATTATCAGGCCAAAAGATACAATATATACAGTTTCACGAACCTTCAATCAATCAGATGAGCCAGTGAAACTTTCAATGCCTATTTAAGTAGTGTTCAGAGTAAGTCTACTAGTCAATTCAATTTCAATCCGTATTAACGAATCACTCTGATGGCCTCATCATATTCTCCTATACCATTTTTTAAATAGAAGCAAGATAGTTAGTCAATGCCAGTGGAATCGGTATTGGATCCAAACGCGAGTGTCATCTAGCGTAATTAGTTACAGACATGAATATTTTGTGTCATTTTAAGGCAGGGTCTTTAAAAACCCTGATTTTAATGCTATACCATTATTTCAATCAAGTTACGACATGACTTGGAGGCCAGATTATTGAAGTTACGACATGACTGGGATGCTAGGGCACTCAACATGTCGCCTCCATTTGAATCCAATATTCATCCCATAAGGTTGGCTTATTACCTTACTTCTATTTTAACGATGCTTATACTAATGTATCCGATTAAAATTGTTCAATGTGAATATCTAAACGTATATACATTGAGTACAATACGATGAATTGATATTCAAGATGTTGATGATTGAATAGATAAACTGTATATGATTTCTCAGTGATTGCCCAGAAACATACATCTGGAAAACAATGGAAAAAAAATCCTGATTTGATTTCAATAAATATCGGTTGCTAACATATTATTCTTATTTTTGCAGTTACACAGAATGAGAAATTATGTTCGTTCAATATATTACGTGAGAACCAAAATAGTGAATTAGTGAGTATGAACTATATATCGATTTATAAATTGAATAAATAGCACCGAAACAAAAAGAATTGGGAATTCGAAATACAAAGGTAGTTGTTATTCGTCTTTTTGTGATTGACGGGATATTCAAAAATTATGTCCCAAGACACACTCCTCTGAGAAAATATCAAAAATGTTATGCGGAAAAGTTATGAAAAAAATGAGTTGTGAAAAAATAATTTTTTTTTGGAAAAATGCAATTATGATTGATTGATGAAACTCATTAGTAAAAATGAGTATAAAACTGTAACATTTTACATAATATTTTGTGAAGATTCAAAAGCTATTTCTATTTCATTCGCAGAAAATGTGTGATCTGTGAACTTGCCTAATGTTCAGCTGCTTCATGAGGGGCCACTGAAATATCTTTAGGACATTAAAATCCCGATATTCTTTATTATTAATGAAGGACCAATTATCTACACAATTTCAACTAGCATCTCTCAATAGAACAAGAGTTCTGTTGAATTTTTAAATTAATAGGAACTTATAATAAAATTAAAAGCTGAAGTAACAATTCAACAATCCAATACATACTCAAAACTTTGTAATTTCATTTAACTGGACACATTTCGCAGCACATTTGGGAAAAATTGACTATTTATCTTCCAATTTCGGTTCTCATCAGCCCAACATCTACCGTTCCGGTAACTGACAGTATGTACCGTTTGATGTAAAAGTCGACACATCAGTATATAGGTACAATTTTTCTTGGAAGATTTAGGGAATAATTCATTTATACTTTGGAACCTGGATGAAAATCCTAAGCGCTCCTCGAAACATCTATCGAGGCAGGTGTTGATGAATTTGGTGATCTTCAAAATTCTTCTTACTGGTTTTTCAGATATTCCAGTTCGCTACGGCCTCTCCGATAGTGCGATCTGTAGATATTCTGTGACCGATAACAAAATATCGTAGGAACCTCCTACATTGGTAACGGGCTTACTATATGGAATTTTGTAACCATTTTATGCAGTACCCGTGGCTTTAAATTTGTCTAAAATAAGTACGCAACAAAGTATATTCTCATTTGGATATAAAGAGTTGAATATACCATCTGCTTCTCTGGAACTGTGAAAATGCTGGAAAGATATTGAGACGAGATAATTTCTTAATGCAATCTTAGCTTTTCTTAGTGCCTCTCTATTTATTTTTAATGAACAAAAATATGTATAAATAACTTTTACAATGGAAAAACTATACAAGAAAGATGATAAAAATACCTGGAAGAATAATAACACTACTTAATCGTTTGACAACTCTTAATGACATAGTAGCCTACCAGTCAATTGTTTCATGGCCTTTTCGATCATGAGGAAATCATCAACAAAGAAAATATTGTAGGTATGAATGACTATACAATTTTCCAAATATCGATTTATTTCTTGTTCTGAAACAAAATTCAATCTAAAATTATCCAGATACATGGTCTTTCAATAATATAAGACAATTTCGGGATCACATTGTACTAAATATATTTTAGTGACCTCTTATAAAGCATCTGAACACATGGCAAATCCACAGACTTTGAAATTTCTCCAAATAAAATAGAAATAGAACTTGAATAGATAGCTATAAATTGTTTTCTCCACGATCGTCACAGAATTTGCCAATTCTGAAATCAAATTTGATTACAGAATGCTGGAATTCTCTCTCTTGAGATTGAAGAAATATTCTGCAACACCTCTGCCCCCATGCAATTTAAATGTATTTACATTATCTCTCTTGTGATAGAATAACATTCTCCCACTGGTTAGCAATAATAACATTAGCCTTGACGCAGTTGATTGTCATCGTAGTGTCAAAATTATTGCTGTCACGTTTCCTATCTTTGATCGTGGAGAAAGAATAGTCTGCTACTCGGTTAGAATGAAAATTAGTGATGCTCGTGGTACCTCACGCTCGCCTTCGGCTCGCGCTCGGAACTTTCCACTCGCATCGAATTTTCATTCTAACCTTGTTACAGAACAACTTTTATGAATAACATTTTTCAATATTGTGGCGAAGCTGCGGGCGATGCCGGACCTGAACTCTCGCGTGGCCGGCCGCGGGTGACTGTCGATACGCTATGCACCGAGAAGAATCTGGACGATTCGAGGCTTCGAGAAATTTCATGAGCATTCGGAGAAGTAAGCGTTGGATATAAAAAGAACTACGCAGCAAACAGACGGGCAGTCAGTAAAGAGAAAGTCGAATATAAATCGTTCAGTGGTTGTTATATAAATCAGAGTATTGTGTTATTGAATCATTGTATTTCGTTAAATAAATTATTTAAGAGTGAATTAGAGTTTAAATATACGACAATATCTTTCCAAATGAGTTTTCTTACGCATAATTTTTGAAAATTTTCAATTTCCTGTCAAACGCGAAAAGACGAACGTCACTATACATTTTTTGGGGGTTCTTTTGATACAAAACCGATTGCATGTATCGATATTTGTCAAAATCCATCAATAAAAGAATTTACCATATGATAAGTATATAGTTTCTGTAGGTTACTGTATATGGCGGGTAACCCAAACATATACAAAAGGTATGAGATATTGAAAAAAAAACATTAGAAAATTGATGTTTGAACTATTTTAATAAAATGATGAATGCATTTTAACCCTAAACTGGTAACGTGCCGTCTGTGAGACTGCAGCCATTTTTATTTTCAAGGTTTTTCTGAAATGTTTTCGCTTTTCTGCGAATCACGCCACCTAATCTATTAGCTATTGGTGCCCCACCAATCGTTCAACTGGGAGTGAATTTAGGTTTGCCATGTATTAGAATATTGTATTCAAGCTAATGTTATGTAATTCACACTGAGAATTATGCTGGGTTAGGGTCGGGTAGCTGTGGCCACTTTTCTTTGCTGGCTACTCTACTGAGGTGATTTCATTTACATTTCCCATTTCTTTAAAGTGCACCAGTATTATCATTATTTTTAATTTTTAATTTTTTTTATATAGTATCATAGTTAGTACTATGTTATTCAACCCACATGTTGTATCATTGTTATATTTTTCCATTATTTTATTTTTGTTATGTATATTAAGCACAACCTGAACTCATTGTTATGAAACTGAAGTTTTAAGAACAATAAATGATTGATTGATTGATTGATTGATTGAATTTAGGTAAACGACGTCTGAGAAATATTATTTTGTTTAGTTGAGCACAGTCCGTGAGACGGCACGTTTCCGTTTACGTAAGCATTTCTCGATACACAAAGTAATGGCAGGTCCGTCAAAACGGGTAGGTACGTTATGGGGATGAAGAATATGATGACAGTCATTTATGTTGGTATAACGAGAAAAAATGTTTTTGAATGATTTCTAATTTTTTATGGATCTTTCCAAAATCACTACCAATTTTCGTTATGTTGAAAAAGATTAGTGCGAAATAATTTTTAGATCAAGTTTTTTTGTTATTTTATGCAATATTATTTCAAAAGAATGTGTACTTAAGTGTTCGTAATATATATTTTGGAAAAATTGTTATTTAAGATTTTTTTGTTTTGCTTCCAAAGAGTGCCAGTCTCACAGACTGCACGTTACCAGTTGTGTTTCAAAATTCCACGTTACCAGTTAAGGGTTTTAATTACAAAAAAATGCGAAATGCTTTACGTTCTTGCCTCAAGCGCATGAGAAAAATAAAAAAAAACAATATACGGCATCGTAAATAAATATAATTGGTAAATGAAAAGGGATCAATTGAAAAGAATTTTTGAAGTTATTTCAAACCAAACCTAACCTATAAGAACAAATACTGTTTCGCCTCTGCCACACACTCGTTTTGTTCACATTGTTGAAGCGTGAAGACTATCCAATAGGGCATTGCACATTTTTGTGGTCAACACTATGTATATTTAATTTTGAGATGATGTAAGTTTGATTAATAAAATCTGTCATAAAAAAGTCATAACTTTTTAAAGATCTGTTTTAAGTAGGTACTTCAACACATATTACTAGCCATTTCGGTAACAAAGTTATCTTTATCGGTAGGATTGCTTGGTATACGCAGAATTCTGATGACGTCATCGCTGTTCGAGTTATGACATCATTCTAAGTTTTGTAAATGTTATTCCTCTATTTTCTGTGTATGGATGTCATATATTTTCTTATGGTACATAACCGTATTTTAGAAAAATAAAAGATGTTTTATTCATAATAAGATATGTCAACGTACACTTATGACTTGAGGAATCCCCGCAAAAATAAATCTAGTGGGATAGGAGATGTAGCTGTCCTCTCCAAAATAATCCTCGTCTGCGATCGAAATCCATAGTATGAGGGAATTTTTCTCGAGTACATCGGTATCGATAGGCGACCTCATACCCTGTTGTGAAGCAAGTGCGATGTGAATAGAATATCATTTATTCCTCGAACATACGATTATCTAACATAAGAAAAAATATGACATCCATACACAGAAAAATACGTTGTTTTTGAAAGTATTATCAAAATAGGGTGATGACATTTAAAAAATAATAATAATGACGTCATAACTCGGACAGCGATGACGTCATCAAAAATCTGAGGAGATAAAAAAATGCGCAACTGAAAAATAAAATCGACCTGTCTGAGCTTATTTCCCCTTATGGCCTCATCAAGCTTTTAAAGAATTTGTTCCAACGTTTACATGCTCACTGTATGTAAAGACATAAAATTTTGGTAAATTAATTCATTACAGATAAGCGGTAAGTAATGTATTTTTCCAAATTTGATTACATTTAGGTCCTCCTTATTAAAACTATATTTATCATGCGGTCAAATCTGATACTATTTTTGTACCTTTGAGTGAGACTTGCAATGTTATTCGTACCATATCTCCTCTTGTAAAATTGTATTTTCAATGATTTAACAATCACATCAGCGCACCTACCAGCTTTCAGTATAAGCAAAAAACTTAGATTCCAAGAAAAATCTTATTGCCAGTGTATCACCCCTATTATCATTAGGATAGTCAAGTGTGCCATGAAAACATCAGAAATATTTTAATTTAATTGAGAATTGACCACTTCATCCCATCAGTAATCAGGTGCAAGCAATTATTTCAATGTAGCCAACACCAGAAGTAATGTCAGGAGGTGGAAAGTTAATTTGGAATTCGTGAAAAAAAAACTAATGCAGGAAAATGGAATCAGTATTCCAACTCATGATTTTAGTTCATTAAGGTCACTTTCAAGATAGGTGAAATTAAAAGTGAAAATAATGGAATTAGTCAATTATTTCGATGAGTTTTGGTATTTTGAACTGAGAAAAAACTATTCAATCATTGAGACTCCATGAAACATAAAGAAAAACATTGAGTGGCCTTTTGCAGCAACTTTGAATTGTGAGCTCTAACTTCTGAATACAATTTCTAGTGTTTCTCATTTCGATTTACTCTTGTCTTCATTATTCTGCAGGAATAAAACTGGCACAGGCAAGAAACTGTATTTTTGCAAGTGCAAGTAATGTTTATCGGCGAGACCAAGGCCTTCAATTACCAATGACATATTACGACTAGAATCCGTTATTTATATTTCGATATTCGGTCACATTCTAAACACAATTTTTACAGCTGCTTTTTTCGCTCAAAATAATTGCCAGTTAACCCAAAAGTCGGCAAAGCTGAGTTTCTGCAGAATTGTCTGCTTATACACAATGTATATCTGCTTATATAGAATGTATATAAGCAGATATTGCCGCGAAACAAGCGGCAGTAAAAATTGTGCTTAGAATGTGACTCTGTATTGACGGAGTCTAACGGTAATATGTCATTGTCAATCAAAATCACTTGCAAAACAGTTTCTGGGCGTGTGACACACAAATAAATTTTTCTATTACAGTGCGTTAACTAATATTTTACGCACTGTTCACCGTGCTTAAAGTGATACTTTTGAGCACAAGTGCCTGAAACATTAACTGTGCGTAAATACATTAGCTGTGAGTAAAGTAATGTTTCACTATTCATACTATTTTGCTCCAGATTTAACTCGGGAGTCATCATTTGATAATACGACAAAAGTTTAAAATTTCGTAGGATAGAACATTCAACAATTGCTACAATATGTCAATGAAATAACTGTCGTAAAAAAATGGGTGTGATACATTTTCGTTAAGAATTTTTTTGTACTCCATGTTTTTTATATGAACCGGCTTCACCTCATTCGTCATACAAAAAAGTCAAACTTTACGAAATTGCATCATGAATAACAATTTTTTAGGCCTACCCAAATAAGAGATGAAAAACAAATTCATATATTTCGGCTAGAGAATTCTTTTTTCTTCTGTTTGCAAAACTTATCGTTTGTTGTAAATATTCGAATAAAATTTCTTTCATTAGCAATCATTAATGAATGAAGTGCCTTTCCCGCCAAAAAAGCAAAAGACTATTTCAAGACGATTCAAACGAATGCAAAAACAGTCTTTCTGAAAGGAGGCATAAAAATATTTATAGCATTTTATGATAACTGATTTATAAGTGGAATGGTCATAATTATGGGACCATATATTACAGTGTTTCAGTTTACAATGTGTATATTGTATTGAAAGAATGAGTTTTGAATAAAACAACATTTCAATGAGTTGAATCCTGATTTTGATTTTCCTCAAATGAATGATCAAAGACAATAAGTTATACATAACTGATGACATGAGAAAGTGAGACGGGGGCCATCTGAAGGTATACAGTGATAGCAACATGTACTGTTTGTAATTTTTTGTGAATAACCCGTTCCATTTACTTGAAAAACACCAATAAAGATAATGTGTTCAACTTTCGTAGAGTCTATTTATATGGCATATGCTCGTCAACTTTTCGATACGGTGTGAATAATTTATTGTATACCTATACCATATAGTCAAAGACATGTTTCGAAAGATTAATCCTTCATCTTCTGAAAAACGAAGGTTAGTTACAAGTTGATATGAAGAAAATCAAAAAGGGTAGGTTTGTAACCAACTCCCAAGTTGCCGAAGATGACGGATTATTGATTCGAAACATGTCCTTGATGTGAGTCTTCCAACTACATGATATCTACAATTAAAATTATTTTTAGTGGAGTTGGACTAAAATTTGTTTCCCCTACCCAATCATAAAAATGCTTTACTGCAACCACACTGCGAATAGAAAGAAAAGAAATTGTTGGAAAAAAATTAATGAATTAATAGTACGATTACATTTTTTTACTCGATACCTATATCTCTCAAATCTATCATTTCTTGAGAAATGCCACACCTGAAAAATATTCGTGTACTATCAGGAAAACTGAGGTTCTTTCAGGAAGTCCACTATTTCAAGAGTAAGTAAAAAATTAAAAGCTGAACAATAAATCTTATTTCTCGGTATATATTCACTGTAGTGACCACAATTTGAATGTCAACTTCCTACAAAGACTAATTTTGTAAATGAGATCAATCAGGTAATCAGTAATCCTTACACTGAAGTGCTTCTATTTCAATCTGTACAATATTCTCCTCTTCTTGAAAAATTATGTGTTTAAACTATACTGTACGGAGCAAGTCAACTCACCTTTGGTATTTCAGAAATTACGCAAAAATAAGAGCCGCTTGAATATTAGAAGCCCAGTGATTTCCATAAGGTGACAAAAGAAATTATTGATTTGCTTATTGTACCAGCTAGACTAAAGTAATTTTTTTGCACTTTCGGGACTGCTCCAAGTTCCTCCAAGTAGGGACAGAAAAGTTGATTTGCCACCAAGGGGCTAGAGTGGATATCCTAGCAACGCATAATCGAAATTTAAGGCGTTCTGTAAATATAAAGTGGTTGCACTGATGCGGAATTTTTCCACTCTAAATTCATGTTTGTTTTTTTATTTTTCACATGAGATGTGGCTGGCAAAAATTAATTAAATTTTTCGAGGAAGAAACATTTTTAGATCGGAGTTTATAGTTCACATGAAGTGTTCAATCGGCTCTTTTATCTATTACCTTCTCTAGATACTGAATGATTCATGTAATTTTCCCTGTATTACGGTAATAAAGCCAAGATGATAAGAGATTAACCAACTTCCACTATTGAGTGATTCAAAATAGTCACAGTCCCATTCCCATCGTTGAACTATGAGCAATATGAGTGGATAGTAAAAACTTCTACTAGCTTTCATTCATCTGGCCTCATTTATATCAGAGTTGAAACTACGTAACATTGATGTGATGTGATTATCCTCATTAAAACTAATAGCAAGTTCTAAATAAAAAATGTCTACTTACCATTGAACATGGCGAAAAAATATGGACTAACTGATGCTAAAACGACCCTGTGTCCTCTAAATTTGTCTATTCCTATTTTCAAAGTTATATCACATAGCTACAACAAACAGGATTGTTAACACTAGACTAAAATATAATAATAAATTCATTCACAATCGTGCAACAATTCATATCTACACCTACGTACTAAAACGTAAAAAAATATGGATACAAACGAAATGAAAATATATGCCATAATTCGATTAAAAAAAACATTCTTTAATAAACAGACTTAATTTGAGGAGCGATCTTCATCTGGTATACAACAGTCCCAGAAATATTTCATTTCATATGTCAAGATATCACAGTATCTCCCTAAATGAATGAATGAAAAATATATTACTTGAATTAGGTTTTTATTTCAGTCAAATGATGAATTTATAAACTGCACTTCGAGAATAATGAAAATTTAAAATATTCGACTGATGATATATGTTGAATATTACTCAATAAACAATTGTCTAATTTCCACGGAGTTTTGGTTTATTTGCATCAGTAACTAAAAGTCAGTTTTAGTAACTCGATAATGGTATGAAAGCTGAAACATCCATAACAAATAAATCTAGACTACTATTCAAATGTGTTCCTTATCCAGTAATTCAAAGACTATACTGAGTTAGTCAAATTTATGGAACCAAACATATTTTTCAGTTAATATAAGGGCTATCGAAAAAAAGTTTGGACAAAAATTTAAAGGTATTTTACTCTGCACCTTTCTGTAGATGTTCCATTGGTGGAGAACTGACGTCATTAGCTTTTTTTAATGGAATCCTATGCCATGTTAAGTATCACACGAAATTTTGTTTTATTCTTATTTCAGCAGTACTGATATTATTTTAACTCTCTCGATAGGTACAGTGTGTTTCGTATTTTTGTGTCCAGCTCTTTAATTCACTTATCTATTGCTTAATTTGTTCAAACATTTTTTCAATTGGGGAATATAGAGAGTTAGATATTTCAAGCGATATGGCAATCTGATTCAGATAGTGGCGTACGTAGGTTTTTATGAAAAAATATTTTTTATGTGCTACACTGACAGCTATTCCATTAAAAAAATTCATCATTTCATCAATGGATCAATTTCAGTTTTCAAGACTTGAAATTATCCCAAACATCGTAAGTGAAATTTTTTAATGAAACAACTGTCGATGTATCAAATAAAAAATGTCTTCAGAAATGCTCACGTACGCCACTGTCTGAATCAAGTTGTCTTATCGGTCAAACTATCTAACTGGCTATATTCCCCGATTGAAAAAAGAATTAGAACAAATCAAGCAATAGGTAAGTGAATTACACAGCTGTACACAAAAATCGAAACACTCTGTACCTATAGAGAGAGTTAAAACAATATTAGTACTGCTGAAATGAAAAAAAAACAAGCTTTCCTGCGATACTAAACATATGTCTCAATTGAAAATAAAAGTCGATGACGTCACTTTTCCAACAATGGCAAATCTAAAAAATATTTGAATTTATGGAAAGGTGCAAAGTGGAATATCCTGCAAATTTATTCGATTTTTTCTTCGATAACCCTCATATTAACTGAGAAAAATGGGCGGTTCCATACATTTGACTAACTCTGTATGTCTTTCAAGCGTCGGGCCGCCATATTAAAAGATTTAAAAATTTGTTTGGTCATACCTCATCCAAAACGTCGTCCAATTCTCTACATGACAACAACATTTCACACACAAATACTCATCAAAAAGAAAATGGTGGTAAATAATGTTAGACTCTCATGAGATCCTTTAGAATAGATGGGTGGCTATTAACGAGCTTTATTAAAATCATCAAATCTTTGGTTTCTACAAAAGTTCTCTATTTCTCAAAATCGTAGTTTGGTGCCATATTCGAATGAAATTCAAATGGCAAGGCCGGCATAGTTTTACCTTGTTTTAGTGTATCCAAGAAAAAATAAGGAAGTCATCCAGAATATAGAACAATATTTGTTTTACTTAACTAAGTATTCATTTTAAAAATTAGGATAGGAAACTGGATACTAGGGAAGATTCATTGATTTCACTATAGTCGCACCCATTTGTCATTTGAAGTTTTCTAAAATGGCGGTTCGACGTCATTTTTATGCAATTATTTCATTTTATATTGCTGCTGAAGTGCATCCAATAAACTAGCGTTAAGCGGCCCTTACACTATCAATAATATTGACAATATAATGCAGTATTGACAATAATATTGAAGCAACTTTTGATAATTGTTGTATTGATAGCAGGTATTGACGAAAATCAAGATTTCTTGAAAACCAGCATCAATATCGTCTGATATTGACAATAATATTGACGACCTGTGTCTGCGACAATATAATTGTCAATATTCGCTCATTTATCTCCAGTAAACATGGCTGAGGAAGTAGTTAGCCACGAAGAGGTAGTCATTGCAGAAAAGATTGGTGATGAGTTAGAAAATGTAGGTAGGTACAACTGATAACAACCGTGAATTATTACAACACTTTATTGAACTTTATGAAAATTTGCCAGTTTTTTGGAACTCTCGACTTCCAGAGTACAAAAATAAAGTAAAAAGAAATAAGGCCCCGCTGCAACTTCTAGATTGGTATAAAAAAATACAGCCTGGAGCAACTACGGAAGATGTGAAAAAACGGCTTAACGCTTTGCGCACAAATTAGCGCAAAGAGCTAAAGAAAATTATTCGATCAAAACGTTCCGGAGCTGGAGCAGATGAAGTGTACAAGCCAACATCGTGGGTATTTTATGCACTAAGGTTCCTTGGAGGTACTGAAATTCCTGTTAACATGGCATTCACTCAAGAAGTCAACGAAACACAGGTGAGTCAAACACAGTTCCTTACAATCTGCCTTCATTATTGAAATAGTCACAGAGCCTATTCCTAGTATTTTTGGCACTATTGGAGCTATTTTGATGCATGACACCTCTCAATGGAACAAGAGGTTCAATATTGTGTCTCAAGTCATTTTCATCTACAGCACAGTAAGTTTGATTGCTATGAGTAGGTAGAAAATTGTGTAGGTAGCAACATACCATCACAATGGTAGCAGCTTTTCTTGGTTCCAGACATATTGGTTTTTGTAAAACTCCAAACCTTGCTGCCAATATACCAAAGGCATTTTCCACAACAACACGAGCTCGTGACACACGTCTGTTGTACTCAAGCTGTTCTCTCGTTAAAGGCATTTTCATTGTGTATGGCTTCATTAAATTCTGATGTAAAGCAAAAGCCTCGTCAGCAATAAAAACGAATGGAAAATTATGGTTTGTCTTTGGTAGAGGGGAAGAATCTGGAAGATTCAAAGCATTCTGTTCAAAGAGCTCTCCAAACTTTGAGTAGAACATTACACCACCATCAGAGATTCTACCATTGATTCCAGTATCTACCATTATGAACTTCTTATTTGCGTCCACCAGTGACAATAGCACTATGCTGTAGAACCCCTTGTAATTGTAGTAAGCGGTCGTGGGTTTGATCCACCGACTCACCGGTCTCGTGCATGGCATCACACGTTAAAAGGTGCGGGCTGCGTCTTCCCTAGCTCAAACAAGTCTCTCGAAGACTTCTGAGGGTTGTGCGTAGGGGTGCAATCGGTTGACGGAAATAACAATTTTTACAATAACAAAAATTCTAAAGACAAATGAGACTTATGTCCATCTACAAAAATAATTACTGGTTTAACAATCTTAGTTTCTTCTAAATATCTATTCAAGCCGTTTGCTATATACTCAAAAAATATGTCTGTCCTCATCCATCCACTATCAGATCGTCCTAAAAACCATGTTGATGGCATACTATCGACAATAGCTTTATTTGGATGAACAAATAGAAATACAACCACTGGGGGTGATGTATTTCCATCAGCTGAACAAATTAAAAGAACTGTTATGGTTTCTTTGTCATTTCATTTTTTCACATCGTATACGTTTTTGTAACCTTTTCCAGGTTTATTCAATAATTCGTGTAAATGGAGCTGACTACTAGGAGCGGCTGGACTCAGGTGCATTTACCCTATACATATATTGAACCTTTCGGTTTTTACCTTATTTTGAATATTATTCAATATTTTTTTATATTGGTGCCTGGTCAATTTTAAAACTGTATTCTATAATTTTAGTTATATTGCGGGACATCAATACATGCACTCCAATCCTAGTCGAGTAAAGAAGCACTGGTATTTTTACTAAAAAAATCAGCTAACCCATAAATTTACCCTGAGAAAGAGTTTTGGCACAACTTCACGTAAGTTTTTCTTGGAGTTGACCGCTTTTGATATTTTTCGTTGAGTTAATATAATGATTTCTATGGTTGGTTGGTTGGTACCCTTGGAGTTTGCCTCAACAATGACACCCGCTGGAGTCTATTGTATTCTTCTGTCGTCAGTGGTTCCTAGTTTAGTCGGCCTGTATTTTTCATCAGGTTAACTAGTCTATTTTCTAGGTGTTTCAGGACTTTCAGGTACATGTTTCTAGGTTGATCTGTTAGACTGTTCTGTTGCTCCTATTATGCAGCACATCGCATTCGAAGATAATGTGAGAGGCTGTTTGCTCCTCGTCACTACTCGGTTTCTCTTTTTATTTCCATGGTGTGTAGGTGTTTTCTTAGGACGCAGTGTCTGGTTGGTGAAAGGGTCATTGTGCGTATCTAAGATCTGTTGAGGTTGAGTGTGTCACTGTTTGGTTCAGGTGCATCACCACGGATGTGGTGTGTCGATGCCCTTCGATTTGGTCCCAATATGTTAAGTGTTTTGTTTTTTTTTTTTCATTCAGTCATACAAAAACAGTGACTGTAGAAAAAAATCTACAAATTTATAAAATGATCCTCCTGATGAGGACGAGGAGGAGGAGAAAAATGTCTATATTAGCGGATATTTCATATATAGAATATCACGAATATACCAGGTGTCCGCGGAAGGTGGCTCGCCACAACGAATTTTCCGTTTTTGAAGATAATGGAATGAAATGTGGAGGATCTGCATCAGACATAAAACTGTGTTTTTTGACGAATAACTCAGTTTCATGCAACATCCGGTTTGATCGGAAGTGACATAAACTTTCGATTTTCAAATGGTACACCCAGTAGGTATATTTTCACTTATTTTGTCTCCATATGACATTCTGAATACAACCATGTATCATTTGTCACTTTTTGTAACCGATTTTTTTAGAAATTCTTTATTTTATTTTTCAATCTAGATTGCTATAGATACGTTCAAATCACTGATTACAGCCCTGAAATTTTGGGAAAAATACAACTTCACTAATTTTGGTCAAAATATTTAATTTTCAAATTAAAACTACTAATTTTTCTGAAATGGAAACATGCTGGCTCGTCGGGTTAGGAAAAAATAACAATTTTATTACAATTCATTTGATACCGCACACTTAGGTTTCAAACTAAATTTCGTTGAAAAACTCAAAAAAATATGTTGGGTGTTTCATAAAATAAAACATTTTTGGTATTGGAATAAGATTCAAATGCATCGAGTAACCTCTTGACAAACACAACTGACAAAACAAAATCATTAAGGAGGTCCACTTCTTATTTTACTTTGCTTCTGCAACAGTAAATCAGGTATTCATTGTGTAATTATTTGAAGAACATGTTACTGATAATATTTATGGAAGAAGATATGTTATTAGCATTTGGATTATTGATTTTGTTTCATAAGTTGTGTTGTTCACAGGTTGCCCCATGCATTCAGATATTATTCTAAAGTCTTAAGATCCTTCATTTTGAGAAATTTGTAAAGTTATCTTTCGAAGTTTTTCAACGGAAGTTTGTTTAAAATCTAATAATGCGCAGTATCAAATAAATCGTAATCAAATGCTCTTTTTTCCTAATAGACCAGTGCTGATGGACGACAAAAAATATAAAAGCGGGAAAAATTATTAGCAGCACGAGACCTACTGAGAGAGAAGGAGAATATTGTTCGAATGACGGGAAAAATAAAATGGAGCCGAATAAATGGAAAAGGATGGAACGGAGTGAACTTTAAGGGGTTGATTGCAATATTTAACGGTTTTTCGCGATTGACACGAAAGTTGACCTCCTATCAAAAAAAGTTGAATTGCAAAGTTGTTTAAAATAAAAAGACCTGCAACTCTTGTCCGGAAATATCGGAAAATCCAATTTTTCAGTTTTTTTCACGCGCAAATTTTTTTTTCACGAAATATCGTGGAAATATGAATGAATATTTCAAGTAGGCTGTAATTTTTTTGTAGCAAATTACAGATTTTTCCTTTTTTTTCGACAAATTCCGAAAAAACGACCTCATTTCCAACTGAAACGTTTCACGGATACAGTTCGTCTTTTCAAGCTCACCAGCTTCCCTATGTTGAAGCATCTACTTTCAGATTATGTAATAAAAGATTAGCACCACTGTGGAAATTTTTTCCAGAAAACGCGAAATAATTAAAAAACAGATTTTCAAAAATCAATTTTTTCAAATTTTTGTTCTAAACTCATGTTCATTCATTAAAATTATTGAAATTTATTGGTAAAACCTTTCGAGAATGAAAATTTCAATATTAATTTCATGTTACCCTAATAGGTTCAAATAATAAACAATGAAATATACTTATAAGGATTTCATTATGACAGAAGGACGAAAGGCGGTGAATTTTTGGGGGTAAAAATAGCTCGATTTGCAGCGAAAATTAACTTTCTACAAAAAAAAAATGAGAAAAAAGTTTTTGGCAATAAAAACATCTACAACTTTTGTATTCAAGATTATTCCACATACTTAATCTCAATTTTTGTTTGTCACAAAATCAAGAGGCAATATACCAGAGAAATATTTATTTTTTGAAGTTTCGGAAAGGGGGCGGCTCCTAGTTAGCAAAACGAATTTTAAACGCCTAAAATAAGGAATAAAGTAACAGGCAAGGAACAAGAGGAGACTGTTGTAGAGTTTCCTTCGACGAAATATTTAAACACGAAAACTCAAAATGGTAAAATCGGGGTGCAGTTTACTGGTTGAAAATGGTTAATTTGCGATTTGTAGAGAAACGTGACTTCTTAACGGAGGAGGAAAAAGGTTGTGGATATTAAAAAAATCAAAAACTTTTATATGAAACACTTTTCGACATAACCCCAAATTGACTGTCAAAATGGTGAAAATCCAATTTTTGAAAATTTGAGTTATGCGAAAAAATCTTGAATGAAACAGTTGTAGATCTTCTCATTGCCAACAACTTTTTCTCTTAACCTTTTTTTGTAGGAGGATAATTTTCGATGCAAATCGTGAGAAACCATTTTTACCCCCATAAGTTCACCTTCTTTCGCCCTTCTATCATAATCAAATCCTTATTTATGTCCTTGTATATTCTTTGTACCTATTAAGGTGACATGAAATTAATATTTTCGAAAGGTTTCACCTGTTAATTTCAATAATTTCAACAAACAAATATGAGTATAAAACAAAAATTTAAGAAATTGATTTCTGAAAATATGTTTTTTAATTTTTTCGCGTTTTCTGGAAAACAATTCCACAGTAGAACTTCTCTTTCATAACATAATCTAGAAGTAGACGTATCAACGAAAAAATTGGCGGCTGGCGAGCTTGAAAAGAAGAACTTTATCGGAAAAACTTTTCAGTTGAAAATGAGGTCGTGTTTTCGGAATTTGTAGAAGAAAAGGAAAAATCTGAATTCTACTACAGCTTACTTCAAACATAATAAGTTATATTTTCACCAAATTCCGTGAAAAAAAAAATAGATTTTTAGGCAAGAAAAATATTATTAACTGAAAAATTGGTTTTTTCGATTTTCCAGATAAATTTGAGGTTATGTGAAAAAGTTTTAGACACAAAAATTCTAGATCTTTTCATTATCAACAACTTTGCCGTTTAACTTTTTTCGATGGAGGTCAACTTTCGTTGCTATTCTTGAGAAAACGTGAAATATCGCTTTCAACCCCTGAAAGTTTACCCCGTTTTACCCTTCTCCATTTTTTTGACTCCAATTCATTTTTCCCGTCATCGAACAATATTTTGCTCCACTTCCAGTAGGTCTCATGCCGACGATAATTTTTTTCACCTCAAAAATGCATCAGCACTGTTATATAATCGGACGAGCCATCATGTTGCCATTTGGAAAAAAAATTAATCAGAAATAGTATTATTCTCAAAATTTTACTACTGGAATTATTGATTTGAAGATATCCACAGCACTCTGGAATCAAAAATAAATTTCAGAATAAAAATAAAATTTGCTGACGAAAGGTGACAAGTAGCAAATGATTGCATTTACCCAACCATATGAAGAAAAATTAAGTGAAAATATACCGGGTGTCTCATTCGAATATCGAAAGTTTATGTGACTTCTGGTGAAACCGTAAGTTGCATGAAGCTAAGTTATTGGTCAAAAGATTCAGTTTTAGGTCTTATAACAGATCCTTCAAATTTCATTCCATTACCTCAAAACCAAACAAGTTATAGGGGCGAGCCATTTTTCGCGGACACCCGGTATAGAAATTCAGATTAAACGAATAACAATGAATTAAAATAACTCTCACCATGCATGAAACTGAAAGGTCTCGCCAGAGATAAGATGATATTTCATAATTATATCGAACATTTAAGTTTTGTGTTATGAAATGGACTCATTCAATGGCTGGTTTAAATCTTCATAACCCCCTTGGTGAATATTTTTTCTATTTGCCTAATGTTTCCGGTATTTTACCCTGTATCATTGAAATGTTAATGTCAAGTTGACGAGAGATTAAAAATCTAGTTGAAAACGTCACAATTTTGGTCATCAATTTTCTCAAGTTTTTTATGGAACCAGCCAATTATTTACCTTTTGAGAGACACTCTGGAGGTATAGACTTGCGGTCAGCTACACCACTGCTATTCGAAATGAATCAATACCAAATTATTTACACTATCAATTAAACATCAAAAGAACAAGGTAAAATAATGGTCCTCAACGCACAAATTTATTTTGGTTGGATTCCTAGGTCGGATATATCTTGGTAATGTTTCCTAGGACATCCATCGAACGTCCTTATTAGTAAGTATTCTGATATGTCTTTGAAAGGACGTCCCATGGTTGTCCTGATACGGGACATTCAGGAACATCCCGCATGGATGACTATTGGACGTCCCAATCGATTAATCTCAGAATATCTCCCTGCAAGGACTTCCGTGGGATGTCCCGGTTCGGATATATTTTGTAGAATTTTCACTTATAATATCACAAGAGCCTAAATTATTTCCGGAAATTTTTTTGAGGGCACGAATATTTTGAAAATATCCCGAGTCGCTTCGCGACTGGGATGATTTTCTTAAAATATTCGTGCCCGAAAGAAAATTTCCAGGAATAATTTAAGCTTGCGTGGTGTTCGGTAAAAAAAAATTCACACCATAATTTGGAACCAAATTCCAAATCCAATCTGACATTTTAAATTAATTTCACTGCTTGTCAAGTCCACCATGTTTCGTTAAATAAAAAATATTACCAACTTTAGTTACATCAAATGCTAAAACTCAGATGGGTATTAGATCAGTCTATCCCCCTTTAATAATTTTAGGTTACTAAAGGTGGTATAAATTAATTTTTTGTTAAGGTAATCAATAACACTTCTAATGTAAAAAATATAATATTAACATGGTTTATTGCAGTAGGTGGCCGTGACATAGGCGGCCATGCTTTTAACAGATGAGGTTTATAGTGGTAAATTACATTGAGTTACTGTATAGTAAACCAGAAAACGAAGATATTCTTATGTAAAACATTTCTTGTAAGCATTTGCGTTAAACAATTTGAGAAAATTGAAATGCTTTGAAAAGTCCAATTTATGTAAATACTGCAAAGAGATGCAAGTGCAAATATGTCATCCAAAATTAATATATTTAACGAATTTAATGGAAGATTGCGACCAGGAAGCGTTAGAGTCGAATGGTTTGTTTACGAAAATCCAAGAGAGTATGTTGCAGGTGTCAAGTAAATATGGCCTTTTGCGTAAAAGAGATTTTAACAAAATTGTTCCAAAATATTACATATATGTCTTGAAAAACAGACATCTAATTAATTCGTCACCTTCCTATTCACCATTAAGAAGAGAGGATGGGTTAGAATTCAAGCAACATTTAAATACTACTATGTTTGTAGATCCTACGTTTTTTTAAATATAAATTGTTAGCAGTAATAATTAAACAAATTTGTGTTTTCTGTTCAATAAAACTTTATAGCGAATAATAAATAATCTGCTTTTGAGGGGTTTTCTCCGAAAAAAAAGTTTCGTAAAAACAAAAAAAAAACAAAAAAAAATGTTAATTCCTATAGAAATTTTGCATATTCACAAGTATATCTACAATATTTAATGGTTGCAGATCATATGTTTAGTTGCCATGGTAACTAATCAAAATTAAGGAATCTTGGTTAAAAAGTAAAGGTTTGAAATTTTCTAGGATATTCATTGGATGTTCTGGTTGTCATGTCTTCGAAAGGACTTTCTATGGTTGTCCTGGTATGGGGACATTCTGGAACGTCCTTGATGGATGTACATCGGAAGTCCCAATCACTGAATTTGAGGAAATGTCGTTGCGAGGACTTCCTTGGGGTGTTCTGGATTGAACATTTTTCGGAATGTTTCTTAGGTGCATCCATCCAAAGATCAAGGATGAATGATCATAAAAAAACAAAAATCGAAAACAGTTACAATAATCAGGCCTCCATGTGTGCCCAGTACCAGTGTTTCCATCCCAGCTAGTGGTTTTACAGAAAAGGTATAAAATGGATCGCATTTCTACAATAGGGCTAAACATTATAGCGAAAACAACCCATCTGAAATAAAAACCTTTTCACTATCAACAAGTTCATCAGGGGCCATACATATTCTTGAGTTTGTACGTATGCCAATTTGATTTACTGTTTCACAACAATGAACATGAAAAATTTATGTTTGTCTCGTTCGTATACAAATTGAAACCGAACAATTCCTCATGTATGGATTCCGTGCATAAAGTTGTTTTCTGTGTTTTGTGTTCTTTGTTCAAGTGAAGTGTTGACTAAATGACAGACAATTGTTGAATATTTACCAGCTATGGCGGCTTTTCTATCGTCTTTTGGGATTAGTTAGTTCAGTTACTGTTGTGGAAGTTATCTTGTGTTCATTCAGTATATGTATAAATGAAAATAAAAGTTTTGTTCTACTATCCAATAGTTATTTCTGATTATTCAACCCTGTTGAAAAAGGTGTTTTCGTAAGTAGAGTTGTGTATGAACTTCAAACATCTTCTTCTTCTTTTGTTAGTTTTTTGGATTTCTGTCTCCATACGGAAACAATTTTTCCAGATCAGGTATAATTTGAAATAATTTTAAGTGTTTTTTAAATAGCAGTATGGCCCCTAGCTCCGACAAATCCGTTGTCATCCGGCCTGGATACCGGCGTATGAAGCTAGGGAATTAGACAATTTCATGTAACACTTATAGACGATGCACAATACTGCTAATTTTATTATTATCACAATGCAAAACATAATCACTGCGATTTTTACTACTGTGACATCATTTCTTCCTACACTACTCATAGATTCAATTGAGCCCGGCCATTACCCTATTATTTGCAAAGTTTTAAAGTGCTAAAGGTTAAATACTCCCAGGAGGTCATTAAACAGCGGCGCTATCATTGCGTATACTCACAAGACGAGTTGATGAAAATCATTGGCGCTATTTCTCCAGTTACTTGAAAATGAAAGCGAAAGACGAAACCGGTGGAAGACTCAGTGAAAATTAAAAAATGTTGTAGTTTCCCCATTCTTAGATTCAACAGGAATTGCTACAAAACACTAAATCATCAAACGAACAAGTATTAAGAATTAGGTGATATAAAATATGCTCATATAGTCAAGCTGATTCGCAGACACCTATATAGGGTGACCCAGGGTTAAACCGCCAAACGTTTAGGATCGGTTTTTCAAGTGAAACGAAAACTTTTGTCCTACAAGAATGTGTTAGAAAAAATCAGTTTTTTTATCAATTATTTAAAAACCTTTTCGCTGATTTTGATAAAACCAAAGTACTTATAGTCGAAATTTTAATTACATTTATATTGTACTTCCCTGTGTTTTTGTATGTTTAATTTTTTTTAGAATTGTTTAATTAGAAACATATTTTTTTTCTCTGCTCAGTTTTTTTGTATCCCATTTCATTTTAGAGAAACAATTTAAAAACCGTTTCCTTGTATGAAACACAAATTGATAATAATAGGACCAATTTGTTAGTTTTAATTTTTTAGGAAATAGTAAAACAAAAATTCACGAAACTGCTCTAAAAACCAACTTTTTTTTCAATACGAAGTTCGCACCTGTGAACGACAGATTCTGCAACTGCACGGTGTGATCTCTGCTGCTGCTTGAACAACTCTTTCCCGGAGAGAACTTTCGTTAGTGATGGGCTCAGCATAAACTTTGGTTCTCATTGCACCCTATACAAAAATCCATAGGGGTTGAGTCAGGAGAGCTCGCAGGTAAAGGAAATTTGAAGCCGTATATCTCGAAAACGAAGCAAGTTAGGACACATGATTATAGAAAAAAAAATCTTAGTTTTGCCTGAAAAATCAATCCTGAACGTTTGGCGGTTCAACCCAGGGTCACCCTGTATAATTGGTTAACCTCACGTACCGAATAGAACAAAAGCTAAAAAAAAGTTAAGATAAAATTAACAAATTATATTGGTTTTACATGAAACGGCGGATAATGTAGAACGCCGTGCAGAATAATAATAATCAGCCCTATATGCTGAATCACTTCCGGTATGTTTAGCGGTCAGACATTATCACAAATTATTTGAATTGGGATAACGTCTGACCGCTAAACATAACAGAAATGATACAGCATAGGGCTGAATATCTGTTTCACGTCATAACGATTGATCGTTACCCTCTCCATTCATTTATAACTCAAGTTTTTCAGTATTAGACTGGTGCCTTTAATTTTTCTGAAAAAAAAGTACAAGGCCAGGACCAGGTGGAATATATTCTTGAGGTTCCAACTCAGGAAAAAAAATAATTGAATACAAAAACACTCAACCAGGTGAAATGAGGATGCAGTTTAGGGGTTGAAAACGGTTTTTTGCATTTTGCGGCAAAACGTGACCTCTTAGCGAAAAATGGCCAAAGGAAAAGTTGTAGATAATAAAAATATTGAAATTTCTGTATCCAACACTTTTCAACATAGCCTCAAATTAAATGTCAAAATAACTTGGTAGTTTATTGATCGTTAAACCGCCTAAAATTGAGAAAAACTGACAACAAGTCTCTCTGAATCATGATTTCCTCGATTCTCAATAATTTTCAATAGATGTAAAAAAGAATAGAAATTATGTTATAAAATTAATTTCGTAGTGTAATCATGTTTTCCAATATTTGAATAAGGATAATTTAATATAAATGAAAATGAAGAAGAAATTTGAAAATAATTGAAAATACTGAGAAAATCTTGATTCAGAGATAATTTTTTCTCAATTTTGAGCGGTTTAACGATCAATAAACCACCTAGTTACATAGACCATTTCAAAGTAGACATTTCAAAAATCAAAATGGTCACTTATAGACTTTCGAAATACAAAAAAATATGAAGATATTAATAATAATAATATGAAGATAAAATGTAAATAATTTGGAAACTAGAAGTCTTCTCATCTGAGAAAAAATCAAGCTTATTCGACACAAAGAAAGAAATCTACAAATTTTAATCCGAACTAAATCATTTATACGCGAGAAAAAAAAATCTGAAAAACATTTTTTTTTGCCATTTTGACGGTTAATTTGAGGTTATGTCAAAATTTGTTGAATAAAAATGATTTAAATATTATCTACAACTTTTTCTTCGAATATATTTCGCTAGGAGGTTACGTTTTGCCGCAAATCGCAAAAAACATTTTCAACCCCTAAACTGCATCCCCATTTCACCATTTTGAGTGTTTTCGTGTTTAAATATTTTTTCCTTAAAGTTGGAACCTCAACATCATTCTTCACCTGGCATTTGCTTGTATTTTCTAGAACTATCGAAAATCATTGAAAATATTGAGAAAATAATGATTCAGAGAGACTTATTATCGGTTTTTCCCAATTTTAAGTTGTTAAACGATCAATGAACCACCAAGTTACATAGACTACTCTAATGTAGACATTTCAATAATTGAAAATATCACGTATAGACCCTCGAAATACAAAAAAAATACCAGAACAATTGTTCGTGGAAGATGGGGTTATTTTTTTCGAAAAATGTACCTTCGCAAAACCAAGGAGTCTTCTGAATTAAAAAACAAATCATGCTTATTCAACACCAAAGAAGGCACATTTCTACAAATTTTAAACCAAATTAAATCATTTATAAGCGAGAAAAAAATTAAATACTGAGAAATCGGCAGAGCCTACCGATTTATCAGGTGATATTAACTTTTGCTATTTAGCCGCTTCGGGCCAAAATGTTGGTCGCCAACCTTCACATACACTCACACCATATCGTCATAAGCTATATTAGGGGATGTTGAGAATTTAAGAAAATAAAATATATGATATTGTTGGGATTACACCTATAATATTCACGTCAGTCTATTGGGCCTTCTGAAGATGTACCTAAACGGGAGTTGAATAGAGTTTTTGAGTTTGTAAGTATACAATGTATGTCTTTCAAAAATTTCAAAGATCCTACTCAATGCTGAATGGATTCCAATATCTTTTTATGGGCATACGTGATTATGTCTTTTCCAACTTCATCGTCATCATCATCAACCTATTTCAACTCACTGCTGCGTATTTTCACATGTGCTATTTTTCTCTGTCTCTGACTAATCTTGCTTATGTATGATGATCCTTCAACTAAAGGAACAATAAACATTTTTCTTCAAAATATTGCATCTTGACCGGACAGAACGGACTATTTCGAATTCGATAATAGTTGCGTGTTTGTGGCAAAAATCAAGGAAGGCGTTGGAAAGGATGATCAAGACATGCATTTCTAGAAGCAAAGAACTAGTAATCGAACAAAGACAAAGTGTTGGAGTTCAGACTGTCGGTGATGAACGGGGAGGAAGACATACAAACAATGATCGCATCAATGTTTGTTGGATACAAGGGAGAGCTTAGAAGTATATGAAAATGATCAGATAATTCTAGATTAAGTTAAAATACTCTTCAGTAATGTTGTAAGAAACCTTCAAATAATTGAGTTTGAAAATATTTCACAAAAGGTTTGTTTGTTTAAGCATAATATATCTAAGGATAGTCTACAATGATGGCGTGATAATTTGGAGAGAGTCAATAAAAAACTTGATTGATTCTGAAAGTAAATTTGGTAATTTGAAGGATGCTTATAATAAACTAGTGAATAAGAATGACGATAGAGTTAAATCATACAAAAGTTATGCTAGGAAGATAAATAACAATATTAGTGAGGTTCGTGAAACAAACTACCTCGAAACTACCTGACTATGTAAAAATAATGAATATAAGAGTATTCAAGTATAAATTGAAACAATACATAATTAAAAATGAGTTTACAAATACTTCGACGCATGATATAAAGATTCTAATTTCCTGCAACAGCCCTGCCAATATCATTAAAAAATAATTGTGGAATGTGTTTTTATTTTCATATATAAATGTGTATTGATGTATCTATATGATTCTGTCTATAGTCATATATTGTTAATCATAGTGATTTACATTGTTTTATGTTCATTTTTTCTTATTCTACCATTTGAGGAGTGTAAACATTGTACAATGTACTAACACAATAAACTGAACTGAACTGAAATTATCAAATAGATTGGAGAAAATAAAATAGCCGCTATGTCTGAAAAATTTGATCTGAGAACAGCTTCATCCCTGTTGCCTCTTATGGATGTTTCTTAAAATACAACAAAACAGTTAATCGATGCAATTATTGCAAGCTTTTAGACAGAGAGGGTAAAAAACTATTTATAACTTATATTCTCAAAACCAGGTTGAAACAAAATGCTAAATTGGGATTAGAAAAAACCATGCCACCGTGGACAATCTGATCAGAAATATAAAATTACATTTTCTCTCTACTATACAATATAGAAAATCTATTAAGAAGTTTGGTAGAACTATAGAAGAGATGATGGTAAATTTGACAATATCTCAAGCAAACGGAGACGAAAATTCAGCTAGAGTTTTTAGATGGGGTAATGAGGAATTATCGATAGATGCTTTTGTAATTGGGTTGAAGAGCCCCTAATTACAAACAACTGTCATCGCTAGGAATTATAATAAATAACTAGATGCGATATTATGGTAACAATTCACAAATATTTCATATGCGTGGTAAACATAATTAAAGACGCGGTTATTTTAAAAATAATAACAATAACAATGAATGGTAATCATAAAATATAGTAATGAAAGCCGAGATTTTCGACAAAGTCAAAGCGGAAATTTTAAGACTCAGCAAAATGATTATAATTGTGTAACAAAACGTAATCTTGAAATATATCAAAAGTTCTCGAAGAGGACAACCATTGAATCTACATCCGGAAGCCATTAAATTCAGCATTTAGTTTACGATACCGAGAAGGGCACCAAAACCTTCGCCCATATGGTTGCTATAAAAATCGTTCCAACACAGTTTCGAGAGTTTTACGAGGGGTATTTATAACCAAATATTTTGTGTCCAATAATCAGTTTTCATTATGAATTCAACGTCATATTTCCGTTAATAGAATTGATTCAAACCATAACCGAGTGTTACAGAAAGATCCATGACATAGAATAAGTAGAAATAAGATCAATTGTTTAGATATAAAGAGTTTTTTTTCATAATGCGACAAATTTGCATTATGTTTTTTTTCTCGTAACGTCGGAATATCTGAGTTATAAAATATTTAATGCATAAGCCGATTGTAGAAGAAACTGAAAAAGAAATTCAATTCACTATTTAATTTTCGAATAACCCTTATATTTACTGCCTCAACGATTTCGAAACCCAAGCTAACTTGAAGGACATATATTTTATGCTTCTAAACGGCAGTCCTGTTTTAAATCTTGAGAGTGTTAGATGTTTGTTAGCAACGTGACCTTTTCTGGTGAATGATCTGTTTCAAAATATCAGTTCAATACTTTAGTAAGAATTATATCTTTTTGAGTAGTTTAAAAATGTAAATGTCATAAAATTTTATTCAATTCACTGGTTTTTAATTGGGTTTGATTTAATAACTTATAAATTTAAAACTTCTTAGTTATTCCGGCGTTCTATTTTTTTTTCTTTCGGCATAATAAATGTTTTTGGCCGATTTCTTTGTTTTATTCAGTTAAGTTTAATCTTCCACCTGGGCCTTCGGCCCAGATAATATTAATTAACAATTTGAGAAGTAATTGAATAGATTGAAATCCAGAAAAGTGTTGAAAATAATAATAAATAAAGTAACTTAAATAATTAAAACTAGTGTGTGTGTGCAAAGCTGGTAGCAGCTTCCTGAAGGTTGCCGGAGATGAGATTTGATAGGTAAGTAAATGTATACTTTTCCTGATGTGTTCCTATATAAACGCTCCTATAAAATATTGAAAAAGGCACCGCTCGGCCTAACAATTGATAGTATCAGCTGTGATGAAACTCTATTTCAACGGAATAGCGTTTTATTATAATGGCGTCGAAAGTGTGGGGTATTTTCTTGAAAATATATATTTATTATAATGGTGTCATAATGTGTTAGGTATTTTCTTGATAATATATATTTATTATATTGGTTTCGAATGCGTGGAGTATTTTCTTGAAATTATATGTATTTATTATGTTGATGTCTTAATCCGTATGGTATTTTCTTGCAACTATATTTTCTTTATATTGGTTTCTCAATGTGTGTATGGTGTTATCTTGAAATTGTAGGTAGATAAGTAGTTGGTTTAGAAAGTCCAGTTTAATTCCTAAAAATAAAATTATACAGAATATGTAGAGAAAGAGTGATTACTAATAATTTTGAATTTTGCTACTCTTAGAGGATTTATGCCTTGCTTGTATATTTATTTCGTATTTTGATAAAACAGAATTTTCGATTTCCAATCTTGAATAGAAAAATTTGTGCTTTATTCGGTTATTCGAGAATTTTGATACGAAACGTTTAAGAATTTTCATTTAGTTTGAATTTTGTACTGATTAACTAGAAAAGTTTTGATATTTCATTGTTTACAAATTCCCTGACAATTATTTGTCCAGGGCCGAACCTGTAGAGCCTTCTGCTGTTTTGAATTCAACTTGTAACTATAAAAAAAAGATATAAGCCCTTTGATAAATTTTTTTTATTAATTTTGCTTTCATTGTGATTTACTCGAGTCAGGAAAAAATGCACATAAATATCTCGATATGGTTTTTATGATTCCAAGTTTCAGAATTTTATATTAATTGTCACTACAATCTCAGTCATTATATATTTAGAAAAACTCACGAGCACGGCAAGGAGATAAGGCTATGTTTACAATAATCCATGAGAAACGAAATTTTACTTTACTAATGAACTTACAAAATTAGAAGAAAACAAATTGACAAATTTTGAATTTTTCCTTTAAAATTGTGTATACAGCCTTTCATCCGATTATTTACTTAAACAAATAAAGAGTAGACTCTCCAAATGCAGGAGCTAACGTTGAATACAGAAAAATGTAACTCTTAGATCAGTCTGTTTTTTTAAATCTATTAGTCACAACGAATTGGTGTTTTCTAATTCAAATATCAGCAAAAATAGCAATCGTTAATGTAAAAAAAAAACAGTAAAATTAAACAGATATTCGAATTTCAAGAAAAAAATTACCTGAACACAGAAGGAAAATTTCACTTCGGCATCTGTAAACTGACAAAGTAGACAATTGAAATTAAATTAAACAGATGTTAAGACAGGACTCCGGCATAGTCGTAAAAAGGGATAGTTGATAAACCTCAAGTAGAAAAAGAATTTTATGAAAATAGAAAACAGAACTAAGAATGAGTGTAATTGTGAAAAGAAAGAAGTTAATGAGTTTAATCAATTTATCCCAGTCGCCTCAGTGGATATGTTGATTTAGGATTTCTCTGCTCTCTTTACCTACTAGAGTTTTAGCATAAGCGGAAGAATTTTACGAAACAGTCAAACATATGGTCTTGAATGGTTGGGTGATACAATATAATCTCTATGGGTGGTTGAGAGGTTGAAATAATGAAAACTTGGTCCTATCAGCAGCAATAAATATACTGTACCTTAAGTAGGTATATATGAGAAGGTTAGAAATATTATATGACCTTACTTCCCAATTCGAACCTATTGTCCAGCGATATTCTGAGATTATTCATATGTTTCCCGAAATAAAATAAATGCCATTGTTTGATTTGATTGCTTGACACATGTGTTTGTACCTCTCAATTTATTTTTTTAGTAAAGTGTTATAATTTAATCAATATGACCACAAAAAAACTAGCGGCTAGAAATTTCATTTTTTTAATCATTTTTATTTTTTTACTGTTGATTCAGCATTTGTTGAATATTTGAAATAAAATTAATTGAACTTGAATAAATTACTTCCATAGGCCTCAATTCAGATTTACAGTCAGAGAAGTTTTGAAATTATCGAATATTCTGAGATAGTTTGTTCTTAATCACGTCTACAAAATGAAGTTAGACAATGATTCACAAAATAAAGTAAGACAATGATTCTCATGTATTTCATGTAGAAAAACTAAAGTTATAATATAGTATTGGATGATCTCAGAGGAGTGTTGACAATAAAGTTCACATCTCAACTCCCATTTTTGTATTAATTTGAAAGCAAGCATATTGCATTTTGGTATTAAGTTGAAAGTGAGCATTTTAAAGAATTGAATCAAAATTGTGTGTAATTGAATTTGATAATTAGCAATTTCTGTTGAATATAAATTGTTAATTATATATGAATTTCTCTTAAAAGTTTATGTTTTTATTTGAAAAAAGAAGTGGGTCATTTAAAGGTTACTGTTAAATAATATGAATGTCAACTAGAGCATTCACAGCAAATTAAAATAGAAATTGAATAGGATATCTGATATTGTAACACCTCAATTCAACTCTGAACTCCGGGTATAGTAATAAATACAGGTAGTTACGTAAATAGTGGAAAGTCCTGAAATTCTGAGAAAGAAACCGATTCGAATTTATTTTATGAATTCCATATCCACTGCAGGTGTAAATATAATTAGATTTATCGATTAGTTAAAAGTAATGAGGTAGATAGACAGTAGGTGGAAAACAAAAAAAAATAATGAAAAATACAAATACTAAGTTGAAAGTAATATAGGTGATCGAGTTGATAAATATTATTTTTGAGTTATTCGTTTATTATTTTAAAAGGGATATTTTATGGCGTGAGTATAATAATTGGAAAGATAGAAAAGGACATATGGACAATGAAAAGGGGTTAATGACATGAACGGGCCTCAATAACTTTATTTAAATTCAGAATTTAATATTGAAAATAAAATATGCTGCTAGTTTTAACAGAAAGAAAATTGAACACATTTGAGTCGTTCATACTTCATTAGAAAAAATTTCAGTGAATAAATTTTTGCAGTAAATGAGTCAACCTGTTTAAACGGGTAGTAAAATTCTACTGAGTATTAAGTCAAGGGCGGACCACTTCCGTTTACAGAATCTTTTTATAGAATTTGGTGTGAATTTTTATTTTATTACAAAACAGTATCTAGTAACTTCTTGAACAAGGTATCTTCGTGCACGAGAACCGTTTTGCGAAATTTTTCTCGCTGTAAAATTCAGACCCATAAAATGTCTCTCGAATAATAGGGTTTCTTAATATGTATACTTATTTTGCGATAATAATCTAATATTGTTTTTAAAATGTGTATTGGTTAGACAGATTAATTGATTGAAGAGCTAGAAAGTCGAATATGAGAATAATTGTTGATAAAATAAAACAGATTGACAAATGGTAACGAGGGATTTTATATACATTGAGGTGTTAAAAGAAACAGATACAATAGAGTGATATACCAACCCCGTGAAAATAAGAAAATGAAGAGATATCGAGAAAATGGAATTATGTGAAATACAGGGGTAACGAAAATATCAAATTGTAAATAGAGAAAAATTAAAGTAATATGAAATAAGTGACACACGCGGAAAATGAGAAAGAAAAAGAGAAACCTGACAATGAAAATAGTAAAATAGACGTCACATGAATGGTGAAGGAATTCCCAGAGACGCACGTGTAAGAAATAGTGAAAAATGTAGCGAGCCTTTAAGATCTAGAGAAATAGAGATAAAAATATAGAATATGAAACTCGGGTAAAGCGAGTATGGAAATTTGTAAAAAGTTATCTATCTTGATGAGTTGATATAACGAACGTGAGTGTGACAGATGTAGGAGGGTCGTGTTAGCCGAATGGAGGCGTGATTAACTACGTGATGTTGAATGGAAATGTCACGCCTTGGGAACGTATTCGGAACTTGTCGAATGGAGACATTGAATTCTAGGTTGTCCGAATAGGTGAATAAATGAGCCCATGGACGAATGGAGTCCATCTGGTGAAACACCCCGCGGAAGCATATTGTGTATCCCCAAGTCATACTACGTTAAAGTGAAAGAAAATGGTGAAAAAGCTCGCAAGAACCTACAGAGAAAGAGTTGAAGAAATTGAGTAGACTCGTAGGGACCTGGTATGGTAGTGATGTCGACATTGCTTTTTATACACTGTCAGAGCATGCCACTAGCGTTTTACTAATATCAATAACTAATAACATCTTCCACGATTTGTGATATACTGAGCGATTTTTTTTTCTGAGTATAATAATATTTATTTTTTTAAGATTAAATTTTTTTTTCATAATGACATAAGTATATGAGCATTTCTAGTGTCGTGGAAGTACACGTATTCAACTATTTGGTGAATGAATTTGGTATGAGTATATTGAAGGAAAGGATAACTTGAGAGAAATGAATTATGCCTAAAAATATGAGAAAATGTTGAATGAAAATAGGTGACAGAACTAATAAATGTG
Organism: Chrysolina oricalcia; assembly: GCA_944452925.2. Lineage (NCBI taxonomy): Eukaryota > Metazoa > Arthropoda > Insecta > Coleoptera > Chrysomelidae > Chrysolina > Chrysolina oricalcia. Next base: position 36,254,007 of record OX101812.2, read on the forward strand.
TGAGATGATAGTTGGATACGTCAATCGGGTTATATTGTCGAGCTTCAAGAATTAATTGGCCATTAATCACTTGGAGATCACATATGACTTAGTTTTCAGTAATTACTTTAGTCGTTTCAAGTATATCACAGAAAAAGATAGACTGGTAACTTTTAATACTGTCAGAGGTGCGTGTTGAAGTAAAATGAATAGAAATATATCACTTATATATCTATATACTGTGGAAATATGCGAAAAATTAATGAATGTTGAATTCAAAAAGTTGAAAAAGAAATAAACAAACAGTAATCCGATTCGTTGAACCAAATATTTGTCAATTTGTAAGTCTAACGCTAACCAATATTCATGAAAATTTCAGGAAAGAAGTGTAGCACTTGCATCCTCAAAGCAAGAAGCTGGGTGATTGTAAAATGTTTTGATATGATTTGATATAGGTAACAAGTCTGTTTCAGAGTTATATAGTTAGGTCTCAGCTTGCCATTCGCCATCAGTGAACGAGGCGACATTGCCACCATAGGCGTAGTTCTTTTCATAATCTAGGGGCAACTATCATCTCCTGAATTGCATTCGTTGAAAATGCATTTGGTGCAGCAGCAGTCCCATGAAACCATTTCTTTGGGTTGACCATCACCGCAGGAACCACATTCGCGCGTAATCGATATACGGTATACCAACAGGAAAGTGCGGGTAAGTGCGCGGGTTGGTAGTTCGCGAAATATCTATGCGTCGCGGAATTTCATCAGTGCGCGGTACAGTATTATACAGGGTGCACCATTAAGACTTGACGAAATCGTAACTTGTTAGAATTAGATATTTGAATGGATCTGAAGTAACAATTTATTTATGGAAAAAAAAAATTGTAACTTTTTTAGGGGGGGCAATTGTAACAAAACGTAATCTTGAAATATATCAAAAGTTCTCGAAGAGGACAACCATTGAATCTACATCCGGAAGCCATTAAATTCAGCATTTAGTTTACGATACCGAGAAGGGCACCAAAACCTTCGCCCATATGGTTGCTATAAAAATCGTTCCAACACAGTTTCGAGAGTTTTACGAGGGGTATTTATAAATTCGAACCAAATATTTTGTGTCCAATAATCAGTTTTCATTATGAATTCAACGTCATATTTCCGTTAATAGAATTGATTCAAACCATAACCGAGTGTTACAGAAAGATCCATGACATAGAATAAGTAGAAATAAGATCAATTGTTTAGATATAAAGAGTTTTTTTTCATAATGCGACAAATTTGCATTATGTTTTTTTTCTCGTAACGTCGGAATATCTGAGTTATAAAATATTTAATGCATAAGCCGATTGTAGAAGAAACTGAAAAAGAAATTCAATTCACTATTTAATTTTCGAATAACCCTTATATTTACTGCCTCAACGATTTCGAATCCCAAGCTAACTTGAAGGACATATATTTTATGCTTCTAAACGGCAGTCCTGTTTTAAATCTTGAGAGTGTTAGATGTTTGTTAGCAACGTGACCTTTTCTGGTGAATGATCTGTTTCAAAATATCAGTTCAATACTTTAGTAAGAATTATATCTTTTTGAGTAGTTTAAAAACGTAAATGTCATAAAATTTTATTCAATTCACTGGTTTTTAATTGGGTTTGATTTAATAACTTATAAATTTAAAACTTCTTAGTTATTCCGGCGTTCCATTTTTTTTTCTTTCGGCATAATAAATGTTTTTGGCCGATTTCTTTGTTTTATTCAGTTAAATTTAATCTTCCACCTGGGCCTTCGGCCCAGATAATATTAATTAACAATTTGAGAAGTAATTGAATAGATTGAAATCCAGAAAAGTGTTGAAAATAATAATAAATAAAGTAACTTAAATAATTAAAACTAGTGTGTGTGTGCAAAGCTGGTAGCAGCTTCCTGAAGGTTGCCGGAGATGAGATTTGATAGGTAAGTAAATGTATACTTTTCCTGATGTGTTCCTATATAAACGCTCCTATAAAATATTGAAAAAGGCACCGCTCGGCCTAACAATTGATAGTATCAGCTGTGATGAAACTCTATTTCAACGGAATAGCGTTTTATTATAATTGCAAATGGGTCACGGAGCCGAGGAAATATGAGAGGTCGAGGTACATTTAACTACAATAATGATAGAAAACGTACTCACCGGTCTTATTTTGCAGAAGAAGCAAATTCTAATAATGATCCGGAAATGAAATACACCATTCATCATTTGTAGACGAGCGATTATTGCGGGACACCCAATGATGATATTACAATAGATAAGGTAATTTTGGGTGTGAATGAAATGAATTTTGTATGTACAGGGTGTAATCTATCCACATGCACTCCCGGAAGTGGTGTATGAAGGCATGTTAGAACGAATGGCAAGTGTGAAAAATGCAATAAAAAAATTTGAGAGTTTTAAAATTTTGTGAAATGTGGGCCGAATTTTGGAAAACTCTGTCCGCCATCATTCCAGACCAGAGAAGGCAATTAGCGAAGAAGAAAAGACACTGAATGTCGAACCGAATTTAGATTGAGTTTACAGAGATCTGGAGAGAGACCCACATTTCATAATATTTTAAAATTTTCAAATCTTTCCTTTTCGAATTTTTCACACCTGCCATTCGTTCTAACATTATTTTATACACCCCTCCTTCACGGGAGTGCAAGAGGTTAGATTACACCCTGTATAGAGTATGGAGGTGATAAATTGAAATTCTCAATTGATACAGGTGCTACTATTACTGTATTTTGTTTTCAAAGCATGTGAATAAGTTTAAATACATTGTCGGTTCAAAGAAAATCAAAATAAATAGGACATCTGCTTCCACTCATTCAATGGGATCGGTGAATATTTTTTTTATTGGAAATAGATGGCATGAACGTTTCGGATTCACATTCGTTTTTAATCATTAATTAATTCACAAATGACATAGATGGAGTATTAGGTGTTGATTTTATCACTTAATATTCAGCTATAATTGATTTTAAAAAAAATTCTCTCGTGAAGGAGGACGCATGAAAATAACTGTTCCATTGCAGTCGAAGTACGACTGTTATACTAACTGTCGTTCCTTCAAAGTGTGAAATTGTTGAAAATTGTTGGGGGATGATTGTGTTGTCCTGGGCGAGCAATTGACTGATGGTGTATTCACGGCGAATGTTATCGCTAGACCTAATAATAATGTGATTCCCATACGGATTCTCAATGTACAAAATAAGAAGATGAAACTTTGAATTTTAGGACGAAGAGTGAGCAGCTGTCGGTCTTCGATTTTTGTAACTTTGGAAATGATGAAATTTCTGTTCCATGAATGGAGAAAATCTGTGCTAAATATGCTAATGTCTTACATCTAGAAATTGACAAACTTATGGTAACCAATGTTTTCACACAACAATTGATAGTTATTCATGTATCAAGGGTGTGAATTAGGCGTTTATGACCTGAGACGTGAATAAATTACACGCAGAAGGCCATAATAGTTATTTATGTATCAAGGGCGTAAAGTAGGCGTTTATGGTCTGCGGCGTGGATGATGGCCCGATGGCGTTAGCCGAGGGCCATCACACGCCGAAGGCCTTAAACGCATTTTACGCACGTGATACATACAAAATTTTATGCACTAGCGGTTTTATAGCGCGAATCACAAATACTGACTTGAATTGCAATGGTCTACACGTTTCATATATTATGCATGCAATAATTAAGGATAACATAATATGAGGAATGTGAAACTATAGTAGCTGAGTGCTATATTGGAGAATCTATTTCAAATAAATAGATCATCACCGAAAAAATTGCCAACGATTATGAACAAATGTTAGAAAGAGTATTGCTCTACTGAACTGAAATGATTCTAATTCGTGTTAGGAATTGCATGAAATGATGTGTGAGTATAGACAATTTGAGAATTTTGTCTGCTTTACGGCCCGCCGGGCCATAATGTGCCCACGGGCGGTTAAAGTGCCACTTTACGCCCGGCGAACCTGGCGGTAAAGTGTACTTTACCGCCCGCTAGTGCATAAATACAATAATCGGATGTAATGAGGAATATGTAATTTATATATAGGTATAGAAGAATCAATTTCAAATAAATTGAATATCGCTAAAAAATCGCCGGTGATGATGCCGGAACGATACCAGATGATTATTTGAACAAACCATCTACTTCTAAAATAAATACTTGTTCATATAGCGATGAGGATGCTGTAAAGCAGCTTTCAATAAGGAATAATCATATTCAAGAAAAGAGTAATATCCCATCCTCAACATTAGTAACTATACCAACCGCATTGTTAGTAATAAACTTTAATATTCAGGTTTACAAAAAATGTAGATGATGAATAAATTCTGTAGAACGATTTAGTTTTTATACTGAATTTATTGTTTTCTGGTAGGTCTTGAATGAATTGGTCTGTAATTATCTGTATAATTTCCTTCCGAGGGTATCGCCTGATCATGAAAAAATGTAATATATCAAAAACTATCCAGTTCCTAAATATTCCAGTGAACGATTCGTAGCATTAGCTAATTATTACCGATAATTCATAAAGAACTTTCGTCCCCCTTATCACGCAGGGGCGTAGGTAACAAAAAAATGCAAAATTGAGTTACGCCGGATTTAGGCTTACTTCCAATGTACTTCTTATCTCACGAAGTGGCGTAACTGTATCTCTTATAATGCCGTCACAAATAGAACTCATGTTCATGGCGTATCTGCTGATGTCAGTACAGAGAACTACACGTTGATGTATCTTTTACCATGGTATTTTTGTAGGATTGTAAAAAAGTTATTTACTTTTCATACTCACAGCGCTTTGTCGTACTTTGTTTTTTCCCTGATACAACAATAATGAAATATTTAAGTTTCATGAAATCTTTGTCTCTTACTAATTTTATCCATTGATTTTTCTATTGCTACAGTAGACCTGTCTTACAAAACGATATGAATGCATTCTCACGTATGGGCGTATATGCAAACTTTTTTTTGTTAAAAAAAAACTAAAATTTGTACATTTCTCATATTACATCAGCGTAAAGAACATGTTGTTCCTTTTGTAATGCTAGAATATTATTTTGAAATATAACATATTAAGATCTACAGGGTAATTGAATTGTCATCAATTTTCGTTTTTCTTCTCTTCTGTAAAATATTCAGAAATCACACAAAAACACAGAATTTAATTCTCTCTAATCCACTTTGTTACAATACCCATATTTTTCAGAAAATAACAGATTCATCCTGAGGTCTGACGCCTCAAAATTTGCTGTTGGGGGTGTTTTATCAAATTTAAATGCCCAACCCGTATTGTGTGCAAGCGGTTCATTAAAAAAGGCAGAGAAAAATTACTATGCGATAAAAAAAAATTGACTTGCTATTGTGTTCGCAGGCAAATACTTCAGACCGTACATGTATTGTCGGAAATTTGATATTTTCGCAGATCATAGACCGTTAGTATATTCATTCGGAATGAACGACCTATCTAGTCGCCTACCAAGTTCAGACTGGCATTAGATCGGGACTATCATATTTTGTGATATATTGCCAAAATGAAATATCTCGATATGTCTAGCAGTAAATCATCAATGTTTATATATATATATATATATATATATATATATATTATATATATATATATATATATATATATATATATATATATATATATATATATATATATATATATATATATATATATATATTATATATATATATATATATATATATATAAAAAAAAAAAAACGACGACTCAGCAGTCCACAACATTCTACTCAGAAATGTAGCACCCCTTCAAATGATTTCTACAATATGCTTGGAAAATTTCAGTGTAATTTCCTTTTGCGCTGGTGTTAACTTTTGCACCCTTTTTAGTTTGTATGGATGAAATTTGTATTTCTCAGGTACTGCATGGGATAATCCAATATAAACTGGCAATACTTCACCTACATTGTTAAATGAATTTTGAGGATTGGTTCTAAGATATGATACAATGATAATTTATGTTATATAAAAATAAACAATAGCCCTTTATTCAGTATAACGTCGTAGGAATCGTGTATATCCTTTTAACCTTGGAGTCAGCAGGAATCCTGGCCTCGCTTCCGAAACCTTGGAATCATCACTTTTCCAGTCAACAAGTGGAAATCTATAAAAGAGGAAGAGACGGAAGTCCCGGTGTTCAGTTCAGATTAGATTCACGCTCATGATCGAGTAACTAACTGTTCCATATTTTAAGGTGCATACCAATAGTTCTGACAGTTCATTGTATGTTACCAAATTATGTTCTTTTTTGTCAAATAAATACTTAAACAAAAAGTTTGTTTTTTAAAAAGTCTTTGGACAAACCAAAGATATAACAGTGGCGCAGTCGTACGGATTTCAAAAACGTAGAAAACTACGGTGATCTCCAGATCTTTAAGAAGAAAGAACCACGAGCAAACCCAGTGGAAGGACGGTCTCTTCAACATCGAGGAAACACGTGTAAGTCGTCAACCGCTACTCATCCCGGTGTAGCAAAGCTAATGAAGTAGGATTTCATCCACCACACAAGGGAACGCCAAGCAACAACAAACCCTCATCAACAAACCCTCATCAACAACCCTCATCGTTGGAACCCCTGTGGATAGGAACACTTAGTGAAGCCCCTGACAGAGAATTTCAACAAATGTAAGTGACTTTGATTTATCATCTTTCGTGTTTTTTCAAAGTTCTTTTATCCATTACATTTTCATCCTATAACCCACAAGATTTTCATACTGAATTGAAAATCAATAATTTTCATACAGATTGAAAATTTATTAATTGACTAACTGAAAGATTTTCATACCGACTGAAAATCATTGAAAATGGCAAACGCAAATGAAAATGAAAACCAACCAGAAATCGAACCATACAAACTTTCAGAATTGTGTTCACTTATCCCTGAATACGATGGTGATAGCATATTATTGAACACATTTTTAAATGCATGTGATCAAGCATTTCAAATCGCTACCAACCCACAAAAATGTCTCTTGATTACTCATTTCAAAAATAAACTAAAAGGAAAAGCAGCAATTTTAGTAAACTCTCAAAATCCAGTTACTTATACTGCAATAAAAAATTTACTAAATACTCATTTTGGTGATTCACGTGACTTGAATTCATTAATCCAAGATCTACAAAGAATGAAGCAAATGAACGGAGAGTCAGGTATAACTTTCCATTCTCGTATCCAAACTCATAACGCAAAAATGGTTGCCTGTATAAACAAATCAATACTAACAGCAGAGCAGAAAGATGCACAAATTACTTTAGTGAATAGCATGTCTCTGAATACTTTATTAACAGGTCTAGAACCACGAATCGGACAAATAATAAGAGCAAGTAACCCACTAAGCATGGTCGAAGCAGCTCATCGAATCAAAAGAGAAATTCAACTTTCATATTTCGAATCTCAAAAAACGCAACGAATGAATATTGCACAAAATCAAAAACCAAAACCCAATCAAAATTTCAGACCAAATTTTAATAATTCATTTCAAAGACAACAAAGTTTTCAAAATTACCAACCAAAACCATTTTATAATCAACCAAGTTTTCAAAATCAGTCCAATTTTCACAATCAAAATCGCCCAAATTTTCAAAATCAATTTAAATCAAATTTCCAAAATCAAAATCGTCCCCAAATAAATTCAAATCAACCTAGTCCCTCTCAACAGCAACAGCAACAGCAAAGACCTCAAATGAGACCTAATACTAATTTTCAACAACAAAGAAATACTGTAATACAACCTAATCCCAATTATCAAAGACCCAACACTCAGAGAACACACTGTATGAACTCTGAAAATTATTATTATGATCCACAATATCCTGATTACGACACAAACTTCGATTATACTGATAATCAAGAATATGAATGCGAACCTAATAATTCGAATCATGAACAGCTAAATATTCCCGAATATGACGAATGTAATTATCAAATAAGTCAAGACAATACCTCAAGTTATTACGAGACTAACGAACAATACTCGGATTTTCAAACAGACCATCTCTCTATCAAACCACCGATCAAAGAAGAAACGATTCACAATACGAATACCGTGACAAAGCAACTCGAAACCTTGAACTTGCAAACGTTCGTTTAACTACAGTCAGCTCAAATAATCTATTTTACATTCTCGATGCAACTAAAACATTTAAACTACTTATTGACACAGGTGCTGGTATTTCAGTTTTTAAACGAAAAACTTGTGAAAAATTACCAAATCGAATTCCCGAAAACCTTACAATTTCAGGTATAACTGATCAAAAAATAACTATTAATGAATCAACCCTAGTGCCTTTTCAACTAAACGATCCCCACAAAGTTTATGTTTATGATTTAGACATAGAATTTGATGGAATATTAGGATGTGACTTTCTCGAACATTATGAAGGAATAGTAGATATCAAAAACAGACAATTAATCCTTAATTATAAAACAGTTCCTTTATTAAAAGCAGAATCAAAAACATGTAGTCCTGAAACAAATAATTTTGAAAGAAAACAACCAAATCAACAACTTGAATATATTTCCGATGATATTTTCCAAAATGATCCAAGACATTATTTTTTCGAAAATGAAACCGATTACTATCGCTATTTACCAAATGAGATTCCAAAACCTGATGAATTAGAAATTTCCAAACCCATCGAAATAAAAAACATTATTGAAATTGAACCCCGAATAGAAAAAGTTGTTAAATTAAATTCAAATTTAAAAAATACAGAAGCAATACTGCTTGCTTCAGAAAAAGAAAAAGTAAGACTTCCAAATGCAATTGTTAGAACAAATGAAAAAGGAGAATTCCTTACAACTGTCATTAATGTGAACACTATTATGAAAACAATCGATTTTTCAGACTTGATTTTAGAACCTTTTACAAAATCTGAAACCATCTTGAATCTAAATGATGAAACTGAATATCCTCCTATAGTTATTGACAGACGAAATGAAATCAAAAATAATTTAAGATTAGAACATTTAAATGAAGAAGAAAAAGAAACTATTGAAAATTTGTGTCTAGAATTTTCTGACATATTTTTCTTAGAAGGAGATAAATTGACCTTTACTAATGAAATCAAACATAAAATAGATACAAATGATGCTAAACCTATTTTTACCAAATCTTATCGATATCCTCATGTACACAAAGAAGAAGTAAAGTCTCAAGTATCAAAAATGTTAGAACAAAATATTATAAGACCTTCAATATCACCCTGGTCTTCTCCAGTTTGGGTAGTACCAAAAAAATTAGACGCCTCCGGAAAACAAAAATGGAGAGTAGTTATAGACTATAGAAAACTCAACCAAATAACAGTTGATGACAAATATCCCTTACCAAACATAACAGACTTACTTGATCAATTAGGACAATGTACATACTTTACAACTCTGGACTTAGCTTCAGGTTTTCATCAAATTGAAGTAGATGAAAAAGATATTTCTAAATTTCAATCTAAATTATTAGCAAACAACGAAACTGATAACGAATCTAATACTTCAGAAAAAACTGTAATATCACCAGAATCTATGGAACAAGAGTTCGATAATTTTGTTGATATATGTAGAAAAAAATCTATAATTGATTACTCAAAAATTCAATTTTCAAATTCGCAATTACTAGACAAATCTCATAAAAATATTATCATAGTGATACAACAAAATAAAGAAAATCCACTGCGAGATAAAGTTAGGGAAGATATTTTTGAAGACAACCACAATTGTGAAATGAATAAAATCAATATCTTTTCAAGTAAAACCGTCAAGAAAAGAAAATATTTCATTATAATTATACCCTTTGAACCCCAAGACGCATTAGAACATCTATTTACATCGCTCTATATCGATCAACATGAATTTAAACCGACAGAAACATATTATATTGAAAACAACCCTGATTTACCAATACAAGAATTACTTTCTTATATACTTTCAGAATTGGAAGGAATAAAATTAATAATATGTCAAAATATAACCACAACACCAGATCATGACACTATACCTATAATACTAGATCAATACCATAATGGAAAATCAAATCTTCACAGAGGAATAAATGAAACCCTCAGAAGAATTAAAGAAAAATATGACTGGCAAGGAATTACGAAAGACGTAGAAAATTATATTAACAAATGTGAAATTTGTCAAAAAACTAAAATTTGTAGAAAAAATCTCAACAATCCCTTAGTAATTACTGAAACACCCAAAACACCTTTTGAACGAATAAATGTTGACATACTACAAATATCTGACGCATACATCCTTAGTATAAGAGATGAACTTACTAAATTCACCCAAGCATATCCTATGGAAAATAAAACAGCAAAATCAGTAATACATACTTTAATGTTATTTTTTCAACATTATGGAACACCCCTTAGAATCCATTGAGATTCCGGAAAAGAATTTAATAATCATCTAATGAGAGACCTTTGTCAACTTTATGACATAAAACTGACTTTTTCAAGCATTGACCATCCCCAATCAAACGGCTCTTTAGAAAGATTCCATGCAACCCTGACCGAAATGATCAGAGCATATCTAGCCGAAAACCCTGAAGATAACCCCTGTAATATATTACCCTATGCAGTTATTTGTTATAATAACTCTAAAAATAAATCACATGGTTTTACACCGTATGAATTAATCTTTGGTCATACAGCCGGTAGACCACCCGAACAAGTATATAATCAAGAACAATTACTTACTAAGTATATTAGAGATTTAAATAATAGAATCTCATATTTTTATAAAATAGCTAGAGAAAAGATAATTAATAGTAAAGAAAAATCTAAAGTACGCTTTGACGAAAGAATTAAACAAGAAACCCCTGAATATAAAATTGGAGATAAAGTTTATGTAAAAGAAAGCCAAATAGGTTCGAAATTGAAAAATAAATTCAATGGTCCATTCGAAATAATCGAAGTATATCTAAATTCAGCTCTTTTGAAAAATCTTGAAACTAACCAACAAAGTAAATTTAATTTTGATAAATTAAAACCATACCATGAGTAAATCCGGAATTTTTATTCCAGATGTTTCTACTCATCTTCATACCTTTGTGCATGGCGCAATATATTCTTCAGCCTGTGAATAATACAATTGGTATTTACTACAATGAAGAAGGATACTCAAAAGTTTCCAATAATAAATTGACATTGTTGGTATACAAAGACCTTATTCCAGTAAGAACAGTTTTAGATCATAATCAAAATATTTTAAATGACATGATTCTAATGTTTGAAACCCCAAACCCTAGAATGAATTATTTTTATGCTGATATAAAGACACATATATCTATGTTAAACCAAATTTCAAATTCTCTACAATCAAAATATTCTCAAATAAAAATGGATACTGAAGCTTATTCAAAAAGAACGAAACGTGGATTAATTAACGGAATTGGTAGTATATGGAAAGCAATATCCGGCAATCTCGATTCTTCAGATGGAGAATACTTTTCTAATTCAATAAATCAATTATACAAAGATGAACACCAGATTGAGAATTTATTAAAAAATCAAATTTCAGTAACCACTTCAGTAATTCGAAATTTCAACGAAACTATTCAAAAACTACAAATTGATGAAGCTACATTTAATGAAGACATGAAAAACATAGAAAAGCAAATCTATGAAATTTCTGATAATTTACAAATGGTTGAAGCAAAATATAAAACAATTGATATTTGCGAATCACTTATGGAAAACTTCTTATTTCTAGAAGAATATCTTGATGATATTTTAACATCAATCACTTTTGCAAGATTGAAAATTATTCATACCTCAATAATTAAGCCAAAAGATTTAGTGAATTCCCTTCAAGAAATATCACATTCCTTACAAAATAACTATTTGCCTTTGCAACCAAAAATTACATCAGTAGCAAGATATCTTGAGTTAATTGAACTTGCAGCTTTTCAAACTGACACCAAAATTGTCTATGTTTTGAAAATACGTCTTGTTGAACCCGAAACTTATACCATCTATCGACCTTATCCTATTCCGATATTGGATAACAGAACTGGATTACATCATATTTTACCTACAACTATTAAATATATTGGAAAAGATGATGACTCACTGTCATATATAATTGTACCAAATCATGAAACTTGTAAACTACTTTATTTTAGAATGAAATTATGTGAAAAAATATTGCCCTACCCAATTGATAATAATGCTATTCGTGAAGCTCAAATATTTAGACATTTGCTAGAATTACCTAGAGCTTGTAAAACAAATGTAATTTTTGCAAAAGACTATAATGTCTATGAAATTGATACAAATACATGGCTTATAATTGTTTCTGATCCGTTACCAGTAACTTTGACTTGTAATAAAGAAACGAAAACAAAAATCATTGAAACTAATTCAATTTTGAAAATGAATGTTGATTGTAATGCATTTGTTGGCAGTACAAGAATTCATGCTAAAAAACAAATATATACTGAGAAAAATATAACGTATACATTTCATGAAATTTTAATACCATTTCACTGTTGTGTAGAACTTCCAGAAAAACATAACTTTCCAGAATTGAAACCCTTAAAGTTGAATAAAATAAATGTTGATGATTTAAATACAGCTCAATTCAAATTAAATGAATATTCTGATCAATTAGATAAACTTATAAATGAACCTTTCGTTTCAAAACATATTTCTTGGTTTACTTATTTTACTATTGCACTTGTGATTTCACTCATTATATTGTACTGTTGTTGTTAGTGTAAAAATCGAAAAAATGTAAAAATTGGTATAATGACATCAAGAAATGATGGACCACCCTCACCACCAAGAAATAGAAACAAATTTCAAGCCATTACCAAATTCTTCCCAAGAAGACGACCAAGCTATCAAATAGGAGAACCCGTTGAAGAAGATAACGAAGAAATTGAACTTAACACAAATTCTTCGAAAACTTTTGTCTAAAAGTTGAATAAAAAGTTGCTGCAGAATAAAGCATCAACTTTTTCATAAAAAGGGGAGTTGTTATATAAAAATAAACAATAGCCCTTTATTCAGTATAACGTCGTAGGAATCGTGTATATCCTTTTAACCTTGGAGTCAGCATGAATCCTGGCCTCGCTTCCGAAACCTTGGAATCATCACTTTTCCAGTCAACAAGTGGAAATCTATAAAAGAGGAAGAGACGGAAGTCCCGGTGTTCAGTTCAGATTAGATTCACGCTCATGATCGAGTAACTAACTGTTCCATATTTTAAGGTGCATACCAATAGTTCTGACAGTTCATTGTATGTTACCAAATTATGTTCTTTTTTGTCAAATAAATACTTAAACAAAAAGTTTGTTTTTTAAAAAGTCTTTGGACAAACCAAAGATATAACATTTATCTTTCTTCTATCAACACCGTTTTTGGCCCAATAGTTTTTTTATTTTCTATTCAGGTTACAAGTTTCACAAAACTTCTTCTCAAATATATAAAAAGTCGATAAGTATCAAACAAAAGACATTTCACAAAAGTAATCGTCCAAAAGTACATAACTCTCGATCATTTTGGAATGATATAATTTTGAATTTGGGTCGGTATTACGGACCTATCAGAGGACTAAAGCTCTCGAGGTTATTAGGATTATTGATGTGCATATGGTCTTATCAAATTGTCAAAATACAAGGTACTCTCGATAGAATTATGAAGAAAATAATATATTTGTCATGGTCATGGGATATTTCCTACGATTATTATGATCAATGAATGAACATATTTCTTCAAATATTTAACTTTCGTCGGGCAAAGTATGCAAAAATAAATAGTTATTTGGTCGTTAACTGGAGCGGTTCGAATATAATATTTTCATTCCTTTATTACGACATTTGTAAAATATTAATTTTTTCCTGATGTCCGAAAAAATTTGGAGAGAAAATGTTTGGAGATATACCTATTCATGATATAATGGTTTTTATTGATTATTGTCATCAATAAGTGAACATATTTTCTAACTTACGTTAGGAAAAGTATGCAAAAATACATGGTTATTTGGCCAAAAAATGTATTAATCTGAATAAAACATTTTCATTAATATATTATGCAAAACGAACAAGGGCAAGAAACGAGGAAGGGGTCCAATGTTAAATGTGCAAAAATTAATATCCGAAAAACAAAAATATGAGCGCATAGGAAATTAAAGTTCAGGATGAGTTTCTGTTTCATGCGACTCGATCCTGATTACCGAACATAACCTAAAAAATTGGCAAAGTTACGAAAAGCGGTTTTTCGTTGATAACTAAAAAACTACAGCTCCGATCGAAAAAAGTCAAAGTAAAAAATTGTAGATAATAAAAAGATCTATCAATTGAATGACCTATAATTTTTCGATATCATTGATACTTTTAGAGTTATATCGGAAAAACCGTGAAAAATCGGGTTTTCTATAACTCGTTAATTTGACGGTATTGAAAATTGGTACCTACAGTTTTGTGTAGCCTAGGAAAGTTAAAAAAGCCCTTTTTGAAAAATTGATAAATATTGATGATTTTTCAAAATATATGAAGTTTTCTTAAAAAAGAAGCTCTCTCAATATGGCTACTCTTGCTCGGGGAATGATGCTCCAGTAACGATTCAGGGCTTATTTTTTTCTGAGTTGTACTTCCAAATTATCGAATAAGTATATTTATTTTTTTATTTTAAGTGTCAAAAAATTACTCAAAAACATCGCACAATTTTTTTATCTAAATAAATTTCTTAATTTTGTTTTTATAGAAATGACTGTAATAAAAATAGATTCCTAGCATGATATCATGCATTAAAAAAATGAATTCCTACGATCACTAGAAGCCGAGATAATTTTTTTTTATTTCAAAAAAATCTGGAAGACGCAATAATCATCGTAGAGCAGTCACCTTCATGGATATTGAGGATGGATACCTATATTTTTGATAAAAAAATACTAGGATATGTCTAGTTCATCTGCAGTATCATTAATTGATGAACAAATTGAGGCGTGCAGGCGCGGAGCGATGCAATTCTAAGGGTGGCGCAGTGGGGATACAAATTCTGTTGACATTAAAGACACTTTCGTCCTGACGGTATTATAGAAAAGTCATTATTGAATCAATTTCAAGTACTAGTGTACATTGGAAAAGAAAATGTACGTGAACAACTAGTTACAAGTTTTTTTATTGCCTCTGGTGAGTACTCATTTTATTAAACATAACGATTTTTAATTCAAATTCAATTTATTTATTTTTAGATAATGACATACAATGGTAGAGTCTAATGAAGAAGTATGTATTCTATGTGATATTTTATGTGATTCAAGTGGATGTGAAAATTTTGATTTGCCTATCATCGAAATAGATGAAGAATTTCCCATCAGGATAGTCTGCTCACACACAATATGGAAGAAGGAGATGAAGAAAAAGAAGAAGAGCCAAATGATTCAGCGGACAATCCTCCAATTAAAAAAAAAAGAAAATTAGTGAATCTGTATCAATATAATTGTTTAATATCAGATGAAATGGAATGTAACGACTTTTTATATTGGAAAAATTGTATGTTGAAAATAATATTTCTACTTCAATGTATTGTAATTTATTGACAGTATCTTGACAAAAATCTAAACAACTCGTTTCCAACTAATGCAGTGCGTTATAAATAATAAAGTATTGGGCTACGCAACATTCTGCCCGCCTTGAAAGGATTGACTTAACTTTCAACAATAATAATAATAATAATGTCAGATAGAGAACAATAAAAAATATTCGTTTCCGATTGACTGAATTTTGCACAATGAAATAAATAAAATAGTAACTTCGAAAAACAAAAAATTTCACTAATCAACTTTCATGGGTAGGACACAAAGTTTGGAAACTGTTCGTTGAACTTCACTACCATTGGACAGTCAAACAGTTGCAGCTCGAACTACTTTGTCCTTTCCTTGGTGAAGACTGACAACTCTTCCCAGTTTCCACTTCAGGGGGGATTGATTATCTTCCTTCAGTATAACAAGGCCACCAATTTTCAGTAATGTGGACGAATTAGCCTTCCATTTCACACGTGTCTGGAGTTCGGATATATAATCCTTGTGCCACCTTTTCCAAAAATGCTGATTTGCCTGTTGTATCCTTTGAAATATGCTGAGACGTGATTCCTTGATATATGTGAGGTCTGGATAAGGAATTGCAGTCATCGTCTTGCCAATCAAAAAATATGCGGGTGTCAAGGGAACAAAATCAGCTGAATCGGACGACAATGGTGTCAAGGGTCTTGAATTGATTATGCATTCAATCTGAGTCAGTACCATTTGAAAATCCTCATAAGTTAAATGCAAATTACCTACAACCCTTTTCATATGGTACTTAATTCGTGTCACTCCCGCTTCCCACAATCCTCCGAAATTAGGAGATCTAGCAGGTATAAAATGCCAAGAAATATTTTCTGCGCTTATAGTTTCTACTAAATATGATGCAGAATCTTTGAGGAATGAAAACAATTCCTTGATATGTGAATTGGCTCCTACGAATGTAGTACCATTCTCAGAATAGAAATTACTAGGTTAACCTCTCCTATGAATGCTTCAGTAGAAAGATCAGTAACAAGGTCGATATGTATTGCCTTAGTTGACATACATATGAATAAACATATGTAAGCTTTAATTTATTTTGCACCTCTTAATTTTCGATCCTTTATCAAGATGGGACCTGCATAGTCAATGCCAACGTTAGTGAAAGGAAAATTCTGAGTATCACGAAAATCTGGCAAATTACCCATCATATACTTTTCTGAAACAGGGTTCACCTTAAAACAAGTAACGCAACCTCTAGTGATTTTTCTTGCAATACTGCGACCACACAGTGGCCAGTATCTTTCCCTAATGGAAAAAAGTAAATGTTGAGGACCACAATGAAATAGTTTCCTATGCTCATCAGTAAGAATTAGAATTGTTAACTTATGATTCGGTGATAAAACAGTCGGATGCTTTTTTGAGTAGTCATATTCCGAATTACCCAATCTGCCACCTACTCTTATGATAAATTCTTGATCTAAAAATGGATTTAGGCATAAAAGGCGACTTTTCATATCGACAGGTTTATTTCGAAATAATTGATTATATTCTGATGGAAAACTTTGACGTTGGCTTATTCTGATTAATACAATAAGAGCCTTCGTCAGTTCAAATAGAGATAATGCTCCAAAATTACGATCAGCTTAATCGCGACTGAATAATATCTCTCACACCCATACCCCGCCTGAGTAAATCTGCTGGATTTTCAGCGGATTTTACGCCAACCCTATTTGCAACAAACGCCTTCCAATTTCTAGGAGGTGCCTTTATCCAACCTAACGTAATCGTGAAATCGCACCAGAGATAAGTTTTGTGAATACGTAAATCAAGAGCGACTCTAACTGATTTTACAAGGTGAGTAAGCAAAGTTGCTCCACATAGTTCCAATTTTGGTAAAGATATTTGTTTCAGAGGTGCTACTCTAGATTTAGCACACGAAATTCTGGAAGTGTAAATTCCCGTATTATCTTTAGATCTTATGTATACACATGCACCAAAGGCAGATTCCGAGGAATCACAGTAGCCATGCATTTCAATACATACGGAATCAACAGAACGAATGAATCGTGGTATTTTCACTTGGTTGATTAATTGTAAATATTCTCTAAATTTCACCCATTGACTATACAACTTTTGAGGGATAGACTCATCCCACGTTAAACCAGCTTGCTATAATTGCTGAAGAATTAGTTTTGCAATTTCGATTACAGGTCCAAGAAGACCTAATGGGTCAAAAATTTGAGATATAGAAGAAAGTATGGAACGTTTTGTGACAGTATCGAAATGGGTTTGATTAAACGAATATTGAATGGTATCTGTTCTTGCATTCCAAAATACTCCTAGAGTTTTATTATTCTCGTCTGGTCCTAGCTGAATCAAATTCATATCTTCATTATTGTCAAATAAGTCAACCATTTTCGCAAATTTAATTCTGCTGATAAAAGAATGGCTGAAACATCTCTTTGAATACTGATTATTTTTTTCAAGTGAATCAGAACTTGTCAGTAAATCATCCATATAGAAATCATTTTTGATAACTCGAGCAGCATAAGGAAACCTATTTTCATTTCCAATTGCCAACTGAAACAAAGCCCTGACAGCTGAAAATAGAGCTGAAGCAGTACCATAGGTAAGAGTATTTAACTCATAACATCGCATTGTCTCATAAGAATTTTCCCTCCAGAAAATTCTCTGAAACTTCCTTTGGTCCTTGTGAATAAGAATCTGACGATACATTTTCAAAACGTCTCCATTTATTACAAATGGATGCTGTCAAAATCTAAGCAAGATTGAAAATAAATCCGCTTGTTTCGTGGGACTGCTGAACTGAATATCATTGAGTGATAAGCCATTATCCGACTTAGCACTAGCATCAAACACAACTCTTACTTTAGTTGTGAGACTAGATTCCTTAAGGACAGCATGGTGTGGAAGATAATAAGTGTTCTCATTGGAATACTCATTATCAATTTGAGTCATGTGACCTAGCCTTTCGTAGTCCCGCATGAATGAAAATATTCTGCTTTGAGACTTTTATTTCATTTTCTCTCTGTCTGAAAAACCTATTTAAAGCCATTTTCCTTGAATTGCCTAGAAGACTAGTACCTTGTTTGATTGGCATTCCTACTATGAAACGACCATTCACATCGCGACTGAAATTGTCAATAAAATGATGCTCACAAAATTGTTCAGACTCCGAAAGTACCTTCACAGAGCTATTGCATTCTTCTAATTGCCAAAATTTCTCTAAATTTCTGTTGATATCATTTTCACAGTATGAATTCAAATAATTGACAGAAACCTTAACCTGGCATGGAAAATTAAACTTTCCTGTTACTATCCACCCAAGTAATGTTTTTTGGAGAATAGGTTTACCTTTACCCAAAGATAATTGTCCAACAAATAGCAAGTCCCAAAAAACATCAGCTCCCAGTAACATATCAATTTTATCAGGCTTATTGAAATTTGAGTCAGCCAATTGTATGTTAGAAGGAATATTCAAATCTCTCATGATGATAGGTATATTTTGTAGGTTGAGTTATCCGAACTGATGAATCTGACACATTGAAATTGAGTTTTTTAAGAAGTTCACATCTGTGTTTCAAAAATGTATTCATATCATTCATTTGCGGAACTGCACCTTTAGAATTATATGATTCCCACTCTCTACGAGAAGAAATATCAAATTTAGAAGTTATTATATAGATAACTATTTTATCCCATTTCTCTACAGGTTCTTGCAAATGTTTCATTGAACGCAAATTTTTTGTCACATTGTCATATAATTTACGCAATTCAAAATGATTCTCTTTTTTCATAGAAGGAAAATCAAAAATAGATTTTATGTGATTGAAAATAATTAAAGATTTATTTTCGAACCAATCACTGAGTATATTCCAGGCAATTTGATAATTTACTGAATTTAATTCAATTGATTCAATAACTTCGCTAGCCTCATTCTGTAAAGATGATTTTGAATAATAGAATTTTTCTATATCAGTCAAAACTTTGTTCTCATGTACTAGAGCATTGAAAGCGTCTCTTAATTCAAGTCATTTTTCATATGCTCCATTGATATTTCACCTTGTGCAATTCAGATGTTATACTATTAGCGTTTTGTAATATTGGTTCATTGTCGAACTGAACTTGACTTGTAACTTCAATGTTTTCCTGTACATTGGTGACTACCTTCGAAGGAGACGGTATATTATCAAAAATTATCGGATTGATTGATTCATTTTTGGAAAACGAAGAAATCAAATGTCTAGCTTTACTTATGCATTTATAATAAGTATACTCAAATGTGTCTCGTTCCGTTTCTTCAATTTCACTAGTTTCTTCGCACTTGTCTATATCTATTTGCGATTGTACTGTTTCAAATTGTTCAAGAATAGGAACAATTTTTTCTAGTCGACTCTGTATCTGAAGGATAATTTCATCATTCAATTGTTGATCAGCAATGAATTCTAGGAAATTGTTGAATCGGGTAAGCGCACCTTTGATTTGACCTATTTTGACTTTCATGTCAGTAGATGCCATATTGAAGCTGGTAATTGAAAATAATAAACTTATACCTGCAGAAAGACTCCCAGAATAAGATTGCACCTTTGGAATTGTATAATTTGAAGCTATCTGATGTCGCGAAATAATATTGATTGTCAAACTTGTCAAACTTAATAATCAAAATTGTAGATAAATATTGCAAATAACGAGAACCTAACAGTACTTCACGGTAGAGCACACACATATTCAGATCAATTGATAAAACCAACTCGAATTGTTATAGTAACTTGAACGGACTCACTGACTCTCTCGATTCTGACTTCTGCTGCTGGTCTAATTATTCTTATAATTGAATTGTCTTAACATCAATGGATATCCGAGAGGACCATAATTAATATCAGATGAAATGGACTTTAACGACTTTTTATATTGGAAAAATTGTATGTTGAAAATAATATTTCCACTTCCACGTATTGTAATTTATTGACAGTATCTTGACAAAAATATGAACAACTCGTTTCCAATACAGTGCGTTATAAATAATAAAGTATTGGGCTACGCAACAATAATATATGAATATTTTTTCTGTAATTATTTCATGAATGTTTTGTACATAATTGTTATTTTATCATTTTGTGAACATGGTATTCGTGTTTTTCTCGACGACCTACCCCAAACTGAGTACAAAGGGAATTTTGTACGTTGAATCCGAGGGACTCAATATTTTTCTAGCGTAAGCCACTTTGAACGCACGAAATGAGTTTTCAGTGCTATTCCCACTCCTCCACCAGCTACAGTTATCGCGCTCCGCGCCTGCACGCCTCACTTTATTCATCAATTAATAATATTGCAAATGAACTAGACATATCCTAGTATTTATTTATTGAAAATATAGGTATCCAACCTTAATATCCATGAAACTGACTGCTATACGATGATTATTGCGTCTTCCAGATTGTTTTGAAATAATAAAATTATCTCGGCTCCTAGTGATCGTAGGAATTCAATTTTTTTCTGAATGCGTGATATCATGCTAGGAATCCATTTCCATAAAAGTCATTTATATAAAAGCAAAATTAAGCAATGTAATTAGAAAAAACATGTAAAAAAATTGTGCAATTTTTTTAAAGTTATTTTTTGATCATTAAAATAATTAAACAAATAAATATACTTATTCGATAATATGAAATAACAACTCTTACAGAAAAAAAATGAGCCATGAATCGTTACTGTAGCATCATTCCCCGAGCAAGAGTAGCCATATTGAGAGAGCATCTTTTTTGAGAAAATTTCATTTATTTTGAAAAATAATCAATATTTATCAATTTTTCAAAAAAGTACTTTTTTGGCTAGTCATAAGATATACATAACGATAAGTATAGTATAAGTTATAGAAAACCCGATTTTTCACGGTTTTTCCGATATAACTCGAAAAGTGTCAATGATATCAAAAAATTATAGGTTATTCAATTGATAGATATTTTTAATACCTACAATTTACTAACTTGACTCTTTTCGATCGGAGCTGTAGTTTTTCAGTTATCAACAAAAAACCGCTTGTAGCAACTTTGCCAATTTTTTAGGTTATGTTCGGTAATCACGATCGAGTCGCATGAAATAGAAACTCATGTTGAATTTCAATTTCCAACACGCTGATATTTTTTTTGTCTCATATTTATTTTTGCACGCACTTTTCCCTATAACTTGGACTAAATATTCATATTTTGTCTGATACCAGGAAAATAATAATACATTTACATTCGGATTTTCAAAATTATCATTAGTAATTCGTCTCAAATTATTTTGTTTTCGTTGAATTGCGGTAGAAATAAGGATAAACAATCACATGACGTCGGTGATTTAGTGTGGTTGATCGAAAAAACTACGGTATTTCTTGTGTGTTGTCAGGTTTTTATTCCGACGTTTCGGATCGACGCGACGTACCTATTGGAAAGAGTTTAGCTCATATTTTCATACTACTTAACTTATAAATTAAAAATATCACGATATATTTTTTTGTATCTCGGTTTATTGCATGTACAGTCGCGGTTGTACGAATCATTCTGAATAAAAAAGGTTACAGCGGAGATTAGTTGAAATTATACTGGACTTTCGATGAGGTGCTTACCCACCCAGACATTTGCTTTGCTCAACATTGAATGCTCTTGAAATGAATGCCAGCTACAGTTGCGGAGAGACAAGTCAGAATTCTGACTGCAAAAAGGAATCATTGTTCTGCTAATTTGCAGAGTTTATATGACTCATCAACGAAATTTGATGATCAGGCTTCCATAAAAAAGTTTGAAATCAGGCTTCGTTCATTAGAAGGTACGCGTCATGAGCTTTTGAAAACGGTGGACGAACTCAATGAAGTGAGTTTGGAAGCCGATGGAAAAATTTGTTCCAAACTATTCAATTTATAATATCGTTGATGAAATTTGTAGCAACATTAGGCAATCGGCTGATACATTTCAGAGTTTGGGGTCGGGAAATAGTACGAATCAGCTGGGGGGAGCATCGGCTCAGGTAAGCCAATGTTCGCCAGCCTGCCCAATATTACATTACCGGATTTTTCGGAAGATATAAGGGAGTGGGAAAACTTCTATTCTATATTCAAAAATTTGATACATGACAACAAGTCTTTGACGGATGTGTATAAAATTCATTATCTGGTAGGTCGATTAAAAGGTTCAGCGTTGGGGGTGTGCTCGGGATTGCCACCTACTGGCACAAATTATCAGAAAATTTGGCAGTCATTGATAGATTGGTATCAAGATGAACGGGTGTTGGCTAATACTTATTTTGATCAAATTATGCTTTTTAAACAGTTACAAGGGGAATCATGCACAAATTTGGAATTATTTTTAGAAAAGGTCGATTCAGCGATGTAGGCCTGGCCTTGTCAAAATTGGATTCGGAAACTAGTCGAGCTTTTGAAAAGTCGAAAAGAGGCACTGGTATTTCCACTTATGACGATCTTATAAAATATGTGGGAGAACAATCAAGAATTTTAGATGATCTGAGTGATATTAGAATATTTTAGAAGCCAAGTTAAGCTGAAACCCATGGTTTTTTCAGGGTGTGGGGCATGTTCCGTATTAGTTTAATTTTCTACCAAAATATTGAAAGACGTGGCAAAGTCGCTTTTTCCGGGACGGCATGTGTGTGTGACTAGAAGAAAGAATCTACGAAAATTAGTCAGTTGAAAATAAATTCGGTTCGTGATAATTCGAAAGTTGTTAAAAGCGAAATTCAGCATTTTCCTTGCCCTTTTTCACCATCCTAAATTTCCTTAGTGCCAGCAAATGACTTCTGATTGATTCGGAGCCATTAGCAGTTTGGTAAGTTGTGAATTATTCAATCATAAACG
Source organism: Chrysolina oricalcia (assembly GCA_944452925.2). Lineage (NCBI taxonomy): Eukaryota > Metazoa > Arthropoda > Insecta > Coleoptera > Chrysomelidae > Chrysolina > Chrysolina oricalcia. The sequence goes on from OX101812.2 coordinate 36,277,419, forward strand.
AAAATATTTGCAACACAGGAGTAATATCCAGGATGGAATGGTTAATATCGATGATTTTTAAAAACATAAATATGACAGAAATCTTACCCGCACGAATGCAGAAGGCCGTGATCCTTAGTTCACTCTGTCTGCTCAGAGCACATAACTCTCTGACCCAATAGTCACTTACCCTATCGTTTCTCTAAAGTAAGGCCAATTATAACTATTTTACATATTTCTTAACACCATCTTGGTTTTTTCCATTGACAAAAACATCATAATTTTTAACTCTAAAAATGCACATAGGTATACAGATTTTTAGGCATAAGATATCCGGAGGACTGCTCATTGCTAATATCCTATACAATAGGAAAAGTTGGGTCGAAAATCCATCAGAAAACAACTACTTTCCTGGCTAATGCCACGACGAACATTGAATTACATCTGATGAAATTTTCGTGCAGAGTTCCTACAAGGTTATCTCTGCAATTGCTTGGTTGCATGGGAATGTTCATCGAAACATTCGGACCACCTATATATCGATTTCGGAGTGTTGCTCCTCATCAGTATAGGGTAGGTCTAGCAGTCAATAACTAATGACTGCAACGAATGAATCGACAGCCAAACCCATTTACAGACCGAAACTGAGACCGCGCCCGCACAGTGGATTAATTCCAAACTGCGAGCGCCATCTCAGTGCCGGAAGCCCAACCAAAGCAATACCCATGACACGATCGTCAAGACCGTATATGAAACGGAAAAGAAAACTGTAATTCACAATGAGCTTATGACTTTAGGCATAAGATGTCCGGAGGACTGCTCATTGCTAATATCCTATACAATAGGAAAAGTTGGGTCGAAAATCCATCAGAAAACAACTACTTTCCTGGCTAATGCCACGACGAACATTGAATTACATCTGATGAAATTTCCGTGCAGAGTTCCTACAAGGTTATCTCTGCAATTGCTTGGTTGCATGGGAATGTTCATCGAAACATTCGGACCACCTATATATCGATTTCGGAGTGTTGCTCCTCATCAGTATAGGGTAGGTCTAGCAGTAAATAACTAATGACTGCAACGAATGAATCGACAGCCAAACCCATTTACAGTTTGGAATTAATCCACTGTGCGGGCGCGGTCTCAGTTTAGTGATGTGTCACACTTACTACTTTCCCTATTCAAATTGTTTGGGTGATAGTGCCCAAGAGGTGGGGGGAGAATTATGACAGTTGAGGTTATGGTAGAAACATGTCCCCCTTGTATTAAAAATCGACAGATTTTTGCATTTTATCCACAACAAATGCGTTTTGAAGATTTTCGATCTGTTTCGTTTTCGTGCATCAGAACAATAAAAATATTTCACAAAATTCGTAATGTAAATGTAAATGAAAATATTGTATTCGTATCGCATTTTACGACCAAATAACTATGTAATTTTGCATACCAAGCCTGACGAAAGTTGAAAATTGAAACTATTTCGTCGTGAATGTATCATTTATATATGTTTCCAAACATTGTCTTTCCAAAGTTTTTCTGGTATTAGACAAAATATCCACATTTTTCATTTCACATAATATGGTAATGAAAAGTATTATTCAAATTGATACATTTACGACTAATTGACTATGTATTTTTGCATATTTTGCCTGGCGTAGGTAAGTTAAATACCTGAAAAAATATGTTCAGATCAAAACATTCAATATAAAGTATTTTACCAAATCAATCAATCTATTAATCAAAATATACTTTATTGTCTTAAGAAATGTATCCTCATTGACAAAGCGTTACTGAGCATGATGCGTGGAAAATATCTGGTGGGTGTATATATAAAATGTAAATAAATTAGGTTTAGTAAAGAAATTATTAAAAACTATTGCATCATAGTTATAATTTTTGGCATTTGAGTAAATATATACATACATTCTCAGACAGTTCGAAAAGGTTGGTAGGTAATACAATTATCATAGTCAATTTATATTGATTAAAAATAAGAGTTAGATAACTATGATGAAAATTTGATAACTTTTTATTTAAACAAGTAAATCAGTTTCTAAATTACAGCTCAATGATTCAGATTTTAGACAGACAACTAGACACATGTCATTCAAAATATATGATACTAAACAAAAGTATATACTCAGTGTTGTCATTAACACTACCATACCTAACACCCCTTCTCAACACTGATAATGGTAATTCATAATTACAAAATATGTAAGATCAAATCATTCAGAACAGAACAAATATTTACTCATTCAAATTTGCAACTTCAGTGCATCTCTATGTTTGGTGAACAGTGGCAAACATAATGGTTTCGTTAAAATGACAGCTGTTTGTTGTGTAGTGCTTACATAATTCAAAATTATTTCATTTTTAGCAACACAGTCTTTCACGAAAGAATATTTTATTTCCACGTGTTTTGACCTTTTGTTCACTTGATGTGACTTCGTAAGAGAAATCACACTTTGATTGTCCTCCATGATTGGTATCGGCTCTACTAGAATGAATCCAAAATCTTCAAGTAGATGTTTGATCCAAAGAGCTTCTTTTATAGCTTCACTGAGAGCTATATATTCAGCTTCGAATGATGACGTTGCAACTAGACATTGTTTCCTCGATGTCCAACTGACAGGACTTCCAAGAACAAAAGCCCCAGTCAGCATCGCTATACATTTGGATAACTGGGTGGTTATTTTCGTTAGTGTAATGAAGACTAAGATTTACAGTTGACTTCAGATATTTCAAGATCCTTAAAGCATGTTTGAAATGAGTCTGATTGGAATTATTACAGAATCTACTCAAGTAGTTTGTAGCATAATTTATATCAGGTCTTGTTCCAGCGGCAATATATATCAGCGAACCAATAAGCTGGCGATAGGGAATGCTTTCGTCTGAATTTTCTGACTTTTCCAACTGCAATTTTGTTTCCATTGGTGTCAATGTAATTTTTGAATCAGTTTGTCTGAAAGATTCAACTATTTTGTTGATTGCAGCCTTTTGAGATATCCTCTTCCCATCACATGTAAGCATGACTTCTAGGCCAAGAAACGTGAAATGATCTTGTACATCTAAATTTGTCTCTTCAAATATCTGCTTCATAGCTTCTTTGAAAATAATGAGTTGTCTTTGATCAATCGATGCTACCATAATATCATCGACAAATAGTAACACCAATACTTTCGACTCACCAATGTTTTTGATGTAAAGACAAGTGTCTCCTTTAGAATTATGGAAACCATTATTTTTCATAAATTCATCAAAACACATATTCCAATTTCTTGGTGACTCCTTAAGACCATAGATAGATTTTTTTAGTTTGCAAACTTTTTTACCATTTTGAAAACCTGGAGGTTGCTTGATATACACATCACCTTGGATGTGACTATTTAAAAATGCTGTGCGAACGTCCATCTGCATAATATGAAGTCTCTTCACCATAATGACAGATAACATTATTTTTACACTTGTCATTTTGGCTACAGGAGCATAAATGTCTTCTGCAATGTTCGTTTGCTGAAAACCTCGTGCAACAAGTCTGGCTTTATAAGTGTTATTAGATTTCACTCGTAAAACCCACTTAGTATCAATCACTAAGCAATTTGGAGGTTTATCCACCAGTTCCCACATCATTGACTCTCATTGAAGTTAATTCATTTTCCATAGCAACATTCCACTTTCTTCTTTCTTCATATGGCAAATTGTTTAGGTCTTCGTAGTTGACATCATTTTGGAAACACAGGTTCAACTCATAGTCGGCTAGTCGAGCAGGTTTAGTAATTTTACGAGTAGGACGAGAGTCATTTTCTACAACTGGAAGTTCTTCTTCATCTTGCTCTCTGATGTACCCCTTCAGAGCTTTCATTTTCTGAATCGAACGTTATGAGGTCTGAGTAACTTTTTGATTCATCAAAAATAACATTTCGAGCAGTAAATGTTTCATCATCATGTAAGAGAACATATCCGTTGGTTGTGTATCCTACCATGAAACATTCTGTTGCCTTCGAATCAAACTTTGATCTCTTTTCCTTAGGAAAATGTGCGAATGCTCGACATCCAAAAATTTTCAAATTACTCAGATCTACTCTTTTTCCATACCACAAGTTTGCAAGAATTTTTTCATTCACAGTAGGACTGCGGTTGATGAGATAAACTGCTTTTAGTGCGGCTTCAACCCACCTTGATTTGTACAAACCACTGTCTGAAAGCATGGCACGAGCTTTCTCAGCTATTGTTCGGTTCAAACGCTCAGCTTTCCCATTCAATTCCGGAGTATAAGGCACTGTATATTCAACTTGTATTCCGTTTTCTGTGCAACAGTTTTGAAATCTTTCGGATTTGTATTCGGAACCATTGTCACATTTTGAACGACTGTTAGTGGTATTCATTTTCGATGTAGCCATTTTTACATATTGAATGAATTTATCATATGCTTCAGATTTTTTTTGAAGTTCGTAAATTATTGTAAAATGTGTGAAGTCGTCCAGAAAAGATATGAAATATTTTTCACCACTTCTAGATGGAGGATTGACTGGCCCAAAGATATCGGAGTGAATGAGTTCCAGAGGTCTCTTAGCAGGAGTTGTATTGTTTTTCCAAGGAAGCTTGGTTATTTTTCCTTCGGCACACTCCTTACATACTTCTGTTATTGAGGAAAGTTCATTCGCACTAATCTTTTCTAACATTCCAGCTTTGACAAGTTTATTCAATCCTGACATGCTTAAGTGTCCAAAACGTCTATGCCAGAGCTTGGCACTCGTTTTAATTTCACACAAATGCGCTTCAATACCAAAGTTTTTATTTTTGATGATGAAATTCAACTTATAAAGATTATTTTCCAGTATTCCGAGTGCAACGATTTCACCTTTCTTGCAAATTCTCACCGTTGTTGCATCAAAAAAAGTTTCATATCCTCGGACAGTGATAGCACGGACAGAGAGTAGGTTGTAACGTAATCCTGGTACATAATACACATTTTCAAGTAGACATACGTTGCCAGATACCTTGTTTATGAGACAATGTTTTCCTACTTTGGTACTTAACATTACATCTGTATTTGCAATTTTTATTTCGACAGGGTTCGATAATGTTACAACTTCAGTAAAGTATTTTTCTAAATTTATGTAATGATTTGAAGCTCCAGAATCCAAATACCAGCTGATTTCTGAATGTTTTTGGTTTGATTTCCCGACACTCAGAGTTATGAATGCAAATGTATCACTATCTTGACCGTCTGTGTCATTTTCACAACTTTCGGAACCTTCATTTTCGATCACATTTGCTTGTTGATTTGAGTTTTTCTTGAAGTAGAAACAATGTGATTTTTTGTGTCCTTTGCGTCCGCAAAAGTTACATTTGAGAATCGATTTTGATGACTTATTCCTCATTTCTGAACTTGGTGTAATGGGATCTTTAGGCGACACTGTGAATGCTTGATGTAGTTTGACTTTTTCAAATTTTTCATCCTTTGGTAAGGTACTGCTTCTGAGTTTCATTCCATACTCAGATAATCTCCTTTTCACATCTTCGAGTTCCATATCGTCTTCATGGAATGTCTCTAATGCTGTTACAACTGATTCGAATTGATGTGGAAGAGTATTTAGTAATATACAAAAATAATCAGATTCGTCCAGTTTGGCCCCTACGTTTTTCAATTCACGCACTATGCTGTCGAATACTATGAAATGATCTTCCAAAGATTGATGTATGTTGTATCTTAAGTCCATTACTTTCTTGAGAAGTAGTCTTTTACTGCAAGAGCCTTTCTTCTCATAGGTTTGGCAAAGTGAATTCTAAATGTCATAGCTTGTGTCATTATTTCGTATATGTTCCAGATACGAATCTTCTAAATGTTGTGCTAATAGCGATTTGCACCTTTTATCAGCTTTGACTGCCTTGGCATTACCTGGATCGACTTTAGTTATAGTGCATTCGAAAACTCCTTGTTCATCCAGATATAATTCCATGCGTAGCTTCCAATCAGAGAAGCTTTGACCATTGAATGGTTTCACTGCTCGTACTGCATTACTGCTGCTTTGCGGTGAGCTCATTATTTATTTTGTACACACGTGAGAAGTATTCGTTTGGGTTGAAAGATACGAATTTGCACAGTTCATGAATTACAGACAAAACTTGCGTTCGTCTGGGCCCATAACCTGATGAATATTTAATATTATGGTTATTAAATACAGAGCCCCAGCAGCTTGATAACATTTTATTTAAACAAGTAAATCAGTTTCTAAATTACAGCTCAATGATTCAGATTTTAGAAAGACAACTAGACACATGTCATTCAAAATATATGATACTAAACAAAAGTATATACCTAGTGTTGTCATTAACACTACCATACCTAACAAACTAAAATAGGTACAGTACCACACCACAGCCATGTTAATATTAAAAATCATGCTAATATGGATCAAAGTTAGGCTAAAATACAATGCAGATATCACAGTCACATTAATATACTTATATAAATAAAAGTTAAACAGAAGAATATATAAAGAGTTGACTAGTTTGATTATATTAGAAAGTAATCTTGAATGTCATAAATAACTAGTTCAAGGGAACATTTTTTCATAGAAGACCTAAACGAATCATATTTTTCAATATTTTTCATGTTTGTTGGGAGATGATTGTATATTTTGGCCCCATTATAGATGAGCGAGTTTTTGATCAAATTAGAAGCAGGAATCGGGAGTTTTAAATTATTTCTTTGACTTTATGCAAAGATTTATTTTTAAAAACCAAACAAGTCGTTTCGAGGATGAACAATGATGGAAGAGTTAAAATTGCATTATCCTTGAACAGAGTCCCACACGATTTTCTAGGTCCTACTTTACATAAGTAACGTAAGGCTCGTTTTTGCATGACGAATATTGAGTTGGAGTTCTCTTTATTACAAGTTCCCCAGAATGCAATTCCATATCGACTGTGAGACTCTATCAGTGAATGGTAAACCACTTTAGCCATACCCAATTGCCTGGCTACTATACGTACTGCCTTGAGGCAAGTTTTTTTGCAAGCTGTTTGACATGTTGTTGAAAATTTAAATCTTTGTCAATTTGGACCCCAAGAAATTTATTTATATCCAGATTGGTTATCAATTCATTTCCTAAGGGGATATGTGGAAGGAAACACTGATAAGATAGGTGACGCTGCTATCGAAGTTACGAAGCATCAGATCCAACTCAGTAACAGTATATGTATACATACTCTGAAACGCTTTTGTGAATTGTCCATTAGTTATTGGAATCTGTGTCATCCAGTTAATTTGTTATTAACAAGGCCCCTAAGGGGAAAGTTGTTTGATAGTTTTGAAATCTTTCATTCCACATGATTTTTGGGGTGCTGAATTCGAATCTGAAGTTTGCTAACAAAATTTCTTGACGACAAAAAAAAACGAAAAAAAATCAACGTTTTGCGGTTTTCGATTATAACTGGAGAACTGTCAACTTCTCCTAAATAACCAGCACTTTCAATATGAAAGTACAAAGAATTTTATACAAATTTTTCATAATAAATTTTTTTTCTCCGTCGAACCTTTCGGGCTCAAGCGCTAGTTAAAAATTGGCGTATATAGGCTGCAAAAATCCATCTTTTCCACACCAACACTCAAATTGATTAATAATGATGTGGAGAAGGTGACGGCGGTGCAGAAAAAAGGTTTGAAATCATTATCGTGTCAAGAAAGAAGAGGACGGATGGGGAGAATTTTCAAATAAGTAAAAAATTTGCAGTTGAGGTGCATAAGCGATATCATAAAAACTACAGTAATGAAAGAATATTTACCGCTCATTTGAAGAAAGTGAAGGAAGGTAGGAAGCAAGTCAAAAGACGTTCTACTGAAACATACGTTTCAGGTTCAAAACGAATTGCATTATGTGTGGCCTTGTCATAAAACCAGAATTACAACAAAAAATTACAATCGAAATATTGTTCAGGTTAGAGTTTTGAAAGTGAACAAATAAATTATCATAAATAAGGGCAGAAGAACGTGGTAATAAGTATGGACAAGCCATAATCAAACGTCTTTTTACTTGTCTCAGATGGAGATCTCTCATTATCAGTATCACATCAGTTTACGCATGAGAAAACTGAGCAAAGGCCCAAAAACTGAAGAGATGGAAAAAATCGGTCAGTTCTCCAATGATGTTGATGCAGCAGTGGAAGAAGTCTACACTTATCTCGACAATAGTTATGGAGATTGGCATTTTGCATAATGAAAATATGATAATTGTAGTATGACGTTGATAAAACGCTGAAAATTGGGACCTTTCCCCTTCGAAAATACGTATCTATATTGGATACGTTTTGATGATGTTGACCATCATTTATATAACGTTAAGTAAATGTTAAGAAGGGAAACATTCTCAATTGAAAATTGGACAAAAACATGTCTATCAGATGTACGCTGAGAAAATAAAAGGATTTTCTTTTTACAAAATGAATGGTAATGCATTGAACAAAATACATGTTAGTGATATCACTTTTATGAGTGCTCAATATCACGACCACTCTATTGCATACCACATCCAAATGATGATTATTTTAATTATTATTGTCTACTTCATCAGTTGAAGAAGAAAAGCCGCACTGTATGAAATAATTTATATGTGGCAAAGCTATAGAATTATTGAGTGTTTGCAGAAACATATAGTGATATATTCGTGAATCACTCTGTGAAAGTAAATAATAGATGTACCTTTCTATGTACTATGTACATGTGATCAAAAATATCAAATTCAAGAAAACATCTGATGAAATCAGCAACCCAAGTAGCACATCTATATTGGTAAAATATTGGTACAATATTGTGAACATATTTGCGAAATATTTGAAATGCAATATTGGCGAGAAAAAAAATGTGAACATTCGGCGATATTGGTCCAATATTACTTGAATAATATTGGCGAAATATTCTTGAACTAGTATTGGCTTCAAAATGTTCGGCGATATTGGTACAATATCGCTGATACAATATTGACACAATATTCAAAAGTTATATTGTCGAGAAGTAAAATGTGAACATTTTGGCATATTGGTCGAATATTGTTTGAATACTTCAGAAATAGATTTGGTGAAATAATTTTGAAGCAATAATGGCCTGAAAATATTTATCGATATTGGTACAATATTTATCGATATTGGTGGATGTCAATATACCTTGGTAAATTATTAAATGTCTTTTAGTTGATGAAGGTGACACCTGAGTCTGCCTTTTGATCGCCATAACCACTGAGTGAGCTGTCTCGAAAAAAAAAAAACAAGTTATGGGAAGTATTTAATATACTTTCGTAGGTTTTAGAAGACGTTCCATATGTAGAGCCACCTAGCGGATTTTTATCCAGGTTTGATCATGATATAATTTCAATATGTTTCATTGAATAGTCGGCCAATATTCAAATTTCATCTTAATCTAGATGAAGACAATATTGTTTAATCGATATTGGTTAATGTCATTCAACCAATATTGGCCCAATATGAGTTATTACAATTTGTCAAATAAAGTGGAAATGATATTCAACCAATATTCTAACAAACTTGGAAATACAATATAGTTTTTTCCCCTTTAATCGATATGACTGGAATATTTGGATTGCAATATTTATTCTAGATTTGGAAAACAATATATAACCAATATTGTATTATCGATATTGATAGAAACTATTCAACTAATATTGACCCAATATTTCGTGTGATATTCTACATTCAAAACTAGTTCAACCAATATTCCACCAATATTATTAATATAAGATTGTTTTTTGAATATTAACCCATATTGGACCAATATTGATTTTCCATTTACAATATATCTATATTGGCCCAATATGAAACCAAGATTCAGCCGATATGATGTGCTACCTGGGAATTCTCAAATTTAATTCCTTATATCTTGAAAACTATAGGATCGGATGTAGAATTCATACCTCTCAAGGATTTATCAAAATTATTATATAAGTTATGATAGAATGGTTACATTTGACGCGAAGACTAAAGAGTACAGGGTGTTAATTGTGGTTGTGATTTCATTAAAAAATGATACCTTCCGACCTTGTACATTTTGGAGATTGTAGACGCGCACGTGTAAATGGCATTCGCTTTCCCAAAAATCAATCAATAACTGAAGGGTTTTGAATCAATCCTCTAAAAAAGTATTCTATATTATGGTTCTCTCTATGAAAAACCCTGTATAAAAAATGTGAATTGTGCAAGGATTTATCGTTACAGCATAAAAATAGAGATTTTGCATAAAACTACCGTCACACATGTGTGAATCACTCCGTAGATATAAATATTTTTATATGTAGTACGTACTTACTACTGTATTACTAAAACATCGTCAGCGTGTGTATGCAAAATAAATTCAATCTGGCTTTCAAATTGAGAGAACCATATCCAAAAAACCAGGAAATATTCAAATCGACAATTTTGGTTACTAGATACCACAGTTTCAGAAAATTTGGCTGGTGGCCCGCCACTCATTCATGCAAACGGGGTGTTTGCATCAATGACAAAACTCAATTTATTCTATTGGTTTCAGATTTATTATAATGGTATGAGCTGTGATGAAATTGTCTTGAACGAGAATAGCGTTATATTAAAGGAGTGAATATTTTTCTATTCATTATGGTAAAAGTTTCATATGAAATTTGACAAGTTCTCTGAAAGGTCCGTAACCGACCCAAATTCAAAATCATATTATTCCAAACTGCTCAAAAGTTATGTAGATTTGGACGATTACTTTTATGAAATGTCTTTTGTTCGATACTTATCTACTGCAATTTTCAGATAGGAGAGCTCCATCTGAAAAGTGTTTATGGACTTGAGAAGAAGTTTTGTGAAACTTGTAGCCTGGATAGAAAAAACAACTATAATGTCAAAAACGGTTTTGATAGAAGAAACAATAATTAATATTGTATTATATCTTAGAAATAATCCTCAAAACACATTTAACAACGTAGGTGAAGAATTGCCAGTGTGTATTGGATTAGCCCTTGCAGTGACTGAGAAATACAGATTTCGTCCATACAAACTGAAAAGGGTGCAAAAGTTATTCTTTTTTTCAATGAAGTTGCTACAAGAAATTCATTAATATAATATGTTGTGAGTTCACAAACCAGAAAATCTACTGTATCATAGTAAATATCCCAGAACTATTACTATAACTGTTGCAGAAAAATTATAATTTCAATCATATTTACACCAATTGTCGCTAAACTGATGAAAAGAAATGGCATGTGTGGCATCTTTTTGGATTCAGAAAAAATAAGTATTTTCAAATATTTGATAACATTCGACAGTTTATAAAAATTTTGACTCAACCAAAAACACAACAATTTAATTTTTTCAGTCGACCTCTTATCTTGGAAAATTATTATTTTAGAACCTTTAAAAATTGAGACAAATTATGCATTTATGCATGATTTTTAAGTGAATGTAGACTTTACAGAAACTGGGACATTTAATATTCCTGCATCTGCAACAGTTAATTTTTAACAGTCAAAATGCACTTGTGGCTTCAGACATCATGCACAACAGCAACTGAAAATGTCTTCTCTATTTAAATCACCATTATCTCTTGAACGCTTAAATTTATGTCCCCAATTTTATAAAACTCCTTGTTCTCGTCAGAAGAAATTATTTGTTTCAATAACGGCACTCACACTTCTGACTGACTCATTCTTGAATCGATGACTAATCGGTATTTTGAAGGCGATCCGAAAATTATCGAATGTAATTTTTCAGAATCTGGGGAAAATAATCATAAGAATTAATCGATTGAGTAACTCCAGATGGTCAATATTCTGCAGATGAATCGAAGAAAATCAATCAACTGAGTAGTATACTCCAAAGTTTACACTGGATAACACAGGTCGCTTTCAAACGAACGATTTAATCCTAGTAACATGCAACTACTACTATGTGGATTATTCTCACTTGTCCATGCTGCCTCATGCGCTGTATATTAGACAATGCCTGATTGCTATGCCCAGAAGATTTGAGAGTGTATCCTTTTTGTGTGAAAAGAGGGGAATCACACATTTCATTCGTTGGAGTTTGCGTTGAAGCTTCGAATACTATATTCGCTGTGGAAGATGTTTTATCTTCAGCAGTGTCTGGGTCCATGGTGATTACTTTTACTGAAAATGTACCAAGGAAATACATCATATCGAAGGAAATTTCATTATAAATACAACAATGAGTCAAAATCGCAAAATATCAATATGATTTCATATAAATAGATTTGACATTGAATGATATCTCTTAGATTCTTGGTCAAGATTAATACCCAAGGTTCAATAACATGTGCTTGTGGGTATCAAATAAATGAAACGAATGAGGTCGACGATGTCAAAATACCTTTCTCTACAAATATTTCCGCTTGGTGGAGAATATTAGACAAATATCTGTCATGAAACTACTACTTTCCAAGCTAATACAACGTAAATTTCAACTACACCTGCCAGATATTTGTGTAGCGTTACTCAAAGAGTACAGTCACTATTGCAATTGCTTTTTCAAATAATCAAATACATAAATATATACAGTGAGCTACTAAATTGAGGAACGAAAATATTATTTGATAAAACTCCCGAAATAGTTCGATTTTTATTTTTAAATGCTTATTTTCCAGTATACACACGAAATAGTTTAGTCACCAGTTTTGACGTGGTGACTTCATCTGGAATATCTTTCAATACCGAATACAATGTATACTCTAATTAACTTGATTAATTTGTACAGGGTGTACAAAACCTGATATTTCATTTAATTCAGAGATTTTTTCTATTATCAACAAATGAGCTAGCTATAGTGGTCAAATATTTGGAATAACACACACCCACCTAACTTGGCTACATAAAAAATCAAGTATAAGGTACAAGGAAGATTTATACCCGGAAAGGATCCATTGGCACTGAATCATCAGTCTGCCACTCCAGTCTGGAGGACTCAACCAGTGGCGAGTTCGCAAAGATGCCAAATATCGTGTTTTCCTCTGGTGAAAATTGTCAGAATGTGATCCTGCGATAAGCGGCTTGCCAGCCACTAGGGTTTCATCGAGACGAGAAATCTCGTCTCGAAGGCACTTTCTCGTCTCGTCTCGATCATTGAGACGAGAAATAAACAAACTCTCGTCTCGATGTTTTTTCGAAGACAATCTCTCGATCTCGATTCAAGACTCTCGAAATTTCGAGAGTATCGAAAACAAAAACTGAAAGTTATTAGAAAATGCTATGTATAGGTTATAACGTATAACACAAGGCCAAGGCTGCACCAAAATACAGGCTATTGAATTTTTTCTATAAAAAAATTACGTTAAAATACAGAGGCTATATGCTATGAACTAAAAGCCACGTATAACAGAAAACCGCCGAGTATCAGCAAAAAAATAAACAATTTAATTCCAAAAAATTGAAATTAAACGATTCCTTGATAGGCCAATAAAAAGAGCAATTTTTCTCATAAAAGTTCAACTTAAATTGCTCCTCCGATTTCTTTTTTGCAATTCGGTCGTCACGGAGGGTTGAATAATTAGCAATAAAATTATCACCCCCTGGGGGGTCCACCCCCCCCAGAATCGTGAAAACTTTTTTCTGGAAGGTATTTCCTTGACATTTCAGCTCTAGGCAATAAATATGCGTGAAAATCGAGTAGATATACTAGGAGAGTTCTACCCTAGGTATAGGGAAAACCGTGTGTAAGAGAGAGAGGGTCCGAGCGTGTGAGAGAGAAAGAGTGCGACCGCGCTAGTGCTGGACGAGGTCGCTGGAGAGTGGCGTGCGGTGGGGACATAGACATAGGGGTCTCGAAATTGAAAATTAAAACAGGATGATTGAAAAATGTGCCACAGAAACATGGACCCGCGTAAAGAATAATAATTGTAGATGGAAATATTTAGAGTATAAAAAGTGTGATTATAATAATGATGTTTGAAAAATTGTGGAGTAACGGGAGTCGTAGAGTTTTAACGTGCGATCCCAGTAAGGAACGTATATACAGCACGTCTCGAAATACATCAATTAAGAGAAAAAAACATGGCGGCTGTCAAATTTGGTATACCGGGTGAACCAACTAGACATTTTAGAGAAAGAAACATGACTGCTACCATACAGGGTGTACCATCATAGTATTTAAGAAAAAAAAACATGGCTGCTGCCATACAGAGTGTACCAATTTGACATTTAAGAGAAAAAAACATGGCAGCTATGAAAATTGGTATACCGGGTGGGACGAAGTCGCTGGAGAATGGTGTGTGGTGGGGACATAGGGGTCTCAGCATTGAAAATTAAAACAGGATGATTGAAAAATGTGCCACAGAAACATGGATCATGGGGAATGTCTTCATTGGGGATGTCTTCATGGGGGAGTGCAAAATGGGACATGTGTCATCCAACAACTGTCATGTGACTGTTTTTGTATATTGAACGATTTTGATACTTGAAGATGATTATTATAATACGTTATAGTTGGTCCCACATTCAGCAACAATGATGGCATCTCACCTTGTACGCACCACATTTGTCGCAATTTTTTTACCCTATCCTACAATACCAACATTTCATTATGTATACTTATAAGTTAGGTTGGCCGAGCGGTCTATGGCGTTGTGGCGTTAAGTTGCGATTCCCGAAAGGGAGCGTGGGTTCGAATCCCACACCTAACATCCTTTTTTTTTCAACAAATAAAACGAACATTTCAATTCAAAGTATTATTTTTATTTTTCTTTTTTGGGAGTTGAACAGGACTATTTAGCTGACTTTCATTTTTTGGAGGTTGAACAGGACTAATTGGCATCCTTTCATTACATTTCAAATTCCAATTTGGATCAATATGTTTAACAATTGACTTTTTACAAAAACAAAAATACTTTCCACAATATTCACACCATTGCGTTCCTTCCATGTTCAAGCGTCTTCGAAATACTTGGAGCAAATGTCTTTTTCGTAGTGGTTCACAACTTTTTGGCCTCTTCCTCGTACTGACCTATAAAGCAGCATTCACAAGTGTCAGGACCTTCTGTTACATCAGGATTTGACCAACAGCAACTTTTGTAATGTAAATTATTTGTTTCTGTATTTTTCACTGACTCTAGACTCTTCTTACGCTGCTCCCATTTTTTCAAGATCACTTCATAAATATCATATCTATCTTTATATTTATTTATGAAATCATTTATTTTTTCGCATGCGAATAATATGTCTGAAATTGTCGGAAGCATATTGATCAATGAAGAAAAAACAAACATACACACATTAAATGGTATGTAAAACATATACAGTGTGTTCCAATACATCGTTGAAGGAGAAAAACATATATAAGGTGTTTCACAATACACCTTTAAAGATAGAGGATGTCTCAAAATTGATCATCATAGAAAAACAAATAGGGTGTTTCATAATTTTTTAATTTATTATCAAAAAATACATATTATTTAGGTAGTATATCACAGAGCCATTTGAATAAGATATCAACATTATGGAGACTGCATTTGTATAATCGTCCTTTGAAATGGTGTGTGCAGGATGGGGCCCCGTTGCTGTCATCGAAGACGGTTGACAACCACAATGAGTCCTGATTTTCTTCCAAATTCACAACTCTCTTACGTATATTCAATTGTTGCAGCTTACAATCCAGAAAGTGTTCCTTTGGGTGTCCTCGCACGTAAATGATGTCAACATCGAATGGGTTGTCGTTAAGGACGTCATCCATCAGTTGTTATTCCACAAAGCCGGAGGAATATCTCAGACCATGAACGTTTTTTTCCAAGTAACAGGCGGCACGTCGATCTTCTTTACTCAAAGAGGAAAACGGTTTGCTTGGAAGTAGTTAAAAATTACTACATTGAGCGCCAATCCTAACTGCAATCTCCTTGGGATAGAATTGTTGTTCGATAATGAAACCTTGAATATCTACGAGTGCTACCCTCATGATATATTAACAACTATTATCATCAACGTCAACTTCGAACTAACATAAAATGCAGTTCAGTTCCATTTTTTAACAATTTCGCTGAGTGGGAGGTGTTCAATGATAGTATCATGTACTATGATGCAATAAGCTCTAGTATTGGCTGGAAATCCTTGCGATGACTCTATCTCCAGCTTAACGTCAACAGTGGATTTTTTAACTGATTCATCTCTTCTGGAACAATCGATGGCAAAGAGTGCTTTGTCGTTGAAGTCATTATAACAAAGGATTGTGTTGAGAGGACTGTTTGTAGCCAAGTCCAAATTGAGCGTAGTTGAAATAAGCTTGTGAAACATCTTTTTTGGTAAAGTTCAAGTGCAACATCTCTTTGGGGTATGTTTCACCGTTGAGAGTTAACGTAATATTGGTAATATTGATGTGATTGAATGCTGTAGGATCGTTATTCACTTTGGTATGATCTCGATTCACTTGGAAGCATACAATAACATATCGGGGGCTCTCGATGAACGAAGAAGTCTTTACGGCCCATATTTCATTTGTAGCACCAACCGTTAGAGCAGGCAACATATGCAAGTCCTATTTCCGAAAAAGCATCAATATTGGAGTGTCAGCTTGGATTGCTTTCAAAAGTTGCAGCTTGATTTGATCATTGGGGCAAATTCTCTTAACTTTCAGCTCCACATTTTCAATTCCTAATTTGACATCAGTTGGCACCGTAGCCACACCAGTTGCTGGTTCAAGAACTTTGAAGCAATTATTATCATTACCAGCTCGAACCAATCGAATTGTATGTTTACCGTAGGAGACATACTGGTAGTCGTTGAATATGTTCAAAAAGTGCTTGAGAGGAATGAGCATGCTGAACGATTGATCGGTAACATCATCATTGATGAGGGAGTAAGTCCAACCAGCTGCTGCCAAATGGTTGGTTTCATCGGCGCTATAGCATAGAAATCCTCGAACGGTACTAACGATGCCCAACTCGCGTACACCTTCTAATTCTTTACCATTTTGATCGTAACTGATGGATTGAAACATAAATGCTCCAGCGTTATTTACAAAAGTAACCCGTCCTACACCTGCAGTTCTAGCCACTTTTCCGCTGATATACAGACTATCGTAGATTGCATCGTAGGCATCAGATTGATTGATGTTGATTTCGATGACGTCATTATTTCGAAAAGACTTTACGTATGGCTAGTATGTTCTCCATTCTACTTTTTGGATGGATTCGTCTTGCTGAGGTTTGCGGAAAATGTTGAATATTTGAGCCGATAACATGGTAGCCAAGCGATTTGAGGAACTCTATATTTTCAGCAGTTAGATGACGTGAGCAGTCGAAGGTCTTCGTGAAGACTGACGAAGCAAATGGCAATGAGTCAGCTTTATAGAAATTCAAGACCATCATTTCTTCAGTTCCAATCGAATGATTATTTCTTCGTTTCGGAAATCCACCAACTCAGAGTTTTGATCAAGTACTCTGATCGTTATATTGTTTATCTCGTTTACGTGCAATATAGGCAGATAAATAAGATGGTTGGGTGTTTCGTCTATTGCGAAACCCGGATCAGAATCGATTGCAAATTCGTATATCGTATGAGAAGGTCTTTCGTTGAAGAATGCTCCCGACGTAATGTTGGTGTCTATATGTATGGTCCTTACTCTTATAATATTTACAGGTAGATCGGACACGTAATGAACGTTCGGTTTTAGAACACTCGAAGAAAAACCCAATATGTTTGCTAGATAATCTTCTTGCGAGGTGAAATCAATGGCGTACAGCAGACAAAATATTTCGCTTTTTAGCGTATTATTGTTCGGTTTGAGATAGAAGAATTCTTCAGGTTTCTCAGCATATGTTTTTGGTACGATATGTTTCCGAATTAGCGCTTCAATATCTCCAATTTCGTAAGCTCCAGCAGGAATATCGATGCTCTTCCTCACTTTCTTCTTTTTATCCTTAATTATTTCGTAATAATAGAACTTTGTACCTTGTTTGACGTTTGCTATACTATTGAATGAATGGAAACTTAGTAGAGCTAGACCATATTCGGAATTAGTTTCCAATTGAATAGGTGGTGTGAAATCAATGGAAAGCGTCTAAGAACGACTTTTCAAAGTCAACAGCATAGACATGACTGATTTAGTGCCATCAGCGACATACCTTAAATAATAGAAACAAGAACATATTGTGTGGAAATCATTTATTGATACAATAATTTCATTCGTGAGCGAATCGAATTAATACAATAAAAAAATCAATCACAGGCATTGTGAAGTAAAATCTTTAGACACAGATGGCCGCAGTTACTCTGATTAAAATTTTGATATCGTTCATTGTTATATGTGATTTTAACATCGTTCCCCAAATATTGAACCAATTCCCGCGGAGGTTTTAGATTGCCGAAACTATCAAAATATTTTACATCGTTGCCAAATTTCATGTAAGCTATCCAGTGAGTACCCATATTTTCCTTAGAGTCCAAGTTCAACACAGCACATTCCCTTTGTTTGGGTTGCGTTGGTAACGAATCACGCATAAAGACTCCTCAAAAATTAGGGATTTTCATTTTACGAGCAAATTTTTCAATTTCTTCATCGTAGCTTCCTCAAAAGTTTTTTTGTTTCTTCAAGTAGAGACCTCGTGAGCGTTTTTGTTTCTTCAAAAACAGTCCATATCCTCGAGGTGTTTTACGAAGATATAGTCCAGAACCCAAATGGTCCATAACCTTATTGTGACGTTGATCCTCTTCAAGCTTAGTTTTAGCATTCTTTGCATCCCATACTGTCTTTGCTACTGCGCTTGCCCCACCCACCAACGAACCCAAAGCTGAAAGTCCGGCAAATATAGGTATGAGAGGTAGGATGCCGCCGGACTTGGATTCCAGTGGAATGATTCTCGGAATACGTATCCGTTTACATCCTCCAGCTTTTTTGACCGCTTTCTTAGCCGCTCTTAGAGCCAAAGTGACGGATTTTCCAATATCGCTACCGCTATTGCGGGGTGTCCAATCTTTGAGGATTTTTTCCAGAACATTGTTGCGGAAGGATTTGATAGTACCCATACCAAACTTGCGTTTCGCTTTCATTGCGCCGGTGACGAAGAGAGCGCTCGTTTTCTCACCAAGTTTTGCGTCTTTCGATCTGAATCTTTCTCAAGCCTTTTGTTGAAGAACTTTATCAGCTCTATGTCTACCTACGAGAGATTTGTCTTGTGAATATACAATATCGAGCTGCTTACAAGCCAAGTCCAATGGGTTAATACCAGGATCTCCTCTTGCTAGTCTCTCTTGTAGATGAGTACCCGGTCCACGATACTGATATCCAGGTATATGTAATTCAAACGGTAACTTTTTGATGAGCGTATTGACAACACCTTCACCTTGATAAGTCAGCATTCGGAATGACATCAAGGGTACGGTGCTATCTCTTTTTATAAACATGAACTACCTTCCATCAACTCTCACACCATGAAGGTCGTTCAACAAGAAAACACGTTACCTATCGAAAACTTGGATTATTTAAATGATAATAATGGCACAATGTATCGCAAACATGGCAAATTATTACCAAACTCATTTCGAGCTATCGTATGTGGACCAAGCGGTTGTGGAAAAACGAACGCTGTATTAGCGTTGTTGTTCCACCCCAATGGCGCGATATTTGAAAATGTTTACGTCTACTCAAAGTCGTTATATCAACCAAAGTATCAGTTGCTGCAACAAATACTGAAAAAAGTCAAAGGCATTCATTATTTCCCGTTCAAGGAGACGAAGATGTTGTCAGCCTCCACGACGCTAAGCAAAATTCCATTTTTATATTCGATGACATTTCATGTGATTCACAGCAAAAAATTCGTGAATATTATTCCATGTGCAGACATCGCGGTGTTGATGCTATATACAAAGGCCAAACGTTCAGCAAGGTTCCAAAACAGCTTTTGAGGGATAATTGTAATCTAATCGTACTCTTTAAACAAGATGAAGTGAATTTGAAGCACGTATATGATGAACATGTCTCTCCCGATGTTACCTTTGAACATTTCAAACGAATGTGTGCTGATTGTTGGCGCGATAAGTATGGAACATTGGTCATTGCAAAGGATTACGATTTGAATGATGGTCGGTATCGTCAAGGCTTTGATAAATATATAAATATGTGATAGATATACCTGTAACATCATTCGTAAACATGAAGCCATTAAGCAAAGAGGTTGATGTCATACGAAAAAATAAAATAAACGAAATTGCAAAAGTCATTCGAAAAAAGTATCTGGCTTTGAAAATGGGTAAATCTGAAAAAGATGAATCCCTACAGAAATTTTTCAAACCAATTTCATCCCCATTGGTAGAATTGGTAGAGCACAAAAGAAAACGCTCAGCAAAACGTGACATCAAGAGTGAACCAAAAGAAGAAATAAAGGAAAAAAAAAAGAACCTCAGGAAGAAAAAGACCAAACGAAATTTCTAAACCTCGAACATGTCGCCAGCAGCAGCACATCAGATGATGTGTTTACAGAACCTTCTGATGAGTTTTCAGAACCTGCCGATACCTATACTCAAATCCCTACTGCGGTTATGGAAGGATTATATTGAACAATATCCTGTAATGGCTCAACCCTACATTAAAGATCATTGGGCACGCAGCATCAAAATTGACAAAGTGTACGGCCCCGCATATGACTCCGTCACTTCAAAATGGGCTCTTGGAGGAACTTGGATTGATTTCGATAAACGTACCGGGCATATCATAATTCAAAATCAGTATGTGAAAGGAAGTCCCGGATTATATGAACTAATATTCTACGATTAACCTGAAAACTTCAATAAGGCAGATATAAAGACATATAAATCTATCTTGATTTTGACGGGGGCTTACTTGAGGTCGAACAGTTTTTTGAAATCATCACCACGGTGGAAATATACGCAAATAATAAAACCATTGTTTCGAAAAACAACGAGTTCAACGACTGGCGCAGGCAATATCATCCCCATGGGGATGATATGATACCAAACCCATGGAGTATGTTTATTGGGATGATCCTAATGAATTGTGTGATCGACTAAAATTGTTGGTTGCATCAAAAAATGCAGGCAACACTTCGCACGACAACGAAATACTTGCCGTAATCAATGAACTCAAAGAAGCAAAAATAATGCATTAAAACCCTTCCTTATAAGACAGCAAGCTTTGCTCGATACATTTTCAAAATGGTAATCGATAAGTTCGGACGTAGCAGCTCGAACAGAAAGAGGAAATTAGAACCTTCCGCACCATCTGGTGGTGGTTTGTTTCACACACCAGAAGGCAATATAGATTTTGATAATTTGAAACTGAGTAATGTCAAATGGCCGACCCTCGGTACGGATGCAGCTAATAAAGAATACGTGGATGAAATCCATAAAATAATAACTGATTTGGTTAATGGAATGCAAGTTGGTCTACAAAGTATCAAAAAGGAAATCAAAATAATAGATGATAGAGAACAGTACACCTCTGAGCAATTGCAGACTTCCATTCATAAACTAAGTTCCGACTCTATCGAAATGCGATCGGATATGAAAAATATTCAAAATCAATCTGAAGAATTCGATAGAAAAATGCACGCACTAGACAATTAATTGGTTAAATTGACTCAAATGAACGTTGAACGCTATAATAAGCTATTTGCTCTTTGCGATAAACTCAGGAAGAGTTATAAAGCTGATATGAAAAATATTCGCGACTATGTATCGAAGAAAACCGCAGAAATGATTCAATCACATGGTATGGATGAGAAATTATTGTCGGAGCAAAGTGGAACATCAAACGAAAAAAATGAGAAAGAGGAGAAAAAGTTAACCAATCAATCAAAATCTTAAATTGAAGCGTTTTCCACTCATAGCCTCAGTACTATGGCTTCCATGGAGAAGATTCAACTTGTTCACGAAATGCGCAAACCAATAAGAAAAAATTATCCCCGACGTCGCACCATCATCAAAGGATTGGATGATTTGTGGCAAATGGATTTGGCTGAGATGAGGCCGTACGCTTATCAAAATCGAAATTTTAAGCTCATTCTAGTCGTTATAGATTGTTTTTCAAAATTCGTGTGGACTAGACCGCTGAAAACGAAGACTGGTGCGGAAATTGCCGAGACGTTTGCCGATATTTTGGCACATACGAAACGTTGTCCGAAAAATGTGCAGACTGATCAGGGGACGGAATTTTACAACAGTAAATTTCAGAGTTTGATGAAAAAACATGACATAAACCACTACAATACGTACAGCGTCATGAAGGCTGCCATTGCTAAACGTGTCATAAGGACCTTAAAAGAGAGATTGTACAAGTATTTTAGTTCAAATGGCACCTACAAATGGTTGAATATATTGCCAGAAATCACAAAATCCTACAATGATACGCGCCACTCAAAGACGGGCATGAAACCTTCGGAAGTCAACAAAACCAACGAAAAAGATATTCTAAAATCAACATACAGCCACTTCAAAATAGCAGTATTTGCAAAGTTCAAAGTCGGTGATGTTGTGCGAATCAGTAAGGCAAAACATGTTTTTGAAAAGGTTATACACCCAATTGGACGACGGAATTATTCAAAATTATCAAAATCAACATTACCAATCCCGCCACCTATATGTTGGAAGATATGCATAATACTCCAATAAAAGGAGCTTTCTACGCAGAGGAATTACAAAAAGCTGTAAACCCTGACATTCATCTCGTGGAAAAAGTATTGAGAAGAAAAGGAAAGAGTACGTCAAATGGCTCGGCATGGACAGCAAGTACAACAGTTGGATAGAAAATGCTGATTTCATATAGAATCACAACGCTGGCGAGGGCCTTTTTCACATTTTCTCACTTCTCAATCACAACTGTTGTGACGTATGCATCCCCCCAACTCATGTAGAATGGAAAACAAATTGTTTTAAACAGTCAGTTCAACTTGTTACAACTTGAAGGCAAACATGTATACCGGCAGTGATAGTGGTTATGGTAGCAGCGAAGATAGCATTGCGTTTGAAATTGACATGAACGATGATCCTGGTAGTGAAGATTCCATCGTGTTCGAAAATGACTTGAATGATACTTCTGATGACTATTCGCTTACACTCGAAAGTCGAAACGATGAAATCGAGCGTATGATCCGAAGGTATGAATTGGCTGCAAGTGTAGAACATCTCCAACTTCTACTGATGGCTCATCCCATAGATACTTACGAAATTCGATGTGGACTAAGTCCAGCCAGATGCTTCAGCCCATGCATTACTTTGAAGCAAATATATTCTTATCGGCGCATACCATTCAGTATCATTGAATGGAGTACTCTCATCAATATTCTACTAGCATTAAAAACAAATTTCTTCGAGGCAGAAATTGAATATCCCGATGAGTAGGATCCCACTACAACGGTTTGCGGGGACTTTATTGAAGTAACGCAATTCATCGAGAGCAATGTAAAGCAGATCACCATCACCAAAGGAGACACTGACTTGGACTTCCTCGAAAAAGACATTGATGGAATTCTAAAGTTACATAAAGCAGTGTTGTTACGTCGCATTGAAATGTTGAATAATTTGAACTTTTGTGTATACTACAAGAACTTGTTGCATATTATCAAAACCAAATTTAATAGTGACAGAACAAATTTAAACATTGAAGAAATTGTGAATATTTGTCTTGAAATTATATCATCAGACTCTAGTTTGTATTCGAATGCTCTAAGAGAATATTTAGTTCATTTTGAAAATGATTTGTTGGAAGAATTGAAAATGAATAAAGAATGAATTATCTTTTTTGTTTTTTATTTATGAACAAAGAAAACAAAACTGGTTTACACATAATCATTTATTCTGAAGAAAATATTCAATTCAAAATACATAATTATTAGATACAAAAATATGGTCCCAAGTGAAGAGAGAAAAAGAGCAAATATTTTTGTTAATACTCATCAAAATAATCGATATCGCTATCATCTTCATAAACACCCCTGAAACGACATTTTTTAGGTGGTGAATGAAGATCCTGAACACAAGAATCATAATCCTTGATTTCAAATAACACTTCAGAAAAACAGCTTTAACACCAAAAATACATGTTTTGATATAACTTTTCTATAATTTCATTACTTTGATAAATAAACATCATGATAATGATCATTAATAACAATCATGTTTTTTTGTCTTATTCTATGAGAAAGTTTGATTGAATCAAAACATGATTTACAAAGACACAAGCGAAATTTGTCGATTCTATAATAATTCACCCATATACAGTATCGATCGTTGTCCTCAAAAACATAACCCCAATCGTTTTTTGATAATATTGTACTTTTTAATGAGGGTGATATACCCTTGTCACAATGAACAAATTCAATACCTTGCCCAGAACAAACTTGATCATTCTTAGCCTCTTGATGCATATACAGCCACCTATAATTTGCGTATTTTGTCATAATTTCTTTTGTTATTATCCATTGTAAAGGTGATTCATGGAGAAAAGCAGCTGCACAAGAGACGTTTTCACAAATTGTTTTTATGCACTGTTGGCGTAATGATTTCATCTGAAAATTAAGAAGGAAAAAAATTATTACCCTTCCAGAGTATAATGCCCCCACGGTAGTGTGTCAAAAGAACCGGGAATCAAATAACGCTTATCGTCGTCATATGGACTCAGAGCAATTTTTGATTGTTCGATACTAAAAACCTTGTTAGCATACGACAATATACAACGTTGGGTTGTCGTTTTTTCCTTGAAATTTCTCAAACAATCCAAATAATCTTCGAAAACAATTTTGTTTTTCACCACATTATATTTTACCCCCTTAGATTTTTTCACAACCTTACACCCCTGCACCTTATACGTGTACATTTTGGAACGTAAGCCAACAAAATGTATTATAATTTTACCATTCGCTTCATCCTTCATTAGGCCCAACTTTTTTTTATTTACCTGCGTCATCTTATATTCGTTGTTTGCAGCATAATCTGACGTATCAAATTTGGAAAGATCAGCTTTTATTATTTCTTCATATGCATCATCACATTCAAGTTCGTATATGAAGCTGTCAGTATCCATATATAATAATTTACATTTATCAATCGTTATTTTTGGGGTCATATACCCATAGCGAAAATTGTACATGCATAATTTTGACAAATCTAAAATAGCCATTCCTACATACAGAGGTTTATTGTAATTCGATAGCCACCAAGTTTTCCTCAAAAATTGTACGACTGCGAAATTTGGGGCTATTTATCAAATTTTTGGCACCGTAACGACCCTCCCACGATCTAACAAGTTTTACCACCCTGTGTTTTCGTATATTTTTTCATTGTTTTCCCGAAAACTACGTTATTGGCTAACTTATAAAGATTTTTTTCGAAAGCATTCGTTGCTGCAGCCCTTAGATAGGTAGTCAACTCAATATAGGGTCGCAGCCATGCAGATTGTTTGAATTTTAAAATTTTGTGAATTTTGGTTACTTTTAAACCGTTTGCCAAACATTGTTTTATGTTTCTGTAATGTAAAATATATTTCTTTTTGTTGTGAAGGGTTGTCATCAATTTTGGTAATTTTGAGCCGGGTGGTACGCGATGCTCAGCAGCAAACGGAAAGTCTTTATGATGATCATGCAAATCGCGGGGATTCTCCATGTCTACTTGTAGGATATACCCCTCTGATGCATCGTCCGCGATAGACATCAAAATTTTTCACATTTTCCACCCATGAAAATCCTCCATAAGGTAAAAATTCCGACATGGCAAACCCATACAAATTATTGACATCCAAATACATGAGATACTTCGATGGTTTCTCGGGGTCATATTCGGACATGTACTGTTGTTGGCCTCAGAGTGTCTACTACTACAAACCGAAATTCCACCGCGTATTGCATTTTCGATAAACATGATTTTATCAACATCAGTCAACAATTCTAATTTACATTCAGTATACTTCAGCATAGCATCCCATGTGTAGCCCGGCATGTATAATACCATGCTGGGTCCAACCCATATATTGCTACACATTTTTTTCGAAAATTCTCAAAAACGTCAGCCAGCAACAAGACATCTTTTTTCAAATATAAGTCTGAATATGACCCCAAGTCCGAAATTTTGAAAGTCTCCCAAACATTCTGAGCATGAGCATACTTCTCGTTGGTTATGTGAGCATCGTTCGAATTATTGTAGAAACATTCTTTCAGGGGCAATGATGTTTCATTTAACTTTTCCATACAATCAATATGATCGTAAGGAAATACCCCTTCTTGGTTAAAAGCGTGAATTTTTCATCATTCAAATGAATGAATTCTCTCTTCAAAATTTTCAAATCTTTGTGTTCCAAAATTGATGATAATTCATCCAGAGATGTTCCCATGAAACGAAAAGAATCGATGAATCAGAATTTTATATCTGTACCTTCATCGTACAGTGTAAATGAAATATACTTTTCCTTATTAGTTGGAAGTATGCTCATACGACCCTTCCTACTCAAATGGCTTATCATGGAATGGCTGTCGTAACCTGAGAGATTATGGAATACGATGGGCACTACGAACAATTTTCGGAAATTGAGATTGCATGCTTGGTGCGAAAAACCTCGAAATTTTCCAGTAAAATGGTTGTGGTCATGAACGATGATGTCATTGGTGGAAAAAGATTTTTCATAAATGTGACAAATTGTTGTCCCACATCTGTTTGGTTTCTCAACCATCGGCACGATTGTTTTAATTTTCAGTTGAATGATAACAGCTATCCTCGACACTTCATCTGCAAACCAATCCATGCAATTACCACCTCGGTGACTATTGAAAAACGATAACGAATCATCGAAATCACATTTTACATAATAGCCAGCACTATAAGCTACATGTTTTTGGTACTTTTTTGTTTTGGAAGATACCATATCATTAACATTTTCCAATTGACATAAATGACGAATGGAGTCGTTTGTTTGTAAGTGAAATTTTTAAATTCTATATGATCGTATTTTGGAAAAGAAATTTTGCAATGATTAAATTGGGAACAAAGCTCCTCATGATCCTTCAGTTTCTGTTCGCATTGAAAATAATTGATGCATCTATCACAAAAATATTTTTTACCGTTATGTTTATTCGCTTGCGCTGACAATAATCGAGACATATCTTTAATCAAACAATAATGATATCTGATATCTGAATTATATTCATCGACAGGAGGAGCTTCATAATCATTCAATTTTGGAAAATATTCATTTTGAATCAACAAAAAATTAACATGACGTTCTCGTTTATTTTTAGTTAATCTTGCTGCTACCACTGTGTAAAATGTTTTTTCTTTAACTACGTTTAATTCCAATACGTAAACGTTCACAGAAATATCATTAGCATTTTCGAATTTAGGAATTTCATGAAGCGACATAGGCGTTTCAAGATCCTCTGTTTGTAGGACAGTGCTGTAAAATGGATATGATCCAGTGAGTTCTGCATTTTTTTTTGCTGGATACTACGCTCCAGTAAAAACACGCTGAGTCAGTATTCTTCACATTTATACATGCTCGCTTTTTTAAAATTTGTTCTGGTAGTCTAATGAAGGATGAACCGTTGCCAATCTCCATTTTGTTTATATTCACCTCCATTGAGATGATTTCATGCAAACCCCACCCTGACTCACATTCTTGAAAATCGCCCAATTTGTTGAAAATTTGATCGCGCACATTATCATGAAACCAACGCTGTAATCTGTCGTAACATCTATAACAACATTTTTAGTATTGAAATATTTTAAATCTAAAATTTCACCATCACCTGATTTTTTAACAAATTCTCCTCAAAATTTTACATTCACTTTAATTATCGGAAATTTCAACAATATCTTTTTGATTTTATTTTTGAACAAAATAAATGCATCAGCAAAAAATTGTTCCAAGTCCTTATGAATTGAATTTAAAATGACGCTGGTTCTGATTCTACTTGAAAAGCATGTTACAACATCTTCCCATTTTACTCTGTTTCTCAGTTTTGGTAAAAGGCCCCAACCACGATGTCTATTTTGAATGAGTTTTCGAAAATGTTTAAAATGTCCAATGTTTGTAACTTCGTCATTATACCTATGGGCGAATTATTTTTGCGGATTTCTCTATTACATAATCTAATATATTTTTTCAAACGATTCAACCAATCTTCTTCATCTTTACTAGTGAACTTATCAAACAAAATTTTTTTATTTTTTTTAATGAATGCAAGTAAATTATCAGATTTTTTTGCGATATCAATCATTTTTTGGAATCAACAAAAATAAATGTCTCTCACCTCTCTCTCTCTCTCTTATAGTTTGCTTAGTTCCGGGTGATTTCAAAAGATGCTGCTGGATAGGTCTTGCCAATGTCGATCAGTCCTTTGAAGGTGATGGAATAATTTCCTGTGGAAAGGTCTTCCAAATGAGGGCGGTACTCTTCGAACACACGTTGGGGAAGGAATGTTACTCGGTCCACCAAATCCAACAATATAGTCTCCCCAAACCTGCTTTTAACGATCTTCGCTCTAACTATTTCTTGTGGCGTCCCCACTGACAGATTCTGCAATTCAACTATTGGTTTCCTTTCCACAATAGAAGTTGAGTTGATTTTTTGAAGATCCATCTGAAAAAAAATAAATAAAAAGTTTTCTGTTATATTTGAAGCTTTTTGAATTACAATGAAGGAATGAAAACAAAATTGCAATTATGTGTTCTGCAATGAGGAAACATTACTCAAATATCTGTTAAATATAATTCAATGCCTGTCGTGGTTATAGCAAGGAAAGTAGTTGTTTTCTGGTAGGTACTTGCTAAAAGACTACAATATAGGTGAAACATCGGTCGGCAACGGTTATCAATTACAATGAACTATCAAAACACCCAAAGATAAAAAACATTCATGATTAACTTTTGTTAAAGCGCTTTGAATTGAAAAATAATGAAGGAAAAATAAAAAATTCTGCTGACACTTGCAATAATGTCTTCTGCAATCAGGTACATTACTCAAATATCTGTTAAATATAATTCAATACTCGTCGTGACATCAGCCAGATAGCTAGTTGTCTTCAACAAGTATTTGCTACAATGAAATTTCAAATCACTCAGAGAAAAAATAAGAAACGTTCAAACAATGAAAGAAAATAGAAATAATTAAAAACACACTTACTATTTTCAAACACTGGGACACTGAGATGAATTACTGAAGCTGCTGCTTGCACGATCGCAAACGAATTGGTTTGACAACGTGCCGGCCGGTATTTATGTGAACGGAAATCTGCCGATTACAGCTTCAACATGAGCTGCTTTCGTGATCAGCTCTCAATGTACCACTTTAAAAACATGTCTTTGATTCATGATAATGAGCTGTTATTTTGTTAACAAATATGTTTGCATCGAGCCTCCGATATCAGCCGTTTGTGACCCTGAGGTCAACATTTTGATATCAGCCGTTCGTGACCCTGAGGTCAACATTCCGATATCAGTCGTTCGTGACCCTGAGGTCAACATTGTTGTTGATTATCGTTCTTATCAGCAAGTTGCTTTGCGTGAATGTATGTTTCACATTCATTTTGATGCAATTAATATAAAAATCTTATAGACGAAAAAATAAAACGTAGAATATTCATTTATATTTCTCTATTTGGAGCAAATATTCCATACATAACTACAGTCATTAATATTTTTTAGTAATATCAAAACACATGTTAATATAATGCAAACTATTACAAAAATCGTATTTATTTCATTTTTCACTTCTATCAAAGACCCTGCTTCCACGTTTGCCGAAAGTTTTTCCCAATATTCAGTATTTCTTTCACTACGGTCTTCGAATATGAGCTTCAATTTATATTTGAGAGTTTCATTTTTCGGCAAATCTGCCTCGAATGTTGGTAATTTTCCTTCATTCACTTTGGTGAATCGCATCATCATTCACTCAGCTCGATTGCATTCCTTCAATTCCCCAGTGACAAGACATATTCTCATCTCTTTCACCCCATTTGGTACGTTAACGTAAAGGACATTATTGACTATTGCAGTCAGAATAATGAAGTGCGTTGTCAACAATGGCATTTCGGTTGGGGTGTATTCTTCGCAAAGGATACCTTGTTTCTAGTATATTACGTTCGAATACCTTATCCCAAATAGTTAAATTATTTAGTAAACTCAAGGTCCTCTTCGTGTCCTCGTAAATTTGAAGGTCTTTTTTCAATTCTCGTATATGTCCACAAAATTCCTCAAGCTTATGTCTATACTCTTCAGACGTCATTGTATCACTAATCATTTCAACTGCTGAATGACATTAGCACACCTAACAACCCCACCATACCATGTTTAAAAATGACTCATTTTGCACTCCCCCATGAAGACATCCCCAATGAAGACATTTCCCATGATCCATGTTTCTGTGGCACATTTTTCAATCATCCTGTTTTAATTTTCAATGCTGAGACCCCTATGTCCCCACCACACACCATTCTCCAGCGACCTCGTCCCACCCGGTATACCAATTTTCATAGCTGCCATGTTTTTTTCTCTTAAATGTCAAGTTGGTACACTCTGTATGGCAGCAGCCATGTTTTTTTCTCTTAAATACTATGATGGTACACCCTGTATGGTAGCAGCCATGTTTTTTTCTGTCTAGTTGGTTCATCCGGTATACCAAATTTGACAGCCGCCATGTTTTTTTTCTTCATCGATGTATTTCGAGACGTGCTGTATATACGTTCCTTACTGGGATCGCACGTTAAAACGCTACTACTCCCGTTACTCCACAATTTTTCAAACATCATTATTATAATCACACTTTTCATACTCTGAATATTTCCATCTACAATAATTATTCTTTACGCGGGTCCATGTTTCTGTGGCACATTTTTCAATCATCCTGTTTTAATTTTGAATGTCGAGACCCCTATATCTATGTCCCCACCGCACGCCACTCTCCAGCGACCTCGTCCAGCACTAGCGCGGTCGCACTCTTTCTCTCTCACACGCTCGGACCATCTCTCTCTTACACACGGTTTTCCCTATACCTAGGGTAGAACTCTCCTAGTATATCTACTAAATCGGTATTAATAAAGGGGGCAAATCAATTTATACAATTAAGCCCCCTCCCGGGGCATCAACCCCTTTCCGTAATCGAGTTCTATGGGGTATTTTTCATGAATATGTAAAATTGAAAGTCCTGAGTAATGAAACTCAGCGAAAATTTGTAAAAATAATAGGTGTGGAGAAATGAATCCACAAGTAATCACCATCAAGAAATGTATAGGAAAATATATTTATTCACTCATCCAACTCATCATCTACTTCATCTTCAGTCTCCTCGTCTTCATATTCACAATACAGGACAATCACTGCCAAGTTTCTACAGATATCTGTGGTTCATTTATTACAAACATTGGTACATTTTAGACCACTCTTTTTGCATATGCAGGAGTCTCTGATGCAGCTGGTCGTGTAGTTACAAAAAAACATTTCCTCCTGAATTCCTTGGTGGACCATTGGAATTTTGGAAATGTAAGTTGAACATGAAACAAATATTTCAAAAATGAACTCACCATTTCCAATTGATAACAGTGACAAAGCACTAAGAGATGTTTCCTCGTCTCCGACTATCGATATTATCCCAGTATCCAGTATTTCTTTACAGGAACTTTTATATTATCTGACGTTTACATAGAGCAACGTTGACTGCTGCCCACTGCGCACCGACAGAACTGCGCTGCTGTATACTATACAGCGGCGCGCTAGCTGCCGCATTGACAAGGTCCCAAACCAATATTTTTCAGGTTTTAGAATCTCAATGAGTTTAAAGCAGGTACACTTCGGGACAGTTTCCTTTGGTGCACTACTTCCTCGGTCTCGAATCCCCATATTTCATCAAGGACAGATTTTATTTTTCTTTCCATAGAACAATAATGCGATCGAATGCCGAGTAACCTCTATTTTGAGTACTTAAAAGTTTGACTGGATTGCATTTAAAATTTGTACAATTAACCAAATTTGTATGAATATTTTCAATAGAGCTTTTTTCTGCAAACTGGCTTTTCATTCATGTTGATACGTGCTTTTATTTCTGAGTTATCAGCATTTGAATTTATAAACTCGTATTTAAAGCCAACATTATTTGGACCGGTTAAACATTATGCAATTTGACAATGAAGTATTCCTCAACTGTTCATTTTACTTGCTACAAGTGATATGACATTATTTCATTAATCACAAGCATTATTTCATGAAGTCAGGAACTTAAATATTATAAGATTTTCAATTGCAATTTTGCAGCTGGCAACTGTACGTATGAATATGAATAATATCAGAATACAAAGCTGCGATCTTTATCTTCAAAATGACGTAAGGTATATCCGAATTGAACATTTATGTGAGAAGTTATAGAGCTTTACTTCACGCGCTAGTTGAAAAAATGCACGTTGGCGGGAGCCGACGCAACACCTGCCCCATTGCGAAAGCATATAACTTCAACAATTTCTTTCAAGAATACCGTGCGATTTCTCAAAATTTTGGTTGAGACAGTTTTTTTGTAAAAATTTGTGCTCTTTCTGAATATCAAGTTATTTTTTTGATTTGAAGTAAATTTTCGAAATTACCTCAAAAATTAATTTCAACGCGTTTTTTGGGGGGCCCTGAAGGTGATAATTTTCCTCAGAAAAAATGTGCACAATGTGTTCGACAATTTAAAAAAAAATTATCTGCGGATCAATTGAAGTTGAGGTTGATAGCCCTGTTGATTGGCCTATATGCTAAGATACATTTTACGGCTCGAGTACTACCGCGAAATTCTTCGTTTGCAAAAACGGTTGAATTGAACGTAGCGAGCATCAGGCGTCATTTGATTTGTTCCTTTCATATGTAACGTCCTGGTTATAAGTGTGATTGGTGATTGTTGCCGGCAAGATATGTATGCATGATATATGTTTATTAAAATGAAATCCCCGTCGTAAGTGTCTCATTTGAAGAGCACACGAAAAAAACGATAAATGTCCAAATACAATAAATCTTCAGAAGAGAGTTTTTTACGTATGGACTTCCATTGTTTTTCCCGAGTTTGTAGTATTTTAAATGCATGTATTCAGTGTGACTGTTATCGATATTCCCGGTCATTTACGTTCCAAACGATGCAGCTTTTTAAAAGGGTAAATATTATGTATAAAAATAAATTTGGCAAAATATGGACTTTCATCATATAGTGGCATATGCTGATGATCTCAAATTTTCTTGTTACTGATCACAAAGCAGTAATAGGCCAAGCTGTAGATAAAAATAATAGGCTCTTTTGGAATTTTTTTTTACAACTTTTTTAGTTTTTTGGAAATATCTCAAAGATTATTCAAGGAATCGTTTTACAGTCAATGGAACTTCTGTAGAAATTTATAAAACCTACAAAATGATTTTTTATGCATTTTTCACTTAGAAAATCCGGGAAAACCTCGAAAAAGAGACCGTATTCCAGAGATTCATAATTTTCTTGTATCTGAAGGTGGACAAACAATGTTGCGGAAACTGATAGATAATAACATGTGGTTCAACTGTGCGCACGACGGTTTATGTCCGATATGTAACTTTTGCACAATCGCGTTAAAAACAATTTTAGGGCAAATCTTTCTAAATGCACTGATTTAAGGGAAATCATCTTATTCAAATTCTATAAACAGTATATGGAAGTAGAGATCAATATCTACAATTTGTGTATTTTGGATTTTCACCTGAGAGGTGTGAAATGTGTTGAATATGTCACTGGAAATTACTCTAAATGCTTCAAAGTGCACTCGAAGTCGCTCGTATCTACTGCAGTTTGACTTCGGGTGACTTCGGATGACTTCGGGCGCACTGAATTGTTTTGATCAACTTTCAGTGCAATTTTCAACACATTTTCCAGCTCTCAGGTGAAAATATAAAATATACAAATTGTAGATATTGATCTCTACTTCCAGATGCCGTTTACAGAATTTGAATACAACAATTTCCCTTAAATCGGCTCATCTTGCAAGACGTGTCCTTAAATTGTTTATAACGCGAGTGTGCAAGAACTACACATCGGACAGAAAACATCTTGCGTACAGTTGAATCACATATTATCATCATCTACCAGTTTCCGTAATACTGTTTGTCCATCTTCCATGAAACTAAAAAAAATTGAAAAATGGTCTCTTTTTCGAGGTTTCCCGGATTTTCTCAGTGGAAAATGCACCGATCTGGTCGTATGAAAATCCATTTGAAGGGTCCAGTGGAAAAACGATGACGTTCCACTTTTTAAACAGTTGAGAAAAGCGCAATCTAATGTAGGAGTCCCAGCGTTTTTTCACTGTGCTGCCTACTTTCCGCAGCAGTTCTTTATGGAATCTCATTGTTTGTCCCCTGTGAGGTTTGGTTTGTTGATACTTCATACTACAAGCTAACAGATGCCACTAAAATGTCGATTTCGGAAAAAATGGAACCTCATTGTTTTTCCACTGGACCCTTCATTTTGTATAGGTTTAATAAATCTCTACAAAAGTTACATTGCCTGTAAAACAAACAGAAGAAAAAACAAAAAAAGTTGTAATTTTTTTCAGTATTTCTTGTTTATAAAATTCCACAAAGCGATTTTGCTGGGTTGCGAAAACTGGGATTTTCATCAATGAACTATCTTTCTAATAAAAATAAGTATAGGCCATTTGCGTCTTTTATTTGTGGGCGACAAAACCTCTATAGCTTGATCTACATCAGTTGTAGAACCAACAGAATCCATATATGACAAAGTAATGACATTGACTGATGAAAGCCATTCAACAGTCATTATCAGCAAAACAGCATTGGTAAAATTAACAACTGAGACTTTCAAAATCTAAATCTATATGAAGACACCGAACTATAGAGGTGACATACGACTCAGTAACGAAAATGATGGATCTAACTCTAGATTATAAACTTACTTGGAGTCCTCATAATGATTCAATTTGTGATAAACTGGAAAGGAAGTTCTGTTGAATCTGTATTATGACAATATTGGCTGTTATTTGAGTTATGCAATCCTTAACTGAGATATGAGCCCTTGGAAGGGTATTCATTCTGCAAAAGTATGCTTTTAGAATAATTGCGTAATTACGATGGCGGCAGACATGTAAAAATTCTTTTGGAAAAGTGATAAAGATGCCGGCCTGTACAAGACTATGCATATCCAAGTAGAGCTAGAGTTTTGCTGATTCCGATTTCCCACCTAACTTCTTTTTATCAAAATAGTCACCTCTACCTCGGACCGAAACTATATAACAAGTTAGATACTACTATTGAGGATTCAGTGAATATTTCCATACTCAACAAAGAACTGAAAACAAATTTTATAGGAAGAAATTGCTACACCGTTGATGAGCTGTAATATTATTTAATTTAATTTATGCAACATATCATTATCATAGTCATAATCACTATCTTAGTCGTTGTCTTAAGAAATTTTTATATTTATGCATCACAGTCATTAGTTCGAAGATAAAAAATTGACAGAGAACAAAACTGTCATTAGTGTCTTTTTATCCCAAATGAGGAGACATTTCTCAATAATTTCAATAAGAGTACCCTCTTCCTGGCTCGTTTTTTTGCGAAACACAATAAGCAATAATAAATAATAAGAATAACAAGTAAAAACAAATAATTATTTATGTCACTTGTAAAAAAGGGATCGACGAGCATGCGCGTTGTGCATGTCGCCCTAATCATAAGCATAAAAAGAGGAAATTGCCAACTTAGAAGGTCAAATTCTTATGATTATGATTGAGACTAAAACTAAAGAAATTGCTGAAATGTGCAGTTTTAAATTGATTTTATTATTAAGGCAGTGATTAGGACTATTAAAATGACAATGATGCATATATTGGCTCTAACTCAGCTTTGCATGTTTTAATCAATTTTCTTATATCGTTTGGTTGTTATCATCTACACATTTTTTCAGTTTTACGCTGACGTCTTCCGTGTCACTCTTCGAAAATGTTTCTTGTGATAATTCTATACTTTTATACTTTAAATAAATGTTATTCTCATTACTAGATCTCCAGCATCGGAAATCGATATGCAATAGTTCTTCGATAAGTGTATAACTAAACATGTCTTCCACCCAGCAGTATGGAATTTGCGGAATATAGAAATTGTGGTAATTATTTCATTTGTAGTATAGTAGTAGTAGTTCTTTTGGGAGGCCACAACCGCAGCCAGGCAAGTAGTCCCCTATGGACCCTTTTTGCCATCCCCTGTTCTCCACTTATCTACGTTCATCCTCCTAGTTTTCCTTTTCGAACCTTTGTGACCTCCTAATGAAGGTCAGTATGTCCGACCACTCCAAGTTGATTAGTTCGTCTTGTTGGAGTTTGTCAACTCCGAAGGTCCCAAATGTTAGCCTCCCGTATGCCTCTCATTTGTAGTATAAATATTTTTTACATCTTGAGGTATGTACAAACCAAAAAAAAAAGAACAAATAAAATATTAGTTCTTGTTCACATTTTTCGTACGTGGTCCTTTTCCCATTGTTCGCTTTATGTCTACTTAGCGCAAACAAATATTTGTTCACTCTTGTTCGACTAAAAGATCACTTCATTACGAATAGTTATGGATAACTATGAACAAAATTTATTATACGCAAGAGCGGCGTTTTTTGTCATGTGTGGTTTGAAAAAAAAACTAATGAAACATACATGAGAAGATACAGACATAAAACATGAAACCTATAAGTGTCTATCAGTTTTAACACGTTTTCACGTATCCATCCCATCTTTAAAAAATTCAGACCAATGCCTATTCGAAACTGAATGCTAATTTTAGAATTTTCAATACAATATTTATACAGCGTGTCCCAAAATCGATGGCCTATTAGACGTTTCTGGAAAAAAGGAAGTTGGATTATTTTGAAAATTTGGTTTCTTGGATAATCAGTTCTATCGATCAAAAATATTTTTAAAGTTGCCGCGTTGCCGCTTCTATCGAAAAGTAGCAACAACTTTAATATTTTTGATGAAATACCCTGTATATTATTTCATTTTTCGCTTCGCTATTGCTTTTAAATTATTTTCATTTGATACTTCCCTATATCTATCTCCAGTGGTTTTCGAGAAAATCACTAATCTACTTATTTTTTTGTCGAAACTAAGCTTCAATTAAATGTTTATTACTGCAGTATTTGTATTCGCAGAAAGCTGAAATTTTGGATGTAGTTTAACAATTTCCTGTGTATTAGTTATGACTAGGAGAATTCGTTCTTCATCATACAGGGTCGTTGAAAATTTGTGATTTCACCGATAGATACAAAAGTATTGAAAAGTGCACTTTTTCAAATGGATCACCGTTTATATTATCAGATATCCTAGAAGTTATTTGAGTTTCCTTTCAAATGATGTATCATGTTACCATAACTAAAGAGTCAGGTTTCCGAAATTAAAGAAAGTTTTCTATAAAAATTGGATTATTTTGCCATATTGGCACATCAACATTCCCAAATACAGCATAACTCTGTTCGATTCTTTTGAATTTTTTCCAATCATTTGTGGTAACTTCATTGAATTTCTTGCGAGTTCTTGAAACCATGTTTTTGCACTAACGCATAACGGATATCTATAGGTCACTCGATTCAAAAGAACTGACAATTCTAGTGCTGCTAGATTACTCTAAAGCATTTGATCGCATTGATCACAAGCTTCTTATAGCTATTCTAGGCTATATAGGGTTATCTGATGATGTCTCCGAATTGTTGAGCTGTTACCTAATGAGTCCATCCCAATCGGTACGGTTAAACAACACATCATCCCCATTTCTATCATTGACTAATGGTGTACCCCAGGCACAATACTTGGTCCATTGGTCTTCAATCTCTACACGCATGAGTTTTACAAATGTCTCAAACATAGCAACTATCACTTCTACGCTGCCGACACCCATACTTATCTTTCAAAGAAGATGACGTCAATGTTAAACGATCTCAGTTGTTTAACCTCATTCTCAAATGAATTTTGCCCAAAGATAAATCCGTACTTCTTTTTGGCAGTACCATTTCTCAAAAAAGATGCTTGGACCTAATCAATGTCAAGGTCGATAATTCGCAAATTCCTGAGAGTGAAAACGCTGTCAGTTTGGGTGTTATTTTCGATAGCTCTCTCAAATTCTCATCACATGTGAGTAAAATTGTGCGTAATGGTTATTGCAATTTGAAAAAGCTTTATGCTAACCGAATGCTTCTGTGTAAAAATTTTAGAATTATTATCCTGTGTGAAGCTTTGGGTATTAGGACATTTGGGCAAGGCCAACTGGGCGCCAGTCAACTGGGCGCAGGGACAACTGGGCGCAGGGACATCAGACTAATAAAATACTACACATAAAACGAATTTTTATTCAAATTCCAAGCTGCCAACTTGCGTGCTAGGTTGGTTCGGTCAGGTTAGATCAGACTAATAAAATACTACACTCAAACTGAATTTATGATAATAATTATGATTAGTAGATATTTTTTTGGCGCACAGTCCTCCGTGTGCCCGGTAGTCCTTGCGCCCAGTTGGCCGCGCCCAGTTGGCCGCGCCCAGTTGGCCGCGCCCAGTTGACTCGTGCCCAATTGGCCGCACCCAAATGTCCTAGAACCGAAGCTTTGGTGCTGTCACACCTCAACTATGCAGATGTGGTGTATAGTCTTTCAATTACTTGCGCAGATAGTTACAGAATTCAGAAACTCCAAAATACATGTGTTCGATTCATATGTGGCTTGCGCAGACCTCCGAGCAATAAAAGATATAGAGGTGCTATTTCTATATGCACAACACACGTTGCTATGAAAGCTGCATATCACTATCCTTGGTGATAGTCTGCTGGTAAGGGGTAACCTCGGAGTTCGAAATGGGTGATTCGATATTGTTATGATATTTGGATGTAATCTTAGAACCAGTGGCGGCGTGCTGATATTTTTTTTTTTCATGTTATATTTTTATCTAAAGACGACCACACGCCTGGTTGGAAAGCACGTGTGTTGTCAAGATGTAAATCAAAAATAATCTATTGTGCGAAGAATTATATTCTGGCTGACAAAGCATAGAATAATATATAAATACTGGACAAATAAATGGAAGTGTTGAAGTAAAAAGGCTAAAATTTCATTCAATTAGGAACATCGAAACCTTCTGATGAACCGATTTCTTACGTGATCCCTGTGATAATCCAGTACCCATCAGACTGAGTCTACAATAGCAAGTGTCTTATGATTTGAAAATGGTTATGAATAGATGAGTTTGCTCACTTACTCACATACTGTTTAGCTTGTCTACACTGCACTGCAAGTTTTTCCTAATTATTGATTGGTAATCGTTTTTAAAGTTGACTTACATAGTAACAAAGTTTTTTTACAGCTTTTCAATTGATAGTGTATTTTTGCCTCAAAATCGGGATAAAAATGAGCAGATTCTTTGAAAATCAACTCATTTAAAACCACTAAAAAGGGCGATAATGACAATTAAATATGGTTTATGCCATGAACACCTTACTGCGACGCCCATGGTTTCATTTGACAAGGCGATAAATAAGTCGTAAACGGACGTAAACAAACCTGATCGCCAAGTTAGGAGTGAATATAATACGGAATTCCAACCTGATCAAAAGTACGAAAGGAAATATCTGACAGTGCCCTTTTTCAACACGACTCGGGCATTGATGTTTGTAAACAACGTCGGGTATGTTGCTTTCAAGAAAGAGATAGATATCTTTTATTTTTCGGAGGCACAGACGAGACCATGTTTTGGAGAGTCTTAGAGATATCGCGTGGCTCAGATCTAATGATAGGAGGCTTCTACATTCCGCATTATTTTTCAAGAAACTTGTAACCACAAATAAACCAAAATACCTTCATCGGAAAATAAATTATAAGTCGGACGTACACAATATGAATCTTCATCGCAAAGCCATCAAGTTGACAATACCTACTCATAGAACTAACTGTCTTGTTTCGATCAACATTCTTATTCCAAATTGCCAATATACATAATAATTTCTCATTCGAATTCAATAGTTGTAGTCTTTCAAAATTCAAGATTCAGTTGAAGAAGTCTCTGTTCGAAAATCCTGATAATTGATTTTGATACCTTCAGTTCAGTAGATTAAAAAAATATTGAGGTTTGATTTCACCTACTTGTTTATATTTGTACTTTCTGTTCACTTTTTGGAAATAATTGGTGAGAAGGGTACTTCGACTTTGTCGATTTTATTCTCATCATTTATTTGTACTCTCCGGCAAAAACATACGAACATGTTCGAATTTTCGCATTTACTCTTCTTGGAGTATTTGGCTGTCTCGAAGAGTGCTCATTGATTTTCCTGGCGGGTGGCGCTGCGACTGACTTTACTGTAAGTCGCTGTATCATCCGTAGGGAATTATTAGATAAACAATAGGTTGAAAAAATTACTTAAGATCTCTCTTGAAACATCTTTGGTTATAAAATAAGATTACAATGCATCGAACAACCTGTGACCTACATAACTGATAAGTGTTAAGAATGAAGTACCCTTCTCTCCAAATATTTACACAAAGTTGAAAATATGATGCAAAAATCTAGCAGGGACATGGCAACTCAAAGTTGTCGGACCTACCCTTGCACTGATGAGAGGCAACAACCTCGAAACATGTCAGCAGGTGGTCATTCCCAGCCAAATTGATGATGATCTTTTGTTTGTCTACAATAAGCATTTGCAATTGAGTCTTCTTAAAGACCATTGCACAAATACCTGTCATATGTAGTTCAATATCCGTCGTGTCATTAGCCAGGAAAGTAGTTGTTTTCTGTCAGATTTTTACCTAATACTTTCCACTTTGTGGAAAGATTTGGAGAGGAGGGTACTTCGACTATGTCAATTTTATTATTATTATTATTTATTTGTACTCTCCGGCAAAACATTCGAATTTGTTCGAATTTTCGCATCTACTCTTCCTGGAGTCTTTTGCTGTCTCGAGCAGTGCTTATTGATTATTCTGGCGGGTGGCGCTGCGACTGACTTTACTGTAAGTCGCTGCTTAATTCGTAGGGAATTATTAGATAAACAATAGGTTGTTATTCATTTGGCAGAGACAAGAAAACTCAAAGTTGTCGGACCTACCCTTGCACTGATGAGAGGCATTAACCTCGAAACATGTCCGCAGGTGGTCATCACCAACCAAATTAAAGATAATCTTTTGTTTGTCTACAATAAGCATTTGCAATTAAGTCTTCTTTGAAGAACGTTGCACAAATATCTGTCAGATGTAGTTTAATATCCGTCGTGGTATTACCCAGGAAAATAGTTGTTTTCTGTCAGATTTTTGCCTGATATTTTCCTCCTTGTGGAAATATTTGGAGAGAAGGGTAATTCGACTTTGTCAATTTATTCTTATCATGTACTTGTTCGAATTTTTGCATTTCATATCTGCCTATACTAAATATGGAAAAATAATTCAATTTTTATGAAAAACTTGCTTTCATTTCGGAAATCTGACTCTTCAGGTATAGGAACATGATACATCATTTGAAATGAAATTCAATTGTCTTTCAGAATATCTGATAATATATAGGGTGTTCCATTTGAAAAAAAATGCACTTTTCACCAGTTTTGTTTCTATCGGAGAAATAACAAATTTTCAACGACCCTGTATAATTAGGAACGAACTCCTCTAGTCATAACTAATGCAAAGGACATTTTCAGACTACATCCAAAATGACAGCTTCCCAATCCAATCCAAATATTGCAGTAATAAACATTTAATTGAAGCTAGGTTTTTCACAAAAAATAAAGAAATTATTGATTTTCTCCAAAACCTAGGTAAAGGGGTGTATTTTATGAAAATAATCTAAAAGCAATAGCAAAGCGAAAATGCTATAATATACATGGTTTTCCATCGAAAATATCAAAGTTGTTGCTACTTTTTGATAGAAGCGGCAACGCCGCAGCGCTGAAAAAAATTTCAGATCGATAAAGCAAAACTGATTATCGAGAAAACCAGATTTTCAAAATAATTCTACATCTTTCCAGAAACGTCTAATAGGCCATCGAGCTTGGGACACCCTGTATAGGTCTTTCCTGGCAACCTACGCGTTCAGTTTGAACTAGAATAACATTTTGGCGAAAAAATATCTCGTTAACACCAAAAATAGATAAACAAAATGTAACTTTGATGTACCGACGCCTAGGTACTCGGACATGTGTGAACAAGAACAAACAAATGTTTTTTTGCTTTTTCCACCGTCCGCATTGAACAGAAACGTTTGTTCGCTGATGTTTGTTCTTGTTTGTTTTTTCGGTCTATACATACCTTTATAGAAATAAAAGAGCTTATATATTTGGCTGGGAATGATCCCAAGCACAGAAGTTTCAAAGCTCTTGCCTTTTGCCAGTGATACAAGGGCGGACAACATTACGAAAATATTAATTGTGAAAACATTAAATCTCAGAAAAAGAGAACCAGTTATCTAAAAGAATCAAGGATATGACGTAACACTTGGTTGGAAACTTATATAGAAGTAAGATAGTTAGCCAACCTTATGGGATTAATATTGGATTCAAATGGATGCGACATGTAGATGGCGAAAGTGATCTCGCATCCAAGTCATGTCGTAACTGAGTGATCTGGCCTCTAAGTCATGTCGTAACTTGATTGAAACAATTGGACAGCATTAAAATCAGTATTTTATGAAAAAAAACCTGCATTACGATGACGTCAAATATTCATGTTTGTAACCAATCACGCTAGATGACACTCGCCTTTAGATCCAATACCTTTTCCACAGGCATTGACTAACTATCTTACTTCTGTTTAAACAATGGTGTGGGTATTATTATTTGTAGAGTTTGACGCAATCACAAACTTGTCGACGTCATGTGGCAGAGGGTTTATTTGCTTCAAAAATAATGTTTCATCTTCGAGATTTGAATAGTTATATATTCATGTTTAAGACATTCACACAAATAGAGTTTTTGCTTTTTTCCCTATAGCAACGGTATGTCAAATATTTTGATGTTTTCAAACAGAACTGTATTAATAACTGGTCACCGTGGCAACATTATGAACTCGACTGATTCGCTTATATTGAGGGTGATAATGAAATGGTCATTTCTACATAAAAAATTGGAGCCATGAGTCCCCTATCAAAAATGATACTATATGCTGGTGAATTTTGATAATTATTCAGTTTCTGGATCATCGGCTATTCACTGATGAATGTGAAATTTTAATGACCCTAAAAATAGGAAAATCAATACCTATCGAAGCGACTCGCATTTCAATAAAACAGTTCAAATGTCATCATTCCACGATCCATAACAAAACAAAACACCCAACGTTAAAATGAACTGAACCTTATACTCCGTACTTGGCTTTTTGTCATTTAATTTGAAAGGTCGTTAACTTTTCGGCTTTTCCCGCAGTTTTACTGTCGGTAATTCAGAACGTATGAGCCATCACGAGGGTTATATTTTTCGCCCATTTATTATGCGCTGGTACTTGGCAATGTAATGAATTCATGTGATTCAAATGTGATTGAACATACAGGATGCTTCTTCAGCAAAGGCTTTCATTGCCATGATACAGTAGTGAAAATTATTCAAAAATAATGACCATTCAATGAAACCATGTACAAAAATTTTGAATCAACTAGGCCATTAGTCGATACAAATCGATGTGTCGGACCTTGAAGCTTCCGCTAGCATCTGACCCAGTTCGACTACGGAGTGTGATAAAGATTATGGTGTTGTATAAAAAATTTGGATTTGAGGGGGTGAAATAATTTTTTTTTTATTTTTTTAAATAGCCCTTGGCACACCCTTGGATAATTCTAGAAAGATTTGTGTTCTTTACTTTTTTTGATAGGACCCTCCTTTTAGGACGTGCGCGTGTCCGCGGATCTTCAAAATAGAAAAAAAAAATAGAAAAAAAAAAAACAAAAAATACGGTATTATAGGGGCCGTTTTCGACTTTTTGTTTTCGTGGTGGGGGGTGGTGAGGCAAAAAAAATTGGATTCGAGGGGGTGAATTTTTTTTTTTAATAAAAACATGGAGTCAGATTGTTCTTTTCTGTCCATAAATGCAAATAATAAAAAAATGGTTGTGAGAAAATCAACTTTATGTTGGCTCTCTTCCCATGAAAAAGGACATTTGACTTCAGACAGGAATATGCGATGCAAAAATATGAGTATGTACATCGAAAAAAAAAGTAATAAAAGAGAATCTAAATCACGAAGACCGAGACGAAGACACAAGTTTACAAATAATGATAGGACACTATTAATTATGCTGTATATTACGACACGTGGTATGTTGGGCGTATTGTGGACATCATCTCAGACAATCAATTCAAAATAAAATTCCTCAAAAGGAACTAGATTCATATATGGCCCAAGTGTGAAGATGTTCAGTTGGTTGAGAAGAAATATATATATATATATATATATATATATATAAAATTATCTTACATTGACTAGTTTGAAAATTCCACACTCAAACATGTTTTTTTGTTTTTGAATATCTTTTCAATTTTTGTTTTTTATATATATATATATATATATATATATATATATATATATATATATATATATATATATATATATATATATATATATATATATATATATATATATATATATATATATATATATATATATATATATATATATATATATATATATATATATATATATATATATATATATATATATATATATATATATTGGGCCTGTTGACCGATTCGGAAATGGACCATTTTGCATTAACTACAAGGAAAAAACAAAAATTGAAAAGATATTCAAAAACAAAAAAACATGTTTGAGTGTGGTATTTTCAAACTAGTCAATGTAAGATAATTTTGGGTTGAATAAAGCAATGTGAA
Organism: Chrysolina oricalcia; assembly: GCA_944452925.2. NCBI lineage: Eukaryota > Metazoa > Arthropoda > Insecta > Coleoptera > Chrysomelidae > Chrysolina > Chrysolina oricalcia. Next base: position 36,322,198 of record OX101812.2, read on the forward strand.
TGGAAATTCCCTATACTTTTTGATATCGTCTATTACCATCCACATACAATTGTATGATAAGAATCACAAGGATTGATCGAGTTCTATAATACTCGAGATAATACTTGACGAAAAAAACAAAATTGGTCCGATTGAACAAAATTCATTCAAGTGTCATATATGCACGACAAAATAATTTGTTGAAGCAAAAAAAATAATTATCAAAAATCAATTCTCAATTAAAGCCTCGATTTAAGCGCATGTTCATTGTATCAAATGAATCATTCTTTGGTCTAACTAGGTATACATTTTTTTGTTAATTTTCTCAAGTATATCTTAGTGTCGAATCAATTCGGCGAATTTGACAAGCATTCGTGCAATAGGTATTAATTTGATTCGATCAAATTTGATTATTTCATTTAACCAAATTATTATTTTTTGGATCAATATATAAACTTGAAACCAGAATTTATTTCTTTTCGATTTCTTTTAATAAATATATTCTCCAAATGATAGGTACATCAAAAACATTTTACCAAGAACTCCATTACTTTGCTGCAAAATAATATTTCGGTCTCAAGAATACACATCTTGTTCGGATTAAGTGATATTTGATCAAATTAATGAAATAAATTTGTCTGAGAATGACTTTGAAATAACAAATCTTTTCATTTTCTGTGATTCAGGCACCAAAACTTCTTTAAAATCTCCCATTTCCAATAACGTGTCGCAATAATTTTCTTATTATTTCTAGGAAATCCATCGAAATCGGTTGGGATTTCCAAGAAATCTTTGGAAATCTCTCGGAATCGTAGCGATTTCCACGGAATCATCGGAAATCTCTCGAAATCTTATATGATTCCCACGAAATCCCCGGAAATCTCTCGAAGTCACATAAGATTTCCAGGAAATCCTGGGAAATACCAAATATTTCAGGAAATCATAAGGTATTTCGGCAATACGTGTACGTTTTCTGATGAGTGGTCACCCCCTCGCTATTCCCGCACTCGCTTTCCTACATCGTAATCCGGTAATACTTTTACTTTAACCACTTGCGAAAATTACAATGATAACTGTGTTTATTGCAACTGCATTATTTTATGGAAAGAAATTCATCTCTTTTACCACTGTCCCACTTTCTTGAATGAAACTCACGTTGAGAGGGATCTATACAGTAAAAATTAATGTCTTTGTATAAATTGTTTGAGCAACTTTCACGACACCAGAAATTGTGATTCCTCTTCAAGTTGTATTCATTGTGGTCGCAGTTATCATACAACATTACATAATCCTCAACAGTCAATTTCTGCATCGCCCAGTATTATTTACAATGAGCACCCAACACTAATACAACTCCCTCAAATAAATCCAGATACATCATCCTCAGTGACGTTCCGTATTTATGAATAAAACCCCTTGAGTTTTAGGATGTACCGCCCTCGTAGAATTTCGAGACAAATAAGGCCATTTTAAAAAAATGTTGAGCATTGTTAGATACTGGTTAGAAAGTTTCCTTGGTCATGCAGAAATGCGCTTGAACTTAAACAAATATTAGTCGTCTACTTCCATACAAAGACTTGGAGAAACAATCGAATTTCGGGGGGTTTTACCTTCTGGCTCCACCTCGTTGGAAAATACGTTTCCGTTGTCTTACTGGACGCTTTGATCCTTCCAAAAATTTGCGAACAATTGTTCTTGTCGCCCAGTTCTAGTTTTCATTGCAATCATTAAAAAATTCACGATGATTGCCGACAAAAGATCTAAAATTATTGTTACCGTCATATAAGTGATGAGGTTGACAGTTTTTTTATGATTGAATCATCCTGTATTTCTTGGAGTTCATGATTATATTATATTCTGAAAAAATTAATCGAACATCTTAACTCAACTCAAAAATACTGAGTGTCCACTTAAACTCCATTGTGGATAGTTTCTATAATTATGGATCACACAGTATAAATTATGGGCATTTCAGTTTTTTCAATGTAAAAACAAGGTATCTAGTGAAAAAGGTATCTAGTGAAAAGATCGTTTTGCAACCGGTGCACTTTTTGTTTATCTCATTTTTTAATTGCTTATAGTGCCCCAACGGCTCATGTGTGAACAGAGGTTAAGGCAAAATTGCCTAAATTATCTTTACAACCCCTATGAGTTTGTCACAATAATGCCCGTAACTATTTTTTTCACTATATAAAAAATTATTCGAATAAATAAATAATTTGATTTTAATATTACTATCATACTTCCGACTTATGCTTTTTTTATATGGCCTAAGAATGAATTTTGCAATGCATATGCCAATTCCCATAGAAGAAGAAATGAGCAATTTTATCTTTATTAATTTCTCGTAGCAGCACTTTCAAATAATTGTATTTATTTATGCAGTGTGGCCCATTTAAAATGGAAGCACTCATATCAAACTTTAATATTTCAACCGATTGGAATGTTTTTTTTTTCAATATGTAGACGTTCCAAAAGTCCATCAGGACACCAAATTTATAGATTAATTCTTCATTTTCAGAGCTAATAATTTTAAGATTTCAAGGAAAAGTTTAAAATAATTTTTTTTATAAAAAATATGACCAATCCACTGGATTCGCGACATTTTCAAGTAAACTTCTTGCCAGATGAAGTGGGACAGGCAAAAAATTGTCTAATTTTGATTAGCTATTACTTGAACATTTCTTGGCCGAAATTGGATTTTCAACCAAAAGTGGAAAGCGTCAACCTTGGTCTATGCGTCATTGGCGCCGGGTTTCTGGTTTGCAATTCGTTCTCGTTGTACAGGGTGAAAATTTAGAGCCGGAAACATTTCAAATTTTTAACCAATTATTTGGGAAATGTTAGGGACCCTAGAATTTTTTTTAGATGTTTGGTGAATTGTTGGGCCGTTACCTTGAGACGTCTCTGAAATATTTTTGATAAATTGCGTTGCTATGGAAATATCAACATTTTATGAAATTCCGTTTTTATTTTAAAATGTGGCCTTTTTCTGTTAAATAATAGCAGCCACCATCTAAATTGCAACAAGGGATATTTCTACTGAAAATAAGTAATACCATTGGCGCGCAAAAAGGGGTTTATGTTATTTAGAAACGAAAATTCGTTTTTATTGAAAAATTCAGTTTTATGGATCGTTTCAGTTGGAAAGTTGCCATACCTTCAATAAGCATGATGCTGAAAAATTCAGAGGCATCCAAAAGGGGGTTCTGTAATATAGACAAATTAAAATTCCAGTTTCATATTTTTTTTACCTATTCAAGATGAGCATCCATGTAATTAATTGGCGTATAAAAGAAGATCCATTATACAAGGCGATCCAAAAAGTTTGATTCATATGGAAACATTTTTAATTGTTCTTTGTTCGCTCAGTGAAAAATTTCTTAATCGTGGGTAATTTTGATGAGCCTTTCATCCCTGACCGTTTACAGGCCTACTGGTAGTGTCAGTAAGCAGTAATATGTACCATTGTTAACTTCTATACTTAACAATTATGTCGCGACATTTCTTTCGACTAAAAAATAATGCAATCTAAATGCCAAAATTTTATTTCTGCATCTTGCTGTAAATAAAAATATCACTGAGGAAATAAAGTTTTGACATTAGATTGCATTTTAAGTCAAAACGAATATCAATCAATGTTATCGTCTAAATGCCACGACTTATTAGTGCAAATTTGGTGAAAATTTTAAGATTGCGGCTAAGAAATTATACAATAACAGAGATTGCACTTGATGTCAAGAAATCATCTGTAGTTGCATTTGACCCTGGTGGATTGACAGTTTGGGGCGGTATTCAACACAACGAAAACTCTTGTGGTGTTTCGAGGCAATGTTAAGAGCAGGGTCTACCTGAATGAATGTGTCATTCAGAAAGTTCTTCCGCATGCTCTAAATTATGGCGAAGATTTTGTTCTTGTGGACGATATTGCTCGGCCTCATCGGGCAGTATTAGTAAACAGGTATCTGCAAGACGAAAATGTTAATCGTAGTGAATTTCCTCCCAGATCTCCAGACTTGAATCATATTGAGCACGTCTGGAGCTGGATGAAGTTGGAGTTTTCCCGAAGGGAACGTCAGCCAGAAACTCTTGACGAGCGATTCTGGGCCTCTGTTCCTATAGAACTAATCAACGAATTAATTTCGAGCATGCCAAGTCGTTGCTAGGCAGTTATTCAGACTGGAGGGGGCCAACGCCTTACTGAAAAGGATTAATATTTTTATAAATATTTGAGGTTTCTTTTTAGTTTTTAAATAACGTTTTCTAATGTACGCCGATGAATTCATTGAAGAGAAATCAACTACATGTATACACCTTGTGATAAATGAAAAAAAATCAAAGTGGAATTTTAATTTGTCTACATCACAGAATCCCCTTTTGTACGCCTCTGAATTTGTCAGCATCATGCTAATTAAAGGGGTGGCAACTTTTTAAGTGTAACGATCAATAAAACTGTTGAATTGTTTCAATAAAAACGAATTTTCGTTTCTAAATGTCATAAACCCCTTTTTGCGCGCCACTGGTGTTGATAATCTTCAGCAGAAATATCCCTTGTTGCAGTTCAGATGGTGGCTGAAATAAAAACGGAATTTCATAAAATGGTGATATTTTCATAGCAGCGCAATTTATCAAACACATTTCAAAGATATCTCAAGGGATCGGCCCAACAATTCACTCAACATCTAAAAAAAATCTAGAGTCCCTCATATTTCCCAAATTATTGGTCAAAAATGTGAAATGTTTCCGGCTCTAAATTCTCACCCTGTACAAAGACAACAAATTGCAAATAAAAGAAACTTGACGCCAATGGCGCATAGACCAAGGATGACGCTTTCCTACTTTGGTTGAAAATCCAACATCGGCCAAGAAATGTCCAAGTTATAGCTAGTTAAAATCGGGCAATTTTTTGGCTGTCCCACTTCATCTGGCAAGTAGTTTAGTTCTTGTCAAAAGTTTGTTGAAACTTGTCCGTCAATGAAAAAGTTATAGGAAAATTAAATTCTAAAAATATGCCGTTTAATCAACCCACCAATTCAATTTAAGAACTCTTAACAAAATTTCGAATACACCAGGAAGTCTCGAAACATCACTGTTCAGAATTTCATCAATATCTATTTATAAATCAGAAAATTACAGAATAACAAAATTTGAAAGATATGTTGATGAATTTTTTTTTCATTGATTTTTTTATTATTTTTTCTGTCAAAGGCAGAATTCAAGTTCTGTTCTTGTCATGTAAGTAACGCAATCAACATTTGCTCTCAAAATCTGTTTTATTTGAAAATGTTTTTTCATTTCATTTCTCTAGGAAAGTAAGTTATTGTTATTTACGTTTCGTGATCAATCGCACAAAACATTTAAGTAGGGTCGTGCCTATTTTACTGACTAAACAATCCCTGGCGGAATGGGTAGTGAATGAATTTTTTTTTTCTCAAATTGCATATTTGTTTCAAACTAAGGACAACGAATATGCCTATATAATTTATTTTTTTCGAAAAAATCCCCTTGACTCCACTTTACTCCTGTGATTTTTCGGAAAGATTTACGGAATGGGTAGTAAATGACAAAACATTTTCCTCAAATTTATTATTTGATTCAACCTAAGAACAACGAATATTTCTCCATAATTTTTTTTTTCGAAAAAAACCCCTTTGACCCCACTTTACTCTTGTGATTTTTCAGAAATATTTGCGGAATGGGTAGTAAATGAGGAAATACTTTTCTCAAATTACACATTTGATTCAAACTGACGACTACAAATATGATTCTATAATTTTTTTCCCGAAAAAAAACCCCCTTGACCATACTTTACTCTTGTGATTTTTCGGAAAAATTTGCGGAATGGGTAGTAAATGACACAACGTTCTCCTCAAATTGCATATTTGATTCAAACGAAGGACAACAAATACGCAGATATAATTTTTTATCCGAAAAAACCCCCCTTGACCCCACTTTAGTCCTGTGATTTTTCGGAAAAATTTGCGGAATGGGTAGTAAATGACGAAATATTTTCCTCAAATTACATATTTGATTCAAACTGATGACAACGAATATGCCCTCATAATTTTTTTTTGTGAAAAAAAAACCTTGACACCACTTTACTCATGTGATTTTTCGGAAAAAATTGCGGAATGGGTAGTTAATGACGGAATATTTTCCTCAAATTGCATATTTGATTTAAACTGAGGACTACAAATATGATTCTATAATTTTTTTTTGAAAATATCCCTCTTGACCTCATTTTACTCTTGTGATTTTTCGGAAAAATTTGCGGAATAGGTAAATGACAAAATATTTTTCTCAAATTGAATATTTGATTCAAACTAAGGACAAAAAATATGCCTATTTAATTTTTTTTTCGAAAAAAAAACCCTTGACCCCACTTTACACTTGTAATTTTTCGGAAAAATTTGTGGAATGGGTAGTAAATGACAAAATATTTTCCTCAAATTGCATATTTGATTCAAAGTAAGGACAACGAACATGCCTTCATAATTTTTTTCCAAAAAAACCCCTTGACCCCACTTTACCCTTGTGATTTTTCGGACAAATTCAAATCGATTATTATTTTCTTATAACCGATTTTGTATGAACGATTTGTATAGTGATATTGATCCACTTTTAAGAAATCGATTATATTAGTTAAGCGTTCAAATCGATTTATCGATCTATGCGACGGATAAATAAACTTGAAGTGAATTTCAATTGTGACAGCTTTGTCGCCTCGCTCACGCCACTGCGGCTCAGCGCCGTACTAAAAAGATGCCACGAAGCCATCAACAACGAGAGGGGATTTTGAAGAACTTCTGATATATATATATATATATATATATATATATATATATATATATATATATATATATATATATACAGGGTGTTAATTAAGTACGTTGACAAACTTCGGGAGGTGATTCTTTGAAGGTTTTTAGGACGAAATGTTCATATAAACATATGTCCCAAACGGCTTGGTTTTCGAGATACAGGGTGATAAAAATACATTTTTTTCAAGATTTTTTAGAGTTAACTTCGACATTTTCTTTAATAATCAGTTCAAATTAGGCAAGTACAATCCATTCAATAGTACGCACGATACAAAATAATGCATTTCTCAAATAATTCACAGGGTCCTCCTTTTTTCAGAGTCAAGCTTTGTTCAACCCTTCAGAATTTTTTTTTCCGCCGCCACTGACATATTATGAGAAAGGAATAATGAATGCTGTTTCATTTAACATCTTTTTGCTCTCTTTATGTTTTTCATTTACTTGTACGGTTCAGGAGATACAATGAAAATATTAACGCAAACATTTTCCAGTAACGCATAACATAAAGAAATTTGAGAAGCAAATAGTCTAACAAACTTGAAGGGTGATTCTTTGAAAGGTTTCAAGATGAAAAGTTCATATAAACATGTCCCAAGCGGCTTGGTTTTCGAAGTACAGGGTGATCAAAATACATTTTTTAGGAGTTTTTGGAGTTTACTTCGAAATTTTCGACAATAATCGATACAAATTAGTTCAAATTGGACAAGTACAATCCATTCAATAGTGCGCATGATATAAAATAATTCATTTCTCGAAGTGTCATTGCCACTCTCCAAAGATTAGCGCGTGACGCAATACGTCATTTTGTTCTCATTACACAAATAGCTATTTTCTGCTCGTGTAGAGAAAATGTAATGTTATGGAGCTCCCATACATTTTTTACCATAACTCAGGTTGAATATGTATTGCACAAAGTTAATTATGGCAAAATAATTTTGGACATCTTCAATAGTGAATAACTTTATTATCAAATACTAGAGCAAAGTAACATAAATTCCCTAGGAATAAAATTAAGTTCAGAAAAGGACCATTATTGAAATTGATATGTCAGAGCAGCTGCTGGAAATGGCCACCGCCAACTTCAATGCATGCGTTTATGCGCCTAACCATAGACTGGCGGACACGCTCAAAAATACCAGGAGTGTTTCTTATAATTCCGCATGACTCCTGTATGCGATTCCTCAGGTCTTCTTCACTTTGAACTGGAGTTCGGTACACTAATGATTTAAGGTGCCCCCAGAGGAAAAAATCAAGTGGATTCATATCGGGTGACCTTGGTGGACAAAGTTGTGGCCCACCACGCCCAATCCAGCGATCAGAATAATTCTCATCTAAATATTGGCGTGCAAACAATCTGAAGTGTACTGGAGCACCATCATGCATAAACCAAATTCCAATTCTTTCCCTCAGTGGGATCTCTTCTTGGAGTCCAGGTAAGATGAATTCAGGAAAATGTCGATAATGGTCACCATTGAGTCTATGAGGCAGAAAATGTGGCCCGATAAGGAAATTCCCTACAATTCCAACCCAAACATTCACAGAAAACGTCTCTTGAAAATGGTTTTCAATCACGGCGTGTGGGTTTTCATCAGCCCACATATGATTGTTGTGAAAATTAATAATGGCTTTACGGGAAAAGCATGCCTCATCGGTGAATAACACTTGAGATAAAAACCATGGATTTTCCAACAATTTATTTCGAATCCAAGTGCAAAAAGTTAATCTCTTTGGAAAATCCCTTGGCAGAAGAGCTTGTGATAGGGATAAAGTTGTTGCTCTTTTAAAATTTGCCATACCAATACATGGGTTACGTTAAACTGTGCCGCAATTTGTCTTGTACTGGTGTCTGGATGCTGCTCAATTTCGTTAAGTACAGCTTCTTCTATCTGAACTGTTCTAACTCTCCTGGGTCTCCCTATGAGAACAGCAGACCTCTTGAAAGTACCCGTTTCACGAAGACGGGAGTGAATATTGATGAACATTTGTGTGCTGGGAATATGACGTTGTGGAAATCTTTCTAGATACATTCGTCTGGCGACACGAGCGTTACCATCAGCCATTCCATACATTAAGTGCATGTCTGCCATTTCTGAATTTGTATATTCAACCATTTTATCCAAAGGAATATTGAATGAATCTGCTTTATAGCTTGCACTAATGAAGAATTAACAATGAGACAGTTTCTCAACTTTCGATAACTGTCAAGTTGTTGATATTTAAATAAATGAATTAATATCAAAGCCCACTTTGCTATTTTTATGAATTCAAATTGATTACAAAATTTCTGCGTTACTGCAGAGGAAAAAACAAACCGAAATTTCTGATAAAATAATGTACTCCGTACGGAAACAAAAATTTGTTTGATTTAGTTTTTCGGAGTTATGACCAGAGATTCATAAATGAAAATCAAATGTGTAATGATCTGCGACTATTAGATAAACCCTATTAACTATCTTCCATTACAGGATTACCTTTCGGAAGTTTTGTTATGTTGAAAAGGAAACGTTCAATTGAAAACTAAAAAATATATTTTTTTAAAATAACAAAAAATTTGTATGAGTTCTCTATCAAGATTGATGGGTAAAAACATTTTTAATCAAATATCTCAATGAAAATGCACATTTTTACCATCAGAATCTTCAGGTTGAAAGTTAAGGTTTTCCCAATATCTGTCAGATCTAGTTTAATATCCAGCGTACCGCAGTGACGGGGAGATAGTAGTTTTCTGTTAGATATCACAAAAAGAAATCACATCTTTACAATAACAAGCTTTTATTTAGCTTCACTTGTAACTAACTAACAAACAATTTAATAAAAGTTGAATTTGACCCACTTCTAATACTCCGATTAATTTGAAATTTGGCAGGTTTCCGTAATTCCGGTGACAATGCATTAAAAAAATGTTTGTTAAAAAACAAAATGGCGGCTCCAATATGGCGGACGAGTTTTGTGATTATGATCCGATTCTGTTCAAAATTGGTATGTGATGGTTTTTGGGTTGGAGATTTTCAGTTTCACATAAAAAATAAACTAACATGTTAAAAATGAAAATTATAAAAAGAAAACATTTTAAAGTTTTTATACAATACACTGAAAAGGAAAAAATAATGCATTTCATTGTTTGATCTAGGTAATCTTGTACAGAAAGATTTTGATACTCACAGAATAACCTACAAAAAATGAAACAAATTATTTTTTCATTTTCAGTGCATTTGTATAAAAGCTTGTCTTTATATTTTTTATTGTATAATTTTTATTCATCGTAGATTTTTCTAATTCTGAAAAATATTTCCATCAATTTACAATAATTGAAAATGTTTAATTTTCAAATTTTCTAATGTTATGCCACACTGGAAAATGTTTAAATTAATATTTTCATTATAGCCCCTGAACCGTACAAGTAAATGAAAAAATGCAAGATATCAAAAAGATGTTAAATGAAACAACATTGATTATTCCTTTCTCATAATATGTCAGTGGCGGCGGAAAAAAAATTCTGAAGGGTTGAACAAAGCTTGACTCTGAAAAAAGGAGGACCCTGTGAATTATTTAAGAAATGCATTATTTTGTATCGTGCGCTCTATTGAATGGATTGTACTTGCCTAATTTGAACTGATTATTATCGAAAATGTCGAAGTTAACTCTAAAAAATCTTGAAAAAAATATATTTTCATCGCCCTGTATCTCGAAAACCAAGCCGTTTGGGACATATGTTTATATGAACTTTTCGTCCTGAAAACCTTCAAAGAATCACCTCCCGAAGTTTGTCAACGTACTTAATTAACACCCTGTATATATATAGGCATATTAGTTGTCCTCAATTTGAGTCAAATATGCAATTTGACAAAAATACTTTGTCATTTCCGCAAATTTTTCCGAAAAAACATAAGAGTAAAGTGGGGTCAAGGGGCGTTTTTTCGAAGAAAAAAAATTATATAGGTATATTCGTTGTCCTTAGTTTATATCAAATATGCAATTTGAGAAAAATATTTTGTCATTTACTACCCATTCCGAAAATTTCTCCGAAAAATCACAGGAGTAAAGTGAGGTCAAGGGATTTTTTTTTCGAAACAAAATTATATAGGCCTATTTGTTGTCCTTAGTTTGAATCAAATATGCAATTTGAGGAAAATAATTTGTCATTTACGATCAATTCCGCAAATTTTTCCGAAAAATCACAAGAGGAAAGTGGGGTCAAGGGGGGATTTTTCGAAAGAAAAAGTCATGAAGCCATATTCGTTGTCCTTAGTTTGAATCAAATATGCAATTGGAAGAAAATATTTTGTCATTTACTACCCATTCCGCAAATTTTTCCGAAAAATCACAAGAGTAAAGTGGGGTCAAGGATTTTTTTTGGAAAAAAATTATATAGGCCTATTTGCTGGCCTTAGTTTGAATCAAATATGCAATTTGAGGAAAATAATTTGTCATTTACTATCCATTCCGCAAATTTTTCCGAAAAATCACAAGTGGAATGTGGGGTCAAGGAGGGATTTTTCGAAAAAAAATTATATCAGCATATTTGTTGTTCGTAGTTTGGATCAAATATGCAATTTGAGAAAAATATTTTGTCATTTACTACCCATTCCGCAAATTTTTCCGAAAAATCACAAGAGTAAAGTGGGGTCAAAGAGTGTTTTTTCGGAAAAAATATTATGGAGACATATTTGCTGTTCTTAGATTCAATCATATGTGCAATTTGAGAAGAATATTTTGTCATTTACTACCCATTCCGCAAATTTTTCCTAAAAATCACAAGAGTAAAGTGGGGTCAAGGGGTTTTTGTTCGAGGAAAAAAAATTATTAAGGCATATTTGTTGTCCTCAGTTTGAATCAAATATGCAAGTAAATGACAAAATATTTTTCTCAAATTGCATATTTGATACAAACTAAGGACAACGAATATACCTATATAATTTTTTTTTTCGAAAAAACGCCCCTTGACCCCACTTTATTGAGGACAACTAATATGCCTATATATATATATATATTTTTTAAACCCCTTGACCCCACTTTACTCTTTACCTAAACGACTATGTTGTGGTCTCTAAAACTGAAATACACTTATATACATATTATACAATAATAAATAATTTTTTAGGTAAGCCACAGCTGTAGTTTCGAATTTGGTTGGTTATTATGTATATTGCTTTAATAATAATAAGTATATCAGAAGTTCTTCAAAATCCCCTCTCGTCTTTGATGGCTTCGAGGCATCTTTTTAGTACGGCCCTAAGCTGCAGTGGCGTGAGCGAGGCGACAAAGCTGTCACAATTGAAATTCACTTCAAGTTTATTTATCCGTCACATAGATCGATAAATCGATTTGAACGCTTAATTAATATAATCGATTTCTTAAAAGTAGATCAATATCACTATACAAATCGTTCATACAAAATCGATTATAAGAAAATAATAATCGATTTAAATTTGTCCGAAAAATCACAAGGGTAAAGTGGGGTCAAGGGGTTTTTTTGGAAAAAAATTATGAAGGCATATTCGTTGTCCTTACTTTGAATCAAACATGCAATTTGAGGAAAATATTCTGTCATTTACTACCCATTCCGCAAATTTGTAGAGTGGGTTCAAGGGGGGTTTTTTCGAAAAAAAATTATATAAGCATATTCATTGTCCTTAGTTTGAATCAAATATGCAATTTGAGAAAAATATTTTGTCATTTACTACCCATTCCGCAATTTTTTTCGAAAAATAACAAGAGTAAAGTGGGATGAAGGGTTTTTTTTTTCGGAAAAAAGTTTCATAGACATATTCTAGTTTGTCCGCAGTTTGAATCAAATATGCAATTTGAGAAAAATGTTTTGTCATTTACTACCCATTCCGCAAGAAATCCTTCAGTCAGTATAATAGATTCTCCCTTCAGGAGGCTGAAAAAATTTACCTACCTCCGAAATTATGTTCATTACTTATCTTACCAAGAGATGGGGAGATGGGGGAATTTTTCGTAATTTAAAAATAAACACAAAGAGCTTCAAAACCATTTCTTCGTATTGGAGTTAGTTCACAATATTTATCATTTGACTTGAAGTCAGGATAATTGCAAATAAAATCTAATCACAACTCAGTAATTGCAAACTGCAAATCGGTGAAAATAATTTACCAACACTTATTCATAAATAATTTAACATCTAGCAAGACAAATGATCATTGAACAACATGAATGAAACATTCCATAAAATGATTTTCCAACTGTGTTGAAGCCATTGAAATACTCACCGAAATAAGTTTCACCCTATTTATGGTCCTCAGAATAAACTCAAAACAAGTCAATAAAATTTAGTTACACACCGCGGTCTAACAACTGAAATTCAACTAAGGAAAAGAAATTGACAGGATGGATCCTAGGATTCGAATACGCATGTAGTTTTGGATATTATCGATGTGTGTTTTATAAACGTGAAGGGGGTCATTGAAAGAAAAACAGCTCTCATTGACACCTTCATTATGGCTGCACACCAGCAGTTATTTCCGTCCTGCTTTCGTTGAACGGTTTGCGAAATCCAGGACCGGACTGTGTAAAACGCAGAATAAAGCGATTTAAAGCAAACTGATACACACATTGATAAATGAAATGAATTGATAGGGTCAGTATATAAGCAAGAATACATTTTTGAACCTATATTGAATTGTTGGTTACCATTGAATGAAAGAGGATTCATACGAAATAGTATATACGTAGGAACTTATAATATGTTCGAATATTTTCATGTTGAAAATTAGCAAACTCGAAAAAAGACAATCGTAATGAGTCTTCTGATAATGAATTAGCTGCTTCACAGTTTGAAGAAACTATCAGTTCTAGTATACAGGCCTAAAATATAAGATATGATTATTCCAAAATGCTAACCAGTCTGCACTTGCAGATCTGCTATTTGTCTTGCAAAGTTGTTACTTCCAACTCAGACAGCATGGTATATTCCCAGAACATTCATCAGATATCCTAGAATGGATGTATATCTTCCGAATAATCATGGAATAATCCTGGAATAATCCATTAATTTAAATATTGACATACTAATTTTGAAATTATTTCATTGCAAAAAATGTTTTGTATCATATTTGGTAGAATCAAGTGATAATGTAAAAATGAGGCGGTACACTGAAATTGCGAATCATTTAATTCCTTCGTAATTAGCCCTTCTAGAAGAATCCTTCGGAAAGTTGTGTTGTTATTGGATTTCCGAGTAGACTTTCCGACTTTCCATTCGGAAACTTTGATCAGATGAATACTTCTACTACGAGATAATTGGTGTTCCAATTTAGAGTTTTGTGTCATGAGGCAATAGAACCCATGTCATTTGAACGGAAGAAATTTGTAAGCTTATTCAGGACCTTTTTAAACCGAAATAACGTTTTAGAGATATATTCCTCCGAATTGTAGTCGCGAAAGAAACTTATTTAAGGCGATAATGTACCCTATCTTACTGTAATTATAATGACCGCGCAACAGTGCTTCTTTATCAACAGGAAGACGTGTCACTCTTGACAGAGATCAGAGACGGTTTTTAGAATTTCACATTTTGTCTTGTCGTTTTGTGGTGTATTTGTTGTCGTTGGTTCTTTCATAATTCGTGAATTTCATTAATCTTGTTACTTTAAGATATTTTCTAATAAAACCGTTTCTACCTACAGATAAAAAATTAACTGATGTTTAGTGTTGTAGTGTGGAAGTAAAAGGAAAATACCTAAAATAAATTATTTTTGGTAGATAATGACCTATGTACCTATGCTTTGATTAAAATAGCTTATTATTATTATAGCTTGACACAAAAGGCATGATTCTGGTTAATGTCTTTAGGAAGAGACCCCAATGCAGAACATTTTACTGAGAAAATTGTAATTTGTGGCATTTTTCGCATGAAGATTTATGTAGAAATGGTAATAAAATCATTTGAAACAATATGCCGTACCAACAATGTGTATGCGTAAGCATGGCGAGTGATACAACTTTTTGCAAACAAATTTCAAGTATTAGCCACACCGCTTATATTCAGTTCTGACCATTCTTGAATTAGTTCTTGATTCCTACAAAAAGTACTAAACTTAATAGAGTCTCCTCAGAAAATTAATGTCACTATGGAAGTGCTTTTCTTTGATGATAAGAAAAATGCTTCTAGTCTTTTTCTGGACTTTTCTGGACTTTGAACATGAAACAATTTACCATTTTATGTCTGGAATGTCCTTCTGGAGTGCTCTCTAACCTTATGCCGGGTTGAATCATGTGAACAGTTACAGTATCCATCTCGGCTTACGAGCACAAATGGTGAAATCTTGATTCAGAATATAACGATTACCTAGTCAATCAATGATCATTATTTTCTTCTCTTCTTCACATATATTTCCTATGATATTCAATGTAATAAATAAACTTTGAAAAAACTTTTTGGGGGAACGCTTTTATTAAAATTCACTTAAAACAAGAAAATAAATTTTAAAGTGAATTAAACGTATTATTTTGAAACATTATAAAATTTTAAATGATCTAAAAGCTTGTCGCGAGAAGTATTCATATATTTCTTATTGTAAATTGAATTTGAAATTACCTCAAGATTTATTCTCGCGACGAACTTTTTTATCATTCAAAATTCTATATTGCTACAAAATGATATGGGTTTGATTCACTTTAAAATCAATTTTCTTCTTTCTAGTGCATTTAAATAAAAGCTTTTCTCTAAAAAGCCGTTCTTTCAAGTTTATTCATTCATTTATTTTTTAGTTTTCTTTGGATATGTTTCATAGTCTGTCCATTCAATTAATGCTTCATTGTTGCTAGATCGCTTGTCTGTCAATTCACCGTTGGGTATTTTTCAGAATTTCTACCCGTTCTCTATCCAGCTTTCGAAAGAGGAAAATTTTAAATGATCTAAAAGCTTGTCGCGAGAAGTTTCTATGTATTTCTTATTGTAAATTGAATTTAAAAATACCTCAAGATTTATTCTCGCAACAAGCTTTTCTATCATTTAAAATTTTATATTGTTACAAAATGATGGGTTTGATTCACTTTGAAATAAATTTTCTTCTTTTTAATGCAATTTTAAATGAAAGCTTTTCTCTAAAAAGCTTTTTTTCTAGTTTATTCATTCATTTCTGTTTAGTTTTCTTTGGATATGTTGCTTAGTCTGTTCATTCCAGTTAATGCGTCATTGTTGAACGGTAGCTTGCCTGTCAATTTACCGTTGGGAATTTTTCAGAATTTCTACACGTTCTCTATCTAACTTTCGAGGGGGGGAAATAGATAAATTTTTTTGAAACCGTATTATTCAATAGTCAGGTAATTTTCACTATTTTTACGGATTCTTTTGATTTTTATTTCTCGAGTTTTCCTATTTTTATTTTTGTGACAGGAAAGGGGAGCGATCACACAGACCGATTTTTTTCCATCATTATTTTCCATGTCCGAAACTGTTGAAACATTTTCCAAATTCCTGTGCGTTCTCTATCCAGCTTTTGAGGAGGGACAGGAAGTTGAATTTTTTTTTGAACCATAATATTCGATAGTCAAATATTTTTCACTATTTTTACGGATTTTTCCGATTTTAATTCCACTAGTTTTCCAACTTTCTTCGAGAAAGGGGGGTGATGAACCTATTTTTATTTTTTCGCTGTAATATTTGTCGTCCAAATCCGTTAAGAAAACTTTCTAAAATCTTCACGTTCTGTATCTAGCTTTTGAGGAGGGACAGGGAGGTGAAATTTTTTCAAACCATAAAATTCGATAGTTAAATATTTTTCACCATTTTTCAAGGGGGTCAAGGAGGGACAATTTTTCTGACCTTTATGTATTGTCGTCGGAACTGAACCAACATGTTGAATTTCAATTCCATAGGATAAGAGTAAGTAGTTCTAATTCAGCTTGCAAAATTTGTACCCATCTAACACACACAGAGCAAGTTAAATAAAACGTTTTTAAAATGAACTATCTTTTCCAAGTATGCATGAAGTCAGAGAACTCCCCACCAGACATTTCCAAGATTATTATTTGTTGAACAAACTATCATTATACAGAAGTTTAAAATGATTCAATTAGTAAGCGAAGGTGACCGACAATTTTACGAACTCCGCTAAATTTGAATCTGTTAATCGCAAACAATTCTTCCCAAGAAAGTCTCACACTCTTTAATTCCTCAAAGAAATGGTGAATGGTGTTGGAATATTGTACTATTTATGTTCTACAGATATTTGTGCAATGTTCCTAAAACACATCTGGACGGTTTCCTTTCACATACTTTTCATGTATATTTTACCTTCATGTCATTTTGACAAGGCTAATTAGGTATTTTATTTTAAAACTCACTGCTGATATAATAACAATCTTAGAGTTGTAGAAAGTAATATCGAAACTACAATTCATTCGTATGAGAGGCAACTATGTGCTGTTAATGGTTTTTGTGATATTTTTTCGAATTCTTCGAATTTATAAATTTTTTTGAATTTCTTCAGAGGTTCTTTTGAGTGAAAACTGATCTAATGAATTTGTTGAATCCAATCCATGTTACAATCTACTTCTTGTCAACGGTTTTTGTAGTATACAATACTATAATAATAATAATAGTTATCCTAGAGGCTCTTTCTAGATAATGTTGATCTGTAGATGATACAATTATAAAAGGCTAGTGCTTCACCATGCGCACAGAGATATACGAGGGCTGACAATAAAGTAAGGTCTCCAACGCTGCAACTTCGCCGGATCACGCGCTAGGCGAAATCTGGCAACACCGCCGTGTTCCTTGGTTCCCCCACTACCACTTTGCTGCTGGGTGAGGCTTCCCCGACCGCTCAGTCTTGGCTGAGCAGCCGTCAACGATGGAGGTACCACTCGCGTCAGCGTCCAAGTGCGAATTGCGTTCTGTAATACGTTTTTTGAGTGCGAAAAAGGTGACACCTATTGATATCCATCGTCAACTAGTTGAAGTTTACGGGGAAAAGTGTATGGACATAAAAAACGTGCGTAAGTGGAACCGCGAGTTCAATTCCGGACGCACTAATGTTCACGACGAGGAGAGAAGTGGCCGACCGTCGGTCTCGGATGCGATTGTTCAAGCAGTGGAGGCAGCAATGCTCAAAAACCGCCGTGCGACAATTAGGGACTTGTAAGAGAAGCTTGGAGGAGTGTGTAGCAGCGAAACAATCCGTCATATCCTTGTGAACAAGTTGCAGTACCACAAAGTTTCTGCCCGATGGGTGCCGAAACAGCTGACCGAAGACCACATGAAGCGGCGCGTGGAATGTGCGACCAAAGTTGTGGCCCGTTTTGAAGAGGAAGGCGATGATTTTTTGGAAGGGTTTGTTACGGGGGATGAAACGTGGGCTCATCACTACACACCCGAAACAAAGGAGTCGTCCAAACAATGGCGCCATAGCGATTCTCCGAAACCCAAAAAGTTTAAGGCGACACTGTCAGCCGGCAAGGTGATGGCTACGGTGTTTTGGGATCGCCACGGGGTATTGTTGGTGGATTTCATGCCAAGGGGAACCACTATCAATGCAGCAAGGTACTGTGAGACCCTGGAAAAGCTTCGTCGTGCCATAAAAAACAAACGCCCGGGATTGCTGAGCAAAGGAGTGAAATTTCACCACGACAACGCGCGCCCGCACACAGCCAACGTTACCCTTGACCTGCTCAAGACATTTGGCTGGGAAATCATCGATCACCCTCCCTATAGTCCCGACGTGGCCCCCAGTGACTACCACATGTTCCCCGCCCTGAAAAAACATCTCGGAGGGAAGAAGTTTGATAGTGACGCGGAGGTTCAGAAAGAGGTCAACACCTGGCTGCGCGAGGCGGACGGAGAGTGGTATTCTGCCGGCATAGACAAGTTCATCGTGTGGATGCGCAAGGTGTTGGAAAAAAATGGCGATTATGTAGAAAAGTAGCCAAGACCTTGGCCTTTCCAACGGTGTATCGCTTTTTGTAAATAAATGTCATTTTCTATGAAAAAAAAAATTGGAGACCTTACTTTATTGTCAGCCCTCGTAGCTCCCTTAACGCTGCAAGTGCTTTAAAACACTTGTACAGTTGCATCATTCACTATATTCAATTTTGGCGCATCATGTCAAAGTTTAGATAACGATAATGTTTATTATATATACATCTAATTCAAACATCTGATATCATGTATTGTTGACAAGGAGGCTATTTTACCAGTTCATGTAATGAAACAGAACTTGGCGTTGTTGCCTAGCAGAAACCTTTAATACACTTCAGTCTTGAAAATTTCGTACGCTTTTCAGTTCAATTGACAAGAAATATGATGCAGGTATGATAAATGTTTTCCAGATAATTATTTTTTCTTGTTACTGTAAAACTTTCTTTGTATCTTTGAGCATGCGGAGAGAAAAGCAACATTTTTTATTTACGTTCATATCAATATTTCACTTCGTACTTTGGAGAAATATTCGAAATCAGTCGAGTTACGAAGAATTACTAAGCAACTTCTTCCGAGTGTGGTGGGCGTGGTGCTAGAACGTTGGTCTTTCAACAATGATGACCTGGGTTCAAATCCTAGTGGTTCATGATCCTCTCTCGTAAAAGCTCTGAATCCCGATTCTACCATACTTGCACAACTTGCGCAACTCTTAGTTGAGCTATTGACGGGTTTCTCCGCAAAGAAATATTTCAATTCATAGGGAGACATTTCTCAATTCAACTCATGAATTGAACTAACAATAAAACATAGAAAAAAAAATACTGCTTTTTGAAATAGAAATACAAATAAAAAGAAGGAATCACTGAAACCCAATAAAACCTGGTATCCAGTCCTGAAGAACGCCAAAATAAAACACAACCGCTATACAACCACATCAAAATACTACAATCGAGCAGGTAAGACGGGGCAGTCACGACACAGTAATCAGGCTGGTAAAAAATAGCAACATCCTTTTCCACACAATCACAACAAATTAATGAAAACAAAGAAATGAATAGACTGCATTTATTATTGGCGAGGATTTTTCAATCGAGTTATCAGTGTTACGTCGCTCATCGAGAATACAAGATCCACGCTGAAGATGCTCTCCGCAGTTGTGAGAGAAACCATACCTCTTGATCATACTTCCGGCCGTGAAACACTTCATTCTATGCTCACTCTTTCATTCATTACGAAGAAAATTACTCTGAGTTGTACTTTTTCCAAGAAATTGAAAGTGGGTGTCCATGTGACTTCGTGAATACGTACCAACAATATTGATTTATTTATTTATTTGTGAACATGAACAGTACCTATTTTGATAATATCAGATGTGGAATCATCTGCGACTCAAAGATGAGCTAGTCGTTATTTTCCATCTTTTAAC
This sequence comes from Chrysolina oricalcia, assembly GCA_944452925.2. Classification (NCBI taxonomy): domain Eukaryota; kingdom Metazoa; phylum Arthropoda; class Insecta; order Coleoptera; family Chrysomelidae; genus Chrysolina; species Chrysolina oricalcia. Next base: position 36,342,308 of record OX101812.2, read on the forward strand.
ATAACCTCTTGGAAGGTTTCATGCTGAGAAAAAAAACCATTCTAATTTGAAAATTTGAACAACGTACGATAAGAATCAAAGTATTTTTTTGTTATATCTAACGGAAAACAACTACTTCCCTGGAGGGTCATCTTTTTTACAATTTTTTATTGAGAATATTTCTCTTTTCAACATAGTGAGCAATATTTCTTACTGACTCAATTTATGTCTAGTATTCAGTACATTTATAAATGAAATATATCAAGTCCGCGTGAAATAGTAAAACAATTTCTGAGAATAAGAAAAAGTAAAAACTACTTCCATATACCACAGAAGAGAAAAAAACGAAACACCGTTCAATCAATTATTGCTCAGCTGTTACATTTTCTTAAAAGTTATTTGGCATTCATCTTGCCAAATTTCCAAGTACGGTCCTTTCCAATCAATCTAGGACAAACGTCTATAAAGTCGAGCGGCTCTTGGAAGCGAATTAAACTGAAACAAAACATCATTTCGCACTGGTTGCTCCATACGCACAAACTGTTCGATGGTCATTGCCCCTGAAATGGGCCGCCTGTTAAACATCCGTGTATTGTGAATTGCGTATCTAGGTTTGTTGTCTACGCATCGATTTTCTCAAGAAACTCTTGCTATGTGTCTGCGGACTGGGGTGAGATTCCGTGTACCCTAGAATGGGGAATTCTCCTTCAGATGTATTCGTTATAAAATATCTGTTAAACGTCGCTTTAAACACTTACTATTTTAAACTTTTTTCCTGAAATAGTTATTTGTATGCTAAGGCCGCGAAATAACTTTTTAACGTACCGAAAGAACAGCTATCGCCGAGGCAGCTTGCGGCCGAGGCAAGATAATCTTGAGGTCGTTAAAAAGTTTCGCGGCCATGGCATACACACTATTTTTCGTGCAATCGTTGAAATTATTAAAATAGATAGTTGTAAATAAATATATTATTGCTCTAAAATCAACAGCAGTTCAATTTATTTAACAATATCACCGTGTGCTATGGAAATGATATGTTTCAATATATACAAAATATTTTGACAGTTCTTGTCAAAACGCAAAATGTCTGATACTGATAGCGATATTTCAGTACCTTCCACTCCTCCTGAACTCAAAAGCGTTGTAAATTCGGAGCTTTCCATTTTAATACCCGAAAAATCTAAACGGCAGTACGAAAAATGTTACGGCGAGTTTAAAGATTGGTGTGACAAACAGAATGTTAAGACGATGTCTGAAAACATTTTTGAAAGTGATGTTTGGTTTCGCGGCCGTTGCTATGGGTAACGGCCGCGAAATTAAATTTCGCGGACTGTGCTAAGAACGCGAAATACTGACTTCGCGTGCGATTGCACGAAAAAGTCATTTTAAGTAGTCAAAAACAAAAAATTGAAATGGAGATTCAAAATTTTAAGGGTTTTGTTTCTAATTCACCACTTGTAAACAACGCTGCAAATTTTGTAGATAATACTGAACAACAAATACATCACGTTGATTAAGTATACAGAGATGACTATATTTTAGAATCATGTCATTCTTTTTCGGTCATTATGTGTTCTGTGGTACCTAACCTATCTACCTGTTTTCCCTTTAAATATCAAGAATGTGTTTACATTTAGCAGTTTATTTATATTTATATTTTGCAGTTTATTATATTTTGCTAACATTGTTTGTTTTATGAAGACAGCTTTATTTTTCAAAAAAGATCTAGGTACATATAAATTAATTTAACTCGATGTATTATACTCATTGTAAAATTATTAGGAATGGCAGGTAAAATTGAAGCATGTTTCACGAAAGCAGATTCGAGTATTCCTCCTCGAGCTACAGCTGAGATGATTACAAACTATTTTCTAGAAAATAAGCAATTTTCAAGTGTTGAATCACACGGACAAAAACATATCAGGTAAATATTGCATGGTTGATAATGAATATGAGAACATTTCAGATATATTACAAACTCTTGAAATCGGAAGTAATTCCATTTTCCAAAAATTGTTTGTTCCGTACAAGATAACACTATTTATTTGTTATTTGTAGATCATCACGACAGTCTTATGGAGATTCTGCTATTGGATACGTCCAGTTGAAACATGATGGTAATAGGTACCTGCATAGTAAAATGGAAAATAACGCCTGAAGATGAAGTGCATGCAAAAGCGCATATTCAGTTTCTGCAATAATTGCTGAAAACGATAATAAAGTGATTGAATGTATTTCCCAGTCAACACAGAATGGTCTCAGAGATGGTAGTGGAATTCACATTCATGTTTCAGATGACACCAATGAATCGCAAAGTGACTTCCATTATTATCGCATAAACATCTATTCGGTGCCCCGTTGGTCATGTCGAGACATAAAAAGGTGATGCGAAATGTGACTCGAAATTAGCCCAATGTGACATTCCATTTATACTTCGGAATCGAATGCACATTGAGAGCCTTTCGATGTAACAATGTGAAATTGAGTGGACTGGTACTTATTTAAAAATGCGCTTCACTTTCTGATTCACCTGTATGTTAAGAATGAAATAAAGCTCACCATGTTTCAACATAAATAGAAATTATTAATCGATATTATTATTCTTACTGATGAATTACTGATCATATGGATTGGAATGCTAGGAAACAAATGCGTGGCTGATTCCGTAGTATATACTTCTCACAAACAAAAAAATTATCAAACTATGTCTGAATCATGAAAAAAAAACAATATACAGAAATGTAGAAAAATCTATAAGTCAACTCCAATCCTCTGGACAGCATTTTCTTCGCGGCGAAATCAGTACCTATCCTGAAAATGCCAAATTCTGTTAATCACTGAATTTACCTTTCTAAATTTCCACTCACCGTCCCGGTCCTTGAAGAGATACAGTTCATGGTAGAAATCATAATTGGGCATTGTTAATAAACACATTTGATTCAACTATTGAAATGAAAAGAAGCAAACAGAACACTACACACTATCAGAAGTACCTATAGAATATTTAAAGAATGGCGTCAACCAAATACAAATTCTACTTGACTCTCGACTCAACAAACACCTCTGGCCATTTTGTGCCGTGATGGTGATGTCACGATCAATTTTGTTAGAAACCTAATTCCTTCTTTACCGACAAAATCGCAATTGAACCAAAATTCATGTTAACGTGCTTTGCAATTTTCTTCACATTTTATATTCAAAGTGACACTTACGAGAAGAGAATTGTGAACAATTCATAACATTTGGCATCACTTAGTGGTAACAGTGATGTCTAAATGCAACTCATTTTGTTACCATAATAATCAAGAAAGCAACATCTCCTAGATGTTTGTGTTAACTGGGAAGATTATGCAGCTTCAAAAGGAGGGTGTAAACATGCCATCGCATTTTTATTTTGGCTACACAGAAGAAGTGAAGAACCATCTACAACTGAGGTTTTATGTTACTGGAAGAAGTTAGAATTTTCAATAGTAGGATCAAGCAAAAAATTCATGAAACTCACTGAAATCGTCTTCACAAATGAAATTTCGAGTGCAAATTCTCATATAGTTTTAGGAAAGTTTTGTGAGGTCAGTGAAGGACAAAATATAAACTAGTCCGTCAGCCAGCTGCCAAAAAGTGTCGTATACCCTTTTAGGTTTCGGCTGAGTTTTGGGGCATCAAAATTTTTGCCAACGGAACCCATGCAGATAGGATTGATGACCCTTGAACATGAGATTAAACGTGTCGAAAAAAATGTGGTTTATTAATCGTTTCGCTATTACCTGCTTCTGGCGCTTCACCTGATGCTATTTCTGACGAGTATATCATAGAAGTGAAATTCCCAGAAAAAACAGTTTCAAATTTTATAAAAGATGATATTATTGTTCAAAGGTGTCAGTCTCAAATGCCACTGCAAATGAAAGTGTACCAAAAAAATGAAGGAATTTTTGCAGTGGCAGATCAACAAATTGAGGACAATCAAAAGGAGTTTATGGCGTTATGGAGTTTGTGGCGGCCGCCGAAGAGAAAAAAAGCAGGAGAACATTCCAACCAAGGTATTTCGTATTTTTACATAATCTACAGTCCACAAATAACTCGTACAATAGTAACCTGAATAAAACTTTAATCCCTTTTTTCCTAGGCCTATAAATGTGAATATTTCAGTTTTTAAATTCCTTGAGTTCAAGTATACTTGTAGTTGTTTTTTTTATTGGTATTCAAGTTTTTTTATAGGCGATTATTTTTAAATGAAATAAATTGATAAAAATACTTAATTTATCACAAACTACAAACAATTTTTTTTCATTTGTTTAATCAATTTTTCACTTCGTTACAACATACTAAATAATATAAATACGGTTGAAAGTCTTGGAATTAATTTTTAAAATTATTTATAAAATACCGATTGAATTTGACCTATTTGAACGCCTCCATTTTTGCGCGCGCTGTATATGACGTCACATGGCGCGATCAGTGTTGTTCTTCTTCAGTGTCGTTCGTTGAGACGTACTCTGATTGCTCTACTTGCTTGAAGTTGATATTTTAAGAGTAAGACAAATGCAGTACAAGTGTTAGAGAGAGATGAACATATGTGAAAGTGATCTCGATCAACCAGAGCAGTCTTCAATGAACAAGCCTTTCTATAGTTATGGCCATTGACACATTTGACAGTTATTAATTAGGATAGAGATTTGAAGTTTTAATCGCTATTACGATAATGGAAAATGCTAAAACCCCATTTTATAGGTATTGTCTAGTACTGGAATGCCAAAACACAATTATAACTATACCAAATAAAGTATTTTTTTCTGTTCCAAGAGATGCGAAAATACGTAAACAATGGTGTAAGGTTATGAGAACAGGCGAAGTATCTCCAATATCACATTTACATTGTTGTGAAGATCATTTCAATGTGAGTACATTGTATTTCGATAGTTAACATGAAGTGGATTGATCAGAAGCAAGTTTTCTATGCATAAATGTTTTGTATATCAAGCGGGAGATAACTCTGTTTATACCTGCCTCACCTAAATTACAAATGGAAAACTATCATTTGATAAACTATTGCTACTTATCAGTTCAGGTATTGTCGGATTGTGCTTTGACAAAACCACTTTCAGTCATTGCTCTTGATAATTTACAATTGTCTTTAGACCAAAATCACACTATGTAATGGAAAACACTACAAATATATGAATTAAAACAAATTTTCTATGAAAAAGATAAATGTCATAACGTGCCATGTGACTTCATTCTTCGTTTCGACCAATGGTGATGCGTTTCGCAAATTTGAGTTCCGCGCGCTTATTATGCACTTTTTGATTTTATGGAGTCAAATACAAACTAAATGATGAACTAATATTATAGGTGCAATGTGAAGACTATAAAGTATCGGAGGTAAAAAAATCAAGTAAATTTAAATCACTTGCATATTCCCTATTACAAATTTCATCCGCCATCTTGGAGCCACCATCTTGTTTTTTCATCGACAAACAAATCATAATTTCCGACCCTGAAAACGACCACATATCAATTTTGAATCGAATCGGACCATAATTGCTAATCTTGTCCGCCATTTCAAATTATTCGGGTGATGGCGACCAAGGGGTGGGGGATAGGTATGACAGTTGAGGTTATGATAGAAAGATGTCCCTCTTGGATTGAAAATCGACGTGTTTATGCAATTTTTCCAATACACATGCGTTTTGAAGATATTCGATCTGATTCGTTTTCGGTGCCACTCTGTATATACGTGAAGTTAGGAAAACTGCAGAACTTTAACAAAATGATGGCAATAAATGAAATGTTACATTATAGCTTCCATTTTTAAAACATTATTAGCACAAACTTACAAATGAACAACTAAGAACAAAATCTAAGCCTAAGCGAAAATATGAGTCTCCTAGTCAATTTTTTTTATACATTTGAAATATCTCTTTCTGAAATATGTTCATTATTGTTGATTATCTTTACTACATCATTCGTAAAACCTGAACAAAATCCAGGGTGCATTTCAACAGCTAGAATCACTCGCTTCTTACATAGATTTTTTTAATCTGTTTGTTTTTCATCATTCTCACTTGAGTCACTAATTACTTGAGATTCTTCTGTAGAAGTGGAGAGTAATTGGGACGAAGCACTATTATTTTCGGATAAACTAGTTTTCATTGATACATTTTCCACATTTTGAACTTTAGGTTGGCTCCAAGAAGGTCCAGCATCCTTACTTCTTGTTGAGTTCTCCATCAGCTGAGGAATGCTGATTTCGACTTCATTTTCACTTTCAGATGATTTTTAAATTTGAGTTTCCTCAAGTTGTGAAAAGTCTATGTTAGGATTGCAGGCTTTTAAGAATAAATGAGGTACAATGCCACTCATATTACGAGGAGCATTCCGTGTTATTTTAGAAAATGAAAAACCCATATAATCTTCTTTCAACTAAAAGAAAACTATTAATATGTACACTCAATAAACAGTAGAATTACTCACATTGAAATGATCTTCACAGAAGTATTTGACACTTTTAACAACTTCAGGTCCTGCTGCCTGAAACCAAGATTTTCTTGCATTTGGATCTCTTGGAACAAAAGTAAAAGATTTTTGAGGTGAACTCTCCGAAGAATTTTGACAAGTGGGTACAAAACACCTTGCTTCATAGACCGTCAGATAACGACAGATTTTGCTGATTCATTTCCTCGTTTCTGGGATTTTAACCACTGAGAATTATGTCAGTGTTGAGACGTGTGCTAGAAGATATAGAAAATTCATTTTCATTTTGCAGAAAAAAAATAGATTTTTTTTTAATTTTCTCGTTTATGACATTTTAACACATGAATAGGTATAACAATCTATTAGTGAAATACCAAAGCCATAAGATTTGCACGTGCTTAAAGGGTTGAAATAAGGGCGAAATCTTGTAAAAAAATAGTTGGATGCTGCATTTTCTCGCTTATGGCAATCGACATAATGAAATTTAATATCATTAGGAACCCGAAAAAAATTTCCCATAAGCCGGTCAGCTGTTGAGGTATATTTTCCGGACGGAAAATTTTGTAAAAATTTGTTTCGTTTTCCTGCAAACTTTCTCGTTCATGGCATTTGAACCATATGATATTGATGATGGACAAACATAATAAAATTCCTATAAGCTTTGCATGTACCTCAAGAAAGGCCATAAGTTATAAAGTTGTAAGAAAATTTGTGGAAATTTTTTTCATTTTCTCGTTCATGGGAATTGGCATGTAAGACGAAAATAATATTTCAATGCTAGAAAAAAAAGCCATAAGTCGGAAACATGATATCGATGTTTTATACAGTGTAGCCCATTTGAAATGGAAGCACCCCTATAAAACATACTCTTTTCAACCGATTGAAATGATTTTTCGTTTTTCATTAGGTAGATAATCAAAAAGTTCGCTATAACACCAAATTTCATGAATAAACATTTTTTTTTCGAGGTAAAAAGCTGAAAAAAATTTTATCGATTTTTTGAGAAAAAATTTCACCACACCACTGGATTTGTGACATGTTCAAATGGTTTATTTTGGAATTTTGTTGAAATTCGTTCATCAATAAAAAAGTTATGGGAGAATTAAATTTAAAAAATATGCTAATCAACCCATTTCAATTTCTACTCTTATACAAAATTCGGAATACACCACTGGATTAAGGAAATCTCAAAATATCACTGATCAAACTTTCATCGAAATCTATTAATAATTAATAATGAAAAAAATCAATGAATAAAATGAAATATTAATGACATTCCATTAACATATTTTTCAAATTTTGTTATTCTGTAATTTTCTTATTTTTAAATAGATATTGATGGAATTCTGAACAGTGATATTTCGAGACTTCCTGGTGTATTCTAAATTTTGATAAGAGTTCTTAAATTGAATTGGTGGGTTGATTGAACGGCATATTTTTTAAATTTCATTTTCCTATAACTTTCTCTGGACGCACGAGTTTCAACAAACTTTCAACAAGAAAGAACTATGTGGATTGTCGCGAATCCAGTGGATTGGTCAAATATTTTCCAAAAAAATAATTTTAGATTTCTTACCTTGAGAAATGAGAATAGTTGGCCTTGAAAATGAAGAATTAATCATTAAATTTGATGTCCTGATGGACTTTCTGAATGTCTGCCTACTGAAAAAGAAAAAATTCCAATCGGTTGAAATATTAAAGTTTGATACGAGTGCTTCCATTTTAAATGGGTCACACTGCATAAATGAATACAATTAAAAAAAAAATTAATAAAGATAAAATTGCTCATTTCTTCTTCTATGGGATTTGGCATAATGCATTATGCATTGCAAACTTCATTCTTTTAGGCCATATAAAAAAAGCCTGAGTTGAAAGTATGACTTATTTACTTATTTGAATAATTTTTTAGAGTGAAATAAAAATAGTTATGTGCATTATTGTGACAAACTCATAGGGGTTGTAAAGATGATTTGAGCAATTTTGCCTTAACCCCTACACAGAAATGAGCCATTAGGGCACTATAAGAAATTAAAAATTGAGATAAGCAAAAAGTGCACCGGTTTCATGATAAAAAAAAATGAAATTACCATAATTTATATTGTGTGATCCATAATTATAGACACTATTCACAATGGAGTTTAAGTGGACACCCAGTATTTTTGAGTTGAGTTGAGATATTTGTTCAATTGTTTCAGAATATATAATCAATAACTCCAAGGAATACAGGGTTATTAAAAAACTGCCAACCTCATAAAAATTCACGAAAACCACTTTTCTTTCGAACATTTTTTGGACTTCGTTGAGGTAGGAGTTTTCTTTCACCACTGACTTTATATGACCAGATTTTTTTTTATGTAGCTGCCCATATGAAAATTGAAAATTTGAAATTGTGACTGAAATCAAGTGAAAACACACACTTGAATAATCCAAATCTACTAGTAAAAAAGACAACAAGAATCCTAACTTGTGGTTCGAAGCTGCCAATGGAAACTGTTTGCGTTTACTTGTTTAATAAACACTGTGGCCAAGATAGGTTTGACCAGCAGTGAATTTGAAATGGTATTTTGGAGATCATTTCTTCGAGATGGGAAAAGTGGTGAAATATTCGTAAGTTATTGATAATCTCCGGAATAACGTCAGAAATAAACGGAAGTGAATATCTTTCATTCATATATGTATAAAACAAAATTCGCATTTCAAATGAAGAAATTGTTCGTCAAAGAGAGGAACATTTTCTGAAATAAAAAAAAATATTCAAAAATTAAATCCAGAAATTTTGTGTCCGAATACATAATGTCGAAATCATGACACTTCGTACGAAATACATTAAATTGATGAGGTTCAACATTGTCACCAGCAGTAAGAAAGATCTAGATACAATTTAACGTTCTACAATGTGGGGTATTTTCTGTTCCTAGGGCTCAAAAGTAAAACTTTGATGTCGGATTCTAGTAAAAAAAATAACCACATTGGAGGAAATAGTAATCACCAGTTCGTTTCCACACTATCTTAGAGCTAGAGTTTCTGGCGCGTTTTTTTCAAAGTGGCATTCCCTTCAGGCCTAGTTCAGTCGTAAGTGAAAGTTCCAGCATAATAAATTGCTTCCATGTCAAAATGAAAAATCAAACTCATTTCCAGATTCGAATCAGTTCTGGGTCAATGCGGCGATTTTTTGTCGCAGTGTCTTTTCAAAAACATAACTCGACGTGACTCAAGATTTTCACTAAAAAATAATAACGTAGAAAATTAATGTATCCATTACTTTAGGACATCACTGTATAAAACGTCTTAATCATGTTTCCGACTCATGGCTTTTTTTTCTGGTCTTGGAATCAGTTTTTTTCCACATGCCAATCCCAATAACCAAGAAAATGAAACGAAAATTCCTGTGATTTTCCTGCAAGTTTTTTAGTTTCCCATAGTATGATAAGCACGAACTAGACTTATGGCTTTTATTATAACAGACTTTTACATTAACAAATCTCTTGCACATTATTTCGTTCACGAGAAAGTTTGCCGGAAAACGAAGAAAAATTTCACAAAGTTATCTTTCCAGAAAATTGACCTCCAGCAGGGTATTTTTTTCGAGTTCCTAACAATATTAAATTTCATTCTGTCGATTGCCATGAGCGAGAGAATGCATCAGCAACCAACAATTTTTTTACAAGATCGCGTCCTTATTTCAACCCTTTAAGCATTTGCAAACCTTATGGCCTTGGTTTTTCACTGTCAGGTTGTTATACCTATTCATGTGTTGAAATGCCATAAACAAAAAATTGAAAAAAAAAAATCTGCAAAAGGAAAACGAATTTTTTATATGCCTAGCACACGTCCGATCGCTAAATTTTAATTTTTTGGGCTCAACACTATCATTATTTCCAGTGGTTAAAATCCTAGAAAAGAGAAAATGAGTCAGCAATATCTGTCGTTATCTGACGGTCCATCATGGTAAATAACTGATAAATCATGTAAATAATTGATGAACATAAAAATCAATCAAAATCTTATTATTTTTTGTTGCACTAACCTCGAATTAACGATATCAAATAATCTTAAATAAAAATAATCTACGAGCAGCCACAAAGTACAAAGCTGTTAGGTTATATTGACAAATAATAAATAACGTAACATAACCAACAAATAACTCATGAACCAATTTTTTCAATGAAATCACAACAAAGATTGGCAAAGATTGGCTATCTTCTTCTTTTTCTAGCTTACTACAAATCCTAACAGAACTCCTTAAAATTTGAACCCAACATTTCAAAAATTGATTGAATAGTTTCTGCAGCGAATTTGAAAAATTGATGAATGGAACTCAACATTATTTTGTTCAAACTTTCATTTGCTGTAATAACCCAAATTGAGGAGAATTGCCCATTCTACTTTCCATCGATAAGTGAGGTGTCATTATGATAAGATTCATGGGAGAGACAGAGATATAACTGCCCACTATAGAATTCCATGGTACATGGAATCACATCCCATACTTCACGGGAATGTGTTGAAGAAAAATATGAGAGATTCATCATGCTAGTGATTTTTCCAAAACACAAATTCCTAATCTAAATTTCCTTCATAAAATATTATTGAATCAAAATTGGATAATTTAAATTTTCCATCGCATGGCATCAAAATTTGCTAAAACAGTAGCTTTCCAAGCGGCTGTAAGATCGGTTACTACTTAATTATTCGCGGCTTGTAGGGTAGGTTGTAGGGGGGACGAAAAGGCTATGTGGCCTCACAACTCACAAGCACTTCGATCAATTACATTTTTTGTGTATAACCCTTAATCCATTCGAAGCCGAGGATTCCGAGGCTCAGTTTCCTTTGAGTTAATTCACAGACGTCGGAGAGCGTTGAGAAAGCATCTTTCAGTTACTCGAGTCTTTTGCAGAAAGGAGCTGGGCATTCGCAAAGCAAATGTTCTGCAGAGTCAGCAATGTTCTTGTTAACTGATTTGCTCGTTATTTTTGAGCTAATACTGGAGAGCGGAGAGGGCAGTATCCAATAAGGAGTGTTGTCAACTATTTTTCGAGAAGCCGTTTAGCTTTTCTTGGTGATAAGCTCACAAGCCTTTTTGTTTGTCTTTGTCCTGGCACTTTGTTCCAGTGGGGTTTCCTTTCATCGGTTACTCAGCGTCAAACTTATTCTTTCAAGTGATCTTGGAGAGTACACAGAATAGTATTTGGGTCAAGGAGATTGTGGTGCCTCTATAACACCTCTGTGACCTTGCACCCACATTAAATTGACCTGGTTCATTTTTGCCAGTTGTCTAGGGATTGTTTGTAGGTCCACGTTAGCTTAGACTCACAAGTGTGCGTTTTCAGAGCTTTCAATACTGCTGATTTTTCTCTCCGGGTGCCCCTTTCGATGCACTCCTAGCCACATATATCTCTATATCATCTGCCTACATCTGCCTAAAATATATTTGGGGTAGGTATTACCACGAGGTTTTGAGAGCCTGAAACTTGGACCCAAAACGCCTACCTACCCGGTGAACATTCAATTTTACAATTATTATAAGTCATATAAAGGTTTTCATCAGATGCATCATGCGTTATGTTGAATGAACTTAACCGATACGTACTTCAAAACTCGGTCATACTCATGACCCGTTGGGCCAATTTTTGAACCCCACCCAAAATATATTGGGTTATCCGCAATTGAGTAAAAATGACTTTGATGATATTTTTGAACTGGACACCCAGTATATTTGTCCATATTTGGTTAGGGAACGTCATTACAAATCCAGTGATACCAAGTTTGATGGGATTATGTCAAACGGCTGCGGAGATATGGCCAAAAAACTTCCTCGGATGTCTAATGAGTATGACTGCGAGACTCTACACGATTCAGAAGGTTAAAAGTCTCTGTCGCACTCATTGGGTCTATGGAGACGTTTTTTGGCCATATCTCCGCAGCCGTTTGACATAATCCCATCAAACTTGGTATCACTGGATTTGTAATGACGATCCCTAACCAAATATGTACCAATATACTGGGTGTCCCATTTAAAAATATCACCTAAGTCGCTTTTCCTCAAATGCGGATAACCCTATATATTTTGGGTGAGGTTCAAAAATTGGCCCATCGAAAAAGAAAATCGTCCTGTCCGAGGATTTTTGCGATATATCTTTATATTAAGAAATAATGAATTTGTTCCATAATTTAGCGTCGCACTGTATAATCGTCAATACATCTTCGTCAATTTATTCAATATTATGACCAAATAACTACGTATTTTTGCATATTTTTTCAGACGTAAGTTATATGCCCCCAAAAATGTATGTAATTATTGATCGAAATAATCAATACAAATTATTATATCATTAATATATATCTTGAGTGACGATAATTTTGAAAACAAAAATAAATGTATTATTTATATGTATTTCCAAGAATCGTCTCTCCAAAGTTTTGCTGGCATCAGGCAAAATATGAATATTTTTCATAATTCCTAGTATTGTAATAAGAATATTATATTGAATTCGATCTATTTAACGACCAAATAACTATGTATTTTTGCATACTTTGCATGACGTAAGTTGAATATCTAAAGAAATATATTCATTTATTGATCAAAATAATCGATATAAACTATTCCATCGTGGATATATCTCCTGGGTGATGATAATTTTGAAAATCAAATGTAAATGTATTATTTTTATATGTGTATAAAAATTGTCACACCAAAGTTTTCCTGGTACCTATAGACAAAATATGCATATTTTTCATTCCTCATAATATAGTAATGAAAATTTTTCATTCAAATTGATACATTTTACGACCAAATAATGATCTATTTTTGCATACTTTGCCTGACGTAAGTTAAAAACCTAAAAATATATGTTCAGATATTGATCAATATAATCAATATAAAGAATTCTACCCAACGATAGGTGTCGCTGTTATTAAAGTAAACTCAGTAACACTATATAAATACTATCATAAGCTCTTGTGAATTGTCCATTAGTTGTTGGACCCCGTGGGTTACCATGATAAAAGGCACAAAATGTCTACTAGGCTGCTTAGCCTACAATAAATCATCATAACCATTTCAAGTCTTTGGACATTGTGAATAATACGTCATTTTGGTAATGAAAATATGATCAATGAAGTATGACGTTGATTTGATCGCTCAAAATTGGGACATATCACCTCAGAAAAGACTGAAGTATTGGGAACATGACTTTTGAATCACTTATTTGACATACATTATATGGTATGTTCTTTGGAGATTGTGCATAATACGTCATTTTGATGAGGATGAGATCAATAAAATATGACGTTGATACAACGCTGAAAGTCAGAACTTATCGCCTCAGAAAATACAAATAATGGATACGTATTGATGATGTTGACCATCATTTATAAGACGTTAAGTTAATGTTCCACATACGTAACAGTTTTAAAAATGTTCACCGGGTAGCTCTTTCATCCATTTTGGATTCATCAGTCCCGTTTTCTGTGCAAATTTGGTAATTGTTCATTACCACTTAAAACTGCATTTTGTTGTAAGACAAACTACGTCAAATGGGGTCACCACATCATTGGACCTACAATTAATCTGCATATCATGGAATTAATTGAAAATATTCAGAAAATCGTGTTGATAATCAATCTCTAGGAAATGGTTCGGAAGGGTGAAAAAAATACAAATGTACCCCTATATTTAAACCCAAAATAATACCAACTCACTGTGATATGGCTGAAATTCTATGAGGAGAAAATTAGGAAAATTAAGTAGTAGAGTGCAGACGAGCGACTATTGTAGAGCTACAGTTGTGTCACTCAGAATGGGTGTTTCACTTTCAAATGTAATCGTGCACATAAATCACTATTTTTCACCAGGCACCAGCGACTGACATCGACTGTCGCAGCAGATGCAACACGTTCTCTTCTCCAGCGACTCTTAACCCGGCAGGACTAGCGCTATTAGATAATATCTAACATTTTCAGTTGCACTACAAACTTTTTTAAATCTTGTCGAATTGATTTCGTATTTCAGGAATGTCTCCAGTAAGATTCCTTTACCAGTTGATGCTTGTGGGGGTGTGGGTAGGGGGTTGTGGTGGCTAAAAATAAATTAAAGTTAGTATTAAACTAACGCGCGAGCGATCGAGTCGGTGGCTTGTGTTAGGAAAAATATAACGACGCGAGTGATTTCATACGTGATTTTATCCATATTGTTAAGAAAGACACGATTCCTGGCCTAACATAATCCTGGACTATCATCCTGTGAAGTGTCAGTGCGACAGTCAGTCTCCAGGAAAGAAAAAATAAATGAATAAGAGAATAAATAAACATGTAATTTTGAAATTGAAATAAAAACTTTTTCTAACGATTTTTGCAATAGAATCTACATTTTTCAAATAAATAAACCGACCAAAATATCCCTTGGTCACATACATGGTCCTTCTGAGCAGGATACTTCCAGAGAAAGTGTAACTTCGCTACCATACGAGACTTTTCCTGTGAAAAACCAGTCCTGAAAGCAGTTCGTCGTTACCGAAGAACAAGTCTGAAATCAGCAGAAAGAAGTGGGTGAGACCATTCCTATCCTATCCAAACCTCCATTATCCAATCTCTCTCCATTGCTTCTGTCTGAATTTTGTCGTGAAGTATAAATTTCCTCAACATGAATGAAGAAGAGAAACAACTCATTCGCAAACGCTAGTAGTAGATAAAGGCCGACTTGGGATGTAATCAGAAGAGTGTAATTAGAGTGTAATGAGAGAAAGTACTTGGAGGTATCTAGAAGTACTTAGAGACCTAATTACATCTAATTAGAGGTATGTAGGTGTATCTAGAAGTATTGCGGGTAATTGGGATTGTAGATTTGTACTCGGGACATGTAATGAGAGGTATTTAAAAATGTTGTGGGTAATTGTAGATAGAGTTTGTATATGTACTTGCTAGTGGTTCCTTTTTTCAAATACGCAATTGCTTATTGACCTTGTGTGCGTCTCAAGTACTCTCAAAGCATAATGAGAGCCATATCCAGTAATGAGAGGTATCTAGAATTACTTCGAGACCTTATTACATGTAATTAGAGGTGTGTAGGTGTATCTACAAGTATTGCGGGTAATTGGGATTGTAGATTTGTGTTCGAGACATGTAATGACATGTATTTAAAAATGTTGTCGGTAATTGTAGATAGAGTTTGTATATGTACTTGCAAGTGGTTACATTTTTTCAAAACACAATTGCTTATTGGCCTTGTGTGCCTCTCAAGTACTTCACTAATTGCTCATTACACATACCAATTGCTTATTACATGCAGTGTCGGTATTGCGAATATGACCTTGTGTACTTTGCATCTCAAATACTCTTCGTATACTTGAAATTGCTCATTTCAATTACACTAGAGTAATATAAAACACTCTGTTTGAAGATAGCAAAAAGCTTTGGTCATCTTCAATCA
This sequence comes from Chrysolina oricalcia, assembly GCA_944452925.2. NCBI lineage: Eukaryota > Metazoa > Arthropoda > Insecta > Coleoptera > Chrysomelidae > Chrysolina > Chrysolina oricalcia. The sequence continues at coordinate 36,358,185 of OX101812.2, forward strand.
CATAATGGTATTTAGATTTTTCCATACACTATTGAAATTGCTCATTACCACCTTCAATTGACTTTTCAATTACGTATATAAGTCATAGCCTATATGTACACTTGGTGACAAAGTCCCAACATAATTAAATCTTTGAATGGGTTTATGAAGAAAAAAGTACACATTTGTCAATTTTTTTTATTAGGACAGGTATATTTTTCATAATGGTACACATTGTAATTGATGCAATTTCGTGGTTCTGTGGAAACATCATGGCACACTCTCACCGTCTCCAGGGTTATATTGTCGAATTTCTTCATCATTCTGACTTTGTCTTCTTACTGTTGAATTTTAATTCGAAGTATTCTTATATTTGCCAAATGCTTTTCCAGTAAACTTTCAATGTTCATGTCGACATCCGAAAATGCACACAGCCGTACACTACGGAGCAACAGTCACATATGCAAACACTGATTTGTTCACGCTTAGCCCTCTCTTTATCGATGCGGTGTTGGTGCAAACTGGGCATACAACCGATTCTCGACCTCCCCCACCACTATGACGTCATCAGTGACCTTGAAATGTATTAGGTGTTTGACTTTGAGATTTGAACCGGTTCAAACTTTCTCGTTCCCACGCATAAAAATGTGTCCCACCCTATTTGTTCACAACATAATAACATAATACGGAAACATTTAAAAATAACACCGTATCTTCGGAAACATACAAAATGCCACTTTAAGTTATTCTCATCATTAGAAATCCTGTTTTACGATTATGGCGATACAACTGTGGGAAAAGGTACCTGCATTCGTTTAGGGCCCGGTCCCTTTTTAATACGTGTATACGTATAATTGCCATAAAAAATAATTGGTTGATCGGAATGTTCGTTTCAATTCGAGGCTTTACGGTCGAATAAAAAATAATTGGTGGATCGGAATGTTCGTTTCAATTCGAGGCTTTAGGGTTGAATAAAAAATAATTGGTGGATCGGAATGTGACTAATTACGGGTAATTGGAGGGTAATGCGGGTGATTGAATATTTTCATTGCCTGGTTTACTTGTAACTAGTTGTACTTACTATTATTGTGCAATATGGGAGTAATTGATAGATTAGAGCAAGTAATTAGAGCCAGTTATTAGAGCAAGTAATAAGAGCCAGTAATGAGAGTGTAATGAGAGTGACTATGACCTTCATGTGTATGACTCATCACTATAACGTCATCAGTGACCTTGAAATGTATTATGTGTTCGACCTTGAGATTTGAACTGGTTCTAGGCCTCCCCCCACCACTTTACCCCCACTACTTTACCCCCACCAGCATGACGTCAGACATGACCTTTGGGCCACGTTGGTGGGTGTCAGAGGGTGCAACTTTGGTTCATAGTGGGGGTTGTTTACTTTTCATTATTAAAGAAATGAATTTGATGCAGATTTAATAGAAAAAATATAACCATAGCAGTTAGCGCAAGTGGTGAAGAGTTATAAAGTTTCCAATATAAAGTATAGTGAGTGTGCTTTATTTTTGAAAATTATTTATATTTTCCTTATACATTTTCAGCATGTCAGTTTCAAAAGTAGATTTACAAAAAATCAATTTCATAATTGAAGCAAGTATTAGAGCAGAGGGTGATATCATCATTGCCAGTGAATGAAGCTAACCCAATTAAGAGTATGTCAGTTTGTTCTACTCGATTCGTTAAATGCATTTTATTAACATTGGTGGATGTGAGCAATGATACATTATTCAAAACATGGCTACCAAAACGCGTTTCAGAGCAATTTACTGACGATGATGTAGCGTGCATCAATTCATCAGGTGGTAAATATACAGTAGCATATTTGGGTCAGAGTCCACAGAGCTTTGCCGGCATGAAAACGAGATCGTTGGTCAACTTTGATCTCACTGAATAATAGTATTCCACTTGCCATAGGCTAATTCTGATTCTTTATATTATAAGTGATAATTGTAAGGAAAATATAAAAACTTTTCATAAATTGTTAAACACACTCTTCGGTGGAGACATCGTCAATAGTTTAATGTGAGTATTACTGATTCTATCGTAAGCATACTCATTTCAATAATGTTTTGTTTGATTTCAGTTTCATTCTTGAGAGATGTGGATGCAATATGCCAGTGAACATTGGACCAAGGCCACAGATATCGATTCAGCTGTTACAAGGTTGTCTTCAGAGTTGCATGCCCTGGCCGAGGACGCTCATCATGCCACCATTTACGACTTGAGTGTATGTTATGATGAAGAGCAAATTGAATTCTGCTTACGAGACTGCAAAGACTACAAGAAGGGTGTGGATCTTTCCGAGAAATATTCAGAGTGTTTTTTGGATTTGGATCAACTCTGCAATAGCATGATTGTGTGCGAGCTGAAGAGATTTCTCTACCGACTGCTGCCATACCTACCTGGAGAGATCATCCAAAAGTACCAGCTGGATGATCTAAGAGACGATGAAATAGAAGATGGTCATGAAAATAGTGACGATGAAGAATAAATTATTTTAGATTGTTTACATGTACCCAAAACTAATTGAATTTTGAGCTAGTGATATTTGAATAAAAAACCTAATATTATTTTTTCATCTTTTATTTACTTATTTCTCTTTTACATCAATAAAGAAAGGAAAACGAAATGAATACAAATAAGAATAATGAAAAAAAATACATATATTTATATATATATATATATATATGTGTGTGTGTTTCGTCAATATCTGCCATGAACTGTTCCATCCAATGCGTTGTATGTTAGAAATGTATCATGCAAAATGAGTGCATATACTTTGGTGCTGTCCAGAAACTTGACCTTTCTGGTTTCAAATTCGAGTTTTATATCAATAGTTGATGATTTTGTGGCGTTCGGTTGATGTGAGCAATCGATGGATATAACGAGGTGTTTCAAGGGCATTAGTTGTCTTGATCGCCCATATGTCTGAAGATGTTCCACGTTGTGATGGGAGTTCATAAAGATCCCACATACGATACGCCAACTTGATTTTTGCATTTAGACCACTTTTGTTGATTCCACTCAAAAGTTTGAGTTTGTGTCTATCTTCGGGTACCATATGTTTTATTTTCCATTCGATTTTATTGATTTCTATATTAGCATCAATCTCACCAATATATGAGTTTTTGAAAGATCGAGCAATGATTAGAATCAATTCCTGTTTGGTGTTAAGTATACTTTTGTTGTAATCTTCAGCAAATCCCATCAAATATTTGAGTGGTAATTTACCACTGAATACATGACTGGTTACATCCAAGATATCCTGTTTGACTTCTGAGAGACCCCATCCAGTGGTCAATAATGTATGAGCATGCGATTTTCCAAAAGAAATCATGGTTTTCATTGTGGATATTATTCCTGGTTTTCGAACAACAGCCACTTGTTCACCACCCATTTCATAGCGAATTTCATCAAACAGAAAAGCAATAGTATTGTTGGAGAAATAACTTTGTTTCGTCTCGTCGTTGGGAGTGAATTTTCCTTCTATATAAATGAAACTCTCAGCAATGTCGAGTATCACATCTTGGTTATTGATTGCGATCCGAACTTTATCCGAATTCCTGAACAATGGTGATCCATATGGTTTGTATGTGTGCTCATGTAAGCTTGTGAGGGAATGATCAAGCACTGGTTCATCAAATATATTCAACTTTTCATTATTTGTTTCGAGCACCATTGTTGATGTTGTTTCTTCAATTTGAGTCCAATTGTTTTCAAAAATTCAAGATCTCTTACTGACAGAGTGTGTGCTGACTGTTAAGCGTATACTTGTGGAATTAGCTTCTTTATAGTCGAACTTCCGTTTTTAACTGAATTGGAATTGGTTTGTGTAACGTTTTCAATTCTTTGATGATTAAATCTATTATAACAAAAACCCTTGGTGTAGTAGTAGTTATTCGATTTTCTTCAATTCCAAAATGATAACAATCTCTTCTTCACTTCCAAAATCAATAAGGTGATTTTTGTGATCCAAAATACGTACAGTAATGTTGTCGATAGACTGACGCCCTTCCGGATTGATTGGCATATAAATAATATTATGCGGCTCCTTTGTGAGATTGTATCCGGGCTCAACATCGAGATCGAATGAAAAAAGAATGTGATTCTCTTCGTTATTTACATATGAACCAGATTTGATATTGCATTCCAAACGGATGAGTCGAACAGCTATAATATTCACAGGAAATGTTGATTCATGCAGCTCATTCCGCTCAAACACTAGACGATCGAATCCCAACATTCGACCTATTGAATTTTCATGGGTCAGATCAATTTCATATATTGATTGCATCATACATTTAAATGTATTATTGTTTGCTCGAAGACTGAATGTGTCATCCAATTTGATCTCGTCCTGCTTTTTGCCATGAAGCACTTCAGATTCAATTTTCTTTTGAATAACAACATTTAACTCTTCTTCTCGTTTGCACCACATGGTATTCTAATGGAGTAATCTGTCCACTTGAAAAGAAGTGTATCTGAGCCATTATCTTCAATGACCCTGATGCCGATTATGTTGTTATTTTTCGTGATGTTATTGATAGTGTTGCATCCATAGAATCCTATTAGCCCCAAGCCATAACGAGCATTCCTATCCAATTCAATGGGTGGGTAAAAATCCGCGCTAATCCCACAACTTGTAACTCAAACTTGTGTAACATGACTGATGACTCATCTATGACATCATATTAATTTATTGTTGTCTACAACACATGCGTGATAACCTACGTTTTTTCGGAGGTGTTTCATCGAAATCCATTTCATTTTTATTGGCACCAATATTCATATCATTTCTATTGCAATAACAACAGAATATTTTCCGTGGTGCAGGGCCATCATTTACATCAGAATCGGAAATATCATCACTTCCTTTGCCAGGGTGATGATCACTGCGATATCTGTATTTCATTATGTCCGGATCATCTTGGAGATGTTTGGGTAACTTTTCCCAAACATGAGCAATCTCATGTGCTGCACATGCAAGCATCACTTCCTTCGGCATAGTGGCAAGCATCACTCGATCCATTTTTGTCAAAGTGCGATATTTTGAATACATTTTGATTGATAAATCCCATCCCCTTAATAGCCTCTCGAGTCATTGCTGGAGTTGTATCCATTTTATAATAATTCAAAAAGAAACTTCAGGCAAAAGTGACCGCAGAAAACTGTGTTGAACTTCTGCTGGCTATCATAGTTATATAGAATTTTCACTTTCGGACATTTCTGAAAGTATTGAATCAACTCTATTGGTGGGGGTAGATCTCCAAAACTATCAAAGTATGCAATGTCTTTCCCACATTTGCTGTATGCCACTCAATGTGTTCCCGATCCTCTTATTTCATCTAAAGTTACAATGGCGGTCTCGCTATGACGTGGACCTGAAGATGGTAATCTATCACGCATGAAAATGCCTCGAAAATGTGGAATTTTTATTTTCTTGGCATAATATTTGAGGTCGAGGTCGGTGAGAGGTCTTCGAGGAAGGGAATCAACTAGTTTTTTAAATTGTATGGTTTCAAGTAGAGTCCGAGCCAGTCCTTAACGATAGGGTTTTAGAAATATACCACTACCGCTTTTACCTAGAGCAATAGTTTCCATTTTCTTATTGTGACGATTCGCTTTCATCAAAGCAACTCTACTTGCTTTGGCCGAATTTACAGCTTTGGTGATGCCTGAAACGGCACCTGCTAAACTTCCAAGGGCAGACAATCCAGCAAAAATAGGAATCAATGGTAGAATTCCTCCAACCTTGGGAATCGGAATTATGCGGGGTGTGCGGATTTTTTCTTACCACCTGCAGCTTTGAGATATTTCCGTGCCGCTTGCAGTGCCACTGTAGTAGCCTTTTTTCTATTATTTGTTACGAATTCATCTCCTCCAGCGTTTCTCAATACATACCGCACTTTATGAACTACACCAGCTCCAAATGCAACCTTTCTTATTTTCTTTTTTGTTTTCTTGGGGCGATTTTTCCCTTTTTTTTTTCGATAGCATCCACACTGCACCCCATACCAAAACGTCTCTTCGTTTTCATAACGTTGGTTACTAGTAGAGCAGCTACCCTTTCTCCAATTCCAGTGTCCTTTGATTTAACTCTATCCCAAGCTGCGTATTCAAGTTCTTTGTCTGCTTTATGTCTCGAAGTGAGATCTGTAGGATATTTTGAATATTGGATATCGTGACGTTTACAGGCAATATCCAATTTATTAATTCCGGGATCATTGCGAGCTAAACGCTCTCGCAATTTTGTTCCTGATCCACAGTATTGATAACCTCAAGGTAAATGTAGCTCGAACGGTAGTTTGTTTATTAACGTATTAACAAATCCACGACCATTCTTTCTCTTTTCAATAATAGTACATCCGTATCGTTTCGTGGTAGCCATTTAAATGAAATGTTCATTACATAGTTTTCAACCACGGTACGATGCGCATTGTGAAGCAGTAAGAAAAGTTCACCGTAGACAATCTATATGAAAAATTCGGGTGTGGATTGAATGGTCAGAAATCATTGCGACATGGTCCACTACTTCCATCATCTGTTCGAGGACTCATAATTGGACCATCAAATTGTGGAAAGACGAATGCGATGATCTCACTATTGACACATCCCCAAGGACTGCGATTCGCAAATGTTTATCTATATTCGAAATCACTCAATCAGTCCAAATATCAATATCTACGAAACGTATTGGAACTCATAAAGGGGTTAGGTTTCTATACATTCAGTAATAATGCAGAAATAGTGGAACCGTCCGATGCTAAACCAAACTCGGTCTTCATATTCGACGATGTGATATGTGAAAAACAGGATATCATAAGATCATATTTCTGTATGGGACGTCATAAGGATGTCGACTGTTTTTATCTTGCACAGACATATTTACGTGTACCCAAGCAATTAGTGCGTGATAATACCAATTCCATTGTGATATTCAAACAGGATGAGACAAATCTTCACCATATATTTTCCGATCATGTATCACCCGATGTAACATTTAATCAGTTTCAATTGATGTGTATTAAATGTTGGGAAGATCAATATGGATTTCTTGTCATCGATAAAGATAGAATACATGAAGGTAGATACCGTATGGGTTTTGATAGTTTTATATATCCATGACATTGCATTCGAGATTCAATTGATTGTTGGATTCCATAGAGGTAACTGCTTCATTGTATTCTCTATATTATAAAGATAAGCAAAATGAAGACTGATAATGATTCAACTGTTGAAAATAGAGAAATGATTTTGAAACGTCAATTGGTTGAGACAACAGAAGCTGTACGGCAGAAAATCAACTCAATTAATAGTGGAAATATTGAAAATCGGATGGCACTCGAAGAATTGTATGGTCCCATAACGAAACCATTAAACGTTCTATCTTCAGCTGCTACCATGAAACCACCTTCAGTGTTGCCAATGAATCAAGGAAACTCTTGGCCTACTCCGATACATGCAATGAGTACTCCAATAGTAAAAAATAAATTTTTTGGAAGTGTATCTTCTGCTGACAGTGATACGGATACATTGGAAGATGAAGTGGGAACAACACTATATGAAACACCTTCATCATCAGTTCATCGGATCTGGACATGTCTCATTCCAATCTTGAAGATGTATTGAAAAATCATTTGAAAAATGTCAAAACCAAAAATGCAGCATATGATACCATATTTGGTATACGTTTGGATCCCACTACACAAAAACTGAAAATAGGAAGTCTCGAGGAAAGTTTTCAAAAAAGTGGAAACATTTCGTTTTGGAATGCTGATAAAGTGAAGAAACTTGAATGTCCAAGTAGTGCAGCTTTATATGATATGATATTTCTGAAAAATCCACATCATGTCGACGATGAGGAAATTCATAAAACATATACCAAGATATTGTAAGTAACGAATGCTCCATATAAACAACACCAATTGAAGAATGGGTTCAAACAAACAAATTCTAAAAAATTCCGTGAAGTTATCAAACCACTGTTATACTCATTTCATTATCCGATTAGGAGTCGAACAAAAGAAGGAGCTGAATTCAATCCAAAAAAAAATGAAGAAAATGTTTCATCGCAAACCTGTGAATTATGTTTACTCGAACTCACCTAAAGAGTTAGTGGACCGTCTACGGCTATTGATAGCTTCAAAGTCAGCTGGCCATACAGGGCATGATAATGAAATAATTTCGATTATCGAGGAATTACGAGAAGAAGGTATAATATATTGATGCAATCACAAAAATTTCATCAGTTTGTCCTCATCATTTGATGCTGTAACATTATCGAAAGATAGGATGGAAAATGAAATAAGTGATGTGAAACGACAAGTAGTCAATGAATTACATGAGCCGGCAAGACGTAATTTTCCCAGAAGTATGACCAATATCAGAGGTTTTGCAGACTTATGGCAAATTGATTTTGCTGAATTACAACCCTATGCTAAAAGTAACAAAGGACATCGTTATATTCTTGTGGTGATTGATTGCTACTCCAAATACCTATGGACAGTACCCGTTAAAACTAAAACAGGTGCCGCTGTCACCGATGCAATGGCAATTGTATTGAAAGGAGCCAAATACTCTCCGAATCATCTACAAAGCGAACAGGGGAAATAATTTTTCAATAGTAGTTTCTCATCTCTTATGCGGAAATATAACATCAACCATTATTTCACATTTAGTACTATGAAGGCTGCCATAGCAGAAAGGGTAATTCGAACAATAAAGACGTGGCTTTACAGAGAATTTTCAATGATGAGACATCACAAATGGTTAGATATTTTACCTATTCAACAAAGAAATATAACAACAAAATACATCGTACGATAGGTATGAAACCCATCGATGTGAAGTTTACAACAAAAATAAAATTCAAAGGAATGAAGAGACTGGGTGCACATAAATTCCACAAGAAACAAAAGACACCTAAATTCCGAATAAATGATATTGTACGTATAAGTAAGTTCAAGAATATTTTCGAAAAGGGTTACACTGCCAATTTTACAACAGAACTATTTAAAATTGTTAAAATCAACCATTACTTATATTCTTGAAGACATGGATGGAAGCCCGTTTAAAGGATGTTTTTATGAATCAGAACTATTGAAAACTCATAGTGCCGATGTATATCTAGTTGAAAGAGTATTGAGAAGAAAAAATAATAAAATATATGTCAAGTGGTTAGGCTTCCCCAGTGAACATAATTCATGGATAGATAAAAGTGCTATGATTTAATATTCTCATTTAATTGTATTACATTTTATTTTCAGTAAGTTGTATAATTATTAATAAACTATGGAAAACATACACTCGTTTTTTTTCACATACAATTTATTAAAAGTGATGAAAATGAAGAATTCTGATTCAAAGGAAAAGATATAGCTATTTGACTCACTCAACATTCAGTGTAGGATCTCATATATTAATCAACTCGTCATCTAACGTTTTTCATGCAAGTAAAGAATAAAACACGATTATGATGAAACTCATCTTTATTTAAATTTTTTATATGAATATTATACATGTCCCATCAATTAATTTTTCTCTGCATTCATTTTTCTCTGCATGCTCCCAAGTCCTCCTGTGTTGATAACTTGAATTTGATCAACATGTTTCATCGATTCTATCGAATACATGAAAGCTTCTACAGCTGCAATGATTCGTTCATCCTTCATTGATATATTAGTTAATGCTATTTGCAGAGAAGATTGAATAGCTGCAAGAATTAGGTCCTTTACGTTTTTTATTTCATCCTCGAGATAGGAACGGATCACGCAATCCTCTCCATCAACAGGAACTCCAATATTCTTCAATATTTTTCCCTGCATATCATATTGCCCATCTGTTGTCAACTTGAAACCAATACCTGCAGGTCCACGTATAGTTGATCGTTTTCACATTTTCTCTTACGTCCAAATTTATCTATAGCTCTATTCATCTTTCTTCTCACAAAGTTACTTTCACAATAACAATTTTGAGAAATGATTTTATATATAACCATTTAATTCGCTAATACATGTTTTAATATTCCAAGTATACAGAAATTTTCAAAAAAAAAAAATTCATTAAACAAAGATTCAACCATCCTATTACTTAATATTCGGATGTTTTCATTGGGTAATTTTTTACACCATAGTTATGGTTTGAAGATGGCCAAAAGGTTTGACCATCTTCAAACATACTATTTTACTATAACACGAAACAATATTTGAGTGATACATAAATGTGGGCCAGGGTAAATATGAGTTTTCCAGTTGTGTCAGTGGGAAGAAACCTTTGAGTAATTTGAATGATATTATTATTTCTCATCATCAAGATCACAGTTGATGAATCTTGATTTATAAATATTTCTCCTGTGGTTTTCATTCAGAATAAGTGCCGATATTTTCTCACATTCTCCAATACGCCTCTTGAAGCGACTTCAATCAATAGCAAAATACTCCCAGAACATACTTCGTGATTTTTTGCAGACATATGCCCAAGCAAACATGTAATGGATTCTATTGTATTCTTCTCGAATACAGACATTTTTCATTGTGAAATTTGAGTTTTCAACTTGCACGTGAACTTGATACATATTTTGGAAATTTGCACCAACGATATGCTCTTAATACTGATGAGAAATATGAATTTTCCAGTTTTGTCAGTGGGAAGAAACGTTTGAGTATTTTGAATGATATTATTCAGCATCCAGTAGTGTAATAAGATAATCAAGTCTACTCTCAGGATCCATATTGAATTCATCAAACACATATTCAACCATCATATTACATAAACGAATGTTTTCATTGGGGTCATTTTGATAAAACTCAATATCACTATGACCCCAAGGAAGGGTGTGGGTTGTATTAGGAATAATGAATCGTTTATCATCAGCAAATGATAGTGCCACCTTATTTTTCATTTCTGTATACACGTCTTGTGAGATGCTTCCGAACGAATTCATCCTCCTAAATATTTTTCCTCCATTTTCGACAATTTTTTTGTAATCATCATGAGTCAATTGGTTCTTTATCACAGACCTTTTCACACCCTTGGCTCTTTTAACCTCGCTTGCAACAGACTGTACACCATATGCTTTGGCACCTGTACCATAAAAACTGATTATGGGATCGTTGGGAAACTCATCTTTAAAATTACCCAAGATTGAAGGTGTTACAGGTATATTGAATTTGTTATCTTCATTATAATTGGAAGTATCAAATCTGCATATATTGCTGCTGATAGAATCATAAAAATTTGAAGTTTGCACCTTCAGAATTAATGAATTCGTGTCAGTGTATAGAAGAGAAACATTCTGACCAAATTCTCTTTTTATAGAGCCATAATAAAAATCATACAATAAAGTCTTGGATAATTCCAAAACACTGAATCCCAAATGCAATGGTTTATTGTAATGCACTCTCACTTTACTCAGTTGGATAGCGACCAAATTTTCAGAAAATATTGTACAATCTTTAAAATTTGATTTAGCAATAAGAGCACCTGCCCCCAATTTTCTGCGAATATTTTCCCAATGAGTGACCAGCTTTACATTTATCCTATTGTCCACGTTTTCCATCGTCTTACCATAAACTGAACTGACCATTGATTTATAAAAATATTTCTCAGACTTATTGGTTGAGCTATTACGAATTTGGGTATTGAGATCGATGTAAGGTTTCATCCAACATGACTGTTTGAATCTGAGTACTCTGTGTGTGCGCATTACAATCAAACCATTGTTGATTGCCTGTTTTAGGTTTTTATAGTGCACTATGTACTTTTGTTTATCATGCAAGTTTGGTATTAACTTAGGTGATTTACAATTGGAATTTGGTGGAATTATCCTTCCTACCAGAAATGGGAGATCAGCATGATGATCATGCAACTCTTGTAGTTATTCTATGTGTTTTTCAAGTTATAGTACCAGGTTGCTCGAAAATATCATGTCTGGTTCACTGAATTTGGAACCTAGAACCTCAGTGGAGATTAGATGAAAGAAGAAGACACAGCTATATAGGTAATTTGGTCAGAATGTCTGAATTATTTCAAAAATTTAGTGTTCATCATTCTGTTTTTTGTAATATGAATCTGAGTTATTCTGTGTGTCCTGTATCAATTTCAGGTATAGTAAATCTTATCATCAACTGAAACAAATAGATGCGTATTTTTGACCGTCCTATATCTCAATGGGGCATTCGAAATAAATATTTGGCAGTCCGCCCCTTATTAGTGAAGAGTAATTCAATCAATAACTAATGAATGAGTATTTTTGGCTCTCCGCTGTGCCGTATGGGGCGTATCTTATTAGTAATTTGGGTATAACAAATCGATTCAAAGTAATTTTGGAAGCTCCTTGTATTCATTATAATAATAAACAATTTTCTGTGATTTAACTGCCATTATCAACTGATTGAAACAAATAGATGCGTATTTTTGACCGTCCTTTATACCAATGGGGCATTCGAAACAAATATTTGGCAGTCCGTCCCTTATTTACCCTTCTTCCTATTTTCAATACTCGATCTGCACGCTACTAACCTAATCGGCCTTTATTTCTATTTCCGAAAAATTCGTAATAAAAAGAAAAAAATTTGTACCTGCGGAGAATCGAACTCGGGCACCTTAACCACTAGACTAGCTGAGCTATTGAAAATACATGGTAAGAGATTGTTTGGAAGCCAACGATGTAACTAGTGATGTAGGCTAACGGTGTGATGCATTTTACTATTATAAGAGACTTGGTCATTTAATTTCAAAGTGCGATACCCTGCATTCATTCAACTATTATAGGAGACATAGAATTTTAATTTCAAGGTGCGATACCCTACATTCAGTCATAATCCTTATCTTTTAACGTGTGATGCATTCAATCAACTGTAGGAAGTTCCGCAGCCCTAACATTTTATTGTGCAATGCATTCTACTATTATAAGAAACATTGTTCTAACATTTTAACGTGCGATGCATTCAACTATTATAAGAGACATCGTCCTTTCATTTTAAAGTGCGATACCATGCATTCATTCAACTATTATAGGATACATAGTCTTTAAATTTCAACGTGCGATACCGTACATTCAGTCATAAGCCTTTCATTTCAAGGTGAGATGCCATGCAATTTATTTTTGTGATGTAGACCTTCATTTTCAAGTGCAATAGTATGCATTCAGTCAACTATCCTAAGAGAGGTTACAATCTCAAATTCAGCTGTTTGAAAGCACAAGTGACGAGGGGGCCTTAGCGTTCAACGTGCGATGCCAGACGCATTGTTTATTGATATCCAACACTCACCCCTAAGAGACGTGAACCTTTTGAAGTGCATTCAGTCAACTGTTATAAGTGACGTAGACCTTGGATTTCAATGTGCGATGCCAGGCGCTCTGCCATAAGAGATGTAGGCGTAACATTTCAAAGTGCATACAGAGATTTGACATTTACAATTTGACGTGCGATGTCATGTATTCAGTCATTAGAGACGTAGGCCTAACATTTTAAAGTGGTCAGGCACTAGTATATCAAATCTCAGAATTCGGTTCAGTTTTGGAATTTTGGAACAAATTATGTGGTTCGTTCCTACATTCAGTCATAAGCCTTATCTTCTAACGTGTGATGCATTCAATCAACTGTCGGAAAATTCGTAGCCCTAATATTTCAACGTGCGATACAGTCTACTAATACAAGAGACACGGTTCTAATATTTTAACGTTCGATGCATTCTACTATTATAAAATACATAGTCCTTTCAATTTAAAGTGCGATACTATGCATTAATTCAACAATTATTTTTCCTTCGTGTTTTGGCATCGACTGCTATGGTCATTAACCATGTGTACTGGATAAGCCTTGTTACTAACACCATACGCCACTTTAGGAGCAGCAATGTTCATTTTTTACGCAACAGTGAATTGTGGAGTAATTCAATTATTATAGGAGACAGCATTTTTATTTCAACGTGCGATACTCTTCATTCAGTCATATACCATTCATTTCCAGGTGTAATGCCCTGCAATTTAATTTTGTCAGAAGTAATGTAGACCTTCAGTTTTAAGGTGCAATGCATTCAGTCAACTATCCTAAGAAGGGATACAATCTCAAATTCAGCTGTTTGAAGCACAAGTGACGAGGGGCCCTAGCTTTCAACGTGTGACGACAGACGCATTGTTTATTGATATCATACACTCAGTCCTGTGAGACGTGAACCCAACATTTTGAAGTGTGATGAATTCAGTCAACTATTATAAGTGACGTAGACCTTGGATTTCAACGTGCAATGCCAGGCGCTCTGCCATAAGAGACGTAGGCCTAACATTTCAAAGTGCATTTAGAGATTTAACATTTACATTCTGACGTGTGATGCCATGTATTCAGTCTTAAGAGACGTATGCCTAACATTTTAGAGTGCTATGTCAGGCACTTGTATATCAAATCACAGAAGTAGGTTCAGTTTTCGAACAAACTATGAGGTTCGTTGTACTATTAGTCAGGGAAGTAGTTTTTTCAATATTTGTCATGCCATTAGCCAAGGAAGTAGTTGATGACTCGGTACCCGTCATGGTATCAACCAGAGAAGTAGTTCTTGCAATACCCGTCGTGGTATTAGCTAGAAAAGTAGTTTTCTGACAGGTATTAGACACATTGTAGGAGTTTTCTAAGACGCTCTCTAAGACGCTTAGGTCTGGTTCCCGAAAATGTTTAAAAAACAACAATATCGCTGGTATTTGAATGTACAGTTGAACGTCAATTGATGATTTAAAAATGAGTATTGCCAATTTTAATTTGGGTCAAGAAAATTGCAAGTCTAGTATTATTTTGATGTAGGTCATAAAGGATTTTATTGAATGGAAAGATTTACGTATTTTTTGGTTTCAAATGACCAATATGCAATCGAATTTGTTACCGAAAACAGTCTGTATGCATTACCTTAATAATAAACTAACCCTATGATCATTACCCAATATCTTGTTATCATTGCAATTCTAAAAATTAATAATTTCCATTAGAATCGTTCATAATTACTCTGTTCAAAATAGGTGAAATCATTTAGTATGTAACATTAGAAAGTCAATGACAAAAGAGAATGTCTCAGCGGTGTTTGAGCGCGACCGTCTTCGATTGCAGTGGGTATGACGATGGTATTCCGCACGGAACAGTTTCATAGGCTTCTACTAAAACATTTTTTTGAATCTTATTTCAATGTTGTTTGCCGCAAGGACGAGATCCTTAAGCATTTTTTATATAATTTTTACAAAGACAAAAACAATCAGACATCAAATGGGACATGGGTGAGGAGATTCATCATGATCGGTTTCAATTCAATGAAAGCCTTGTGTTTCGTTTCAGAAAGCAAGTTTGTGAAAAATAAGTACAACACCATCGACATGAATATCTTCAAAAGACAGAAGACAATATCAAATTGACTTGGAAGATGTGGACCCGTTGCGAGGGATAATGTTTACCCCTTGGAAGTTGTAGGCAATGATTTGTGAATATGAGACAAAACCTGTCTTTTAGTGAAAAACAAAGTGCAATATCCGATATAATTCAATAATTAAGAAAGATAAAAAATGTGCGATGGTTTTAGCAAAGATTCTTTTAACATGAAACAAGTAAATTTTTCATTGAGAATGTTTCTCTTTTCAACATTGAATAAGTCTTGTGCTATGTTTCAGAAAGCAAGTTCGTGAGCGATATTTCAACGGATGAATAACTACAAATAGCTGGAGATAATGTCGAGCTGGTTTTTCGTCAACAAACACCCTTCATAACCTGCTCCAAAAATGAAAGAATCATTTTGAGTTTATGGACCGTTTCAATACCTAGTATCTCAACATGTTTTTGTGTATTCCTTCACAACTCTCGAACAGTTTTTCACAAGAAAACAATGAAGTTTAATTTTCAGACTCGTACGTGTACAAGTAATATGAAAGTATCACTTTTGTTCAGGACGTCTTCCGTAGATTTTATTTATCTATTTTTTTAAAATAACATATTAACTGGGGAGGTATAGCCACTTGAGGTTCGTAAGATTTCCCATCTTGAGTTTTGTGACAAAATGGGTAACTCTCAAATGAAATGGTAAATGTCACCATTTATTTGTTCAAACGGTTCTTGAGATAAACATTTTGAACCTTTTCTCAAAAACCCATGTGTTTAGTCAACGTAAACTTTTTTTAAATTCGCTACAGTCATTAGTTATCTTCAATTTTATTTCAAGAAAAGACCATCTATGCTAACACATAACAAAGCAAAATTATAATCTCAACGAAATGTGCTACATGGGAAGGTGAATCTCCACGATTGTGGGTATTGTCTTGGCAATAACAATGTTCCCGTAGAAATTATACGGATGGTTTTCAAATTTCTGGAATTTTCAGTATATTAACACATATTTTTATCTCCTGAGTGCTCCGAAACGAACACTATCTTCGTGGAAGATTGACACAAGAACGTCCTGTGGTACTTTTCAAAATATGTAAGTGAATTTGGATTTCTCTTTTTTTTCTGAGGTGTTTGTTCTCAGAAGGGATAATGGTACATTGTTCTGGGTTATTAGGTGTAACTTCAAATTTAGCAACAAAACTTTTTCAACTTCAAGTTTCAATATAACGACTTCAGACATATTTTTGTGGTATTCCTTGAGAAACCTAACATTTTGGCTAACAATTTTTTGTGGTGTAAAACTGCTATGAGATATGACGATTCGAAGCTGAATCTTGATTCATAAATATTGTTCTGCGCTTTTCATTCAGAATGGGTCAAAGAAATATTTTGATACTTTGTATTTTGATAATTTTTTCACTGATCCAAAAATATTTTATCACTCAGAACTTTTTAGAAAATTCCACTGAGTCAGAAATTATTTTGATACTTGAAACTTTAAATTTTTTTCTCATCAAAATTACCAATTTCCATAAAGTTTACTGATTGCAGGCTGAATGGGTGATTCCTTCTAACAGAAAAACGAGAATTTACAAATTTAAATGAAAAAATAGAAAATTTTCAAGTGAAATTCTATGAATATGAAAATAATCAATTAAAAAAAAATATCAAAATATTATTTAAGATATGAGAATTCAAGTCAGAATGAACATGCAACAATTTGGAATTCATGGATTCTTAGCACAACGAGATATCTGAAAAAAATTAAGAGTTTTGGCAAAATATACAAAAAGTTGATAAGAAAAGTTCATTGTGCCACTTGTAATTAATATGAGTAAAAAGGAACTGAGCAAGTTAAAATCACTATCAACCAATCGGCTGAAGTTGAAGTGCCAGATCGCATCATGAATCAATATCAAGAAACTCCGTAGAGAAGGAAGGTGTCTGACAAAAAATGCGGAAGGTTGAAAGTATCTGAAAAATTTCTTCAAATAGAATATCTAATTTGATCAGTATTTGGAGCAAAATTCGAGAGTTGTATCATCACCAATGTTACGGTTTCAAGTTTATCGACCGTACAAAGACAAAAAATCGAATTTTTGAGTGAAGAAGACTCTCGTTGAAAATACAGGAATGACAAATAATTTTTATTTCAAATGCTAAAGTTTGCAAAATAACAAAAACTTAAACAAATAAGCATGTTTGAGGAATTGAAATTATTGTTTGAACAAGATGCTTTGAAGCAAAACAACGGCTGACGAATTAAATTGAAACTAGTATTAAAATGATTAGCAAAGAAAAACAACCTTGAATACCTATACTACTCGGGATGTATCATCTTTAAATCCTGCTGATGTGATACAAGTTATTTATAGTTATAACAATTTCAGGAATTTTTTCATCAATTGGTAGTAATGAGCAAACTGATGCAAAATTGTCAATGGAAAAAATTATTAATTATTTTTATTCAGATTTTGTTCAAATATGATATAACTGGAACTGCACTGAGCAAACACACTCAAAAATACATTTTTGATTATCTCAGTTCAAGTGTTATCTGGTCGAAATTGCACAGCACAAACTCGGTAACATGGATATGGTAGGATTATTTCAGTACAAATGGAATGTTTCCAAAACTACACTGTGCAAACTAGTTCAAATAAATATCATTCTACCTTCACACCGATAAAAAGAGGCTGATCAAGAGGAGGCAGGACGATGGAGAAAAAATTATATACAAAATTATTTTATTTACACAAATCGTCATTGTTGTCAAAACCTGTGAAAAGTTTCTATTTCTGAATAATGTCACTTGGTATGAATATTTCATTAGACCAAATGTTTTAATTTTTTCATAGAATTGAGATATGATCAAAAGTATTTCAATGACTGTAAACATCACAACCATCATTAAATTATTTTTCTTTTGTTTAACACAACTCGTTTTCATCATAACAAATACCAATATCATAACTTGTTGTAATATCAATAGCTTTGAGCCTATTTCCACTTTTTATACTCATATAATCGCGTACAATGAAATGTTATTTAATCAAGTTCGATCATGACCCCGAAATGATTAGAACTACCGATTTAATTTCGAAATATTGTGCTCAAAAGCAGTACGAAAAATTAAAAAAATGTAAATTTCGTAAAAAACTTGTTGGATTTGAAATTCCCATTGGGTAGTCAAAAAATTATCTCTTTATTGCAAACTCAGATTCATGAAATAATAACCTTTGATGTGTTCAAAGTCATTGAATTGTTTGCTTTCAAACTGATTTGAAACGCAAATATTCTGAATTTCAAGGTACCAACAAAATATTACTGTTATTTTTCGAATAATTACCGTTGAGAAAGCATTCTGCCATACTTTCAAACTGATAAAAAGAAATCAATCAACACGGAGCACAGAACTTTTGACAAAAATTTATATGAAGTGGTTGGATGACTTTGAGGGAGACAAAATGAAATGTTTTTTCTGGTTACTCCTGGCAACAACACCACAATATTTTAAACAAAATTGCCGTAAAATAAAAAAAAACACTATCATTATCAACAAATTGTAGTATTTGAATTCTAATAGAATTGATGATGATTTTATATGATTCTTGGTATTTGGTCAAGTGAAACTATTCATGTTAATTTGCATCAAATTAAATTTGGTGAATTTTGTTGACAAAGAACAAAAGCAATTTTTCATTGTCACTAATACGAGTCATGTCATTTTTCGAATAGCTGAAATCATGACCTAAATTATTTTTTTTGTACTATTTTTAAAATATGAAAAATTTGAGACTTGTACCAACACATATGTTCACAATTTGAAATAAAATGGAAAGCTGTGTGAATTATTGTTTAATTTCATTATTCTCATATTGCTGCTTGTATGGGTTGTATGGAAGAGCAACTATGTTGAATGCCGCCCCCACGATATAAAATGTATTTTAATGTATTTTTCATGAAAATAAAGTCACATATTATTATTATTATTTCATCGTAGGGATGATAAAAGATTATCAATTTTAGTTTCTCATAGCTCATAAATCACAGTAAGCTTGAAATAACATACCGAGTGTTTGTTTCAGTATTTAAAAATAAACCATTTAATAGAATACTTCGTCGGTTGTATCACAATTCTAACAACAATTTTTGGTATTGTCCAACATTTTGTCCGTGAATATTGTATTGGATGACGTGGTAAAGAGAAGGTTCTCTCGTTGATGATTCCTCACAAACGTGCTTGCTTCTCTGGAACACTGCACAAAAGTTGTTTAATTGGAACCGATCTGATGAATTACACCTTCCCACCTGTTTTTTGTATGTCAAATTTTAGTTTTCTGCTGGAATTTTACTGCAATTCTCATATGCGACACCTTCAATACCACAAGTTGGTATCTAATTTTGATGGATGTCAATAGAAAAGTCTTCGAAATGTATGTATCAACGTTGATATTTTCCTGTATTTTTTTTTCAACCCAGCTCGAACACCAGTCTCATGCTTAGCATAACTCGTTAAAAGGTAAAGTACTCGTCTTCAGACATAAACATAGATATCCAACGTCATCATATACATTTTTTTCCTAAAAACAATACCCTATGTCTAACCGAAGCTAACCTCTGAAAAAATTATTTTTATTATCAAAGTACAAAGTATCAAAATATTTCTTTGACCCATTCTGAATGAAAAGCGCAGAACAATATTTATGAATCAAGATTCAGCTTCGAATCGTCATATCTCATAGCAGTTCTACACCACAAAAAATTGTTAGCCAAAATGTTAGGTTTCTCAAGGAATACCACAAAAATATGTCTGAAGTCATTTTATTGAAACTTGAAGTTGAAAAAGTTTTGTTGCTAAATTTGAAGTTACACCTCATAACCCAGAACAATGTACCATTATCCCTTCTGAGAACAAACACCTCAGGAAAACAAAGAGAAATCCAAATTCACTTACATATTTTGAAAAGTACCACAGGACGTTCTTGTGTCAACCTTCCACGAAGATAGTGTTCGTTTCGGAGCACTAAAGAGATAAAAATATATGTTAATATACTGAAAATTCCAGAAATTTGAAAACCATCCGTATAATTTCTACGGGAACATTGTTATTGCCAAGACAATACCCACAATCGTGGAGATTTACCTTCCCATGTAGCACATTTCGTTGAGATTATAATTTTGCTTTGTTATGTGTTAGCATGGACGGTCTTTTCTTGTAATAAAATTGAAGATAACTAATGACTGTAGCGAATTTAAAAAAAATTTACGTTGACTAAACACATGGGTTTTTGAGAAAAGGTTCAAGATGTTTATCTCAAGAACCGTTTGAACAAATAAATGGTGACCTTTTTGAGTTACCCATTTTGTCACAAAACTCAAGATGGGAAATCTTACGAACCTCAAGTGGCTATACCTCCCCAGTTAATACGTAATTTAAAAAAAATAGATAAAAAAATCTACGGAAGACGTCCTGAAAAAAAATGATACTTTCATATTACTTGTAAACGTACGAGTCTGAAAATTAAACTTCATTGTTTTCTTGTGAAAAACTGTTCGAGAATTGTGAAGGAATACACAAAAACATGTTGAGATACTAGGTATTGAAACGGTCCATAAACTCAAAATTATTATTACATTTTTGGAGCAGGTTATGAAGGGTGTTTGTTGACAAAAAACCAGCTCGACATTATCTCCAGCTATTTGTAGTTATTCATCCGGTGAAATCTCGCTCACGAACTTGCTGTCTGAAACATAGCACAAGACTTATTTGATGTTGAAAAGAGAAACATTCTCAATGAAAAATTTACTTGTTTTATGTTAAAGGAATCTTTGATAAAACCATCGCACATTTTTTATCTTTCATAATTATTGAATTATATCGGATATTTCACTTTATTTTTCACTAAAAGACAAGTTTTGTCTCATATTCACAAATCATTGCCTACAACTTCCAAGGGGTAAACATTATCCCTCGCAACGGGTCCACATCTTCCAAGTCAATTTGATATTGTCTTCTGTCTTTTGAAGTTATTCATCTCGATGGTGTTGTACTTAATTTTTACAAACTTGCTTTCTGAAACGAAACACATGGCTTTCATTGAATTGAAACCGATCTTGATGAATCTCCTCACCCATGTCCCATTTGATGTCTGATTGTTTTTGTCTATGTAATAATTATATAAAAAATGCTTAAGGATCTCGTCCTTGCGGCAAACAACATTAAAATAAAATTCAAAAGAATGTTTTAGTAGAAGCCTATGAAACTGTTCCGTGCGGAATACCATCATCATACCCACTGCAATCGAAGACGGTCGCGCTTAAACACCGCTGAGACATTCTCTTTTGTCATTGACTTTCTAATGTTACATACTGAATGATTTCACCTATTCTGAACAGAGTAATTATGAACGATTCTAATGGAAATTATTAATTTTTAGAATTGCAATGATAACAAGATATTGGGGAATGATCATAGGGTTAGTTTATTATTAAGGTAATGCATACAGACTGATTTCGGTAACAAATTCGATTGCATATTGGTCATTTGAAACCAAAAAATTCGTAAATCTTTCCATTCAATAAAATCCTTTATGACCTACATCAAAATAATTCTAGACTTGCAATTTTCTTGACCCAAATTAAAATTGGCAGTACTCATTTTTAAATCATCAACGACGTTCAATTGTACATTCAAATACCAGCGATATTGTTGTTTCTTAAACATTTTCGGGAACCAGACCTCAAGCGTCTTAGAGAGCGTCTTAGAAAACACCTACAATGTGACTAATACCTGTCAGAAAACTACTTTTCTAGCTAATACCACGACGGGTATTGCAAGAACTACTTCTCTGGTTAATACCATGACGGGTACTGAGTCATCAACTACTTCCCTGGCTAATAGCACGACAAATATTGAAAAAACTACTTCCCTCACTAATAATACAACGAACCTCATAGTTTGTTCGAAAACTGAACCTACTTCTGAGATTTGATATACAGGTGCCTGACATAGCACTCTAAAATGTTAGACATACGTCTCTTAAAACTGAATACATGGCATCACACGTCAGAATGTAAATGTTAAATCTCTGAATGCACTTTGAAATGTTAGGCCTACGTCTCTTATGGCAGAGCGCCTGGCATTGCATGTTGAAATCCAAGGTCTACGTCACTTATAATACGGAAAAGAAATCTGTAGTTCACAATGAGCTTATAACAAGAGGCATAAGATGTCCGGAGGATTGCTCATTGCTAATATCCTATACAATAGGAAAAGTTGGATCGAAAATCCATCAGAAAACAACTACTTTCCTGGCTAATGCCACGACGAACATTGAATTACATCTGATGAAATTTCCGTGCAGAGTTCCTACAAGGTTATCTCTGCAATTGCTTGGTTGCATGGGAATAATCATAGAAACATTCAGACCACCTATATATCGATTTCGGAGTGTTGCTCCTCATCAGTATAGGGTAGGTCTAGCAGTCAATAACTAATGACTGCAACGAATGAATCGACGACCATTCCCATTTAAAGACCGAAACTGAGATCGCGCCCGCACAGTGGATTAACTCCAAACTGCGAGCGCCATCCCGGCGCCGGAAGTCCAACCAAACAATATCCATGCTCCACGATCGTCAAGACCGTATATGAAACGGAAAAGAAATCTGTAGTTCACAATGAGCTTATGACAAGAGGCATAAGATGTCCGGAGGACTGCTCATTGCTAATATCCTATAAAATAGGAAAAGTTCGATCGAAAATCCATCAGAAAACAACTACTTTCCTGGCTAATGCCACGACGAACATTGAATTACATCTGATGAAATTTCCGTGCAGAGTTCCTACAAGGTTCCTACAAGCTTGGTTGCATGGGAATGATCATAGAAACATTCGGACCACCTATATATCGATTTCGGAGTGTTGCTCCTCATCAGTATAGGGTAGGTCTACCAGTCAATAACTAATGGAGCACGGATATTGTTTGATTGGACTTCCGGCGCTGGGATGGCGCTCGCAGTTTGGAGTTAATCCACTGTGCTGGCGCGATCTCAGTTTCGGTCTTTAAATGGGAATGGTCGTCGATTCATTCGTTGCAGTCTTAGTTATTGACTGCTAGACCTACCCTTTACTGATGAGGTGCAACACTCCGAAATCGATATATAGGTGGTCCGAATGTTTCTATGATCATTCCCATGCAACCAAGCAATTGCAGAGATAACCTTGTAGGAACTCTGCACGGAAATTTCATCAGATGTAATTCAATGTTCGTCGTGGCATTAGCCAGGAGAGTAGTTGTTTTCTGATGGATTTTCGATCCAATTTTTCCTATTGTATAGGATATTAGCAATGAGCAGTCCTCCGGACATCTTATGCCTCACTTATAATAGTTGACTGAATTCATCACACTTCAAAATGTTGGGTTCACGTCTCACAGGACTGAGTGTATGATATCAATAAACAATGCGTCTGTCGTCACACGTTGAAAGCTAGGGCCCCTCGTCACTTGTGCTTCAAACAGCTGAATTTGAGATTGTAACCCTTCTTAGGATAGTTGACTGACTGCAATGCACCTTAAAAATGAAGGTCTACATTACTTCTGAAAAAAATCAAAATGCAGGGCATTACACCTGGAAATGAATGGTATATGACTGAATGAAGGGTATCGCACGTTGAAATAAAAATACTATGTCTCCTATAATAATTGAATTACTCCACGATTCACTGTTGCGTTAAAAATTTACATTGCTGCTCCTGAAGTGGCGTATGGTGTTAGTTACAAGGCCTATCCAGAACACATGGCTAATGACCATATCAGTCGATGCCAAAACACGAAGGAAAAATAATTGTTGAATTAATGCATCTCTGAATGCACTTTGAAATGTTACGCCTACGTCTCTTATGGCAGAGCGCCTGGCATCGCACGTTGAAATCCAAGGTCTACGTCACTTATAACAGTTAACTGAATGCACTTCAAAAGGTTCACGTCTCTTAGGGGTGAGTGTTGGATATCAATAAACAATGCGTCTGGCATCGCACGTTGAACGCTAAGGCCCCCTCGTCACTTGTGCTTTCAAACAGCTGAATTTGAGATTGTAACCTCTATTAGGATAGTTGACTGAATGCATACTATTGCACTTGAAAATGAAGGTCTACATCACAAAAATAAATTGCATGGCATCACACCTTGAAATGAAAGGCATATGTTATTAAGTTGAATGAATGCATAGTATCGCACTTTAATATGAAAGGACGATGTCTCTTATAATAGTTGAATGCATCGCACGTTAAAATGTTAGAACAAAGTTTCTTATAATAGTAGAATGCATCGCACAATAAAATGTTAGGGCTGCGGAACTTCCTTCAGTTGATTGAATGCATCACACGTTAAAAGATAAGGATTATGACTGAATGTAGGGTATCGCACCTTAAAATTAAAATTCTATGTCTCCTATAATATGATGTACACTAAATTTTTGAAAAAAACTCAGACATTGTGACCAAATTTCCTATATAGCTGTGTCTTCTTCTTTCATCTAATCTCCAGTGAGGTTCTAGGTTCCAAATTCAGTGAACCAGACATGATATTTTCGAGCAACCTGGTACTATAACTTGAAAAACACATAGAATAACTACTAATGAATATCGACTTCGAAGACGTATCCATATGAATCATCGTCAGCTATACCCATTATTTCTGAATTTGAAATTTCTTCTGGGGTTAACCATTTGAAATGGCGGGTTGGTATTGGCTGTGACATACTATGACCATAAAGATTAGTAGCGTCTAAATATGATATAAAAGATGACTGTTCGTTGGGATTGAAATCGGGTATCGCACTTTGAAATTAAATGACCAAGTCTCTTATAATAGTAAAATGCATCACACCGTTAGCCTACATCACTAGTTACATCGTTGGCGTCCGTACAATCTCTTACCATGTATTTTCAATGGCTCAGCTAGTCTAGTGGTTAAGGTGCCTTATACTCAGGCAGGCGGCTCGAGTTCGATTCTCCGCAGGTACACCTTTTTTTCTTTTTATTACGAATTTTTCGGAAATAGAAATAAAGGCCGATTAGGTTAGTAGCGTGCAGGTCGAGTATTGAAAATAGGAAGATGGGTAAATAAGGGACGGACTGTCAAATATTTGTTTCGAATGCCCCATTGGTATAAAGGACGTTCAAAAATACGCATCTATTTGTTTCAATCAGTTGATAATGGCAGTTAAATCACAGAAAATTGTTTATTATTATAATGAATACAAGGAGTTTTCAAAATTACTTTGAATCGATTTGTTATACGTAAATTACTAATAAATAACATACGCCCCATACGGCATAGCCAAAAATACTCATTTATTAAGAGACGCCCCATATGGCAGAGCGGACAGCCAAAAATACTCATTCATTAGTTATTGATTGAATTACTCTTCACTAATAAGGTGCGGACTGCCAAATATTTATTTCGAATGCCCCATTGGGATATAGGACGGTCAAAAAATACGCATGTATTTGTTTCAGTTGATGATAGGATTTACTATACCTGAAATTGATACAGGACACACAGAATAACTCAGATTCATATTACAAAAAACAGAATGATGAACACTAAATTTTTGAAATAATTCAGACATTCTGACCAAATTACCTATATAGCTGTGTCTTCTTCTTTCATCTAATCTCCACTGAGGTTCTAGGTTCCAAATTCAGTGAACCAGACATGATATTTTCGAGCAACCTGGTACTATAACTTCAACAACACATAGAATAACTACTAATGAATATCGACTTCGAAGACGTATCCATATGAATCATCGTCAGCTATACCCATTATATCTAAATTTGAAATTTCTTCTGGGGTTAACCATTCGAAATCGCGGGTTGGTATTGGCTGTGACATACTATGACCATAAAGATTAGTAGCGTCTAAATATGATATAAAAGATGACTGTTCGTTGGGATTGAAATCGGGTAAATACTTATTATTGGCTATATGCTTTCTTCCACTACATTGGCTTATGCCTCCACGTATCCCCTTTTTGAAAAAATGTAATATATCAATATCGGTAAGAAGTTCCAGCTCGATATCAGTATATTTCAACATGGCATCCCAAGATAGACCTGGTGCACTAAAATATTGAGCTGGGTCCAATTTATATGTATTTAAACATATCCTTCTGAAATTTTCGAAAACATCCAAACAGTCCGAATATTCCCCCAAGCTCTTACACTCGAATAAATTCCAAACATGTTTAGCCTTCAAGTAGTCTCTGTCGGATATATGTTCTTCATTCAAGTTATCGTAAAATTGATGTTTAGTGGGTAAAGTGCAAACATTCAATTTATCGATATTGTCAACAATACTATAGGGAAAAACACCATTTTTTCTCATCAAATTGAATTTATCCAAATCGGAAAAATGTTTGGACATTTCTAAACATTGTTCATCAGGTAAATTGGCTCTCAACTTTTCCAATGAACTTAACATAAACTTAAAACTATCAAAGAACCTCTTTTTTTAAAAATGCTTCTTCGTTTCCCCTTTTTGATTTTGATAGCTATGTGTGTATACGGATTTTGTAAAAGAAACATAATTTTCCTCAGTTTGGGCTATAACCTCAACTT
This sequence comes from Chrysolina oricalcia, assembly GCA_944452925.2. Taxonomy (NCBI): domain Eukaryota; kingdom Metazoa; phylum Arthropoda; class Insecta; order Coleoptera; family Chrysomelidae; genus Chrysolina; species Chrysolina oricalcia. Next base: position 36,385,173 of record OX101812.2, read on the forward strand.
TGTCTTCACCCCCATATAATTCTTTTATGAACATTTGACAATCGTACCCACTCATGTTATGGCATAAAATAGGGATAAACTTGGGAATTTTGAAATTCAAGTTACATACAGAGTGTGCTGCTGGGAATCTTTTTTTCCAGTGAGGTGACAATGATCTCGAACTTAACATCCCCGTCTATAAAAGATTTTTCGCATATACCACATATAGTGGTATTATTATACTCTTCTTCCTCTTTAGGGGTTTGTTTATGCATTGGTTTCACAAAGCGTAAATGTTGATGATAAATATTTTACAAGTCATCTTCGAGTCGCGTTGTGAACACCTTTGCCGCATCAGCACCTCTATATGTAACGAATTTGGACAAATTATCATCGAAAGAACATTTCATCAAATATGCAAAAGAATAGGGCTCATGTTTGAAAGTTTTATTCGTGTATGAGAATTCAGGGTTCGGTTCACTAGTTTGAATAGGATTCAACACAGTTTCAAAATTTGCATACACCACAAAGGGTACCTTCATTTGCCTTCCGGAATTTTCAAATGTAAGTTTATGGTAAAATGGTAGCTGGTAATATTTATTGATTTTCAAATCAGTTTGTAGTGTTGTTGTGTAAACATGATTACAATAATATAACTGATGGCGTAATAGTAATCGTTCTTTTGAAAAATATGCTAAACAACCATCGCAAAAATATTTTTGCTTTTGATGAGATGAGATTTGGCTACTCACCAAACGTGAAAGATTTTTTATCAAAAAATAGTGGCTATTTCCCACATCGTCTGTGATAAGCAACAAATTGACATGCCTTGTGAGTTTTCTCTGAGAGGATCGTAATGGACCCACAACTTCATAAGTGACTTTATTGTCTTTGAATTTTGATTCTAAACCATACACATTGACCTAAACATCATTCTAATTCTCAAACTGTTTGATATCGCGTAATTTAACTGAAAAATTCATACCTATTAAATTTAAGACGGTGCTGAAGTGGGGATATGAAGACACTAGCGAAGTATTATCATTGGCAGGAAATAGGGCTGATGTTATGGACCACGCAAAGCAGTGTTGATCATAATTCTTCACATTGACAACTGCCATCTTCCTCTCAACGAATCGTGGTAGCTTGATGTATGATGATCCTCCCAAGGGGGTATACCTGTTTACGTTCACCTCCAGAAACAGAACTTTCTCACAACTCCATCCTGAAAAGATTCAATTGTTAGACCTACTATTTTTTGAAACAATCATTTTCCCACAAACCTGAATCACGTCCCTCAAATTCTGATGCTTGAGCAATTATACTGTCTCGGAAAACTTCAAATAATTCATTCAAATCAGTAGATGAATCAGCTATACGATTCTTTGAATTGAATGACTTTATATCCATCACTTCCTGGGTTTGGATAATGTAACTGCCAAATGCCTCCATATTGATCTTGACACTAGTGCAATTATATGTTGTTTTTCAATAAATCGACTACTTTACATCCAATTTCACTAAAGAAAGGAGCATACTCGCTATAAATGTTCTCTGCGAATACTCTGTAGCTGGTAGCCCGACATCTCAATGCACTTTTGATAAGCTGTACTCCATCACTCAAATTGATACATGCATTCGATCTTTGTTTGAGCATCCTATTGTGTGAGTTGATTTGAGAATGCGGAATAACCACATTACAAGTACCACACGTATAAGGTGCTAATACTGGAGTTTCTATCCGTTTTTTTGAAGGACTAATCTGAGGCACATCTTCGTGGTTGTTTTGAAGCCAATCACTACTACTAGTGGAAGCTTCATTGCCCACTTTCACACGTTTGCTTGCTGCCAACTCTCTTTGTTTTAAGTATAGATCTCAAATCCAAAATACAAGGAAACATGTTTGCAAAGCAGAAAAAAAACTAGCCACTCAACTAAGAAAACTGTAATGGAATCGCCCCTTATTTGCCTTTTATATACTCTTTGAGAGGTGAGGGTATTTTGTTAGAAAAGGGGTGGGGTCATATTTCGAATGTAGCGCCCTCTGACACCCACCAACGTGGTCCGAAGGCCATGTCTGACGTCATGGTGGTGGGGGTAAAGTAGTGGGGGGAGGCCTAGAACCAGTTCAAATCTCAAGGTAGAACACATAGTACATTTCAAGGTCACTGATGACGTCATAGTGATGAGTCATACACCTGAAGGTCATAGTCACTCTCATTACACTCTCATTACTGGCTCTAAAGACTTGCTTCAATTACTGGCTCTAATTACTTGCTCTAATCTATCAATTACCCTCATATTGCACAATAATAGTGAGTACAACTAGTTACATCTAATTACAAGTAAACCAGGCAATGAAAATATTCAATTACCCGCATTACCCTCTGCTCTAATACTTGCTTCAATCATGAAATTGATTTTTTGTAAATCTACTTTTGAAACTGACATGCTGAAAATGTATAAGGAAAATATAAATAATTTTCAAAAATAAAGCACACTCACTATACTTTATATTGGAAACTTTATAACTCTTCACCACTTGCGTTAACTGCTATGGTTATATTTTTTCTATTAAATCTGCATCAAATTCATTTCTTTTATAATGAAAAGTAAACAACCCCCACTATGAACCAAAGTTGCACCCTCTGACACCCACCAACGTGGCCCAAAGGTCATGTCTGACGTCATGCTGGTGGGGGTAAAGTAGTGGGGGTAAAGTGGTGGGGGGAGGCCTAGAACCAGTTCAAATCTCAAGGTCGAACACATAATACATTTCAAGGTCACTGATGACGTTATAGTGATGAGTCATACACATGAAGGTCATAGTCACTCTCATTACACTCTCATTACTGGCTCTTATTACTTGCTATCTATCAATTACTTCCATATTGCACAATAATAGTAAGTACAACTAGTTACATCGAATTACAAGTAAACCAGGAAATGAAAATATTCAATCACCCGCATTACCCTCCAATTACCCGTAATATTTCTAAATTGCTCTCTTCACAGTCTATCAATTACTCCAATATTGCACAATAATTGTAAGTAAAACTAGTTACATCTAATTACAAGAGAACCAGGTAATGAAAATATTCAATTACCCCAATTACTATCCAATTATCCGTAATAACACTAAGTACATTTAGTGACATGTAATTAGTCACATTCCGATCCACCAATTATTTTTTATTCGACCGTAAAGCCTCGAATTGAAACGAACATTCCGATCCACCAATTATTTTTTATGGCAATTATACGTATACACGTATTAAAAAGGGACCGGGCCCTAAACGAATGCAGGTGCCTTTTCCCACAGTTGTATCGCAATAATCGTAAAATAGGATTTCCAATGAATAACTTAAAGTGGCCTTTTGTTTGTGTTTCCGAAGATACAGTGTTATTTTTAAATGTTTCCGTATTCCGTGTCTGGACAATTCCTATGCTGATATCATCTATGAGGGTGAATTAAAAACTATTATGTTGTGAACAAATAGGGTGGGACACATTTTTATGCGTGGGAACGAAAAAGTTTGAACCGGTTCAAATCTCAAAGTCAAACACACATTTCAAGGTCACTGATGACGTCATAGTGGTGGGGGAGGTCGAGAACCGGTTGTATGCCCAGTTCGCACCAACACCACATCGATAAAGAGAGGGCTGAGCGTGAACAAATCAGTGTTTGCAAATGTGACTGTTGCTCCGTAGTGTACGGCTGTGTGCATTCTCGGATGTCGACATGAACATTGGAAGTTTACTGGAAAAGCATTTGGCAAATATAAGAATACTTCAAATTAAAATTCAACAGTATGAAGACAAAATCAGAATGATGAAGAAATTCGACAATATAACCCTGGAGTCGGTGAGAGCGTGCCATGATGTTTCCACAGAACCACGAAATTGCATCATTTACAATGTGTACCATTATGAAAAATATATATGTCCTGATAAAAAAAAATTGACAAATGTGTATTTTTTCTTCATAAACCCATTCAAAGATTTAATTATGTTGGGACTTTGTCACCAAGTGTACATATAGGCCATGACTGATCTACGTAATTGAAAAGTCAATTGAAGGTGGTAATGAGCAATTTCAATAGTGTGTGGAAAAATCTAAATACCACTATGTGTTTGAAGATGACCAATGCTTTTGGCTATCTTTAAACAGAGTGTTTTATATAACTATAGTGTAATTGAAATAAGCAATTTCAAGTATATGAAGAGTACTTGAGATGCAAAGTACACAAGGTCATATCCGCAATACCGACACTGCATGTAATAAGCAATTGGTATGTGTAATGAGCAATTAGTGAAGTACTTGAGAGGCGCACAATGCCAATAAGCAATTGTGTTTTGAAAAAGAAGTAACCACTTGCAAGTACATAAACAAACTCTATCTACAATCACCCACAACATTTTTAAATACATGTCATTACATGTCTCGAGCACAAATCTACAATCCCAATTACCCGCAATACTTGTAGATACACCTATACACCTCTAATTACATGTAATAAGGTCTCAAAGTAATTCTAGATACCTCTCATTACTGGATATGGCTCTCATTATACTTTAAGAGTAATTGAGAGGCACACAAGGTCAATAAGCAATTGCGTATTGGAAAAAAGTAACCACTTCCAAGTACATATACAAACTCTATCTACAATTACCCACAACATTTTTAAATACCTTTCATTACATGTCCCGAGTACAAATCTACAATCCCAATTACCCGCAGTACTTCTAGATACACCTACATACCTCTAATTACATGTAATTAGGTCTCTTAGTACTTCTAGATACCTCCAAGTACTTTCTCTCATTACACTCTAATTACACTCCTCTAATTACATCCCAAGTCGGTCTTTATCTACTACTAATGCTCTTCAATAAAATCTCGTTTAACGATATTTTCAAATTTTTTACGCGATGAGATTAATCCGAATTTAACTGATCCTAGATCCAAGTTGGATGAATTACAATTATTAGAGCTTCAAAGCCGTGTTGAGCGACTTGAAACTCTTTTTGATGAATTTAATGATATACAAACTAAAATTGAACAAACTGCGGACAATTTTAAACAGCAATTGTCAGAAAGAGAACAATTTTTAAATAATTATTTCTCCAAAATGGCATATGCCAAAAGGGTTTTGAAAAATCACTATGAAATACAAGTTTCTCCTCCTGGAAGTACCCATCCAAATGCTGTTCATGATAGTTCTGCATCCTATGTGTGTGAACATAATATTGGAAATATACAGAGTGTTCGATTACCATTGATAGATTTGCCCAAATTCAGTGGTAAATATGACATGTGGTTGGAGTTTCTAGATACTTTTGATTCTTTGATAAATTCTAACGATACTTTGTCATAAATCCAAAAATTTCATTAATTGCGTGCATCACTCAGTGACAGTGCTGCGCAGGTCATAAAATCACTAGAATTCTCTTCATTAAACCATACAGTGGCATGGTCATTTCTTCGTGAAAGATACGACAATTCACTATTGCTCATCAATAAACACGTCCATGAATTGTTCAATATAGAACCAATTGCCAAAGAGTCCTCCTCAAAAATTCGTTTGCTTATCGATAGTTTATCCAAACATTTACGATCTCTGGAACAGCTGAAACAGCCAGTAGATCATTATTATTATTATTATTATACTCTTATAATTTACCTAGTGTATCAAAAACTTGATTCGCGTACATTGCGACAATGGGAAGAAAATAAATCTGAACATGAAGTGCCAACTTTGAAAAACCTAAAGTCATTTCTGAAAGATAGGGCTGATTTATTGAATTCACGTAAAAATAATTCCAATAAAACAAAATCTGGTTTTTCAAAAATTTTTCTAGCTAATAGCAATATTTGCGCATTTTGCAAAAACGACCATTCTATTTATTATTGCGAAGATTTTCTAAAACTACCAGTATTTGAAAAAATTGAGTTTTCCAAAGGGACTCATCTGTGTCTCAATTGTCTCAAATCTGGCCATCAAACAAAGACGTGTCGACTGAAAGGTTGCACTATATGTCGCTATCGACATAATACTTTACTTCACATTGATCGAACCAAAACTGGGTCTGCAGTCCTAGAAAGCAACATCAATCAAAATAGTGAAATCGCAAATGCTAGCATAGCTCTATCATCCAGTTCAAATCAACATATTTTGCTGCCTACTGCATATATTCAAATTTTTGATGAACGTAATATTCCTCATACCATTAGAACACTTTTGGACAGTGGAAGTCAATGTAGTTTTATATCGAGTGACATATGTCAAAAACTCTTCTTAAAATTCATAAAATCGATTTTTCAGTTTCTGGATTGAATCAAATAGTGACAAAAATAAATGAACGTTGCACTTCGAAAATTGGTTCCCATTCCACAACTTTACAATCTAAAATAGATTGTTTCGTTATGCCTGAAATTACCGGGTTTGTTCCAAGTGTGAAACTGAATGTTTCTCATTTGCAAATACCAAAAACGAATAAACTAGCTGATTCAAATTTTTATAATCCAGGCAAAATTAACATGCTGATTGGCGCAGATTTGTTTTGGTCACTTTTATGTGTTGGTCAATATAAATTAGGTCCTGGACAACCCAATATACAAAAAACCAACACTAACCAGGTACTATCTATTGAAGAACGTACATGTGAAGATCATTTTGTCCAAAATTTCAAAAGTTTATCTGATGGAAGATTTCAAGTTTCAATTCCATTCAAAGACAACTTGATCGAACTAGGTGATTCTTTCTATTTGGCTCAGAAAAGGTTTCTTTCATTAAAGAAGAAACTACAAAGAAATCCTTCACTGAGAGAACAGTATGTCAGTTGTATGTCTGGAGGAGAAATCCTGAAACAACACATCCCATAATGGGAAATTTACCTGCGCAGCGCTTCGAAACAGGATCGGTATTCGAGTCACAGGTGTTGACTATGCAGGCCCGTTTCTTATTAAAGATAAAAAATGACGAGGTGGTAAAGTATCGAAATGTTGGATATCATTATTCGTTTGCTTCGCCACAAAAGCAATTCATCTTGAATTGGTATCAGAACTAACAACAGATTCATTTCTGAAAGCCCTTCAAAGATTTGTGTCACGTCGTGGAACACCCACCATCTTCAATATTTTCAGACAATGGCACAACTTTTTTAGGTGCTTGTTCAAAAATGAAAGAATTTGGTAAATTTTTTATTAATAATAAACATGAAATTATTGAATCATTAGCAACTGAATCCATAAAATGGAATTTTATTCCTCCAAATGCGCCTCATTTTGGAGGCCTTTGGGAAGCCGAGATTAAGTCGATTAAACATCATTTAACAAGAGTCATGGGAGAAGCACATCTTACATTTAAGGACTTTTATACTTTGTTGACGCAAGTAGAGGCAGTGGTATATTCCTGTCCCCTTTTCCTTTAATCCTCTGAACCTAGTGATCTCCTTCCACTCACCCCAGCTCAATTCTTAATTGTAAAACTAATAATGGCTGTACAAGATCCAGATTGCGAACATGTTCCTGAGAATCGGCTCACACGATTCGAGCGAATTCAAAAATTGGTTCAACACTTTTGGAACCGCTCGAACAAGGAGTACATATCCCAACTCCAGGAGAGGATTAAGTGGAAAACTACTGGTGAGCAGCTGAAAGAAGATCAGATCGTAATTATTAAAGGAGACAGGTTACCAATCCTTCAATGGCGACTGGGTCGCATAATTACTCTACACCCAGGAAAGGATGGTATAAGCAGAGTTGCAACCGTGAAAACGAAGGAAGGAAACGTGCTACCTGCCTTCTTCGTTGTGGAAGAGGAAGGTGGCAAGGGGTCTTTTCTATAACGATTCAATGCCAGGCTAATGGGGTGGGTGATTGAAATGAAAACCAAATTAGGTAAGAGTGTGAATTGCGCTTTACAAGAGGGCGTTGATATTTTGGGTAATTGGTAGTAGTCGAGTGGCCCGCAAGCCTGAGCGACCTGAGGCCGTTTTGATTTCAAGAAGAAGAAATGGGGGAGGAGTTTAACTACCTCCACTTGACAGTGGATGTCTCGACAATTATGAAAAATATAAAATTAATGATTAGAAATGATCATAATAATTATTTGGTTATATCACAGTGGTTCAACAGAACCAATTTCTGATACCTTTTATATGATCGACCATACAAGAAGTGCACACGATTCTATAATGATAGTACAGTAGCAAAATACAAGCGAATAGCTATTTCATGCAAAGCAAGCGTCAATGATTATGCAAATAATAATAAGCAAGCAATGAGTGGAAGGTGGTAATAAAGCTTATCTGAGTTGTGCAGCAGTCCTCCAGCTCCTCGGGTTGCTCTCCCCAGGCACGCAGGGTTTCCGCGACAGTCAGAAGAAGTAGGGTTCCAGCACTTCTTATTCGAGATGAAGGGGAGCCCCAAGGTTCCGTGTAATGTCGGTGTCTGTACTCCTTTAGGGATGAGGTGTACCCGTTGGGGGAATGGGTGGTGGACTACTAAGAAGTTGAAGTGTTCCACGTGGGAAATAAAAAGGCCTGAAAGGGTTTCAAGATTTAAACTTGGCGTGATTTCGATATCCCAGGTTAGTAAACATAGAGAGCGAGTTGAAGAGTAAAAGGAACTAGTGGTGAGAAACTGAGACATACCTTGGCTGGGGTGTGGTCTTCAAGTGGTTATGAAGTTGCCTAGAGAATTTTAGGTAGAATGACCAAATCCACAACGGTGTGTAACCCTGTATTCACAAGCTACTTCGAATTCTACTTGAAATTCAACTAAAACTGGAAAAAAAACCGAAAGGTGCGATTATGAGCCAACACATGGACCTCAGGCGACCTTTCCAGTTGAAAATCTGCGGCAAAATGACCAAGTAAGATCACAAAATCTCAATCTGTCAGTTTGCAATTATCAGCCCTTTTGACATGATGATTGATTGATTGCTTCATGGAACCTGACAACTGACATGTTGACATCTGTTCCAAGCCCAGGATATTGTCTAAATATTGTTTAAAATTCGAATGATAAATATTGGAAAATACAGGGAGATCAAGAAAATAAGGTTGGATGGCAGCTACATTTGCTGTGAACGGAATTAGCGCTTGGAATCTTCTGGAATTGTTTCAGGTAAATAAGAAATTACTGTGAGATACATGGATTACAGCGTAAAGTCTGGGCATAGCAGGGAGTAGTCAGCAATTCAAGAAGCAGAAGGCTGGAAGAGGATCGTTGACCCGCTGCAGTGAACCCTGAGTACCTAGAGGTAACGTAATATATATATATATATATATATATATATATATATATATATATATATATATATATATATATATATATATATATATATATATATATATATATATATATATATATATATATATATAAATAAGGAAGTCAACAACAGGAAGCCAACCACACATTTGTGGCTTCGGTTAGAAGACCTTGTGCTTACAAGGCAACAACTAACGTCGCCTTGTAAGCACAAGGTCTAAGGTCTTCTAACCGAAGCCACAAATGTGTGGTTGGCTTCCTGTTGTTGACTTCCTTTATTTCTATTTTTCATCCAAGTGTTGTACATCTTCACACTTGATTTTACCGTACTGATGAGTGCTTAAGCTCGAAACACGTGTCTACGGTTGCAAAACATTTTGAGGGTTATACCCAATAACTTTTCTACTTATATTTTCATATATTGCCCCTCGCTAAATCCATCCTTATTTGTATTTTCCTGGGTAGGATTGTCACGCTGGTAGCTATAGCTGCCTCCGTGGCGACGTTAGTTGTTGCCTTGTAAGCACAAGGTCTTCTAACCGAAGCCACAAATGTGTGGTTGGCTTCCTGTTGTTGACTTCCTTTGTTTCTATTTTGTTGTAGTGTTGTAGTGTTGTACATCGTCACACTTGATTTTACCGTACTGATGAGAGCTCAAGCTCGAAACACGTGTCTACGGTTGCAAAACATTTTGAGGGTTATACCCAATAACTTTTCTACTTATATTTATATATATATATATATATATATATATATATATATAAGTGAAAATAGAGTATATATACATATACAGAGTGATTCAAGCACCAACACTAATACAGGTTTTCTTTATTTTCCAGGTTTCACCGTAAGGCCTGCTATGGACAACTTATGATACTTCGAAACTTCTGAATTTGAACTGTGGCTCCATACTAGCAATAAAACTAATAATTCATTTCTTGTCATCGTTTTTTGAATGTATCATAGAATTATTAAAGTGCCAGAATGAATGATATAATGAAAGGAATATTTATATAATTCAATCAATAATACTCGTAGCATTTTGAAACGTAACAAACGTCAAAAGAGCTTTCAATAAACTGTGTCCACTTCCACTTCCAACTCCAAGCGACGTTCAAGATCAACATTTATGTTGAAGATATATATCTTCAATATGGGGGCTATGTTAAGAAAGACACGATTCCTGGCCTGTCAGTGCGACAGTCAGTCTCCAGGGAAGAAAAAATAATTGAATAAGAAAATAAATAAACTTGTAATTTTGAAGTTGAAATAAAAACTTCTTCTAACGATTTTTGCAATAGAATCTACATTTTTCAAATAAATAAACCGACCAAGATATCCCTTGGTCACATACACATATATTGTTTGTATTTTTAGTCAATTGATCAAATTGTATCATTAATGTGACGGTGCCATTGATTCAGATTCTGACATTGAAGATGCCCCTTCTGAGCATAGTGTTCATGCAACTCACCTTGAGCAATTTGACTATGATGAAGAAATGGCTTTATCCCCCAGAAATGATCAAGTGCTATTTCACCTCAACGGATAGGAAAAGATGGCCCAACATAGCTGAACCAGACATTCCTCCAAATAAAATACGTGCACACAACAAAGTATCGAAACTTCCTGGTGTGAAGGCAGCAGGAAAAAATACTCAAGGAGTTGTGGATTGTTGGAAAATATTTCTCCCCGAATAGCACCGGATTTCTATGCCGCTGTAATGTACAAAGGAAAAACTTTCACTTGTTATCCATGTGTAGATAACAGTTGTAATTCGAATAATTATATTTTTGAGTCTTGAATTTTCAGAATTTGAAATAATTCAACTTGTACCAATAATAAGTAGCCTTTATTATTTATTATTTTATAAATATAAGTCAGTGTTAGAAGATATCTATAGGCGCAAGTTTTCACGAAAATAGTACGCGAGTTCTTCTGAATTGCGTAGCGACTGTCGGCAGGTATCAACAAACAAGTTTCAACGTGCGAGTTTATTGTAGCATTTTGGTGGTAATACTAGAGAGATACGATCACAATTTATATATATTTATTCATTTCATTCAAAAAGACTTTCAGATCTCATAACATGGATAATTACAACTGAATAATCTTAAAGAAAAATATCAATATTAAATAGTAGTGAATAAAAAGTTTTAAAAAAGGAGATTATATAATAGAAAATTTAAAATAAAAACATATTTTGAGATTTGCCGTTTGCCAAACTAAAACTACAGAAGAATTAATAACAAACCTGAGGAATGATTCACTGGGAATTGCTAAAGTGTCATATTGATAATTTGAGTGGCTATCTCATTCCTAAAAGTTCATTGAGGGAAGTCCAGTTCAGATCTATCAAAGCGTCGATTTCATTATCGATACGTAGCATTTTTACAAGAGGGGCTCTAGCGGAGCAGAATATTGGAATATTGAACATAATAGAGAAACGTGTTCTTCTGGGTGGAACATAGAAATTTATCATCGATAATGAACGTGGTGAATTTATTTTGTTGCTCAAAAGTTTGGATGAAAATATTAGAGTTCCGATCTTCCTCCTATTTCCCAAAGACAACATTTTGAACTCTGTTCTCAAATCGAAAGTTCTCACTTTATGATAATCAGGATACACAATTGTCATGGTAGTTTTTGTAATACAGGTATCGTGAAAATGTATTCTGAATTTTTTCTAATTTAACCAGGGACGTTTTACATTCGCTAAACCATAAATTTGAACAAAAACTCCAATTTACTTCTGACCAAGGTATAACAAAGTAAAATATCAGTGTGTGCATTGGTGAAATTTTTCGTTTGGCTTATTAAGAAACCCAACATTCTGTGTGTGGCTTTCTTTGTATTTTCAATGTGTGTTTTGAATGATAGTGAATTATATATAGTACGTACAGTTTGTCAAACATAGCTGAGATTGTGAAATTCCCACCTCTTGCGCAAAAAATCACGTGAAGATCACTGGATAGTCCTTCCTACGACTAACACGCTTCATGGGAGTGAATATTTTCACAATTGCGGCTATGTTTACCAAGCTGTAAGTCCTAAGTCTCTCACCTCTATGCGTCTATTCAGTGTTTCTGTATTCAACATATATTCAAATAGAACGGGTGTTTTCCAAGGCGTTATGGACATGATGCTACATTTATCAATGTTGAAATGTAGTTTAGTCATTCCAAATAAAAAATCGTAAAAGGTATGTAAATAACCATAATTTTTAGTCATGATTATAACAATACATTTTATACCTATTCATAACATTATACAATATGTAGGGTGTGGTTTTTAATTCACTCCATATGTAAGTTTTAATAAAAAATTTGTCGAAATAATGCTAATGCACCTAACTATACAGGGTCGCTGATATGTATGGAAACGGTCGATTATCGTAGGTAATACCACAAGTGTATCGGTGATTATCGAAATAGCAATTCCTTTGAATTTGAGAACCAAATTATGTTGCTTGGCAACCACACGAGCGCTTGCGCGAGTGTGGTTGCCTATAGCAAAATAATTTGATTCGATACCGAGAAGGAATTAACGATAATCGCCGATAACACGAGTTGTATTTGTTAAGATTATTTCATGAATAAAATCGAAACCATTTTTATTTATTTACCATTCAATTTAACTAGGAACATTAATCCCGCATTCAGTTCTGAAATTATACAGCTAACAAAACATTTACTTGATATTTGAAACATCCCTCTATTTCAGTTACCAATGACAGAGCGCGTCATTCGTAGTTTCGTCATTGCATGTCTAGTCTACTGCTTCTCGCTCGAGGTTATGTTTTGATAACATTTTGATTCAGTGATTTGATTAATCAACGACTATGCAAAATTTGTTGAAAATTGTGAAGTAGATATGGATTAATAGTGAGTGCTTATTAAGTTTTGGTCGAAGTATGGTGTTGTGTCATTATAGCAGCTTGCTAGTGGTAAGTTTGTGTTTTGATAATAACCAATCAGGAATCGAACTACAAAATCGAAAACACATCATATACATATCCAGTAGCCAATCAAGAGCCGAACTACAAAATCGAAAACATTATGTTTTCATTTATCAATACAAAAATTTCAACCAATCATAACACGCTATTTTAGCATAAGTGAAATAATCTCTCAAAGTAAGATAGCTAGCGAAAAATGTTCAGATACAAAAAGTCTAGGGTTTTTCAAAATCCATTATATTAATGAAAAATTAAGTAAACAGGGTCAGTCAAAAAGTCAGGACGAAACAAAGTTGCTTTTTATCTAATAGGACACCCTGTATATTTTTCCATATTTCAATTTTGCTCGAAATTTTTAACAAAACTGATACAGCCTATTATTTCCTGAACTCAACCGTTTTCGAGATATCGAATTTTGAAAATAACTTGTTACTACTCTCATATTTATTAAAGAAAAAGCAAGAAATAATGCATATTTATTATGAAAGTCACTCAAGGTGGAGTATGTGGATACGATAAGAATTCAATTATAATTTTTTTACAGAAAATAAAAAATAGTATATTATGTATCTAGTAATAAAAGCAATACATTCCCGGACGACAATGTAAGTTGTTGGCCGAGGCGTTAAGCCGAGGCCAATAAGCATTGAAGTCTGGGAATGTGCTTTTACTACGAGGTACACATACTATTTTTTCTGAAATCGCAATCAGCATTATCAAAAATTAAGGAATTCTACATATTGTTTGCGTGAATTCAATAACTGTCTAAAATGTAAACAAGCCGGCAAAAATATTCCCGTATCGTTTTCGATACGGGAATAGTAATTTACGTAATAAGTCCAGAAAATACTGTTTTTTTTGGAAGAGTAGTCCAAAAAAACTGTTTACGGACGTGTTGCGTACACTATTTTTTCGGCAACCATGTAGAATAACAAATCAATGAAACGCATTTAGTCTAAGAGACGAAGAGAGGTCGATCTTCACCCATCTGTTAACCGGAAAACGCCGGAAAACGCCTAAAATAGGTTGCCTATGAAAAGGTGGTCATGACTATATACAGTGAGTTTCAAAAATTTGCACCATGTGGAAACTTTTTTATTATCGATTTGTCAGAAATTTTTTCTCTTAATAAAAATTGGTGCATTACGAAAAACTTATAATCAAGATATTAAGCTGCTAAATTTCCCAACGGTGTACAGGGGGGAACAAAAAATAGAATTATGATCAGGAGTAAACTACCCTGGCTGTGATTCAAAATTTGAATATTTCGAAAATTCTAGTTCTTATTTGTATTATATATTGAAATTCGAACAGAAGATAGGTACCAACAGAAACATTCTAATTCTTATTTATATTAATATTTATATTAAATTTCGAGCACCTCCCGGCCTAGTCCGGGAAGTACGTACTTCCCGGACTAGGCCGAGAAGTGCTACTTTCCCAGAGAAACAGTGTCCAGGAAGTGAACACTTCCCGGATGGTTGCCGAAAAAGTACTTTCTCCTACCGTTTAGGTCCGAAAACGGTCCGGGAAAGTTCGTTCGTATTTTGAGGCCTGAAGTTGCTCCGAAAAAGTGGGCATTCTTGAACGATTTCAGAAAAGCATATTTTTTCAGGGTTGATAAAAATGCATAAAACGATAAAATGTATTTTTTAATGAATGTCTAGTATATTTGAAATTTTATGAAACAATAGTTATGCCGGGAGAAAAAGAGAGAAAACAATTTTTATTAAACAACAAATTTTTCCTTGGTCTTCTATTTAATAAGGTGCTCAAAGTGTTCACCATTTACCTCCTGACAGCAACGAACTCGCTGAACAAAATTTTGTAGTGAATTTCATGCCTTATTCTTTCTTGCAACTCTTCGATATTTGGTGGCCTATTTTTGTATACCACATTTTTTATGTGACCCCATGAAAAAAAGTCAAGTGGGGTCATATCGGGAGACCTAGCTGGCCATTCAATTGTTCCTCTGCGCCCAATCCATTTATCAGGAAAAGTTTCATCTAGATATGCCCGTTCCACACGTTCAAAATGTGGAGGAGCTCCATCTTGTTGAAACCATATTTCTTCTGCCGGCAAATTGGGATTTTTATTATTCGGGAATAATCGTCTAAGCTCTGGAATGATATGCTGTTGTAAAAGTGAGTTTCCGTTAATAAAATAAGTTCCTATGACGTGTCCACCAATAATGCCACACCAGACATTTACTTTTTGTGGCCGTTGAGTGTGAACTTCCTCAATCCAATGTGGATTTTGGTCTGACCAATACCCACAGTTGTGTCGATACATGCCCGTTTAGGAAAAAGTAGATTCGACAGAAAACAATATGTGGTTGACAAAGTTGACATTTTCATTTAATTTATCCATAATAACTTCACAGAACTCGATTCTACGATCAAAATCGTCTTCACTCAATTCTTGTACCAAATGAATTTTATATGGATGGAATGTTTGCAGTTTGCAAATTTTTTGAATGGAATATCGACTCATGTCATGATTCAAAGCCATCTGTTGTGCTGAATTTATAGGATTTTCCACCACATCCAACATGACATTCAAAGAATTTTCTTCATTTGTAACGCTTACTGGCCTTCCACTTTTCGGTAGATCTTTGACACCTCCAGTTTCATGAAAACGCTGCAATATTTTTGAAACGGTTGATTTAGAAATGGGTTCCTGATTGGGATACAATTCATTAAAAATATCCACTACGTGACCAAGTATCCTATGATGATTAAAATTTCAATACGCTCAAAACGTGCCATTTTTGAGCGATAATTATTTACACAAAATGTATTTTGACATGTGTTGTCAAGATCATCACTGTTAGACAAAAGAACGACACGGCGTTGTTATGAAGCTGGAAACTTTCAAAGGTAACTTGATGGACTATGAACTTGATGGACTAAAACATATCTCGAAAACTGTTGAATTTAGGAAATGATGTGCTGAATAACTTTTGTTCAGAATTTTGAGAAAAATTGAAATGTGAAATAATATACAGGGTGTCCCATTAGAGAAAAAGCAACTTTGTTTCGTTCTGACTGTTTGACTGACCCTGTACACTTTATTTTTCGTTAATATGATGGATTTTGAAAAAAACCCTAGAACTTTTGTATTTCAACATTTTTCGCTAGCTATCTTACTTTAGGAAACAATCGACCGTTTCCATATATATCGGCGAACCTGTATAAAATGCAATTTCAGAATGAAATATCGTCCGAATTCAATAACCAAGTACAAGAAATATTAACCACTTACTGCCTAAATTAATCAATAACCATCAAATATTAAATAGTATAAAATAATACAACATAAAAAAATACCAGCAAACCATGTGGTCTTAGGTGACTGAATAATTTATTTAAAATCGCTTTTATTAATTTTGATTTAGTAGCATATGTTATGGAACACGCAGTTCGGAGTTAATGGGTTTATCTGATTTTAATCAAGTTTGTGTACATATTGGGTGTTTTCTTGAGAATTCATGGAGTAAACATAAAATACTTTATCTACAATACTTATTATCTCATTCTGCTATACTACTTCACCAATCGAGGAAATGAAATGATCTACAAAATGATCTCTGGTGTCTAAACCTATGCAATTTCCTGTTTGGCAGTGTTCTCAAGAGGACATTCATACAAAGTGTCTCCATTATGTAAAACACAACACGTTTGTATTAATAGCTGTGCAAAATCAACATACCAAACGCACATTCAACTATTTGACCATGCTCAATCGGTAATTGAAAATTCGTTGTTTATTATATAGACCGGCCGGCAATGAGTCATATTGTGCAACGTTTTGTTAATGTTTAATTTTTCAAAGTTATATGATTAATATAGCTTTTCAAATGACCTTACCAAATATCTACGACAGCTCGCATGCAGCGGCGTCACCATCGCAGCTTGCAAATGTATTGCAATTGTTTTGTTAACATGCAACTTTTTCTGTAATAACTGGGAACAATTATCCAATTACGCAAAAAACTAGCATATATTGCGGAATTGTATAAAATGTTTGCATACGCTGAAAATGTCGCAGAATAATCGATCCACTTTGAACAATAATTTAACGTATGCTATTTCGTAAAATCAATAATAAAATTTTTTGTCATATGTTGCCAACTTAAGCAGACTCACTGTATATAATTGTGATTCCAAAAAAAATCAAATGCTATTATATCTTATTATTTTTGATATAAATACATAAAATACTATGATAATAACAAAAAAGTAATATAAATTGATAAAAAAGTAATTTTAAATACTTGTTCCTATTTATGCTTAAATAACCTTTGAATAATTGATTTCAGAAAAAAATTGTGGAAACAAATTGAAGACAATTTAATTATTAATAACATTCCTCTCTTCAACAATTTTGATAAAGTTGATAGTTTTTAAGATAAATGACAAATAATGATTCAAGACACAGAGAGGCCAATGCAGCGCATGATTCAGAGAGAGACGGCAATACCTACTTAAAGGTAAGCTATGCATACTTGTGAGCGCGCGAAATTAACAATTAAAAAACAAGTATTAACAATGAAATTTTTAAAATCTCTATTCACAATATTATCAACTATTGTATGAATAATTAAAAAAAAACGTTATTCATATGTAAATATTTTATAATATATTTTTCATTGGTCGAAAGTACCCAAATTTGCGATTTTTCGAACCTTTTAGAATTCATATCTTTAAAAACATTAACTTTAACGTGAAAAGTCAGAGGACCTTTTTTATTGGTATTTCAATAAGGAATATAAAAAATTTAGTCCGGTTGAAAACTAACAATTCCTTGCAATTGTTTAAACAATTTTGGTTTAAAAAATATGGCACTGGATTGCCCCATGGCACCAGCATTTATATCATCAGTAGGGCAATTTGAAGAGGATCGCATAAAATAATTGAGGTGGAATAGGTTTCGGTACTGATGCGCCAATTCCTCCTGGAATAATAGACAATCTAGACTCAATGAGCACATAGTAAATAATTTTAAGGTGGGTTAGATCTAAAATTTTTGTTGCATATTTATAACATCCCAAAAGTTATCTAAGACTTTCGAGACATTTTCTACTTGATATTTCTCCCTCAACTGACGGTCAGGAGATACTTATCAAGGTATTTGATATTATTCGTGAATATTATTTTGATAAAATTATATATTTCGGATAATTCGGAAGCCTATTTTTGTAGCTACTTGTAGACAGAAACGTGTTTTTTCGAAGTTAATTATCAGCGTGTTAAAGTTTAACCACTCATGTCAAGTTTAATTTTCCTAGATCACTCCTTGTTTCTGCCGTGTAGAATAAAAGTGTCATCTGCAAAACTATATATTACTCCGCAGTTGTCTTCATCTTGAATGATTTATTCATATAATAAGTAATGAACAGCAACTAACCCAAAACTGTGCCTCGAGGTAGCCACATTCAACTATTTTTTCTGAGCTCACATACTTATCAATTTCTACTATACTCTAACATACTATAGAAGTTTTTGTTCACAACCAAATTGTCCAGCTCAATACATAGGACAAATTTTCTTGAAATTTACGAAATTAATTCTGCCATTAATAATCCTAACGTCAGTTCTCTTAATGAACAAGTACAGTTCGACTGCAAAAAGTTTTTCAACTCGCTCATGTTTTAATATATTTTGGTTTGCCTTGATCCTCCACAAATCCGTATGTGTTGTGTTATATTGGATTTGTTCGGCCGTGCACATGCTGTTCTGTCTGTTCCGCGCGGTGATATTTCCATCATTTCATGAACGGGTGATGGCTGGTTTCTTATTTACGCACACTGTTTCATATTGAGTATTTTTGTACGGTCTTAGACGGATGACATGAAGCCTGGTTGCTCAGAACATTACCTGCTATGCGGAAGATTTTGTATCTTCAATTTTGCGTTCTGTGTCTGTGGCTCTCCTGTCATTCTCTGTGCTGCTTTCGACTTTGAACTTGGCACTTGACAGTTAACCTCTAGTAGTTTCACCTGTTTTCTAATCATTAATCCATGTGGTTGACCAATTTTGCTTGTGATTTGGATAAAGGGCTTAAGGCCCCCGAACCCCCTTATTGTTCAGGGGATGTTGTCACTTGGACAACCTCTAACCCTGTCATCATGTTCCTCACTGTTGGGTAGAATGTAGTGATTCCCTTTTTATATTATTAAAATCTTAATTATGTATTTTTCCTCTTTATGTGAGTAATACCAGAACTCATTGGATTACCTATAGTCATAATTTTCTTCTTTATTGTAGAATTTTATACACCCCCATTTAATTTTTGTTGAAATGTGGGGACACTTAGTTTCATAAATCCATATCAAATTATCTTCTCTATGTAAGTAGCACTACACATTAGTGGATTACCAATAGTTATGTTTTTCTTCTTCATTGTAGAATAGTCTAATTCACTGATGATGAACCTATATAGGTTCGAAACATGTTCGATTAACTGGTCTTTCTATTGATGGCTTCGCCATCACACTACACCAGATGTTATAAAAAATTGTGGAGATGACTTCGAGTTTTTCTATATTGTGAATCAATACCACTCCACTTCGAGATACAATGGACTTTTATCACAGGTTAACTGATGCTAGTCGAGCAGCGTTAGTCCATTTCTACAAGACTTTTCTACTTCAAAGGGAAACTACTAGCCTGGATATCTGGTTTAATCGTGAATGTCTTCGTCGTGACTTGATCCCAGGGTATGTAGCGGTCAGGTCTAACTCCCAGAGTAACTCTTTAAGAGCAGCTGTCAGTGCTGCACAACGTTTCTGGATAAACCACGAAATCAAGCGACACTACGTCAGACTCGCTGATATCAATATAAAACTTTTCTGGCTGTATAGCAAACTTACTCCTTTTCTCCATAGTCTAGAACTTGATTACCTTTATTCTTCTATATTGTACTTTGTGGAGGATCAAGGTAAGAAGAAATTTCTCACCCTCAAAAACAAACTCAATCACCTAAACGATTCTAAAATAAATTCATACAATTCCTCTCACTTTCATAATAATAAAAAAATTTCTAACCATAACTTTCACGCTAGAGTTTTAAATCTTTCTTCTTTCAATAAATTTTCTGAAATTGAAATGTATTTTCTCAATAATGGATTAAAATATAACTTTAATAAATACAATAACAAGCCAAACTATAAACTTCATTGGGAAAATTCTTGGGCCGCACTTTTCGCAATACTCAGCCCGAGTGACAGCCTTAAACCCAGCCTACTGCGATCCCGCGAAAAGGGAAAATTCTCGATATTTTGCGTGGCGTTGGAGATACCAAAAAAATTTATTCGAAAAAGTTGCTTAGAAATCGAGTTTGACCCTACATACCGAATTTCAACGCAAAATTCGAATTTTGATTTTTTTTGTAATTTTCATATTAAAGTCCGATTTTCAATTAATGGTTCTGAATAAGAAGCTACGAGAACAATAAATTCGTCATGATGTAGGAATAAGGATGAAAAATCTAATATTCATTATGAAAAAATTCAAATTTTGTTTATTAGTTGTTACTAAATCGGACTTTAATATGAAAATTACAAAAAAAATAAAAATTCGAATTTTGCGTTGAAATTCGGTGTGTAAGGTCAAAATCGATTTCTAAGCAACTTTTTCGAAAAACATTTTTCGGTATCACCAACGCGACGCAAAATATCGAGAATTGGCCCTTTTCGCGGGATCGCAGTAGGCTGGGTTTAAGGCTGTCACTCGGGCTGATTATTGCGAAAAGTACGGCCCATGAAGGTATACGTTTGTACCGAAAATCAAATCTCTGCTTTCAAAAATGACTAAAATACAGGGGTGTCTTCATCTTAAGTGTGTCACACTGTATATAGATAGTGAGTCTGCTTAAGTTGGCTACATATGACAAACATTTTTATTATTGATTTTACGAAATAGCATACGTTAAATTATTGTTCAAAGTGGATCGATTATTCTGCGACATTTTCAGCGTATGCAAACATTTTATACACTTCCTCAATGTATGCTAGTTTTTTGCGTTAACACAGAATATCTTTCACAAAATCCAATTGGATGATTGTTCCCAGTTATTACAGAAAAAGTTGCATGTTAACAAAACAATTGCAATACATTTTCAAGCTGCGATGGTGACTCCGCTGCATGCGAGCGGTCGTAGATATTTGGTAAGGTCATTTAAAAAGCTATAATAGTCACAACTTTGAAAAAGTAAACATTAACAAAACGTTGCACAATATGACTCATTGCCGGCCGGTCTATATAATAAACAACGAATTTTCAATTACCGATTGAGCATGGTCAAATAGTTGAATGTGCGTTTGGTATGTTGATTTTGCACAGCTATTAATACAAACGTGTTGTGTTTTACATAATGGAGACACTTGGTATGAATGTCCTCTTGAGAACACTGCCAAACAAATTGCATAGGTTAAGACACCAGAGATCATTTTGTAGATACAGTATTTTATGTTTACTCCATGAATTCTCAAGAAAACACCCAATATGTACACAAACTTGATTAAAATCAAATAAACCCATTAAGTCCGAACTGCGTGTTCCATAACATATGCTACTAAATCAAAATTAATAAACACGATTTTAAATCTCTGGTCTCAGTGAATAAGCAGATAAGTCATATTCAAGAAATTGTACAGGGGAGCCAAAAAACGTTTCGGAGAGTTGTTGTAAATCGCAATAATTATTCGTTGTATATTTAATAATATTTCTGCATTCTGGAGTGGTCGTCAGAAAAATCCTGTTTTTCGTGCTCTTCTTCGAGTATTTGTTTTTCAAGTGAGAACTCTTCAGTGGAAATGTTAGTTTGTTCATGTAATGATATTACAGAATACCCAGAAGCTTCATCTTGCCCTTTTTCAAAATGAAGAAAACCATTTGTCAAAGTAGTCCTGTCAGCACAGAAAACAGAAAAATCAGTGTTTTCGAGTACATGATTTTTTATCTTGCCATCTAAGTTAGGAGAATAGTGTACCAGATTTGAAAGATCTTGTAAAACTGGTATTTTAAAATTGTCAAACAAATTTGAATAATTCACGTCCATGTTAGAAGTTGGCACCTGGTTGTCTGTGGAACTTAACTCCTTCAGGGGCACCGAAGTTTAATCTACAACAGGCCGTGGTTCCTTTAAAATAGTTTTATTGCAGGGCTCAAGTGAGTTTTGTGCTAAAACTCATTCTTGACTTCGTTGATAGGCTGATATTTCTGAAGCTATTTCATTCGGGAATATGGACTGATGATTTCCGCTATCCTCTTCGACGTTTGGTTGATCCGTAAAGAAACAACATCACCTAACAAGAGCGTCGCCAGATAACGGGCCAGTTTTTCGGAACTTACCTGTATCGCTTTGTTGTTTCTTGCACAGAGACAAAATATGCGATGTTCTTCTAATCATTTTTACAAAACTCTTTATTGTATGTAACGATTAACGAACCGTTGCATGTATCTCAACAATTATTCAATAAGCACTTTAAAACACAGATGTATAACTTTATTTCAAATCCTTTCATTTATTGTGTTATGACCCTGTATCTATGATGTTGGCCGTTATCAAGAACTCTCGGTTACTCTTAGCGACAGCCTGTTATGAAATATAACTTGAATATTGTTTGAAGTATAAAACGTCAATAAAAAAATACTTTGATAAAACTAACACGAATTATATCATTCAAAGCAAATCAAACATAAAATTTGGTCCTTCTGAGCCTAGATTAATAGGTTTACACATATTTGAACTTCTACTACAAAATCCAGTGTAGTGGAACAACGCAACCAGCAAGCAGAAATCAATCACACAACTGGCAAGCAGATTCAGTCTACGAGACACTTCTGAAACGGAACTGTGAGTCACCCATCCTTTGTACCTTTTCCTTATCCAAGTATTTCGCAATCTGACAGTAGAAAACTAGTTGAAATGGCTGATGCTTTAGTAATGAATTGCAGCCAACTGAAGGGTCAACTGACAAGATTTCAAACGTTCATTTCTAATATTTCTGAGGACACTAGCGTCAACGAAATCAAAATCAGATTAGAAAAACTTGAAATTCTTTTCAATAATTTTGAAGATGTTCAAAATCAAATTGAATTAGTGAATAACGGTATTGAGGATGACGAACGAAAGAATTTTGAAGACACATACTTCAAATTAGTTGCTTTTGCAAAAGATACGATTTCAAATTTGTCAAAACCTGTCGGTAATGTTTCTTCAATTTCTTCCGTTGCTACACCTGATAATCAATCCAACGGCGGCGGTGATTCAACACGTTCAGATAATCTATTAGGTCAAGTCAAATTGCCCAACATTACTTTACCAGATTTTTATGGTCATTATAATCAGTGGATGACATTTCATGACACCTTTCAAAGTCTTATCCACGGAAATGTTCAACTTTCTGATATTCAAAAATTTTACTATTTACAATCGTGCCTACGAGGGGAAGCTGCGCAATTGATACAATCAATAGATATTTCTTCTGACAATTACACCGTTGCATGGACTATGTTGAAAGATCGTTACGAAAACAAAAGACTCATCATTCATACACACGTGAAAGCAATTTTTGATTTATACCCAGTAAAAGTTGAATCTCATGTTCATTTGCGTAAACTTTTGGACAATTTCAATAAAAATCTACGTTCCTTGAAAGCTCTCAAGCAACCCACTGATAGCTGGGACACACTTTTGATTTATATCATATCCACTAAACTAGATCCCATCACCAAACGAGAATGGGAGGAGTCTATCAATAAAAGTGGAAAGGATTCACCTACCATCTCAGAATTGACAGATTTTTTAACAAAAAGATGTCAACTTTTGGAAACCATTGAAAACAAATCAAAAATTCAAAAAACAAATTTTACTCGAGACGATAAAGTTCACACCAATTTAACGACTCATAAGATAACTTGTTCTTTCTGCAGAGAAAATCATTTCAATCATCAATGTGAGAAATTCCTAGAAATGTCTGTTGTTAACCGATTTTCCGAAGTTAAAAAAAATAGATTATGTACTAATTTCATTCTCAACAAAACTGTAGATCAGCAGGTTGTCGATTATGTAACAAAAAACACAATACTCTTTTGCACTGTGCTACTGTTTCATCTGAAGCGAATATCCCATCGTCATCATCAACCTCTGATAAACCTTGTACATCTGTTTCGATCAACCCTCCACAATCCCTTCAGTCAATGCATATGCGTAATACTACCTTAAATGAAACAGAAACTCATCCATTTCCAGTAGTTACGAATACATATCTGTCTCGTCGTTCACAAGTGCTCAAATAAATATTTTGGATTTTGAAGGAAAACCGACTTGCTGTCGCGCGATGTTTGATACCGGATCGCAGTCCAGTTTCATGACTACTTCAATAGTGAAAAAACTCAATTTAAACATATTAAAAATGCACATTCCAGTTGCTGGTATTAATAATTCAATAAATAATATATCTGGAAAAACTGAAACTTATGTTAAATCTAGAGACAGCAAATACAAAGTAAAAGAATCATTTTTAGTTATCGATAAAATAACTGATAATATGCCGCAAATTTCATTTGATATATCCACATTACATTTACCAGAAAACATCATGCTCGCTGACGAATGTTTCAACGAATCAGGTCCTATAGATGTTTTGCTAGGTGCAAGCATATTTTTTGATGTTTTATGCGTAGGGCAAATTAAAACTGGCCGCGACGGTCCCATATTACAAAATACTAAACTAGGATGGATCGTTTCTGGTCCGATCAATTATGAAAAATATTTCAGTTTACCAATATCATGTAATCTTAACATCAGTAATAATGAACTCCATGAACAATTGCAAAAATTTTGGAAATTAGAGGAGGTTGAAAACAAAAAACTATATACTCGGGAAGAAGCCGACTGTGAAGAAAACTTTTTAGAGAATGTTAGGCGTGATAATCATGGTCGATTTGAAGTAGCTTTACCATTGAAAGAAAATTATGTTAAACTGGGAAATTCTGTTCAGACTGCAATTAAACGCTTTAGTTTTCTAGAAAAACGGTTTTCTAGAAATCACGAATTTAAAAAACGTTACAAAGATTTCATGAAAGAGTATGAGAATTTAGGACACATGACTCAGGTTGATATCAAATCAGATACAGCTGAAATAAAATTTTATCTACCACACCACGGAGTATTAAAAGAAAGTAGCCTCACTACTGAATTGCGAGTAGTATTTGATGGTTCTTGTAAAACTGACTCGGGCTTATCACTCAATGATGTTTTAAAAGTAGGCCCTACTATCCAATGTGAACTTTTCTCAACTGCTCTGAGATTCAGAAAACATAATGTCGTTTTCACGGCAGATATCGAAAAATGTTATCGCCAAGTTTATGTACAGGATGAATATCGTGATCTTCAACGGATAGTGTGGCGTGCAAATGAAAATGACGATTTGAAACATTATCGTCTCAATACTCTCACCTATGGCACAGGTCCAGCTTCATTCTTTGCGTGCAGATCGATATTTCAAGCTGCTTTAGAAAGCCAAGGAGAATATCCTTGTGCTGCGGAAATTATAAAACAAGATTTTTATGTGGATGACTTAATTAGCGGTCATGAAACACTAGCAGAGGCGCAAAAAATGAAACATGAAATTACATATATTCTGAAAAACGCGGGATTTCCATTAAGAAAATGGTTTTCGAATCGTAATGAACTTCTTGATAATTCAAGTCTGGGAAATTTACCCAAACTTGATATACCGAAGGATGGAAATGTTAAAACATTAGGTTTGGTATGGAATCCTAATTCTGACTCATTTTCGTTTATATTTTCTATTTCCGACTTCTCTACAATTTCGAAACGATCCATTCTTTCTTGCATATCAAAAATATTTGATCCATTCGGTTTAATCGGTCCTGTAACAGTTCACGCAAAACTCATATTACAGGAGTTATGGAAGTCACGTTGTGACTGGGACGACCCCCTTCCAGATGATTTGAAACTGACATGGGAAAATTTCTTTCATCAATTACCCGATATAAATGAAATCAAAATTCCTCGACAAGTAACAATTAATGAGTTTGTTGATATTCAAATGCATTGTTTCTCGGATTCGTCTGAATTAGCGTACGGCACATGCATTTACATTAGAACTACGGATATTCACGGAAATCATTATTCTAAACTATTGTGTGCCAAATCAAAGGTTGGTCCTTTAAGAAAAGTAAACTTGCCTAGATTTGAATTGTGCGGTGCTTTACTAGCAGCACGATTATCACAAAAAGCTGAAGAATCTTTAAAAATGGGCATTTTAAATAAAACTTTTTGGTGTGATTCCAAGATAGTTTTAGCATGGATTTCTTCGGAGCCTTGCCAATGGAAAACTTTCGTGGGAAACCGAATTGCAGAAATAAAAAAACTCACAGACTTTCATAGTTGGAGATACGTGGAATCAAAAGATAATCCAGCTGACTTAATTTCTCGTGGTTCTAATCCTAAAAGGCTCTCTGTAAATAATTTATGGTGGTCTGGTCCTGAATTTTTGAGGATGGATTCTTCATTATGGCCTGAGACTCCTATTATCAGAAACATTGACTCTGTAGAAAAACGTAAAAGAGTTCAACTCTCATTCGTTTCAGTTAATTACGATTTTATATTCAATAGATATGAATCCTTCACGAAAACTCATAGAGTTTTTACATACTTGCTTAGATTCATAAATAACATCAGATCCAAAAATGAAAAGTTGAAGGGTAGCTTAACTAAATCTGAATTAAATAAGGCATTCATTATTCTTATGAAACTGTGCCAATCGTCTATTTTTTCTCAAGAAATTCATTCTCTGAAGGAGAAGAAGTCAATACCAAACTTGAGTAAGATTTTATCTTTACATCCATTTCTAGATTCAGATGGCTTATTACGAGTGGGTGGAAGGATTGTATACTCCAATGAATGTTTTGATAAAAGACATCAAATATTACTTCCAGCAAAACATCCATTCACAGAAAAAATTATAAATTATGAGCACAAAAGAAATTTACATGCCGGCGTATTAGCCACTTTAGCCGCTATCAGAAATAAATACTGGCCAATTCACGGTAAAAGTATCGTAAAAACGGTTATTCGAAAATGTTTGGTGTGTTTCAAGGCAAAGCCTACCACTTTGAGTCCTTTAATGGGAAATCTCCCAAAATCAAGATTAATTCCAAAACGACCTTTTTCTATTGTTGGTATTGATTATGCAGGCCCAGTTCTCATCAAAGATGGCAAACTTAGATCAAGAAAACTGGTAAAGGCCTATATTTGCATATTTGTTTGCTTCATCACTAAAGCTGTCCATATAGAATTAGCTGGCAATCTGACATCCGAAACATTTTTAGATTGTCTGAAACGGTTCGTGTCACGACGTGGATTATGTACCGACATACATTCGGACAATGGTACGAATTTTGTAGGTGCCAATAGGCAATTAAAAGAAATAATAACTGAAATTAATCATTCAGTTGAATCGGGTGAAACACGAGACTTCTTGTTGAAAAATCATATCAGTTGGCATCGAATACCAGCGGTCTCACCTCATCAAGGTGGACTTTGGGAGGCTGCTGTTAAATCAGCAAAATATCACTTGATAAGGATAATAGGAAACGCTCATCTTACTTTTGAATCTATGTACACAGTTCTCTGTCAGATTGAGGCAGTCCTCAATTCACGCCCAATTACTACCTTATCCTCTGATCCAAATGACCTATCCCCCTTAACCCCTGCTCATTTCCTTGTGGGTGACTCGTTGATGGCTGTACCACAGAGAGATGTCACTGAGATTCCTATCAATCGCTTGAAGCTGTATGAACGTCTTCAAGAAATCGCCCAGCATTTTTGGAAACGATGGTCTTCCGAGTACCTTGTCTCACTCCAGCAACGTAATAAATGGAAACGAAACCAACCCCAAGACCTGAGGATAGGAACATTAGTTGTTCTTCGAGAAGAAAACCTGCCCCCACTTCAATGGCGACTTGGACGAATAGTGGCTCTTCATCCAGGGAAAGACAATGTTGTGCGCGTCGTGAGTGTGCAAAGCAAAGGAGGAATTTTCAAACGCAGTGTCGTTAAAATTAGTCCTCTACCTGTAGAACAATAGACATGAAATGAAACTATAACTTTTATTAGCTCCAGTTTTGATATTTATGAACTCTTCAAAATGAAACTGTTTTATGTTGATTTTGAAAGCTCTACCTTTCAAGGTGGGCGTAATGTATAACTTTATTTCAAATCCTTTCATTTATTGTGTTATGACCCTGTATCTATGATGTTGGCCGTTATCAAGAACTCTCGGTTACTCTTAGCGACAGCCTGTTATGAAATATAACTCGAATATTGTTTGAAGTATAACACGTCAATAAAAAAATACTTTGATAAAACTAACACGAATTATATCATTCAAAGCAAATCAAACAACAGAATACCGACCGGTATTATCAAAACACAGACTGAATGTGACTGACACCACTTCGGAATACAAACTGAATTGAAAAGTGAAAATAAACAGATATGTACAGATCTGTACAGATCTGTACAGATCTGTACAGATCTGTACAGATCTGTACAGATCTGTACAGATCTGTACAAGTCTGTCAAAAATTGGAAGGCGTCTATAATGAGATAAGTGTATATGTGCGATTTAGATCTTACGTGTTCAGACGTGAATAACCCGATAAGTCCACTTATCGGCCTATTAACGAAAAAAAAGATTCTGCCTTAAATGAAACAGGTTAAGTTATACTATAAAAGTCAAAATTTATTGAGATGTTTGGATATTCACATAGCATTTTGACTTATTTGCTTATTCACTTGATGGGGATTAATATTAAATATATTATATATGAAGAAATCTTATTTTAACCATTTTATGGACATATCTGCTTATTCACGGAAGCCAGAGAAATATATTATTCAGTCACCTAAAACCACATGGTTTGCAGGTATATTTTTATGTTGTATTATTTTATACTTATTTAATATTTGATGGTTATTGATTAATTTGGGCACTAAGTGGTTAATATTTCTTGTACTTGGTTTTTGAATTCGGACAATATTTCATTCTGAAATTGCATTTTATACAGGGTCGCTGATATATATGGAAACGGTCGATTATTTCCTAAAGTAAGATGGCTAGCGAAAAACGTTGAAATACAAAAGTTCTAGGAATTTTTCAAAATTCATCATATTAACGAAAAATTAAGTATACAGGGTCAGTCAAAAAGTCAGGACGAAATAAAGTAGCATTTTCTCTAATGGGACACCCTGTATATCATTTCACATTTCTATTTTTCTCAAAATTCTGAACAAAATTTATTCAGCTTATCATTTCCTAAATCCAACCGTTTTCGAGATATCGAATTTTGAAAATAAGTTTCTAATAAATTATCCAAAAATGTTTTAGTCCATCAAGTTCATAGTCCATCAAGTTACCTTTGAAAGTTTCCAGCTCCATAACAACGCCGTGTCATTCTTTTGTCTAACAGTGATGATCTTGACAACACATGTCAAAATACATTTAGTGTAAATAATTTTCGCGCAAAAATGGCACGTTTTGAGCGTATTGAAATTTTAATGATCATAGGATACGGTGATAGAAGACGAAGTTGTGACCAAGTAGTGGATATTTTCAATGAATTGCATCCCAATCGGGAACCCATTTCTAAATCAACCGTTTCAAAAACAGTGCAGCGTTTTCATGAAACTGGAGGTGTGATAGATCGACCAAAAAGTGGAAGACCAGTAAGCGTTACAAATGAAGAAAATTCTTTGAATGTCATGTTAGATGTGGTGGAAAATCCAATAAGTTCAGCACAACAGAGGGCTTTGAAACATAACATGAGTCGATATTCCGTTCAAAAAATTTGCAAACTGCAAACATTCCATCCATATAAAATTCATTTGGTACAAGAATTGAGTGAAGACGATTTTGATCGTAGAATCGAGTTCTGAGAAGTTATTATGGATAAATTAAATAAAAATGTCAACTTTGTCAACCACATATTGTTTTCTGACTAATCTACATTTTGCCTAAACGGGCACGTAAATCCACACAACTGTGAGTATTGGTCAGACCAAAATCCACATTGGATTGAGGAAGTTCACACTCAACCGCCACAAAAAGTAAATGTCTGGTGTGGCATTATTGGTGGACACGCCATAGGAACTTATTTTATTATTGGAAATTTGTCACTTTTACAACAGCATATTATTATAATGGATTGAAATATAACATTAATAAATACAATAACAAGCCAAACTATAAACTTTCGACAGTAGAATGTGAAAAAGTTTTAGAATCACAGAATTTTCCCAATAAAGATTCAATTAGAAGTGATATTTCTAGATCTCTTAACAATAATTTCTCTCTACCTAAGAATAACCCTAATTTCAATGATGACACTAAAATTTCAAAAAATATTTCCAAAAATATATCTGAGAATCAACTAGTTGTCACAAAGTCTGACAAAGGTAATATCGGTTCGTGGAAACCGTATCACCTATTTGTTATTTTTCGTGGGTGACTTATTTCTATTGTAAAGGCGAACACTGAAGATAACTTTGATGAATAACTTTATTATTTAGCTTGTAGTATGTGTATATATAACTTAATGGAGTTTTTGGATCGCGAGTAAAAAGTAAAAAATGTATGCTGATGTTGAACGGGTGAAGTCTTCGAACGAACTGTCCTTTTCGAAGGGCGAAAAGTGAAATTAAAATGGTCACACAGATGACCCTCAACTTTCCTAGAAGAACAACCATAAATAAGGTTTTTTTTTATCATCTCATTCTATTTGAATAGTTTACAGGGAATTATTTTATGAGGTACCATCGTATCTGATTTTGTTCTCATACATCAAACGTGACCTGAAGTAAAAGTTACGGATTGGATCGGTTTGAAATAGTAGATAGGTTGTAAATGAAATGTCTTTACAACTGAATTCACTAGATAAAGAAAAGTTTGCTTTCCAACAATAAACGTCTCTGAATTGAATACGAAATATTACTTATGTACAGGGTGTGTAAATATTATAACATGAGATATTTACATAAAAAATTTTTATATAAAATATATAGAATACATGTGGAATAGTTCCCCACAACACCCCCCTGCCAGTGAAGAAGCTTCAGGAGAAACCGACTTGCAGCCGATCAGGAAACCTTATTCTTCTTCCAGATCTTGTTGTCCTGGGACTGTAGTTGGGTCCAGAATGCGCCGCGGCGGGGCCTGGCGTCTGTTGAATGGGTGTTGGCAACGTCGGGGCGGCAAGATTAATTTGAATAATGAAGAATTCTTGCTCCGGAGGTGGTGATGTGTCAGCGTCGTCTTCGAGTTCCTTTGATAGTATATCCCAAGTAGAACACCTATATTGGTAAAATATTGGTACAATATTGTGAACATATTGGCGAAATATTTGAAATGCAATATTGGCGAGAAAAAAAATGTGAACATTCGGCGATATTGGTCCAATATTTCTTGAATAATATTGGCGAAATATTCTTCAACTAATATTGGCCTCAAAATGTTCGGCGATATTGGTACAATATCGCTGATACAATATTTGCACAATATTCAAAAGTTATATTGTCGAGAAGTAAAATGTGAACATTTTGCGATAATGGTCGAATATTGTTTAAACATTTTAGAAATAGTATTGGTGAAATATTCTTGAAGCAATAATGGCCTCAAAATATTTATCGATATTGGTACAATATTTATCAATATTGGTACAATATCATTTGGATATATTGCTGGATGTCAATATACCTTGGTAAATTATTAAATGTCTTTAGTTGATGAAGGTGACACCAGAGTCTGCCTTTTGATCGCCATAACTACTGAGTGAGCTGTCTGAGAAAACAAGTCATGAGAAGTATTTAATATACTTTCGTAGGTTTTAGAAGACGTTCTATATGTAGAGCCACCTAGCGGATTTTCATCCAGGTTTGATCATGATATAATTTCAATATTGAATATTCGGCCAATATTCAAATTTCATCCCAATCTAGATGTAGGAAACAATATGAAGACAATATTTTTTTAACGATATCGATAAATATCACTGAACCAATTTTGACCCAATATTAATAATTAAGATTTGTTGAATATTGGCGAAGTGATATTCAACCAATGTGTAATCACACTTGGAGATACAATATAGTTTTTATTCCTAGAATCGATATTAGGGGAATATTGGGATTGCGATATTTATTCTAGATGTTAAAAACGATGTGAAGACAATATTGTTTTATCGATATTGGTAAATATCATTCAACCAATATTGACTCAATATGAGTTGAAACAATTTGTCAAATAAAGTGGAAATGATATTCAACCAATAAGTATTCTAACAAACTTGGAAATACAATATAGTTTTTTCCCCTATAAACTATATGACTGGAATATTTGGATTGCAATATTCATTCTAGATGTGGAAAACAATATATAACCAATATTGTTTTATCAATATTGGTAGAAATAATTCAACCAATATTGACTCAATATTTCGTTTGGTAATCTACATTCAAAACTAGTTCAACCAATATTCCACCAATATTGTTAATATAATATTGTTTTTTGAATATTCACCCATATTGGACCAATATTGATTTTTCATTTACAATATATCTATATTGGCCCAATATGGAACCAAGATTCAGCCGATATGATGTGCTACCTGGGATAGGCTGGTTTAAAACACTCTATTGAGACAGTTACATCGCTGCCACGCATATGTATGACAAAGGTCTTGTCATACCTTTTTACGACCTTGAATGGACCATCGTAGGGCTGCTGCAGCGGAGCTTTAGGGGCATCATGTCTTAAAAACACGAATTCTGCTGTTGCAAGGTATTTGAAAACGAATGTTTTCTTGAATCCATGCTGCGTACTGTTGAATGTAAATCAAAATATCTACATATTTCTTGAAGCGCCATCTGTTTCTATATTGTGATATTTTGGCAACACTGTAACGATCAAAATGAATAAAGTAGTACGTTGATAGTTCCGTTAGAGAGTGTTTCATTTTCTACTCTTTGAGCATAGTTTTTGTCCATAATAGTATAATTTCCACTAAAATTAACAGGTTATGGGCCCAGGGAACTGAAAAGCCCTTGGACAATACTAGTTACAAGTTTAAAGTTAGAAAATAGTGCAAAATCAACTCAATCGAAAGCAGTGTTCGAGAATCGGCGTCGGCAGAAATGGCGGTCAACTACCTAAGCAGTGTCCCAAGGTTGCTTGGTCGTGAAAATTATGCAGAATGGTGTTTCGCTGTTGAAAACTTTTTTGTTCTGGAAGGACTCACGAACTGCCTGGAAGGTACTGAGACTGATACGGTTTTAGTTAACAAAGCCAAAGCCAAGTTAATTCTGAAGTTGGACACATCCATTTTTGTGCATGTCAGGGAGAAACAAACTTGCAAAGATGTTTGGGACACCCTGAAGAAAATGTACGAGGATAATGGATTCGCTAGAAAGATTGGACTTTTACGTACTCTCATTTCCCTACGCTATGAAAACTGTAGTACAATGGAGGCTTATGTCACACAAGTCATAGAGACTTCCAGAAAATTGGACAGAACCGGTTTCAAGATGAGCGAAGAATGGGTTGGATCACTCCTTTTGGCAGGGTTGCCAGAAAGGTATGCACCTATGATCATGGCCATAGAGCATTCGGGAATTACAGTGACATCTGATGAAATCGAAAACAAACTTCTTGACATGGAAACAGATTGCAGCACAAGCAGTTCAGCAGGTGCCTTTGCCAGCAAGGCGGGTTTTCATAAAAAGTCGAGAGATGGCGGAACAAGCACGGATGTCAAGAAAAAGAATCGCGACATAACCTGTTTCAGGTGTAAACAAGTTGGTCATTTTCAAAATAAATGCCCCAGTTTGGAACAAAATAAAAGAAAAGACAAAGAAAGTAAGTCAAATGCTTTCAGTGTCGTATTTCTCAATGGTAACTTTGATAGAGATGATTGGTATATAGATTCTGCAGCAAGCAACCATGTAACTTCCAGAGAGGATTGGTTGAACAACATGAATCAGGCTGATGTCAAAGAAATCATTGTGGCAAACAATGAAAAGCTGGCAGTGAAATGTTCAGGCCAAGTGAACATTACGACAGTTGTTGGTAAACAGTCCTTTGATGTTGCTGTTAAGGACATATTGTATATTCCGAAGCTCTCAACAAACTTATTATCTGTGGGACAACTCACAAGAAATGGCAACAAAGTAATTTTCTGTGAAAAAGATTGTAAGATTTATAACAGAGATGGTGTATTGATTGCAACCGCTGCTTTAAAGAATAACATGTATAAATTGAACCTCAGAAGGCCAAAAGAACATTTTGTAGCTACCGCAGTGACTGCAGATGTATGGCACAGGCGATTCGGACACACAAACAATGAAAATCTCTCTCTTACACAGAAAGTAGTTAGTGGCATGGAATGCTCAGGTAGCTTCAATGTAAAGGAGATATGCCAAATATGTTGTGAAGGAAAACAATGCAGGTTACCTTTTAAACATGAAGGTACACGTGCAACAGAACTGTTGGAAGTTATCCATGCTGATTTGTGTGGACCGATGGAGATAAACTCACTGGGAGGATCAAGATACTATCTTGTCCTTGAAGATGATTTTAGCAGAATGACATTTATTCATTTTCTGAAATGCAAGAGTCAGGCACTTGAAAATTTCAAACAGTTCAAAACCATGGTTGAAAACCAGAAGAATGCTAAAATCAAGGTGCTAAGAACAGACAACGGTGGTGAATTTTGCAGTAGACAATTTGAAAAATTCCTCACAGTAAATGGAATCACTCATCAAAAAACAAATCCCTACACGCCACAGCAGAATGGGATGAGTGAAAGGATGAATCGCACTTTAGTAGAGAATGCACGATGCCTACTTTTTGATGCTGGATTGAACAAGTCTTTCTGGGCAGAAGCAGTCATCACCGCGTTATATTTGAGAAACAGGTCATTAGTGACAGGCTTGGTGAAAACACCTTTTGAGATTTGGTCACAACGACAACCAGATGTGAGTAACATCAGGGTGTTTGGCAGTGAGGTTATGATGTTAATACCTGCAGAAAAAAGACGAAAGTTCGACAAGAAATCTAAAAAGATGATTTTGGTAGGATTTTGTGAAAATATTAAGGGTTATAGGTTATATGATCCAATAACCAAATCAATTGTCACAAGCCGGGATGTTATTGTCAACGAAAATATACCAAAAAACCCAGAAATCTTCGATTAAACTTCAAAAGATGATGAAATATCAGTTTCAGTGGGGGAAACAAGTGAAAACATTAGCATGGAACAAAGTGAAATGCTTTCAGATGTTTCAGATCAAGAATGTGACCCACAGAACGAAACCCTGGATAGTGATTCATCATCTGTTTATGATGTTAATGTATCCACAAATGAACCTGAAGAAATAAGGAGATCGGACAGGAATAAAAAGTTCAAAAATTTTGATGACTATGTGACATATGCTTACCAAAACCTGAATCAGATAGAGGATGTGCCGTTGAGCATGTCTGATGCTCTGTCTAGACCTGATGGAGATAAGTGGAGACAAGCAATTGAAGCTGAGCTGGCATCATTTGAAGAAAACAGCGCCTGGGAGGTGGTGGAGAAGCCAGAAAATGCTACTATAGTGAAGTGCAAGTGGGTGTTCAGAAAGAAATCAGATAGTGAAAATAGTGTGCGGTATAAAGCAAGATTAGTTGCGAAGGGTTATTCCCAAAAAGCTGGCGTAGATTATGATGAAACATTTTCTCCTGTGCTTTCTTAAATGGTTGTTTAACTGAGACGGTTTATATGATGCAACCGGAAGGATTTAAAAATTCTGCAAATGAAAACCATGTTCTCAAGTTGAAAAGAGCCATTTATGGATTAAAGCAAGCCTCAAGGGTGTGGTATGAAAAGGTTGAAAATGTTTTATCAAATTTGGGCTATGAAAAATCAAAATATGAACCTTGTGTATATTTGAAATATCAAAATAACTTCAAAACCATTGTAGCTCTGTATGTAGATGATTTTTTTATTTTTTCTAACTGTGATGCTGAAACAAATTTCTTGAAACAGAAATTAGCTTCAAACTTTAAAATGAAAGATTTAGGAGAAATGAAACAATGTTTAGGAATGAGGGTTAATATTGATGAAAATAAAGGATCAATAACCTTAGATCAGGAACAATATATTGATGAATTATTGTCACGTTTCAACATGACCGAATGCAAACCTCTGAGTACACCCATGGAAAATAATTTGAAGTTGAGTAGAAATGAAATTAAAAATGACATTGACTATCCTTATAAACAATTGATAGGAAGCTTAATGTACTTGGCTGTACTCACGAGGCCAGACATTTCTTTTTGAATAAGTTATTTGAGTCAGTTTAATAACTGTTTCAATGAGACACATTGGAAATGTACCATACTTGAAGGGCACTAAAAGGTATATGGTTTGACATTTGTAAAAAATAATATTCTAAAACTAGAAGGTTTTGTCGACGCAGATTGGGCTGCTGACATAAATGATAGAAAATCTTTTACTGGATTTTGTTTCAGACTTTCAGGATCTCTAATATCTTGGGAGAGTAGGAAACAAAACTCAGTGGCCCTCTCTAGTACATAGGCTGAATATGTTGCAATTTCAGAAGCCTCTAAAGAAGCTATTTACTTGTATAATATGTTTGCAGAGTTCACTGGAAACTCTGAATGTATAACACTATTCAATGATAACCAAAGTGCACAAAAGCTATGTATTAATCCTGCACTGCATAAGAGAGCTAAACACATTGACATTAGGCACCATTTTGTCAGGGAGGCTATTTATAATAATTTTGTTAATGTAAGGTATTTGCAAACCAATAATATGCCTGCTGACATATTTACTAAGAGCTTGAGTTTTGTTAAGCATAATAAGTTTTCTAGTGAATTAGGAATCACAAATGTTATGTAGGTATTAATATTTTGATCTAGTAGGGGTGTTGAATGTAGATCAAAATATCTACATATTTCTTGAAGCGCCATCTGTTTCTATATTGCGATATTTTGGCAACACTGTAACGATCAAAATGAATAAAGTAGTACGTTGATAGTTCCGTTAGAGAGTGTTTCATTTTCTACTCTTTGAGCATAGTTTTTGTCCATAATAGTATAATTTCCACTAAAATTAACACGTACCAGGTGTTGGCCGAAGTTGTTGCATGTGTTCTCGCAGCTGCTGTATGAATTCTGGAACGCTCTCAATTGAATGAGGTGCTCTGGCTGAGAGAAATTCTCCTGGAATCCGAATGGTCTGTCCATAAAGCATTTCTGCTACCGTGGACTGTAGGTCTGCTTTCCAGGCAGATCGAATACCAAAAAGGGTTGTAGGTAGGGTCTTGGTCCATTGCTGGTTGTTGTGACATATGATTGCTGCATTCAGCTGACGGTGAAAACTCTCAATCATTCCATTTACTGCTGGATGGTATGCCGTGGTTCGTAGATGAGTCGTACCTGTCAAACGGTTCAAGTGCTTGAAAAGGTGTGATTCAAATTGGCGGCCTTGATCAGTGGTAACTCTGAGTGGTGTGCCGAACCGACAAATCCAGTGGTTGTAGAATGCTGCAGCTACAGTAGCTGCTTCCTGGTCACGAAGAGGTATGGCTTCTGGCCATCGAGTGAATCTGTCGATCATAGTGAGACAGTAGCGATATCCATCGAGCAATGGCATGATCACTATGTCCATGTGCACATGCTCGAATCTGGCTGAAGGTGGCATGAATACGCCAACAGGTGTCGTAACGTGCCGGCTCACTTTTGATCGTTGACTGTTCAAACAACTTTTCGCCCATGCTCTGCAAGTCCTTGTTGACAGATGGTCACACGAAACGTTGTGTTACCATCTTCACGGTGGCGTTGGCACGAGGGAGAGAGAGGCGGTGTACAGTGTCAAATGCTGCTCTTCGGAAGGCTTGAGTCACGAATGGTCGAACTGTTGGTGTCAAAACGTCGCATACAATCGTGGCATTGGTGCCGGGAAAATGTATGCGTTTGAGCTGCAAGGATGAGTCTTCTTGTTGAAGTTTCTTGAGCTCGGCGTCGTTCTCCTGGGAGGCAGCGAGGGCTTCGAAGTCTAAGGTAACTTCCATTTCTTCGATGCGCAACAATGCGTCCGCAACTACATTGTTTTCACCGGAAACGTGTCGAATGTCAGTAGAAAATTGTCCAATAAAATCCAGGTAACGAAACTGACGCGGCGAGCACTGTTCATCTTTTTGACGGAAAGCAAAAATTAGTGGCTTATGATCAGTGTAAATCTCGAACTGTCTTGCTTCCACCATGTGTCGGAAGTGTCGTACGGCCAGGTATATAGCCAATATTTTGCGGTCAAAAGCACTGTATTTCTGCTCGGAGGGGCTGAGTTTTTTGGAAAAGAAACTAAGTAGCTCCCAAGCACCGTTACACCACTGCTGTAAGGCGGCACCGACCGAAAAGTCCGAAGCGTCACTAAAAATCGCGAGGTCGGAGCCCAACTTTGGATGAGCCAGCAAAGTCGCCTGAGCTAAGCTCTCTTTGCTGGACTCAAAAGCTGTATTTGCTGCCGAAGTCCAATTCACTGGTGTTTTTCATTTAACATTGTCTTTTAGAAGGTCGTTCAGCGGGTCTTGAATACTGGCAGCTATAGGTAAGAACCGACGATAAAAGTTTATCATACCTAAAAATTGTCTGAGTTGCTTAAAGGTGTCCGGTCGCGGAAAGGCACGAATCGCAGTAACTTTTTCAGGCAAGGGGCGTGTACCTGTCTTTGACACTAGGTAGCCAAGAAACACATTTGAAATAATATATTACATACTACAGGTAAGATTAAAATTCAAATTATATAATAGAAAAATAGTTATCAAATTTGCATAATACAAATAAATTTAAAGGATATGCACTTCACGGGTTTAATGACGACACCGTACTTCACTAATCGTTCGAACAGGTTTCGCAAATGGACGAGATACTCTTCAGGGGAAGTTAAAGCAACTAGAATGTCGTCGATGTAGGCGAAGCAAAAGTCTAACCCGCGTAGGACTTCGTCGATAAAGCGTTGAAAAGTCTGTGCGGCATTCCGGAGACCGAAAGTCATAAATCGGTACTCGAACAGTCCGAATGGGGTTGTTATCGCGGTTTGTGGAATGTCTTCTTCAGCAACCGGAATTTGATTGAACGCGCGCACTAGGTCCACTGTGGAAAAAATAGATTTACCTTGGAGACACTGCGAAAAGTCTTCGATGTGTCGAACTGGATAGCAGTCTGGAATTGTCCTGGCGTTGACTCCAATGTAGTCTCCACAGGGTCTCCACTCGTCACCTTTCTTGGGGACCAAATGTAATGGCGCTGCCCAAGGGCTTTGTGACGGTCGAGCGATTCCTAACTTGAGCATAGCATCAAATTCCTTTTTGGCGGCACGGAGTTTGTCTGGAGCGAGGCGTCATGGTTTCTGAGCAACTGGCGGTCCTGGAGTGGTCACTGTATGATGCTTGGTGTTGTGTTGGATTTCCTTAGGAATTATCTTCTAGACGAGTTATGTCAGGAAACTCGTTCAACAAGCCGTGGTATGGAGTAGAACCAGTAACAGTCTTGATTGAGGGTGTGTTACACTGCGTTACCTCTCCCGCGGAGGTAATCGTAGTAAACGAATCGACCAGGTGGCCTTTGAAAAGGTCTGACAGTAGTCCTTAGTGCGCCAAAAAATCAGCTCCTATAATGGGCTTGGAGACATCAGCAACAGCGAACCTCCAAGTGAACTCCCTCCGTTGGCCAAGTTCCAGGGTAAAAGTGTACGTACTATGTGTCATGATTTGCGTCCCATTGACCGCAGAAAGTACGTAGGGTGACTTTTCGCGCAGCTCTGAGAGTAGACGACGAGGATAAACGCATAGATCTGCGCCTGTATCCACTAGAAATTGAGTGTTGGAGGATCTGTCACGAACGAACAAACAGCGGGATTGTGTTGGGCTGAAATCGCTACCCACTATGAGCGACTGCCCAGCTAGTTTTCCGCTGACAACTGGCATGGTGTAGCATAACTTTTAGCTGCGTTGCCATACTTGGTATGGTATCAACACAAACCCGACTGAGAACGGGCTGAGCTCCTGGGACGCGGCTGTCGTGAGTTAGATCGCGGTCTGCTCCGTTCTATGTTGCTCATCCGTGCCTCTATTGCATCTAACCGTGCCATGAATCGTTCCATATTCAATGCAAGGGTTTGGAGCTCGCTGATAACATTTGTAGGGGCCGTTGTTGCAGCAGCGATGGAGGATCGCGACGATAAAATATCGTAAACGCGATCCGCGGTTTCTGCCGATTCGTCGTTGAGATCGCGACAGTGGTTTGTATTTCCGTAGGCAGGCGACTCTGCCATAAGGTTCGTAACAGCGAGTCAGAAACACTGGTACCTGCCATATTTTGGAGACGTCGCAGGAAGTGAGATGGTTTGTAGCCCCCCATTTGTTCATGTTGAAGAAACTGTTTGGTTTTTTCTTCCAGGGAGGTGCTGAGTCGTTTTATGAGTTCAGTTTTGAGCTGGTTATAGGACTGCCCATCCACAGGTTGCACTATAATGTCTCTTACCTCGTTGCTATACCGTTGTGGTAGTGCCTTGAGTACACTGAGGTACCGCTTTGCGAGGTCGTTAACACATTCCGAACTGAACTGTAACTCAACCATGGTAAACCAGATTTCAGGGTCGGAGGGGTTCAACTCGGTAAGTGAACTAGCAACAGAGATAGCTACTGAGCTGGTCTGGTTGGTCGGCATGTTTGCTGAACGTTACTCAGGGAACCAAAAAAAATATTGTACTCACGAAAAAAAACTCACGTCACATAGCGGAAGACTGTACCTCGCGAAAAGGCTAATGTTGCTTTGAAGACGCTTGTCACTCGCAGTAATGTTCACGTTGTTCAGCAGATGAATGTCTCTCGCGAAAAAGTTCACGTTTGTTTGCAGAAGGTCACTCACGCAAAAGATCACGTCGGGGTCACCACTTTGGTAATATCGGTTCGTGGAAACCGTATCACATATTTGTTATTTTTCGTGGGTGACTTATTTCTATTATAGAGGCGAACACTGAAGATAACTTTGATGATTAACTTTATTATTTAGCTTGTAGTATGTGTATATATAACTTAATGGAGTTTTTGGATCGCGAGTAAAAATTAAAAAATGTAAGCTGATGTTGAACGGGTGAAGTCTTCGAACGAACTGTCCTTTTCGAAGGGCGAAAAGTGAAATTAAAATGGTCACGCAGATGACCCTCAACTTTCCTAGAAGAACAACCATGCATTTGCCTGTTTTGTGTCCTCGGAAGAAAGTTTTAGTGGAGACTATTAA
This sequence comes from Chrysolina oricalcia, assembly GCA_944452925.2. Classification (NCBI taxonomy): domain Eukaryota; kingdom Metazoa; phylum Arthropoda; class Insecta; order Coleoptera; family Chrysomelidae; genus Chrysolina; species Chrysolina oricalcia. The sequence goes on from OX101812.2 coordinate 36,426,789, forward strand.
AAAAGGTTTTTTTATCATCTCAGTCTGTTTGAATAGTTTACAGAGAATTAGTTTATGAGGTACCATCGTATCTGATTTTGTTCTCATACATCGAACGTGACCTGAAGTAAAAGTTACGGATTAGATCGGTTAGAAATAGTAGATAGGTTGTAAATGAAATGTATTTACAACTGAATTCACTGGATAAAGAAAAGTTTGCTTTCCAATTGAATACGAAATATTACTTATGTACAGGGTGTGTAAATATTATAACATGAGAAATTTACATGAAAAAATATTATTTAAAATATACAGAATATATGTGGAATAGTTCCCCACACAATAATAAAGTCACACAATTTTTGAGTACTGATAGTTTTTCCAAATTAACATTTGATCACACCAATAGATTTTTCAACAACATGAAAATTACATTGAATGTCTGTATTGACACTATTAAATTATACAATTCTTCGAAATTCAAACTCATGCCCATGAATCCTTCTACTCCTCTTCTTTGTGGATTACCAAAAATACATGAGGAGAACTTCCTCATTAGACCTGTTGTCACTTATCGCAATTCCCCTTCGTCCAAGGTGGCTTCTTGGTTAAATTTTCTCATCAAAGACTTCACTAATTTCAATATTCCCCGTGCTTTGGCAAATTCCTTTGACCTTACTCAAAAAATAAAAGATATGGTTGTGCCATCAAATTCCTTCTTGTTGCCCTTCGATGTAGTCAATTCATTCCCTAGTATCCCACCTGAAGACTGTATCAGGTTAGTGAGAGATTTACTATTCAAAGCAGATGTCCTGTCTTTCCTGTTCTCAATTTATGCTCCCTTTTGAATACTGTTTTACAACAGAATTTTTTCCAGTTCAATAACGAACATTTCTCACAGATTTCTGGTCTTGCTATGGGTAGCAATTCGTTCCCTCTCCTAGCTGAGATTTTCATGGCTGATTTAGAACATAACCTCAAATTCTTTCCTCTATTTAACCAAATATTATTCTGGTACAGATATGTTGATGACTGTATTGTACTTTTCAATTGCACTTTTCAAGAAGTAAATCTTCTTTTACAATTCTCAAATTCCTTACACCCTTCTATACGATTCACCATGGAAATAGCAAAAAACAACTTTCTTTCTATTTTAGATTTATTGATCAACATTAATGACTCCAAACTTGAATTTTCCATTTACAGGAAACCTACACATACAGATTCAGTAATCCCCTTTTCTCCTTGTCATCCTTTCTCTCATAAATTTGCATCTTTTAATTCGCTTTACCTATAGCGACTATTTAATAGACTATTTAATATTCCTATGTCACTTGAAAATTTCAACAATGAGCTGAATATTATGAGACAAATTGGCCATAATAATGGTTTTCCTCCTCTTTTAATTAATAGAATCTATAATAAACATAAAATGAAATCACTGAATCGGAGTTTAACCCCCTTAACAATTCCAACAAATACTGTTCAATTCTTCACTTAGGTAAAGTATCACATGATATCTCAAATATTTTTAAACGGTTCAGCAATGATACTAATTTTTCCTTTTATACTACTGATATTGACACTGATTTAGATATTTTAGATGTTTGTTAGAAAGGCTCCCTACTCAATTTTCTTGAAATTTACGAAATTTATTCTGCCATCAATAATCCTAACGTTAGTTCTCTTAATGAACAAGTACAGTTCGACTGCAAAAAGTTTTTCAACTCGCTCATGTTTTAATATATTTTGGTTTGCCTTGATCCTCCATAAATCCGTATATGTTGTGTTATATTGGATTTATTTGGCCGTGCACATGCTGTTCTGTCTGTTCCGCGCGGTGATGTTTCCATCATTTCATGAACGGGTGATGGTTGCCTTGGTCCGTGGTGTAGATAGAGGTAGTAAGTTTGCCCCGTGCGGGCTGGTTTCTTATTTACTCACACTGTTTGATATTAAATATTATTGTACGTTTCTGTCTTATACGGATGGCATGAGGCCTGGTTGCTCAGAACACTACCTGCTATGCGGAGGATTTCGTATCTTCAATTTTGCGTTCTGTGTCTGTGGCTCTCCTGTCATTCTCTGTGCTGCTTTCGACTTTGAACTTGGCACTTGACAGTTAACCTCTTGTAGTTTCACCTGTTTTCTAATCATTAATCCATGTGGTTGACCAATTTTGCTTGTGATTTGGATAAAGGACTTAAGGCCCCCAAACCCCCTTATTGTTCCGGGGATGTTGTCACTTGGAAAACCTCTAACCCTTTCACCATGTTCCCCATTGTTGGGTAGAATGCTGTGATTCCCTTTTTCAGTATTATAATCTTAATTGTGTATTTTTTCTCTCTATGTAAGTAATACCAGATTTCAATGGATTACCTATAGTCATAATTTTCTTCTTTATTGTAGAATTTAAACACCCCCATTTAAATTTTGTTGAAATGTCGGGACACTTAATTTCATGAATCCATATCAAATTTTCTTCTCCACGTAAGTAGCACTACACATTACTGGATTACCAATACACAGAGAAAAAGATTTCTTTGAATTTAACAAATATTGTTAAATTCAAAGAAATCTGAAGTTTAAATAGGTCCAACAAACAAGCTTGGTTAATTTCAAGTTTCCATTCTTTTGGATTTTCAAACAATTCATTATTTTGTTTTCGTATAATTTCTTCAAAATGCTATGTTTTATTATTTGAAATTTGGAATCAAAAGTGTTTTTTTTTCAATTTATGAACACATTCATTCGTGGTGAATACATGTAATTTGAATTAAAAAAATCAACCCTTGAGACAAAAAAATAATTGTTTGGAAGAAAGAAATACGTTATTAATGAGAAATTATTATATTGGTTCTTTGGAAAGAATATATATTCAGTCTAAAGGAAGTGTTTGTTTATTTCAATCAAAAATGTTTTTTAATTCCTGAAAAGAATTATTCGTGGCGAATAAATGTTATTTGAATAAAATAAATCAAAGATTCAGAGAAAATAGAAAATTGTTTGGAAGAAACAAATATTTATTTTTGAGAAATTAATATATTGGTTTATTGGGAAGAATGGATATTCAGGTCAAAGAAAGTATTCATTAGTTTCAATTATAAATATTTTCGTAGTGAATAAATGTAATTTCAATCAAAGAAATCAAACCTTGGTGAAAAAAGAAAATTGTTTGGAAGAAACAACTACTTATTTGTGAGAAACGCAGGTGGATGGTGCTTTGTTTCCGCCTTTCATTATTCATTGCGAATAACACGATTTTAAAACGTATTTTCTTACTGGTTCTGGTAAGTAGTTTGTGTATGTCATGGAAATTTTAGAATAATGGAATTTGGGTCATCTGATCCCTAGTTTCATAGGTAAGAAATCTTAATCCTAAAATTCCCCAAGTGAAATGGCGTTTTAATTATCAAAGGGGGTTGAAGATTCCATACAGTCAAATAAACATTTTTTTCGTTCAAATGTCATTAGCGTTGTTACGGTCTCATAAATGCTTAGGTTATTCTTTTCCTGGTTCGACTACCACAAGTAGTATTGCCTTCGGATTTCGCCTGGATGAAACTCTCTATTTTATTCGAGGTTCATTTTGATAACCTCCTGTATATTCGTTAATATATTGGCTGCAAGAAGTAGTTCAGAAAACCTTCCACATCAACTAAACCATTTTGCTATTCAAAATCGCTCGGATCATGGTTCATGGCATCTTCCTTTAGCATAGCTGCGGCTTCACTCGGCTTGATCATATTAAACCTTCGTACAGCTACTTGGATGCTTTCAAAGTGATTTATCGCCTGTCTCACATATTTCTGCTGATCTCTTCTCTTCATTTATCAACTATAAACCTTCTCCTCTGATGGAAATATTCCTACAAAAGTAAACAGATTGTAAACAAACAACAACCAAACACAACCCCACTTCTATCATTGAATAATGATCTCTCTCTACCGAAAAGTGACTTTCATACCTTTTCTATTGATGGCATTCCTTTTTCTTGTGGTTTTGCATTCCTCAAACATTTCCTGGAGAAATTCGGGAATGTATTCATGAATTTCGTGTCATTTCTGTCATATCCATGACAAATGAAAAGTGACCTATCTTTCTGTCATGTCAACTTCAAGTTTCCCTTCTTTCAGAAAACGAGTGATTCATAAAAAAAAGGCCTTCCTTCATTTTTTGGTCCAGACCAGACACGTGAAGAGCATCGTATTTTTACGGATTTTTGAGATTTTATGTGTTTTAAATTACAAAACATTTGATTTATCATAGGACGGATAATCAATACCCAACTTTGGTTGGATTCATATTGAAACAACGTAAGTCTGGAAACAAATATTTGTTTTATAGAAACAAATATTTGTTTCAAGTATCATTAGCGTCACTGAAAACAAATATTTGTTTTACAGAAACAAATATTTGTTTCAAGTGACGCTAATGACATTTGAATGAAAAAAATGTTTGAGTAAGGTTATTCTGGACTTTCATTGTCTGAAAAAGAACAAAGAAAAATTCAATTCTCTGCAATTTTTAATCACGACGTTTCAACTGTTGAAATCTACAGTCGTTATCAAGTGTATAATGCGACAATCTCAAGGATACTTCTTATATATGCTGTGGATGATTTTGTGTCATTAGCCTAGTGGTAATTTGGCAGTATTCAGGTAAGCTTGTTAATTACTGTGCCAGGTCCCTCCGGTACAGCATTGTTAATTCTTATCGCAATTTCAATTGATCCATGCCACTAATTAACGGTTTCCACACATTACGGATTTCTATGCTGGCCTGACTAAAGACTTTGTTGTTCATAATATATGCACTCTCTTTAAACTTCCTTCTATACCAGCCCTCTTCTTTATGGATGACTTCGGCTTCAGTCCATTTTATGTTGTGTTGGGTCGTCCAGACATGATCCGCTATTCCTGACTTTGATGTTTCTCCTCGTTGAGTGTTTCTCTTGTGTTCAGCGAGTCTAACGCTAAGTGGTCTCTTAGTTTCTCCAAGATAAGCTTCGCCGCATTCACAAGGGATGCGGTAGATGCAGTTTTTGGAGTCAATGTCAGCGTTACGTGGTCTGGTCTTTGTGAGATGGCTGCGAATAGTGTTACCTGCCTTGAAACATGTCCATATTTTGTATTTCAACCCAATTCGCTTTATTCTTTCCGATAGACTTCTAACATACGGAATGCACAGGGTGGTTTGTGTCGGCTCATCTGGTTTCTTGTTCTTATCCCCCCTGCGAGCTAGAACCTCTTCTATATGTTTTTTGGGGTACCCATTTCGTCGCAGATCATTCTTAATATTGTCCAATTCGATGGTAAGACTTTTATCTGTGTTACATAGGTTGTAGGCACGGTCCACCAGCGATCGAACAACCCCTCTCTTTGTAGCACCATGATGGTTCGATTCGAAGTTCAGGTATTGTCCGGTATGAGTCGGCTTTCTGTATACTGATGTTTGGCACTTATCATTGTTCCTTTGAACTTTCACGTCTAGAAAAGGTAAACCGTCTTGCGTCTCCTTTTCCATCGTGAAGTTTAAAAGGAGACGCAAGACGGTTTACCTTTTCTAGACGTGAAAGTTCAAAGGAACAATGATAAGTGCCAAACATCAGTATACAGAAAGCCGACTCATACCGGACAATACCTGAACTTCGAATCGAACCATCATGGTGCTACAAAGAGAGGGGTTGTTCGATCGCTGGTGGACCGTGCCTACAACCTATGTAACACAGATAAAAGTCTTACCATCGAATTGGACAATATTAAGAATGATCTGCGACGAAATGGGTATCCCAAAAAACATATAGAAGAGGTTCTAGCTCGCAGGGGGGATAAGAACAAGAAACCAGATGAACCGACACAAACCACCCTGTGCGTTCCGTATGTTAGAGGTCTATCGGAAAGAATAAAGCGAATTGGGTCGAAATACAAAATACGGACATGTTTCAAGGCAGGTAACACTATTCGCAGCCATCTCATAAAGACCAGACCACGTAACGCTGACATTGACTCCAAAAACTGCATCTACCGCATCCCTTGTGAATGCGGCGAAGTTTATCTTGGAGAAACTAAGAGACCACTTAGCGTTAGACTCGCTGAACACAAGAGAAACACTCAACGAGGAGAAACATCAAAGTCAGGAATAGCGGATCATGTCTGGACGACCCAACACAACATAAAATGGACTGAAGCAGAAGTCATCCATAAAGAAGAGGGCTGGTATAAAAGGAAGTTTAAAGAGAGTGCATATATTATGAACAACAAAGTCTTTAGTCAGGCCAGCATAGAAATCCGTAATGTATGGAAACCCTTAATTAGTGGCATGGATCAATTGAAATTGCGATAAGAATTAACAATGCTGTACCGGAGGGACCTGGCACAGTAATTAACAAGCTTACCTGAATACCGCCAAATTACCCCTAGGCTAATGACACAAAATTATCCACAGCATATATAAGAAGTATCCTTGAGATTGTCGCATTATGCACTTGATAACGACTGTAGATTTCAACAGTTGAAACGTCGTGATTAAAAATTGCAGAGAATTAAATTTTTCTTGGTTCTTTTTTGGACAATGAAACTCCAGAATAACCTTACTCAAAGTGAAACATTGTCAACCACTTTCAAACAAAAAAAATGTTTATTTGACTATATGGAATCTTCAACCCTCCTTGATAATTGAAACGCCATTTCACTTGGAGAATTTCAAAATGAATATATCAACGTATCTACCTACCTAGGTACGAATAGTTATTTTGTAGATGTGCAGTAGGTACCCTACAATAGGGAACAAGCGTGTGTCTCCTTTCTGAAATATTTTGATTTATACATAAACATTAGCATCCAAGAAGCTGAGCATCATACTCAGAATTTGAAAATTTTCAATTCTTTTTTCCACGTTCCACTAGCGCCTCTGACGGATGTATGCATCGTTACTTCACACAGTTCAAACTTTCACCGCTAGGGCTACAAGGTTTGCTTATAACTGTCAACGTGTCAACTATCATTCATTAGTTTACGTTTGTGACTGTCAATTGACTGATTGTGATCTGTTTGTTTTGTTTATTATTTATATTTTAATTAATATAATATTAATTTACATCAAAGTGATTTATTTATATTATTTATAACAGTTTTAATTATGACAGATACAGGTTTTGATAAAGGAACGCCACAGAACTTACCTCTGGTAGATTTTGAGATGTATTTGAAGTTTATTCAAGAAAATGAATGTTTCCATAAATCAGAAATGAGAGGAGTGAAACTGGATAGGTAAGAAGTTTTTATATAAAACAAATATTTGTTTCAAGTGACGCTAATGACATTTGAATGAAAAAAATGTTTATTTGACTATATGGAATCTTCAACACTCCTTGATAATTGAAACGCCATTTCACTTGGAGAATTTCAAAATGAATATATCAACGTATCTACCTACCTAGGTACGAATAGTTATTTTGTAGATGTGCAGTAGGTACCCTACAATAGGGAACAGGCGTGTGTCTCCTTTCTGAAATATTTTGATTTATACATAAACATTAGCATCCAAGAAGCTAAGCATCATACTCAGAATTTGAAAATTTTCAATTCTTTCTTCCACGTTCCACTAGCGCCTCTGACGGATGTATGCATCGTTACTTCACCGCTAGGGCTACAAGGTTTGCTTATAACTGTCAACGTGTCAACTATCATTCATTAGTTTACGTTTGTGACTGTCAATTGACTGATTGTGATCTGTTTGTTTTGTTTATTATTTATATTTCAATTAATATAATATCAATTTACATCAAAGTGATTTATTTATATTATTTATAACAGTTTTAATTATGACAGATACAGGTTCTGATAAAGGAACGCCACAGAACTTACCTCTGGTAGATTTTGAGATGTATTTGAAGTTTATTCAAGAAAATGAATGTTTCCATAAATCAGAAATGAGAGGAGTGAAACTGGATAGGTAAGAAGTTTTTATATAAAACAAATATTTGTTTCAAGTGACGCTAATGACATTTGAATGAAAAAAATGTTTATTTGACTATATGGAATCTTCAACACTCCTTGATAATTGAAACGCCATTTCACTTGGAGAATTTCAAAATGAATATATCAACGTATCTACCTACCTAGGTACGAATAGTTATTTTGTAGATGTGCAGTAGGTACCCTACAATAGGGAACAGGCGTGTGTCTCCTTTCTGAAATATTTTGATTTATACATAAACATTAGCATCCAAGAAGCTAAGCATCATACTTAGAATTTGAAAATTTTCAATTCTTTCTTCCACGTTCCACTAGCGCCTCTGACGGATGTATGCATCGTTACTTCACCGCTAGGGCTACAAGGTTTGCTTATAACTGTCAACGAGTCAACTATCATTCATTAGTTTACGTTTGTGACTGTCAATTGACTGATTGTGATCTGTTTGTTTTGTTTATTATTTATATTTCAATTAATATAATATCAATTTACATCAAAGTGATTTATTTATATTATTTATAACAGTTTTAATTATGACAGATACAGGTTTTGATAAAGGAACGCCACAGAACTTACCTCTGGTAGATTTTGAGATGTATTTGAAGTTTATTCAAGAAAATGAATGTTTCCATAAATCAGAAATGAGAGGAGTGAAACTGGATAGGTAAGAAGTTTTTATATAAAACAAATATTTGTTTCAAGTGACGCTAATGACATTTGAATGAAAAAAATGTTTATTTGACTATATGGAATCTTCAACACTCCTTGATAATTGAAACGCCATTTCACTTGGAGAATTTCAAAATGAATATATAAATGAATGTTTCCATAAATCAGAAATGAGAGGAGTGAAACTGGATAGGTAAGAAGTTTAATCGAAACGATTTCATTTATCTATCATACTTTCAACGTTTCATTTAGATCCACCCGTCGAAGTTATGGAGACGCTGCAGTGGGGTATGTTCAAGTAAAGCGTGACTCCAACAACAGATGTACAGTAAAATTGAAAATTTGTCCAGAACATAAATTAAGAAATAAGTTATACAATGTTACCATTATCATTAACGAATTGGAAGAAGAAGTTGAACTTGCACATTGTCATGGGTGTGTTGCAGCGCAAGGTAAAAGTTATTGAAGTAACCATACTTTCTTTTTTCAGCGTTAATAACTTTCATAACAGTAATATCTCAATATCATTCACTTTTCAGGTGGATGTAAACATATTGCAGCAGCTATGAAATGGCTCAATCGCCGTACAGTGGAACCAGCATGTACTTCAACAGAATGTTATTGGCAGGTCCAAAATTGAAAAAAGTTGTTACAGAACTAAGAGACATCACATTGAGGGAAATGCTGACTATAGCAGAAGATGAAAATGGATTGGAAGATCCAGCGTTACTTGAATTTGTTTGTAATGAGGCTAAATCTGGATCAAATATTCATCTGCTTCAACATTTTCGAATGGACCAAATGGGAAACACAGCGATATCACTTTCTATTCATCAACTATCTTGTAGTTACCAGGGTGATAGAAGTAAAGTTGAACATTTTATAAAACATGTTAAGAATAATATGACAGAACATAGATGTAATTTATTATATCAATCTACCAGAACGCAAAGCAGTAACCCCTTGTGGCATGAGCTGAGGTATGGACGAATTACAGCGTCAAAGCTATATGAGAGTGTTCATTGCTCTACTCCTGACGGTGCTCTGGTAAATTCCATAATGGGCAGAAAAATAAGAGACAATCCAGCAATGAAACGAGGCAGAGATTTGAAGGAGCATGTTATAAAATGTGTGGAAAAACATTTAAAAACAAAAATCAAAGAGTGTGGTCTCATCTTGAATGCTGAATATCCAGTAATGGGTGCATCACCAGATGGAATTGCTCCAGATTTTGTGATTGAAATCAAATGTCCATCCAAAGAAAAGACTTTTCAACAATTTTACAAAGATGATCAGATTAACCCCAAATTCAAATGCCAAATACAACTCCAAATGCTTCTTTTGTATAGCTCATCCAGATTTTGAGACTACCAATGAAGTCACTATAGTCGAGGAAAAGTTTGATGAAAATTTTATACTTCCTATAGTGAATCAAGCAACCCTCTTCTGGAAAACTGTTATTTTTCCAAAAATTATGTAAAGGTTAATTTAATAAATGGTTATTAATATATTTTATTGTTTTAAAGAAACCCAAACTGACTTCAGTTTTTTTCTTAATTCTCTGAAAATTCAGAAATACTGAAAAGGATTTTTAATATGTATTTACAATGCCTGTTGCTTTAAATCTTTTTCTGTATGTTTTTCTCCAACTGTCACATTAGCTATGTGCAAAAATATTTCACTATTGACATATTTGTTTCTGGCTTGCACAACGATTGTTGTGTTCCAAACGTCCAAAAAGAGTATTGAAATTATCATCTCAAGATATCTACTTACTTTTTAAGTCATTCACAATTTGAAGAACACAATGTATACTTCAAAATATTACTGAATTAATAAATAATTACTCAAATACATTTTCTAACAAGTATTTATTATAGGAGTTTGGGTGTTAATCAGAGCTGCACAAATTATAACAATATCGTTTAAATGTTGTAACATGTTATGATCAATACAAGAGTGAGGACGTATCATTCTAAATTCCCTAAAACGCCAATTGTTTTCCAGACTGAACACTTGAAGGTCGTGCAAGTTTGCATCCAATAATACCTAAATGGAATTCTAAGTTTTTAAAACCTCTATCAGCCAATATCTCACAATTACGAGGCACAACATCCAAATAACCTGATTTCTCAACTACCTTCATATCACTTGTTCTTCCTCCAAATCCTTCTGATATAAAGGTGACCAGTCCATCAGGGGAACATGCAATTAATATAGTCAATTCACCTTCAGTTTGTATACGTTTTTCAGGTACCTCAATGAATTCGAGCTCATCTTCAGGTGGTATATTTTCCTTGTCCACAGTTTGTCTCTCAGGTAATTCTTGTAACACTGGTCTACTTCCTTGTGCTGAAGTAAATCTCACCAGCTTTTGGAGATGCTGACCAGAAAAAAATCGAGGAACTACACCTTCTTTCTAAAGCTTCCTTCCGCCAGTTTCAATGACCTCAGGATTTTTCAAGTCATTTATCAACTAGAAATGAAAAATGATGACATTATAATATTAAAATTGATAATGCCATTAAAATTACCAAAAATATACTCACATCAAAATGATCTTCACAACAAAACGAGACTTTCCTAAGTTTTTTATCGGAAGTGCCTGCTGCTTCACACCACTGCTTTCTAATATCATATTTTTCAGGTACGCATATAAATACTTTGTTTGGAGTAGATATCGTCGTATTTACACACGTGGAAACAAAACAATATTCATAACTCGACGACCTTTCAGCCATTTTCAAATTGAGTAAACTAGCACAAAAAAAAACATAAATCAGGATCAGGAATAACAAACAAATAATAAATAGGTAAATAGCAAACGGTTTGTTTATTTTTAACTGACATGTGACATATTCTTGTTTGTGAATATTCCGAAAACAACCACACGTGACGCTAGTGTTTGGGGGAAGTTATTTGACAATCAAGGTCAAATTATGTTTAAATTGAAGATCAATTTGAATCCTTAAAATTTCTATAAAAATTTGAAAATCAAACAAAAATATCAACAAAATGTGATTTCTGAGTTCCGAATTAAAGCAGAAAAGCAAAAAAAAAATCATGCGTGTTCCCTATTATCATTAACTATAACATACCAAATTGCACTGTGAGTTCCTTTTTTTGATGGTGGATCGGTATGAAAGTAACAAAAATTCAAGAAATCAGACCAGTATTGGCACAGGTAGGAATTCAAATATATATATATATATCTATATTTATATATATATATATAAATATAAATATAAATATATATATATATATATATAAATATATATATATATATATATATATATATATATATATATATATATATATATATATATATATATATATATATATATATATATATATATATATATATATATATATATATATATATATATATATATATTTGACCAACGTATAAAGTGAGGTCCGCTTGTGCAAAAAATACGGAAGTTGTGAGGACCATGTCGAAGTGAGGTCCGTATACGGACCTCACAACGTTTCTGCCGTTCCATGTGGAGGATCCTCCTCTGTACAAGTTCACTGACTAACCTAATAATCGTTCTAAGTGAGACAGATATAGTGTTTCGTTCCTTTTTGTGCATTCACTACTGTTAGTTGAAATATCGCGTGAAATATGTGGTCCTCACTTTGGTAGGAATATAGCAAAAATCGTATATTGAAGTTTGGGGATTTGCCACTTGAAGGCGCTGCTGAGAATGTATATTTTCTGTACGTGCGTATTCCGTTCCTTGTGGGATTATATGGTCAGCACTGAGTGAGGTCCGAAAATGTGGCAACATATCGTGTTACGCTGAACACATTGATGTTTATTAGGTAATGAGTATCACTATATTTCACCTCATTTTCTCTACTTTTGCAAGTTTTTATTCAAATTGCCCTGTTTTTCAAGGATGTAAATGAGTAATTCTGAATCTGCTGAATTCTTTCAATAGGGTTAAATAATCTGTGAATCGAAAACTACCCCTCAACAACCCTCCGATGTAGAAAAATCTTGAAACAATAGAAATGCCGAATTCTCTAGGTTTTTTGACGAAAATTATTTTTTTCACATCTGCTGAATACATTCAATAGAGTGAAATAATTTTTGAACCAAAAACTACCCTTTAACAATCTTCCGAAGTAGAAAAAACTTAAAACAGTTGAAATACCCGTTGCTCGAGGTTTTTCTGACAGAAATGAATTATTCTTCTCCTGCTGAATACTTTCCATAGGGTGAAATATTTGTGAATCGAAAACTACCCCTCAACAACCCTCCGAAATGAAAAATATCTTGAAATATTTCAAATGCCCGTTGCTAGAGGTTTTTTTCACAGAAATTAATCAATCAACAACTGCTGAATATGGTCTATTGGATGAAATAATTTGTGAAGCAAACACTACCCCTCAACAACCCTCCGATGTAGAAAAATCTGGAAGTAGTTGAAATACCCGTTGCTAGTGATTTTTTTGCAGAAATGAGTTATTCTATACCTGCTGAATACGTTTCACAGAGTGGGATGATATGTCAAACAAAAATTACCCCGCAACAACCCTCCGAAGTAGAACTTTTTGAAATACTTGAAAAACCTGTTGCTAGACGTTTTTTGACAGCGATAAAATAGTCTACACCTGCTGAATACATTCTATGAAGTTAAATAATTTGTGAACCAAAAACTACCACTCAACAACCCTCCGGTAGTAGAAAAATCTTGAAACAGTTAAAGTACCCGTGGCTCGAGGTTTTTTGGAAGAAATTAGTTATTCCACTCCTGTTGCATACGTTTTATAGAATGAAATAATTTGTGAAAGAAAAACTACCCCTCAACAACCCTCCAAAGTGGAAATATCTTGAAACATTCAGAATACCCGTTGCTCGATATTATTTGACAGAAATAATTTATTTTTCACCTGCAGAATATTTTCTATATGGTAACAAATTTGTGGATCGAAAACTACCCCTCAACAACCCTTCGAAGTAGGAAACTCTTGAAATAGTTTAAATGCCAGTTGCTTGAGTTTTTTTGACAGAAATGAATTATTCTATAGCTGCTGCATATGTTGCACAGGGTGAAATGAAAATTAACCCTAAAACTACCCGTCAACAACCTTTCGAACTGGAAAAGTTTTGAAACATTCGAAATACCCGTCGCTCGATATTTTTGAAAGATATTGGTTATTTTTCACCTGCTGAGTATGTTCTATAGGGTGTCAAAATTTGTGGATCAAAAACTACCCCTGAACAACACTCCGAAGTAGAAAAATCTTGAAACAGTTGAAGTGCCCGTTGCTCGAGTTTTTTTGACGGAAATGAATTATTCTTCACCTGCTGAATACGGTGTATAGAATAAAATAGTTTGTGAATCAAAAACTACCCCTCAACAACCCTCCTAAGTTGAAAATTCTTGAACCAGTTGAAATTTCCGTTGCACGAGATTTTTTGACAGAAATTTATTATTCTATACCTGTTGAATACGTTATATAGGGTGAAATTATTTGTGAAATGAAAACTACCCTTCAACAATCCTCCAAGAGTGATAAATCTCGAAAGAATTGAAATTCTCGTTGCTCGAGGTTTTTTGATGGAAATAAATTATTCTACATCTGTTAAATACGTTTTATAAGGAAAACTTATTTTGTAAATCAAATACGACCCTTCGACTACCCTCTGCAGTAGAAACATTTTGAAGCAGTTGAGATACACATTGCTCGAAGTTTTTTTGACGGAAATTACCTATTATTCACTGGCTCAGTACGTACTATGAGGTGATATAATTTGTGAACCAAAAACTACTCCTCAACAACCATCTGAAGTAGAACATTTTTGATAGAGTTGAAATGCCCGTTTCTCGAGGTTTTTTGATAAAAATTAAATATTCCGCACCTGCTGAATATGTTTCATGGTGTGAAATAATTTGTGAACCAAACAATAACCCTCAACAGCCCACCGAAGTAGAAAATTTTTGAAACAGTTGAAATATCCATTGCACGAGATTGCTACTGAATACATTATATAGCGTAAAATGATTTGTGTATTGAAAACTACCCCTCAACAACCCTCCGATTTAGAAAAATCGTGAAACAGTTAAAATACCCGTTGTTTGTTTTTTTTGAGAAATGAGAACACCTGCTGAATACGTTCGATGGAGTGAAATAATTCGTGAACCAAAAACTACCTCTCAAAAACCCTCCGAAAGTAGAAAAATCTTGAACCAGTTGAAGTACCCTGACTCGAGGTTTTTTGAAAAAAATTAATTAATCCACTCCTGTTGCATACGTTTTATAGGATGAAATAACTTGTGAACGAAAAACTACCCCTCAATAACCCTTACGGAAATGAATTATTCGACACCTACTGAATACGTTCTATGGCGCAAAATAATTTGTGTATCGAAAACTATCCCTCAACAACCCTCTGAAGTAGAAAACTCGTGAAACAGTTAAAATATCCGTTGTTTGTTTTTTCTACAGAAATGAATTATACTATGTCTGTTGAATATGTTTTATACTGCAAAATAATTCGTGATTCAACAGCTACTCCTCAACAACATTATATAGAACGTTATCAGCAAGTTTGGAATAATACATTTCCGTCGAAAAACCTCGAGCAATGGATATTTCTGAATAACATAAGCAAAAATAAAAACCGTTGGTGGGAAAGCCGATGCTGCTTTTCTGTTTATGTGTCAATTCACTCATCCGTACTATCTGGTGAAATTTATAGTTCGTCAGCCCGCTGCCAAAATGTATAATGATTTCACAACGTTTACCATGTAGGGTTTTGGTAGTTATGAATATAATGATCAATGAACCAGCAAACTTAGCGCTTGCCCGTGGAACATAGCGATAATAATAATAACTAGTTTTTTCTGAAATACATGCATAAACACGTATAGAATTTGTCAGAAACTAGTTGATTATTGTGGATTGCATGAAGAAATCACGTATTTTGATGATATTTTAGCGTATGCCAAGCATACTACCAAACGATATTTCATCGAATGAAAATCAGACGGAAACCGATCGGCATACATGTCGCGTTGGTCCGAAGGACACCATATGCCCTCAATTGTGTTGAGAAGTAGGGTAATTTTGAATCTATACGTGTTTTTGCATGTCTTTGGGAAAATAAAGTATGATGAAATTTATAATTATAATACAATTAACGTTATATAATTATAATATAATATAATTACAACAATAATTATTGCTATTGTTTTATTCCACGTATATGCGCAAATTTTGCTTGTTCATTGATCATTATATTCACAACTACCAAAACCCTGAAGGGAATACCTTATAAAATCATTAGGCAATATGGCAGAGGGCTGACGGTCTAATAGAAAGTGAATTTTGACCCACTTCCAGTGGACCGATCAAATAGAAATTTGGAATGTGTTCCTCTTTCCTGTGACAATGCGGGATTGAACGTCTTTTAGAAAAACTGGTCGGAAATAATGGATTAATATCAAATTAATGAATTCAAGATGGCAAATTGCGAATTCTGTTCTTATGGTCTGATTCTATACAAAATTGGAATACTGAGTATTTTGGAATATGAGATCAAGATGGAGAATGCGAGCTTTGGGATTATGGTACGATTCTATTCATAATCGGCACAATGAACCAAAATCAAAACCGCGCACAACTTCGGTTACAGCGGATTTTATGTTTGTTCTGTGATTTCAGAATTGTTTTAACTGTCAAATTTTAAATAGTTTGTATACATGTAATCTTACAATTATATTGTTGATTATTTCATTAAGAAGAATAAACATTATTATTATTATATTATTACTTGGGGGATATTTCAGATTATGAATTTTAGGTCCAAATTGGTAAATTCAAGACGGTGGACAAGCTTGGTGTTATTGGTCAGTTTCATTCAATTTTAGTATGAAAAGATGTTTGGGGTCAGAGTTTAGGATTTTTTTTTATTTATGAATTCAAGATGACAAACGTGTTATGTGATTATGACACCATTCTGGTCAAAATTGGTGAGTTGAGTTTTCGAGAAAAGAGATTATGAAAATTTTTGAATTTGAATTGGCAGCTACAATTTGGCCAACGAGTTTTGCAATTATCATCTGATCCAGAAATACTATGTGGGAGTTTTCGAGGTGTCAGGATTGCGGAGTTTCTGTGACCATTGTTCGTTTTCATTCAAAGTTGATGTGTAGGTTTTTGAAGTCAGAGATCGTGAATTATGACAAAACGATTCATGATTCAATCGATCATTGGATGCTCATCGGATCGAAGAGTTAGAATACACAATATTGAGTATCAAGAAGCCCTGGTATACTGAAGCTCTTATGGAAATGAACAGAACGAGGAGTATCTGATTACTTATGACAAAAATACAAAGAAAAAACATTTAAAGACAAGTTTTTATTCAAATTCACTGGAAAGGAATGAATAACATTGAGAGAAAGAAAATTTTAAAACTGCTATTGAATACACTGAAAAAAAAATGCTTCAGATGTGTTACGTCGGTTATTCTGTGAGTAACACATTCAAAAGCTAGGGATTGTTATTTTTGCTATATCACACATCTAATGCAATAATTTTCACCTTTCGTGCATTTAAGTACCAAAAACCTTTTGAATAATTTTTTCCGTTTTAGCGTCTACAAATTGAAGTTTTTTTTTGTTATTTCGCTGTTTACCACTAACGATTATATATTCATTTGTTGATTCTATTTTCTTCTGGTTTCAAAGAGAAACAGACACCTGTAAAATTTCGAGAACATCTTCGGAATCAAGATGAAGTAACTAGGAATTGGGGTTCCTCTTGAACATTTGGAGTATGTAGGTTGAACATTCCAAATCTTCGCCGTTCTTTGAAAGAATGAGTCCTGGTGAATAGACGGCAGTATCAAAGGTGACAACAATAGGTGTGATGACTGAACTTGTTGATGGAACTGATAAAGGTGAAACGGCCAAAGATAGTTCAGAAGAGATTGGGTTATCAAAACGTCTCAAGAAGGAAGACAGTTCACCAACCCTTTTGCGGTGTTCCAGATAAGTAAGGGAATCTGTGCCTTTTTAAAATATTTCATTTCTATTTATGTTGTCACGAATTGTCATGTTAGGTATGTTTATTCCTTTCGTATAGGATTAAGACAATGAGCACCGTCCTGGTATGGCTGGATACCTTGTTTCTTTGTTGACAAGCGCTCATTGTGAACAATGCAGATTTTTTTATTTGTTTATCACTTGTTATTTCTCTTTCTTATTAAATATTTTGTCGAATACATTTATTCTTTGTTTCACCTATTCTCCTATCTTTTTATGAACCTTCATCTATTCATCAATCTTTCTTTCAGATGGACTAATTTAATCGATTCTGATTCGATTGTCTCGCAGATTTTAGTATAATGTAAATCGAAGGGAAGTCAATATGATTCATCATCCAACGCTGTATTTGCCAGTAAAGCACTTGTCTTTTGTCAGAGGGTTGCCTTATATTCCTCACTTATTCGATTATCAGACAGAGAGAACTTTTTACGTCAAAATTTTTACTCAGTTGAGACAGTTTCCATATGAGGAGTGCAGCCCCCAAACACACACTGAAAATTTTAGATAGAACATGAAAATATTGAAAAATCCGCGCAGTATTGGCTGGGAAAGTAATTTTTTTCTGTCAGATATTTGAAGAAAGTTTTTTGGAAAGGGGGGTGATTTGACTTTGTCAGATTTCACAAATGACACTATACAGATACTGAATATATATTTCTTTATGAATTACTCGATACAGTCCAATTACAACAGTTCTTTATATTCTGCAAATACATCGTTGTATTTGTTTTATGATCCATCCTGACAAAATTCAAAAACATACCATGCCTTTAATTACTGAATTTTATTGGATGAAACAAAATCGAAATACCTCTTTTTCCACACATTCCCACAAAGTGGCAAATATCTGACAGAAAAGATTTTCTTTCCCTAACGGATATTGAATTATATCTGGCATCTATTTCTGCAACGTTCCTCAAAGCGGTCACAATTTCAAGTGCTAATTTTGATCAAATAGTGGATATTATGCCTCATACTTCAACTACCAAGCCACTGAATTCTATTTTTTCGTTTTTGTCAATCACATTCAATTATATTGATATGAAAAAAGAAATTGAAAGCCAAATTTCGTAAATACCCTAAGAGACTCTTTTACTCAAAGTTATATGTTTGATTAAGCACTACTGCTTTGTAATGGTTATATATTTTGTTTTGCTCCACCCCATGAATGACTTTTCTACTTATATTTCATCTCTCATTTGTACTACTTAGGTTAAGTGTAAGAGTGCCCTAAACTAAACTTCGCCTATTTCGTACCGAAGAATATAAAGACGATTTATTATTGTTTTTATCATTTGATTTCAAATGACCATCTGCAGACAGGTTTCAGGATTTTTGCATATCTTCAGTGCTAGGGTTCGTCGAACAACATAAGAATCCTCCTGTCCCACCAAACGAATGGTGCCCTCCAAGCATTAATTACCCCTCATGCAGGAATTCAGTCGCGACTTACAAATATGTAAAATTTCTGCGACTCACGATATGTAAATATTTTTATTTATTTCATATGATTTTCATTATACTCTCCGTATCGAACTTCGTCCGAAATAATACTGAATATTGCTTCCGTTGACGGATAAACTGCCAGAATTGTTACCATATACAATGCAGTACTGACTAACAATCATAATTTTCGGAAGAAAATATTTGATAACACTACTTGGCAGAAGCTCATCAAACTGATAATAAAAATGAATTAGGCAATCCAGACTTCTGCAGTCAACCTATACAATAGGTATAATCGACGGCAACAGAAAACAACTAGATACACTGATGATCGGCAAAACCATGTGGGTTGAGACATGTTTTGGCGTTGAGATTGGGATAATATTGCAAAGTAGTTCTGGTAGAATACTTTGCCAAGAATCTATCAGTTTTAACTCAATTGTCGTAGGGGACAGTAGTTGTTTTCTGTTAGATACTTTGCAACGATTATACCTATTGTATAGGTTGAATGCAAAAGTCTGGATTGCCTAATCCATTTCTATCAATAACTATAATTTTTGCTTGTCTGTACTTACTGTCACATGTACCGCAAAAGTGCCGATCGTATGTGAAGAGAAATTTGTGAAACTTGGCAACGTTCAGTGGTCCTCACTTTATACACCTCATACTAATAATTAGGTTATACGGACCTCAGTTTGGTAGGATTCTGCAGAGAAATAAACGGACCTCTCAATGATATCACGGTAGTATGGTCCTCACTTGGTTCCGATATACTCGTAAAAAACAAATTTGAAGTGTTCAGTAATTCAAGCGTATATTAGAGAATCTTGGTGCCCCCCACTCTGAACAAGAACAGAAAAGGCTATGACAAGTGTCTAGCACCTTTCCTTCCAGTGGTCAGTGGTCCTCGCAACGTTGATTCTACGGTGTGTCCTCAGTTTGATAGTTGGCGCTATATATATATATATATATATATATATATATATATATATATATATATATATATATATATATATATATATATATATATATATATATATATATATATATATATATATATATATATATATATATATATATATATATCTATAGCAACATTTTGCTTCCATGACTATTTTGCCATCGTATAACGGACGCAAAATAGTTTTTGCCTATATCTACGCATCTAAAGCATAAATTCGGATGGTTGTTACCGATTTCTGTTCGACTTTTGTTTATGCTTTTATGGATTCCTTCTATTTCTCTCCAAATATCACCATATGTCTGTAATTGCAAAGTTATTGGACGCAATTTAGTATGGTTTTTAACAAGAATAATACACATTTAGTTTCACATAATTCCATCAGAGGCGCTGGTTTATATACATACTGAATATACTTCTTTCAATTGGCTCATTATTTTGCGTCCTAAGTTTGGCAACCTGGCAACCGTTATAACGTGGATTTTAAGTGAAACCGAGACTGGCAGATTATTATAATATCCGGAGATGAGTGATGTACGTGAAAAGCGGAAGGAGAGCTATCCTTACTTTTCTGATAGTGTGAGTATTATAATATGCTGATTTTCAATAATGGATTCGCGTAGGAATATTATGATAATGACAAAAATTCAAAATTCCAAGTTTAAATTTGATCATTTTTCATTGCAGACAGGTTTGGAGTTTTTCAAAAATAAAATAGCAGAGAGGTGGTTTTGCAATGAATCATTATCCACCGTCATAAAAAAAATCATAGTAGTGATAAATAGCTTTGTACGCGTATCTGCTCGGGATATGTTATGGAAAATGCTCTTTCCTTCATACCCGATACCACATGGATGTTTTCCAGGACGACCAAGGGAGTGGAATAGAAGTGAATTTCAAAATAAATATATAGAAGGCACATATAGCTTTGTACACGTTTCTGCTCCGGAGATGACAAGAAAAATTCATAATACTTCATCACTGATACCACGTAGGAGTACTTCAGGCCGTTCGAAGGGGTGAAATCGGGGTGAGTTTTCGAAAAAAAATCATAGAAGGCACAAATATCTTCTATGATGTTTTTTAGGAAATTCGCCGTTATTCCACCCCTTGGACGGTCTGGAAAACTCCTACGTAGTATTAGGGATGAATCATTTTCCAAATCAAATCTCGAGCAGAAACGTGTGAAAAGCAATTTGTGCCCAACATGTTTCTTTTTTCAGTTTTTACCACGCTTATATCAACTCACTCTGTTGATGAAAATAAAAAAAAATATTAAAATGTCACGGACAAATTTTTAGACCACTTGTAATCGTCCGATTGATTTGAAATTTGGCAGGTATGCATCATTACGGTGACAATGTATTATGAAATATTTGTTAGAGAAAAAACTGGGGGTTTTTGAGGTCAGAGATCATGATTCTTCTGTCAAAATTGGAAAATTCAAGATGGCGGCTCCATTATAGTGGACGAGTTTTGTGATTATTATCCAATTTTATTCAAAATTGGTTTCTCGGGTTTTTCAGCGTCAGACATTATGATTCTTCTGTCAAAATTGGAAAATTCAAGATGACGGCTCCATTATGGCGGACGAGTTTTGTGATTATGATCCGATTCTATTGAAAATTAGTATATGGGAGTTTTCGGGGGCAAAGATTATAGTGCTTCGAAAAAAATTGGAAAATTCAAAATGGCGGATCCAATATGGCGGACGAGTTTTGTAATTATGATCCGATTCTATTCAAAATTGGTTTCTGGGAGTTTTCGGGGTCAAAGATTATGATTCTTTTGTCAAAATTAAAAAAATCAAGATAGCGGCTCCCATATGGCGAATCGATACAAGATATGATAAGACGACAAGAATAAAAAGTAGAAAATAAAAAATAATTAAAAAAATATTAAAAACATCGCTTATATTCAAATGAAAGGGAAAAACTTTTTTTTTCATGATTATCCAACAATTAAGAATATGACTAAAAGCGTGGAGCGCCAGGAAACTACATTTCGCAATGATATGATTAAGGTCTCATAGGAGACCGAGGGATTCATAATGGCCTGTTAGTATGTCGTCTTCAACACTCTGATCTACCGAAGTCTTGTGATGGGTGACACCATAATGCATTTGCTGTCAGCTTTTCCAGCTTATGCAGTCTCAGCCTATTCCACAGGCATAACGCGGCGCTACGAGTGTTGTACTACCATCTACGACTCTCGTACGATGTAGACGAGACACTGGTGTTGATTTATGCTCCGGGTGATATTGAGTCCGTTGTGGTGAATGAGCAGTGCCAACTCTATTGGAACTACTCATTCCCTTCCTCAGGCTAATACAAGCCAGTAAACCTGATGTAGTCCTCGACCATCAACGTAGGATGATCTTCGTCATAGTTTTCGGCTCCTGGCTAAATGAACGTCGTCCCAAAAGAGAAGGACAGAAGAACTAAATATCGAGATCTTCTCTTTGAACTCCGCAGGTTTACCCAAACCATTTTATCAAAATAGTGGTTCTCTGATCATATGGGTCCTTGGTGGAATGATGGACACATTGCTCTCGAATCTGAAAATTAAACCTGCTTGCCGTATCGAATGCAGAAAGCCGTCATCCTTGGTTGCCTATGTCTGCTCAGGGCACATGACTCTTGGACCCAGTAGTCACTTACTGTACTGACGTGAAGAGAGGTTATTTGGCTAGATGATCAAATAATAATAATGATAATATGAATCTTTAGATTTGATTTTCCTCCACTTCCACTTGTCCACATATTCTGACAGTTAGCACACATATCAAAGACCGATGAAACAATGAAACTACTGACATATTTGATTATTTGGAACCTTGGGTGCAAATAAATTCAGAAATGTAGAGAGCTATCCCAACACCAAAATTATGTCAACTTCACTTGAATCGCGTTTCAGTATAAGCATATCCTAACTACCTTCCTCTTTTTGAAATATATCTTGATCAGTTTAACCTAACTTGGCAGTTACACTAACGCATCCATTGCAGGTTTACAAGCATCTAATCGACTATCCTAATTTATAGATGGTGACACAACAGTTCTAAATACGTTTTGATGACTAATAACTTTCATTAGAGAGTTATACGAAAAAAATATATAATTTTAGTTTATGCAACTATTGTAACATGAACTTGAATTACCTCAAAGATAAAACTGAAGTTTATGAAAAGTTTAGATTTATGAGCTTAGTTGTAAGTATTGCGAAAAGAAGTATGTTGGTCAAACTAGAAAGGCCGTGAAAACACGGTTCAAAGAGCATACTGCTCATACTCGCCCTTTGGTACCAGAAAAATTGAGTGTTTCCATTATGCCCCGGAAAACGATCACCGATTTGATGAAACTAGTTTGAAACCAATTCGACAAGTACATGACGTATTGCATAAGTTTTACATTTTTATTGGTCATCAAAAGATATTTACGAATATTATAGTCTGTCCATAAAGTAACCTCCCCTGCTAACTTTCAAATGGGTTGGAATTTTATTGTGAACTTTTTGTTGGTAGAATGGTATGTCAAAATCTACTTTTTGACAAACGAAGCAATGTCTATCTTTCAAAATGGCGGCTCGAAAGAAATATTACTCCAAAATGAAAAGGAGGTACATAACGTAAGAATACCATTTCTTCATTATTCTTGTTTAATTTTTGCTATTTTCAATTCAATTTCCTGATGCAAATGAAACAAATGAGTCCAATACAATTTAGCAGAAAGATGCGTTTTGGTCTGGGGTGTAGACATAGGCTGTGTGGGTACTGCAGTGAGAGGAGCTACAATCCAAGCCGCTTGGATTCAAGTCGTTGCCCAGTCTGCTAATATCACATTCGAACCGACAAGATATTTTTAAAATCATGTATGTGAATTGTTTAATCTTTTCATTTTCAATTAAAATCTTATCAAACTTATTGAAATAATAGTTGACAAATATATTTTGAAAAATATTTTATTTCATAGTGTAATCGATATGGACCAGAAGAATATCCCAATATTTCAAGAAATAGAAGCAAAAAAATAATTTATGAAAGAATCCAGCACATTTTCTATGTCAAATGGTGATCAACAAATTTTTCTGACATGAATTTTGATATTTTATAGATCTTGGAATCCTTATCATATTATTATAGTCCAATTTATAGATGGATCCTATGACAAGTTTTCGACAGGGTATAAAAATTGAGATTTTTGTTGTGTATGGTATTATGCATGGATTTGATTTTTGTTATTTGAAATCAGCACATGAAATTTCTAGCTCATGAAGGCCTCGATGTATTCGACTGAAAATAATATCCCATAAATGGTGATGAATTATAACATGGTAAGATAATACTGAAAAAATAAACGTCTAGAATTTTCCAGTTACTTTTTTAAAGTATGGTTCCTTATCAATAACATGACTGCATGTCCAACAGTATATAGTTTTCCGTATAGGTGTAGGCGGAAGACAATTTAAATGTTGATTTAATTGAAAATATGAACAGGATGTTCATAAAGTCAGTTGTGGAATCATCTGCGACTGAGAGTTGGAATTTAGTCGCTGTTTTCCATCGTACAAGATAACCTCTCTTGGAAGGGATTCATGTTTCAAAGAGAAACATTCTCAATTGAAAATTGAATCAATACATGACTCCTCTGGAAATGGAAAAATCCTACGATAAAACTTAAGTTACTTTTTTGTAATATCTAACAGAAAACAACTACTTCCCCGGCAAAAGCCACGCTGGACATTGAACTACATCTGATAGATATTGAAAAAGACCCTATATAACTTGAGAGAAAAAATCTGAAAGTGAAAATTTGCATTTTCAGATTTTTTCTCCCAAGTTTTATAGGGTCTTTCTCAATATCTATCAGATGTAGTTCAATGTCCAGCGTGGCTTTTGCCGGGGAAGTAGTTGTTTTCTGTTAGATATTACAAAAAAGTAACTTAAGTTTTATCGTAGGGTTTTTCCATTTCCAGAGGAGTCATGTATTGATTCAATTTTCAATTGGGAATGTTTCTCTTTAAAACAATTTAAATGCTTACAACCGCTGTGTGTCATGAAATAAATGATATAACTATTACGAATTTTCTATGAGTTTCTCTAGGACATGAAAGAAAAACTGAAATGATTTATGATTTTCAGCTACTCTTATTCCATGGGAAGGCTTGTAAAAAATGCTCTCAATCATATATCGAACAAAGCGGACAAATGAAAGAGATTGTTCTGCAATATTATTCTGGTTGAGGTGACTGCATGGGATTAATAAATAGGTTGACGGACGGGAGCAGTTCTTCACTTACTAGAAATACTTGTGAGTGATTTTATTTCTTCCTTGCAATAGAGTCTATTGTAAGATATGGAGAGTGTTTATTATATTATCATTATTATTTTACTACTATAATATTATTATTGTTCTTTTTCTTAAGGAATGTTCCAGTCTAAAGGGCACACTGGCGTCATTTACTCAAACAGCAACTTCCGCGTAGTGAGAAGTTATTGATCCCACAATTATATATCCTAAGCAGAGGAAATGAGCCAAAGCCATCAAATTTTTACATTGGTTCCGTTAAGATTTCCGCCGCCTTAAGGCAAGCCAATATAATTGTTCGGTTCCAAGGTAGTGTGTTTATCATTCCACTAAAGGCCCATTTGATCAGTGCCACTATTTTATCAGAATGGTTTGGTAATATCAGTCATATTAGAAGTTATTTCATAATGTCCCTTTATGCATATTACCAGAGAATGAGGAGGTTTATGTCAACAACACTATTGAATTGGATGTTGTAGGTATTGGAATATCTATCAAAAATTTGTCCATGCACTATGACAACCCTTCTGACTACCAGACTACCAGTCTGATTTTAAGAGCCACCATCACCGAAAAGTCGAATTTCTTCCTCATCCCCTCCTGCTCTGGTTTGTTGGGGTGGGGTGGGGGTGGAGATAATGAACTCGATGAACATTGGCAACGTAGCACCTGTCCGTTCTCGATTACAGCGCCAATCAGGTATAAATTTCCCGATCGTAGAATCCGTTTCTTGCAAAAACCATTGATTTCAAGAAAGAGATATTTTTTGTATGGGCTCAGTGGTCCTATAAGAATTCCGGAAACTCTCAATTTTTTCAATTCATCATGTTATTTAAATTTTTTTTCTTAAAAATTATCACAACCAAAAATCACTCAGGTTCCGGAATTCACACAAAAACATTGAGTAATGCAAAAAAAATTAAAAAAATTTCAAACGGAAACTGTGGGCTAAAAACGAATTTCCGTTTTACCAAGGTAGTGTTTGCTCTTTCGTTCGAGCTGATTTGATGGGTGATACTTCCGAAGATGTGGTGCTAAAGTATCTGTAAAACAAAAAGTAACTACTGATTGAGAATCGTCAGAGAAATAAATTTACTAACAAATAAATAAATTGCTATATATTTAAAAAAAAGTTACTTGTGACATCTATCGGCGCATTGATTATGAGCGGATTCGATTTGATTTTGAGAGCTCCCAGAAATCGTTTCTGACGAGTGGGTTACCACGAAACAGCTGTCAAAGGTTGGAACTCTCGGAGTCAAATCGAAAAATAATTAATCATCACTTATTTTTATAAAAATACTGATATAAAAATATAAAGAGAAAAGTTATTGGGTATAACCATAAAGTTGTTGTGCAACCGTAGACACGTGCACAACAATTTGAGGGTTATACCCAATAACTTTTCTCTTTATATTTTCATATATAGCCCCTCGATAAATCCTTTCTGATTTATACTAATATAAGTATAAGCATTGTTTATAGTAAGCCAGCCTTATGGGATTATTATTGGATTCAAATGGATGCAACATGTAGATGGCGACAGTGATCTCGCATCCAAGTCATGTAACATGATTCAACAATAGAGCTTAAAAATCAGGGTTTTTCGAAGAACTCTGCAGTAAAATTACGTCATATATTCATGTTTGTAACTAATCACGATGGATGACAATCGCGTTTGGATCCAATACCAATTCCACAGGCATTGACTATCTTACTTCTATATACATAAATGGTATGGGTTATCTCGACTGGACTAATGTAATAATATAGTACATATGTTTTAGTATGTTTAACGTATTTTGTGTATTTATCAAATATTTTTTAGAATGTGTATATGTGTATAGATGTGTGTTTGTGTGCTTATAGATGTTGTAGGTATGTGTATTTCTGTTGTATACAAGTGTATATATATGTTTATTTTTTGTGACAAGGGTTCAAATGCCCAATTTGTGAGAATATGTTGTGTTCATTCTTATATATATATATATATATATATATATATATATATATATATATAGTATTTCATTGGAGATTCAGTCAGAAGATTGCCACTATTAAATCATATTCTTTGGTAGTGCCTGAGCTTTCGAAATTCTTCATTTAATTTTCAAAGCAAAAGTTATTTGGTAAAAAATTGGAAATACTTAAATATTTTAATGCACAAGTAAAAACATCGAAAACATTCCTAATGAAAAGAAGAATACAGGAATATGAAATGATGTAAAGAAATGATATTTGAATTTGACATCAAATTTTGATTTCGATATTTGAAGGATGAAATCTTGATGATTTTCATTCTAACATATTTATAGAGAATGATGGGAAAAATGAGAATGGGAAAAAAAATTAATGTGTTCGTGTAAAAACATCTTTTCAATGTTTTATATATCAATTTAGTAGTCTGAATGGTATATTTATGAATTCACTAGATCATATTTAGGTTAGGTATTATTTAAATGGAATAAGTTGTTGTCCTTCAATATTAGTTCTTTTATTCATAATTTTTCCATTTGTACCAATTTCAACCATCACTAAAAATATTCTTTTTTGATAATTTTTTTGATTGTTTGAACTGAATTTTCAAGAGTCTTGGCAGTTCAATGTTTATTGTGCGATAAGAAGTTATAGCGTCGTGGCACTGCAGGGTAAAGGTAAGCTTATCTGACTCTTGCGTTTTCAAACACGAATTTTTCAGTCAAAAATCACTCAAAGTATTTCCTTCTATTGATAGGCCCTTTCTTTACACACTAATCAACCCATATTTCACAATTACAAGCACTAGAAACATTACTTTTTCATAAAATATCCACTCTCCTTTAAACATAACCAACAAATTTGGAAATTTTTATCATTTTATATGTAGTAGGTTGGTAACTGCGCGCGCTAACTATTCAAATTTGATTATGGGCAGATAACTTCCCCTTCATTAGTATGTTCAATTGTTTAAATTTCGCCATTTTGCTGTTTTATTTAACGTAAATATCATAAACTGAAAATGTTAAAATTCTACGAATTTCTAATTCAGGTGAACAATAGATTGGTATTTTTTTATTAAATTGGGAGTGTTTTCTGGTTCAGTGCAGAGGAAATACATCTGGACAAAGATAAATTGTTGTATCGATGTCAATGAATAGTTAGCGCGCGCAGTTAACAACCCACTACATATAAAATGATAAAAATATCCAGATTTGTTGGTTATGTGTTGTCCTAAAGAGTTGTGGATTTTTGTTTAAAAAATTATGTTTTTAGTGCTTGTAATTGTGAAATATAGGTTGATTAGTGTGTAAAGAAAGGGCCTTTCAAAATAAGGAAAAACTTTAATTGATTTTTGACTGAAAAATTCGTGTTTGAAAACGGTCAAATTTTAATGTTTGGAGAGCCATATTTCGGAAAGTAGTAGAGAGCGCCGCAAGATAATTTCAGATTCGTGTTCAGGAGACAAAACTACGTAAGTAACATCAATTTTTTTTTATTTGCCCAGAAGCCCGATAAGCTTACCTTTACCAAAATAGATGTCAATTTCGAAACAAGAATAGGATGAGATGTACTTTTTTTGCAGGTGAAGGATATTTGAATATTTTGCATAATTTCGAAAATGAGTACTTGGACACTTTACCAATTGCTGATTATAGAAACGTGTTTTATCAATATGACGGTGCATCTGAGCATAATGGTCACTTAGTCAATACTCGTTTACAAGAATTTTTTCATGATCAGTGGATAGCCAACAATGGACCATTTCTTTGGCAGCCCCGCTCTCCAGATTTATCAGTGCTCGATTTTTTCATTTGGGGTACAATTAAAAATCAAGTCTATGAAACTCAATTGACTACCATGGAAGATTGTATGCAACGAGTGAGGAATTCATTCGAGAATCTCAGACCCGATTCAATACGAGAAGCGACACATCAGGAATTATTAGTGAAATGTGAAAAATGTTTGGAAGTTGGGGGAGTTGAACTCGAACATTTACTGACCAAATAATTTTTGTATACCTCTCAATATCGTTAATTGTTTGCTTACATTCGAATTGTTTTAGAATTTCTTCATCTACATTTTTGTATTAGCAGAGGTGGAATGTTTTTGAAGTTTTCTATGATTCGTTTAACAGTGTTTTGTGAGGGCTTCTGCTTCTGCGGATACCGAATAGCAAATATATCACATGTTCTTGAGATAACCCTATTACATTCGCCATAAATAATAAATAGATTTGAGTAATCTTCATTCGAATAATTGAAACGAGCCGGCATGATCGATTACAATGACATTTCCGTGGTAGTCGATTGTTTCCAACGCAACTACGGGCGCTATGGCCAACTAAGAGTAAGTAAACTCAAGTAAGTATCCGAGATTTTCTGGAACTGAGACATGTTAATTCGCCAATATTTCGAAAACTGTTGAGTGTAGGCATAGATAACCTTATTCAAAGTTAGCTTAATTTTCGATGCCGAATCGAATGAGAATATAAAATGGGGGGGTTTCCATTCGGAAAAATGGACAATAAGTTTTTCAACCGGATCTATATCATTTTCTGGTGAACGCTCTGTATAACTCTAATCGAATCGATATCGAAAATCTACTGAACTGGATCCTGTTAGACTGAGCCACTCTCTAGCCGGAATGAATGACTCTTCATGTTCGTGAGAAGATAAACAAATGCGATCATCACTGACCGAGGCGATATGGAACGTGCCGATAGCGAGATTGACGAAGATATTCACCTAGAGGCCCTTGAGCATCACGCACTTATTCGTAGGCGTTGGTCGTCTGAATATTTGGTTATACATATCTATTGATAATTAAAGTATTATTATTTGGATATCAATATACAAGTTGTGAATGAGTGTTAGTGTTTGTCTTACAAGTCAGAAGTGGGATTACCCAGGTGATAGCCCAGACCAGATGAATTATACAGTGTGAAAACGAAAAACAATCTCGCCAGGCCGAAGCAAAAATCAGACAGCAAGCGATTGTGTCTCAGCTCATCATTTAGCAGGACGTCATCATCACCGGAGAAGTCGCCCTCCTCTCAAGTAAGACGGTTAAAAAAAAAGTTACAAGCAAATGAGAAAAAAGAAAGTTTGCTGACAAAAACGTGAGTAGAAACATTTATAATAATTTGAGTGTGGACTTATCAAATTGCTGAGTTCGATCTTTCAAAACGGGTACTCAGTTCGTTGAATTGTACAGCGAAGGTGGATAAACTAAAAGTGTTTAAGATTGAGACAATTTGTTAGCTGTTAAATTATCCACTAGTAGTAGGGGAATACAGCCGGTTCTGGGCCTCACCCCACCCCACTAGTTGGTTACGAGGAAGTGCTCGCAAATCGTACGATTTTTTCAGAATCAGATCTAGTTGTGGGATGATATTGAGTCGATGTAAATCGAAACATTTTCATATGCTATACAATTTGTAAAATTGTTGGTAGAAGTTGTAAATTATTCGCATGAAAGGTAATAAAAATTGAGTGACTATTATTCTGATCGGCATTATCGAGAACAATGTACTTTTACAAAAACAAACCAAAAAGTGAAAACGTTAATTCCACACATTCAAATAGCGACAAATCATATTTAAACCGACTTAACTTAATGGAAATGAAGTTGAAAATTGCCTCATTGAAACTGGTATTTCTAGCACTAATATGAAAAAATTTATGATTTAATAGGTGAATATTGAAAAAATTAATAAGGGTCGCAATGTTTTATGGGTAATGTTGTGATGTGTTATACTTCGATTAGTGTCGAGATGAACATATACAGGGTGATTCCTAAAGTGAATGTCAAAATAGTAGACAATGATTATTTGTTATAATCTTATTGTCGGGTGCGACTATTTGAACATTGAAAAAAGTAATAATAAACAATTCTATAGTGTTCAAACAAATTACGAAATTATACGCTATACAGGGTGGTTGCTAAAGTGAATGTCGAAATGATTTGTTATATTATCTTTTTGTCTGGTGCGACTATTCGAACGAATCTGACATTCCCATTGTAAAAATAAACAACTCTATAGTATTGAAACAAGTTACGCCATCAGACTGTTGTTAAATTATAACCACTTCTTCCATGTCCATATTAGATTTCAGTGCCATACAATCTGGTGACCTGAGTCATTCTGAAAAGTTGCTCTGTTTGGAGCTGTTGAACAGTTGAGCAGATAGAAAGCATTTACCTTTAAAGATCTTGGTAAATCTAACATGGTTGAAATGTTGAAAGAGTTGAATGAAACATGAATTCTTGGTGCTATAGTACAAGGCTTGTTGGATAACAGGATTATAAGGGAGTCTAGATCCAAAGAGATTGAACGTTATCTGACTAGGAGAGTCTGATCCCCATAGGACAGTGGTGACACTGGTAGAGGGAGATGAAGGAACATTTGTGACGAGATGTGACGTGGTTTAGCATGTCATGGTCGCCGTTATCTATAGACAGTGATGGACTAGCGCACTCCGCACTCTTTGTATATGAGAGTTACTGGTGACGGTTTTGTTCCTTGGTTCGAGTTCGACTCTGTACTCATGTCCAAGTACGTCACTATGACGAGTTGGTGGTATAAGATTCTGATTGGATAGAGCCTATTAAACCTTTCTGTTAGTTTACTCTCTTTGGCCTAGCTCGGCTTATGCTAGTCCAGTTCTGCTGGTGAAGAAAAATTCGGGCGACTTCAGTCTTTGTGTGGATTATATGAGTCTGAACTTGATCACTCTGATAGATCACCAGGTCGGCTTTTTGAGCGGAAGTGAATAATTTACCGCCTTAGATATGGCCTCTTGTTTTTATCAGATACTTATGGCGGAGGATTCGAGTGACTTAATTGTCTTTTTGGTGCCCTTCTCGAATGATGAGTTGTTGAGAATGGCATTTGACCTTGCCAACACTCCGGCAGGTTATAAAAACTTGTAAATACCATATTGAAACTTAATAAATCAGAATGTGAAAATGTTTAGCATAAAAAAGGATTGAGAAAGGTTGAAGAAGTTATAACATGCCTCACCTGCAGGCAACATTACCCTGAAGTTGAGTAAGTACAGTGTCTTCTAGACCAATAAATCCTGTGTAGGTCAGAAATTCATCTTCGAGGGAGTAAAATCATGAAGTTGCCGCAGTGCTAGATTTGTTTAATCCTATTATTGTGAAGAATTTTCGACAGATTTTGGGGCTCTCTGAATACTTCAGGAAGTCTATAAAATCGGTCTGACAACTAGGCCAGTTTCATAAATATATAACCCTATTCTACACAGATGCAAGTTGTCTGGAATTTTAAGCCATGCTGATGCAAAGTAGTTGCCTACTGCAACAGGCAAGTCAGGGACAAAATTTACATTACTTCTATGATTTAAAAACGTTTGCTTTTGTTTAAGCATTACACAAGTTCAGGGCCTACGTGCAGAGCTATCCCATTGAAAATATTCACTGACTATAGTGCAATAGGAACAATTCTCCAGTGAGATGAAAGTGGTTATAGGAATAAGAGTTCGATTCCGAAGTTGTCTATAGACTAGGTTCTAAATAGGAGCAAGTTGATGATCTCAGTCGAACTCTCGTTGAGAGATACGTTGATATCACAATGGTTGATATTACTGAAGCTGAATGGGTGTCAGCCGCTCAGCTTTAAGACGAACAACTGACAATTATTTGAAACGTTCTTCAGGAAGAAACTGTTAATGAGAGACACTACACATTATTTTGACAAGTTTGAGGTCATAACAAGATTTACGTATAGTTCAAAGATCGCAAATGTTTGTGGGAAGTTCCTAAATATGCACATTAGCAAATCTGATAATGGTAGACATTTGGTTTCGGAAGGAATTTGAATTCTACTCAAACTATTGGTTTACTAGTATGTGTCAAACTATGAAGAAGTGCTCAGAATCTTAATTGAACTGTTGATAATACAAACAGGCGAGTGGTAAGATGGAAGTTACGTTACACATAGAGTATGATTTTGAGTATGACTAGAGTAGAGACTTTGATGACTACTCAAAGCTATTGGTTTACTAGTATGTGTGAAATTATGAACAAGTGCATTGAAACTTGTTTGAACTGTTGAAATTACAATCAGGCGATTGGTAAGAAGGAAGTTAGTTACATAGAGTATGACTTCGAGTCTGACTAGAGTAGAGAATTTGATAACTACTCAAAACTATTGGCTTAATAGTATGTGTCAAATTATGAAGGAGTGTGTTGAAGCTTGATTGAACTGTTGAAATTACAAGCAGGCGATTGGTAAGAAGGAAGTTACGTTACACAGAGTATGAGTTTGAGTATGACTTAGAGTAGAGACTTTGATGACTACTCAAATCTATTAGTTTACTAGTATGTGCCAGATTATGAAGAAGTGAGTATAAGCTTGTTTGAACCGTTTATATAACGAACAGGCGAGTGTAAAGGAGTAAGGTACGTTACATAGAGTATTTGATCGTGGATCAGCCTTCAACGTACTACTGTTGCGGGAACCGAAAAAAAAAAGTAAATGGAACACAAAGTGTTCCGAGTTCAATCTATAACAAGGTTATTGGTGTGTTGCCACTGTAGGCTTTAAATGGATGTGAAAGTGAAATTATCGTACAAGGAAAGAAATTTAGTAAGACCTAGAAGTTGATTTATAAGAATTGAAAGGGAAGATTGTAGAAAAGTTTACACGAAATCAGAAAGAGAGGTTTTATCGCAATGAAGCTGAAGATGAAGATAAGGCAAAAGCTAAAGTTAAGGCTAAAGTGAAAGCTGAAGCTAAAGCTGAAGTTGAATATAGAGCTGAAGCAAAAGATATATTCTGATGGAGACGTAGTGATGATACTAGTAACACAGGCAAGAGTAGGAAGTATTTGAAGTTTAAAGAGCTATTGATAGTGAGCAATGGCCGACAAGAAGGTCAAGCAAGACCTGAAGGAGGATTATAGGAGCAACAAAACAGTGGTTGTTGTTGATAAGATGAAATCATGGATTGTTTTGAGTAATGAGATATAGTAGGAAGTATTTGAAGTTCGAAGAGCTATTGATAGTGAGCAATGGCCGACAAGAAGATCAAGCAAGACCTGAAGGAGGATTAAAGGAGCAACAAAACAGTGGTTGTTATTAAGATGAAATCATGGATTGTTTTGAGTAATGAGATATTTGAAAGTTTAAAGGGCTTTTGAAAGTTAGCAAGTATTATTCAATGTTCGATAAGAAGTTCAGGACCCGAATGAGTAAGTAATATGGGAGTAACGAAACAGTTTTTGCTGTGGATGAAATGAAAGTGAGATATTTCCCCAATGGTAACTGACTAGAGTAGCTCTCGATGTCAGACTTGTTAAGATTTTGTGACTGTTGAGATGGGTACCTACATCGTAGTTGTATCAGGCTCAATCACAAAAAAAAATTGTGACTGTTGGTATCAGACTCAATCACAAAGATGTTGTGACTGTTGGGAGGGGTACCTACTTCGTAGTTGTATCAGGCTCAATCACAGATAAAATGTGACTGTTGAGATAGGTACTTACTTAGTAGTTGGTATCAGGCTCAATCACAAAATTGTTTTGACTGTTGGGATGGGTACCTACTTCGTAGTTGTATCAGGCTCAATCACATAGAAAATGTGACTGTTGAGATAGGTACTTACTTAGTAGTTGGTATCAGGCTCAATCATAGATACGTTGTGACTGTTGGGATGGGTACCTACTTCGTAGATGTATCAGGCTCAATCACATAGAAAATGTGACTGTTGAGATAGGTACTTGCTTAGTAGTTGGTATCAGGCTCAATTACAGCGATGACTGAGATGTTGTGACTGTTGAGATGGGTGCCTACTTTGTAGATGGTATCAGGCTCAATCACAGCGATGTTGTGACTGTTGGGATGGGTACCTACTTCGTAGTTGTATCAGGCTCAATCACAGATAAAATGTGACTGTTGAGATAGGTACTTACTTAGTAGTTGGTATCAGGCTCAATCACAGCAAGAGGGTAACTGTTAAAACAAAGTACTGATGTGCGTTCTTTTTTCAGATAAGGCAGTTCTTAGCCGCCTGAGGTCAGGCGTTGTAGCAGGATGGCCGAATGTTAGACTGAGCCACTCTCTAGCCGGAATGAATGACTCTTCATGTTCGTGAGAAGATAAACAAATGCGATCATCACTGACCGAGGCGATATGGAACGTGCCGATAGCGAGATTGACGAAGATATTCACCTAGAGGCCCTTGAGCATCACGCACTTATTCGTAGGCGTTGGTCGTCTGAATATTTGGTTATACATATCTATTGATAATTAAAGTATTATTATTTGGATATCAATATACAAGTTGTGAATGAGTGTTAGTGTTTGTCTTACAATCCTCTCCTACGAATAAATCGATACACAATCGAAAATAAATGATCATGTCCAGAAATAAAAACAAATATTTTTCGTTCTGCAAACGCAATTTTTAATCTAAAATTTGTGTTACGACCCTCTACAAGTGGCAACGGCGGAACTGGCAAGTCTGTGGAGAATCGTCGGGGAACTGGGGTGAGAGGACGTGGCAGACACTAGAGTGGCGAGAGAGGCGATTGGGGACGTGTACGGAGAGAAAAGTGTAAAGCATCGGCGATATACCTAGTTTTGCTGTTGTGTTTTTAAAAGCAGAAATAAATCTTTTGAGTGACGCAGTGTGTTTAAAACATTTTCGTTTCAATTCAGAAGTGGTGATAAAGGACTGCACAGTGCCTGGCGGGCGACAGAAGTGAAAACAGTGGGTTTCCATTTCAATCGGCGTTTTGGAATAAAGTGGTGTTAAAAACAACTAACGGCGATCGGCGATACTGTAAGTACAAATTCATTATTATCAACGGCGATTCAGTACGTGCCGTAACAACAACTATCATTTGTGGGAGATTTGGCCGAATTCCTTTGATCTCTATCGGCGGCGCACGATCCTCGACCTTATATCAAGTGAAGTTAAGTGATTTTATGGTGTGGAATTAGTTCAATGACGCGGTGAGGTCTAACTGTAAACACTGCTTGCCGGCGGGTGTTTGCTATTCTCAACCTTAGCAGTAGAATAATTAAGGTAGCTTTCGGCGTGAAACTATCTTGAACGGTGTTTCTGTTTACATTTAGAAAGGACTGAAATTTATATTTTAATTTATGTTGGCGATTATTATCATTTCAAAACGATATTTTGAGTTAAATCATTTGGCGAATAATTGATTTTTGATATTCAATCTGCGGATTCGAGTATAATTAACATACAGAGGCGTTTCTGTGTTATTAATTTGCAATGGTGCGACATTTTATAAGGAGCCCTAAGACAAGTTTGTAATCGGCGTTAATTACATCTTATTCTTATTCCTGGCGTGAAATAAAGTTTGATATCGGCGATTTATGAATTAAATATGTGACGGTGATCACTAAATTTTGATAAATTATTTTGGTTTGTTCTTTTATTGCGGACTAGTGGCGATTCAGTAAGCAATTCATTTTAAATTGACCAGCGGCGTAGGTAACTCAAATTAAAATAGGAAATTATAATTTTTACGGCGATTTGGGTTCATTGGCGTACTAAGGCGTTAGTGTATAACTATTATTTTAAATTGCGGCTGTTAAGAAATCAGTAGCGTAGATTTCTATAATATTGGCGGATATTAATTTTAATATTTCCTTTTTCTTTTGAGATGGCGAGTCAAGAGGAGAACCTCATGAATTACGAGGATGATTTGGATGTTGATGGGTCCCCACGACGAGAGGGAGCAACGTCAACACCTAAGCAGCCGGTGGTCTCTCCGCGGCGGCGGCGGCGTCCAGATCCCCCGGCAGTTGAGTTGACCGGCGCAGGCGTAACAATGGAGGGAATAGTTACGGCTTTGTTGGCGGGCGGCCTTAACCAAAGTATAGCCAAGGTTGTTAGGCAGGAAGCAAGGTTGGTGATGAGCGATTTGACCGAGGCGGCGGCCAGCGCATCCAAAAGAGCGGAATCGGAGGACCGACCGTCAGCGGCGAGTGGTGGTCGGCGGGGATCATTGTTGGGATCGGAGTTGGTTGAAAAATTCGATCCTGATGATGCTGATTCCAACATCGAGAGGTGGTTGAGACGCATCGATCAACGGGGGGCGATCCATGGATGGTCTGACTACGAGCGATCGGCGGTTGCTCAGAGTAGACTAGACGGCGCGGCGAGGCGATGGTTCTGTCGACTAGAGGATTACGACCTCACCTGGGCGGAGTGGAAGGAGAAACTGGCGGCGGCATTTCCACGGCGTTTGAATTTTGCTGTCATTATGGAAGAGTTGGTCAATCGGCGAAAGTTGGCGACAGAAACAATGACGACGTACTACCATGCGAAGTTGGCGTTGTGCGACAGGGCTCGTATCAGAGGTGCTGATGCGGTTTCCCTAATAATTAGAGGTCTGCCCCAGGAGCTCCGGGCCAATGCGTACGCGGCGAGGTGCGTTAGTCCTGAGGCTTTGTATAGCACCTTCCTGTCGGGGCTGGAGAGCTACCATGGCGTGGAGCCTAGAAGACCAGTGGCGTCAAGAATCATCATTCCGGCGAGAACTAGTAGAATCAAGCACGGCGAAAGGGCGAGGTGTTACAATTGCCAGCAGACAACGACGCACCTAAGTCGAGATTGCCCGGCACCCAAGGTGGACAGATGTAGAAGATGCGGCGACAGTGGACATTGGGCGAACAACTGTCCCAAGAAACGAGCAACCGGCGATGGCGTACGTCAGGTAAGATTGATCATTTCTCCAGTTGAATCTTGTTTCAAGAATTTGGTAAAAATAAACGGCGAAGAAGTCAAGGCGTATTTGGATACTAGTAGTGAGCAGAATCTCATGACTTTGACTACGGCGAGGCGATTAGGGCTTGGTATACAGGCGCGAGGACGGGACATTATCCTACAAGGTTTTGGTGGAGCAACGGCGCATGCTCTTGGTGAGGTTTTGTTTGATTTGGTGATGAAATACTGCGCACTGAGTACCACGGCGCTGATGACAGACTGCGATATGGGATTAATTGAGCTGCTGTTAGGTCAACCCACCATTACTGCTCCTGGCATTACTATGGTGGTACGACGAAATCAAGCATATTTGGTGGAGGAGCCTGATGTTAACGAGTTGATGCGGCGTATCACTCTCAATGGCGACGGAGAACGCTGTCAGGTTATTTTGGCTGAAGATGTTACGCTGTTACCCTCAGCGGTGAATAAAGTTAGGGCGGAACTAACAGGCGGTGTGGAGGGAGTCCCGTATTACATGGACACCAAACAGTTTCCTTTCAAGGGAACAACGGTATTGATTCCGGCAGGCGTGATTGACGAAAGACGATGCTACATTAGGATCACCAACTTAGGCGATAAGGAAATATCCTGGGAGAAAGGCAAACTGCTTGCTCGAGTTAAGGCGTGCCAGTCAAGCAGAGACAGCGAGAACACGACGGCGATATGTAAGGTGAATGCGATTTCGGTAACTACTAGTACTTTAGATCTTTCAAGGATAGATGTAGGCGATGTATCTGGCGAATGTATGAGGAAGTTGTATGATCTTTTGAGGCGAAAGGAGAATTGTTTTCCTAGAAACGACGGTGACGTTGGGTTAACCACTTTAGGCGAGATGGAGATCAAATTGACTAGTGACGTACCTATTTGTTATAGGCCCTATCGGTTGTCATATAGGGAAAGAGAGTTGGTGAGAGAGAAGGTACAGACCTTAATGGATGCTGGCGTGGTGGGGGAGAGCGACTCGGCGTACGCCAGTCCCATAGTGTTAATTCCTAAAAAGACAGGCGATGTCAGAATGTGTGTTGATTATAGGGCATTAAATGCTGTCACGGTGAAAGACAGGTATCCATTACCTTTAATTTCTGATCAGCTGGCGAAACTGGCGAATAAGACTTTGTTCACTACATTGGACCTGGCGCAAGGATTCCACCAAGTTCCCATGCATCCAGATTCTGTAGGTAGAACTGCATTTATAACTCCTGATGGCCATTACGAGTATTTGCGTGTACTCTTTGGTCTTAGTAATTCACCGGCGGTGTTCCAGAGGATGATCCATAAAATGTTAGGTAAACTAAGGTATGGCGAGGTGTTGGCATACATCGATGATCTACTTGTTTCCTCAGACGGCAAAAAGGAAGGATTGAAGTTATTGGAGACGGTGCTAGAATTGATTGAAAGAGCAGGCGTAAAGCTCAAATTAGAAAAGTGTTCTTTTCTGAAAGATAACATAGAGTATTTAGATCACGAGGTCAGTGCCAAAGGCGTTAGGCCTGGGAAGCGTAAAATAGAAGCGGTGGCGAAGTTTCCTGTACCTAATGATGTGCACGGCGTAAGGCAATTCATGGGGCTAGCATCGTATTTTAGGAAATTCATTTTTAATTTCTCGGTGTTGGCGAAACCTATAACGCAGCTTACAAAAAAGGACACGGCGTGGCAATGGGGAGCATCTCAGGAGGCGGCGTTCTCTGAGCTGAAAGAGCGGTTAGCTACTAGACCTGTTTTAGCTTTATATGATAGTCAGGCGGACAAGTAGTTACACACGGATGCCAGTAAACTGGGTGTATCTGGTATTTTGTTACAGAAGGGAGCAGAGGGCGATCTGCGACCAGTTGAGTATTATAGCAGAGCAACTACAGCGCAAGAACAGTTTTATCATAGTTACGAGTTGGAGACCTTGGCGGTGGTCGAGTCCATCAAGCGATTTAGGGTATACCTGGCGGGTATCCATTTTAAAGTGGTTACTGATTGTGTGGCGGTGAGAGCGGCGTTGCTCAAGAGAGATTTAGTCCCTCGTATAGCCAGATGGTGGCTGGCGATACAGGAATACGACATGGAGATTGAATATCGACCCGGCGGGCGTATGCAGCATGTTGATGCTTTAAGCAGAAATCCTCCCAGCGAAAGCATTGGCGTTAACGTAATAGTAATGGAGGAAGGTGATTGGTTCTTAACAGTACAAATGCAAGATCCTAAGGCGCAGGAACTTGTACGAACTTTAACGGCGAACGGCGATATTGATCCAAATATAAAATTATACTATAAGTTTAAAAACTGGCGATTATATCGGAAAACGGCGAACGGCGATAGATTATATGTACCGGCGATGGCGAGATTTAATCTTTTGAGGCGATATCACGACGACATAGGACATCCGGCGTTTAACAGGTGTTTGGCGTTAGTGGCGGAGACGTTTTGGTTTCCAAGGATGGGGCGTTTTATCCTTAAGTATGTAAGGTCATGTCTGAGTTGTGAATTTGCGAAAGGTCAGTTTGGGCGAGGCGAAGGATGTTTACATCCTATAGGTAGGCGACCGATACCGTTCGACACGGTGCATGTTGATCATTTAGGGCCTTTTGTGAAGAGTATAAAGGGCAACTCATACATACTAATGCTTGTTGACGGATTCACTAAATTTGTGGTGGCGAAACCCACAAAGACACTAAAAACGGCGGAGGCGATGGCACGACTTAACGAAGTGTTTGGCGAGTTTGGATATCCACGGCGATTGATATCAGATCAAGGCAAGGCTTTAACTAGCAGAGAATTTAGACAATTTTTGGCGGATAACGGCGTAAAGCATATACTTAATGCGGTGGCGACACCAAGGGCGAATGGTCAGGTGGAAAGAGCAAATAGAACGATTGTAGATGCTTTGTCCACTACTGCAGAGACTGAAGGCCGATGGGACGAGAGGCTGCCAGGAATTGTGTGGGGTCTCAATAACACAATAAATTCCAGTACACATTTCTCTCCTTTCCGATTGATGTTCTCTTACAGTCATGGTAGAGTAGCAGATTTAACTGGCGAGCTGATCAGCAACGGTGCAAACCAGGCAGGCGAGTCTGAAAATCAGGCAGGCTAGTCTGAATGAACACGGCGGGGGTTCCAGGAACATGGTGAGAGTTCCATTAGGTGTCAAGAAGTAGACGAGAAGAATGGCGACGCGATGGAGATTGACCAGACGAGCGAACATGCAAAGACTGGCGAGTCTATTGTTGAGTCAACTCTCATGAATACTGACACCGACTTGGAAAAGTATGGTGACGACCAGAAATTCCAAGGACCAAGGCGGGGCAAGGGAAGGCTCAGAAAGAGCCCGGCGGAAGCATCACGGCGAAGTGCTAGGCTACTCCGGCGGAATGAAACCATGACAGGAGCTCAGGGCGTGTCCTTCCATGAACCTGGAGTGATTGGGGCTGCAGACTTAGTCACACTAGGAGACGGTAGAATGCGCTCTGACCGAATCAAGGCTCTAGCAAATATCACGAAATCTGCTAACAAAATGAAGCGATTATACGACAAGCGTAGAAAGGTAGCGAGTTCGTATCAAGTAGGAGAGTTGGTCCTATGGCGAAGCGGATCTACTAAAAAGGCGAGCTCTGGCGTGAGTAGTAAACTATCCAATAAATTCGATGGACCTTATAGAGTACAGCGTAAACTCAAGAACGATAGGTACATCATTGAGGCGATCAAAGGTGTACGGGGTTACAAGCGGTATACGGCGGTGGCTGCCGTAGACTCTCTTAGGCGTTACCACAGTGTGAATGATTTGGAAATAGATTCTGACGATGACAGCGATGATTTAGATAATTTTGTCGAATCTGGCGAGAACGGCGAGGCGTAGGCGTATTACATCTAATTGTACTTTTTTTTTTCTTCTAATTAATGAGGACATTAACTATTTCAGGATGGCCGACTATTACGACCCTCTACAAGTGGCAACGGCGGAACTGGCAACTCTGTAGAGAATCGTCGGGGAACTGGGGTGAGAGGACGTGGCAGACACTAGAGTGGCGAGAGAGGCGATTGGGAGACGTGTACGGAGAGAAAAGTGTTAAGCATCGGCGATATACCTAGTTTTGCTGTTGTGTTTTTAAAAGCAGAAATAAATCTCTTGAGTGACGCAGTGTGTTTAAAACATTTTCGTTTCATTTGAATTATTTCGAAAACGGTTAGACTTGGGTATAGGACATTATACACGAAACAAGTTCAGAGTCATGCGTTTAATCTAAAACCTTGATTATATATAGGGTGTCCCATTAAAAATAACGAAGTTGGGGCCCACTTCCGGTACAATCGAAAGTGTCACAATCTTTAAAATATTTTAGCCTGATAGCACTTATCAACAATAGTGTACTCAAAAATTCTCAAATTCGGCCCACCTATGGTTTTCTAAATATTGATGCAGTTCCTGGAGGCACCCCCGGTATATACAATGAAATTTTAATCAGTGCTTTGTATATCAGTGAATAAAACTCATATTTTTATATGTTTAATCGTTTGTATTTTTGTATAAACTGTATTTTGTTTCATATAAATATTATTATGATATTATACTACAATTTTGTATTTGATATAGATGAATGAAGCTCACCTGTTGAATTCATCCTGCTTATAAGAATACAGCTAATTTATTTGTCACAATCAGTAGGTATTCCTTTTTTTCTTCATAATGGAATCCAGAAAAATGTGATTGGCATGTGTAGATGTATCAATTATTTTTAGCTTATTTTGTATTTGAGAGTGGATGTACTGTGATTTCATATCATATATTTTAGATTGTATTTTGGTGGATTTTTTCATTGTCTGAAAATATTTATGTTTTACCATAATGCATACTTTTCTCTTTATTTCACAATAAATCTGTTATTTTTGAGTATCCTCGTTTATTCTCATTTCTACTCAACCCAAATGAGTTTAGAGTTTAGATACCTCTAGAGACAGCACTTTTACCTTCTTGCTTCAAACTATTGATATTGTTGAAATTCAAACAATAAAATCAGTTTTTATTCAAAAAAGTTTCCAAGAGACTCTTAATTTAAAAATTACAAGAGAAGATTTGTTTTCCTATGTGAAAGGGGTATATAGGGGAATGATATATTATGATACAAGGGTAAAAGTGAGCTTCTATAGCACGCGCAACGAGTTTGAGGGCACGACGCGAAACGGAGTGCCTGTAACGTTGCCAGTACTTTAAAGGCACTTGTATTCGTGTTTCATACATTATTTCTCATTATGTCTGCATCGTGACTTCTAAAACAATGCTAGGATCTCCCTTGCTCGCACAAGCTCTGCTTTTGAGGGGTTTTCTCCGAAAACCTGGGAGTTTCGTAAAAAACAAAAATAATTTCAGATCGGAACAATGTCCCCTATTACATATACTTAACCAAGAAGTAATGGACATCTAATGTCCCGTATTGTTGACATGGAGGCTTATTTGACATTTGGTAGGATAAAACTAAGAACTTGCAACAACCTTTTTAGCATGACGTGTTTTAATCTTTAAGATTTTGCACGTTTTTCAGTGCATTTGACTTGTATCATGCTGTAAGTATAATAAAGCTATCGTATCCTCTCAAAAGTCTCAAATGATGTTATGAAAATATCACTTCACTCTTTCCCCAGCTCACGAGACTACTGTGTCAATAACTCTGAAGAAGCCAAAGTTCTGCAGATAACAGCTCTTGAGAGTCTGAAGGACAAACTGATCTTTTGAAGATGTGTCAAATGTTCCCTCACTTTATTGTTGAATAATTATTTTACATGTATTTACGTTTTTTAACATGGTTGCTTGGCAAATATTCTTCATATTCTTTATAGTATGCCTCCTGCGACATTTAATGC
Source organism: Chrysolina oricalcia (assembly GCA_944452925.2). NCBI lineage: Eukaryota > Metazoa > Arthropoda > Insecta > Coleoptera > Chrysomelidae > Chrysolina > Chrysolina oricalcia. Next base: position 36,470,781 of record OX101812.2, read on the forward strand.
TTGCGTACTTTGGACAACATCAAAAAATTATTCAAATTCAAATAAGAATAAAATTGAACACTATAGCTGCTTTCCATTTAAAGTACGGAGCTCCTCAGAGCTACCCGGAGTGTATGACCATGCGTTCTATTTAGTGGGGCTGCAAGCAGCGGTTGACATTCCCATTGCCCCTCGAGCACCACGCGTTTTATAAGTGCATGAAGCACAAGTAGACGAAAGTCAAAACCACGACAAAACACAGTTGTGGTGAAAAAGTGAGTGATAAAGTGTTGCTCTGATCTCAGGGGCCTGTAGCTCTGAGGCTTAACACTTCTAAATGGAAAACACCTATTAGTATCTAGTCTCCTTTCGAATTTGGCAGCTGATCACCACTGTTTTGCGTCTAAATCCTGAGCGCCATCTAGCAAATTCAATAGAAAAGAGTTTTATTCATGAAAAATAACTTATGGATTCTAACTTACTCACATCTAAATGAATCGACAACGGTTTTAGTCTCTGAACCGCTACGATGGAAATCAGTATGCTAGAGAATCTAAAACAAAGAAATACAAGTGGTCACTGCATGAGAACTAACTCAAAATAAAAGGCCGATTATTACAAACAATCTTAACTAATGCTCATCATGTATTATATTTTAGATGGCATTAGGACTACTTTTTTCATGAAATTATTTCAAATACGTCAAAGCTTCAAGTATAACTCGTTTCAGTGGCGTATGTGGCCACTTACTCTGGGGGGGGGGGGTAATTCAATTTAGGAAAAGGTAGGTAGGTAGGAAGGTACAACAAAAAAAGTATATCTTATTTGTATTTATATTATAAAAAAAGTGTTAAACAAAAATCAAGACAGAAAAAAGGAAGATTATGAAAATGATGACTAGGTATTCACATACCTAAACCTAATAATAATCATTATTTAAAATAAAAATAAACAAAACAACAACTAAATATGGAAACAAAAATAGGTGAATATAGAAACAAATCAACACAGTAAAAACAAATCGTACAGAATTAAATTTGTGTTTCTATTCAGTTTCTGAATCAGCCTCCAGGTCACCGTTACTGCTGCTGCAAATAGTGCTACTGAAATTGCTATAGCATTTATCTTTAACTATGACGTAGAAGACTTATGTACATTCACATCACATCAGGAACGAGTCAGGTATTTTTTTCTTACACATAAGGAATTGTAGGTGCAGGATATGCTCATGCTCATACGGAACTAGAAAAAGTAATATAATTAATAATATACCAATATTTGCTTATACTTTATATCACGAGTGTTTGCAGTGTGAGCTTATAAGAGTTGCTATATCAATTCTGAAAAAAAAGTTGGGTTATATTTCTTTTGTAAGTCAGAATGTCAAATTAGTAAATTGTGGATATCAATGATATGTTCAATTTCAATGGATATACATTGATTTTTTTTATGGATTGAAATTGTCAGGTGTACAATTGACTCGAATTACAAAAAAGCGTCGACTTTCGGACACGGCCCCGATAATAATAATAATATGATAATAATACTTTATTCATCATTTTTGATCACACATGATATAGGATAAGTCAGAGGGCAGAGGTGCCTAAAGCAACCTTCCTATCTAAATACAACAAAACATGACTATAATCTACTACCATAGATAGTTCACATTAGCTTTTTGTTAAAAATTCATTAATGTCGTAGTAACATTCATTACATAAAAAGTTTTTCAGTTATCGCTTGAATACATTGAAATTATTTTTCAATCTTATACCGGCGGGCAAATGATTCAGAAATTGAATTCCTCTAAACATCGGGCTTTTTTCGTACAGACTGGTTCCATGTTTGGGAAGCCTAATAAGTTTCGATGATCGACTTGGGTAGTTGTGGTAATCAGAATTGAGAAAAAAATGGTGATTATTACTTTTTGCATATAAAATACATTTGTAGATGTATATAGAATAAAGGGTGAGAATTCCATGTTCTTTAAAGTGATTACGGCATGATTATCTATAGTCTAGGTCGAATATTAATCGTATAATCCTCTTTTGAGAAATGAAAACTCTGGATGCACCCACTGCTCCACCCCAAAGGATAATATTATATGATATGTGGGAGTAAACAATAGCGTGGTTAACGCTTATTAACTGATTCGTCACAAAAATATTTTTCAGTTGTAATATAGCAAAGTAACTGCTATTTAATTTTTAGCATATGTGATTAATATTAGTGTTCCAACCCATATTACTGTCAACAAATACACCTAGAAATTTGGTAGATTTTTAAAAAGGGATTTGAACATTGTTTACTGATATTTTAATATTTTCAGAGATTTCATTCCTAGCGGAAAACTGCATACAAATAGTTTTAGAAGAATTAACCATCAGAGAATTCCTCTCACACCACGTGGTGAATTCTCTTGACAATACATTCATTTTTGCAATGAGTTCTTCAGGCGTATCTGCATCAGTGGCCAAAGTGGTATCATCAGCATATAAAATAATATGTTTTGTGCTGACGTATTTAGGAAGATCATTTACGTACAGTAAGAAAATCAGCGGACCCAGAACCGATCCTTGAGGTACACCAGCATCCACGTCATGTGTAAGAGATCTCTGATCGCCAATTTTTACTATCATTTTTCTCACCTCAAGATATGAAATCAGCCACGAGAGGAATTTACCTCGGAAACCCAATTCACTTAATTTATTTATTGCAATGTTAGTATTGATTTTTCATATCCAATGAAGTATGGATATAGTTGAAAAGCGCAATAGATGCACTTTCCGTTGATCTGCCTGGCAGAAAGCCATTTTGATGTTCTGTTATGACATTGTACTTCGAAAGAGAGGAAATCATTTGCTTATAAATACATTTTTCAATTAGTTTACACATTATACTTTGTACCGTTATTGGGCGAAAATTGTCAAGACATAATTTATTACCTTTTTTAAAAATTGGACTTACAATTCCAACCTTGAGGTCAGACGGAAATGAGCCCTTTTCAACTGAAAAGTTTATTATGTTCGCTATAATACCAGATATATGAGGACCTGAACCTTTGTAGGGAGACAGTCAACTCCTTCACAGTTTACATTTCTCAGAGAGTTAATAGCATCTAATACATCTTCAGGTATAATGGGATTGAAATAGAAAGTATTGCATACATGCACCGTTGTATAATCATTGAAGGATGTGTTATTGAAATATGCATTTATCACATGTTTCACATTTGTTGAAAAGAATTCGGCAAAAGCATTGCTAATTTCATACTTGTTTTCAATTATTTTTGCATTTAGCTCAATACTGGTTATATCAACGCACTTTTTTTCCCGATTTTCTGTTGAACAGTACGCCAAATATATTTTTGTTTTTCTTTTACATTTTTATTTTCAAGACTTTTTTGATAGAATGACTTCTTTGTTTTGTTAATTTCGGCTATATAATTTTTCTTTGCAGTCTTATAGTAAAAGTGATCATCAGGATAAGAGGACTGACTGGTTAACCAGAATAGATTTCTGAGGTCGTTGCCCACCCGTATAAGATCAGAGTCAACCCAGGATTTTTTGTTCACAGTATTTTCACCTTTTGTTACACTAGGAGATGTTAAATCAACGTAGTATAGTGAAGTATTGAAAAAATCTCTATAGACCAGGTCAACAGTACTATTTTGTGCATAATTGAGATATTCATATACCGACGAAAAACTTTCGTTTGCAATATGAGCTTGTAAACTAGATAAGTTCGATTGAGATGTATATTCCTATAGCTAAATTGTTCATTATCCGTGTTATACTTGCAATACTTACATCCTAACTTGAACTGACTCTTAACGTTTATGTCAAGACCCAGATGGTCTCCCAATTGTAGTTCAACTATACTGAGAGAAATTTTTTTCAAAAAAATCTTATAGCTGCTAAATAAATTATTTTAGCAATTAAATGTTATCTGATCAATCGAAAAAGTGAAGGTTTTAAACGTTAAACGGGTCTTTTTTTCAAAACACTCATTTTGTTTTGAAAAGGTTACCTCTTAGATTCAATAAAGGGCACGATTGTGGTTAAAAGATGGAATTGAAACAGCAAACTGTTTAGCCACTATAATTCACATTTTAAACGATACTTTGTAACTACTAAATAGTTGTCGTTAAGTTCTGGAAATGTAACGATTTTTTCCACCACGTCTGATCATGCACCTTCTTCGTCACACACGTGTTTCCTATGATGTTTTATTCCACTCACCCCTAACAGTCCGTTTCATCATCGGGTCATCTACGTCATTTCAATTCTTATTGTCAATTAGTTCACGTGTGAATTTGGTTGTATTGTGTAAGTGCAGAAGTAAAGGTTAAATACGCTTTGTTTATAGTTTGTTTCTACAAGTGTGAGTGTTCTCAATAACAGATTTTATCCGTTGTTATTACTTGTGGGAGGTTAAAATCAAACAAGTAAGTATTGGGTGAGCTTCAGGGATGGTGCATTTTTATTTTAGATAATATTCATTTGTTCGAAAAAAATGTACGGTGATGACTAGAATTGAATGAAATTATGACTTTTTCAGGAACCGAACGGGTTCAGTAGTACTTAATTCCGGTTCGAACAGAAACGACACAAATTAAATATTTTTCAAAAGAAACATCCTATGTATTTTATAGTTTCTGAAGTAAAGAGCAAATTCTGCGAATATGAAGAGGTTGTAAAGTTATTTATAACGAGATACTTTTATCTTATGACATGATGATTATCGTTAGATGTTTTTTTTATATGGGAACCTAAGATTCTAGTTCCTAAAGTTTGCAAATTGAATGAAACCAACATTTTTAATATCTGTCAATTTCTTGTAGGGTAGGGTTGCCACAGATTTTGCCGCATTCAAAAATTTTCATGTACATTAAATCATTCATTCGAAATAAAATCTTAAATACTGAAAAATCGATTTTTCGCCATTCTGACGGATAATTTGGAGTTATGTCGAACATTGTTAAATATAAACGTTTTTGATTACTTTATTATCTACAACTTTTTCATTGAACATTTTCCGCTAAGAGGTCATGTGGGTACTCATTTTGTTTTGTAAGAAAAATTGTGAACCTATTACTAACACGGACTTCTATGAAGTATCTGTTTTCAAACCTCTGGAATTTCACATGAAAGTATTGTAATGAAACACTCCAATCAATACATTTGATTTTTATTAATTATTCTTGAGCATGAAATAAAATAGTATTTGAATATTAAGTAATGATTTTTTTTGTTTCAGATGGCTAATTTATTGTATAATTCGAAGATTCTTCCCTCTTGTCAACTCTATACGTGGTTACTAGAAATAGTGTATATTTTGATGTATTTCTAATATTCCCAGATTTGAGAAATACTTTATTTTATTGGTGATATGTAAGTTTTACGACCTTTGTTACGACGATTGATTTTTTCTTTTTTTGGGAGATTTGAGGTCATAAATTAAAGAAAAATATATTTCTTTAAAGCCGTTTCGTTAATTAAATTTGTCATCTTCAGGCTACTGTAAGATACTGAAAGAGGATTCTTTTTAATTAATAAAATGATAGAAAAAAAACAAATAATAATATACAAATTAATTTGCTACTAATACTTTTCCAGAAACAATCACTGAACTATGTTCTAGTAACAGATAAAACTTCAGAGTAGATCAGAGTTAATTAATAATAGTTCAATCTAAAGTTTTATACGTTACCAAAACATTGTTTAGTGATTGTTTCTGGAAAAGTAGTAGTAGCAAATTGATAAGTATAGTATTATTTGTTTTTTCTATTGTTATATTAATTTTAAAAAATTCCCTATTTGTATCTTCCAGTGCACTGACGATGTCAAAAAATTAGTTGACGAAAAGTTGACTTTAAACGAATAGTGTTTTCTTTAATTGAAGGCCTCAAATCACCCAAAAAAAAATAAAAAATCAGTCACTATATTTTAATTTCCTTAATAAATGTTGATCAATTTCTCAACGAGTTTCAATGCTGAACTGTCTACTGATGAGTATGAAAAACTGATGTGTTACTATTTCAGGAAATTAAATCAAATATTACGAATCTCTATAATAAAAGTAGCTTTTTCATTAAATCTATAGGATTGAAATTTTTAAAAGCGTGCTTGTTGAATTCTCATTTTGAGAATATGACACTGGGTTTTGAATAGCATACGCATGAAAATAACCTTCCTCTATAGCTCTGATATTATCATCAACGCCAAAACACCACATCAACTCCTTTATGTTGAAAAATGTCGAATAGCACATGTGGTGATATTGAACAGTTTTTGGGGATTAACAGTTGGGCAAAATTTTTAAATTTCAATAATTCTATTTTGAGTATTTTGAACCTTCATGTGTATTAATGATCCTAATTTCATGATGTACTTCATGCACTATAAAAACTGTTTAAGTTTGTTAAATGAGGTTCAACAACTGTGAATCCTTAGAAACTGTTCAAAATCAGCTAAATCGCCACATGTGCTATTTAAGATTTTGTGGTAGTGTTTTGACGTCAATGCTATTTTCAGAACTGTACAGTAAGATATTATTTTCATGCAGGTTATTCAAAAACCATTTTTGGATACAAAAATGTTTACCATTTGATTGTTATACAATTTTTTTTAACCACTATAAGATATAGTATAATTTTGAAATACCAATCATTTAAGTATTACATCAAAAACAAGTCATCTTGAAATGAGTATCTTCTCAATTTTATATAGTCATCATTTAATATCGAAATGTCAATCATTTAAACACTATATTGAGAACAATTGAGCTTTAAATAAGCATCTTTTAATTTTTATAATAACTTCATATAATATTGAAACGCCAGTCATTTAACCATTATACTGGAAGCAAGTAATTTCGATATGACAATATTTTCATTTTTATACGAGTGTTCTTCAACAGTTATACAACTTCTTTGAAAAAAATACCCCGATCATTCTGAAAAGGTTCTTTTAAATGTTATACAATTTTGTATAACAGGTAATAGATATTTCTCTCGGTGTATGGATTCAGAATATTTCCATGATATGTTCGTTAAGAAATAGTCAAGTTTTGTTTTAGTCGTTTTCATGATTTTATCTGTACATATGCGTGTCGGTTCGCAATTTAGTAAGTTCAAGTTGAAACTTTCCATTAGATATTTTTTCACGTGATTTTCTCATATAGTCGATATTGAAATCTCCACATAGAATTATGGAATTATAATTTATCGAGCAGAAATTGAGAGCCTTAAAAAGTTGTTCAATGAATATCTCAATGTTACCAGATGGGGGTCTATATACATTTAATAGGCACACATTCATTTCATTAAAAGAAAATGAAAGATTACACACTTCACATTCCATCTCAATGGATAGGTTATTCAAAAAATCAGATGTTTTGTATTGAATTACAGTTTTGATAAGTATTAGAACCACACCATGTGTTCTAATATTCCTATTATAATAAGTGGCTAATTTATAGTCATCAAATCTGACTAAGTCAATATTATCAATATTGCACCATGTTTCGGACAGACACAACATATCCGGTTTATTTTGTTTTAAAATCAAGTCAATTCTTTTGAATTTGTTAGACAATGACTGACAGTTAACACTTAGAATACGACAACATACGTTTGGTTTTGACATTATACAACACTTACACATATGTTTCTTTGGGTGGTTATCTACACTTGGGGCGGTTTCCTAGGTTGTAGTTGAAAAAACCTCTGGATGTGTACCCCATATGGCCATATTGTTGGGTTCATAGCATTTTGGAAGTTATAGTTGTAGACACTTACTTTGAAAGAGCTGTAGAGATGTGGATACTTCGAGTTCAAGGCTGTTACAACTACTTCAGGAAATAGTGATTTGACAATTTCATTCAATTCTTTGGCAGTCATACTGGGATCAACTCTATATATATGGAGGTCAGCAAATTTTGGTACTCCTCTAATTTCTTTGCCATTTATTTTGATTTCATCATTACTTCCAATGATTACGTGTTTTCTGTGTTTCTTCCTTTTGGCCTCTTTCCATTCATTCTGATTTTGAATTTCAGTTGATTGACCATTATTTTCCAAATTTATGATATCTTCACATGTCTGTTCCGTATTTATCTGCAGTAATGCAGCAGAGACATCAGTTTTGGTAATCGCAGATTTTTTAGAGGAACTGGCAACATTGCTGTATTTGGGACCCACAAAGAATGGAGCAGGTATCGTTTTCGGTTTATCACGCTTATCATTACTGAAATCGTAATTTTTTGCTTCTGTGTTGATGAGTAGTGTTTTTGCTCGATCTTCGTTCAGTAAAGTTATTTGTTCATTAATTGAATCAATTTTGTCGTATTATTCCTTGATTAACCTGTCCTTTTGTTTCAAAATATATTTGAATATATTTATGTCAATTACCTTATCTTCAGGACTTAAATTATCCATAGCGTCAAAAAATAGCTGATCAGTGGACGGCTCCGGTTCACAACACATGATCAAGTCATCACTGGTATATTTTACAAAGTTGCAATTTTTTGCACAGCTCACATGGAAGTTATTATCACAGTTTACACATTTTATTCCATTTACCACATTACGTTTACACTTTTTGCAACATTTAGTTCGGAGAACATTTTTGGGCGATCTTAATACGTTCGCCATGGTCGCTATCTGAAAATCTATATGATATTCTGTGGCCCGACCACTAGCGATTATGGAACATGGAGATTCAGCTGTCGACCATCTCTGCTGCAGACACAAGAGTTTCTTTTAGAAGGGCAGAACCTAGTGTAGTTTTCAGAATGTTGTGTAAAAGTTGGCAATGATTGATTAAATGTATCCACAGAATTGCAAACTCTTTATAAAAACACTTAAACATCTCCATTAATGGGTTCATTATTCAAATTTAGAAATTACTGTTCTCCCAAATACTTCTCAGTTAATAAATACCATTGTTTGATCAATACTAATTTTCAAAATTGGGTTTCAATTTGAGGTACTGCTAATAACTCAAAAACCAAATAATATCGAATTTAAATCTTTGAAGTGCCCAGCATTCATGAACATAACACATGTCAAATATATTTGCTGAATACCTCTCAGATGAAATCAAGCTGAAGCAAAAAACTTGAGGCAAAAACTAATACCTATTAGACATATAGGTATTACAAAACATCCAAAAAATATTGACATGATTAAAAATCCACATATAATCTTACATTTTTGTACATTCTCGTTTGTATGATCATGAAAGTTCCTTTATATGCCTAATGAATTCTTTTTTTTGTATTCCTATCATAAATAAGAAGTTTCTTGAGATAGTGAATTATGTCCTCCATATGGTATGGTTGAAACAAGAAAATGAAATAGCTGTTCTAAAGAGATTAGCAATATACTAACACTATCTTTTATTGTTATTTCCGTCAACCGATTGCACCCATTCGCGCAACCATCGGAAGTCTTCGAGAGACTTGTGTGAGCTTAGGTCAAACCAATTTTCTCAAGATAACCGTCAATATACAGGGTGTTTCTTAAGTACGTGTAGAAACTTTAGGAGCAAGTTGATGACGTCGATACAGTGACCGGCAGAAAGTACGCATCATATGGGAATTTTTTTTATTAATAAATTTTGACAAATATTGATATTTGCAATCGCTTCTGCATCAAAAGAAACCCCAAAAGACGTTGTACAGTGCCGTTCGTCTTTTCGAGGTTGGCGGGAAATTTAATAAATTTGAAAAAGATCTGAGATAAAAAAATAAAAATCAATTTTTTGCCACAAAAAAAAAATCTTTTTGGAAACATACATTTCTGACGAAGAAACTCATTAGTAAAGCCAACACTAATATTTCAAATAATGTTTTGTGAAGATTCGCAAGCTATTCCTATTTTATTCGGAGAAAATTTGAAATCTGTGATTTTGCAGTGTGATCAGCTGCTTCATAAGAAGTCACTGAAATATCTACTGGACATATTAAGAATTTCAAATTGAAATTGTGTAGATACTTGGTTCTTAATTAATAATAAAAAGTATCGGAATTATAATGTCCTGTAGATATTTCAGTGACTTCTTATGAAGCAGCTGATCACACTGCAAAATCACAGATTTCAAATTTTCTCCGAATAAAATAGGAATAGCTTGCGAATCTTCACAAAACATTATTTGAAATATTAGTGTTGGCTTTACTAATGAGTTTCTTCGTCAAAAATGTATGTTTCCAAAAAGATTTTTTTTTTGTGGCAAAAAATTGATTTTTATTTTTTTATCTCAGATCTTTTTCAAAACTTGTACATAGCTATAAAATGTCAATCTGAACAACTTTTCTTTTTAACATTTCTCGATATTTTCACAAACAAGTGTGTTTTGAGAAATAATTTTCAATTTTTTTAAATTTCCCGCCAACCTCGAAGAGACGAACGGCACTGTACAACGTCTTTTGGGGTTTCTTTTGATGCAGAAGCGATTGCAAGTATCAATATTTGTCAAAATTTATTAATAAAAATTATCTCTTGTCTCTATAAGCTCTTAGATATATTGTACTGACCATCAATATTTTAACGATTTCCATTTTGTACTGTACCTGTTCAGTAACATTCATATTATCAATCTATCATAAGGAGAACTAAGAAATTACGCGAGCCCGCATATCAGATATTTCCACTTGAAATGTATTCCAACCGCCAAGTTTTAAATCAAAGTCACGAAAATTTTACCCCAAAGAATCGAAGGTCCGCCTTTGATTATCACTTTTGTGTAGGTTAGGTAATTTGTACTTTTTACTACAGCCAATGTAGCAGCAGGTCAGGATAGGTCGTTGGCTAGTTGTCCCTATTTTCATTGAAGTTCAATGAGAAGGTGCGAAGGTTTTATTTCATGAATACTCAGTACATAAAAAATTAGTTTATTTTGCCCTTTTTGGCGTCCCTCGCCTGGAAAAATAGGAAGCGCTCCCCTCGTGCGCCTCACCTATGATAAGCCATTGGGTATTTGAACTATTTTTATAAGCTCATTTTCAGCTCTCACAGCGATTCTGAATTGATTCACATCATATTTTCAGTAATTTTTTCTAGACTTTAATAGAAGTTTACCATAAATTAAATAGAAGTTTTCATATAATTCCAAGTAAACTTCCTGGTAACTTCAGTTATACTCACATCAAATTGTCTGTAAACTCTCAAAATACAAGTTCACTTTTGTAAGTAAATGGAGAAGAAGATGCCATCTCTGAGAAAACTTGCTAGTAGTTAACTGTGATGTGTACACACGCAAAACAAATTTTGCAGATAATTTGCAGCAATTTGATATTGTTCAGTGGGAACTTCATTATTCACTTTATTTACAATAATTTAAATTATTTACTTCAATTACTATACTCTAGTCTTTCATTTCCGAACCATATCACTCAACCCTGCCCTTTCTTCACTGTTTGAAAGCTTATCTGAGGTATATTGAAATAAATGGTACCTTTTCCAAGTTGCTGTAGGGACAAGCGTAACAATCGGAAACTATCAACTCATTGGAAGATTAACTTAAGTTTTTTACTATTACTTAGAAATAAAAAAAACATGGTAATGTGGAAAATGTATATACAATTACGCTAATATAAATGAATCCCAGTTGGGAAATTGTTCTTTTGTATGAGTTATGAATATCCATTTACAGTAATGAGGCATTAAGCAAATAAATTTGTAGAAGTTCAATTCAAATTATACGAATTTTGTCACATCAAAATAGATTTAGCTTTCCACCCATTGAATAATCTGAAATGAAAGAAAAGTTCCACATCTCAATCTAACCTTTTTCTCGCCCTCTAGGCGATCGATTTATAGCACACAAAGCTATCGACAAAAACTTGTTCAAGTTGCGCAGACGGTGATAAATCTCTTCGGATGAGTTGAACCTCCTTAAGGTGAATCATTCCATAACCAATTATGGTTTCCATGAGAACTACTTCAATTCATATGATACACGACAGGATGACAAAAAGCTTGGGTTTTCACCATTAAACTTGTGAATCGTGACTCCGAACTATACTAATACAATATAAATTCAATTCGACAATTTCTTCAAAAAATCATCATACCATTCACTTGAACGCTCAATATTTGTTTTATGCTAATCATCAATGTCTGATCTGCAAGAAAGGTTTTTTCTACTTCACCTTATTTTAAAAATCATAACTTGCTCTTCCCAATGAATGATAAACAAGAAAAATTTGCATTTTGTCGCGTGTACTGTTTGTCCTTTCGGAAGTCACCGGAGTTATAACACTCCTACTCGTATAGCAAGTACTTATCCAATTTTCGTCGATTTGGTTGGTTTTCGGTTCCAAATTTATTGATGATATGTGAAAAGTGCCGTACATAATTTTTTTAGTCAATGTAAGTATAGTTCACCTTGGCTTCACCTTGGCCTTGGGATTGGATAATATTTGGGTTTCAAATGTGATCCGATTTGAGGTATCCAGACGAATTTTTTATGTAATTTAAAATTTTATTCGGATACTTTTGTCAAATATTCATGTATGCATTCAAGTATAATTCAGACAATGTATTTATTCCTTCATCAAGCTTAGATCTAGATGACAGATTCAATATTAACATGTGTACACAATGGGTATAAATTCGAGATTTTATGATTCATATATTTGCAAGAAGACTTGTTGGGAGTAAATGAAACACATTCTTTTTCAATAAAAATCTTTGTGAATATGTAAAATACCATGCCTATACTGAACCATGACTCTAAGATTTCCACTACAATTAACAATCACATCAAAAACATTCAGCTTAAACCAACAGAAACAGCTGGAAGAACAACTTTCTCACACTGAATGGAGATTACCAGTGGAGTCTACGTTTTCCACCAACAGCACTGTTTTCTCAAATTTTTTCTCCAAATTCGTAAAAAGATTCCTGTTTTCAGTCTCCATCATCAAATCAAAGGTATTCATTCTACGATAACCTACTACATTCAACGCTACAACTTTGCAACTGCCAAAAATTAACAAATTTTTTTGAACTTTCAACTCCTTTTTCAAGATAATAAAACTTTCACAACGTAGAAACTGACTGAATGGAGAAAACAAATCATTAGAAAAGTATGAGTGGAGTTCAACTTTACAAAAAGAAAACGATTTTATCCAAAAAGAAAATCATTTCAAATGAAAATTTTAAATAATTAAAAATAATAATAAAAGTCCCTTCCTGTATAAATTCCATATCAGGAATTTTGAAATAGCCAACTATGAAAGTGATTTAGAATTGTTTATCGAAAAAGAAAAAGAAAGACTACTTAGTTAAAAGAGAACCCAATAAACACAGATACGTGTAAAAAACGTTGAATTTTTCAAGTAACGCTACAATTATTCATCGTTGAAAAAACGACAAAATCGTTAGGCAATACGTTTCATTCAGGTTTTATAGTAACGTTACCTCTTCACGTTGATTCAAGGTTATTTACACCTTCTTATTGTAATGAAAATTCCACTGAATTATAACGTTATAATTTGGTTTCAACGTAACTATGCTTTTTACGGGGTTTAAACGTTTCTTATCCAGTTTTATTCTACTGCAGCATAACGATATATCTTCGTTTCGAAGTCACGTTGCTGAGATACGAATTGTAAACGTTGATGATGATCATAGAATTCAACCAAAATCAAACGTAGAATTCCAGCGTTCCAACGTTCAACGTCAACGTGATCACGCCTTCTGACGGTGCATCGTACAGCGTTGCCAATGAGTAGTTAATTATGAAATAATCGGGAATACTTATCAAGTTTTTCAATGACTGATGAGTAAGATATTATTTGTTTCAAAAAAAAGTTCAAATCATAGGCCTCGAATCTTCAACGACAAATTCTCAAAAAATGAGAGATGAAAGTAGATAGTATGGGTTACTTCGGTTTATTGAATAGTGTCATATTTAACGTTTATGCAAAGTTTCTCAGTTCTATTTGTTACTATGTATGCATCCAGTTGAATTAACGTTGAAGTGGCCCAAAGAAGACTACGGTTTTTCAGAAATCAAGTAAACAAAGCAATTGATTTTCAACGTATCTCATGGATATTATATTCTATCAGTTGAAACAACGTAGGAAATTAAGCAGTTCTTGATGTTACGCGAAGTTACGTTGTTATCATAAACTGCTTTCAACATATTAAACACGTCCCATACGACTCCAGTTTTTAAAGTAAAACTTGCAATACATAAATTTTTATAAAAATATGCCTGGCTCTATAAAATGTTACCTGTTACCCTCTTTCTAATTACCTTTCTGTTTTTTTTTTCGGCTCAGTCAATCCTTAGAAACATGATTGTCTCTATCTCAGGAGGGTTGCAGCTTTTGAACAGTCTTCTTGATGTCAATTTAAAAATAATGTAAATTTCAGAAATGCATATAAATATGCTCCTTAAATATATATTTTTTTAAATTTTATTAAGTAATAATCAATTGCAGGAATTCAAAATGGGAAAAGTCTGTCAAGGTCATTCAAATATAATCAAAACAAGAAAACTTTCAGTATTTCATTCATAGAAAATAAACATAAACCTGTTCCACGAGAAAACTGACTTAATTTTAATTAATTTCAGAACAAATATATAAATTGTATCCTTATATGTAATTTCTATTTATACTCATACAGTCTAAGATGATATTCATAAGTCTTTGAAGAATTGGTATTCAGTACGCTTTATTTCAAAGGTCTAGTACGTTTATTCTGGAGCATAGCACTAGTTTGAAGTTAGCAAATTGCCTGGCTCTGGTATCAACGCCAAATTTCAAAATTTTTGTAGGTTATGGCAACAAATATTCATTTTGTTGGAAATTAGACTTGAAATCACTTTCGAAATATATTTGACGATTGTTTTGGGTTTTATAATTCACATGGATTATTAATATCACCAAATACCTGATATGAAGTTCTCTATGCAGCTGGGCTTTTACTGACCCTCCAAGTTACTGCTATTCAAGGTACGTTTTTCTACATTTATTTATTTTTCATGAATTGTTCAACCTTCTCCTACACTTATTTTACTGGTTTTATACTTCTGCTTGTCTTTTTACTCTGCTTTTCTTCCTTTCTAGTTTTATAATTTTCAGCGATCTTCTCTTCTCAAATATTTTTTCTCACTGTTTTTCTTTTTTCCACAAACTTCCCGTTGTGTACATTTTCATTTTTCTTTCACCAATCACAGTCTCATTATCACTCGCGAACTTCTTGATTCATTTTTAATTTGATCTCTACACTTCCTAAAATTACATCTTACAACCAAACTATCAACTGATAGTCTTAAATACCTATTATTTTACTAAAAGTAAACTTGTCTTGTTGTCTTTCTTGATTTTAGTCTATTTTATTTATTTTTATCCCTTATTTTTCTTGTTCAGTCCAATTGTCATGTTTTTCTGTCATCTTCAAATTCATAAAATCTATAGTGTGATTTCTTACTAATTTCTGTGTGTTCATGTCCAAATTGTTTTAAATAATGCCCTAACTGATTGCTAATATTTGTTTTTCAATTTCTTTTAGGTAGTTCTACCTACATACTATTAAGACCTCGATTGCTCGGAACGTTGAAATATTTACCAGAAACTTGTTTGTTACTCTTCTTATTTGACTGTGCTGAATATAAATAGTGATAATTTGTATGGTTATATTCCAGTTTAGGTAAGATATTTTGGCATATTTTTATACATCCTTTATGTGAATTGGTTTTCCAAGTCTTACAAATCTCATCTCACTGAAATCATACCATAACCGTATATGTCTAGTTGAATAGACGTTGAAGTTGTCCAAAAGAAGACTAGTTCTGTTGACATGAAGTAAACGAAGCAATTGTTCAACGTATCTGATAGATGTTTTCTATCAGTTGAAACAACGTTGAAAAATAAGCAATCAAAATAGTTGCCTCGAAGTTTCGTGAAAGATGAAGTTGTTATTGAATGCTTCATTCAACGCATCAAATACGTAATTTCATAACGTTCCAGCAACGTAGATAAAAAGAGTAACTGAAACGTAGAATACAGGTTTCCCAAAGCCTCAGGTTGTTTGATAGTGTCGTATTCAACGTTTATGTAATATCTCTTCAGTTCTAATTGAATATACGTTGTGAAAGCACGATAAGGACATGTTTGATAATGGTGTCAAAAGTGACGCGTTGAATCATATACGTTCTTCATAGGTAGAATCAACGTTTGGTTGAATTTGGGTTACGAAAGTCACGTTGCGAAATTCAACGAAAAACGTTTCCTCAACATCAACTATCATCTTTAAACGTATATGATACGTGTGTGTGTTCATTGGGAATAAGTAAATGGTAAATAGATAAAATAAGTTAATTTAGTACCTAGTATTTTAAAAGTGATGTAAATGAAAAGTGAAAAATAATATTTCAGTGACACGTATAGTGTCAGAAAGAATTGTTAATGAAAACAAAAAGTTGTTGATGGAAGCTGAAAACAGGAAGATTTTTACAAATTCGGAGAAAAATACCAGAAAACAGGAAATTTAAGAAATTCCAAGCCAAAACCAGAAGAAAAATTTAAAATAAACATTGATTTTGCAAGCTAGGCGGGTATCCTCAGTGGAATAGAAGTCAAGCCACATCTTTGGAATTGTTTTTATTCTTCATTGATACCCAAACTAAGGTCAGACTATCAAAACTGAGCAATCTTCACACCGTGTATAGGCACTGCTTGACCAATCTGCACCGTGAACTTAATAAAATATGGAGTAAAATCCAACAGCGGGTGAATATAATTTATACTCGAAATAATATTTCAACAGTTGTATAGAGTGAGCACATAAAAGTTGGAACAAATTCGTTGAACGCTTGGTATGACCATTGGAGAAAATTAGCTCAGACACGTCGATTTCATTTTTCAGATGCGGATGTTTTGGTCTACTCATCTTTTTGACGACGTCATCACTGTTCGAGTTATGACGTCATTTTACGTTTTTGTAAATAGCACTACCCTATTTTGATGAGACTTTCAAAAAGTACGCATTTTTCGGTTTATGGATGTCATATTTCTCCTTATTTTGGATAACCGTATGTTCAAAAAATATAAGAAATTTCATTCATAATAATGTAATATTAGGTCTGTAAACTTTCGACTAATGGTATCCCCACAAAAAAATCTAATCACTCTAAAAACTCTCGTCTGCGATCGAAATCACCTTCATTAAGTTCATCCATCATTCCCAGATACTTCCACCGTTCTTTTAAATGACTTCTAGAAAATTCACGTTTCAGCATTTTCTGATAGATGGCACAATATCTCATTGTTCAATACCGATATAGAGGACGATGCAAATATATGGAATAAATTCATTATATCTGAATTTAAAAATATTTTGGAAAATTGCTTGAACACATCGATTTTCTTGTCAGGCTGGCCCGTTTTTAACCCCACCATAAATATATAGGATTTTCCGCATTCGAGTAAGAACAACTTTAGTTATATTTTTAAATGGGACACTCAGTGTATTTTTCCATATTTGATTAGGGATCGCCATTACAAATCCAGTGATAATAGGTTTGATGGGATTATGTCAAACGGCTGCGGGGTTATCATCATTATTCTCTTTTAACTAGTCTTTCTCTTTATCATTTTCATAGTTGGGTATGTCAAAATTCCTGATATTATGGAATTTATACTGGAAGATACTTTTATCACTATTTTCAATTATTTGAAATGTTCTTTTGAAATTTTTATTTTTTGGCTAATATCATTTTTTTTTGTAATCATACGTTAAAAGGTAAGGGCTGCGTCTTCCCTAGCTCACACAAGACTTCCGAGGGTTGCACGTAGGGGTGTAATCGGTTGACGGCAATAACAATGTTAACAATTTTTTTTTAATAATCACTCGAATGCGGATAACCCTATATATGTTGTGGGGTTCAAAAATTGGCTAATCGAAAAAGAAAATCGACGTGTTCGAGGAATTTTCCAAAATATGTTTATATTCAGAAATAATAAATTCATTCCATACATTTGCATCGTACTGAATTTAAACAGAATATACGTTGGTACTTCGAAATCTCACGATATATAATCAAAAAAGTGCGAATTCTACAAAGAATTGTTTTATGACCTAACATGGCTAACGGGAGGTGAGTAAAGGACCCCGCAAACTTCTTATGGAATTTGGGTCGGGTGGATTTTTTTGAAATTTCGGTATGATGTAGTCCATGAAATTCTCAACCAATGTTACCATTGATCCTACCAAAAAAAATGAACTGTTTTGCTGCTAGGGGGCGTTGAAATCACCTCTTGCGCACATCGGACTATTTTTTCTGAATCCGGTAACAATATTTTCAATTGTTTCATTGTTGCTAATGTTGGAAAATATTGTGCAGTTTTATAAAAAAAATCCCTGCTCCCCCGTTTTCCCCCCAACTCCTATTACGAAACGCAACAAAAAATATTTCTCGAGTGCCTTTAAATGTATCGTCGAATGTCTAAATATGCCTGAATAAGGAAAATTATAGTTTTTTATGATCATCCCCCCTCCTCCAAAGGACACAAAACGAAAAAATTTCGGTGGATTTTTCTGAATTTCTAATATGATGCAGTTTAAGTTATTTTGAATAAAGAATAAATGGGTGACAACCCCCAAAAATGCTAGTGGGCGTTGAAATCATCCCTTGCTCAGAATAGACTACTCATTATTATAGGCGGAAACAATATCTACGTATTTTAGTTCAGATTATGCTGAACAATTGTGAAATATTTTATAGGAAAAATATTAAACCCCTAACACCAAACCCTATTTTGAAACACGAAAAAAAAATAATTGTCGACTACTTGTGAATGCTTTATCAAAAAGAATGTATTAATCAGCTCAAATTGAGGAAATAATAATAATAATAATAATAGTGTGTCTTTATTTTTTCTTCAAATTAATATTACATAAACACTGAATCATTTGGGGAGGCGATGTTCAGCATAGCTGCTCTTCCACATAACCCCCCTAATTTAGCAGCAATTTCAAACACAATGATAATAATTTACAAAGAAAGGAAAAAGCAATACCGTGAAAGATAATAACATTAACAATGGCTTGAGAAGATCGACCTTAATTGTAGAGGTGAGCTTTCACATGTTTTCTGAACGAACTGACAGAGGACGGTAGCTTCAGATCAAAGGGAAGAAAATTAAATGTTTTAATAGCGTTGTAGGAAAATGATCTTTGGAATATTGCAGATTTGTGTGCGGGTACAGTGTACAGACAGGAAGTCCGAGTTGAGCGATCGTGAATATCCGACCCTTTCACTAGCTTCGTAAATAAGTATCTAGGGATTTTGCTTTTGTTGATTTTATATATCAAACAAGACAAGTGGAGTTTAAATCGCTCATTCAATTTCAGCCATTTGGATCGCACATATGAATTGCTGATCATATTTTCTTAGGTTGTAGCTAAATCTGATACACCAATTTTGGACTTTCTGAAGGCTCTCTTGATCACGTTTGGTAAGGGCTGGCCAGTAAACAATGTCGCAATACGACAGAGAAGACAAAATCAGGGAATCACATAAGTTCAATTTTAATGTTGTATCCAAAATATCCTTGTGCATATACAACATTTTGAGATTTGCATAAGATTTTCTTAGGAGTTCGTTCACATGTTCACCAAACGTTAAATCCGCATCAATGTGAACACCTAAGTTTTTACAATGTTTCAATACCTTGAGAGTGGCATTGTTAAGGGTGATATTCAAATCAGGACTTTCGGAGATTTCCGAACTCCTGAACCCCAAAACGATCATTTCCGTTTTGGATTCGTTTAGCATAAGATAGTGGGCTTTAGAGAGATCGGACAGGTAGTGGAGGTCAGACGTAATTTTTTCACATGTAATATTCAATTGATGAGGATCGAACGTAAGGTAAACTTGGGTATCATCAGCATATTGGTGCACTTTGCAAAATTCTAGATATTTGGAAAAGTCGGCTGATGCAGAACAGAAGTGGCCCCAAGATACTTCCCTGTGGCACACCTCGGGTTAACATTTGGAGATATTGGAGATATGTCCGTTAATGTAAGTCTGCTGGCTACGGTTGAATAAGTAATCACAAAAAAACGTCAGTGCAATGTCATCAATGCCAAAAAATTTCATTTTCAAACACATTCATTCGTGATTGAGCGTATCAAAGGCCTTGCTAAAGTCTAATAGTACTAAGATGGTACTTAATTTCTGATCAAACCGCCTAAAAATATCATCGGTAACATGAGCCAGTGCTGTAGTTGTACTATGACCGACACGAAAGCCAGATTGTATTACAGGTAGAACGTTATTAACTTCCAGAAATTTTTTGAGTTGTATCGAAACAATTTTCTCCAAAATTTTAGATATCGTTGGTAGTATACTAATTGGCCTGAAGTGTAGCAATTCAGTTGGATTTTTAATTTTTGCAATAGGAAAAATTTTCGGAAATTTACCCTGAGCTAAGCAACTATTAATGATATATGTAAGAAAATGAATCAAGTCGGGTAGCACGAGCGAGAGCATTTTCAGATTTATACCATCCACTCCCCGAGCATTACTTTTCATAGAGCTTACAATACTTTCAACGTCTTCGATAGAAACAGTAGTGAAATTGAATTTGTTTCCATTGTTCAGTTGTCTGTACTTATCAATGAGCCTGTTCATTTGTAACGGTTGATCCGCAGAGGGAATATTGTCAACAAAAAAGTCATTAAATTTGTCAGGATCTTGAAAAAAGTTAAGGGTTTCTTGAGATTTTTTATTAATATTTAAATAGTCTAACGCTTTCCAGAATTCCTTGGGATTGGATTTTGATTTAAATTTTAAATAAGCACGCTTTTCAGATTTAACAGCCATGTTCACATGATTTCTCATTTCCTTATAGAAAATCCATGATGTCTCAGTTTTCAGTTTTTTATATTTGACTAGAGCTTTATCACTGATTTTCATCATTTCTTTCAGAGTATCTGTAAGCCACGGTGCAGGGCTTTTAGATATTCTAGCAATTTTTTCAGGAGCATGGCGATCAAACAATTCACCTAGGTTTAAATTCCAACTATCAATCATTTCGTCTACATCCTGAAGAGAAAATATTTTACCCCAGTCAAGTGAGTGCAAGTCGAATAGAAAAAGGTCATATTCAAATTTCGAAAAGTCTCGATATTTTTGAAGGATTTGTTGCTGCTTATTGCGCTCAAGAGTTAGCTGACACTCAACTAGAAAGTGATCAGATATATCCTCCATGTTGAGGGTGTTGTTTTGCTCTATGACAGTTTCATCAGAGGTTATAATAAGGTCGAATCAACTACTACTTCTTTCGGTGACTCGGGTAGGCCGGTTAATGATTTGGTACAAATTATATTTATCCAACAGGCTTTGCATTTGGTGGGTGTTATTTTTATGAGGTTGAGACATGTCTATGTTAAAGTCACCACCAAACAAAATGACGTCAAATTCAGTTAAAAAAGATGCAATCAAGTTTTCCAAGTTTTCCATACATGAAATCAAGTTATAATTTGGAGGCCTATACACAGTACCCAGACACAAACTTTTACCTGCAATAGTAGTTGCGATCCATAGGTGTTCGAGGTGACAATCAGCTGGAGATGAAGTCTCAATAACGGTGTACTTAATACTTTTATGAATATAGAAAGCTACACCTCCCCCTCTGTCCTCTCTATCTTTCCTTTTCAGCCTGTAATTGTTTATGTGAAATGCATCATCAAGAATATTTGTATTTAACCAGGTTTCTGAAAGACCTAGAACTGAGTAAAATTCTCCTCTCATCAGTTCTGAAAACATGTCAAATCCAGTACAGAGAGAACGTATATTAAAATGAGCGAAATTAAAGAATATTTTTTTATTTTTCATGAATTTTGGATTATAATTCTCGCATACCTCCAGTATTTTCAAATAATATAGAAATGTATAGGTAAAATTACGAATTCGCAATGTATCATCTTTAATTCTAAGTGACTGTGCTAAAATAGTCTATTCAAATATCATCAGTTTCAGATAGCAAAAAGTTCATAGGCAAAAAAGGGAGCAGAGAATAAAAAGGTATGAACGACATAGTTTCAAATATATTTCGACCAGGTCGATTACTTCTTTATTTTTATTGCGTAACACATATATTTTACGTCGGGAAAGCAAAGGTTGGGTTTTTAAAAAATTACTTTATTTGTATCAACACTCAACTTGAAACTCTTCTAACTTGGTTTGTAATTTTTGATGTTAATTTTGAATGTGTTTCTCGAATCAGCCTCTTGATTAGACTGTCTGTGAAAATCATCCCAAGACAGTTCGCAATAACAATATCTTATCGCTTTCCTAGAATAAATTCAAGGTCTGCGAAGACAGCGTTTCCTTATAACCTTGCAACATTGTTGCAATCGCGTAGTTTAATAAGATGCAATTATTTTTATAAGTCCACAAGGGCTACGAGGATATAACACCTCCCCCTTTAAGAATTTTTATTATATCTGAATGAATAATAAAAATTAAAATAAGTATCAAGTTTCAATTAATTCAAGTTAGATGAGCCTCCTGAAATTACAAAAATTAAATAAGTCAATAAAATCAATAACATTATAAAATAAATGTCATCATATGAACATGATAAGAAATAATAAATATAATTATATCTTCTTAGGGGCTCTTCGGGATGTCGACGCTGCCAACGGGGTTGACGGGGTCTGGAAGACTATTTCTTCTGATCCATTATCATATACTGGGGTTAAATGGATCGAGGGCCGTCTTGAAATCATTGACCTGACGTTACAGTAGTTGAATATTTGGGCACAACATCCTCTTGGGCGATGTCCGTCGTCTGAGTTGGGGCTCGTATTGAAATATCCAAAATATCGTCTTTTTAGGCAACATTTGAATATTATCCATAATATAAGTATGAATATAAAAGTCATGCAAATGTACGTGAAAGTACTTAGATGTCTAGTGGTGAAAGGCTCGTTTATAATCTTGTTCAAAGTTTTGTCATATTCCCGTAGTTTTTCTTGGGCTATGTTCAAATCATCCAAATTTAAATGATTTATTTTAACTGGCTTCATGACTGGAAGATCTTCTCGTTTTGGAAGATGGTTACAGCAATCGTATGTTATTTCAGGAATGTAGAGCTGAAGTTTCAGAGTTTTGTTGTTATCTGAACTTGCATATACTCTAGTAGTTCCTATAAAAGCGCTACACTTTGATTGTAATGTCAAAAGTGAGTTTTCTCGAATAATTTCAGTTTCTGAATTTCTACCTGGACATGTGGTTGTTACAGGTAGTTGATTGGATACTGTTAGTAACCATTTATCGTCCACTAATTTTTGTACATTGTAATCGTCTACTCCGATTACAACCTTGTCGCAATTTGGCATTATTTTTGATTCCATCAAAATTATAATTTCACAGGGTGACTCATGTGAAAGTGCCTTAGGAAAATGATTGTAACATATTCGAATTTCGTTCTCGAATATCTCGGAACAATCGTCTGGCTTGACTGCAATATATTGCTTACTATCCCTTGCAATTGCTGCATATTTATATAGGGGTAGAATAGTGTGAAAAAGGTTTGTTTTAGGATCTTTGGTTGGGACTGAGTAAATATGATAGAAATCAAAATCTGAACTCTCTACTAATGGAATGTGTAAAATAAAAATTACTCTTTCATTTGTTTGAAAAGCTTCAAGCTTTATCAAGGAAATTATTTCTGAAATATATTGATGTGTTGGAGTAAAAGGTAAATTTCCATGAGACAAAGTCATTGGAATTTTTGTTAATTGTTCAATTAAGAGGTTTGGATCAATTACTGAAGGATGTAAGATTTTTAATCTTGCAAAAGTTATGCTGTTAATAATATCATTCAGTTGATCTAAAATAGTTGTATTCGATTATAATATTTGTTCAATCATTTCTAATATTTTAAGTTGTAGCTGAAAATAGTATTTTGTTTCACGATTTTCAACCATTTCTTTTTCTATTATATTCAAATCTTCATTGAATGTGGTTTCGTCAATTCTTAATTTATACAGAGTATTATTAAAATTCGTAATTGTACTTGAAACAATTTGAATTTGGTTTTTCATTAATAATTGCAAGTTTTTGTCGTCCCTTTCTAATTTATTTATACTCATTATAAAATTCGCCATCTGATGCGTCTAAATTCCCTGTAATAACTTTCCATACAGAACCTATGCCATTTATCAACCCTCTTTTAAATCTATTCGTCACAGTTAGGGTGATTTCTGAAAATTTTGATTTTATTTGTTGATTCATAGTATTCAACAGTGATAGTTGTGCAGAAAATGCTAATTTGAAATTTGGGTTCAAATTATTTCTGTTCAATAGAGAATTCAAGGATTGTTGAATATTAAGGCTTTGTTTGAACGCATTTCTAAGTTCTGAAATATTTTTATATGCAATCAATTTATATTCATCATTTGATATTTTGGTTATTCCTTCCTTTTGGAAAAATATACCTGCTGGGGTGTTTATTTTTTCTATTCTTGCGATGGCTCCGAGGATGGCCCTGCAACAAGAGTTACTGGTTTCAATCTATCGAAATGTACAGTTGTTGTTCCATTATCTAATTCTGATACTGCTGTATTCATATTTAATATACGAAGTATTTTAAAAGGACCGTTATATTTATTTCTCATTTTATTTCCTATTTGAGATTCTTTTAAATAAACTTAATCTCCTTCTTTGTAATTTGGTAAGTTTTCTCTTACATGTTTATCATGCCTAATTTTTGATTTTTCTTTAGCCGTTTCGAGGTTTGTTTTGACTTTCTCAAAAATATATTCAGCTGTATTTTTTAAATCGTTTACATAATTTGATTGAAGTTGTTCTTCAGTATATAAAATTTCATTTTCGTCGTCTCTAATATGTCCGAAAATTATTTCTTCAGGAGTATATTTTGTTGAATTTGATTTACTTCTGTTATACGTTTTTATACAGAAAGGTAAACCTGATATTATTGGTTTATTTGGATTATCACTATGATAAGCTCTTAAAGAATCTTGTAAGGTTGCATGGAATCTCTCTAGAACTCCATTTGATTGTGGATGTGCCACGGCATTTTGAGTTATTTTGAATTTATATAATTTCCCTAAATCTTTCATATGTTGATTATTGAACTCAGGTCCTGGATCAACATGAATCCTTTTTGGTATTGGGTAGTGTTGAAAATAATGTAAAAGTTTTTCTACAATAGTTATACCTTCTTTATTTTCCACACGGTATGCTTGTGCAAATTTGGAAAAATTATCAACAATTGTTAATAGAATATTATTTCTATTAATACCCATTAAATCAATATTTATATGTTCAAAAGGCCTATTAGGTGTTTCAGTTATAACTAATGGATAGTCATTATTTTGTCGGTTAGTTTTCGTTTTATTACAAACTTGACATTTTTTT
This sequence comes from Chrysolina oricalcia, assembly GCA_944452925.2. Taxonomy (NCBI): domain Eukaryota; kingdom Metazoa; phylum Arthropoda; class Insecta; order Coleoptera; family Chrysomelidae; genus Chrysolina; species Chrysolina oricalcia. Next base: position 36,496,175 of record OX101812.2, read on the forward strand.
ATAAAGTTTTCAACATCTGTTTTCAAGTTTGGCCATATGTATCTATCTCGTATTCTTCTGAACGTTTCGTTAATACCTTTATGTACTGCTGTCTTACTTGTGTGATAATTTTCTAAAATATTTTCTCTTTCTTCCTGTGGTGGAACTTTTACGATATCGTGACATATTGTGAAAGTTATGTCTTCGTCTTTAAAAATATAACTTAGAATATCTAAAAATGGTAAGTGTTTCACTGTGTTTATAAAATAATTATTTGGTGGTAATTTATTTTTCAGTGAATAAAATATCCTGAAACAATCTTTCAAGCTGATTGCGTTTATACTCATAGTTGGTATCTGAATAAGATAATATTTCCGTTGTTGAAATTTAAGACTTTGTCTTATCGTAAGCACGTCTGTAAGATTTAAATTCTGATTATTTGGATCTATACACGTATCTTTTATTATTGTGTGTAAATGAGGTGTTTCGCGGTTTTCGTTACTTGGAACAAGTAATATGATATTATTGTGTGCAACAAAAATTAAATTATCATTTGTTTGTTTTATTTTCTCATGATCTATAAGTGATTGCGATTTCCTTTTCTCTGTGAATTCGTAAAACTTTGTAAGAAATTCATTTTGCTCTTGATTTTCTTCTGAAGCTGTATCAGTTACTGAGTCTTGATTTTCGACATTTTCAGTTTCTGATAACGCGTTGATTTTTATTCTGGATAAAGCATCGGCATTTTTGTTATATTTACCCGGTTTATAGTCGATTTCGTACTCATACTCTTCTAATTGTAATTTCCATCTCATTAAACGTGAGTTTGCGTTTGATAATGAAAATAAGTATTTTAGTGGTTTATGATCGCTAAGAATTTTAAATTTTCTTCCATACAGGTACGGACGAAAGTGTTTTACTGACCATACAATGCTTAATAATTCTTTTTCTATAGTTGAGTAACGTGATTCTGCTCCGTTTAAAGTTCGGGATGCATACGCTACTGGTAAATCTTCACCTACTTTTCCTTGAGAAAGTAATGATCCGATCGCATATTGGCTTGCGTCACAGCTTAATAAAAATTCATTTTCAAAATTTGGATATTGCAAAATTGGTGCTGTTGTCAAACATTTTTCAATTTATCAAAAGAATTCGTACATTCCTTATCAAATTTAAATTATTTATTTTTCTTTAATAAATTGGTCATTGGTTTTGCCATTTCTGAGTAATTTTTTATGAATCTACGATAATATCCAGTTAAACCTAAGAATGATTTTATTTCTTTCGGGTTTTTTGGTACTGGGAACTTTATTATAGCTTCTATTTTCATGGTTTAACGCCATTTTCTGTTACTAAGTGTCCTAAATATGAAACTTCTCTTCTTGAAAATTCACATTTACATGGTTGTATTTTGAAATTGTACTCTTTTAATCTTTGGAATACGTTTTCTAATCTTTTAATGTGTTCTGATAATGTAGAACTGTAAATTATGATGTCATCCATATAAGTCATACACATTTCTCCCTGTAGTCCTAATAAATCATTATCTAAGGCTCTACAAAATGTACTAGGAGCATTTTTAAGACCAAATGGCATACGCAAATATTCGTAGTGTCCATTGTCTACACTGAATGCGGTTTTTGGAATATCTTTCTTTTCTATTTCAATTTGGTGAAATCCTGATGCAAGATCTAATGTCGTAAAATAACTACACTTTCCTAACTGATCTAGTAGTTCATTTATCATTGGAAGTGGATATTTGTCTCCTACCGTAATTTCATTTAACTTTCTGTAATCAATTACCATTCGAAATTTTTGTTTTCCACTTGAATCTAGTTTTTTCGGTACTAGCCATACTGGACTGTTCCATGGACTAATCGATGGTTGAATTATATTTTGTTTTATCAAATTTTCAATTTGATTTTTAACTTCTTGCTTCAATGCATGTGGATATCTATACGTTTTTACTGATATTGGACCTTTATCTTGTGTATTTATTTCGTGTTTCACCTGACTTGTGAAAGTTAATTTGTCATTTTCCAAATAAAATATTTTTTCGTATTTTAAACAAAGATTCTCAATTTAATTTCTTTCCTCTTCATTTAAATGATCTAGACGTAATTCTGACAGTATTTTGTCTTCTCGGTTGACATTTTGGAAATTGTTTATTTGAATGTTTTTCATTTCTTTTGTTTCCATGAATATTTCTAACTCTATTGGAGATATTTCTATAGCTTGATCTGTGTCTGAAAAATTTGCAATAGACGTGATGAACTTTTTGTCTTCATTTACTTTTACAAAACAATTTGGAATTCTTACACTTTCATTTATTTTTATTTCTGGACAAATTCCTTCTTTTAGATTTTCATTTTGAGCTTTTAATTCTTGTAATTGAATTGTTCTGGCTGGAATTGTCAATTTTACAGTATCTTGATCTTTATTTGTATTATATACATGTAATGGTAGTTCTTTGTAGAATAATTTTATCTCTTTATTGGTAATATCGATTTCAGCTTTTGTTTTTTCTAGAAAATCGATACCTACAAGTCCGTCGAATTTGAAATCAAAATCTATTAAATAATACCTGTGCATTAAATTGTTTGGACCGATGATAATATCTATACTTTGATATATTTGTGTGTCATTTTGTGTGTCATTTATACCATAAATTGAAAAATTCTCATCGTTGACTTGTACTTGTTTATGTGTATCATATTTTTTCTGTGCTACGTCAATTTTCATTAGAGAAATAGGTGCGCCAGTATCTACTAAAAATTTATATCCTTGCCTATCTTGTATATAAAATAGTTTTTTATTTGGTGAGTTTAATATTGTTGATAATCGAATAACTCGTTTTCCTGTTCGTTCTGTTGTTGGTCGTATTGTTCTTGGTGTTGGTGGTCGGGTTGTTGGATTTCCTCCACTGGAATCAAAGCACCCGATGGACTCGACTCCATCATGTAGTTTAAATGATTTACTCTATCATTTTGAGATTTATTTAAACTGTTTGGATTTTTCTGAATGACAGAAGGTCTTTGTTGTTGAACATTTCTGTAATTACTTTGGTTTTGTTGATTAAATCCTTGTTGATTTGTGTATCTTTGTTGATTTAATCCTGAAGTACTTGGGTTTTGGAAATTTCTGTTTGTATTTGGTGGATTTGTATTCAATCTACTTTGATTTTTGTAACAATTTGAATTTGTGTGACCTGGTATTTTGCAAAAATTACAAAATTTTTGTGTTTGTTGGTTGTTGGAATTATTATTATTATACCCATAATTTTCTCGTGGATATACTTTATTTGAATTTGAACCTGTTGGTTTTGAACTCGGCTTTGAAATTCTGAAATTTTTCAAATATGCTATATTTTCTTCTTCAATTAAAAATTGTTCCGCTTCATCCAAGCTTTGCGGTTTCTGTGAACCGAAAGGCTCGCTTAACCCTGCTAAAACTGTTTTTAGTGCAATTTTTTCATGTGATCTGTTTAAAGCTGCTTTTTCTTGTGCTTCAAGTGTTTGATCTAAAGCTACGCTGCTTCTTAATTTTGTTAAGAGATCTTCAATTCGTTGAACAAATACTCTAGGAGTCTCATTAGATTTTTGAAAAGATGATGTTAAATCCCTCAATAATCCTTCCGTATCTCTACAATCTCCGTAGTGACCTATTAATAATTCACGAATGTTAACCCATGTTTGTAGTTGTCTACTAGAAATAAACCTTTTTGCTTTTCCCTTGAGTTTGCTTTTTATTATGAAAATCATAGCATTTTCTTGATTTTCATCTACATTTTCTGAAACAAAGTTACATGCCTCAATGAAATCGTTTAGTGTTGCTTGATCACCGTCATAGTCGGGAATCATGTCTCGTAATTCTTTTAATGAAAACCCTGCTTCCACTGCCATTTTTGTTTGTTTGGTTGGGGATTAGGAATAATAAGGAAAATATGCCTCAATTAAACCTTGGTTTAGAAACAATAACTTACAGAGCAATGACGAGGAGAAGGAACTTCATGCAGGCTCGCCTCACTTCTTCAGTTGATTGTCCTTGTTTTTTCTTCCTTTGCTTGGTCGTCAAGTGCCAGGAAAGGTGCCGCTGGGACTCGTACGCTTCAGCTTGTTTTTCTTTTTTCTCTCTTCTTTCTTCTCTCTTCTTTTTTTCTCTCTTCTTTCTTCTTTTTCCGCTTCAAGAACCAGGAAAGGGGCCGCTGGGACTCAAAGTTTGGTTTTTCTTTCTTCTTTTTGCTTTTCTCCGCTTCGATGAACCAGGAAAGGTGCCGCTGGGACTCGAACGTGTGAGCTTCTTCACTTGGCTTCGTTGAACCACAGTGTTCTTGGACCCGTTTCGAAAATGTCACTTTTTCGCGATTTTCGAACTTTTTTTTTATAAAACAGCATAATATTGTGCATCATTAGCAACAATGAAACAAGTGAAAATATTGTTACCGGATTCAAAAATAAATAGTCTAATCCGCTCAAGGGGTGATTTCAACGCCCCCTAGCAGCAAAACTGTTCATTTTGGCGCAATGGTAACATTGGCTGAGAATTACATGGACTACATCATACCAAAAATTCAAGAAAATCCACCAGGACCTAAATTCCATAAGAAGCTTGCGGGGTGATTTGCTATTATTATAAAGTTTTATGCAAATAGGGCTGTTATAACTGTGAAGTGGTATACGAGGATGTATTGACATCTAGTTAGCCTAGACCTGTTCCCTGCATAAACAAAATATTGCGTTACCATAGCAACGAACAATAACTTATGTCGGGGCGTGGCGCAGTGGTTAGAGCGTCCGACTCTGAGTCGAAAGGTCCGGAGTTCAAAACCTGGTTGGGCTGGGATTTTTTAATTAAATTTAACAGATTAAGTTATTAAAATATCGTGGCTTGACTAGGGTGAGTCCTGCACGATTCACTGTTGCGTTCCAATTAACAGTGCTGCTCCTAAAGTGGCGTATGGAGTTAGTAACAAGGACTATAAAGAACACATGGCTAATGACTATAGCAGTCGATGCCAAAACACCAAAAAAAAATAACTTATTAGAAGTGTCAGTGTAAAGTTTGACTTCAAAAAAATAAAACAGAGTTACGCGACAAATTAAAAGAAAAAGTATGTCTACCGAAATTGTGAAAATTGAAAAATTGGAGTATCGAGCCATCATCAAGTACCTGTATTTAAAAGGGTTAAGAGGTAAGCAGATTTACGAAGATATGCTTAATACCCTTGGTATGCGACCGTGAAAAATTGGACTGCAAGCTTCAAAAGAAGTAAATTTTCCATTGAAGATGATGACCGATCGGGAAGGCCAGTTTCTGTGTCAGTCCCTGAAAATATTGATGCAGTTTATGACATGATTTTAACAGACCGTCGAATTGGGCTAAAACGGATATCTGAAGCACTGAATATTACATACGAACGCGTTCATCATATAGTTCTCGTCAATTTGGACATGAAAAAAATTGCTGCAAAATGGATCCCCAAATGTTTGAATGTTGACCAAAAGCGTGCCAGGGTATTAGCATCGCGTTCGATCTGTGCTCGATTTGAAAAAGATGTAGACTTCTTAAACCGAATTGTTACTATGGATGAGACTTGGGTACATTTCTACGATCCAGAAACAAAGCAACAATCGATGGAATGGCGACACTCCGGTTCTCCAAGACCTAAGAAGTTTCGTGTCCAAAAATCTGCTGGAAAACTTCTTGCTTCAGTTTTTTGGGATTGCCATGGAGTAATCATGATTGATTTATTGGACAAGGGTAGAACAATAAAAGGAGATTACTATTCGACATTACTGACCACTCTACGGGAAAAAATTAAAGAGAAAAGACGCGGAAAGATATCCAAAGGTGTTTTGTTTTTTCAGGACAACGCCCCTGCACACAAATCTCGTGTTGCTTTAGGGTTTGAATTACTAGAACACCCCCCCTTATTCACCAGATTCGGCTCCGTCCGACTATCATCCCTTTCTTCATGAAAAAAAGGTTAAAAAGGTCGTAAATTTTCTTCCAACGAGGGGGTAATGAAAGCTGTGGAGGTCTGGTTTGCAGAGCAAGAAGAAACATTTTTTTTTAAAGGTCTAGCGACGTTGCAGTGTCGCTGTAATAAATATATCCAATTAAGAGGAGAATATGTTGAGTAATAAAATATTTTGACATCGAAATTTTGTTTGGTTCTATAGTAGGCTAAGAATTTTTCAATATATCCTCGTACTGAGGCGGTGTTTATACAAAATTGAATTTATACAAATCAATTTGAAAGAAACTGTACACTAGAAAACATGCATGTACTTTTAAAAGAACAGTGGAAAATCAATACCCATTATTCAATTTTTCAGTTATTGGGAGAGACCCCTGAAAGTTCATGATATTGGAAGAAATCAAAAATGACGACTCAAATATTCCAGATGATATCGATACAGATTAGGATTCAGGGAAGGAAGATGATGTCAATTTGCACAATCTACCCGGGGGTCAACTACTAACTAAAATAGAAGTTGTTGGTGCTGAGTCAGAATCAGAACAATGAAGATAGTGAGGACGATTTGCCGTTATTAGTTCATGGAACGAAAACGGTGGGAGACAAAATTGTAATGAGAACAAGGATTTACGAGTGGTGCAAGCAATCAATCAATCAATCAATCAAAATATGCTTTATTGTCGTAAGCAGGATATCACTTGTTGACAAAGCTTGTTAAATCTAGATAAACTTTAAGTAAAAATATATAGAAATCTATAAAAAGAGTAATATAAATATAACTATAAATTATTTACATGATAAACCATGTTAGTTAGAATATATCAGTATAACAATAAGATAGAAAAAAAGAGCACTACAAGTTATTAAAATATTGCGAGGTTCACTCATAATTATAGTCCTTATGACCCAAGTATTTTGAGTTTACAAATACAAATACCAGATTTCCCACTGCTTATAAATTAGAATCTGTGTGAGAAATATTCATCCAAACTGTAAAGTGGTGTTTCTGCTAGTATTGTCTTAGCTTTTGCTCGGAACTTTTTATTACATTCAATTTGTTTAATGTCATCTGGCATATGATTATATATTTTTGTCCCGGTATAAATAATTGAGTCCTTGATCATAGCGGTGCGGGGTTTTATCAACTTAACTTGGCCAGTCTGCCTTGTGTTATATCGGGAAGATACAAGTAGTAGTGTATGTCTGTTTTTGTGAATCAAGCAAGCTGTTTCTAGGACGTATAAACAAATTATAGTGAGGATTCTACATTTCCTAAACAAGTCCTTGCAAGAGTCTCGTGGCTTCGCCCTACACATGTACCTCATGGCTCGTTTTTGCAGAATAAAACCTCTCTGGAATAGGTGATTACTGCATGCCCCCCAAAAAGCTATTCCATATCTGAGATGGGATTCAAGCAGGGCAAAATAAGCTGTTCTAGCGGATGCATACCCTAATTCAGTGGCAATGGTTCTGACAGCATAGCAGCCAGATGCTAATTTCTTACACATACTTATTACATGATCACTGAATGTCAGTTTGTTATCTATGTGTAATCCTAAGAATCTGGTTGTTGTTCTATTTAAAATTACTTCACTACCAACGTCTACATTGGGGATATTGCAATGAAAAGATATGATATTTGTTTTTTTAATATTGAGTGAAAGGAGATTTGATTCACACCAGTCTTTAATAACTTGGATATCCTTTTCTATGTTTAGCTGTAACTTGCTATTATTTTCTTCTTGCCATAGGAAGGTGGCATCATCTGCAAACAGTGTAATTGTTGCTTTTATATCAAGTGAAACCATATCATTCACGTAAAGTAAAAATAAAAGAGGTCCAAGGACTGATCCTTGTGGAACTCCATGTCTTATATGCAAGGTCTTTGACAAAGTATTAGTTTTGACCGCTTGTTCTCGACCAGTTAAATAGCTCTCAAACCATCGAAGGGTGTTGCCTGTGAAACCGTAGTGGATCAGCTTCTGCAGCAGTATTCCGTGGTTCACGCAGTCGAATGCTTTGGAGAAATCGCAAAACACCGCTGCTGCAGCTGACCCCCTATTTAGGCCCGAGTAGACCTTGTCCATGAAGGAGAAGAGAGCATCATTTGTATTCTTGTTTTTTTGGAACCCAAACTGTTGTTTCCCTAATATATTATTTGCTTTTAAATATTCATGAATTCGAACTTTTACCAGTTTCTCAATTAATTTTGCTAAAGTGGGTATAAGTGCAATAGGGCGGTAGTTTCCGGGGTCTGTAGAGTCCCCTCCTTTATATATAGGGATGATTAATGAAATTTTTAAGATCTCTGGGAATATTCCAGTTCTAAATGATTCATTTATTAGGCTTACAAGTACGGTTAAAGCTGAATCAGGGAGATTTTGGAATACTTTAGCTGATATTTCATCAATTCCTGCTGCATTTTTTTTTTCATGCTATTTATAGTACGTTTTAATTCCAGAGTGCTTGTATTTGTTAGCTGGAGTCCTTGATGCAAGTCAATCATTTTTAGGGGGTCAAGAGTCGTCGTTATATTACTGGTTAAACGTTCAGCCAGGGTACAATAGTGTGAGTTGAGTATGTTAGGATTCATTGAGTTTGATGTTTGTAGAGTTGTTTTTCCTCTAAGATCATTCATGACTCTCCAGGTTTCTTTTATAGGATTATCAGCCTTTTCAATTCTGGATTTATAATAGAATTCTTTCGCCTTATTCAGTATTTTGCGGTAAATATTCCTGTATTTCAAGTAATAATTATTGAACCATTCTTCTTTCATGAGTTTTTTAATAGTATGCAATGATCGTAGGATATTAGCAGAGACTTTGATACCTAATGAAATCCACGGTTTTTGTCTTCTTTTGTGCTTTATCTTTTGTATGGGAAAAGCCCTATTAAAGGTTTTTTGTAGTTGATTATAGTATATTTCGAACGGACAGTCCATGTCTAATATGCTATACCAGTTTGTAAGCGTACACAGATTATAGAATTTTTTAAAGTTATTTTTAGCAAGATTTGAATCGTCAAGTAATTCCTTGGAAATGTGTACATGTACCAAAACAACTGTTTATCCCTTTGGAAGCAGTCTCTATATACTATATATGAATATGTATGCTCAATGCCATAATTGAACAAGATATGAAATGTGATGTTTCTTTGGAGTTCTTCCACTCAGTAGATACATGTCACCGCAGGCGCTCGATGCTTTGGAAAATTCCAATACAAAATAAAATATTAGTTTCTGAAGCCATTTTTAGAAATTGCTTCGACTTCATAATGGAGAATATTTATTGCTGCGATAATAATAATTTTGTTCAGATTGATTAATTCACAAAACTAAGAACTTTAATTCAAGTTGTATATGAATTTTTTTGTAATGGCCCCCATAGAGGAAGCACATATTATTGACGAATCTAAGATACTTTTATAAAATGGTTTTAACAATATCATGCCATTGCTTAGATATGGCGAAACAGTGTGCGTGGCAACCGTATAGACAAGACATATTAAAAACATATTAAAAACATATTAAAACCTTTAAATAAAAGCTTGGATAAGAGTACCAAGTCGTCCATCTGCATGCTCAGATGAACATTCGACATATGATGAGCTTGATCACTTAGTCATTTATGAGAAAAAACAGGCCCGATGTGGCGTATGCCATAAAATATGTAAATTTATTTGTAAAAAATGTTCTATTGCATTGCACCCCAAACACTGTTTTCTCAGCTATTACACTGTGCGAGTTGAAAATTTGATCATATTATTTTTTGAATATATGTTAATTTTCTTCACCAACAAGTTTCTCATCATCACATCGCTCTTTTAAAAGAACACCATTTTCCAATGAAACTAAGAATTTTTTTCATAAAAAAGTAACAATATCATTATGTGGCTTCAGTGAGTCACAAAAATGTTAACGAATTATTGTTTCTGCCAAGAAAATGTTTTGGGGATATCTGGGTAAACTTTAAATGGGTACCACTATTTTTAGTCATTTCAAAACAGACATTTGACACATTGATTGCCCCAATGCAACTTGACGAGTGGGTTTATGAGGATTATATTGCGATCGTGTATAATTACCAGCGACATTGTCACAATTTCTAAATTTTGCTTCGACTTTGCTCACTGTCGAACGTGTCATAGGTCTATCGGAATATTCATTGCTAAATGAGTTACAAACAAAGTTGCTTGCGGGTCTCAACTCCATAACCTAACATTATCAGAATTTCTATGAGTTGCTTTTCGCTTAAACGGGCCATGATGTCGGTAACTCATTTATACCGCAATCATTTGATATTATTATTGTTGGGTCAAATTTCAAAAACATATTTGTTGTCATTGTCAAGTTGCATTGGAGCAATCAATATGTTTAACGTCTGTTTTAACATTACTAAAAAGGAATATGTGGCACCCATATACAGTGAAAGTATTTCATGAACTTATTGAAAGTGATTTCGATCTCAGGATTTTTAGAGTTGCCAGCATGAACTCCTGATCTGTTCACACTAAATTTTTTTTGTGGTGTTACCTCAAGTCGGAAGTTTATGTTAACAGACCTAATATTACAATATTATGAATAAAATAATTCGTTACGAGTCGGCGGAGGATATTACTACTCGCAAGTTTCATGCCTACCACTCTTATCTTTCCACGCTTTCCTGGATATATCTGTATCAGTCTTCCTTTTGGTCAAATGAACCTCAGAGTATTTGAATCTACCACAACCACGTTTTCTTTGACCTGTCTCTTATCTTCAAACCATTTACCTCTCTTCACCAAAAATGGTAGGTATTCGCGTGACCACCTCTTTCAGAAATAATGTGCCAGTTTCTGCAAAATTCTCCATTTTGAAACACAGTCTAAATCCGACTCTTTGGTGCCGGTGCAGTGTGAAGCACTATTATTTGGCCCAATCAAAGAATGATCAGGCGTTAGAGCTTCAGAGTCTTGAGAATCGATAGATGCGTGAGTCAGTGATCTCGAATTGATCATTTTCTCTACTTCGGCAAATATATTTCGAATAATGTATTCTTGTGGAGACATCGATGTCAACATTTCCTCCAAAAATTTCGTCATCAATTGTATCAATCTTACCCAAGCTCCTTCCCAACGTGGAGCTAATGGTGGATTGAACCCATTTCATATTCTTCATTTTGCGAAATTCTGTCATTTTCGTTTGATTAAATGATTCAATGCCTCGATAAGTTGTTTTTCAACCGGCTTGAAATGTCCTTCATTATCGTTGTGGATTTCTTCGGGTCCACAATCAATGTTTTTTTTGTTTTTTTTTTCAAGTTTCCTAAATTTTTTCTCAAATTATTCAATCTCTACCAGATGTATCAAACCCTCTTCGTCTAATTTGCACTAGAAGGTAAAAAGACAGCTCAATTTGTGTACACATTTATTTTGTTTCAGGAAATCAAATTCCTCTTGGAAAGAATGCATCTGACCTTTTCTGTGAAGAAGATTTTCTGATTTTTGAATGTCTGATACTACGATTTCACTAGTCATTTTGTTTCTTGCTCAGCAATTCTTTAGACATCTGAGCATCCAAGCTGTGGCTTTCCTGATACGATTCCATTTGGAAAATCTATGTGGATCAGGAATGATAATATCTTCTTTGATGGAGTTGACAAAAATACAGTCGTGTCAAATTTCCAAAATTTCTTGAAATCTTGAAATCACGGGCTTTTCTTCTGGCCAATTTTCAACTTTTTGTGTAAAAAATTCTGGACCATATAGTGCTTTTGTCAGAGACATCAAGAAGTTTTTTTTTTGTTTCTTGGGTTCATCTGCGACATTTTGTCTCCTTTCACTGAGTAACGTTTGTCAGTTCATGTATCTCTGCTAGTCGCTGAGCTACAAAAATTTTGAATATATGAGCTTTAGATCAAACTCATTGTTCTACAGTTTTCGAATCTGCCCAATATAGAACTTGAGATAAATTCAATCTCAAAGTGGTCGTGGGAGAATGTCCCAGTCGAGCTCCCATCAAGGCTGCTTGTAACTCCAACTTTGGAATGGAAACAGGCTTTAGAGGTGCGACTCTTGTTTTTGCATTCACAGAGGCTGTCTGAATGTAACTTTTTTGTTCCATCCTCAGGTACGCAACTGAGGCGTAACATTTTTCTGAAGAATAGGAAAAACATGCAGCTGTGTAATAATATGATCTCTGTTTAAACTGAAATGATGACGAGAAATCCTGAAATTTTAAATATTTTGAAATCATTTAACCATAAAACCCATTTTTAATTTGTAGTTATTGTGTAATCTCAATAAAATTAATTTCTTCAAATTTCCTGAAATAACACTTTTCCATGAATTATAGAATTTGCTAAGAAACCTAATGGACCGATAATCGACATAACGACTTTTAAAATTTCCTTCTTCCACTAAGCTCCCAAGATCCTTTCCATTCTTTGTTCTGTATTTTCTTCAGTGTCCAATTGATTTTGATTTTGTTCCTGAATTTGCTATCCAATTACAGATAGTGAATCCACCCTGTTTGTGTGCATAAATTATTTCCTGGCTCAATTTTTGAACCAAACTCTCATGTAATGCTTCAATAATCCCTACAAGGTTCTTTATTTCATCGGAAAATTCAATAAGCATATCTTATCCGCCCTCTTTCACATAATGAAATTTTTTCAATTTTATCCAATGGCATCATAATAATATGCTCCGGACGTTATAATCGATTTTGCAAATTACCAATTATTGTGTCAACTTTTTGAACTTCCCACATTTTTTCCAGTATGGCCTTTTAGACTGTTTTGAAGTCGAACTTGATTCTCTTGTAGATAGCCGTTGTGTTGTTATACTAAACTATGAAGTTTGGCTATATTCTATATTATTGCCACCGAATGGGGGCAAATCCTTTGGCATAGACTATCTAGTTAATATTTTGGCTAGTTGTGACGAAGCAATCTGTTCATTATTAAAACTAGGCACTACCTTTTGTGAATCCTTTGATGATAACAGCGAATGATGGTCTTGCCTGTCCCTTGGACACTTACTATCCACCCATTGTTCAATATTTGGCGTATCCTTCATTGACTCACTATCCGTCGACTCTGATTTCTCTTCGTAAGCATTTTTCTCTTTATTCAATTCTGCTCGTTTCGTTTGTACCTAAAACTCTAACATTTCCTGTTGATGCTTGTGCAAAAGCTCCTTCTTCTTCAGTTCATTTTCGATCTTAGCTCGCTCCTGTCTGGATTTGTGGCTGTTTATTGTGGTCTTGATGTGTGTAGATATTGGTTTCGAAATTATTTTTCCAATTTGTTCGAAATCATCACTATTGGCACTCTTGGTGTGTTTTGATTCTGCTATTGGAACCGTTCTTTCAGCATTTACCAAAATTGTCATTGCTTTGTCTTCCGGTGTAGCTTTACTTATCAGACGTTCGCTTCGTCTCACATTTGGAATTGATTCAGACATTTCAAACTGCAGTTTTTTCTTCTATAGTGCAAGTTCTTTAGAGACAGAGAAGGACCAGTGTTGCGACTGCTTACCTGAAAGAGTAGGTATCTTTAGTATCCGGCTGAAAGGACCAGTATTGCGACTGCTTACCTGAAAGAATATCTTTAGTATCGGATCGAAAGGATTTTTAACGTATAAATCCTTGTTTATGAAAGTGAAGTCCACCTAAATTATTAATTTTTTTGTGAGTCAATTACTTTTTTTTCATAAGCTAATAATATTACATAAAATTAAACAAAGTGGTAAAAATAGAAAGAACAGAAGGAGGCCTGTATCTTTGAATTTTAGTACAAAAAATGAGATAAGGCAGCCATATCATACTCGTGGCTATTGAAAAACCTAATATACTCCCAAAAATAACAATTTTTCTCACAACGAAGTCCATTTTTGTCCATGACAAACTGCAATCGATATTGCATCCGCCGTATATTACTTTAATACTACCATCTTTCTTGCTTCCGCAAAGTTATATTTTCTTTCGCCATATGGGCGTTACTGCATTAGCGACGTTGCCACATCTATTCAGCTATAAAGAAGATGAAAATTACCCTGCGACATATCACATTGATAAATTGACAGGGGCATTTCGACGTTCAAGAGGTGCGATGGATTTTTTCTACTATTAATAAAAGTGGTACAATATTCACAAAAAAATATTGAGTTTCTACACTCGGTAGCCTCTATCAATGAGATAAGACTAATCATAAAATATACACTATGAGTGCAATGAGGCATGGCTTGTGTTAAATAAAATAATATAGAAACAACTCTCTAAGACGGCTTTATTATTTTGATAGTTTGGAAATATGTACAAAACTTGGTTAACTGCTACAGATGCCCCCATTTTATTATGGCTCACAAAAAGAGAAAGTTCTTTATTGTTCAGAGAACATCGTCAGAACCAAAAGAAAGGAGGTAGGAATTGCCATTATGTTATAATTCTCAATACTAATTCTCGAATCAACACCTTAGGCAACCAATTCAAAAGCTACGAGTCCTGAAAATGACATGCTAGGCAAATGTACAAAGTTACTATGAAAGGATGTGAAGACTCAACTCGTTTTCCATTAAAATTCTAATGGTGGAAGAAAAAGGCCATGAAGACATTTATAATCTTTTTTTTTTATTGAACTTTTCCAATATACTAACTTTTCAAAATGGACTTAGCAAAATGAAATGATTTTTTCTAGACTCATATAAGTTTATACCCCCATAAAGATTCTAATTTCATATCATAACTTCATATCATGAGGTTGAGTTTAAAAAAAGCGCAGGTTGACACTGTGATTTTTTCCTCACAATTGTTGTCATTATTTGATTATTTTTTGTAGGGAATAAACACTCTTTATTATTATTATTATTATTATTTTTATTATTATTATTATTATTATTATTATTATTATTATTATTATTATTATTATTATTATTATTATTATTATTATTATTATTATTATTATTATTATTATTATTATTATTATTATTATTATTATTATTATTATTATTATTATTATTATTATTATTATTATTATTATTATTATTATTATTATTATTATTATTATTATTTTTTTTTTTCCCGTTGGGAATGTACCAGTCAGGCCCTGTCTCCGGTGCTCCGATACATCCGGAGGGCGCGCTGGTGTCGTTAACCCCAATAACCACTCCCTACGTCCGTAGGGTGAGTGACTATTGGGTCCGAGAATCATGTGCCCTGAGTAGACGGAGCGAACCAAGGATGACGGCCTTCTGCATTCGCGCTGCTAAGATTTTTGCCATATTACGGCAAGCAGGTATTATCTTCAAGTTGGAGAGCAGTGTGTCCATCATTCCACCAAGGACTACTATGATCAGAACCACCATTTTGACAGAATGGTCCGGATATAACCTGCGGAGTTCAAAGAGAAGATCTCGATATTTAGTCCGTTTTTCCTCATCTTTTCGAACGATATTCATTTCGCCTGGAGCGGAAAACTCCATGACGAATATCGTTCTACTTTGGTGGTCGAGGAGGACAACATCAGGCTTATTGGCTTGTATTTGCCTGAGGGTGGGAAATGAGTAGTTCCAATAGATCCGGCACCTCTCATTCTCCACAACGGACTCAATATCCCCCGGAACATAAGGCAACACCGGTGTCTCGTCTATACCGTACGAGTGTCGTAGATGGTAGTATAACACTCGTAGCGCCGCGTTATGCCTGTGGATATAGGCTGAGACCGCATAAGATGGGCATGCTGATAGCAAATGCATTACGGTCTCAGGTGCCCCACGACATGCCCTGCATCAGGTGTCAGGGACGTCTATACCCATCACGCGACTACGGTAGACGAGGGTGTTGAAGACACCATCCTGGCAGGCCATTATGAATCCCTCGGTCTCCGACTTTAGCTCACTCGACCTAAAGAAGGCAAAGGTCAAGCTTTTGGATAAGCCAAGGTCTTCGATATTGTGAAAGAAGACACCATGCATTGGCTTATCCATATGTAGCTGTAGCAGGTCCCAACTCGGTGACAGAGTTTGGGTTAGCCCGTTCAGTGTCGAATACGAGACCGAGTTCATCGGCCGCACGGGTTGCTGCCTTAAAAAGAAATGCTCCAATCTCTGCTTTTTCATGGTCGCGGACCATGCAGAGGAGGGGATCTGAACTCCTGATGACTTTACAGGCCCCATCCAGAACCATTCTGTTATGCATACACTCCAAACTCAAAAGTCCACGGCCTACCCGTTGTCTGGGAAAGTATAACCGCGGAACTGACGATTTAGGATGCAAGCTCCTATTGAGATGCTTCACTTTGCGAGTTCTAACGTCGAGTTGTCGCAGCTCTTCCTTAGTCCACTTCATCACTCCGAAAGAGTAGAGAAGGATCGGAACGGCAAGCATATTGGTTGCAGCAACTTTGTTCTTCCCCGACAGTTCTGATGACCAGATCTGTCGGAGTTTATGCTGATACTTTCCGCGGAGAGAGTTCTTAACTGTGAGTACCTCTTGGGAGCGGCGTTGCTCCATCCCTAGGTAAGTATACGTCTCTCCGGCATCCAGATGATGTAGGATGCTTCCGTCTACGAGCTGGACATCCTCTCCGTATTCCTCGCATCGTTCTCTTTTGAGATGAACCGTGGCACATTTGTCGATCCCAAATTCCATTCCGATAGCATGCGTGTACTCTTCCACCACCCTTAGGGACTGATGTAGGTCCCTTTCTCCAGAGGCATATAACTTGAGGTCATCCATGTAAAACAGATGGGTTACTTTATGCCTCCGGTTGCTGGGGGTGCCGCAGCTGTACCCACGGGTATTCCTGAGTACAACGGACAATGGCAATAGTGAGATGCAGAAGAGAAGAGGGCTGAGGGAGTCTCCCTGAAACACGCCTCTTCTAATGATGACCCGCTCTGTCTGGACTGTGTCTCTACCAGATCTTATGGTGAAGCGAGTCCTCCAGAGTGGCATCAGTTGTCCAATGCATCCCACTATTTGATCGGGTACCTCAAGACATCTGAATAAATGCATGATTAACTCATGCGATGTTGTATCAAATGCCTTGCGGTAATCGATCCAGGCCGTCGAAAGGTTACGCTTATACTGCACGGAGTCCTGCGTGATATATCTATCGATGAGCAGGTTCTCTTTGCAGCTTCGACCCCTTTCTTTGACCCTCTTTGCTCATATATCCGTTCATACACCGGATCAACTGCGGAGAGAATGCTCGTGTATAAGATGCGCGTAAACAACTTATAGCACGCATTCAAGCATGTTATCGGCCTGTAATTCTTTGGATCAGACAAATCTCCATTCTTGGGGATGAGCACGGATCGCCCCTCGACAAACCACTCCGGAATCTGCTGCTCCTCATCTAGCCATGAGTTAAAAGCTCTAGCCAGATGGCGGTGGGTTGTTGGAAACTTTTTCCACCAATAGTTATTCAACCCATCAGGGCCTGGAGCAGCAAAGTTCTTTGAGCCTTTGAGGGCCCCTCGAACTTCTTCCGTGGTTATCGGATTGCGCAGATCACTGTGCTCAGGCTGCCGAAGCGTCCTGCAGTTAGCTTCGAACTGCGCTAGGGCTGGAGTGTCTACATTGAGTGGTTGCGGAAACTCATAGATGTTCTTCCAGAAGGTTTCTACCCGATCAGCAGCCGGCGGGTTATCGACAACACGTGGAGGCTCTTGGAATAAGCGGGAAGGTTTATCGCGGAACTTTATTTTTTCCGCGATACTTCTCGCCCGCCTCACTAGTGACTTCTTTGCAGCCACTAGCATTCGTATCTTATCAAGACAGTGCTGTTTCATGGTAAACAGCACGCCTTGATTCAATGTGTAGTGAGCTCGTCTTAGCCTTGCAGCAATTCGCCGCACTGCCGGCGTGAAAGGCCTATTGGCCGACATGTAGTCCACCACACACTGGATCCGAGACGCGTGTTGTCTCGCCGACTTGATCTGCCGGTCCGATTTTGCATCCATTGCTCGGGTAGGTTGTGTCGCAACTCACCAGGGCCTTAGGTGTTGGTTATATTTATTATTATTATTATTATTATTATTATTATTATTATTATTATTATTATTATTATTATTATTATTATTATTATTATTATTATTATTATTATTATTATTATTATTATTATTATTATTATTATTATTATTATTATTATTATTATTATTATTATTATTATTATTATTATTATTATTATTATTATTATTATTATTATTATTATTATTATTATCTTAAGAGTGTACCAGTCAGGCCCTGTCTCCGGTGCTCCGACCCATCCGGAGGACGCGCTGGTGTCGTTTACCTCAATAACCACTCCCTACGTCCGTAGGGTGAGTGATTATTGGGTCCGAGAGTCATGTGTTCTGAGCAGACGAAGTGAACCAAGGATGACGGCCTTCTGCATTCGAGCGGCTAGGACTTGTGCCATATTACGGCAGGCCGGTATCAAGTTCAAATTAGAGAGCAGTGTGTCCATCATTCCACCAAGGACTCCTATAATCAGAACCACCATTCTGACAGAATGGTCCGGATACAACCAGCGGAGTTCAAAGAGAAGATCTCGATATTTAATCCGTTTTTCCTCCTCTTTCCGAACGATATTCATCTCGCCTGGAGCGGAAAACTCCACGACGAATATCGTTTTACTTTGATGGTCGAGGAGGACAACATCAGGCTTATTGGCTTGTATTTGCCTGAGGGTGGGGAATGAGTAGTTCCAATAGATTCGGCACCTCTCATTCTCCACCACGGACTCGATATACCCCGGAACATAAGGCAACACCGGTGTCTCGTCTATACCGTACGAGTGTCTTAGATGGTAGTACAACACTCGTAGCGCCGCGTTATGCCTCTGGATATAGGCTGAGACCGCATAAGCTGGGCATGTTGATAGCAAATGCATTACGGTCTCAGGTGCCCCACGACATGCCCTGCATCGGGTGTCAGGGACATCTATACCCATCTATACCCATCACGCGACTACGGTAGACGATGGTGTTGAAGACACCATCCTGGCAGGCCATTATGAATCCCTCGGTCTCCGACTTTAGCTCACTCGAACTGAGGAAGCCAAAGGTCAAGCTTTTGGATAAGCCAAGGTCTTCGATGTTGTTGAAGAAGACACCATGCATTGGCTTATCCGGATGCAGCTGTAGGAGGACCTCTGTCTCCGCAGCTTTAATGTGAGCTTTTAGCTGAACGGGTCCCAACTCGGTGACAGAGTTTGGGTTAGCCCGTTCAGTGTCGAATACGAGACCACGTTCATCGGCTGCACGGGTTGCTGCCTTAAAGAGAAATGCTCCAATCCCTGCTTTTTCAAGGTAGCAGACCATGCAGAGAGGGGATCTGAACTCCTGATGACTTTACAGGCCCCATCCAGAACCATTCTGTTATGCAGACACTCCAAACTCAAAAGTCCACGGCCTCCCCGTTGTCTGGGAAAGTATAACCGTGGAACGGACGATTTAGGATGCAAGCTCCTATTGAGATGCATCATTTTGCGAGTTTTTACGTCGAGTTGTCGCAGCTCTTCCTGAGTCCACTTCATCACTCCGAAGGAGTAGAGAAGGATCGGAACGGCAAGCATATCAGTTGCAGCAACTTTGTTCTTCCCCGACAGTTCTGATGATCAGATCGGTCGGAGTTTATGCTGATACTTGCCGTGGATAGAGTTCTTAACTCTTGGGAGCGGCGTTGCGCCACCCCTAGGTAAGTATAAGTCTCTCCGGCATCCAGATGATGTAGGATGCTTCCGTCTGCGAGCTGGACATCCTCTCCGTATTCCTCGCATCGTCCTCTTTTGAGATAAGCCGTGGCACATTTGTCGATCCCAAATTCCATTCCAATAGCATGCGTATATTCTTCCACCACCCTAAGGGACTGATGTAGGTCCCTCTCTCCAGAGGCATATAATTTTAGGTCATCCATGTAAAACAGGTGGGTGACCTCATGCCTCCGGTTGCTGGGGGTGCCGCAGCTGTAGTCACGGGTATTCCTGAGTGCAACGGACAATGGCAATAGTAAGATGCAGAAGAGAAGAGGGCTGAGGAAGTCTCCCTGAAACACGCCTCTTGTAATGATGACCTGCTCTGTTTGGACTATGTCTCCACCAGATTTCATGGCGAAGCGAGTCCTCCAGAGCGTCATCAGTTGTCCAATGCATCCCACTATTTGATCGGGTACCTCAAGGCATCTGAGCAAATGCATGATTAACTCATGCGATGTTGTATCAAATGCCTTGAGGTAATCGATCCAGGCCATCGAAAGTTTACGCTTGTACTGCACGGAGTCCTGCGTGATACATCTATCGATGAGCAATTTCTCCTTGCAGCCGGCAACCCCTTTCTTTGACCCTCTTTGCTCATATATCCGTTCATACACCAGATCAACTGCAGAGAGAATGCGCGTGTATAATATAATAATAATAATAATAATAATAATGATCTTTATTCACAATTACAGAATCGCAAAAATATTTCAATTTCAATTAACTTGAACAAAGTAGCAGAAGCCGATAAGTGTTGAAACACTTGTTTCAGCATTGGTGAAATCAAGTTTACAAAATATGAAAATAGTTAAAAAAAATAACAAGGGTTAGTAATATAAGATATATATATATATATATATATATATATATATATATATAAAAAGGGTTAGTGGTGTAAAATAAGATGCGCGTAAACACCTTATAACACGCATTAAAGCATGTTATCGGCCTGTAATTCTTTGGATCAGACAAATCTCCGTTTTTGGGGATGAGCACGGTTCGCTTCTGGACAAACCACTCCGGAATCTGCTGCTCCCAATCTAGCCAGGAGTTGAAAACTCTAGCCAGATGGCAATGGGTTGTTGGAAACTTTTTCCACCAATAGTTATTTGACCCATCAGGTCCTGGAGCAGCGAAATTCTTAAAGCCTTTTAGGGCCCTTCGAACTTCTTCCGTGATTATCGGATTGCGCAGATCATTGAGCTCAGGCTGCCGAAGACTCCTGCAGAATGCTTCGAACTGCGTTTGGGCTGGAGTATCTACATTGAGTGGTTGCAGATACTCATAGATATTCTTCCAGAATTTTTCCACCCGATCTGCAGCCGGCGGGTTATCAACAACACGTGGAGGCTCTTGGAATAAGCGAGAAGGTTTATCGCGGAACTTTATGTTTTCCGCGATACTTCTCGCCCGCCTCACTAGTGACTTCTTTGCAGCCACTAGCATTCGTATCCTATCAAGGCAGTGCTGTTTGATGGTGAACAGCACACCTTGATTTAATGTGTGGTGAGCTCTTCTCAATTTTGCGGCAATTCGCCGCACTGTGGGCATGAAAGGCCTATTGGCCGCCACGAAGTCCACCTCACACTGAATACGAGACACGTGTTGTCTCGCCGACTTGATCTTGGCTTCCATCATGTGTAGACGTCGTTCATGCCTTCCTTCCAGAGCGGTGGTGTCCCTCCTCTCCGTTTGAGATAGAGCATGAGCGGCGTCGTACACAACAGAATTGATCTGCCAGATTTCAGCCTCTTCTGGAAGAACATTGCCAATCTCCGCATCCACCCGTGCTAGTTCGTGCGGCTTCAGGGGCTTCATATTGTGAAGCGCCCTGCGGGTTCCGATATTCTCCATCGGTGGAACAATGCGATTCTCCTCCACAGCCAAACCGATACGTGGCATATCTGCCACTTCGATAACCGGCTGAGGAGGAGCTCTAACGTAGAATTGAGCCCGAAAATGGGATACATAATCCCTGAGATTTTGTGCGGAAAAGGCTGCATGTTCTGGGTGTCTTTCACACCACAGAGCATGCATTCTCGCCATATATCCTCTCCGGGCGGGCACACTGCTCTCGTAGCAATGCAGAAGTTCGTCTCTTAATTCGTCCGTCCACTCAAAGCGTCCGTTGTTATCGCGGTTGTCATTGTTTGGCAAATCATCGTTGGCCCCACCACCTTTCCTTTGACACCTAATCCGAGATGGTCAGTTGTGGGGGCCTCTTCCTCGATCGTTCGGAACCGAGTAGTAGAGTTCACTTGAGGGTTAACCCAGTGAACCTACGGCCCTCACCAGAGGAAAAGTAGCTTTTTCCCTCCCGGATGCGCATGAGCTGCTGGTCCGATTTTGCATCCTTTGCTCGGGTAGGTGGTTTCGATACTCACCAGGGCCTAAGGTGTTGGTTGACCCCCCTGCCAATTCATTATTATTATTATTGTTATTATTATTATTATTATTATTATTATTATTATTATTATTATTATTATTATTATTATTATTATTATTATTATTATTATTATTATTATTATTATTATTATTATTATTATTATTATTATTATTATTATTATTATTATTATTATTATTATTATTATTATTATTATTATTATTATTATTATTATTATTATTATTATTATTATTATTATTATTATTATTATTATTATTATTATTATTATTATTATTATTATTATTATTATTATTATACTTTTTTTTGTTTTTCCTTCAAGAGTGTACCAGTCAGGTCCTGTCTCCGGTGCTCCGACCCATCCGGAGAACGCGCTGGTGTCGTTCACCTCAATAACCACTCCCTACGTCCGTAGGGTGAGTGATTATTGGGTCCGAGAGTCATGTGTTCTGAGCAGACGAAGTGAACCAAGGATGACGGCCTTCTGCATTCGAGCGGCTAGGATTTGTGCCATATTACGGCAGGCCGGTATCAAGTTCAAATTAGAGAGCAGTGTGTCCATCATTCCACCAAGGACTCCTATAATCAGAACCACCATTTTGGCAGAATGGTCCGGATACAACCAGCGGAGTTCAAAGAGAAGATCTCGATATTTAATCCGTTTTTCCTCCTCTTTCCGAACGATATTCATCTCGCCTGGAGCGGAAAACTCCACGACGAATATCGTTTTACTTTGATGGTCGAGGAGGACAACATCAGGCTTATTGGCTTGTATTTGCCTGAGGGTGGGGAATTAGTAGTTCCAATAGAATCGGCACCTCTCATTCTCCACCACGGACTCAATATCCCCCGGAACATAAGGCAACACCGGTGTCTCGTCTATACCGTACGAGTGTCTTAGATGGTAGTACAACACTCGTAGCGCCGCGTTATGCCTGTGGATATAGGCTGAGACCGCATAAGCTGGGCATGTTGATAGCAAATGCATTACGGTCTCAGGTGCCCCACAACATGCCCTGCATCGGGTGTCAGGGACGTCTTTACCCATCACGCGACTACGGTAGACGAGGGTGTTGAAGACACCATCCTGGCAGGCCATTATGAATCCCTCGGTCTCCGACTTTAGCTCACTCGAACTGAGGAACGCAAAGGTCAAGCTTCTGGATAAGCCAATGTCTTCGTTGTTGTTGAAGAAGACACCATGCATTGGCTTATCCGTATGCAGCTGTAGGAGGACCTCTGTCTCCGCAGCTTTAATGTGAGCTTTTAGCTGAACGGGTCCCAACTCGGTGACAGAGTTTGGGTTAGCCCGTTCAGTGTCGAATACGAGACCAAGTTCATCGGCTGCACGGGTTGCTGCCTTAAAGAGAAATGCTCCAATCCCTGCTTTTTCATGGTCGCGCACCATGCAGAGAAGGGGATCTGAACTCCTGGTGACTTTACAGGCCCCATCCAGAACCATTCTGTTATGCAGACACTCCGAACTCAAAAGTCCACGGCCTCCCCGTTTTCTGGGAAAGTATAACCGTGGAACGGACGATATGGGATGCAAGCTCCTATTGAGATGCATCATTTTGCGAGTTTTTACGTCGAGTTGTCGCAGCTTTTCCTGAGTCCACTTCATCACTCCGAAGGAGTAGAGAAGGATCGGAACGGCAAGCATATTAGTTGCAGCAACTTTGTTCTTCCCCGACAGTTCTGATGACCAGATCTGTCGGAGTTTATGCTGATACTTACCGCGGAGAGAGTTCTTAACTGTGATTACCTCTTGGGAGCGGCGTTGCGCCACCCCTAGGTGAGTATAAGTCTCTCCGGCATCCAGATGATGTAGGATGCTTCCGTCTACGAGCTGGACATCCTCTCCGTATTCCTCACATCGTCCTCTTTTGAGATGAACCGTGGCACATTTGTCGATCCCAAATTCCATTCCGATAGCATGCGTATATTCTTCCACCACCCTAAGGGACTGATGTAGGTCCCTTTCTCCAGAGGCGTATAATTTTAGGTCATCCAAGTAAAGCAGGTGGGTGACTGTATGCCTCCGGTTGCTGGGGGTGCCGCAGCTTTACCCACGGGTATTCCTGAGTGCAACGGAAAATGACAATAGTGAGATGCAGAAGAGAAGAGGGCTGAGGGAGTCTCCCTGAAACTCGCCCCTTCTAATGATGACCTGCTCTGTTTGGACTATGTCTCCACCAGATTTTATAGCGAAGCGAATAGTCCAGAGCGGCATCAGTTGTCCAATGCATCCCACTATTTGATCGGGTACCTCAAGGCATCCGAGCAAATGCATGATAAACTCATGCGATGTTGTATCAAATGCCTTGCGGTAATCGATCCAGTCCATCGAAAGGTTACGCTTGTACTGCACGGAGTCCTGCATGATACATCTATCGATGAGCAGGTCCTCCTCGCAGCCGACAACCCCTTTCTTTGACCCTCTTTGCTCATATATCCGTTCATACACCGGATCAACGGTGGAGAGAATGCGCGTGTATGAGATGCGCGTAAACACCTTATAACACGCATTCAAGCATGTTATCGGTCTGTAATTCTTTGGATAAGACAAATCTCCGTATTTGGGGATGAGCATGGTTCGCCCCTCGACAAACCACTCCGGAATCTGCTGCTCCCCATCTAGCCATGAGTTGAAAACTCTAGCCAGATGGCGGTGGGTTGCTGGAAACTTTTTCCACCAATAGTTATTCAACCCATCGGGTCCTGGAGTAGCAAAGTTCTTTGAGCCTTTGAGGGCTCTTTGAACTTCTTACGGGGTTATCGGATTGCACAGATCATTGAGCGCAGGCTGCCGAAGCCTCCTGCAGAATGCTCCGAACTGCGCTAGGGCTGGAGTATCTACATTGATTGGTTGCGGATACTCATAGATGTTCTTCCAGAAGGTTTTCACCCGATCAACAGTTGGCGGGTTATCAACAACACGTGGAGGCTCTTGAAATAAACGAGAAGGTTTATCGCGGAACTTCAAGTTTTCCGCGACTCCTCTCGCTCGCCTCACTAGTGACTTCTTTGCAGCCACTAGCATTCGCATCCTATCAAGACAGTGCTGTTTGATGGTAAACAGCACCCCTTGATTCAATGTGTGGTGAGCTCGTCTTAATTTTGCGGCAATTCGCCGCACTGGAGGAGTGAAAGGCCTATTGGCCGCCACACACTGGATACGAGACGCGTGTTGTCTCGTCGACTTGATCTTAGCTTTCAGCTGGTGTACGCGTCGCTCATGCCTCCCAACTACAGCGGTGGTGTCCCTCCTCTGCATTTGGGTTAGAGTATGAGCGGCGTCATACAAGACAGAATTGATCTGCCAGATGTCAGCCTCTTCTGGAAGAACATCGCCGATCTCCGCATCCACTCGTGCCAGTTCTTGTGGCTTCAGGTGAAGTGCCCTGCGAGTTCTGATGTTCTCCATCGGTGGTATGATGCGAGCATTCTCCACAGCCAGACCGACACGTGGCATAACTTGTGCCACTTCAATAACCGGCTGAGGATGTGCTCTGACATATCCTCGTCTCCGAAGATGAGATACATAATCCCTAAGGTTTTGGGCGGAAAAGGCGGCATGCTCTGGGTGTCTTTCATACCACAGATCATGCATTCTCGTCATGTATCCTCTCCGGGCGGGCTCACTGCTCTCGTAGCAATGCATAAGACCGTCCCTTAATCCATCCGTCCACTCAAAACGTCCGTTTTCATAGCGTAAGTCATCAGCAGGCAAATTATCGTTGTTGGCCCCACCACCTTGCCTTTGACCCCTAATCCGAGGGGGTCGGTTGTGGGGGCCTCTTCCCCGAATATTTGGAACCGAGTGTTAGGGTTTACTGGGGGGTTAACCCATTAAACCCACGGCCGACACCGGAGGGAAAGATGCCTCTTCCCTCCCGGATGCGCATGAGCTGCCGGTCCGATTTTGCATCCTTTGCTCGGGTAGGTGGTGTCGCAACTCACCAGGGCCTCAGGTGTTGGTTGACCTCCCTGCCTATTTATTATTATTATTATGATTATTATTATTATTATTATTTTTTCATCCCGTTGAGAATGTACCAGTCAGGCCCTGTCTCCGGTGCTCCGATACATCCGGAGGGCGCACTGGTGTCGTTAACCCCAATAACCACTCCCTACGTCCGTAGGGTGAGTGAATATTGGGTCCGAGAATCATGTGCCCTGAGTAGACGGAGCGAACCAAGGATGACGGCCTTCTGCATTCGCGCTGCTAAGATTTCTGCCATATTACGGCAAGCAGGTATTATCTTCAATCAAGTTGGAGAGCAGTGTGTCCATCATTCCACCAAGGACTCCTATGATCAGAACCACCATTTTGACAGAATGGTCCGGATATAACCTGCGGAGTTCAAAGAGAAGATCTCGATATTTAGTCCGTTTTTCCTCCTCTTTTCGAACGATATTCATTTCGCCTGGAGCGGAAAACTCCATGACGAATATCGTTCTACTTTGGTTGTCGAGGAGGAGAACATCAGGCTTATTGGCTTGTATTTGCCTGAGGGTGGGGAATGAGTAGTTCCAATAGATCCGGCACCTCTGATTCTCCACCACGGACTCAATATCCCCCGGAACATAAGGCAACACCGGTGTCTCGTCTATACCGTACGAGTGTCGTAGATGGTAGTATAACACTCGTAGCGCCGCGTTATGCCTGTGGATATAGGCTGAGACCGCATAAGATGGGCATGCTGATAGCAAATGCATTACGGTCTCAGGTGCCCCACGACATGCCCTGCATCGGGTGTCAGGGACGTCTATACCCATCACGCGACTACGGTAGACGAGGGTGTTGAAGACACCATCCTGGCAGGCCATTATGAATCCCTCGGTCTCCGACTTTAGCTCACTCGACCTGAGGAAGGCAAAGGTCAAGCTTTTGGATAAGCCAAGGTCTTCGATGTTGTGAAAGAAGACACCATGCATCGGCTTATCCATATGTAGCTGTAGCAGGACCTCTGTCTCCGCAGCTTTGATGTGAGCTTTTTGCTGAACGGGTCCAAACTCGGTGACAGAGTTTGGGTTAGCCCGTTCAGTGTCGAATACGAGACCGAGTTCATCGGCCGCACGGGTTGCTGCCTTAAAAAGAAATGCTCCAATCCCTGCTTTTTCATGGTCGCGGACCATTCTGAGAAGGGGATCTGAACTCCTGATGACTTTACAGGCCCCATCCAGAACCATTCTGTTATGCATACACTCCAAACTCAAAAGTCCACGGCCTCCCCGTTGTCTGGGAAAGTATAACCGTGGAACGGACGATTTAGGATGCAAGCACCTATTGAGATGCATCACTTTGCGAGTTTTAACGTCGAGTTGTCGCAGCTCTTCCCTACTACGAAAGTGTAGAGAAGGATCGGAACGGCAAGCATATTGGTTGCAGCAACTTTGTTCTTCCCCGACAGTTCTGATGACCAGATCTGTCGGAGTTTATGCTGATACTTGCCGCGGAGAGAGTTCTTAACTGTGAATACCTCTTGGGAGTGGCGTTGCTCCACCCCTAGGTAAGTATACGTCTCTCCAGCATCCAGATGATGTAGGATGCTTCCGCCTACGAGCTGGACATCCTTTCCGTACTCCTCGCATCGTCCTCTTTTGAGATGAACCGTGGCACATTTGTCGATCTCAAATTCCACGCCTTTCGGTAATCGATCCAGGCCATCGAAAGGTTACGCTTATACTGCACGGAGTCCTGCGTGATACATCTATCGATGAGCAGGTTCTCCTTGCAGCCGGCGACCCCTTTCTTTGACCCTCTTTGCTCATATATCCGTTCATACACCGGATCAACTGCGGAGAGAATGCGCGTGTATAAGATGCGCGTAAACAACTTATAGCTAGCATTCAAGCATGTTATCGACCTGTAATTCTTTGGATCAGACAAATCTCCGTTCTTGGGGATGAGCACGGTTCGCCCCTCGACAAACCACTCCGGAATCTGCTGCTCCCATCTAGCCATGAGTTGAAAACAGCAGCCGGCGGGTTATCGACAACACGTGGAGGCTCTTGGAATAAGCGGGAAGGTTTATCGCGGAACTTTATCTTTTCCGCGATACTTCTCGCCCGCCTCACTAGTGACTTCTTTGCAGCCACTAGCATTCGTATCTTATCAAGACAGTGCTGTTTCATGGTAAACAGCACGCCTTGATTCAATGTGTGGTGAGCTCGTCTTAGCCTTGCAGCAATTCGCCGCACTGCCGGCGTGAAAGGCCTATTGACCGACATGTAGTCCACCACACACTGGATACGAGACGCGTGTTGTCTCGCCGACTTGATCTTAGCTTCCATCTTGTGAACGCGTCGCTCATGCCTCCCAACAAGAGCGGTGGTGTCCCTCATCTCAGTTTGGGATATTGCACGAGCGGCGTCGTACACGACAGAATTGATCTGCCAAATGTTGGCCTCTTCTGGAAGAACATCGCCAATCTCCGCATCCACCCGTGCCAGTTCTTGCGGCTTCAAGGGCTTCATATCGTGAAGCGCCCTGCGGGTTCTGATGTCCTCCATTGGTGGTATCATGCGAGCCTCCTCTACAGCCAGACCGACACGTGGCATATCTGCCACTTCCTTAACCGGCTGAGGAGGAGCTCTAACATAGCCTCGAGCCTGGAGATAGGATACATAATCCCTGAGATTTTGGGCGGAAACGGCGGCATGCTCTGGGTGTCTCTCACACCAAAGAGCATGCACCCTTGCCATGTATCCTCTCCGGGCGGGCTCACTGCTCTCATAGCAATACAGAAGTCCATCCCTTAATCCATCCGTCCACTCAAAGCGTCCGTTGTCATTGTTATTATTATTATTATTATTATTATTATTATTATTATTATTATTATTATTATTATTATTATTATTATTATTATTATTATTATTATTATTATTATTATTATTATTATTATTATTATTATTATTATTATTATTATTATTATTATTATTATTATTATTATTATTATTATTATTATTATTATTATTATTATTATTATTATTATTATTATTATTATTATTATTATTATTATTTTTTTTCTCTTTAGGAGTGTACCAGTCAGGCCCTGTCTCCGGTGCCCCGACCCATCCGGAGGGCGCGCTGGTGTCGTTAACCCCAATAACCACTCCCTACGTCCGTAGGGTAAGTGATTATTGGGTCCGAGAATCGTGTGCCCTGAGTAGACGGAGCGAACCAAGTATAACGGCCTTCTGCATTCTTGCTGCTAAGATTTCTGCCATATTACGGCAAGCCGGTATTATCTTCAAGTTAGAGAGCAGTGTGTCCATCATTCCACCAAGGACTCCTATAATCAGAACCACCATTTTGACAGAATGGTCCAGATATAACCTGCGGAGTTCAAAGAGAAGATCTCGATATTTAGTCCGTTTTTCCTCCTCTTTTCGAACGATATTCATTTCGCCTGGAGCGGAAAACTCCATGACGAATATCGTTCTACTTTGGTGGTCGAGAAGGACAACATCAGGCTTATTGGCTTGTATTTGCCTGAGGGTGGGGAATGAGTAGTTCCAATAGATTCGGCATCTCTCATTCTCCACCACGGACTCAATATCCCCTGGAGCATAAGGAAACACCGGTGTCTCGTCTATACCGTACGAGTGTCGTAGGTGGTAGTACAACACTCGTAGCGCCGCGTTATGCCTGTGGATATAGGTTGAGACCGCATAAGATGGGCATGCTGATAGCAAATGCATTACGGTCTCAGGTGCCCCACGACATGCCCTGCATCGGGTGTCAGGGACGTCTATACCCATCACGCGACTACGGTAGACCAGGGTGTTGAAGACACCATCCTTGCAGGCCATTATGAATCCCTCGGTCTCCGACTTTAGCTCACTCGACCTGAGGAAGGCAAAGGTCATGCTTTTGGATGAGCCAAGGTCTTCGATGTTGTGAAAGAAGACACCATGCAGTTGTACCCACGGGTATTCCTGAGTGCAACGGACAATGGCAATAGTGAGATGCAGAAGAGAAAACGGCTAAGGGAGTCTCCCTGAAACACACCTCTTCTAATGATGACCTGCTCTGTTTGGACTATGTCTCTACCAGATCTCATGGTGAAGCGAGTCCTCCAGAGCGGCATCAATTGTCCAATGCATCCCACTATTTGACCGGGTACCTCAAGGCATCTGAGCAAATGCATGATTAACTCATGTGATGTTGTATCAAATGTCTTGCGGTAATCGATCCAGGCCTTCTAAAGGTTACGCTTATACTGCACGGAGTCCTGCGTGATACATCTATCGATGAGCAGGTTCTCCTTGCACCCGGCGACCCCTTTCTTTGACCCTCTTTGCTCATTTATCCGTTCATAGACCGGATCAACTGCGGAGAGAATGCGTGTGTATAAGATGCGCGTAAACACCTTATAACACGCATTCAAGCATGTTATCGGCCTGTAATTCTTTGGATCAGACAAATCTCCGTTTTTGGGGATGAGCACGGTTCGCCCCTCGACAATCCACTCTGGAATCTGCTGCTCCCCATCTAGCCATGAGTTGAAAACTCTGGCCAGATGGCGGTGGGTTGTTGGAAACTTTTTCCACCAATAGTTATTCAACCCATCAGGGCCTGGAGCAGCAAAGTTCTTTGAGCCTTTGAGGGCCCCTCGAACTTCTTCCGTAGTTATAGGATTGCGCAGATCATTGTACTCAGGCTGCCGAAGCGTCCTGCAGTAAGCTTCGAACTGCGCTAGGGCTGGAGTGTTTACATTGAGTGGTTGCGGAAACTCATAGATGTTCTTCCAGAAGGTTTCTACCCGATCAGCAGCTGGCGGGTTATCGACAACACGTGGAGGCTCTTGGAATAAGCGGAAAGGTTTATCGCGGAACTCTATGTTTTCCACGATACTTCTCGCCCGCCTCACTAGTGACTTCTTTGCAGCCACTAGCATTCGTATCCTATCAAGACAGTGCTGTTTTATGGTAAACAGCACGCCTTGACTCAATGTGTAGTGTTCTCGTCTTAGCCTTGCAGCAATTCGCCGCACTGCCGGCGTGAAAGGCCTATTGGCCGACATGTAGTCCACCACACACTGGATACGAGACGCGTGTTGTCTCGCCGACTTGATCTTAGCTTCCATCTTGTGAACGCGTCGCTCATGCCTCCCAACAAGAGCGGTGGTGTCCCTCACCTCAGTTTGGGATATTGCACGAGCGGCGTCGTACACGACAGAATTGATCTGCCAAATGATGGCCTCTTCTGGAAGAACATCGCCAATCTCCGCATCCACCCATGCCAGTTCTTGCGGCTTCAAGGGCTTCATATCGTGAAGCGCCCTGCGGGTTCTGATGTCCTCCATTGGTGGTATCATGCGAGCCTCCTCCACAGCCAGACCGACACGTGGCATATCTGCCACTTCGTTAACCGGCTGAGGAGGAGCTCTAACATAGCCTCGAGCCTGGAGATAGGATACATAATCCCTGAGATTTTGGGCGGAAACGGCGGCATGCTCTGGGTGTCTCTCACATCAAAGAGCATGCACCCTTGCCATGTATCCTCTCCGGGCGGGCTCACCGCTCTCATAGCAATACAGAAGTCCATCCCTTAATCCATCCGTCCACTCAAAGCGTCCGTTGTCATTGCGGTTATCGTCATTTGACAAATCATCGTTGTTGGCCCCACCACCTTGCCTTTGACCCCTAATCTGAGAGGGTCGGTTGTGGGGGCCTCTTCCCCGATTATTTGGAACCGAGTAAAAGGGTTTACTAGGGGGTTAACCCAGTAAACCCACGGTCGACACCGGAGGGAAAGATGCATTTTCCCTCTCGGATGCGCATGAGCTGCCGGTCCGATTTTGCATCCATTGCTCGGATAGGTGGTGTCGCAACTCACCAGGGCCTTAGGTGTTGATTGACCTCCCTGCCTATATTATTATTATTATTATTATTATTTTTTTAATTTTTTTTTTTTATTTTTTTTTTCCCGTTGGGAATGTACCAGTCAGGCCCTGTCTCCGGTGCCCCGACCCATCCGGAGGGCGCGCTGGTGTCGTTAACCCCAATAACCACTCCCTACGTCCGTAGGGTAAGTGATTATTGGGTCCGAGAATCGTGTGCCCTGAGTAGACGGAGCGAACCAAGTATAACGGACTTCTGCATTCTTGCTGCTAAGATTTCTGCCATATTACGGCAAGCCGGTATTATCTTCAAGTTAGAGAGCAGTGTGTCCATCATTCCACCAAGGACTCCTATAATCAGAACCACCATTTTGACAGAATGGTCCAGATATAACCTGCGGAGTTCAAAGAGAAGATCTTGATATTTGGTCCGTTTTTCCTCCTCTTTTCGAACGATATTCATTTCGCCTGGAGCGGAAAACTCCATGACGAATATCGTTCTACTTTGGTGGTCGAGAAGGACAACATCAGGCTTATTGGCTTGTATTTGCCTTAGGGTGGGGAATGAGTAGTTCCAATAGATTCGGCATCTCTCATTCTCCACCACGGACTCAATATCCCCCGGAGCATAAGGAAACACCGGTGTCTCGTCTATACCGTACGAGTGTCGTAGGTGGTAGTACAACACTCATAGCGCCGCGTTATGCCTGTGGATATAGGTTGAGACCGCATAAGATGGGCATGCTGATAGCAAATGCATTACGGTCTCAGGTGCCCCACGACATGCCCTGCATCGGGTGTCAGGGACGTCTATACCCATCACGCGACTATGGTAGACCAGGGTGTTGAAGACAACATCCTTGCAGGCCATTATGAATCCCTCGGTCTCCGACTTTAGCTCACTCGACCTGAGGAAGGCAAAGGTCATGCTTTTGGATGAGCCAAGGTCTTCGATGTTGTGAAAGAAGACACCATGGAGTTGTACCCACGGGTATTCCTGAGTGCAACGGACAATGGCAATAGTGAGATGCAGAAGAGAAGACGGCTAAGGGAGTCTCCCTGAAACACACCTCTTCTAATGATGACCTGCTCTGTTTGGACTATGTCTCTACCAGATCTCATGGTGAAGCGAGTCCTCCAGAGCGGCATCAATTGTCCAATGCATCCCACTATTTGACCGGGTACCTCAAGGCATCTGAGCAAATGCATGATTAACTCATGTGATGTTGTATCAAATGTCTTGCGGTAATCGATCCAGGCCTTCGAAAGGTTACGTTTATACTGCACGGAGTCCTGCGTGATACATCTATCGATGAGCAGGTTCTCCTTGCACCCGGCGACCCCTTTCTTTGACCCTCTTTGCTCATTTATCCGTTCATAGACCGGATCAACTGCGGAGAGAATGCGTGTGTATAAGATGCGCGTAAACACCTTATAACACGCATTCAAGCATGTTATCGGCCTGTAATTCTTTGGATCAGACAAATCTCCGTTTTTGGGGATGAGCACGGTTCGCCCCTCGACAATCCACTCTGGAATCTGCTGCTCCCCATCTAGCCATGAGTTGAAAACTCTGGCCAGATGGCGGTGGGTTGTTGGAAACTTTTTCCACCAATAGTTATTCAACCCATCAGGGCCTGGAGCAGCAAAGTTCTTTGAGCCTTTGAGGGCCCCTCGAACTTCTTCCGTAGTTATAGGATTGCGCAGATCATTGTACTTAGGCTGCCGAAGCGTCCTGCAGTAAGCTTCGAACTGCGCTAGGGCTGGAGTGTTTACATTGAGTGGTTGCGGAAACTCATAGATGTTCTTCCAGAAGGTTTCTACCCGATCAGCAGCCGGCGGGTTATCGACAACACGTGGAGGCTCTTGGAATAAGCGGAAAGGTTTATCGCGGAACTTTATGTTTTCCACGATACTTCTCGCCCGCCTCACTAGTGACTTCTTTGCAGCCACTAGCATTCGTATCCTATCAAGACAGTGCTGTTTTATGGTAAACAGCACGCCTTGATTCAATGTGTAGTGTTCTCGTCTTAGCCTTGCAGCAATTCGCCGCACTGCCGGCGTGAAAGGCCTATTGGCCGACATGTAGTCCACCACACACTGGATACGAGACGCGTGTTGTCTCGCCGACTTGATCTTAGCTTCCATCTTGTGAACGCGTCGCCCATGCCTCCCAACAAGAGCGGTGGTGCCCCTCCTCTCCGTCTGGGATATTGCACGAGCGGCGTCGTACACGACAGAATTGATCTGCCAGATGTTGGCATCTTCTGGAAGAACATCGCCAATCTCCGCGTCCACCCGTGCCAGTTCTTGCGGCTTCAAGGGCTTCATATTGTGAAGCGCCCTGCGGATTCTGATGTCCTCCATTGGTGGTATGTTGCGAGCCTCCTCTACAGCCAGACCGACACGTGGCATATCTGCCACTTCATTAACCGGCTGAGGGGGAGCCCTAACATAGCCTCGAGCCCGGAGATAGGATACCTTATCCCTGAGGTTTTGGGCGAAAACGGCGGCATGCTCTGGGTGTCTCTAACACCAAAGAGCATGCATCCTTGCCATGTATCCTCTCCGGGCGGGCTCACTGCTCTCATAGCAATACAGAAGTCCATCCCTTAATCCATCCGTCCACTCAAAGCGTCCGTTGTCATTGCGGTTATCGTCATTTGACAAATCATCGTTGTTGGCCCCACCACCTTGCCTTTGACCCCTAATCTGAGAGGGTCGGTTGTGGGGGCCTCTTCCCCGATTATTTGGAACCGAGTAAAAGGGTTTACTAGGGGGTTAACCCAGTAAACCCACGGTCGACACCGGAGGGAAAGATGCATTTTCCCTCTCGGATGCGCATGAGCTACCGGTCCGATTTTGCATCCATTGCTCGGAAAGGTGGTGTCGCAACTCACCAGGGCCTTAGGTGTTGATTGACCTCCCTGCCTATATTATTATTATTATTATTATTTTTTTTTTTATTTTTTTTTTTATTTATTTTTTCCCGTTGGGAATGTACCAGTCAGGCCCTGTCTCCGGTGCTCCGATACATCCGGAGGGCGCGCTGGTGTCGTTAACCCTAAAAACCACTCCCTACGTCCGTAGGGTGAGTGACTATTGGGTCCGAGAATCATGTGCCCTGAGTAGACGCAGCGAATCAAGGATGACGGCCTTCTGCATTCGCGCTGCTGAGATTTCTGCCATATTACGGCAAGCAGGTATTATCTTCAAGTTGGAGAGCAGTGTGTCCATCATTCCACCAAGGACTCCTATGATCAGGACCACCATTTTGACAGAATGGTCCGGATATAACCTGCGGAGTTTAAAGAGAATATCTCGATATTTAGTCCGTTTTTCCTCTTCTTTTCGAACGATATTCATTTCGCCTGGAGCGGAAAACTCCATGACAAATATCGTTCTACTTTGGTGGTCGAGGAGGACAACATCAGGCTTATTGGCTTGTATTTTCCTGAGGGTGGGGAATGAGTAGTTCCAATAGATCCGGCACCTCTCATTCTCCACCGCGGACTCAATATCCCCCGGAACATAAGGCAACACCGGTGTCTCGTCTATACCGTACGAGTGTCGTAGATGGTAGTATAACACTCGTAGCGCCGCGTTATGCCTGTGGATATAGGCTGAGACCGCATAAGATGGGCATGCTGATAGCAAATGCATTACGGTCTCAGGTGCCCCACGACATGCCCTGCATCGGGTGTCAGGGACGTCTATACCCATCACGCGACTACGGTAGACGAGGGTGTTGAAGACACCATCCTGGCAGGCCATTATGAATCCCTCGGTCTCCGACTTTAGCTCACTCGACCTGAGGAAGGCAAAGGTCAAGCTTTTGGATGAGCCAAGGTCTTCGATGTTGTGAAAGAAGACACCATGCATTGGCTTATCCATATGTAGCTGTAGCAGGACCTCTGTCTCCGTAGCTCTAATGTGAGCTTTTTGCTGAACGGGTCCCAACTCGGTGACAGAGTTTGGGTTAGCCCGTTCAGTGTCGAATACGAGACCGAGTTCATCGGCCGCACGGGTTGCTGCCTTAAAAAGAAATGCTCCAATCCCTGCTTTTTCATGGTCGCGGACCATGCAGAGAAGGGGATCTGAACTCCTGATGACTTTACAGGCCCCATCCAGAACCATTCTGTTATACATACACTCCAAACTCAAAAGTCCACGGCCTCCCCGTTGTCTGGGAAAGTATAACCGTGGAACGGACGATTTAGGATGCAAGCACCTATTGAGATGCATCACTTTGCGAGTTTTAACGTCGAGTTGTCACAGCTCTTCCTTAGTCCACTTCATTACTCCGAAAGAGTAGAGAAGGATCGGAACGGCAAGCATATTGGTTGCAGCAACTTTGTTCTTCCCCGACAGTTCTGATGACCAGATCTGTCGGAGTTTATGCTGATACTTGCCGCGGAGAGAGTTCTTAACTGTGAATACCTCTTGGGAGTGGCGTTGCTCCACCCCTAGGTAAATTATTATTATTATTATTATTATTATTATTATTATTATTATTATTATTATTATTATTATTATTATTATTATTATTATTATTATTATTATTATTATTATTATTATTATTATTATTATTATTATTATTATTATTATTATTATTATTATTATTATTATTATTATTATTATTATTATTATTTTTTTTTTTTTTTTTTTGTGGTTGTAGGCCTTCAACTGCTGTGGTTATTGGCCTTTGGATTTTAAAATCCATAATCCATCAAGGATGTTCATAATTCGAGGAATATGCCAATTTCTCGTATGTAGTTAAGGGTCTTCTGTATAGCATTTCTATCATTGGCTAAACACTGAGAAAGTTCATTCGGTATTCCTGTCCTTTGCCTTTGTTCCCGGAACTCTTCGCATCTGAGTAGTACATGTTCAACAGTCTTTCTCCTTCCGCAGAATTCACATCTAGGTTGTCGCTCGCCACTAAGCATAAAGCTGTTAGTGAGTCTGGTATGTCCGAGGCGAAGTCGAGCTATAACTGCTTGTTCTCTCCTGGATGCAAATGGTAAGTATTCCCATGGTTTTACTGATGGTTTCACAGTTCTGAGCTTAGAATCTGATCTATTCCATTCTATTTGCCATTTTCCATATATTGTCTGTTTCCAATATACGAGGCTTGTTTGGTAAGTCCGTGACTTTTTAAATTTCCCGCGCAGTAACTTTAAATGCAACACTGCTGCTGTCAACCACCATCTTTCAATAGACTACTGTCAAATTTTGAGCAAGCTGCGACATTTGGTTTGTGTTTGACAGCAATTAGAAGCAGACAACCTCGTGAATTTTAACAAAAATGGAAAAAAGTGAATTTCGTGTGTTGATTAAGCATTATTTTTTGCGTAAAAAAACCATAACTGAAACCAAGGAAAGACTTGATAAATACTATGGGAACTCTGCACCATCAATTTCAATGGTTAAGAAGTGGTTTACTGAGTTCCGTTGTGGTCGTACCAGCACAAGTGACGCCGTACGTTCAGGTCGCCCAAAAGAGGTCATCACGCCAGAAATCGTCGATAAAATCCATGGAATTATATTGGACGATCGGAGAATAAAAGTACGTGAGGTAGCTGAGGCTGTAGGCATTTAAACTGAGCGAGTACATCACATTTTACATGAATATTTGGACATGAAGAAGCTATCCGCGAGATGGGTGCCGCGATTGCTCACACTCGACCACAAGCGCAACCGTGTGACCACTTCAAAGGAGTGTTTGGCAAAGTTCAATCGCAATCCGGGCGAGTTTTTACGCCGTTATATAACCGTAGACGAAACATGGATCCATCACAATACCCCAGAGACCAAGGAACAATCAAAACAGTGGGTGTCAACTGGTGAACGTGCACCAAAGAAGGCTAAGGTGCGTCTGTCAGCCAACAAGGTTATGGCCACAGTTTTTTGGGATGCACGCGGTGTCATTCATATAGATTACTTAGAGAAGGGTAGAACGATCAACGGCGAATATTATTCAGAGCTTTTAGACAGATTCGATATTGATTTGAGGCAAAAACGACCACATTTAGCGAAAAAAAAAGTGCTGCTTCATCAAGACAATGCACGAGTGCACACGTGTGTAGTCACTATGGCAAAAATTCATAAATTGGGCTACGAACTACTACCCCATCCAGCATATTCTCCAGATTTAGCCCCTTGCGACTATTTTCTTTTCCCAAACCTGAAGAAATGGCTGGGTGGTAAGAGATTTGGGTCGAATGAAGAGGTTATAACCGAAACAAACGCCTATTTTGAGGGCCTTGAGAAAACCTATTATTTGGAAGGAATAAAAAAACTGGAAAAACGCTGGACTAAATGTATTGATCTAAAAGGAGATTATGTTGAAAAATAAAACGCTTATTTGCCAATTTTTTTTTTCTTTATTCAAATAGTCACGGAGTTACCAAACAGCCCTCGTATCTTCAAGTCGTCCGGTCTAACAGAAATGTCATCGATTTGTTCTTCGTTGGCTGCTTCTTTTGCTGCTTGGTCTGCCAATTCATTTCCTGCGATGCCAATATGGCTGGGTATCCATAAAAATTTTGGTGATTTTCCCCTACTCATTAGCCATTTTATGAGAGAGAAAATCATCTGAATCATCGGGTTTTTGCTGAAAGGGTTCTTCAGTGCTTGCAGAGAGGACAAGGAATCGGTACAAATGAGGAATTTACATCCAGACGCAAATTCTATATACCACAAGGCTTGTAAAATGGCATAGAGTTCTGTAGTGAATACAGTAGCCTCTTTAGGTAAGCTCCAGGAGTGGGTAATTCCCGAGCATGTAAAAGCAGATCCAGCTCCTGTCTCAGTTTTTGATCCATCTGTATTTAAAAAAAGCGCAGGTTGACACTGTGATTTTTTCCTCACAATTGTTGTCATTATTTGATTATTTTTTGTAGGGAATAAACACTCTTTATTATTATTATTATTATTATTTTTATTATTATTATTATTATTATTGTTATTTTTTTTTTTTTTTTTTTTTTCCTTGGTGTTTTGGCATCGACTGCTATGGTCATTAGCCATGTGTTCTTGATAGGCCTTGTAACTAACTCCATACGCCACTTTAGGAGCAGCACTGTTAATTTTTAACGCAACAGTGAATCGTGGAGGATTATTCCCAGCCGTATTATTGTTATTATTATTATTATTATTATTATTATTATTATTATTATTATTATTATTATTATTATTATTATTATTATTATTATTATTATTATTATTATTATTATTATTATTATTATCATTATTATTATTATTATTATTATTATTATTATTATTATTATTATTATTATTATTATTATTATTATTATTATTATTATTATTATTATTATTATTATTATTATTATTATTATTATTAT
The DNA here is from genome assembly GCA_944452925.2 of Chrysolina oricalcia. Classification (NCBI taxonomy): domain Eukaryota; kingdom Metazoa; phylum Arthropoda; class Insecta; order Coleoptera; family Chrysomelidae; genus Chrysolina; species Chrysolina oricalcia. Next base: position 36,535,495 of record OX101812.2, read on the forward strand.
TATTTTTTCTCCTTAGGAGTGTACCAGTCAGGCCCTGTCTCCGGTGCTCCGACCCATCCGGAGGGCGCGCTGGTGTCGTTAACCCCAATAACCACTCCCTACGTCCGTAGGGTGAGTAATTATTGGGTCCGAGAATCGTGTGCCCTGAGTAGACGGAGCGAACCAAGTATAACGGCCTTCTGCATTCTTGCTGCTAAGATTTCTGCCATATTACGGCAAGCGGGTATTATTTTCAAGTTAGAGAGCAGTGTGTCCATCCTTCCACCAAGGACTCCTATAATCAGAACCACCATTTTGACAGAATGGTCCGGATATAACCTGCGGAGTTCAAAGAGAAGATCTCGATATTTAGTCCGTTTTTCCTCCTCTTTTCGAACGATATTCATTTCGCCTGGAGCGGAAAACTCCATAACGAATATCGTTCTACTTTGGTGGTCGAGGAGGACAACATCAGGCTTATTGGCTTGTATTTGCCTGAGGGTGGGGAATGAGTAGTTCCAATAGATTCGGCATCTCTCATTCTCCACCACGGACTCAATATCCCCCGGAGCATAAGGCAACACCGGTGTCTCGTCTATACCGTACGAGTGTCGTAGGTGGTAGTACAACACTCGTAGCGCCGCGTTATGCCTGTGGATATAGGCTGAGACCGCATAAGATGGGCATGCTGATAGCAAATGCATTACGGTCTCAGGTGCCCCACGACATGCCCTGCATCGGGTGTCAGGGACGTCTATACCCATCACGCGACTACGGTAGACAAGGGTGTTGAAGACACCATCCTGGCAGGCCATTATGAATCCCTCGGTCTCCGACTTTAGCTCACTCGACCTGAGGAAGGCAAAGGTCAAGCTTTCGGATAAGCCAAGGTCTTCGATGTTATGAAAGAAGACACCATGTATTGGCTTATCCATATGTAGCTGTAGCAGGACCTCTGTCTCCGCAGCTTTTATGTGAGCTTTTTGCTGAACGGGTCCCAACTCGGTGACACAGTTTGGGTTAGCCCGTTCAGTGTCGAAAACGAGACCGAGTTCATCGGCCGCACGGGTAGCTGCCTTAAAAAGGAATGCTGCAATCCCTGCTTTCTCATGGTCGCGGACCATACAGAGAAGGGGATCTGAACTCTTGATGACTTTACAGGCCCCATCCAGAACCATTCTGTTATGGAGACACTCCAAACTCAAAAGTCCACGGCCTCCCCGTTGTCTGGGAAAGTATAACCGTGGAACGGACGATTTAGGATGCAAGCTCCTATTGAGATGCATCATTTTGCGAGTCTTAACGTCAAGTTGTCGCAGCTCTTCCTTAGTCCACTTTATCACTCCGAAAGAGTAAAGAAGGATCGGAACGGCAAGCATATTAGTTGCAGCAACTTTGTTCTTCCCCGACAGTTCTGATGACCAGATCTGTCGGAGTTTATGCTGATACTTGCCGCGGAGAGAGTTTTTAACTGCGAATACCTCTTGGGAGCGGCGTTGTTCCACCCCAAGGTAGGTATAAGTCTCTCCGGCATCCAGATGATGTAGGATGCTTCCGTCTACGAGCTGGACATCCTCTCCATATTCCTCGCATCGTCCTCTTTTGAGATGAACCGTGGCACATTTGTCGATCCCAAATTCCATACCGATAGCATACGTATATTCTTCCACCACCCTAAGGGACTGATGTAGGTCCCTTTCTCCAGAGGCATACAATTTGAGGTCATCCATGTAAAATAGATGGGTGACATTATGCCTCCGGTTGCTGGGGGTGCCGCAGTTGTACCCACGGGTATTCCTGAGTGCAACGGACAATGGCAATAGTGAGATGCAGAAGAGAAGAGGGCTAAGGGAGTCTCCCTGAAACACACCTCTTCTAATGATGACCTGCTCTGTTTGGACTATGTCTCTACCAGATCTTATGGTGAAGCGAGTCCTCCAGAGCGGCATCAGTTGTCCAATGCATCCCACTATTTGACCGGGTACCTCAAGGCATCTGAGCAAATGCATGATTAACTCATGCGATGTTGTATCAAATGCCTTGCGGTAATCGATCCAGGCCATCGAAAGGTTACGCTTATACTGCACGGAGTCCTGCGTGATACATCTATCGATGAGCAGGTTCTCCTTGCACCCGGCGACCCCTTTCTTTGACCCTCTTTGCTCATTTATCCGTTCATACACCGGATCAACTGCGGAGAGAATACGCGTGTATAAGATGCGCGTAAACACCTTATAACACGCATTCAAGCATGTTATCGGCCTGTAATTCTTTGGATCAGACAAATCTCCGTTTTTGGGGATGAGCACGGTTCGCCCCTCGACAAACCACTCCGGAATCTGCTGCTCCCCATCTAGCCATGAGTTGAAAACTCTGGCCAGATGGCGGTGGGTTGTTGGAAACTTTTTCCACCAATAGTTATTCAACCCATCAGGGCCTGGAGCAGCGAAATTCTTAGAGCCTTTTAGGGCCCCTCGTACTTTTTCCGTGGTTATCGGAATGCGCAGATCATTGAGCTCAGGCTGCCGAAGCCTCCTGCAAAATGCTTCGAACTGCGCTAGGGCTGGAGTATCTACGTTGAGTGGTTGCGGATACTCATAGATATTCTTCCAGAATGTTTCCAACCGATCTGCAGCCGGCGGGTTATCGACAACACGTGGAGGCTCTTGGAATAAGCGAGAAGGTTTATCGCGAAACTTTATGTTTTCCGCGATACCTCTCGCCCGCCTCACTAGTGACTTCTTTGCAGCCACTAGCATTCGTATCCTATCAAGGCAGTGCTGTTTGATGGTGAACAGCACACCTTGATTTAATGTGTGGTGAGCTCGTCTCAATTTTGCGGCAATTCGCCGCACTGCGAGCGTGAAAGGCCTATTGGCCGCCACGAAGTCCACCACACACTGGATACGAGACGCGTGTTGTCTCGCCGACTTGATCTTGGCTTCCATCTTGTGTACACGTCGCTCATGCCTCCCTACCAGAGCGGTGGTGTCCCTCCTCTCCGTTTGGCATAGAGCATGAGCGGCGTCGTACACGACAGAATTGATCTGCCAGATGTCAGCCTCTTCTGGAAGAACATCGCCAATCTCCGCATCCACCCGTGCCAGTTCTTGCGGCTTCAGGGGCTTTATATTGTGAAGCACCCTGCGGGTTCTGATATTCTCCATCAGTGGAACAATGCGATTCTCCTCCACAGCCAAACCGACACGTGGCATATCTGCCACTTCGATAACTGGCTGAGGAGGAGCTCTAACGTAGCCTCGAGCCCGAAGATGGGATACATAATCCCTGAGATTTTGTGCGGAAAACGCTGCATGCTCTGGGTGTCTCTCACACCACAGAGCATGCATTCTCGCCATGTATCCTCTCCGGGCGGGCTCACTGCTCTCGTAGCAATGCAGAAGTCCGTCCCTTAATTCATCCGTCCACTCAAAGCGTCCGTTGTTATCGCGGTCGTCATCGTTTGGCAAATCATCGTTGGCCCCACCACCTTGCCTATGACCCCTAATCCGAGGGGGTCGGTTGTGGGGGCCTCTTCCTCGATCGTTCGGAACCGAGTGGTAGAGTTTACTGGGGGGTTAACCCAGTAAACCCACGGCCGACACCGGAGGGAAAGTTGCTTTTTCCCTCCCGGATGCGCATGAGCTGCCGGTCCGATTTTGCATCCTTTGCTTGGGTAGGTGGTGTCGCTACTCACCAGGGCCTTATTATTATTATTATTATTATTATTATTATTATTATTATTATTATTATTATTATTATTATTATTATTATTATTATTATTATTATTATTATTATTATTATTATTATTATTATTATTTTTTTTTTCCTTAGGAGTGTACCAGTCAGGCCCTGTCTCCGGTGCTCCGACCCATCCGGAGGGCGCGCTGGTGTCGTTAACCCCAATAACCACTCCCTACATCCGTAGGGTGAGTGATTATTGGGTCCGAGAATCGTGTGCCCTGAGTAGACGTAGCGAACCAAGTATAACGGCCCTCTGCATTCTTGCTGCTAAGATTTCTGCCATATTACGGCAAGCAGGTATTATTTTCAAATTGGAGAGCAGTGTGTCCATCATTCCACCAAGGACTCCAATAATCAGAACCACCATTTTGACAGAATGGTCCGGATATAACCTGCGGAGTTCAAAGAGAAGATCTCGATATTTAGTCCGTTTTTCCTCCTCTTTTCGAACGATATTAATTTCGCCTGGAGCGGAAAACTCCATGACGAATATCGTTCTACTTTGGTGGTCGAGGAGGACAACATCAGGCTTATTGGCTTGTATTTGCCTGAGGGTGGGGAATGAGTAGTTCCAATAGATTCGGCATCTCTCATTCTCCACCACGGACTCAATATCCCCCGGAGCATAAGGCAACACCGGTGTCTCGTCTATACCGTACGAGTGTCGTAGGTGGTAGTACAACACTCGTAGCGCCGCGTTATGCCTGTGGATATAGGCTGAGACCGCATAAGATGGGCATGCTGATAGCAAATGCATTACGGTCTCAGGTGCCCCACGACATGCCCTGCATCGGGTGTCAGGGACGTCTATACCCATTACGCGACTACGGTAGACAAGGGTGTTGAAGACACCATCCTGGCAGGCCATTATGAATCCCTCGGTCTCCGACTTTAGCTCACTCGACCTGAGGAAGGCAAAGGTCAAGCTTTTGGATAAGCCAAGGTCTTCGATGTTATTATTATTATTATTATTATTATTATTATTATTATTATTATTATTATTATTATTATTATTATTATTATTATTATTATTATTATCATTATTATTATTATTATTATTATTATTATTATTATTATTATTATTATTATTATTATTATTATTATTATTATTATTATTATTAATATTATTATTATTATTATTATTATTATTATTATTATTATTATTATTATTATTATTTTTATTATTATTATTATTATTATTTTTTTTTTTTCCCGTTGGGAATGTACCAGTCAGGCCCTGTCTCCGGTGCTCCGATACATCCGGAGGGCGCGCTGGTGTCGTTAACCCCAATAACCACTCCCTACGTCCGTAGGGTGAGTGACTATTGGGTCCGAGAATCATGTGCCCTGAGTAGACGGAGCGAACCAAGGATGACGGCCTTCTGCATTCGCGCTGCTAAGATTTCTGCCATATTACGGCAAGCAGGTATTATCTTCAAGTTGGAGAGCAGTGTGTCAATCATTCCACCAAGGACTCCTATGATCAGAACCACCATTTTGACAGAATGGTCCGGATATAACCTGCAGAGTTCAAAGAGAAGATCTCGATATTTAGTCCGTTTTTCCTCCTCTTTTCGAACGATATTCATTTCGCCTGGAGCGGAAAACTCCATGACGAATATCGTTCTACTTTGGTGGTCGAGGAGGACAACATCAGGCTTATTGGCTTGTATTTGCCTGAGGGTGGGGAATGAGTAGTTCCAATAGATCCGGCACCTCTCATTCTCCACCACGGACTCAATATCCCCCGGAACATAAGGCAACACCGGTGTCTCGTCTATACCGTACGATTGTCGTAGATGGTAGTATAACACTCGTAGCGCCGCGTTATGCCTGTGGATATAGGCTGAGACCGCATAAGATGGGCATGCTGATAGCAAATGCATTACGGTCTCAGGTGCCCCACGACATGCCCTGCATCGGGTGTCAGGGACGTCTATACCCATCACGCGACTACGGTAGACGAGGGTGTTGAAGACACCATCCTGGCAGGCCATTATGAATCCCTCGGTCTCCGACTTTAGCTCACTCGACCTGAGGAAGGCAAAGGTCAATCTTTTGGATAAGCCAAGGTCTTCGATGTTGTGAAAGAAGACACCATGCATTGGCTTATCCATATGTAGCTGTAGCAGGACCTCTGTCTCCGCAGCTTTGATGTGAGCTTTTTGCTGAACGGGTCCCAACTCGGTGACAGGGTTTGGGTTAGCCCGTTCAGTGTCGAATACGAGACCAAGTTCATCGGCCGCACGGGTTGCTGCCTTAAAAAGAAATGCTCCAATCCCTGCTTTTTCATGGTCGCGGACCATGCAGAGAAGGGGGCCCCATCCAGAACCATTCTGTTATGCATACACTCCAAACTCAAAAGTCCACGGCCTCCCCGTTGTCTGGGAAAGTATAACCGTGGAACGGACGATTTAGGATGCAAGCACCTATTGAGATGCATCACTTTGCGAGTTTTAACGTCGAGTTGTCGCAGCTCTTCCTTAGTCCACTTCATTACTCCGAAAGAGTAGAGAAGGATCGGAACGGCAAGCATATTGGTTGCAGCAACTTTGTTCTTCCCCGACAGTTCTGATGACCAGATCTGTCGGAGTTTATGCTGATACTTGCCGCGGAGAGAGTTCTTAACTGTGAATACCTCTTGGGAGTGGCGTTGCTCCACCCCTAGGTAAGTATACGTCTCTCCGGCATCCAGATGATGTAGGATGCTTCCGTCTACGAGCTGGACATCCTCTCCGTATTCCTCGCATCGTCCTCTTTTGAGATGAACCGTGGCACATTTGTCGATCCCAAATTCCATTCCGATAGCATGCGTGTACTCTTCCACCACCCTAAGGGACTGATGTAGGTCCCTTTCTCCAGAGGCATATAATTTGAGGTCATCCATGTAAAACAGATGGGTGACTTTATGCCTCCGGTTGCTGGGGGTGCCGCAGTTGTACCCACGGGTATTCCTGAGTACAACGGACAATGGCAATAGTGAGATGCAGAAGAGAAGAGGGCTGAGGGAGTCTCCCTGAAACACGCCTCTTCTAATGATGACCTGCTCTGTTTGGACTATGTTTCTACCAGATCTTATGGTGAAGCGAGTCCTCCAGAGTGGCATCAGTTGTCCAATGCATCCCACTATTTGATTGGGTACCTCAAGACATCTGAGCAAATGCATGATTAACTCATGCGATGTTGTATCAAATGCCTTGCGGTAATCAATCCAGGCCATCGAAAGGTTACGCTTATACTGCACGGAGTCCTGCGTGATACATCTATCGATGAGCAGGTTCTCCTTGCAGCCGGCGACCCCTTTCTTTGACCCTCTTTGCTCATATATCCGTTCATACACCGGATCAACTGCGGAGAGAATGCGCGTGTATAAGATGCGCGTAAACAACTTATAGCACGAATTCAAGCATGTTATCGGCCTGTAATTCTTTGGATCAGACAAATCTCCGTTCTTGGGGATGAGCACGGTTCGCCCCTCGACAAACCACTCCGGAATCTGCTGCTCCCCATCTAGCCATGAGTTAAAAACTCTTGCCAGATGGCGGTGGGTTGTTGGAAACTTTTTCCACCAATAATTATTCAACCCATCAGGGCCTGGAGCAGCAAAGTTCTTTGAGCCTTTGAGGGCCCCTCGAACTTCTTCCGTGGTTATCGGATTGCGCAGATCATTGTGCTCAGGCTGCCGAAGCGTCCTGCAGTAAGCTTCGAACTGCGCTAGGGCTGGAGTGTCTACATTGAGTGGTTGCGGAAACTCATAGATGTTCTTCCAGAAGGTTTCTACCCGATCAGCAGCCGGCGGGTTATCGACAACACGTGGAGGCTCTTGGAATAAGCGGGAAGGTTTATCGCGGAACTTTATGTTTTCCGCGATACTTCTCGCCCGCCTCACTAGTGACTTCTTTGCAGCCACTAGCATTCGTATCCTATCAAGACAGTGCTGTTTTATGGTAAACAGCACGCCTTGATTCAATGTGTGGTGAGCTCGTCTTAGCCTTGCAGCAATTCGCCGCACTGCCGGCGTGAAAGGCCTATTGGCCGACATGTAGTCCACCACACACTGGATACGAGACGCGTGTTGTCTCGCCGACTTGATCTTAGCTTCCATCTTGTGAACGCGTCGCTCATGCCTCCCAACAAGAGCAGTGGTGTCCCTCCTCTCCGTCTGGGATATTGCACGAGCGGCGTCGTACACGACAGAATTGATCTGCCAGATGTTGGCCTCTTCTGGAAGAACATCGCCAATCTCCGCATCCACCCGTGCTAGTTCTTGCGGCTTCAAGGGCTTCATATTGTGAAGCGCCCTGCGGGTTCTGATGTCCTCCATTGGTGGTATGATGCGAGCCTCCTCTGCAGCCAGACCGACACGTGGCATATCTGCCACTTCGTTAACCGGCTGAGGAGGAGCTCTAACATAGCCTCGAGCCTGGAGATAGGATACATAATCCCTGAGATTTTGGGCGGAAACGGCGGCATGCTCTGGGTGTCTCTCACTCCAAAGAGCATGCATCCTTGCCATGTATCCTCTCCGGGCGGGCTCACTGCTCTCATAGCAATACAGAAGTCCATCCCTTAATCTATCCGTCCACTCAAAGCGTCCGTTGTCATTGCGGTTGTCGTCATTTGGCAAATCATCGTTGTTATTATTATTATTATTATTATTATTATTATTGTTATTATTATTATTATTATTATTATTATTTTCTTTTTTCCGTTGGGAATGTACCAGTCAGGCCCTGTCTCCGGTACTCCGAAACATCCGGAGGGCGCGCTGGTGTCGTTAACCCCAATAACCACTCCCTACGTCCGTAGGGTGAGTGATTATTGGGTCCGAGAATCATGTGCCCTGAGTAGACGGAGCGAACCAGGGATGACGGCCTTCTGCATTCGCGCTGCTAAGATTTCTGCCATATTACGGCAAGCAGGTATTATCTTCAAGTTGGAGAGCAGTGTGTCCATCATTCCACCAAGGACTCCTATGATCAGAACCACCAGTTTGACAGAATGGTCCGGATATAACCTGCGGAGTTCAAAGAGAAGATCTCGATATTTAGTCCGTTTTTCCTCCTCTTTTCGAACGATATTCATTTCGCCTGGAGCGGAAAACTCCATGACGAATATCGTTTTACTTTGGTGGTCGTGGAGGATAACACCAGGCTTATTGGCTTGTATTTGCCTGAGGGTGGGGAATGAGTAGTTCCAATAGATCCGGCACCTCTCATTCTCCATCACGGACTCAATATCCCCCGGAACATAAGGCAACACCGGTGTCTCGTCTATACCGTACGAGTGTCTTAAATGGTAGTACAACACTCGTAGCGCCGCGTTATGACTGTGGATGAAGGCTGAGACCGCATAAGCTGGACATGCTGATAGCAAATGCATTACGGTCTCAGGTGCCCCACGACATGCCCTGCATCGGGTGTCAGGGACGTCTATACCCATCACGCGACTACGGTAGACGAGGGTGTTGAAGACACCATCCTGGCAGGACATTATGAATCCCTCGGTCTCCGACTTTAGCTCACTCGACCTGAGGAAGGCAAAGGTCAAGCTTTTGGATAAGCCAAGGTCTTCGATGTTGTTGAAGAAAACACCATGCATTGGCTTATCCATATGCAGCTGTAGGAGGACCTTTGTCTCCGCAGCTTTAATGTGAGCTTTTAGCTGAACGGGTCCTAACTCGGTGACAGAGTTTGGGTTAGCCCGTTCAGTGTCGAATACGAGACCAAGTTCATCGGCTGCACGGGTTGCTGCCTTAAAGAGTAATGCTCCAATCCCTGCTTTTTCATGGTCGCGGACCATGCAGAGAAGGGGATCTGAACTCCTAATGACTTTACAGGCCCCATCCAGAACCATTATGTTATGCAGACACTCCAAACTCAAAAGTCCACGGCCACCCCGTTGTCTGGGAAAGTATAACCGTGGAACGGAAGATTTAGGATGCAAGCTACTATTGAGATGCATCACTTTGCGAGTTTTAACGTCGAGTTGTCGCAGCTCTTCCTTAGTCCACTTCATCACTCCGAAAGAGTAGAGAAGGATCGGAACGGCAAGCATATTGGTTGCAGCAACTTTGTTCTTCCCCGACAGTTCTGATGACCAGATCTGTCGGAGTTTATGCTGATACTTGCCGCGGAGAGAGTTCTTAACTGTGAATACCTCTTGGGAGTGGCGTTGCTCCACCCCTAGGTAAGTATACGTCTCTCCGGCATCCAGATGATGTAGGATGCTTTCGTCTACGAGCTGGACATCCTCTCCGTATTCCTCGCATCGTCCTCTTTTGAGATGAACCGTGGCACATTTGTCGATCCCAAATTCCATTCCGATAGCATGCGTGTACTCTTCCACCACCCTTAGGGACTGATGTAGGTCCCTTTCTCCAGAGGCATATAATTTGAGGTCATCCATGTAAAACAGATGGGTGACATTATGCCTCCGGTTGCTGGGGATGCCGCAGTTGTACCCACGTGTATTCCTGAGTGCAATGGACAATGGCAATAGTGAGATGCAGAAGAAAAGAGGGCTAAGGGTGTCTCCCTGAAACATACCTCTTCTAATGATGACCTGCTCTGTTTGGACTATGTCTCTACCAGATCTTATGGTGAAGCGAGTCCTCCAGAGCGGCTTCAGTTGTCCTATGCATCCCACTATTTGACCGGGTACCTCAAGGCATCTGAGCAAATGCATGATTAACTCATGTGATGTTGTATCAAATGCCTTGCGGTAATCGATCCAGGCCATCGAAAGGTTACGCTTATACTGTACGGAGTCCTGCGTGATACATCTATCGATGAGCAGGTTCTCCTTGCACCCAGCGATCCCTTTCTTTGACCCTCTTTGCTCATTTATCCGTTCATACACCGGATCAACTGCGGAGAGAATGCGCGTGTATAAAATGCGCGTGAACATCTTATAACACGCATTCAAGCATGTTATCAGCCTGTAATTCTTTGGATCAGACAAATCTCTGTTTTTGGGGATGAGCACGGTTCGCTCCCCGACAAACCACCCTGGAATCTGCTGCTCCCCATCTAGCCATGAGTTCAAAACTCTGGCCAGATGGCGGTGGGTTGTTGGACACTTTTTCCACCAATAGTTATTCAACCCATCAGGGCCTGGAGCAGCGAAATTCTTAAAGCCTTTTAGGGCCCCTCGTACTTCTTCCGTGGTTATCGGAATGCGCAGATCATTGAGCTCAGGCTGCCGAAGCCTCCTGCAAAATGCTTCGAACTGTGCTAGGGTTGGAGTATCTACGTTGAGTGGTTGCGGATACTCATAGATATCCTTCCAGAATGTTTTCACCCGATCTGCAGCCGGCGGGTTATCGACAACACGTGGAGGCTCTTGGAATAAGCGAGAAGGTTTGTCGCGGAACTTTATGTTTTCCGCGATACCTCTCGCCCGCCTCACTAGTGACTTCTTTGTAACCACTAGCATTCGTATCCTATCAAGGCAGTGCTGTTTAATGGTGAACCTTAATTTAATGTGTGGTGAGCTCGTCTCAATTTTGCGGTAATTCGCCGCACTGCGGGCGTGAAAGGCCTATGGCGGCCACGAAGTCCACCACACACTGGATACGAGACGCGTGTTGTCTCGCCGACTTGATCTTTGCTTCCATCTTGTGTACACGTCGTTCATGCCTTCCTACCAGAGCGGTGGTGTCCCTCCTCTCCGTTTGGGATAGAGCATGAGCGGCGTCGTACACGACAGAATTGATCTGCCAGATGTCTGCCTCTTCTGGAAGAACATCGCCAATCTCCGCATCCACCCGTGCAAGTTCTTGCGGCTTCAGGGGCTTCATATTGTGAAGCGCCCTGCGGGTTCTGATATCCTCCATCAGTGGAACAATGCGATTCTCCTCCACAGTCAAACCAACACGTGGCATATCTGCCACTTTGATAACTGGCTGAGGAGGAGCTCTAACGTAGTCTCGAGCCCGAAGATGGGATACATAATCCCTGATATTTTGTGTGGAAAACGCTGCATGCTCTGCGTGTCTCTCACACCACAGAGCATGCATTCTCGCCATGTATCCTCTCCGGGCGGGCTCACTGCTCTTGTAGCAATGCAGAAGTCCGTCCCTTAATTCGTCCGTCCACTCAAAGCGTCCGTTGTTATCGCGGTCGTCATCGTTTGGCAAATCATCGTTGGCCCCACCACCTTGCCTATGACCCCTAATCCGAGGGGGTCGGTTGTAGGGGCCTCTTCCTCTATCGTTCGAAACCGAGTAGTAGAGTTTACTGAGGGGTTAACCCAGTAAACCCACGGCCGACACCGGAGGGAAAGTTGCTTTTTCCCTCCCGGATGCGCATGAGCCCCACGACATTATTATTATTATTATTATTATTATTATTATTATTATTATTATTATTTTTTTTTTTTTTTTGGTCTCCAGGCATCGACAACTATGGTCATTAGCCTTCCATTAGTGGGAAAATGCTTAGATTTTTCTGTATATGCCAATTTGTCTAAGGAAGGCAAAACATTTTTTGATGTTATTTTTATCAGTTACACAGTGCTTAATGTCATTTGGCAGCATTATTCCAAGGCGCTGATTCAAGTATGTTGGACATTCCAAAAGTATGTGGTCTATTGTCAAGACTGTTCTGCAATATTCACATTGTGGCGGATTTTGTCCAAGCAGCATGTAGGATGAGGTTAGATGTGAGTGTCCTATTCTGATTCTTACTAGTTTAGTATATTCTTGTCGGTTGAGATGCAAAGACCGCGGCCTCCCCGTTGACTGGGAAAGTAAAACCGTGGAACGGACGATTTAGGATACAAGCTCCTATTGAGCTGCATCATTTTGCGAGTTTTAACGTCGAGTTGTCGCAGCTCTTCCTCAGTCCACTTCATTATTATTATTATTATTATTATTTTTTTTTTTCCCGTTGGGAATGTACCAGTCAGGCCCTGTCTCCGGTGCTCCGATACATCCGGAGGGCGCGCTGGTGTCGTTAACCCCAATAACCACTCCCTACGTCCGTAGGGTGAGTGACTATTGGGTCCGAGAATCATGTGCCCTGAGTAGACGGGGCGAACCAAGGATGACGGCCTTCTGCATTCGCGCTGCTAAGATTTCTGCCATATTACGGCAAGCAGGTATTATCTTCAAGTTGGAGAGCAGTGTGTCCATCATTCCACCAAGGACTCCTATGATCAGAACCACCATTTTGACATAATGGTCCGGATATAACCTGCGGAGTTCAAAGAGAAGATCTCGATATTTAGTCCGTTTTTCCTCCTCTTTTCGAACGATATTCATTTCGCCTGGAGCGGAAAACTCCATGACGAATATCGTTCTACTTTGGTGGTCGAGGAGGACAACATCAGGCTTATTGGCTTGTATTTGCCTGAGGGTGGGGAATGAGTAGTTCCAATAGATCCGGCACCTCTCATTCTCCACCACGGACTCAATATCCCCCGGAACATAAGGCAACACCGGTGTCTCGTCTATACCGTACGAGTGTCGTAGATGGTAGTATAACACTCGTAGCGCCGCGTTATGCCTGTGGATATAGGCTGAGACCGCATAAGATGGGCATGCTGATAGCAAATGCATTACGGTTTCAGGTGCCCCACGACATGCCCTGCATCGGGTGTGAGGGACGTCTATACCCATCACGCGACTACGGTAGACGAGGGTGTTGAAGACACCATCCTGGCAGGCCATTATGAATCCCTCGGTCTCCGACTTCAGCTCACTCGACCTGAGGAAGGCAAAGGTCAAGCTTTTGGATAAGCCAAGGTCTTCGATGTTGTGAAAGAAGACACCATGCATTGGCTTAACCATATGTAGCTGTAGCAGGACCTCTGTCTCCGCAGCTTTGATGTGAGCTTTTTGCTGAACGGGTCCCAACTCGGTGACAGAGTTTGGGTTAGCCCGTTCAGTGTCGAATACGAGACCGAGTTCATCGGCCGCACGGGTTGCTGCCTTAAAAAGAAATGCTCCAATCCCTGCTTTTTCATGGTCGCGGACCATGCAGAGAAGGGGATCTGAACTCCTGATGACTTTACAGGCCCCATCCAGAACCATTCTGTTATGCATACACTCCAAACTCAAAAGTCCACGGCCTCCCCGTTGTCTGGGAAAGTATAACCGTGGAACGGACGATTTAGGATGCAAGCACCTATAGAGATGCATCACTTTGCGAGTTTTAACGTCGAGTTGTCGCAGCTCTTCCTTAGTCCACTTCATTACTCCGAAAGAGTAGAGAAGGATCGTAACGGCAAGCATATTGGTTGCAGCAACTTTGCTCTTCCCCGACAGTTCTGATGACCAGATCTGTCGGAGTTTATGCTGATACTTGCCGCGAAGAGAGTTCTTAACTGTGAATACCTCTTGGGAGTAAGTATACGTCTCTCCGGCATCCAGATGATGTAGGATGCTTCCGTCTACGAGCTGGACATCCTCTTCGTATTCCTCGCATCGTCCTCTTTTGAGATGAACCGTGGCACATTTATCGATCCCAAATTTCATTCCGATAGCATGCGTGTACTCTTCCACCACCCTAAGGGACTGATGTAGGTCCCTTTCTCCAGAGGCATATAATTTGAGGTCATCCATGTAGAACAGATGAGTGACTTTGTGCCTCCGGTTGCTGGGGGTGCCGCAGTTGTACCCACGGGTATTCCTGAGTACAACGGACAATGGCAATAGTGAGATGCAGAAGAGAAGAGGGCTGAGGGAGTCTCCCTGAAACACGCCTCTTCTAATGATGACCTGCTCTGTTTGGACTATGTCTCTACCAGATCTTATGGTGAAGCGAGTCCTCCAGAGTGGCATCAGTTGTCCAATGCATCCCACTATTTGATTGGGTACCTCAAGACATCTGAGCAAATGCATGATTAACTCATGCGATGTTGTATCAAATGCCTTGCGGTAATCAATCCAGGCCATCGAAAGATTACGCTTATACTGCACGGAGTCCTGCGTGATACATCTATCGATGAGCAGGTTCTCCTTGCAGCCGGCGACCCCTTTCTTTGACCCTCTTTGCTCATATATCCGTTCATACACCAGATCAACTGCGGAGAGAATGCGCGTGTATAAGATGCGCGTAAACAACTTCGCATTCAAGCATGTTATCGGCCTGTAATACTTTGGATCAGACAAATCTCCGTTCTTGGGGATGAGCACGGTTCACCCCTCGACAAACCACCCCGAAATCTGCTGCTCCCCATCTATCCATGAGTTAAAAACTCTAGCCAGATGGCGGTGGGTTGTTGGAAACTTTTTCCACCAATAATAATTCAACACATCAGGGCCTGGAGCAGCAAAGTTCTTTGAGCCTTTGAGGGCCCCTCGAACTTCTTCCGTGGTTATCGGATTGCGCAGATCATTGTGCTTAGGCTGCCGAAGCGTCCTGCAGTAAGCTTCGAACTGCGCTAGGGCTGGAGTGTCTACATTGAGTGGTTGCGGAAACTCATAGATGTTCTTCCAGAAGGTTTCTACCCGATCAGCAGACGGCGGGTTATCGACAACACGTGGAGGCTCTTGGAATAAGCGGGAAGGTTTATCGCGGAACTCTATGTTTTCCGCGACACTTCTCGCCCGCCTCACTAGTGACTTCTTTGCAGCCACTAGCATTCGTATCCTATCAAGACAGTGCTGTTTTATGGTATATAGCACGCCTTGATTCAATGTGTGGTGAGCTCGTCTTAGCCTTGCAGCAATTCGCCGCACTGCAGGCGTGAAAGGCCTATTGGCCGACATGTAGTCCACCACACACTGGATACGAGACGCGTGTTGTCTCGCCGACTTGATCTTAGCTTCCATCTTGTGAACGCATCGCTCATGCCTCCCAACAAGAGCAGTGGTGTCCCTCCTCTCCGTCTGGGATATTGCACGAGCGGCGTCGTACACGACAGAATTGATCTGACAGATGTTGGCCTCTTCTGGAAGAACATCGCCAATCTCCGCATCCACCCGTGCCAGTTCTTGCGGCTTCAAGGGCTTCATATTGTGAAGCGCCCTGCGGGTTCTGATGTCCTCCATTGGTGGTATGATGCGAGCCTCCTCTGCAGCCAGACCGACACGTGGCATATCTGCCACTTCGTTAACCGGCTGAGGAGGAGCTCTAACATAGCCTCGAGCCCGGAGATAGGATACATAATGTCTGAGATTTTGTGCGGAAACGGCGGCATGCTCTGGTTGTCTCTCACACCAAAGAGCATGCATCCTTGCCATGTATCCTCTCCGGGCGGGCTCACTGCTCTCATAGCAATACAGAAGTCCATCCCTTAATCTATCCGTCCACTCAAAGCGTCCGTTGTCATTGCGGTTGTCGTCATTTGGCAAATCATCGTTGTTGGCCCCACCACCTTGCCTTTGACCCCTAATCCGAGGGGGTCGGTTGTGGGGGCCTCTTCCCCGATTATTTGGAACCAAGTAAAAGGGTTTACTGGGGGGTTAACCCAGTAAACCCACGGCCGACACCGGAGGGAAAGATGCCTTTTCTCTCCCGGATGCGCATGAGCTGCCGGTCCGATTTTGCATCCTTTGCTCGGGTAGGTGGTGTCGCAACTCACCAGGGCCTCAGGTGTTGGTTGACCTCCTTGCCTATATTATTATTATTATTATTATTATTATTATTATTATTATTATTATTATTATTATTTTTTTTTCTCCTTAGGAGTGTACCAGTCAGGCCCTGTCTCCGGTGCTCCGACCCATCCGGAGGGCGCGCTGGTGTCGTTAACCCCAATAACCACTCCCTACATCCGTAGGGTGAGTGATTATTGGGTCCGAGAATCGTGTGCCCTGAGTAGACGAAGCGAACCAAGTATAACGGCCTTCTGCATTCTTGATGCTAAGATTTCTGCCATATTACGGCAAGCAGGTATTATTTTCAAATTGGAGAGCAGTGTGTCCATCATTCCACCAAGGACTCCTATGATCAGAACCACCATTTTGACAGAATGGTCCGGATATAACCTGCGGAGTTCAAAGAGAAGATCTCGATATTTAGTCCGTTTTTCCTCCTCTTTTCGAACGATATTAATTTCGCCTGGAGCGGAAAACTCCATGACGAATATCGTTCTACTTTGGTGGTCGAGGAGGACAACATCAGGCTTATTGGCTTGTATTTGCCTGAGGGTGGGGAATGAGTAGTTCCAATAGATTCGGCATCTCTCATTCTCCACCACGGACTCAATATCCCCCGGAGCATAAGGCAACACCGGTGTCTCGTCTATACCGTACGAGAGTCGTAGGTGGTAGTACAACACTCGTAGCGCCGCGTTATTGTTATTATTATTATTATTATTATTATTATTATTATTATTATTATTATTATTATTATTATTATTATTATTATTATTATTATTATTATTATTATTATTATTATTATTATTATTATTATTATTATTATTATTATTATTATCATTATTATTATTATTGTTATTGTTATTGTTATTATTATTATTATTATTATTATTATTATTATTATTATTATTATTATTATTATTATTATTATTATTATTATTATTATTATTATTATTATTATTATTATTATTATTATTATTATTATTATTATTATTATTATTATTATTATTATTATTATTATTATTATTATTATTCCGATGCTCCGATACATTCGGAGGGCGCGCTGGCAAAACATCATTACCCCAATAACCACTCCCCAAACTATTGGGTGAGCAGCTATTAGGTCCGGGAATCGTGTGCCCTGAGCAGACGTAATGAACCGAGGATGACAGCCTTCTGCATTCTTCCCGCTATGATTTCTGACATCTTTCTTCATGCCGGTATGATTTTTAAGTTCGAGAGTAATGAATTCATCACACCGCCAAGGGACCCTATTATCAGAACAACCATTTTTACAGAATGGTCTGGATAGAGCCTGCGGAGTTCGAAGAGTAAATCTCGATATTTCGTCCGTTTCTCCTTCTCCTTTCGGACGATATTCGTTTCGCCAGGAGCCGAAAACTCAATGACGAATATCGTCTTACTTCAATGGTCGAGGAGTACTACATCAGGCTTATTAGCCTGTATTTGCCTGAGGGTGGGAAATGAGTAGTTCCAGTAGATCCGGCACTTCTCATTCTCCACCACGGACTCAATATCCCCCGGAGCGTGAGGCAACACTGGTGTCTCGTCTATACCGTACGAGTGTCGTAGGTGGTAATATAACACTCGTAGAGCCGCGTTATGTCTGTGGATATAAGCTGAGACATGCTGACAGTAAATGCATAATGGTCTCAGGCGCCTGACGGCAGGCCCTGCATCTAATATCAGGGACCTCTATACCCATCACGTGGCTTCGGTAAACCAAGGTGTTGAAGACACCATCTTGGCAGGCCATTATGAATCCCTCGGTCTCCGACTTCAGCCCACTTGACCTAAGGAAGGCGTAGGTCAAGTTCTTGGATAAGCCAAGGTCTTCAACGTTTCTGAAGAAGACCCCATGCAAAGGCTTATCCCTATGCAGCTGCAGAACAGCTGCATTTTCTGCGGCCTTTACATGGGCTTTTTGCCGAACGGGTGCCATCTCTGTGACAGAGTTCGGATTACGCCGTTTGGTGTCGAAACTGAGACCGAGTTCATCAGCCGCACGGGCTGCTGCCTTAAAGAGGAACGCTCCAATCCCTGCGTTTTCATGGTCACGGACCATGCAGAGAAGGGGGTCCAAACTCCTGATTACTTTACATGCTCCATCCAATACCATTCTGTTGTGAAGACACTCCAAACTCAGAAGTCCTCGTCCTCCTTGTTGTCGGTGGTGGAGATATAACCGAGGAACGGACGATTTGGGATGCAAGCTCCTGTATAGGTGCATCATCTTGCGAGTCTTTACGTCAAGTTATCGCAGCTCCTCCTGAGTCCACTTCATTACTCCGAAGGAGTAGAGTAAGATCGGAACGGCAAGCATATTTGTGGCAGCAACTTTGTTCTTTCCCGACAGTTCTGATGACCAGATCTCTCAGAGTTTGTGCTGATACTTGCCGCGGAGATAATTTTTGACAGTTATAACTTCTTGAGAGTGGTGTTGTTCCACTCCCAAGTAGTTATACGTCTCTCCGGCTCCCAGATGACGTAGGATGCTTCCGTCTATGAGCTGGACGTCTTCTCCGTAATCGTCGCATCGTCCTCTTTTGAGATGAACCGTTGCACATTTGTCGATCCCAAACTCCATGTCGATGGCCTGCGTATACTCTTCCACCACCCTCAAAGACTGACGTAGGTCCTTTTCACCTGGGGCATAATGCTTAAGATCATCCATGTAGAATAGATGAGTCACCTTATGCCTCCGGTTGCTGGGGGTGCCGCAGTAGTATCCACGTGTTTTTGTGAGGGCAACGGACAATAGCAATAGTGAGATGCAAAAGAGAAGGGGGCTGAGAGAATTTCCCTGAAACACTCCCCTTCTGAAGATAACCTGATCTGTTTGGACTCTAGCTTGACCTGATGTTATAGTGAAGCGAGTCCTCCAGAGTGGCATCAGTTGTTCAATGCATCTCACTATTTGATCCGTTATCGCAAGGCATCGAAGAACGTGCATGATTAGCTCATGTGATGTCGTGTCAAATGCCTTGCGATAGTCGATCCAGGCCATCGAAAGGTTACGCTTATACTGCGTGGAGTCCTGCGTAATACATCTATCGATGAGCAGATTCTCCTTGCATACAGCGATCGCTTTCTTTGACCCTCTTTGCTCATATATCCGTTCGTACACGTGTTCCACTGCGGTGAGTATTCGCATGTACAAAATGCGGGTGAACATCTTATAACATGCGTTCAGGCATGTTATCGGCCTGTAGTTTTTCGGTTCCGACAAATCTCCCGTTTTTGGGATCAGCACGGTTCGCCCCTCGACAAACCAACCGGGAATATGCTGCTCACCATTCAACCATGAGTTGAAAACTGTTGGTGGGTGCTGGGAAATTTTTTCCACCAGTAGTTCCCTAGTCCATCCGGACCTGGTGCAGCTGAGTTCTTCGAGCCCTCAAGGGCTCGTCGAACTTCTTCCGGGGTTATCGGGTCGCGCAGTTCATTGAGCTCTGGCTGTTGAAGCCTTCCGCAGAATGCTTCAAACTGCGCTAGGGCTGGAGTGTCCACATTCAGTGGTTGCGGATGTTCATAAATATCCTTCCAGAAGGCTTCTACCCGATCAGCGGTCGGCGGATTTTCTACAACACGTGGAGGCTTGTGGAATAGTTGAGAAGGATTATCGCGGAATTTTGAGTTTTTCACGATGCTCCTCAATTGCATCACTAGTGACTTCTTTGCAGCCACTAGCATTCGTATCCTGTCAAGGCAGTGCTGTTTGGTAGTCAACAGCACTCCTTGATTCAGTGTGTGATGGGCTCTCCTTAATTTTGCCGCTATCCGGCGCACTGCTGGCGTGAAAAGCCTGTTGGCTGCCATATAGTCCATCACACATTGGATACGAGACGCGTGTTGTCTCGCCGACTTGATCTAGGCTTCCATCTTCTGTACTCGTCGCTCGTGCCTTCCAACCGACAAGAAGGGATTCCTTCTCCCCGTTTGGGTCAGCGACTGAGCGGCTCTGTACACAGCGCTGTTAATTTGCCAGATATCAGCCTCTTCTATTAGGACATCCCGAACCTCTGCATCCACTTGGGCTAGTTGTTCTGGCTTCAGGTACTTTGGTACGTGAAGCACCCTACGTGTTCTGGAATTGTCCATTGGCGGTGCAATCAAAGTTTTCTCCTGTGCCAGACTCACTCGTGGTGGAACTGCCACTTCTGCCAGTTCGTTAGCCGGCTGAGGAGGGGCCCTGATATAGCCTCGAGCCCGAAGATGAGATACATAATCCCTGAGATTTTGTGCGATGAAAGCAGCATGTTCTGGATGATTTTCGCACCACAGCGCATGCATTCTCGCCATGTATTCCCTTCGGGCGGGCTCACTACTCTCGTAAAAACGCAGAAGGTCATCACACAATTCATTAGTCCACTTAAAGCGTCCTTGTTCGTCGCGGTCGTCATAAGTAGGCAAATCCTCGTTTATTATTATTATTATTATTATTATTATTATTATTATTATTATTATTATTATTATTATTATTATTATTATTATTATTATTATTATTATTATTATTATTATTATTATTATTATTATTATTATTATTATTATTATTATTATTATTATTATTATTATTATTATTATTATTATTATTATTATTATTATTATTATTATTATTATTATTATTATTATTATTATTATTATTATTATTATTATTATTATTATTATTATTATTATTATTATTATTATTATTATTATTATTATTATTATTATTATTATTATTATTATTATTATTATTATTATTATTATTATTATTATTATTATTATTATTATTATTATTATTATTATTATTATTATTATTATTATTATTATTATTATTATTATTATTATTATTATTATTATTATTATTATTATTATTATTATTATTATTATTATTATTATTATTATTATTATTATTATTATTATTATTATTATTATTATTATTACTATTATTATTATTATTATTATTATTATCATTCTCCTTAGGAGTGTACCAGTCAGGCCCTGTCTCCGGTGCTCCGACCCATCCGGAGGGCGCGCTGGTGTCGTTAACCCCAATAACCACTCCCTACGTCCGTAGGGTGAGTGACTATTGGGTCCGAGAATCGTGTGCCCTGAGTAGACGGAGCGAACCAAGGATAACAGCCTTCTGCATTCTTGCTGCTAGGAATTCTGCCATATTACGGCAAGCCGGTATAATCTTCAAGTTAGAGAGCAGTGTGTCCATCTTTCCACCAAGGACTCCTATAATCAGAACCACCATTTTGACAGAATGGTCCGGATATAACCTGCGGAGTTCAAAGAGAAGATCTCGATATTTAGTCCATTTTTCCTCCTCTTTTCGAACGATATTCATTTCGCCTGGAGCGGAAAACTCCATGACGAATATCGTTCTACTTTGGTGGTCGAGGATGACAACATCAGGCTTATTGGCTTGTATTTGCCTGAGGGTGGGGAATGAGTAGTTCCAATAGATTCGGCATCTCTCATTCTCTACCACGGACTCAATATCCCCCGGAACATATGTTACATGTCCGATTCGCCAGCAATTCGGTACTGCATTTTGTCAGGATTGTTGTTTATAGGATGCCGGATTGAAAATGTACCTACCGCCTTACCTACATTCTGGCTCTATTCGTGTTTTTATTATTCTTCCTTTTTTTTATTTCTTTGTAGTCTTGTGGCTTCGCTTCGAAGTATCCTCTGGTATATTGGTCTCAACACAATCTGTCTGCTTTTGGAAGTCGCCTTTTATGATTCTCATTTTTATTTTACCTTGGTTATTGTTTAGAATACATCTGTCAGTTCTGACACATGCCCGCAAATTTGGGAAAAAGAAATAAGTCTTTTGCTGCCCAGGTGGATTGGAGCTTTTGACTTCGCTTTAGGCGGATTTTTCTTGAAATCTTTGGGAGAAGTTTGTGAAAATAGTGGTCTGGTTTCCCTGAGCAACCACACACACCTTTGTGGATAAGATTTCCTACTTTTCTAAAGATTTTGTAAACCCAACCACTTCGAGGCCATCCAATATCACAGGTTAGTTATACTCAGATATAATTGTGCATATATGCTCTTATCAGCATCCTAACTTCTTGGTCTTCCTCTGATAACAATTTCTCAAGATAATTCTTATTTTTAGGCCTCTCAGCTGAACCTCTTAGCAGAACCTCTTAGCAAAACCTCTTACCAACACCCCTTACCATCCTCGTACCGTACGTGTGCCCTTCCTAGCCCTATTCTGCACATTTACCAGTCTGGATGGACTATACAGAGACCCCCTTTACGACAGTGCTGATTTGAAGAAATCACAGAGCCCCGTTAACTTGTCGTGCTGCCAGCTGATAGAACTACTATTTCCCCGATATTTACAGATAAGCCTTTTCACAAACATCATTTGCTTTAATTATCGCTGAATTTAAGATTCATACTGATTCTGCCGCTAGTAAGCTTCTTTTCGTGATTTTTGATGACTAAAGTAAATATTTATTGCTAGTTGGTCGATGAGTAATAACAGGTATTGATATTGTGAACTTTAAGTATATATACTAAAAGGAGTTGAGACCACGTCGATCAGAATATTGAACCTTCCTGACAGTAGGTAATGTTAGGATCATTGAAATAATTAATAAATTCACATAGTCAAATTTTCGAATCGATAAACCTTTGTTACTACGAGGCGTACCACGGAGTAGCAACCAATCCATCCAAAGATCACAGTTTATTAGAATTTATCGTTGGAAATATTCATTTAAATTGTAAAGGAAAAGCAATACACTTTGTTATCTTGGAGACTACCTATTTATTTTTCTTTCTACCCACTTCCTTCTCCACTGAGCAAGGGTCTGTTAAGATTTTCAGTTCTTCCTTTCGCCGAGATTATTTCCTTGAGGAAAGGAAGAACATAGCAAATTTGGCGCCCAACTATTATTTCTATAGGTTGGATTGTTTTTCCTTTAAAACTAAACTTTGGCGTCTTTTGTAGATAGAGAACTGTGATGATTCTTTGAGAATAATAGCAATAATTAACAATTCCAAACTTTATATTATCACAATTGCACCGGGCTATCTCTGTAAATATATGTTTCTTCGAATTACGACTTAGAAGTTCATAGTCACTGAAGGGTTTACATACAGGTTGTTCCTTTGGACAATTTTGGTTCAGTATATTTTGGATTTTCTGTATTATTTATAGGCTGTTCAAGGTACATTTCCAAGTTTTCTTTTCAAGCGAATGAAACTTTTGGATTTGATATTATATAGGGTGTTTCAACTTTGGTGAGCTGCAGTTGATAGATTGAATCGAATTTTTTTTTGTTTTTTTTTTCAGATAAGTTAGGATAGGGGTTCAACCGGGTTGCATAAAATAAAAATTATTTTTGATTGTAATTTGTTAAACGTATATTTCTGATTATAAAATGGAGGTTAATAGATTACTTGGAGACGAAATCACATACGAACTTGAAATTCGTGGATTACCGATAACCGGTACTGTTAATCAGAAAAGAGCCGAACTGCGACATGCTTTGGCATTGGAACGCTCTGAACGAACAGGACCACCTCGAATTTCAAAATCACCACCCATAAACGAGTTAGAAAATTGTGAACGCAAACTGAAAGATTTAGCCGCGTGTATTAGAGAGTTTGATTATAATAATAGGGATAATGAATTCAAAAGGATATATTCGCGACTTCTACATCTGAGTATGCGGTTACAAAGAATTCGGTGTGATTCCTTTTTAGAGATCCGCCGTTCCAGGCTAAATAATATTTGCAAGCAACAACTGTTAACCTTGCGGTAGAGGGACTTCTAACTGATGATATGCCGTTATCATTCCAAATTAATCGATCTCTATTAGACGAGGACGTACCTCCTGCAACTGATCCGATTCTTTTGCCAGAAATAAATACGAAAACTAGGGGTTTCCTTTCAATTGTGTCGGAGATAGATAGGGAAAATGGGAGAGTTGATAATATCGAACAGGACCCTGAAATAGAAGATTCGGAAGGCCTCTCTTTACTCGAGCTTCCGCCATCATTTCGCGAAACAAACTTAGAACGCAGTAATTTATTAGAACAACAAGATAATATTAGGGAATCTTTACGTAATTCCGAACGGGTGAAATGGTCGAATATTCACATAAATAGCAGGAGTGATCCGAATGGTCATACCGAAAATTCACCACAAAACTGTGATAAACTAGCAAATTCTATTCTACCAACTCAACTGAATCGCTTATCGGATGTACATGAAATACCAGAACATGATCATTCATCCGATATTGTTATGACAACATGGCATAAGGATGGACATCTTGCTGAAAACTCTCTTTCCAGTAAAGTCCACCAATCATCAAAAATCATATCATCGGAACGACAAGTTGAAAGAAATCGTGTTTCGAGTTTACGCGAAAGATTCGAACCAAAAGTACGTCAGTCAGATCTATTCGTTCTAAATCGAGGGGATTCTCAACCTAATTCTTCTGAACCTATGGGAGACAAAAATGTGCATTTTAATTCTCACAACTCATCCGTAAGATTCCAAGGCGAAACTGAAGACTTATAAACACAAAATTACCAATTCTCAGGAAACAAGTCCTTCCGACTTTTCAACTCGATTGGGGCATTTGAAGTTGGACCCCCTGGATGCTGATTACTCGGCGTGCAGACCAAAGGAAGTCAGGAGTCTCTCGCCGATTCGTGTTTATGACACCTGTTTCAAATTTGATATCAGTCGTTGGCGTTTACAGTATGACGGAATTTCGAGCGTGACAAATTTTTTAGAACGCGTCGAAGAATTGAGATTATCTCGTGGAATGCCCGAGGAGAGACTTCTTCAGTCCGCTCCAGAGTTATTCACCAAGGACGCACTCCTTTGGTATCGAATGGGTCAATTTTCTTCATGGGATGATCTCACGCAGAAGTTGCGTGTTGCCTTTCAACCTATGGATTATGAAGAGTCTTTATGGGATGAGATTCGCCGAAGGACTCAAGGGGCGCAAGAGCGAGTCATAAATTTCATATCGGTAATGGAGAATTTATTTCGAAAATTATCAAAAATACCTGACGAACAAAGACGTATTCAAATAATTAGACGAAACTTATTGCCACACATTCAAAGTCGCTTGTCTTTACAATCGGTTAGTTCATTGTCAGAATAACTTCAACTTGCTCGAGCTGTCGAAGAGACGGAATGGCGCATTCAACGGTTTTGTCCTCCCACGAATGTTAAACAATTGCTTGAGCCAGAGTTAGCTTATAGAAGACCAACAAATGCTGCAGTTTCTATTGTTGATTCGGATCAACCTCTTCAGAAAAGGTCAGGTATGTTGGGTTCTACCGCAGAGACTAAGGCTCAACCAACTTGTTGGAACTGTAATGGTACTGGCCATAGGTTTCGGAAATGTGAACAACCAAGACGGTTATTCTGTTTCAAATGTGGGCGGGCGGATGTGATAAGTAAAAATTGTGGGAACTGTTCAAAAAACTCGCAAACTGCGAGGCAGTAAGTCGGTTGCCTTTGCACCTACAGGGTGAATCAACGACGCCCTTCCACAATCCCGACTCTCAAAAAGTAATTTTAGATTTTGTCATTGCTCATGCGAGAAATGATCAAAGACCGTATTTAAATGTTTCAGTTCTTGGCAAACGATTTTTAGCTTTGCTCGATAGCGGTGCGTCGCGAACTATTTTAGGCAGTCATGGATGGAAAGTTCTTCGTCATGTTTGTGAATTGAATGGGTCGCCTAGTAAGATTTGCACCGTAGCGAATGGCCAGACCTGTGAAAGTTTAGGTCAGCTTTCATTGCCAATTGAACTCCAGAATCGCGTACAAGTGATAGATGTTTTAGTTGTTACTTCTCTACCTCATGGCTTGATTTTAGGTATTGATTTCTGGTCTCAAATGAAAATCATACCAGACCTGTACACCGGCCAGTGGAAGTTTCGTTCTGAGATACAGGTGGATAACACCCAGATTTGCGGTATCCAGGACATTAGCTCCTTGAATCAGGAACAACGGGCCATCCTAGACAAGGCAATTGATGAGGCTTTCTCTAGTATGGGTAAGAACTTGGGATGTACACATCTCGTGGAGCATGTGATACATACTACTTCTTCACCTATCAAACAGAGATATTACCCTATATCCCCTGCTCTTCAGAAAATTGTCAATGAGGAGCTTGACGATATGTTGGCCTAGGATATAGTTGAGCCATCCACTTCACCCTGGTCTTCACCGATTGTCATGGTGAAGAAAAATGATGGACGGTGGCGATTTTGCGTCAACTACAAGCGGTTAAATGCTGTAAGCACACCTGACGCTTACCCAATACCGTACGTCAGTGCGATATTGGACAAGCTTCGTGACGGTCGCTATTTAACAACACTGGACATCAAATCAGCCTACTGGCAGATTCCAGTGGCTCCAGAATCCCGCCCATTGACAGCATTCACCGTTCCCAACCGGGGCCTTTCCCAATTCAAACGGATGCCGTTTGGATTACATTCAGCCCCTGCAACTTGGCAACGTCTTATCGATCGTGTACTTGGTGCTGACCTTGACAGTTACACCTTCGTCTACTTAGACGACGTTATCATTTGCACTTCCACTTTTGAGAAGCACATGGAGGTGTTGAGTGAAGTAATAAAACGAATCAGCAGAGCAGGCCTGACTCTCAATAGGGAAAAGTGTGCTTTTTGTCGCTCAGAGTTGCGTTATTTGGGATATGTAGTAAACGAGTTCGGACTCATGGTTGACCCTGATAAGGTAACTGCCATTCTGAACATACCAATCCCCCGAAACGTCTCTGAAGTCAGAAGGATAGTTGGCCTTGCCTCCTGGTACATACGTTTTATACCTTCGTTTTCTTCAGTTGTTTCTCCCTTAACCCAACTAACACAAAAGAACCGACCCTTCATTTGGGACGAGAAGTGTGAGGCAGCACTGAAATCTGTCAAACAAAACCTGGTGTCCGCGCCTATTTTGGCCTGTCCAGACTTCAACTTACCATTCTTCGTGGAAGCAGACGCCTCCGACTATGGCCTTGGGGCGATCCTTTCCCAACGTTACCCAGAGGGTGAAAAGGTTATATGTTACTTGAGTCGTTCACTAACAGAAAATGAGAGGAAATACTCAACAACGGAAAAAGAGTGCCTAGCTGTTTTATTTGCTGTGGAGAAACTTCGACCATATCTTGAAGCCACCAAGTTCACAGTCATAACGGATCATTTCTGTCTTAAATGGCTCTTCAATATAAAAGATCCCGTCGGGAGAATTGCCAGATGGGCACTAAGGCTCCAGCAGTATGACTTCGATATTCTCCATCGCAAAGGAAAAGATCACCTGGTGCCGGACGCTTTGTCTCGAGCCGTTCCGTACGTGGAGATTATCGATGATCATGTTGTTACACCTGAGCAGTCCTCTGACAGGTGGTACAAGAAAATGTGTGAGAATGTAACCAGGTTTCCTAGGAAGTACCCGTTATGGATGATCGATAATGGCAAACTTTATAGAAAGACAAGTGCTCCATATTCGGACTTGTTCAATAGCGAATGGTTGCTTGTTGTCCCTCGCAGTCAAAGGTCAGATATCATAAAACGTCATCATGACCCTCCGACATGCGGACACTTAGGCGTGGCTAAGACGGTCGCTCGAATTTCACAAAAGTTCTATTGGACAAAGATGAGAGCTGATGTTTCAAGGTACATTCGAAAGTGTACTACTTGTATTAGGACGAAACCCGAACAGAAGCCTACAATCGGACAAATGCTGTCTACCCAAGTTTCAGCCACAAGACCGTGGGAACTAGTTAGTGCTGATCTTGTTGGCCCACTCCCGCGTTCTGTGTCCGGTTTCCGGTATATTTTTTCGGTGATGGACTGTTTTAGTAAATATATCCTATTATTTCCTCTTCGTTCTGCTACGGCCGCTGGTATCGTGAAATGGATTGAGGATCACGTTATTTTAATTTACGGAGCACCCAGAAAAATTATTGTTGATAATGGTGCTCAATTCACCAGTAACCTTTTTAAGGAATGCATGTCTAAGTATCTTATCAAAATCAGATATACTGCGAATTACCACCCACAGGCGAATCCCGTGGAAAGAGTTCACCGAGTCATAAAGACTATGCTTAGTGCCTATGTCTCGGATGACCAAAGATATTGGGACAAGTACCTCGCGAAAGTTGCTTCTGCAATTCGATCCTCCAAACACGAAGTCACTGGTGTAACCCCAAATTTGGTCAATTTCGGACGTGAGGTGAGACTAAACGGGTTAGAACACGATGAAACTCCTAGAAAACAAACTGACAACCTTGATCGACCTATAGCGCTGGGTAAATTATTTGCGGATATTAGAACGCGTTTGAACAAAGCATACGAAAGGAGTAGGATTCCATATAATTTGAGACATAGAAATGAACAATTTAAAATGAATCAATCAGTTTGGAAACGAAATTATGTGTTATCCGATGCAATAAACAATTTCTCGTCGAAATTAGCACCGAAATTCAGTGGACCATTCAGAATTGTTCGAATTGTGTCACCATGGTCTTACGAGTTACAAGATGAAAATAATAAATCAGTAGGAATTTGGAATGCTAAAGATATCAAAGCTCACCCTCCAGACAAGGATGATCAAATTTGATTTTTGGTTTTGTAACTATTGTTTTGTCTTGTTGTGATATGATGTCATTGGTTGTTTTTTTTAATGTGTAGTTATTTTCCTGATGTTGTTAAAAGTTTCTTCGAAACTTATTTTAGGGAAGGGTGGTGTTGTTACATGTCCGATTCGCCAGCAATTCGGTACTGCATTTTGTCAGGATTGTTGTTTATAGGATGCCGGATTGAAAATGTACCTACCGCCTTACCTACATTCTGGCTCTATTCGTGTTTTTATTATTCTTCCTTTTTTTTATTTCTTTGTAGTCTTGTGGCTTCGCTTCGAAGTATCCTCTGGTATATTGGTCTCAACACAATCTGTCTGCTTTTGGAAGTCGCCTTTTATGATTCTCATTTTTATTTTACCTTGGTTATTGTTTAGAATACATCTGTCAGTTCTGACACATGCCCGCAAATTTGGGGAAAAGAAATGTCTTTTGCTGCCCAGGTGGATTGGAGCTTTTGACTTCGCTTTAGGAGGATTTTTCTTGAAATCTTTGGGAGAAGTTTGTGAAAATAGTGGTCTGGTTTCCCTGAGCAACCACACACACCTTTGTGGATAAGATTTCCTACTTTTTTAAAGATTTTGTAAACCCAACCACTTCGAGGCCATCCAATATCACACGTTAGTTATACTCAGATATAATTGTGCATATATGCTCTTATCAGCATCCTAACTTCTTGGTCTTCCTCTGATAACAATTTCTCAAAATAATTCTTATTTTTAGGCCTCTCAGCTGAACATCTTAGCAGAACCTCTTAGCAAAACCTCTTACCAACACCCCTTACCATCCTCGTACCGTACGTGTGCCCTTCCGAAACCTATTCTGCACATTTACCAGTCTGGATGGACTATACAGAGACCCCCTTTACGACAGTGCTGATTTGAAGAAATCACAGAGCCCCGTTAACTTGTCGTGCTGCCAGCTGATAGAACTACTATTTCCCCGATATTTAAAGATAAGCCTTTTCACAAACATCATTTGCTTTAATTATCGCTGAATTTAAGATTCATACTGATTCTGCCGCTAGTAAGCTTCTTTTCGTGATTTTTGATGACTAAAGTAAATATTTATTGCTAGTTGGTCGATGAGTAATAACAGGTATTGATATTGTGAACTTTAAGTATATATACTAAAAGGAGTTGAGACCACGTCGATCAGAATATTGAACCTTCCTGACAGTAGGTAATGTTAGGATCATTGAAATAATTAATAAATTCACATAGTCAAATTTTCGAATCGATAAACCTTTGTTACTACGAGGCGTACCACGGAGTAGCAACCAATCCATCCAAAGATCACAGTTTATTAGAATTTATCGTTGGAAATATTCATTTAAATTGTAAAGGAAAAGCAATACACTTTGTTATCTTGGAGACTACCTATTTATTTTTCTTTCTACCCACTTCCTTCTCCACTGAGCAAGGGTCTGTTAAGATTTTCAGTTCTTCCTTTCGCCGAGATTATTTCCTTGAGGAAAGGAAGAACATAGCACATAAGGCAACACCGGTGTCTCGTCTATACCGTACGAGTGTCGTAGGTGGTAGTACAACACTCGTAGCGCCGCGTTATGCCTGTGGATATAGGCTGAGACCGCATAAGATGGGCATGCTGATAGCAAATGCATTACGGTCTCAGGTGCCCCACGACATGCCCTGCATCGGGTGTCAGGGACGTCTATACCCATCACGCGACTACGGTAGACAAGGGTGTTGAAGACACCATCTTGGCAGGCCAATATGAATCCCTCGGTCTCCGACTTTAGCTCACTCGACCTGAGAAAGGCAAAGGTCAAGCTTTTGGATAAGCCAAGGTCTTCGATGTTATGAAAGAAGACACCATGCATTGGCTTATCCATATGTAGCTGTAGCAGGACCTCTGTCTCCGCAGCTTTTATGTGAGCTTTTTGCTGAACGGGTCCCAACTCGGTGACAGAGTTTGGGTTAGCCCGTTCAGTGTCGGAAACGAGACCGAGTTCATCGGCAGCACGTGTAGCTGCCTTAAAGAGAAATGCTCCAATCCCTGCTTTCTCATGGTCGCGGACCATGCAGAGAAGGGAATCTGAACTCCTGATGACTTTACAGGCCCCATCCAGAACCATTCTGTTATGCAGACACTCCAAACTCAAAAGTCCACGGCCTCCCCGTTGTCTGGGAAAGTATAACCGTGGAACGGACGATTTAGGATGCAAGCTCCTATTGAGATGCATCATTTTGCGAGTCTTAACGTCAAGTTGTTGCAGCTCTTCCTTAGTCCACTTTATCACTCCGAAAGAGTAAAGAAGGATCGGAACGGCAAGCATATTAGTTGCAGCAACTTTGTTCTTCCCCGACAGTTCTGATGACCAGATCTGTCGGAGTTTATGCTGATACTTGCCGCGGAGAGAGTTTTTAACTGCAAATACCTCTTGGGAGCGGCGTTGTTCCACCCCAAGGTAGGTATAAGTCTCTCCAGCATTCAGATGATGTAGGATGCTTCCGTCTACGAGCTGGACATCCTCTCCGTATTCCTCGCATCGTCCTCTTTTGAGATGAACCGTGGCACATTTGTCGATCCCAAATTCCATACCGATAGCATGCGTATATTCTTCCACCACCCTAAGGGACTGATGTAGGTCCCTTTCTCCAGAGGCATACAATTTGAGGTCATCCATGTAAAATAGATGGGTGACATTATGCCTCCGGTTGCTGGGGGTGCCGCAGTTGTACCAACGGGTATTCCTTAGTGCAACGGACAATGGCAATAGTGAGATGCAGAAGAGAAGAGGGTTAAGGGAGTCTCCCGAAACACACCTCTTCTAATGATGACCTGCTCTGTTTGGACTATGTCTCTACCAGATCTTATGGTGAAGCGAGTCCTCCAGAGCGGCATCAGTTGTCCAATGCATCCCACTATTTGACCGGGTACCTCAAGGCATCTGAGCAAATGCATGATTAACTCATGTGATGTTGTATCGAATGCCTTGCGGTAATCGATCCAGGCCATCGAAAGATTACGCTTATACTGCACGGAGTCCTGCGTGATACATCTATCGATGAGCAGGTTCTCCTTGCACCCGGCGACCCCTTTCTTTGACCCTCTTTGCTCATTTATCCGTTCATACACCGGATCAACTGCGGAGAGAATGCGCGTGTATAAGATGCGCGTAAACAACTTATAACACTCATTCAAGCATGTTATCGGCCTGTAATTCTTTGGATCAGACAAATCTCCGTTTTTGGGGATGAGCACGGTTCGCCCCTCGACAAACCACTCAGGAATCTGCTGCTCCCCATCTAGCCATGAGTTGAAAACTCTGGCCAGATGGCGGTGGGTTGTTGGAAACTTTTTCCACCAATAGTTATTCAACCCATCAGGGCCTGGAGCAGCGAAATTCTTAGAGCCTTTTAGGGCCCCTCGTATTTCTTTCGTTGTTATCGGAATGCGCAGATCATTGAGCTCAGGCTGCCGAAGCCTCCTGCAAAATGCTTCGAACTGCGCTAGGGCTGGAGTATCTACGTTGAGTGGTTGCGGATACTCATAGATATTCTTCCAGAATGTTTCCACCCGATCTGCAGCCGGCGGGTTATCGACAACACGCGGAGGCTCTTGGAATAAGCGAGAAGGTTTATCGCGGAACTTTATGTTTTCCGCGATACCTCTCGCCCGCCTCACTAGTGACTTCTTTGCAGCCACTAGCATTCATATCCTATCAAGGAAGTGCTGTTTGATGGTGAACAGCACACCTTGATTTAATGTGTGGTGAGCTCGTCTCAATTTTGCGGCAATTCGCCGCACTGCGAGCGTGAAAGGCCTATTGGCCGCCACGAAGTCCACCACACATTGGAAACGAGACGCGTGTTGTCTCGCCGACTTGATCTTGGCTTCCATCTTGTGTACACGTCGTTCATGCCTCCCTACCAGAGCGGTGGTGTCCCTCCTCTCCGTTTGGGATAGAGCATGAGCGGCGTCGTACACGACAGAATTGATCTGCCAGATGTCAGCCTCTTCTGGAAGAACATTCGCATCCACCCGTGCCAGTTCTTGCGGCTTCAGGGGCTTCATATTGTGAAGCGCCCTGCGGGTTCTGATATCCTCCATCAGTGGAACAATGCGATTCTCCTCCACAGCCAAACCGACACGTGGCATATCTGCCACTTCGATAACTGGCTGGGGAGGAGCTCTAACGTAGCCTCGAGCCCGAAGGTGGGATACATAATCCCTGAGATTTTGTGCGGAAAACGCTGCATGCTCTGGGTGTCTCTCACACCACAGAGCATGCATTCTCGACATGTATCCTCTCCGGGCGGGCTCACTGCTCTCGTAGCAATGCAGAAGTCCGTCTCTTAATTCGTCCGTCCTTTCAAAGCGTCCGTTGTTATCGCGGTCGTCATCGTTTGGCAAATCATCGTTGGCCCCACCACCTTGCCTATGACCCCTAATCCGAGGGGGTCGGTTGTGGGGGCCTCTTCCTCGATCGTTCGGAACCGAGTGGTAGAGTTTACTGGGGGGTTAACCCAGTAAACCCACGGCCGACACCGGAGGGAAAGTTGCTTTTTCCCTCCCGGATGCGCATGAGCTGCAGGTCCGATTTTGCATCTTTTGCTCGGGTAGGTGGTGTCGCTACTCACCAGGGCCTTGGTGTTGGTTGACCCCCCTGCCTATTTATTATTATTATTATTATTATTATTATTATTATTATTATTATTATTATTATTATTATTATTATTATTATTATTATTATTATTATTATTATTATTATTATTATTATTATTATTATTATTATTATTATTATTATTATTATTATTATTATTATTATTATTATTATTATTATTATTATTATTATTATTATTATTATTATTATTATTATTATTATTATTATTATTATTATTATTATTATTATTATTATTATTATTATTATTATTATTATTATTATTATTATTATTATTATTATTATTATTATTATTATTATTATTATTATTATTATTATTATTATTATTATTATTATTATTATTATTATTATTATTATTATTATTATTATTATTATTATTATTATTATTATTATTATTATTATTATTATTATTATTATTATTATTATTATTATTATTATTATTATTATTATTATTATTATTATTATTATTATTATTATTATTATTATTATTATTATTATTATTATTATTATTATTATTATTATTTTATTTTTTTCCCGTTGGGAATGTACCAGTCAGGCCCTGTCTCCGGTGCTCCGATACATCCGGAGGGCGCGCTGGTGTCGTTAACCCCAAAAACCACTCCCTACGTCCGTAGGGTGAGAGACTATTGGGTCCGAGAATCATGTGCCCTGAGTAGACGGAGCGAACCAAGGATGACGGCCTTCTGCATTCGCGCTGCTAAGATTTCTGCCATATTACGGCAAGCAGGTATTAACTTCAAGTTGGAGAGCAGTGTGTCCATCATTCCACCAAGGACTCCTATGACCAGAACCACCATTTTGACAGAATGGTCCGGATATAACCTGCGGAGTTCAAAGAGAAGATCTCGATATTTAGTCCGTTTTTCCTCCTCTTTTCGAATGATATTCATTTCGCCTGGAGCGGAAAACTCCATGACGAATATCGTTCTACTTTGGTGGTCGAGGAGGACAACATCAGGCTTATTGGCTTGTATTTGCCTGAGGGTGGGGAATGAGTAGTTCCAATAGATCCGGCACCTCTCATTCTCCACCACGGACTCATTATCCCCCGGAACATAAGGCAACACCGGTGTCTCGTCTATACCGTACGAGTGTCGTAGATGGTAGTATAACACTCGTAGCGCCGCGTTATGCCTGTGGATATAGGCTGAGACCGCATAAGATGGGCATGCTGATAGCAAATGCATTACGGTCTCAGGTGCCCCACGACATGCCCTGCATCGGGTGTCAGGGACGTCTATACCCATCACGTGACTACGGTAGACAAGCGTGTTGAAGACACCATCTTGGCAAGCCATTATTAATTCCTCATTCTCCGACTTTAGCTCACTCGATCTGAGGAAGGCAAAAGTCAAGCCTTTGGATAAGCCAAGTTCTTCGATGTTGTGAAAGAAAACAACATGCATTGGCTTATCCATATGTTGCTGTAGCAGGACCTCTGACTCCGCAGTTTTGATGTGAGCTTTTTGCTGAACGGGTACCAACTTGGTGACAGAGTTTGGGTTAGCCCGTTCAGTGTAGAATACTATTATTATTATTATCATTATTATTATAATTTTTTTCCCGTTGGGAATGTACCAGTCAGGCCCTGTCTTCGGTGCTCCAAAACATCCGGAGGGCGCGCTGGTGTCGTTAACCCCAGTAACCACTCCCTACGTCCGTAGGGTGAGTGACTATTGGGTCCGAAAATCATGTGCCCTGAGTAGACGGAGCGAACCAAGGATGGCGGCAATCTGCATTCGTGCTGCTAAGATTTCTGCCATATTACGGCAAGCAGGTATTATCTTCAAGTTGGAGAGCAGTGTGTACATTAACCCACCAAGGACTCCTATGATCAGAACCACCATTTTGACAGAATGGTCCAGATATAACCTGCGGAGTTCAAAGAGAATATCTCGATATTTAGTCTGTTTTTCCTCCTCTTTTCGAACGATATTCATTTCGACTGGAGCGGAAAACTCCATGACGAATATCGTTCTACTTTGGTGGTCGAGGAGGACAACATCAGGCTTATTGGCTTGTATTTGCCTGAGGGTGGGGAATGAGTAGTTCCAATAGATTCGGCATCTCTCATTCTCCACCACGGACTTAATATCCCCCGGAACATAAGGCAACACCGGTGTCTCGTCTATACCGTACGAGTGTCGTAGATGGTAGTATAACACCCGTAGCGCCGCGTTATGCCTGTGGATATAGACTGAGACCGCATAAGATGGGCATGCTGATAGCAAATGCATTACGGTCTCAGGTGCCCCACGACATGTCCAGCATCGGGTGTCAGGGACGTCTATACCCATCACGCGACTACGGTAGACGAGGGTGATGAAGACACCATCCTGGCAGGCCATTATGAATCCCTTGGTCTCCGACTTTAGCTCACTCGACCTGAGGAAGGCAAAGGTCAAGCTTTTGGATAAGCCAAGGTCTTCGATGTTGTGAAAGAAGACACCATGCATTGGCTTATCCATATGTAACTGTAGCAGGACCTCTGTCTCCGCAGCTTTGATGTGAGCATTTTGCTGAACGCGTCCCATTTCGGTGACAGAGTTTGGGTTAGCCCGTTCAGTGTCGAATACGAGACCGAGTTCATCGGCCACACGGGTTGCTGCCTTAAAAAGAAATGCTCCAATCCCTGCTTTTTCATGGTCGCGGACCATGCAGAGAAGGGGATCTGAACTCCTGATGACTTCACAGGCCCCATCCAGGACCATTCTGTTATGCATACATTCCAAACTCATAATTCCACGGCCTCCCCGTTGTCTGGGAAAGTATAACCGTGGAACGGACGATTTAGGATGCAGGCTCCTATTGAGATGCATCACTTTGCGAGTTTTAACGTCGAGTTGTCGCAGCTCTTCCTTAGTCCACTTCATCACTCCGAAAGTGAATAGAACAACGGCAAGCATATTGGCTGCAGCAACTTTGTTCTTCCCCGACAGTTCTGATGACCAGATCTGTCGTAGTTTATTATTATTATTATTATTGTTATTTTTTTTTCTCCTTAGGAGTGTACCAGTCAGGCCCTGTCTCCGGTGCTCCGACCCATCCGGAGGGCGCGCTGGTGTCGTTAACCCCAATAACCACTCCCTACATCCGTAGGGTGAGTGATTATTGGGTCCGAGAATCGTGTGCCCTGAGTAGACGAAGCGAACCAAGTATAACGGCCTTCTGCATTCTTGCTGCTAAGATTTCTGCCATATTACGGCAAGCAGGTATTATTTTCAAATTGGAGTGGTTGCGGATACTTATAGATATTCTTCCAGAATGTTTCCACCCGATCTGCAGCCGGCGGGTTATCGACAACACGTGGAGGCTCTTGGAATAAGCGAGAAGGTTTATCGCGGAACTTTATGTTTTCCACGATACCTCTCGCCCGCCTCACTAGTGACTTCCTTGCAGCCACTAGCATTCGTATCCTATCAAGGCAGTGCTGTTTGATGGTGAACAGCACACCTTGATTTAATGTGTGGTGAGCTCGTCTCAGTTTTGCGGCAATTCGCCGCACTGCGGGAGTGAAAGGCCTATTGGCCGCCACGAAGTCCACCACACACTGGATACGAGACGCGTGTTGTCTCGCCGACTTGATCTTGGCTTCCATCTTGTGTACACGTCGTTCATGCCTCCCTAACAGAGCGGTGGTGTCCCTCCTCTCCGTTTGGGATAGAGCATGAGCGGCGTCGTACACGACAGAATTGATCTGCCAGATGTCAACCTCTTCTGGAAGAACATCGCCAATCTCCGCATCCACCCGTGCCAGTTCTTGCGGCTTCAGGGGCTTCATATTGTGAAGCGCCCTGCGGGTTCTGATATCCTCCATCAGTGGAACAATGCGATTCTCCTCCACAGCCAAACCGACACGTGGCATATCTGCCACTTCGATAACTGGCTGAGGAGGAGCTCTAATGTAGCCTCGAGCCCGAAGATGGGATACATAATCCCTGAGATTTTGTGCGGAAAACGCTGCATGCTCTGGGTGTCTCTCACACCACAGAGCATGCATTCTCGCCATGTATCCTCTCCGGGCGGGCTCACTGCTCTCGTAGCAATGCAGAAGTCCGTCTCTTAATTCGTCCGTCCTTTCAAAGCGTCCGTTGTTATCGCGGTCGTCATCGTTTGGCAAATCGTCGTTGGCCCCACCACCTTGCCTATGACCCCTAATCCGAGGGGGTCGGTTGTGGGGGCCTCTTCCTCGATCGTTTGGAACCGAGTAGTAGAGTTTACTGGGGGGTTAACCCAGTAAACCCACGGCCGACACCGGAGGGAAAGATGCTTTTTCCCTCCCGGATGCGCATGAGCTGCCGGTCCGATTTTGCATCCTTTGCTCGGGTAGGTGGTGTCG
Source organism: Chrysolina oricalcia (assembly GCA_944452925.2). Lineage (NCBI taxonomy): Eukaryota > Metazoa > Arthropoda > Insecta > Coleoptera > Chrysomelidae > Chrysolina > Chrysolina oricalcia. Next base: position 36,573,438 of record OX101812.2, read on the forward strand.
CTACTCACCAGGGCCTTAGGTGTTGGTTGACCCCCCTGCCTATTTATTGTTATTATTATTATTATTATTATTATTATTATTATTATTATTATTATTATTATTATTATTATTATTATTATTATTATTATTATTATTATTATTATTATTATTATTATTATTATTATTATTATTATTATTATTATTATTATTATTATTATTATTATTATTATTATTATTATTATTATTATTATTATTATTATTATTATTATTATTATTATTATTATTATTATTATTATTATTATTTTTTTTTTTTTTCCGTTGGGAATGTACCAGTCAGGCCCTGTCTCCGGTGCTCCGATACATCCGGAGGGCGCGCTGGTGTCGTTAACCCCAAAAACCACTCCCTACGTCCGTAGGGTGAGTGACTATTGGGTCCGAGAATCATGTGCCCTGAGTAGACGGAGCGAACCAAGGATGACGGCCTTCTGCATTCGCGCTGCTAAGATTTCTGCCATATTACGGCAAGCAGGTATTATCTTCAAGTTGGAGAGCAGTGTGTCCATCATTCCACCAAGGACTCCTATGATCAGAACCACCATTTTGACAGAATGGTCCGGATTTAACCTGCGGAGTGTTCAAAGAGAAGATCTCGATATTTAGTCCGTTTTTCCTCCTCTTTTCGAACGATATTTATTTCGCCTGGAGCGGAAAACTCCACGACTAATATCGTTTCACTTTGGTGGTCGAGGAGGACAACATCAGGCTTATTGGCTTGTATTTGCCTGAGGGTGGGGAATGACTAGTTCCAATAGATTCGGCACACCTCATTCTCCACCACGGACTCAATATCCCCCGGAACATAAGGCAACACCGGTGTATCGTCTATACCGTACGAGTGTCGTAGATGGTAGTACAACACTCGTAGAGTCGCGTTATGCCTGTGGATATAGGCTGAGACCGCATAACATGGGCATGCTGATAGCAGATGCGTTACGGTCTCAGGTGCCCCACGACATTATTATTATTATCATTATTATTATTATTATTATTATTATTATTATTATTATTATTATTATTATTATTATTATTATTATTATTATTATTATTATTATTATTATTATTATTATTATTATTATTATTATTATTATTATTATTATTATTATTATTATTATTATTATTATTATTATTATTATTATTATCATTATTATATAGATAGTTCTGAAAATTTGTGATAGCGAATTTTTAATAGCTATGAAAATACCTGTGAGATTTGAGACGAAGAACGTGTGGCGCATGCAATGGCTGATAGGATGGTTTGTAGGGGATAGATGTCGCACTTCTCATTCTCCACTAAGGACTCAATATCCTCCGGTGTTTTGTCTATACTGTACGAGTGTTGTAGATGGTATTATAATATTCGTAGAGCCGCGGTATATTTGGGAATATAGGTTGGGACCGCATTTGCCAGACATGCTGACAGCAAATGCATAACAGTCTCATGAACCGCACATCTAGTATTAGGGACCTATACAGGCCGTTTCTTTTATCGTGTGGTAACATTGCTATATTCTAAACCGTAACAGATACGAAGACGATTAAATGGGAGAAAAGGTAACTATTGTGGGGAACAGTACAATGGTCAAAGAAAATTTATAGGGAGTCTCGCCCTTCCCGAGTTATACAGGGAAAACTAAAAATGCTGTTATTTGTTTTTTACGAATAGAATTGTTATTTCTGAAAATATAAAAAAATGGAAAAGAAAAGTTTTAATTTATTCTAAATGTACTATAAAAATAAAACAATGAATCTTTGTTTAAACGTTTCGTGTCAACACGGCCAACATCAACATTTCTTTTCAAATACGGACCTGTCTGTTTTAGTACAAATATTGATAAAGCGATAAAATCGCAATTCAGTGGTACATCACACTTGATATTTTTATAACGTTTCATTTAAAATAACTAACATCATCAGTGACAACAATTTTTAATTACGGTCCTGTCGTTAGGTCGTTTATGGATTCCACAAAACCTAACTCTACGATATGAAAATTATCAGTGACGCTTTGAATAAATGTATCTATTAAAATTATGTTTACACTATAATAAAAGATATCTTTAGTTTCAGAGACGAACGATAGCAATTTACCTCGGAAATAAACTTACTTAAGAGTAGAAGAAATCAAACAAACAGAAAACAATTTATTTCATATGGAATTTTTGAGTGAAAATAAAACCAATACAGAAAATGAATTCTTCATGATAACCTACATTAAATGCTCGAATTGCCGACCTCTTTGTTGAATGCACATAAGTTGTCTGTCCATACAATTTCTGTGGCAATTTTCTAGCATGATGGGTGTAATGCTATTACATGCATCTCTTATTTTTTGTTTGAGATGGTCGATATCTGTACTAGTTGTCGAAAAAACTTTATCCTTTATGTATCCCCAGACAAAAAAATCTAAAGGAGTCAGGTCTGGGGATCGAGCTGGCCAGGCAATTGGTCCATTGTTTCCAATCCATTTTCTTGGGAATATTGCATCTAAATGTTCCCTTGCTATTGCTGCATTATGGGGAGGGGCACCGTCTTGTTGAAAATATTGTATTTCACGGCGGATGATCAGTGGCAATTGATCTAAGTAGCCATCAAACTCATTGGATAAAAAATGTAAATACATTCCACCATTCAAATGCTCGTCGTAAAAGAAAGGACCTAGTATGTTTGTTTCCAAAATTCCCAACCAAACATTTATTCCGAACCATTCCTGGAAATTGGTTCCTCTATGTAAATGTTCATTTGTATTATTCCACCTATAATGGATGTTTCTGTTAAACCGACCATTGTTGGTGAATGAGGAATCGGAATCCAAAAAAAAAAAAATTCATAATTTTAGAGTGGATAGAGCTCAACGCGCTGATTCCGAATATGTATAACACTTATATATCTTTTCGAAACAGAGCTGTAAAAAAAATATAATCTGATTTTGCGCGGGAAACACAGTTCATTCATAAAAAATGGCAAAGTGAACATAGCTACGCGAACGTAATTTTTACAAGGTTGGCAACAAAATTCCTTGAATAAATGCACTATTGACATATACAGAATGTTTTTCAATTTTTGACAGTTTCAAATGGTTCGTTTTGATTATTCCTTGAAAATGATGTATTTCCAGGAAATTGACATTGAAAACTGTGTGGAATGTTGAGATGAATATTTTTTCGATTATTTCCAGTGAAATTATGGAGTATTCAGAAGTTTGTCTGTGTATAATTAATATGTGCAAGTGCATTTCAAATAAAATTTCATGATTTACATGCAGTGATCATTTCATGTAAGTATATCAATTGAACTGACAATATTATCACTTTCTGTAGCTTGTAGGTCAAGCTGATTTTCACATTTCTGTCATCCCTGATGATTTGAAGTAGGTTAAAAACGTAAGGTTAAACTTAACGTCGTCGGAGTTTTCCACATAGCTAATTGATTCATAATAAATGACATGCTTTTCATCACACAATTATTAGATAGTATGGAGGTAAAGCTATTTTAAAGCAATTACATTAAAATTCATGAGGAAGAAACAGTATGAAAAGAATATTTAAGCAGTTTCTTGTTACAATGAGAAATGGAATTAAAAACCATATAGAAGTTTTAAGATTGTTCAAGCTTATTATTGCTTTTTACTTGTAGTGGACATAAATTACCTCTTGTTTTAGTTCGAATTCACACGGTTTTCAGCAAATTGCGGCCTGTTATGAAACCTATATTCATTGTATAATTCAATTCAAAACATAAATTTAGATTTTTGAGGTTATCGTATACCGATTTTACGAAGACAAGCCAATTATTTATACAATAATTATGCACATTAATGTGCATTGCAAAACTCAAGTGAACAAAATGTTGGAGTTGGTGGATAGACGCTAGATTCACAAAAAAGGAAGCTTGTCATTAGTTCATGAAGATCCAGAACCATTATTGTTGTTAAAATTATTTCCTTCAACCTGTTGCACATACCCCTGTGCAACCCTCAGAAGTCTTCGAAAGACTTGAGCTAGAGAAAACGTAGCACTTACCTTTAAACGTGTGATGCCATGCACAAGACCATAGTGACCATGCCAGGCCCATTTTAAACGATATTTCAGAATAGTATTTGATAAGATATAGTGAAGTTCTGGTCATTTCACATCATTATGTTGGTGTTCATTTCTTACAAAAGTAACACCAGCTTTGTTTGGCAAATGAATTGTCATGTTTAAATACTTTTACTGGACCTTCTATTTCAATAAAATGATTTTTCATTTCAGTCAAAAGATGGGTAAAATCTTTGAAGTCGAGTTGATGAATATTTGTGCAGATCTGATCAGGATTGGAAACTGGAGAAGTGAGAACCTGTTGCTGATGTAAGTTGCATTCAAAATTAATACTAACAAATATAAAAAATTACTGAGAACAGGAAAGCAAGGCTATTTGTATTCTATCTCGAATTTGTCATTCGTTTTAATATATGATTGGGAGCTAGAGTTCTCTTTAGTCAGGTTTTGAGACTTTGTTCGAATTTCTTCCTAACGTTTCATCAATTAGATAAATAGCAATTAGTTAGGTAAATGTACCAGATTTCTCTTCAATGTTTGAGCAGTGATATAATTAAAATAATGTCATGGAATGTTCAATTTCAAATAAATATTTTACTCAGTAAAATTGTTAACATTCTTTTTATGTTATATATTAAATTTACCAAGAAATACTCATAGAGATTCTTCAAAAATTGTATCTAGCTCCCAAAGCGTTTTGTATACTTTTCAAGTTTTGTTTACCAAAATGAATAAATAAAAATAGAAGTTCTTTTTCAGGTGAAAGAGAATTTCCACGGATTGGCAAATTATCATTATATGAAAAAGTATTACCACTTCACAAAACGGCTCAGTTTTCTTTAAATTCTACTGTGACAAATCAAATGGGAGAAGAAATGTATAGTTACTGAAGTTAAAAATAATGTAATAGATTTAAACTCTAGTTAACTGACTAAAATAATTTATTTAACGAAATACAATGATTCAATAACACAATACTCTAATTTACATAACATTCCCTCTAGTATTTATATTCGACTTTCACTTCACTGACTGCCCGTCTGTCCGCTGCGTAGTTCTTTTTATATCCGACGTTAACTTCTCTGAATGCTCCAGAATTTTCCATCGAATCGCCCAGACTCACCGAATCGTCCAGATTCTTCTCAGTGCAAGCGCATCGACAGTCTCCCGCGGTTGGTCGCTAGCTAGCTAGCTAGAGTTCAGGACCGGCATCGCCCGCAGCTTCGCCACATTGCCCCCTTCTTAGAGAAATTTCGTCCCGAAATGTCATCCTTGGAGTGTGTCGATATTTGCAGGATTCCCCATATCTGCATCGTGAAGTTCGATGGAAATAACACTCCACATTCTTCATATTAGGTCGTGGAATAGGATTACAACAAACCAAAATCTGGATGCCGCTGGATCGGAATATCGTCTCCAGCATACTTCTTATAACTCTCCAATCCAGCCCATCCATACCACAGGATAATTTTGGGATTGCCAAGTCCACCAGATTCTGGTTCACCATCGTATCTCTTAGTTGGGTGAGGCTCCTCCAGACATCTTCATAGGACGGTTTGTCTTGGGAATGCTTCTTGGTCACCAAGTAGTAGATGTTCCTCTGGCCCTTCTTCAGCTGTAGCACACCTCCAATTTCTGGATTCTGTTTCCGTAGTGTTTGGAGTTGGCCAAATTTCTTGGAGAACACTACAGCGATGCCCCTGGACATTCGAAGATCTTCTGCGACGCAGTGTGCTAGGGCGTAATCGACTGGCACTTTGAAAAGGTCCCGTGGCTCCTCCCGAGTTACCCCGTGTGACACTTTCTGTCCATTTGAGTATAAGGACATGATTTTCTGGAACGTCATCGCATCCTCTGGTGGTCTGAGGGTGCGGACTTGGTCATGATTGCCAGCGTAAGGGGCCAACCTGTTGAAATGAACGACCCTGGGTTTACCTCTGGGTGGTTTGTGGATTCGGTAAAGCAGGTCGTTTATCCTCTTGATGATCTTGTACGGACCTTCCCATGAATTCCGTAATTTCGGTGACAGGCCCCGGCGACGCATCGGGTTGTACAGCCAAACTAGGTCACCAACCTGAAATCCTCCAGCATCGGCATTGATGTCATAAGTCGCTTTCATTCGGTCGCTGGCACACTGGATGTTCAAACGGACTCGTTCGTGGATGTCCTCCATTCGCTGCAGGAGTTTTCTGACGTAGTCCTCTCCCGCGGTATCCTGTCCTGGTGGCATCCCAAACTTTAGGTCACAGGGAAGTCGCAGCTCTCGGCCCATTATGATACTAGCAGGGGTTTGGCCGGTCGACTCGTGTACTGCGGAACGGTAGGCCATCAGGAACAAATGGAGATACTGGTCCCAGTCTCTTTGATGGTCAGAGACTACCTTGGACAAGTGGCGATTGATAGTCCTGTTCATCCGCTCGACCATTCCATCGGACTGTGGATGTAGAGCTGTGGTTCTCGTCTTGCGGATGTTTAGCAGTTGGCACATTTCTTGAAACAGGTTGGATTCGAAATTTCTGCCTTGGTCCGAGTGTAGCTCCAAGGGTACACCGAATCGACATATCCACTCTTTCACCAAGACGTCCGCGACGGTGATGGCTTCCTGGTTGGGCAGGGCATAGGCTTCGGCCCACTTGCTGAAATAGTCCATTGCCACAAGGATGTATTTATTTCCGTGATCTGATACGGGGAACGGGCCAGCGATGTCAATGGCGATTCTCTCGAATGGACTACCTACGTTATACTGACGCATCGGGGCCTTGAGTCGTGTCCGAGGTCCATTGCTGGCAGCACAAACAGCACACTTTCTGCACCAGTCATTGACATCAACTTGACAATTGACCCAGTAAAACCGTTGCCTTACTTTCTGCAGGGTCTTCGTCACACCCAGATGTCCTCCAGCAACTTCATCATGGATCTCTCGGAGTACTTCCTGTCTTCTGTTCTTGGGCACCACTATCTGACGTCTGTCTTCCCCACCATCTTCGGACTCCAATACACGTTTCAGGACCCCATTGTCCAGGGTAAGGGAATTCCATTGGGCCCAGTAGGATTTGGGTGCTGGGGAATATCTTGCAATTTCCTGCCATGTCGGTCTTTGATTACTCTTTTTCCAACCGATGACTAACCCAAGATCTGGATCCTTTTCTTGGTCTTTCTGGACCTCGTTATCATTCCAGTTGTTGTCAACTGCGGTGGTTCTACAAACCGCTGCTTCCTTCTCTTCTGCTCGTCGGCAGTGTGAGCAGTCGTCTGGGCACGGTCTCCTTGACAGGGCATCTGCATTCTTGTGGCCACTCCCAGCTCGATGTTCGATCTCGAAGTCGAATTCTTGGAGTATTTCGATCCAACGTGCTACTTGGCCCTCGGGGTTTTTGAACTGTAGGAGCCATTTAAGGGCTGCGTGGTCGGTCCTTAACAGGAATCTTCTTCCGTACGCGTATTTGTAAAAGTGTTCTACTCCCTTGACAACAGCCAAGAGTTCTCGTCTGGTGACACAGTAGTTACGCTCCGGTTTACTGAGAGTTTTACTGAAGTTACCCATGACCTTCTCTTGCCCATCCTGGATCTGGGACAAGACAGCTCCAAGTCCCACGTTGCTGGCATCCGTGTCCAAAATGAATTTTCCACTCGGAAGGGGATAACTTAGAATCGGTGCATTGATCAATGCCCCCTTCAGCGTCCTGAACGAGTCTTGGCATTCTTCGGACCATTGGAATTTTGTTTGACCTTCCGTGAGCCTGGTCAGTGGTTTAGCGATGTTGGCAAACCCCAGCACATATCGGCGATAGTATGTGCACAAACCAAGGAAACTACGTAGTTGTTGTATGTCTTTCGGGATAGGCCACTCCTTCACAGCTTTAATCTTCTCGTCATCCACTGCTACTCCACGCCCAGAGACAACATGGCCAAGGTAACGTACTTCTTTTTGGAACAGGTGGCATTTCTTGGGGCTCAGCTTCAATCCAGAGTTTCTCAGTCGCAGGAATACCTCCTCCAGGTTTTAATCGTGGTCTTCGAACGATTTGCCAACTACAATAATGTCATCGAGATATACCAGACACGTCCTCCATGAAAGCCCTTTCAGAACCGTCTCCATTAATCTCTCGAATGTGGCTGGAGCATTACAAAGCCCGAATGGCATAACGGTGAAATGCCACAGTCCTGAGCCGATAGTGAAAGCTGTCTTTTCTCTATCTTCTCGAGCCAGTTCTACCTGCCAGTATCCACTCTTCAGATCAAGGGTCGAGAAAATCGTGGAGCCGGCCAACGTGTCTAGGGTGTCGTCTATTTTCGGAAGAGGGTAACTGTCTTTCTTCGTCACGTTGTTCAGTTGACGATAGTCTACGCAAAAGCGTGTTGATCCATCTTTCTTCTTCACCAGCACGACTGGAGAGGACCATGGACTGTCGGATGGTTCAATAACTCCATCTTTCCTCATTTCACTGACTATTTTGTCAGCCTCTTCCTTCTTGGCAAGAGGAAGTCTTCTAGCTGATTGTCGGATCGGTCGGGCATCCCCAGTATCAATTTTATGCTCAACTACATTCGTTCGGCCCCCTTTTCCTTGTCCGGTATCGAAGATGTCTTGGTACTTCTTGACTAATTCTCTCAATCTGGGCTGTTGGGCTGGTTTAATGCCCTTCGAAGAGAGGGTAACCAATTTTTCCAGTTCCGCTGTCAGGTTGTTGTCTTGACTAACAGTACCATGTACACTCCTGATCACAGAGGAAATTGACGAGCAGTGCCCCAAAACAGTTCCTTTCTTCAAAGTCACTGGGTAATAATTGACATTCATTACCCTTACTGGCACAATTTCATCAGCACGCAGCAAAGTCTTGCCTAGTGCAATCCCTCGTCCAATTTTCTCATCATGAAGTTTGGGCTCGAACATCACCACGCTTCCATTGCTCGCACCTCCGTCCAAGCGAGCCTCAAGTATGGTATCAGCCCTCTCGGGTACACTTACATCTTCAGCCAGCAGAACACGAACCATCTCTTCACTTCTTCCATGTAGCACCAGCTCTTCTCCGTTCACACGTAGAACGCCATCTTTGAAATTCAATTCAAACCCTCTGGAATTCATGATGTCCATTCCAATAATTGCATCGTCCTCAATGTCCGCTACTAATGCCCGATGTTTCACTTTCGTGCTGCCTAGAATCAGTTCAATCGGTAGCTCTCTATGTACAGTGGCCGGCTCTCCTGTTGCTGTGCGTAGCTTCCAGGATGATGGTTCCATTCTGTCTGATGTCTTAGTAAAAGCAGGCCCAAGGATTGTCCTAGTCGCACCTGTATCCAGCAGCATTGCGCAAGGCTTGTTGTTGATGAAACCGTCTACGAAGGCTCCTTTGTTCTGTCGTTGGAGGACAGCGACATATGCGTTGTTCAACGGGGCTTTCTGAGTATAGGACGACGATTGCCCCTTCTCAACAACCTTCGTTGGTCTCGACTTCTTGAGGCTTGGACATTGACTACGCACGTGTCCAAGTTTCCTACAGTTCCGGCATCTCACTAGTCTTCTCTCAGGTAACATCTCCTTCACCACCTTCCTTATGGCAGCTTCCAGGTTAGTTGGCTCCTGTGGGTCTTCTTCAATAACTCGGACTTTACTCTGGCTTCTGCAGGATTGCTTCGCCGCCTCAAATTCCAAAGCGCGTGCCAGTGCATCCACGAGATGTGTTGGACGAGCTAGTATCAATGCTTGTCTGGTTTCCTGGTCACGAAGTCCATCTAAGAAGGCCTGAACTGCTAGTCGCTCCATTACCTTTTCCGGTGTAGCTGGGTATGCAAGGCGAACCAAGCGTGCAATGTCTGCTTCAAACTCCTGTAGGGACTCGCTTGATTTCTGGCAGCGGTTTTTGAGCTGTGAGTGGTATACATGTTCTAGATGGGTCTGCCCATACCGTAATTCGAGATGTTTAATCAGCTGCTCGTAGTCCTCTTGTTCTTGTGACGTGAGGGTTTGTAAAATATTCGTTGCTTCTCCACGCAAGGCCAGTGTTAATGCCACAGCTCTTTCTCCTGCATTCCATCCATTTGCTTTTGCTGCAGCTTCAAATTGTCGGCGGTAATTTGCCCATGGTGTTTTTCCATCGAACTGAAGTGGTTTCATGGAGAGCTTTCCTGTTTCAGAACTGATCTTCACATCTTTCAAACCCTTCTGAACATCATCCAAGTTCAAACTCAGTTCCAGCATTGAATTTTCATTGACAGATTCTGTGGTGTGGGTAGTGTCAATCTGGTTTTCCAATTTGCTGATTTTCTCCTTTATTTTGTTAATTTCCGCCTCGAGTCCGCCTTTGATTTCGTCACTAATTGTTTCCTTCAATTTTCCCATCTCTTCTTCAATTACATCTTTGATTTTCCCCATCTCTGTCTCGACAGTCCCTATTCTTCCTTCCAGTCGATTCGCCACGCCACAAAGTTCTTCTTTCATGGTATTCGAATTTTCTAGAAGTTTCTCTTGAAGTTCTTCCTTCAAACTATTCGAATTTTCTAGCAGCTTTGCTTCCAAATTCTTCGAACTTTCTTGAAATTCTTCTTTCAGACTATTCGAATTTTCTAACAGATTTTCTTCCAGATTTTTAGAACTTTCTTGAAGTTTTTCTTGAAGTTTTTCTTCCAGATTATTCGAATTTTCTAGCAGCTTTTCTTCCAGATTTTTCGAATTTTCTCGCAGTTTTTCTTCCAGATTATTCGAATTTTCCAAAAGTTTTTCTTGAAGTTTTTCTTCCAGACTCACCGAATTCTGTTGCATTTTGTGTTCCATTCCGTCGAGTTTACTCATTATGGAACTCATATCCATTCCAGAAACTTCGAATAGAAATGTTTCTGGGTCCTCGCCCTCCTGAACTAATCCCTCGGCAAGTCTTGTTTGAAGCACGGCCTTTTTACCACTTGTGTCAAGTTCCCTTTCCTCCAGTTCTTGCTTCAATTCCGCAACCTTCAATTCAACCAGGCGAACTTTCCTCGAACACATTTTGTCTTAGTCTATGTCTATTTCACGGGTCACCAGTCTATTATTATTATTATTATTGTCTATTTCACACAGTCTATTTCCCGGACACCAGTCTATTATCATTATTACTGTCTATTTCACACGCGAGAAGTGTCACTTCACGAAAAATGTTTATCAGTCACTGTCTATTTTCGCGAAAACAATTGTCCGAAATACACAAGCTGTCTACTTACACGAACACTACGTATTTTATCTCTAACAATCGCACTTCTGATCACCACTGTAATAGATTTAAACTCTAGTTAACTGACTAAAATAATTTATTTAACGAAATACAATGATTCAATAACACAATACTCTAATTTACATAACAATCACTCTAGTATTTATATTCGACTTTCACTTCACTGACTGCCCGTCTGTCCGCTGCGTAGTTCTTTTTATATCCGACGTTAACTTCTCTGAATGCTCCAGAATTTTCCATCGAATCGCCCAGACTCACCGAATCGTCCAGATTCTTCTCAGTGCAAGCGCATCGACAGTCTCCCGCGGTTGGTCGCTAGCTTTACGTGAGAGTTCAGGACCGGCATCGCCCGCAGCTTCGCCACAATAAATTTATGAGTTTGTGTACATTTTACTTATTCAAAATAATATCAAACAAGGCAAGCAGATTTCTGAAAGGTTTGTAGTTTCATGAGATAAGAGGTTAAGTTTTTAGAGAAATTTTTAACTGACCATTGTTGTTTGGATTGAGCATTTGGAATCACAATATATTATTTTACACTAGAATTGAATAATTATTTTCCCAAAAGAATGTCTATTTGAGAATAGTATATTCTCTAAAAAGGTTAGAATGAAAATTCGATGCGAGTGGAAAGTTTCGAGCGCGAGCCGAAGGCGAGCGTGAGGAACCACGAGCATCACGAATTTTTATTCTAACCGAGTAGCAGACTATACTTTCTCCACGATCAAAGATAGGAAACGTGACAGCAATAATTTTGACACTTACTCAAATTTTGCCACTACGATGACAATCAACTGCGTCAAGGCTAATGTTATTATTGCTAACCAGTGTGAGAATATTATTCTATCACAAGAGAGAGAATGTAAATACATTTAAATTGCATGGGGGCAGAGGTGTTGCAGAATATTTCTTCAATCTCAAGAGAGAGAATTCCAGCATTCTGTAATCAAATTTGATTTCAGAATTGGCAAATTTTGTGATGATCGTGGAGAAAACTTATTCAATAATCAAATCTTTTTACAAAATATCTATAATTCCATTTATGGGGGATATTTCCAATTCTGAGAAGCTTGAATGAACATCATGTGTTCGATCACTTGAGAAGACAATTTTACATACTTTTTTCCAGATTTAAACCTTCGTCTTGAAATAAAAAAATTGAAATTTTAAAGAAATATAAACAACTATAGAAGGGCAAATGAATCCGGCAAAGTTACTGACAAAACCAAATAATTTTTTCAAAATAAACAGCCTCTCCTACAGTTGCATAGATTTCTTTAATTTTACATTTCTTCATTTTCAAACTGTGGAAGGTTAAAATTCCAAAAAAATTATCAAAAAACGAATTTCCCACACAAAATCAAATTTTTTTATAAGTTCTACAATTCTCATGAATCAAAGGAGATAGCATGACATTTTTGAAATTGTCATCACAAAAAAAAACTTCGCATTGTATTTAGAAAATTGTCAAAATGCCACTTTCACTGGAATAATGGAATAAATGGAAATAAATATCTGAAATGAATCTTACTATTCGAACTTTCGCAGTATCATTACCAATCTGAGCTTCGTTAAATATTTATTAACATTAGTATCAACAGCAAGTCTTGATAATTCAAAGATACTTTGCATTTTGCAGTGTTAATCTCAACTCGCAAGAAAATATTACTACTTGTCGAGATCAACGAATACCTTCATTCAATCACTTCAAATGAAAACTTCAACACTAACGAATCTGATTTATCTAGTAACAATGGTTTACAAATGGAAATCATCTTACACAATAAATAAAATTTAGTCATTCAAACACTAGGGTAAATTTTTCATAAAGTACAAGTCAAATGTCTGAGTGAATATTATTCAACATATAAACATAACTATCAAGATCCATAACAAACCTCTTGAAAGTTTCAATAGGATGATCCATGCATTTAGATTTTTTATACAATGTTAGCTTTTATTTTGAGCTTGTTTAGTGTCTCAACATTACAAAGATTACAAATTTCATTATAAATCACAATGCAGCAAGATCAATGAATAACTTTCAGGTATTTCCATTAAAAACCTGTTTTCTGAATGGAAAGAGAGTTGATATGAATTAACTTTACACTCCAATCATAAAATAGGTTTTTATGTGAAAATGATTCATTCATGAGTACCTTGAAATGCAGGAGACGAAAAAATAAAAACCGATCAACTTCAAAGAGCCCACCTATGTAGTCTACGTATTATTTACTTATCTATTATTACAAAATTCAACAGAAGGGCACTAGGCCGCAGGCTACATTTACAGTACAAATTAAAATCAATATTTACATAAGATCAAATTTGTGGTTACAGTTGGTTGCAGTTTTTTATAACAATTAATCAATTCAAAAGGTACTTTATGGTCTTTGAAAATAATTTTTTGATAAAGCATTGTTTTGAGGTACAATATCAGAATAAACTCAAATATTAAATACATTATATACATACAAAAATCAAAATATTTCAATAAGCTTGATGTAGAAAATACAATATACACATAATTTTCAATACAAAAATCTAAAAATCATAAAATTTTACTACAGTGGAAAACAATCCTCCGAGAGAATATTACAATGGATGAACTCTGTCGAAAATAAAAACTTTGTTGGCAAAGTCAAACCCTACACATTCAATGAAAAAGTAAGTAATTATATATACATATAGTATAAAGATGACATTGTTTCTGAGAATACTTGTATATGCAACTAAAGCAAACATACAAACACAGTGTGAAATACTCAAATTATTATGACATGGATGATCAGAATTTATCAGCAATATATTCATCTACACTGTAAAAACATTTGTCCTTCATATGTATAGATCTCATCTGATTGGGAAAATGATTGTGAATTTGTTTATCTCTATATAAATAAGATATTGTCTCACAAGGGATATATTGAGTATTGGAAGAATACTTAATGTTTTTTCGTTTGTTACGAGTATCCTTTCCCTGTTGAAATGTGTGAACTTTTCTCTACATTTGTGTGGAAAACACATTGTTTCAAGGATACAAAGTCAATATCATATTTTCTGAAACATTTTATGATATTTATATTCAATGGAAGCATTGTGAGTTACCCTAGAAACCGCGTAGAGCATTTATAAAAGTTCGGAAGAATTCCAAGAAAACATCTAGAATCAATGATTCTTGTTCTACATGATAATGTCGAATATTCTTGTACTTAAGGACAAAAAGTCAGAAGTACTTTTTCAAATATTTAAGCTCTTATTTAATACAAACAAATGTTGCTGAACACGTTCAGTGCTCAGTTTTATTGCAGACATTCGTATAGCCTGATACGAATTTTTTGGCAATGGCTATTCCACGTTCTTGATGTGTCTTATATGAGTGTAAAATTCGAAAATAAAACAACCATTCGAGGTAATTTCTGTATAACGCACCGGTGCGTCATGAGCACTGAAGAAGTAACTTTTGATGTGCGCAAATATGAAAATATTCTAATATTGAAAATACAATTTCCTGTTATATTCAAGAAGGTAACCGACGCACCCGTGCGTCATGCGCATTTCTATAAAAACGGTTTGACGCACTGGTGCGTCATGAACACTGAATGTGTGAACTGATCTAGATAAAATCAAATTTTACAACAATTTTACAAACTCTTATTTGTGACAAAGTTGCTGAACTGATCTAGATAAAATCAAAATTTGAAAAAATTTTACAACTATTCTGCTGCAAATTAAATTTTTAAAGAATTTATCAAATGAAAACCCAAAGAGGGCTCAGCTTGTCAGTTCAATTTTGAAACTTTTTCTGTTCAAACTAATACAGCTTAATAGATTGGTAATCATTTGCAATGTTTTCTTGATCTACCACTTTTCTTTTGTCTTTTTATTTACTTTAAATGAGTTCTGATTGTGAAAAACTTCTTGAAATAAATTTTTTTCTCAATGAAAACTAATGCTCCCACTTTACTCTGGATACACTTACTCATCACCCTCGTTCACATAAAATACTGTCAAATTTCTTTGGTTGCATTTGATGTTTTAGAGTACGAACCAGAATTAAACAAAAATGGCAAAAGAAAATATTTCAGATATGATACTTTTTCAGAATATGATCACATCTTTCATTCTCTTTGCCTTATTGAGCAGAGAATATGTTATGATTTCAAGGACAAGCATTAAATCTGCTTAGCCTGAACTTCTTATATGCTTAGCCTGTACAAATTCCAAGAATGAACCTGCTGTAAGATAGTCCAATTTCTTCCAGTGTTTCTTCTTGAAGTTAACAGAAGATCTCTGCAGCAAAAAATCCAAGCCTCTCATCATTGAAAGTTTGCACCCCCCTGAAATTGAAAATCATAAATGAACTACATTATTGACTTTTGAACCGTTTGACGTACATACATGAAACACAAACCATTTCAAAAATACTTTTTGAAATAAAAGACATTGTGGTTGTCGATGAAGGGGTGAGGGGCTCATCAATTTAAAAATTTCAAATGGCATGGCAGGGTCAAATTACACATCTTTGAATAGATAAATCAACTATCTTTTCAACCATACAATTTGTTTTGTTTTTGGTTAATATGTATTTTCACAATTTCAATATCTTTGCTTGTCGAAATTTTCAAGTTGATGTGCCCCCAGCATCATCTGTCAAGTAATTGCAATGCATTTTGTTTCAAAAAGTAGTATCGGTTCAAAATATTTTTGTCCCATTGTTCCACATCAAACCGTTCCAATTTATCGAGAAAGTGTACCATTTAGATCCGAATTATATTTGACATTTCGAGTGAATATAGTAAAAAAAAAAATCATTTAGAAAATAAAAATAAAATTAGATGGTTGAAGGGAGAATTAAGTAAATTATCTTTTCAACAATCTGTCACCTGACCCCCATACCATTTAAATTTTTTTTAATGATGTACCCCCTAACCCCTTATATCAAGCAATCACAATGTCGTTTATTTCAAAAAGTTGTTTCGGTGATACCATTCAAAATAGTTTTTGTTCCATATTTGTACGCGATTCAAAAGTTAGCTGGGAGGGGGAGAAAAGCCTCACTGTTCAAATATATGGTACCTGTAAATAGTGAAATAAATATAAATGATAATAAATATTGAATTAAACATGGAAGTTCTATTTTCTTATGGTCACAATGAAAATTATGGATTCTTATTGTGCTTGGATTAATTTGAATATCAATATTATTTTGATGAAAGTAGCTAGATGACTATGATGTCACCTGAATAGTTATATGTATACCACTGTCCAGACGACAACATTATCTATATGTTGGGTAGTGTAGATAGCTGAAGTCGAGCAAAGCTGACCCTTTTAGATGGTGACTAATGTACATCTAAAAAATTCAATTGGTTCTCAACTTTGCCAGGGATCACAAGTTGAAAAACTTGATCTTGTCTTTCCAAGATAGTATAAGCTAAGTGGCCATCGCGCTACAGTGATGTCCTTTCACCTACGTTCAAATTCAGCATCTGTCACCCAGCTAAGAGTGGTTCAGAATCCACTCTCACAAAAGTTGTAGGTTCGGCATGTTTCTTGTTTGCACAAGATCTAATGTGAATTTCAGAGTAAACCCCTTAATATCAAAACTTGCGCGAGCAAGGGTTATTGAACTCATCAAGGTAATTGGTATTTTTTCTAAAAACACTAAACATGTATATCAGACTCACCTAAATGTGCCTCACAAGCTTGACACCTAACATAATTAATTCCCTCCTATCTTTCACTGAATTCCAGAAATACCGAATATGCCTTCTTTTCAACATTGTGTGGTGTATTTTCCCTTTCACTGTGCATACTCCATCATGTTTAACTTGAACCAACAGCATTGGTCTCCATAGTTTTTCCTCTACCTGATCTAAAAAATGAGATGAATAGGTAACTGATGTTACAATAGCAACTTGTGTATTTAGAGCGCAAAGTGATTGATTGCCGCTCGACAAAGAGAGCGCGATAATCTTTGCAGATCGGCAATGACACTTTATGCTCGAAATTTTTCTACAAACGCAGCTCTTAGACATAAAAACGATCGATACCTCATTCAAAATAGGCACATAATATTACCTATGAGAAAATTAACACTTATTAGTAATTCAAAATGTATAAGCTATCCAAATATCGAATAATTTTCATCTTTAACAAAATGAAAGAATGGGAAATAACTTGCTTAAAAAAAAATCCCGAACTCCGAGATCGAACCCATGACCTTCGGTTTACTAGCAAGCTTCCCTAACCTTATCGCCACCACAGGTCCTTTCAGTGAGTGCATTGAGTTTATTTTCTATAGTTTCCATCATGCAAGAATGAGTTCGTTTTCAACAAAAATTAGGGAGATCGAGCGTTTTTTCAATATCTTTGCTCTAGAGCGACAAAGCTATTAGGTACAAAGTGTTTATTTATAAATTTTCTTTGAATGTCTGTCTGAACGACTTGTCAAAATTGATTTGGAAATAACATTAATATAACTGAATATAAAACAACTGATATGAGACAAATTGAAATGAAAACATGATTACCTAGGACAAGTTTCTGAATTCATCGATGGATAATGTGTATTCGTGCTGTCATTTTCCATTAGTTAAAGAAGGATACAATGCTCATCGATGAATTTAAAAACTTGCCCCTAGCTGATTGAAAAATGTTGATTGGCCAAGATTCATTCAATAAAGTTTTTCAGCAATTTCAAGGGACCTGAGGTAGATTCAGAGTTTGAACTGAACGTATTCAACCGGTTCTAAGAACCTTGTTGAATGTATCAAGGTCATATAGTTTGTGAAGGTTTATTCAATAAAGTTTTTCAGCAATTTCAAGGGACCTGAGGTAGATTCAGAGTTTGAACTGAACGTATTCAACCGGCTCTAAGAACCTTGTTGAATGTATCAAGGTCATATAGTTTGTGAAGGTTTATTTTCTTAACGTTAGAACAGAAAACTATAAGCTGAATGTGGAAATAAAGGTGCATTTAGTCAACATCATTTTAAAATTGTGTTCAAATATGTTAAAAGCGAAAGTTGAATCAATTTATACAATGCTAAGTTTGAGCTAAAAACCTTTGATGTTACAGTTATATTATTTATGATGATGCTTGTGCTTAGATGACTAAAATCCACCCTTAAATGACTTCATAAAGTTAACTGGGGTTCGATATTTTTGGGCATTTTAATGACATCATAAATACGATAAAAAAGTGTTGTTCAAGTTAGAGTACCTAAGACAACTTATATTGAAACTTACCGCATTTGTGGCCTTTGATTTCTGCACAAAACAAATCCGGATTTTTGGAAAGATATGAAAACATGGTTGAGGAGTCCATTTTTGGTAAATTATTGGATTGTCTTTGCACAAATCCGTCATCCATGATCACTAGCTGTTATTCACTAGACACTGCCAAACTGATATCACAATATCAAACACCAGAAGAAGACAAATATCGTACAATTTGAATGTAATTAGTAAATTCCTTTACGAAAACGTCCTCTACTCGACGTCAACAATCAACCATTTTGTATTTGACTGGCCGGGGGTGGGGGAACTCGTTGGATATGATGAAGTTCTGGACCAGTGCAACCAACGTGAATTTCCCGCGAAAAAAAATATGAATTTCTATGAATGGCAACTTGTGACGTCACAAGTTGTGCGTAAACGAACTATAGTACAGGTTTTCTCCAAGAAAACATCGTTTTTTCGAGAAAACGCTTCTACAGGATGATTCAGCGTGTCACAAAGTACAAATTAACAGATTTTGAAGATATGTTATTTTTTTTTTCCGATTCCTCATTTTGATTCGTCCGTCTCAACCACATCGCAAATCGTACTCTCCTTCCGTAATCCCTTTCATTGAGGTGATGAACTTTGCGTATCCTGTAGCATTTGTATTTGTTCTTTTTCAAAATATTTCTGGTAGATTTTACAGAAATCCCTAGTTCGTGGGCAATTTATCGTAAAGAACAATCTTGATTAGAAATATTTTTGTAACTGACCAATACTAAATTGAAAAAAAAAATATTTTCGTCACTTTGTTAATCTTTATGAAGTAATATTTGCTTACCTAAAACATTTATTTGGTTCCGCATACTTCCAGTAACAACACATTTTCTAGTTTTATTTCTATCAAATGCACCACAGTCTCTCAAATTTATTTCTAATCGTCTAAACATTTGAATGTTTGGAATAGGACGATTTGGGTATAGCTCACCATACATATTTTTTGCCAAAGAGGATTTCTATTTGATTTTGCATAAGCAAATATCAGTCCTTTCGTCATTTGAATACATCTTTGATATGACTGAGTGTATAAACGACTTACAGTTCTTAACACGTATCAACAACTCATTTATTTGTCCTGCCATAGAAACCAAGCAAAGCCTACTTGTTTAAAAATGGTAAAGGAAGTGAGATGCTATTTAATTGTACCATATCACACAATAGTCGTATTTTGACCATAAACTAATATTTTCGTTACTTCCAGGATTGAGAATTATAGAAATATTCAGTATGATAATTGATTCAGAAGAAATCATCCCTGAAACAAGGATTTCTGTAATACAAAAATGCCCAAGAAGGAAAAATACGAATGTTCGTTGTGTTGGGGTATCTTCTTATCGAAATTATTGGGTGAAGTCTGAAGTATGCCAATAGTTGAATAGGTTTTGAAGAAATGAAAATTATTTACAAAAGAACTAACGACAGGACCGTAATTAAAAATTGTTGTCACTGAGGATGCTAGTTATTTTAAATGAAACGTTATAAAAATATCAAGTGTGATATACCACTGAATTGTGATTTTATCGCTTTATCAATATTTGTACTAAAATAGACAGGTCCGTATTTGAAAAAAAAATGTTGATGGTGGCCGTGTTGACACAAATCGTTTAATCAAAGATTCATTGTTACATTTTTATAGTACATTTTAAATACATTAAAACTTTCCTTAATTTTTTTTTATATTTTCAGAAATAACAGTTCTATTCGTAAAAAACCATTATCAACATTTTTGGTTTTCCCTGTATAACTCGGGAAGGGCGAGACTTCCTGTAAATTTTCTTTGACCATTGTACTGTTCTCCACAATAGTTACCTTTTCTCCCATTCAATCGTCTTCGTATCTGTTACGGTTTAGAATATAGCAATGTTACTACATGATAAAAGAAACGGCCTGTATACCAATCACGCGGCTACCGTAGACTAAGGTCTTCAGGACACCATCTTGGCAATCCTTTATGAATCCGTCGATTTCCGACTCCAACCCACTTGCCCTAAGAAAGGCGTAGGTCAAGTTTCTGGATAAGTCGAGGTATTCGATGTTCGTTGAGAAGACCGCATGCATAGGTTTATCCCTTTGCAGCTGCTTCTTGCTGAACATCCGAACGGGTTCCAACTCGGTGATAGAGTTCGAATCACATCGTTTGGTGTTGAAACTGAGACCAAGTTTATCAGCCGCTCAGGCTGCTGCCTTGAAGAGAATCGCTCCAATTTCTACGTATTCATGGTCACCATGGACCACACTGAGAAGGGGATCCAAATTTGTGATGACTTCAGAGGCTCCATCCAACACCATATTGTTGTGGAAACACTCCGAACTCAAAAGTTCTCGTTCTCGTTGTTAGGAAAGACATAACTGAGAAACGAAGTTGGTTCAAAGCCGATTGCATTCGTCACGAACAGATAAATGTTATTATTATATCATTCACATATTACTCAATAATATTGTATTGTCATCCAGTTCCACTCCATACGAACGAGTGTTGTAGATGGTAGTATAACACTCGTAGCGCTGCTTAAGCCTGTGTATATAGGCTGAAACCACATCTGCTGGACATGTTGACAGCAAATGTATGGATGCAAGATGTCAATCACCTTTCATCAAATACTTAGATTAGAGAAACAGGAGATAGAACATGATCAACTGCGCATCCTGACGATTTCCACTGATTCCCTACTCCCGAGGAAAGCCAATCAATTCGTTTATCTCCTCTAACGTACCTGCTTTGAATTATGTGATTACCTGTCAAAGTTTGACTTTTTGAAGTTATATTTATAGACTACTAGCCCATATAACGATTTTGGGCGGTAATTTTATGAAACATATTCAGAACGATGCTGCTATATGAAAAAATAACTTTAGGCACTATGCCGTCAATTCTTGGTGGGACAAATGGCTGTAATAATGATAATAGTAATTTTTCACCTGAAGATGTGCTCTACCGACAAAATATTCTTATAGGGCATTCCTCACGTTGGTGAGTTATGAAATAATAATCTCATACAAAAATAAGGAAACCAAAATCCAGGAATTTTTTTTATTTTTCGGAAATTGAAAAATTTTCCTGGCTTTCGGTTCCATTATTTTTGTACGGCAGTAGGTTCTAGGAGATTATTATTTCATAATCCACCAACGTGAGGAATGCCGTACAAGAATATTTTGTCGGAAGAGCACATCTTCCGATGAAAAATTACTATTATTAATATTACAGTCATTTGTCCCGCCAAGAATTGACGGCATAGTGCCTGGAGATATTTTTTCATATAGCAGCATCATTCTGAATATGTTTCATGCTGTATAAAATGACCCCCCAAAATCGTTATATGGGCTTGTAGTCTATTAGTGTGGAGTGGAATTTTGTTCATCAATTATTTTGTGTTTATCGTGAACTGTTTGAATAAAAAATGTCACGGTGTGTTTGAAATCAATGCAAATACTGCTGTAATGCAGTTTAAATGATGGTTATAAAATCTGTATATCTATTTCCCTAAGTTTGTTATGGATTTAGGGGGAGTAGTCAGGGTACCAAGGGAGTGGTAAAGGTACCAGGGCCGTATTTCTCTCACTGTCGGAGAAATCAATTCATATTACGTACCCCTAACTACCCTTTTAAATTAGACCTAACTGGATATAACGCGGTGATATTTTCGTTTCGACCTTCACGGGAAATTTTATTCCATTAGAGACTATTTCAATTATGACACCTAGTGAAATAATATGTAATCATGAGCAAGGAAAGCATAACGGAGGAAGATGATGACATAGAAATAACAGATATTTCTCATGAAAATGTATTCGGTATCAATTTGACAGAGTATAAAAAAGAAGGAGCCATATCCCGGGTGTCCGTGGAAAGTGGCTCGCCCCTATAACTTTTTTGTTTCTGAATATAATGGACTGAAATTTGGCGAATCTGTATAAGACAATTAACTGCATTTTTTGACAAGTAACTCAACTTCATGCAACTTCCGGTTTCACCAGAAGTGACATAAACTTTCTATTTTCACAAAAGACACCCGGTATATTTTCACTTTTCTTGTCTCCATATAACATACTGAATACAACCATGTGTTTGTTACCTGTCACCTTCTATAACCGAATTCTATTTTTATTTTGAAATGAAATTTTTATTCTAGAGCACAAAGTATCTACAAATCACTAATTTCAGTCCTAAAATTTTGATAATAATACAACTTTACTCTGTTTGAACACAATGTAACAGTGAAAAGTGATAAATGATACATGGCTGTATTCAGAATGTCATCTAGAGACAGAAGAGGTAAAATTATACTGAGTGTCCCATTTAACAATTGAAAGTCTAAGTCACTTCTGGTGAAACTGGAAGTTGTATGAATTTGAATTATTCGTCAAAAAACGCAGTTTTATTTCCATGTAGATCTTCTTAATTTTATTCCATTTCTTCCAAAACAAAAAATTTATGAAAATTTCAAATTGTGGATACTGTATTAGGGGTCTCATAGGAGATAGAGCAGAATGTGCCTCGTTGGTATATCCCTCAGAAGATGTGATAACCATATGCACAAGTGCAGAAAAGGTTTAGCAGAATGATTTTAATGAAAATAATCCCGCATGCGTTGCGATCCTGTTGAGTCATAATTTATTTAAATCTCTTCAGGAACACTTCAGGAATCCAACTTTTTTCTCTTCCTATTTTAGCAGCTTGATGAAAATCATTTGATCAATACATATATACACTAGGGTGCACCATTACAATAAGATTTGTTTTGTGTTTTGGGCATCGACTGCTATGCTCATTAGCCATGTGTTCTAGGTAGGCCTTGTTACTAACTCCATACGCCACCGTAGGAGCATCACTGTTGATTACTAACGCAACAGTGAATCGTGGAAGATTATTCCCAGCCGACACGAGCTTTAATCATTCAGAATTTCACATCTACAAAATATTCCACACCGGCTGGGAACCGAGCCTGGGACCTCTCGGTCACCAGGCGGGCGCTTAATAACTGCGCTAATCCCCGCCAAAAATTAATTAATTTGATTGATTTATTTCATTTGATAAATACGAAAGTCCTTGGTCAAGTTGTTTGAAATTAATACTATTTGAAGGCCCATAGCACTTGAGTTTCATTTTATCATCATGCTTGAATAGATGAATATTTGGAATCATTGGTGAGAATACAATTCAAGGAATAGAAACTACCCAAACACCAAAAACGTCAAAGTCACACTCGACGCGCGTTTCGCCAAAAAAATAGCGTCTTCAGGAGATAAAAGCATACAAAACTACCAATTTTGATGTAGTTTTGGGGTTTGGGTAATTTCTATTTCTTGAATATTATCATGCATTGTGGAATAAACGATATTATCATTCATTTTTAATCATATCATTTACTCTTAGTTAACTTCCATTTTTCTGAGTTAGCTTGTTTAGTGAAGCTAGATCTCTACAATTTCATTTGTTTGATAGTGTTTGAGTAAAACTTATATTGAAATAAATGCATCAAATGTTGAAACTGACATGATGCTAACACGGAACTGATTTTCTGAGCGAGCATCAAAAATTACAATCGCAAGTATAACACAAGACCAATCTAATGTTATTTATTGACAGTAGGTACTCGATTATTCTGAATAACTTTATATTGAATAATCTGAGTGAATAACAAACAGATTTGACCTAATCTAACAGTTGTAAATAAGGAAAGGTCAGAATATATACAAACTGATGACTTATTCACTCAATTAGTCTCTTAAAAAAAACAGAAATCTCTGACCATAGCTTGCTTCCTAGAGGATTTAGACATTTTTTTGCAACATGTTGACAATATGTACTGTGCCAATCGCACTTGATTGAATTCTTCACAAAAAATTTTTTTTGGAGCAATTTTTCAGGTGTATAGTTTGAATTTGGTGAAGGTGATTATGAAAACTCATATTCCTTATGAAAATGCACCCCCACTTATTCCAAATGAAGATACAAGTTTGTGAAATAAAAACTGACATTTTTCCAGAATACGAATCTGTGCCGCTTCCAACTCTTCAGGAATAACTCGAAATATTAGGCAGGCTTCGCGCACGCTAATTTGTGTAGCCGTGTTCTATCTTCTGTTTCTTTGATCTAATATCAAATATTAGAAATATCGAAGCACTCTTTCGGTATATAAGTTGTGACGGTAGAAGTAAAATATTATAAATTGCTGGTTCAAGAACGGATTATTCAAGTAGAAGGAAAACTAAAGAGAATACTGAGGGAAAGAAACTTCCACACACCCCGTTAACTTTGGTGGATTCTTCTCTCTTCTTAGTCTTCTCACTCAGCGGATTGATGACGAAGTGTTGTGAGTATTCGCGAGTGAAAATATCGTGCAGAATAAGGGTTATCATACACTTGACGAAAAATTGTAACGTGAGAAGTATATCTCTCTAAAGGCACCGCTCGAAAATAATATTCATTTGTGAACTTAATGGAACTGGTTCGACTATGAAATGAAGAAGAAATAAAATATTTTGAATTAGAATTGCACAAACATAGAAGGTGGATGATCGGGAAACCTCAACAGAAAGGATGTAACATGTTTGTTGTCTGGAATGATGTATTACAGTGCAATTGTTTTATGTGATAGGATTTGAAACTTATAATTCAAGCATAAATCAGACATAGTTGAATTTAACTAGTTTCCATTGTTTTTGTCTGAATCACTTTTTGAGTTTTATTTTTCTGCTTTGCAATGAAGGGATCATTGGTGTGATGATGAGTGTCAGTATATCGGACTACGTTTATATTTTTGTTTGCAAATAACTGGAATTTAAATTTATATTCTTCTATCAAACTTGTCAGTAACAAGTCGCTAATTTTCTGACTGACATCTAATATCACTTTTTTTATAGCATGAAAAAATATTATTATGGCTGGTTCACAGACCAAACTTTTACTTTTACCTTATCTTTTACTTTTACCTCAAGGAAGTTGATAAAGTGGGTTGCAGTAGTAGCGTTCATACAACCTACTTTCACCTTCACTTTCACTTTCACCCTAACAAAAGTTTGTAGGATTTAACTTTTGCATTAAACAATAAAGTAGAATGATTTTTATGTTCTGTGCGAATTGTTCCAATCCAATCCAAAATCCAAAAATCCAAAAATATGTATTCATTAAATTTACAAAAAAATAATATGAAACATACAACATCTAAAAAAATTAAATAACAATAAAACTATCACTAAGCCACAGAGGGGTTAGGAGGGAATGATATTGCATTTCATGCGGTGATAGGTTTTTCGTCCTGCCCTACTGGGAAGCCAGAGGGTGGGCAAAACCAGCACACATCTGACCTAGAGCGGACCCTATGATGTTGTGTAGGCCTTAGATGCTGCCATTTCAAGTCTACGGGTGTTTGACTCTCCCTACGTCCTCCAAGTTATGTAGGGGTTCTTACGTGCTTCTATGTAAGGCATCAGGCTATCAGGACAGTAACTTTCATCATTGAGTTTTCCATCAACGCCCGGAAAAAACGACGAAAAAACCGGGTTTGAGCCTTCATTGGATTAAAAGTGTTTGTTCACTCCTCTTCTGGATTTTCCTGGAAAATATCCAATTCTTGGTAAATGAGCCCCCCATGCTTTTTTGGCCTGTTATGGTGGGCTCTAACTGCTGTTATACTCTAGTCAGCGTACTTCCAAGGATAAAGTGTCTGTAGAATTCATCAGATTGTTCTTTGATAAATTCTATGATGAATGGGATATCAGCTAGCTCCCTCAATGCGTCCAGCCGAATGTATCTATTACTATCCGTGACGATACGGAGCCCCTTATTCTGCATCCTCTCCAATCTCAACAAGTGAGTCTTGGCGATGCTGCAGAATACTGGACAAGCATATGTCATCGTTGGCCTGATGACCTGCCTGTAGATTAACACCTTGTTTTCCATAGACAGCTTGGAATCCCTGGCTATCAACGGATATGTCCTTCTTATTGCTTCCGCAGCTCGCTGGATTGCCAAGCTGACATGTTTCCCAAGTGTTAATCTTTTGTCCAGCTGCACCCCCAGGTACCGCACAGATTCTGACCTGTCAATCCGGTTACCCAGAGCCATGAATCCTCCAGAGAGTTCGGCGCATACGTGCTTTCTTCTCTGTGGGGTTCTTATATGGGTTATGGGGGTTCTTATGTGCTTTCTTCTCTTGGTGAATATCATGAGCTCTGTCTTGGCCGGATTAACCACTTTTTCATTACTCGCCATGTACGGCACTACCTTCATTTGCAGATACACTTTTAACCGAGCCGCGGCTACATTGTAGAAATGTGCATGAGCATATATTGCAGTGTCATCTGCCGTGCTCGTATTACTGAACATCGGAAAGTCGTGCGTATACAGCGAGTATAAAAGTGGTGACTGGCTGGACCCCTGCGGCACTCCTGCTTTGGCCTTCTTCATTTCGGAGCTCGTTCCGTTCAATCTAACCTTGAAGGTACTGCCTACTAGGTACGAGTCCATTATCTTAACCAAGTGACCAGGCATTTTCATGACGAGACCTTCTATCCAGCCTGTGTCGAAAGCTTTCTGGATGTACAGCAGGATCATGACTGTGCTGAGATCCTGAATGAAGCCCTCCCTCACCTCGTGGACAATTCTTGCCACCTGGGAGACCGTTGAGTGCCCCCTTCGGAAGCCAAATTGCTCCGCCAGGATGAGTTCGAGATCTTCTTCAAGATCTCTGAATCTTTTGAGAAGGATTCGGTCCACCACATTGGACCGTACTGAGATAGGGCAGAAGCTTTCGACCCTCGCATTGGATTTCCTCGGTTTCAGGATCGGGATAATCTCTGCTTGCTTAAGGCATTGCGGGTAGTGCTGCCATTTAATTATGCTATTGATGATATATTAATTGCACGAGAGACTTCATTGGAAGGTTCTTGAGCAGAATTGCATCGATTTTGTCAATGCCAGGTCTTTATTTCTGAATAGCCGCTTGATGGTTTCCTGGACCTCCTTGAAGATGGTCATCAGCTTCGAGAAAGCCGTCACTCATCGTGCTTGGGGTTGCTCTAACTTCCTGGCTCTCCTTGTGATTTCTTCGTGTTCTTGTTTGGAATTGACACCTGCCTGAAAGGCACTCTGGAAGTATTCCTCAAACCTTTCTGCTTTTTTTGGGTCGGTAACCGCATGCTGTTGGCCATTCCCCATGGCAGGAATATCTTTGTGTCTCCTACGGAGACCTCTAGACTTTCGCCAGAGGTAATTGTTCCCAGCATTTAGGCGAAATGTTCCAAATTACCAAATATAACAACGGGGCGCTTTCTTTCAGAGCGATTTATGAACGGTCGATTTCACTGCTTAAAGTTGAGGAAAAGTTGAAAGTAGAAGTGAAAGTAAAAGTTTGGTCTACGAACTAGTCATAACAGCTAAATTGCGAAACAAGGAAAAACTTCCCAAGTAACATTAACGCTCTTATTCCGATTTTCAAGATCGCTTCAAAACCATACAATGAAATTTCAAATACAATCAAGTGATCTTCAAGACAGCCCTGAGACCATCATAAAGCAGCTTCTAGTCAAAAAGGGCCCACCCTAAAAAGGCTTTCGAAACTAAATTTTAAAACTGCATGGAAACCATTAAATTTTAATTCTATATTCTTAAAGAGTTTTTTAAGGCAACTTTGACTACATAAATTAAAACTTATCATTTGAGGTTTTTATTTACGGCGGACTTAATCAACTTGAAAATAACTAATTAATCCTAAAATAGTTTTATTCTGTTTACTAACACTCGACAACTTTTAAGTCGTATAATGGCCGGCAGAGTGATAATATTCTGAACCGCATACGTAGAGGTACTAAGCATATCATAAAATAATATTCGAAAGCAAACTATTCTGATGAAAAATTCACCAACAAATGGCACTTTTCTGATAAAATGTAATAAAATACTTCAACATAACTCGAGCGCCACTAATAGAATGTATTTTTATATATAAAAATCCAAGCATCTGTATGCATTTTTTAATTAAATGGCATATTTCAACACACCTCTCTTCAGTTTTTTAAGAAGATCCGAGACGCAATTATTTGAATAATAATATTCTTTTCGTTTCCTATTGATAATGTCCAAAATGGCGGAGCCTTTATTGCAGTAAAACATGGCGTGATCTAGATTAAAACTAATTGTTCATTTGTTAAATGTTTTAAATCTCACAAGCTTCAAAACAGTGTTTTATTCACCAATTTAAATCCAATGACTCCCGCAGGAGTCTGTTTACGTTTCCCTTTAAAACCAATATGCTTCAATATTTCCAAACTCGTGACCTTATTGATTTAAAGTGGTCTTGCGCTCGAATGGTATCCTAACCTCAAAAATTTTTCCGGTTTTGTGAGTGAAGCGTATGGTGCATTTTCTAGTAGTACTTGTCGCTAATACTTTCCATTTCACCTGTTGATTCAAATTTCATTTCACATGTCAACATGCGGACTGTACTGGTTCACTAAATAGCTTCTTGACAAGATGGCGTTTGATCTGAATGTGGAGGGAATATAATTAGTTTCAATGAAGTCGTCCAAGAACCAAAAGGTATTTCTTTTAACCAAATTGACTAAATTAAAACATTTATAATATTCTTCCGCAGGAACTGTCAGTGTTTGTATTTTGATTCTCGTATGCGCTTATTATTACCTCAGTGACTCCTTTGGTGGTACTGTAGGTTGAGTCGCCCGGAGCGCATATGGTCTGGACTCATATTTAGATGGAGGAGACTATCACCATTATAGTTTATATACCTAATAATTTCAATTCACATTTTTATGTATGCGTGGATAGCTTTGTTGAAAAGTTGAAAAAGTTCTGATATTGAAATATATTTTGACTTCGATAAAGACAACAATTTGGCTGGCCAGTATGATTTCCTTGGTCTCCGACTTCAGCCCAATTGAAGAACACTGAGATATGGAGCTGAAGGAAGACCTCAGTCTCCGCAGCTTACATGTGAGTTTTCTGCTGAATAGGATCCGATTGGTGACAGAGCTTGGGTTCGCTCGTTCGACTACAAGACCAAGTTTATCTGCTACACGGGATGCTGCCTCAAACAGAAATGCTCCAAGTCCTGTTTTATCGTGGTCACAGACAATGATTTCATTTTGTACTTTCTAACATGATAATGTTTCCAGAAGCCCAGAGGTTGGTACGTTAGTAGCATGTGTACATTTTAGTCTGAGAGCCGGAGAGAGGTCGACCTTCACTCATCTGTGAACTGGATGAAACACAGTTTTTGTGAAGTTACACAAATGAACGAATACTCTTGAAATAGCTTGCCTATCAAAATGTGGCCTAGGCAATTTTTATCAAAATAGTAATATTGATAAAGGTAAGTTTATCGGGCTTTTTCTCAATACAAGGAGAAAAGTGATGTTTCTTACGTGGTTTTATCTCCCGAACACGAATCAGAAAGAATTTCGTAAAGATCTCTAATACAATACGAGTTATGACGTTTTGAATCTTTTGAATCAGGATGACTTTATGGCCGTCATGTTGGGTAACATAAAGTGGGTTTATAAAACGTATATATTTTTCTTTCCAATATATCAATATTTTCACGAAATTTGCCTAATTTACTACAAACATCCGCTAATTTGATTGGGTTGATTAGGTGGGTATATTTTAGTACAATTTTATGTATTCTTATTTTGAGTTGAATCATATAAGAATAAATAATTTACTTCATTATCATCATCTATATATGGAAAAATAAAACAATTCTAA
Source organism: Chrysolina oricalcia (assembly GCA_944452925.2). Classification (NCBI taxonomy): domain Eukaryota; kingdom Metazoa; phylum Arthropoda; class Insecta; order Coleoptera; family Chrysomelidae; genus Chrysolina; species Chrysolina oricalcia. Next base: position 36,603,731 of record OX101812.2, read on the forward strand.
ATGATCAATGAAAATATCTTTCCCAGGCACGTCCTTGCCTGACTCATTATTATACGCGATATAAGCTTCTAGTACTCTCATTATGGTGATAGTAGACGACAGAACAACAGGATATTCAAAATCAATGATGAATTCTTTGTTTACTCAGTCTGTGTAGTTATGTCATTGAGAAAAAGGCAAAAACACATTTTCATTGAAGGTTGTTTGTTACGTTAATGTTGATATCAGATGTATTCGATTCGTATAATACAGTAACAGCATTTTTAGATTTGAGTCATGATCAGAAATTCTAAGGCCTAGTTACTTACATTGAATGCTAACCCATAATCTGCCTACCCACCGTTTAAAATTGTTAAAAATTGTTTCCATGCAGATTACTTCAAGTATGTTTTACAAAGACGACTGTAGGATTGAGAAGCAAAAAGGACTTGGCAGTTGAATTAGTCATGTGTACTGAGCATTGTTATCTTATCGGCAGTACTGGTAATTACAACATATTTGTTGTAAAATTTCAAACACGCCTTTATATGAGAAAACACACTTTCATATGAAAAGTAAAGTGTTTCAAACGTAAGCTTTATGGTGAGTTCAACATATTTTACGTAAATTACCTTGATCATTAAATGTTTTCGATATTTCCATAGAGATACAATTTTGAAGCATAGTCAATATGACCAATAGATGTGCACTATCACCAGTAGTGTAGTACTTCCGGATCACACGTTCACTGCTGCCCAAAAATATGATACATGCTAATTGCTAATTTAATTGTACTTTCGTGCAAAAATAACTCCATTATGGTTGAGATAAGAGGGTTCAATTTCGGATACACAATTTTCCGACACATTGATACCTTTCAACCATTCTCACAAAATAAGGCCAATTTCAACAACATATCATTATCATAGTCATTATCACTATCACAGTCCTAGCCTTAGTCGTTGTCTTAAAAAAATTATATTTATGCATCACAGTCATTAGTATGGAAATAAAACAAATTGGCAGATGACAACAGTGTCATTAATATCATTTTATCGCAAAGGAGGGTACATTTTTCAATCATTTCAATCGCCTAGTGATAGATTCCAATTTCAAAAAATTAAAGGTTATGTGTTAATTGTTTGAGTAGTTCTCATAAATTCAATCAGTGCAAGTCTTCAATGACATGTTCGTGGTGTTTGCAAAAACGTCAATCTTCTCTACACGATCCGCATTTTCATTGAAACCTATACGCAATCTCTTACTGAAAAGCCATAACGCATAACATAACATAACACATAACATAACACTCCCAAGAGCAAACACAACAAGTACTGTTGTGCCCTCTATTACGAATAATTCAAATTTTCTGGGAACTTCGACCAGTCAAGCGACACACCGCCAAACGGTTTCTATGCCCGGAGTTTTCATATCTCATAAAACTGTACTACTTTCTACTGCTTCAGTAGAAATTGCAGATGCACACGGAAATTTTCAGACCTGAAATGGGACACCCTGTTCATCTTCAAATATCCTGAAAGAAAATTGAATTTTCTTTCAAATGATGTAACATGATCCTATACCTAAGGAGTCAAGTTTCAGAAATAAAAGCAAGTTTTCTATAAAAATTTAATTATTTTGCCATATTTTGTATTGGGTAGATATGAAATGTCATGGAACATGTCATTATGAAAATTCAAAAATCAGTACATCAATAGTAAAACGTGGTGTGGGAGGAGTTCGTAGCACAAGCTAATGTTTAAATCAAGTTTTTTATGCTACTTTTCTTGAAATACTATAAAACACCCCAATACTAAAACACCAAACACCACACCGGGTCACATACCATAACACAACAAGCACCGACATAAGCTAGGCAGGAGGTCGGGCCACTGAACTTTGCAACACACCGATGGGTGAAAACTGAGCTAACGGTCAGTAATGGCAGGGTAGACGAACGGAGAAACCCCCCAGAGAGGGTGCCATTTATGGATGAACCGCCTCGCCGAGAGGGTCCTCTTCGTTGGCAAACGTGGTACATTTTATTATTTATAATTTAATGTTATGTATTTACTCTGAAATAACTCGGGATCCCACGCCTATTTTCAAAATTGATTAATAACAGGCTGAATCTTCCTGAGTAGCTTCATTTTGCCGAGACGCCCAACTTTTTCCTCTACGAAAATTCTCGATAGTGGTATCTAATGAAATGCGCAGGCGTCAATCATGTCGATTTGGTGAGTGAAAAAATTCATTAATAACAGTTAGTTTTTCAGTTGAACCTCAAGATAATTCGATGAAGTACTCGAAAAAACTTTTGTCCTACAAAATGGATGGTAGGACTGAAGAGTCCCCCACTCCCAACATGTACCAATGACATGGTCATAAAAATTCATTATTAACCAGCGGATTTTTTCACCGTTGTTTGGTTAATATTTGTATAATTGAATGGTCATATTGTCCTACAAATTGAATGGTAGGTGTTCCCAGTCCTACGCTCCGAACATGTCAATTGCATGGTAAAAAAAAAATTATTAATAGCAGGCTTAAACTTCCTGAGTAGCTTCATTTTGCCGAGACGCCCAACTTTTACCTCTACGAAAATTCTCGATAGTGGTAGCTAATGAAATGCGCAGGCGTCAATCATGTCGATTTGGTGAGTGAAAAAAATTCATTAATAACAATTAGTTTTCCAGTTGAACCTCAAGATAATTCGATAAAGTACTCGAAAATACTTTTGTCCTACAAAATGGATGGTAGGACTGAAGAGTCCCCCACTTCCAACATGTACCAATATGACGTGGTCATAAAAATTCATTAATATCAAGCTGATTTTTTTATCATTGTTTGGTTAATATTTGTATAATTGAATAGTCATACTGTCCTACAAATTGAATGGTAGGTGTGCTCAGTCCTACGCTCTGAAATTGTCAATTCCACGAAAATTCTTGATATCAGTAGCTAATGAACTGCGTAGGCAAAAGTCATGTTGATTTGGTGAGCGCAAAAATTGTATGGTTAACCATTAGTTTCACCCGAATCTGAAGCTCATGGCTCATGGTGAAACAAACCAATTGAATTAACTTCATTTTAAGGCAGTATAATCAATCTATTTGACCGTAAGCCACGGGCTTAACAAGCCTACAGATATTTCGATCATACCTTCTGAAATGAAAAATCAAAATATTTTGTATAATTAGGCACATTTATCCTCATTTTTGATATGATGTTATGAATCGATTTGATTTTTTTGCTTTAATTCGAAATCGATTTTTTTTAGAAATAATCACATTAAATCTAATTTGTTTGTTTGTTGTAAAGGGTGTAGCATTTCATAGCATGACAAGACACTGTTCAACGAAATAGATGAATATCAATAACATTATCATTTTTATTTTACAAATTCTATTCATACACAGAGGAGAATTGATTTTATTATTGACTACCTTGTAGAAAAACAGTTTGTTTTTTTCTGTATTATAAAACATATTTCTCACGAATGTCAGTAATGACCAGTCGCTCACTAGTTCAATATTGGATATGAATGGTATATTGATATTTTTTATCCATTCGAATTCTTTCAAAAATCTCAAAATTGATTATGTGTCGCCCTCTAGCGCCGAATCTGGTAATACGATCGAGTAGGGCCAATGAAGACTTTTACTCAGAATGGCTTCAGCTACAACATACCAAAAATTCAGCCATTTTCACAGTAATACTTTTTTTCATTAAAAGTGTGCGGAGTCCTTTGATGATAGTTGCATACATTGTTGTTTAAAATTAATTTTTCGGTTAACCAGATGTCGTTCCCTTACGAAGGACAGCCCTCAAAAGACGAAACTTGTGAGAGCCAAGGATTAACGAATTCTCACTATTTACGTGCTTTTCCACTTTCTCGGGCCATCAGAGAAATATAAGCAGTTGCTAGGCTTCGAACCCACGACCGACTACCAGAGTGGATAAAAGATCGGTATTTTAACTATACTTGGCCACTTGACCCCGTAAAATATAATATCTCTTTCGAACTGGACTTTTTGATGCCTCTGGATATACCATACGTCCTATTTTACCGTAGAGCAGAATTTCACAATTCGTCTGACCTCTTTGAAAGTTTTCAATTATACATTTCTGCTCTTCATACGACGATGTGGTGTTGTAGTTTTTTCCGGGTTATCCTGCATCTGTTGAAGCGCATGCGACTTCATTTAAGCCGCCCCAAAGGGCAGATTGATTATTTCAACGTTTTTACTTTATTATTGTTGTTTTCAATATGTTTATAAAATTATGAAAGCTAAACAAAATTTCCCACTTATTTCATAAACTTTTCACGTAAATTATGATATTGTTGAATTGAACAAACAATTATACAATAAAAGTCACATTACTTTACGAATAAAAGTATATTAAATGAGCTAAAACACAATTTCAAAATAATTCATTATTTTGAATAATTTTTGTAGGACTAGCGATATATACCCATTTTTTTGTAGGACACTGTATTATTTAGGTTGAGGATACACATACCTTTCATGTAATATCATTGTCCTACAGTTATTAATACATTTTTTTTTACCATGGAATTGACATGTTCGGAGCGTAGGACTGGAAACACCTACCATTCAATTTGTAAGACAATATGACCATTCAATTATACAAATATTAACCAAGCAACGGTAAAAAAATCCGCTGGTTATTAATGAATTTTTATGACCACGTCATTGGTACATGTTGGGAGTGGGGGACTCTTCAGTCCTACCATCCATTTTGTAGGACAAAAGTTTTTTCGACCACTTTATCGAATTATCTTGAGGTTCAACTGAAAAACTAACTATTATTAATGAATTTTTTTCACTCACCAAATCAACATGATTGACGCCTGCGCATATCATTAGCTACCACTATCGAGAATTTTCGCAGAAGAAAAAGTTGGGCGTCTCGGCAAAATGAAGCTACTCAGGAAGATTCTGCCTGTTATTAATCAATTTTGAAAATAGGCGTGAGATCCCGGTCTAAAATGTAAACGTACTAAAACTTGGAAAATATATTTTTTTGGATTTTTGAAGTAAAACGTTTGCGCGGTCATTAACGTAAATTTGGTTAGAAAAGGATCAAAATGGAAGACAATAATTATTCAAATATAAATCTGATTATTTTTACCGGATTTGTCCCATATTTCTAACTGTTCATTGGATATTGATATTTTGTATTTTTTTCACAACAGTCTTTTCCAAAACCAATTTTGCATTAACCGAGAAATACAGAAACTTGGAATTTCAATTCGAATTTGAACAAAGTATGTTTGGTTCGGTTTTTTATTTCCATGATGATTTTATTTCCCATTCAGGGTATTTGAAAAACATGTGTCCTTGAGCAGAACTCAATTTTATTTCAATCGATACATTTTTTTTCTATTGATTCTTGCTAAATTTGTGTGAAGTTCATTGAATTTTCAGCAAGTTCTGGAAACATTTCTTTGGAACTCAACATGAATAAAAAATGAAATCGATGGCCGCGAAAGCCTTTCACAATTTATCAAAATATCTGCATTTGAATATGAATGTCACTCCATTTTTTATACTTCTTTCTGACAGAAACACAATTAAATCTACTGTTTGTCAAACTTACAGGTGTTTTGCTCTCTTCTGATCACGGCACACTACAGATTATTTCAATTGGGCAATATTACCTATTTTGAATCTGGTGATTGAAAATGATAGTAGTGTGCCGTGTCCAGAAAAGAGCTAAGCAAACTTTAAGTTTAACAAGCCGTAAATTTAATGGTGTTTCTGTCAGGAGAAAGTATTAAAAATGGATTATAAAACATATTGAAATGCTGGTAATTCGAATCTGTTTCATATTCACGGTTAGTGGAAAAACATTATTTCAAGAACAGGAAATTCAATGAATAGAAAAATATTCGTAAGAATCGAAAGGAATTATGCTGTATTGGGGAATGTTGAGGCGTCAAGAGGTAATCCTTCAAAAACGTGTTGATTTTCGTGAAGGAATTCAAATATGGACTTTCCAAATTTCTTTCGGAAAATTATATTGAAAATATTTGAATACTTTGAGAACAACCGTTAGGAACTTTTTGGCAATTTGCTGCTTCATGTATATCGAAGTTGTTGGTCACAGTTGAACGTTGCCCCTCGCACTGTAGACAAGAAGTGAGCAGAGAACTGAGTACAACCTTTGAAGATCGGTGGATAAGACACCGCCTTCGTCACCGCGATCCCCAGATCTAACTCTTCAAAATTTACACATTGAATCAAATCAAACATCACTTCGAAAACATGAATTAGCGATCGGTAGGACCTTTATCTGTTTATTGATTTCTTAACAGACACGCGTTTTTCAGATACCCTGAATGGGAGATAAAATTATCATGGAGATGAAAAACCGAACCAAGCATACTTTGTTCTAATCTGAATTAAAATTTCAAATCACTGCATTACTCAATTCATGCAATATTAATTTCGGAAAAGACTGTTTTTAAAAAAATACAAAATATCAATATCTAATGAACAGTTACCAATATGGGACAAATTCGACAAAAATTAATCAGATTTTCATTTGAATAATTACTATCATCCATTTTTGATTCTTTTTGATTCAAATTTACTTTAATATACGAGCAAACGTTATATTATCAATGTACTAATTTTGGACTTTTCATAATGACATGTTCCATGACATTTCATATCTACCCAAAACAAAATATGGCAAAATAATCCAATTTTTATAGAAAACTTGCTTTTATTTCGGAAACCTGACTCCTTAGGTATGGGAACATGAAACATCATTTGAAAGGAAATTCAATTATCTTCCAGAATATTTGATAATATACATGGTGTTTCATGTGAAAAATTGCATCTTTCACCACTTTTGTCCCTATCAGTGAAATCACAAATTTTCAACGACCCTGTATAATCAAGAAAGAACGAATTCCCCTAGTCACAACTAATACACAGGATATTGTCAAACTACATTCAAATTTTCAGCTTCCTACTTATTCAAATACTGCAGTAATAAATGTTTAATTGAAGCTATGTTTCGAACAAAAAATAAGGAAATAATTGATTTTCTCAAAAACCACTGGAGGTAGGTAAAGGAAAAATTCATATGAAAATAATCAAAAAGCAATAGCAAAGCGAAAAATGCAATAATATACAGGGTTTTCTATTCAAAATATGAAAGTTGTTGCTACTTTTCGATAGAAGCGGCAACGCAACAGCGCCAAAAACATTCTACGTCGATAGAGCAGAACTGATCATCCAAGAAACCAAATTTTCAAATTAATCCTTAGCCCCTTTTTTCAGAAACGTCTAATAGCTCATCGAGTTTGGAACACCCTGTATTATTATTAGATCATGTTAACCAAATTTCAAAGGCTCTCACAAGAAAAACCTAGAGAATTGTACTTTCACATGAAAAAAAATAACCTATTTTTCAGTATCTGGAATCAGTTTTGCAGAATTGAGGAATGTTAACGTCGAAAAAACTGTTTTGTTGTCAATTAAAATTTCCAAACGACTTGTTACGAAAGCTCCGGCTAATTTGACAAGCACTTCACCTCCTTATAGAAATACTAACACGTTAGGCAGACACCTATCACTTATAGGCACTGAAGACAGCCCCACTTGTCGTAAATGCGAAGAGGACGAAGAAACTTCATCCCACTTCCTCGGCGACTGTGAGGCGTATGGGAGGCTGAAATTTGGAACTTTCGGAGTTGAGAGACTCCAACAAGAGGAACTAATCGGTTTGGGTGTAGATAAGTGGAAAACAGGGGATTACAAAAAGGGTCCATGAGGGCCTACTTGCCTGACTGCGGCAGCGGCCACCTCCAGAACTACTACTCTTATTTATAGTTTGTTCAATAATTTCTTGATTGTTTCTGTGTGTTTTACAATTGCGGATGATCCCCGTCTATCAATTGTCAACGACAGTTTCAATTGTGTTTCGCTTTTCAACAACCTGTGTATTTTACATTTGCGAATGAGTGTGCTGTGATCTATCTGAATATCGCGGATGGAGGGTTTCACGGACTCTTTCAAAAACCATGTCAAATTCTACGCAAATCATTACCAAATTAGAGAAATGTTTATTTTTAAATTCTGAACGGGACATGATAAAAAATTCGCTATACTTCAATGTAAATTATTTCTTGTCCAGTATTCCAAAAAAGCCTACTGATAATTCAGTTATCTCTAATAACCACACGGAAATTTAAGTTTCTCCAAGTTTCTAAAAGATCCTTGTTCAATTTTATATAAAGGGTTGTTAGCGTATGAATTGCCACTATTTTTCAGCGAAGCATTGAGATAAAATGAGGTTGTCATTTGAAAAAATTAAAGTATATTCAAATTCTTCGTAGATTGTAAAAATGTAATAAAAACAGGTTGTTTCATTTAAAAAAATAAAATTTGGGTCCATTTTTGGTAAAACCGGAAGTCGTAGGTAACTGAAAATAGTTTAACTGAAACAAGCTTATCGGAAAACTTCCATATACACATTTTCAGAAAAATACTCTCAGAAGTTTCCCATATACACGTCGACTTAGCTCATCGTGGTATACCCTGTACATTCATTCGAAGGATGGAATACAATCATTATTTTTGAATGCGAAACGTGAAGGCTATCATGGCAAATACCTGTCGGAAAAGAAGTACTGCCTTGGATAATACCACGACGAGCATTCAATTATATCAAACATAGGTATACTTGTCCTTTATTGCAGAGGATAAAATTGAAAAGTTATATACTTATATACTAGAAGATATTATCGTTTTCAAACATCCTTATCAATGTTAAATGATTGCGTGTATAGAAGAGATTGGGAATAAAATCTAATTAGAAATTCCAATTGAATATATTTCTCTTCACACCATTCTCCTATAAGGTATGGATAATAGGTGAAGAAGAGAATAACTGAATAAAAAATTGTTATTTTCTAGAGGCCTCAGAATCGTTTTTGGAAGTCCAAAATATCCTCCGTTGTTAAAATATTTTGAATAAAAATCAGTTTTCAGCATTAAATTGCTGTAATGTTCTTTCAATATCCGTAATGGTAGAAGGAGTGAATAGTGCAGTTTTCCTAGAAATCTCAATATTATTTTTTTTTTTTTTTCTCATGGACTTCTCAATAATGCTTTTTAATTTTGAATTGAAGTGTCCATTTCAGGATCTGCATCAAATTGATGCTACAATAATGAGAAATTAGAAATCTAAGACAAAAAACATATTTTCATATGAAATTTATAAAAATTCACGAAATAATTTTCCGACAACTTTCTTGAAATATGTAATGATGTATGTAATGACTGTTAATTAAAACAGAAAATGATAAATTTCGCAGTAGTGCAAAATATTTCATTTTACACTACTCCTTTGGAGTGGAGAAATGGACTTGGGAAGAATTGCATCAACTCGACATTGAAACTTGCAAAATGTGAGCTTGCTTTCTAAATCGTTCAATTCACGGTTATACTTTCCGTTTACTTTTATGTTTGGACATAACAAAAAGGTATTCAATGGAGCCTTTAAATCACCAGTAGTCTAGATTCTCGTCTCTGCATAGGGGTTTCTTCAACAACATCGAAGACCTAAGGTTATCCAAGAATTTGACATTTGCCTTCAAGAGGTCATTAGCTGAAATCGGATACCGACGGATTCGTAATGGCCTGTCAGGATGGTGTCTTCAACATGCTAGTCTACCGCAGTCGCGTGATATGTATACAGGTCTCCGACTACAGCCGCACCTGAGAACATACTGTATTTGCTGTAAGCTTGACAAAGGGGGCTATTCTCGAATCATTCGACTTCCAATTCGTAAACGAATGAAAGAGACAGATACACATATTCCATGACGTGTATCAGTGTGAAACAGTGAACTGGAGTTGCATACGTAAACACTCAATAATAGGACCCCTGTTTATACGATCTCAGCGTATATCAACAGGCGAAACATGGCAATACGAATGTTGTACTACCAACTACGGCAAGGGACACCAGTGTTGCTTTATGCTGCGGGGGATATAGAGTTCATTTTGGATAATGAGAAGTGTCGTTTACATTGGAACTACTCATTTCCTACTCTCTGGCAAATACAAGCAAATAAGCTAAATGTAGTCCTTTTCGACCACCAAATTATGACGATTTTGGTAGTAGGAATTTCTGCTCCAAGAGAAACAAATGTTGACCGAAAAGAAGGAAAAAAATGCACTGAATATCCAGATCTACTCTTTGAATTCCTTTTTGGAATTATGGACTCTCGTATTTGAATACCATTACGGCTTAACATAACACGGCAGAAATCTTAGCTGGAGTAATGTAGAAGGCCATCATCCGTGGTCTACTTCATTTGGTCAGGGCATACGACACTGGGACCCAATAGTCACGTATTCCACGAACCGTAGGCCCGTGACTGGTTCCTAATACAAGGTGCTGGGCATGTCGTGAGGCTCCTGACACCACTTTTCTATCAATATGTCCGATCTATGCGGTCTCAGCCTATATTCACAGACATAACAGTTTTATTTCACTATCTTCGACGATATAGACAAGACACTGGTATTCCCTTATGCTCTTGCGGGATAAACTACTCATTCTCCAATACAAGAAAATAAGCCTGATATAGTTGTCGACCAGGAAAGTAAGACGATTTTCTTCATTGAGTTTTCGGCTCCTGGCGAAACTCTGCAGGCTCTACCCATACCATGCTGTTGCAAATTTTATTCTTATAATAGGGTCCTTTGTTGGTGTGAGGCATTCGCAACTATTCAACCTGAAAATCATACCGGCATGTCGCAAGATGGCAGAAATCAATGCCGGACTAATGCAAAAGGCTAACATCCTTGGTTCATAACGTGTATTCATTTCACACGATTTTCGGAACCAATAGTCACTTTCTCTAGAGCGTGGGGATTGGTAATCTGGGATAATGACATCAGTGTGCTCTTCTGAGTGAAGATATTCCTAACGAGAAAATAATGATAATCACAATAACGATAATAGTAATAGACTTACTTAAAGTGGAACAAGACCATTCTCAAGGAGTTATAATAACTGTCAAAAACTCTACTTCAACAGATCTTGTCAATACAACTGTCGGTAAATGAAAAAGTTGCTGACACAAAATAATATGCTTGCCGTTCCGATCTAACTCTACTCCTTCGGAGAGATGAGTTGGACTGAGGAGGAGCTGCAAAAACCCGACGTAAAGAATTTACGAGAAGATTTATTTTTATATTTATTTTTTTTTTGTTAAAATTGTTATTTCCGTCAACCAATTGCACCCCTACGCGCAACCCTCGGAAGTCTTCGGGAGACTTGTGTGAGCTAGGGAAGACGCAGCCCTTACCTTTTAACGTGTGATGCCATGCACGAAACCGGTGAATCGGTGGATCGAACCCACGACCACACGCTTGCGAGGTGTACGCTTTTACCAGCCGACCACCACGGCCCATATTTCATATGAACATTTTTTTTTCTTTTTACTTTTCAATAATGACAAAATTTGTGAGGATTTCTATTCTTCTGAATTTTTTTTTGTGATTAGTTGTATATTTATCGTTGAAAAAAATAAAAAGGTCTTTAATTCTCTTTTGTTCCGAGTATTTCAGATATTCGACAAATATTCATTGCTCCTTTGAGCGAGGTATCAAAGAGATTGACTGTTTTGATTCATCATAAACAGCTCTTAGGGATGCCTTGGCGGGATTCGGTGTTGAAGTACATTCCACTGTAGCAGGAAAACTTGGAAACAAATGCAGCACCACATCGTTTATACTGCGTGACACACGGTTGATGGTAGGTTAGATGTTTCTGGAAAACGCAACACAGGTTTTTTCTGAAAATTCCGCCTTTTACATTTTCTTACCTGTTCTACCAATCTGAAACATTTTAAGAATTGCGATGTTGCCGCTTCTATCAAAAAGTCCTAGCAACTTTTTATTTTGAACAGAATACCCAGTACCTATATTGACACATTATTAAAATTGCCCTCTTATTATAATACTTTTCTGCTAATGATGTCCTATTCCTATCTCAATCGATTTTCGAGATGAAAATTAATTTGTGATAAATATGTCCCAAAACATAGCCCTAATTGAACTTAAGTAAATTACTACTCTCTATGAAGAAAAGTTGATATTCTGAATGTAGTTTGGCAAAATTAGAGTATTTCATTCACACCAAGAAATCGACTACATAGCTAAAACTATTACTATTATTTCTGCTATGCATAAAAGAGGTCAAAAGTTCGTTTTTCGAATATTACTCAATAAATTGAAAGGTGAAAAAAAATGCTTCAAAATGACATATCATGTCCCTAACCTAAATCATCAAAGTTTTCCTAATAAAGCGACGAAGAGGGAGCTTCGAAAAGCATCGCATCTTCGTGAAGTTGACGACCTCAGTTTTCCCTACGTAACCATGATCTTATTCCACTCCATATTCGGCACGATGTCCCAATCCAAATAAATTTTGATCTTTTGCACAGCGATCACGCTGGAGAATGATTGTGCATATAGTGCGGTATCATCTGCATATATCGCCGCATTCACTCTCTCGGATCGTGGAAAATCGTGGGTATATAGTGAGTATAAGTGGGGAGAGATGCTCGAACCTTGTGGAACACCTTCCTCGACCAGGTATGCTCCTGAGAGATTTCCATTTACCGAAACCGCAAAAGATCGACCAGTGAGATACGAGTCGATCAATCTCACTCAGTTCAAAGGCATGCCTGCCCCTAGCATCTTGTTAACCAGACTTCCGATCCATATGGTATCGAAGGCATTTTCCATATCCATCAGAGTCATGACTCTGTTGAGATCTTCATCGCGTGCACAATCCGGACTACCTGTGAGGTCGTGTTATGACCTCTGCGGAATCCAAACTGCCCGTCCGGGATAAGTGTCAGCTTCCCCTCAAGATTCAGCAGCCTTTTGGGAATGATTTTGTCTACCACTTCGGCAATCAAGCTAAGCAGCGAGATCAGTTGGTGGCTCGTAAGCAGATGCTTGTCTACGCCAGGTTTCAGTATTGGTATTATCACAGCTCGCTTCAAACAATCTGGATAATACTGCCAATCTAGAATGGCGTTGATTAAATGTAACAGCTGGTACAGAGATTCACGCGATAGGTTCTTAAGCAGAATTGCGTCAATTCTATCCTGCCCTGTCGCCTTTCATGTTGAAAGTCGTTTCACGACCTCCAACAGCGCCTCACTGCTTGCCATTACTTTGGCAATCAGATTAGAGCCCAACTGGAGAGCAGCTGTCTCTCGTAGGCATTCTTCCCGCCTTGAGCCCTCCACTTGCTCCTTTTTTAACGTCCGGCTCCTTCCGGTGCACGCTACTGAAGTACCTACTCTCCAAATAGTTTTGCCTTCTGGGGTCCGTCACTGCACGGATACGAAGCACTTTCCCAAGCGTTTTGCCATGCCTTGTAAATATCAAGCTTATGACATTTTGTTGACTTTCATCCGCGCGTTCGGTAAATGCAAATCTGACAGCTCGATTCAATCTGTAGGCGTGGTTTCGCTTACACTTGTAGTGGAAAATGGAGTAGACAGATTCAATCGAGCTGTCAGATCTGCATTCACCGAATGTGCCCTCTATGTGGTTGATAAAAAGTTACTGTTCCAATAAATCTCCCGGAATGGGTGCAAATATTGAATTTTCAAACGAAGTTCTCATGAAATTATTTATTATACACGGACAACATGATCAAATCATTAGCAGAATATGCAAAAAATTCAACCATTTGTATCCTGAATTACCACCAATGAACGATAAAAAGTTTGTAAGATTACAAAATGATTTCCTCAACTACGGCTCAAAATTAAAAGCGCCTCCAACATTACCAAAAACTGTTACTTTGAATGAGGACAATATTGTTGTTGTTGTTAACGTTTTGGTATATTTTTATGCATATCCAGAAGCTTTCATTCGTAGTGCAGAAAAATGTTTGGGTGTATCACACGCTTCAGTACAACGAATTATGGAAAATCACGAGATGCATCCGTATAAATTTACCAAACATCGAGCTCTCAAAGCAGAAACCTTTGAACGTACAGTTCATTTTTGCGAATCCCTTTTTATACACACACAGGATGAACGGGAATTTTTGTCAAAAATAATTTGGAGCGACGAATCAAAATTTACCAGGGATAGAATTTTTAATAGAAGGAATAAGTATTTTTGGGCTGATCGTAATCCTCATGTGACGAAAGAGATAGGTTTTCAAGAAAATTTGACAAAAATATTTTCTGTTTTTTAAAGAACAATGAAATAGCATTTTTAATTATGATGACGCACTAAATGCTGAGAGATATCTCCAAATTCTAAGGACGACTCTTACTGATTTCCTCGATAATTTGCCTTAAGAGTATTATAGGAATTCGTGGTTTCAATTAGACGGAGCGCCAGCTCATTACACCCAGGAAGTATCCACGGAACTTTACGAAATGTTTCACGATCGTTGGTTTCGGCATTTGAGGCCGTGGGATTGGCCATCGAGATCACATGATCCTACGCTGCTTGACTTTTTTGTATATGGTGTTTTGAAAGAGAGGGTGTACAGTTCTCCAGTACTTACCGAAGAACTGCGAAGGTGAATAGTGCGCTGAATTGAAGGTTTGGATCCCCATGATATTGAAAAAGCAATCACGATCTAAATAGCCGCCTAATAACAAACATTATGTGAATTTTATTGGTGCAGCCATATGTGAATGAAATAATCAAGGAAATAATTTTGGGATTTTACAAACTTCCTCTCGTTCATTGGTATTAATTCAGGATAAATTTTGATAAATTTTCTGCATGTTCTGGCAATGATTTGATTACATTGTCCGTGTAAAATAAATAATTTCATTTGAATAATCAATATTTGCGTTCATATTAGGGGACTTTTCAATAACATATAAAAGTCATCAAACTGTCATGAGCTTGGTATTTCTACGGCTACCTAAAATTATTTCTTTAAAGAATAATTCTTCCCAAGAAAGCGGCCTTATTGAGAAAACTTGATGATTTAGGCATAAGTCATCTCAAACTATTTTTCTTCATCTTTCAATTCATCGAGTAATATACAGGGGTTTCATATGGAAAAACGAACTTTTGACCACTTTTATGCATAACGGAAATAATAGTAATTTTAGCAGGCCCTGTATATATTGTCGATTTCTCGGTGTGAATCAAATACTTCGAGTTTTTCTGAACTACCATCAAAATATCAACTTTGATGAATTGGGAGTACTAAGTTACTTGTGTTCAATCATACAGGGTGGTTCTAAATTCAATACAAATATTTCAAGGGCGTATTTCTGGGGTCAAAATAAGACTTTTTTTCATAAATGTATGTCCTTAAATCCACCCTCTCCAAGCCACAGACATAGCA
The DNA here is from genome assembly GCA_944452925.2 of Chrysolina oricalcia. Taxonomy (NCBI): domain Eukaryota; kingdom Metazoa; phylum Arthropoda; class Insecta; order Coleoptera; family Chrysomelidae; genus Chrysolina; species Chrysolina oricalcia. The sequence continues at coordinate 36,619,112 of OX101812.2, forward strand.
AGTTGCTTAAAAAAATAGTAATTCAACCGTTCAACAAAAGTCAAACTAGCAAGTAAATCAAAGTGCTATGTTGCATTTTAAAAGTCAAGAGCGTCAAAATGGAAACAAATCAAAAACTCATAGCCCACTAAGTATTTTAGTTTGTTACTTATTCCCCTTTCATTTAGGTACTAGCGATTTTCTAGAAAACTATTAGCTGATGCAATAAAATGCAAGAAGTCAAAACTTCAGTTTATTTCATGGACAATACAATGGTGATAATTGAATTTGAATGTTTTGGGCGGAAATAGAAAATTTTGGCCATAAAAACTATAGGTTCATCTTCAAATCAGAGTTATCTTATTTTTGAAGCAAGAAATTAATAAAGCGACCAAAAAACAAGAGTCTGTAAATTTTCCAAACATTTGATGCATAATTGTAGACGCTATTCAAAATTTACGAATTTTTATGGCAACTTGCGATGTCTGTAGCTTGGAGGGGGTGAATTTTAAGACAAGGGTTTGTGGAAAAAAAGTCTTGTTTTGACCCCAGGAATACGCCCTTGAAATATTTGTATCGAATTTAGAATCACCCTGTATAGGGCTATGTTTTGCCAAATTAATTTTTATGTCGAAAAACGATAGAGATAGGTATAGGGCATTTTAATGAAAAAGTATTATATTGAGAAGGAGATTCTAAAAATTTGTCAATATGCGGAGTGTTCTATTTGGAATAATAAAGTTGTTAGGACTTTTTGTAGAAGCGGTAACGTCACAATGCTGAAAGTATTTTAGATCGGTTTAACAGGCAAGAAATTGTGAAATGCGAAATTTTCAGAAGAATCCTGCTTTGCGTTTTCCAGAAACGTCTAACCTTCCATCGACCGTGAGTCAATATCTACTACAAGATCATTTCAAATTGAATTGCTACACAACTTGCTTTGCTGAGCTGCAATATGACGTACCAAATTTTCCAGAAAATATTATGTACCAATTTCTAGTCTCATATCCTACTTTCCTTTCTCCGAACTATTTTGATGAATGTAGAAATAAGAACAGGGCGTTGAATAATAACTGATGTACCACGAAGCACAATTCGATTCAATTACTGAAATGTTCCACACCTTTTCACCACGATAGACGAAACTATCATTGTCACACCAATTGACTTCAACGATACAATAAAGATGAACATACTCCAAACGTAGTTAGTTCCAATGAATTCACATCGATGCAAATATGTAGAATAAATGTATCAAATTATGATAATCTTATTACTCACTATAAAAGAAATCGTTTCAACTGGTAAGCTCAGACAACGTTCCTAAGTCACTTCCGTTGGTCTCCCTGGCCCAGTGTTTGAACTGTTCCTACCATCACAAATAAAATAGTGCAGTGAAAATGTTCTACGCAGTCTTGACGCTATCTCTAACAAATATTCTTCTACTACTCGCAGTGAGCATAATAGCGATGATCTGCATAGAACTTTACCAACAAAGCAAGCGAAAGTTGGAGAAAATGTCTGAAGATGGTCTTCTCCAACCACCAAGTCCGATGAAATTACCAATTATTGGACACCTCCACCTCTTGGGAGGTTACGAAGTACCCTACCAAGCATTTAATGACCTTGGGAAAAAGTTTGGCAATATCGTGAATCTACAGCTAGGTAATGTCAAGTGTGTTATGGTGAATGGACAAAGCAATATAAGAGAAGCTCTAGTTACGAAAGGAAACCACTTCGATTCCAGGCCTAATTTCCAAAGATATCAACAGCTGTTTTCAGGAAACAAAGAAAACTGTGAGATTTTTTTTTACTATTGATACATATTAATTATACTTGGAATTAATTTATCGAGCTGAATAAGAACTCCTGCTTTATGCAGAAATCAGCACTATACATAGGAATGAGTTGAGTTCAAATTACTGAGAATCAATAACTAGAAAGTATTCAATATGTTCAGTAGTTATAGCAAGAGTAGTTCGAAAATTGACGCGTTTATTCACCGACAACTTGTTACATGATTACAAATATTGTCATATTGAAATAATCCGACTGCAAGGCTGGCAGATTATTCCCCTCGAAATCTCACTGTTTGTAATTATGCAGGAAGTTTGGGATGGATAGCACGATTATTTTGAAGTACCTAGAAGAGTAAAAAGTGAATATGAAAGTCAGACATAATTTGTCATTTCAATTACCTACATAAAGGTCTGTGTTGACTAATTTTCAAGTTATTATTTTAAATGTCAACATTTTAGGATGCATTTTGTATCTTTACTATTATAAAATTGCAACTCTTTCTCAGGGGTTTTTATGAGTTAGCTGATTCCGAAATAAAAATACTAGTGCTTCTTCCGACTCTGCTAGGATACCAGGAGTGCATATATTATATTGGTTTCAACAATAACTAAAATTATGAAATAGGGTTATAACTTTGTTCTAAAATTCCATACTAACATTTCTTGAAAAAATAAACCTACCTAAAATTGACCAGGTACCAATATCCAAAAATAGGCAAGAATATTTAGTATAATGTAAAAACCATAAGGTAACATCTAGTTTACTAGTTTTATCGGGAAATATTCAGAAGGAGGTATGCGTAGAATGTCCAAGCTACTAATAGAAGAATAGTTCCAATTACATAATTATTTTTTTATGCCTGAGCCCTTTTTTAATCTATTTCTTAAAAAAGAGCAATAGACGGAAGTTCCAAGTAGCAAACTAGTCTCCGCAGTAGACAATCATTCATACCCTTGAGAGAATTGCGAGTTGCCGTGTCTTTTGCGGGAGTCGAGAAAATATTTTGGAAATATGTTGAAAACAACAAGTGTAGAATGGGCTTCGCTACACGAAATAATTTTTCTGGTATATTCTAATAAATTCTAAATTCTAATAAATTTAAACAACAGAATCCAAGTTCTGAATAGACTCATCTTTGAATAATTATTGTTAATCGTGAAAATTTTTCTGTATATTTTGTATGTGAGGAGCAATATGGAATTTGTTTATTCAAAAGTGTATGAATGATTTAAAATTCTTGATTGGTGGAGCCACTCGATGTATTATCATATAGCAATTATCGAAATTACACGAGGTAGCTGACCATGAATTGAACGTTTCGATTGGTCAACAATCACATGAAAAAAAATTCATTGATACACTTTTATCAAAACCGATACCGGAGAGCGCTTGAATTTCATTAGAGGTTGGTTCGAGACACAGTTCAGAGACACTTTTTCTCAGATGTATCGTTACTGGAAGATGATCACATGAACGCAAGTGTAATGTTGGTTGTCTTGATGCCAATCCTGCCGTCAAATGCTAGGATGGAATGCACACCGATAAATCGGAGTAGTGTTGTAAGGTTTCTCGAATTTTCCTACAACTGAAAAGTGAATGCACCACCAAAAATCAGTAGGTGGAGCCAGCTTCCCCCACGTGCTATACCTTTGGGTATACTCAACGGGTGTTTATGAGGGAGTACTATTATTATTATTCATATTTAAAAGAGAAGAGATTCTTAGAACTTGCAACTCCATTATTATTCCTCTTCAACATCTATACACTTTGATATATGCCAGAACCAATTTTAGATGTACGTATTCTACTTAGAACTGGGTTTCTCGAAAACAACTTTTACAGAAGTTAAAAAATTGCTCTTTACGCATTTCAACAGTAGGAAGAAAAAGAAATCGTTAGCGAATCAAAAACATACGGAGAATTAGATTTTAATTTGATATTTTGGTCATTCTAATAATCCACTGTTCCAGTGGTTGTGTGAGAGCTGCATTGTCGTGAACTGCATTGTTAATTTAAAGCTTTTATTTTTTTCTCCTAATTCTGGAAATAAGTTCAGACGAATTGTAATAAAAAATTTCAATGATGAGGTGAGTAGTGTACCTATCTGAAGACTGAGGTTGAATTGGAATCAACTGTACTCTTAATTTAAATTTGGCAATCACCTTTATGATATAATGCAATACAATAGCTGAGTGAAGACTATGCTTCAACGGACAGGAAATATTATTGAAGAATTGATGGGAAATAATAATTATAATATACATACCAGTTGAAATTGATAATTTTAAAAAATACTTTATTATGGCTATACAAAATACTTCCTGAGGTAGGGTCCAGTATTAATTTACTAGCACACTACTTGTAATAGCGACTCGCAGGATAGTAACAAGAAGTGATTCGGTCGTTGTAATCACCAAAAGAATATTTAATGGATATGATCTTCGTATTTTACAGGAAAAGACATTGAATCTCAATAACGAAAGATTTTCGCGTGCATTTATTTCACTATTCATCAAATTATACAAGAATTTCTTCATCATAGTAAGACATTGTCTAATTTCTTAAGAGAAAATATATTTTTATGTTGATTAGATTCAATTACTACATATTTAGGATTATTACGGTACTCTTTGTGATTCAAATATCTGCATTGATTGTGGACCGATACTCACCAGATCAGATTAAAAACGCAAATTTCAACTTATAGGTTTCATGAGTGAATGGTTTGATAATTAAATATTATTGGTATTTGAAAAATCCCGAGTTTGTCTAATAATTAATCGTTACATTCAATTTGAGAATTTGTTAGTGTTCGAATAGCTTGACAAACGATTAGCAACTGTGGAAGACTTCCTCATCTATCGTGTGTCCAAAAATAACAGGATCTTTCAAACGAATCATTGTGATGATGCAACATTAGTTAATATTGAATTTTAGTGTTTGTGGTACACCATTCATAAATATTTTCGAAGTCCGTTTGCACACTATCTCTAACAACTATTTTTTCTGTTTTTGTATTTTCAAAGGGAGATCAATAATTACGAATGAAACAAATAAATGACATCTACCTGATGTTTAACCATTTTGTTCAACGTAGAAATATCTTTTTTGTAGATAACTCCTCATTAATTTCAACAAAAACTCAGAACACCCAATTTTATTCAATTTGTTTAGCGGAGCATCGTAGCCCACCTTATTAAAAGCTTTTCTAAAATCCATGAATATATTGTAGTAGTTGTTTGATTCCAATGTATTATACGCATAATTGGAAAATATCAAAGGATTGGTTTTGATTGATTTATGGGTAACAAACCCGTGCTGAGTTGTTGAGTTATGCCACAAAAAATATTATAAAGTCATCGTTTGAAACTAAAATATTATTTATTTGCCAATTTCATTTTCTTTGGAGGATTGCGTAATCCGAACGTTTGAACTGAAATGTCTCACACTGACTGGAGTTTCGTAAAAATATCTGAATATTACGAATATCAGTTAAATTGACAAATAGTTATAGGTATGACATACTGTCATTGTAAAAACTTTCTGTGTTGACCTCGTTCACATATCATTTTCAATATTAACGAAAATTCATGTAATGATAAATAACAGAAAATATTTACATTTTTGGAAAAAAAGCAATAGTCAAGTCCTGATAAACAGGAAAAAAATAGAAAAATAATAGAGGTCTCATAAATCTCATGTTCATGAAACCGGTAGATCTTCAGCTTTTTACCATATAATTATTATTATTCTATGTTTATCTGGTTTTTGTGTATATGGAAAATAAGAACCTATACGATTATTCTATCAATTATTAGTATTATTATTAGTCGAGTTTCAATTTAAATAAGAAAATATGATATTTTTTCCAGCTTTGGCATTCTGCGATTGGTCCGACACCCAGAAAGTGAGACGAGAAATCTTGAAAGTACACACTTTTCCCAGAGCATTCACTGACAAATTTTCCTCGCTTGACAGTTTGATTTGTAACGAAACAACCTCCATTATAGCTCGAATTCAACCTGGTGTCAGCACTGACCTGAAAGCAATGATTCTCTCACACACCGCAAATATATTCTTCAAGCATTTTTGCTCCACGAGCTTCGACCTCACGAACTCGAAATTTATCGAGGTGGTCGAAAACTTTGACGAAATCTTTTATGAAGTCAATCAAGGGCACGCTGCAGACTTTCTACCATTTCTCATGCCCTTCCACAGCAAGAACTTGCAAAGGATGAGCAGTCTCACGCACAAAATTAGAGAATTTATTGAAGATGAAATCATAAAGGACCGTTTTAATACCTGGAACCCTGAATCAGAACCCCAAGATTATGTAGAGACCCTTATTCACTACGTTCAATCAGGACAGTCTCCCTCTCTACCCTGGGATACGGCCCTATTCTCCATAGAAGACATCATAGGAGGTCATTCAGCTGTTGCAAATTTTCTGGTGAAGGTGTTCGCATTCCTGGTAGGAGAGCCAGAAGTGCAGGAAAGAATACAGCAAGAAATCGATGAAGTTGTGGAATGTGACAGACTAGTAACCATCAATGACCGGAATTCTATGCCATTCACACAAGCCACAATTTACGAGGCTATACGGCTCATTTCCTCGCCCATTGTACCACGAGTTGCGAATCAAAACAGTTCGATAGGAGGTGAGTCATTCTTTCTAACTGTTCAAACGACTATGATCAAGTATTTGAACCGTTTCCCATATTTGTCTTTTTTTTTGTATCTGAAATTAAACATCATCGATGATAACGAAGAATTTCAGTGCTCTTGCTAATCGTTCTCAAAATCCGAATCATTTCAAGTAAATATAAATGAATTTTTGTTTGTTGCAGGATACAGAATCGAAAAAGGATCTTTATTGTTCTTGAACAACTACGATTTGAGCATGTCAAACAAATTATGGGAAGAACCACAGAAATTCTTTCCAGGAAGATTCATCAGAAATGACAGACTAGTGAAGCCGGAGTACTTTTTACCTTTCGGTGGAGGAAGAAGAAGCTGTATGGGATACAGGATTGTTCACCTCATTTCTTTTGGTATTTTAGGAGGATTATTACAGCACTTTACTATTGTTCCTTTGGAAGGAGAATATTATAAAGTACCGATAGGTTCATTAGCACTGAAAAAAGATACATTCAAATTTAAGTTTGTTAAACGGTAATGAAATTGTGGGGTAGTAGGTTTCAAAATTGGAGCACTTGAGATTTAATTTATTATTAACGTGTAACAGTATTTATTTTAGGATAAGAAATTTTATTGTTTACTATTTTTATATTTTATTATGAAGGAACTCAAATGATATATTTTCAATAAAAAATCAAGATAAGACAATTTCACATTTTCATGTACTTTGTATAATATGGTATAATATGGTTTGGTGGCTTTCAAGGAAACAAGCAAAATTTACAAAAGTATTTCTACTATCCAAGCAACATTCCTATTGAAATTACTTTCATATACAAACAATTTCAGGCTACATGTGTAATTCATTTCCATGAATTCTTTAAAAAAATCAATCGTTTAAAATAAAAATTCATTGATGATCGAGTGCAATCAACCATCATCTTCCTGTCACCGAGTTGAAACCGTTAAACAAAAAGTTTATATGGAATGTACAGGGTCTGAGCTCTTACTGCGTCTGTCGGACCTTCAGAACATGTCTGCAGGTGGTCGTCCCCAGCAAAATAAAGGGTGATCTTTTGTTTGATTACAATAAGCACTCGCATTATGGTTCTCTTGAACAAATATCTATCAGATGTAATTCAATATCCGTCGTGATATAATTCAGGGAAGTGTGTCAGATATTGGCCTCATACTTTTCACTCAGTGATAATATTTGGAGAGGAAGGGTAGTTCGACTTTTTCGATTTCATTCGAATCATTCATCATTGATACTATGCGGCAAAATTATCTAACATCGTTCAAATCCTCACTTATTACATAGTTCAATATTATATCACCTCTGAAAGTTTTTGTCAAGTTCAAATCAATCCAACCTCAGGATAAATTACTCGGTTTGAAACCGGTATTGATGATGAGACATCGATAATTGCAGAAGATTACTTTTTTCTCATTGACAGATAAAGTGACACTTCTCAAAACTGACGCGAGTGTCACAGCGTCTAACTTTTCATCACCAGTGAGAATTTGTTTCACAATTCCCTACTATTCAGTTCATTAGTTCATTAAATAATCAATTAGGGAAAAAATATATCATAAAAATAAAGAGGAGAAAGGAACTAAGCGAATATCTGTTGAATTCTATAGGAAGTTTATGAGCGAGCGATGTTTTAGAGTGGTGATCTTTCGGTCATGGGAAAACTGGAAAATGGAGTACTTCAAGGCGCAGTTGTCAGTGTCACACTCCTTTTATTAGCTATTGATGAAGTGGCAAAATTTATAGTCTTCAAAATGCTATGAAAAATATTGAAAATTGGCTCTCGATAACAGGCTTTCAAATGAGTGCTGATATGAACAAAAGGATAAATTTTCCAAGAAAATCATCCTCACCAAGCCTATAGTTGAAATGCCTCAGATTGTCAATAGGGTTGTTCAGAACTCAAGGTATCTGAGAATGATACTTGACGATGAACTTACTTGGAAAGCTCATATAACAAACCTTGTGACAAAGTCTCAAAACGGTTCAAACTTGCTGAAAATACTCTCGAACCATCATTGGGGAGCCGACACAAAAACACTTCTCTCACTATACAGGGCACTGATAAGGTCTAGAATAGACTAAGGTTCGGTGATGTATGCCTCAGCTATCAGAAAACTATTGAAACATCTGAATTCCGTACAGAACTCAGCTCTTAGAGTGGTACTTGGGGTCCTCCGCTCCACACCTATACGTAGTTTTTAGTATGACGCCAGTAAACCCCACTTCATATCAGATGCCAATACCTAAGTCTTTCTTTTGCAACTACCATTTTCTCCTATGAAAAAAACACAGCTCACAAATATGTATTTTCCAATAGATACAAAAATGTATTTCCGAACAGAAGTAAAGTTGCCATTCCATTATTTAAGCAATTGTGTGTTACACACATCCAAAATTGACTTCCACATTATAACAAAACCATTCTTTTTAAACACACTCCTGTAGCTGATACCCAAGTCAAAATACGACACATCTCTAAGCCTCTATCAGAAAACAGAAACCCCGACAAAACTGATTACTTAGAGAATTCATTGTATACTCTCCCACTACCCAGAACATATAAAATTTCACACCAATGCATCTAAATCAGGAAATAAGTTTGGAGCAGCTTTCGTTTTTCCCGCCTAACTTTACCGTATATATAGTGATGAAATATATGCCATTCTCCAAGCTCTCAAGTTTATTGCTAGTAACGGTATACTGAAGTCAATCCCCATCACTGATTCACTCAGCACTATCGAGAGCACACAGCAAATCCACAATGGCAACCGAATATCTTATTGAATATGAAGGAAATAATATTCAACCATACCAGCAACTCCAACAATTTAATTGTTTTTTATGGGTGCCTTCACACATCGGCATACTCGGAAATGAAATATCAAACTTGGCGGCCCAAGGAGCTGCAAATAAACGGGTGAAAACTCCAAACGAGCAGATCTGGAGTTAGTCCAGGCGCTAGGGGGGATGGGGTCGAGTATCCATTTTTAGGTCCACGAGGTAACTTAATATTACAGTACGTGTTTTGGGTCGCTGGCGCTGATTAGAAATTTTTGGGTTACCATGCCCAATTCTGGTCCCATTTTGATCTATGACCCACTTTATGCCAAAAAAAACGCTAATTTCGAACTATTCACCTGAAATTTTCATCTTTCTCCTCTGGAACTCATAATTCTTGTAGAAAAACTATTTTCAAACAATTTTTGTTACTCAATAATGTCGCATTAAGCTGATATTTAGACCGTAAAACAAACAAATGAGTTAAAAGTAAAGTATGCGCTGGAACTCTTAGTACTACTAAAATCAGATAAAATAGATTATGTTCATCGGCTGGGGTGGGACACCACCGCTCTGGTTTGGAGGCATGAGCGACGCGTACACAAGATGGAAGCACAAATCAAGTCGGCGTAACAGTACGCGTCTCGTATCCAGTGTGTGGTACACTACGTGATGGACAATAGGCCTTTCACGCCTGCAGTGCTGCGAATTGTCACAAAATTGAGATGAACTAACCACACATTAAATCAAGGCGTGTAGATTACCATCATGCAGAACTGTCTTGATATGATACGAATGCTAGTGGCTGCAAATAAGACAATAGTGAGGCGATCGAGAGGTGCTGGCAGAAAACATAATGTCGGCTACAATAAAAACCCGCTTATCGATCGATAGATGGATCACGCAGGACTACGTGCAGTACAAACGTAACCTTTCAATGGCCTGGATCAATTAACACAAGGCATTTGATACAACATCGTATGAGCTGATAATGCATTTACTCAGGTGCCTTGAGGTACACGATAAAATGGTGAAATGCATTGGACAACTGATGCTGCTCTGGAGAATCCGCTTCGCCATGAGATCTGGTGTAGAAAGAGTCCAAATAGAGCAGGTCATCATTAGAAGGAGAAAGTTTCAGAAAAACTTCCTCAGCCCTCTTTTCATCTGCATCTCACTATTGCCATTGTCCGTTGCACTTAGGAATACGCGTGGAAACTATTGCTGCACCCCCAGCAACCTTGAGCATGAATTTATCCTTCTCTTTCACATGAATGACCTCAAATTATATGTCTGGAGAAAATGACCTACTCACCTAGGGGTGGAGCAACGCCGCTCTCAAGACGTGATCACCGTGAGAAGCTCTCTCCGCAGAAAATACCAGCATAAACTTTGACAGATCTGGTCATTCCAGCTGTTGTGGAAGAACAAAGTTGCTGCAACTAATATTCTTGCTGTTCCGATCCATTTCCACTCCTTTGGAGTAATAGAGTGGTTTCAGGAAGACAAGTTGACGTTGAAACTCGCAAAATGATGCATCCTTCAGAAGCTTGCATCCTAAATTGTCCTTTCCACGGTTATACTTTCCCAGGCGATGGGAAGACCGTGGACTTTTGAGTTCGGAGTGTCTGCATGTCTGCATGATAGAATGGTGACGAATGGAGCCTGTAAAGTCATCAGGAGCTCAGATTTCCTTTTCTGCATCGTCCGCGACCATGAAAAAGCAGGGATTTTAGCATTTCCTTTCAAGGCAGTAACCCGTGAAGCCGATAAACTTGGTCTCGTATTCGACACTGAATGGGCCAAACTCTGCCATCGAGTTAGAACCCGTTCAGCAATGCTGCCCAGATTAAAAACCTCTCACAATTACATACGAATAAGCCAATGAATGTGGTCTTTTCAAAAACTTCGAAGACCTTGGATTTGACTTTTGCTTTCCTCAGGACAAGTGAGCTGAAGTTGGAGACCGAAAGATTTATAATGGCCTGCCAGGATGGTGTCTCCAACACCCTAGTCTACCGTAGTCGAGTGATGGGTATAAACGCCTCTCACACCGGATGCAGGGCGTATCGTGGGATACCAGAGACCATAATGCATTTGCTGTAAGCATATCCTGTTCATGCAGCACCAGCCTATATCCACATGAATAACGGGGCGCTACGAGTGTTGTATTATCATATACAGCACTAGTACGGTATAGACGAGACTCCGGTGTTTCCTTGTGCTCCGAAGGATATTGAGTCCGTTGTGGAGAATAAGGGTTGCCAAATCTATTGAAACTGCTCTTTTTCCACCCTCAGGCACATACGAGTCAATAGCCTGATGTTATCTTCCTCGACCACCAAAGCGAAACGACTTTTGTCAAGGAGTTTTCCGCTACAGGCAAAATGAATATTGTTCGAAAGGAGGAAGAAAACGGAATAAACATCGAGATCTTTTCTCTGAACTCTGCAGGTGTACCCAAACTATTCTGTTCATGCATTTGCTCAAGTGCCTTTAGGTTCCTGTTCAAATAGTGGAATGCATTGGACAGCTGATGCCGCTCTGGAGGACTCGCTTTAAGATAAAATCTGGTAGAGACCAAACCGAGGCAGAGAAGAGGCGTCTTTCAGGGAGTTTCTCTCAGCCTTCTTCTCTTCTGCATTTCACCATTGGTGTTGTTCCTTGCAGTTAGGAATAACCGTGGGTACAACTGCGGCACCCCCAGCAACCCGAGGTACAAAGTCACCCATCTCTTTTATATGGATGACTTCAAATTATATGCCTCTAGAGAAAGGGGCCTATATCAGTCCTTTAGGGTGGTGGAAGAGTACACGCATGCTATCGAAATGGAATTCGGAACCGAAAAATCATGTGCTTCGGATCATCTCGTTCAGCTCGTAGACGAAAGCGTCCTTCATCATCTGAATGCGTAGATACTTAATAAGGGGTGGAGCATCGCCGCTCCCAAGAGGTAATCACAGTTAAAAACTCTTTCTGCAGCAAGTATCAGCATGAACCTTTCACAGCTACATAAGAATGAGCCAATGAACGGGATCTTTTCAACAACATTGAATACCTTGGCTTTGACTTTTGCTTTCCTCAGTTCAAGTGAGCTGAAGTTGAAGACCGAAAGATTTATGATGGCCTTCCAGGATGATGTCTCCAAAACCCCAGTCTACCGTAGTTGCGTGATGAGTATAGACGTCCCTGACACCTGATGCAGGGCGTGTTGCGGGGCACCTGATGCATTTTCTGTCGCATGCCCAGCTTATGCGGTCTCAGCCTATATCCATAGGCATAACGCAGCGCTACGAGTGTTGTACTACCATCTGCCACACTCGTACGGTATAGACGAGACACCGGTGTTGCTCATGTTCTTGAGGTTATTGAGTCCATTGTGGAGAATTAGAGTTGCTGAATCTATTGGAACTACTCCTTCCCCACCCTCAGGTTGTTCTTCTTGACCACCAAACTGAAAAGATTTTCCTTCGAAAAGAGGAGGAAAAACGGACTAAATATCGACATCTTCTCTTTGAACTCCGCTGGTTATAGCCGGACAATTCTGTCAAAATGGTGGTTCTGATTATAGAGTCCTTGGTGGAATGATGGGGACTCTGCTGTCTACCTTGAAGATGATACCGGCTTGCCGTAATATGGTAGAAGGCATCTTTGGTTCGCTCCGTCTACTCAGAGCACATGATTGTGGGACCCAATAGTCACTTACCCTACGGACGTAGGAAGTGGTTATTGTTGTAAACGACACAGCGCGCCCTCCGGATGTTTCGGGGCACCAAAGAAAAGGCCTGACTGGTGGATTCCTTACGAAATAATGATGATAACTACTCATTCCCAAATACAGGCCAATGATCCTGATGTAGTAACCCTTGACCATGGAATAATTTTTTTTTAATCAAACTCAAAATTTGCCTCCATTTCTGATATAAATATAGTTATTCTAGAAATAAATAATAATAAATATATTAAATTACTAGAAAAAGCATAATTAAAACGAATAAGTGAATAAACACCTGCAGTTACTAATGTAGATGAATGGACTAATGATGAAACAGGGGTCGGAACTGCTAAAGCAGCAGGTAATCAAGAAGAAAATGGAATTTGAGCTCTTTTAGTTAAAGCAGCAATTATAACTAAATACCTAATTAACTCAATTAAATAATTATTTTTTATAGTTTCCAAATAAAAAATAAAAGTTCAACTACCAAAATGTAGTATTCAAGCAATAGCTATTAATAAAGCCACATCCCCAATACGGTTACTCAATGCAGTTAATATACCAGCATTATAAGATTTAATATTTTGATAGTAAATAACTAAACAATAAGAAATTAATCCTAACCCATCTCAACCTAATAAAATAGAAATCAAATTTGGACTAATAATTAAAAAAAAAGCATAGAAACAACAAATATAACTACCAATAAAATAAAACGATTTAAATATAAATCACCTCTTATATAATCTTCTCTATAATAAATAACGATTGAAGAAATAAAAAAATAAAACTTATAAATAATGTAGATATTCAATCTAATAAAATAACTATAATAATGTTCCTGGAATTCACAGTTAATAAATTTAATTCTAATATTACTGTTAAATCAGAACTTAAGAAATATAACGAACCAAAAAAACTTAAAAAAGAACATGTTCAAAAAATATTAAAATAAATTTTACAAATTGATACCACTATCCAAAATAACAAGCATATCTTTGATTCCACAAATCAATATTTTAAATAAACTATTTGAATAAATTCATAAAATTAAATATTCTCCATTTAAAATTAAAACATTTAAAGGAACTCAATGTAATAATAATAATAAAAACTCACGATGAAATCCTTGATAAAAAGAATATTTTCTTGAATGAAACTCTCCATGTTGACTATAAGAATATAAAAATAAAGAATAAACACATCTTAAAAAAGAAGGCAAAGATAAAAAATTATTCTAATCCAATTGAAACTAATTAAACTATTAATTAATTTAATCTCTCCTAATAAATTTAATGATGGGGGCAGCTATATTAGATGAACAAAATAAAAACCACCATAAAGATAAACAAGGAATTAAATTAATTATACCTTTATTAAAATAAATACTACGACTATGAACTCGTTCATAAGAAATATTTGCTAAACAAAATAAACCCGAAGAACAAAAAACCATGAGCTATTATTATAACTAGGGAGTCCCAAAATCCTCAAGTATTGAATCTCATAATTCCGGCTAAAACTAAGCCTATATTAGATACCAATTAATAAGCAATTAAAGATTATAAATCACTTTGGCGAATACAAATTATTGCAACAAATACCCCTCCAATTAAAGAAATATTAAAAATAATAATATTATAAAATAAACCAACTTCTACAAATAAAATTATTAAACGTAACAAACCATAACCCCCTAATTTTAACATAATACCATCCAAAATTATTGAACCCGCAATTGGGGCTTCTACATGAGCTTTAGGTAATCATAAATGAATAAAATATATAGGAATTTTAACAAAAAATACTATATTTATTCAAAAATAAAATAATAAATTATCACATGCTTCTGTAAAAACATTGAAATTTAATCTATAAAATATTTTATAAAAATAAAATAATCTTACCATCATAGGTAAAGATATAAGTAAAGTATAAAATAATAAGTACACCCCTGCCTCTACTCGTTCAGGTTGATATCCCCAACCGAGAAATAAAATTAACACTGGAATTAACCTAATCTCAAAAAATAAATAAATTTAAAGAAGAAAAAGTTAAATACAAACTTAATATTAATAATAAAATTAAAAAAATAAATAAACTAAAATGATCCCCTAAATGAAATAATTTATATCTAGATAAAATCATTAAACTACAAATTCATAATCTTAATATAATTAATATAAACGATAATAAATCTACACCAAAAAAATAACTAACATTAATAAATAAATAATTAAAACTAAAATTTATTATAAAAAAAATGTGAGCAAAAAAAAATTCATTGAATTATTCAAAAATTACTTAAAAAACATAAAGGAATTATAAATAGTATACTAAAAATAAATTTTATCATAATGTAGAAAAAGTTATAATATAATCATTACCAAAAGTTCGAATTATTAAAATCAAAACAGCCAAACCTAATACCAACTCCCAAACTCTTATAGTTAAAAAAATATCATAAAAAAATACTCATAAAAAAAATATTGGTTTTGTAAACCAAAAATAAAATAACTTTTTAAAAACACCAAGAATAAGAGAATACTTATCTTTAATCTCCAAAATTAAAATTTTAATAAAAACTAATTCTTGAAATTATAATTTTTTTAGTACAATAATTTGTTTATTTTCAGTAATTTTTATATTTTTGTAACATCCCATATCCCTAGGATTAATTTTATTGATCCAGACAATCATAACTTCTTCAATCACAGGAATAATAAACTATAATTTTTGATTTTCTTATATATTTTTTTTAATTATAATTGGAGGAATGTTAATTTTATTTGTTTATATAACTAGGGTAGCTTCAAATGAAAAATTTAAATTTTCATCTACATTAATAAATATAATTTTTTTTAGTATCCTATTACTTATTGTACTGAGATTTACAGATCATTTTTACTATTCATTTTATATAAATATAGCAGATATAATAAATCAAAACTATATTAAAAATAATAATCTATCAATAAATGAATATATAAACTTTCCAAATAATTTTATTATTTATATAATAATTATATATTCATTTATTACATTAATTATAGTAGTTAAAATTACAAGATATTATTATGGCCCATTAAGACAAAAATTTTAATGAAAATACCTATACGGAAAACATCACCTTTATTAAAAATTATAAATAATTCATTAATTGATAAACCAACCCCTTCTAACATTTCAACAATATGAAATTTTGGGTCCTTATCAGGACTTTGTTTGATAATTCAAATTATTACAGGACTATTTTCAGCCATACATTACTGTCCAAATATAGATTTAGCTTTTAATAGAGTATCTCATATTTGTTGAGATATTAATTATGGGTGATTGCTACGAACAACTCATGCTAATGGAGCATCATTCTTTTTTATTTGTCTATATACACATATTGGACGAGGAATCTATTATAGATCATATAATAAAAGAAACATGATTAATTGGAGTAACTTTATTTTTTTTTAATTATAGCAACAGCTTTCTTAGGATATGTGTTACCATGAGAACAAATTTCAATCTGAGGAGCCACAGTCATTACTAATTTAGTATCAGCTATCCCATATTTAGGGACAATAATTGTACAGTGAATTTGAGGGGGATTTGCAGTTGATAACGCTAATTTAACTCGATTTTTTACTTTTTACTTTTTTTACTTTTCATTCATTTCATTTTTTTGATTGGAAATGATCAAATTTACAATGTTATTGTAACAGCCCATGCTTTTATCATAATTTTTTTTATGGTTATACCAATTATAATTGGAGGATTTGGAAATTGGCTTGTACCCCTAATACTTGGAGTCCCAGATATAGCATTTCCTCGAATAAATAACATAAGATTTTGGTTACTCCCTCCATCAATAATTTTCCTTTTAATAAGAAGAATTGTAGAAAATGGTGTAGGAACTGGCTGAACGGTTGACCCCCCCCCCCTTATCAGCTAACGTTGCTCAGTAGATTTAGCTATTTTTAGGCTACATTTAGCAGGAATTTCATCAATTTTAGGAGCTAATTTCATTACAACTATCATTAATATGCGACCAACTGGAATGAAACTAGAACAAATACCTCTATTTTCATGGGCAGTTTTAATTACAGCAATTTTATTATTGCTATCCCTACCTGTTTTAGCTGGGGCGATTACTATACTGCTTACCGATCGTAATTTAAATACATCTTTTTTTTGATCCTGCTATAGGTGGAGATCCTATTTTATACCAACATTTATTTTAATTTTTTTGGTCGCCCAGAAGTTTACATTTCAATTCTACCAGGATTTGGAATAATCTCCCATATTATTAGGCAAGAAAGAAGAAAAAAAAGAAGCCTTTGGAACTTTAGGAATAATTTGTGCTATAATAGCAATTGGTTCATTAGGATTTATTGTATGAGCACACCACATATTCACAATTGGAATAGATGTTGATACACGAGCTTATTTTACATCTGCAACACTAATTATTGCTGTCATTACATGTATCAAAGTCTTTAGATGATTAGCAACATTTCATGGAACTTTAATTATGTTTAATCCTGCAACACTATGGGCATTAGGGTTTGTATTTTTATTTACAGTAGGTGGATTGACAGGTGTAGTTTTAGCCAATTCTTCAATTGATATTATTCTACACGATACATATTATGTTGTAGCTCATTTTCATTATGTTCTATCTATAGAAGTAGTATTTGCCATTATAGCAGGTATTATTCAATGATTCCCATTATTTACAGGATTAACTTTAAATAATAAATACTTAAAAATTCAATTTTTTATTATATTTGTAGGAGTAAACTCAACATTTTTCACGCAACATTTTTTAGGATTAGGAGGAATACCACGACGTTATTCTGATTATCCTGATGCTTTTACACTATGAAATATTGTTTCATCAATTGGATCTTTAATTTCTTTAATTAGTGTGATTTTACTATTATTTATTTTATGAGAAGCTTTATCAGTACAACGAAACAGAATTGGTACTTTAAATATTGGATCTTCAATTGAATGAATACAAAGAATACCACCAGCGGAACATAGCTACGATGAACTTCCTGTTCTTACTTTAATGAAACGAAAGAAACACAATTTTGTCTTATTTCCACTAGTTTTTTATATTTACGACCGGTTTCGGGCTTTATCCCATTATCAAGTATAAAAACTAACTAATACAATTGTACTCTTAAACCTAGTAATATAGGGAGTTTGCAGGTAAAC
Organism: Chrysolina oricalcia; assembly: GCA_944452925.2. NCBI lineage: Eukaryota > Metazoa > Arthropoda > Insecta > Coleoptera > Chrysomelidae > Chrysolina > Chrysolina oricalcia. The sequence goes on from OX101812.2 coordinate 36,637,279, forward strand.
TGCATGGAGAGGTAATTAAATGAAAATAAATGAAATCAAATGAACATGGGTGAAACGATATAAATTCAATACTGGAGGTTATGAAAATTACCTGGGTTGTCAAAATCAAAAATTCAAAAGTGTAGACCTACATAAATCGAGTTGCTCGTTGAGGGTTCTATATTTCGGGTTTTTAATTGATTTATTGATTTCCATGGCTTCCAACAGATTCATTTTCTTTCCTTTATAACATGTGTGAAGGATTTTGAGATTATCTTTATTTATCTTGTGTTTGGATTCTTGCAGATGTTCGTATATTGTGGATTTTTTGTCGAAACAGACGTGTTCACGGAGCCTTACGTCAAAATTTTTACCGGTCTGGCCTGTATATACTGCAGAGCATTCCCCACATTCTAATCTATATATTCCTGATTTTTTCATTCTATCTCGTTTAGGTTTTGCATTGAACAGAATTCTGCCTGAATTATTATTACTTATGAAAGCTGTTGTTATTATGAATTTAGAAAAATAATTTTGAATGTTTTCTGAAATTTTACCTGAGTAATTAATGCTACCATATTTACGTGTATTGCGTTCTTCGATATTTGGGTATAGTTCACTCATAACCGTTTTATGAGTTTTACCTGATATTCATTTCACTATTAAAGAAACTGGTACTCGATTGTATACCGCAATTTGTTTAATAATGTTTAGTTCATCCTGGAAATTCTTATCGGGTAAAGGGATTGCGAAAGTTCTGTGTATCATTGATCTAAAGGCGGATAATTTATGTGACATCGGACTGAAAGAAACAGTCTGTGAAGGTGTTTTTCCGGTAGATATTAAATTGAAAACTATTACTAACCCTTGAAATACTTAAATCTAAGAAGTTAAGCTTCTTGTTTTGTTCAATTTCTACTGTGAATTTAACTTTGTTATGTAGATTATTTAGGAAGTTCAAAAATTGATCAATTTGTCTGTTGGAACCATCAAAACCCACTAGTACGTCATCAACGTATCTGAACCAAAACACAATATGTTTTTTAGAAAGGGAGTTCTTAGGTTGTCCATGAAAATATCTGCCAGAATGGGACTCAATGGTGAGCCCATTGGGAGACCAGAGTTTTGTAGGTAAAAGCTATCAGTATATTTGAAAAAATGTTGTTTTAGGCATAAATTCAAAAGATTGCAAAATTCGTTAGTTTAATGTGGGTTTATATTACGTTTATCTAATATGCCCTTTACAAGGGTGAGGCATTCGTCTGTTGGAATGTTAGGAAACATGTTTTTAACGTCGAAGGATACTAGTTTGATATTGTTTTTGATATTCAAATTTGATAATTTGTTAGCTAGGTCTACTGAATTCAAAACTGTGTTGGAAGGAGTAAATTTTGTGAGGTCTCTGAATTTTGAATTTAAAAATTTTGACAACTTACCGGTTGGGACATCAATATATGATACTACGGGCCTGGCTGGGTGTCCTTGTTTGTGGAGCTTGATCAATCCATACATTTCAGGAGGCTGTGGGTTCATGCATAACGTCTTTCTTATATCCCATGGCGTGGGAAACAGCATTGTTGATTCTTCCATGACTTTCTTAGCTTGCTGGGAATACATTTTGGTGGGATCATTTTTTAGAATGGTGACATCTAATGTATCCACTACTTCTTGCATTTTTGAAAAATACTCCTGTTCTTCTAGACATACGATGCTGTTTCCTTTATCCGCTTTGGTAAAGATGAGTTCATTCTGGGTTCTTTTCTCCGTTAAGTCCCTCAATGTATTTTTGATATTACTGGGATAGCCGGGTGGTAGAGCTTTCTTAATGATTTCTGCGACTTTGTGTTTGTGAAGGGATGGGTTATCTATTATATTGGCATTGTTTGAGGTAATCAGTTCAGCTTGTATTCCTATGATATCTTTCTTGCTCTTGTTGTCCGAGGAGGCGAATTTTTGTCCTTTTTCTAGCAGTTCTATTTACTTATTATTGAATTCTGCATTTGATAAGTTGACGAATCTTGGGTAGAATGTATGATGTATTACCTACAAAACTCTGGTCTCCCAATGGGCTCACCATTGAGTCCCATTCTGGCAGATATTTTCATGGACAACCTAGAAAATACCCTCATCCTTAAGAACCCCCTTTCTAAAAAACATATTGTGTTTTGGTTCAGATACGTTGATGACGTACTAGTGGGTTTTGATGGTTCCAACAGACAAATTGATCAATTTTTGAACTTCCTAAATAATCTACATAACAAAGTTAAATTCACAGTAGAAATTGAACAAAACAAGAAGCTTAACTTCTTAGATTTAAGTATTTCAAGGGTTAGTTATAGTTTTCAATTTAATATCTACCGGAAAAACACCTTCACAGACTGTACAATTCCCTTTGATTCTTTCAGTCCGATGTCACATAAATTATCCGCCTTTAGATCAATGATACACAGAGCTTTCGCAATCCCTTTACCTGATAAGAATTTCCAGGATGAACTAAACATCATTAAACAAATTGCGGTAAACAATCGAGTACCAGTTTCTTTAATAGAGAAATTGATATCAGGTAAAACTCATAAAACGGTTATGAGTGAACTATACCCAAATATCGAAGAACGCAATACACGTAAATATGGTAGCATTAATTACTCAGGTAAAATTTCAGAAAACATTCAAAATTATTTTTCTAAATTCAACATAACAACAGCTTTCATAAGTAATAATAATTTAGGCAGAATTCTGTTCAATGCAAAACCTAAACGAGATAGAATGAAAAAATCAGGAATATATAGATTAGAATGTGGGGAATGCTCTGCAGTATATACAGGCCAGACCGGTAGAAATTTTGACGTAAGGCTCCGTGAACACGTCTGTTTCGACAAAAAATCCACAAAGTACGAACATCTGCAAGAATCCAAACACAAGATAAATAAAGATAATCTCAAAATCCTTCACACATGTAATAAAGGAAAGAAAATGAATCTGTTGGAAGCCATGGAAATCAATAAATCAATTAAAAACCCGAAATATAGAACCCTCAACGAGCAACTCGATTTATGTAGGTCTCTACTTTTGAATTTGTGATTTTGACAACCCAGGTAATTTTCATAACCTCCAGTATTTAATTTATATCGTTTCACCCATGTTCATTTGATTTCATTTATTTTCATTTAATTACCTCTCCATCCAGTTTACTTGCAAACTCCCTATATAACTAGGTTTAAGAGAACAATTGTATTAGTTAGTTTTTATACTTGATAATGGGATAAAGCCCGAAACCGGTCGTAAATATTTAAAAAACTAGTGGAAATAAGACAAAATTGTGTTTCGTTCGTTTCATTAAAGTGATCATGAATTTCCACAAAATAAATAAGTCATCAATTACATAAATCAGTTCCTGTTCTTACTAAATAAATCTAATATGGCAGATTAGTGCACTGGATTTAAACACCAAATATAAAGATTAAACTTTTTTTTAGAAATGATAACATGAAAACATATTTCGCTTCAAGATAGAGCCTCCCCCTTAATAGAACAACTAACCTACTTTCACGATCATACTTTAATGATTTTGCTAATCATTACTGTTTTAGTTGCACAATTGATAATTAGTTTATTTTTTAATAAATTTACCAACCGATATTTATTAGAAAGACAAATTATTGATATTATTTGAACTATTCTTCCAACTTTAACATTAATTTTTATTGCTATCCCTTCCTTACGATTAATTTATATTCTAGATGAAATCAATAATCCTATAATTACAATTAAAACTATTGGACATCAATGATATTGATCATGTGAATATTCAGATTTCAAAAATATTGAATTTGATTCTCATATAGTACCAATAAATGAATTAAAAAACTATAATTTTCGTCTTCTAGATGTAGATAATCGAATTGTCGCCCCTTTTAATTCACAAATTCGTATAGTAGTTACTGCAACAGATGTAATTCATTCTTGAACAATCCCTTCTTTAGGGGTAAAAATTGATGCTACACCTAGGCGATTAAACCAAATTACATTTTCTTTAAGCCGATCAGGATTATTTTTTTGCCAATGTTCTGATGGAGCTAATCATAGATTTATGCCTATTGTCTTAGAAAGAATTTCACCTAAATATTTCATTAAATGAATTTCTAAAATAACAGAAGTTTCACTAGATGGCCGATCATAAGCAATGGAATTTTAAACCATTTTATAGTATATTTTTACTTCTGGTGAAAAAATTTAGTTAAAAAATAACATTAACTTGTCAAGTTAAAATTATTATAAATAATAATTTTTTATTCCACAAATAATACCTTTAAATTGACTAACCTTATTTTTTATATTTATTATTTTATTTATTTTATTCAATATTATTAATTATTTAAATAAAGCTAATAAAATTAATAAAACAAGAACTACTTATAACTGAAAATGATAATAAACTTATTTTCATCTTTTGACCCCTCATCTAATTTTAACCTTTCATTAAACTGAATAAGAATTTTAATTGGGCTAATCTTAATGCCCCCAATATTTTGATTAATCCCATCACGTTTTAGAATATTTTGAATTAAAATATTTATTAAATTACACTTTGGATTTAAAATTTTAATACATAATAACCAAGGTGGAACTTTAATATTTATTTCACTATTTTCATTACTTTTATTTAATAATTTTCATAATCACATATAATAATCAACATTTTATTAATTATTCAAATTTTATTATTAATCTTAGAATCTGCAGTAGCTGTTATTCAATCATATGTATTCTCAATTTTAAGAATTCTTTATTCTAGAGAAGTAAATTAATGACAAGTCATAAAAATCACCCCTTTCACTTAGTAGATATTAGACCATGGCCTATTTTAGGATCTTTAAGAGCAATAATTACTATAATAGGCTTAATTAAATGATTCTATTTAAATAACCATAACTTATTAATATTAGGTATAGTAACTGTAATAATAGTAATATACCAATGATGACGAGATATTGTACGAGAAAGAACTTTTCAAGGACACCATACTTTTAAAGTAACATTAGGACTGCGATGAGGGATAATTCTTTTTATTACTTCAGAAGTATTTTTCTTTATCTCATTTTTCTGAGGATTTTTTCATAATGCCTTAGCTCCAAGAATTGAAATTGGAATAATATGGCCCCCTAAAGGTATCCAAACTCTCAACCCTATTGAAATCCCATTGCTTAATACATCAATCCTATTATCTTCGGGACTAACAGTTACTTAAGCTCATCATAGATTAATAGAAAATAACTATAATCAAACAATACAAAGATTAATGTTCACAGTATTATTAGAAATTTTATTTTCAATTCTTCAAGCCTATGAATATATAGAAGCTCCTTTTACAATCGCAGATTCTATTTATGGGGCATCTTTTTTTATAGCAACAGGATTTCATGGATTAAATGTAATTATTGGAACAACATTTCTTCTTATTTGTTTAATCCGACACTTTTTTAACCATTTCTCATCTACTCATCATTTTGGATTCGAGGCAGCCGCATGATACTGACATTTTGTAGATGTTGTTTGATTATTTTTATACATTTCTATTTATTGATGAGGTAGATATTTATATAATATAAACATTATATTTGACTTCCAATCAAAAAATAAATTAGTATAAATAATCAAAATTATTATCTTCTTAATATTAATAACTTGAATAATTATTACCTTATTAGTAGTATTAGTAAATTTAGCTGCAAAAAAAACATTTACAGATCGGGAAAAAAGAAGCCCTTTTGAATGTGGATTTGACCCCAAATCATCCTCACGATTACCTTTTTCATTAAAATTTTTTTTAATTGCTATTATTTTTTTATTCTTTGATGTAGAAATTACTTTACTATTACCTATAATCTTATCAATGTCATGAAACAATATTTTCAATTACTCAATAATTTTTTCTTCTTTTTATTAATTTTATTAATTGGGCTATATCATGAATGAAACCAAGGAGACTTAGATTGAATTTATTTGGATAATAGTTAATCATAACAGTTAATTTGCATTTAAAAAGTATTGAATAATCAATTTATCTAAATAAGAAGCAAATATTGCATTTAGTTTCGACCTAAAAGTTTGATTTCTAATCCTTATTTTTAATTGAAACCAAAAAGAGGTCTATCACTTTTAATGATAATATTGAGTAAACTCCAATTAAAAAAATAAAAATATGTTAATCAAATATAAGCTTCTAACTTAATATTTAAGCGATGAAATTTCGTTTATATTTCTATTTATATAGTTTAATAAAAACTTTACATTTTCATTGTAAAATTAGATACTATATATCTTATAAATATTCATAAATTATTTTAATTACCTTGGTATCTTCAATACCATGCTCTATTTAAGCTATATGAATAAAGTAAATTTATTTTTAAAAAAATTAATCAAATAATAAATATTAATATATAAAATTTAATATGATTCAATGATAAAACCTGAGTGAAAGTGGTATTTTTAATAAACTTAGAAATATTTTGACCCCCGTAATATTCTAGCCAGCCTTGATCTAAAATATTAGTATAAACTTTACCTAAATAAACAGGATAAAAATTTAACCTAAATGTTGATAATATTGGCATATTTAATATAGAACCTAAAAATCTGACTAATGTTAATTTTGATAACCTCTTAGAATTATACACTAATTTAAATTTAGATACCCTAACCATATACCTAAAAAAATTAATAATAAAGTTATTAATTTTATTAATCTAGGTAAACAAATAAACAAAGGCTTAAAAAAGAAAATCATATTATTGAACTTCCTATAATGATCACAAAAAATATTAACCCCCCTACAGATTTTAACATTATATAATTTTGATCTATTAAACTATTTAAAGTTAAAAAATTAAAAGAACCTATCAATGAATAATAAAACAATCGAAATCTATAACAAACAGTAAGACCAACTGAAACATAATAAATAAAATGAATAAAAAAATTTAAATAACCTTTAGATAAAGTTTCAACAATTAAATCTTTAGAATAAAATCCAGATAAAAAGGGTAAACCACATAACGAAAAATTTCTAACATTGAAAAATACACAGGTTAATGGTATATGATAAATTAAACCTCCTATGAATCGAATATCTTGACAATTATTTAAATTATGGATAATTCTACCAGCACATATAAATAATAAAGCTTTAAATAAAGCATGAGTTAACAAATGAAAAAAAGCTAATTTATATCTACCTAAAGCTAAAATTCTAATTATTATTCCTAGCTGACCTAAAGTTGATAAAGCAATAATTTTTTTAAAATCAAACTCAAAATTCGCCCCTATTCCGGATATAAATATAGTTATTCTAGAAATAAATAATAATAAATATATTAAATTACTAGAAAAAACATAATTAAAACGAATAAGTAAATAAACACCTGTAGTTACTAAAGTAGATGAATGAACTAATGATGAAACAGGGGTCGGAGCTGCTATAGCAGCAGGTAATCAAGAAGAAAATGGAATTTGAATTCTCTTTGTTAAAGCAGCAATTATAACTAAATACCTAATTAACTCTATTAAATAATTATTTTTTATAATTTCTAAATAAAAAATGAAAGTTCAACTACCAAAATTTAATATTCATAATAAAGCTACATCCCCAATACGATTACTCAATGCAGTTAATATCCCAGCATTATAAGATATAATATTTTGATAATAAATAACTAAACAATAAGAAATTAATCCTAACCCATCTCAACCTAATAAAATAGAAATTAAATTTGGGCAAATAATTTTAAAAAAGTATAGAAACAACAAATATAACTACCAATAAAATAAAACGAATTAAGTATAAATCACCTCTTATATAGTCTTCTCTATAATAAATAACTATTGAAGAAATAAAAAACAAAACTTATAAATAATGTATATATTCAATCTAATAAAATAACTATAATAATATTCCTAGAATTCAAAGTTAATAAATTTAATTCTAATATTACTGTTAAATCAAAACTTAATAAATATAGCGAACCTAAAAAACTTAAACAAGAACATATTAAAAAAATATTAAAATAAATTTTACAAATTGATACCACTATCCAAAATAATAAGTATATCTTTGATTCCACAAATCAATATTTTAAATAAACTATTTGAATAAATTCATTAAATTAAATATTCTCCTTTTAAAATTAAAACATTTAACGGAACTCAATGTAATAATAATAATAAAAACTCACGATGAAACCCTGGATAAAAAGAATATTTTTTTGAATGAAACTCTCCATGTTGACTATAAGAATACAAAAATAAAGAATAAACACATATTAAGAAAAAAGACAAAGATAAGAAGATTATTCTAATCCAATTAAAACTAATTAAACTATTAATTAATATAATCTCCCCTAATAAATTTAATGATGGAGGGGCAGCTATATTAGATGAACATAATAAAAACCACCATAAAGATAAACTAGGAATTAAATTAATTATACCTTTATTAAAATAAATACTACGACTATGAACTCGTTCATAAGAAATATTTGCTAAACAAAATAAACCCGAAGAACAAAAACCATGAGCTATTATTATAACTAAAGAACCTCAAAATCCTCAAATATTGAATCTTATAATTCCTGCTGAAACTAACCCTATATTTTAAATCACTTTGACGAATACAAATTATTGCAACAAATACTCCTCCAATTAAAGAAATATTAAAAATAATAATGTTATAAAATAAACCAACTTCCACAAATAAAATTATTAAACGTAACAAACCATACCCCCCTAATTTTAACATAATACCAGCCAAAATTATTGAACCTGCAATTGGAGCTTCTACATGAGCTCTAGGTAATCATAAATGAATAAAATATATAGGAATTTTAACAAAAATAATATAATAATAAAAAATAAATAAATAAATTAAAATGATCTCCTGAATGAAATAATTTAGATCTAGATAAAATCATCAAACTACAAATTCATAATCTTAATATAATTAATATAAACGATAATAAATCTACACCAAGAAAATAACTAATATTAATAAATAAATAATTAAAACTAAAATTTATTATAAAAAAAATGTGAGTAAAAAAAATTCATTGAATTAATCAAAAATTTCTTAAAAAACATAAAGGAATTATAAATAGTATACTAAAAATAAATTTTATCATAGTGTTGAAAAAGTTATAATATAATCATTACCAAAAGTTCGAATTATTAAAATCAAAACAGCCAAACCTAACACCCCCTCACAAACTCTTATAGTTAAAAGAATTATCATAAAAAATACTTATAAAACATATTACTTAAATAAAAAAATAAATTTAAAAATAAAGATAAAACTATTGACTCTAAACTTAATAACATCAACAAATATTGCTTACGATTTAAAACAAAAACAACGGTTGATCTTAAAAATATCAAAATAAAAATTCAAAAATATATTATCATTAGTTTTTATAATTTAAAAAAAATATTAATTTTCTAAACCAAAAATAAAGTAACTTCTTAAAAACATTAAGAATATGAGCATACTTATCTTTAATCTCCAAAATTAAAATTTTATTAAAAACTAATTCTTGAAATTGTAATTTTTTTTAGTACAATAATTTGTTTATATTCATTAATTTTTATATTTTCAAAACATCCTATATCCCTAGGATTATCTTATTGATCCAGACAATCAAAACTTCTTCAATCACAGGAATAATAAACTGTAATTTTTGATTTTCTTATATTTTATTTTTAATTATAATTGGAGGAATATTAATTTTATTTGTTTATATAACTAGGGTAGCTTCAAATGAAAAATTTAAATTTTCATCTATATTATATTATTATATAATTTTTTTTAGTATCCTATTACTTATTGTTCTAAGATTTACAGATCATTTTTACTATTCATTCTATATAAATATAGCAGATTTAATAAATCAAAACTATATTAAAAATAATAATCTATCAATAAATAAACATATAAACTTTCCAAATAATTTTATTATTCATATAATGATTATATATTTATTTATTACATTAATTATAGTAGTTAAAATTACAAGATATTATTATGGCCCATTACGACAAAATTTTTAATGAAAATTCCAATACGGAAAACATCACCTTTATTAAAAATTATAAATAATTCATTAATTGATTTACCAACCCCTTCTAACATTTCAACAATATGAAACTTTGGATCCTTATTAGGAGTTTGTTTGATAATTCAAATTATTACAGGACTATTTTTAGCAATACATTACTGTCCAAATATAGATTTAGCTTTTAATAGAGTATCTCATATTTGTCGAGTTATTAATTATGGGTGATTACTACGAACAACCCATGCTAATGGAGCATAATTTTTTTTTTATTTGTCTATATACACATATTGGACGAGGAATCTATTATAGATCGTATATTATAAAAGAAACATGATTGATTGGAGTAACTTTATTTTTTTTAATTATAGCAACAGCTTTTTTAGGGTATGTATTACCGTGAGGACAAATATCACTCTGAGGAGCCACAGTCATTACTAATCTAGTATCAGCTATCCCATACTCAGGAACAATAATTGTACAGTGAATTTGAGGGGGATTTGCAGTTGATAATGCTACTTTAACTCGATTTTTTACTTTTCATTTCATTTTACTTTTTATTATTGCTGCTTTCATTATAATTCATTTACTTTTCTTACATCAAACAGGATCAAGAAATCCTTTAGGGACACAATCTAATATCGACAAAATTCCATTTCACCCATACTTTTCTTTTAAAGATATTATAGGAATACTAGTAATACTATTTTTTTAATAATTTTAATACTTTCACTTATTAGGAGACCCAGATAACTTTACACCAGCCAACCCTTTAATTTCTCCAATTCACATTCAACCAGATTGATACTTCTTATTTGCAATTCTACGATCTATCCCTAATAAATTAGGGGGTGTATTAGCTTTAGTATTTTCAATTGCAATTTTATACTTAATACCTTTTAACAATAATAAAAAATTTACTAGAATACAATTTTACCCTGTAAATAAATTACTATTTTGAATATTTTTCACAATTGTTATTTTACTTACCTTAATTGGAGCTCGACCAGTAGAAGACCCTCATATTAATTTAGGACAAATTTTAACAAGTTTATACTTTTTATATTATATTTTAAATACTATAATTTCTAAAATTTGAGATAATCTTCTTTATTGGTTAATGAACTTGTTAAAGTATATATTTTGAAAATATAAAAAAGAAATAAAAAATCTCTATTAACTTTTAAATTATTATTTTTCATTGACTACTAAATTTTATTAACTAAATAAGTTGGGTAAAAATACCCAATTTTAATCTATAATAAAATATTAAATAATTCAAAGCAACTGGTAAATAACTTTTTCAAGCTAAATATATTAACTTATCATAACGAAAACGAGGAAGAGTCCCACGAACTCAAACCCAAACAAAAGCCAAAATTCCCAATTTAATAAAAAATAATATATAAATAATATCTCCGCCTAAAAATAAAAAACAACTTAAAATTCTCATAAATAAAATATTACTATACTCTGCTAAAAAAATTATCGCAAACCCAGCTCTTCTATATTCTACATTAAACCCAAAAACTAATTCTGATTCTCCTTCAGCAAAATCAAAAGGAGTACGATTAGTCTCGGCTAACGATGAAACTAGCCAAACTATACATAATGGAAACATTTAAAAAAATAATCAAATATATTCTTGAAATTTTATTAAATCAACCAAATTAACACTCAAAATTATAAATAAAAAAGATAATAAAATTAATACTAAACTTACTTCATAAGAAATAGTTTGAGCAACAGAACGTAATCTACCTAATAATGAACAGTTAGAATTTGATGATCAACCAGCTAATATAATTGTATAAACACTTAACCTAGAAATACATAATAAAAATAATAATGATAAATTAAATCTTAAATTTACAGTTACAAATGGAACACAAACCCAAATTAATTAAGCTAAAAATAAATTTATTAAAGGAGAAAAATAATATAAATTAAAATTAGATATTAAAGGATAAGTTTGTTCTTTAGTAACTAACTTAATAGCATCACTAAAAGGTTGAACTAACCCGCAGATACCTAATTTATTAGGACCTTTACGAATTTGAATATACCCCAATACTTTACGCTCTATCAAAGTCAAAAAAGCTACCCCAACCAATACACAAATAAATATAATCAAAGTTAAAATAAATATTAAAATTAAATCTTTAAATATCAAGTATTATTTGTATAAATACATATGAAGATTCTAAATCTATCGCACTAGTCTGCAAAAATAACATTTATATTCAAAATATAAAATTTAACTTCAATATTTGATCCTTTCGTACTAAAATATATTAACCAATTAAAGATAGAAACCAACCTGGCTCACAACGGTTTAAACTCAGATCATGTAAAATTTTAAAGGTCGAACAGACCCAATATTTTAGCTTCTACAGCAAAAATTTATTTTAATCCAACATCGAGGTCGCAATCTTTTTTTTTAATATGAACTTTCTAAAAAAATACGCTGTTATCCCTAAGGTAATTTCATCTTATAATCAAAAATATTGGATCACTAATTCATAAATTAATGTTATTAAATAAAAAAAGTTAATTAAATTTTTCAATCACCCCAATTAAATTAGTAAATAAATCAAATAAATTAATACTAAAATATACTTTTTATTAACTAATAAAACTCTATAAGGTCATCTCGTCTTTTAAACTTATTTAAGCTTTTTAACTTGAAAATAAAATTCTAATTAAATTAAATAGAGACAGTCATTTTCTTATCCAACCCTTCATTCCAGTTTTTAATTAAAAAACTAATGATTATGCTACCTTAGCACGGTCAAAATACCACGGCCATTTAAAATTTCAGTGGGCAGGTCAGACCTTAAATTATACACAAAAGGACATGTTTTTAATAAACAGGTAAAAAATTATTTGCCGAGTTCCTTTATTAAACCTTTTAAATAAAAATATTTAATAAAATAAATTATACTAATTTTATTATAATTACTAATTTTTCTTTATTAAAACTTAAATTTTAATAAAAAATTTATAATAAATAAAAATAATATAATATAATAAATTAATTTTAACATCCTTTTAATGATAGAAAATTCTAATCTTACAATTTAATTATTTTTAAAAATTGATAAAAATAAATTTTAAAGCTCATCCCTTAAAATATTTAATATTAATAATAAAAAATTAATAAATACATTTTTTATTTTCAATAAATTAATTAAATTTATTTCTAAAAAAACGGGATATATTTAAAAACGAATAAAATTTCATTACTGAAAAAATATTATTAATAGTTATTTCACAATAAAAAAAATATTTTCTTAGCTCTTTTAACTTCGAGAAAATTTAATATTAAATTTATTTTAATAAACCCTGATACACAAGGTACAAAAAATTAATTTTTTTATAAAATAATCTAAAAATATATTTCACAATTCAAATATACTATTATTAAATGAATTTTTTCAATTTTTTAATAAAACATTAATTTTATTATTTTAAGTAAAAAAAATATTAAAAATCAAATAATTTATTAATTTCAAATTAAATTGAATTCAACAATTATCTTTTTAATGTAAATAAAATACTTATGCCAAGTTCTAATTTGTGCTTCTAGAATCACTCTCCAGTAAATCTACTTTGTTACGACTTATTTCATATTAAAATGAAAGCGACGGGCGATATGTACATATTTTAGAGCTAAAATCAATTTATTTAATTAATTAAATTTACCCTCAAATCCAAATTCATATTGTTTCAAAAATAATAATCCTCAAATAATTTTATTGTAACCCATTTCTTATTTTTTATAAACTGCACCTTGATCTGATTTATTTTTTATATAAAAATTTTGAATATTATTTTTCTTATAAAATATTCAAATTACGACGATATACAAACTAATAAAAAAAGCAAATTAAATCGTGGATTATCAATTATGGAACAGGTTCCTCTCAATAGACTGAAATACCACCAAAATCTTTAATTTACAAAAACATAACTAATACTAATTTAGCATTTAAAAATACATTCAAGATAATAGGGTATCTAATCCTTGTTTATTGATTGAATTTCTTAATTTCATTAAAAATTAATTTTTTTTTTATTTAAAAATTTTACCTAATAAATTTTAATTTAAAATTATAGTATTTGTTGCGGAATGAATTATAGAGATCGAAAGCTCTTTTTGTGATTTAGAAAAATGGATAGTATTTCAATCAAATCAATAATAAAATGCGTCACATTAATAACTTACCTTTAACCATTTTCTTGGAGATGCTTGGAAGGTCTGGGAATTTTCTCAAAGGGCCCTTTTGGTGTCAATCGGACATACATACACTTAATAAAACGTTCGGAAAATAGCGAAAGAGGAAAATAGAGCACTTATCCAGCGTGGATAACCCATGCGGTACTCGACTTGATAAGGCCAGAGATAGTACTGCTTCAAACGATGCGCGGACGAGGTGTCATTAATGTGAGTTACGCGCGCATCCCTCAAATGATAATGATAATAATAAGGCTCTTTCCGCAACATTCTCCCCGGCGAAAATGCATAAAACATATGCATTTTAAAAATGAGAAAAAATATATATATAATAAATTCAGAAATAACTGAATAAAACTAAAATAAATTATTTAACTAAAAAAAAAAAATAAAAATCAACCATTTTGATTACTCAGTTGGGAGTGGACACAGCTTTACCAGGGGACGTTTGATATTACCGGTGGCAGTTTTCACTGTTGCTATGCGGGCAATATTGTCACGTCCGAAATGAAGGTCCACAATTCGTCCCATCAACCACTTACAGGGTGGAACATTATCCAATTTAATCAAAACTAAGGTGCCAAGTTTTGGCGACGTTGAAGGATCCAACCATTTGGCCCTTTGTTGTAACGTATGGAGATATTCTTTCTGATACCGTTTCCACATATCCCAATGGATCTTTTGTATGAGTTCGAATCGTGAAAGGCGATTTGAGGGCTGAGAAGTGAAATCGGGCACGGGAATGGCCGTGAGGGGTTCGAGCGTGAGGAAATGTCCTGGAGTTAGAGCGTTAACATCTTCCACATCCGCACTCATTGGACACAGAGGACGTGAATTAAGAATTGATTCGATCATGACTAACACGGTATAAAATTCTTCATAGGTTAAAATCTGCTGGCCTACTACACGGAGAATATGATTCTTTACCGATTTTACCCCAGCTTCCCACAACCCAGAAAAATGAGGACTAGAGGCAGGATTGAAGTGAAAATTTATAGTTTCATGATCGGCAGCGGTTTTCATCAGTTTCGTCAATTGTCGACTGCCCCCAACAAAATTAGTACCCTGATCCGAATATAAATCAGAAACGCGACCTCGCCTTGCTACAAATCGTTGTAAAGCGGCCAAAAATATATCAGAAGATAAATCGCTCGCAAGCTCAAGGTGTATTGCCTTCGTGGCAAGACACACAAAAATGCATAAGTAGGTTTTAACACCACGGTGTCTACTCAAGGTTATGAAAAAAGGACCTCCGAAATCTACGCCTGAATGGGAAAAAGGTTTAATTTGTGATATACGTGATACAGGCAAATTGCCCATTGGGGGTTGGAAATTCTTGGGTTTGGTTTTCCAACATGTTATGCATTTTGAAAGGACAGAGTTTATAGCTCGTTTCGGAGACAAAATCCAAAAACATTGAGCAATTAAAAAATGTGTGGTCCGAAATCCAGCATGAAAATATTTTTTATGGTAATAATCTATCAACATGGTAGTTAAATTACTTTTACGAGGTAGAATCATAGGGTGTTTATAATCATGTGACAATTTGGCATATTGAAGGCGACCGCCAACTCGAAGAATACCTTCGTCATCGACAAAGGTATGTAGTTTTTTGAAAGGCTTCGAAAAAACTTTACGATTGAATTCCTCTTGAAAGGCTATTTCTTGAGTGCGTTTGACTAATATTAACAAAGAATGATACAGTTCTGAACAAGTAAGCGGTCCCGAACGTTTCTTAGTTGGGTTTTTAGTATTGAATAGAAAACGTAATATGTAGGCGATTAGGCGTTGCAAAATTGAAAACGTTGAATTTTTTGATAATAAAAGATCTATGAAATTTTCTTCGTCAGCGGTAGCGAACAGAACAACTGTGCGTTCCTCGTCGGAAGGAGGAGAATCACATGCAACAGGTTGAAATGAAGCGGTATCATATGTATGTAAGAAGTTTGGTCCATTGAACCAAAATGAATTTGAAATAATTTCGGATGGCAATGAACCACGCGAAGCGATATCGGCCGGGTGATGTTTTGTGTTGACATAACACCATACAGATGGAGGTAGTCGTTCTTGAATAAAAGCAACCCTGTTTGCCACAAAATTCTTCCATCGATGCGGGGAATCTTTGATCCAGTAAAGGGTTACTTGGGAATCTGACCAAGCACATATTTTAGTAATTTCAATTTTATGTTGATATATGTTGAGAGTGTATTTCATAAGTTTACTCAGAAGTACAGCGGCAGAAAGCTCTAGCCTATGTATAGTTATTCTCGAAAGAGGACTAACTTTTGTTTTTGAACATACAAAATGTATGGTAATATCATTAGGGGAAGTAATGACTTTTAGATAAATAACTGCCGCGTAACCTTTCTCACTGGCATCGCAAAACCCATGCAACTCATAAACACAAGGCAGAGAGCAATCAATTCTACGAGGAATATGTAATTTTGATAATACTGGTAAGTCAGATTTATATTTGTCCCAAATACGAACAATATCCTCACTGGGAGGATCATCCCATCCTATCCCAGACGTCCACAATCGTTGAATAAGATTCTTAGTAAAGAATGTGATGGGAGAAATAAAACCTAAAGGATCATATACTCGAGCTAATTCTGATAGCAAATTGCGTTTTGTGCAAGGTCTCTTCTCTATCGGCGAAACAGAAAATATAAAACAGTCATCTAACGGATGCCATTGCAAGCCTAACACTTTCAATGTCAAATTTGTTGAATCAGAGGTAAAAGAAAGCGGATTAGTGGACATATGCGATATAGGTAAATCCGACAGTAAAGAGGGTTCGTTACTAGACCATTTCCGTAACTCAAAACCACCCTTGCGTAGGAGTTGTATAAGTTCAGAGCGGAGTAGTTGGGCTTCAGAAAGAGTTGCAGCAGTGCACACAAAATCATCTATATATGAATTTTCTCTTATTGCTAAAGATGCTCTGGGAAATGGTTGACCATTATCTTCCGCCAATTGATGAAGGACGCGGAGAGCGAGATAAGGGCTACTAGTTACCCCGTAAACTAAAGTTACAAGACGATAATCTTCAATTGGATCATCGGGTGAAAATCTCCAAAGTATTCTTTGGTGATCACATTGAGAATTTTCAAGTAGAATCATCCGATACATTTTTTTTTTATATCGGTGCACAAGACATAGGCGTGCATACGGAAATTTAGAAGAATTTTGACAATATCTTGTTGCAGTTTGGGACCTACTAAAAGATTTTCATTGAGTGATGTCTGGTTAGGCAGTTTTGCTGAGGCATTAAAAACAACTCTCAACTTTGTTGTAAGACTCTCGGGCTTCACAACACAGTGATGCGGAATATAATAACTTCCTATCGGAATTTCGCTTCCCGATACAAGTTCCATGTGATTCATGTCTAAATATTCTCGCATAAAATCCTTATATTGTGCGTATAGAGCAGGCTGTCTAAGAAGACGTCTTTCTAATGAGAGGAATCTATTGAGGGCTAGGTTCCGAATTCCCGGAAAATTAGGTGGGTTGGACCTAAACGGCAATGACACTACGTAACGACCAGTATCGTTACGGGTATGTGTTTTCACGAATATTTCTTCACATAAATGATCTTCTGATGAAGTAGACACTACATTAGGAACACTTTCCAAGTCCCAAAATTTTTTCAAAGTATCCTCCATAGAGGCAGATTCAGTAACATGACAAAAAAAGAAGATATCGGAGGATTGGAAGGACAACCTACGGTGCCCATCAATATGTAACCAAATATGGTATTTAGAGCATCTGGCTGGTCTACATTTCCTGATATGCGGCCGTTCAAAATAATTTTAGAAAATATATCTGCTCCCAGCAGAATATCTATTTCTCCCGGACAATTAAAGTTAGGATCTGCTAATTTTAAATTCATAATATGAGACCAGGAATTAGAAGAAACAGTGGTAGTAGGTAAATTGTCACATATTTTCTTTAAAACGATAGCGTCGCTGTGAAATATAGGTCCATTTTGTCCTATCGGTTTTAAAGAAAGAGTTACCAGTCCACTAGTGACGTGGGATTGCATAGAACCCAAGCCGTTAACTTCAACAGAAAACTTTTCTTTTATTAAACCCAATTTTGTTACAGCTTTCTGACTAATAACAGAAGTCATACTTCCGGCATCTAACAAACTCCTAAGCACATGATAATTACCATGACGATCGAGAACTTCCACACAAGCAGTAGAGAGTAGCACATTTTTTGGTTTAGTTCCCGCAAATAATGAATTAATTTGAACTGAACTAGAGGCTACAGGTTCTTTTGAAACTTGATTCGTAGAAGATGAGTTCAATATATCATTTGCGCTTGAAATAATAAGGGGCGTAGCATTTTTTCCCAAGCATAAGAGGCTATGATGCTTCTTTGAGAAACAATGTTTGCAGCTATATGTCGATCGACACGATCGAATGTCATGTGACCCACTAAGGCAGTTAAAGCAAAGATGTACATTTTTACAAAAGTTATATCTCTCAGATGGAGATCTATTAGCAAAGGCGGAGCAAGTGTATAAAGAATGGTTTTCCTTACAGAAAATACAAGTGGACGCAGGCGATTTGTTTACAAAAAATGAGGCGGTTTTATTCACAGAAGGGGAGGGCCATTTCGAAGATGTGGCCTTGATTTGACCTTGAGAATGTGTTTGTTTTCTGATTGGGGTAGTTTGTGGAGTGAAATTAATCGAATCTAGTGCAATACAGTGTTTATTCAAAAACTCAATGAGCTTGTCATAACTTGGCACTTCCGCTGACCCATGGTTCAACTCAAAACGAGTTACAATAGTTTGATCTAAACGTTTCAGAATCATCATGACTAAAATAAAGTTCCATTCGTCAGTCGGAAATCCCAAATTCTTCAAAGCGGCTAAGTTTTCAGAAAATGTATCTAAAAGTTTTCGAAGACTCGTAGAACTTTCGGAATTTATTTTAGAACAATTTTCGATTTCCATCCAATACGCCTGAGCACGCAGTCGTTTGTTGGAATATCGGTCAACAAGAGTATCATAGGCGATTTCATAATTGTCTGTGGTAAAAGGCAATGTTCGAACGAGTGATAAAGGCGGACCTTGCAGACAAGAAACAAGATAGTTGAATTTTTCTATCTCGGTAAGTGAACAGTTATTATGCACTAGCGCATTATAAATATCTATAAATGTATTGAATGATTTATAATCACCATTGAACTTTGTTAATTCAATCTTCGGGAGTCTGATGTGCGAGTTTGATGAGCTAGTATCATGAATCGCAGTACTATGTAAATTATTCGAACTGTTACCAGCACTTTCGAATAACTCGGTATAAACAGTTTTGATAGCATAATACTCTTCTAGAAATCCTTCCCTTATAACATTTTCTGCGTCTTGATCTGAGTCAGTATCAGTCAAGAGGGTTGCCACGACATTATTATGATGTTTCAGAAACTCCTCGCGGATACTTTCAAGGTCGGCACCTCTCACTTTGAACAAAGTTCGAGTGGATTTTTCCAATTTAGCTCTTTCAGCTACCGATTTCAACACACTTATTTCTCCAATGCAAGTGTTTCGATAGGTCTGATAACGTTTCAGTTTCTGTTTGTCCATCGTAATGAAGTGAACAATATAACAGTTTCGGTTTCAGTAGAAAAAAAAAGATTTCAGTATGAAAACAATTCAAAATAAACAATAGCGTTTGCCAATCAGCTGTTTCTATAAACTAGGTCAATGTCACGGAACTGAATATGTATGTTCGTAAACAAGTGATACTACGCATGTCCGGATACGAATCAGGAATGTCCAATATGCCCAGCTGTGTCCACCGTTCACGAGGAAAAAACACTTCAAAATGGCTAGATTTAAATATGCAAATATGAATTAATTTAGGAAACTTATTCAAGGTTTTTCAACATTAGATATATATAGATATAAATAGTTGAAAATTAGCGGAAATTCGTGAGAATAATTGATAAATCACTAATAGTGGAAAGCGGAATGTTTTAAGCAACGAAATTTTTCACTATGAAATTTCGACAAAAGATAATAAAAAATATTATTGATTTGCTAGTTAAATATATTCGTACCGAAGGACCAAATGTTGCGGAATGAATTATAGAGATCGAAAGCTCTTTTTGTGATTTAGAAAAATGGATAGTATTTCAATCAAATCAATAATAAAATGCGTCACATTAATAACTTACCTTTAACCATTTTCTTGGAGATGCTTGGAAGGTCTGGGAATTTTCTCAAAGGGCCCTTTTGGTGTCAATCGGACATACATACACTTAATAAAACGTTCGGAAAATAGCGAAAGAGGAAAATAGAGCACTTATCCAGCGTGGATAACCCATGCGGTACTCGACTTGATAAGGCCAGAGATAGTACTGCTTCAAACGATGCGCGGACGAGGTGTCATTAATGTGAGTTACGCGCGCATCCCTCAAATGATAATGATAATAATAAGGCTCTTTCCGCAACAGTATTACAAATTAATTAATGCTAATTAAATTAAATTATATTATTTGTGTAACCGCAACTGCTGGCACAAATTTTGTTAATATTATTTTTTATTTCTAAATCTAAATTTCTTTAATATTTAATACTACTTATTGCACTATAATTATCTATTTAAAATAACTAATCACAAAAATTTACATTTAAGTAAAAAAAATCCAATTTTTGAGCGTAAATAAAACTACAATTTTGGATATTCAAAAATTAGACATGTATATTTTAAATATAAATAAAAATTTAAATTATAATACCCAATAAAAAATTTAATAAATTAATAAATTTGAATTAAAAAACAACTTAATACCTTATTAAATATCAAATTAATTTAAAGAATAATAAAAAATTTAAATGAATTTCTACCCCTAAAAATTACGAATACTCACCAGTCAAAAATTCACATTTTAATGAAAATCACAACACAAAGTAATTTTTACATCTAAAAATCATGCATGCTCACCGATCAAAAATTCACATTTTAATGAAAATCGCAACATGAAGTAATTTTTACCCCTAAAAATCACGCATGCTCACCAGTCAAAAATTCACATTTTAATGAAAATCGAAACATAAATTAATTTTTACCCCTAAAAATCACGCATAATAACCAGTCAAAAATTCACATTTTAATGAAATTCGCAACATAAAGTAATTTTCACCCCTAAAAATCACGCACGATCACCAGTCAAAAATTCACATCTTAATGAAAATCGCAACATAAAATAATTTTTACCCTTAAAAATCACGCACTCACCAGTCAAAAATTCACATTTTAATGAAAATCGCAACATAAAGTAATTTTTACCCCTAAAAATCACGCATGCTCACCAATCAAAAATTCACATTTTAATGAAAATCACAACATAAAGTAATTTTTACCCCTAAAAATCACGCATGCTCACCAGTCAAAAATTCACCTTTTAATGAAAATCACAACATAAAGTAATTTTTAATCCTAAAAATCACGCATGCTCACCGATCAAAAATTCACATTTTAATGAAAATCGCAACATAAAGTAATTTTTACCCCTAAAAATCACGCATGCTCACCAGTCAAAAATTCACCTTTCAATGAAAATCACAACATAAAGTAATTTTTACTCCTAAAAATCACGCATGCTCACCGATCAAAAATTCACATTTTAATGAAAATCGCAACATAAAGTAATTTTTACCCCTAAAAATCACGCATGCTCACCAGTCAAAAATTCACATTTTAATGAAAATCACAACATAAAGTAATTTTTACCCCTAAAAATCACGCATGCTCACCAGCCAAAAATTCACATTTTAATGAAAATCGCAACATAAAGTAATTTTTACCCCTAAAAATCACGCATGCTCACCAGTAAAGAATTCACATTTTAATGAAAATCGCAACATAAAGTAATTTTTACCCCTAAAAATCACGCATGCTCACCAGTCAAAAATTCACACTTTGATGAAAATCACAACATAAAGTAATTTTTACCCCTAAGAATCACGCATGCCCACCAGTCAAAAATTAACCTTACAATGAAAATCACAACATAAAGTAATTTTTACTCCTAAAAATCACGCATGCTCACCGATCAAAAATTCACATTTTAATGAAAATCGCAACATAAAGTAATTTTTACCCCTAAAAATCACGCATGCTCACCAGTCAAAAATTCACATTTTAATGAAAATCACAACATAAAGTAATTTTTACCCCTAAAAATCACGCATGCTCACCAGTCAAAAATTCACATTTTGATGAAAATCGCAACATAAAGTAATTTTTACCCCTACAAATCACGCATGCTCACCAATCAAAAATTCACATTTTAATGAAAATCGCAACATAAAGAAATTTTTACCCCTAGAAATCACGCATGCTCACCAGTAAAGAATTCACATTTTAATGAAAATCACAACATAAAGTAATTTTTACCCCTAAAAATCACGCATGCTCACCAATCAAAAATTCACATTTTAATGAAAATCGCAACATAAAGTAATTTTTACCCCTAAAAATCACGCATGCTCACCAGTAAAGAATTCACATTTTAATGAAAATCACAACGTAAAGTAATTTTTACCCCTAAAAATCACGCATGCTCACCAATCAAAAATTCACATTTTAATGAAAATCGCAACATAAAGAAATTTTTACCCCTAAAAATCACGCATAATAACCAGTCAAAAATTCACATTTTAATGAAATTCGCAACATAAAGTAATTTTCACCCCTAAAAATCACGCACGATCACCAGTCAAAAATTCACATCTTAATGAAAATCGCAACATAAAATAATTTTTACCCTTAAAAATCACGCACTCACCAGTCAAAAATTCACATTTTAATGAAAATCGCAACATAAAGTAATTTTACCCCTAAAAATCACGCATGCTCACCAATAAAAAATTCACATTTTAATGAAAATCGCAACATAAAGTAATTTTTACCCCTAAAAATCACGCATGCTCACCAGTCAAAAATTCACATTTTAATGAAAATCACAACATAAAGTAATTTTTACCCCTAAAAATCACGCATGCTCACCAGTCAAAAATTCCCCTTTCAATGAAAATCACAACATAAAGTAATTTTTAATCCTAAAAATCACGCATGCTCACCGATCAAAAATTCACATTTTAATGAAAATCGCAACATAAAGTAATTTTTACCCCTAAAAATCACGCATGCTCACCAGTCAAAAATTCACCTTTCAATGAAAATCACAACATAAAGTAATTTTTACTCCTAAAAATCACGCATGCTCACCGATCAAAAATTCACATTTTAATGAAAATCGCAACATAAAGTAATTTTTACCCCTAAAAATCACGCATGCTCACCAGTCAAAAATTCACATTTTAATGAAAATCACAACATAAAGTAATTTTTACCCCTAAAAATCACGCATGCTCACCAGCCAAAAATTCACATTTTAATGAAAATCGCAACATAAAGTAATTTTTACCCCTAAAAATCACGCATGCTCACCAGTAAAGAATTCACATTTTAATGAAAATCGCAACATAAAGTAATTTTTACCCCTAAAAATCACGCATGCTCACCAGTCAAAAATTCACACTTTGATGAAAATCACAACATAAAGTAATTTTTACCCCTAAGAATCACGCATGCTCACCAGTCAAAAATTAACCTTACAATGAAAATCACAACATAAAGTAATTTTTACTCCTAAAAATCACGCATGCTCACCGATCAAAAATTCACATTTTAATGAAAATCGCAACATAAAGTAATTTTTACCCCTAAAAATCACGCATGCTCACCAGTCAAAAATTCACATTTTAATGAAAATCACAACATAAAGTAATTTTTACCCCTAAAAATCACGCATGCTCACCAGTCAAAAATTCACATTTTGATGAAAATCGAAACATAAAGTAATTTTTACCCCTACAAATCACGCATGCTCACCAATCAAAAATTCACATTTTAATGAAAATCGCAACATAAAGAAATTTTTACCCCTAGAAATCACGCATGCTCACCAGTAAAGAATTCACATTTTAATGAAAATCACAACATAAAGTAATTTTTACCCTTAAAAATCACGCATGCTCACCAATCAAAAATTCACATTTTAATGAAAATCGCAACATAAAGTAATTTTTACCCCTAAAAATCACGCATGCTCACCAGTAGAGAATTCACATTTTAATGAAAATCACAACGTAAAGTAATTTTTACCCCTAAAAATCACGCATGCTCACCAATCAAAAATTCACATTTTAATGAAAATCGCAACATAAAGAAATTTTTACACCTAAAAATCACGCATGCTCACCAGTCAATAATTCACCTTTTAATGAAAATTGCAACATAAAGTAATTTTTACTCCTAAAAATCACGCATGCTCACCGATCAAAAATTCACATTTTAATGAAAATCGCAACAAAAAGTAATTATTACCCCTAAAAATCACGCATGCTCACCAGTCAAAAATTCACATTTTGATGAAAATCACAACATAAAGTAATTTTTACCCCTAAAAATCACGCATGCTCACTAGTCAAAAATTCACATTTTAATGAAAATCGCAACATAAAGTAATTTTTATCCCTAAAAATCACGCATGCTCACCAATCAAAAATTCACATTTTGATGAAAATCGCAACATAAAGTAATTTTTACCCCTAAAAATCACGCATACTCACCAGTCAAAAATTCACATTTTAATGAAAATCGCAACATAAAGTAATATTTACCCCTAAAAATCACGCATGCTCACCAGTCAAAAATTCACAT
Organism: Chrysolina oricalcia; assembly: GCA_944452925.2. Taxonomy (NCBI): domain Eukaryota; kingdom Metazoa; phylum Arthropoda; class Insecta; order Coleoptera; family Chrysomelidae; genus Chrysolina; species Chrysolina oricalcia. The sequence continues at coordinate 36,662,343 of OX101812.2, forward strand.
TTTAATGAAAATCACAACATAAAGTAATTTTTACCCCTAAGAATCACGCATGCCCACCAGTCAAAAATTAACCTTACAATGAAAATCACAACATAAAGTAATTTTTACTCCTAAAAATCACGCATGCTCACCGATCAAAAATTCACATTTTAATGAAAATCGCAACATAAAGTAATTTTTACCCCTAAAAATCACGCATGCTCACCAGTCAAAAATTCACATTTTAATGAAAATCACAACATAAAGTAATTTTTACCCCTAAAAATCACGCATGCTCACCAGTCAAAAATTCACATTTTGATGAAAATCGCAACATAAAGTAATTTTTACCCCTACAAATCACGCATGCTCACCAATCAAAAATTCACATTTTAATGAAAATCGCAACATAAAGAAATTTTTACCCCTAGAAATCACGCATGCTCACCAGTAAAGAATTCACATTTTAATGAAAATCACAACATAAAGTAATTTTTACCCCTAAAAATCACGCATGCTCACCAATCAAAAATTCACATTTTAATGAAAATCGCAACATAAAGTAATTTTTACCCCTAAAAATCACGCATGCTCACCAGTAAAGAATTCACATTTTAATGAAAATCACAACGTAAAGTAATTTTTACCCCTAAAAATCACGCATGCTCACCAATCAAAAATTCACATTTTAATGAAAATCGCAACATAAAGAAATTTTTACCCCTAAAAATCACGCATAATAACCAGTCAAAAATTCACATTTTAATGAAATTCGCAACATAAAGTAATTTTCACCCCTAAAAATCACGCACGATCACCAGTCAAAAATTCACATCTTAATGAAAATCGCAACATAAAATAATTTTTACCCTTAAAAATCACGCACTCACCAGTCAAAAATTCACATTTTAATGAAAATCGCAACATAAAGTAATTTTACCCCTAAAAATCACGCATGCTCACCAATCAAAAATTCACATTTTAATGAAAATCGCAACATAAAGTAATTTTTACCCCTAAAAATCACGCATGCTCACCAGTCAAAAATTCACATTTTAATGAAAATCACAACATAAAGTAATTTTTACCCCTAAAAATCACGCATGCTCACCAGTCAAAAATTCCCCTTTCAATGAAAATCACAACATAAAGTAATTTTTAATCCTAAAAATCACGCATGCTCACCGATCAAAAATTCACATTTTAATGAAAATCGCAACATAAAGTAATTTTTACCCCTAAAAATCACGCATGCTCACCAGTCAAAAATTCACCTTTCAATGAAAATCACAACATAAAGTAATTTTTACTCCTAAAAATCACGCATGCTCACCGATCAAAAATTCACATTTTAATGAAAATCGCAACATAAAGTAATTTTTACCCCTAAAAATCACGCATGCTCACCAGTCAAAAATTCACATTTTAATGAAAATCACAACATAAAGTAATTTTTACCCCTAAAAATCACGCATGCTCACCAGCCAAAAATTCACATTTTAATGAAAATCGCAACATAAAGTAATTTTTACCCCTAAAAATCACGCATGCTCACCAGTAAAGAATTCACATTTTAATGAAAATCGCAACATAAAGTAATTTTTACCCCTAAAAATCACGCATGCTCACCAGTCAAAAATTCACACTTTGATGAAAATCACAACATAAAGTAATTTTTACCCCTAAGAATCACGCATGCTCACCAGTCAAAAATTAACCTTACAATGAAAATCACAACATAAAGTAATTTTTACTCCTAAAAATCACGCATGCTCACCGATCAAAAATTCACATTTTAATGAAAATCGCAACATAAAGTAATTTTTACCCCTAAAAATCACGCATGCTCACCAGTCAAAAATTCACATTTTAATGAAAATCACAACATAAAGTAATTTTTACCCCTAAAAATCACGCATGCTCACCAGTCAAAAATTCACATTTTGATGAAAATCGAAACATAAAGTAATTTTTACCCCTACAAATCACGCATGCTCACCAATCAAAAATTCACATTTTAATGAAAATCGCAACATAAAGAAATTTTTACCCCTAGAAATCACGCATGCTCACCAGTAAAGAATTCACATTTTAATGAAAATCACAACATAAAGTAATTTTTACCCTTAAAAATCACGCATGCTCACCAATCAAAAATTCACATTTTAATGAAAATCGCAACATAAAGTAATTTTTACCCCTAAAAATCACGCATGCTCACCAGTAAAGAATTCACATTTTAATGAAAATCACAACGTAAAGTAATTTTTACCCCTAAAAATCACGCATGCTCACCAATCAAAAATTCACATTTTAATGAAAATCGCAACATAAAGAAATTTTTACCCCTAAAAATCACGCATGCTCACCAGTCAATAATTCACCTTTTAATGAAAATTGCAACATAAAGTAATTTTTACTCCTAAAAATCACGCATGCTCACCTATCAAAAATTCACATTTTAATGAAAATCGCAACAAAAAGTAATTATTACCCCTAAAAATCACGCATGCTCACCAGTCAAAAATTCACATTTTGATGAAAATCACAACATAAAGTAATTTTTACCCCTAAAAATCACGCATGCTCACTAGTCAAAAATTCACATTTTAATGAAAATCGCAACATAAAGTAATTTTTATCCCTAAAAATCACGCATGCTCACCAATCAAAAATTCACATTTTGATGAAAATCGCAACATAAAGTAATTTTTACCCCTAAAAATCACGCATACTCACCAGTCAAAAATTCACATTTTAATGAAAATCGCAACATAAAGTAATATTTACCCCTAAAAATCACGCATGCTCACCAGTCAAAAATTCACATTTTAATGAAAATCACAACATAAAGTAATTTTTACCTCTAAAAATCACGCATGCTCACCAGAGAAAAATTCACCTTTTAATGAAAATCACAACATAAAGTAATTTTTACTCCTAAAAATCACGCATGCTCACCAGTCAAAAATTCACATTTTAATGAAAATCGCAACATAAAATAATTTTTACCCCTGAAAATCACGCATGCTCACCAATCAAAAATTCTCATTTTAATGAAAATCGCATTTTAAAGTAATTTTCACCCCTAAAAATCACGCATGCTCACCAGTCAAAAATTCACATTTTAATGAAATTCGCAACATAAAATAATTTTTACTCCTAAAAATCACGCATACTCACCAGTCAAAAATTCAAATTTTAATGAAAATCGCAACATAAAGTAATTTTTACCCCTAAAAATCACGCATGCTCACCAGTCAAAAATTCACATTTTAATGAAAATCGAAACATAAAGTAATTTTTACCCCTAAAAATCACGCATGCTCACCAGTCAAAAATTCACCTTTTAATGAAAATCACAACAGAAAGTAATTTTTACCCCTAAAAATCACGCATGCTCACCGATCAAAAATTCACCTTTTGATGAAAATCACAACATAAAGTAATTTTTACCCCTAAAAATCACGCATGCTCACCAATCAAAAATTCACATTTTAATGAAAATCGCAACATAAAGAAATTTTTACCCCTAAAAATCACGCATAATAACCAGTCAAAAATTCACATTTTAATGAAATTCGCAATATAAAGTAATTTTCACCCCTAAAAATCACGCACGATCACCAGTCAAAAATTCACATCTTAATGAAAATCGCAACATAAAATAATTTTTACCCTTAAAAATCACGCACTCACCAGTCAAAAATTCACATTTTAATGAAAATCGCAACATAAAGTAATTTTTACCCCTAAAAATCAGGCATGCTCACCAATCAAAAATTCACATTTTAATGAAAATCGCAACATAAAGTAATTTTTACCCCTAAAAATCACGCATGCTCACCAGTCAAAAATTCACATTTTAATGAAAATCACAACATAAAGTAATTTTTACCCCTAAAATTCACGCATGCTCACCAGTCAAAAATTCACCTTTCAATGAAAATCACAACATAAAGTAATTTTTAATCCTAAAAATCACGCATGCTCACCGATCAAAAATTCACATTTTAATGAAAATCGCAACATAAAGTAATTTTTACCCCTAAAAATCACGCATGCTCACCAGTCAAAAATTCACCTTTCAATGAAAATCACAACATAAAGTAATTTTTACTCCTAAAAATCACGCATGCTCACCGATCAAAAATTCACATTTTAATGAAAATCGCAACATAAAGTAATTTTTACCCCTAAAAATCACGCATGCTCACCAGTCAAAAATTCACATTTTAATGAAAATCACAACATAAAGTAATTTTTACCCCTAAAAATCACGCATGCTCATCAGCCAAAAATTCACATTTTAATGAAAATCGCAACATAAAGTAATTTTTACCCCTAAAAATCACGCATGCTCACCAGTAAAGAATTCACATTTTAATGAAAATCGCACCATAAAGTAATTTTTACCCCTAAAAATCACGCATGCTCACCAGTCAAAAATTCACACTTTGATGAAAATCACAACATAAAGTAATTTTTACCACTAAGAATCACGCATGCTCACCAGTCAAAAATTAACCTTACAATGAAAATCACAACATAAAGTAATTTTTACTCCTAAAAATCACGCATGCTTACCGATCAAAAATTCACATTTTAATGAAAATCGCAACATAAAGAAATTTTTACCCCTAAAAATCACGCATGCTCACCAGTCAAAAATTCACATTTTAATGAAAATCACAACATAAAGTAATTTTTACCCCTAAAAATCACGCATGCTCACCAGTCAAAAATTCACATTTTGATGAAAATCGAAACATAAAGTAATTTTTACCCCTACAAATCACGCATGCTCACCAATCAAAAATTCACATTTTAATGAAAATCGCAACATAAAGAAATTTTTACCCCTAGAAATCACGCATGCTCACCAGTAAAGAATTCACATTTTAATGAAAATCACAACATAAAGTAATTTTTACCCTTAAAAATCACGCATGCTCACCAATCAAAAATTCACATTTTAATGAAAATCGCAACATAAAGTAATTTTTACCCCTAAAAATCACGCATGCTCACCAGTAAAGAATTCACATTTTAATGAAAATCACAACGTAAAGTAATTTTAACCCCTAAAAATCACGCATGCTCACCAATCAAAAATTCACATTTTAATGAAAATCGCAACATAAAGAAATTTTTACCCCTAAAAATCACGCATGCTCACCAGTCAATAATTCACCTTTTAATGAAAATTGCAACATAAAGTAATTTTTACTCCTAAAAATCACGCATGCTCACCGATCAAAAATTCACATTTTAATGAAAATCGCAACATAAAGTAATTATTACCCCTAAAAATCACGCATGCTCACCAGTCAAAAATTCACATTTTAATGAAAATCACAACATAAAGTAATTTTTACCCCTAAAAATCACGCATGCTCACTAGTCAAAAATTCACATTTTAATGAAAATCGCAACATAAAGTAATTTTTATCCCTAAAAATCACGCATGCTCACCAATCAAAAATTCACATTTTGATGAAAATCGCAACATAAAGTAATTTTTACCCCTAAAAATCACGCATACTCACCAGTCAAAAATTCACATTTTAATGAAAATCGCAACATAAAGTAATATTTACCCCTAAAAATCACGCATGCTCACCAGTCAAAAATTCACATTTTAATGAAAATCACAACATAAAGTAATTTTTACCTCTAAAAATCACGCATGCTCACCAGAGAAAAATTCACCTTTTAATGAAAATCACAACATAAAGTAATTTTTACTCCTAAAAATCACGCATGCTCATCAGTCAAAAATTCACATTTTAATGAAAATCGCAACATAAAATAATTTTTACCCCTGAAAATCACGCATGCTCACCAATCAAAAATTCTCATTTTAATGAAAATCGCATTTTAAAGTAATTTTTACCCCTAAAAATCACGCATGCTCACCAGTCAAAAATTCACATTTTAATGAAAATCGCAATATAAAATAATTTTTACTCCTAAAAATCACGCATACTCACCAGTCAAAAATTCAAATTTTAATGAAAATCGCAACATAAAGTAATTTTTACCCCTAAAAATCACGCATGCTCACCAGTCAAAAATTCACATTTTAATGAAAATCGAAACATAAAGTAATTTTTACCCCTAAAAATCACGCATGCTCACCAGTCAAAAATTCACCTTTTAATGAAAATCACAACAGAAAGTAATTTTTACCCCTAAAAATCACGCATGCTCACCGATCAAAAATTCACCTTTTGATGAAAATCACAACATAAAGTAATTTTTACCCCTAAAAATCACGCATGCTCACCTATCAAAAATTCACCTTTTAATGAAAATCACAACATAAAGTAATTTTTACCCCTAAAAATCACGCATGCTCACCGATCAAAAATTCACAATTTAATGAAAATCACAACATAAAATAATTTTAACCCCTAAAAATCACGCATACTCTCCGATAAAAAATTCACCTTTTAATGAAAATCACAACATAAAGTAATTTTTACCCCTAAAAATCACGCATACCTACCAATAAAAAATTCACCTTTTAATGAAAATCGCAACATAAACTAATTTTCACCCCTAAAAATCACGCATACTCACCTATCAAAAATTCACATTTTAATGAAAATCGCAACATAAACCCATAAAAATCACGCATGCTCACCGATAAAAATTCAGCTTTCAATGAAAATCACAACATAAAGTGATTTTACCCTTAAAAATCACACATACTCACCGATCAATAATTCACATTTTCATGAAAATCGCAACATAAAGTAATTTTTACCCCTAAAAATAAAAAAATATACTTAAAATATGAATTTTTGTATATATAACCCATCTAAAAATTTCTCATATAAAAATATTAAAATCAAAAAATTTAAAAATTCCAGGATAAATAAATTAACCAATCTAAAAAAAATTAACACCCCAAAAATACACAATTTTTTTAAATTTTAAATTTTTTTTTAAATTTTTTAATTTTTTTAATTAATAAAATAATCAATCTAGAGCAATTTTCGCCTCAAAAAATCTTTTTATCACTCAAATATTATTAATGAAAAACTCAAAGATTAAATATAAGAAAAAATATTTTCAAAAAACTAAAAAAGGAGTCATTTTGGCCCTATTTTTAGAGAAAAAAAGTCAAATTTTAGCCCCATTTTCACCTCAAATATCTTAATTTCAAATATTTATAAAATAGACATGATTTAATTATATACCATTGAATTTTCCAATTAAAAACATATTTTAAATTCGAGGCAGCAGCATGATACTGACATTTTGTAGATGTTGTTTGATTATTTTTATACATTTCAATTCATTGATGAGGTAGATATTTATATAATATAAACATTATATTTGATTTCCAATCAAAAAATCTATAAATTAGTATAAATAATCAAAATTATTATCTTCTTAATATTAATAACTTGAATAATTATTACCTTATTAGTAGTATTAGTAAATTTAGTTGCAGAAAATATTAACAGATCGGGAAAAAAGAAGCCCTTTTGAATGTGGGTTTGACCCAAAATCATCCTCACGATTACCTTTTTCATTACAATTTTTTTAAATTGCTATTACTTTTTTAATCTTTGATGTAGAAATTACTTTACTATTACCTATAATCTTATCAATGTCATGAAACAATATTTTTAATTACTCAATAATTTTTTTCTTCTTTTTATTAATTTTATTAATTGGGCTATATCATGAATGAAACCAAGGAGCCTTAGATTGAATTTATTTGGATAATAGTTAATTATAACAGTTAATTTGCATTTAAAAAGTATTGAATAATCAATTTACCTAAATAAGAAGCAAATATTGTATTTAGTTTCGACCTAAAAGTTTGATTTTTAATCCTTATTTTTAATTGAAACCAAAAAGAGGTCTATCACTGTTAATGATAATATTGAGTAAACTCCAATTAAAGAAATATGTCAATCAAATATAAGCTTCTAACTTAATATTTAAGCGATGAAATTTCGTTTATATTTCTATTTATATAGTTTAATAAAAACTTAACATTTTGATTGTCAAATTAGATACTATATATCTTATAGATATTCATAAATTATTTTAGTTACCTTGGTATCTTCAATACCATGCTCTATTTAAGCTATATGAATGAAGTAAATTTATTATTAAAAAAAATAATCAAATAATAAATATTAATATATAAAATTTAATATGATTCAATGATAAAACCTGAGTAAAAGCGACGTTTTTAATAAACTTAGAAATATTTTGACCCCCATAATATTCTAGCCAGCCTTGATCTAAAATATTAGTATAAACTTTACCTAAATAAACAGGATAAAAATTTAACCTAAAAGTTGATAATATTGGTATATTTAATATAGAGCCTAAAAATCTAACTAATGTTAATTTTATTAACCTCTTGGAGTTATACACTAATTTAAATTTAGATGCCTCATATCCTAACCATATACCTAAAAAAATAAATAATAAAGTTATTAATTTTATTAAACTGGGTAAACAAATAAACAAGGGCTTAAAAAAAGAAAATCATATTATTGAACTTCCTATAATGATCACAAAAAATATTAACCCCCCTATAGATTTTAACATTATATAATTTTGATGTATTAAACTATTTAAAGTTGAAAAATTGGAAGAACCTATCAATGAATAATAAAACAATCGAAATCTATAACAAACCGTAAGACCAACTGAAACATAATAAATAAAATAAATAAAAAAATATAAATAGCCCATAGATAAAGTTTCAACAATTAAATCTTCAGAATAAAATCCAGATAAAAAAGGTAAACCACATAACGAAATATTTCTTTCATTAAAAAATACACAAGTTAATGGTATATGATAAATTAAACCTCCCATGAATCGAATATCTAGACAATTATTTAAATTATGGATAACCCTACCAGCACATATAAATAATAAAGCTTTAAATAAAGCATGGGTTAACAAATGAAAAAAAGCTAATTTATATCTACCTAAAGCTAAAATTCTAATTATCATTCCTAGCTGACCCAAAGTTAACGAATATCGTCTGAAAAGACGAGGAGAAACGGATGAAATATCTCTTCGAACTCCGCTGGCTATACCCAGACCCTACTGTAGAAACATTTGTTCTGATAATAGGGTCCCTTGGCGGAGTGATGATTTCGTTACTCTCGAACCTGAAAATCATACCGGCATGTCACAAGATATCAGAAATCATAGCAGGAAGAATGCAGAAGGCTTTCATCCTCGTTTCATTACGTCTGCTCAGGGCACACGATTCCCAGATCCAATAGCTGCTTACCCCATAGTTTGGGAGTGGTTATTGGGGTAATGATGTTGCCAGCGCGCCCTCCGACTGTATCGGAAAATCGGAAACAGGGCCTGACTGAATAATTTTAATTCAAAACAATAATAATAATAATGATATTAATGAGTTAATCATGCATTTGCTCAGATGCTTCGAGGTACCCGATCAAATAGTGGGAGGCATTGGACAACTGGAGGACTCGCTCAACCACAAGATCTGGTACATACATAGTCCAGACCGAGCAGGTCATCATTAGAAGAGGCGTGTGTCAGGGAGACTCCCTCAGCCCTCTTTTCCTCTGCATCTCCCTATTGCCTTTGTCCGTTGCACTCAGGAATACCCGTGGGTACAACTGCGGCACCCCCAGCAACCGGAGGAATGAAGTCACCCACCTGTTTTACATGGATGACATCAAATTATATGCCTCTGGAGAAACGGACCTACATCAGTCCCTAAGTGTAATGAAAGAGTACACATACTACTACATACTATCGGAATGGAATTTGGTATCGACAAATGTGCCACGGTTCATCTCAAAAGAGGACGATGCGAGGAATACGAAGAGGATGTCCAGCTCGTGGAGCAACGTGGAGCAACGCCGCTCCCAAGAGTTATTCATAGTTAAGAACTCTCTCCGCGGCAAGTATCAGCATAAACTCCGACAGATCTGGTCATCGGAACTGTCGGGAAAGAACGAAATTGCTGCAACTAACATGCTTGCAGTTCCGATCCTTCTCTAGTCCTTTGAAGTGATGAAGTGGACCCAGTAAGAGTTGCGACATCTCTACGTTAAAACTCGCAAAATAATGCATTTTGATAGAAGGTTTTATCCTAAATCGTCCGTTCAATGGTTATACTATCCCAGACAACCGGGAGGCATTGAACTTTTGAGGTTGAGGACGTTGAATATTGATACCAGTAGTGACATCTCTTTGAAGATTAATGAATCACATGTTTTTCTTCATTGTTTATATAGAAGTAAGATAGTTAGTCAATGCCTGTGTTATTGGTGTTGGACGCAAACGCAAGTGTCATCTAGCGTGATTAGTTACATTCATGAATATTTGACGTCATTTTAATGCAGGTTCCTTCAAAAAACCCTGATTTCAATGCTGTCTAATTGTTTCAATCAAGTTACGACATGACTTGGAGGCCAGATCACTGAAGTTACAACATGACTTGGATGCAAGCTCACTATCGCCATCTACATGTCGCATCCATTTTGCTCCAATTTTAATCCCATAAGGTTGACTAACTATCTTCTATACAAACAATGCCCAAAGTACAGATAACTGTCATCTATTATATCTCAGGTGGCACTGCTTTAGCTGTCATCATTATGATTATTCTGAAATGTTCTAGAATAGCTTTTGTACTGTTGTCGGGTCATGTATAATGTACGCCGCATGAGTTGTTGTGCATTATAAAGTTGTTACAAACTTCTGAACGAGTTTTTCTTTTGCAATCAAGATAATTTATAACAGGTTATGGGCCCAGACTTCCCACGTAATAAGTCATAAAGTGAATAAAGTAATCTTGGTGTTCAAAACTTCTAGACAAAATCTGGACGTGTTGGAATTTCAAAATGGCTGGAGCGGCTGTAGTAAATGTGCCTATATTATCAACTAATAATTTCAATGACTGGCAATTCAGGATATTGACAGTAATGAGAAAAGAACGATGTGAAGAAGCACTAGAAGCCCCACCCCTTGAAAATGCCCCACAGGATGTGAGAAATAAATTTAGGAAAATTGATGCAAAGGCACAGGCAATTATAGTACAAGGTATTTCAGACAAGCACTTGGACATCATAAAGGATTGCCAAACTGCTAAAGAGCAACTAGATGCTCTTAAAGACATTTTCAATCGTACAAGTTCTTTCACAAAACTATCTTTATGGAGAAAGTTGCTAATTCTCAAACTGGGGACTGGTGATAAAGTGGAAGATCATTTTCTCAAGTTTGATACGATTATTCGGGAACTAAAAGAGTTGAAATCCAATATTGATGAGAGCGACAAGGTGTGTTATTTATTGCTATTCTTGCCATCCAGGTTTGATGCAGTGGTGACTGCGTTGGAGACTATAAGTATCCGATGTGAAAATGGATTTTGTAAAGGCTCGACCGCTGGACGAAGAACTGAAATTGAAAGCAAAAGATGAAAATGAAGAGGATCAAAACAAAGAAATGAGTTTTAAATGTACAAGTTATAAAAACTGTTATACATGTGGAAGTTCTGATCGTTTCCAAGCCCATTGTCCTTCAGGTAATCCAAGGATACATAATAATAGAAGAACTAGTAGAGGCCAATTTAAAGGACGGAGTAGAAGTAGACACTACAGAGGCTATAGGGGTCCGGGAACAAGTAGGAAACAGGAGGCAAATTCAGCTGAAGAACCAATAGTGCTTTATGCATCAAATATGTGTGGCGAAGAACAAGGTAAGACTACTTTTGTGTTAGATTCAGGAGCTAGTAATCATTTTGTACAACAAACGTTGGAGAAATATATGTATATCTAAACTCTACCAAAAACTGTGTCAATACACATAGCATATGGACAAATTTTGAAATCTAACAAAATAGGGATGTTGCGAGCAAAGTGTCAGGGACAGACTGTTACTATAGAAGCACTAATAGTTCCAAAAATTGAACATAATTTGATTTCTGCCTCAAAAATAACTTCAAAAGGAAATAAAATAATTATTGGGAAAGAATCTACTACAATTAGTGGGAATCATTTTTCCCTAAAATGTGAGAATAAAAATGGTTTGTACTTACTAAAATTGGATAGCTTTTTTGATAAAAATGAAGAGTGCCTTGTCACAGTTGACGAAAATTTGTGGCACAGAAGATGGGGACATGCCAGAAAAGATGCATTAGTATAGTTAGGCTTTAGTATGTCAGATAATATATGCACAGCTTGCGCAGAAGCAAAATCAAGTAGAAATACCTTTCAATTAAATGAAAGATTAACAAATAAACTTGGAGAACTCATACACAGTGACATTTGTGGACCAATAAGTCCAAGTACTATGGATGTGAGAAGATATTTCCAACTAATATTGGATGACTACTCTCATTTTGTTATAGTTAAAGTCCTTAAAAATAAAAACGACGCAGAAAACAATTGGAAAGAATATGTTGTACAGATGGAGACACAACATAATGTCAAAGTCAAACGTTTCAGACTTGACAACGGTGGAGAATTTTCTTCAAAAACCTTTCAGCAATTCTGTAAACAAAAAGGAATTCGTATTGAGTACACAATGCCATACAGTCCACAAATGAATGGAAAATCGGAACGGATGAACCGAACTCTATTGAATATGATCAGAACAAAAATAGTAGACTCGAGCATCCCAAAAACCATGTGGGGAGAGGCCCTGAAGTTCTCAGCCTATGAACTCAATAGAACCCCAACAACTGCATTTCCAAGAGAAAAAACTCCTTCTGATTTGTGGCATGGTAGAACTGATTTGAGTAAATTAGAAATTTTTGGTTGTCGCACATGGTATACTGTGTTACCAAAAATGAATAAACTTGAACCGAAAGCAAAGAAGGCAGTTTTCGTAGGTTATTGTGGAGGCGGTTACAGATATTTGTACGTGAAGAAAACAAAATAATTGAACGTAGAGATGTTAAATTTGATGAATCAACTATGTCATTCAAAGATAACTTGATAATGAAGAAAGATTCTCAAAATATATAATACAAAACGATGAAAGTACAAACTGTAATGAAGAGAGAAACAAATTGAAGTTGAAGAAAATGAATTGGAAAATGAAGTACCAGCCGAAATCCTTCAAAATGTTGGTGAAAATGAAATACACATTGATACAGGAGAAACCAGATCAGGAAGAATTGTGAAAAGACCTCAATATCCAAACGATTATGAGATATTCAGCTTACTGTTTAATCTGGGCTTCTGACGAGGAACCAAAAACATATCACGAAGCAGATAAATCTCAGGAATGGCGGCAAGCGATTAAAAATGAACTGTACTCACTTGTGAAACTGCAGACTTGGACTCCAGCTCTATTACCTGAAGGCCAAGTAGCTGTAGACACAAGATGGGTTTTTAAAATCAAAGATGATGGTACCAAAAAGGCTCGTCTCATAGCAAGAGGATTCCAAGTACTTATTACTGAAGAAGACTATAGTTATGCACCAGTGTGCAGATTTTCTACAATTATAATCCTAATATCAGTTTCAGTACAAAACGACTGGAATCTAATTATTGTATTGTGGAGCGCATTATTATCAAGACTGTTTTTCATGTGTTTATCTTATGTTTGTTATTTATTGTGTATGTATTATTTATTGACTATGTAATATTTTACGGATGGGTCTGCACTATCTAATTATAACTATGCTACCTATTGTAACCTAACCTATCACTACGCTTTGCAAATGAGAATGTAATTCTTTGTGTAATAAAGTATATTTTGATTGATTGATTGATAAAGCAAATCGATATTCCGACTGCATTTCTGAATGGGGAAATAGACAGTGGTATCTATATAAAAGTACCTGAAGGATAACAAACTGATTCACAATACTTCAAATTAAATCGAGCTTTGTATGGATTACGGAATGCACCAAAGTGCTGGAATATAAAATTTAACGAAGTCATGACGAACCTTCAGTTCAGAAGGTCAGAATATGGCTATTTCCTGTATGTAAAGAACCAAGTTTACCTGGTTTTATTTGTTGATGATGCTCTCATAACGGGACCAGAAGAATAAGTTGACGACTTGGTGAAAAATATATATGAACAGTTTAAAGTGAAAACTATAGATAATGTTTCAATTTTTCTCGGTATGCAGATGAAAAAAACTGAAAAAGGACTCAAAATTTTTAAATCAAGAATGATATCACGTTTATTGAAAGAATTTGGTATGGAAGACTGTCGTATAGTAACTACGCCTATGGAAGTGAACTTTCAAATATCCAGTGAAGAAGAAGTTATACAGAATATCCTATATAGACGTTAAATATGTAGCCTCATGTATTTATCAATTGTATCACGGCCAGACATCGCTTATAGTGATTCGTATTTGAGTAGATTTTTGGACAAACCTACAGTAAGTGCTTGGACAGCAGGCAAACGAATACTTAGATATTTATGTGCTACCAAAAACTATGTATTAATTTTTCAAAAGTGCAACTCCGGTCTTCAAGCAATGAGTGATGCAGATTAGGGCGGTGATAAGCTAACCAGAAATAGTGTCATTGGTTTTGTGTGTTTCCATGCCAAAAATCCTATTGCTTGGCACTCCAGACAACAAAATTGTGTGGCCTTGTCATCGATGGAGGCTGAATATGTTGCTGCAGGGGCTGCGGCTCAGGAGATAGTTAATCTGAAGGGGGTGTTGTATGAGTTTGGTGAGTCATCTGCAGTCACTTTAAATATTGACAATCTGAGTGCTATTTCTTCTATCAAGACTATCAATAATTCAAAACGCAGCAAACATATAGATATAAAATATCATTACATTATAGAACTTTATTTAAACAGAGACATTGATATTAGTTATGTTAGTTCATTAGAAAATTGTGCTGATATTTTAACCAAAGCATTGGTGAAGAAAAATTTCAAAATTTCAGGACGAATTTGTTAGGCTTGTAAAATATAATATCTCTTTATTTTGAATGTTATTTCAAATTTGGGAAATTAAAATTGTTTGATTTTTGTTTTGTTCATTTACTTGCAATTTAAATTTTAAATTATTTGTTCAAAAAAAAAAATTCTACATTTAAATTGAGAGGGAGTGTTGAATATTGATACCAGTAGGGGCATCTCTTCAAAGATTAATGAATCATATGTTTTTCTTTATTGTCACCCAAAGTATAGTTAACTGTAATCTAAATGTTAATAGGTTGCACTGCTTTAGCTGTCATCATTATGATTATTCTAAAATGATCTAGAATAGCTTTTGTACTGTTGTCAGGTCATGTATTATGTACGCCGCATAAGTTGTTGTTCATTATAAAGTTGTTATAAACTTCTGAATGAGTTTTTATTTTGCAATCAAGAGAATTTATAACAGAGGATAGCTTTTTTGATAAAAATGAAGAGTGCCTTGTCACAGTTGACGAAAATTTGTGGCACAGAAGATGGGGACATGCCAGAAAAGATGCATTAGTATAGTTAGGCTTTAGTATGTCAGATAATATATGCACAGCTTGCGCAGAAGCAAAATCAAGTAGAAATACCTTTCAATTAAATGAAAGATTAACAAATAAACTTGGAGAACTCATACACAGTGACATTTGTGGACCAATAAGTCCAAGTACTATGGATGTGAGAAGATATTTCCAACTAATATTGGATGACTACTCTCATTTTGTTATAGTTAAAGTCCTTAAAAATAAAAACGACGCAGAAAACAATTGGAAAGAATATGTTGTACAGATGGAGACACAACATAATGTCAAAGTCAAACGTTTCAGACTTGACAACGGTGGAGAATTTTCTTCAAAAACCTTTCAGCAATTCTGTAAACAAAAAGGAATTCGTATTGAGTACACAATGCCATACAGTCCACAAATGAATGGAAAATCGGAACGGATGAACCGAACTCTATTGAATATGATCAGAACAAAAATAGTAGACTCGAGCATCCCAAAAACCATGTGGGGAGAGGCCCTGAAGTTCTCAGCCTATGAACTCAATAGAACCCCAACAACTGCATTTCCAAGAGAAAAAACTCCTTCTGATTTGTGGCATGGTAGAACTGATTTGAGTAAATTAGAAATTTTTGGTTGTCGCACATGGTATACTGTGTTACCAAAAATGAATAAACTTGAACCGAAAGCAAAGAAGGCAGTTTTCGTAGGTTATTGTGGAGGCGGTTACAGATATTTGTACGTGAAGAAAACAAAATAATTGAACGTAGAGATGTTAAATTTGATGAATCAACTATGTCATTCAAAGATAACTTGATAATGAAGAAAGATTCTCAAAATATATAATACAAAACGATGAAAGTACAAACTGTAATGAAGAGAAACAAATTGAAGTTGAAGAAAATGAATTGGAAAATGAAGTACCAGCCGAAATCCTTCAAAATGTTGGTGAAAATGAAATACACATTGATACAGGAGAAACCAGATCAGGAAGAATTGTGAAAAGACCTCAATATCCAAACGATTATGAGATATTCAGCTTACTGTTTAATCTGGGCTTCTGACGAGGAACCAAAAACATATCACGAAGCAGATAAATCTCAGGAATGGCGGCAAGCGATTAAAAATGAACTGTACTCACTTGTGAAACTGCAGACTTGGACTCCAGCTCTATTACCTGAAGGCCAAGTAGCTGTAGACACAAGATGGGTTTTTAAAATCAAAGATGATGGTACCAAAAAGGCTCGTCTCATAGCAAGAGGATTCCAAGTACTTATTACTGAAGAAGACTATAGTTATGCACCAGTGTGCAGATTTTCTACAATTATAATCCTAATATCAGTTTCAGTACAAAACGACTGGAATCTAATTATTGTATTGTGGAGCGCATTATTATCAAGACTGTTTTTCATGTGTTTATCTTATGTTTGTTATTTATTGTGTATGTATTATTTATTGACTATGTAATATTTTACGGATGGGTCTGCACTATCTAATTATAACTATGCTACCTATTGTAACCTAACCTATCACTACGCTTTGCAAATGAGAATGTAATTCTTTGTGTAATAAAGTATATTTTGATTGATTGATTGATAAAGCAAATCGATATTCCGACTGCATTTCTGAATGGGGAAATAGACAGTGGTATCTATATAAAAGTACCTGAAGGATAACAAACTGATTCACAATACTTCAAATTAAATCGAGCTTTGTATGGATTACGGAATGCACCAAAGTGCTGGAATATAAAATTTAACGAAGTCATGACGAACCTTCAGTTCAGAAGGTCAGAATATGGCTATTTCCTGTATGTAAAGAACCAAGTTTACCTGGTTTTATTTGTTGATGATGCTCTCATAACGGGACCAGAAGAATAAGTTGACGACTTGGTGAAAAATATATATGAACAGTTTAAAGTGAAAACTATAGATAATGTTTCAATTTTTCTCGGTATGCAGATGAAAAAAACTGAAAAAGGACTCAAAATTTTTAAATCAAGAATGATATCACGTTTATTGAAAGAATTTGGTATGGAAGACTGTCGTATAGTAACTACGCCTATGGAAGTGAACTTTCAAATATCCAGTGAAGAAGAAGTTATACAGAATATCCTATATAGACGTTAAATATGTAGCCTCATGTATTTATCAATTGTATCACGGCCAGACATCGCTTATAGTGATTCGTATTTGAGTAGATTTTTGGACAAACCTACAGTAAGTGCTTGGACAGCAGGCAAACGAATACTTAGATATTTATGTGCTACCAAAAACTATGTATTAATTTTTCAAAAGTGCAACTCCGGTCTT
Source organism: Chrysolina oricalcia (assembly GCA_944452925.2). Taxonomy (NCBI): domain Eukaryota; kingdom Metazoa; phylum Arthropoda; class Insecta; order Coleoptera; family Chrysomelidae; genus Chrysolina; species Chrysolina oricalcia. The sequence continues at coordinate 36,680,052 of OX101812.2, forward strand.
CAAGCAATGAGTGATGCAGATTAGGGCGGTGATAAGCTAACCAGAAATAGTGTCATTGGTTTTGTGTGTTTCCATGCCAAAAATCCTATTGCTTGGCACTCCAGACAACAAAATTGTGTGGCCTTGTCATCGATGGAGGCTGAATATGTTGCTGCAGGGGCTGCGGCTCAGGAGATAGTTAATCTGAAGGGGGTGTTGTATGAGTTTGGTGAGTCATCTGCAGTCACTTTAAATATTGACAATCTGAGTGCTATTTCTTCTATCAAGACTATCAATAATTCAAAACGCAGCAAACATATAGATATAAAATATCATTACATTATAGAACTTTATTTAAACAGAGACATTGATATTAGTTATGTTAGTTCATTAGAAAATTGTGCTGATATTTTAACCAAAGCATTGGTGAAGAAAAATTTCAAAATTTCAGGACGAATTTGTTAGGCTTGTAAAATATAATATCTCTTTATTTTGAATGTTATTTCAAATTTGGGAAATTAAAATTGTTTGATTTTTGTTTTGTTCATTTACTTGCAATTTAAATTTTAAATTATTTGTTCAAAAAAAAAAATTCTACATTTAAATTGAGAGGGAGTGTTGAATATTGATACCAGTAGGGGCATCTCTTCAAAGATTAATGAATCATATGTTTTTCTTTATTGTCACCCAAAGTATAGTTAACTGTAATCTAAATGTTAATAGGTTGCACTGCTTTAGCTGTCATCATTATGATTATTCTAAAATGATCTAGAATAGCTTTTGTACTGTTGTCAGGTCATGTATTATGTACGCCGCATAAGTTGTTGTTCATTATAAAGTTGTTATAAACTTCTGAATGAGTTTTTATTTTGCAATCAAGAGAATTTATAACAGAGGGGTGTCTGCATAACAGAATGGTGCTGGATGTGAAGTTCAGATCTCCGCCTCTGCATGGTCCGCGACCATGAAAAAGCAGGTATTGGAGCATTTCTTTCTAAGGCAGCAACCCGTGCAGCTGATGAACTTGGCCTCGTATTCGACACTAAACGGGCTAAACCACAGTCTGTCACTGAGTTGGAACCCGTTCAGCAGAAAGCTCACATTGATGCTGCAGAGACAAAGTTCCTCCTACAGCTACATACGGATGAGCCATGGTGTCTTCTTCAACAACATCGAAGACTTTGGCTTATCCAAAAGCCTGACCTTTGTGTTCCTCAGGTCGAGTAAGCTGAAGTCGGAGACCGAGGGATTCATAATGGCCTTCCAGGATGGTGTCTTTAACACCCTGCTCTACCGTAGTCGCGTGATGGGTATAGACACCCGAATCAGGGCGTGTCGTGGGAGACCATGATGCATTTGCTATCAGCATGCACAGCTTATGCGGTCTCAGCCTATATACACAGGCATAATGCGGCGCTACGAGTGTTGTACTACCATCTACGACACTCGTACGGTATAGACGAGACACTGGTGTTGCTGAATCTATTGAAACCACTCATTCTCCACCCTCAGGCAATAAGCCTGATGTTGTCCCCCTCGACCACCAAAGTAAAGCGATTTTTGTCATGGAGTATTCTGCTCCAGGCGAAATGAATATCATTCGAAAGGAGGAGGAAAAACGGACCTAACATCGAGATCTTCTCTTTGAACTCCGCTGGCTCTACCCAAACCATTATTTCAAAATGGTTGTTCTGTTGCGAAGGTGTTCTGCAACGGGTTCAGTTGGGAAGTTTTTATAGGCCCCCAAGATTAACAAGCTACCCGAAAGTAAACTACACTGCTGTGAATGTGAAGGAGAGATGTAATGATTAAAAGATATATTAGTAAACACTTCAAAAAAGTACACAACTATTAACAATATGATATCAACAACTCTTGAGCTATCGGCGTTCTGGCGCGCTGTCATGGATGCGTTCTGTCAGTCTGGAAGTCCAGTGCTGCCAACTCTAGCTAAAGCCGGGATCAGCTAAAGCTGGTGTTACAACTCTCCCCCTTTGCTTCACGAAACGTCTCGGGAGTAGAAGCAATGGATTTTGTCTATTCAAAACATGAACAGGGTTTGGGTTTTATTATGGTCCTGTTGCGCAACGGCCGGACGCATGTATCTTCGGTAGCAGCTTCATCATCTACGGATTCGTCTTCGGATTGAAGAGCTGGAGCCACTATTGAGACATCAGCATTTGTCTGGTTACGGGGGCGACCTCGCTTACGCAGGGGTCGCACAGGCTCTGGGACATCAGCCTCTTCCTCGGTGCAGCACCGATAGGGAGTGATGGCGGAAACATGATATTTCCCAAACACTTCCGGAGGATCTTGGAGGGTGGCCACATCATATGTGGTTGGAGTAACAATCCGCCATATTTGGTAAGGTCCATCACGGCGAGGTGCGAACTTCGCGGTATAAGACTTTTTAGCCTTACTCGGAGCATGCACTGATACCAGTACTTTATCTCCCACATTGTACTGATCACATTTTCGGCGGGATTTGTCAGCGTTCGATTTAGCGCGGTCTTGTTGTCTTTCACTGGCATCGCGAGCTTGTCGTAACACTCCACTTAATGTTCGAAGGTAAGGGGTCATAAACGGAACAAAACTGTCGTAGTCCAATATAACGCGCATGTCTCTTTGCACGTCGTCGGGTGTGCGTAACTCACGACCGAAAGTTAGGTAGGCGGCACTATAACCGGTTGCTTGAGATTTCACAGAGTTCATATAAAAACGGATAGAGGGCAATTTATCCTTCCAGTCGGTATGGTCCGAGGCTGTCAAGATTGACAATTGACACTTCAGATCGCGGTTCTTTCGCTCTACCGGATTGGCGGCAGGGTGATACCAATACCACCTAAACAAACAAGGCCGCAGTGCTCTGACGTCAGCAATCTGCTACGTCACGATAAGTAGGCCAATGTTTCAGACAGCTGTTACCTAGTAACCCAGTGTCCGACAGTAATGGCTGAAGCGTGGTTGATTAATATTCAAACAAGTAGTTTCTTTTAAATTCAACTTACACATAGTGTGGTGGGAACATTTAACTTGTTTTGAATTGTGAAATAACAGGAAAAATAGTGACAGCATCATTGTATAATTTACGGTATTGAGACGTGTTTGGTGTCGCCATTATAATCTGGTTGTTTTGGCGAAATTTTTAGAAGCAACTTTATAAAAATATTTTTTTAAATTTGTGTTAAAATATATTAGAAGCATATTTTTGCAAAAATGCCTGATAAGTGTTGCGTACCGTGTTGTAATGGAAATTACACCGCCGAAAATCGAGTGCATGTGTTTAGTTTTCCCAAAGATGACATTTTAGTGAAGAAGTGGTTACGAGCAATTCCGCGCGAAAATTTTCAACCTTCAAAATACACCAAAGTGTGCGAACGTCATTTCACAGAGGAGAGTATGATTAGAGTAAGTAAACATTACGATGAAAAATTCGGGAAAACGTTGGAGGTATCTTTAAAGTATCCCAAGCTGGCGTCAGGTTCCATTCCAACTAATTTTCAAAACTGTCCAGCATATATGTCAAAATATAATGTGTTCACGAGAAAAAGTAGAGACGAAAAAAATATTATAATAGAGCAGCATAATGTATCAGAAGCAATCAAAGAAAGTATAGAAGTATATGAAGCTTACAAAAAATGAGGTACTTTTCAAAATTTTGATGAATTCACAAATATATTTAACAAATGGCAACTTCCTGAAAGATGGCACAAGTTAGTAAATAGTGAAAATGAATTAATTTTATTTCGCATCAAAAACTCACGGAGTCCTATTATTACTTATTCTATAACTATTCATGCTGATCTTAAAGTTGAAATACACTTATATGGACAAAAAATTATTGTACATACTGCTACATTGAAAACTCCATGTACTTTAAGCGATATTAACGATTTATCAGATTTATGTGATGAAATTGATAAATTAGTAGTCTCTGAAAATATAACACATGAAAAATCAGAAGTAAATGATAACTTCACCAATATTATACATCACATTTGTAATATACTGGAGGGTTTAAAATCACAAGAAAAACAATCATTCAATGAACAGATATCATTTATAAATGACCAGCTAAAAAGAAAGGTACCGTTACTCTCCAGATACTATAATACTATGTTCCATACTAAATACAATAAGTTCACATTCCTATAAATTTTTAAGAAGTTTTGGAATTTTAATATTGCCTCATCCAGAGACTTTAAAAACAATATGTAACTCTTTTCTTACCGACCCTACCAAAGAAGAAAGGCAGTCTTTTCTAGTATATGCAAAAAAAATGTTTAACTATTTAAAAAACAATGAAAAATATATGATATTGCTTATGGATGAAATACACATAAAACCTTATCTTGATTATAAAGGTGGAAATATTGTGGGGACAGCAGTTAACAATAACAGTACTTTAGCAAATGCAGCTTTTACTTTTATGATTACTAGCATGTTGTCGAATTTTAAAGAAGTGGTACATATTTCACCAGTAACAAAAATTAATCATGAAATCCTTTATAATTTTGTAAAATCGTTAATTATAGGCCTCGAAGAAATTGGATATAAAATTTTTTGTGTTATAAGTGACAATAATGCTGTAAATAGTAAAGCAATGTGTAACTTTTCTGCCACTAAAAAATTAAGTATTGTTTATCCTCACCCTACAGATATAAACCGACCTTTATTTTATTTGTTTGACTCGGTGCATTTATTGAAATGTATCAAAAACAACTGGATAAATTCAAAACCGGATAAACTGCTTACTTATCCTGATTTTGAAACTTCAGGTCTGAGACATGCCTCATTTCAATCCTTAATCGCCATTCATAATTTAGAAAACGATAAATTATTAAAATATGGGTACAGTTTAACTTTAAAAGCCCTTTTCCCAACTAATTTTGAAAAACAAAATGTTCAACTAGCTTTAAAAATCTTTAATCCATTTCTTATTGAGGCTCTTTTACATTTCAAAAATGAAATCAATTACTCCGAAGATACAGCTAACTTCATTAAAATAATATTAACTTGGTGGAAGATAGTTAACGTAAAAACACCACTAAAAGGAAAACGTTTGAAAGATTTATATCAAGAACCTATTACTTGTCAAGCTGGTGATGATGATCAAAAAATAGTTTTTTTAGCAAAAATGTTAGACTGGTTAGAAATTTGGAAAAATTTCCTAGAGCTTTAACATCACAAACTTTGAAAGCCTCACATCACACCGTTTACGGTATACTTGAAGTTGTTAAGTACTGTTTTGAAGAATTAAATATGAATTATGTGTTACTGGGAAAATTTCAGACAGATCCTCTTGAAAACAGATTTGGAAAATATAGGCAACTAGCGGGTGGACAGTACAATATTTCTCTTCGGCAAGTGTATGAATGTGAAAAAAAACTTAGAATACAATCGTTAATGTCTTTAAAATCTAATTGTTTTGGAACTGTGACAATCGATTCATTTCATGAAATTAATGATGACCAATTACTTGAAAATACAACTGCTGCCTCAAAAACGAATTGGTTTTCTCCTATTTCTGATTTTACTGATAGTGAAATTGAAAATTTGAAACCAGAAATGCCAGTAATTACATATTTAGCTGGCTATTGTTGTTATATTGTATTGAAAAAAGTTCTATGTGACACATGCAAATCAGATATAATATATACAGATGATCTTGTAGTTGAGGATAAACATATTTTGATCAAAAATGTAAGCAGAGGAAGTCTTAAATTTCCTAAAGATAAAGTCACTAATATGGTTTTATATGCCTATTTAATTTTCAATAATATTATAAAAGACAATGAAGAAAATTTCTTAAATATTCACAACAAGAAAGAGTTTTTATCAATAGTGACATTAGAATATCTTACAAGAAATAATTACTTATTATACTTTTCAGAATGTAAAGTACACAATTCCGAATATATTGTAAAAATTGTCATACAGTCTGTAATAAATACACTTTTAAAAAATTACTGTAGAAAGAATAATGACAGATTTGGTAAGGGCAATAAGAGGAAATTAGATACTTTGACTGCATAAATCAATTATTATATTTCAATGTTCAATAATATATACTAACAGATACTTCAAACTTGAAATTGACTATTAATTCTTTTTTCTATACTGATAACGTCTACATACTTATTTCTGTACTTTTTTTGAAAAACACATATATCTGTAGTAAAACTAAACAATTTTTGCACCTTTCATTAACCTACAATTAGTAGTTATAATAATAATTTGAAGTAATATTTAATTTCTTAAGAGGTTTTTTGTTTTGAAACTTTGTTTTTTTCCGCAAAAAAAACAAATGGGGTGCGATTGAGGGCTCAGTTCATGTCTGGCAGCCCCGTTTCTACCGGAAGCCCTTAAAAAACATACAACGATTTCAAAAATTGTCTTTAAGACAGCAGTTGCATTTATTGAGCCTAATACACAGCGGCAGAGCGATCGCCTACTCATAGTGACGTCACGCCGGAGCGCTGCGGCCTTGTTTGTTTAGGTGGTATTGGTGATACACGGGTGTTAAAGTTTGTTTAAATCCTAGCGTGTGCGCTACTTGCTGCATAACTGCACTCACGAATTGTGAGCCATTATCGCTAATGACCCTTCGAGGAACACCGTAGCGAAGGATGACTTCATCAATTAGACACCTGGCACAATTTTCGGCAGTCGCCTCTTGCAGCGGGAACAGTTCTACCCATCTACTGGCGGTGTCTTCAATAATGTAAATCCATCTATATCCATCAGATGTCTCCGGCAGTGGACCGAATATGTCCATAGAAAGTGTTTCAAATCTCTGGGCTTAAACAGGAGTTTGTAGTTGACCAGCCTGTTTCAAGTTACTATCTTTATATCGCTGGCAGTCAAGGCAATCAGATACATACTCGGCAATGAATCTTTGCATACCTGACCAGTAATAGCGACTCGCTATTCGTTGGTAGGTCCTGGCAACACCATAGTGGCCTGCTAGTTCTGAGTCATGGTACTCGGCAAGGATAAGATCTCTTCTGGATTTAGGTACTACAAGTTGAGCATCTTCTTCGTCCATTTCGGGAACAAATCTGTACAGAATTCCATTGTTCATCACATATCCTCGTTCTAACCACTTCTTGAGGTGCAAGTCGTTAGCATCTGGATTTTCAAATGCCTCGATGATTTTCCGCAGATCTTCGTCCATTAACTGGTCATTTCTAAGGTCGTTAGGAGACTGCTTGGGCAAGTCTACAGCGATTAGTTGAATTTCAGTTTCAGCAACTGGCGGGCGAGATAGCATATCTGCAACCACATTGAGTCGTCCTGGGGTATAGTCTATGCGTATGTCATAGGACTGCAATAGAAGGCACCATCGTGCTAGATGACCGGAAGGTGATTTCAGTGACAGGAGCCATTTAAGTGGTTGGTGATCACTCTGGACGTATGTAGTTGCGTCTTCAAGATATCCTCTGAATTTCATGACAGCCCAAACGACTGCGAGGTCTTCCCTTTCAGTAGTGCAGTAATTTCTTTCCGGCTGCGTCAGAAGTCTACTGGCATATTCGATAGGTCGCTCTTCTGGCCCCTCCTCCTAGAGTAAGCATGCTCCAAGAGCATATGCACTTGCGTCAGTTCTGAGGATGTATGGTTGAGCAGGATCAGCTTGCCGAAGGATCGGGCTAGTAGTCAATAGTGTCTTGAGCGTAGCGAAAGCCTTTACCTGATTTGGTCCCCAATTCCATTCAGCATTCTTTTTGGTGAGGACGGTCAATGGCTTAGCGATATCTGCAAAGTTATTTACGAATCTTCTATACCAGGAACAGGTTTGTAGGAAGGACAACAATTGTTTGACATTACGAGGTTCTGGCATGCGAGTAATGGCAGATACCTTATCTGGATTGGGCATTATCCCTTCAGGACTAATAACATGGCCAAGATAAAGGACGGAGTTACAAGCGAAAGAACATTTGGATCGATTTAGATGAAGCTTGAATACACGCAGACGTTCGAATACCATTTGTATTTCTCGGATATGTTCGGAAAACGTAGACGAAAAAATTATTAAATCATCGAGATAAGCCAATGGTTTATATCTTGCAATCCGGAACGGAACCTATCAATTAATCTTTGGAATGTCGAGGGTGCGTTACGCAACCCAAATGGCATACGAGTGTAGCGAAAGGTGCCTAGTGGGCAGATGAAAGAAGTTTTATCTCGATCAGAGGGTCTGACGGAAACTTGGTGGTAACCAGATTTCAGGTCCAATGTAGTTATATATTCGGGCTTCTTGGTGGCTTGAAGAATATCGTCTATACGAGGGAGGGGATATCTATCAGCACGAGTGATCGAGTTGAGTTTTCGATAGTCAACTGTTAAGCGAATAGTACCATCCTTTTTGGGAACAAGGACAACCGGAGCTGCGTAAGGAGATTCACACTCCTCTATTATACCCAGTGATAAGAGTTTATCAATTTCTTTTCGAAGAAGTTGTTTTTTCGATTCTGAGAGACGATAAGGAGGAACAGAGATAGGGGTGTCATCCGTGAGACAAATGGTATGTTCAGCAAAAGGGGTAGGCTCAGTACTAGTTCTGAAAATATCTTGATTTTTTCCTCAGAACATCGACGAGTACTCCTCTTTCTTCATCGCATAGGCTAGCGCCTTCATTTTCCCTAAGCTTGACAATGTGCATACTCGCAAGTTTTCCGGTTGATCGACGAAACTATAAGCCATGTCGGGAGCATCTCCATAGAACCATGAATCACGTGGAACATCAAGAACAACGTTTGCCGTTTTCAGAAAGTCAGAACCCAAAAGTGTCCTGCTGCTGGTGTGGTTAGGAACAGATATAAGAGTTACGGAATGTTTTCTTTTATCAAGAATTAGGTTAACTTCAAATATTTCCACGGCGACAGTAGTCGTATTACCATCGGCGAGGGTCATTTCCATGACCTTCGAAGAGAAAGGTACTCCATCTTGTAATAAAATGTCTCGTAGTTTTGCTCCAGCGATACTAGATTGTGCACCGGAGTCGAGATATGTTAAGCCTTGGTGACCTTCAATGTTGATCATAGCTAAAGGTCGCATTTTGTTGGGTGTCAACGAGAGTGAGTTACACATAAACTCAGCTGATGTTGAAACAGATGAACGTGGTTTTTTCTGGGGGTTTAGAACACTTCGGACAGTTGCTTCTTACGTAGCCAGGTGTCCTACAGCCGTAGCATACCACAGTTTTGCCATCATTAGATGTACTGGCATGAGATGAACTATTAGAAGGCAAATTCGTTTTATTTTTATTATCTGAGTTCATTCGCGAAGCTAATTTTCGGCATTCGTCCTTTAGATGTCCGTAGTTTCTACAGAAAGAGCATTGAATTTTTGATTTTCGGTTTGTGGAACCAGTCAAAACTTGAGAAGTTTGCGTGTTTGATTTTTGCGAAAGATTGTTTTCAAACAGCGACTGTTCAGCAGTACGAGCAGCTTCTATGAGTTCTTTGAACGTTTTAGCTTGGTCACGCGATACTTTGTCTTTGATACGCGGGTTTAAATCCATAAACCATATCTAACTGAGCATGTTCAGATATTGACGAGCTTCCGGATAAGCGAGACAACAACGCACGTTTTTTGCTAATGAAAATGTCTGTTTTTTCATCACCTTGATCACTGGAGAAAAGCTCCCTGTATATCTGGTGTGCTGGCTTTGAGAAACCATACGCATGGCCTAAAGCATCCACGGCTTCGGCAAATGTACTAACTGATGATTTTATGCCCTGCCACCAGGTAGCAGCATCATTAAATAATAACATGCTTAACCCTTTAACTGCATGTGCATCCGATATACTAAGACAGTCTTTATATGTCGAGATTGAGTCAATGAAAGCTTCCACATCCATATTTGGACTTCCATCAAAGCGAGATTTGCATGCGGAAAAATTGGCAATATTATTACTTACACTCTGCTCTCTATTAGGTTGACTCTGTATATTTTGCATACCCTATATAAGACTTTGCAGCATCTCTGTTGTCATGAGGATTTGTGTAACAGGCACTTCGTTGTTATCCGGCTTCGTAGAGGTGTTTTTCACTAATTTACCCGATCTCAAGTTCATGCAGAATCTTCGAGCACAACACAGGTTATTTTGTCCACAAATGAAGTGATATTCGGAATATTACATACGCGAAAAGGAATGGAACTGTGAACACCAGTGTCCAAACGATGTGCATTCAATACTCGGAGAGGCGGGGCAATAAGCACGACCAAAACGGCGTATTTTGAACGAAATAACTTGAATTAATGAAAATGTTCACTATCACACGTTCACGGAATCGAACCAACAACAATCAGTGTTAATTTCCGCGGAAAGCAGTTCACAATCACAATGGCTTGAAAAAATCTTGATGGGTCACGTTGGAGCGCCAAATTGTTGCGAAGGTGTTCTGCAACGGGTTCAGTTGGGAAGTTTTATAGGCCCCCAAGATTAACAAGCTACCCGAAAGTAAACTACACTGCTGTGAATGTGAAGAAGAGATGTAATGATTAAAAGATAAATTAGAAAACACTTCAAAAAAGTACACAACTATTAACAATATGATATCAACAACTCTTGAGCTATCGGCGTTCTGGCGCGCTGTCATGGATGCGTTCTGTCAGTCTGGAAGTCCAGTGCTGCCAACTCTAGCTAAAGCCGGGATTAACTAAAGCTGGTATTACAGTTCTAATTATAGGAGTCCTTGGTGGAATGATGGACACACTGCTCTCTAATTTGAAGATAATACCGTCTTGCCGTAATATTGCAGAAATCTTAACAGCACGAATGCAAAAGGCCGTCATCCTTGGTTCGCTCTGGCTACTCAGAGTACATGATTGTCGGACTTAATGGTCACTTACCCTACGGACGTAGGGAGTGGTTATTGGGGTGAACGACACCAGCGCACCCTTCGGATGTATCGAAGCACCAGAGACAGGGCCGCAAATTTGTATCGGACACAGCTCATTGCACAATCGGAGAGTAAATATCTATGCCGATCCGTGCCGAACCAGTTACGTAAATGCGTACGTTATTCGCCAACCTTAATTTTTCTACTTGGCACTCCCAATCTAACAATTAACCATATCAATCAATCCTTCTTTGTAAAATGATTGTGATCGTTGAAAGAAGGCAAGTCTAGCACGCTCTTACCTGATTCACAGCACCCGAATTATTTCGAGCAGACAATGTGTCGATCTTTACTCTCCCATTGTGCAATAAGTTATGTCTGATACGAATATGCGACAGGGCCTGTCTGGTACATTCCTGACGAAAAATAATTATGATAATAATAATAATGTTTGTTTGCGGTTACAAGCTTTAACTTGCTTAACAGATATGACATATAAAATTTGTACTGCTGTTTCGTATTACAATGCAGAGCAAATGAACAATGGTTCCTGCAAAGGCAGTGCCTGAACGAAGGTGCTATGTTAGGAATACAGTTGTTATGCAATATTCCATAAATAAGTGATGTATTTTGGCAAGCAGTGTCCAAGGATCCAACTCCACCTGAAATTATCAACACTGTGACCTACAAATTTACAAAGGACTGCTCAGAGAAGTGCAGCTGCCGGATAGTAGGCATAAAAAGTTCAACAATATGCCTCAACTGCAACGGCCAGTCATGTTTGAATTCAGTACCCTTTGAGGATAAGGATGTGACCTTCATTGCAGTAAAAGCAGAAATAGGTGGGGATAGTCTTTTTGGAGATGATCCAGATGGAGAGAACCTCGATATAAAACCGCGCCTTCCGAGCTTCTCAATCGACATCAAAGAAAATGCGAACATGAATGCTGCAACATTTTGTGCTGCATACCTATTACATATTGGTTTATACCATGTTCCATCAATAAACTGTTCATCAATCAAGTGTTTTTGTTACTTCATTGCACCTAAATTGTTGAGAACTGTAATTAATTTGCGTTCTATAAATTGATAATAATACTAGGTAAAGATTTAATGGTAATACAGAAACTTTACAAACTTAATAATGATTTTTATTTGTTTTACTCGAATCTATACTCAGGTTGTGCATATTACTTCAACATTGCAAAGCAATAAAAAGTGCTGTTTTGGTACAAATGACTCAAAATGATTCAAAACGCCGAAAAAAACCAATTTTGAATTGATGCCAAATTTCGAATTTTAAATGACTGAAAATAAAAACTGAGACATAGGTGTAATTTCATTCTTTATAACGATTTTTTAGTAGGAGAATGTGTTTTCAAGACATGTCGTCTTGGAAAGCAGCAAAATATAAGTTTGCACCGAACTATGAAATTTTCTCCGATTTTGACATTCGATTTCGGCTAAACCACTGCACCGAATTCGATGTGTTAGATGTTTCTCGACGCAAAATTCAGTCTTCTGTATTATTGAATAGTGTAATATTTTCCGTACGATGCACCGTTTTCCAGCTACAAGCAAAAACTAAAGAAAGTGTAAAAATGAGGCGGTTTTTTGGCTACCAAAAGTTAAGCTCACCACCTGGGATGGTGCAAACTCAGCTTGCACGCATTAAGAACCATATAGAGGAATCAAATTAATTCCTTGAAACGGCTTTTTCGATTAAATTTCATTGGCCTATTACAGTCTATGGGTTAGTCAGAAGGTAATTTCTACGTCCTTTCCTTTATTTCTCACCATCGATATTCTCTGAACATTACAGGGTTAAGAAATGCATGACTTCCGAAAGCAGTAGAGGCCTGTTAATTATTGTGAATGAGTTTCTGTATGGAAATTCACATTTGGAAAGAAAAATTGAACACTTGAAAGACGTTTAATTTCATTAAACGTAATCAGGAAAAAAATCATGCTTTTTAGTGTGTCCTCATAATCCCAAACCATATCTCTAGTACATATCAAATTTTGTTTCGATAGGTACATCAGGTTAAAGTAAATGAAATTTTCCATTTTTAACAGGTTTCTGTGGAAAATCAGTTTCAGCAAGCCGACAATACTTAGCATAATTTGTCACCAGTTTCAATTTATAAGAAATGTAACTGTTTTCGTTTCACATCATTAGAAATGACTTCCTGCAAAATGGATTGATTTTTTCTTCCATTCTTCAGATTAATTCACGAATAACATAATATATCACAAAACAACTGAAAACGCTACCATAGCACCGCCGTCTTCCAGAGGATATAAATGAAAATACCCTTACCGCTTCCTATCGAACGCAAAAGATGATTCATGTAAGATGAGGAGACATTGTGGACGATTATCCGAAATATTTCGATAACGTAATTAAAATTTTGATTATGCAATATTTGTTTTGGGAATTAATAGTTTTATCAAGATTTCAGTATCACCATTGTTTATATATAAGTAAGATAGTTAGTCAACCTCATGGGATTTATATTGGATTCAAATGGATGCGACATGTAGATGGCGACAGTGATCTCGCATCCAAGTCATGTCGTTACTTTAGTGATCTGGCGTCCAAGTCATGTCGTAACTTGATTGAAACAATGGAACACCGTTAAAATCAGGGTTTTTTGAAGAACACCGCGTTAAAATGATGTCATGTTTCTAACTAATCACGCTAGATGACATTCGCGTTTGGGTCCAATACCTTTTCCACAGGCATTGACTAACTAGTTCACTTCTATTTAATTAATGGTATCACCTTACTGAAATGATTGTGAATCCAGTGGTTTGATTATACCAATTTCTTTTCAAAAACTGCTGATTAATTTTTTGAAATTTTAGTAATAAAATGAATTCAAGTAGGCCTTGAAATTTTGAATTTAATTTTGAAGTTATGGAACTGAATTGAGACTATCATTGCTTCAGCCATTCAAAAGAGATCTTCTGAATCGGATGATGGAGGTTTCCTCAAACCAACGCAGGAACGCAAGAGTGGGAGCGGGAACGGGATGAACGTGAGACTACATTCTATAGCAGGATATATTCCTAAATGCAAGCAAACAGCGAAATATGTTTGGTATGCTATATGCAGTGTTTTCCTAGCAATTCGCACAGTTCCCATTTTCCGATCCCGCTCCCGCAACTTTAGAGGAGTACCCCGATTTCAAATGGGTCACTCTGCAGATGAGTATATGTGAGTCAAGGGCTCAGGTTTTGAAAGGTATTTTTGGAGTGCTTGTCTACCTTAAAGTGTTTCAAAATATCGTTAGTATTTATCATTTGAACACTGACGGAATTACCGGAATCTTCAAATTATTCAATAATATTCATTTCTTCTAAAATAATATTTCAGTGAGCCTCTTATTGATAAACCAAAAATATCTGGGAAAGGATCCAACACAGAAACATTACCGTTTTCCAGATGAACTGAATTCGGGACAGCATATACGTAAACTCAATAGCGGTATTTTGCCAAATTTAAAATTGAAATGAGTGCATTATAATTACAGGATTCTTTTCTGAGAACTCACCGTTTGCCTTTATCTGTGTCAGAGTTAATATAGTTGGTCCTGAATGCAAGATAGATGTAACCGAATAGATGCAAAGATGTGAGCTGTTCATTACAATTTCTGACCTATATTTCCGTGTGCTTGGTTGACACTATTGATCTGATGCTTCGTTAAAGATAATTTCAGTTGAATTTTGAAGTATTTGTAATTTGTTTTATATTGATAAACTTGGATGGTTTGTGTATTTCACGATGTGTGATCTATAATATAAGAGACATACTGTCAACACTTCATAATGGGTGGTGAGTCGAAATACCCTCATTTCCTCTATTCAGTGTTAGGGTGGGTCGAACAATATTGCAGTCGTATTATTTCACCAAACACATGATTACATCCAAGCTACATCTACGAATGGAGCCACAACTCACGATAAGTCGCAGTACCATTTGTTTGCAAAGCAAAAAGCACTCCTAGCTAGTTTAGACTTCAAGAAGCGTGAATACATTAATTCGATAAAAAAATACAAAGTGTGCAGGGGAGAATCAAGTGAATGGTACGAATAATTACGACAAAGTCGAAAAATTATTCTCTCCACATATTCCCACAAAATACGAGTCAAATGTCTGTCAAAAAACAACTACTTCTCATGGAAATTGAATTACATCGGACATGCATTTGCCAATTGGTGGAGATGTGTAGATAGATTTGATACCCTCTGGCACATACGTCATACTTTGTTCAAGTGGAGTTGCCAGTGATTTATTGTCCTGGCATTATTCGAAGGTGGAGGTAATTGTGTAGTTATTATTTATTGAATGGTACAGGATTGTTGTCTTATGTTAGGCCAATCAATAGAGCATTTTTTCCCAACAAAAATACTGGTAGAAAACCGACTGTACCATCACATGGAAGACAGTCTGTAGTTATATTCTGTTGTTTTCGACTCGCAACTGCCATTTATTGATTTGTTATAAACATTTAAACAACAAAATAATTTAAATTGTTTTGCTTAAACAATGAAAATCAATAGAGCAATTTGGATGCTCCAATTGAGAGAATTGTAGATAATTGGAATACGAACAGAATGGTATTTTTCACGACCCTTGTCGTATCATTGGTAAAAAAAATTCATAAATCATTGAATTATGTGTACTCTGTGTGTGCACAAAACAGGCTCTGACAGATCATTAGTATTGACACGATTGCAATTTGAATTTTTTTTGCACTATCTTGTAGCATGCCTGGATGCTCTAGTAATAGTCCGAATTCAATTTCTGAAACAGATTTTGAAAGTGGAAGTACAGTACCACAAAACGTAGGTATATTCTAATTTTGTTAAAAATTTGTCACTTTGTCAAAATATTATATTTTTATCTTGAATAAACTTCCATTTTCCGAGTGTTTTTTCATCTAAAATTTTCTCTTCCTCTCAGTTTCTCGATTCCTGGTATTATGTTAAACATTGCAGCAAATAATTGTCAACAGCACTGATGCAAACAACAGTTCCAATAATTACTTACGGACGTGAACGGAACTTAAAGCTGATCTGAGCCCATAACCATAAGAAAGTACACTCGGTAAATGTAAGTTTATTCAAAAATATAAAATTTTGACAAGGTAACAAATTCATGAAGAACTGTTTTCACAAACCTATAGATACTAAACATTTGATATTTCCTAAGTATTTTCAATTAGTAACAGTTTCACTATCACTAAATCACTGTTTGATTTCAGTACCTACACTAACACCGTTCTTCACCCTACCGGTGTCTCACACCAACTGCCCTAATCAATCTGATCACGCATTTGTCAGCGAAAGGGTGATGATCGTTATTACCCATTCATTGTATGATATACTTACACATTGAATAATTGAATATACTACAAAGATATTTATAAAATCTTGAAAGTTTGTTTTGCAGCTATTATGAAATTCATTCCGTTAATACTGAAGATATTAGTACTCACAGTCTAGCAAACATTGCAAGTATACGAAAATATGCATGCTCATGATGCGCATCAGTCGTTCGATCGACTGTACAGTGATATTCACTTGATTCTTCGCGCATGAAATTGTAATTTCTCACTTTCAGCTATGTTCGTCAAACTATACATCTACCCCGCCTTGCAATAAATCATTTAACACAGTTTAAAAGCGAGTACTCACTCCTATCGGCTACGACTTCAAAGGGTGCGTCCAGAGTGTACGCGAGAAAGCTATACCGCGAGTCGGCTTCTCGCTTTCCGGAAGTCAGCGCAGAAATAGCAATTGATAAATAATGGAAGCGGTCAAAGTGACAATGCTCATCTCGCGCAGAGTCTTGCGCATCGGAGTCCTACAGCTTACCGAAATGAATTATTGTTTCTGATTTCCGATTCTGAGTGATTTCTCGCGTGAGCCAGAAGGTAGGTTCTTGCCAATTCCTATTTAGAAGAGTGATTACTACGAACTTTACTGCTCTGTTGGCTATGTTAATTGGTTACGTTTTTTATTTTATCCCTAAAACACATGGATTAGAAAAAAAAAGTCGTTCTTCTTGAAGTATCTTCTGATAATGAAGGTTACACCAATTCTTCATCAAGCAAATTTTATTTTCTTCAAAGGGTATGATGAAAGGTATATTGTTCCATTCTAAAACATTTTTGAAATTTTTTTGAGTGGCTTTTCAACTAGGGAAATAGGTGATAATATTCACCATACGTATGGTGCGTAACATTAATTTCATGAACTGCAGTAGGTGAGAACACATAATTTTGAACATATTTTCCATGGATTATGCAGCTTGTGAACACCCTGTTGGCAATTTTCTTTTTTTTGGTTTTGTATATTTTTGTCAATCTTAAAACAAATATTTCAAATCGGCAAAATTCAAATGGCTCCTTTCTCGTGCCATTGCAAATTGTTGTGACGTCCTCTTTCCACAATTCCGAGCAACCAATAGCATTGCCGTTTCACGTCATAATCAGTCTGATTGGGATCATGAGAATACGTCACAAAGAGCGCCAATATTAGTACATTTGAATTTTGCCGATTTTCAAAAACGAATGGGAATGGCTGTAATTGAAATTTGACAAAAACATTTTCTGGGTTCAATTATATATGCGTTGTTTATTTCAAAGCATATTTGATGCGATCATATTTTTTCGTGTTCTCGCCTATTCTCTCAGGTTGAAGTTTTGATAGTACTTTACTTTCAGCAGCTACACTTAAATCATTTTTCCCTGAGATAACTAAATGATCATTACTGATCTGCTCCACTCCTCTAAACTGTCACCTGCCTCTACTATGACCACACCTCGCGTTCACGCCAACAAACTAGTCAGGCGAGTTTTCGTAAGCGAGAAGCCAACTCGAGATATCGCTTTCTCGCATACACTCTGGACGTACCCTAAGTGTACTGATCGAGTAATAAAACAAATAAATGAGTTCCGGAAAAACCCGTTCCACATGATGTAACCCATCATTCGTTCAAACGCTTTTGGGCAAATCATCGAACCTTCAACACCTTGTTTCTTCCAGATATGCGCTAAACACGGATAGGTACGCATTATGACTAGGAGGTCCTGTATACCTGCGTGCAATTGCTTGCGATGTTCATGATATTGAGGGACTGGATGATTTTTCGGAAGAATAACCAAATGTGTATGATTTTCCACAAATATATTGTGGACTGTTGGCCCGTGACACAAGGGCTGACGAATATCTACGAAGGTATGACCTTTAAGGGACATGAAAATTAAGTTGGATTATCGGAAAAAAGTGGTTTGTGGGATCGGTACCCGGCTGCCCCTCTCCCTGTTCAATCAACTTCCGGTTGAAAGCAATAATGGATATTTTATCAAAGAAGAAGCTCTACGATGTATTGCAAGCCAATTTGCATACGTCTAGGTCGGTTCCCAAGGGCGGCATACGGACCGGAAGTTACCCTTTACCGACATTTCTTCCAGATCATTTAGGAATGTATGCTCTCTGGTTAACCTCTACATTTTGACCCAACAATTTTCCTAATAACATTTGCATTCAATTTGGGTGTACAAATTTGGCAGTATATGAAGGATACGTGACGTCATTGATCTATATGTATTGTTATGATTTATAGAGTGTTATAGTTTGAAGTAATTACTATTCCAAATTTCAGATTGCCCAGGCCAAATACTTACATTCTTTCAGATCTTACCTCTTCTTTCTTTTTCAGCTTCTCAGCTCAGTCGGTGCGCCAAATATGTAGATCTCCCAATTTCAAATAGAGTTATTGGAAAAGTACGTTTGATAACGTTAAGTGAAATGTATTGTGATAGAAATAACAATCTTTGTAGAAAATAAATAAACTAGATTCAAACTCAAATAAAGGACCCCGAACTTTTCATAGGTAAAATGGTTCTGGGTGAAATTGTCTGAATTTTTAGTATATTGTAGTATTTGATGTACTAATTGAACGTGCAGAATCGTGAAGTTCGTTGATGGATAGATTTTGAAATACAGGGCGTTCAAGTTAAAAATCAGTAATTATTATTTAATTATTTTCTCGGGATTTGAAAGTGCAAACTGCATTTTTTTTCGTTCTTATCATCAACGTACCTTCATATTACTAATATCATTCAGATGGTGCAGATTATATAATTGTGTACAGAGTGAAAAATGAAAACATTTTAGTAATGTCTGAAAATTCGATGTAATTATGAAATATCGATAAAATTATTTTGGACGTCAATGTACTATTCTTATTCCATCATTAATCACAATGCATAAAGTTCGTACAGGGTGCTTTGAAAATTTGGTGAAATATATGGCCGGATCTTTCGTACATATCCTGTATATTCAAGTGAATTATCATCCTCCGAATATAGCTAATACCGTATAAACATGATTTCGTAGGGATATATAGGGTGATCATGAAAGTTTACGATGATAAAAATTACAATATATCAACGTTTCAGAAATCACCCTGTAATTTACGATTAACTCAGTGAAATTCTTTCATCATTATTCAATATATTCACCATTTTCTCCTCAACACTGTCCCAAAAATTCAGTTTCCTACTTTGACTAGTTTCATAGGTATTAATTGAGAAACTTATCACAGTTTGCATGACGAGTTGACGGAACTTGTTCACGCGTACATTATACTAGTTGCCAAGATTTTTCACAAATAGTGAAACGTGAGAATGTGGAGATCAAAATAAATGTAAAAGAGGGTGAAGATTAGAGATAACAATCACATCAGATATACGAATTTTATAATGAAGGGTACAGATAGTTAAGTGAATTTTGTTGGTTTAAGCTTTGTCGGAATAAAAAACAAGTAATCAATAGGAGAATTTGAATCTGGGACATCTATTACATTTCATCAACATAGGTAATTCAATACGTAAAGGTAATAATAATTATCACTGATGGAACTAATTGATTTTTCTTTTTCATTCATTTTCCGTCAACGACAGAATCAAAATGTACCCGATAGCCGATATGATTTTCTTGTTATATGAGAACCGTAGCACTGCTACGGGGGAGGTGGATTCGGTAAGGGCTGTTCCTTGTCACCTTCAGTGATAAGAGATTTGCCGTTCCGGGGCCTCATACACGATTGAGCAAGTCAAACTATCCAAGCATTAGGAATTTTATCTGGCTCATGACTAAAATGTAAGTTATAACTGATGTTTCGTACATTCAGTTCCTAAATGGTAGATGGAATTGGATGGACCGTCATTGGTCATCACCCTGCATATAATGTTACATTTATTTTGATATCCAAATTCTCTCGTTTCACAATGTGTGAAAAATCTTGGCCACTAGTAGAATGTACGCGTGAACAAGTTAATACGTTTCTCAATTAATAAGTATGAAACTAGTCATTGTAGGAAACTGAATTTTTGGGACAATGTTGAAGGGAATGATGAATATATTGAATAATAATAAAGGAATTTCACAGAGTTAATTGTGAATTACAGGTTGATTTCTGAAACGTTGATATTTTTTCATTTTTATCATCAAAAATTTCCATGATCACCCTATATATTCCAACGAAATCATGTTTACACGGTATCAGCTATCTTCGGAGGATGATAATGCACATGAATATACAGGATATGTACGAAAGAATCGGCCATATATTTCACCAATTTTTCAAATCACCCTGTACGAAATGTATGAATTGTAAATAATGATGGAATAAGAATAACATATTGCCGTTCAAAATAATTTTATCAATATTTCATTATTTCATAGAATTTTCAGACATTACTAAAATGTTTTTATTTTTCACTCTGTACATAATGATATAATCTGCATCATCTGAATGATATTTAGTAATATGAAGATACGTTGGTGATTAGAACGAAGAAAAATGCAGTGGGCACTTTTAAATCCCGAGAAAATAACTAAATAAAAATTACTGATTTTCAACTTGAACTTGTATTTCAAAATCTATCCATCAACGAACTTTGCGATTCTGTACGTTCAATACTACAATATACTGAAAATTCAGATAATTTCACCGATAACCATTTAACCTATGAAAAGTGCGGGGTCTTTTGTTTTTATATATAAACCAGTTGTAATAAATATGAAAATGTGAACACTTTTGTGAATACCAAGTTTTCAAAACCTCAATTTACCTTTTTCCTACGACATATACCTTATATCTATAAAAGTTTTCCACCAAGAATAGTAATAACGTACAAATTCTAAATTCAATCGTGCAATTTTAACACGATTCCGTTACCGGTCATCTAACTACAGCCAATTAAATTCACTGGTTGACATTCCCATCGAAGGAAGAAGTTGGTCTAACATAAAACATAACCTTCGATATTTCAGAATTGTTTTTGTTGTAAGATTCTGACACAAGTAGATATCAATTATAGTTATGGTGGATTTATAAGCTCTACTAAACTAAGAATTTAAAATTATCAATTAGGAATGAACAATTAGCAACTAAGCAGGTGTTTATAAACGTCAACTAAGAAATTAAGAATTATGTCATGTGGGGAACATGGTTACAGCTATAAGAAAAGCCATCATAGTCAACATTTCTTCATGATCCATTGTTTTGTTATTGCAAGAAATTATGTAAACAAATCACTGCAAAATATAAAAAAAATTATATTCAAACATTAATTCAAGAGGCATAAGATGTCCGGAGGACTGCTCACTGCTAAAATCCTATACAATAGGAAAGTTGGGTCGAAAATCCATCAGAAAACAACTACTTTCCTGGCTAATGCCACGACGAACATTGAATTACATCTGATGAAATTTCCGTGCAGAGTTCCTACAAGGTTCTCTCTGCAATTGCTTGGTTGCATGGGAATGTTCATCGAAACATTCGGACCACCTATATATCGATTTCGGAGTGTTGCTCCTCATCAGTATAGGGTAGGTCTAGCAGTCAATAACTAATGACTGCAACGAATGAATCGACGACCAAACCCATTTACAGACCGAAACTGAGATCGCACCCGCACAGTGGATTAATTCCAAACTGCGAGCGCCATCCCAGTGCCGGAAGCCCAACCAAAGCAATACCCATGACCACGATCGTCAAGACCGTATATAAACAGAAAAGAAAACTGTAGGTCACAATGAGCTTATGACAAGAGGCATAAGATGTCCGGAGGACTGCTCACTGCTAAAATCCTATACAATAGGAAAGTTGGGTCGAAAATCCTATTGTATAGGATTTTAGCAGTGAGCAGTCCTCCGGACATCTTATGCCTCTTGTCATAAGCTCATTGTGACCTACAGTTTTCTTTTCTGTTTATATACGGTCTTGACGATCGTGGTCATGGGTATTGCTTTGGTTGGGCTTCCGGCACTGGGATGGCGCTCGCAGTTTGGAATTAATCCACTGTGCGGGTGCGATCTCAGTTTCGGTCTGTAAATGGGTTTGGTCGTCGATTCATTCGTTGCAGTCATTAGTTATTGACTGCTAGACCTACCCTATACTGATGAGGAGCAACACTCCGAAATCGATATATAGGTGGTCCGAATGTTTCGATGAACATTCCCATGCAACCAAGCAATTGCAGAGAGAACCTTGTAGGAACTCTGCACGGAAATTTCATCAGATGTAATTCAATGTTCGTCGTGGCATTAGCCAGGAAAGTAGTTGTTTTCTGATGGATTTTCGACCCAACTTTCCTATTGTATAGGATTTTAGCAGTGAGCAGTCCTCCGGACATCTTATGCCTCTTGTCATAAGCTCATTGTGACCTACAGTTTTCTTTTCTGTTTATATACGGTCTTGACGATCGTGGTCATGGGTATTGCTTTGGTTGGGCTTCCGGCACTGGGATGGCGCTCGCAGTTTGGAATTAATCCACTGTGCGGGTGCGATCTCAGTTTCGGTCTGTAAATGGGTTTGGTCGTCGATTCATTCGTTGCAGTCATTAGTTATTGACTGCTAGACCTACCCTATACTGATGAGGAGCAACACTCCGAAATCGATATATAGGTGGTCCGAATGTTTCGATGAACATTCCCATGCAACCAAGCAATTGCAGAGAGAACCTTGTAGGAACTCTGCACGGAAATTTCATCAGATGTAATTCAATGTTCGTCGTGGCATTAGCCAGGAAAGTAGTTGTTTTCTGATGGATTTTCGACCCAACTTTCATATTGTATAGGATTTTAGCAGTGAGCAGTCCTCCGGACATCTTATGCCTCTTGTCATAAGCTCATTGTGACCTACAGTTTTCTTTTCCAAACATTAATTCGCCGATTTTGCGCATGCCTGCTTCCATTTTCAACTAAGATAATTAATTCTTAGTTGAAAAGATAAAAGATAACCATCTTCTTAGTTGCTTATGTTAATTTAATTGACAGTTGAAAGTATATAAATCACTGATAGGGTTTCCGTGTATTCATCTTTCTTAATTCTAAGTTGTTAATTTAATTCTTAGTTTAGTTGAGTTTATAAATCCACCATTATCATCAATAAATCTTGTCTATGGTTATTAACTTTATTGTTTTTAAAAAGAATGTTTGTTTACTGAGTTCAAAAAGTTTCAGATGCCAAGTATCCTTGTGAATTGTGCCAAATTGAAGGAATATTTGACGAAAATTCGTATTCAAAGTGCTGTACTGCTAATTTCAGTTTGGTATTTGGAAATATGATCAGACTAGAAATACCTTTTTTGCCTGGACTGTTTGGAGAATGATGCTGCTCGTTGCCTGCTACTTCCAGCTCTGATTTCTTGTGGTGCTCTGCTAAGGTAAGTGAAATTTTGTTGTGCTAGTTCTGTAAGCGTTTGTATAAATATTTCACTCTTGGTTGGTTTATATCGATTTTTCTTATTATTTTTGGTTATTGCTAATCTAAGGTTGAAACAAAAAACTCTTTTTTTTTCATTGGTGTCCCATTTTACTTAATTAAAGCACGCCTCAGCGTGTTTAAATCGAACATTAAAAAACGCGCGTTTTTTAAAGTCACCATGGTAACATCAACAAATCGAGAAACATTTAGTCTAAATTACAACTCTTTGTTTATAAATTATACTTTTGGCAGAAAAATAAGAATCTTCAGATGTTGATTTGAACTTTTCAATACAAAAGAGATGGTGCAATCTTTCCAATGCGCGTTATGGTTGGATCAAGTGTCCAAGACTATCCTGGACTGTCTCAAAGAGACTTAACCTTATCTGAATAGGAGATCTTATTTCCTATAAGACAATGGTGACATCGATAGGAATAAATGAAACAACATTCGTGACGTAGATAGACATGTCATAGCCACCATTCTCTCTTGACAGTCACGGACTAGCGCACTCCGCACTCTGGTATTTGAGAGTTACAGGTGATAGTTGTGTTTCCTTGATTCGAGTTCGACTCTGTAGGTACTCATGTCCAACTCATGTCCATGTACGTCAATATGACGCGTTGATGCTACAAGATTATGATTGGCTAGAGCTAGTATACTCAATTTTGGACTGTCTGGAATTATTTGCTTCTATGCACACTATCTTGCGACGTTTGCAGATGAATGCAAATCGGCTAACGCCCGGTTGATTTGCGTGATCCGACTATTACAATACATTATAAAATATTCTTCTTCAATAAAATTTTCAACATTGCCTTCAACCGGAAGTTGAGTGAGCATGGCTAGCACAGATGGGTCGTCGGTTAGTTCGCTCTGTAAGAAATGTAAGAGTAATGTAGTTTCTGGTTACAAATGTTTTGAGTGTAATAGTTATTTCGATCAAAGCTGTGGAAAGAAACGACAAGTACGAGTTATATGTGACGACAATGTAACCGGTTGTGATAAAACAGAGGACAAAGTTTTGGACGGTGATTCAGCGTTATTAACTGCTATAGAAGAATTGCCTGACTCGAAAAAAAAAATTGAAATAAGTACCTTTAATTACGTTATCAGACAGAAAGATGCCACAATTGGTGAGTTACGAGAAAAAAATACAGCTGATTAATGAACCTATTGTGTTGATAAATCAAATTATTTCTATGGAGAATTCGAACAAAGGACCCTGCACACTATCATAGGAAATTGGCCCAGAGTGGGATTCTCCTGAAATTCACATGTTATTGGTATTGAGTTTCTGATCAAATATTATTCTGGGCCCAATCCTCTCAGACCAGTGATTTAGCTACCAGGTCCGTATTTAATATAGGTGCCAAATAAACAATGACACTTTTTTCTCAAGTCCATGATTTTTTATTTCCTATTGAAATTTATTCGAATAAGAAATATTGCACAATCTCAGCATTTTTGTTTCAGCACAAGTCCTATGTGAAACATGTTTAGTCCTACAGGACTGTATTGTAAAACTGTATTTTTTGCCAAGTGATCCACAAAAAACTGAATCAACTTTCTTATTTCTTGATATATGTCAGTGGTTGATAGCTCGTTTGATAGATGAATATAGCTTTCTTTATGTATATAACAAAAGTGGTCGTCATCTTAATATCCAGGATGACCGCTTTTTATGAAAGATAGTATCAATAACTCTGTAATATAAATATAACTCTACTATCTAATCTTAGAGTATTAATTTCATGAGGTTTAATAACAATTAAAATACAAATGAATGAACCAAGATTCATAAGACTTAGAGTGTAGGTATTCTCGATTCAGAAGGAGAGAAAAATATCAAGTATTTTTTCAATAGTGTATGAAAACCAGCCTGACGAGAATAATGAAGGAGATGTATTGATAATAGGATACTACTGCAGTTGCAAATCAGAGGCAAGGACACCAGCAACATGTGCTCATATTTGTACCATATTGCGGTATTTGGGATTTGCCCGCAATAATCAAAATGTGGATTATCCATCGACTTCTGCGTAAAGCATATCGTCGCAAATCGTCCAGTGCAAGATGCGATACTCCAGCAGCTGCGAGTTCGAGTATTATTATGATAATGAGTGCTAAACTTTTTTGTTCCCTTGAAAAGAACCAAAATAACAATAAGGGAGGCTTAGGGCCTGTATCTTCTTTTTTATTAAAGGGAAGAGAAACCATTAAGGGAGGCTTAGAGCCTATATCCCTTATTATGGGAATAAAAATTGACGAAAACCACCACATGGAGTAATTAATAGAGAGAGAATGGGATGACAGTAATGTATTGATTGAAATAGACAAATATCAGGGATCAACTGTCAAAAATGCTTAAAGTCAAAAGTTGACATGGAACAATGACAGGAGAAACACTCACGCACGGAACAAAAACCCAACATCGGGACTAAGATTCTGAGAAAAAAGGAGGGTATCTCATGTCATCTATCCATGCCTGTAACCTATTATAATGGAAAATTTCAAGTATAGTGAATATTTGAGAGTATATAATGTCCTTACGGACACGACAGAAAGAACGATCCGATCCACAACGCGATGCGCGACATTTATCGCTCAAGCTTGGAAAGAGGACAGACACACCACATCACCGAAACAGACAGACCGACTATCTCGTATCCATACAGAAGCAGAACGTCCAATATAAAACATTTCTTGTGGGAGATCAAGGTAGGAACAAAATAACTTATTTAAAAGAAATTAAGTGAGCCAAAAAACTTTTTGCAGTCGAACTGTACTCGATCATTGAGAGAAATAACATTAGGATAATCGATAGCAGAATTGATTTAAAAAATTTCTATAAAATTGAGTAAGATGCCTTTTCGGCAAACATGTTCTTAAGGTATGTTTTACAGATTTCAGGCCTAGCCATTGGTAGCAATTTGTCTCCTCTTCTGGCAGAGATCTTTTTGGCTGATCTAGAACATAACCTCCAATTTTTTCCTTTATTTAATAAAATAATATTTTGGTACAGATATGTTGATGATTGCATTGTACTTTTCAATGGCAATTTTCAAGAAGTAAATTCCCTATTAGATTACTTAAATTCATTACACCCTTCTATAAGATTTACAATGGAATTAGCCAAAGAGAGTTCTCTTCCTTTCCTGGATTTATCGATCAAAATTATTGATTCCAAACTTGATTTTTCAATTTACAGAAAACCTTCCCATACAGACTCTGTAATTCCTTTTTCTTCTTGCCACCCTTATTCTCACAAATTTGCAGCTTTCAATTCTCTATGTCATAGACTATTTAATATCCCGATGTCACCTGAAAATTTCAACAATGAGTTGAATTTTATTAGGCAAATAGGTCACAACAATGGTTTCCCTTTCTACCTAATCAACAGAATATATTACAAACATAGACCTAAATCTCTTAATCGGAGCTTAATTCCACTTAACAATTCCAATAAATATTGTTCTATTCCTTATATAGGCAAAGTTTCAGTAGACATCTCTGATATTTTCAAAAGGTTCGGTAATGACATTAATTTTTCTTATTATACGATGGATTCTTCTGCTAAATTGTTAGTCAATACTAAAGATAAAGTACCCATTTCCCATAAATCAGGTGTTTACAGAATCTCTTGTTCACAACCAAATGGTCCCGCTCAATATGTTGGACAAAGTGGTAGGAAAATAAAAACAAGAGTTTCCGA
The DNA here is from genome assembly GCA_944452925.2 of Chrysolina oricalcia. NCBI lineage: Eukaryota > Metazoa > Arthropoda > Insecta > Coleoptera > Chrysomelidae > Chrysolina > Chrysolina oricalcia. The sequence continues at coordinate 36,707,387 of OX101812.2, forward strand.
ACATGTTAAAATAATTGAGAGCTCTAGAAACCCACTTATAGATGAACATAATACAAAAAGTTCCTTTGCAAACCATATACTTAACTACAATCACAAATTTGATATCATTACCGATTTAGATATTTTACATGTTTGCCAAAAAGGCATCTTACTCAATTTTCTAGAAATTTTTTAAATCAATTCTACTATCAATAATCCTAATGTTATTTATCTCAATGATCAAGTACAGTTCGACTGCAAATTTTTTTTTTAACTCACTTAATTTCCTTTAAATAAGTAATTTTGTTCCTACCTTGATCTCCCACAAGAAATGTTGTTTATTGGTCTTTCTGCTTCTGTATGGATACGAGATAGTTGGTCTGTCTGTTTCGGTGATGTGGTGCGTCTGTCCTCTTTCAAAGATTGAGCGATAGATGTCGCGCATCGCGTTGTGGATCGGATCGTTCTTTCTGTCGTGTCCGTAAGGACATTATATACTCTCACATATTTACTATACTTAAATTCTTTCATTATAATAGGTTACAGGCATGGATAGATGACATGAGATACCCTCCTTTTTTCTCAGAATATGTGTCCAGATATTGGGTTTTTGTTCCGTGCGTGAGTGTTTCTCCTGTCATTGTTCCATGTCAACTTTTGACTTTAAGCATTTTTGACAGTTGATCCCTGATATTTGTGTATTTCAATTAATACATTACTGTCAAATGACAAGAGAGATCACACAGAAAATGGCGCAAAAATGGGCCAATGTCCTTGAATTTTACTACGATGTTTAGAATTGTCTGTCAAATATCAGAATTAGATGACTGCTTGAAATTTCTTGAAGTCTTTTACTATTTTCTAGTGATTTTCCAGACGATTTTTCACAAAAAGAACGTTTTTTTCAAAGCGAATTGACTAAAATTGTCCAGTACCGAAATATAGGCCATTATTCATTTTTTGGTGTTGAAGTGAATTTTTATTATGAACCTTTTTCTGTCGAACATTTATTGGTTGAATTCTTAAGTTTTGCATGCATTTATCGCTTTAAAACTAAGTTTTTTTGTTTAAAGTAGTAACTATAGTTAGTAGTCTAGTAGAATTAGTATTTACCTATTTGATATTAATATTTGCATGTGATCATGGAAGGTAGAACTACTGGAAATGGCTGTAAGTGCTCTGTTAAAAACTGTCCTAACAGATTTTATTCTAGCTCGCGTAGTTTGGAGAACATACGATTTTTCAGATTTCCCAATCCAAAAGATGTTGAACAAGTTCATCAATGGAAACTTGATTGTAATGATGGAGATATAATAAAGAAAGAAGCGAAAACATTATATTCTAATAACAGGATTTGTAGCATACATTTTGAAAATCAATTCATCATTAATCATAATTTAAATCGTACTGCAGTCCCTACATTGAATTTGTTTCAGAAGTCAAGGGTTGACAAAGGCACACAGACAAAAGTGAACACAAATTGTTGATCAACAAACGCAAACTTATCTTTCAACAGCTACAGAGTGTCAGACCCAGACATCGAACAGTCTTTCTTCACAGACACCAAGGAAAAGCAAGTTGAGGGATTAAGTAAAGGTAACACATAAAAAATATTCAGAATCTTTATTACATATATATTCCAGTCCAAATCGAATAAAATAAGAAAAATTGAGACTGAAAAAACTGAACTGGAACGGTCATTCCAGGAAATGAAAATGAAGGAAGAAGAAATTTCCAAAGAAATATTTAAGAGAGCATGTGATAAGCACCTTCCACCGATTTTTGGAAATACTGCCAAGATTATCAGTGAATTGAAGGATAGGAAACCAAAGGGCAGGAGATATACGAAGGAGTTCAAACAGCATGCACTTTCTCTTTTTTATAGCGGACCAAAAGCTTATCGACAAATGGCCAAAAATTATAACTTTCCCTCGGTGCCTACTTTGAGGAGGATGACTGAAAATATTCAGAAAAAGCCTGGACTTAATGATTTTGTTTTTAGGAGCCTTAAATGGAGACTGCAAAAAAAAGGTGAACTAGACAAAATATGTATTCTGTCGATGGATGAAGTTTCTTTGAAAGCAGGTATTCAATATGATCAAAAAAATGATGAAATAATTGGATTTCATGATTTAGGTGAGAACTCATCCTTGAAATATTCTACGAGAGAGATTAATTTTTTTGTGTGATACTTTTGCAGGAAAGGGAAACGACTTCGTTCCATCAAAAAATGCCTCAGTTTTGATGGCAAGAGAAATTCACGATAATTGGAAACAACCCTTGGGATATTTCTTCCTAAGTTCAACATGTTGTGCTTAGGATCTCAAACTAATTGTATTTGATTGTATCACCAAAATGATGGAGACAGGACTTGATGTTAGAGCTCTTGTATCTGACATGGGCTCAAACTTTGTTCAGTTTTCAAGCAAATTGGGTGTGAACATAAATAATTCAACATTTTAGGTGAATGGGAAGAAAATATTATATATATTTGATACACCTCATTTACTTAAGTGTATAAGGAATATATTGATGAAATATGAAGTACAGTTCAAAAAGAAGATGGCAAAATGGGATCATATTGAAGAGCTTCACAACTTAGAGAAGGAAATGGATTTGAAAATGGCAACCAAATTGACTGATGCTCATATATACACTAACAGTTTTCAGAAAATGAAGGTGAAGTATGCTACCCAGGTGTTTAGTACAACTGTTGTTTCTGATGAGATTCTTTTAATGAGCAGTATTTTGTACACTGCTGATGATGAAAACATCAAATGAACCCTATACTTTCAGCTATATATACCTACATTGCTAATGGTAAAATGAGTGCTTCCGCAGCAGCTACAGCTAATTTGTTGGAAAAATTTGACCACCTATTTGACATCCTCAACTCCAGTACAACAAACACTAAAAATCAATATAAGAAACCATATACAGGAACTGAGAATGAAGAAACATTTTTAAAATCAATGCTGAATAATCTGAAAGATATGAAAGTTTTTAAGCAAAAACACACAGGTAAGAATGATATAACAGAGTCATTTTCAAGCATCACTTGTTTTCAGGTTACCATCAAAAGTGTGATGAATTTATGGACTGATTTGAAGAAAGAGGTATTAATGCAAATGAAAACGATACGTTTGAATCAAGACTGCATAGAAAACTTTTTTGGGAAAATAAGGCAGCAGGGGGGCAATTCAGTAAATCCAACACCAATTCAGTTAATGAATGCTTTCAAGAAACTGCCCGGTGAACATTCAACTTTACAATTATAAGTCATATAATGGTTTACATCAGATGTCTCATGCGTTATGTTGAATGAACTTAACCGATACGTACTTCAGAAGTCGGTCATACTCATGACTAAATGATATACCAAAATTAAACAATTTTACGTCGAACGTTCGCTTTAACACATTTCAATTATGTTGCATTTTCGATCAAATTAAACGACCAATACCGTATAATCACGATTGTATCATTTGAATGATGATAACTTTGAAGATTGCATGTAAACAAATTTTTTATGTACTTTTTCAAATATTATCTCTTCAATAATTTGCAGACATCAAGATAGATATGAAAATATCTAAGTTTTTAAATATAATCGTATATACATCTTCATCAATATAATCAATAGTAAGACCAAATAGCTACGTATTATTGCATATTTTGCAAGACGTAATTTGTGTGCTCCCAAAAAAATATATAATTATTGATCAAAATAATCAATAAAAATTATTATATCATTAATACATATCTTGAGTGACGATAATTTTGAAAACCGAAAATAGACATATTATTTGTGTGTTTCCAAGAATCGTTTCTCTATTGTTTTCCTGGTATCAGGCAAAATATGAATATTCTACATATTTCCTAATATAGTAATGAAAATATTATATTGTAATTGATCCATTCAACGACCGAATTACTATGTATTTTTGCATACTTCACCTGACGTTAGTTAAATTACTAACGTCATTGATCAAAATATTCGATATAAACTATTCCATCGTGGATACATCTCCTGGGTAATGATAATTTTGAAAATCGAATGTAAATATATTATTTATATATGTTACCAAACTTTGTCTTTTCAAAGTTATCCTGGTGTCAGACAAAATATGTGTACTTTTCGTTTTCCATGATATGGTAATAAAAACGTTTCATTCAGATCAATACATTTTCTGACCAAATAACCATATATTTTTGCATACTTTTTCCAACGTAAGTTAAATACCTGAACAAATATGTTCACCTATTGATGTAATTAATCAATAAAAGGTATTTTATCATTTAAATATATTTTGAGCGATGGTTATTTTGAAAATTGATTATAAACATATTACTTATATATGTTTCCAAACATTGTCTCTCCAAAGGTTTTCTGGCAACAGGATAAATATGAAAATTTTACAAATTTCCTAATATAGTAATGAAAATATTATATTAGATTAGATACATTTGACGACCAAATAACTATGTATTTTTGCCTACTTTGCCTAAGTTGAATATCTAAAAAGATGTATTCATTTATTGATCAAAATAATCGATATAAACTATTATATCATAAATATATCTCTTGAGTGATGGTAATTTTGAAAATCAAATATAAACATATTGTCGATATATGTTTCCAAACATTGTCTCTCCAAATTTTTCCTGACATCAGGCAAAATATGAATATTTAACATATTTCGTAATATAGTAATGAAAATATCATATTTGAATCGATCCATTTTATGAAAAAATAACCACGTAACTCTGGGTACTTTTTTGCATACTTTGCCTGAGTTGAATATCTAAAGGAATATGTTAATTTGTTGATCAAAATAATTAATATAAACTATTAGATCGTTTATAAATCTCCTGGGTGATGATCATTTTGAAAATCAATGTACGTATCATTTATATATGTTTACAAAAATTGTCCCATCAAAGTTTTCTTGGTATCAGACGAAATGTGCATATTTTTCATTCCTCATAATATAGTTATGAAAATGATTTATCCAAATTGATACATTTTACGATCAAATAATTATGTATTTTTGCATAATTTGCCTGACGTAAGCACCTTGAGTGCCATAGCGGTCGTTATGACCGATATTTCATGTGGTGCCATAGCGGTTATAATGACCGCCGAATTTGCACCTCTACTACGGCTGCTTCAAACACTTTTTCGACAAAGGGATCGTGGTAATCTATATGAAAATATTTAATCTCAAATTGGTATTTCTTAAAACTCTGTCATTGTACTGGGTGATACAGAATATTGGTCAAATTGAACTCGTAATTTTTTTGTAAGTGATTAATCAACACATGAATCGTTCGTGAATATGGTTGAAAAGAGAACGGTATCGATCTTTCATATTCACCAAATGAAACATCATCGACTTATAAAACTTAAATTGGAAATTGGTTATGATGCAGGCAAATTTGTCCACTTTAAAAATTTCAAGTTATTGTGAAAATCCATTCCCATTTCAACTCCATTTTGATTCAATTCTCTATCTTTCTGGTTCAAATATCACAAAATATATAATAAATGACTGTGAACTTCACGACACAATTAATAGTAGAGATGGAGAGGTAATGATATTGATTCACCTCAAAACATGTATGAATATTTTACCACACCGAAAGCAGACTAGGACAAGACTTTAAATGTAAGAATTGTAAGGTAGGCCTAAAGTATATTACTATGGATAATGTTCAAAATTAAATTAATTCTTCAGAAATATATATAAGTGATTTTACTTCTGAAAAAGTGGGTCATAATGTTTTTTGACTTTTACGGTATTTCGTTCTGTTAGAGTAGATGATGCACTTTATTCAAAGATCTTTTATAACTGTATCTTGTTCTTTGGTTACACGTAGGAGTTGTGTTTTTTGATAAACTTTTTTATTTTAGGATAAATCTATTGTGGTGAATTAGCGTTATATCAAAAATTATTGCAATTTTTTTTACAAATTCAGCGAATTTCTGAGTAGCTAATTATAGCCAGATACATCAGTAACATCTGCATAAGTTTTCCTTTTATTATGCTGTATAATATTGCTCCTGGTTCATCAATTGCAAATCGTAATTTTTCAATCTATTTGATTATCACATCGCTTTCATCTATTTTGGAATTTCTGACTCATTGATACCGTGTTCGACGGTGTTTGGTATTGAGACCGAATATATCCTATTCAATCTTTCACTAAATGACACAAATTACGAAATCATTCGGTATTAAACAAATATTATCTTTTCGCAAACTTTCCCACAGCACAGTTTGAATAGTTTTATTACATGCCTGATAGGCTTTTCTGGGAAATATTGCTTTATAATCAACCGTCCTATGAATGGAACTGGCGACATTTTCATATCCACATAATTACATAATGTTTCTCCAGTTATGAATCTCATTTTATGTAATGTGCCAGTAAAATGGAAAATTACACACTCTCAAGAAGAATTGAAATCCTTTCTTTGTCGCCGTTTGTGGTGCGAACAGGTTTCGAAAGGACATATCGGTTGGCCAATAATTGGCAACATGTAGCTTATGATCTTAACCCTTCATATACTCTGTGAGCCTGATAAATCCCAGGATTTCAATTCTATAGGTTGAGGTCCATTCATGAAGCCTTGACTGAGTAGAAGTACCATTGTCATACAACCAAATTTGATTGATACAGAGATAAAATCATAAGGTTGTTTCTTTACACTAACCAAACAGAATTCAGCTATTCAGATTTTTCGTTTTTAAACTGCAAAATTTCATTAATTTCATTATCAGCAATGGCTTCAGATTCGTCCGTTTATTCATTTCAAAAATTTAATAAATCTTCTTAATTTTCTAGTTCATCATTCATCATCATTTTGTATCTCTTTTGGATTATTCAGATGTCGAAGCCCATGAATTTTTTCAGTTTTTTTTACCTTCATTGAATGTTTTTAGATATCTAGTGGGAATGCCAGAACGTCTTTCCAGAAATATTCAGATTATGTAAAATCACTACTTCTTCGTAATATGTATGACACTTACATGTTTTAACAATATTATGAATAAGCTGCCAATCAGTGAATTTACTTTCTGGAATAATACAACATTCTACTAAAAATCAATTGTAACTGTTGTTGTGAATAAAGTACTCGTAGAAAACTAATTACTATTTATTCAACAGTTTAACGCTGGTTACAAATCAATAAAGCAATGACGCTCTCAGTACAACTTCTTGTGATCGACTCTCTGTCATTTCTCGGTTTTGACATGCTACTGAAGCATTGCCGGGTGAGTTGCAGAACCAGGGGCGTAGCATAATAAAGGTTAACATGCCCCCAGCCTTGAAAGAGTCTTTCAAAATGAAATACCCACTTATGTATTAGTCAAATTTCAAAGTGTGCCAACATTGCACATATCTTAATCTAAAGTTTATCTGTGAAACACAAATCACAACAAAGAAACAACAAAACACTGAATGACTTTGTGTATTTTTTCACTACCGGCGGAAGTTTCCACTAGATTGTCTATTGGTAAGGAACAGATTTATCCAAACGACCGTTTAATCAATCCCTTGGAAGTTTGGATTGTCGCCACTCGCGCAACTCCATCTGGCCCTGGATGTAATTGGACAATCCTGCCTAATGCCCAAGACAATGATGGTGAATTGTTGTCCTTGACCAAAACCATTTGATCATTCTGGAGCCTTTGTTTGGATGTTTTCCATTTCACTCTGCTTTGTAGTTCAACGATGTAGTCCTGAGACCATCTTCGCCAGAACAATTGCTGCAGGCTTTGCAATTTCTGGTAGCGAGATAATCGATTTCCGGTGGTATCCTTGAGATCTGGATATGGTACGGCCGTTAATGATCTCCCAATGAGGAAGTGAGCTGGCGTTAATGCCTCGAGATCAGAAGGATCGCTGGATAAGGGGGTGATGGGACGAGAATTAAGAATTGCTTCGATTTGGCACAATATCGTAGTAAAATCTTCATATGTCAATTTTATTTCCCCTACCACTCTTTTGAAGTGGTACTTAAATGACTTTACTCCCGCCTCCCATAGCCCTCCAAAATGGGGTGAATATGCAGGAATAAAGGACCATGATACTCCCTCATTTGAAAATGAATTCACTAAACATTCCTCATTGGCTTATACAAATTGTATTAATTCAAGTAATTCTGACTTTGCTCCTACAAACGTGGAGCCATTGTCTGATAGCACCTTTTGTGGTTCACCCCTACGAGAAACAAATTTCCTAAAAGTTGCAATAAATGCTTGAGTGGTGAGATCTGTCACCAATTCTAAATGGATTGCACGTGTTGCGGAACAAACAAATACCACAACATAACATTTTGAAGTTGAACTTCCTCTACCCAGTTTATTTTTTATCAAAAAAGGTCCTGCGTAATCTATCCCCGTAACAAAAAATGCAGGTTGAGGTGTCACTCTATCCCTCGGCAACATCCCCATGATTGGAGCTTCAAACCGAGGTTTTGCTCTGAAACAACGTACGCAAGTATGAACTATCTTTTTTGCAAGATTTCTTCCCTTAATGGACCAAATTTTTTCTCTAATTGTTGATAACAGCATTTGAGGGCCAGCGTGATACAACCGATAATGTTCAAATTTGAATATACATTTTGTCAAATTATGACTTGCATGCAACAACACTGGGTGTTTCTTGTCAAAATTAAATGAAGATAATTGCAAACGCCCCCCTACTCTAATTATGTCCTTGTCGTCCATAAATGGATTCAATTTTGCCAAACAGCCTTTTCTAATATTTTTATTTTCTTTCAAAACCTGATATTCTTGAGGGAAACTTTGTTGCTGCGCAATTTGAACAGGATTTAAAAATGATTCTTCAAGTTCATCTACTGTTAACGGGCCAATTTTGCACTCTTTACTTCTGCAATTTTAAATGAATCTCATACAGTACCCCCATACCCTTTTCATTCTTTGGAAGCTTGAAAAATTATCAAAAGGAAAAACTGAATTAACTTTAACTATGAGTAAAGTTTGAAATTGTCGCTTTGTCTCTGGAAGGTCTGATATTTGTTCAAATCGAGAATCTGGCCAAAAAGCCTTTTCTTTTGTTAACCAGTCAGGTCCGTGAAACAATTTGGTATTATTATGCAAACCTGAAGGCATAACTCCCTGTGATACCAAATCCGCTGGGTTTTCATCCGTACGAATGTAATACCAATTTTCAAGATTTGTCATATTTTGAATTTAGGTAACCCGATTTGCCACAAAAATCTGAAATTGATGTACTGAAGACCTGATCCAGTTAAGTACTACTGTTGAATCAGTCCATAAGTAGATATTTGTCCATTCACAATTGATTGCCGATTTGACTTTGTTTACAACTTGCGCACTCAACAAGGCACCACATAATTCTAACTTAGGAACCGTCAAAGTCTTTATTGGCGCAACTTTACTTTTTGAGCATAATAATTTCACCAAAATGTCATTTTTATCATCTATTGTTCTCAAATAGATACAACAACCATATGCTTTGGTTAAACTATCTGAAAATGCATGGATCTCAATCCATTTTGGATTTTTTCCAATCACATGCCTATCTATTTTCAGAGAATTTAACGATGGTAATTCTTCCCGAAATTGTATCCATTGTTGGCACAAATTATGTGGTATTTCCTCATCCCACGAAACCTTCATTAACCATAACTGCTGTAATATGATTTACGGAATTATTACACAAGCACTTACCAACCCCAACGGATCAAAGATGTTAGATATTTCCGGCAATATGGTTCTTTTGTAATATTCCCTGACGTTCTAGAAAAATGTACCTTGTACATTAGCACATCCTCATAATGTGCCCAATATAACCCCAAAGTTTTTGTTTTTCCCTTTTCTCCAAATTGAACAACCCCCATTGTTTCTTTGGTTTTTATTTGTTGAAGTATCTCTTCATTATTGGACTGCCACTTCCGAAGTTCAAATCCTCCAGAAGCCAAAATGTGAGATACTATTTTGCATAATTCCACCACTGCGGCGATACTATTGGGACCACTCAAAAAATCGTCAACATAGAAATTTTGAGCTATTGCCTTTGATGCCAAAGGTGCATTTTCAACATTTTCGTCAGCCAATTGTTTGAGACATGGTATTGCTAAAAATGGGCTGGACGCTAAACCGAATGTTACCGTGTTTAGTTCATATGTCCCAACTTCCTCACTAGGGTCATATCTCAACAAAATTCTTTGTAAAGATCTTTGTGACGGTTCTACCCAAATATTTCTGTACATTCAAGCTATATCTGAACAAACTACAAATTGATAAGACATAAATCTTAGCAGAATGGTCACCAAATCATCTTGGATGGTTGGACCTACATATTGTAGCTCGTTTAGAGAAACTCCATTATCCGTTGTCGCTGAACCATCAAAGACTACCCGCAACTTTGTAGTTGTACTATGTTCATTTATAACCGCGTGATGTGGTAAATAATACGCTATTTTTCTATCATCCCAATCACTTATTTTGGTCATATGCCTGACTTTTTATAATCTTTCATAAAATCCAAATAACCTTGTATCAAATCCAAATTTTTATTGAATCTTTTTTCCAACCCTAAAAATCGATTCATTGCTCCCTGTCTAGATTCCCCAAGTTTTGCCACTGATTCTTTAAAAGGTATTGAAACAATGAAACTTCCATTTTTATCCCTTCCTGTACTTTCTACGAACAATTTTTCACATTCAATTTCCTCGAGTGAAAGAGATGAAACTTTATTCCCAAATTCCTCTATTTCCCAAAATTTTTCTAACTGACCATGTATCTCGCTATTTAATGATAACCCACACTAAACATTTTCAGCTGTTGACTAAATTGCCCTGAAATAATCCACCCCAATTTGCTGTTTTGCAACACTGGCATGTATTTTCCTAACCCAATTTTTTCTGAACCAATTAGCTCCCAGAACAACCCTGCCCCAATCAATAAATCTATTTCTCCTGGCACATAAAAAGTTGGATCAGCTAAATTTATATTTTTTGGTATTTCCAAGTGTTCTCGAGGAATTGAATACATTGGCATTCGTTCGCTTATTTTATCAATTACAAAACATGACACTGCACTGAAATTTTCCTTGACTTGATTTCAGCTCTACCTGACATTTCTGTTTTATTGGGGCCTTGACCTCGCCTATACCTAACACTGAAACATTTACTTCGGACGTTGACAAGTTAAATTTTTTGCAGAAATTTGATGATGTGTAGTTTGATTGCGAGCCACAATCCAATAGGCAACGACAATTCTTAAATGACCCAGATTCATCACGTACATAAACCAAGGCTGTAGATAAAATCACCTCGGAGTTTTCATTCACATTATGAGTGGAAAATGTAGCTGTCCTCTTGGTTACATCACCTGTTCCGCCCTGTGTGTCATTTTCCCTATCATTATTATTATCGGCCGTTCTCACGCTATTTCCTACCCTGTCTAAATGTACTAGTATGTTATGCCGATAATTGCATTTTTTACACCGAATAATCGAGGAACAGAACCGACTGTAGTGATTCGGCTTAAAACAACACATACACAGTTTCAATCTTTTCAATTCTGTAAGTTTATGGGATTTACCGCACAAAGCACAAGTTTTTCCGTCACTATTTACTGTCATAAAAGATTTTGTTTTTGGAATATTTTCTCTAGTATTTTCTTTACCCATCCTAGTTTTTGACACCGTTTGACTCAACTCTAAAGTTTCCAATAAATCTTCCCTATCTTTCACAAATTCATTAAAATCATTCAGTGATGGAATATCTTTGGTCACCTTATATTTTTCCCACTCCCTCAAAGAAACTTTATCCAATTTACCCGATATCGAAAATATAATCAGTGTGTCCCAGTGTTCTGTTGGTTGTCCAAGACTTTCCAATGCTCTCAAATTTTTATTCAATGTGTCCAGGAATTTTCTAAGCCCAAATGACGATTCCTGTGTCATTGGCGGCAAGTCATAAATTGCTTTGATATGATTATGTACTAATAACCGTTTATTATCTTACCTATCAGTTAATAACTTCCATGCAATTTTATAATTAGAAGCTGAAACTTCCAAGGATTGTATCACTTGTTTCGCTCCGCCCTCCAACGCTGCGCGTAAATAGTGAAACTTCTGTATATTCCCTATTTCCGAGTTTTCCTGAATGAGCGATTCAAAAGTATCTTTGAATTCCATCCAGTTTTCATGATTACCACTGAATTTTGGAAGTTGTATCTGCGGTAGACGAACATTAGATGTTTCAGAATTGTTAACCGCGCGATCTTCCATCAGCAATTTCATTCATATTAGAATTAGTTCCGCCCCGAACGGAACTCAAAATATTTTCTTTATAATCATTTATTGTTTTTGTCGCCAATGAAAAATGCCTTCACGCATCACGCTCATTTAATTGATCCTCAACATTATCTGATAAACCCCTCAATTTTTCCTTGAATATCAAGAAATTCTTCCATAACTGGAATCATCTTTTCTAACCTAATTTCAAGTTCAATAAATTGTTCTCTTTCTATTTTACTTTCTGGTTCATCTCTCGTTATTTTTGTTATCAAATCATTTATAAACCCTTTAAATAACGTAAGACGTGATTTCAATGTGCCCCGTTTTCTAATTATCAATTTCAATTCTTCCGATGCCATATTATTATTTATAGATTATAAAATTCCCAAGTTTCTAATTCCTAACCTGATTCACGAAAAACAAGTAATTCAAACCACAATATGCACCCAAACCAAAGCAATTATGTGATTTCCAAAACAGGATAAAATAGTGGAACGGACTCACAAGACAAGTGTTTTTTTTTCAGTCGGCCAGCTCACTTCTCTCGTTTCAGCTATGAGGCTCCTCTCTGTCTGCTTCTCGCCTGCTCGGATCTGCTATACTCGTCCTTTACTTTACTTGGTCCGCTATCCTCTTTTTATCAACGACGACGCACGATTTGTTTTCGTGATTGAATATGGCAGTTGAAATGTTCGAAATAATTTCGCTTTTTGCCAATTAGGGTTTTTTTCTCGATCACTTTAAACTGCTTTATACTATGCGGCTCAATTGGACCATTATGTTATTGTGAATAAAGAACTCGTAGAAAACTAATTACTATTTATTCAACAGTTTAACGCTGGTTACATATCAATAAAGCAATGGCGCTCTCAGTACAACTTCTTGTGATCGACTCTCTGTCATTTCTCGGTTTTGACATGCTACTGAAGCATTGCCGGGTGAGTTGCAGAACCAGGGGCGTAGCATAATAAAGGTTAACAGTAACCGCTGAATTGATCACTACCGCCACATGAACAGCCACTGTGAAAAACCAATTTGGATATTATATTTCATAAACTCTTAGTTTGTAAAGTTTACTGCAGAGTTCGATATCTTTCTGTTGCACAATATACAATTTAATCATTTGCCCTTCTACACTTTTATAATTGAGAACATCTTGAGAACATTAATTCATTTTTAGACTGTAGAAGGACAAACCCACAAAATTAATTTCAGGGGCCGAATGTCCTCCATATAATCAAACTTCTAATCAATATGTTGAAGGTGTTCATGTGGCTTGGTCTATTCGTTCATAAAATTAACGAGAATTCATCATTTTATCATTCGAGGTCAGTTCTGAATTACCTTTTGGTTAATAATATATTTACGTTTCGAATTTTACTCTTTTTGATAACTATTTATTCTTTTTATTAGGAAGTAATTACATATTATTCTGTAATTATAATTATTTTGGTCTAAAAAGACAGAAATATGTGTATGAATCCATCCCTACACCCTACCCACTTCATTCGAATTGTTCGATTCAAATATTGAATTTTTTCGATTTCAGCTCCATCTAGTGGACGAATATCAACGAACCATACATTTTCGTAATGAGTATTCTGAGAAAACTGTTGAGCTGACGAAAATAGACAAGGTGCAATTTTCTATGAAAGAGTTGTCAGCACTTCTGACTCGTCCTGTAGGATTAGGTCAGGAATGTTTCAATGAAATTTCGTATATTTCAATCCTATACCTCTACTTCAAATTTGAAATCTTTATGTAAAGCGGTAACTGAGTGGTAGGCTTATCTCATATATCATTGCTACACAGTACCCGTTCTCTGTGGCACCATGGGAAAGTCAGTATGAATTTCTCGGCAGTCAAAGTGTTAAATACCTTAAAAAAATGTATAACCAATATGTAGTTGATTTCATTGAAAATATGAACAGGATGTTCATAAAATCAGTTGTGAAAGAACTGAAAGTTGGAATTTAGTCGCTGTTTTCCATCGTACAAGATTACCTCTCTTGGAAGGGATTCATGTTTTAAAGAGAAACATCTTCAATTGAAAATTGAATCATTACATGACCCCTCTGGAAACGGAAAAACCCTACGATAAAATTGAAGTTACTTTTTTATAATAACTAACAGAAAACTACTTCTCTGGCAAAAGCTACGCTGGACATTGAACTACATCTGATAGATATTGAGAAAGACCCTATATAACTTCAGAGAAAAAATCTGAAAGTGAAAATTTGCATTTTCATTCAGATAGTTGATTATTTATTGAATGTCCAGTTTCCATTGGAGATTCTTATGTATGAATGAGATAAGAGAGAATGTTATTCAGAAGTATCACTCACAGAAAATCGCTCATTTCATTGACGCGTGGATTGCATCACAATTCTCCTGACCTTCCTGATGATATTAGAATAGTGAAATAGATTTTTGTCTACCAAAATGTATTGGAGGCCTAGCGAAAGTGATGCAATCCACGCGTCAATGAAATGAGCGATTTTCTGTGAGTGATACTTCTGAATAACATTCTCCCTTATCTCATTCATACATAAGAATCTCCAATGGAAACTGGACATTTAATAAATAATCAACTATCTGAATGAAATTGCAAATTATCACTTTCAGATTTTTTCTCTCAAGTTATATAGGGTCTTTCTCAACATCTATCAGATGTAGTTCAATGTCCATCGTGGCTTTTCTCGGGGAAGTAGTTGTTTTCTGTTAGATATTACAAAAAAGTAACTTCAATTTTATTGTAGGGTTTTTCCATTTCCAGATTCAATTTTCAATTGAGAATGTTTCTCTTTAAAACGATATGAAGTATTCTACCCAACGATAGGTGTCGCTGCTATTGAAGTTACGAAGCATCATCTCAAACTCAGTAACAGTATATGAATACTATCAAAAGCTTGATAACATGCATGAAAGGCCTAATAGGCTGCCTAGCTTGTACCTACAATATACCATTATAACCATTTTCAATCTTTGAAGTATGACGTCGATTCATCGCTGAAACTTAGGACATATCGCCTCAGAAAGGACCGTAGTATTGGGAACATGACATTTGAATCACTTACCTGATATATATTATGATATGTTCTTTAGACATTGTGCATAACACGTCATTTTGATGATGAAAATGAGATCAATGAAATATGACGTTGATACAACGCTGAAAGTTGGGACTTATCGCCTCAGAAAAGACCGTCCTAGTGGAAACATAAGTTTTTAATCAGTTACTTGACATATGTTACAATATTCCATTTGGACATTGAGCATGATAACGTCATTTTGATAATGAAAATATGAACATTGATACAACACTGAAAATTTGGACTTATTGCCTCAGAAAATACGTATAATAGCTACATATTGATGATGTTGACATCATTTATAAGACGTTAAGTTTATGTTCCACATATGTAACAATTTAAAAAATGTTCACCGGATGTCTTGCATGGATTTACTGAATTGTGTTGATACATTCAATTGTGCTGCTGATGTTGATGTACTATTGGTGAGTGGAGTGCCAGAAAAAACATTTCCTGTAGAACTCGGAAAGATTCGACAGAAAAAAACTACCTTCAAGGTACAGGGTTATTTATAATGGCAAGCAAATACGACATTGCTTATTTTTTTGTTTTTGATTTTCTTATATTTAGTTCTTTTGCAGTTTTATTTTTTATTCATTTATTTTATTGCTTCATTGAAAACTCCATTTATTTCAATCTATGAATAGGAATGTATCCGTAACGATATATTGATCTAATATCAACATTTTGAATAGATAATTTCTATATTTAGATAGTGGTAGGCACATATGTAACATTGCTAATTTTTTGGTTTTTGTTTTTCTAATTTTTTATGTTTTTGCAGTTTTATTTTTTATTTGTTTATTATAAAGCTTCATTGAAATCTCCATCTATTTTAATCTATGAATTGGAAGTTGTCCATATCAATATTTGAATGGATATTTCTTATACATAGATTTTTGATGGTGTTCTGAAAGTATAATAGAAATATGATGGGTGAGTGTTTCCATATCTCTATAATATATGGCTTCTAGAGTAAAATGTTTTTGTAGATTACAAATGCAGACTTTAGAAGAAACGATTTGAAAACAAGAAATGTGGAACAATATATAAGTGGATATCTTTTGAGGAAATGTTTAAGAAAATATGCTTGTAAAGTATGTCAGGAATACGCCCAGTCAACTGATAGTCTAGATTCTACTAAACTGTTCTGCCACTTTAAAGGTAAAGCGAATTGTGCCATGGATCCCCTTTTTTATGAAATATTTTGCAGGTGATGCTGATAAATATGGAAGCAAAAAAGAGACCTTTGGAAAATTGTTGATGCCAGAAGATTCATTTTTAGACTATGTATCGATGATGGAGAAAATTCTTATGGAAAATATCAGATCTGTAGCTACTGGAAAAACAGGAGAACAACTTTATCAAAAATTGAAAGATATTCCATTTGTACACCCTTGTGCAGAGTTTCCACATGTTTATTCATTGCAGTTATTCATACGAATGAGGATATTTTATACTGCAAAATATGCCAAACGTAATTTCAAAAGCGAAGAAACTAACAATCGAAGAGTCAAGAAATTGAGGAAGTTACAAATATTACAACACAAATGAATACGATGTGAGTGTGTTGTAAAAGAGTACACCTTTTCTGTAAATATTCAACCAAAAATTTATCTTATGATTCAATAAATTTTTAGTACATAGCATTGTCTGCAGTGGAGGGACTGATACGGGCCCACTCACCTTTGAACCTAACATAGCAGTTATGAAATTGGGATTATTGATAGTATTGTTAAAATGTCCAGGGACACAAGGTCCCACTGTGACTAGCTTACAATAGTGTATTATTTTGTTCCACCCTCTTTTATGTTTCCTGTAACTACTGCTCTCAAGAATATGTTGATGTACATTATGAACATAAATCAGCAATAACAATGTTAATCTAAGGATTTGGATTCAATTAGAAATTGAATAATTTATGCTATTGAGGAGAAATATATTTTTTTAATATTAAAGGTAAGAAATGTCCTGTTTTGAATACAAAAATCTGATATTTTTTGTTCTTTCTCAGAGTTTGTGTTTCATCACCAGGGCCCATTGAAAATAAAATGATTGTAATTTTTTTTACTGTACCATAGGCACTTTAGTTGTAATGGAAATATATATTTTTTAAAGGAATAGGAATAGGAAATACTATTTATGTAAAACGAAGATGTCATTTTTCAATAAAATGTTTGAAACAATGTGTTTTTCTTAAGATATCAGGAGTGCACATACTTGAAGTATACCAATGTTGATGTTTTCTATAATTTCAAATTCACTTTTTATTCTTTGTAACAAATTATGACTGAGCGAAAAAAGTAGAAAATTAACTCATTTTATGACTAAATACTGGATTATTTGAAGTAAAAGTGGGTATGGGGAAATATTTAGGAAATATGTGATACCATCAATTATGAATAAATAAATGCAGTGAGCTTCTGGGAATTTAGTCAAACTCCACCGTAGCCACACAGGCTACTTTTACTCATAATAAATAACATGATAGATGATCATGTGGGGTACACATTCTAGTTTGAAATAGCTATGAAAGTTTTATAAGGTCCTTCTAACCGTTAGGTCATTCATAGAGATCGGTGAGACAAGAACAATATTAATTTTTGAAGTATTTCGCCACTGATTCATTTACATTAAATTACTTCAACTTGGTTCTCAGCAAAGTTGAGGTTCACGCAAACTCCAATGAATAACTTCAGCTATTACCAAAACTATTGTACATAATTTAATACTGAAAGTGAATGACAACACTCCTTAAAATCTTGTTGAGATTAGCAGGCACTTATGTCATTTCCAACTTGTTCCACGTCTTGTTATCTCTTCAATTTCGTAGGGTAAAAGCAACCTTTGAAATAATTCCTCTCTAGATAATATGTTAACAATGATTTAAATAATCATATATGATGAGTAAACACAAACTACGAATGCAGTGGCAAGCACATAAGAATAGTGTAGTAACTGAAGATGCTCTCCGCATAATGCATAACACCTTCAACATAGTTATATAATGTTACAATATCTTATCAAAATACATTAATATTTTAATTATTTTTTATTCATTTCCTAATTTCAAAAATGTACTTTTCTTCTTCGTTATTCGTTTGTAATGTCTTCTGACTCTGACGAAATGTCACATGACCTGCTATCCCGGCTCCTGATTGGTGACACCAGAATCCAACCAGGGGAATGAAATGGAAATGACAGTTGATTCAAGGATTCCGAAACGATTTTACTATTTCATTCATGAATACGTCATGTGATCTCTCTTGTCTATGTCTTACTGTCATCCCATTCTCTCTCTATTAGTTACTCCATGTGGTGGTTCTCGTTAATTTTTATTCCCATAATAAGGGATATAGGCTCTAAGCCTCCCTTCATGGTTGCTCTTCCCTTTAATAAAAAAGTCTCTCTTATTGTTATTTTGGTTCTTTTCAATAAAAAAACAATATGCTAGTGGGACCACATAACCCTTGTGGCAACATGTGGGGACACTTTTTATTAATTCATTTTTTCACATTACAATTTTCTCTGTATGTAAGTATATTACTCTATTAGATTACTGACAGTTAAGATGTTCTTCCTTTTTTGTAGAATTTTAGTTTAGCTGATGATGAGCCTATATAGGCTCGAAACATGTACTACTACGATACCAACTAACTGATCGATGGTTTTTGATCGATTCACCATTACATAACATGAATGGTTATATTAAATTGTGGAGATGACTTTGAGTTTTTCTATATCTTAAATCTGGAAATATTGGTTTCAACTTTGTTAGTTATGGATTAGATATAGTTTCAATATGATAGTCGAGTTATATTTTATATTATTGAGTTAGCTAACTCAAAAAGTAAATGACGGATTTCAGAAATCAAAACGTTGTAGTTCTTATTTTTTCCTATTATTATCTTTCTTATAAAGCTACAACATAAGTCCTTCATAAGGTTTATAGGTTAGGTCGGCCATCTTGGATATTGAGATGGCGACCACTAATGTTATGCACACAAATAAAGCTACATTCATCTATCAAACGAGCTAACAACCGCTGACATGGAAATAGAAATAAGAAAGCTATAACAAAATCAAGTTGATTTAATTTTTTGTGGATCACTTGGCAAATGCAGTTTTACTAAATACGGAACCTGTTGGACAAAACATGTTTTACAGAGGACTTGTGCTAAACGACAAATGCTGATATTTTGCAATATTTCTTATTCAATTAAATTCTAATAGGAATTGAAAAATTTATGAACTTGAGAAAAAGGTGTCATTGTTTATTTGGCACTATACTAAACACGGCCCTGAGAGCTGAATCATTGGTCTTAGAGGATTGGGCACCTGAGAACATTTGATCAGAAATTCAATACCAATAACATATGTTAATTTCAGACAAATCCCACTCTGGGCCAATTTCCTATGCTATTGTCCGGGGTCCTTCAAATCTGAGACAAAAACTGAAGCAAAAACGACAGCCTGTGAAATTGCAAATAAACAAAGCGCAGGAACCTCTTCCTTGCAAAAAATCATACACGAGAGTGAGACACAAACAAAAAGTGCGAAAAAAAATTCCGAACCAAAAATTAGTACTGTAACTGAAAAAGACCCCAAGTAGCATTTTGGCGACTATGTCAACATATTACACCAAAATTAACATTAGAGAAATCAGTCATTCATGAAACGATGCTCTCTAAACCACCAGACAACGTTGTCTTAACGTTGAGCATGACATCAGTCAACTAGTGAATATTTTGGAAATGAGAATAACGTTTTCAAAACGTTCATGTGAAAACTTTGGTTAAGTTAAACATTTTCCCGACGGAGGGACGACTTTGTAAGATTCAACTAAGCAGTGGGAAATTTTTCAGTAAAGTTGGGTCATCTTTACAACTAACCTTTTTCCAAATATCTGCTACAGAGGACGTGCCGGCGATATTTAGATAATAATAATATACTTAATATATTAATTTTCTTTATTGACAAGGACATACTACTGGCTATATTGCTCTATAAAAAATTGTGTAGTACAAGAAGAGGAACTGAAATGATCCTAACCTAACTTTTGAATCAGAAATGAAAATAGCATTCTTGAACAGTGCTTCCTATTACAGGCAAAAAAAAGATTACATGGTGAAGAGCAGACTCAAAAATAGGCAGTTTGGAGAGCTGAAGTTTAAAGCTCAAGTTTAATTTTTTTTTCAGTTGTACTTGGTTCAGTTTTTGGTCAGATAAGCAACTTCAGTCGCGCTCCGGGTATGAGGTTAGTTGCCGGACAGACTAACGTTAAGAGTTAGTACATTTTGATGACTTTACTCCAACATGGCGTAGGAGTACGCCATGTTGGAAGTGTAATTCTATCTGAAAACATGGGCAGTCATTCAAATTTTGAACGTTAACAAGCACAAACAAATGATTATGAAGCCTCATATTAATTTTCTAGAAATAATTGATGTGTTTCCATTTAGTTGGAGATTTATTGAATATCTAGATTAAATATTGTTCATCGAAATGATTTTTTTTTATTCTTGAGTTTCAAAAAGTTCGCAACAGATTGAAAGCCCGCTTGTTTTTTGTCATCAAACAATATTATATATGACAGCAAAATGAAATGCGTTGCCAATTTCTGTTTCGAAATCGTTATTATTCGGGTATCTTGATCTTGAAAATATAACGTTAGGAGTAACCAGAAAGTTTTCTTTGAGTGTCCATTCTGGCCATCAGTAATTATTTGGTTGATAAATCAACTATGTTATAAACACCATGAAAAGTAAAGTGTCATCGCTGCGCGAGAGGGCGCTGGTGAGTAGTTGTTTATAAGTAAACCCAGCATCGTTTAGAAAACAACCGTCAACTACCTACAGTTGGAGCTGAAACGTTTCAAAAATTGGTGCAAAACAGGGTTGTGACAACGTCATGTTGAGGTCGGTATGTTTGGTTGCGCAACTTTTTCGAACACGTCGCCCCAACGTTGAATTGCTACTTGGGACATTTCTAATGTGAAAGCAGAAACAAAAATGAAGGAAATAATACATTTGACAACAGATGACGTTTCTGAAAGCAATGAAGAGAAGTGGATGGAAGTGAAACGAAGACGTAGGAGAAATTTCAGTACTGGAAATAATGATAGTTCAGAAATAGTTAGTGGTGTTCCAAAGTACACCAATTTACATGTATATAGGATGAAACCTGGCACGACAACGAACGAACTGTGTGGACTATTGAAAGTTCACTTTCCTGAGTTGATCTTTGAACTCGAAATTTCCAGAACTATATTTGTCATAAAAGGTCAAGATAATGCCAAAATATTATATTCACGTGCTATAGATCCCCTCCGGGGGATGAATATATATTTGTGAACAGAATGTCTTGATCATTTGTATGAACCTAATATTAATTTGATCGTATGTGGTGATTTTAATTTTGACTCATACAAAAATCATCATTTCAAATATTTATGTTTTGTTCAGTCAAGTTTTAACCCTTTGCTGCATGATTTTTAAGTTTTTGATGAAAACATGTTCTTGTGCTTGTATTAGTGAATAATGTTATTAAAAAATAATGAATAAATAAATTTTCTGAATTAAATAATTTTATTTAAAAATAATATACTGTTGTATATTCAAATAATCATGCATCTGAACATATAAAATTTCTTGTTGAAAGGGATACACCACATTTGGTTAAAATAATTTGGGAATATACAGTACATTCAGAATATTCAGCATTAGTCAGGGGTATTTCACCCCGGTGAAGGTATTTTTCTTGAAACAAAAAGCGAAGTGGTGTTTCTTACTTAGTTTTATCAAAACACAACACGAATCTGAAATAATTTCGTGGAGGTCTCTTATACTTTTTGAGTTATGACTTTTTGAATCTTGAAAATTGACCTTTTTCAAACACGCTCTTTTGGAAAAAATCGCACAGTTTTTTCATTCCCTAATCGACTCTCATTTGACGATTACAAGCACTAAAACCAAACATTTTACGAAAAAAAACAACCTTCTTCTATAATAATAATAATACACTATACTTGACATCACTCTTCATTGGCGTTCATTCTAGAGTTGGAAGGGTTATCTATACTCTATAAGAAGGTTGTTTTTTTGTGAAACGTTTGGTTGTGGTGCTTTTGATTGAGAAATATGAGATGATTAGGGTCTCATAAAAGTGTCAACTAAAAGAAAGAGGCATTTTGTGCGATTTTTCGCTGAAAAAATCAAGTTTGAAAATGATTGATTTTCAAGATTCAAATGGTCATAACTCGAAAAGTATAAGAGACTTCCCCAAAACTCGTTCAGATTCGTATCCAGGAGATAAATCTACGAAAGTAACACCACTTTTCCTTTTGTTTCTAGAAAAAGCCCGATAAACTTACCGTTACCCTTATCCCTATTCCACTTACTCATCTGCCAAAATGACGCAGTCATTTGCATGATGTTGTAAATTTAAAGTTTTCAGAATAGGGTGCGGAAAAAAACCACATGTCCAAAATAATTTTTCCGGGCGTCCAGGGCCGATTTCACTCCAGCAATATTACTCAACTTCCTTATTATGGACTCTGCCATCATCATATTTTTGGAAAATTTTCAGGATAGGGTGCGGAAGAAAACCACACGTTCAAAATAATTTATCCATGCGTCCAGGTTCGGTTTCACTCCAGCAATATTCCTTAACTTCCTTATTATGGACTCTGCCATCATCATAATTTGGGAAAGTTTTCAGGGTAGGGTGCGGAAAAAACCACATGTTCAAAATTACATTTTCGGAAGTCCAGGGCCAGTTCAACCCCAGCAATATTCCTAAACTTCCTTATTATAGACTCTGTCATCATCAAATTCTGGGAGAGTTTCCAGAAAAGAGTGCGGAAAAAAGACACATGGTCAAATCAATCCTTCCAGGTGTCTTCACTGGCCCTGGACCCCGGAATAATTATTTTGAACATCTGGATTTTTCCGCACCCTATCCTGAAAACTTTCCTAGTTTATCATGATGGCAGAGTCCATATTAAGGAAGTTGAATAATATTGACTGAGTGAAACCGTCCCTGGACGCTCGGCCGCACCTATCCTGAAAAGTTTCCCAGATTATGATGATGGCAGCGTCCATAATATTATAAGGATGTTGAGTAATATTGCTGGAGTGAAACTGGCCCTGGACGTCTAGAAAAATTATTTTGAACTAGTGGTTTTTTTTCTGCACCCTATCCTGAAAACTTTCCTAGATTATGATGATGGCAGAGTCCATAATAAGGAAGTTGAGTAATATTGCTGGAGTAAAACCGGCCCTGGACACCAGGAAAAATCATTTTGAACATGTGCTTGTTTTCCGCACCCTATCCCAAAAATTTTCCTAGATTATGATGATGGCAGAGTCCATAATACGGAAGTTGAGTAATATTGCTGGGGTGAAACCGGCCCTGAACGCCTGGAAAAATTATTTTGAGCATGCCGTTTTGTTGGATATCAAGATTGGCTGCGATATATTTTTAGTTGATGTTGATATAGTTACGTATACATATAAAAAACATTCTGTACTGTCAAGTTAAATAAAACACAATTTCAATTCGAAGTATTGTTCTTTTTACTAATAAAAACAACAGGTTATGGGCCCAGACACCCTAACTGTATTATAATTACAACAGTAACGAAGTTTGAGTAAAAGGAAATCATAGAAGTTGACAGTTCAATTTCGAAGTCAAAATACGAAGCAGTTATGAGTCAAAACTCGTATAGAATACAGGTACTATCCAAAGAAAATTTTGATACCTGGAAAATCCAAGCAAAAGCTCTACTTGTGAGGAACGATGAATGGGGATACGTAGATGGAACGCTAAAAAAACCAGCCGATGAAGCTGAAACTGACATTTGGAAAAAGAATTATGCAAATGCTATGTCAGATCTCATTCTAGCAATAGGACCTTCCGAACTTAGACATATCAAGAATTGTAGAACATCGAAAGAAATTTGGGACAAATTGCATGAAGTGTACCAGTCACAAGGTCCAGCAAGGAAAGCCATGTTATTGAAGAAGCTCATTCATTACAAAATGCATCAAAGTAATAACATGAGAGAGCATCTTGCCAACTTTTTCGAAATAATTGACAAACTAGAAGAGATGAATTTGAAAATCAACGAAGAGTTAATCGCTATTTTACTATTGTATAGTATTCCAGAATCTTATGAGTCATTCAGAATTGCGATTGAATCCCGAGAAACATTCCCATCACCCGAAGCATTACAAATAAAACTGTTGGAGGAATTCGAAGCTCGAAAAAGAAATATTGAAGAAAGAACGTCAGAAGCAATGTTCACATCCAAAAATCAGACGAAGAAAACGCACGAGAAAAGAAACGAAGATAATCATACGAAGAAACAAGAATTTTTCAAGTATACCTGTCACCGATGTGAAAGATACGGCCACCGCATCAGAGATTGTAGATCAAAGACGTGGAATAAAAAGCCAAATAAAGATTCAACAAGTGAAACTTCAAAACGTGCAGAGACAGATGAAATTGCTCTCAACATATCCGAAAGTTCAAGAAGTTCTTGGTGATTAGATTCTGGTGCGTCATCTCATATGTGTTCAGATGAAAGTAAATTCAACACAATGGATAAAACTGCATCAACGTTTTTTAATCTGGCAAACAGTGGATCCACGAGAATTGAAGGAATAGGTACAGTTAATTTGATTGTAAACGAAAAGCAATCATTCAATCTAAAAAAAAAACCTTATTTGTACCCGACCTCCGATCAAATCTGATATCAGTATCCAAAATCACAGATAATGGGTTTGATGTAATATTTACCAAAAACGAAGCTGTCATTGTGAATGAAGTAACCGGACAAAAAGTTCTTGAAGCTAAACGGAATGATAATTTGTATTTCATCGAAGAAATGGTTGAAAACGCAAGATATACAAAGATGAACTCGTTTGAAAAATGGCAAATCAAATATGGCCATTTAAATGAAAGGGAATTAAAGAATGTAGCTATTCAGAAAAAGGCTCTTGGATTGAACATAAATAGAAACGAAGAGCTACATCCATGTGAAGTATGTATTCAAGCGAAACATACCCAAAAACCTTTTATTTCTTCCACTTCAAGAAGCAAACATCTATTGGAAATAATTCATACAGATATATGCGGTCCAATGAGAGAAACTTCACTTGGTGGTTCAAAGTATTTTGTAACCTTCATAGACGACAAGTCGAGATGGTGCGTAGTTTACTTCCTTAAAGGAAGAAGCGAGTTGTTTGAAAAGTTCATCATCTTCAAAAATCTGGTGGAAAACCAGACTAGTACCAAATACAAATATGGAGGAGAATATCGAAGCAGTCGATTTGAGGAATATTTAGAAAGCAATGGTATTCAACATCAATTTTCGATCCCTTATACTCCTCAAAAAAATGGCATAGCCGAAAGAAAGAACAGAACATTGGTTGAGATGGCAAGGTGTTTGCTGATACAATCAGGAATCCCACGTAGTTTTTGGGCGGAAGCTATCTTAACGTTAGTACACATCAGAAATAGGTGTCCATCCCAAAGTTTAAATGGAGATTTGCCTTATAAAATATGGACAAATGAAATCCCGAATGTAAGCTATTTTCGAATGTATGGAGAAAAAGTGTTCATCTTAGACAAATCCGAGGAAAAAGGAAAATTTGATATCAGGTCAACAGAAGGCATTTTTGTTGGTTATGCTACCGATTCGAAGGCTTATCGACTCTGGGATCCAAAAACAAAGAAAATCGTGCGAAGTCGATATGTGAAATTCCTGGGAATACAAAATAATTTTAACCATGACGATAAAAATATTAGTGACACATTATTTATTGATATCAATTTGTCAAATAAAGTCATTCAAACAGAACATAATTCCGATGAAAACATCAATCACGAAAAAACTTCTGAAACAATAGATATTCAGATGGAATCTGACAACGAAGAACCACAAATTGATGATGCTGTTGCAGAAAGTTCAGGAAATCCCAACCAAACAGTTCTAAAACGAGGTCCAGGTCGTCCATCAAAAATCAAATCTGGCAGAGCTGGCAGACCTAGGAAACAATACCAATATACATCGATTCAAAACTCATTGAACAAGGAAAATTCAACTTTTGGAGAAGAGTTTGCTGGTATGTTAGAGAGTTCTGATCCAATAACAGTGAGTCAGGTCCTTTCCTCTCCAGAAGCAGATGAATGGATTCGAGCAATGAGAAAAGAACACGAAGCTCTCATGAAAAATAAAACATGGATTTTAGTTGATCGCCCGAAGAATAGAAAAGTTATTAGTTCAAAATGGGTATTCCGAAGAAAATATAAATCAGATGATTCCATTGAAAGTTATAAAGCAAGATTGGTAGCCAAAGGTTTCACACAAGAAAAAGAAGTGGATTTTCACGAAACTTTTGGCCCGGTAACCAGAATGGAATCTATAAGAATCATCATGTCACTTTTAGTTCAGTTGAATTTAGCCATTCATCAACTTGATTTTGTTAGTGCATACCTGAATGGTGAACTCGAAGAGGAAATTTCTTCCAGAAAAATACGATGAAATTTGTGATAAGACTCAGAGCAATAAGGTGTGTTTGTTAAAAAAATCTTTATATGGTCTGAAGCAGTTTGGAAGAGAATGGTATAAGAAATTGGATTCGAAGCTGAGAGAACTTGAATTAAAACCGATTAGTGTCGAACCTTGCGTATATTTTCAAATCAAGGGAAGGGAAATTTTAATAATTGCCATTTATGTTGATGATTTCATCGTTGCTTGTAATAGCGAGACAAAACTCCGAAACGTCAAAGCCGAACTGTCAAAGTCGTTCGACATGAAAGATCTTGGTGAAATTAACTATTGTTTGGGTATCGAATTCTCACAAGAAACTGATCTAAGTCGAGTTAAAATGAGTCAGAAGAGATACATCAACGAATTATTGAAAAACTTCAACATGAGTGCATGCAATCCTTGTTCTACGCCGATGAATATGTCTCAAAAACTATCCAAGGAAATGTGTCCAAAAACCGAAGAAAATAAAAATGAAATGGCAATGATTCCCTACCGGAGTCTTGTTGGAAAACTGATGTACCTTGCAATTTCAACGAGACCAGATATAGCATACGCTGTAAGTGTTTTGAGTCAATTTAACGAAAACTATGGACTAGATCACTGGACAGCAGCAAAGCGAGTGTTACGCTATTTGAAGAAAACTCAAAATGTTGAACTAGTTTTCGAGCAGAGTAATGATCCTTTACTTGGCTTCGCTGATGCAGATTGGGGAGCAAATCCGGATGACAGAAGATCCTATACAGGATATATTTTCATTTTGTCGAATGCTGCAATAAGTTGGTCATCCCGCAAACAAAAAACAGTGGCCCTATCGAGTACGGAGGCAGAATACATGGCACTGTCAGAAGCATCCAAAGAAGCAGTTTTCTTGAGAAGATTCCAGAACGAAATCGTTGGTCAACTAGAGACAACAACTATTTTCAATGATAATCAAGGTGCTGGATCCAATGTGAAAAATCCAGTTTATCATGGGCGAACAAAGCATGTGGATATAAGACACCACTTCATCAGAGAAATAAATGAAAAACAAGAGGTACGAGTCGAATATCTTTCGACAAATGAAATGCCTGCTGACATTCTAACGAAAGCTTTATCAAACTTGAAACACCAGAAGTTCTGTTCATTACTTGGACTCAAAGCAAATTATAATGAAGATCGAAGTCAATTTTAAGGGGGCGTGTTGGATATCAAGATTGGCTGCGATATATTTATTAGTTGATGTTGATATAGTTACATATACATATAAAAAACATCATGTACTGTCAAGTTAAATAAAACTCAACTTCAATTCGAAGTATTGTTCTTTTTACTAATAAAAACAACACGTTTTTTTCCGTAACCTATCCTGAAAACTTTTCTAGATTATGAGGATGGCAGAGTCCATATTAAAGAAGTTGAGTAATATTGCTGGAGTGAAATCGGCCCTGGACGCCCGGAAAAATGATTTTGAACATGTATTTTTTTTCCGCACCACAGCCTAAAATTTTCCTAGATTATGATGATGGCAGAGTCCATATTAAGAAAGTTGAATAATATTGCCTGAGTGAAACCGTCCCTGGACGCTCGGTAAAATTATTTTGAACATGAGGTTTTTTCCGCAGCTATCCTGAAAAGTTTTCCAGATTATGATGATGGCAGCGTCCATAATATTATAAGGATGTTGAGTAATATTGCTGGATTGAAACTGGCCCTGGACGTCTAGAAAAATTATTTTGAACAAGTGGTTTTTTTTCTGCACCCTATCCTGAAAACTTTCCTAGATTATGATGTTGGCAGAGTCCATAAAAAGGAAGTTGAGTAATATTGCTGGAGTAAAACCGGCCCTGGACACCAGGAAAAATCATTTTGAACATGTGGTTGTTTTCCGCACCCTATCCCGAAAATTTTCATAGATTATGATGATGGCAGAGTCCATAATAAGAAAGTTGAGTAATATTGCTGGAGTGAAACCGGCCCTGGACGCCTGGAAAAATTATTTTGAGCATGCGGTTTTTTTCCGTAACCTATCCTGAAAACTTTTCTAGATTATGAGGATGGCAGAGTCCATATTAAAGAAGTTGAGTAATATTGCTGGAGTGAAATCGGCCCTGGACGCCCAGAAAAATGATTTTGAAAATGTGGTTGTTTTCCGCACCCTATCCCGAAAATTTTCCTAGATTATGATGATGGCAGAGTCCATATTAAGGAAATTGAGGAATATTGCTGGAGTGTAACCGGCCCTGGACGCTCGGAAAAATTATTTTGAACATGTGGATTTTTCCTTCAATCCGTTCTAATTGACACACTGAATTATAAAACTATTTTCCACTATTCATATGAACAAAAAGAAATGCAAATATTGCTGAACTTTATTGCTAAAGTAACAAGGCTGAAGATCGTTTCATCAGCTTTGACGTGGCGAGCCTCTATACCAATGTCCCTATGTAATATGATTGCAATCTTTTCTTCTTAGCATTATGAATGAACAAAATCAATTCGACCTGAAAAATTATCTCTGCATTGAAAACTGTACACCGTAATTATCACATAATCACTAATTTCACCTGATGTTTCAAATATTCGACAACAAATATGTATGAACCGTACATTCGAGCGAATTCATTTTGATCAGTATAACGGGAAGGCATGTTTGAACAACTCGTAATAAAAGTTGGTTCATTTAGTGGTTTATGTGATAGTTTGATGGTGATAAATGAAAATAGAGAGAGCAGGGTGTGAATATCATTTATTCAGCGATGGAATTTTGTGAGCGGCGCGGTGTGGCGTGAAGTGTATTTATTGATGGTGGATTTATGCAGCAGTTATAAGTCATAAGTTTTAAGTCATACGGAAGAATATTCGTCAATGATTGGTTGAAATAAACGGACCAACCAATCATTGACGAATATTCTTTCTTATGACTTAAAACTTATGACTTATGACTGCTGCATAAATCCACCATGAGGAAGGCAACAGATGTGCGCATCCACAATAGTAATCAGGCGATGTGTAGAAATATCATTTATTGGTAGGTTCCTGATATAATCGCGTTTACACATGGGCCGATATGATACCGGTCAGCCAGCTCCCATACATTTTCATCGCGTCCATGGCAGACGTTCGCACACATATTCAAATATATTCAGGTCCGCTGCATTGCGAACATTTGTCAACAAGAACGGTTGGTCAAACGCGGTGTCCAGTCGATATGTCATCGTGGCAATCACACCCCAAGCGCCAATCATTCCCACAGTCTGAAATTGAAAAAGCGCGAGTCACGTCGGCAATAAAGCGAAGCGCTGGCCCATGCGTCGCCTACGTTTATCATGATAACTTCAAGTTCAACCATTGCTCTCTCACATTCTATTCGCTCCTGACGCCTTGAATCATATTCTCTATCCGAGGTAGATTAACCTTTTCTCACTCTCAATACTTCTCTCAACTTCTCAAACAACTGAAATTGTCCCTCGAACTCTATCACTCCATCGATTATCAACCGCCCTCTTTGTGTGCTTATGTTTTTAATATACTGTAGTAGATTTATACTCTAATTAACTGACTAAAATAATTTATTTAACGAAATACAATGATACAATAGCACAATACTCTAATTTACATAACAATTACGGAACTAGGTATTTATATTCGACTTTCACTTCACTGACTGTCCGTCTGTCCGCTGCGTAGTTCTTTTTATATCCGACGTTGACTTCTCTGAATGCTCCAGAATTTTCCATCGAATCGCCCAGACTCACCGCACTGTCCAGATTCTTCCCGGTGCAAGCGCATCGACAGTCTCCAGCGGTTGGTCGCTAGCTATACGTGAGAGTTCAGGTCCGGCATCGCCCGCAGCTTCGCCACATTGCCCCCTTCTTAGAGATATTTCGTCCCGAAATGTCATCCTTGGAGTGTGTCGATATTTGCAGGATTCCCCATATCTGCATCGTGAAGATCGATGGAAATAACACTCCACAGTCTTCATGTTAGGTCGTGGAATAGGATTACAACAAACCAAAATCTGGATGCCGCTGGATCAGAATATCGTCTCCAACATACTTCTTATAACTCTCCAATCCAGCCCATCAATACCACAGGATAATTTCGGGATTGCCAATTCCACCAGATTCTGGTTCACCATCGTATCTCTTAGTTGGGTGAGGCTCCTCCAGACATCTTCATAGGACGGTTTGTCTTGGGAATGCTTCTTGGTCACCAAGTAGTAGATGTTCCTCTGGCCCTTCTTCAGCTGTAGCACACCTCAAATTTCTGGATTCTGTTTCCGTAGTGTCTGGAGTTGGCCAAATTTCTTGGAGAACACTACAGCGATGCCCCTGGACATTCGAAGATCTTCTGCGACGCAGTGTGCTAGGGCGTAATCGACTGGCACTTTGAAAAGGTCCCGTGGCTCCTCTCGAGTTACCCCGTGTGACACTTTCTGTCCATTTGAGTATAAGGACATGAATTTCTGGAACGTCATCGCATCCTCTGGTGGTCTGAGGGTGCGGACTTGGTCATGATTTCCAGCGTAAGGAGCCAACCTGTTGAAATGAACGACCCTGGGTTTACCTCTGGGTGGCTTGTGGATTCGGTAAAGCAAGTCGTTTATCCTCTTGATGATCTTGTACGGACCTTCCCATGAATTCCGTAATTTCGGTGACAGGCCCCGGCGACGCATCGGGTTGTACAGCCAAACTAGGTCACCAACCTGAAATCCTCCAGCATCGGCATTGATGTCATAAGTCGCTTTCATTCGGTTGCTGGCACTCTGGATGTTCAAACGGACTCGTTCGTGGATGTCCTCCATTCGCTGCCGGAGTTTACTGACGTAGTCCTCTCCCGCGGTATCTTGTCCTGGTGGTGTCCCAAACTTTAGGTCACATGGAAGTCGCAGCTCTCGGCCCATTATTATACTAGCAGGGGTTTGGCCGGTCGACTCGTGTACTGCGGAACGGTAGGCCATCAGGAACAAATGGAGATACTGGTCCCAGTCTCTTTGATGGTCAGAGACTACCTTGGACAAGTGACGATTGATAGTCCTGTTCATCCGCTCAACCATTCCATCGGACTGTGGATGTAGAGCTGTGGTTCTCGTCTTGCGGATGTTCAGCAGTTGGCACATTTCTTGGAACAGGTTGGATTCGAAATTTCTGCCTTGGTCCGAGTGCAGCTCCAAGGGTACACCGATTCGACATATCCACTCTTTCACCAAGACGTCCGCGACGGTGATGGCTTCCTGGTTGGGCAGGGCATAGGCTTCGGCCCACTTGCTGAAATAGTCCATTGCCACAAGGATGTATTTATTTCCGTGATCTGATACGGGGAACGGGCCGGCGATGTCAATGGCGATTCTCTCGAATGGACTACCTACGTTATACTGACGCATCGGGGCCTTGGGTCGTGTCCGAGGTCCATTGCTGGCAGCACAAACAGCACACTTTCTGCACCAGTCATTGACATCAACTTGACAATTGACCCAGCAAAACCGTTGCCTTACTTTCTGCAGGGTCTTCGTCACACCCAGATGTCCTCCAGCAACTCCATCATGGATCTCTCGGAGTACTTCCTGTCTTCTGTTCTTGGGCACCACAATCTGACGTCTGTCTTCCCCACCATCTTCGGACTCCAATACACGTTTCAGGACCCCATTGTCCAGGGTAAGGGAATTCCATTGGGCCCAGTAGGATTTGAGTGCTGGGGAATATCTTGCAATTTCCTGCCATGTCGGTCTTTGATTACTCTTTTTCCAACCGATGACTAACCCAAGATCTGGATCCTTTTCTTGGTCTTTCTGGACCTCGTTATCATTCCAGTTGTTGTCAACTGCCGTGGTTCTACAAACCGCTGCTTCCTTCTCTTCTGCTCGTCGGCAGTGTGAGCAGTCGTCTGGGCACGGTCTCCTTGACAGGGCATCTGCATTTTTGTGGCCACTCCCAGCTCGATGTTCGATCTCGAAGTCGAATTCTTGGAGTCTTTCGATCCAACGTGCTACTTGGCCCTCGGGGTTTTAGAACTGTAGGAGCCATTTAAGGGCTGCGTGGTCGGTCCTTAACAGGAATCTTCTTCCGTACACGTATTTGTAAAAGTGTTCTACTCCCTTGACAACAGCCAACAGTTCTCGTCTGGTGACACAGTAGTTACGCTCCGGTTTACTGAGAGTTTTACTGAAGTATCCGATGACCTTCTCTTGCCCATCCTGGATCTGGGACAAGACAGCTCCAAGTCCCACGTTGCTGGCGTCCGTGTCCAAAATGAATTTTCCACTCGGAAGGGGATAACTTAAAATTGGTGCGTTGATCAATGCCCCCTTCAGCTTCCTGAACGAGTCTTGGCATTCTTCGGACCATTGGAACTTTGTTTGACCTTCCGTGAGCCTGGTCAGTGGTTTAGCGATGTTGGCGAACCCCAGCACATATCGGCGATAGTATGTGCACAAACCAAGGAAACTACGTAGTTGGTGTATGTCTTTCGGGATAGGCCACTCCTTCACTGCTTTAATCTTCTCGTCATCCACTGCTACTCCGCGCCCAGAGACAACATGGCCAAGGTAACATACTTCTTTTTGGAACAGGTGGCATTTCTTGGGGCTCAGCTTCAATCCAGAGTTTCTCAGTCGCATGAATACCTCCTCCAGGTTTTTAACGTGGTCTTCGAACGATTTGCCAACTACAATAATGTCATCGAGATATACCAGACACGTCCTCCATGAGAGTCCTTTCAGAACCGTCTCCATCAATCTCTCGAATGTTGCTGGAGCATTACAAAGTCTGAATGGCATAACGGTGAAATACCACAGTCCCGAGCCGATGGTGAAGGCTGTCTTTTCTCTATCTTCTCGAGCCAGTTCTACCTGCCAGTATCCACTCTTCAGATCAAGGGTCGAGAAAATCGTGGAGCCGGCCAACGTGTCTAGGGTGTCGTCTATTCTCGGAAGAGGGTAACTGTCTTTCTTCGTCACGTTGTTCAGTTGACGATAATCTACGCAAAAGCGTGTTGATCCGTCTTTCTTCTTCACCAGCACGACTGGAGAGGACCATGGACTGTCGGATGGTTCAATAACTCCATCTTTCCCCATATCACTGACTATTTTGTCAGCCTCTTCTTTCTTGGCAAGAGGAAGTCTTCTAGCTGATTGTCGGATTGGTCGGGCATCCTCAGTATCAATTTTATGTTGGACTACATTCGTTCGACCTCCTTTTCCTTGTCCGGTATCGAAGATGTCTTGGTACTTCTTGACTAATTCTCTCTGGGCTGTTGGGCTGGTTTAATGCCCTTGGAAGAGATGGTAACCAATTTTTCCAGTTCCGCTGTCAGGTTGTTGTCTTGACTAACAGTACCGTGTTCACTCCTGATCACAGAGGAAATTGACGAACAGTGCCCCAAAACAGTTCTTTTCTTCAAGGTCACTGGGTAATAATTGACATTCATTACCCTTACTGGCACAAATTTGTCAGCACGCAACAAAGTCTTGCCTAGTGCAATACCTCGTCCAATTTTCTCATCATGAAGCTTGGGCTCGAACATCACCACGCTTCCATTGCTCGCACCTCCGTCCAAGCGAGCCTCCAGTATGGTCTCAGCCCTCTCGGGTACACTTACATCTTCAACCAGAAGAACACGAATCATCTCTTCACTTCTTCCATGTAGCACCAGCTCTTCTCCGTTCACACGTAGGACGCCATCTTTGAAGTTCAATTCAAACCCTCTGGAATTCATGATGTCCATTCCAATAATTGCGTCGTCCTCAATGTCCGCTACTAATGCCCGATGTTTCACTTTTGTGCTGCCTAGAATCAGTTCAATCGGTAGCTCACCATGTACAGTGGCCGGCTCTCCTGTTGCTGTGCGTAGCTTCCAGGATGTTGGTTTCATTCTCTCTGGTGTTTTAATAAAAGCAGGTCCAAGGATTGTCCTAGTCGCACCTGTATCCAGTAGCATTGCGCAAGGCTTGTTGTTGATGAAACCGTCTACAAAGGCTCCTTTGTTCTGTCGTTGGAGGACAGCGACATATGCGTTGTTCACCGGGGCTCTCTGAGTAATGGCCGACGATTGCCCCTTCTCAACAACCTTCGTTGGTTTCGACCTCTTGAGGGTTGGACATTGACTACGCACGTGTCCAAGTTTCCTACAGTTCCGGCATCTCACTAGTCTTCTCTCAGGCAACAATTCCTTCACCACCTTCCTTATGGCAGCTTCCAGGTTAGCAGGCTCCTGTGGGTCTCCTTCAATAACTCGGACTTTTCTTTGGCTTCTGCAGGATTGCTTCGCTGCCTCAAATTCCAAAGCGCGTGCTAGTGCATCCACGAGATGTGTTGGACGAGCTAGTGTCAATGCTTGTCTGGTTTCCTGGTCACGAAGTCCATCTAAGAATGCCTGAACTGCTAGTCGCTCCATTACCTTTTCCGGTCTGGCTGGGTATGCAAGGCGAACCAAGCTTGCAATGTCTGCTTCATACTCCTGTAGGGACTCGCTTGATTTCTGGCAGCGGTTTTTGAGCTGTGAGTGGTATACATGTTCTAGATGGGTCTGTCCATACCGTAATTCGAGATGTTTAATAAGCTGCTCATAGTCCTCTTGTTC
Organism: Chrysolina oricalcia; assembly: GCA_944452925.2. Classification (NCBI taxonomy): domain Eukaryota; kingdom Metazoa; phylum Arthropoda; class Insecta; order Coleoptera; family Chrysomelidae; genus Chrysolina; species Chrysolina oricalcia. The sequence goes on from OX101812.2 coordinate 36,742,874, forward strand.
TTGTGCCGTGAAGGTTTGTAAAATATTCGTTGCTTCTCCACGCAAGGCCAGTGTTAATGCCACAGCTCTTTCTCCTGCATTCCATCCATTTGCTTTTGCTGCAGCTTCAAATTGTCGGCGGTTATTTGCCCATGGTGTTTTTCCATCGAACTGAGGTAGTTTCATGGAGAGCTTTCCTGTTTCAGAACTGATCTTCACATCTTTCAAACCCTTCTGAACATCATCCAAGTTCAAACTCAGTTCCAGCATTGAATTTTCATTGACAGATTCTGTGGTGTGGGTAGTGTCAATCTGGTTTTCCAATTTGCTGATTTTCTCCTTTATTTTATTAATTTCCGCCTCGAGTCCGCCTTTGATTTCGTCACTAATTGTTTCCTTCAATTTTCCCATCTCTTCTTCAATTTCATCTTTGATTTTCTTCATCTCTGTCTCGACAGTCCCTATTCTTCCTTCCAGTCGATTCGCCACGCCACAAAGTTCTTCTTTCATGGTATTCGAATTTTCTAGAGGTTTCTCTTGAAGTTCTTCCTTCAAACTATTCGAATTTTCTAGCAGCTTTGCTTCCAAATTCTTCGAACTTTCTTGAAATTCTTCTTTCAGACTATTCGAATTTTCTAGCAGCTTTTCTTCCAGATTTTTAGAACTTTCTTGAAGTTTTTCTTGAAGTTTTTCTTGAAGTTTTTCTTGAAGTTTTTCTTCCAGATTATTCGAATTTTCTAGCAGCTTTTCTTCCAGATTTTTCGAATTTTCTCGCAGTTTTTCTTCCAGATTATTCGAATTTTCCAAAAGTTTTTCTTGAAGTTTTTCTTCCAGACTCACCGAATTCTGTTGCATTTTGTCTTCCATTCCGTCGAGTTTACTCATTATGGAACTCATATCCATTCCAGAAACTTCGAATAGAACTGTTTCTGGGTCCTCGCCCTCCTGAACTAATCCCTCGGCAAGTCTTGTTTGAAGCACGGCCTTTTTACCACTTGTGTCAAGTTCCCTCTCCTCCAGTTCTTGCTTCAATTCCGCAACCTTCAATTCAACCAGGCGAACTTTCCTCGAACACATTTTGTCTTAGTCTATGTCTATTTCACGGGTCACCAGTCTATTATTATTATTATTGTCTATTTCACACAGTCTATTTCCCGGACAACAGTCTATTATTATTATTATTGTCTATTTCACACGCGAGAAGTGTCACTTCACGAAAAATGTTTATCAGTCACTGTCTATTTTCGCGAAAACAATTGTCCGAAATACACAAGCTGTCTACTCACACGAACACTACGTATTTTATCTCTAACAATCGCACTTCTGATCACCACTGTAATAGATTTAAACTCTAATTAACTGACTAAAATAATTTATTTAACGAAATACAATGATACTATAACACAATACTCTAATTTACATAACAATCACTCTAGTATTTATATTCGACTTTCACTTCACTGACTGTCCGTCTGTCCGCTGCGTAGTTCTTTTTATATCCGACGTTGACTTCTCTGAATGCTCCAGAATTTTCCATCGAATCGCCCAGACTCACCGCACCGTCCAGATTCTTCTCGGTGCAAGCGCATCGACAGTCTCCCGCGGTTGGTCGCTAGCTATACGTGAGAGTTCAGGTCCGGCATCGCCCGCAGCTTCGCCACAATACACAAAGAAGCTTGTTGCACGAAAAATAATATATCAATATAACAATTTTGCAAATTAAAATGAAATGTTCTCACTGTCTCCAGTTAACGGTAAGAGATATTCTGAACACTTTTGTACTTTAAAATGCTTTAAAATCAGAATGAAAAATATTGTTATTGACGACGAACAGTATAAGGTTGGTTAGGCACCGTAGATCGGAAAAGCTTAGAGCCTATAATCGAATTTTATCCAGGCCCGAAGAGGGGAGGGGTAGGAGGGGGAAAAAAGTCCCGGATCCCGGAGTCCTTTTGAAACATAATGGAAAGGAAATGATGTAAGGGCCCAGTTGCATACTCCGCCCCAGGCCCAATGCTGGCTCTCTCCAGCCCTGATCATATCTTGCCTACTTATTGCTCACAGCTGAAGTGATCAACACATGTCAGGGTCAATCGGAACTGGATGACCGCTTTTATACAAGTTTTTGGAGCAGTTAGGTAAAATAAAATCAACTCAGATACTTTGCCTTTTGTAAATATATGAGCCCAGACCGGTATATGTGATAAGAGTTGCATACTGGCGAAAGGTAGTTTTACAGCTATTGCCAACTATATGAATCAATATCGAAATACATATTCACTAATGATACACCGTGGGGTGTAGTTAAAACGACGAAATGGAATAATAGAGCTTTCATTTGGATGACTATCGAAACCGCTTAATTTTGCCTGATCTGATTAAGACCCAAGCTGAAAAACCAAAACAGAAAGTGTAACTGTTGAAAGGAATTCAATAGGAGGCTGGTAAAAAAATTGTCATTCCAGAAAATTGATACCCAGAAAACTGAGTACAAAAGAGATGTGTTGAAAACTACTCTTATTTCACTCAATATTCAACAACCAACCATATACCGGATCTGCAGCAGTAACCACTCATCAGGACACAAGTTCAGCGAGTATCTGAGGGCGTTTTATAGACAACGGAAAGATATTTCAGTACGTACAACCTCACATCTACGGTCTATACGTTCTTCAGAAAATCCACAAACCGGACATGCCATTGAGACCAATTACCAGCTCACAGAACTATCAAAATACGTCTTACCAAAATTACAACGCTTATTGAGTACTACCAGTTCATTTGAGTAATATTGCTGGAGTGAAACCGGCCCTGGATGCCCGGAAAAATTATTTTGAACATGCGGTTTTTTCCGCAACCTATACTGAAAACTTTCCTAGATTATGATGATGGCAGAGTCCATATTAAAGAAGTTGAGTGATATTGCTGGAGTGACACCGGTTCTGGACGCCCGGAAAAATTATTTTGAACATGTGGTTGTTTTCCGCACCCTATCCCGAAAATTTTCCTAGATTATGATGATGGCAGAGTCCATATTAAGGAAGTTGAGGAATATTGCTGGAGTGAAACCGGTCCTGGACGCTCGGAAAAATTATTTTGAACATGTGGATTTTTCCTTCAATCCGTTCTGATTGACACACTGAATTATAAAACTATTTTCCACTATTCATATGAATAAAAAGAAATGCAAATATTGCTGAACTTTATTGCTGAAGTAACTAGGCTGAAGATCGTTACATCAGCATTGACGTGGCGAGCCTCTATACCAATGTCCACATAGAAGAATCCCATAACATCATCAAGAGGAAACACAGTAGCTTCTTCAAGTGCTTCTTGAAGAGGTTACTGCGAAACGTCGTGATTAAATGAAGTTCGCGAAGATCGAATCGTTTTCGGTGTAGTTTGTTCAATTAGTATGGATCTTCATCAAGTACCAGTCGAGTCAATCAGAAATTCATGTTTCCACGAAAGGGACTGCAAATTCTCGATGAACAGCCGATGGGCTTTTTTCTTTCTCTAGTAAACGCCTATATATCCATTGAGTGGTTCAAGGAATTAGGCATGGCTGAAATACGTTTATCATATGGAACCACGGAGATGGACAAGTTGATGTCTTTTCCTCGTGACTAAACAACACGAGGGATTCAATCAAAGTCACCAAGGAAAATTGAACCAATAGTACCGTGCCGTTGCTCGATGTGACAGATGAAAGAATTGTCACTGGTATTCCCACCTCTGTTAAGAGAAAGAAGACCCATACAGGACAATATCTCAACCACTGCTCCAATCTCCCAAATTCCACAAAGAGGGGGATCATCAGAACATTGTTGAAAAGAGATGTTTGTTTGCAATAACCACCGAAAGTGGAAATGAACCACTTCAAAAAGGACCCACGCCAAAATGGATACTCTTGGAAATACACTTACTCCTGTAACAAAGTTCAACTAGCTTTAGTTAAATGCGCGTTTCCTACTCGCAGATGTCTTTTCATATTTGTTGAAATATTGGTTTCATCCTAATGGCCTAGCAATATTGTCATTTGTATTTTCAATCATAGTTACTGTCAGGTTTTTCAGTCAAATACATAGCCTGTGGTGCAGTGCATTTAATTTGTTGCATTCCGGTATTTTAAAGGCATATACCTGCTTTGTAGGTGAGTTAGCACTTGAAATATATGAGCATAATCTCTTTCATAACGTTTTTCCCAAATTTTAGCATTCTGAAACATGTTTATTTTTTGTAGATTGAAAACTGTCAATAACTGTCAAATAAATCCGTCATCCCGACTGGCACAACCTACGTCTTCCCTGAGATATTTGCGCATCCAACAACCTTTTTTGTTACATCTTGGCTACCCAACAAAAGGGGCGTGTTTTAGAGAATAGATATCAGGAATAGGGATGGAAAGAACACCGGTCAATAATAGACTCTAGAACAGAACTAGTCCACCTTTGACAAGAAGTAGAGAAAATAGGGAAGCAGCTAAGATGTATAAAAACCATGGTGTGTAGAGCGATTAGATTTTGTTTTGATTTTTTAGAATACAAAACAAATGAAATAGTGGCCTGCTTCAGTAATCGATTCCAGATATGGCGCCCTTATACACCTGTCAATAGTGTCAATATTCCAGGGATAGGATGACTGGTGATTGTTGTCAATTTTATGGAATTTCAATAAACTGTTGATACCATTTAAAAGTGAATAGTTGTGGCGGAATCAAAATTTCATAGTGCAGTTTCGTTATATTGTAGACTATTATCAATCAAAGACCATTTCAAAAGTGAATAGTTGTGGCGGAATCTAAATTTCGTAGTGCAATCCTTTGTAGACTATTCTGTGTTTCTTCATTTTGTTGTTTTTTCTTGGACATTCATTCAATTAGTTAAAATCATTCTCCGTTTTTGTATCATTTGTGGGCAATCCAGAGAGACGAACAAAATAATTCATCTATATCCAGTACCAAAAGTGAGTACCACCATAGTATAAAGATTACCACATAGTATCTTGTAGCATAGTTTGATACTGACATTTAAGGTAAAGGTAATTGTATCGGAGCTTTTTCCCCGAATCAAAAAGAAAACTGGTGTTACTTACGTAGTTTCATTTCCTAAACACGAATCCGAAGTAATTTCGTTGGGGTTTCTAATAGACCTTATGACATTTTGTATCCTTGAAAATCTACCAGTTTCAAACACGATTTTTTCAGTTGAAAATCGCACAAAATGCCTTCTTCTTTTTGTCGACCCTTTTTTCATACGGTAATCAACTCCTATTTCACATTTATAAGCACCAAAACCAAAAGTTTTACAAGAAAAAAATAACCTTTATATTACTATACTTAACCTCAATTTTCAGAGTTGGTAGGGTTATAAGGTTGATTTTTTGTGTAAAAAGTTTGGTTTTGGTGCTTGTAATTGTGAAATATTCATTTATTCAAGATTTTTCTCTTACAAACACAGCCAGGAGTATTTACACATAAGAGATAGTGCTTCAAAACACATGAGTAGATTGAGGTCTCAAAAAAGTGTCGACAAAAAGGAGGAATTTTGTGAGATTATTTACTGAAGAATTCTTGTTTGAAAATGTTGATTTTCGAGATTTAAAAGGTTATAAGTCGAAAAGTATTAGGTACTCCCTGGAAGTTCCTTCGGATTCGTATCCAGGAGTTAAAACTACGTAAGTAAAATCACTTTTCTTTTTGATTCGGGAAAAATCTCGATAAACTCACCTTTACCACCGTTTATTTCAAAACTCGCCATGCTCCAGTTCACATTATTTGATGGTAAAGATATCTTCAAATCAACTGGATTCATTTTTAAATCATTCATGAGTTGTAAATACCATGATGTAAAAACGTTCAATTTTGATATGCATATTGCACGCCCTCAAGCTTCCTTAAATTTTGGTTCTTTTACATGTTGAAATGGTAATATTTTCAGTGTCAATATTTTTCATACTTGTTGAATCTCATAAGGATGCAACTTCATGAATGATACATTTTTTAATATAGAACTTTATTCTTTAGGAAAAAATTGAGCTGAGAAAGTGGATGGATGCAACTGGAAGACACCTTCCAGGGAACAGTCATGTTTGTTCAAAACATTTTTCTGGGCAACGAACTGGTTCGAAAAAACTCGAGAAATGGGCATTACCAACAATCATGTGAGTATAATAATAATTTCCTAAATAAAACAGAGTCGAACTAAAGTGAATAACAAAATACATAATTTGATTTCATACCATAATATATCTTGACAAAATTCATGATATCGGTTACTAGGCTTGCTTGCAAAATATTATTGGTATTTTATTTTATGAGATCTCCTCACTGTGAATAACTTCAAAATATTCATTGAATTCAGTCTTATATTATTTGTTGTGTGGAACTTATATGGATACCATAAGTATATCCTATTCTATAATCTTTTGGTCTCATAAATCAGAAATATTTCGTGTAGATTTGTATTTTTTATATATCCATTGTCACAAAGAAAAACGAATATAACTTTTTCCACTGTGTGATGACTCAAGTGGTCTTATTTAGAAATACATATCCATTTCTAGAGGTGAAATTTACAATAAAAATTATGTTCATTTCAAGGGAGCCCACTTTAATACAAGTCTGTATGTGTTTTAGTGTGTTGATGAAGTAAGGAACTGATTCAATATATATGAATATGCGAAATCCTGCGCAGTTGCTTTCTAAATATGCGTTCTTTGAGTTGTACTCATATTATGCAGGGTTATTACAATTGGAGTAAAATTGCTTTTGTATATTTTTCCAGCAAGATAAATCAAATAGGCTGTCTGCACACTCCTTCACTTTCACCATCAAGATTTGCAAGAGCAACTCTTAATCAAAACTCATTCCTTCAATGAACAGCAAAACATTTGAATTATAATAATAAAATTTGTTTTTATTGACAGTTTCTTTCAAAATACATCAGAAATACAATGAAATCCTGTCAAAAAGCAGAATTCAAGATCTGCACATAATACACATGGCAGATATTGCTCTTCCATCCAACTGACCAGGAAAGCATTTCCAAGAACTAAATACCTGCGAAGCTCCATTTTTTCCTCACCATTTTATTGCTTTGATCCATATACTCTATTGACACACTGGCTAATACATTGACAAGGGTCTGATCATTTGTTCGTTGGGTTTTTCGTTCAAAAATAAAAAATGTTTACTAGTTGATAGCTTTTTCTTAGGTGTGTTTATTCCTTTGCTATATTTACTGAATAAAATGACAATATTCAAAAGACATTTTTTTTTTAATTACAACATCAGAGTAAGATGGCACACCAAGAAAGAGTTAAATTGTTATTTTCATCTGGTAGTCGGAAAATTATTCTACGGTTTATCATTTCAGCATTTTCTTCTGAATGTTCTAATTAAACCTAATTTGTTTTTCATTTCCATGCAAACATCATTCAGGGATTATGAGATACGTGATTCCTCTACTGATCGTGCTACCTTTTCAACAATGACTGAAAAAAATTCTGAGTGAACCATAATCGAATGGTGGTTGGATGACCCTAACTGTTAAGAAAATAGTTATGCTGTTCAAAAGTCCAACAATCTTTGAGTTATTCAGACTTATACTAATATTTGAAAATCAGTACATTCAGAAATATGTTGGAATTCTTGAACTGTTATTTAGTTGAAAGTATTTGAGAAGTAATATCTTTTTTCTACCAAAAAAGTTGCTTGTTTGCATTGAATAGGAAATTCGGGTCTTAAATCATTTTCTAAGCCAAAAAAGCTCAAAGTTTGGTGAAACAATTCAAAATACATTTCGTTTTTTCACAATACCACAATAGGTAATATATTAATTTCAGAATTAATCATGGAAGTACAAATAACTGGATAATTGTTGGACTTTCGAATAATGAATGTAACAGTATATTTTCTGAACGGTTTGAGATTTCCCTTCTGCAGGTGACGGATTCATTATCATTTGCATGACGTTGTGTATACATTAACTTAATTATTATTTTAATATACACATTGAAAGCAACTGGTTCTAAAAATTGTTTATTTCTTAGATGACCATGGTTTGTCAATCATTTTAATATAAGTTGGGCAAAAAAAATTGTGATTCATTGTATTAGATGAAATGTTTTAATTCAACTAAATGTTATTTGCTCTATCACAATGTAAAGTTCATAGATTTCATTTTTGTCATTATAATTTCGAAATATAATTTTTGGTTATTTATTTCCAGTAGTACCACCACTCCTGTCAGTTTCCCAAAGTATGTTGTAACTGGTTCATTTCAAGCAAACTTGGTCTCCAATCCAGATCCAGAAAATCCCGTTCCAATCCCATTTCCAGATAATCCTGGCCCATCTCGAGCAAACTTGGGATCTACTCTATCCCTATCACCAGGTGTTGCTATTCCTAACTTGTTAACAGACATTAATACTACTTGTCAACAGCAAAAAACTTTCTCTGACATAAGTGCACAAGCTATTCCCACTATAAATGAAAATTTTGACTTTGAAATCAAGGAACTGTTCTATTCAATAAAGCACAACGAGATTCTTATAAATCTCCCGAGTGAATGGAGTCTACATAAAATGAACAATGCAATGATTTTTTCAAAAATTACTCTCCAAGACAATTGCGTTCCCTACGTCGAGAGATCAGTGGTGTTGACAAACAATAGTGTGTATGTTAGTGCTATCAATAAGTCGATAAATATTGAAGAACAATTAACTACTGAAAATGATTTAGTTGAACTCATTGAAAATGTGGAATTAAAAAAAATTTGCAAAGGTTACAGTTCGTCTTGTAAAATTTTTATTCTACAAAATACTGATTTATGTCGGGAGTGCTGTAGATATAAATCTTTCATCAAGAAAAGGGATGAAAAAAAAAGGAAATGTGTCGTATTAAAAAATAAAAAATACTTCTATTTGAAAAAAAGAAATGAACGACTTGCAAATATTGTGGTTAATTTAAAAGAGAGTGTTATCAATTCTGATAAAATTGACAAGTACATTAAAGATTTACCACCTGCACAAAAACAGATGATTCAAGTATGTTGCAAGGCAGGTCAGTCCAGAAAAACTGGCAAACGATACACTCTAGATTGGATGTACTCTTGTATATTGATGAGGTTGAAAAGCCCCAAACTTTACAGACATATTCGAGATAACGACATACTTCCACTACCTTGCCGAAGCACAATTTTCAAGTAAGTGAATAATAAACCAACTAATGGTCAATGTTATTAGTTTTAAATAATTTTTCTTGATGCTCAAAAAGTTGGTAAAAATACATTGATCAAAATTAATGAATAACGACATTTTATGCTTTCTGTGATGGAGGTCACAATTGCAAATCTCTAGTAAAGTACTCAGAATAAATGCAATGTTGTGTTCATTTTGATATCTGTAAAGTTAGTCACTGGTTTCTTGATATTTTTGTAATTGATATAATGAGACAGGTACAAACACTTAGATAACGAAAGATGTAACAATTCGCATTGAAATTATTACAAAAAGTTTTTATTAAAATCCATCGACAATGATTCAAATACATTACCCCTTTTTGAGTGTTTGCCGATTGGAGTATATCAAAAAAGTTACCAATACAGAAATGTTATTGAATAAAAAGTTACCAAAATACATTAGATCATTATCAATCCAGTTGAATGCAAACCTGCTAACTCCAAAATGGAAGTGTCACAGAAGACAATCGTAGAAACTTATTATTTCATTCTACTCAAACCCAAATTGTAATGTTGAAGACTTATTGACATAATTAAAGTGCAACCAAAATATTTATGTGTTAGATTGAAATCAGCCAAAGTGGAGTTAGCATGTTTACACTCGTAAGCCATCACAATCTTCCACAAATCAATTGTTCAAGGTACATAAGGAATTTAGATAGCAGTTTTGGTTTCCAAAAAGAAGTTTTTGCTCTACTAAAAGAAAAAGCAAAAAATTTACCAGAGTGGGAAAAGCACGGATGTCTTTTAATTGACGAATGTAAAGTGACGGCCTCCAAAAAATTTGATAAGATTACCATGGAGTTTATTGGATTTGTTGATCTGGGCGAGCATACTACAAACACAATGGAAAATAATCTTGGTGACCATGCACTTGTTTTGATGTTTCAACCATTCGCTGGCAGTGGTCTACAAGCATTAGCTTGTTTTTTGAGTGGCGGTGATGTTACTGGTGAGATACTTGCCAAGATTATTTTGGAGTGTGTAATCCTATGTGAGAATTCTGGGTTTTTTATTGACGTGGTCACCAGTGACGGTGCCACGTGGAACAGAAAAATGTGGTCACAATTGGGAGTACAAGATGATTTGAAACCATGGTGTGAACATCCGATGGATCCAAATAGAAAATTACGACTGTGTTCAGACTTTCCACATCTGATAAAATGTTTGAGAAATAACTTGATCAAGAAAAAAAAATTCAGAGTATAATATTGTAATCATTTCTTGTTAATTAGGTCTAATCGGAATAAAATAATTTCGGGTTCCTGAAGGTTTGGTAAATTTTTCAGACTTTGAAAATCTGTTAAAATATGAATCGAGGAAAGAATTTCGATTTGGATTCAAGTTGACTGAAAGTCATATCCACCCAAAACAGGGAGAAAAAATGAACACTCGATTAGCTTTTCAGGTGAGACACAAGAATTAAATTGTTTTGAATGCATTAAATACAACTCAAATCAATGAATGATTACTGTTACTTGAATATTTACAGTTATTCAGCAATACTTCCGCATTGGCAATGGATATATACAAAAAAAAGGATTTGATATTTGAGAAAGCTGATCCCACAATAACTTTATGTAGAAGGTTGAATAACCTCATAGACATAATGAATTCATCCTCACCAGATACTGGGCTGAAGCTGAATTCTCAAGAATATGAGGTGAATAATAATCATTCAAGAATCACATTAAAAGACTTAAGATAAAGAAAAAAGTTATATTAAACCTATAATTATATTCAAATGTGTATTCTCAGCCACTTGTTAATTATTCATTTCTATATAACTTGTCTCTAATGACGAGGTAAAATTAAGCTTTTCAATAAGAAAGAGAAAAATTGTGTTATTTTGAATTGATTCTTAATAAATCATTATCATAACAAACACTTTCACAAATTGTTTGAATTGTAATACACAAATTGGTCGATATTCACTTTAGTCTAAAAGTTCACTCTCAACATACTGATAAAAATTTTAATCAAAATAGGTGGCTGCAATGTCAATTTTGAATATGAATTATAAACAATTCTTGTAAATCTTTATATTGGAAATCAATTTACTTTGAAAATTGCCAACTATAAAATTTGCTCTACCACAAAATACAGAAAGTGGAATCATCAAATAACATTTAAACTACATCTCTAGTAAACCAAAACATTGGTTAATAAGCATTAGTTATTCTTTTCAGATTGGCAAGTATATAACATTCATTGTAGAACAAACCTTGAAACAATACAATTTTATTCTATATGAAACAAATAGAAAAAAAGTTAAGACACAATTTTTGAAGTATTTTTTTGTGAACATGACTTGACAATATTCATTTTACAAGTAACATTTGACAAAGGAAATACAACAAATATAAATTACCAAACATATACCTAATGTAACATCCACAGAATAGGATTTTTATAAGTTAGTTACTTGTTACAGGATCTGGATACATTTTTAATATATTTAGATTTGTGGAAACAGTGCTCTCCTCCACAGATATTTTTATCAGACTCCACATTTCATGGTTTACGAGCAACAATATCTTGCTCAAGAGACCTTACAAAATATTTGAATGGCATAGGATTCAAATATTTTATGACATCTAGAATCAATCAAGACCATTTAGAGGTGAGAATATGAATATCCGCATATTCAAGTGTGACTCTGAATCTGATTTATTCTTTTCCAGCACTTTTTTGGAATGATGAGGGCAGCAGGTGGATGTAATTCTCACCCAGAATCTATCCAAGTTGGACAAATTTTTCGTTTGATGTCTCTTTACTCCCTTATAAAGCCACCCAGAGGTAGTAATGTAACAGGTGGTGAAATGATGCAGTCTCTTCTCAATGTTGGTGACCTGAAACAGAAAAAGCAGAAGTTGGTTTTTGATATTCAAATTGACAGTACTGTTTCTGAAGTGGAAGAAGTCTTCACAGAAGTGGATGAAGCGTTTGCCTACTTCTGTGGATATGTGACCAAAAAAATGAAAAGTGCAAATAAATGTCTAGAATGTGTAAAATCCATAACAGGAGAAGGAAACGAAAAATTCAATAACTTTATTAAAAATAAAAGCAGAGGATCTTTGACATTTCCTTCAAAGAAAATGATAGATTTTCTCCACGAAGTTGAAATGAAAATTTCTGCAGTTTTTGAAGATGAATTGGAATTTTCTAAGGAAACTTTGAAGTCCTATTTAATATCTCGTTTAAGTATTTGTTGTACTAAAGAACATCAAAAAAGGGCATCAACAAGTAAATCGAAACATCTGTCTAAATTAGCAAAATTATGTTGAATTGTCCACACTGTTATTTTTTCAAACGTAAATTAATATTTGAAATAACAAATTTTTTGGGCTAAGAAGCGCAAATTTTTATTTTTTCAATTTTAAATCGTTCTTATTGATTGGATTTGATGAACAAACCATAAAACTTTGTGAGGTGTTTGGCATACTGGTCATGAGGGTTGCTAAAACCAATTCCTACTACTGAGACAACTGTAAACAGCAGTCCAAAACCATAATACATACACCATATTAGTTGCCAACACCTTATGTCTTGAACACTAAGAACATGTTCCCTTGCTCGCTCAAGCTCTTAGATGAGCTTCTGAGGGGTTTTCTCTGAAATCCTGGGACATTCATAAAAACAAATTGTACAAATTCCCCAGATTATAAAAATGTTTCTTAGAGCAGTGTGTAAAATAAGTTTCTACGATTTCTACCACTACTAATTCCTTTTAGATATTCATAAATAAAATATAAAAATTAGAGTTTTTGTATAAAAAATAAATTTCTTTCAACTCTAATTTTCAGACCTGGATTATCTTGAACGTAGTTTATTGTTTAAAAACAGTCAGAAATCATTATCTGACATTAATTAAATTTTATTTATGGCTACTTTGCCAGATATTATATAATTAATTTTGCTCTGTGTAAGTTTCATTAATAATTATCTGTATGATACGGCTCTATAATGCCTCTTGCGTGTAAAGGGAGAAAGAATCGTCACTGGCAGCCAAGTCAAGATAATTTCAAGTCCACAATAATAGTTGACAGCCACACATTTTCATCTTCAAATTCAATGATACTTCTTGCACACTATCTAAATAAAATAAACCTAATTATCTCAATCAAAAAAACGTTTTATGTTATATTTATAATGACTCAAATAAAATAAAATTAGCTGACTGCTACATAAGTGAAATACTAAGTTATAATATCAGAAACATATTCTATGAAACACCACAAGAGTGTCCGCTCAAGTGGAGTTTCAAGGAAGTATATTACTTTTGTAAGCTTGAGTTAGATTATTATACTAAATCAATTTGATGATTTTTTTGTTTGGCCCTTACAAAGTATTATTACTATCACAGAATTCAATTTGTTGGAGGAGGCCAAAAACACTCTAAGTGAACTTCACACTAACAATCGTTCCCGACATCATACTTCTCAATATTCAGTGCATAAATGATAAGAAACTGATCAATCTGAATATTGATTTGTCCGATTTCAACATTTACTTTATTTGCATAAAAGAAACTTGGTGTAAAACATAATATTGTTAAAAATATATGGAACATCCTGTACATTAAAATATTTCATTATCATTCAATACGTGGGTAACCTTTTTACCTTTTACAATTCAGTACGTGAGCGAAGATATTTTATTTTGAGACACAACTTGTCCTCAACAGAACATAAACAAGAGTTTTCAAAAAGGCCACTGATAGTTCGATCTGGTAGTCGAGTCGAGTCGAGTTTAGAGTTCTGCCGTGCCCGCAGCTAGTGAGGGCTATGGGGGGAGTTTGGAAGATCAGATATTAGATAGAAGGAAAATGTTCCCTAAATGTAAATGCCGATATGTATTGTAAGTAAAGATCTTTTTAAAATTATTCATTCAATCAATAACTAGTCTAGGAGAGATTCTTCAATTCTTTAATTCATTAATTCTTTATTGATTATTTCCTTCATTAATTTCAATCGTCTAAATCGCATATTTGTACATAGTAAAATAAATGTTTTTATATTTTTCTAAAGTGTTTTAAATCTATGAATGATCAGTATCTACCTAGTTAGTCGTGAATCAACCCCAAGTCACGACAAGTGGTGGAGGCTGCCGTGGTTTAGTTTGTGGATTCATTCTTCATAATGAACCAATTTTTATTTTGTTATAAATTTGAATAGTGGTACAATCAACTCAGTATAGTTGTTTAGCTTGAAGTTCATAGACTTTGAACTTGACCTAGATCCGGTACAACTAGGTAGAAATTGCTGATCCATATGTTTTGTTTCTGAATGAATCTCTCCAAGTATTGTGCAACAATAGCATTTCTAAATAAAAATATATTTGACGAAAGTACGCTATTTCGTACGCAATAAACTCCAGAGAATTTTATAAAGATTAAATAAAAATGCTATTGATGTTAAGTTCTAACGATTTATTTTCAGTATAATTATTTGAATTTTGTTGTTTTCCCTATTGATTTTTACAAGAATAATTTGTGTAAAATTGTTATATTTCGAGTTTATGAGAGTAATTACGTGTAGTTACAAATGTATTACTACTTTACTCTGAATCTTCAGCTTCCCCCTAGCCCCTAGCAGAGATCAGTATGATGGCAAATGCAAGAAAGAAAGGTACGGCCGTTGCCTTTCCAGAATTCGTGGCACCATATGGATTTTTTCGAAGAATCACAAGAGATGAGCTGAGAGAATGCATGGAGATGCATTATTATTTTGGAGTGTACCCAATAGGTGCAGTATACGAGTTCTCAGAATAATGAGAAAGGAATTTGTTGAATACTTGGTGTATTCTTAATACACGGTTTTGACAGAGAATTTGACAATTGAATCGCGATTGGAAGTCGTATCGAGTAAGCTTATGAGAAAGGAATTTGTTGAATCCTTATTGGTGTATGCTAAATACACGATTTTGTCAGAGAGAATTTGACAATGAAATCTCGAATGAAAGTTGTATTGATACTATGATGATTTATTTTATGTTGTAGGAATACGGAATACATATGATGAGAGAAGTTGAATCCAGTTACTTATAGAGTAAAACTAGGATCAACAAAAAATGCGAAAACGGATGTGATTCATGTAGATTGAAAGCTGTGTGTACACATTAGTTCCTTAAAGCGATTTGGAACTTAAAGAAAAAGAAGAGTTCGTAGGAAAACGAAATAAGGATGTAGGCAATGGCCGACATGTTGATATAAATTAAAGGGTGAAGTATGAAACTGCCTGATAATTGAGCTGTGCACAGTGTTTTAATAAGTTATGAATGAGGTCGAATAGAATTTAATGAAAATTGTTGAATGTAATGTGAAAAGCGAGTGTGAAATTGTTTTGTGATATTCTGTATTTGATCCTAGGCAAAGAATTTCAGGATATCGCATCTCAAAATAAGCCTCGTAATGAGAGAGATAGTGGTATTTTTATTTTTTGTAAATGAAAGAGAATGGCTATGGATGAATGAAAAATGTGACAGTTATGATACTTCTAAAAGGAATGGATGATTATATCATAATAAGTATATATTAATGTCGGAAAATTTGAAATATATTTTGAAACTGTATTGTTGGCATGTACTTGTATAATGATTTTATAATGAGAATAAGGTTGATTGGTTTTTAATATATTTTGGGGCACGGTATTTGTTGTAAAATTAGATGTATGTTTACCTAAACTTTTATTTTTGTATTATAGGAACTATACCTCCTGTAAGGAACGCGGAAGAGTCTTCAGCCTTGTACCACTCCAAGAGAATCCCCAGGTGAATCGTGATGAAGCCACAGTTTCCACAGCCATGTCGAGTTGAGCCTTCTCACATTCAATGAGATAGAGCAGAGCCAAGTTCTACCATGTCAAGCTCCATGATGTCTAGTAAAGCTGAGCCAAAATAGGGTATCCAACCGGACCAATCAGTGCCAATGTCCAGTAAAGCCATGCCAAGTCCCGGCAGGCAGATACACGCCAAATACAGGGAAGCAGAGCCAAAATGGAGTTCAACCGGACCAAGCCACGCCAAGTCCCAGCAGGCCGATACATGCCAAATACAGGGAAGCAGAGCCAAAATGGAGTCCAACAGGACCAAGCCATGCCAAGTCCCGGCAGGCAAATCCATGTCAAGTCCACTGAAGCCATGTCAAGTCCCGGCAGGCAGATTGATGTCAAATACAGTTTGTCCAGTATGTTTGGGTCATACCATACCTGGTTCAGCCAAGCCAATCCAAGCCTGACTAAATTGATGAGCCAATTATTGTACCCAGGCAACGATGAACCATGGTACAATGGAATGGAACCGAAATGAACCAGTCAAAGATGGAAAAGGCAGCAAGGAGGAGAAGAATTCAAATGGAGATGGTGCAAGCAGACTTTTCCTGCGCATATTTATTTGTATATTTATATTTACATGGTATTAATTTCATAGTTTTTGTAAACCTGTATCGAATTGTCAGTTGGATTTAATATAATCGCTCGAGGCGCGCGATTTTGAACAGGGGGGTATTGTCAAAAATATATGGAACATCCTGTACATTAAAATATTTCATTATCATTCAATACGTGGGTAACCTTTTTACCTTTTACAATTCAGTACGTGAGCGAAGATATTTTATTTTGAGACACAACTTGTCCTCAACAGAACATAAACAAGAGTTTTCAAAAAGGCCACTGATAGTTCGATCTGGTAGTCGAGTCGAGTCGAGTTTAGAGTTCTGCCGTGCCCGCAGCTAGTGAGGGCTATGGGGGGAGTTTGGAAGATCAGATATTAGATAGAAGGAAAATGTTCCCTAAATGTAAATGCCGATATGTATTGTAAGTAAAGATCTTTTTAAAATTATTCATTCAATCAATAACTAGTCTAGGAGAGATTCTTCAATTCTTTAATTCATTAATTCTTTATTGATTATTTCCTTCATTAATTTCAATCGTCTAAATCGCATATTTGTACATAGTAAAATAAATGTTTTTATATTTTTCTAAAGTGTTTTAAATCTATGAATGATCAGTATCTACCTAGTTAGTCGTGAATCAACCCCAAGTCACGACAATATATTAACTCCTACCCCATAGACAATTTTTCTCTAAACAGTTATTACTGTAGATCCCAAATGAAAGCAAATGAAAGCTGTCATTTCAAATAGATCTGAGTAAGTATAATCATGACCAAGATATTGAAATATGTGCTTCATCCTGCAAAATAAAAATAACAAACTCATCAAATATATGGATTGTGTTTTTAAATGCTGATACAGATCTCCAACAGGTAACTTGAATCTATTCTGTGATACAATTTTTGATATATTTGAAGATTTTTCCGAAAATAATGTGAACTTTCTACTTTGTGGACATCGACTCATTCTCTTACTCCAAGGAATTCAAAAGACTTGTGTTTTAGAATCGTTTATTAAGAAACCTATGAACCAGTCACGACAAAAACAAAATCTTGTATCGATCATATATTTAGCAACTTCTCTGACAAAGGAACGAAATGCACAACTGACAACAATATCTCAGACCATAGGAATATTTTTTTGACACCGGTATTTCGTCAGATACAAATATTCTTTTCATCAAGATAAAGTTGAAAAACAGTTCTAGCTGAACTTCGCCCTTTCATCATAATTCATTGATAATGCTTTTTTCTTGCACCTTTTCAAAATTCTTGTAATTATGATGAATAAAGACCATTTATTATTATTATTATTATTATTATTATATAATGAACTATGGCTAGAGGTCTTCAACTCAAATGACTATAGCAAGGCATGTGACTATTTCCTCCACTTCAATAAACATTTTTCCAAACGGAAAGTATACTCAGCTAGAGTTAGAGATCGAAAAAAAAGTGGATTAATGAGGAAGTTAGATCTTCCGGCATTAATCAGAGATTTGTATACCTCAAAAATTGCCTATCCGGGACTTAAGTATTTTCATATGGCACGTAAATATATTCATGACAAAGTAGAGTATGATAAAAATAAATATATTCGAAATAAAACAACCCATCAAAAACAGCCTGGCAAATAATGAACGATGTGATAAACAAAACAAAAAAAAACATGGAATTAATCTTATGTTACAAATGAAATTGTCAATATTTTTAGTGGATTATTAATAAAGAAAAACAAGACTGGAAAATATTTTCTGCATAATATTGAACAGGTAAGAGATTCAATAAGAGGTTAAATATCTAGGTTTCATGCTTGACAATCACTTAACATTGAATAGCCATTTCAATTACATACAGAAAAAAATTATACTTCTTTTTGAGGATATAACAGCATTTAAGTATGAATGCAAGAATTACCACATACAGCACCATTATTAAACCCCATTTTGAATATTGCCCTACCTTACTGTATGTTTTTGATATTAATAAAATGAGATCACTACAAATACTTCAAAATCGTGCAATGAGAATCACCTCAAGATGTAACAGGCATACACCAATATCCTTAATGTTAGAAACATTACAATGGTTGTAAATAGAAAATAGACTCAAATACTTAACTATGAGTTACATGTATAAAATGTTACATAATCTTCCATCATATTTTCAAAAGTTTGTAATTTTTAATAATTAAATCCACCAACATGATACCAGAATTAAATACAACTTATATGTGACTAGTCAAGTCAAAGCATACAATACCAAAACTTCAATGTTCAAGGGATTTATTGCTTACAACAATCTGCCAAATGACATAAAGGGCTCAGAAACTCTTCAACAGTTCAAATCAAAAATGATAAACCATCTAATTCAAAAGAAAAATTTATTTTAAAGTCCATATTTGTCAGGTGAAATAAGTAATAAATGTCTTTGTTTTTTTTCAACTGTAAGTATATTTTGAGAATTCATGTTTATGTTATGTTTATGTATTATATGTAATATAATAATTTTTTTATGTATAATCATTATTTTTGTAAATGTATATCAGGAATACCTATTTCAAATAAATAAATAAAATATTATTATATATTTGACCCCCTTTACCGATCTCGAATTATTGGACCTGCTAAAACTCAAACTAAATGATAAGTACTCATCGGGTGATGATGAAATTCCTACATTAATTTTTTTTAAATTTGAGATGTAGTTTTGAAACCAGTCACATATCTCATAAATCAATCTTTTTAAACAGGGACATTTCCAGACTGTTTAGAAACTGAAAAAATATCGCCAATTTATAAAAAAGACGATCATTGTCTGACAGAAAACTACAGGCCTGTTGTAGTTCCATCTGGACTCTCAAAACTATTTGAATACGCTTCCCTTTATAGACTTCTCAGTTTCATAAACAAAAACTAAATTATCTCTGAAAAACAGCATGGACGAACCATGGAAAAACCAACTTTCACAGCAATTCAGGCATTTTATACTGAGATAGGAGAATATGTGGATGCAGGAGAATGCCCCACTGGAATTTCTATAGACCTGAGCAGGGCATTCGACTGCGTAAATCAGGAAATACTTGTTGAAAAATTATACTGATACAGAATAAGAGGAAATGCTCTTGCATGGATTTCCAGTTATTTATCAAATAGGATTCAATTTGTATCCTTTAATAACACTCACAACCTACCAAGGTAACCTTGGGAGTACCGAATATTAGCGCCGATTCTCTTCAACCTCTATACTAATGACATACAGACTGAATGTGCCAGCATCTCTAACGTGCTATGCTGATGACATTTCAATAATGATCTCTGATAGAGTTGACTCAGAACTGACAATAAAAATATAAAATACAGTATCCATCCCACAGGAATGGTTAGCTAACAATGACTTGTTTTATAACAGCAGCAAGACTTCGTCGGTCAGATTCCATGCAAGACAAAGGTAATGTAAAGATTCGAGTATTCATGTTCAAAACGATATGCTTCTCAGTGAACTACTAACACATATTCATAATCACACTCTCTTTAAAGTTTATTTATATTATTTTATTTTTTTCAACCCTTCTGCAATATATAGGTAGATAATTATTTCAAATTCTTGATACTTTTTCAACCTCTTCAATTAAATATCTCATTATTCTTTTGAAAATTTGTTGAAATTTAAAAAGCTCTATTCACCAGAATGTTCTGAACTGTTCTTTCTCATGTATTTTGATACTGATAATAAAGTTGTACCTACCTTTTACGTTTTTCTTTCAATAGCAAGTCAAAAATATCCAGTTTCTTGCAACAATGACGGCTTCGATGATCCATTGATTTCTTGAAACTAAAAAATAGAGACAAGAATTGAAGGCAATTTGTGCAACCATTTTTTAAAATTTCAATCCAATAATCATACTAATATGCTATCATCAAATTTAAGGACTGTACTCGGAGATGGAGAGCGGCTAGAATTCCCTTCCCTCTTCCCTTCCGCGCTTGGGCACCCTGAAGCTAAGAATACGTCACTATTATTTCCATCTCCTAGTAGATTATCTACAAGTGCACTTTAATGAATGAACACTTGTGCATTTGAAGAAAATATGTAACTATAATAGGCAACTATCATTTTCAAACTCGTAATAAATTAATTTCATAGTTAGTAACATAACTGCCAGAGAAGTAGTTATAAAATGATACTGTTCCCTAGAATTGTATTTCTTATCTTACATGAACATTATCTAATTCTAATCATTAACATTTTGTATTAAGCAAATCTGAAAAAAAAATTATTAATAATAGGTAACAGATTGTAGACACTACGGGCTGTACTGTAGACACCTTTTTGCATACCATTGGCACGAGAACAATGACTTTAGTGTATTTCCCATAAATTAATTCTTAGTTACTCTTAAGGGAAGAGTCATATATCCTTTTATACGAGCACAAGGCAATTCAATTTGTATAATTCTTCTAAATTTCATTAAACATATATTTTTTTTTAACGGTAACCTCGGTATCTGAAACAAATTTGTGACAAAAAATATGGTTTTGCTACCCATAAGGTATAAAACAAAGGGTTTCGAATAATTTCTTGGACCAATTTAAAAAGTACTGAAACAAAATGTTTCAATCTTTAGAATTGATATCTAGTTAACAATAAGCATAACTCAAATTATTTTACAAGTCTATTGTCTTTAATTTTGATCAGTTGTTGACTAATCTTTCTCATGGGATTGGTAGGTATTCTTAGGGGAGTTAGAATGATCCTTTGGAAAACTTATCTAATCTTTCGAATGGTTTACATCTATTAGGTACACGTAAAATTAGCTTAATCTTAAAATAATTGAAAAAGATATCAAACCCAATGTGGTAAACGAACCTACCTAGAAATACTACACAACTGAAAACATCATAAATATATTTGAAACATCAAAATGAAATGCGAATTTTTCACTAGATTCTACAATGGTATACAGTTGAGCAATTCAACAATTCATTAACCAAAAAACGGTATGGAAGTGAAGAAATTCAGTATGATTTCAAGTACCTACTAAACTGGTGAACCATAGACAAAAGTCTTATACTGATTCTAGTGAACACTAGCTGAAAAAATGTACTCACCATAAATTTTTTTGTAGTTGTTGGACTCCTTATCTGGTCCTGGTGGAATCTTTGCACACGGGAAGAAGTAACATGCACCAACAACTTTAAAGAAGTTTAAAAACAATGTAACACACACAACTCATCTGCTTCTGAAAAGCAATTAAAGCGATAAAACTATTATTTAAAAAACTTTTTAATGAAAAAAACCCGGACACCCGCTATTTCCAGCCATTATTCATTGACACTTTTGACAGGTTCTAATGGCGAATTTGCATCATGCTAAATTTCAATACTTCTAAATGAAATATGTGGTTGTTGTTCTAGCTCTTTAAATTTCAGTATTAAAAATAATATGAATAAGTCGAAAATGTAACAAATAAAACTGATTGATGGCAGTGATTTAGTAAATTCCAATAATTATGTTGTTTTATCGATTTCATTCGTAGGCAACACTTGAAACTTCTGTTCTTGTAAATTTACCCTAACAAGAAAAGCGATCGAGGCGGCAAACGCAATATTGCGGGATATTTGGGAAATAGGCCACGAATTCATTTGTTTCCTATTAATCAAGCTGTCGAATGTCTCGCGTTTAATCCCACAGTTTTGCAGGTATAAGTCGGCACACCAGGGTTTTTAGACATCTTAGAAGCAGCGATGGAAAACATTAGTAAACTGTCATCCGCTGCTACTGTCGGAGAATTGTCACCAAGGCATATTACTGGAAAACACATGGTTGAGAACACGGGTGAAATTCCAAAAACCTTTAGGGCAAGAACTCAACTCACAGAGCCTTTTCGTGGAATGCCATCACTGCCAACCTACTCTTCTCCAGCATTTACTCAAGGATCTTCTTTTTCACGAGGTAGGAACATTCCAAATTTTATGAAAATCAACAACCATACCCCGGGGGTTTACCGTCAATGTCGTTGCCACCTCCCACATATCTTCAATCTCAACAATCTCAGAGTCAAGAATTGCAAGAATTCATTGAGAAGGCGGTTAAACGATCTGTATCAGAAGCAATTCCGACAGCACGATTGCCGCAGTCTCAACCAGATTCGAGTATAAATCGACATAACACCAAGAATAATCCAGAAAATAGTGTTTCTGGAAACAATGAGGTTAACATCAGTGGAAAGGTACAAAATAGTTTGTGTATTATGGATATACTTCGAGACCTAGTACCATTTGATGATGAGGGAAGTGTACACCCTCTCGACTTTGTTACACAACTGAGCACAACTGGGATGATACTAGACAGCTTCATATTAAATCGAAAATCGAAGCTGGACATTACGAAAGTGGGTCATTTTTAGAACAATTCATGTACTATGTGGCTATGGCGAGACATCTGCAATCTCCTTTAACCGAAAAAATGCTTGTGGGGTTAATTCCAAGACATTTTCCACCGAATATATCAGCGGTGTTGGTAGGGGTCGAGTATTTCGAAGATGCCTTTTCTCAATTACAACAAGCTGATTATTACAACAATCATAATAGAAGGGTAAATAATAATTTTGCTGATAGAAATCGTTTTATGAATGGTGAGCAAAATAAATTTAAAAGTAATTGACAGTTTGTTCATCAGAAAAAACATATTTACACCATTGATTTTTCTGATGATACAATTCCTGTCTCAGAGACGGGAAACGATATGAAACACGAACTCTAGAGCCTGGGGTTGGTGTTGAAGATATAAAAAAGGCTGCCATTATTAAAAATAATCCTATGGATGATTTATTGGAGTGTGATTATGAACATAACATAGATAATAAGCGTTCGCCTCTCATAGCTATTTCTATTTTTAATTTCAATTTTCCAGCATTGATAGATACAGGTTCGGAATGTTCGTGTATTTCAGGTGATGTTTATAATCAACTTTCACAATGTCAAAACCAAATTCCCACGTTCCCAGTCACAGGTGTTAGAATTACGGGAGCGTTTAGGACGAAAGAGAGGCGTATAACACACCAACTTCTTTTGAATTTCATTATAAATGGTTCATCATTTAGTCATGAATTTTTGTTGATAAATGATTTGATTTTTCCTGTAATCACGGGGGCGGATTTTCTGAGGAAAGTTAATGCAGAAATAAGTATAGGAAATGGTTGTTTGACCATTTTCAACGAAGGAATACCAGTTTATGTGAAAGAAATAAATAATGTTCATCAGTTTAAGGTTCCTGAATATGAGCTGAAATTGCGGAATGTGGCTGTTCACAAAACAATTCATTCATTGGCTCAAGAGATTCCTCTGGAAACGGTGGGTTTCAAACCGATTTCATCACGGAACTCTCACATTCAACAAATGACCAAAAAAATTCAATTAAAAATGTTTTAGAGAAGTATCGAAACATTTTTTCAGATATTCCCGGACGTACAAGTATTTACGAACATAAAATAAAACTTACTAATACCCATCCTTCTCATATTAAGCCATATCCCATTCCAGTAGCGTATCGTGATAGTGTTTTTAAAGAAATTGAAAAAATGGAGTCATGGGGTGTAATCGAAAGAGCTGCCACTCCCTTGGTAACAACAGTAAAAAATATGGTAATGTGCGAGTTTGTTTGGACGCGAGGTTTCTTAACAGCCGTATGGAACCCGAACATGATCTTCCCAGACCGATTGACGAAATTATGAAATCTTTGTCGGGAGCTTGTTTTAAACGTTCTATTGATTTGTCGCCAGGATATTGGCAAATACCGCTTCATGAAGAAGATAGAAATTATACAGGATTCATAGTAGCTAAGAAAAGCTATCGTTTCACTATGCTTCCATTTGGAATTTCAACGGCGGTGTCCTCTTTTACGAGGGCTGTGTCTTTAATACTCGGTCCTGAATGCGATGATTTTGTAATTTGATTTGATTTGAGGATCATATCAGAAACTTAAATACAGTTTTTGATCTTATAATGAAAGCTGGATTGACAATAAATTTCAAAAAAATTTGTTTTTTACCACGTGTTTTGCCATTTTTAGGATATTTAATAGGTGAAGATGGAATCAAAGCCGATCAGTCTCGCGTAGAGTCTATTACAGAATATCCTGTTCCAAAAAATATCAAACAGGTCCAGGTTTTCCTAGGACTCTGCAATTATGACAGAATGTTTTGTGAAAACTTTGCGTCTATGGCTGAGCCTTTGAGTCGTCTTTTGAGGAAAAAATCTAAATGGGTGTGGTCTGAGGAACAACAGAATTCTTTCGATAGTTTAAAAAAAGAATTATCGAAACAAGTTTTATTATATCACCCCGACCCTAATATTGAATATTGGGTGCAGATTGACGCTGGTGAATATGGTTTAGGTGCTCAACATTACCAGCGAATAGAAGGACAACGTTATGTTATAGCATATGCTAGTAGACTTTTACTCGATCGTGAAAGAAACTATAGCAGTTGTGAAAAGGAAGTACTTGCACTTGTGTTCGCGTTAACAAAATGGAGAACGTACCTTTTAGGACGTCATTTCCAGGTTCTCACAGATCATAAGGCACTCATTTATATTAGGACCTGTAGAGTTCTGACTCCAAGAATTTCTCGATGGGCCCTTGCCCTACAGGAATTCGACTTTACCGTGAATTATGTGAGAGGTTCAGAAAATGTTATAGCATATGCTCTTTCACGTTTTCCTCCACCACGTTTGCCCACTCCTAGTGATCGTTGTTTTCGACTCATGAATATAGAATTGTGTGCGCCCTTAAAATCTAAGTTGAAGGACCTACCAAAACTACAGAGGGAAGACAAAAAATTAGGACAAATAATCAGTTCTATGAATGATAATATAGTAGAAAATAACTATGTTTTACACGATGGGTTGCTTTTTGCAAGTCGCGTTGTGATGAAGAACCGTTCGCATTGTGTATTCCCGAAGAGTTGATTGATGATTGCGTAAAGTCCTATCATGAATCGCTTGGTCATTTTGGGGTCTATAAAACATGGTCTGCTATTAAAAGGGATCTTTGGTGGAAAAGAATATTCCAACGAGTGAAATATGTTATCAAACATTGCGAAATATGTCAGTTGGCTAAACATACGGTAGCCACTAAACCGGCATTGCTTTCTATTTCACCTGAAAAAGTAAATGAAATTATTTCGATTGACTTGTATGGGCCTCTACCCAGATCACGAGGGGGTGTGACCTTCCTTTGTGTCATCGTGGATTTATTTCGAAATTCATAACTCTTTATTCTTTAAAAAAAGCAACCTGTCGTACAATACTGAATCGACTCATTTTAGACTATTTTCCTAAACATGGAGTCGCAAACAGCATTCTCTCTGATCATGGCAGTCAATTTACATCGAAATCCTGGGCCAGATCGCTAAACATGCTGGGTGTTAAAACTATTTTTAGTTCTGTTCGACACCCACAAAGTAATCCGGTAGAGAGAAGTATGCGCAATCTTTCTCGCCTTTTTCGTACTTATTGTTATGATAATCATCAACGATGTGCATTTGAAGTTACGAAATTCGCACAATTGTTGAATTCTGTAGTACACGAAAGTACCGGCTTTACACCTAGTGAGTTACAATTAGGTATCCCGCCTCTTTCCCTGATGAGAAAATATATTGTTTATCCTAAAGACTTACCAGACTCAACTGTCGAAGTCAAACTCATTTTAGCCAAAGAAACTATGTTAGCTAAGGCTGAGAGACGTGAAGCGCTCAATCCATAAAGGCCTTATACAGATTACGAGGTCGGTGACCAAGTTTTATTGAAGGCTAATTCCATTTCTTCGGCGCTTACGGCGGAAAATAAGAAATTTGCATTACTATATGACGGGACCTTATATGATTAAAAAGAAAATCAGTAGGGCTACCTAGATTCTCATTTATCCTGGCACTGATAAGGAGCGAGGTTCCTTCCATGTCAGCCATTTATAGCATTATTATTCTTTTTGATACATCTAATTTTTCAGACGTTGCATTATCAAATTAGATGGGGGGCGGTTGTAACAAAGTTCAACTAGCTTTTGTTAAATGCGTGTTTCCTACTCGCAGATATCTTTTCATATTTGTTGAAATATTGGTTTCATCCTAATGGCCTAGCAATATTGTCATTTGTATTTTTATTCATAGTTACTGTCAGGTTTTTCAGTCAAATACATAGCCTGTGGTACAGTGCATTTAATTTGTTGCATTCCGATATTTTAAAGGCATATACCTGCTTTGTAGGTGAGTTGGCACTTGAAATATATGAGCATAATCTCTTTCATAACGTTTTCCCCAAATTTTAGCAATCTGAAACATATTGATTCTTTGTAGATTGAAAACTGTCAATAACTGTCAAATAAATCCGTCATCCCGACTTGATCATTCATTCTCTGGCACAACCTAAGTCTTCCCTGAGATATTTGCGCATCCAACAACCTTTTTTGTTACACTCCACTTCACCCTATGTAATATGATTGCAATATTTTCTTCTTAGAATTATGAATGAACAAAATCAATTCGATCTGAAAAATTATCTCTGCGTTGAAAACTGTATACCGTAATCATCACATAATCACTGATTTCACCTGATGTCGCTTCAAATATTCGACAACAAATATGTATGAACATCCGTTAATTCGATCGAATTCATTTTGATCAGTATAACGGGAAGGCATGTTTGAACAACTCGTAATAAAAGTAGGTTCATTCAGTGATTTATGTGATAGTTTGATGGTGATAAATGAAAATAGAGAGAGCAGGGTGTGAATATCATTCATTCAGCAATGGAATTTTGGAGAAGGAACAATTTGTGTGAGCGGCACGGTGTGGCGTAAAGTGTAGGTATTTATTGAAAAATGCAACAGATGTGCGCATCCACAATAGTAATTAAGCGATATGTAGAAATATCATTTATAGGTAGGTTCCTGATATAATCGCGTTTACACATGGGCCGATATGACAGCGGTCGGGCAGCACCCATACATATTCATCGCGTCCATAGCAGACGTACGCACACATACTCAAATATATTCGGGTCTGCTCATTGCGAACATTTGGAAACAAGAACGGTTGGTCAAACGCGGTGTCCATTCGATACGTCATCGCGGCAATCACATTCCAAGCGCCAATCATTCCCTCAGTCCGAAATTGAAAAAGCTCGAGTCACGTCGGCAATAAAGCGAAGCGCTGGCCCATGCGTCGCCTACGTTTTTCATGATAACTTTGAGGTCAACCATTGCTCTCTTACATTCTATTCGCCCCTGTCGTCTTGAATCATATTCTCTATCCGAGGTATATTAACCTTTTCTCGCTCACTTTTGTCCCTCGAACTCTATCAGTCCATCGATTATCAACCACCCTCTTTGTGTGCTTATGTTTTTAATATACACAAAGAAGCTTGTTGCACGAAAAATGATATATCAACAAAACAATTTTGAAAATTAAAATTAATCTCCACTTAACGGTAAGAGACATTCTGGACACTTTTGTACTTAACGAATTTTATCCAGGCCCGAAGACAGGAGAGGGCAGGAGGGGGGAAATGGTCCTGGGACCCGAGAAGATAGGGGACCGAAGTCCTCTTGAAACATAATGAAAAGGAATGGAGGTTAGGGCCCAGCTGCGTACTCCGCCCCAGGCCCAACGCTGGCTCTCTCCAGCCCTGATCGTATTTTGCCTACTTATTGCTCACAGCTAAAGTGATCAAAACATGTCAGAGTCAATCGGAACTGGATGACCGCTTTTATACAAGTTTTTGAAGCAGTTAGGTGAAAGAAAATCAACTCAGATACTTTGCCTTCTGTAAATATATGAGCCCAGTCCGGTATATGTGATAAGAGTCTTGCAGACTGGCGAAAAGTAGTTTTACAGCTATTGCCACCTATACGAATCAAAATCGAAATACATATTCACTAATAATATACCGTGGGGTGTAGTTGAATCGACGAAATGGATGACTATCGAAACCGATTCATTTTGCCTGATCTGATTGAAGATCCAAGCTGAAAAGCCAAAACAGAAAGTGTTACTGTTGAAAGGAATTCAATAGGAGGCTGTGAAACCAACGTCCATGAGAAAAAAATTTGTTTACAGGTCATTCCCGAAAATTGACACCCAGACAACTGAGTACAAAAGAGATGTGTTCAAAACTACTCTTATTTCACTCAATATTCGGCAACCAACCGTATACCGGTTGTGCAGCAGTCACCACTCATCAGCACAGAAAAGCTCTCCCTGATGTGTAGTTGATATCGTTGGAGCTGAGACTGATCCATAGGACACAAGTCCAGCGAGTATCTGAGGGCGTTTTACAGACAACGGACAGATGTTTCAGTATGTTCAACCTCACATCTACGGTCTATACGTACTTCAGAAAATCCACAAACCGGACATGCCATTGAGACCAATCACCAGCTCCCAGAACTAGCAAAATACGTCTCACCAAAATTACTATGCTTACCAGTTCGTTTTTCAAGAACTCCAAGCACTTCGTGGAAAGTATTAAACCCGAAAAGTTTTCAGGATAGGGTGCGGAAAAAAAACAACATATTCAAAATAATTTTTCCAGGCGTTCAGGGCTGGTTTCACTCCAGCAATATTCCACAACTTCCTTATTATGGACTGTGCCTTCATCACAATCCAGGACAGTTTTCAGGATAGGGTGCGGAAAGAAACCACATGTTCAAATAATTTTTCCGGGCTTCCAGGGTTGGTTTCACTCTAGCAATATTCCTCAACTTCTTTATTATGGACTCTGCCATCATCATAATCTGGGAAAGTTTTCAGGATAGGGTGCGGAAAAAAATCACATGTTCAAAATAATTTCACTAGGCGTCCAGGGCCGGTTTCACTCCAGCTTATATCAACGAGCTATGTATATTATTATGTGTATGAAAATAAGTTACAATTTTCACTCATTGAATACTTTCATAATTATTATACCAGACAAAGAAGTCAATTTCGCGTGCATTTGTCGAAAAATAAAATAATATATGCTGTTCGCCAGATCATATGGTTTTGAAACTGTTCAACAAACTACCAAACCGCGTAAAATCCATCAAAACCCTTAATTCGTTCAAGTAGAGCCTAAAAACATTCTTGACTGAAAACTTTTTTTTAATTCCAATAATGAATTCTCATCATTGTGAACACCGTTTGCTCATTGTGCATTTTCGTTGTAAAAACTGTTTCTGTTAATAGTGTCTTCCTCTCTTCTACTCTTGTATGAATATTACTCCTTTCTGTGACGTTGGAAATGAAATTAACTGAATTGAATTGAAAAAGGATGAGGGGCGATCCAACAAACCAGTTTGTTACCCAGAGTCCAACTCAATCTTCATGTCCCTTGAAAGGTATAAATTCGTAGGTAATCGACATCCCTAGTGTCATGGGCCAACGGTCTATTCGGTGATACGAGTTTGTGAGATATTATTGATGAAACCTATTTTGTTGACGATTCCACTTGATTTTTGATAATATAACATGCTTTTATACGTATTTACTTCATTCTTCTTGTCATAAATTGTTAAAGAATTCGAAAAATATTTTGATGTATTAAATTTCAGTCATCCACTGTTGGAAATTGGTTCTTACTCTCGAAAACTCACATTGTTGAAAAAATGTAGTAGACTTCAACAAAGCGTTATTTTTAAAAACTCATATTCCACATTTTTAGGATGCTCTGTATACAGACAAGGGTATCAAATTTTTAAATATTGAATTTTTTCAAATGGAATAAAAAATTTCAAATGAAGAAAAGACGTTTCGAATATTTGGAATCGCAAAAGATTCATATTATGTACCGTTGAATAGAATCCTCTAGCTAGTTTTTGGATATATCCAGTGGTTGGTCCTTTGAGCTCCTGAACAAACAAGAAAACTGGAATATACGCTTCGTAGAAGTTCACGTACATATCTCGGAGTACCTCTGGAAAGATTTGGGGTTAGTAGTTCAGATGGACGGATATTAGCAAGAGAAAACGATGGAGAGTCTCCGAAAAAATTTTGAGGATGGCGGTGGAGATAGTGCCATTATTGAAAATAGACTTGACATCCATGAATATTGGTGCTACTCAGAGACGTTCTGATCGAGATTCAGAAAATCCATCTAGCTCTAGACAATACAGTACTGTAGAACAAAACGGATTTGATAGAAATAAACTTTTGAAATTGGAGATAGAAAAGCAGAGAAAGCAGATAGAAATGGAAATGATGATCAAGGAAAAAAAACTAGAAATGGACAAACTAATAAAAAAGAAAGAACTGGAGTTTCAGATGCTAATGAAAAAACAAGAATTAATTGAAATGGAAAGAATTCTCAGTGGTAAATCGGTTGGATCAAAAAAAGGATCACAAAAATCAGATAGTCTTCATCTCGTTGCAGATGAAGAACTAGACAAGAATTCAATCGTAGAGAGTTGGGTTGCTGTTACCAGAAGACAAGCTGTCCGAGGATACTCAGTGATTTTGGAGAATAAAAATGTTTGGGATTTTTCTGTAAACAACGAAAATGTAACCGAAACTTTGGTGTCCTGCATGAAAATCTTAAACATTAATTTGGAAAGAATGGCTAACAATAATAAAATAGTATAATAGTAAGAGTAAAATAGTACTCATCATAAAAAATTTTATGGTGCTATTCGTAAATTTTCTTCTTGATTAGCTGAATTCAATCGATTAGCTCAGGTGAAACAAATATCTCAAGCAGATAATCTGAGTCCTCTTCAGTTATGTCTCAAGGGGAGAGCCAGATATGTTGTGAAAGATCTCTTTTGCTGTGCTAATGATGTTGATGCTACCATAGCTACTTTGAAAATGTACTTCGGCATCAGGAGTGACTGGATCATAATAGATCTTATGGAGATAGCTAGACGTTGTCCAAATCCTAAAAATGATGATGTTGAAACTTACATGCAATTTTTGATAACTAATTCCAATATGGTTGTTTCGAAGATAAATACCGGAAGCATAAAGTATTTAGACAATCCAGATTTGCCGATGCGACTAGAAAACAAACTGCCAAGGAGTTCAAGAAGAGCATGGGCGCAAATTAAAGTGCACAGAAAGCTCGAGAAGAAAGAAATTAGTTTGAAGGATTTTTCAGATTGGCTCAAATCTGAAATCAACCTTTTGATATCGGTGTCTACGTCATCTCAACTCATATCAACACATGTCATTACAATTCATTTGAAAGAGAGAAACGGGTACTGAGTGTTATTCAAAAAACGGATGAAAACGGCAAATTATGTGCTACTGAGACTTATGAATTGTATAATTGTGAATTTATTTTTGAAGAATCTATTACGGATAGAAGAGACTTTGTTGAAGAAAACAAACTATGCTATAAATGCTTGAATGCTGGCCACGTTGTGAGCAAATGTTGGTGTTCGTTTTTAGGAATTTTCGAATAGAATAAAAATAATTCGCGAACGGAGGTAAACTCATTAGAAAAAAAAATGGAAGCACTGTAACGTGAACAACAAAAATGAGCAGAGTCAACAAACAAGTTCATCAAACCAAATTAAAAGTAGTTCGGGACAATCTCAGATCGATACATTACACTGCCCTCCTAAGCAAAAAAGCAGTATCTACAAAAAATATGATCATGGAGATATTGGTTTCTGTAGTCTTGAAACACTATAAATTCAACTTTCTCCAAAGAAAAAATTACGTTATCTAGATTTAAATAGCCAAAGTTAATCAATCATTTTGCTTTTAGTACACAAGTTTAAGACTACTCGTACTTAAGATGGTCGAAACTACAGATTCTCAGCTTCAGAGTTTTTAGAGATACGGCTTTTTTGCTTAGGACGGCAGTACAGCCTTACGATGAACTCAATGAATCTTTCGAAACCTATCTTCGAAGACTTCAAACTACTTAGAACTACGTAATCTTCACCATGATACGCCGAAAAACGACAAGAAAAGTGTTCAAACTTTAATAAATTCTTTGGGACCCAAGAATTATCAAATTTCATACAGCCTCACGGCACCTGATTTGCCGAATATCAAGTCTTTCAAGGTGATGCTCATTAAAGTACTTCGAGACCACTTTTGTCCAAAACCACGTGAAATGGCGAAACAGCACAAATTCTTGATGAGATTGCAGTAGGAAGGTGAATCTATATCAAATTATCAAGCCGAACTAAAATGACTAACTATGTGAATCATGCAAGAAACCCACGATCAACACTCATCTGAGGCACAATTCATACGAAGTGTTCGTTGTGATAAAACACGAGAAAAACTCTTACAACAGAGCAGAACAATTTCAAGCGAAGAGGCAGTCACGACAGCTTTCGATATCGAATCGTCAACAATTGAAAGTGAAGAAATGCAACAACCTCAAACTGTGAACAAAATATCAACAGCGAATAAAAATACTTTCACTGCCAAACCAACTACTTCAAAGCCAAATGTTAAAGATGATTCCAACCAATGTGGTGAATACAACCATAAGGCAGAAGAATGCATTTCAAAGAATCTGAAGTGCACGTATTGTGGGAAAAGGTGACATATTGCTACGACCCTACTAAGGGTGACCAAGTACCAGTGGTGAGTTGCTAAAACTTCATATAAGTTTAATTATTTAAGGGTGTAAAGGGGAGGCCGCAATCTAACAGTGAAGAAGGGCGTGAGTAAGATGGTGAAACGAACGCTACCCGTTTTAACACCCCTTTAGGACTCTCAAGAATGTTACAAAATAAAAAAACGGGAAGTTATCCAAAGATAATAATCAAACTTCAATTCCGTTTGATACGATAATATAATAATTGATGAAGCCTCATTCAGTTTTCGACTATCCTATAAACAATATCCGCAATGTTCCAAATCGCCCTTTATTCGTGACTGTCAACGGCCCATCAGGCAAATTGTCCGTGACATAGAGTTTAATATGAAATTGAAAAGAAGAATGAATTATGTCAGTGCGGTCACTTTGGCGTATCTTAGGTTAAGGTTAGTTGTTTTTTTTACAAATGATCAATATGGAAATTACTATTATTTATTTGTTTATTTCTCAAATAAGTTACAAGAACTTTTTCACATGAGAAAACTGAAATTAACCTCAAACTAATAATTAGCAGAGATGTAATATAGTTTACTGTATACATAATATATATTCACTAGCAGCGAAAGATGTTTTGAAATACCTAGATCAGAACGAGTAACAACGTTATTTGTTGATAAACTTTCTGGGACAGAGATCAAAACTAAGTTCAGATAACTGCAGGACATTATTTGTAAGTTTGACCATTGTTGTATCTGGAGAACAGAAATTACTTGAGGAAGTAAGTGGAATTTCTAGAAATTGCTTGCATCTAGTAGCACGAGGGGAAACTCTTACTTTGAGAAGGGCTTTCAGTTTGGGGCAGTTGTAAGCTTGGATGAACAATTTATAACACATAGTAACCGATGCTATTTGTCTTTTCGTTTCCAAGCTCATCAAATCGAATTCATTTCGAAGACTTGCCGATCTGTAGTCTGTAGTTTTGTAGTCTGGGTAAATGTGGCGTTTTTTCATATATCTATAGAAATCTCAATAGACGATTCTGTATTTTTTCCAATATGTAAGAATTAACAATTGTTGTTGGGTACCAGATTACAGAACAGTACTCAAGTTTGGGTCTAACCATATAATTGTAGAGTAATTTAATTGTTTCCCAATTTCGAAAATACCTGGAGTTCCTTTGCACATATCCCAAACCTTTCAGTGCTTGTGCGCTAACTTGCTCAATGTGTGATTTAAATGAAAGTGCATGATCATACTCAACGCCTAAATCCCTAACTATTTTTACTCTCGTCAATTTGTCAGTTTCAATCGTGTATTCATATTCTAGTAAATTCTTTTTATTTGTACAAGATAATACGGCACATTTCAATTTGTTGAATGGCAAGTCGTTTTCAACAGACCATGAGAACACTGAGTCTATATCGCTCTGGATGTGATGACAGTCATCATCATTTACAATTTTTTCATAAAATTTAACGTCATCAGCAAACATCAAACATT
Organism: Chrysolina oricalcia; assembly: GCA_944452925.2. Lineage (NCBI taxonomy): Eukaryota > Metazoa > Arthropoda > Insecta > Coleoptera > Chrysomelidae > Chrysolina > Chrysolina oricalcia. The sequence goes on from OX101812.2 coordinate 36,777,519, forward strand.
CAGAATGTCTCAGATTCTGCGGTAAGTCATTAATGAAAATTAAAAATAATAGTGGTCCCAAGTTGGATCCCTGTGGTACTCCTGAGTTTGCAAAATAGTTTCCCGAACAGTGACCTTTTATGGTCTGTTTCGTAGGTACGAGATAAAAAAATTCAAGCTTGGTAAGTCTGCTCCATACCTTCTATTTTTTTTTAGTAAAATGTTGTGATTCACCTTATCACAAGCTTTTTGAAAATCCGTGTAAATAACGTCAATCTGTGCATTCTCTGAGATACATTTATACACATCATGTGTGAAAAGAAGCAAATTCGTAGCTATAGATTTCTTTGGGACAAAACCATGCTGCTCTTCACAAATCCTAGCTCCGACAGAACTCCACACTTTGTTGTACATTATTTGTTCAAATAATTTAGCTATTGCACACAGAACTGATATTGGCCTGTTATTTTTAATATCTGATGTTTCCAGACTTGTGGATGGGAGTTACTATTACTTCCTTCCACACCTCTGGAAAAACGGATGTTCTGATGGACAAATTAAATACATAGCCTAATGGTTTTTGAAACCACTCCGCACAACCTTTAATTATGTAAGGTGGAATTTCTATCAAAGCCAGATTATGTTTAAGGCTTTGATTTTTGATGGCCTAGTAATACTCTCCCACTGATACCTTATTAACAAAGGGAATCGTTCCATTTACTGTTTCTTGGGTAATTTTGTATGGTGCCTTCTCTTTGAAAACAGATTAAAAATATTTCCCGAAATACTCAGCTGCATCAGAAAGGGGTATTTTTTTATTTTCAAATTTCAAGTTACAAGTGAAGTTACTGTTTTTTTATTCGTTTTTGTAAATGCCCCGAAGTTTCGAGTATCTGTTTTTATTGAATTTTCCACATTTTTTATGTAGTCGTCATGAGACTCATCGATCATTTTCCTCAGTTTCGATCTTTCACTTCTGAATAGTTCCATATGAAAGTTAGAGAGGAATCGACTAGCATGAAGGCGTTTTTTTATTTGATACCATCCCTTATTTTTTATTGAACCAAACAGGGTATTTAGAATGCCTCACATTCTGTATGGGTACCGTTTATGAATTACACCGTAAAAGTACTCCAATGCTTCACTGACATCGAAGATGTGGTACAGTTGCGTCCAGTCTGTGTCCCTGTTCATATTTAATGAAGTTAAAAAATCGCATTTTTTAAAGTTATAATACCTCAATCCATTTGCAACTGTATTCGATTTATTTCGATTTCTTGAGGTATCTTGAGGAATTAATGGAAACTCGTGCCTCACTGTTTCCATAGTATTATTATTTTGAGACACCAAAACTAAGTCTAGGGTTCTGTTATTTGTATTAAGGATATTATTGCACTGTTCCAAACCGTTAACATTCGAGAATTCCGAAAATACTCTATGCCTTTCATCCAGATCACCACATATGTCTCCTTCGTTCCCCGTTAAACTGGGGAGATTAAAGTCGCCAGCAATTATCAGGTTATTCTCACTAATACCCTCCACATGATCGAAAATATCAGTTTATATTTGTGCATTTGAGTTAGGAGGGAAATATACAGCTAAGACATAGAGATTATTCCTTTTTGCTTTCAACTTCACACCTACCATCTCAAATTCTTTACCTACTCGATTAACTTCTAGAATTTTGTAATTTTCCCCCCATCGCTACCATAACTCCTCCTCCCCTTGCCTTCTGCGTTGTATCGGAATTCCTGTCAGCTCTACATAGATCATACCTCTCCAAGTTGATAATTTCTGAATCATATATACCCTCGTGCAACCAGGTTTCTGTTCCAAATATTATATCATAACATTCTTCTTCAATACCTAGTTTGAATTTTTTTAGTTTTGTCCTTAATCCCCTGAAGTTTTGGTAGTAACATACATTTTTCTGTGCTTCCATTATAATATTTATGAGTAAAGTTAAAACCAGCTATAAATTTTTAATAAAAAATAAGACGAAAAATAATTTTTTAAAAACAAAGACAGTTGATTCATGTAGTTTTCAGATGTTTGTATTGCTGCCAACATATTGCATAATACTATATAATTTGATTTTTGCATAAATTTCTCCATTCCATGTCCAAACGTTTCTTGATGTGTATTTGTTCGCAGTTTTCTTCAAGAGATCAAGTTTCATTTTCGTAAATCGTCTCTAATGACCACGCCACTAGAATTCAATGCCTTCTTGTTCTCCATTATCTTCTGCTTATCTCGTTAATTACAAAAACGAACTAGTATGGCTCGTAGCTTCGTATCATCTACATTCCTTGTGTTTTTTGGTCCCACTCGATATGTAAATTCGGTACTCTGGACAATATTAATTTTTATTTTTATTGATTTATTTATCAAATTAGAAACAGTCATCAGTAACCTCGTTTTCACTTCCTTCTACCCCATATATTCTTATGTCATTCTTGACTTGGTACTGTTCTTGTTTTTCCACTTTAAGTTTCAGCATGCCATTTTCGTTTGATAGGGTTGTGATTTTTGGCTCGAATTCCAAAAATTTCTCCTGTTGTTTCGTAAGTATCTCGTCTATTTTTCATTCAAGTGTTCCGATACAGATTGCAACAAGGAGTCCATGAAACTCTGATCAGTAACGATCGCCTTCATTTCCTCTAATATTAGTTTTTGAAAGTCTTTAGTTGACAAGGCCATCACTAACACTTTATTGATGGTGAAACACTACACTAAACGATTTGAAATACTCAAATTTTGCGAAATTATTTCATACCTATTTGTGGAGCACACAGAGACACGTCTATTCGACTAGACAGCACATTATATATGAGATTATATACTAAATATGCAATACCTGAACAAAATGTAGTTTTAATCAGCACGTTGTAATGGAGATGTCCAGAATCATTTACTTCAGATATTGCTATATCGTCAGCTCACAACAAATATTCTGGGTAAGGTTCTTGAGTTCACTCTATGAGGGCAACTCGAATCGAAAAGCTTGCTGAGAGATATATTTTATGAATTCATGAAATGTATTGCAGGTAGAAATAAATGTAAATGAGTCAATTATGTCCTAGAACTAAATTGTATTGGACGCAAGTCAACAAGAATGTGCCTCTTGAAGAAAGGAACAAGTTATAAATTACACTTCTGAACTTTATAAGCAGTTATGCAAAGAATGTATGGAAATCAGATATTCCAGATATGTTACGAAAGGATCAATCTTATAACTAGGCTTATCTGTTGTGTCCTGTGAAAGTGCTGTACTTCTGAGGAAGTTCTGGGTACTCTAGAAGTCCTGAGATTCCACTGTGGCAATTAGAAGCTTCATGCATAGGATCATCAGTTAGTAAGCGGCTACTTATAACCTGTGCGGACTCAATCCAAATAAGTGCTTGCCGAAGCAAAATGCAAATATAGAAGGGTACTTCATCACCCAGGTAAGGTACCGGAGAAAGATGAAAAGCTGAAGATGATAGCGAAGGGGCAGAAGGATGGTAAAACTAAAACTATAATCGACAAAGGCCTGAAACAAAATAAGAGAGATGAGACTACGTTCAGCTGAATTATATCATTGAATAGAGTATTATTCATGTACAAACCTTTGGTGTAATGTGGCTTACAAAAATAATATCCAACGGGTATGTCGAAAGTTTTATCAGTATCCAAATACCAGGAATGAAACAATTTATGTCTTTGTAGATGCTTATAGTACTTAGTAGATCCGTAAAACGTGTTGCTAGAGATAGATCTGAAATCCAACCAAGAATAGTTGAATGGCTGAAGAAAGTACCACAAAAAAATGGGTCAATCCATGTGGTCTTTTGCATAGAACAATGACAGGACCAAAGGGCTTAAGGCAAGTTTGTAAATATTACATTTTTTGCAGCTCAACTAAATTTGAATATTTTGAATGCGGAAGTTTGGATGATGGTGACAGGTGTTGGTGAATGATTTCAATAATAATATCTAGTTCTGATAAAAGTATGAAAGTTTTGATTTATTAAAACAATAATTATTTTTATGTTCCAGAAAGAACATTGAGAAGAGAGGAAGAAGATAAAATTTATCAAAACATTGGAGGTTATATTTTGAACTTGTCACTTGATTAGATGAATTAACAATAACAGAAGTCATCACTCCGAAAGATAGGTTTCAGCTTCAAAGGATATAAATACATGGTGAAGTGAAAATAATAGAAACTTCAATAGAAATAAGCAAGATGTGAAGAACAACACAAATTGAAGACAAAACTGCAGACTCCCGGCAAAAGAAGAGAGAAGAAACTAAGAAGAGCGTACAAAAATATATGATATAATGAACCCGTAACAATATTCAATCAATTTGTTTCAAGAAACGTTCGCAACCTATGCATAACACAAATTCGGTTGATGTTACAGAGGAAAATAAAATCTATTCAATCATTTAATCAGGAGCATCAGATAAATTCCTCATCCGAATTAATATCAATAATTCATCTTGCAAGTTTGAGGTAGATACAGGAGCAGCAGTTTCTACTTGTTCAGAAGAGTTCCTTCAACAAATCTGCCCAAAAACATAATTGCAACATGAAACTATTAAACTCAAAACATACACTGAAGAAGGTTTTGAACTGCTGTGTGGATGTGATGTTAAAATCAATTATAAAAATTCAGTTTCACCGAAGAATGGCTTAGGTTGATTAAATTGGATTTGTCCACAATTGAAATTATTGATACATATAACGACACAAATTACTTAAGCAATTTCATGGAACTACTAAACAAATATAGTGATTTATTTTCGCAAGAAATTGGTATTATCAAAAATTACAAATCTATACTCAAAATTAAAAACCAATTTTTAGTCGAGCCCGAACGATACCATTCTCACTGAAGGATCGCACTGAAGACCAAATAGATCTACTTGAACGGAGAGGAATTATTGAAAATGTGAATTATTCAGGCTGGGTAACCCCTGTCCAATTCGATTAAAATGAGCGGCTGAGCCTATTTTTGCACAGTCGATATCAACCAGGCATATTAACACACGCCAGTTGATGAAAATAGTGCTCTGTTACAAGCAATCAGTACTACGAAAAGAATGTACAACGTGAACTGACTGATGCGTGGAATATATGGCAATCATTCATGGACCAAACTCTACAAGATCTACAGGGTGTCTCATAATTTTTCGATGATGTCATTGTACAAGGAAGTACTTCATTTCAACTCTTACAAAGACTTTAGGTATTTCAACGCTTACGTCAAAAAGGATTACACCTCAATAGAACAAAATTTCAATTATTCAAGAAATCGATCACTTATCTAGGCCACGAATACGTATTTCGAATAACGTTTTTAAAAAGACAAAAAATAACTTATTTGAACAAGTTTACAATTCAAAGGTTATATCAAGACTGAAATAAAAGTTCATTCGCAATAGGAATGAAAAATATAAAGTTAACATTTTAATGAAATGCCTACAATGCTGAGTCGACGCTTCTTGTATGGGTGCATGTATGGAGCGGACAGTGACCGGTACGTTACTCCTCCCTCCTAAGATGAAGTTTTGGTTGGGACAAACAAAACTTCTGGAGACTGCAAGGGTTGTGTGGCTTCTTTGGTCTTCCTTTTGGATTTCCTGAACTTATTCAGGCTGAATACTATGACTCCTAGGATGATGATTATGTATAATGGAATCGTCCAAGGGTGATGGCTGGAATATTTCGTGCTTTCACTTTGTAGCGGTTGAAGTCGGCTCCCTTGTAATTGCAATTCATGTAGTTGATCCAATGAAATGTCATCTATCTGAAGTCGGCTTTCTTCCATAATCTGCTCACGTATTTTGATTTCGGGAAGAAACAGTGGCTTTCCTTTGGCATTTCCCTTTTCGTTGGTGTATCGCTGTCCAGACGTTAGGATACTGCACTGGTACGGAATTTCGATGATAAATGATCCGTTGAGCATCACAAAGTCAGTTTCATCATATCGGGTTTGGACTTTCTCTTCATGGGGAAAAATTGTGATATAACTCGATTCGCTGACTTCCTCAATTAGGGGCTTGTTTACAACTATGAGAGCCATTTTGCATTCAGCTTTGTTTTCTAGGGTACCATCAATCAGGTAGTTGTTCCGGCATAGGTAGTTCGGATTCAGGTGACGACATGGCTTAGAGTCATATTGGAATAAGTATTTTTTTTTCCTTCCTCGCATGCTGGTACTTTCACCAGCTACACCTCAGCCTCTTGGGCTTTTTGTGTTTTCCGTGTTGGTTTTACAGCACCCACTCCGTAACTCTGGTCCCCTGTACCAGTCTGTACAGGTTCTTCACCGGTTGGCTGTTGTATTCTTCGGGAGTTAAATTGGGTTTCCCAAAAATTGCCTGTCTCTTGCGGACTAGTGCCTCGCATTCTGACATTATATGTTTGGCTGTTTCTGCCCCTTTACCACATTGTGTGCAATAGGTCATTACTCATTGTGAGAAAGGTATTTGTGGGAATGGTTTTGTGGAATTCTGTGTGGGTATTGAGTAGAGGTGGTAATGTTTGAAGATATCAGGGTGTACTAGTAGGATATGCAGCGCAAAAACTACTTTGGCATTTAGAAAGTATGTGTCTACTGGTGTTATATCAAATTGTTTATAGGCATCCTTTGTATCTGAGTAAACTAACTGATCTTTAGAATGATGTTCAAGAAGGGTGTTGAATATTGATTTCATGTCATCGATATATATTATGCTATGATGTAAAGTACCAAGCTTAGCAACTGATATGGTATTTTCAATACTTGTGAGAATTCAAAGCAATGTATCCAAATTGAATTTTATTTGCATGTATGTATCTACAAGTATCAGAAAATATTTACTATTGTTATTTAGTTCTTCAATACTTTCCCTGATTACATTTTGGTTATGAACCATTAGTGAAAATGTCTCATTATTATTCTGTAGAACTTTGTGGGTCAACGATATTTGTTGATTCAGAGAATCAACAATTTGTTCTTGATTGTCTTGCAATTTTTTAATTGCTGCATCATAGCGTTCGGCATCTTGTTGATCTAAGTTGACAGAAATAGACTTAATAATGTTTCCTAAACCATAGATTAGGCGTCTTTTTTTCCTATTTGTTGAGGGATAGACTGATAGAAATTTTTCCCTTACTGATTTCATCTGATAATCTGTGTTGTTCAGTATAATCGTGTAGAGATGTTTGATATGTAGAACTGAGGTTATGATTTGCTATAGATGATTTTAGTATTTTATTATTTTTGGCTAATGTATCGATTTCATCCGATATTGGTTTAAAATCGATATAGTGTAAAAACGTATGGGTGGCTACTTTAATCTTTGCTGTCCCCAGCCGAAAGAGTAAGATTCCTGGGTTATTCTTCAAGTTAGTTATTCGTACGTTCCAGGGAATCGTCAGGTGGATTATAGTCAGGGGCAGGGGGGTCCTGTAACAAATTTGATTTTGTGACTGTCGGTCTAGGTTTCTTGAAAATGTTTTTGTGGTGAGTATTACGATTGGTTTTTAATTTCAGTCCTTCATAGGTTATGACAGTTTCTTTAATGAATGGGGCGTTCAACTTTTTTTCCGCGGGTTTTCACGTTGTGTCGATAAACTCCGTCATTTTCAGTGTAATTTGCTGGTTCGTCGCGAGTTAGATTTTATTTTTCAATATTCTTTTCTTTCTGTCTTTGAGAGATTTCGTGTGGGTATGTGATTGTAAATCTGAAGCGTTTTTTGTTTATGTTCTTGTATATAATTATTTAAAATTTCGTACTGTATGTCTAAATCGAATGGTCTTTTATGTCGAGGTGTCCTTCCATAATATCGATTTGTTTTTATTTGTTCACGGAGTGTATGGAGTGGTTGTAACCAAAAATAGCATAGGGCATTAGTCTCGTTACTTCTGCACGGGGGTTTTCTAATCTTAAAACCGTCAAATGCTCGAGTGAAGTTGAATGAAGCCGTTCTACAGGAGCATTGGTAGTAGAGTTTTTTGGGGTTACAAGGTGAAGGTCAATTTTGTGAAGTTTTGTGAAGTATGTTAGAGTCGAATTTTTTAATTCTGTTCCACTATTAGCTACGATTTTAAGGGGTAGTGCATGAAATAACATGAATATGATTAGATTCTCCACAATAGAGATAGCATTTGCTGCTGTTAGAGGGAGAGCCTGAGCGTATTTTGAGAAAATGTCTATGATAGTCAATAATTTTTGGCTGTAGGCCTGAAAATCATCGATATGTACTACTTCAAAGAGTTTTCTAGGTGTTGGTGTTATTTGAAAATTTATTTTCGGTTGGCTTCTATCATATTTCGATCTTTGGCAGATATCACACTTATTTATGTAGTTTCTAACATCGTTTTTTGGCCAATAATACTTTGTTTTGATTCGTTGTAAGGTTTCCTGAAAACCTCTATGATTTGTCTTAAATTCATGATTGTATACTAAAAGTTATTTTTATCTGTACAGGTCTGTGATGTCTTCAAGTTTAGTATTGCATTTTATTAATTCGAATGTTGAATTTCTGAACGTTTGCATCATAAGGATGCTAAGACTTTTGTATAGTTTGCTCGATTCGTCGTCAATGAAAAAAAAAACGTATGTCTTTTTGGGCAGTCCAAAGTCTATGAAAAATGTAATAATTAGGGAAAGGTCGTTTTCCACTATGTATATGTTCCATATATTCTTCTTGTTTTGTTCCCATAAACATCTTTTAGTAGTTTTTCTTGGTAATGCCGATTTTGATTTCCTGTACAGGGTCTTCGGCATTCATGTGGACTGTTTTGTTATTTTCTTCGTTTGGAGTAGGGACGATTTCCTGAACAGGTTCTTCCTCGCTTGAACTTGATGTTTCAGTTTCTCCTTCAATTTCATTTAAGTTTGGGGTTTCGTCGAGGTTATTAAATAATGATGAAGTATCAGGGTCCAGTGTACGAGTTTGTTCTACGATGAACTTTTTCATATATTGAAGGAGCAGAGAGGTGTCTTCTATGCCTTGCAAACTGGCCTTCGAAGTGTTTGGTTGTGGTTTTATTTCATTGGCATGGATTTCAATTCTCGATAAGGCGTCTGCATTTATGTTCTTTTTTCGCTTTTTGTACTGAATCACGTAGTCGAATTCTTCCAGTTTCAGTTTCCAACGAACTAGTCTCGACCTTCCGGGATATCAACCATTGTAATGGTTTATGATCTATCAAAATCCTAAATTTTCTACCGAAAAAATACGGTCGAAAATATTTTGTTGCCCATACTACCGCCAAAAGTTCTTTTTCAATAGTGCTATAATTTTGCTCAGCATCGTTGAGAGTTCTTGATGCGTAGGCAACAGGGCGGTCAGAGCCAATAGGGCCTTGTTACAAAATAGATCCAATTGCCAAATTTGAAGCGTCCGTGGTGAGGTTGAATGGTTTGTCAAGGTCTGGGTACTGTACTATCGGGTCATTTGTCAGTAAGGTTTTGCAGTGGTCAAAAGCTTCAAGGAAGGTGGCTTGGTGTTTTATTCCAGAGCCCTTCTTCAGACAGAGTGTGAATGGTCTTATGATTTTTGCAGAGTCCTTGATAAATTTTCGGTAGTACCTACCCTAAAAGTCCCAGAAATTATTTTATTTGTTTTGCAGTTTTTGGAATAGGACAGTACATTATCGCTTTAAATTTGTCCGGATTTGGTTTTACGCCCTCCGGTGTTACAATATGTCCGAGAAAAGCAACTTCCTTCTTGAGATATTCTGATTTATCAATGTGAGTTTTTAAGTTTGAATCGCGGAGCCTTTGAAACACTCTTTTCAAGCTCACGATGTGTTCCTGTGAAGATGTTGAGTATACAATGATATCGTTCATGTATACCAGGCATATTTTTTTCTGCAGCCCTTTCTAGACGTCATCAATCACCCTACTTAGAGTAGCTGGGGCATTCTTCATGCCGAAGGGAACCCTCAGGTACTCGTAGTGACCGTTTTCGACAGTAAAGGCTGTCTTTTGAACGTCTTCTGGAGCCATCTCTATTTGATGGAAGCCAAGCCTAGGGTGGTAATATATTGACACTTTCCTAGCTTATCCAGAATGTCACTGATGTTAGGCAGGGGGTAGCTCATCGATGGTTTTGTCGTTTACCTTACGGTAATCGACCACGATCCTCCATTTTTTCCTTCCACTGGCATCTGCTTTTTTCGGCACCACCCATATGGGTGATGACCAAGGGGAGTTGCTGGGTCGGATGATATTTTGTTTAAGCATGGAATTTATTTGCTTGGCTACTTCCGCTTTATGAATGGAGGGATACCCATAGGATTTGGAATAAACGGGGACTTCGTACTTTGTCTCGATTTTGTGTTTCACCTGATTAGTAAATTTCAATTTTCCTCCTTCATAATGAAAAATATCTGAATATTTTTGGCATACATTTTTTATGTGTGTCTGTTCTTCTTGATTCATATGTTTTGTACGAATGAGACATGTCGTGTTCGTCTGTGTATAGAGTGTCAATATCTGCATGATAAAGTTCGAAGTTTTGGGATGAAAGTAGGTGTATAATGAGTGGCTCAAATAGTTGAATTTCGCAATTATAATAATTTCTATTTTCTAATACGATCCATGCATAGCTGTAGTAAGTGTTTCTCTTAGCAGACATTCATTTATTTTTATTGGGGGAACGATGATATCGCCCGTCGATTGTTTAACAGGAATTTTAATTTTGGTTCTCGTATTGGGTTTTATTTCAACAAACAATAATAGCTTTTTCTTTGTTTCATGGTATTGAATAAAATTTTGCAGAGATGGGGTATACAAGATTGAATTCGAAAAATCAATCTGAGCATTCAATTGCTGGAGTGTATCTAGTCCTATTGTCAAAAGTCAATGTGATATGCAGCTCTTAGTTTTTGACTTTTCGAGTAGTATTACCTATAATTACCGTACTATAAGTATCTCATCTATTCAAAGTGCATTTACCTAAACGCAGTCCAATAAACTACAAAGCGCAACGTATAGTGATGAATCGCATTTTCGCCATTCTCTACGGGAAATGGCAAAAATGGGTGAGCATGATTATCGGGAGATAGAAAGAAAATCAGACGTTGGTGGAACGAGCGACGGAAGAGAACACATCTTGACCACTCAGAAAAAGAATGTACCTCCGGTAAGTGTAATTCTGTTAGTTTTTAAGGCCATGCAGTTGTTGAAAGCGATTCTCTTAATCATTTTAATAAATATTATTTCGGTAAATTTCGTATATAATTTCACTTATTCAAAACTACCATCTGAGTTTACCTCTGGTTCGTGAGCCCAAACTGCGGTCTTCATCAATAAATTTGAGGTACCAAACAACCAAGGCCGGGACTCGCGACACGTGGTGGAGGCGCCTTAAGCAAAATTCCTGTTAACAAATTTTTATTTTTTTTTGTTTTTTTTCTTGATTTTTCTACTAACTAACCGCTTTCAACAATGTATGGTTACATAGGTAAATTTTCGTAAATGTTATGTGATTTAATTGTGTTTTCATTAAATTTCAATTGTTTCGTAAATATTAATTTTGCATTTTCGTTTGAATTTCAATTTCGGAATAAGTTCATAGCAACAGATAGTAATTTTTAGATTAAATCGTCAAGAGTTTAAAATATTTTTGGGATAGCGTGGCTGTCATGAAAACTGGAACGAATACACCTTGGTGCCATAAGTTACGTATTTAACCTTCACTTGGGAATCCGGAAAATTGAATTCTAGAAACTTTTTCTCTACATCTTGGTGCTTTGTTACGTGTTTGACTTACACTGACAATAAGCGCCTTGAGTATTTAGAAGGTTGAAATCTAGAAAGATTTTTTTGGGGAATCTTGGTGAAAGCACCACGTGTTTTACCTAGACTGAGAATAAGCATCTTGATTGTCTGAGTTCTAGAAAAAATTTCATTAATGCATCTTAGTGTTGTGGCACGTGTTCCACTTATACTGACAATAAGCGCTTTGAGCATTTTGATTTGCTGGTCCACCACTATATCAAAAATAATCTATAATACTGAATGTTAGATTTACCACGTTATTTCCCAAAAGTACATTTCATTTTTGAATCCATGGTGTATTCTGCATTCAATAGGAAATAAACGCCCAAGTAGGAAGCAAAGAGAAACAAAAAAAAAAGTTCAGCTAATGAAATGTCAGACTTTATCATCCTGTTATAATTTGTACCCTAATTCTGTAGTATACTGCCTGACTTATTATTACGTGTACAGTACTTTTTTTAGGTGGTATAAGCAACCTTTTCATAAAAATATTTTTAGATACAATGATATTTGGTGAAACAAAACACTAGTTACCTACCACTATTCAATTTCAGAAAGGACTATATATGTTATTGTAAGGTGCTTTTTATTTAATTTGCGGTACATCTTTATTCGCAGTAGTTGGAACGAGATTTTTGTGTGTAAGAATGGAAATGAAGGGCGTAACAAAAATAAAGCATTACCAAGAAGTCAAAATTGAAATGGTCCAATTATCATTTAATTTAAAATTTCTTTCTTATCAGCTCCAGTATTAAAATATTTGTTTCCACGATCTCTTTTATGTATTACCCATTGATTTGAGGTTACTCATAAAATGAAAACGATTTGTTTCCTCCACGAATACTTTCTTCAATTAAGTAATGTTCAATCTATGCTAGTATTTTTCATTTCAGATGGCATTTAAAACTTCTTATTCTAATTAAAAATACCTGGTAATTAAAAAAATAAAATAATAATAATATGTGGAAATATCTGGGTACGGTGGTTGTTAAAACCAAACATCCACAGAAAATTTCAGAAAATAAAATTGTTTTTGGTAAAACATAAATTGAGATTTCTTTTTGTGTCACACCGCATAGTGAAAAACAATTTTGAAATGCACAGCCTTCAGGGTAAGACATCGTCTTTTAGTAGTACATTATAGATATTTCTATTAGTTTTCTCTTAATTGAATGAAGTGTTGTTTAGAAATTATCTAAAAATCGTATTCCTGTGAATAAGAAAATTTATTTTGATTCGAAGCCACAGGGTTCTTACCCAAACTCTTTTGAACGTAAGTTTAACATACTTAAGTGCAATTTTTGTGTAATTTGTTATAAGTAGGCATAATAATAACTTTACCCATAAAATTTTTGATGTAAAATAAAAAGTGATTGCGCGAAAGATGCTGGTAATAACAAAAATCAGTATCATTTCTTGAATCTACTGGTTATGTAATTTTTTCGTCAAATTATTATGCTGTCCAGTTTAGACTGAATGATGAAAAGTCAATGAAGCATGAATTGTGGCCTTTAACTTCATTGCACTTTATCTACTCATGTCTATTTCTATTTTGATAAACAATACATTTTTTTTGCAAACTATCACTATTTTTTGAAAATGACTCTTGCAATTTCTTGGTATGTCCAAAATAAAAAAACTTGTAGGAAGAAATTGAGCTAGAAAACATATTAATTAGTTTATGTGCAAATCAAGCTGTTTGGTTAGGAGGTCTTTATGCATTCTTTATTATTTGAAAATTTGAAAGAAATGTTGATCACGGTTTTTGAAAAAAAAATTTGTTGAATAAAATTGCGTTGATAAAATGTAAAAACAAAAGTCTAATTGATAAATTTTTTAAATTTTGTAATCAATACATATAGGTATAACATTTTATGATTATTTTTTTTTTCGTAAAGAAAAACATGTTCTGATTTGCAAACACTTAGAATTTTGATCATTGCCCGTCGACTTGTTTGATGAAACTGTGTGTTAAAGTGTACAGTTAACTTTTGTACGATCTATGATGATGATGATATGATGATATGATGATATGATGATATGATGATATGATGGTATGATGATATGATGATATGATGATATGATGATATGATGATATGATGATATGATGATATGATGATATGATGATATGATGATATGATGATATGATGATATGATGATATGATGATATGATGATATGATGATATGATGATATGATGATATGATGATATGATGATATGATGATATGATGATATGATGATATGATGATATGATGATATGATGATATGATGATATGATGATATGATGATATGATGATATGATGATATGATGATATGATGATATGATGATATGATGATATGATGATATGATGATATGATGATATGATGATATGATGATATGATGATATGATGATATGATGATATGATGATATGATGATATGATGATATGATGATATGATGATATGATGATATGATGATATGATGATATGATGATATGATGATATGATGATATGATGATATGATGATATGATGATATGATGATATGATGATATGATGATATGATGATATGATGATATGATGATATGATGATATGATGATATGATGATATGATGATATGATGATATGATGATATGATGATATGATGATATGATGATATGATGATATGATGATATGATGATATGATGATATGATGATATGATGATATGATGATATGATGATATGATGATATGATGATATGATGATATGATGATATGATGATATGATGATATGATGATATGATGATATGATGATATGATGATATGATGATATGATGATATGATGATATGATGATATGATGATATGATGATATGATGATATGATGATATGATGATATGATGATATGATGATATGATGATATGATGATATGATGATATGATGATATGATGATATGATGATATGATGATATGATGATATGATGATATGATGATATGATGATATGATGATATGATGATATGATGATATGATGATATGATGATATGATGATATGATGATATGATGATATGATGATATGATGATATGATGATATGATGATATGATATGATGATATGATGATATGATGATATGATATGATGATATGATATGATGATATGATGATATGATGATATGATGATATGATGATATGATGATATGATGATATGATGATATGATGATATGATGATATGATGATATGATGATATGATGATATGATGATATGATGATATGATGATATGATGATATGATGATATGATGATATGATGATATGATGATATGATGATATGATGATATGATGATATGATGATATGATGATATGATGATATGATGATATGATGATATGATGATATGATGATATGATGATATGATGATATGATGATATGATGATATGATGATATGATGATATGATGATATGATGATATGATGATATGATGATATGATGATATGATATGATGATATGATGATATGATGATATGATGATATGATGATATGATGATATGATGATATGATGATATGATGATATGATGATATGATGATATGACGATATGATGATATGATGATATGATGATATGATATGATATGTGGTAATGAGGTTACCTTTGTCTTGAGGAGATTATGGAAGAATATCCTTAGAGTTGGGATTGAACGTCTACCTGTGGTATTTTACTCTTGAGGTGTTACCAAGAGACTTGCGATGTGTTTAATGAAATATGATGATATATATGCTCTTGATGTATTTCCAAGAGAATGATAATGATGATTTTGATGTATGAATATATTTTTTATTGATGTGTTTCCGATAAAATGAGTAAAGTAAAAATAATCGTAAAGAAAAGATGATGAATACAAGAGATGCAGTTGCACTGGATTGGTATTTGAAAATGAGTCATAAGCAAATATTTGAAGTTTTATTATAAAAAAGGAATACACTTGGATAACATAACAGAACATGTTTGTCAAGGAGGTGATCAACAGGTCTAAGTTTCTAATTATTGATTTCGAAAATAATTTAATTAAAGTTTTCGATGGCTGTCCTAACCGAATTGAAGGCACATTCTTCTCATCTGGCGAAGAACCTAAAATATTAATAAAAATCCTTTACCAGCATTCATTTTTAAAGAAAAATCTTAATGAATAATTACTACAGAATGAGCAATAATAATAATAAATAATGAATTTTGACACACCCCTTCCTGAAAGAGTAGATATGAGTCAATGTCACCCCATACAGTTTTGTTTTTATCTTATTTAAAAAAGAATAGGAAATAGCATTTCAGACTGATCTACCGACACACATGTACCATGTGTTTTGTGTGACATCATGTGAGTGGAGCTGCATGCTCGACTAAAATATATTTGAATCATGATTGATTTTCGAATATTGCTCATATTATATTTTAATTTGTTTGTACAAACTGTTGTGTAAGATATTTTAATAATGAAGTGCACTGTGATCTTCTTAATAGCAACCTCGAGTTAGTAAGTTGTTTTTTATAACTTAAAGTCACATTTTTTACAAATTGGACTTTTTTGTGTTTTTCAGATGTCTTGATAAAGAAAATAAAATTTTCGAAAGCTAGACAATTTAACAAATAGTTTTTCTATCCACTGGCCGTTCCCAATTGACTGCAACCTCAAGGAAAAGCTGCTATATATATATATATATATAAAGAGGAAATTATATCGACCGTCTTATCTTAAAGAAACTTGCTTCTATCAGGGATTCGGTCTGGGAGCTTTCGCAAATTTTTATTTGCTTTTTCGAGGGCTACAATATAATTATATGAACACATGTATAAAGTTAAAAAAGGTATAACATACTGTGCAATGTGAGGTTTTCTTCGATGTTGAAAGTACATAATTAAAATTGAAAAATAGAAAACGAAAAACTTGACACGAAAATTTTTGAAGGACTGATCATTTGTTTGTTGATGTCAAATAATATGAGGACTATACAGAGTCGTAAGTTTCAGGTATTAATATCTGATGTATGATTATGTGGTAAAAGAATGTAAGAGTAAATTTTGCTAAGATTATCAATGTCAGTTTTTTTGTTCATATTATCAGTTTGTAAACTCATTTCAGCCATTTCCAAAAAAAGTCTTTTGTTGAAATTTTTTTCCACATGTAATATTTTTGTATCATCATAGTTCATGATATGATCATTATCTAATATATATATATATATATATATATATATATATATATATATATATATATATATATATATATATATATATATATATATATATATATATACGTGCACGGCTATCTTAGGTGCATCCATACGCCGAACAGGCACCCACGCCTCCTATCTAAAGAATACCATTATAGGTGTATGCTGTAGACAGATAGTACATACTTTTTATCGTCTATGCGAGCACCAAGAGAGGGGAAGAGAAAAATGCTTCATAAAAGATACAGATTTTCGACATATGTTTCAATGCAGCACTCCTCCGAATAGAAGGTGACGAAATGGCCTCTTCTGTATATATTTCTTCACGAATTTTTACGAAAACGCCTCCGACAGTGTTGCCAAACTTATTTGACCTTCAAATGGGATTATCATGATGGTGGGGGGAGCGCTATTTTAATATTTGGCTCCGAGACAATTCCTCATCTCTTGAAAGGTTCGCGTTTCTGAAGATCGTATAGTGTAGGTATTACATGAACAATTTCATCAGAGTTTATTGAAATAATTGCTCAAATTGGTGCACATACAGTGAGGTGCAAAATTATACAATAATTTAATTTTTTCGCGAATAGTCGACTTTGGAGACAAATCCCGCGAGGTCGATTTTTATTTTTAAACGCTTTTATGTAACTTGCTCTGTTTGTTTGAGTTTATTAGATTGGTACAAATCTTGCAAGCTGAATTGGAACGACTTCCTCTCATCCTATGGAACTGAAATTTCATATGTTGTTTCAGTTCCAATGACAATACATTAATATCGAAGAAATTGTCCCCCCGTGACTCCCGAAAGCTAGATAAAGAACGCGTGAGGTGGAAGTTTTCTTGACGGATTTGGACGTCAAAAATTATAGCGAAAAAAAATTAGGTACAGATGGTTCGCCCCCCACCCTTTTTCGAAAAAAACAAGAAAACTCGCGAAATTGAAATCGGAAAAATCGGTAAAAAATAGTGAAAAATATCTGACGGTCGAATGTCATCGTCCAAAAAAATGTCACTCCCCTATCCCTCTTAAGAATCTAGATAGAGAACGCAAAGGAATTCGGAAAATATTTCAACAAAAAATCCGTAAAAAAGTGAAAATTATCTGACCATTGATTAAAACGGTTTTAAAAAAATTCATTCCTCTTCCTCCCTCGAAAGCTAGATAGAGATCGCGTAGAAATTCGGAAATTATTTTCAACGGTTCTATACATGGAATATTACGACAAAAAAATGGCTGCTGGTGGGCTCGCTAACTCCCCTCTTTTCAAGGAAGTTGTGAAAACAAAATCTGAAAAATCCGTAAAAATTGTGAAAAATATCTATCCATCGAATGGAAAATTTCCCCCTCATATCTGCAATAATAATATTTTTGATTTGATGCGCATCAATAAATATCAGAAAAATAAAATTGTGAATTATGTCCTTCTGTACCTAAATAAATTACAGCATACATATTCAAAACTAAAAATGAGGTGAAATGAATTATTGAATAAAAAACTTAGGTTTAAACTGAATGAAGATTTGGGCAATTTATGGCGGAACGAATGTTGTAAATGATTGGGAAGAGAGAGGGTCCATGAAGTGGATGAAGGTAGGTAAAGCAATCACTTCCAAAGGCAGTGTTGACGTCCCTCCATTTCCATCTCGTCAGAACTGGATCTATAAGCGTGTGCCAGATAGGGAGTGGGAGCAGATGTATTTCATTTCTTTATTTTTCTCACCACCGATTTTCAAAATGTGCAAATCTGTATTTTCAGTATGCTGCTATTTTTTTTCTAGTACTTATGTTTCAATATTTTTGTAAAAACGCTATTGGCTGGATATCGTTTGAAAAGTATTTTCTTATCCTATTCAACGGAATGTATTTTCCTATGATTTTTTTCTACTGGGAGAATAAAATTTTTAAATCATGTGAAAAATAAATTTTTTCAATTTTTTTTTCTTTGGTGTTTTGGTATCGACTGCTATGGTCATTAGCAGTGTGTTCTGGATAGGCCTTGTTACTAACTCCATACGCCACTTTGGGCGCAGCAGTGAATCGTGGAGGATTATTATTATAATTATTTTCAAATTAAGGGGATGAAAATTCTGAAGAAAAGTGACTTTTACTTTTAGGAAGGGTTAGTCATCGGAATTGATATGATGTGTAATCAATAATGTCTTTGGTCATCCTGTCGATATTAACCATTCATAAGAGTACACGACTGAATAAGGAATAAAAAAATCTTCGAAATAAGGTATCACCTGATTTCTATTCTGATTTGAAAAATGAAATAAATTTAAAAAATCTCTTTGATAACAAGATTTTCTTTATAAAGTATCGAACTAAAAAGTAAAAATTAATATTGAGTATAACGAAGAACTTTCCGAAATTTTAATATTTTCTGAAAAGCTCGTGGCTTTACTTCAAGTGTTATGACTTCTGAGGGCTGCCCTTCATAAGGGGGCGACAGCTGGTTAGCGGAAAAAAAAAATTTAACAAAAAAATCACGCTAAAAGCTTTAAAAAAACATTGCAATTTCTGAAAGTTCTTTGGTTTTCATACACTACATATTATTTTCTGCTACCCCTGGGCCAAATAGCTTTCCGGCACGTAACCCACCTTACTGGCATCGTGTAACTGTACAGATATTCCTAACAGAAGGAACAGAGGAAATGTTCTAATGACTTCTGATGAAGTGACTTGAAGAATGTCCACGATATACAGATGCGTTCATATTGGCGTCCGATTTTTCCAATTTGCCTCCGATTTTTGAGGCGTGTTTTACCAGAATGTATAAAGTTTGGAGGTGTATAAGACGTTTTGTTTGTATATATGAATACAGAAAGGTCAAGCTACGAAAACTATTCGACGACCCGAGGTTTTCCACTATATTTACTGGTTTTTCAGATTTTATTATAATGAGTGTTTGCAAATTTTTTCGTTAACGTTTTTCTCCGTTATTTTCGACGTCCGTATTCGTCGAAAATGTTCACGAAATCTTACGAATTCTCTAGCTAGCTTTCAGGGGGCAGAGAGTGGAAATTGAAATCAATTTATTTGACGGTGCGATGCATTTCATTATTTGATGGATTTTATTTTCGCGAGTTTTAGCAACTTCTTTCGAAAAGTAGGGAGTTCCAAGCCCCCCAACAGGCACATTTTTTCAGTGGGACAGAAGAGTATTTTTTTATTATTATATTGTCATCGTTTCTTAGGAGTGCAGAATTCCAGCTCAATTGGATGTTAGCAATTGTTAGAAAATTCTACTGCAAATTTTGAAACCTGTAAGACAGAAGACAGATATATGAGCCAAAAAAGTTATAAAAATGCTTGTAACAATCAGGTACGTCATCAATTCGAAAATTAAAAATTAAATCGACTAATTTCATAATTTTGTCAAAATTCGAATATTTTCAAAAAATTTCTTTTGTAATAATACATATATTTTAGGTTCAGGTCTCGAGTACTGTTTTCATGTATGAATGTAAAGCACCTAATATTCCTCTAAGATTAAATCCAGAAAAAAAGGATGAATCTCACAAGTCTCACAAACTCGCTTACTCCACCAGAACATCGCAAGAAGTTTGACGATTATGAATATTTTCTTGTCTGATTCTCTACTGTCTCCAGAATGAAAATATAATGAAAAAAATCGGTCCCGGAATATAATGAAAAAGTAGTGACTAATTGAACACTTTCATCAATTTTATTTCAATGAACGCATTCTTTATGTCAATTTAGCACTGGTTGTCGATACTATGAATACGGATGTTCATAATATCAATGAATACTTTCGTTAATTGCATGAATTAGTACATTGAATGAGTTATTTCAACGAATCCCATTAATCAAACGAATGAAAAGTATTCATTGGATTGATGATTCCTTTGCATCGTATTGATCATTATTGTTCTTTCTTGGAATTATTGATATAATGCACTCGTTCATTAAGACAAGGGGAATATTTTAGATCAATTCAATGAATAGTGATTATTGAACTCATGAATGTTGGTCGTTACTTAACTTGAAAGCAATGAATTACATTCGTTGATTCAATCATTGGTGTACACTAAATCATTGAATTGTGTGTATTATTTGAATGAGCGGTTTTCATTCAACCAATGCATATTAATCAATGCAATGAAGGCTATTGATATTGACGATACACTGAACTTCAAAATAAAGGAAAATTAGAGTTGAATTTAAACAAAACATCGAATTCCTGATAGTAGGTGCATCTGAAACTTGAAATGTATTGAGAAAATGTTCTGAATTACACCATAAGAAGTAATATTGGGCTCCAGGGCTAATTTTCATGAGTATAAAGTGCTCCCAGTTTTGCGAATTAATAGTGTTATTTAGTAAAGTTGTCCATTTTTTAATTATAGTATACGACCAAAATAACTTACTGTTTCGAATTTTCTGATATATTTATTCAAGATTTTCAATGATATTTTTTTCAGGACTGACAAAGTGGCCTGAACCTTTCAAGATGTGTTTGACATTTGCAGTATTTTCATTTCCTTGGGAATAATTGATACATCTTCAAGTTTTTCTCTGGTAGGTACATGTTTGCTCTAATAAAAAATTGTTCAATGCATCGAATACATTAGATGATGACGGTTCATCAGATGGAAGAGTAAATAATAAGCCTATTATTATTATGAATATTGAATATCTTCCATGACAATATATCTAAACTAGAAAGTGCAACACAGTAGGAGAAAGTATATTGAATACAAATCCTATTATTATCTCTATAAAAACTACCTACTGAATTACACAAAATGAAACGAAATTCATTAGGAGTAAGAATCTTGCAAAATTTAAAAAACAAAAATGATAAGCAAAATACAAAATTCAGACAAAAAACTGTATCATCTGATGTTCAAATCGAATATTCCGATTATTCAAAAAAAACATCCAATCATCCAACGCTAGCTGAAATTTAAGCGACCGCTGCATAGGCCGCTAGGTCAAGAAACTAGCAGAATTGCTGAACCTGAAACTAGTTACAATTTTCAAATAATGAAACCCAATGGTTTACGATATCTGTACCTATATAATAAAAACTCACTTTCACTCGTATCTGGCTTGCTCAGACTATGCAGCAATGTTTTCACTACTTTGTTTTTCTCACTTTGAAAAAAGTTTCAAGTTTTTTCATAAAAGGTTCCTAATTATCGAGCAGTCCATTTTCATTGTCATATAAAACGGTAAAATCCATATCAATCTTAAAAAAAAGTTAACTCAAAGCTATAGCTCAAAGGTATTCTTATAGCTTACCAAACGAAATTCACAGGGACTTTTGCATGAAGATCAGTTCTTAAATAAGTCTGCTCCCCTCAAATACTTTGTAATATCTAACAGAAAACAACTACTTCCCCGGCAAAAGCCATGCCAAACATTGAACTACATCTTATAGATATTGCGGAAAGAATCTAATGAAAATGCAAATTTTTACTTTCAGATTTTTTCTCTCAAGTTATATAGGGTATTTTCACAATATCTATCCGATTCAGTTCAATGTCCAGCATGGCTTTAAACGGGAAAGTAGTTGTTCTCTGTAAGATATTCCAAAAAAGTAAGTTCAATTTATCCTAGGTTTTTTTTCGATTTCCAGAGGAGTCATGTTTTGTTTCAATTTTCAATTAAGAATGTTTCCCTTCTCAGTATCTAATATGTTTTTATCATAGTAGTTCAAGATATTACCTGATTTTATTTCAAAACTTCTAATTTTCGTTTGTGGTCCCTTCTGAACCTTCACCCTAATATGCTGTTACACAGCAGTTTTGAATATTTTCTCCAAGCACTTATTATGAAATTTTCCTCATTCAATTCTGCGATGATATTCCTATAAGAAACTTAAATGAATTCATCATATTTGAAATATTATTTCTTCATTTTATTCCATTCGTATCAACTTTTCGGTAGGAAATCTTGCCAAAATCTCTCACGTCGGAAGATTTTTGACAAAGACATCTGAAAACCCCCATCTTCAAAATATTGTGATACGGTTTTTACTAACAATGTCCTCTGTTCATTTTGATTATTCTATTTTTTTTTCATAAAATTCTACCAGCAGTACCCCTTTTGCAGTTTGATTCCTAATATTGACTAACGTTATTCCTTTAACTTCATCGCGGCTTGTTGATCTACTGTTACGTGAACTAGACTATGAACCAGCAGAAGTTGATATGAAGGAGAGGTAATCAACGGTATTCATTGATATAAAGTACCATATTTTTTTTAGTGTATACCCAATTGTTCCCAGATTATCATCCAGAGAGTTCTGTCTTCACATTCACACTTCCTTGTCATCACTTCGAATACTATTTTTCCAGAGGTCCCGTCCAATGTTGCAACTCGTGAGGCACTTCCGTCAAGAAGGCTCACTATCTGCTATAATCCTGAGCGTTTCATTCGTACATTGCTGTCTGTAATGTCTTTCAATACGGTCTGCAGTACGGGTTGCCTTCAGTCAGTCCCATATTCAACAGGTATTTCTCTTAAGAGAGTGTGCACATTCAGATACTCTATAATAATCTTCAATTGACTCTTACTTTGAGTGCTGAGTGAACAACTGTTGAGTTCATTTTTCGCACTGTTTAACAATGAAACTTTACTGCGCTTTTGTCCTGGTACATTTTCTGGTGTTTCTGTTGCTACATCTGGAGCCTTTTCTTCAATAACCACCACACTGCAGATTTTGGCCCAGAAATGAGGTTCCAATTCTCACCTAGCAAGTTCGTCAGGCTAAATTTTTCCCTGGAGTTTATGATCTGGTACCAGGCTA
Source organism: Chrysolina oricalcia (assembly GCA_944452925.2). Classification (NCBI taxonomy): domain Eukaryota; kingdom Metazoa; phylum Arthropoda; class Insecta; order Coleoptera; family Chrysomelidae; genus Chrysolina; species Chrysolina oricalcia. The sequence goes on from OX101812.2 coordinate 36,801,206, forward strand.
GTGTTACTCTAGTATGCTCTGATATATTCTTCTGATTTTCAAGGGGTTCCACACTAGTCTGGTCATTTTTTGGCACATCACAGCCTCCAGTGCCGCCTGACCCAGAAATAATATGCATCCGCTTATTCACAAAAACTATTTGTCAGTATTCAGTACCCATTCCTGCATGACTGCCAAACAGTTATTCTCGTGGTGGATACTTATCCAAACATATCTTTTCTAGGACTCTTCTATTCATGCAACGGCAAAGCTTTGAAATTAATCGCGTAGAAAGGGTTTTCCAAGGCATACAACTTCAAATTCAAGAAGAACACCAATTTCTACCTATCATTCGTTGGTTTTTACGATATTTCCTGAATAATACCACAGTCATTTTTCACCAAAATTTAAAATTTCGTTAATTTTCAATAGGTACCTCTTTCGAAACTTCCAAAAATGTATGATTCTCAAACTATTGGACAGCAATCGCGATATGGCTGGACGACCATTACCATTTTTGGAGTCCGGATAGCAACGCGTGCGAAACTACGGAAAACGTGAATTTCAAATAATAAATACATTTATAACTTCATCACTCTAATTCACCTCCACACAGCGTTGCCATATTTCGGAGGCCTATCGGAGTGGATACTATACGGATGCTTCGTCTGCAAAGCCATTATTTTTGGTGTATATGCATATTAAACGGTAGCGCCCCGTAGGGCGAGAACAGTACACTACATCGTGTAACTAACTGTACATATATACCTGCCGAAAACACCTCCTTAGAAAAATTTGTCTAATGACGTTTCATGAAGTGTTATGACCAATGAACACGATATACACATGGGTTCGTATTGGCCTCCGATTTTTGATATATATATATATATATATATGTCCATATATATATATATATATATATATATATATATATATATATATATATGCAAAATGTCTTATACACCGTCAAAATATATACGCTCTGGAACAACACGCCTCAAAAATCGGAGGCCAATACGAACCCATGTGTATATCATGTTCATTCTTCATAAAACTTCATAAAACGTCATCAGACAAATTTTTCTAAGAAGGCATCTTCGTCAGGTATATATGTACTGTTACACGATGTAGTGTACTGTTCTTTCCCTACGGGGCGCCACCGTTTAATATGCATATACACTAAAAATAATGGCCCTGCAGACGAAGCATCCGTATAGTCTCCACTCCAATAGGCCTCTGAAATATGGCAACGCTGTGTGGAGGTGAATTAGAGCGATGGAGTTATAAATGTATTCATAATTTGAAATTAACGTTTTCCGTAGCTTCGCAAAGGTTGCTATTCGGACTCCAAATATGTAAGTGTATATAATCGAGCCATATCGCGATTGCAGTCCAATAGTTTACGAATCATACATTTTTGAACATTTTGAAAGAGGTATTAGAAATGATCGGAATTGTCAATGTTGGTGAGAAAATTACTGTGGTACTTTTCAGGGATATCGTAAAAACCAACGAAAGGTATGTAGAAATTGGTGTTCTTCTTGAATTTCGAGAAGTTGTATGTCTTGAAAAACCCTTCCTACTCGAATAATTTGAAAGCTTTGCCGTTGAATAAATAATAGAGTCCTGTTTGGACAAGTATCTGTCACAATAAGAACTGCTTGGTAGTCATGCAGGAACGGGATACTGGATACTGACAAAAATGTAGGTATCCCAATAGTTTTTTTGAATAAGCAGATCTATATTATTTCTGACTGTCAGGTTGCACTGGAGGCTTTGATGTGCCAAAAAATTACCAGACTAGTTTGAAACCCCTTGAAAATCAGAAGAATATATCAGAACAGCCCGGTAGCAGATCGTAAACTCCAGCGAAGAAGAAGCCTGACGAACTTGCTAAGTGGGAATTGGCCACTCATTTCTGGACCAAAATCTGATGTGTGGACGTTATTGAACAAATGGATGAACTAACAGAAACTCTGGAAAATGTACTAGGAAAAGAGCACGGTAAGGTTTCATTGCTGAACAGTGCGAAAAATCAACTCAACAGTTGTTCACTCTAAGTGAGATTCATTTGAAGATCATTGTAGGGTATCAGAATATGCACACTCTCTTGAGAGACACACCTGTTAAATATGGGATTGACTGGAGACAACTCGCACTGCAGATCCTATTGAAAGATATTAGAGGCAGGATACTATACAATGTACGAATTGAAGGTAGTGCCTCACAAGTTGCAACATTGGACGGGCCCTCTGAAAAAATAGTATCTGAAGTGATGACAAACAAGTGTGATTGTGAAAGCTGAACTCTCTCGATAACTATCTTGGAACTATTGGATACACACTGAGAAGAATATGGTACATTATGTCAATGAATACCATTTATTACCTCTCGTCACATCAACTTCTGCTGGTTCATCGTCTAGTTCACGTAACAGTAGATCAACAAGCTGCGATGAAGTTAATGAAAAAACGTTAGGAATCAAACTGCAAAAAGGGGAGTTGCTGGTAAAATTTTATAAAAAAAAATTCAAAATGAACACAGGACATTATTACTGAAAACTGCATCACAATATTTTGAAGATGAAGGTTTTCAGATGTCTTTGTCAAAGAGCTACCGACGTGAGAGATTTTGGCAAGATTTCCTACCCAAGTTGGTACGAATGGAAGAAGATGAAGAAATGATATTTCATAAATAATAAATTATTTAGGTTTCTTGAAGAGAATATTCAAAACTGCTGTGTGACATCATTTTAGGATGAAGGCTCAGAAGGGACCACAAACTAAAATGAGTTGTGAAATAAAATCAGGTAATATCTTGAATAACTATGATATAAACATATTAGATATTGAAAAGGGAAACATTTTCAATTGAAAATTGAAACAAAACATGACTCCTCTGGAAATGGAAAAAACCTACGAAAAATTGAAGTTTCATTTTTGTAATATCTAACCGGAAACAACTACTTCCCCAGCTAAAGCCAAGCTGAACATTGAACTACATCTTATAGATATTGTGAAATGACCCTATAGTTTTAATAGAAATAATAATAGGATTTGTATTCAATATACTTTTTCCTATTGTGTTGTACTTTCTAGTTTAGATATAAATTAATGTTTTCATGAATTTGTTTCAATATTCACTACATTGTGTGGAATTTGATGTTTTCGAAAGTAAATCTGGGCTGTTATCAACTAAAGTGTTTGATGCATTGAACAATTGTTTATTAGAGCAAACATGTATCTACCAGAGAAAAATTTGGTGATCATCATCAATTATTCTCCAAGAAAATGAAAATATTGAAAATGTCAAATACATCTCGAAGGGTTCATGACACTTTGTCAGTCCCGAAAAAAATATCATTGAGAATCTTATTTAAATTCGACTGTAAATTTCCTACATTTTGAAGTTTACTTTATCATCAATATCAATAGCCTTCATTGCATTGATTAATATGCAGTGGTTGAATGAAAACCGCTCATTCAAATAATAAACCCAATTCAATAATTCAGTGTACAACAATGATTGAATCAATTATTAATTTTTTTCTTCCCTAAAAATCAATATTTTTTCACGAAATGTAGTGGAACTATAACTTATTATGTTTTAAGTGCGCTGTTCTTTTTTCGTAGCGGAATACAGATTTTTCCTTTTTTTTTTTCAACAAATTCCGAAAAAACGAGTTCATTGTCAACTGAAAAGTTTCACCGATAAAGTTCTTCTTTTGAAGCTCGCCAGCCGCCAGTTTTTTCGTTGAAGCATCTTCTTTTAGATTATGTAATGAAAGAGTAGCACTAATGTGGAATTTTTTTCCACATAAAACGCAAACATTAAAAAACACTTTCAAAAACCTGCCTGTTGAAATGTTAATTTCATGCTACCTTAATACAAAGAATAAACAAGGACATAATAAGGATATGATTATGATAAAAGGACGAAAGGAGGTGAACTTTTGATGGTAAAAATTATTTCTCACGATTTGCAGCAAAATTTAACCTCCTCAAAAAAAAGGTGGGAGAAAAGTTGTTGGCAATAAAAAGATCCACAACTTTTGTGTTTAGTATTTTTTCACATAACCTCAAATTTTCAAAAATCGATTTTTATCTGTTTTGATGGTCAATTTGAGGTAGGTATGTTGAAAAGTGTCGAATGCAAAAATTCTCGATTTTTTCATTAGTCACAACTCTCTACTGAACATTTTCCGCTAAGAAGTCACGTTTCGCCGCAAATAGCAAAAAAGCGTTTTCAACCCCTGAACTGCATCCCAATTTCACCACTTTGAGTGTTCGTGTTTAAATATATTTTTGTCAAAGTCGGAACCTCTGCAAAGATGATCGAGAAAAATAAATATGTCGCTGCAAAAAAAACATCCAATTCATACCATCAAAAGGTATATTTCCACAAGATTTTGCGACAAACATACAATTTTCATGCAAAAAAATTAAAACCAAATCAAAACGGTTTTTCTGATTTTTCCGAAAAATTTGAAATTATGTGCAAAAATCTTGGAAACAATAGTCTTAGATCTTTTTTGCCACAACTTTTTCCTTTACTTTTTTTATATTAGGTTAATTTTTCCTGCTAATTTTTACCCCCAAAAGTTCTCCTACTTTCGCTCTTTTATCATAGTCAAATCCTCATTTATGTCTTTGTTCGTTCCTTGTATCTATTAAGGTAACATGAATTTTTCAATTCAGATATAGGTTTAAACTATTAATTTCATAAATTTTAATAAATAAATATGAGTTAAAAACAAAAATTTTAAAAATTGATTTTTGAAAATCTGTTTTATCATTCTTTCGCGTTTTCTGGAAAAAAATCCCACAGCAGTGATACTCTTTCATTACATAATGTGAAAGTAAACGCTTCAACGAAAAAAACGGCGGCAGGCGAGCTTGAAAATATGAACTAAATCGGACAAACTTTTCAGTTGAAAATGTGGTCGTTTTTTCGGAATTTGCCGAAAAAATAAGGAAAAATCTGTATTGGTTACAAAAAATCACAGCATACTTGAAATATGTAAATATTTCCACCAAATTTCGTGAAAAAAAAACGATTTTTGAGTGAGAAAACAATTAAAAACAAAAAAATTGGTTTTTGCGATTTTCTTGGAAAATTTTAAGTAATGTCGAAAAATATTGATACAAATGTAGATCTTTTTATTGTCAACAACTGTGCTCCTCAACTTTGTTTGATGAAAGGTCAACTTTCGTTGCAATTCTCGAAAAACCATGGAATATCGCTCTCAACCTCTAAATGTTCGCCCCTTCCACCCTTCTCCATTTTTTCGACTCCAATTTATTTTTCCCGTCATTCAAACAATATCCTGCTACTCTTCCAGTAGGTCTCATGATATTAATAATTTTTCCCGCTTTCATATTTTTTGTCGTCCATCAGCACTGGTCCAATTCATGAGTTCAATGATCACTATTCATTGAATTAATCTAAAATATTCATCGTACTGATGAACGAGTGCATTATAACAATGATACAGCATTTATTCCAAGATAGAACAATAATAATCAATACGATGCAGAGGAATCATCAATCCAATGTTTTTTTTTCATTCGTTTGATGAATGAGATTCGTTAAAATAACGCACCCATCTAATGTACTTGATCATACAATTAACGAAATCATTCATTGATTTTATGGACGTCCGTATTCATAGTATCGATAACCAGTGATGAATTGACAAAATAAATGCGTTCATTGAACCACTATAGATGAAACTGTTAATGAGTAACTACTTTAGCATTTTATTTAGATACCGATTTTTTTCTGTGTATTTTAGAGACAGTAGAAAATCAGACATGTGAGATTTATCCTTTTTTTTCTGGATATAATTTTACAGCTTCAGAATAGTAGGTGCTGCACTTCATATATGGAAATAGTACTCGAGACCTGTCCCTAAGATATACGTATTATGACACAAACTTTTTTAAAAAAAGACGAATTTTGACAAAATTATGAAAAAGGTCGATTTTATTTTTAATTTTCGGATTTATGACGTAATGGATTGTTACAAGCATTTTCATTACTTGCATGGTTCGTATATCTCTGTCTGTCATTGGGTTCCAAAATTTGCAGTAGAATTTTCAAACAATTGCTGATGTCCAATTGAGCTGAAATTCTACACACCTTAGAAACGATGACAATGTAATAATAAAAAATTTCTCCCTGAAAAAAGCATGTCTGTTGGGGTGCTCAGACCCCCTACTTCTCGAAAGAAGTTGCGAAAACTCGCGAAAATAAAATCCGTCCAATGGTGAAATGCATCGCACCGTCATATAATTTGATTTCAAATTCCACCCCCCCCCCCCCCCCACTTGAAAGCTAGTTAGATAATTCGCAGGATTTCGTGAACATTTACGACGAATTGGAACGTCGAAAGTAACGTAAAAAAACGTTGTCAATGAATTTTGCGAACACTCACTATAATAAAATTAGAAAAACCCGTAAATACAATGATAAAGTTCGGGCCGTCGAATAATTTTCATAACTTGATCTGTTTGTATTCATATATACAAACAAAACGTCTTATACACCTCCAAACTTTATACGTTCTGGAACAACACGCCACAACAATCGAAGGCGAATTCGAACAATCGGAGGCCAATATGAACGCATGAGTATATCGTGTTCATTCTTCTAGTCATTTTATCAGAAGTCATAACAAAATTTTTTCTGAGGAAGCTTTTTGTTAGGTATATATATACTGTTACACGATGCCAGTAAGGTGGCTTACGTGCCGAAAAGCTGTTTGGCCAGGGGTAGCAAAAAATTATATGTAGTGTATGAAAAACAAAGGACTTTTAGAAAGGACCCCGCACTTTTTATAGGTAAAATGGTTCTCGGTAAAATTGTTTGAATTTTTAGTATATTGTAGTATTCGATGTACTGATTGAACGTGCAGAATCGCAAAGTTCGTTGATGGATAGATTTTAAAATTAGTAATTTTTATTTCATTATTTTCTCGGGATTTGAAAGTGCCAACTGCATATTTTTTCATTCCTATCATCAACGTACCTTCATATTACTAAATATCATTCAGATGGTGCATATTATATCATTATGTACAGAGTGAAAAAGAAAAACATTTTAGTAATGTCTGAAAATTCGATGTAATAATGAAATTATTTTGGCATGCAAAATACTATTCTTATTCCATCATTAATTATAATTCATACATTTCGTACAGGGTGATTTGAAAAACTGGTGAAATATACGGCCGGTTCTTTCGTACATATCCTGTATATTCAAGTGAATTATCATCCTGCGAAGATAGCTGATACCGTATGAACATGATTTCGTTGGGTATATAGGGTGATCATGAAAATTTTCGATGAAAAAATGACATAATATCAACGTTTCAGAAATCACCCTGTAATTCACGATTAACTCGTTCTCTCCTCAACACTGTCCCAAAAATGCAGTTTCCTACTATACTAGTTTCATAGTTATTAATTGAGAAACTTATTACCATTTGCATAACAAGTTGAAGGAACTTGTTCACGCGTACATTCTACTAGTGGCCAAGATAATGTGGAGATCAAAATAAATGTAATATTATATGCAGTGTGATGACCAATGACGGTCCATCCAATTCCATCTACCATTTAGGAAATGACTGAATATACGTTACATCAATTACAACTTACAACTCAGGCATGAGCCAGATAAAATTTCTGATGCTTGGATAGTTTGACTCGCCCAATCGTGTATGAGGCCCCAGGATAGTCTTTCCAATATCAATTGCAACAACTCGTATAGGTTCAAAGAAAACGCCGCGGTCCACGTGACCTTGATTGACGTGCGACAAAGTGCAAAATATGCGGATGGAGAGTCATAAATCATCATGTAAATGAGGTGTCGCCATATCAAACGAAATTGTCGATACGGCTATCAAACGAGTTTTTATGATCTGCAATTGATATTGGATAGACTATACCGGATATCATTTGTATAGTTTGACTCGCCCAATCGTTTATGAGGCCCCAAGACGGGATATCACTCATCACTGAAGGTGACAAGGAACAGCCTTAACCGAATCCACCTTCCCCGTAGCAGCGCTACGGTCCTCATACAACAAGAAAACCCTATCGGCTACCGGGTACGTTGACGGAAAGTGAATGAAAAAGAAAAATCAATTAGTTCCATCAGTGATAATTATTATTAAATTTACGTATTGAAATTACCTATATTGATGAAATATAAAAGATGTCTATATGTTTCTATTGATATCCAGCAAATATAAAAATCATGGAAACCTCTATCCGAGTGGAACACGCTTTGGAAGAAAACCGTCGCTGCCAGATTTAAATTCTCCTATTAAAAATAAAAGCGTTCTATTAATCATTTTCACTTTCCCCAGATGTATGCTTTATTGTCGGAAGTATCTTATCTGCACCTTACATTATTAAATTCACATATCTTATCTCTAATCTTCACCCTCTTTGACATTTATTTTGATCTCCACATTCTCACGTTCCACTATCTGTGAAAAATCTTGGCCACTAGTAGAATCTGCGCGTGAACAAGTTCCTTCAACTCGTCATGCAAATGGTAATAAGTTTCTCAATTATTAACTACGAAACTAGTCATAGTAGGAAACTGAATTTTTGGTATAGTATTGAGGAGAGACTGACGAATATATTGAATAATAATAAAGAAATTTCACCAAGTTAATCGTGAATTACAGGGTGATTTCTGAAACGTTGATATTTTGTCATTTTTATCATCGAAAATTTTCATGATCACCCTATATATCCCAACGGAATCATGTTTATACGGTATCAGCTATCTTCGGAAGATGATAATTCACTTGAATATACAGGATATGTACGAAAGAACCGGCCACATATTTCACCAATTTTTCAAATCACCCTGTACGAAATGTATGAATCGTGAGTAATGATGGAATAAGAATACTATATTGCATGCCAAAATAATTTCATAAACATTTCATTATTACATCAAATTTTCAGACATTACTAAAATGTTTTAATTTTTCACTCTGTAAATTATGATATAATCTGCAATCTGAATGGTATTTAGTAATATGAAGGTACGTTGATAATAAGATCGAAAAAAAATGCAGTTGGCACTTTCAAATCCCAAGAAAATAATTTAATAAAAATTACTGATTTTTAACTTCAAAATCTATTCATCAACGAACTTTGCGATTCTACACGTTCAATCAGTACATCGAATACTATAATATACTGAATATTCAAACAATTTCACCGAGAACCATTTTACCAATAAAAATATAATTTTTTTAATGCTTTCAGCGTGATATATCATAACAATTGAGCTTCCAAGAAAATATTAAATTAAACAATAACATCAAACATTAATAATTCAATTAAAGTTCTTCGTATAACTAAATATTATTTTTTACTTTTTAGCTCGATACTTTATAAACAAAATCTTGTTATCAAAGAGATTTCCTACATTTATTTAATTTTTCAAATAGGAATAGGGACCTATCAGGTGATACCTTATTTCGAAGATCTTTCAATTCCTTATTCAGTGATGAACACTTATGAATGGTTAATATCGACAGTATGACCAAAAAAATTGATTACACATTACGTCAATACCGATGACTAACCCATATCGAATGTAAAAGTTGACTTTCTTCAGAATTTTCATCCTCTTAATTTGACAATAATTATTGAAAACACGAATTTGTCATATAATTCAAGAATTTTATTCTCCCTGTAAAAAAAATCATAGGAAAGTACATTTTAGAATGATTTCATTGATTACGTCATCCAGCCAATAGCTTTTTGACAAGAATTTTGAAACATAAGCACTAGAAAAAAAATTTAGCAGCATACTGAAAATAGAGATTTGTACATTTTGAATACGAGAATCGGTAGTAAGAAAAATAAAGAAATGAAATTTATCTGCTCCCACTCCCTACCTGGCACACGCATAGATCCAGTTCTGACGAGATGAAAATGGGGGGAAGTGAACACTATCATTGAAAGTGATTGCTTTACCTACCGTTATTCACTACATGGATCCTCTCTCTTTCCAATTATTCTTATTGCAGATAGGGAGGTGAGATTTTTCAAAACTTTATTATTCGATGGTTAGATATTTTTCACTATTTTTACGGATTTTTCCGATTTTGTTTAAGCAAGTTTTCGCAAGAAGGGAGGGAGCAAGCACACCAGCAGACATATTTTTCGTTGTAATGTCCATGTGTGAAACAGTTGAAAAATTTTCCGAATTTCTACACGTTCTGTATCTAGCTTTCGAGGAGAGAACAGGAGTAAATTTTTTTGATACCGTATTATTCAATGGTCAGATAATTTTCACTATTTTCACAGACTTTTTCGATTTCTATTTCGAGAGTTTTCACAGTATTTTTTTGAGACAGGAAAGGGGGGCGAGCCCCCTGATCGATTTTTTCCATGAATATTTCCTATGTCTATGTCCTTTGCGTTCTCTATCTAGCTTTTGAGGGGGGACAGGAGAGGTGAATTTTTTTTAAACTATAATTTTCGACGGTCAGATATTTTTCACTATTTTTACCGATTTTTCCGATTTCAATTTAGCGAGTTTTCTTACTTATTTTCGAGGAAAGAGGGAGGCATGCCCTCCTACCTAGTTTTAATTTTTGCTTTAATTTTTGACGTCCAATTCCGTCAAGAAAACATTCAAAATCCTACGCGCACAGGGGGGCAATTTCTTCCATATTATTGTATTGTCATCGGAACTGAACAAGTGAAATTTCAATTCCATAGGATAAGAGAAAGGGGTTCTTATTCAGTTTAAGAGATTTGTACCCATTTAACAAACTCACACACAGAGCAATTTATATAAAAGCTATTCAAAATAAAAATCGACCTCTTGGAATTTTTCTCAAAGTCGCCTATTCGCGAAAAAATGATTTTTTTCCATAATTTTGCCCCTCACTGTATGTGCAACAATGAAGATCATCTTCAGAAACGAGTAATTATTTTCATGCTGAATGACGAATTGTTTGGCAATTATTTTAACAAACTTTGATAACATATTTCATCTACTTCATTGTTCAAATAATACCTACACCATACGATCATCAAAATCACGAACCTTCCAAGAGATAAGGAATTGGTTCGGAGCCAAATATGAAAATAGCGCTCCCCCCACCAGCATAAAAATCCTGTTTGAAGGTCAAATAAGTTTGGCAACACTGTCGGAGGCGTTCTGGTAAAAATTCGTGTAGAAATATATACAGAAGAGGTCATTTCGCCACCTTCTATTCGGAGGAGAGCTGCATTGAAACTTATGTCAAAAATCTGTATATTTTGTGAAGCATTTTTCTCTTCCCCTCTCTTGGTGCTCGCATAGTCGACATAAATTATGTACTGTTTGTATACAACAAACACCTATGATGGTATTCCTTAGATAGGAGGCGTGAGTGCCTGTCCGGTGTATGGATGCATCCAAGATAGTCGTGCATTTATATATATATATATATATATATTTATGTAGCGGTCACATTGAACTCCACAATGCAAAATTCGCGGTAGAAGTGGCTTCCGTGGCACTTTGGCTTCCGGTATACGGAGGCCAATTTGTATTCCACCTAAAAATTGTCCAATAGTCGCCCCCAGAGACATCTAGTCGAAAAACGGAAGATTAGGGGGAAGCCACTTTTTACCATTTTCTGATAATAATATACAGTCTAGTGTCGTTAAACCGCCGCATGGTGGCGCTGAATTATCTGTATACTATTAAAGTTCATGCAGCGGATACTTTGAACTCCGTCATATCATTTGAATCTTCTGTGTACTATGAAATTTAATACAGCGGTTAATTTGACCTCCGTCATATAACGATTAGGTATAGTTTGAAGAGGATAAAACAGAAATGCAGTAACTGAGAGGTTTGAATGAAAATCTCTTTTTCTCGGGTTTTCAGGCGGTCGTAATTTCGAATTATTTTCAAACGTTTCGCTTGAGCGGGTGGCTATACTCTAATATTGGATGAAATCAAAACTGCCAGCCCTAGCAAACGTTAGAAATAAATACCAAATTACGTGGGCCTCAAAACTTGAGAAAAAATATAATTTTTCAGGACTGATATTACTCCCACTCTCTCGATAATATCTTGTTACACTGAACTGTCCAATTTAATTGGATTGAGCTCTGTATTATTTGATTTGCATGTTAGTTGGTGTATTCTTCTAGTTCAATGAAATGGTGAAAAAGTTATTATTTTTTAAATTGGTGAAAAAATAATCTTTCCAAATACTACTCGTTTCTCAATATTCATCAAATACTATTTTAATTTAATAACTTGAATTTCTTTATTTGAAGCAAAAACATTCAAAATACCAAATTTTGATGAAATCATTCATTCTAATGGAATTGATTTCATTAATGGGTTTGTTTTCATATTTTTGCTTGATAAATCAGTTCAAGTGGAAAATAAAAAAAAATTATGAAATTTATGGTCTCGGTGTACCTTTGATAATCATTCCAAAAGTGAATAAAATATCGAAAAAATACGGGTTTGGTGGAATAACTAGACCACTTTTATATTTTCAGTTTTTATTAAACATTAGTATCATCGTATGACCAGGTACTATACTTTTTTAAACTGGTTACAAACATAAACCTTAATGGTCGCCCAAGGCTTATTGGAGAATATTCCTGAATATTTAGTTTTCAAATCCTCAACTTCATGACGTTTTGGGGGAATTTTTTGTTTAATATTCTTTCGAAAGTGCTCCTTGGTTAATTGTTTTTGTTTTTCTGTCCAAGGTATCAAAATACGTTTCTTGCCTTTTTTTGGCTTGATGATACCGATATCACATCCATCTTCAGCATCAGTCAAGTTGCGATCATCGTTTCTCTCATATTGTTCTTCGTCCCTGTCCGGCAAATTATTAGAAAAAAGTGTAAAATCGATTTCATCGTCACTTCCATTTTCTTCAATCGCAGTCTCATCTATCTCGATATCTTGTAAGAGTTTACCCTTGTATTTTTGTAATTCCCCTTGCGACGAGAGTAGAAGCAGTTTGCTTACTTTTGCTGTCTGATAAACATCATCGGGCAAACGATAGTATTCATCATGGGTTTTACCTGTGTGACCCATGAATCTTGCCAACTGTTCCAGATCATTTTTTTCCATGTTGAATATTTGAGTAATTGTAGCAAGTTGTTTGCGCAATTTCGTGCAAGTCAAAAGCGCAGCTCGTTGGTCATTTTTAAGTGCAAGCTTAGCATGTTTTCTCATACATGCATACCCTGCAATACAGTTGTTGGATCCAGGCAAACCAAACAAAAAAGTATTGTCTGATAAGTTGAAATTCTTCCTTAATGAAATAAAAAATTCCATATTTTCCACAGTTTTCTTGTCAAAAAGCACTGGTACTCCCCTCCCTCTTTTACCTCTAATTACAATGCGTTTCAAACTTTGAAATAGAATTATCTCCGAGTTAGTTAGAGCTTTTTCAAATTCAGATGAAGCTATGTTGTCGTAATTTTTTAAGAAGCTCATTAATGTCATTCTTTGAAGTTCACCAACTCTTCTTTTATTAAAAATCATGACACTACAAAAAATTCCATCTAATAGATTTCGGTATTCCTTTACGTCTGTCGAGTTTTCAACCAACTTCATTTTTGCAGTGAGAATGAGATTTTGTAGATATTTCTGGAACGTCTGAAAAATTTGTTTTTTTTACGTTCTTGTTTCATTTGGTCAGGGATACGAAAATGTGAATTAGTGATAATTGATATACTGAAGTTTATCCCATCACCAAATCGCTATTTTCAACACCTCGACGAAGTAGGTAAATAGGTAAGTAAGTATGTACGTATGAATGCATGTAACTAAGTGAGTGAAAGAGAAGAGATGTTATAGATGGGCGAGGGAGGAGAGAGTTGAGAGAGAGAGAGAGAGATGAGAAAGAGAGAAAAGAGAGGAGAGAGAGAGGAAAGAGAAGAGAGAAAGGAAAGAGAGGAGAGAAAGGAAAGAGAGGAAAGAGGAAAGAGAGGATAGAGAAGAAAGCCAGGAGATATAGTAGGGAGAGCAGATAATTAGAGAGAGAGAAGAGAAAGAAGGGAGAGAAGAAAGATAGGAGAGAGAGGAAAGAAAGTGGAGAGAGAGGAGAGAAAGTAAAGAAGGTGGAGAAAGAGGAGAGAAGGTGGAAAAAGGGTAGAGAAGGTGGAGAGATATAAAGAGAGAGAAGAGAGAGGAGAGTAAGTGGAGAGAGACGAGAGAAGGTGGAGAGAGATATAGAGAGAGAGAGAGGAGAGAGTGCGGAAAGAGAGAGGGGAGAGATAGCGGAGAGACAGAAAAGACAGGAGAGAGAGAAGAGAGAAAGATAGGTGAGAAAGTGGAAAGAGAGAGGGAGGAGATAGTGTGTAAAGAAAGAGGAGATAGAAAGGTTAAAGAAAAATGAGGAAGAGAGGTGGGAGAGAGGTGAGAGTGAGGAGAGAGAGAGGAGATGGAGGAGAAGGAGAGTGGATAGATATGAGAGAGTGAGAGCAGAGGAAGAAGAGGGAGAAGAGAGAGAGGAGAAAGAGGAGGGAAAGGAGTGGGAGAGAGGAGGGGGTAGAGATAGAGAAGTAGTCGAGAGATAAGGAGAGAGAAGATAAGAGAGAGGAGAGAGGAAAGAGAACGAAAAGAGGAAAAATTGGACGGAGATAAGAGAGAGGAGATAAGAGAGATGAGAAAAAAGAGAGGAGATAGGAAAATATCATCATATATCGTCATGATGATTTCTATAATAACTCACCTTGATATCTTCTGCAACGAGTATTACAGATGGCTTGTTAAATTTATTAATTGCCAAGTTCTGACCAGCTTCACTGGAAACTTCCATAGCCCAGTCTGTTTTTATGAGTTCATTCAACGATTTCAGTTTCTCTAGGACGTCTTTTGAAGAAGAAGGACTTTGAATTTCAATAGATGACGCTGCATCTATAGCACATTTGAGCAGGGTTCCCCTTTGTAGAGCTAGGGATGGCGATTTATAATTTCTTTGAGTTTCGTCATAATCTGCTATTTCCTTAGTAGCTTTTACTAAAACTTTGAATTTGCATGGTTCCAATAAATTGAAGAGACTTGCTCTGTCATTTTGCACCAGTTTCCTAGCACTGATCAATAAACGACTTAAACGTCGCATATACCGTTTAGCTACAGATAATAAGTGTTTCTCTCTGTGACTTTTAATGTATCGTCTTGCAACTTCACAAACTACTCCATCTCTTTTTGCCACCAAAGAAACTTCGTCAGCTTTCATCATTGAAAAAATTCCACTTATTTTCAGGGGATCATTAGGACCAAATGGACCAACCATCATTTTCTGTCCTTCGATTTGAGCCTGGAAGCGTATAGAAGGATCGGGATTGAAAAAACATTTCTTCACATGTCGTCTTAGACTTCTGGGGGCATAATAACCTAGACAGAACTTACAACAGATGTAATTTTTTGTAAAGTTCTCTTTGATATTCATTACTGGTATAATATTTGCTGTACTAAAATCCCCTTCCCGTCGAAGTTTATCAATTATTTTTTTTCTGTGCTTCGAATTTTTCTCCATAGAAACGAATTTCATAACTTCAATTTCTTCACTGTGATTTCTTTCAAGATGCCTGGAGAAATTTCCAACCTCTCGAGAACAATATAAACAGAAATGCTTTCTTTTGATTCTTGGCTGTTCAGTTGTCCTTTTAGGTCTAGTTATTGAATTTGATGCAGAGGGAATGTCTCTGCTGCTTGCGACATTGATACAGATATTTAGTTCATTATCTTTGCTATTTAGTGGAAAGTCGTCATCACTACTTTGGAAATCTTCCGAAGGAATGTAATCTTCATCAGACATCCTTTCTGGTTCTTCTGAATTGGAAAGGTTGTCGTTTTCAGAACACCCTGTAAAAATATTATTACTTGATAACTTTCTCAGCTAGAATCTCATTTCTATCAGTAATTGTTCTAGGACCCGATACTATGGGAAAAATGATTACCTAAACGTTGAGACTGCGAATATATATGAAAGCGTCTAAGGGCCACTAAATTTTTTTTTTATTTTGCCAACTTCTAGGCCAAGCTTAGGATGAAACTAAGATACTCTTTTCACACAAAATTATAGACGAAAATGGGCAAAACTAGTTTTAATATAGGATAGTTCGTAAATGAAAACCCCGGTTTTCGCCCAAGCAAAATTGCTTTGTGGAATTTTTTAAACTAGAAATAGTAAAAAAAATTACATTTTTATTTTTTTGCAATAATTTCAGAAAGTTTTGAAGGAATCCTTTCATAGGTAATGGAACTTTTGTGGAGAATACCTATATAATAATTTTTCATGTTACCGGATCGGTGTATTTTCCACTGAAAAAATCGGGGAAAATCTCGAAAAAGAAACCATTTTAAAAAAAATCATAATTTTCCTAAATCTGAAGCTGGACAAACAATATTGCGGAAACTGATAGATAATAACACGTAGTTTGACTGTTCGAAAGATGGTGTCTGTCCGATCTGTCGTTTTTGCACAATCGCGTTATAAACAATTTAACGGCATATCTTAGCCGATTTAAGGGAAATCGTCATATTCAAATTATTTTAAAGGCATTTGGAAGAAGAGAATATCTACAACTTGTGACATTTTCAACACATTTCCCACCCCTCAGGTGAAAATCCAAAATACAGGGTCCTGCAACTGCGCTCCGGTGGTCCATAGCTTCTAAACGGCGCAACTTAAAAATTTCTTTCGAATGTAAGCATGTTTCCTTCTTGAAAGAGTATCTTTGGAGAATATTCCGAAGTATACAAGGTGACCCAGAAAAGTGGACCAAACCAAAACTATGTTTTTTGTAATGGAACACCCTATATTTCATCACATGGTTGAATAGAGATTACTTTGACTATTCAAAAAATATATGGTCATGCTTGTTGATCGACGTTATTTTCGAAGATATATCGATATAACTTCAAAAAACATAAGTAATTCAACACTCTGTAACTCCTCGTGGAAAAATAATTTTAAAAACTTATGGGAGGCGAAATACAATACAATATGGTCTAGTTTCTGTAACATGGCACAGAGTTGAAATTTTTGGATAGATCTAAACGCAAATTGAATGATATCTAGTTTTTTTTCAAATGGAAACCCATACATTCAATTTCAGTATTGGAAAGGCCATAAAATTTCCTTTCAAATGATATATCACACTTGGTATTTACTTCACCTTGAAATTGAAGTAAATTTCCCATTGAAAAAACCAAGATATATTTCAATTTGCATTTCGATCTGTCCGGTATACATAAAGTGATAAACTTTCAACTGGGTGTCATGTTACAGAAACTAGACCATATTAGAGTCATTTCGCCTCCTATACGTTTTTAGATTTACTTTTTTATGAGTAGTTACAGAATGTTGAATACCTTATGCTTTTTGAAATAATATCGATATATCTCCGGAAATAACGTTGATAAACATGCATGACCCTATATTTTTTGAATGGTCAAAGTAATCTCTATTCAACCATGTGATGAAATATAGGGTGTTCCATTACAAAAAAAATATAAGTTTGGTTTGGTCCACTTTTCTGAGTCACCTTGTATACTTCGAAAAGAAACTCTCTCAAGAAACATGCTTGCATTCGAAAGAAATTTTTTTGTTGCGCCGTTTAGAAGCTATGGACCACCGGAGCGCAGTTGCAGAACCCTGTATACACGTAGTAGATATCGATCTCTACTTCCAGATGCCGTTCACATAATTTGAATATGACCATTTTCCTTAAATCGAAAAATATGATTTTTTTGAAAAACAGTCTCTTTTTGTCCTGAAAACATTCAAAGAATCACCTCCCGAAGTTTGTCAACATACTAAGTTAACACCCTGTATATGAAGTCTATACGTTTTTTGGTATTGGGAACGGGAACTGTAAAAACAAGCTTTTGCCCAGTATGGTGTTTTGAAGCATTCAAATGAAAGATGATATCGAGAACATTTTTCGTCTTTCAATAATAATGATTTTTCGTCATAAACACTCGAAGAGTGTACCCAAAGGCATACCCTATGCATGTGGAGGACGGCTATTATTATTATTATTATTATTGCCGTAGCAAATAAACATAATGAGAAAGAGTGAAACTATCCTTATTATAGGTTCCCTCTTTTTTTATGCCGGGGTAACGCATAAATTCGAATATAGTACGAAAAGTTTGCCAGAGAGTTTCAAATAAATGAAACAAATAATATCGACAGAGTCGAAGTACCCTTCCCTCCACACGTTTTCACAAAGTGGAAAATATGAGGCAAATGTCTGTGTTATTTTCTGGCAGACACTTGCCTCAAATTTTCCACAGAGTCGATATTATTCGTTTGACCAGGGTAAAGGTTAAAAAAAGATGTGAAAAAAATTAATTATAGTCCAAAAAACTAAATAAGACCATTTCAAGAATGATATGAACTGCAAAGTAGAAAATAAATAATATTCAAAAATTAATTAGAGATAAAAAGCGATGGAGTGCTTTATATCAGATATTCTTTTATTTTGTTTGCTATAGCTAATCGTGAATGCTGTGATGATGAAAATATAATACAAAAGCACCCCACGCTTTTTCAGCATTAAAATACATTTTCAAACATCAATTTTTACTTTTTAGTTTGTATTATTATGAAATCATATTTATTTTGTTTTTTGAACTATAGTTCATTTTATTACTCTTATCATTTATTATCCGTGAGGAATATCTTAGTCAGGCCCTGTCTCTGGTGTCTGACACATCCGTAAGTCGCGCGACATTTATCCAGATAACCACTATCCATATTCGTGCGGTAAGTGACTATTGGGACCGAGAATCATGTGACCTGAGCAGATGAAATGAACCAAGGATGACGGACGTCTGCATTCGTCCTGCTAAAATTTCAGCAGTATCGAGGCAAGCATCTATAATTTTCAGATTCGTGATCAGTGTTCATAATTTCACCAAGGATCCCTATTATCGAACCACCATTTTCAGATAGTTTGGGTAAAGCCTCCAAAGTTCAAAGAGAAAATTTCGGTATTTAGTCCGTTTTCCTTTCTCTTTTCCGACGATGTTCGTTTCGTTTAATATTATAATTATTACATCCTGATTAAGACATTATTTTTGTTTTGTTTTCGAGCCTTGACATTTGTACCAAATTTTAGATTATTCGGGAAACTGGGACAGGGTGAAAATTTAATTTAAAAGTTCCATTACAGACAATAGCATTATTATTATGTAATTCTTGTATTGTCATCAATTCTCGAAATATATGCTGATTTTAGATAATTTGAACGAAGTATGCGGAACATAGGATATACCATGCAAGTGTGATAAGGTGATGAACACCGAACTGTAAGCGAGTGGTTTATTGTCTAGTCACACGAGTATGAAATGAACAGTTTTCCCAAGAGCTACTTTTTTCTACTCTACTAGTTTTTACATACAGATCATTTACAAATAAATTGAATTTCGAGTGCCTCTATTATACCTACCTACAAATAATTTCATTTAGTTTAACATAAAGTTTTAGAAATAAGTGGGCTTCATACTAACTTGCTTACTATATCCAAATAATTAACTGAAGAGAACAGATTTTAATAAACATTCAACAATTATTAGGTACCTTGGCCTCTTTAGGAACTATTTTATTTCTCAATGATGAGAAATGGTATATTTCGCACTATTGCGAAATACGTAATTTTCTGCGCTTTTTCTCGATGCAAAATGATTGTCGGAAAATACGTATCATTTCGTACTGTGGATTATTGCAGAAAATAGCATATTTCGCATTAGTGCGTAATATACATTTCGCACAGTCTATAATGTTATTAATCGCAGAGCAAAATATTTCATTTCGCTCTAAAGCGAAAAATGCTATTTTCTGCTATAGCATAAAATGTGAAATAACACGTTTTCAATGAAGGTCATCGAAAAAGTATAGTATACAAATCGTGCAGTAACTGAATATTTCATACTCGTGTTTTTCAGGCAGGTCGGCGAAAAAGTATAGTGTACAACTCGTCCGGAAACTAGATATATCCTATTTTTTACAATAGTTGCACAATAAACTATTTCAATCATTCCCCTTCTCTTGGGGCGATTTTGTTCAAGAATCATTCATGGATCCTTTCAGAAGGTGTATTAATAACTTTTGAATAAGAATGTCCACGGTGGGGATACAGAAACCGGTAATAGGTACAGTTCTGATTAAATGGGAAAAAAGTTTCGTAATAGAAGAGGGCCATCAATATGGTAGTATTGAAGTGTCAAAAATATCTTGATTTCGAAATTAGTTTTCGATTTATTATTTCAGCACTTCTCCATAGCAACTTTTGTGATTATATTAGATTTACTAGGTATGCGACGTTTCGTTATCGATTAACCACCATCAACTTTTTTTTTTTCAATACTGTTCCAATACGCTGTTCTGAAGTATTTTTTCATTCTAAACCAATGATGTAAGATATTGATATCTTCACGTTTCGTATTCGTGTCGCCCATCATCTCTAATTTTCAAGAAATTTCAGAAAAAGAGCCTGAATTGGAAAAAAACAATGACATTTGGTATCCTACGACAAAAGAAATTCAGCGATTACTAAAATTATACAAAAACATGCATCAACAATGAATTTAATATTAATTATACTATCTAGAACAAAATAAACATAATTATCATTCTCTAATTTTCGAATTTCTCTAGCTCTAGGACACCGAATAACCCAATGATCTTTTCTATTCAGTCCCTTACCCATACTCTAAAACTTCTCTCAAAAAATTCGAGATGATGACCGAAAAAGATTCGAAATCAAAATGTGTGATGCATCATCGAATTTAGAATGAACACTAAACCGAAAAACTGTAATTGCTGAAATGGCCTCCTTTAGGGCCGGTTATTCAATGTACTTTAACTCCGAGATAAATTCATGGTTAGAATGTGAGTATATTACTTCATTTATCAAATGTTGTAGTCATTCTAACCATGAGTCAAATTTAACCGGGAGTCAAAGCACGCTAACACGACATTGATAAACTGGCCCTTAAACACATTGTTGATGGGGGTCAATCGATAACGAAACACCGAACCGAATAACATATATCATCATAGGAAAGTCTATGAGAAATTTCTGCGCAGGAACGCGTCTTATTTTGTTCGAGATTTGATAAAAACACGAAATAAAAAGTAAATAATAATTATAATTGTCTAGTCCTACTGGACCGCATGAGAAAAAGGTTAAAACCGAATACCTATTCATTTAAAACAACCCAAAATAGTTGAATCAGATCACGTATTTGTGAAAGCAGTAGATTTGCTAAAACGAACCATATTCCTTTTTAACAAATTTGATTTTAGAAATCGAATATTATATGAATAACTGAATAACTCACCCTTATTATTGTCCTCATTTAAAATCATATTTAA
This sequence comes from Chrysolina oricalcia, assembly GCA_944452925.2. NCBI lineage: Eukaryota > Metazoa > Arthropoda > Insecta > Coleoptera > Chrysomelidae > Chrysolina > Chrysolina oricalcia. The sequence continues at coordinate 36,822,591 of OX101812.2, forward strand.
AATTTTTCTGCCTCTAGAAGACATGACTGATTAACACTGCAAACAAAATCTCTAGCAATAGTTAGGTACTACGTAATTCTCCGAAAACGCCAAGATGCCGAAATGCGACAATGCGAAATGCGACAATGAACCTAAACAATAACACGTGATCAAGGCGATGGTAAATAGCGAACGGCTTTCGTGGAATTCTGTACGTAATGGCAAGGGTAGTTAAGCAAGGTTAAAAGGAGGCCAAATTATCCGTTGTGTATATGAAGGGTATATCTGGGTTAAAAGGAGGCCAAATAATCCGTTGCGTATATGACGGGTATATCTGAATATATTAAGTGGACGTCATTTTGTATCATTTTTGTACGGAGTCCAAATGAACCGCTGTTTATATATATATATATATATATATATATATATATATATATATATATATATATATATATATATATATATATCTATATATATATATATATATATAACAGGAATTTACTTATGACATCTACAGTCACTAGTTGAAACTTAATTTGACACGAACCAAGGAATCCAAAAGTGGAGGTTTCTCCACAAATTGACAGGCAGCCAACAATTTGTTGTTCTGACCAACCAAAGTAACTTCCTGTTATATCTGTCTTGCCTTCAAGGTACTAATTCTTGAGTGGATTCGTTTTGATTTCGAGAGCTCCATAAATCCTTTCTGATGAGTGCGTGAGCACGAAACAGCTGTCAAAGGTTGGAACTCTCGGAATTAAAACGAAATATACTCTATTTTCACTATATATATATATATATATAATTATATATATATGTATATATATATATATATATATATATATATATATATATATATATATATATATATATATATGAAAAAAGTAAAAGCTCTAAAATAACTAGTATTTTGCCTATTTTATTTCCTTATTTATGTTGAATTTAATCCTAATAGTTCATTCTGAACAATAGTCACAAAAACAGTCATTTTACAAAATTAACTTTACAATATCAAAAACGTCCTGTAGAAGATTTGAAAAGCAAAGGGAGAAGTGTCAGCAATGACAGTTGAAAAAAGTAATATGAAATTAGAGTTTGCAAAAGAATAAAAACCTTAAAACGTTTGAAAACTGAAAGTATTAGATTTAGAAAATTGTAAAATTTGTTAGAAATAAGAAGTGTTAATAAAAACTGTGCGTGAATAAAAATAAGACAGGAAACATTTATGTGGAATGACACAAAAAGTGATTGGTGGAGAGCAGATAGAAAATTCGAAGACGGTTGCCCGGGGAGAAAAATAACGAGGAGACGAAAAAACGACGAAAGGACGACGACACGAAATATATTTTGGAAAAGCCGAAAACTAAGAAAAATTAGAATTTATAACGGAAAAGTAAGAAGAAACGAGACGACAGACAATATTGGAAAGAGCAAAATCAGAAGACAAACTAAATAAGCACAAATAATTTATCAAAATTACTTACCTGAAGTCAACAGCATCCTGAAATACTATTCCGAAATTTGATCACTGGAAAACCTTCAGTCGAAAAAGGTATTTATAACTACAATTTCCTCTGGTACCACGTTTATTTGTCTGGAGCCCAGCAGAAAAGCAGGTAGCCGAAAACAACACCCACAAACTTATCGTGACCGTTGCAAAATTCTTCATAAATATTTACATTGACTTTCATTGCCATTCTTTCGGACAATGTTATTAGTATAAGTTATTTAAAAATAGAATTTCATTGAACTTTATCATTTACTATTCATAACCGCGATTTGTCGGTAACTGTATTCTATCATGCCATCTTGCGGAATATAGTTCCTAAAGAATTTGGCAAGTTACACCTTAGGTCGAGATTAGAATGATAGAGGGCGTTCAATTTACCATTTGAAAAGTAATATAAAGTATAATAGTTTTTTTTTTAAGGATTTAGTAGGGTAATATCTCAGGGTAAATAGATAGTAAATAAGAGTTTCAGTTAAAAAAGGTTTTTATTCTGAATACAAGAATAAAATTGATTCTTTGAAATTTATTTATTGAGTTTGATTATCATTTGGCTGACAGTTTTCTGAAATTGCATATTTAATCACCTCTATACAGGGCAGTCCACGTTTCCAGAGTCCTACTGAGAGCAAGAGTTTTCTTGTGTTCTCCGGCTGAGCTAAAAAAAGGAAGGAGATATAAAGGAAGAAAGGTAAAATAGGCAAAATAAAGGTTTATGAGCCAGGGCATTTCAAAGAATAAAATTTTAAATTAAAATTATCATCATTCACATACATTATATTTAAATCACAACAAATGGCGCCCAACGCGGAGCGTAGTTTGGAATAAGGTAAAATTGAAAAATTGAGTAAAAGCTTTGCAGGAGTGTGAGTAGAGAGAAAGATTGAAAAAGTGTGAAAGAATTGCAATAATAAAGTGATCATGGATTTGAGAGATGGTAAGAGAGTAGGTACAGAGGGTATGGAAGAAGGTGATCATGGAGAAACAAGTGGAGTATCACAAGAGAGAGAGATGAGAGAAAATCAAATGGAAAGTGGAATGGATGAGAAGTTCAAGATGTTAATGGAATTTATAAGAAGCAGTATAGATGGTATAACAGAAAACATGGAGAAAATGGAAAAGAGAACGAAAGAAAACATGGAAGGTATGAAGGAAAGTATGGAAAATAGAATAGAAAAAAATGGAAGAATATATGGTAAGAAAATTCGAAGAAAATAAGCAGGAAATAATACATAAATGTAACGAATTTGAACGAAAAGTTGAACAACAAAATATAGAATTTTATGGAAAAATAAATAGGGAAATGAAAAATATAGGCAATTCAGTTGAAAGAAATAACAAACAAATAAGTGATATAAGAATGGATTTAGAAAGATCAAATCAAAACACTATAATAGAAATCGGAAAAGTTAATAAAAAGGTAGATGGACAAGAACAAAATTCATTTGACAAAATTTGCAGTATAGAAAATGAAATAACAAATATAAAAAGTAAAATAACATTAGCCAGGGATAATAATGAATATTTCGGAAAAATTAAAGAGCTAGAAAACAAATTAAAACAATTAGAAGATACACATTCTAGTAATAGTGGATCATTTTTCAAAATTCATAAAATTATTTCCTTGCCAGAAAACTAATTTTAAAATTGTAAAAAGTTGTTTGACAAAATTTATAGAAGAAATTGGTAAACCTGAACAAATAATACTAGACAACGCAACTTATTTCCAAAATGATAGAATGAAAAGATATAGTGAAAATTTAGGAATTCAATTAGGATTTACTAGTATAAGGCATCCATCAGCCAATCCAACATAAAGATACGTGAGAGAAGTGATAAAGTACTTAAGATTAATAGTAATTAAAAACCATAAACAGTGGGATGAAAAATTAATGATAGTTGAAAAATATTTAAACGAAATTCCAAGTACAATAACTGAAGAAAGTCCGAAGTATGTGATGACTGGAAAAATGCCAGAAAGAGAATGGGTGAATGAGAGTAAAGTATTAGAACAGACATTGGCAAAGGTAAACATGAGAAGAACGCAAGAAAATACATAAAAAAGGAGAGTGAAAGATGTGTGAAAAAAACAAAATTTAAAAAGGGAGATCTAGTGATAATTAAAAATTTGAGAGTACCGAATGAGAGGAATGGATTATGTGCAAAAATTTTTATTTCCATTTGAAGGACCTTATGAAATAATAAATGAGAATCCAGCAAACAGTTACAGGTTACTAAATCCAGTAAATGGAAAGGAAAGGGGAATATTTAATATACAGAGTGTGTATCAATTTAAAGTCTAACTATTTTAGAACATGCTTAACAAAAAACAACTAAATATAAAACAAACTAAAACACTATTAACATGCAAAAACAAGCACAAACATGCAAAACAATAAAACTAACTACTACCTAATACAAAGGTTACACTTTTGGGGGAATTGTCAATTTACGAACAGCAAGGAAGAGTTCAAATGAAACAGCAAATCTAAAAAAATCTAAAAAATCTAAAAAATAAATACAAAATAAAAAATTTTATATTCTAATTTTTCTATGGAATATAAAAATGTAGAATAAACATTTTGGGGAAATTGTTATGAAAAGGTGGAATGAAGTTTATTAAAAAAGGAAAAGCTCTAAAATAACTAGTATTTTGCCTGTTTTATTTCCTTATTTATGTTGAATTTAATCCTATTAGTTCATTCTGAACAATAGAAAATGTATCTCAAATCAAAATTTCATTTTAGTCACAAAAACAGTCATTTTACAAAATTAACTTTACAATATCAAAAACGTCCTGTAGAAGATTTGAAAAGCAAAGGGAGAAGTGTCAGCAATGACAGTTGAAAAAAGTAATATGAAATTAGAGTTTGCAAAAGAATAAAAACCTTAAAACGTTTGAAAACTGAAAGTATTATATTCAGAAAATTGTAAAATTTTTTAGAAATAAGAAGTGTTAATAAAAACTGTGCGTGAATAAAAATAAAACAGGAAACATTTATATGTGGAATGACACAAAAAGTGATTGGTGGAGAGCAGATAGAAAATTCGAAGACTGTTGCCCGGGGAGAAAAATAACGAGGAGACGAAAAAACGACGAAAGGACGACGACACGAAATATATTTTGGAAAAGCCGAAAACTAAGAAAAATTAGAATTTATAACTTTATCATAAAGGACTTACTGGCGTTTATTTATTGTTTCATTTCGGAGATAATGGCACCAACCACGACTGACACTGATGCACTCGGACTAATGGCCGCTGTAGAATCCTGATTACTGTTGGAACTAAATAAATGCCCCCGGAACTGTCTCAAACCAAGGGCTCAGAACCGAATCCCAGCGTTCCTTACAATCAAATCCACCTCGACAATAAGATGATCAAATTGGAATACAATCAACGTGTCCAGTATGGCTGGCTGGTGAATTGATGTCAAGAGAGAAATATGGGGGACAAAAGTCACTGGGCCATACCATAAACAAATGTTGACCCACCTAGTAAGGACACTGTCCCAACAATAATCTCAACTAGACCGAAGGTTATCTGCTTGATACTATCAATTCCAAACCGATCTGCGTATGGATGAAGTAGTGACTCTACCATTGCTGGCGTGGTGAGTCGGACCCCAAAAGTGTCAAAAGTCATTTGAATTGAGTAGGGTGATGGATGACACGTCGGACAGTTGGGGACACCATGTCTTGACAGCATGGACATCTTGCTGTGGCAGCAGGGACGTCTGGAAAAGGGAGATTCGCATGCAGTAGTACCAGGACAGCAGAACTTTGCCCAATGGACAGAACACCCTACAGGATTTCCACAAGAAGGACGCCATAGACTTCGAAATACCACGGACAGTTAAAGTGAAGTTTCAGTGACATTCGATGTGGTTGAATTTTGGGGACGAAATGATATATGCTAGAATTAACATTATTTTACGATTCATTTCATTCCACATGACCAATTTATATATCTTTTTCTTATAGGAATAGAAGGTAGCGAATTGTATTGGATATACAGGGTTATTCAAAATTCGATGTGTTGGGATCAAAATAAGACTTTTTATGCTACAGCCCCTGTAAGTTATGAAAAAAAACAAGATTATATAAAACTGTGACTATAATAACGAATCAAATCTTCTGAAAATTGGCATAACCCTATTTCTTTAGGAACTCTATTCTTTTTTTGCTTCAAAAATTATGTAAAATCAGTTTTGGGGGAGTTGGAGGGGGGTCCACACATTTATTAGCCCAATTTTTATGTTCAAAAAAAGAAACTCTTAATTTGAATAGTATAATCTTATGGGCCAAAAAAATCTAAGAATTCGGTCTCTTGCATTTTTGTCATACAACTAACCGTTTGCCAGAAAATCGTAATCAACGAAAGGGGGGTACTTTCACAATATCAAAATATCAAAACATTTATTGGGTAATTAAATAATTAATAATCTCATAACAAATGTTGAAAATGTCCTCCCCTTGCTGCGATACAACTTTCCATTCTTCTTTGCATAGAACGTCGAACACGTTCTAAAATTCCAAGAGTGGTTCTTATGTTTTGGAAAGCATCAATGATGCGTTGACGGAGGACCTCAACCGAATGCACGGGCCCAGCATCATAAACAGCACTTTTCACATATCCCCATAAATAAGTCTAATGGGGTGCAATCCGGGGAACGTGGCGGCCAAGCTCTACCAGCTCTACCAATCCAACGATTTGGAAAAATAAGATTCAAATGATGGCGTACTGTTAAACGGAAATGAGGGGGAGCACTATCATGCGAACCAATGTTAAAAGGCACATTTTCCAATAAACAATCGTCTACGCATGTGGTTCATGCATGATGGTGCTCCCCCTCATTTCCGTTTAACAGTACATTATCATTTGAATCTTATTTTTCCAAATCATTGTATTGGTAGAGCTGATCCAATAGCTAGGCCGCCACGTTCCCCGGATTGCGCCCCATTAGACTTTTTTTTATGGGGATATGTGAAAATTGCTGTTTATGATGCTGGGCCCGTGCATTCGGTTGAGGTCCTCCGTCAACGCATCATTGATGCTTTCCAAAACATAAGAACCACTCCTGGGATTTTAGAACGTGTTCGACGTTCTATGCAAAGAAGAATGGAAAATTGTATTGCAGCAAGGGGATGACATTTTCAACATTTGTTATGAGATTATTAATTATTTAATTACCTGATAAATGTTTTGTTAGTTTGATAATATGAACGTACCCCCCTTTCGTTGATTACGATTTTCTGGCAAACGGTTAGTTGTATGACAAAAATGCAAGAGACCGAATTTTCAGATTTTTGTGGCCCATAAGATTATGCTATTCGAATTAAGAGTTTCTCTTTTTGAACATAAAAATTGGGCTAATAAAAGTGTGGACCCCCTCCAACTCCCCCAAAACTGGGTTGACATAATTTTTGAAGCAAAAAAAAATCACAGTGCCTAAAAAACGGGGGTATGCCAAATTTCAGAAGATTCGATTCGTTATTATAGTCACAGTTTGAGATAATCTTGTTTTTTTCCTAAATTAGAGGGGCTGTAGCTCGGAGGGGGTGCATTTTAGGACACATATTGATTTGAAGAAAAAGTCTTATTTTGATCCCAGCAATACGTTTTTGAAATATTCACATCGAATTTTGAATAAATTAGCTAATACATGTTTTGTTAGTTTGATATTGTGAAAATACCCCCCTTTCGTTGATTACGATATTCCAGCAAACGGTTGGTTGTACGACAAAAATGCATGAGACTGAATTTTTAGTTTCTTTTATGGCCAATAATATTATGCTATTCGAATTCGGAGTTTCTCTTTTTGAACATAAAAATTGGGCTAATAAAAGTGTGGACCCCCTCCAACTCCCCCAAAACTGGGTTTACATAGTTCTTGGAGCAAAAAAAGAATAGAGTGCCTGAAAAAATAGGGGTTATGCCAATTTTCAGAAGATTCCATTCGTTATTATTGATTTGAAAAAAAAGTCTTATTTTGATCCCAGCAATACGTCCTTCAAATATTTACATCAAATTTTGAATCATTCTGTATATTTGTATTCCATACTTTTCATGATTCAAAGGTTTACTATAAAAGTGGGGTCCGCTTTTCATGGGTGGTGGAGATGTGTCAAAAGTCAATGTGATATGCAGCTCTTAGTTTTTGACTTTTCGAGTAGTATTACATATAATTACCGTACTATAAATATCTCATCTATTCAAAGTGCATTTACCTAAACGCAGTACAATAAACTACAAATTGCAACGTAGTGCTGAATCGCATTTTTGCCATTCTCTACGGGAAATGGCAAAAATGGGCGAGCATGATTATCGGGAGATAGAAACAAAATCAGACGTTGGTGGAACGAGCGACGGAAGAGAACACATCTTGACCACTCAGAAAAAGAATGTACCTCTGGTAAGTGTAATTCTGTTAGTTTTTAAGACCATGTAGTTGTTGAAAGCGATTCTTTTATTTATTTTAATAAATAATATTTCGGTAAATTTCGTTATAATTTCACTTATTCAAAACTACCATCTGAGTTTACCCATAGTTCGTGGGCCCAAACTGCGGTCTTCATTAATAAATTTGAGGTACCTAACAACCAAGGCTGGTGCTCGCGACACGATCAATCCATCAAAGTATTGATGAAATTTAAATAAATGAAATTCCATATTTTGTTGAATATTAAATTCTCCGAAAGACGGAATGCTTGCACAGTAATCACGCTGTGATTTGTGGTACTATGTATCACCACTACCACTCGGTATATGAATAATTCAGAGATCAGTGAACCAAAACAAATTGTGTTGAGTTAGTTACAGAATTGTCAATTTGAAAAGTAGAGAATAAAAGTCAGGTGTAGTTATATTGATTATAGTTATTATTTGAGAACTATTAATAAACTACAATTTGTGACGCCGACAGAAAAAAACGCTAGTATTACCATTTGAAAATGGTAAAATTCCTGCAGCAGCTCAACAAAGACGAAATTGCAAAAATTTTACGTCACCTTGACATTGAAACTAATAGAACATTATCAGATATGAAAATTACATTGGAAGCCGAGATTAACAAGAGATATCCTGAGCTATTGAATCCAAGTGACTTCGACTGTACAGATCTTCTAGAACAGTCACCTAGAGATCACACATCGAGTCAAGAACCTTCATCAACTAGAGTACCAGATATTGAACTTTTATGCATTAAACTAATGGAACAGCTAAAGAATACTAATGAAAAGTTGGAAATCATCGTGAAAGAAAGGAAAGCAGCGTCAAATAGTAGCGACATAATACTCCCAAGCGAAAGTGAGAGAATAAACCCAATTACTCCAACTGAGACTAGAGCGTCCTCTAATGATCAAGATAAGAAATTCATTCGTGCAAAATCAGCTATTCTCCCTTTTTTTTGGAAAAATGAACCTGAACTGTGGTTTAATGCAGTTGAAACCTTTTTCCAGATCAATAACATCACATCAGAAACAATTAAATTTGGAAAAGTAATCTCTCTGCTAGACTGCAACATTGCAAAAGAAAACTCAAATTTATTCAAAATTTGAAGTGAATCTGATTCATAAGCTACCATGAAAACTCAATTCATAAAAATGTACCGAATTTCTAACGAAGACAAAATGACAAGGTTATTTGGAGAATGTCAGTTGGGTGATAAGAAACCAAGCCGTTTATATGGAGAAATGACGGACCTAGCTTCTGGGCAAATGACAAAGACTTTTATTATTCTGGCATGGTTGAAAAAGCTGCCGACATCGGTAGAACAGCTACTGAGACCCTTTCATGACAAACTATCAGACGATGAACTAATCAACATGGCTGACGGAATGATGTGCTTTAGAAACATCCCTAGTGTCAAAATCCCTAGAAGACAAAATCGACAAGTTGATCACCAAATTAGATGGTGAATATGTTCCAAGATCTAGATCACGGACTTGGTCAAGATCAAACAATAGATCAAGAAATCGATCGAGTTTGAGTCCACAACAATCAATTTGCTTTTATCACAAACATTTTAACGTGAAAGCTAGAAAATGTGTTTCGCCATGTAACTTTGAGAATCAAAATTCGTCGAGAAACGATCAGGCCCATCGTTGATAGCGACTGACGATGTTGTGCCAAGAAAAAGTCGTCTCATAATCAATGACCCTACTACAAAAATCGATTTCCTGATTGATAGTGGTTCTAATGTTTCAATTTTACTTAAAACTATGAAAAAATCATCACGTCTGGAATCATCTGGTAAACCTGTGTATGCTGCTATAGAAGACAGCTGATGGAACAAAAATAGATACATTTGGAGAACAAATTTTGAACTCATCATTGGGACTAAGAAGAAACTTCTGTTGGCCTTTCATTCTTGCCGACATTGACAGAGTCATCATTGGGGCTGATTGTCTCATGAAATTTGGTTTAATGATTGACTTACGAAATAAAAGGATTGTAGATAGTTCTACAAATATATCAAGATCTTGTAAATTATACATATTAGATAATTGTCCTGTAGTTATAACGAAGTTATTCCATATCATAGTGTTTTAGCAGAATTTCCTGAACTCACTAGAACCACACTGAGTAAGACAATCAGTGAAACGAACGTTCGACATCAAATAATAACTTATGGTCAACCTGTTCACTGCAAAGTACGTCGGTTGAACCCAGAAAAATTAGCAGCTGCCGAGAAGGAGTTTCAATTCCTGATGGATCAGGGTATTATTCGACCGTCGAAAAGTCCGTGGGCAAGCCCATTACACATGGTTCGCAAATCTAATGAGGATTGGCGAGCATGTGGCGATTACCGATTATTAAACTCGATGACAGTTCCAGTTATCAGAGACTTCACACTTCAGTTGGAAAACACAAATGTATTTTCAAAAATTGATCGGGTTAAAGCATTTCACCAAATTCCGATGGAAGAAGAAGACGTAGAAAAAACAGCAGTCATAACACCTTTTGGACTGTATGAATATCAGAAGATGCCATTCGGTTTACGAAACGCAGCACAGACATGCCAACGTTATATACATCAAATAACCAAAGATCTTGATTTTTGTTTTCCTTACATCGATGATTTCTTAATAGCCTCTAGAAACGAAGAAAATCACCTGAAACATTTGATACAATTATTTCAAACACTAGACAAATTTGGTAGTCATCAATCTTGAGAAGAGCGAATTTGGTAAAGAATCTATCGAATTTTTGGGTTATAATGTGACCAAAATAGGCATCAGACCCACAAATAAAAAAATTCAGGCAATTCTAGATTATGAAAAACCACAGGACTTGAAATCTCTGAGAAGATTTTTAGGAATGGTAAACATCCATTCCAAACGCTTCTAAAATTCAAGGCGTTTCAAAAGGGTAATCCCAAATGCAACAAGAAACATTTATGGAATGCTGATCAGGAACATTCTTTTGTACAATTATAAGAAGCCATAGGTAATACTGCATTACTAGCTTACCCATCTGCATCTTTCCCTTTAGCATTGATAGTGGATGCTTCAAACAGTAATATTGGTGTAGCAGTACAACAATATCAACATGAAACCTGAAAACCATTGGGCTTTTTTTCTTCAAAATTATCCAGTGCACAAACAAAATACAGCACATGCGACAGAGAACTCCTAGCGATTCATGAATCCATGAAACATTTCCGTTTCATGCTTGAGGGGCGTGAATTCATTATATATTCTGATCATGAACCTCTCGCCTTTGTTTTTAACAAGAAACCAGAAACATCTCCGATACAAACCAGAAACATCTCCGATACAAACCAGATACCCGGATTTCATTAGTCAGTTTTCTACCGATATCCGACATATTTCTGGATCCAAGAATGTTGTTGCTGATGCCTTATCGAGAATTTCTGATATTACACTACAAAATATCTTAGATGTTAACAAATGGGAAGAATAACAACTCAGAGATGATGAACTCAAGAAACTTCTTTCTGGAAAAATATCTCTCAAAATTAAAAAAATTCAAATACCTGGAAACAATGTGAAAATTTACTGTGACGTTTCCACTGATTATGTCAGACCATACGATCCCGAAATTTTCAGAAAAGAAATATTCAATAAATTCCATGAACTATCTCATCCAGGTACCAAGGCAACCATACAACTTATCAAAAGTAAAAATGTTTGGTACAAAATTGAAAAAGATATCAGGAAATGGGTTCGAAATTGCATTCCGTGTCAGAAACCTAAAGTAAATGAATGAACATGTTGTCAGTCCGGTCGGCAAGTACAAAATTCCAGAAGCAAGATTTGAACACATCGATATTGACATCGTCGGACCTTTAGCACCATCCAATGGTTACCATTATTGTCTAACATGTATAGACCGTTATTCCAGATGGGTACAAGCATTTCCTATGGAAAACATGTGTGCTGAAACAGTGGCAAGAATTTTTTATGATGGATGGATTACTAGATTTGGTGTGCCTGCTAGATTAACAACGGATCAAGGAAGACAGTTTGAGAGCTCCTGATTTCACGAGTTCTCCAATATAATGGGTTTCCATCACCTCAGAACCACAGCATATCACCCAAGCGCTAATGGAATGATTGACCGGTTTCACAGAACAATGAAAGCTGCTCTTAAATGTAACTCTTCTGGAAAATGGTCAGAGAATTTATCAACAATTCTTTTTGGTATACGAGTCGCGCCAAAAGAAGACTTGGGTGGTATAAGTAGCGCTGAAATGATATATGGGATGACATTAAGAATTCCTGGAGAAATGGTTGTTGAGAATTCAAGATTCAATCCCAATCACGAAGAATTTTTATCGAGTCTCAGGAAGAAGATGGGAGAAATGAAGGCAATGGAAGGTTCCGATCATAGTACTAGAAAAATTTCCTTTTATAAAGAATTGCCTAGTACTACACATGTTTTTGTGAGAGTCGACGCAGTTAGAAAACCTTTATAACACCCGTCTTCTGGACCTTACAAGGTTTTGAAACGAAAAGATGAATATTTCACAGTACTGATCAACAACAAAAAAAAAAATTCCATTGATAGACTTAAACCAGCCTTCATGGAACTCCCTAATGAGAATGTTGGAGACAAAAATATTTCACGGCATTCTATTTTTAAAAGTGAAACTAAATCTGAAAAGGTTTATGGAGATAAGTTTTATACTACTCGTGCTGGAAGGAGAGTAAAATTCCTTGTTTAGTATACTCAATTGCTCATTCGAAGAGGGGGAGTAATGTGGTGCTATGTATCACTACTACTACTCGGTATATGAATAATTCAGAAATCAGTGAACTGAAACAAATTGTGTTGAGTTAGTTGCAGAATTGTCAATTTGAAAAGTAGAGAACAAAAGTCAGGTGTAGTTATATTGATTATAGTTATTATTTGAGAACTATTAATAAACTACAGGTTGTTGAAAAACTGATGTGACTGTAAACGGCTCTTTAAAAATATTTGCAGGGTAAAATGTTCTGCGATGTCGGGGTTAAGGAAGGATTCAGTTGCTCCTGTATCTATTAGAAGTTTGATAGTTGGGTTTTCAATTTGTATGAAAGGGAGTTCTGTTTCGTCGTATATAGAATTCAGTTCAATTATGTTTCGTCCTAGTAGGAAGTCATCTCGTGAAAATTTTGTTCTGTCTCGTCATAGTAATCGTAATGTTCTGTTTCATCTGAGTAAGGTTCGTTTGGGTATTGCTCTTGTGGATGGTATCCGTTAGATGTTTCGTGATTTTGGTCATATTCAAAATTAAAGAGTTCTTTCGTGGTTATTGTTGATAGGGGGGTCTGTTGGAATTATTTTAAAGATTTTGTGTTCTAGTTACGATACTCATAGGGGTTACTTTGGAAGTGGAGGGCCCATTGTGGGGTTTCCACACATTTCGCGGTGCACCAAGTACCTGGTAGTTAGTGAAATATTCTTGAGGAGTACTATTTTGACGTGGTTGTATCTGAATTGCCCCCCTAGGAAATTGAGGTTGACTTGAGAAATCTTGTCGAGTTTGGAATTGAGGTTGTTTTGAAAAATTTTGTTGAGTTTGGAATTGTAAAGGAATATTTTGTTGGAATTGATGTCTGTCAGAATGGTAGTTTTGGGTGTGTCCTTGTCCAAAATTTTCAGTCTGGGATCTTGTAACAGTGGAAAATTATTGGAAGTTGTTTACCTGAGATTTTTGAAGGTACCTTATATTATTGTCTTCAATCATAAACTTTGGAGATTCAGCCAAATTATTGCATGTAAATCATAAAGAGATTTTTCGCTCACTTTAATTTGATCTTCAACTTCATGTAGTAGATTGAATGTAGATTGAGTGTAGAAACTACCCTTGAAAACAAAATTTCAACGAATTTTCACTTTGACTTTGTCTCAGAACCTAGATCGGATAATAAACTGCATTCATTTCTTTGATCACCAAAATGATTAATTAATTCATTTTTTATAGTATTGAAATCGGTACTACCGCTAAGCGAAAATACTTCTTTAGCTGGTCCAGTCAGTTTAGAATATATTCCGTTTAGTAAGAGTTTATTTTGTGCACAATTAACATTTGCCGGGAAAACGTCCCAATATGTAGTATACAATAAATCGGTTGATTGTAGAAATAAATCTGTATAACCTACAAGGGTTACCATCAAATTTCGGTACAATTTGTGAAAGTTTTAAATCAAATACTGGTGTTGCCATTATTATTGATTCAACTACTTATTCTTAATTATTTTGTTTTATTACTGTTCAAGTTGGGAGCTTCTGATGATTCAATTAATTCTATCTCAATTTTTGCGCCAATATCACTGAAGAAATTTGGAAAAATTGAGGAGTCTGACATACAAAAATAAAAAAAGGAAAAAATGAGTAACTCACGAACAAATCATTTTCATCCTCTGCTGATGGTGATCTACGGAGCTGAAGTTCTGCAATCTGCCTTCCAACTGCAGCTAATCCAATAATGGTACTTTCACAGTTTTCTAACTTTGTTCTTCTCGTTCACAAACTTTTTCAGCCGGTTCTTCTCCATGAAGAGTTGATAGATGCCTTCGAGATCCTACAACGACTGCGCCAAATACGTATTTCAAAAAACGAATAACGGTTTTAAAAAGACAAAATAATTTATTTGAACAAGTTTACAATTCAAAAGTTATATCAAGACTGAATAAAAAGTTCATTCGCATTCAGAATGAAAAATAAATAGTTAACATTTTACTACAATACTATATATCTGCTTATGCTGACAGTGACAGTTACCGGTGCGTAACTCACGTGAGTGATTCAGATGAGTGAATATGCTATGTTTGTTCAGCCTTTTTTCTAATGTTAATTTCCATTTAAAATTGCCAAGCTCGATTTTGCAATTTTTAGTCCACTTCAAGGTCACGCGTCGCTGTTTGGCGTTCGTCGCGAGGTAGTCGGCAAAGATCAGTTTCGGAGATTACACGATGAAATAATAATGATTGTGGATGAAGTATTCAGATCGTAAATATAATATAATAATAATGATGATTGAATTAAGTTAGGGAAAATATCTTGCGGCTCGTTTAAAGGAAAAAACATGGCGGCGTCTCATACGTGACATCTACCAGCTGTCAAAAAATAGGTGTCATACCGAGTGTTCCAAGATTTGGTATACAGAGTGTCTCAAAGTACTTCTTTCAAGAAAAAAAACATGGCGGTTTAACGAAGGTCTTTTTAACGTGCGCTAGCAATATATACAGGGAGTCTCAGAATACAGCATCTACGAACAGAAAAAATTGACGGTTCAACGTATACAAAGTGTCTCAAAATAAAACGTTTAAAGATAAAAACATGGCGGCGATTCATACGTGACATCTGTCAGCAATCATTGGCAATCGCTGTCGTTTACTTGCTTGATGCCCTTTGTTCAACAGAAAAATTCCCCAATCATAACGTAGAGCACCCCCATTTCAAAAGTGTTGACATATGGAGTATAGAAAATTGAAGTATAACAATTCTCATTTGGTCACTTTGTACCCTTCGTTTCATGAAAAAATACCCCAATTATAGCGTATCCCTCCCCCTTCCCATTTTAAAAGTGTTGACGTATGGAGTAAGGGTAGATATCACATTTACTCGCTAAGTGTCCTTTGTTCAATGGAAAAATACCCCAATCATAGCGTATAGGATACTTTTCATAACACCGCATACATAGGTCAGGAAATGTATCAAAAAAGAAAGAAAAAATTGACGGTTTAACGTATACAGAAAGTCTCAAAATACGTCGTTTAAGAAAAAAAACATGTCTGCTGTCATTGGCAACTACGTTGAAGAAATACATAGATTGTTATCCACAGTGTTTCAAAATACAGCGTTCAAAATATTAACGTAAGTACATAGAACATCTCAAAATATGCCGTTTGAGGAAAAACGTGGCGACTGCCTGTCAAGAAATCATATTTTATACAGGATGTCTCAAAACACATCATTTAAGAGGAAACAACATGGTGCCTGTTTGGAATGCTATACGGGGAGAAAAAACAACATGGTATCTAAAAACACATCATTTAAGAGAAAAACATGGCGACTGTTTGTCAGATACTATATCGGGTGTACCAACATATCAGTTAAGAGAAAAAAACATGGCGGCTGCTTGTCAAAAAATCCTATTTTCTACAGAGTGTTTTAAAACATATCAATTAAGAGAAAAAACAACAAGGTGTCTCAAAATACATCATGTAGACAAAAAACAAGGCAAATTAACGTATACAGAAAATATCAGAAGAAACACGGCAGTCACAACCATCTATCGTCGAAGTGACCTATATATTAGTCTGTGATGTTTCGGATATTCACGAATCATCGAAAAATAAGCAATTCCGGTTTGTAAAAATTGAGATAGGAGAAAACTAATGCTTAATTCGGGTAGCCCACATCGAGGAGAGTCCAAATCTTCAATAAAATGACCACTTCCAGTTTCCACTACCAGTTGTCAGATTTTGGTTATTTTAGCATTAATGGATTCGTCTCGATGCCAAGAAACATATTTGAGCATTTTCCATTGCCAAAAGGTCATAGGAGGCTAACTTTGTTATTATTGAATATACAACGGCGTGCGGGTACTCTAAAATCACAACTTTGATTTAAGATTAAGAGAATGATTGAAATTAGCCAGTGTTAGCGAGCGTTTTTAGGGGCGATTATTCCGACAGCGTGCGTTTTATATGCGTTTTGAGCATTTTTGAGGAAGTTTTGACCGTTTCCAAGCATTTGCTCGCGTAGTTTTAGCTAGAGGACTAGTTGTCTCAATATCCATCGCAGTATTAGCCAGGGAAGTAGTTGTTTCAATACCCGTCATAGTATTAGCGAGTGAAGTAGTTCTTCCAATATATTTTATAGTATCAACCAAGGAAGTAGTTATTTCAATTCCCGTCATAGTATTAGCCAGTGAAGTAGTTCTTTTACTTAATATCCATCGTAGCTAGGAAACTAGTTGTTTCAATATCCGTCATAGTGTTAGGCTAGCCAACAGACAAAACAAAAAAAATATAGGAGAAACGTGACAGAATACATCGTCATAGTCAACTTTGAAACACTGTCAAAGCTGCGCTGAGAGGCGCAAGTAACGTAGCGTGTGTCAAAAAACGTCATTTTCAACTTAGATTCAATTCCTGCCGCAGTAATAGCCAGGAGAGATGTATTTTTTCAATAATCACCGTGGTATTAGCCGAGGGAGAAGTTGTTTTCTGACAAGTATTTTCCATTTTAAGCCTACGTTGTGATAGCAGGGAGTCAAAAGAGCAAAAAGTTATTATTATTATACCTACGATCTCCCGAAAGAACCCTTAGCTTCGTGTTCAGATATAGGAATCTGCAAGTAATTATTTAGATGAGTTGTGTATTATTTCAGCTTAAACCTTTGTGATGTATTCAGAGAACCACTTTGTGTTTTCTGCTGCAAATAACCAGTATTCAAATGTTTCACCGATAAAATTCATAGCGTCGTGACAATAACGTACATTCTTTCAGAAATCGTTGAATATTATTCACTTCAATAATAATAATAATATAAGTATTCGTATCGGTGGGACCTATAAGCAAATTCGCGCTAAAAAATCAAAAACGGTACTTATTGATAGCTTCACAATACAAAGTATTGTCCATTTTCAAGGAAATCTATGAAAAATGAAAAGTTCAATAACTGTTACAAACGCACATGAGGAGAATGTTTTTTATATTGTATGGGAATTAATAAACTAGCTGTCATTAATGTAGTGGTAGACTCTCATATTGTTTTCATACTTGTTACATCAAAGCAATGAACTGAAAAATACTAGCTTTGTAGAAATAATATGTTCTTTTCTGTCGCCTTCTCTTGGGCAATTACAGATAAAATGGTATTAAATAAAATTATTTCCGAAAAATTCTACTCGAAAATATTATGATCACACTCTGTGATGCAAACGAAATATTGAGAATTGTCCAGTTCTTTTTTACTAATAGATTGGTCATTCATTTAAAACATTTCCTAGTAACTTGTTTGAAGTTATTTAGTTCAAGGTTATTGCTAATAGTTGATTACGGCGAAAGGCAAAGAGACTACTTGATATTATAACATTGATTGATTAGACAGTGGTGCAGTAACATTGCAGTGATTTATATTCGTTAACTTACCAGAGAAGAGTTTTTATTATTGAATCTAAGGTAGGTACATTTCACAACTTTTTTATATACGTTTTTTGATGGATTTTCGACCCAACTTTCCTATTGTATAGGATATTAGCAGTGAGCAGTCCTCCGGACATCTTATGCCTCTTGTCATAAGCTCATTGTGACCTACAGGTACATTGTGAAAATTCGCAGTGAAGAACGTCGTCCTATATGCTTTCAGAACTGAAAACTAGCAATATATGCTCAAATGTTGAAGTTTTTGTATGAATACATATGTTTTTGTCACAGATGATGTTATGTGAAATTTCACAGCCTTTGAAGTAAACGAGAGGAATAAAATAGCGGAATATGTTAGGTTTATGTCGAAAATATTTGAAAGTGAACTAATAAGTAAAATTTTAATGTTACAAGGATCAATTCCATGGACATTTTTTTATCACAAGAATGGTAAACCCCGAAAATCAGTTTTATAGACATTTTTATAGTATGCACTGTATCATTTCGGTAAGCCACAAGGTTCCATTACATAGCTGAATTGTGGTGTTTCACTTCTTAGAGCATTTTTATCCCAATGTTGTTTATGAATCTATTTTCCAGAAATTTTTTGTATAAATTTTGTCATTTCGGTGTGCCGCAAGGACCCATTACATAGTTGAATTGTGCTGCATCTTAGAGCATTTTTCTCCCAATGTTGTTTATAAACCAATTTTGTAGACATTTTTATAGCATGCACTGTTTCATTTCGGTAAGCCACAAGGGTCCATTACATAGCTTAGTTGTAGTGTAACACTTCTTAGAGCATTTTTATCCCAATGTTGTTTATAAACCAATTTTCTAGACATTTTTATAGTATAAATTATGTCATTTCGGTGTGCCGCAAGGACCCATTACGTAGTTGAATTGTAGTGTTTCAGATTTTGGAGTTTTTTTACAAATGTTGTTTATAAACCAATTTTAGTGCTCCGAAACGAACACTATCTTCGTGGAAGATTGACACAAGAACGTCCTGTGGTACTTTTCAAAATATGTAAGTGAATTTGAATTTCTTTTTGTTTTCCTGGGGTGTTTGTTCTCAAAAGGGATATGGTACATTGTTCTGGGTTATTAGGTGTTACTTCAAATTTAGCAACAAAACTTTTTCAACAAATTTCAATAAAACGACTTCAGACATGTTTTTGTGGTATTCCTTGAGGAACCTAACATTTTGGCTAACAATTTTTTGTGGTGTAAATTGCTATGAGATATGACGATTCGAATCTGAATCTTGATTCATAAATTTGTTCTGCGCTTTTCATTCAGAATGGGTCAGAGAAATATTTTGATACTTTGTACTTTGAAAATTCTTTCACTCAGCCAAAAATATTTTGTTATTCAGAACTTTTTAAAAAATTTCACTGAGTCAGAGATTATTTTGATACTTGAAACTTTGAATTTTTTTCTCATCAAAATTACCAATTTCAAAAAAGTTTACTGATTGCATGGCTGAAGGGGTGATTCCTTCTAACAGAAAAACGAGATTTTACAAATTTAAATGAAAAAATGGAAAATTTTCAAGTGAAATTCTATGAATATATGAATTATTACTTTAAGAATTAAATGTCAAAATATAATTGAAGATTTGGGAATTCAAGTCAAAATGACCATGCAACAATTTGGCATTCATGGAGTATTAGCACAACGACATTATTTAGAAAATGATAACGATATTACTGAGAAAATGATGGCAAAATTTATGAAAAGTTGATAGTAGAATAGTTTCAGAATTTTCAAATTAGAAAAGAAAAGTTCATTGTGCCACTTGTAATGAATATTAGTAAGGGGTAGTTAAAATAACTTGCACCCAATTGGCTGGAGATGAAGTGTGAGAACGTATCATGAAACAATATCAAGAAACTCCGTAGAGAAGGAAAGTGTCTGACAAATAATGCGGATGATTGAAAGGAGCTAAGAAATTTCTTTAAATCAAATATCCGATCTGATCAGTATTTGGAGCAAATTTCGAGAGTTGTATCATCACCAATGTTACGGCTTCAAGTTTATCAACCGTACAAAGACAAAAAATCGAATTTTTGAGTGAAGAAGACTCACGTTGAAAATACAGGAATTATTGCTGAATTTTATTTCAAATGCTAAAGTTTGAGGAATTGAAATTATTGGTTGAACAAGATGCTTTGAATAGATGTATCATTCTGTCATTGGAAGCAAAACAACGGCTGACGAATGAAATTGAAACTAGTATTAAAATGATTAACAAAAAAAACAACCTTAAATACCTGTCACTCGGGACGTTTCATTTTTAAATCCTGCTGAGGTGATACAATTTTATAATTATCACAATTTCAGAAATATTTTCATCAATAGGTAGTTATGAGCAAACTGATGCGAAATTGTCAATGGAAAAAATTATTAATTATTTTTATTCAGATTTTGTTCAAATATGATATAACTGGAACTGCACTGAGCAAACAGACTCAAAAATATATTTTTGATTATCTCAGTTCAAGTGTAATCTGGTCGAAATTGCACAGCACAAACTCGGTAACATGGATTTGGTAGGATTATTTCAGTACAAATGAAATGTTGCCAAAACTGCACTGCGCAAACTAGTTCAAATAAATATCAGTGTACCTTCACACCGATAAAAAGAGGCCGATCAAAAGGAGGCAGGACGATGGAGAAAAAATTATATACAAAATTATTTTATTCTCACAAATCGTCATTGTCGTCAAAACCTTTGAAAATTTTCTATTTTTGAATAATGTCACTTGGTATAAATATTTCATTAGACCACATGTTATAATTTTTTCATATAATTGATATATGATCAAAAGTCTTTCAATGAATGTAAACATCATAACCATCATTTTATTCTTTTTTCTTTTGGTTAACACAATTCTAACTCGTTTTTATCATAACAAATGCCAATATCATAATTCATAATCGCCTACAATAAAATGTTATTTAATCAATTTCGATAATGGCCCGAAATGATTCGAACTACCGATTTAATTTGGAAGTATTGTGCTCAAAAGCAGTACGAAAAATTTATAGAAATGTAAATTTCGTAAAAAACTTGTTGGATTTGAAATTCCCAACGGGTAGTCGAAAAATTATCTCTTTATTGCAAATACTCAGATTCATGAAATAATAACCTTTGATGTGTTCAAAGTCATTGAACTGTATGCTTTCAAACTGGTTTGAAACTCAAATATTCTGAATTTGAAGGTATCAACAAAATATTAGTGTTATTTTCCGAATAATTACCATCGAGAAAGCATTCTGCCATACTTTCAAAATATAAAAAAATCAATCACAGAATCAAGCACAGAACTTTAGAAAAAAATTTATATGAAGTGGTTGGATGACTTTTAGGGAGACAAAATGACTATGTATTTTCTGGTTACACCTGACAACAACACCACAATATTTTAAACAAAACTGCTGAAAAAAAAAAAAAAACACTATCGTTATTAACAAATTGTAGCATTCTAATTCTAATAGAATTGATGTTGATTTTATGATTCTTGGTATTTGGTTAAGTGAAAATATTCATGTTAATTTGCATCAAATTAAATTTGGTGAATTTTGTTGACAAAGAACAAAAGCAATTTTTCATTGTCACTAATACGAGTCATGTCATTTTTCGAAAAGATGAAATCATGACCTAAATTATTTTTTTTGTACTATTTTTAAAATATGAAAAATTTGAGACTTGTACCAACACATATGTTTACAATTTGAAATAAAATGGAAAGCTGTGTGAATTATTGTTTTATTTCATTATTCTCATATTGCTGCTTGTATGGGTTGTATGGAAGAGCAACTATGTTGAATACCGCCCCCACGATATAAAATGTATTTCAATGTATTTTTCATGAAAATAAAGTCACATATTATTATTATTATTATTATTATGT
The DNA here is from genome assembly GCA_944452925.2 of Chrysolina oricalcia. Lineage (NCBI taxonomy): Eukaryota > Metazoa > Arthropoda > Insecta > Coleoptera > Chrysomelidae > Chrysolina > Chrysolina oricalcia. Next base: position 36,844,605 of record OX101812.2, read on the forward strand.
TATCATCGTAGGGATGATAAACAATTTTCAATTTCAGTTTCTCATAGCTCATAAATCACAGAAAGCTTGAAATAACATACCGAGTGTTTGTTTCAGTATTTAAAAATACACCATTAAATAGATTACTTCGTCGGTTGTATGATTCCTCACAAACGTGCTTGCTTTTCTGAAACACTGCACAAAAGGTGTTTAATTGGAACCGATCTGTTAAATTACACCTTCCCAACTGTTTTTTTTTGTATGTAAAATTTTATTAGTTTTCTGCTAGAATTTTACTGCAATTCGCCTATGCGACACCTTCCATACCACAAGTTAGTATCTAATTTTGATGGATGTCAATAGAAAAGTCTTCGTCAAAGTCAAAGTTGGTAATTTCCTGTATTTTTTTCAACGCAGCTCGAACACCGGTCTCATGCATAGCATAACTCGTTTGAAGGTAAAGCGGGCCATACACGATGCAATATATCGTAGAACAAGTTGCACGACAAATTGCAGATACAATTGGAACGACAAGTTGGAAACAGTGTTGTCCACACACGTGTAGATTAGTTGATGATCTGTAGTACAACACATTGGTGTTCAGTTCAGTTTTCGTGATGGCGCCTATGATATCAAAAAAGAAGATAGCAGCTTCACTTGTTATTCTACTGGATGAAAAAGCAAAGAAAAAGAAAAAAAGAACCAAATGGTGCAAGGATTGGTTAATGAAACGATACTTGTTTTCACATATGAAATTAATAAAACACTTACGGGCTCATGAACCTGCAGACTTCCGAAATTACTTAAGAATGGACGACAATACGTTTAAATTACTAGTAGAGTTAGTTCGTTAGTAAACAAACCACGATTATGCGGGATCCAGTTAGCGCTGAGTAAAGATTAAGCGTAACGCTAAGATATCTAGCGACAGGTTCTTCATACGAAGACCTGAAATTTACTTCCGCAATATCAGCGCAGTGCATTGGTAAGTAGTACCTGAAACATGTTGGGCCATTTACGAGGCTTTAGAAGGAGAATATTTAAAGGTGAGTTATGACGAAGTTTAAATGTTCAAAATTTATTCCTATGTAAACTAAACTACTAAACATAAACTATTATAAGAGACAAATCAAAAAGAAATTTCTTTCATATGACCGAGAACAACGACAGTGTTTTTATTTTAAACAGAAAAGATACAAAAATTAGTTCACTCTTGTTGCTCATAGTTATAGTTACTCAAAAAGTATCTGACATTCTGGGTGTCACCTTGCATATTAGAACTGTTCATAGACTCTACTTGTGAAACAGGATAATCTTGCGTTATTGTAGATGGTGGTTGCAAGTCTATGTAGCTTCGTGATTGACGGCTAACTGGTGGAGGATGACCCAATGTTTGAAACTGATAGGTTGTGGGCTGTAATGTCGAAGAATCATATGCACTGTTAGCAAAAGCTGTACAGTTTACAGTTGCATGTTCTGTAAGTTTGCCTATCTTGGCGAAATAAATAACATCAGATATCAATTTGTCTGCAATTATTCTCTGATTCTCAGCTATGCCCTTCAGCTGATAACCGATTCTTTTTCCGGCAATCATATATTCTTCGTCATCAGTAGTTAAGGCAGGTTCCGCTAAATTCAATGAATTCAATTTCCTCTGTTCGACTGGATCAATTTTTTTTTTCTTTCGGCCATCGTGAGAAGTACGAGATGGCGATCTATTTTTCGAAGGTGTTTGTGTTTTGTGAATATCACTAGAAGCACGAGATTGAGATCTACTTGTTGGTGGGGTTGGTATTCTTTGAGTATTGTCATATGTACTTGTTTGTGTTTCTGGTGTATTTTCCTCCGAGTCAAGTGGAGTGACCAACTCCCTTACATGAGTCGTGTAACTTATGGGCGACAGTGGAGCTTCTGTTTCTTCATATTCACATTCCTCCATATTGTCCTGCTAGAAAAAAAAAACAATATGAGAACACTTTTTCGATGCTTTTCTTTATTGGTAAGTTATGAACTTCTTATAAACATTGGATGGCTATAGCAATTAATTAATTTGGGTATCGTTAGGGAAAAATAAATTACATTCGCATATTCTTGACAGGATTAAGTAAAAAAATATCTAATATAGCTTTCCAATACACAGTTTAAAGTATACATTGTATAAAAATAAATCGAAACATTTAAGACTTATTAGTGCGTTAAACAGTAACTCCAAAATTGTGAGTTGTTTGTTTTAGGTTCCCTCTTGTGCAAATGAGTGGCAGCAAGTTGCAGATGACTTCAAAAATATGTGGAATTTTGAAAACTGTTTAGGGGCAGTAGACGGAAAACATGTCCTCATTAAAAACCTCCTAATACTGGATCATACTATTACAATTACAAAGGCACATTTAGTGTCGTATTATTTGCAATAGTTAATGCAAATTATGAATTTGTATATGTTCATCCTGACACCAACGGACGTGTATCGGATGGAGGAATATGGAAACAAACGGGAATCTATAAGCGTTTGTTGGCAAATACACTGAAAATACCCAACCCAGCCCCACTTAATAATACAGGTGATGCATTGCCTTATGTCTTTATTGGTGACGAGGCATTTCCACTAATGACAAATTTACTAAAACCCTATTCACAAAGACGAATAACTTATGAGGAACGCATTTTCAATTACCGACTTTGTAGGGCTCGCAGAGTAGTTGAAAATGTGTTTGGCATCTTAGCAGCACGATTTAGAATATTTTCACAACCCATTGCCATTACTGTTGACAAAATTGATGGCATCATTCTTGCGTGTTGCGCACTTCATAATTTCTTACGGAAAAGGACAACAAGGAATTATTTAACAGAAACCCTTCTGGATCGGGAAGATACCAGTGCTGGTGTAAGTGTTCAGGGCGAATGGAGGCAAACTGGCCAACTCTTAAATCTGGGAACAGCACATTCGAAAAATGCAGCAGCGTCGGCAAAAACGATAAGAGATTCCTTTAAAAATTACTATAATACCACTGGCAGAGTTCCATTTCAAGACAAAATGATAACATAAAATAAGTGCATATTCATAAATATACGCATGATTTTATGCATTAAAGCGATAAATTACTTACTGTTTTATTGTAAATTGCGCCCTCTTCTTCATCTGTAGATTTGCCTGTTCGTCCAGATTTGGATTGGGCTGTAAATAACAGTAAATTGTAATACCGTAGGCTTGGTTCATATATGTCGCCTCCCGAATCTGTGCTTTTTGACTCTTGTACCTGTAATAAATCAAGACTTTACAATCAAAGTACAATGTGCGTCTTGACCATATTCTCAATGTTTTGAGTTTTTCATTGTATTACCTTCTTCAGTTCCCTTCTGAATGCTGTTCTCATTTTATTAATTTTATTTTTTAAAACTTCCATAGTTGCGTTTGTGTTAATTTGTTTATATTTTTCCAAAAGGATCCCGTAAGCAGCATTTCGTTTATGTTTGTTAGCATAATCTTTTGATTTCACTTCCCACAAACAAGGATGTTCATGGTATATGTCAATGAATTCTCCCCAAAATCTTTCGTTCTTTTCCATGATCGCAATCTTCAAACTGAAATCGAACATTCAATTGAATGAATGCACCTACACGTTCAAACTTGTCGTACGCAGCACTCAGTTGTACAACAGATTTTTGTGCATGTCAAACTTCCGTACGATTCGACGCGGTCGTACTGCAGGTTGGACTACAACGCCACTAACGTTGCAATTATCGTTTCAATGGTCTCATCAACTAAAATTGTACAACTGGTTGTACGATAGATTGGATCGTGTATGGGCCGTCAGGGACTCGTCTTCAGACATAAACATAGATAGCCGTTCCAACGTCATCATATAATTTTTTTCTGAAGCAGTTATTACTGCCCGTTAGACACAAAAATAGGTTACATTTTTCGCCTTAAAATTTTGTTTTTAATTTGCAACCTGGATTTTTACATCTGACAGCATTTTTGAGATCACTTGCCACAATTGGTAGATGTAGAGTCTTCTGTTTTGTTGAAGTTGTAGGGTTTCTCGGAACAGACAGGGAGATATTGCTTCTAGTTACCATCAAGGGTAATCTATTTTCACCAGCAGTTTGAATGTTAGATTCTTCAAATAAATAATTGGCATAAGAAAATTTAAAATCTAGGAATTTCAAAATGTCTGCAGATTTATCTCCAAATTTTTTTCGATCGCCTCTGTATAAAATCCACGAGTTATCCACTCCCAAGTCAAATAAATGGAGAATAGATTTAATGGTCCATTTCTTAGTTCTTGTTGTACTGAGGCGATAGTAACTTATCATTCTGTCTATTAAATCAATTCCTCCCATGCAGGAGTTGTATTTGTTCACAACATTTGGTATTGGAATAACTATGTATTTCGATTCTTTTTTAGACCAGCGCTTACACTCGTCTTGAGGTTCCACCTGTAAACCTGTAGAAGCAAGCAGTACATTTTTCATATCAAACCACTGTATCACAGAAATTTTACCATCTGCTCTAACTGACATTTCAGAGGAACCTCGCCCAAGTCTTGCTATTGTCTTTTCAGATGTTAACTGCACACTCCTAGGAATTCTTGACTTCATTATCGTACCAGTGACCGTGATCTTTTTCTCAAACATGTGTTCCAGGAGGGGTATCGTAGTGAAATATCTGTCAATGAAAATATGTGTACCTTCTTTTGAGGTTTCAGATAATCTGATGGTGGCTGAAGGGCCAATTCCTAGGTTTTTTGATTTTTCATCTGAAAATGTATTTTCCCATCAGGGGTAGCGCAGACAAAATTTTTCAGTCCCTCGGGGTTTGGCTTGCCTCTGACAAATTGTTTCAATCTACAAACGCCGGTGAAGGGAATCATTTGTTCGTCGATAGCGACTTCTGGAAACCTTGGTAACATCAAACATCCCTTTCGAATTCGATTAATTAGAGGGCGAATCTTGTACAAACGGTCAGACGATTTTTCTTGCAGTGTTACGTTACTATCGATAACAACTTTCAAATTATTCCTGATTCAAAAAAAATCTATCCCTAGTCATTGCAGAAGCGATGACATTAACTTTGGTTGTTTTTGCCCAGTACATTCTGCCTTGGGGGTATTTCAAGCACGACATGAGTAAGGAAATGGCAAAAAACTTTTTAATTTCAGGTAATGTTAAATTCATTTGTTTTCCTTTTTCTTCTAAAAATCTTATATTAGTACAGTCACAAATACTTTGGAAAATTTCATCATCCAAATACATTTTTAAGTAGTCTTGTTTCGATTTCGTCAAAAACTTCTTGAAATTCGAAGTTTGGGGGAATGAAATTTTCCGATTTTTCTCACTTTAATCGGCCAGTAGCAAGTACCCGTTCGGCGAGTATTCTTTCTCGAACCACACTTAGAGGCTCGTCATCGGAATCTTCTTCATCCAAAAATTCCTCAGTGGCGTCTTCTGTTTCCTCAAGATCTTGTTGAACTTCAGGAATGTCAAACCACCTTCATCGTCAGAGGAATCATCAATTCGGAGCAGTCGGCATCAAAAAGTTGCTCAATTTTATCATTTGTCTTCTCCAGGGCGAATTCATTTTTTTGTTCCAAGTATTGCTAAAAATAAAAATTCCATCTAGAGAAAAATGTTGGGAGTACGTCCTACTGTCCAACTAATTGGACACGGGAAAATAACCTATGAAGTAGGTTTAATAACTTTTTCCCGCTGCCGACACTGTAAATAGTCCATACATGCTTAGCAACAAAACAGGTAAATGGCCTATATCATTCGTTTACTAATTCATCTTGACAACGGAACTTAATAGTGTCATTTACATGCCTAGGGTAATAATGACTTTGACTTTGACAAGTAATACCTTCAGCTTCATTCATATCAATTTTTAGGTTATGAGACCTTTTGAATATTATTGTTGTCTGCTTATTCGGTAACTTAGTTACACGCACAAGCAACTTAGAATGAAATAGCGAACACGAATAACCATGAAGGAAGGGTAAGAAAACAAACTTCAATTCAGGCAAATTTTGAGAAATGTCAACAAGCAGCGGGAAAAACGTAATAAGTAACACGGAATGTATCGACTGTTATCATCCTCGGCAAGCAACAAGCCTCGGCTTTGCCTCGGCTCGTACTCGCTCACCTCGAATGTTAACACGTCTTTACATTCCTTGTTACTTAAATAACTAATGTTATGTACTAAAATTAATCTAGACCTATTCTTAAACTATTTTTCCAGTAATTTAAAACAAAAAATACGCATAAAATGCATAAAACCGGTACTTACCGTCAGTCGTTGCACGACGAAACGCCGCCATTGTTAACGCATTTATCACTAAGCATTCAATACCACAATACAACATGACCTTGTATCAATTTCGCTCGCAATGCCTGTGTTCGTACCTCCAATACGTTGGACCGAGGGTTTCGCTGCCGGAAATCTAGGACATATTTAGAAAAACCGTAAAATCTCGATGTCCAATATATTGGACATCAGGTCTCAGGAGGATATGGTGCAAAAACGTGAAACAGTAGTTAAAGTTGCTGGGCAACGATTTGGTTTTTTAAACATTCTTTATTTTCAAAAGCGAATACAATTGCTACATATTAGCGTGCTGGATCAAACATAAAAATCTGATATCGAAGCATTATTCTATTTATATAGTCATAAAAGTGCAGATTCGACAATTCATAGTAAACAATAATAAACAATGGGTGCATAGATGGATATTATATCACTCCTCCTTCATTAAGAGGGAAATAATTCGTCTGTGTTATTTTCAGAACAATGAATTTCCTCTAATGGGATTTCATTTTTTCTATTTGGAAATAAATAAGCAAATAATCCTATCTTGGAATTACTTATTCGTTGTCTGAAAATAACTAGTAAAAATAGAACAATAAGGATTATGCATATTGAATATAAAATAATATAGGAAGGAGTATTTTCTTCTAATCGTTGTAGATTATGTAACTGCGTTTTTCCAGCGAGCTTCTGGAGATGACTGGTGGTCCGGGTTGATTCCTTCTAGTGTATGCAGGGGTTGATGTCCTCTTGAGGGAGTCTCTAGAGTTTCTAGTTGTGGTAATTGTAGTGGTGTTTCTTCTACAGTAGGGGCGTCGTTATCATATACATTACCATCAATTTTCAATTTGCAATGGTATGGAATGTATATTAGTTGGGGTTGAGTAATTTCTTCGTAACCATTCTCTTGGCAAATTTTTTCAATATGAATTTGCTTATGAGGAATAACAATTATGTATGCATTTGTTATTGGTTCTACGATGTCTTGTTGGATTTGGATTTCCGTTGTCTGGCATTGACTAGGAAGTTGTCCCATAAGAATTTCAGGAATACAGTCACTACTTGAAATTTGATTTTCGATGAATTGGATACACGTTTCTTCGAATCTTATACAGGTTTCATCAGCATAGTGGTGAAATGTCGAGTTTAATACTATGTAGGGTTTTATGGGTAAAATGGTTTTATTATTGATAGCGATAGGATAGAGATGGGATGTCTCATAAACGTTCTTTCGGAGTGCAGGAAAATGAATAAGAAACAGAATCTTTTCATTTTTATATCAAATTTCTGTTTTTATTAGTTTATAATAAGATTGGATATTTTGGAAAACCGGAAGTCGATTTTTATATAGAGTGAACATTATTTTAATAAGTTCTTTTAATTCATTGATTGGTAATATGGCACTATAAACTATATTAAGTTCTGCAAATAATATCGAGTCTTCGATGTTATTTAAAAGGAATAGTATGTTTTGACTATCAATAATCATTGTATCTAGAGCATTTTGTAAACGTAGGAATAAAGTATATTTATTCAAACTATTAACAATACTTCGAATTTGTTTTTGAACTATTTTTTGATTGCTTGTTATTTTCTTCAAATTTTTAATTGTTTCATTCATGAAATCTTGAGTTATAGTTAAATATTTTTTCAAGTCATGACGTAAATTATTTTGATTTTCAGACAGTGTTGAAAGGCTTTATCATATCTTTCACCATCTTCATCATCCAAGGTACCAAACAACCATTTGTGAATTCGACCTACTACATTCATGAGTCCTCTTTTATGTCGATTATTTTTTGAGGTTTAATATTACTAAGTTTATTTACATTTTGTTAAAGGAGATATGTTAAATGTTCGTGCATATGTTGTAGTTGAGAATACAATTCATCTTTTATTGAAACTAAATGTTCAATTTTCTTTGAATTATCTTTAATGTTTGTCAAATTTTGTCAAGTCTAAATATTTAATAAATGTATGTTTTTGAGTTGTAATTCTTACTTGTCCAAGGTAAAAAGGAAGAATTGGATTAGTCAGAGTCTTCAGCTTGATTTGGTCTCCTCTTGTCATAATTATCCCTAGTAGGAGAATTATTTGCATTAGCATCTGAAACAATACGTTGAGGTTTCAGTTGTTGTTTATGATAAGTCGCTTTGCGAGTTTTCAATTTAATACCTTCATTTTCTATTGGTTCTACTTCTCTGTAAATTGGTGTTGTTTTACTTCTTTGTTTGTCATGTAAATGTACTTGTTGGTCTAGTTTTATTTCCGGAGGTTCTTTTCTTTCTATATTAACCTTTTCTAGCTTTGATTTTGCTTTATCATTATTTGTTTTTATTATATCATTAATTATTTTTATATATCGATCATGTTTTTCCATTTAATCAGACATTATTCTTTCTGTTGTCTTGTCAAATAGGTTTGTATGATTTAAGTTTCCTTCAATTACTTGAAAAGGAGTAAATTTAGTAACAGAATGAATTGTATTATTGTATCCTAAAGTGGCATAAACCATATGATTTGACATTGATCTATGTGGAAATTCTTGTTTTAATATTCTAATTTCTTCTAGTAATGTCGAATGAAGTCGTTCATTTGGACTATTACTATTAGGATTTTTGGAAGTTACATAATGTAATCTTATGTTATGTTTTTCACAAAAATCTTCAACAATTTTATTCTTGAATTCACTACCTGAGTCACAGGTGATTTTTAAAGGAATTTCATAATGTGAAAAGAATGTTAAAATTCCATCTATAATATTTAATGCGTTTGGTTGAATAGAGTATGCTTGAGCGAGTCACGAAAAGCTATCGATTAATGTTTAAAAATTTGTATTATTAATTGATAATATGTCCATATAAATATGCTCAAATAGGTGTTCTCCGATAGGGGTTGGTTTAAATTTTATTTCATAAGGGTGCCTTTCATATTTTGATTTTTGGCAATATTCACATGTATTGATATAATCGCTTATATCAGTTATCATATTAGGCCAATAATATGTCCTTGAGAGGGCTAGTTTTGTTTCGTTGATTCGTCTGTGTATGGTTTTAGTTTCATGGTGATATTTTATTTTTTCTTGTTGTTCATGTTTGTCTGTAATACCTTTAAGTGATAGATCACTTTGAATAAGTTTAATTGTCGCATTTTTTAAATATTGTTAAATTGTTGAGATTACAGTGGGTTTTAATTCTTCTTGCATTATTATACCGTATGTGTTTTTTGGTTGTAGATAATTTTTTATTGTCTCTACCAGATGTTTACTTAAGTTTTGGTAGGGTAGGACCATAGTAAGTCTAGTTTTGTCAAATATTTTCTGTATTGTTACACGGAGTGTTATAGTATCTTGGCTACAACGAAGAAAAAATTGATTTTGAAATTTATTTAATTCTTGTTCTGTAATTGGTATTTCAAGAATTGGATTTTCTTCATTTGAGTGTTGAGTTTCTAGAGATTCTTCATCTACTTGTTTTTGTTTTCTTTGTGGACAAATTTGAATGTCTGAGATAATATGCATTTTTTTATTTTCATTCTTTTTCTCTTCTTCAATAAGTTCATCAATATCTTTCAAGTCAACTTCTGTAAGTAGAGGAATATCATAATTTTTGTCAAATAATTCTGGAAAATCGTCTTCGATTCTAAGTTCTTGTGGGTCAATATTAACTGCTAACGATTGTGTTTCAATAGGATTGAGTTCTATACGAGATAAGGCGTCCGCAACTTTATTTTGTTTGCCTTTTCTATAGAGGGTTTTATAATCGTATTCTTCTAGTCTTAGTCTCCATCTCACAAGTCTCGAGCTTGGGTCTTTCAAGTTAAATAACCATTCAAGTGGTTTATGATCCGTTACAATAGTAAATTTTCGTCCAAATAAATAGGGTCTGAAATATTTTGTAAAATTAACAATGGCTAAAAGTTCTTTTTCAATTATTGAATAATTTTGTTCAGAACTATTTAGTGTTCGTGAAGCATAGGCAATTGGTTTGTCATTCCGTAGGCTTCCTTGAGAAAGTAGAGCTCCAATAGCTATATTTGAAGCATATGTAGTTAATATAAATGGTTTTGAAAAATCAGGAAATTGTAAAATAGGTTCATTAGAGAAAAGATCTTTACATTTTTCAAATGTTTTAATAAATTCGTCATTGTGTATAATTTTTTCTCCCTTTTTCAAACATTTAGTAAAAGGTTTTGTTATGTCCGCGAAGTTTTTTATAAATTTCCTATAATAACCTAACAATCCTAGAAATGATTTTATTTCTTTAGCTGTTGATGGTAATGGAAAATTTTGTATAGCTTTTATTTTATCAGGGTTTGGTTTAATTCCTTCTGGAGTTATTAAATGCCCTAAAAATTCAACATTTTTCTTTAAGAATTCAGATTTATCCAACCGGATAGTAAGTTTAGCATCACGTAGCTTTTGAAAAACTTGGGTCAAATTAAAAATGTGTTCTTGTAGTGATGTAGAAAAAATTATATCATCAAATTTTATTTTGTCAATCTCGTAGTACGTGGTCCATAACTCTTTGGAATGTGGCTGGTTGATTCTTTAGACCAAATGGCATTCGTAGATATTCATAATGTCCATTTTCAACATTAAGAGCCGTTTTTTGAACTGAATTTTGTTCCATTTCAATCTGATGAAATCCAGATGCCAAATCAAGAGTTGAGAAATATTGAAATTCACCTAATTTGTCAAGGATACCATCAATATTGGGTATAGGGTACCTATCATCTATGGTTTTTTCATTTGTTTTTCGATAATCTACTACAATTCTCCATTTTCTTTTTTCTGAAGCGTCTAGGTTTTTCGGAACTATCCAAATAGGTGAACTCCTTGGAGATATGGAAGGTCTGATAATTCCATCATTTAACATTTTGTCAATTTGTTTGTGTACTTTTTGTGTGTGACAATGTGGAAACCTATAAGATTTCGTATGAATAGGAATTTCGTCTGTCGTTTTTATTTCATGTTCAATTACATTAGTGAATTTAAGGATTTTGTTTTCGTCATGAAAAATATCACTAAATTTATTACATAGCTTTAGCATAGCATCTTTTTCTTCCTCATTCGTGTGATCAGTTCGTATCTTTCCGGAGATATTATTTTGTTTCGAAAAACTTTCTTTATTTAATAAGTCTTCTGTAAAGTAAAATTCAAAATTTTCTTTATTTTTGGGGTGACAAGGAAAAGGTTTAGAAAGTGTTATTGCAATAGTTTTATTAGTGTTGTTATATATCTCAAAACTTGCTCGAAAATTCTCAGCAAAAGTTATTGCTTCTGGAACATCTAGGTTCTGAAATCGTAATTTTGGACTTATGATTTCTCCTTGTTGAATTTCGACTGGGAATTTTTGTATAATACTTTCAAAAGGCGGTATTTCAAAACTATATTGCGTATCGTAAGGTTGTCTATAAAAGAATGGTATCTCAATAAAATTTGACTGTAGTGTCTGATTTTGAAAATTAATACTCAGGTTAAGATTTCGTAACTCTTTTAAAACCTAGTATACCATCAAAAAATTCGTGGAAAGGAAATAATAAAACTTATATCATGTAATCACTTTGAAATTCAGGAAATGCTGGAATAAGTCCTTTATAATCAATAATTTTTTCTCCTAGTGATGTTTTTAATTGTGAAGGTTCTTTGTAAATATTTTATGGATTATATTTTTCTGCGATATAAGGTCTTAGCATGGAGGTATGACATCCTGTATCAATAAGTAATTTTATAGGTGGATGTTTTATTTTTATATATGGTAAATCATTTACTACTGCTGAAAGTAATTCTATTATGTATTCTCGTTCGTTTGAGGCAGATTGTAAAAATTTGTCTCATCTTCAATATTTATTTGTTCATTGAATTCATTAAAAGTCATATTGGGATTTTCAAATTGATTAATAGCATCGTTTAGATCAACTTCTTCTTGTTCAAGCGGATTGTTACCAAATTGTGAACCCATTTGATTACTTAACAAATTTTCTGTATTATGTGAATATAATTGGGGTATCACATTACAGTCTTATGTATGTAATTCTTCACTTATAAAGTTTCTTCTTAAGTTATGGTAGGGTCTGAAGAAATTATTTGATTGTCTCATTGTCGGCGTTCGTGATGTAGTCGACATGGGCTCAACTCGTTGGGGTGCATCAATTTGTCTGTTCTTTGGCATCCAAACATTTTGTGGAGGATCAAATACTTGTCTATTAGTAAAAAATTTCTGACTTACTGGTTGAAATTTAATTGCTATGGAAATTGAGTTTGTACATGAGGCTGTATTATGTTGTTTTGATATTGGGGATGAAATTGATGTTGATAATGTTGTGGTTGTGCTTGTTGTTGATAATGTTGTGGTTGTGCTTGTTGTTGAATAACCTGTGGTTGTTGATAATATTGTTTTTGTATATTTTGAACATTTTGAGGTCTTTGAAACTTGGTATTCAAGTTTCGAGTTAATTGTTGATGTTGTGAAGTCTGTTGATGTTGAAAAGTCATATTTTGAATTTGTCTGAAATTTTCGTCCTCAAGAACTAAATTCATCGCCTCTTCTAATAAGTCTGGGTGTTGAACTAGAATTTTATCTTGTAGTCTGATATTTAGATTTCGTAAAAATACGTTTAAAGATTGAGATTCATACTATCTAATATGGATCTGTTTTGTTGGTTGGTCCATGTCAGGATCTAAGTTTACTTCAAAAATAAGTTTATTACGCAAAATTTGAATTCGTGTCCCAAAGTCCAACATATGTTCACTTCTGTTTAGTATCATTGTGAAAAGTTTTTGTTCTAGATAGTCAAGGCTCAATCTATCACCGAATGTATTTCTCAATTCGTTTTTTATCAATAGCTACGAATTTAATACAGATTTTTCCTTTTTTTTTCGACAAATTCCGAAAAACGATCACATTTTTAACTGAAAAGTTTCACCGATAAAGTTCGTCTTTTCAAGCTCGCCAGCTGCCAGTTTTTTCGTTGAAGCGTCTACTTTTAGATTATTTAATAAAAGATTAGCTCTACTGTGGAATTTTTTTCAAAGATCAATTCTTGTAATTTTTGTTCTAAACTCATATTTATTTGTTAAATTTATTGAAATTAATAGTTGAAACCCCCACGGGAAAAAAATTCAAAATTGATTTCGTGTTACCTCAACAGGTACAAAAAATATAGAAGGGCATAAATAATGATTTGATTATGTAGAAGGGCGAAAGGATGTGAACTTTTGGGGATAAAAATGCTTTCTCACGATTTGCAGCGAAAATTACCTTCCTACAAAAAAAAATTAGGAGAAAGTTTTTAGCAATAAAGAGATCTACAACTTCTGTATTCAAGAATTTTCCACATAACCTCAAATTTTCCGGAAAAATCAGAAAAACCGATTTAATTTGGTTTGAATTTTTTTTGTTTGAAAATTGTATGTTTGTCGCAAACTCTAGTGGAAATATACCTTTCCATTGTCTGAATTAGATGTTTTTTTGCAGCGTCACATTTATTTTTCTCGAACCCATTTGAAGTACTCGGAAAGGGGGGCTCCTAGTTAGCAAAACGAATTTTAAACGCCTGAAATAAGAAATGAAGTAACAGGCAAGGACCAGGTGGAAAATGTTGTAAAGGTAACAACTTCGCCGAAAAAAAATGTTAATACGAAAACACTCAAAATTGGGATACAGTTTAGGGGTTGAAAACGATTTTTTGTGATTTTCGGCGAAACGTGACTTCTTAGCGGAAAATGTTACAGAAAAAAGTAGTGGATAATAAAAAAATCGAAAACTTTTGTACCAATCCCTTTACGACATAACCCCAAATTGACCGTAAAAATGGCGAAAAGCATTTTTGAAAATTTGTGGTTATGCGAAAAAATCTTGAATACATAAGTTGTAGATCTTTTCATTGCCAAAAGCTTTTTTTCTTAACTATTTTTTTTGTAGGAGGTTAATTTTCGCTGCAAATCGTTAGAAACCATTTTTACCCCGAATAGTTCACCACCATTCGCACTTCTATCATAATCAAATCCTTATTTATGTCCTCGTTTATTCTTTGTACCGTCAACATGGGCTACTTTGGCCCTGGGGTCCTTCTTTGGCCCAAAATAATAAAATATCAGAGTGTTCTGTGATTATATATTGGAACTAGTTTTTAAATTAGTTGAGGTACTTTGAGCACCAGGCAGCTAAGTAGCAGCACCTGCTAGACTGTGTTGTTGCTAGACCTGCTAGACTCTGTTGTTGCTAGACCTGCTAGACTGTTTCCTAGGAAGCAGCACCTGCTGTATCATTCCATGCGCAAACACGTGTTTTTTTTGCCTCTCAAACTTCCAACTGAGGATACATCGTCTGCAAGTTTGGTGAGTACCTATTTAAAAGCACATTATAATGCTTGAGGCTGTGGAGTGATTGCCACTTTGGTTGACATATTGGGTTTTACTAAAAAAAAAATATTTATAATTTTGGTCCAATGACGTCAAAATTACAACCTTCTTTGTTCCAGCAAGTTTTTGGGCCAATCCCTGAAGAAAAAAGGGTAATGTGTGCAAGGGTCTCTCATCAACTGATGAAGATAGTGACAACTATAGTCTCGTGTCATCAGGTCACAGCGACATGGTTATTACAATTGATGAGAAACAGGAACTGGATATGGTTGTTCATGAACACGATGTTCAGGTTTAATCCAGTTCAAGCAACATTAATCCTTTTGCAAGCAGTCCAGACAAAAACTGGAAGAAGAAACTGCAAGAAGGAAATTTTCTTACCATTGGACCATTGGAATGGTCGGCTGTATCTAGGGATGGTGATAACTTTGACAAAAGATGGTGCAGTTGTCGAATACATGGAGCACTATGAAGTTCTGGAAGTGGCCCAAAGAAAAAGACTCGTTCTTTTATGAATGGAACGAAATTGAAAGACTTATTGTACCCCCAAAACTAGTCAAAACAGACCTGTTCATTGTCAATAGTTTGTAATGCTCAATTCCTTGAATTGTTTGCAAGTTCCAATAGCTGTAACCTTTTTGCACATTGAAGTATAATTTCTTTTGTTCAGAAATAAATTATCTTCTTTGGCCCTAGCTAGCTACACAGCGCTTAAAAGTAGGTAAAAGTATATTGGGCTAAAGTTACCATGTCATAAAGGTAACATTGACCCAACAGAAAAAAAAAATTCTCTTGTAGCCGACATAAAATAATTGCAAAATCTCTTAACTGACGAAATTTATAATAGACCAGTTGTATAAAAAATACTGGGGCTTGTTAGTGGTAAAAATTGCAAATTCATCGATAGTGGAATTTAATTTTTTTTCAAGTGGGCCAAAGTAGCCCGTGTTCACGGTACCTATTAAGGTAACATAAAATCAATATTCTCGGAAGGTTTCAAAGTTAATTCCAATAATTTTGATAAACAAATACGAGTATAGAACAAAAATTTGAAAAATTGATTTTTGAAAATTTGTTTTTTAATTTTTTTGCGAATTTTCGAAAAAAATTCCACAGTAGTGCTATTCTTTTATTACATAATCTGAAAGTAGACGCTTCACCGGTTGGCTAGCTTGAAAAGAAGAACTTTATGGGTGAATCTTTTCAGTTGAAAATGAGGTCGTTTTTTAGGATTAGTCAAAAAAAAGGAAACATACGTATCCCGCTACAAATAAATTAGAACTTGCTTGAAACATAATTAGTTATATTTCCACCAAATGACGTAAAAATAATTGATTTTCAAGCGAAAAAAAGTTGATTACTGAAAAAATTGGATTTTCCGAGAAATTTGAGATTATGTGAAAAAAAAACAAAAGTACCAGATCTTTTTATCATCAAGAGACTTGACATTTAATTTTTTTCGATAGGAGGTCAACTTTCGTTGCAATTTTCGAAAAACCCATAAAAGTTCACCCCGTTCCACCCTTCTCCATTTTTTTCTACTCCAATTTATTTTTCCCGTCATAAGAACAATATTTTGCTCCACTTTCAGTAGGTCCTATGCTGTTAATAATTTTTTCATCTCAAAAATTCACTGGTCTACCAACACAACAGATTGAATCAAATAAATTATCCAAAAGACAATTACTCCTTGTAGGAATATTATAAATAAAAGATATTTCAAACATTCACACAATAATCACCTAATTTACTTCTCCAGAAGCGCTAGGTAAAGTAAGAAGTCGACCTCCTGAATGATTTTATCCTCCCAATGTTTCGAAAAACATTTTTTCGCAAGACAAAATATGCAATACAAAATAAAAATCATTCCAATTTGTAATGAAAACGTCAATTATTTCAAATAAATAATAATTCATCCAACTTTAGATATTTTGAAATATCTGAAATTATATGCTCTAGATAAAAACAATCAAATACTCATGGGTTAACTAGCTGTTCGTTCAAAACAATAATGGAGTTATAACAACACAAAAGTAAATAATTGAATTGAGTTATTTTTATAACACTCATAGGTACTCGTAAATTTATAAAGAAATTCGAGATTATCTGAAACATGACGAAATGGCTATGTGTGATATCTTTAGATTTAGAATGCAAAATATTCAAAAATCTGTATTTAAGGAAACAGGACCGTATTTAAAAAAAAAATTAGTTCGATGATGATTGTTTGATAACGAAGCGTCGTATAGTAAACCTAATATCATGAAAGTAATTGCGAAGAAATATTTTTCATCTTGTTCCAGCTCTGACGATAACACCACAAACAAAATTATTAAAAAAAAAATCGATATTTCCTAAATAATTTCAAAATTATTTTTTTTTCGAAATTTCATATATCCACATAGATGGCCCTTGTTCTACGAAACTTTCTTCTAACTTGAACAAAACTGTATCTATTACCGTTTCAGATATCCCCATTGGAAACATCTTTATATTGGACTCACCATATACCTACAACTCCATAAAAGATTTCTTCCTTTTCAGAAGCACACCAGTTTGTCAGACTCTGGAATTGTTCCTAACAGATGGTAGGGCAGATAAAGTACTGGGAAGATACTTCAAATGTGAAAAAAATTAAAAATATATTTTGCACTTTTTCAATTTTTTTCTTGTAAAGAGTAGTTGAATTCAAAATTCTCAGGCACCAGAAAGATCATATATTTTTGTTTCAACTTTTTAGTTAGAATTCACATTATTATCATGTCTCCCCAATAACCACTCCCCAAACTATGGGGTGAGCAGCAATTGAATCCGGGAATCGTGTGCCTGAGCAGACGTAATTAACCATGGATGACAGCCTTCAGCATTCTTCCGGATGTGATTTCTGACATCTTGCTACATGCCGGTATGATTTTTAGGTTCGAGAGTAGCGAATTCAGAGCAACCATTTTTATGAAGAATGGTTGGGTATAGCCTGCTGAGTTCGGAGAGTAAATCTCGATATATTTTGTCCGTTTTACCTCCTCGAAGATATTTGTTTTGCCATTCTTGTATTGTTATTGATCCTTGACATGTGAGCCAAATTTCATATTAATCGGATGAAGTGGGTGAAAATTTAATTCAAGAATTCTCATCATCAATATTATTATTGAATCAGTTTTATGGAATTTTTGTTTTGTCGTTGGTCCTTGATATGTGTGCCAAGTTTTAGATTATTCGGAAAGTTGTAAGTGGGTGAATATTGAATTTACAAATTCTAATCATTATTATTATTATTAACATTATTTATCACATTGATATCATGAAATCCTTGTATTTGAGTTGGTCCTCGATATGTGTGCCAAATTTCCAATTATTCGGGGAATTGGATGTGGTCGAAAATTGAATTTGAAAATTCTCATTATTGCTATCATTATCATTACATTAGATTATGAAGTATCGCCGTCGGTCATTGATATGTGTGCCGAATTTCAGATTTTCCGGAAGATTAGAAGTTGGTGAAAATTGAATGTACAAATTTGTATCATTATTATTATATTCTCATTATGAAATTATTGTATTGTCACCGGTCCTTGATATGTGTGCCAAAGTTCAGATTTTTCGTGATATCAATATATGGACAACTGTGATTTGGAAGCAGTACTTTTTTTAAAGATACTCCAAAATAATACGAAACCCCAAACAAATGAAAATGTCATATATCATTGACAAAGTTTCAAAATCATTCTTGATCTGTTAGTTATTTTGGCGCCAATTGGGCCACACTACGTTACGATCAACGTCTACTTCAGAAGCACTCGGTAATACTTATCGCAAAATCAAAAATGAACGTGTGCAATGGCTCATTCGTTAACGGCAACATCGCAAGGCTAAACGAGTTCAATTCTCATATTCAAAATATCCAAGGGCGACACTACGTAGGTAGTGACAGTATACAGGGCTTCACAAAGACATTCTAAACAAATATGTAGTATAATACGTTTCTCTTCTTGTCCCCTCTCGCTGGGTTTCACAGCGATCAATCCATACTGCGGGCTACAGTAGAATATATATATATATATATATATATATATATATATATATATATATATATATATATATATATATATATACATGCACGGATATCTTAGGTGCATCCATACGCCGAACAGTCACCCACGCCACCTATCTAAAGAATACCATTATAGGTGTATACTGTAGACAGATAGAACATAATTTCTATCATCTATGCGAGCACCAAGAGAGGGGAAGAGAAAGAAAAATGCTTCACAAAATATACAGATTTTCGACATAGGTTTCAATGCAGCACTCATCCGTATAGAAGGTGACGAAATGGCCTCTTCTGTATATATTTCTACACGAATTTTTACCAAAACGCCTCCGACAGTGTTGCCAAACTTATGTGACCTTCAAACAAGATTTTTAAGATGGTGGGGAAAGCGCTATTTCCATATCTGGCTCCGAGGCAATTCCTCATCTCTTGGAAGGTTCGCGTTTTTGAAGATCTTATAGTGTAGGTATTACATGAACAATGAAGTGGATGAAATATTGTATCAAAGTTTATTGAAATAATTGCTAAAATTTTGAGTTTTTAAGAGACCAAACACTTCATTCAGCACGAAAAAAATGACTCGTTTATGAAGATGATCTTCCGATTTTGTTTTCGCAACTTTCTTGAAAAGAGGAGAAGGAGCGAGCCCACCAGCAGACATATTTTTTGTCGTAATTTTCCATGTATGGAACCGTTGAATTTTTTTTTCCAAATTTCTACCCGATCTCTATCTAGCTTTCGAGGGGGGAAGGAGGATGATTTTTTAAATCAATGGTCAGATAATTTTCACTATTTTTACGGATTTTTTCGTTGAAATATTTTCCGAATTCCTTTGCGTTCTCTATCTAGATTCTGAGGGGAATAGCGGAGGGAATTTTTTTCAGAAGATAATATTCGACCGTCAGATACTTTTCACCATTTTTACCGATTTTTACCGATTTTTACCGATTTTTACCGATTTTCCCGATTTGAATTTCAATTTCAAGTTTTCTTACTTTTTTAGAAAAAAGGCGGGGTGCGAGCCTTCTCTACCTAATTTTTCTTCGCTATAATTTTTGACGTCCAAATCCGTCAAGAAAACTTCCGAAACCTTACGCGTTCTCTATATAGCTTTCGGGGGTCACGTAGGGACAATTTCTTCGATATTAATGTATTGTCATCGGAACTAAACCAACATATGATGAGAGGAAGTGGTTCCAATTTAGCTTGCAAGATTGGTACTCATCTAATAAACTCACACACAGATTAGTTAGTTAAATTCGCACCGTCTGGGAATCGAACCTGCAATCTCTCGATTACCAGGCGAGCGCTTAACTACTGCGCTAATCCCCGCCCTATAATTATTGTCAAATTAAGAGGATGAAAATTCTGAAGACTGAGAGGGGTTCGTCATCGGTATTGACGTGATGTGTAATCGATTATGTTTTTGGTCATCCTGTCGATATTAACCATTTATAAGAGTACATGACTGAATAAGGAATAAAAAGATCATCGAAATAAGGTATCACCTAAAGGTACCAATTCCTATTTGAAAAATGAAATAAATTCAAAAAATATCTTTGATAACAAGATTTTGTTTATAAAGTATTGAACTAAAAAGTAAAAAATAATATTTAGTATAACGAAGAACTTTCCGAAATTTTAATATTATCTTAAAATATCGAGGCTTTACTTCAAGTGTTATGACTTCTGAGGGCTGCCCTTCATGAGGGGACGACAGCTGGTTATCGAAAAAACAATTTTAACAAAAAAATCACGCTAAATTATTGAAATTTCTGAAAGTTCTTTGGATTTCATACACTACATATTATTTTTTGCTACCCCTGACCAAACAGCTTTCCGGCACGTAACCCCCTTACTGGCATCGTGTAACTGTACAGATATTCCTCAGAGAAAATGTTCTAAAGACTTCTGATGAAGTGACTAGAAGAATGAACACGATATACACATGCTTTCATATTGGCCTTCGATTTTTACCAGAACGTATAAAGTTTGGAGGTGTATAAGACGTTTTGGTTGTATATATGAATACAGAAATGTCAAGCTACGAAAACTATTCGACGGCCCGAAGTTTTTCACTATATCTACGGGTTTTTCAGATTTTATTATAGTGAGTGTTTGCAAATTTTTCCGTTAACGTTTCTCTCCATTATTTTCAACGTACGAATTCGTCGAAAATGTTCACGATATCTTAAAAATTCTCTAGGGGTAGGGAGTGGAATTTGAAATCAATTTATTTGACGATAAGATGCATTTCATCATTTGACGGATTTTATTTTTGCAAGGTTCAGCAACTTCTTTCGAGAAGTAGGTGGTTCCAAGCCCCCCCAACAGACATTTTTTTTTTTCAGTGGGACAGAGAAGTATTTCTTTTATTATTACATCGTCACCGTTTCTTAGGTGTGCAGAATTTCAGCTCGATGGGATTTCAGCGATTGTTTGAAAATATTACTGCAAATTTTGAAACCCGAAAGACAGACAAACAGATACACGAACCAAGCAAGTTATAAAACTGCTTATAACAATCCAATACGTCGTCAATTCGAAAATTAAAAATAAAATCGACCAATTTCATAATTTTGTCAAAATTCGACTCTTTTAAAAAAGTTGCTTGTGTAATAATACACATATTTTAGGTTCAGGTCTTGAGTACCGTTTCCATATATGAAGTTCAGCACCTAATATTCCTCTAAGATTAAATCCCGAAAAAAAGTATAAATCTCACAAGTCTCACAAACTCGCTTACTCCACCAGAACATCGCCAGAAGGTTGACGATTTGTTCTTCTATGAATATGTTCTTGTCTGATTCTCTAATGTCTCCAAAATAAAAATACAAAGAAAAAATCGGTACCTGAATACAATGAAAAAGTAGTGACTCATTGAACAGTTTCATCAATATTGGTCCAATGAACGCATTCGTTATGTCAATTTTGCACTGGTTATCGATACTATGAATACGGACGTTCATAATATCAATGAATACTTTCGTTAATTGCATGACCTACTACATTGAATGAGTTCGTTATTTTAACGAATCCCATTCATCAAACGAATGATAAGTATTCATTGGATTGTTGATTCCTCTGCATCGTATTCATCATTATTGTTCTTTCTTGGAATTATTGATTTAATGTACTCGTTCATCAAGACGAGGGGAATATTTTAGATCAATTCAATGAATAGTGATCAGTAAACTCATGAATATTGGTCGTTACTATAATGGAGTTTTCTTGAAACCAATGAATTACATTCGTTGATTCAATCATTGGTGTACACTAAATTATTGAATTGTGTTTATTATTTGAATTAGCGGTTTTCATTCAACCAATGCAAATTAATCAATGCAATGCTACTGATATTGACGATACAGTGAACTTCAAAATGTAGGAAAATTAGAGTTGAATTTAAACAAAACATCGCATTCCTGATGGAAGGTGCATCGTCTAAAACATGAAATGTATTGAGAAAATGTTCTTAATAATGACACCATATGAAGTTATATTGGACTAATTTTCATGAGTATAGAGTGCTCCCAGTTTTGGGAATGAATAGTGTTATTATGTAAAGTTGTCCATTTTTTGAATTATAATATGAGCTACGCCCAAAATAACTTACTGTTTCGAATTTTCTGATACATTAAATCAAGATTTCCAATGATATTTTTTTCGGGACTGACAAAGTGGCCTCAACCTTTTAAGATGCATTTGACATTTGCAGTATTTTCATTTTCTTGGAGAATTATTGATACACCTTCAAGTTTTTCTCTGGTAGGTAGATGTCTGCTATAATGAAAAATTGTTCAATGCATCAAATACTTTAGTTGATAACGGTTCATCAGATTGAAGAGTAAATACTAAGCCTATTATTATTATTGATATTATTTATTTCCGAAAACAAAAAATTCATCGTATCCACACATGAATAACTTCCATGAGAATATTACTTTATATCTAAACTAGAAAGTGCAGCACAGTAGAAGAAAGTATATTGAATACAAATCCCATTATTATTTCTATAAAAACTACCTACTGAATTATATAAAATGAAACGAAATTCATTAGGCAAAATTTAAAAAACAAAAAAATAAGCAAAATGCAAAATTCAAACACAAAAACTGTATCATCTAATATTCAAAACGAATACTTCGATTATTCAAAAAAAATATGCAATCATACAACGCTAGCTGAGATTTAACCGACCGGCGCATAGGCCGCTTGGTCAACCGGTTGAGAAACTAGCTGAATTAAAAGGTTCCTAATTATCCAGCAGTCCATTAGCATTGTCATATAAAACGTTAAAATCCATATCAATCTTTAAAAAAAAGATAACTCAAAGTCCTGGTTAGGTATAGGTATTCTTATAGCTCATCAAACGAAATTCACAGGGACTTCTGTATGGAGATCAGTTCTTAAATAAGTCTGCCTCCCTCAAATATTTTGTAATATCTAATAGAAAACAACTGCTTTTCTGGCAAAAGCCACGCTGAACATTGAACTACATCTGATAGATATTATGGAAAGAATCTAACGAAAATGCAAATTTCTGATTTCAGATTTTTTCTCTCAAATTATATAGGGTATTTTCACAATATCTATCAGTTCAATGTCCAGCGTGGCTTTGGACGAGGAAGTAGTTGTTTTCTGTTTGTCCAGCGTGGCTTTAAACGGGGAAGTAGTTGTTTTCTGTTAGATATTACAAAAAGTAAGTTCAATTTATCCTAGATTTTTTTCGATTTCCAGAGGAGTCATGTTTTGTTTCAATTTTCAATTGAGAATGTTTTCCTTCTCAGTGCCTAATATGTTTATATCATAGTAATTCAAGATCTTACTTGATTTTATTTCAAAACTACTTATTTTCGTTTGTGGTCCCTTCTGAGCGCTAGCCCTAATATGCTGTTACAAAGCAGTTTTGAATATTTTCTTCAAGCACTTATTATAAAATTTTCCTCATTCAATTCTTTGATGACATTTCTATAAGAAACTTAAATGAATTTATCATATATGAAATATTATTTCTTCATTTTATTCCATTCGTACAAACTTTTCCGTAGGAAATCTTGCCTAAATCTCTCACATCGAAAGCTCTTTGTCAAAGACATCTGAAAACCCCCATCTCCAAAATATTGTGATACAGTTATTATTAACAATGTCCTATTTTCATTTCGATTTTTCCTTTTTTTTTCATAAAATTCTACCAGCAATACCCCTTTTGCAGTTTGATTCCTAATATTGGCTAACGTTATTCCTTTGACTTTATCGCGGCTTGTTGATCTACTGTTACGTGAACTAGACTATGAACCAGCAGAACTTGATGTGACGGAGATGTAATAAACGGTATTCATTGATATAATGTACTATAATTTTTTCAGTGTATACCCAATTGTTCCAAGATTATCATCCAGAGAGTTCTGTCTTCACATTCACACTTCTTTGTCATCAATTTAGATACTATTTTTCCAGAGAGCCTGTCCAATGTTGCAACTCGTGAGTCACTACCGTCAAGAAGGCTCACTAACTGCTATGATCTCGAGCCTTTCATGCGTACATTGTATAGTATGCTGTCTCTAATGTCTTTCAATAGGGTCTGCAGTGCGAGTTGTCTTCAGTCAGTCCCATATTCAACAGGTATTCCTCTTGAGAGAGTTTGCACATTTAGATACAATAATCTTCAATTGACTCTCACTTTGAGTGCTGAATGAACAACTGTTGAGTTAATTTTTCGCACTGTTTAGCAATTAAACTTTACCGCGCTTTTGTCCTGGTACATTTTCCAGTGTTTCTGTTGCTTCATCTGGAGCCTTTTGTTCAATAACCTCCACACTGCAGATTTAGGCCCAGAAATGAGGTGGCCAATTCTCACTTAACAATTTCGGCAGGCTTTATTTTCTCCTAGAGTCTATGATCTGTTACCAGGCTAGTATTACTCTAGTCTGCTCTGATATATTCTTCTGATTTTCGAAGGGGTTCCATACTAGTCTGGTCATTTTTTGGCATATCAAAGCCTCCAGTGCCGCATGACACAGTAATAATATGGATCTACTTATTCACAAAAACAATTGGTATACATACATTTTTGTCAGTATTCAGTACCCGTTCCTGCATGACTGCCAAGCAGTTATTCTCGTGGTGGATACTTGTCCAAACATATCTTTTCTAGGACTTTTCTATTCATTCAACGGCAAAGTTTTGAAATTAATCGCGTAGGAAGGTTTTCCAAGGCATACAACCTCTCGAAATTCAAGAATAACACCAATTTCTACCTATCTTTCGTTGGTTTTTACGATATTTCCTGAATAGAACCACAGTCATTTTCGCGTCAAAATTTACAATTTCGTTAATTTTCAATACTACTTTCGAAACTTCCAAAAATGTATGATTTGCAAACTATTAGACAGCAATCGCTATATGGCTAGACGACCATTACCGATTATATACACTTACATTTTTGGAGTCAGAATAGCAACGTGTGCGAAACTACGAAAAACGTGAATTTCAAATAATAAATACTGATCTGAACTTGAATTCTGCCTTTTGATAGGTTTCGTTCTTATTTGTTTAGGTATTTTGTATTTATTGTGATGTATTTTGTTTGTACAAACCTGTCAATAAAATCCAGTATTATTATTATTATTATTATTATTTATAACTTCATCACTCTAATTCACCTCCACACAGCGTTGCCATATTTCGGAGGCCTATCGGAGTGGAGACTATACGGATGCTTTGTCTGCAAAGCCATTATTTTCGGTGTATATGCATATTAAACGGTGGCGCCCCGTAGGGAGAGAACAGTACACTACATCGTGTAACTGTACATATATACCTGGCGAAAACAGCTCCTTAGAAAAATTTGTATAATGATGTTTCATGAAGTTTTATGATCAATGAACACGATATACACATGGGTTCGTATTCGCCTCCGATTTTTCGAATGTGCCTCCGATTTTTGAGGCGTGTTGCTCCAGAACGTATATATTTTGGCGGTGTATAAGACATTAAGACATTTTGCATGTATATATATATATATATATATATATATATATATATATATATATATATATATATATATATATATATATATATATATATATATATATATATATATATATATATATATATATATATATATATATATATATTTGACCAACGTATAAAGTGAGGTCCGCTTGTGCAAAAATTACGGAAGCTGTGAGGACCATGTCGAAGTGAGGTCCGTATACGGACCTCACAACGTTTCTGCCGTTCCGTGTGGAGGATCCTCCCCTGTACAAGTTCAGTGACTAACCTAAAAATCGTTCTAAGTGAGACAGATATAGTGTTTCGTTCCTTTTTGTGCATTCACTACTGTTACTTGAAATATTGCGTGAAATATGTGGTCCTCACTTTGGTAGAAATATAGAAAAAATCGTATATTGTAGTTTGGGGATTTGTCACTTGAAGGCGCTGCTGAGAATGTATATTTTCTGTACGTGCGTATTTCGTTCCTTGTGAGATTATATGGTCAGCACTGAGTGAGGTCCGAAAATGTGGCAACATATCATGTTACGCTGAACACATTGATGTTTATTAGGTAATGGGTATCACTATATTTCACCTCATTTTCTTTACTTTTGCAAGTTTTTATTCAAATTGCCCTGTTTTTTAAGGATGTAAATGAGTGATTCTGAACCTGCTGAATTCGTTCAACACGGTTAAATAATCTGTGAATCGAAAACTACCCCTCAACTACCCTCCGAAGTACAAAAATCTTGAAACAATAGAAATGCCGAATTCTCTAGGTTTTTTGACAAAACAAATTTTTTTCACATCTGCTGAATACATTCAATAGAGTGGAATAATTTTTGAACCAAAAACTACCCCTTAACAATCTTCCGAAGTAGAAAAAACTTAAAACAGTTGAAATACCTGTTGCTCGAGGTTTTTCTGACAGAATTGACTTATTCTTCTCCTGCTGAATACTTTCCGTAGGGTGAAATATTTGTGAATCGAAAACTACCCCTCAACAACCCTCCGAAATGGAAAATATCTTGAAATAGTTTAAATGCCCGTTGCTAGAGGTTTTTTCACAGAAATTAATTAATCTACAACTGCTGAATATGGTTTATTGGATGAAATAATTTCTGAAGCAAAAACTACCCCTCAACAACCCTCCGATGTAGAAAAATCTGGAAATAGTTGTAATACTCGTAGCTCGAGATTTTTTTGCAGAAATGAGTTATTCTGTACCTGCTGAATACGTTTCACAGGGTGGGATGATATGTCAAATAAAAATTACCCCGCAACAACCCTCCGAAGTAGAAACTTTTTGAAATACTTGAAAAACCTGTTGCTAGACTTTTTTTGACAGAGATAAAATAGTCTACACCTGCTGAATACATTCTATGAAGTGAAATAATTTGTAAACCAAAAACTACCCCTCAACAACCCTCCGAAGTAGAAAAATCGTGAAACAGTTAAAATACCCGTTGTTTGTTTTTTTTGAGAAGTGATTTATTCTACACCTGCTAAATACGTTCAATGGAGTGAAATAATTCGTGAACCAAAAACTACCCCTTAAAAACCCTCCGGAAGTAGAAAAATCTTGAAACAGTTGAAGTACCCGTGGCTTGAGGTTTTTTGTAAGAAATTAGTTATTCCACTCCTGTCGCATACGTTTTATAGGATGAACTAATTTGTGAATGAAAAACTACCCCTCAACAACCCTCCAAAGTGGAAAAATCTTGAAACATTCAGAATTACCGTTGCTCGATATTATTTGACAGAAATAAATTATTTTTCACCTGCAGAATATTTTCTACATGGTAACAAATTTGAGGATCAAAAACTACCCCTCAACAACCCTTCAAAGTAGAAAACTCTTGAAATAGTTGAAATGCCCGTTGCTTGAGGTTTTTTGACAGAAATTAATTATTCTATAGCTGCTGCATATGTTGCACAGGGTGAAATGAAGATTAACCCAAAAACTACCCCTCAACAACCCTTTGAACTGGAAAAGTTTTGAAACATCCGAAATATCCTTGGCTCGATATTTTTGGAAGATACTGATTATTTTTCACCTGCTGAATATGTTCTATAGTGTGTCAAAATTTGTGGATCAAAAACTACCCCTGAACAACACTCCAAAGTAGAAAAATCATGAAACAGTTGAAGTGCCCGATGCTCGAGTTTTTTTGACGGCAATGAATTATTCTTCACCTGCTGAATACGGTCTATAGAATAAAATAGTTTGTGAACCAAAAGCTACCCCTCAACAACCCTCCTAAGTTGAAAATTCTTGAAACAGTTCTGTTGCACGAGATTTTTTGACAAAAATTAATTATTCTATACCTGTTGAATACGTTATATAGGGTGAAATTATTTGTGAAATGAAAACTACCCTTCAACAATCCTCCAAAGTTGATAAATCTCGAAAGAGTTTAAATTCTCGTTGCTCGAGGTTTTTTGATGGAAATAAATTATTCTACACCTGTTGAATACGTTTTATAAGGAAAACTGATTTGTAAATCAAATACGACCCTTCAACTACCCTCTGCAGTAAAAAAAATTAAATCAGTTGAGATACCCATTGCTCGAAGTTTTTTTGACCGAAATTTACTATTGTTTACCGGCTCAGTACGTACTATGAGATGATATATTTTGTGAACCAAAAACTACCCCTCAACAACCATCTGAAGTAGAAAATTTTTGAAACAGTTGAAATACCCGTTTCTCGAAGTTTTTTGATAAAAATTAAATATTCCGCACCGGTTAAATATGTTTCATGGTGTGAAATAATTTGTGAACCTAAAAATACCCCTCAACAGCCCACCGAAGTAGAAAATTTTTGAAACAGTTGATATACCAATTGCTCCAGATTTTTTTAGGAAATGAATTAATTGACACCTACTGAATACGTTCTCTAGCGTAAAATGATTTGTGTATTGAAAACTACCCCTCAACAACCCTCCGAAGTAGAAAAATCGTGAAACAGTTAAAATACCCGTTGTTTGTTTTTTTTTACAGAAATGAATTTTTCTATACCTGCTGAATACGTTCAATGGAGTGAAATAATTCGTGAAACAAAAACTACCCCTCAAAAATCCTCCGGAAGTAGAAAAATCTTGAATCAGTTGAAGTACCCATGACTCGAGGTTTTTTGGAAAAAATTAATTAATCCACTCCTGTTGCATACGTTTTATAGGATGAAATAATTTGAGAACGAATAACTACCCCTCAACAACCCTTACGGAAATGAATTATTCGTCACCAACTGATTACGTTCTATGGCGTAAAATAATTTGTGTATCGAAAACTATCCCTCAACAACCCTCTGAAGTAGAAAAATCGTGAAACAGTTAAAATACCCGTTGTTTGTTTTTTTTTACAGAAATGAATTATTCCATGTCTGTTGAATATGTTTTATAGGGCAAAATAATTCGTGATTCAACATTATAAAGAACGTTATCAGCAAGTTTAGAATAATACATTCCCGTGGAAAAACCTCGAGCAACGGATATTTGTGAATAACATAAGCAAAAATAAAAACCGTTTGCTGGGAAAACCGTTGCTGCTTTTACACTCGTCCTCTTGACTGTTTATGTGTTAATTCACTCATCTGTACTATCTGGTGAAATTTATAGTCCATCAGCCCGCTGCCAAAATGTATAATGATTTCATAACGTATGCCATGTAGGGTTTTGGTAGTTATAAATATAATGATCAATGAACTAGCAAACTTAGCGCTTGCCCGTGGAACATAACGATAATAATAATAACTACTTTTTTTTCTCAAATACATGCATAAACCCGTATAGAATTAGTCAGAAACTAGTTGATTATTGTGGATTGCATAGAGAAATCACGTATTTTGATGATATTTTAGCGTATGCCAAGCATGATACCAAACGATATTTCATCGAATGAAAATCAGACGGAAACCGATCGGCATACATGTCGCGTTGTTCCGAAGGACACCATATGCCCACAACTATGTTGAGAAATAGGGCTCTTCGAATCTATACGTGATTTTGCATGTCTTTGGGAAAATGAAGAATAATGAAATTTATAATTATAATACGATTATCGTTATATAATTATAATATAATTTAATTAAAACAATAATTATTGTTATTGTTATGTTCCACGTGCATGCGCAAATTTTGCTTGTGCATTGATAATTATATTCACAACTACCAAAACCCTGAAGGGAATACCTTATAAAATCATTAGACAATATGGCAGAGGGCTGACGGGCCAATAGAAAGTGAATTTTGACCCGCTTCCAGTGGACCGATCAAATAAAAATTTGGAATGTGTTCCTCTTTCCTGTGACAATGCGGGATTGAACTTCTTTTAGAAAAACTGGTCGGAGATAATGGATTTAATATCAAATTAATGAATTCAAGATGGCGAATTGCGAATTCTGTTCTTATGGTCTGATTCTATACAAAATTGGAATACTGAGTATTTCGGAATATGAGATCAAGATGGAGAACGAGCTTTGAGATTCTATTCATAATCGGCCCTTGGGGGATATTTCAGATTATGAATTATAGGTCCAAATTGGTAAATTCAAGACGGCGGAGAAGCTTGGTGTTATTGGTCAGTTTAATTCAATTTTAGCATGAAAAGATGTTTGGGGTCGGAGTTTAGGATTTTTTTTTAATTTATGAATTCAAGATGACGAACGGGTTATGAGATTATGACACCATTCTGATCAAAATTGGTGAGTGGAGTTTTCGAGAAAAGAGATTATGAATTTTTTTTAATTTGAATTGGCAGCTACAATTTGGCCAACGAGTTTTGCAATTATCGTCTGATCCAAAAATACTATGTGGGAGTTTTCGAGGTTTCAGGATTGCGAAGTTTCTGTGATCATTGCTCGTTTTCTATCAAAGTTGATGTGTAGGTTTTTGAAGTCAGAGATCGTGAATTTTGACAAAACGATTCATGATTCAATCGATCATTGGATGCTCATCGGATCGAAGAGTTAGAATACACAATATTGAGTATCAAGAAGCCCTGGTATACTGAAGCTCTTATGGAAATGAACAGAACGAGGAGTATCTGATTACTTATGACTAAAAATCCAAAAAAAAAAAACATTTAAAGACAAGCTTTTATTCAAATTCACTGAAAAGGAATGAATAACATTGGGAGAGAGAAAATTTTAAAACTGCTATTGAATACACTAAAGAAAAAGTCTGCTTCAGATGTGTTACGTCGGTTATTCTGTGAGTAACACATTCAAAAGCTAGGGATTGTTATGCTACATCACACATATAATGCAATGATTTTCACCTCTTTGTGCATTTGAATGAGTACCAAAAACATTTTGAATAATTTTTTTCCTTTTTAGCGTCTACAAATTAAAGTTTTTTTTTGTTATTCCGCTGTTTACCACTAACTATTATATATTCATTTGTTTATTCTATTTTCTTCTGGTTTCAAAGAGAAACAAACACCTGTAAAATTTCGAGAACATCTTTGGAATCAAGATGAAGTAACTAGGAATTGGGGTTCCCCTTAAACATTTGGAGTATGTAGGCCCAACATTTCCGTAGTCAATGATCTCCAAATCTTCGCCGTTCTTTGAAAGAATGAGTCCTGGTGAATAGACGGCAGTATCAAAGGTGACAACAATAGGTGGGATGACTGAACTTGTTGATGGAACTGATAAAGGTGAAACGGCCAAAGATAGTTCAGAAGAGATTGGGTTATCAAAACATCTCAAGAAGGAAGACAGTTCACCAACCCTTTTGCTGTGTTCCAGATAAGTAAGGGAATCAGTGCCTTTTTCAAAATATTTCATTTCTATTTATGATTCAATGAATAGTCATGTTAGGTATGTTTATTCCTATCGTATAGGATTAAGACAATGAGCACCGTCCTGGTATGGCTGGACACCTTGTTTCTTTGTTGACAAGCGTTCATTGTGAACAATGCAGATTTTTTTATTTGTTTGTCACTTGTTATTTCTCTTTCTTTCTTAATATTTTGTTGAATACATTTATTCTTTGTTTCACCTATTCTCCTATTTTTTTACGAATCTTTCAATCTATTCCTCAATCTTTCTTTCAGATGGACTAATTTAATCGATTCTGATTCGATTGTCTAGCAGATATTAGTATAATGTAAATCAAAGGAAAGTCCATATGATTCATCATCCAACGCTGTATTTGCCAGTAAAGCACTTGTCTTTTGTCAGAGGGTTGCCTTATATTCCTCACTTATTCGATTATCAGACAGAGAGAATTTTTTACGTCAAAATTTTCACTTAGTTGAGACAGTTTCCATATGAGGAGTGCAGCCCCCAAACACACACTGACAATTTTAGATTCTGTCTAAAGAAACGACAATCGTTCAGTGGCTCAGAAACTCGCTAACTTCTATGGAACACAAAAATATTGAAAAATCCGCGCAGTATTGGCTGGGAAAGTAATTGTTTTCTGTCAGATACTTGCAGAAAGATTTTTGGAAAGAGGGGTGATTTGACTTTGTCAGACTTCACAAATGACACTATAAAGATACTGAATATAAATTTATTTATGAATTACTCGATACAGTCTAATTACAACAGTTTTTTATATTCTGCAAATATATCGTTGTATTCGTTTTATGATCCATCCTAACAAAATTCAAATACATACCATGCCTTTAATTACTGAATTTTATTGGATGAAATGAAATCGAAATACCTATCTTTCAACACATTCCCACAAAGTGGAAAATATCTGACAGAAAAGATTTTCTTTCCCTGACAGATATTGAATTACATCTGGCATCTATTTCTGCAACGTTCCTCAAAGCGGTCACAATTTCAAGTGCTAATTGTGATCAAATAGTGGATATTATGCCTCATACTTCAACTACCAAGCAATTGAATTCTATATTTCCGTTTTTGTCAATCACATTCAATTATCTTGATATGAAAAAAGAAATTGAAAGCCAAATTTCGTAAATACCCTAACTCTTTTACTCAAAGTTATATGTTTTGATGAAGCACTACTGCTTTGCAATGGTTTTATTTTGTTTTGCTCGACCCCATGAATGACTTTCCTACCTATATTTCATCTCTCATTTGTACTACTTAGGTTAAGTGTAAGAGAGACCTAAACTAAACTTCGCCTATTTCGTACCGAAGAATATAAAGACGATTTATTATTGTTTTTATCATTTGATTTGAAATTACCATCTGCAGACATGTTTCCAGATTTTTGCATATCTTCAGTGCTAGGGTTCGTCGAACAACATAAGAATCCTACTGTCCCACCAAACAAATGGTGCCCTCCAAGCATTAATTACCCCTCAACCAGGAATGCAGTCGCGATTTACAAATATGTCAATTTCTGCGACGATATGTCAAAATTTTTATTTAATTCATATAATTTTCATCATACTCTCCGTATCGAACTTTGTCCGAAATAATACTGAATATTGCTTTCGTTGACGAATAAACCGCCAGAATTGTTTCCATATACAATGCAGTACTGACTTACAATCATAATTTTCGGAAGAAAATATTTGATAACACTACTTGGCAGAAACTCATCAAACTAATAATAAAAATGAATTAGGCAATCCAGTCTTCTGCAGTCAACCTATACAATAGGTATAATCGACGGCAACAGAAAATAACTAGATACACTGATGATCGGCAAAACCATGTGGGTTGAGACATGTTTTGGCGTTGAGATTGGGATAACATTGCAAAGTAGTTCTTGTAGAATACTTTGCCAAGAATCTATCAGTTTTAATTCAATTGTCGTAGGGGACAGTAGTTGTTTTCTGTTAGATACTTGTCTTATACCTATTGTATAGGTTGAATGCAGAAGTCTGGATTGCCTAATCAATTTCTATCAATAATTATAATTTTGGCTTGTCTGTACTGTCACATGTACCGTAAAAGTGCCGATCGTTTGTGAAGAGAAATTTGTGAAACTTGGCAACGTTCAGTGGTCCTCACTTTATACACCTCATACTAATAATTAGGTTATACGGACCTCAGTTTGGTAGGATTCTGCAGACAAATAAACGGACCTCTCAATGATATCACGGAAGTATGGTCCTCACTTGGTTCCGATATACTCGTAAAAATCAAATTTGAACTGTTCAGTAATTCAAGCGTATATTAGAGAATCTTGGTGCCCCCCACTCTGAACAAGAACAGAAAAGGGTATGACGAGTGTCTAGCACCTTTCCTTCCAGTGGTCCTCGCAACGTTGATTTTACGGTGTGTCCTCAGTTTGATAGTTGGCGCTATATATATATATATATATATCTTATAATTAATTATCTTATTTGAAAATGGAAGCAGCCATGAGCAAAATCGGCGTAATGTTTGAATATAAATTTGTTTATATTTTGCAGTGATTTGTTTACATAATTTCTTGCAATAACAAAACAATGGATCATGAAGAAATGTAACCATCTTTCCCACATAACATAATTCTTAATTTCTTAGTTGACGTTTATAAACACCTTCTTAGTTGCTAATTGTTCATTCCTAATTGATAATTTTAAATTCTTATTTTAGTTGAGTTTATAAATCCACCATTAGAGATGAATTGTGAAGGTTGAGGCGGAAGAGTGGATTATGTAATCCATTTTTTTTTCTATGGTTGCTATCGATTGCTTTGGTCATTTGTCACGTGTTCTGGATAGGCCTTGTTACCAACTCCATGCGCCACCTTAGGAGCAGCACTGTTGATTGGAATGCAACAGTGAATCGTGAAGGACTCACCCCAGTCCAGCCACGAGATTTGAATAATTTAATAATCCATTATTAATAACTTGATTAATTGTCTTCCGTCAAGTAGTATCGACATTGTTCTCATGGAATAGGCGAGATCACTAATTTCTGAAAAAAATACCACGACCTTCAGTACGATGAATAAAGCCGCAAAACATTTTTTTGAATTTTTTATTCGATGCAGTTTTTCAAAAAAAAAATACCAAAGAAATTCTTCAATTTAAACACGATGAAAAAAGCCCGGGAATTTACGTCATAAGTGCGTGGGCCAATCATTGACAGCGCTAGAATACTGCGGCGGCCAAGAGAAGTTAGGACGAATACAGATAACAACGTTGCCGTCTCAATTTATTCACCGGAAAATGCCACACAATTGAATATCATAATATGAAGATTTAATCAGTCTGATTATAAGCTCTCGAATCTCTCATGATGTTAGTAATATTATTCATGATGAGTGATATAATGGTATAGAAAGTTGAGTAGTTTCATATTCAATTGAGTTGAAATCAGTTTTGAGGCAGCTTCATGGTGTTTACTTGAAAGTGATCTGACAACACCGCTCTATATCATTATGGAATGGCGGACAGTTGCAGTTGACAGAGTTTTGTTTACACTTTTGAGGTTATTCTGTTTTCCGATTTTCCGATATTGCAGTTTCGAATAACAATGGCTCTGAAGACGTGTTTTGTTCCATCATGCTTGAATAATAGTGAACAAAGTATAAACAAAATATTTATTATGGTACCTATCAAGCAAGACATTAGAATGAAATGGTGCGTTGCTGTTAGTAGACCATATACAAAAACTAAACATTTGTATTGCTGTGAAGATTATTTTGACGTAAGTGAAATGTTTTGTAGGCCAGTTATGGCTACTTTTTCATAATTTTCATAATCACTATAGTGCCTAGTTACATTAAAGAATTCTAATAAGATATTTGTTCCAGCTTAAATTTGATATGTTGAATTGGATGGAATACAAACTTATTGGATCCAGAGTTTATATGCGAGATGATGTGGTACCTCATAAATTCATCAACAGTCCTAAACCAATAGAACATGTACCGAAATCCCAACTATCTTCATCATCTCGTAAGAGAAGATCTGAATCACTTGGGAGCTTGGGAGACAAGGTTAAGAGGAAGCTTGGCTTTGATAGGCCTTCCATAGGAGAAACTGATAGAATTGTTACTTCTCAATGCAGCCCTGAGGAAAAACTAATAACAAATGGAATTGATTCTCCTTCAGGAAAATTCTTAGAGGTCCTAGTGAATCATCCCAGTGGTCAAAGTTTTCATGTAGATTGTGAAAGTGAACGCAACCCTGAAATCATATACTATGAACCTGAACCAACCCCAAAGTTTTCTAATAAAAAGATTCAAGTTAACATTAAACCAAAGAAAAGAAGTATATGTATTGGAACTTCCATGAGTGTACGTTCTTGTAGTACAAACACTATTGATTTAGATGCAAAAAGTTTCCGGAAACCTCAAGAGACGTCCATATCAATCTCCAAGCAGAGATGCAGTTCTTCAGAGTCCTCATCGATGAACAATTCACCCTCAAACACTGTTAATTCACGAAATTTGTCTGAATCGAGCAGTGCTTTGAGTGGTATAAGTGATTTGAAACAATCAACTCCTATTAGTCCTATTATAATAGAAAAAAGTAGGTTTTATCTAGGTTTGCCAGAAAACACATATTTTATAGTAGATCTTATAGTTAAACATGTTGATATTAGTGCAAGTGATGTTCTTATTTGTTTGAAAAAAATAAGATTATATGATAGTAATAGTAGGTTATCAGATGATTTTGGAATTTCTAAGACACATGTTTCAATAACTATCCAAAAAACCATGCCTGTCCTAGCAAGTGTATTCAAAAAATGTATATTTTGGCAAAAACGTGAGACAATCCAAGCTTTGTTGCCTATTCCATTCAGATATAGGTATAGAAATGTGCAGTCAATAATTGATTGTTTAGAAATTGAAATCGAGATTCCCTCAAACCCTGAAAAACAGGCACAGTCTTGGTCTCAGTATAAGAAGTGCAACACTGTCAAGTATTTGATTTCTGCAACACCACATGGTTTCATCAATTTTATTTCTAGTGGATTTGGGGGACGTGCTACTGATAAAATAATAGTTGAAAAATGTGGGTTTTTAGAGGCTTTACCTAATGGTGCCCATGTAATGGCTGACAGAGGTTTTAAACAAATTTCTACTTTATTATCTTCAAAACAGTTGTGAATTGATCAGGCCACCTAGTGTTAGTGCCACAGAAATGAGTTCGAAAGAAGAAGTAAAGGAAGGAAAAAGAATAGCTGCTCTAAGAATTCACATTGAAAGGGTCATCAGGCGTTTGAGAGAATTCAAAATTCTTAAAATGCATTCCTGCGTAAACCATAAAATTCTTCATTTACTTGACCTTATAATAATAGCTTGTGGAATAATAAATTTACAAAATCCCATTATACAGTGATCCATGTGAAGTTGCAGATTTTTCCTCGCTACCAAGCCTTTTCAATTGATCTGGCCCTTACTTGATGTAAATCCATAATATGACAATGAGGTAAACATAATTAGTTTAATATGTGAAAATCTAATTGTGTTTAACTCAGTGACATTTTGTAAACGGTTTTTAGTTTGGCTGTTCACCAGGGTTCGGAGGATATATATCCAGTGATATATCATGATATATATCACGATATATATCATGAAATTTATTACTTGATATATATCCGATATATTCGATAATTTTATTTATTGAATTAAAAATGTTTTTCATCATTCTAAACATCCGAAAAGGACCTTTTCTTTTTTCTGTTTGTTTCAATCGTATTTACGGAATCACTTAGCAAACTAAAAAGCCAGTAGACTGGTTTTTATGTTCAAATGTATGTATCAAAATATAGATAAAAAGAAAACCAACCCTTGAAACCAGCCATATCTAAAGATTCTGAAGTTATTGTCAATAATAAGAATGACATTATTGATATTAATAATTCATCAGATAAGGACATATAAATATCAATGTTGACAAAATAATGTTAAAAATGTTAATTATGTTAATTAAAATCTATTTGTTTTTAATTTTTTTTCTTTTTAATTAGAGTTATAGAGTTATCAATGTTTGTTGTTTGGAAAAGGTTTTAAATTATGTGTTTGTGTTGAAATAATAAAGTAATGTTAAAATATGTTCATTTTGATTTTTGTTCGAAAATATGAATAGAGTATCCATAAAATCCGTTGTGGAATCATCTGCGGCTGAAAGAAAAACTTTTCCCTTTTCGATCGTTCAAGATAACCTCTTGAGAGGTATTCATGTTGAAAAAGGGAACATTCTCCATGATGATGGAAAAAATGAAAAATGTGATTTTTTGTAATATCTAACAGAAAACAACTAGTTCCCCGGCAAAAGCATCTCTAGTTTTCATTGAAAACTAGAGATAATTAAAAAATTAACTATCTCAATGAAAATGCGAATTTTCACTTTCAGATTTTTTTCTTTTCAGTTAGAGTCATTTCACAATATCTATTAGATGTAGTTCAATGTCCAGCGTGGCTTTTGCTGGGAAAGTAGATGTTTTCTGTTAGATATTACAAAAAATCACATTTTTAATTTTTTCAATTTTCATGGAGAATGTTCTCCCTTTTCAACATGTTCATTTTATTATTTATTTTTGTTTTGTCTTTTTAATTAGAGTTGGAACAAACAGTTTTGTTGTTTAGAATACAGGATTTTGTTAATGTATTTGTGTTAAACTATAGTTTGTGCAAGAAACAATGCTGTTGTTTTAATAAATAATTAGAATCAAAAAATGATATATATCGGATATATATCCGATATATATCATGTGATATGATATTTATATAAATATCATGATATTTTCGATCCCTGCTGTTCACATCATCTTCCTGATTTGTGTATTAAATATGTTTTTTATTATTATCTCACATTTTTTTGTACTTTTTTATATATATTTTTTGAACTGTGTTAACTTTCTCCATAAAAATGATATTTCTTGTAACAATGGATTGAAAAAAACTTTATACAATAAATCTTTCATTTGAAATGTTGCCTTATTCAACTATTCCCGTTTAAATATCAGCAGTGAAATAAAAAAGAACTTGAAACAAAAAAATCAATATTCACCAATGTATCAATATTTTGATATTTTTTCTGATACATTTTCTGAGACTACTATTTTATTTGAGTATTTTCAAAGGACATGAACATTTTTCAGTTTAAAAAAGTTATCTATATCACATGAGTTAATAACCTATGCGAAAAAAAATTATTACTTAATACTTTTTATAGGTGTTTTTTATTTGATTGAATAATTTTATAGATACCTTTTTCAACTAGTTAGTTTAATCTTTCCTCCAGAAAATGCTTACTTGGTGACATAAACACATGTGGAGATGTTAAAGATAGTGGTTTGGTGTTGGGATGAAACTCCAATCACTACTTCACCACCAAAGGTTCCAAACAGTGCATTGCAAGTACCTTTTTCTGAAATGTACTATTTTGAACTATAAAAAAACTATTTTTGAAGAATCAAAATAAAAAAAAAACACAATATTTTCTAATATTTTATTAAATGAGTGAAAATTACAGTTTTCCAGAAATATTCTGCCTCTTTCATAATTTTTGTCATG
The DNA here is from genome assembly GCA_944452925.2 of Chrysolina oricalcia. Taxonomy (NCBI): domain Eukaryota; kingdom Metazoa; phylum Arthropoda; class Insecta; order Coleoptera; family Chrysomelidae; genus Chrysolina; species Chrysolina oricalcia. The sequence continues at coordinate 36,883,694 of OX101812.2, forward strand.
AATGGAGCATCATATAACACTTCTATCAACTGAAAATTGCCAGTTCTTTCAAAATCTGGAGAAGCTACACAAAAGTAGCCCTTACTTCTTTTTGCCAACAACATTTGTAATTGAATCTGAGCATATGGTTTATTACAAATTTTCCCATCTGACTTTAGATAATTTGAAAGAGTTTTTTGTTTGGATGGGCACTTTACTTCAATTACATGGGTTTCGGTAAGTCCATCTGGTGAGGCACCATAAATTGGATAATTTCTGTTGATGTATACTCCACAATTTGAAATCTTCATATTTTCACTTTGCATCAACTTCTTCAAGACTTTTTCTTCCAAAGTTTTTCCTCTAGCCATTGCCGCAGTTTCAATAACTTTACCTCCACCCAAAATATCCTCAACTAGGCTACCTGCAAATGTTGTGCACTTTGATGCTTCATAGAGCTTTGAAGCAGTTATTCTGCCATAGCGTACTTCATACCAAGCTGAGGATTTATTTTGATGAACAGTCAATTCTTGTACTGTTTTGCAATCTTCTTCACTGACATTTTCATGTATGAACTTTAAGAAATTTTGAACAGATAGATCAGAGGAATGTGTTTTATATAATAGTATCAACTTATGCATAGATGTTTTAGAAATCACATCAGAGTTATATTCTTGCAAAAATAATGTTCCTTGGCAACCACGTTTCATGCCTTCGTGCAAAACTTCTTCCAGAAATGTATCTGGTACATCTATGAGTGATGGAACTGGTTTCGATGCCAATGTTCCAAGAGTCATGAACTTTGTTGTTGATCCAACTCTTGATAATTTGGATACTTTCCAGTAACACTCAACTGCAGTTACAGAAGGTTCTTCTGATCTACGGTGTAGCCATAACAGGAATGCTACGCTATGTTTACATCCTCCTGAAAATATCAAAAAAATATAAAAACTCAATTCAAAACCTGATTTGTCAATTGATGTTTCACCTTTTGAAGCTGCACAATCCATACATTTACAGTATAGTACTGTTTCTTCTGCTTCATCAATTCCACTTTATGCTCTGGACTTATTTTGGCTTTGACAATACAGCTCATGCCAACTCTCTTCACTTGAACATAACCGATCGCTTCATCTCCATAAGATTCCCTAGCTGCTCTGTAAAAATAAAATGAAGCTTAGTAATCAACAAAGAGATCAATACCAAGATTACTGAAACTTACCGAGTCGATTTAACATTTTTCAATTCAGCAGATCTGAAGTCTGAGTTAGAATTATAAAACTCGAAAACCATGGTGGAATCCACAACAGGAAGATTATGACTTGTTGCTTTTTCAAAACCCAACTCCATCTCTTCGATATAATTACACGAATCAAACAACAAGTGATGAATATCTCTCTTCAATAAACACAGATTCAACTTGAATTCACAACTAAACAAAAACAACTAACACAAGGCTACAAGATACGCTACAAGGCAGCATCTAAATTCTGACATCTGGGTTTTAGGTTAGGACAGTTTGCAGGTTATAATTTATAATCGTTACAGCGTTGCCAAGCATTTTGCTTATCAACATCGTGCGTAAAGCATAGAACGATAGAACACAGCTATTTTCATATGGATGTTGGATTAATATTAATCCAATGTGAGTGAAACATACTAAATGGACCATTGATATATTGATCTATGTCAATTTTAAGTATGGTTCTTCCCGTTTTCAAACGAAGAGTTAACAATTATTACTTTGGTATTCATTTGAAATATCACAACCGACAACGCTGAAATAAGCAATTAACAGCACTTGGGACGTCATCAAGTGGCGCCAAAGCTCACATGTTTGAATGATCCATGAAATTTTATGGTTTTCAAATGGCGCTTGCCGGAATATTACGAGATAACTTGTTATAAAAAGTATGCCTATATATTATTTAATAGCTATATTTCAGTCATATGCACATCCGGATCGGATTAACGCGTTTGTGATCTTGCCTATTATAGGAACGTTTCTTTTTTCGCCTCCTGAGTCAGTGATTTCTAAAGCTCTGCCGTTCGTTGAAAGAACGAGCCCTGGGAGAGAGATGTTCGGCATATCTCCAAAATGGCTACAAAGGGATGTGAAGACTGACCTCGACGGGTCAGTCTCTATAGGACAGCTAACGGTGGAATTACTGATTATATCTCATGAGAGCATCGTCCATGAAATTATCTGTGAAACAGAAATAGATCTCCAGCCAACAAACTCGCAATGTTCCAGAGAAGTGGATGAGCTTATAAGCTCGGCAACACGGACGAGATGGATGGCTTTTCTCTTGGACATAATCAAAAAGTTTGTGTTGTTTGGGGCTGCACCATATATATGGGAACAGTATTCCAGAAAGGGTTGGATCTGCGCCTTATGGAACATAATCAACTGACGGGAAGTGAGGCCCAGATGAATCAAAATGAGTGCAAGAAGCAAGCCTTTGTTTAAATTGGCACTAGCTGACAGAGCAGCTTAGTTCGTATTTCTACAATTAGGAAGTTATTATCATTATTTTCAAAAACATACGGTTCCATTCAACGTCGCGGGTCGGGCCGTTTATATTTCAGTTTTTAGCAACAACCCGGTATGTAATCATTCAGAATATGCATTTTGAATGATTTCAAAGGATCACCTAGAATTCATTCCCAACAGTTTCCAGACCTGTTTGATTTAAACATAAAGTGAATGCATTTGGTTGATTTTTAATTTCGATCTATTTGAATATGGGATACTGCACGCTTGTGGTGTCATCCAATGAGAACAAATAGTATTTTCTCCTTAACGACATAAGTATTTTCACTCCTAGATGTGCATTCCGATAGCCAAGTTACTTTCATCAGTAGGAATACTAAACTCTTTAGTTCAGTATTCCTACTGATGAAGTTAACTCAGTTATCGAAATTAGCATCCAGGACTAAAAATATTCCTGTGGTATAGGAGAAACTTTTATCTGTTAATCATAAGGTTTTTTCAAGTTCCATTCCTGTCTATCAATTACATCTTGCAACTCAATTATAATCCACTTCTACATAGCTGATCAATTTATAATGTAAAATCTGACAAATTTATATTAATGCAAACGAATTATGTCTATGAAGTTGAAAAAGTTACCATAGTCTGTGATAATTTCCAAAAAGTGAAATGAGTCAAATATCTATTAACATAACAACTATTTCCTTGGCTAATACTGGGACTATAATTGATAAATGATGTTTTTTGTGTCAGTTATTATGAAATTCATATTTATAAAGATTTCAGCATGTCGTGATGACATTTTAGAAATAGTGAACGAGTTTTTCGATTCGTCTGAAATAATTTTTTGCAGTTCAAAGTTGGATATTGTTCAAAATTGGTAAGAGTGCTGGACTTTTGTGGTCTAAAATTATCATTCACTGTAATAATTCAAAATTGGTATATGATTTATGATTCGAATGTTATGAAAACGGTTATCGATAAAAAAAAATTATTCGGAGATAATCAATGAAACGTTTCCACGAAGTGGAAAATGTGGGTCAAAATCTGTTAGAAAATAACTATTTTCGCTTACAGGCATTGAATTACATCTAACATCTATTTGTGCAATGTTCCTCCAGAAGGACATTAATGCAACTGCTTACTGCAAACGAACATCGAATATTGTCCCCATCTGGTTGGTACTGTCCACCTGCATACTCAACAAGTTATTCAAGGTTCTTACCTCTCATCAGTGCTAGGACAGGCCAGACAATAATTAAGTCTTCCTAGTCAAAGTTATTGACAAAACATACTTTCTAAACTACATATACTTCATATTCCACATCAGTGAATAGTTGGGACTTACCTCATGCACAATGCATAGTTTCTCATATGATAATACCCTTTATACCGTTTTCTCTTCCAGAAAAGAACATGGAAGGAACGTGAACTATTTGATAATACCAAAAATATTAGAATAGGGATCTTACAACTTGGCAGAATTCAATGAAACCGAAGAACCCCATCATGCGAAAGCCATGTGAAGTCCATCGCCAGAAGTGCCTCTGAAAATGTAGCGTTTTGTTTTGTGCCAAGAGCTATTTCACTTCCCGTCGATCAATTATGATTCACAAGGCAAACACTGAAACATTTGTCCAAAAATTAGTCATTCGTCAAATCGCTGAGACTGCGCTTACAAGCTAGCTCACTTTTCTGGAACACCGCAGAAAGTTTGGCGATCTGTCTTTGTTTTACAGATATCTCCATAGACAATACTCATCTGAAAATCATCAATCGATACACAGTTTGAAGTCCCACAGAGACTGAACCGTCGGGCTTAGTCTTCATATACCTTTGTCGTCACTTTGGAGACATGCCGAACATCTCTTTCTTCCAACGAACGGCAAAGCTTTGGAAGTCACTGCTTCGGAAGGTGTTGCTAGTGTCACACAGACTGCAGAAATTCAAGACGAACACTAATTCCTACCTATTTTCCCTCGGCTCTCACGATAATCTTCAAACATCACAGGATTTTCCTCTTCGTGATAAATAAAATAGTTATAGTCGATCTATATTAAATATATGGACGCAAAATGAAAAAAATTAATATCTAATAATATGAATGGTGCCCCGTTAGTCGGGGTACAGCGCGGTGGAAGAACGTTTATTTCTGGTGCTGAAGGTCCCAGGTTCGAGCAGCAATCCGAGCTGAAATGATTTCTAATTCAATTTGATACATTTCAGTATTGAAATTTTGTGAGTAGATAGGGGTGAATCCCGTGCAATTTACTGTTGAGTTCAAATTAACTATGCTATTACTAAAGTGGCTTATGGACTTAGCTACAGTGCCCACCTAGAGAACGTAGATCCACAATGAGCCTTCACGGTGCAGTGCATCCGGTAAGGATCCTTATTCCAAAATCTGTCCCAAATGAAAATGAAGAAATTTATTGTTTAGTGCTCACGAGCCAGTAGACAAGTAAAACACATTCCTCAGATGTTTACAATTTCAACCAACGTTTCGGCGAAATTTTCGCATTCTTCAGGGCTACAATAAAAAGTGTGCGTAGATACGAACAACAAATTATAGACACATAGAACATATAAATAATTGAATTGTTAAAATGTATAAATAACATTGAGTGGGTTTAAATAAGATATTGTAAAAGCTAGAATGAGAATGATGTAATAAAGAACCCAAAACATAAATGTCAGAGAACAATCTCAAATGTGACAATTCTTCCACTTACCAAAGTGTAAATTATGAGAAATATTGTTCATAATATGATATGAATTTTCAGTTACGGAATTTGAATGACAAAAAAAATATTTAAAAAAAATAAATCAAATTCCTCTATCAGTATTTCATTAAATATTTATCCTGGACAATTGCCACTAGCACAGCGAAGACGGGGTGGTTCATAAAAAAGGTGTTCAAGGGCGCCCCAGAATAAAAGATGGTCTTCAAGTCCTACACCAAACCATGAAATGTAAAGCCCGAGGTATAAAAGTAAAACTGATAACACTATAGAGAATTTATACCGTATATCAACTGTAGAAATAACAACGAAACAAAAAAACAATTAGCTATATAGGTGCATGTAAATCGATATAACTGATAACAGTATCATGTAATTTCTTTGAATTAACGTAGTAATCCAATAATCAGATAACCAACAAAATAACTAAATCATACATAAGAATGTAGGAAGGTTGGCGAGTATAAAAAAAAACATTAACAAATATTCAGATAAATAGCGGAAATTTCCAAATAAAGGGCGCATTGGAACCCCACTATAACCCAGAGATTAGGCTTAAACTCAGGCGCAGGTCGATAAAAGTTGGTAATACCACGATGTTATTTCCGCTTTCCAGAAAGAAAAATAAATATAAGTAAAATTATGATATTCTCTATGGGTCTATTACTAAATATGCCGCAAAATTAAATAAGTTTTTAACCCTTTTATTGAGGTACTTGCGTGACGGGATGATTTTTTGTCCTCTCTCCAGGTAGATCTGGCTTCAAGTTATACCCCAAATACCATTTTGATTGACCTTGGTCAAGTTCCAATTGTAAAAAAAAACAGTGAAGGGATGATTTGTAGTCCCCTCTCCAAGTAGATCTGGCTCCAAGTTATACCCCAAATACCATTTGGATTGATCTCGGTAAGTTCCGGTAGTAAAAAAAATCCTTTAAAAAAAAAGAGGATATCAGGTACAGTTACCTCACAAATATTCAGGAGACGAGTAAAACCACAAAGTCGAACGTGAAATGTACCCCTATAGTGACCCAGTGAAATAGTTATCGCCGATTATCCGAAATAAGAAACGTTCTTGATACTTTAATCTTCCGATCCAATAATAACACTTGATCACCCTGTATAAAATCAGGTTGTTATCAAATGTTTCCAATATAACCCTAAATAAATTCGGGATGTTATCAAATGGTCACTTGATCACCCTATATAAATTTGAATAAGCAAGTATATTCAAAATAAATAATTAAATCTAAACATCATAAGTTCAGACACAAATAATTTAATAAACGTAACACCCTATTTGGAAAATTACTACAGATCCACCCTGTAAGTGCAACCAAAGTAACCCCTATGATAATAATCACAAAACTATTCTAGTTGAATAGCTGTATCACCCTGTGTAGCTTATGCGAATAGCAAAGTAATGCTTCCTACATAAGGTTTGAAAAAGTATACCCGATAGAATTACAAAAAAACTAAACAAATAAATTTAATTTGAGTCCCAGTTTCATCGTGGGGGACCTTTTGTATCAATGTCGAGAAATTCCCTATTCAAAACTTTGGGGGATAAATCGTATATTGAGTACACAAAAGAAACAGGAAATCTTCAAATAAAACTAAAAAAACATATGTGCACCTGGCACACCCTGTAGAAAATTGAAACTGATCAATTACCATTTAACACCCTTCGAGATATGTCAGTGTCAACCCTTATGAAAAATCCTGAGACTGCATATATTCAGAGAAGATTCTGACATACCTCGTAAACAGAAAACAACAGAGATATATATTTAAAATTGCGTTATTTCGTCTATAAAACGAAACAATTCCGTAATGAATCAATATAGCATTGAGAAAATATCACAGGCTGCAAGAAATTTGTGCTCTTCATTTCACATGGAAAAAGAATTCAAAGTGTAAATTGCATTGAAGTTATTGGCTGTGAATTTCACATCTAGTGATTTTTAAAAACGATTCTCTGAGCTTGATAGAATCAAGCTAATGAAATAAACAGTATGATTATGCACAACAAGGAAATGAAAATTATTCTTACCTTCACAGAAGGTTTTTTTTCTAAATCCTTTTTCTCTACAGATAAAAATAACTTTGAAGAATATCGTCTTGGTGAATCGGTTTCGTATCCTAGGTTAAGGGGCTGATGAGAGAAAGAAAGACAAATGAATGCCGGTTTTTTTGTGCAAAAATAGTTTGGTGTGACTTACCAGTATTATAGATCATTCAAATCCCTAAAAGGTTTGTGATCTGCCTCCACAACAACCAATCAAAAAAGGTCAAAAAGGATCCCTTATCACGATGAGTTTACCAGAAGTCGAATCCCCATACGTGGGTAACAATGAAAATTATCGTCACACTTCTGGAAACGTTAGACCTACGTTCCTGCTAGTAACACGACACACCCAAAAATGACCAGCGATTTCATCTATTTCACAAATTAAAAAAAAAAAAAACTCAGTGAAGTCAACACTATCCGACTACGATTCCTGCTGTACCACTTTCAGTAAGTACGCTCTTCAATACCTAGATGTAGCGCATAAGTAATAGCAGGAAACCTACAGTGCTCCTGACATCGATACTGCCGATTCTATTGATTGATTTTGTGTAGCGGTCAGCCGTTCAGCCATTCATGTCGAGATGGCGATACGACCCCGCTATGGAAATAAAGTAAGAGAGTATGAAAAAGGCAACTCGATAAGAAAATTAATATAGTGAAAAACAACGGACAAGCATGAAAAGGGATTATTCGAATAATTAGAACAAAAACTGTTACATTTCCCCCTCACCTCAAGAAAATTTAACGAGGTAAATTTTCACTAGCGCTAGCTGGCTTCAAATCTTTAATGTTCCAAACCCCTTTGGATTTCCCGTCCGAGTCTTCTAACTCGTACGTCCAAGGCGATACCTTCTTCCTGACTATAAAGGGACCGACAAATTTTGGAGCCAGCTTACTTGTGAAGTACTTGGATGCGTCCGAGAGTACAAAATTCTTTCTCCAAACTATTTGGTTGGGTAAGAGTTGTTCTGGTCGACGACGCAGTTTATAATGCTTCATATTCCTCTCCGCAGCACTATCCAGGCGTTTTCGGACATCTGCGAACAAATTCTCGAAATCATTTTCCCTAGATCTCCCATCTTGAGTAGCATCATCCCTCTGATCGACCTCTTCCTCGAGTTTCTTCTTCTCGAACTCACCCCCATGCAGTACCATCTTCCTTCCGAAGTTTATGTAATACGGAGTATGGCCTATCGTTTCGTGAATCGCGGTCCGTGTTGCGCAGACAACCTTGGCCAGATTCAAGTCCCACTTGCGATGATTATCGGATACATAGACTGCTAACATCTTCTCCAGAGTTCGGTTGTACCGTTCGGTAGGATTCGCTTGAGGATGATAGTGGGCATTGTAACGGATTTTCACTCCATACGTCTCCATGAGATTCGAAAACAACTTCGACTTGTACTGCGGGCCGTTGTCGCATAAAACGAGACGAGGAACTCCAAAAACCAAAAACGCATTTTCCTCTATCTCTTTCACCACGGCAGAGGCTGTGGCTGTCCGGAGAGGAAAAACCAGGGGTAACTTGCTGAAGATATCCATCACCACCAAGATGTACTGATGGCCTTTACTTGATCTGGGAAAGGGTCCCATCAGGTCTGTAGACACTACCTCCCAGGGACGAGTTGCTCGTGGTTGGGGCGCCATCTGGCCTCTAGGTCCAGCATTATCTCCGTTATGGGCCGCACAGACTGAACATCTTCGAACGTAATTTGTCACATCCCTTTTAAGCTTCGGCCAATAAAACTTTTCCAGAACTCTACCATGAGTTTTCAGCACACCCATATGGGCAGAAGTTGGAGGATCATGAGCTTCTCGTGAAACCGCATCGCGTTGTTCTTTGGGCACAACCTTTTTCCAATTATCCATTTGATATGCCAAACTGGGAAGAGTACTTTGAATATACTTATATAATTGCCCTTCGCAGATCCTCCACTGTGGATATTTCAGAGGTTCGGTGTTGACCTTTTCCAACATACCCTTATACATCCCTTGTGTTCACAGTTACTTCGTCGATCACCGGTACTGATCTAGACAGAGTATCTGGAACTATGTGATCTTTTCCCTTTCGATGTATAATTTGAAAGTTATATTGCTGCAACCTTACCGCCCATCTTGCCAACCTACCAGCAGGATCATTGAGGCTCTGGAGCCACACTAACGAGTAGTGATCAGTGACTACAGTAAATGGATCTTCCTCGAGATAAGGTCTCAGCTTCTCCATTGACCACAAAACCGCCAAGCATTCTCTTTCGGTCGTGGAATAATTCCTTTTCTGCCTGGTTAACGATCGACTGAGGTAACTTATGACGCGATCCCCATCTGGATGGGTTTGCAATAAAACTGCTTCTAGGCCATACGCAGACGCATCACACTGAACAACAAATGGTAGGTCGTAGTCAGGACAGTTAAGTACGGGCGCGGTCACCAGACATTCTTTGAGCCTCTCAAAAAAATTTTGACATTCAGGAGTCCAAATGAATTTCCGAGATTTTCTCAGGAAGGCCGTCATCGGTGAAATGAGAGTTGCAAAGTCCGGCACAAATCGCCTGTACCATGAGAAAGTACCGATAACACTCCTTACTTCCTTGATCGTCTTAGGCACAGCTAGTTGCAGCATACTCTGTACTTTATCAGGGTCAACATGCAACCCATTTCGATCTATAACGTATCCTAAGTACCGTAGCTCAGGTCGACCAAAATGGCATTTGGCAAAACTTACGGTCAATTTGGCCTTCCGCAGCCGTTGAAAAACGTCATCCAGAATTCTCACATGATCTTCGAAGGTTTGGGTAACAATAACGATGTCGTCGAGATAAACAGAGACATGTGGTTCAAGTTCTGGTCCAAGGACTCGTTCAATTAGTCTTTGCCAGGTAGCGGGAGCGTTGTGAAGGCCAAATGGCATACGCCTGAACTGATAAAGGCCTCGCCCCGGTACTGTGAATGCCGTATAAGGTCTGGATTGTTCTGCCAGTGGTACTTGCCAGTACGCCGACTTGATTTCTAAAGTCGAGAGATAGTGTGCATCGCGTAATTTATCCAAGGTACTTGATATACAAGGTAAGGGGTAGCTATCCCGTTCAGTGACTGCATTCAGCTTCCTAAAGTCCACACAGAATCTATAGCCCCCGTCCTTTTTCTTCACAAGTAGAGTGGGTGAGGGCCAAGCACTTTTCGATTTCTCGATAACGTCCAACTTTAGCATCTCTTCAAGTTCTTCATCAATGTGCCTTTGCATGATGGGGTTGACCAGATAGTATCTTTGCTTGATGGGGGGTGAAGAAGTAACTATGATATGCTCCACTAGGTCTGTACATCCCAATTTGTTTCCCATCAGTTCCACACTTTGCTGTACTAGCGCTTCTAGTTCTGAATTCTGCGAAGGAGTGAGAAGAGTTTGACTGCGAAGATATTCAATGGTATTTACTGTGACAGGCAATTCGGAAAAGCACCATTTATCATGGCGTAGGTCGGGTACTATCCCCATTACCTTCCAAAAATCTGCTCCTAGGATGAGTGTATGAGGTACTTCCAAAACAACCAATACTTTCATAAGCTTCACATGGTCCCTGACTTGAAATGGTATACAGCATTCCCCAATACTTTGACAACTTTGTCCATTGGCAACTCTACAATTCACCCTTCTACTTGTATCCAATGGTAGGCCTAACCCACTGAACAGTTTCCATCCTCGACTCCCTATAATGGTGGTTGAAGCTCCAGAATCGAGTAATCCCAATAATGTCACCCCCAGAATATTAACTCTCAGATAAGGCCTCTCGTCATCCTTAGCATGGTCCAAAACGAAGTCAAGAATCGGTTTTAGTCTATCATTGGTCGAGAAGTTTTTGTTGGCGCGTCTTCCTCGACCAGTTAGGAGCGCCTCAACTCGTTTCCCTCAGTAGAGCACTTTGGACAATTTTTCGTCGTGAATCCCTCCTTTCTACATTTGAAGCAGTACAGTTTCTTTGGTAACGCGAAGCCGATTGCCCTGTGTCCCACCTGGTTACATCGATAACACGTTATCTGACGGCTGGAAGAAGAATTCGATGAGGTGGAGGCGATCTCTAAGCGAACAACGCTTTCTGTAACGTCTACGAATGCAAGATCTCTCTCCAGAACATTTGCTCGGCGACTTGAATGCTCCACGTAGTTATTCATAGCGTCCCGTCTAGCTTCCATGCTCCTACACATCACCCTGAGTTCGTCAATTGATCTTGGCAGAGGGTCCCTTAATCGATCTTGATAGAAGGGATGCAGGTTACCCATAGTTATCGAAAGCCTTGCGTCTTCCGATATTGGACAACGCAACCGATTAAAATAGCTGGACATTATGGCTAAGTACACCCCAACTGACTCCGAAGGAGTTGAGTCCTTTTCTGTAATTCTTCGAATAAGGCCTGATTGTGATTTGATGACAAATACTCGCGCCTGAATTCTTCAACTAGTCCATCCCACGAAGAAACTCTTCGACGACATTCCTTATAGAATTGATAGGCTTTTTCCCCTAATAAGTCTAAGCCAGAATCCAACAAAACATCCTTGGGAACATTTCTGGCCAATTTCAATTCGTCGACATTCTCCAAAAACGCAGATATGGATACCGACTTCGAATTTCCCGTGAACTTTTCAAGGCCCCATTTATGTGGTGGTATCATCTTCGCAGAAGATAGAGTATGATTGATGGAGGAGACAGGTCGCGGGGAAGAACTAGGAACATTCTGCACCCCAACTTGGAATGCTTGTCCACCAACGGCACCCTGCAATAAACTTAGCATGGGGGGAATTTGTACCAAGTTATCTTCAATCGTCTCTAACTTAGCCAGGAATTCATCATAACGTGTGAGAGCCTCCGCCAACAACTGGGCCTTCTGGTCAATATTCTCTTGAAGTGCTCCAGCCTCTATGTAGTCTATTCGTCCAAAAACATGAGCAAATTTCGTTTCAATCTTCACTGCTTCACTGCTTTCTCTTCCAGTAGTTAGTCGAGCAACTCTTCCTGGCAATTCTTCAGTCAGTTTCTTCTGCACCGCCTCAGCATCTTCTTCAAACGTAAACGGGTAGGTTGGATATCTCAGACTATCTCCAGACCTCTCAAATCTCAAAGCCATAGAGAGATGATGCCTCATGTCATCGCAGTTTCCAATCGCTACACCGCGTTGTTTCAGTTCATACTCCAGCTCATCCTTGTCTAGGCATTTCACTTACATTTTTCGAGCCATTTTGAACTTACCAAACTTACCCACAAAAATATGTAAGCAAATTCAATTTCACCAAACGATTAAACTAATGCAAAAGAAATACAGGCCCCACGTTGGGCGCCAAATGTAGCGCTCGAATTTTCAGTTACGGAATTTGAATGACAAAAAAATAATAAAAAAAATAAATCAAATTCCTCTATCTGTATTTCATTAAATATTTATTCTGGACAATTGCCACTAGCACAGCGAAGACGGGGTGGGGTGGTTCATAAAAAAAGGTGTTCAAGGGCGACACATGATTCGAGCTGCCCAGAATAAAAGATGGTTTTCAAGTCCTACACCAAACCATGAAATGTAAAGCCCGAGGTATACAAGTAAAACTGATAACACTATAGAGAATTTATATCGTATATTAACCGTAGAAATAACAACGAAACAAAAAAACTATTAGCTATATAGGTTCATGTAAATCGATACTGATAACAATATCATGTAATTTCTTTGAATCAACGTAGTAATCCAATAATCAGATAACCAACAAAATAACTAAATCATACATAAGAATGTAGGAAGGTTGGCGAGTATAAAAAAAACCTTAACAAATATTCAGATAAATAGCGGAAATTTTCAAATAAAGGGTGGACTGGAAACCCACTATAACCCAGAGATTAAGCTTAAACTCAGGCGCAGATCGATAAAAGTTGGTAATACCACGATGTAATTTCCGCTTTCCAAAAAGAAAAATAAATATAAGTAAAATCACGATATTCTCTATGGGTCTATTACTAAATATGCCGCAAAATCAAATAAGTTTTCAACCCTTTTATTGAGGTACTTGCGTGACGGGATGATTTTGTGTCCTCTGTCCAGGTAGATCTGGCTCCAAGTTATACCCCAAATACCATTTGGATTGACCTTGGTCAAGTTCCAATTGTAAAAAAACCGTGAAGGGATGATTTGTAGTCCCCTCTCTAGGTAGATCTGGCTCCAAGTTATACCCTAAATACCATTTGGATTGATCTCGGTAAGTTCCGGTAGAAAAAAAAACTCTTTAAAAGAAAAGAGGATATCAGGTACAGTAACCTCACAAATATTCAGGAGACGAGTAAAACCACAAAGTCGAACGTGAAATCCAATAATAAAACTTGATCACCCTGTATAAAATCAGGTTGATATCAAAGGTTTCCAATATAACCCTAAATAAATTCGGGATGTTATCAAATGGTCACTTGATCACCCTGTATAAAATCGGGTTGTTATAAAATGTTCCCTAGATCACCCTGTATAAACTTGAATAAGCAAGTATATTCAAAATAAATAATTAAATCTAAACGTCATAAGTTAAGACACAAATATTTTAATAAACGTAACACCATATTTGGAAAATTACTACAGATCCACCCTGTAAGTGGAACCAAAGTAACCCCTATGATAATAATCACAAAACTATTCTAGTTGAATAGCTGTATCACCCTGTATAGCTTATGCGAATAGCAAAGTAATGCTTCCTACATACAGTTTGAAAAAGTATACCCGATAGAATTACAAAAAAACTAAACAAATAAATTTAATTTGAGTCCCAGTTTCATCGTGGGGGACTTTTTGTATCAATGTCGAGAAATTCACTATTTAAAACTTTGAGGGATAAATCGTATATTGAGTACACAAAAGAAACAGGAAATCTTCAAATAAAACCAAAAAACATATGTGCACCTGACACACCCTGTAGAAAATTGAAACTGATCAATTACCATTTAACACCCTTCGAGATATGTCAGTGTCAACCCTTATGAGAAATCCTGAGACTGCATATATTTAGAGAAGATTCTGACATACCTCGTAAACAGAAAACAACAGAGATATATATTTAAAATTGCGTTATTTCGTCTATAAAACGAAACAATTCCGAAATGAATCAATATAGCATTGAGAAAATATCACAGGCTGCAAGAAATGTGTGCTTTTCATTTCACATGGAAAAATAATTCGAATAGTAAATTGCATTGAAGTTATTGGCTGTGAATTTCACATCTAGTGATTTTTAAAAACGATTCTCTGAGCTTGATAGAATCAAGCTAATGAAATAAACAGTATGATTATGCACAACAAGGAAATGAAAATTATTCTTACCTTCACAGAAGGTTTTTTTTTCTAAATCCTTTTTCTCTACAGATAAAAATAACTTTGAAGAATATCGTCTTGGTGAATCGGTTTCATATCCGAGGTTAAGGGCTGATGAGAGAAAGAAAGACAAATGAATGCCGTTTTTTTTGTGCAAAAATAGTTTGGTGTGACTTACCAGTATTATAGGTCATTCAAATCCATAAAAGGTTTGTGATCTGCCTCCACAACAACTAATCAAAAAAGATCAAAGAGGACCCCTAATCACGATGAGTTTACCAGAAGTCGAATCCCCATACGTGGGTAACAATGAAAATTATCGTCACACTTCTGGAAACGTTAGACCTACGTTCCTGCTAGTAACACGACACACCCAAAAATGACCAGCGACTTCATCTATTTCACAAATTTAAAAAAAAACTCAGTGAAGTCAACACTATCCGACTACGATTCCTGCTGTACCACTTTCAGTAAGTACGCCCTTCAATACCTAGATGTAGCGCATAAGTAATAGCAGGAAACCTACAGTGCTCCTGACATCGATACTGCCGATTCAATTGATTGATTTTGTGTAGCGGTCAGCCGTTCAGCCATTCATGTCGAGATGGCGATACGACCCCGCTATGTAAATAAAGTAAGAGAGTATGAAAGAGGCAACTCGATAAGAAAATTAATATAGTGAAAAACAACGCACAAGCATGAAAAGGGATTATTCGAATAATTAGAAAAAAAAACTGTTACAAGAGGAGTATAATAGTTGTGAATAAAAATTTCATTAGTGATAAAATTGGAACAGTACACATAAGAATATTTATTCGAGATGATACTCAAACGACTGGTTCATCAAGAATAAATTAAAATTTTGTTTTTTCACGTGATAAAAGACCGTATGGATATGAAATTTTTCTCCTTTTATTTTTTTGAACGATGAGGCTGGCTTTGGTTCATCTCAACTAGGTTTTATGTGTGGTCAAATGTTGCTATAAATACTTCTTGAATTTTTGCCGTCGACAGACTTAAAGACATTCAAATGACACTTTCATCGTTGTTGCAATATGGGATATTTCAAGAAATTCTTAATTTTCTGCTGAGAGAATGGTCTAAATCCAAAATTTTTGTAGAATTGAAATCGAAACGATTTTCGACCTCAAAATGATGGGAGCTCAGTGCTGTTTTGTTATATTTGTTTTTATTTTTCGGAGCACCATCATAATGATGGTGTTTGATGTATTATGTTATGTATTACAATTCCAAAATTGTTCAAAAAGATATGACGGTCAGTGCACAATCATTATCACCAATTCTCCCTATAAAGAAAAACAGTGAGAAAAGCTGAATTACAATAGGAAACAATAAAAACAAAAAAAAATCCTAAATCACAGAAATATTAGTTGACTCCGCGGAAAAAGTATCAAATCTATCTAATCTATCTAATATCTTTAAAAGCAATTCTTGTATATTGATATATTTATTTTGGCTATCTCGGGAACAGCTTTAATGATTTAGATCAAAATTTTCATTCGGATAAGGTCTTAGTTTTTATGTTCCTCCATACAAGCGATTTTCCTGAATAAACTCGATTCCACTAATAATAATAATAATGATGTGAAAGTTTTTTATTCTATTTTCACCCACTTCCAATTATCATAATCTGAAAATTGGCCACATATCTAGGACCGACGATAATACAAGAATTTCCTACTATTAATGTAATAGAAATAATAATAATAATAATAATAATTGGAATTTCAAATTCAACTTTCACCCTTCATTAATCCTCCGAATTATATAAAATTTTTTAAAAATTTCCAGAACCAACGACAATACAAGAATTTTATGATAATAACGCACCTAATAATAATAATACTGATGAGAATTTTCGAATTTGATTTCAATCGACTGTATGATCTGAAATTGGGCACACATAAACCGATGGCAATACAAGGAGTTAATTATAAAAGTTTAATGATAATGATAATAATGATAATGACGTAAATTTTTTATTCAATATCCACCCGCTTCTAATCATCCGAAAATTTAAAAATTTGGCATACTTACCAAGGATCGATGATAATATAAGAATTTTATTATATTAATGTTTTATTGATTATAATAATAATGAGAAATTCTAAACTCAATTTCCACCCACTTCATCTGAATAATCTTAAATTTAGCTCACACATCAAGAACTGACGACAATACAAGAATTCCATAATATTCAAATTTTCAATTTTCAAATGCTGCTTTACATCAGTACACGTACTTTGTCACTGCAAGGGCTCTGAACGATTTCGAAGGGCATACACAATATGTCTGAAATGGTCGCAGTGAAGGCTTTTAGCGGGAAGCCAAAAATGAATCTAAGGTAATCTAATCTAGTAAAGATATCTTCAAGCAAAGTTTGAGGGAACACAACTTGGGAGGGAACAGCAACAATGCCTTCATTTACTGCAGAACATTGCAGATCACGGCTTGATTTTGCTCGTGCACACCCTCATTGGCGAGAAGCTGAGTGATGTCGAGTACTCTTCACTGATGAGTCAATATTCTGTTCCATGACCAATAACATAAGAATGCGTGTCTACAGACGTTTAGGAGAACGCTACAATCAATGTAACACTCTGTAAATCATTGCTTTTGGCGGAGGATCGGTAATGATTTGGAGTTGTATGAATTTGGAGGCACGTATGAAACTGGTAGTCATTTATGAAGCGAATTTGACAACAGTATGCATTCGAAATTCCTGAACCCCATGTTGTCTGTTTTTTGCTCCATTAATTGGTGAAGAATTCAGATTATTGCACGACCTTACGAGACCACACGGTCCGCCAGTATTTCCGGGCGATCTTGCCCGCAAGAAGTCCTGATACGAACCCCATCGAACATATGCAGTACGATGCAAATGTATGGAATAAATTCATTATTTCTGAATATAAACATATTTAGGAAAATTCCTCGAATACGTCGATTTTCTTTTCCGATTGGCCAATTTTTGAATCCCACCCTAAATATATAGGGTTATCCGTAATCGAGTAAAAATTACTTTAGTGATATTTTCAAATGGGACACCCAGTGTATTTTTCCATATTCGGTTAGGGGTCTTCATTACAAATCCTGTGATACCAGGTTTGATAGGATTATGTCGAACGGATGCGCAGATATGGGCAAAAAACTTCCTCGTATGTCGAATGAGTATGAATGGGAGACTCCACACGATTCGGAAGGTCAAAAGTCTCTGTCGCACTCATTGAGCATATGGAGAAGTTTTTTGCCCATATCTCCGCAGCTGTTGGACCTAATCCCATCAGACCTGGTATTATCGGATTTGTAATGACGATCTCTAACCAAATATGGAAAAATACACTGGGTGTCCCATTTAAAATTTCTCTAAACTCATTTTTACTCGAATGCGGATAAACCTATATATTTTGGGTGGGGTTTAGAAATTGGCCAATTGAAAAAGAAAATCGACGTGTTCCAGGAATTTTCCAAAATATGTTTACGTTCAGAAATAATGAATTTATCCCATACATTTGCATCGTACTGTATATGATATTCTTGGGAGCAGCCCAAAGTTACTTTGAATGAGCTGAGGGACAGTTTAGTGAATTTGGGAGACATAATTGAATAAGGACTCTGATATTGAGTAGAACAGGCGATTATCATTGCTCAAGGAGTAAACTCAAGGAATTAGCTAATCATTTCCGAATAGAAAACAAATTCTTCATTTTTATTTTATTGTTATTTTTGTGAAACTCTGTACGTACTTGATTTTTGATATCTTTTAGAAAAAAATGTTAGTTTGATTATCTGTTTTGTGAATTTGAAAATTTCTTTGGAATATTTATTCTTCACAATATTCATTTATTTTAATACGTATAAGAACATGTATTTATTGAAGATATAAATAACCATTTTTCAGTAAATGCATTTTTATTCTTTTTTTTTTCAGTGGACTGTCTCCAGCTTTCCATTAATTGAAAACGAAAGACTTTTTTTTTGAAAAATTTGTGAACCTAATTTTCTAAGGATCGATACTATCCGAGTCAATGAAGTTTTATATGACATCAGGTATGTCAAATGAGTTTTTTTATCTCACGAAGTCCAATCGGATGTATATTCTAACACTTTCCTTGATATTTTCATCATTAATCTCAAATTCAGCATTTTTTTCTCGTGATTGAACCCAATTTCCGCAAATGCGTGCGCTTCTGTCTGTTGTGGGAAGGTCACAGTCTATCGCTATCTTCTCTCTTCCCCGCAGCCCGCGCTCCTAAAAACAAAGCGACTTCAAATCACTCCGTGTCGTAGGTATGGTAATGCCATTGTTTATATAGAAGTAAGATAGTTAGTCAATGCCTGTGTAATTGGTGTTGGATGCAAACGCGAGTGTCATCTAGCGTGATTAGTTACAAACATGAATATTTGACGTCATCTTGATGCAGGTTTCTTCAAAAAACCCTGATTTTAATGCTGTCCCATTGTTTCAATCAAGTTACGACATGACTTGGAGGCCAGATCACTGAAGTTACGACATGACTTGAATGCGAGCTCTCTATCGCCATCTACATGTCGCATCCATTTTGATCCAATTATAATCCCATAAGGTTGACTAACTATCTTCTATATAAACAATGGTAATGCTGAGTCCATCTGTATTTATACGATATTATACGTCCATGGTGTCGAATGCTTTAGTTAAATTGACCAAGATGCAAATTGCAGGTATTTTTTGTCAATTGCGTTGTACATTTCATTAGTAGATATAAGATTGCGTTTTGTGTCGATTTAGCTTCTCAAAAACTGTATTGCTTTTCTGAGAGGATATTATACTCATTCAAGTAACTTGTTATCCTGGACTATATAGATTTTTTTCAAAGACTTTCGATATGGCTGGTAATAAGGAAATTGGTTTTTAGTTGCTTGGATATGTTTTGTCACCTGTTTTGAAGATTGGTATCACTACAGCTTTTTTCAGTGAGGCAGGAAAGCATCCTTGAGTCAAACATTAATTTATTATATATGTGAGTGGTTCATTTATGAAGGATATAATTTCTTTGAGTGTTCCGCTTGTTTACTTATCAATTCCTGGAGACTAATGATTTTTTATCTCTGTGATCGTTTTTATTATTTTATCCTTTGGTGTTGGTAGAAGAACAACAGAATTCATCCTATTTGGTTGAGATGTTTGTTTCGTTTGTTTCTCAATTTTATCAGCTAGGGTTCTGCCGATTGTAGTGAAATGCTTTGCGAATGCTTCTGCTATGCCTGTTGCTTTGTACACATTTTCGTTGCTGGTATTTTTTACCAATATTATTTTATTATGATTGTTTCGTGTACTTTGGAGTTCCTTGATAGTATTCCATAAGTTTTGCGGATCATTTTTGTTTTTTTCCATTTTATTTCTATAGTAGTTGGCCTTGGAACTTTTTATATAATTCATTTTTGATTTCAGTCAATTTTATCAATTCCTGAGTTATCCAGCTTTTCCTTTTCATTTAATTTCTTTTAATTTTAACTTTTTTGTGCATGTTTCAATATAATCATTCAGCTTTTTGATGAATCTTTCTGTTGCCATGTTCATGTTGTTTGATGAGTAAATTTCCATCCAACATTCTTTTTCTAGTTCTTAGCGAAGATTCTTGTAACTGATAAAAGTATTGAAACTGTTTTCATTAGCATGCTTCTCCTTATGGTCATCAGGCATTTTTATTTTCAGGCATATGGGTTTATGGGAAAAATACTTTTTCTTTTCGACACAAGTATGGCAGCATTCATTTCATTTTGGACTTTAATCTATAGGAGGGTCTTTCAGGGTTGATAACAAAAATTAGAATCTTAAACTATGAAGTTTTGTACCTGTGGCACTCAAAATACTGATCAGAGGTTTCGATTTTCACGAAATTCATAAAAGTGCAAATATCTTCAAAACTATCAATATTTTACCAAGGTCATATTATGATATTCTGGTCGGTCATGAGCTGGACTATTAGCTCTCCAAAGGATGGCGTTGACTTTTGAGAAAAATTAATCATAACAAATAAGTTAAATATTGTACAGTCAGGGAAGCACACTTCAATAAAGAAGTTGAGAGTATCCAACCCTTTGATCTCCTCGTGGAAATAGGTTACTTTCTATATATTATATAAATGAAAAATCCTGCCACATTCCCTGTCGACTCCATAGTCGTGCCTGAAAACCCTAAAAAATTGCATGGATATGCCTAGGAATATTTCCCAGTTTGAATCAAACTTACCTCACTCGGAAGGTTGAGACTTATGTCTGACAGCCACTCTTTATCAATTATATTCAACTGGGTTTAATAAATCTTCTTCAAGCTACCTTAGCTTGGCCAGAATCAACTCTTACTACCCGACATTTTTTGTAGCGTTTCTTCTTCCTACTTTGAATGGCCTTCTGCACAATGGCAACAACGAGTCCTCAACGCCATCTTATAAGACAGCTCGGAGGCCCAGAAACCTAGGAGCCTGTTTAGCAGTAAATATCATTCTTTTTCCCAATTTTGATTATAGTTAACTATCATTTCAGTCAGTGGCACAGCCAGGGGGGGCTTTGGGGCTGCAGCACCCCCCCAAGCAAGTCACCAAAGTCACCATTATCGTTAAAAATATATTGACACGTTGCTTCTTTCTAGAATGTGAAAGTAAGACAATCAAACAACCTCGAAACATTTACCATCTGAAATATACCTATATATAAAAAAAATATTTCGAGGACCATTCAAATCTAATTTCCACATTCGCATTCAATAAAACTATTACTGTTTTCGTATTCCTTTTATTGCTGGCGCTGTCGGCTGCAGCTGTCGGCTGCAGCTGTCGGCTGCAGCTGTCGGCTGCCGCTGTCGGCTATCGCCTTTGAGCTTTTGATGAGTAGAATATTTGCCGCTTACCGCCAACATGAGTAACGCCGATACCGTGTTCTTTCTCTCAAAATTTTTTCAATAGTAAGTGGTTAGCGGTAGAAGAGTACCGGAGCTCGAACGAGACAGTAGTTTTTTATGAATAGATTTGACACAGACACAGTAGTATTTTCTTGAATAGTTTTGACAAGGTTTTTACTCTGTGGTTTTACTTCCGGAGTCGGAATATCCGAACTGTTCAATACATTAGCTGTTTTTTGGTACAAAAATTGAAATGGACCAGAAAAGAAAAGAAAGTTCAATCCTAGAATTTTTTGCCTCGAAAAGAACTAAATCTTCAGGTTCAGGCAGTTCTGCTGGTCTCAATCCAGAAAAAGGCATAATGGTAAATTCAGGCAGATGCAGTACAGTTCACTCATAATTCTGATGGAAAGGAAAATGATAAGGTAAGATCTGAAACATGTGAGTTTGATAAAAGCGACTTATTTCATTTGATACAAAACAATCATTATTCAAGCAGTATGGACAATAGCAATATTGATTCAGTAAAATTTGAATTTGATAGTGACTCATTACATGACCCTTATGATATTTCTCTTTGGAAATCGAAGTATGTTGAAAGTGATAATCTGATAAACATTTTGGACAATTTTTGGAAAATTTTCACAGAAAGTTTCAGTATTCTTGGTTTGATAAATATTCTTGGTTAACGTATTCAGGAGTGGAGGATGCTGTTTACTGCAGATATTGTTTTCTCTTTTCCAAAGAAGTGGTGGGGAGGAGTAGCTCCCAGTCAGTGGGTTATTTTGTGAGTGATGGTTTCACAAACTGGAAGCGGGCATTGGAACATTTTGAAAAATATAACTCAAATCAATATCACATGAATTCAATAATTCGAGCGAATAATTCAAGAGATGTTATTTCTAAGAAAAAAGTATCAATTGACACGCAGTTGGATAAAGTAAAATTACAGCAAAAAATTGAAAATCGAAAAAAATTATCTTCCATAATAAAAACGGTTATTCTTTGTGGTAAACAAGGGTTACCTTTACGGGGTCATATAGATGGTGGACCCGTGACAATTGTATGGCCGCCGGAAAATGAAGGCAACTTCCGAGCGTTTTTGAGAACGAGGGTGGAGTGTGGAGTCACAGATTTGGAGAATCATCTAAGGACCTGTAATAAAAATGCACTTTACACCAGTTGGGATATTCAGAATCAAATCATAAATACATGTGGGATTATAATCCAGCAGAAAATTGTTGAAGAGGTGAAAAAAAACAAACTCTTTTCGCTATTGGTAGATGAGACCACTGATGTATCTACAATAGAACAACTTACTCTTTGTGTGAGATACTTCAATGAAGATGAATGCAAAATGAATGAACAGTTTTTATTATTCGTTCCACTAACTGGTCAAACGGGAAAAGAGATAGCAAGTACAATTTTATCTAAAGTAAATGAACTTGGCCTCAGTACAAATTATGATGGAGCAGCGGCAATGAGTGTCAAAGATTTGGGAACGCAAGCATTTATAAGTAGTGTGTGTCTCATTCTTTGAATCTGGCAATATCAGACACTTGTGAAATCCAGGACGTGAGAAACTGTATGGGGATAATTGAAAAAACGTATTCCTTCTTCAACACTCCCAAAAGGCAATTCTTACTTACACAAAAAGTTGATGAAATTTGTCGTGCATCGAAAAAACACAAGTTAAAAAAAAATGTGTCCTACTCGATGGGTGGCTCTTCATGATTCCGTGCTAGTTTATGCTGAACTTTTTGATCCCGTGTGTGCTGCCTTAGAAGAAATTCGATTATGGAAAGACAAGGACGCATCTTCAGGAGCAACGGTATTGTTGAATTCAATTCAGAAAATTAATTTTATTATTTCACTCAAAGTTACCGAAACATTATTTGCAAACAGGATTTCATACAATTTTCAATGCAGTAAAGATGGTTTGTGAAAAATACGACATTTCTCTCAATTTGCCACGAATAAATAAAAGGCAGACTCACAGAGTCAATGTCGAAACGAATAATGTGGAGGAATACTTTAGAATAAGCATTTTCTTGCCTTATTTAGATAATTTTATTACACAAATCTAAAACAGATTTTTAAAACATGAATCAATTTTATCCTCATTCATGTGTCTGATTGACAAAGAAAATAATTCATTGGACGATTTCAAAAATGTTTGTGAATTCTATAAATGTGATATGACAACATTAAGTGAGATTAGTCTTCAAAGTGAATTCAAGTTGTGGAAGGAAGAATTGTTGAGAATTCAGAGAATTGACCCAAAGAAAACAATGTGTGCAATGTCAGCTTTGTTACACTGTGAAAGGCATTTGTTTCCAAATATTTATATATTTAAAAAAATCTTATGTACTTTACCGGTGTCAACTTCCACACCTGAAAGAACCTACTCCACTTTAAAAAGACTGAAAACATATTTAAGAAATACAATGAATAGTGACAGACCAACTGGTCAAGCACTTTTGAATATACACTACGATTTTGTGTTTGATATTGAAAGGGTGCTAGATATATTGGGGACTTCAGAGAGAAAGTTAAACATCTGAGAGTTTTAGATAGAGTTTAAATTGATGATTTTTAGATTTTTATAAGTATTTTTAGAATCACTTTTTGTGTTGCTTGTCCTGTTTTTGTAGGTACGTAAGTTTATATTATATTAAAAAAAAGTTTTTCGAAAAACATGTGTTACTTCATTGCATATTTACTGAACTACCTCTGACTTAGAAATGAATAATGGAATAATGAAAGTGAGAGTTGTTATTATATGATCCATGTCTTGTTCAGCCCCCCCAAACTGAAATCCTGGCTGCGCCACTGATTTCAGTTATAGTGAAAGTCGTGACTACCTATTTGGAAACTATAGTTAGTATTAATAGTTTGTTATTCATATTGAGGATTCCAGGTTCATTTCAAAACCTACCCTCACGACCTCTACGAGGGGGAAGTTGAATTATAAATATCTTGAAATATAATTAAATTTTATGTTAACCATAATTACCTACTGTTTACAGTAGAATAAAAATATAGACGATAAGTCATAGATTGATAAATGCTGCAGTTCAACTCATTTTTATTATATTTGAGTACGTATAGCATTTTAAACACTACAAACTTCCTCGTGGTCAGTGAAGCGAGTATACCACTGAAATTGAACAAACCTTACAAAAAACCACAAAAAAATTACATTCGGCTGGATGGTGCTATATCTTCACGTTCAAAGTGAACTTTCAAATATCATAGTATATGGATGCGCTTTAACAATAACTTGTGCTGCTGAGTGCTCCGATCAATGTCAATGATCTAAAGTGAAGTAAGTGCTGGAAAATTATTGAGGAGATGCATTTCACTTAAGGTAACAAACTTCGAACATACTCTATCATAATTTAATAGTCAAAAGCAATAGTCCATAAATAACATTTACTAAAACGTAAACAAACACCTGACGTTCGCCATAAAAACGTATATCAACAGAGTGTGAAATAAAGGAGGCCACATACCACGTTAAACTACTGAAACGATGAGCGAAACTCAACAGGAAATTACAATTAAAGTTTTATTAGACGAAGTAATCAAGAACCGAAATGAAATAAAATATGTTATTGAAGCTTCTGAAGCTCAGATCTCTCTGAGAGTCGAAGAACGGAAAATAGGATCAAAGAATTAGAAAACGAAAACCAATTTCTAAAAGATACCGTGAAAAAATCAGCAGAGACAACAACAAAAAAATATAATCATATTTGGGTTGAAAGAACCAGGGGCAGACATCAAACCTTCATATTATATCTGCCAACAAATTGAAAAACTTCTGAATGTTAAACTCGATCCCTCAGATATAAGCGATACTTATAAACTTGGCAAATCTGACAAAAGTCCAATAAAAGTGGAATTTGTTTCGTTCTTCGTAAAGAAACAAATTCTTCAGGAGTGCTACAAACTAAAAAGAAAGAGAGAGAGAGAGAGAGATATAATTTATTGTCATCAAGAAAAAAAAACATTCTTATGGACAAAGTGCTCACTTAAATCTAAAAATTATATCTATAGGTATATAACGTGGACATGACATGACATTGAGAGAACAACAAAACAAAACAGTAAACATATATGATTGTAAAGTTAGGAGTATAAAGAAAATTAGAGGAGTCAGAGGTTAAAATTCAGTCAGAATAAAATTCTTCCAGACTATAGTAAGGTTGATCACTTAATATCACTTGCACAGCCTTTCTGAAATGGTCCGTGTTGCTAATATTCCTTATATGCTCTGGTAAATGATTGAACATCTTGCAACCATTGTAAATAAGTGAGACTAGGGTTGAATTTGGCCTTGGTAGGTTAATATTATTTTGTTTGCGTATAGAGTAATAGGAAGGAGTACTATTGAATTGGTTAAAGTATTTTTTTATTAAGCATACTGTTTCATGGATGAAGATGGCGAAGACAGTGTGTATTTTATGGGATACAAACAATGGTTTACAGGGATCGCGTGTCTTCGCTGTAGATAAGTATCTAATTGCCCGTTTCTGCAAGATAAGTGTGTTTTGCAGGTGAGTTTTATTGCATACTCCCCAAAATGGGATTCCGTATCTTAGGTGGGACTCTATCAAGGCATAGTAAGTTGTTTTTCCTGTTTTGTAACACGTCTCACAGCATAACATCCAGAAGCTAATTTTTTGTTTAAGTTGCAAACATGTTGTTCAAATTTCAGTTTACTATCGATGAATATGCCCAAAAATTTGGTGTTATCACGGCTCTCGATATAACTATTATCCAATTTGATATTGTTTATTTCACACTTGAAAGAGATTAGGTTGGTTTTTGTTACGTTCAAGATCAGACGATTTGAATTACACCACTGTTTTAAAGTTTTTGTATCAGTAAGGATTTTTTCCTGCAGAGAGTTTGTGTTCTTGTCTTGCCAAAAAATATAGCTATAGCAAATGATTTAACAATCGCACAAAGACAAGAAAATAGGACTCTGCGAGAATGTCTGAGAAGGGAAAGGCAAAACCCAACTAATAATTGCTACATTAAAGGAAGCAGACTCTTCATCAACAACATACCGTATACCCTGGAACAACTGGAAAAAGAAGAAGAATACTCACTGCAAAAATCGAATAGTGCACCACCAACACCCAACGTGAGTTCCAAAATTTCGGAAACTACTGATATTTATGTTTTCTATAGTATCTCGCCTCTAAAAATAAATAAAAATTTAAACAGTAAACCAGAAAACCCGAAACAATCAGAGAGGGCCAATATTTTCAAGCCTTCAATAATCAATAAAACTACGAGGAATACTATTAGTGCTACTTTATTGAAAGATAAAGTAAAAACTCGCTCAAACAAGTGAAGGCTGCCATGAACACTTTTTCCTTTCTGTTTTTGTTGTTAGCTGTTATTCCATATATATTTCCAAAAATATTTTTACAAATCAGCTCTAATAGTTTCATTTCTTTCTTTCTCTTTTACCAATTTCCAAATGGATTCGATCAATACTTTTACCATCGAAAATGAAATAGAATTCAACAAAATTCTAGAAGTTAACAACTGTCACGAAAACTTCAAAATCATTCATAATAACATCCGAATCATGAAAAATAAATTCGATGAATTCAAAATACTCTTATCCAATATCAACATAAATTTCGATTGTATAGTTTTGACCGAAACCTGGAAGTTATTAGATCATAGTTTATAAGGGATTCCAGGATACAAAATCGTATACAATCAGGGCAATTTCAATCAAAACGATGGAGTGGTATTGTTCATTAAGGAAGAATACGATTTTGAATATGAGATAGTAGAACTAGATGAACTGAACATTTTGAGAGCAGTTATCAAATTCCACAATAAAAAAATTGTCATAAGTGCTATTTACCGATCACCGGCATGTAATACCTCAGAGTTCAACAAAAAACTTCAGAAATACTTAGATAATCAGCACAACAAATCTGATGACTTCTGCATTGTTATAGGAGATCTCAACATAGATATACTAGAGCGAGACGAACATAGTACAGAATATCTTAACACACTTTACGAACATGGTTATATTTCTACTATTAACTAACCCACCAGAATAAAAAGTTGTCTCGATCACATCTTCATTGAATCCAAAACATACATATCGGACATGACTATTCCATTAGTAATTGAAAGTAATATATCCGATCACGAAACAACTGTATTACAAATCATAACAGGTGATGCATTCGATGTGAAACACACGAAACAACGGTACAAAGAATACTTAAACAGCAACAAATTGAAACTAATATTTCAACAAGTGAACTGGGAAACTGTGTACACGGCTTCAGATCCAAACTCCGCAATAAAATAATTTATAAGAATACTATCGACGAAAATAAGTGAATGCACCGAAAGAAAAATACAACTGAGGAAACATTCAAAACTCGCACCCTGGCTGACAAATGCATTGTTGACTTCGATCAACAGAAAAAACGAAATGTTCAAGAATATCAGAAAGGACCCAAACAACGATTTATTGATAAACCAGTACAGAATTTATAAAAATAAACTCAGTAATCTAATAAAAAATGCAAAGTGCGATTACTATAAAAAACAAATAGAAGAAAACTGCAACAATACAAAATTTCTGTTGGAAAAATTGAGAGAATGGAGTAACACAAAACCTAACAATAACGTGATCTCGGTAGTCCGTAACTTGAACGGAGATCTTGTCAATGAAAGCAAAGATATTGCGAATGAGTTCAACCTTAGATTTGTTGAAATGGGGAAAACACTTGCTGAAAAAATTATCATAGATCCAAAACAAAAAATATCCTGGAACTTTTCATCTAACTCAATGATTTTAACTTCAATTGAAACAAATGAACTGTCAAATATCATAATGGGCATGAAAGACCGAGAAACTGTCGGAAAGGACGGCATAAGAGCAGAAACTATCAAAGCTTTTTCGGAATACATATTGCTTCCGCTCCAACACGTATTAAATAAATGTATAGACCTGGAAATCTGGCCTGATGTAATCAAA
Organism: Chrysolina oricalcia; assembly: GCA_944452925.2. NCBI lineage: Eukaryota > Metazoa > Arthropoda > Insecta > Coleoptera > Chrysomelidae > Chrysolina > Chrysolina oricalcia. The sequence continues at coordinate 36,912,238 of OX101812.2, forward strand.
CATTCAATTATCATACCAATTTTCAAAAAAGGAGACAAGACAGTAGTGACCAATTACAGGCCGAATTCTCTCATCACTCATTTGTCGAAGATCTTCGAAAGGTTCTTGAAAAACTGAATGATATAAATTTATAACGAAGTATAGACTCATTTCTAACAACCAATATGGCTTTAAGGAAAAAACATCAATGGAAGATACTGTTCTTGCACTAACTGAAAAAATACATACATCACTGAAAAAGGGACGACCATGTCTATGTGTATTCATTGACCTTTCGAAGGCTTTTGATACCGTCAGCCACCGATTGCTTATTGAGACATCAGAGCGAGCAGGCCTGGAAAGAAATTGTGCAAATCTCATCAAAAATTATTTACAAAGTAGGAGGCAAGAGGTAAAAGTGTCTGACACAATGAGTGATCTGAGACAAATCAAATATGGAGTACCTCAGGGAACTGTATTGGGCCCACTTTTATTCAATATGTATGTTAATGAATTATTTTCACTCGATTCCAAAGGTAGCATTATAGGGTATGCCGACGACACCGCCATTTTCTACGATGCGGAAACATGGCATGAATTGAAGAACAAAGTTGGAAATTATTTCAGGATCTTGAAAAACTGGTTTGACAGCAAACTACTGACAATTAATGTAGACAAAACTAACTTCCTTCCTTTCAGTTGCAATAAAGCTGGAAACTCCCTGTTTCAACATCTCGACATGAAAGTTCAGGGAGGCACTTTCAAAATAAATGCAGCAGAAAATGTAAAATATCTTGGAGTGTATCTAGACCCACATATGAAGTGGGATATACACATCAATTACATCACAAAGAAACTGCGCACAATACTATATACATTAAAATTTCTCAATAATCATGTGCTATTGAAGTTTATTGAATATATTATACAATACATTGGTGGAAAGTCATTTTCGTTACGGAATTCTATTGTGGGGAGCTGCTCTTCGGATACACATAAATCCTCTCGAAGTAATACAAAAAAGGTTCCTCAAATCAATCATGATGGAAAACACAAGATATCCCTCCGATTTGTTATACAAACAATGCGAAGTCACGGACATGAGGCAACTATTTCATTATTGTGTGAACGTGAGACTGCACTCAACCGGAGTTGAACTAGGACCCACTAATGACTATAACACACGAAGAAAAAACCTATCAGCCCTATCACAGGTGAAAAAATCGTTATCTCAAAGGTCGTATGCATACATTACAAAAAAAAATACATAATAGTGTCGCTTACAGAATCAAAAGCGAAAATAATTATTCTAAGTTTAAGAGAGGACTAAAAAAATATCTTCTGGAAATCTACTGAAAAAAAATCGATCTTATAGAAATGAGATCATGAAGAAGCAAAACAACACCAACCATTGATATCCATATTTGTTGAATGTTGTTAGCTCAAGTACTCGATTTTACTTCCATATTGCAATTATACTGTGTATCCTTCAGACGTTTATTACCAGCCCATATGAATTATAACTTGTACGTTTAAATTTTAATTACTAATTTTATAACCTTGTATTATTTTAGTATGCTATCTTATTCTGATTTTATTGAGATAATTTTTATTTATCCATACCCGTTTTTATTTTGTTTGTAAATATCGAAACAAGTGATAGATCACTTATCGATTTCTACTTTGTTCAATCCTACAAATTATTTATATGTATATTGACTATATTGAATGAATAAATTTTCCAATAACCTGGTGTCCGCAGAAAGTGGCTAGCCCTTATAACTTTGTTGTTTTTGGAGATAACGGAATGAAATTTAGAGGTTCCGCATAAGACTTGAAACTCCATATTCTGATAAGTAACTCAGCTTCATGCAATTTCCGATTTCACAAGAAGTGACATAAACTTTCGATTTTCAAATGAGACACCTGGTATATTTTCACTGCTTCTTCTCCATATGATTTACTGAATACAACATGTATTACTGGTCACTTTTTGTAACCGGAGTTTATTTTCATATTGAAATTTATTTTTTCCGCAAACGTCAAAAAAAGTAGACATTATTAACGTCAATTCATGATGTTGAAGTATGATTTCACAGACGCCACTTTTTTTGTACGGCCGTGAGCGGACAAAAAAGTACTTTTTTGTACGCTGACGGCCGTACAAAAAAGTAGAATTTTTAACAGGGAAAATAATTATTAGTTGAACTTTTAAACTTTATTAACGATAATATACAACAAACGAAATTTTGATTCTCAAGTACTTACCAAAAATGCACAGTCCAATTGTTGCTTTAAATCACTTACAATATTTCTGACATTATAAAATATTATTGAACTGTCAAATTTGTTTTTGACTTGGCAATCACAAAACCAGTAACCACGGAAATGTAGTGCACAGTTTTATAATTATTATTCTCTGAATTTATCAACTTCGTTGCAATCGTTTTGAATTTTTATTCAAATATTAATTAGTTATATAGTCTGGATGCCGTTTTCGGAAAAAATAGCATGTTTCATTCAGAGCAAAAGCACTTTTTGTGGCTCGTCTGAAATTGTCGGCCTCACTAACGTTCGGCCATCAAACATTCAGACTCGCCACAAAAAGTTATACTTTTACTCCTAATAAAACAATATACTATTTTATTCTACTACGGATATCTTCGAATCACTAATTTCAGTACTAAAATTTTGAGAATTATACAACTTTACTATTTTTGATCAGAATGTATCTGCTATGGGAAATTTCATTTTTAAGTTTCTATAACAAAAAAAAATAAATTATACGTAGCGCTTTTAAAAGTAAAATCAGTAATAACTCTATAGCCAACAGCCGAAGTGACACAAAAACTAGTAAAGTGGTGAAAAATTTGAGAGAGAAAGACTGGTTTTATTTGAGAGCAGATAAAGGCAATAAAATTGTAACCTTGGATAAAATAGATTACTTTCACCGAATGGAAAATCTAATTGAGCAAGGGCCTTACGTTAATATAACCAAATCTCCATTACCCAAAATGGTTATCACTTATAAATCCACAATAGACATTTGCAAATTGGTTCTTAACAATTCATCAAAATATAAATGAAACAGTTCAAATCAGTTCCTAAATTGTTCGGCTTGCCAAAAATACACAAACCCGGTAATAACATGAGACCTATCGTATCCGGCATAAATTCTCCTACCTATAAATTGTCGAAGTGGCTGTCGAATGAATTTGGTAGTTTGCCTATCCAGCAAGAAAGTTTTTCTGTTGAGAATTCATATGAATTCGTTGACAGAATAAAAAACTTGAAACTGTTGGACGGGGAGAGATTGGTTTCGTTCGATGTCAGTTCGCTTTTTCCCATTGTGCCCATTGCAGTAACTTCGAAATATTTGAGAGATTTATTAGATCTCAATAATATTCAAAGAGAAAAAATTGATGAGTTCATCAGTTCGACCGCCTTATGCATGCAGCAGAAATATTTTTTTATCTTTCAAGATAAATTCATTCAGCAGCTAGAAGGGTAACTGTCTGTCACCTTTCATCGCTAATCTGTTCATGAGCAGGTTTGAAACATATTATAGATCACTAACAATATTATATTCCCAGAATTTGGGTAAGGTATGTGGTTGACGTATTTTGTATTTTCGATGTGAAAAATCAGAATATAGATAACATTACAAATTTCTCAAAATAAAGCATCTCAAGAGATTTGAATAAGATTTAAAATTAAATTGACATGTTCTTCAGATTATTACACAATTAACTCTAATTTAAAATAAGGAAGTCGACTTTCATTTGCATTTGCAATCCTATTTTAATACCAAAAGATTTTATGAGAGATTTAACGCAGTTTTTGAATTTTTTCAACAGAAATTTGTTTAAATTTTGTGGATCGAAATCCACAAAATTTAAGGGATTTCAACATCCGTTCTATTATTCAATATCTTCATCCCCATCTATTATATCTTTAATATACAGGGTGTTTCTTAAGTACGTGTAAAAACTTCAGGAGCATGTTGCTGACGACGAAATAAGAAAAAAAGTTCCTATAAACACATGTCCGCAAGTTATTCGTTTCTAAGATACGGAGTGTCAAAGTTTAATTATTATATTTATTTTTTGTGAATAACCCAAGTAGCACACCTAAATTGGTGAAATATTGGTACAATATTGTGAAAATATTGTAGAAATATTTGAAATGCAATATTGGCTAAAAAAAATGTGAACATTCGGCGATATTGGTCCAATATTACTTAATAATACTGGCGAAATATTCTCGAAGCAATATTGGCTTCAAAACATTCGGATATATTGGTACAATATCGCTGGTATAATATTCTGACGATATTGGCACAATATTCAAACGTTATATTGTCGAGATTAAAATGTGAACATTTTGCAATATTGATCGAAGATTTCAAAAATGGTATTGATGAAATATCTTGAAGCAATAATGGCCTCGAAACATTTATCGATATTGGTAAAATATCATTTGGATATATTGGTGAAAATGAATCTACGTTGGTAAATTATTAAATGTCTTTTAGTTGATCAAGATGACACCAGAGTCTGCCTTTTGATCGCCATAACCACTGAGTAAGCTATCTTGAAAACAAGTTATGGAAAGTATTCAATACATTTTCGTGAGTTTTAGAAGACGTTCTATATGTAGAGCCACCTAACGGATTTTTATCCAGGAGTGATCATGATATAATTTTACTATGTTTAATTGAATATTCGGACAATATTCAAAATTAATCCTAATCAAGATGTTGGAAACAATATGCATACAATATTGTTTTAACGATATCGGTAAATATTACTGAACCAATATTGACCCTATATTAAGTAATAAGGTTTGTTAAATATTGGCAAAATATAATTCGACCAATTTGTAATCACACTTGGATATACAATATAGTTTTTATTCCTAGAATCGATATGAGAGGAATATTAGGATTGCAATATTCATTCTAGATGTTGCAAACAATATGAAGACAATATTATTTTATCGATATTGGTAAATATCATTGAACCAATATTGACCCAATATGAGTTGTTACAATTTGTTGAATAAAGTTGAAATGATATTGAACCAATGTGCTATCAAACATGAAAAAACAGTATAGTTTTTCATCCCTAGAATCGATATGACTGGAATATTGGGATTGCTATATTTATTCTAGATGTGGAAAACAATATAGAGACAATATTGTATTATCGATATTGGTAAAAATTATTCAACCAATATTGATCCAATATTATATGTGACAATCTCCATTCAAAATAGGTTCAACCAATATTCCACCAATGTAATTAATATGATGTTGTTTTTAGAACCCATATAGAACCCACATTGAACCCATATTGAACCAATATTATTTTTTCATTTACAATATATCTATATTGGCCCAATATGGTACCAAGATTCAGCCGATATGATGTGCTACCTGGGAAATGCCAAAATATTTGTGATATTCGAGTTGAGTCTGTTATCTGGGATGATTTTTCAATGACAAAATCAAATTTTGTATTAATTGTGAAAAAACTAATTTCTAATTGAATTTATTTTTATTTTAAAAATCTTGTCATTCAAAATCACTTGCATCGATTATTTCAAATCTCAATAACTCGAAAACAGTTGCTCGCAGTGACCTCTACCAATAATATATTTTTACAAATTAAATTATTTTGAAATTATTCACAAAAAATAAAAATAAGAATTCAACTCTGACACTCTATCTCAAAAACGAATAACTTTCGGACATACGTTTATAGGAACTTTTCTTCTTATTTTGAAGTCAACAATACGATCCTAAATTTTCTACACGTACTTAAGAAACACCCTCTATATGTATACAGGGTGTTTCATAATAAATGCACAGGACTTCAGGATGTAATAGCTCGTTCAAAAATATGAAAAAAAGTTTTTATTAACTTACCCTCTAAAATGCACCATTTTCGAGATAGGGTGTTGAAATTAAAAAAAAAAATATCGTTTTTTGCGAATATCTCTGGAACCATTAATCGCACAGAAAACAGATTTCGTAGATATTTTCTACTCATAATAAGCTATGTTTTGTGCAGATTTTTTATATTTTAAAATTCATAATTGGTGATGATTTTGAAGGGGTAGTGGGTGTTTTTTTCTCCAACTTCTACGCCACTAGAAAAAGTATAATTTTGAGCAACCTACATAAACCACCCATGTTTTCTACACAAAAAAGGTACTTCTGGTCATAAGCTCTGAAGTTGACCGTTTTCAAGAAAAATCAACTTTCATGTTGAAAAACATGGTTAATTTTTTTAAATAATTTTTTTCCTAATTATACAAAATTTATTTAAACGTTAGAACAAGTAACAAAACCAAACGTTGACTTCTTAATTGCAAAATAAAAAAAAAACAATAACAATCATACTCAGTTGAATTGTTGGAAATGTCCGCCGTTAGCTTCAATGCACGCAGCAATTTTTCGAGGAAAAAACATTATTTAAACATCATGAAAGTTGATTTTTCTTGAAAACGCACAACTCTACAGCTCATGACCAATGATCCTTTTTTCTGTAGAAAACATTGGCGGTTCATAGATGTGGCTCAGAACTGTAATTTTTCCAGTGACGTAGAAGTTTGAGAAAAAAAACACCCACTACCCCTTCAAAATCTTCACCAATTATGAATTAAAAAATAAAAAATCTGCACAAAACATAGCTTATCATGAGTAGAAAATGCCTACGAAATCTGTCTTCTGTGCGATGGACGGTTCCAGAGATATTCGCAAAAAACGATAATTTTTTTAAAATTCCAACACCCTGTATCTCGAAAAGGGTGCACTTTAGAGGGTAAGTTAATATAAACTTTTTTTCATATTTTTGGACGAGCTGTCATATTCTGAAGTCCTGCGCATTTATTATGAAACACCCTGTATATCTATTATACAGGGTGTCCGGCAAACCTTGTACAATATTGAAACTGGTGATAGACCAGGTCATGACTGTTCAGATTATCAGAATTTGACCTTTGTGAAAATCTCACCGTTTTCAAGATAATGAGCATTTTTTAAATTTCTGGAAAATCACTACCTACCTCACCTTGGATTTTTGAGTGACATGTCTACAAATTGAGACCAATTCAAATATTTTTGCTGCCGAAGATTACTGATGAGTGATGCTTCCAGATGTACAATTAGTTTTTCAGAAAACGAAACAATTTTTCAAGAAATGGGGGTAAAATGCCAGATTTGAGTTTCACCAATTTTTTTTAACAACAGTTTGACATTATTGCTTGACAAAAACATAACAAAGTGAAAGTGGATATTAATTACAAAAGAATGCCCATTTGGTCCAGACTCTACCATGGTATGAAACATACGATAATTATTTTTGGAAAGAGTAGAATTTCGATTATATTAGAGTGTGATGTTATTCTGAGCTAAAATCAACTGCATTATACTTTGTCAGTAATGTCTTTTATTTTTATCCTATCAAGGTGAAATGATTGAATAATTATGAGTAATAACGAATCAACTGCTTAGAAGCATTCAATGAGATGTAAAGAAGTAAATACCAATTCAAAGTTTTTTTGAATCAACATACACTATAAACCACAATAACGATTATTCAACATCGCACTGAATAATATTACAATAATGTTATTTTCCATCCACTCGTACGCAGAGACATCTCCTCAAGAAGAACCTTTTCAAATTATAGGTTATAGCCCCCAAATCAGCGATTCTCTGAGCGGCATTGTACAATCGGATATCGTTCTGCATCAAGCGCTGCTGCAGCAGTAGCACTACCTCCACATTCACCATAAATGTAGTGCATATGCGCATATTCTCGGGGAGTATAACGTGTGTACGGCACAGAGAAATAAATACCACTGAATGAAACAGCGGAATAATTTCAAAAAAGCAGAAGTCACAAGTTGTTCAAACAAAATGTGACGGCCACCTACTAGACTTTTTCAATTATATTTACAGAAGATCCGTTCACGCACAATGCTGCATTTCATTTTCTGATTAGAAAACTATAGCTTCTACGGACACAACACAGGAGTTTTGCACATATTTGGTTACACCCTGTATATCTGTCGGTCTCTGAAACTTCGTTGCAATCTGGATGTTGGACAATTGCGACATTTATTACAAGAATTCGTATTAATCAGTGCCATGTCGGATAATCGATATTTCATTTCGATAACTTCATTATGCAATTACATGAAGAGTTAATTTAATTGATATACTATTTAATGCTACCAAGCAGTCTACTCTTTATTGTTAATAATCATTCCCACATTTTATCTTGATACAATCGAAATAAAATAATTTTTTGGCGTAGGTATAAAAGTTGATGGAAGCCTAGAATAAAACACGCCTAATTAAATGGAAATCACTTCCTCTAAAAATAATTATAGTTTGTTTTATACCATGGTAGAGTCTGGACAAAATTATCGTTCTTTTGAAATGAATGTCCACATCCAATTGGTTATGTTTCTTTCAGACAATGTCAAACTTTTTTTTTAAAATTGATGAAACTCAAATCTGTCATTTTACCCTCATTTCTTGAATTCTTTTTCACTTCCTGAAAAACTGTTTCGTACGTCTAAGATCACTCATCAGTAATCTTCAGCATCAAGGATATTTGAATTCGTTTCAATTTATATACCTGGCACTCAAAAATCCAAGGTTAGGTAGCGATTTTCCAGATATTCTTAAAATGCCCATTATCTCGAAAACGGTGATATTTTTACTGAGGTAAAATTCTGATATTCTGAATAGTCATGACCCGGTCTATAACCAGTTTCAATATTGTACAAGGTTTACCAGACACCCTGTATACAGAAAGTTACTTATGACATCTACAGTCATAAGTAAGTTTCTGTTATATATGTCTTGCCTTCACGGTACCAATCCTTGTGTGGATTCGTTTTGATTCCGAGAGCTCCATAAATCCTTTCTGAAGAGTGGGTGACCACGAAACAGCTGTCAAAGGTTGGAACTTTCGGAATTAAAACGAAAAATACTATATTTTCATCTATTATATACTAAATACATATTATATCTATATAACTAATAATAATATTTTTCCAAAACGTTCAGTAATCTCGGTTCTATTTGAGAAGTTCTCAAATCTACTATTAGTATGATAGAAAAATATTAAACAATATGTTCTGCTCTTTCTTGATTTAGAAATACTTCCATGTTGAATATGAAGTAGTCATGTCTATGATATGATGTCTATTCTGTACTTTCCGTTCTTAAATTTACAAATTTTTAGTTCCATGAGTGTGTTCAGTCTATTTATATATTTTTGTACTCTTGTACAGTTCCATGCAGAAACGTACCTAATTCACTCATTGTCAAATGAAATTTCAAATTTATTCTTCCTTCATTTTGTTCGTTCGAGCTGCCGTATGAGTTCTCCACTCTGAATTATGAATTGAAAATTGTTTTATTAATATAGGATAACTTTGTTTTATTGTCATTCCACGAAATTGTTCTCCTAAAATGTTTGTTTGTAATTTTGACGAGGAGCCGATTTGTGCGAATTGCCAAGATATTAGAAAGTGCATGAAATCCCTATCAATTCATAAATTCCAGAAAATTTCAGTAATCTATTTGAAACGGTTTTCTTCAACAGAAAGATTCAGAGGAAATATAAATGTTACCATTGATTTTCCTTTAAAGAGATTGGATGTAAGTAATTACACAGAAGACAACGTAACCCCTTGTCGCTATAGTCTATATGCATTGTCCAGTCATAGTATGACTACCTATAGCGGATACTACACAGCCTATTGTAGACATCTGTATGCAAGCAAGTGGCATGAATATAATGATTCACATGTGACCCCAATTTTATCCAGATCCCTGGTGAGCGGAGATGCTATGTTCTCTTCTATGAGAAGGAAGACACTTAATCGCTCCTTTCGGAAATACTTTGTTCAATTTCACTCGAATCACTGATGCTAACTCTACTGTATGACTACAAAAGGCCATTCAGACAAGAGATGGAGAAACTGACGAAGGCTACACACCTTCTAAAGTCTCCAAAGAAAGTTGAAGCCTTTCCCCCGCTACCAACAACCAACAAGGAATTCATTTTGCCTAAGAAGACCCCAAAAACCAGCAAAGCACCCCAACTATACAACCCAACTACCTCTAATAAATACTCAGAGTTGAGTGAAGAGGAGCAACCTATACAGAAGCAAAGTGGAGCTGTGCCTAAAACCAAAGGGTTTTCCTCTCACCCAACACAAGAAGCTGTCCCTCATAATTATACAGGGAATCCTCCCTATGGATAAGGCTGCTCAAAGAATGATCAGGAAGGGACTGGAAGTGGACTTTCAGAGGACCAGAAGATAACCCTGGTTTCCCTCCCATCCCTCATCCCCTTCCTAAAACACAGTTAGCTCAGAAAATAATGACTGGCCCTCCTGGCGGGAACTCTCGACTCACAGGTCTGGGCTCGATCATGGGCAGAATCCACGAAGTCAGTGGACTTATAAATATCAATGGACTTTGAAGAGTGTTGGATATGACTTCAGCGCTGCATTGAGCAAGGCTAGATCGCCCTTGGAGAAGCTCACGGCTCCCGTGACAAACCTGAGAAATGCAGAGCTCTACAACCTGTAAATGCCAGTGATGGCATGCATGCTTATTATCAATGGGGTTCGTAACAAACTACCACTTCTTATTGACTTCATTAATAGGCATGAGGTTGACCTTATATTCCTCACGGAAACCAAACTCCGGCAGGATCATCAACTGAACCTGAGGAGATTTACTACCATTAGGGCAGATCGCCTTAACGCAGTGAGAGGAGGAGGAGTTGCTTTCTTCGTCAAGACGGAGATAGCACACAGAGTGATTCCAGCCCGCCAGGGTGGCATCAAGCATATCAGTGTCAAGCTGGAGGATGGAACCTGTGTGTTTACTGTATATAACACCCCGAATCGGAGATTGTCACAGCTCTATTCAAAGAATCTGTTTAATACATCGCAAAAAGTACTTCTGGTCGGAGACCTGAATGCGAAGAGGCCTGAGTGGAATTGTCCCATTTTCCCTAATGCCAATGGGACAGTGCTGTTGGAGTATTCGCTGGATAGTGATGTGGTAGTGTTGTACTCAGACGAGCCAACACACTACCTCTGGAATGGAAACACTCCCTCCACAATCGACTTGGTGGTTAACAAAAATGTTGGAGATCTGGGAGAACTCAAAGTTATACACGAACTAACCTCGGACCACGACCCGGTCATGTTCAGGCTAAATGACAGGGGCAGAACCAGAACGGCAGAGTTCCTGTTCGATTACAGAAATACTGACTGGGCCGAATTCCGATGTCACTTGAATAGACTGACGAAGATAAAAATTCAACTCAGTCATAAAGACATTGAGATCGAAACCCAGACTCTTATATCAAACATTCAGGCTGCAAGGGATGTGACCACCAGGAAGATTGGGGTGAAGGAGGACCGGAATAGCCTACTACCTCTTAGCAGAAGAATGCCACCCGTGAAAGGAGGCAAAGAACGGGTAACCCGGTCCATAGGGAGAATATGCTACTTATCGGCAGGAAAATCACCGGTCTGGTCGGAAAGCACTTTAAAAAGGTATGGCAGGATGAACTGGAAATACTGGACGTGCGGGATCACTCTCTGTGGCACATGGCAAAGCGTTTGGGGAAGCGCTTCGTACCCGTGCCAGCCGTGGAGAGGAGTAACGTACGTGCGGTGACGGATCCTCAGAAAGCACAACTGTTTGGGGAACATTTGAGCGTCAGCGAGGAGTAGGTGGAGTGCTCAAGACGTGTAGAATGTGTACGAGAGACACTACTCTCCCGTTGGCCCCAATCTGTTTGCCAAAGTGATGGCAAGCAGTGAGGAGCTGTAGGAGGTCGTGAAACGACTCCCAAGACGAAAGGCGCCAGGGCAGAACCGAATGGATGCAATTCTGCTCTAGAACCTCCCGCGTAAGTCTCTGGTCGAGTAGTTACATATAATCAACGCCATCCTGAAGTGGCAGTATTATCCAGATTGTCTAAAGCGAGCTGTGATAATACCAATATTGAAGTCCGGCAAAGATGAGCATCAGCTTACGAGCTACCGACTGATCGCTGCTCAGCGTGATTTCCAAAGTGGTAGATAAAATCATCCACAAAAGGCTGCTGAATCTTGAGGAGAGGCTGACGTGCAGGCGGACGTGCAAGCGGACGTGCAGGCGGACGTGCAGGCGGACGTGCAGTTCGGATTCCGCAGAGGTCATAACACAACCTCACAGGTAGTCCGGATTGTTCACAGGGTGAACCTTCAACCAAGTCATGACACTGTTGGATATGGAAAAGGCCTTCGATCGAAAGTCTGGTCAACAAGATGCTACAGGCAGGCATGCCTTCGAACTCAGTGAGATTGATCGACTCGTATCTCACGAGTCACAAAAGATCCAAATCCATTTGGATTGGAACATCATGCAGTATATGGAGAGAAATAAGATCAATGTCAACGTAGGGAAAACCGAGGTCGTCAACTTCACGAAGAGGCGATGCTTTTCGAAGCTACCTTCTCGTGGGATGAGGGTCCGGGACACCTACATTAGAGAATCGAGATCGGCGAAATACCTGGAAATACAATTGGACAAGGGTATAACATTCGAAGAGCACATAACTTTCGCTATCCAGAGGGCAGGAGCTGCCGTCAAGCGTACCTACCCTCTGATCGCCAAAAATTCTGAGCTCAGTACAGACTACAAGTTGCTGATATACAAGCAAATTATCAGACCCGCAATGTTATAAGCTTGTCCAGTGTTCTGCAGTCTGAAACCCTCGCTCCTAACTAGACTGGACAGGATGACAGATACACTCGTCTGGTTACCCTCCGGGAGATGAGCGGAGTCGACTCTGTTCCGACATATATTAGAAAGTTGTCTCACAACATCTATAAATATCTCTTGCCCAAAAGTCCCTTGACGAGCAATCTCACTCGCATTAGGGAGTACGACAACGCCTCCCGTGAACACGGGGGCCTTATCTATCAAGCTCTCGACATTTTCCAGGAGCGTTATGATGAACCGGGCCCGTTAGAGGCAGCCAAAGTGATGGAAATGACCAATTTCGAACTCCGGTTTTTTGCAGAGAGCTTTGTCCGGGATGCTCTACCCACTAACCTCTGCAACGATTGAGGCTATCCTATCTCTGTATAAAACACACATACAAGTCAGGCATAAGCTCTGCTGGAGGCGTGAATTCTGCACTTTACCCACCCACCCCTTGAGTTATCACGGACGTACCAACTAAGATCGTGGGGGTTGTATCAAGAGTCCCAGGGTGGGCCAGGATTCAACTTGGCGTTGGAACCGAGTGAAGGCTGGCAATAGTTACCACCCGGTATACAACTGGCTGTCCTCATTTCTTCCCCTTCCCCAGAAGGAGAAAGAATGATACAATGTGCTTAGTTGAGGATTGAAAATGTTATACTAGTTAAAACAATAAAAATCTTTGAATCTTGAATCTTGTTTTATTTCATGTTTCAGTTGTCAAAAAGTTTCCATATTTGTTGAGCTTACGTTTATTTTCACAAATATTGTTGTTGTTAAAATTGTTATTTCCATCAACCGATTACACGCCTACGCGCAACCCTCAGAAGTCTTCGAGAGAGTTAGAGAAGACGCAGTCCTTACCTTTTAACGTGTGATGCCATGCACGAGACCGATGACCATGCGGGGATTTGAACCCTCAGCCCTTCACTCCAAAGGCGAACGCTCTACCAGCACGGCCGCTACGGCCCACAATATTTTAAATTCGACCTTTATAGAGGAAACCGCAACAATTTTGATTTTTGCTGCAGCAAGGTGCAATTAAAACTAAGCGGAAAGAAGATTTAAAAATAAATATCTTACGTGGCGTCCGTTATTGTCATAATTTCAGCTTCTATGGTTGATGAGTTTACTGAATGCCCTTTCAATTCTCTAATTAGTGCAGCATTCACAAGTAGAAAAACAAAATCCGTTTAATATTGACTGTATTTTTAATGGAGACGTAATCGACATATACGAAACCAAATGAGTATGATTCTACCACTTTAGCCAAAAACTACTTTATTTAATAATTGTACCTTTCCATAGTAAATAACTGACCCACAAAGAGCCAAATATATGAGTTTGGTAGTATCGTGCTGATATCAATTATTGTTTTGTGAGGTCATTTCTGATATCAGTCATCCAAAAATTCTCATTTGACGTCGGAAGAAAATCATCGACGAAAACTGATATAAAAATATTTTCTCCCAACTGCCAACGCCTTCGAATTTAGCAACTATAGAACGTGATGGTTGAACTGTTTGTATCACTTCCTTACAGATTGTTGAATATTATTGAATATTTACTTCGCAAGAAAAATTTTGTTTCTATCTTTTTTCTGCAACAACTATTTCTTAGCTGTCGGTAGAAATATTTCTTTTCTGCTTTGAATATTTTGGATATTTTTTAATACTCAGGTAGTCTCAAGAACTTGATCTACTCGACCGTTCAGTTAAGCAGTTCTGGAGCGTAAGTGATATATTTCCATATTTTCGTAAAATAATAAATTTCCATTAACGATCGTTGCATTCAACAATAGATAATTGACCTGTTTTCTCTTGTTTTGGAAGAAATTGTAATAGTAGGTTCAACCTCATTCTCATTCTTCATTAAACTCTAGAGTTTTTTGTGCATTTCATACTATTTTAACAAAATGATTTGTTTGTTCATTTAACGTCAATTTGGACTTGTAGATAGAATAAGTAAAATCCATCATTTAACAAAACATTTTATTAATAATCCAACAAAATAAATTATTAGTTCTATGAGAACTACTCCTCACGAAAACATGAATACAACTTATATTCTCTTCAAAAATAGGAATCACATTTGCTTGTCAATTTTCATCGTCTTATTTTTAACTAACTTTACATTAACTTTCTACTCTCACTTCAACTATTTGTTTTTCTATAACTTCAGACTTATTATCGAATCCTTTATTTTCAACCCCTGCTACGTCCTTTTTCCTATCTCTGAATAACTCTTCAATATCTTCGAGACTTTTATTTTGGGTTTCTACTAATATGTATTTACAATAAACTGCTGATAATACTGATGCTGCCACAAATACCATAAGGGTTCCACTGAAGTGCAGATAAAATTTCATATTATTGTAAATCTTCACACAAATGAAGATGAATATTTGAGCTATACAAATGACTATACCAGTCATTATTGGTCTGACTTGGATTGGAAACATTTCACCAACCATAACCCATGGTACTGGTAACATGCCAACCATACTGAATGCAACATTCAACATTATCCCTATTAAGGGAAGGTAACTGAGAATTTTTGTTTGGTCAGAGTTCACCTCGTAGTATTTGACATAAATAGCCACTACCAGCATCGTTACAGCCATTCCTACACTCGACATTGTGCATAACATTTTCCTACCTAATTTATTTATCAAATACGCGAGGACTACAGACATTGAAAATCGAATAGCACCGACGATGATGGAAGCTACATACTCGTTGATGCTGAGATCGCTTTCCTGGAAGAAACCCACAGCATAGAACAGCAAGGTGTAGATTCCGGAGAACTCTTGCAAGAAGAACAGTCCAACAAGAATGAGAAAAGGTTTGACGTTCTGTGGACCAAAGTACATCTCCTTGAAGCTGATGTTCTTGCTGTTACTCAGTTTTTCGTTGTCGTTGAACCTGTCTACTTCTTGTTGTGCCAAGGCATTGTTCCTCCTGAACCAAAGAATAACGTCAAAGCCCTCAGTTTTTCTATCATTCTTCAGGAGGTATGCGGGGCTCTCTGGTAAGAACTGTATGACAATGGCTGAAAATAGCCCGAAGGATATGCTAATGTAAGCAACTGTTGCCCAATTCATGTAATAACCAAGAGTGTAGGTGAGGAGGATTCCAAATGAAGTGCATATTGGTCCCAATGCTTGCATGAAACCTCTGGATTCCGATGTTGAGATCTCTCCTACGTATGTATAACATGCTGAAGACATCCCTGAAATAGAAATACGGGTTGAGTCAATGCTATGTAATGATATTGGTGATGAGTTGAGTGAACAGTTTGTTTTTATAACTTCACATTCTGACCAATATGGGGTCAACGTAAAATGTGTTCTATTGATACATAGGTTGAGTAAATATGAAACGTTAAGAATCATTCGGCAAACGCTTTGATTTCATACTGACCGAAAGAAGAGGATATTCTACGTGTTCTTGATACATCATTGCGCCCATTGGTCAATACCAAACAGGGGCGAACTGTGATTGGATATAAGGCCATGGTGTTCGCAATAGTCCGCAATCTTTGAAATCGATAGCACAACAAAAAATTTAATTATGATGAATAGGGACCGAGATAGACTGCAAATTCTAGAAATCATTTTTATAATCAGTGTCGACTATACCTTTCTTTTTTATCGAAAATTTCAGCAGCAGATCCAACTTCCAAATATTTCATTAATATTCGAATAATTCGGCATCCATATCTTTATGGTACGCACTTCACTTCGCAATATTCATTGCAGAGTTCAAAACAGCTTTGAACAAATTTGTTCTCATCGCCAGATTGGGTGAAGATAACGTATTTTCCTTTAGAACGAGGCAATTTTTGTACAGTTCTGAATATCTCATCTGACCTTCCTTTTTCCATCATGTGTATCACACCAAGTCTTGTGCAGCTAGATTAGGTTCCGATTCTCATTTCGGAACCAAAATTTCACGCATATCAACGATTCATCTAGACTCTATTATAAACTGTCGTTGTTTGATTGTTTTGTTCCTGAATGCTATTTGCAGTAGTAATATCCCGACAAAATGATGAATTTTCAAAAAATTCTTTAACTTTGCTGTCGCGAAAACTGTGTTGCTCAGAAACACCACGAGAGCTTGCTCGAGTGGTGTTTTGTACAGCAACACTGGCACATTATATAATCATGGAATAAATGCGTATTGCATCTTGTTCATCTTGTGTCATTAATGTCAGTTGAAGGGTTCAACCGTCACACTGACGTTTTTATATTTACAGTGATTGTTGTAACTATGGAAACGTACAAATAAGGAAGAGGCGAAACACCGATTTGAAAATACCACGGGCTGGAGACAGTGTTTTCAAAAAGTCCTTTTTTTATTGGTTTGAATTCGAAAAATCATGGCATTTGATTGGTTTATATAATATGAGGAAACATGTCAGTAGTAGCTTTTGAAGTGAATATTTTGTTATGGATATCCTTATGAATATATTCGAGCGAAGGATGCAGATTGTTCTCAAGAAGTCTGTATACAATTCTCCTATAATCGATTTCTCTTTACCATTGTTGACTATTTCCATAGATCCTGTTTCTTGAAGTTTCTGTTTTGTAACATAGGTAGCTCCTGTCTACTATGCGGGCGACAGTGGAACTGCTCATTAGAGTTAGTTCACATATTCTCTTGACGACACCTCTTTTGCTTCCATTATTCACTAAATAATGTATTACATAGTGAGGGTGTAGATTGTCAACAGGAGCGTAGAAGGGACTTACTGAATTTTAAGGATCTGATAGTACAAGGATAAAAGGTTAATTGATGTATACCCTTTCGTGGGTGGAGCGTCTACAGGCTTTCGAAAATATAAAAAATAACAGTCACTTGAAAATACTCGAACAAGTCAGATATGGATAGTGCATATCCCTCACGTATTTGCGATGACGAAGGTATGTTAATCTGCCGGTTGTTATGGTGGGGGCGGCTATACGGAAGGATTAAAAAATAGAAAAATATAAGCGAGCGCGTCAGATATTCAGAGCAAATGTTGAGTGAATCCAAGCAAAGCTCCTATTTGAAAGTCTCGCGATTTGGATGTGACGAAAGCGTGTGGCAGCAGTGTGGTTGGAATACCATTTACTTATTTCATTTTGATGAAGCCGGTTGAAGGAAAGGACGAATCTGGAAAAAAAAATTGAGATCAACTGGTGACTTGCTTGCTCATGTCTCACATGTTTTGTTGGGAAATATGGATTACAATCTTCGTTTTATTTATCTTGGTAGGATTGTCACACAGGGTGCTATAGCTTTCTCCGTTGCCTTGTAAATGCAATGCCTTCTCCAAAAAATGTGCGGATGGCTTCCTGTTGTTGATTTTCTTTGTTTTTAACTTTTTAACCAAGTATTGCACATGTTTGCACTAAACTACAAAGTACTGATGACGACCAACAAATACGTGTCTGCGGATGCACTAGAACTTTGAGTGTAGCACCGAAAAGAACTATGTCTTCAAATATTACATTTTCATATAGATCTGTGTTCTGTCATGATTGATAAAAAAAAATAGTACTTTTCTTTTTGTGAACCAATCAAGTATCTGATAATTTATAAAGCATTCAATTATTTATTCGTACAGTTCATCCACACAAAATATAGTACCTGAACTCTAAAATCGTTCACTTCATACTCAAGTTCCCTATATTATTACCTGCTGCTATTCCAGTAACTAGTCTCCCAGCATACAACCAGTTGATGTTTTGAGCCAAACCCAGACAAATCCATCCCAACACGAAAGGAAGACTTGAAAATTGTATTGATCTCCGCCTGCCAAAGTATTCTGCGAGTACACCCGAAAGAATCGAGCCAACTGGATTTGTGATTGTTCCCAAACTAGCTGCAATGAGAATAAAATGTTAGATTGAGAAAATTAAAATCATGGTGGAATTTTAAAGAATGGGTACACCATCACAATTAACTTAGCAGAAAATATCCTCAACGGCTACTATTTGTTGAGCTGGTGATAAATATCTATCATCCTATTCAGCGATGGTTACTTGGCTTCAATTATCATAAAAAGTTCAGTCACATCCCAAATGATTGAAATATTCATGAGTCATCATATCCTCTAATCAAACAGCAGTCAAGGCGCTGAATGTCAATGTAATCAGTTTCGAAATTGTCTACTGTAATTTGTTATAATTTGAATCTGTCAAATTGTATGTATCTACAGATCCATCCAATGGAAGCCCGACGTAAATTGTATATCCTTCCGTGTAGAACTATCGAATGAAGAAAACCAGTGCAAAATAATACTGCGAGGTGTCGATCAGAAATTAATTTTCGCACTTGGGGGTCCATCTTGTCACTCTCCAGATATTTCTTTTGTGTTTCATCTTCTTCCGCTTAGTAGTAATTCTTTTTCTACTACCTCAATGAAAAATCTCGTTTGAATCCATTATTTTAGGAAGGTATAGTTGACTATTTCCACCTCTATAAAACTTTAAAACCTGGAAATACTATTTCATGACCAGTTTACTGCAGGCAATACCATACCGTCGCGTTAATCATTAAATTATCTTTCGTCTGATACATATTTTGATTTGTTAACAAATCAGTGAATTTATCTATTTACTCACCTGTTCATACCAGCTTGTCAGTAGCCTGGGCATATTCTTTATATTATAAATTATCGGTTGAAATAAAATTTGTTTGGTTAAAAAATGGATGAAGAAAAAAATATAAAAATCAATTAAATCAAAGATAGACATAACCACATTTTGGAAAAATATGTTTCATACAGTTAAGAGATGGGTGAAGGTCGACACCTTTTCGGCTCCTGTACTGATAGGACTCTTCAACAAATTAGTTTTAATGTAAGAATAAATCTCGAAGTCATCTCCACAAATGTTTATCAAAGTTTATCAAAAAGTTTGGTTTCCCAAACAGGCGAAACATGTTTCGGGTTCAGACAAACCCATCTTCAGTCGAAGAAAGTATCTAATTGAAAATTGTTACAAATTGAAGTGAAATAAAATTGTCGAAATTTAACAAAATGGTGTATGGTAATACTTACATTTAAGTTATACGAATTAAAAATTAGGTTTTTCTACATTCATGCAAAAAGCAAAACTTTATTGAACTATATTCAGTGGAAAAAGAAGTTCTTTATTGCACTAGTGCAAGAAAGTTTTTATTGCACTCATCTGTCATTCTACTTCAACGTGCTGTCATCATGACAAACATAAACGTTTAAACCTACTACATATTTAGCAGATATTCTGTGAGATTGGCAATGGGTTTCAAAAAGTTATATATTTTATATTATTTTGTATTATTGTTAGCAGCTTTGTTCTAAACCGTCTACCTGCACAGAGCACACTGTCTGTACTATGACCACACCTAGTGATAACATACGCGCTCACGGCTACTATGATTTTGATTTTTATAATGCAATTGTGGTTATAGAAATGTCAGTCAAAAATTAATTCTGACAATTAACAGAATTGAAAGTTTCAAAATGAGTAATATTAATGGGAAAATAGATGATAGCTATGAAGAAGAATTTGTTGGAACACCACCAGAAGTCAGTGAAATAGCAAAAACAGCGTCATTGAACTTATTACCTAGTAAATCAAGGAAACAGTATGAAATAACTTATAATCGTTTTAAAGAGTGGTGCTTCGATAAAAAAGTTGTGAATTTTACTGAAAATGTGCTTCTTGCATATTTTTCAATCTCTCTTTGGTCTGAGTACTCAATGGTAAGAGCTTGCCTCTCTTCAAAAGAAAATATTGATATTAAAACTTACAAGAAACTTATGGCATTCATGAAGCAGAACTCTGTAGGATTTCAGCCAAAAAAATCAAAAGTATTCAACAGGAAACACATTTATAAATTTCTAAAAGAAGCTCCGGATTCCTAGTATTTGATGAAAAAAGTAAGTCTCTAATATTTTAGCTTTTGTGAAACATTTTAAAACTGATTATTGTAGGTCGTTGCGATATTTGGCATCGCAGGGGCATGTCGTAGAGATGAGCTCCAAAAATTGAGTAACGAAGACATAGAAGAAGCAGGCTCGGTATTAATTGTAAAACTGCCTCGGTCAAAAACTGACAAAGAAAAAATTTTCGTCATTAGAGGTGAGGTGGAAGAAGGATTGAATTTGATCAATATATATCATAAAGACACGAAATTACGTCCCAATCATATTCCTCACAAACGTTTCTTTATCAATTACCGAAAAGTACACTGTCCAAGCTATTGGTGTAAACACGTTTGCTAAAATCCCGTCTGAAATAGCAAAATTTCTGAATTTGAAGAATCCTCATCTATACACAAGGCACTGCTTCAGGAGATCCTCCGCAACACTTCTTGCCGATACTGGAGCAGATATACTAGAGCTCAAACGACACGGCGGATGGAAATCGTCGACAGTAGCGGAGGGATACGTAGAGGAATCACATGCAAACAAACTCAGTGTTGCAAAACAAATATTTCAGCCTGAAGGAAATAACGATGTACAGTTACCAAGTACTAGTACGTTTACAGCAGTAACAAATCAAGAAGTGGATTTAAAAAGTATTTCACTACGAAATATTCATATTGAAAATTGCACCAATTGTTCATTCACTTTCAACATTGAGGGTAAAAATAAAGTTTGAGTTAAATTGTTCGTAACGTATTAGTTCCTGTTTCAATGCAAATCGATATTAATAATAAAGTATTCAAGTTGCGCTTTTCATTTTCCTACACCTAGTGCTGCACCTCAATAAATCATTTTTTGCTTTTTGCATGAACGTAGAAAAAATATTGTATGCAACTCGTGCAAAAATTGTTTATTGCACTCGACGTGTTGTCCAACTCGGCCTAACGGCCTCGTCGGACAATTTCACGTCGAGTGCAATAAACATTCGCTTTTTGCACTTGTTGCATAAATAACTATTGTAAACCAATTAACATTGGCTACGCCAGCGGAATACTAATCAAGGAGGGAATTTCCACTCCTTGAGGCCCGAACGCCAAGAAAATATGAAATTGACAATGAAAAAACCCACCATCTTTCTTGATTTGTTTTACAGAAGCGTGAGAAAGAAATCTGATTGGCTGGGTAAAAATACAATGTGAATGATTGAAGATCTAGCGCCATCTATCGAATAAAAGTTTTACTAGTTAGAAAGGTAAGGAGATAACTATTTTACACTTAGACATATGTGTGACAACGACCTCTATGGGACGAAAGCTTGAAGAATATGAAGTATAATTTGTGGTATCTGGTATGGACAAACACTACTGTCAGTCAAACAAATCTGAATATATTATGGTAACAGTCTAGAAGGTTAATGAATTGAAAAAAGGGATGCAATCGAAGTTGATTTGTTCATTTAAGGATATGAAAGAATTATTGTTTATTAAGGAATTGATTTCGAAAATTTCTAAAATATTCATTAAGCAGCCTTTCTTTACATGGTGGAGGACCTTTAAATTATCGTCAATATCGAAAAAATGTTGGGAATTAATAATATGGTTAGCGATAGAACTTTTGAATTAATTTCTTCAAAGGGGGAGTTTTGAAATTTTTCTGTATATTTATAGACCGGGATCCCACGTCTATTTTCAAAAATGATTAATAACAGGCTGAATCTTCCTGAGTAGCTTCATTTTGCCGAGACGCCTAACTTTTTCCTCTACGAAAATTCTCGATAGTGGTAGATAATAAAATGCGCAGGCGTCAAACATGTCGATTTGGTGAATGCAAAAAATTCATTAATTACAGTTAGTTTTTCAGTTGAACCTCGAGATAATTCGATGAAGTACTCGAAATAACTTTTGTCCTACAAAATGGATGGTAGG
This sequence comes from Chrysolina oricalcia, assembly GCA_944452925.2. Classification (NCBI taxonomy): domain Eukaryota; kingdom Metazoa; phylum Arthropoda; class Insecta; order Coleoptera; family Chrysomelidae; genus Chrysolina; species Chrysolina oricalcia. Next base: position 36,934,846 of record OX101812.2, read on the forward strand.
ACTGAAGAGTCCCCCACTCCCAACACGTACCAATGACGTGGTCATAAAAATTCATTGATAACCAGCGGATTTTTTTTACAGTTGCTTGGTTAACATTCGTATAATTGAATGGTCATATTGTCCTACAAATTGAATGGTAGGTGTTCCCAGTCCTACGCTAGGAAATTGTCAATTCCATGGTAAAAAAATGTTTATTAATAACTGTAGGACAATGATAACACATGAAAGGTTAGTGTATTCTTCACCTAAATAATACAGTGTCCTACAAAAAAATGGGTATGTATCGCTAGTCCTACGAAAGTTATTCAAAATAACGAATTATTTTGAAATTGTGGTTTAGCTAATTTAATATACTTTTATTCGTGAAATAATGTTACTTTCAATGTATAATTGTTTGATCGATTCAAAAATATCATAATTTACGTGAAACGTTTATGAAATAAGTGGGAAATTTTGTTTAGCTTTTATAATTTTTATAAACATATTGAAAACAACAATTACAAAGTAAAAACATTGAAATAATCAATCTGCCCTCCGGGGCGGCTTAAATGATGTCGCATGCGCTTCAACAGATGCGGGGAAACCCGGAAAAACCTGCAACACCACATCGTCGTCTGAAGAACTGAAATTTATAATTGAAATTTTTCAAAGAGGTCAGACGAATTGTGAAATTCTGCTCTACGGTAAAACAGGATGTATGGTATCTTCAGAGGCCTCAAAAAGTCTAGTTCGAAAGAGAAATTATATTTTACAGGGGGTCAAGTGGCCAAGTAGTTCAAATACCGATCTTATCCACTGTGGTCGCCGGTCGTGGGTTCGAAGCCTAGTGACTGCTTATATTTCTCTGATGGCCCAAGAAAGTGGAATAGCACGTAAAAAGTAAGAATTCGTTAATCCTTGGCTCTCACAAGTTTCGTCTTTTGAGGGCTGTCGTTCGTAAGGGAACGACATCTGGTTAACGGAAAAATTAATTTTAAACAACAATGTATGCAACTATCATCAAAGGACTCCGTACACATTTAATGAAAAAAAGTCTTACTGCGAAAATGGCTGAATTTTTGGTATTTTGTAGCTGAAGCTATTCTGAGTAAAAGTCTCCATTGGCCCTACTCGATCGTATGACCAGATTCGGCGCTAGAGGACGACACATCCTGAATTTTGAGATTTTTGGAAAAATTTGAATGTATAAAAAAATATCAATATACCATTCATATCCAATATTGAACTAGTGAGCGACTGGTCATTACTGAGATCCGTGAGAAATATGTTTCATAATACAGAAAAAACGAAACTGTTTTTTTACAAGGTAGTCAATAATATAATCAATTATCCTGTGTATGAATACGCATACGAGTGTATAAGTTGATTGAGTATATCATTGACAATCAATCAGAATGGAAGCTGATCGATCAAAATATAATACAGCTAATCAGATGGGGTGTTTGAAGTAATGAGGGGTTCAACATTATATATACAGGCCGTCTTTTTAGTTGATGATATACTATTGCTATCTCGGAAACAGAGAGACCTACAAGGTCGGTTGAAACAGAAAAAAAATCTATATAGTCCTACCATCCATTTTGTAGGACAAAAGTTTTTTCGAGTACTTCATTGAATCATCTCGAGGTTCAACTGGAATACTAACTGTTATTAATGAATTTTTGCACTCACCAAATCGACATGATTGACGCCTGCGCATTTTATCGATAATTTTCGTAAAGGAAAAAGTTGGGCGTCTTGGCAAAATGAAGCTACTCAGGAAAATTCAGCCTGTTATTAATGAATTTTTTTACCATGGAATTGACAATTTCGGAGCGTAGGACTGGGCACACCTACCATTCAATTTGTAGGACAATATGACCATTTAATTATACAAATATTAACCAAGCAACGGTAAAAAAATCCGCTAGTTAAGTTGGGCGTCTCGGCAAAATGGAGCTACTCAGGAAGATTCAGCCTGTTATTAATCATTTTTGAAAATAGGCGTGGGATCCCGGTCTATTATCTATGATTTTTTTGTGTTCTTCAACCCTAGTTATAATTTTTCTCCCACTTTGTCCAATATATTTGGCATTGCAATGAGGTTGTGAACAAGATATTTCATATATACCTGCTTTCTCGAAAGGATTAAGTTTGTCTTTATTATTAACTAGTTTTTTAGAAAGTGTGTTGTTAGTATAAAAACTTATGTTTAGTTCATCACTATATTGTTGAAAGATATTCTTTATTGAATAGGAAACGTTGCCCAGGTATGGAATTGAAAAATACTTATTCCTGGAAGAAAAATTAGTGAGATTTATATTGAGAGATTTTGTTAAATGTTGATTGTAAATTCTATTGATTAAATGTAAAGGATAATTATTATTAATGCCAATTTGTCTTATAATGTTCAATTCTTTTTTGAAATTCTCACTTTTCATAGGGATAGTAAATAATCTGTGGAAAAGAGAGTGAAACGATGCTAATTTATGTGAAATGGGGAAGCAAGATGAAAATGGTATAATTGAATCAGTGTGAGTAGGTTTTCGGAAGATTGAAAATTCAAATTTATTATAGTTTGTAGTGATCTGTAAATCTAAGAAGGATAGGCTAGTGTTGTATTCTTTTTCCATGGTAAAAGTAATGGAGGAGTGTAAGGAATTTAAGAAGGTTAAAAAATTGTCCAAAAAGTTTTAGACCAATCAACAAAAATTTTGAGAATAACTCAGAATAATTCACATGAAAATGATCTTTGCGAAACTCATTATAGCATTCATGTATACCGTTATAGACGAATACAAAAGGAGTTTGGGATAGGCTCTAAAATGTGTTTGCTCTTTCCGCCATATGGCCTACCCTTTTGACCAACCCCTTAGCAGTTTTTCAGGAGAGTTATGCAAGTTATGAATTATGAGTGATTTATCTTTTCAACATGTGATCAAATGAAAGGTCGAGAATTTCGCCCTCGTATGCTAGTCTTCCATGCAAACTATAACCACGCCAACGGTTGCTTGACTTTCGGATTGACACCACTCGACTCTTACACTACAGTTGTCTCCCGATTAATAGATACATTGGTGCTCAAATTGGGATTAGAACCTAGTAGTATAATATTCTTTCATTACAGTCATGGTACGGTATTTGTAGGTATGGATTTTTCAAACATTTTCACATGCTCTACAATGGACGCACTTCATTCAATAATCGATGATTCACCCACTTCAATTTGAAAAGGCATATTGAAATAGCAATTAGCATATTCTCGGTTCAAATAACCTAACGTCTTGAGAACGATGTAACATAGTGGTACTTGCAATAGTGGGAGTTTATAGAATATCAACTTATTCAACTTTGTCAGACTCGTGATTTATTCTATAATCTGTACCTGAACTAGATTGACCTTATTGAATCTTCCATCGCCATTGCAACAAATTTAATTCCTGAACAAATAATGAATATTAAATTTAGAAATTAGTTTGTTCCACATCGTGTTCTGAATGTGTTATTATTTTATGGTACACTAGGATTAAACTGTATTTAAAGTTCACCGACTCGTGACTGGAGGTCATCTCTGCTCATCATGAGATTAAATGTAAAAATACCGTTAGTGTGGAAATAGGACATTAACAATTCGTACAGGTTGACACCTTATCTATGATCAAAGGATATCAAACAAATATAACTCAGTAGTGAACCACCTTGTACCAATTTTTGCATATAACTTCCGATATCAATAAGTAATATATTATTATGAGAAGTACTTTTAGCAATCTGGCAATTAAATTATCGTTAACGCAGAACCACCTGTAATTCAATCCAGTCCTAATTGGATACATGACACAATTCTTTTATTGCTGGAAAAATTGTTCTACTTCTACTATGAGAAAGTATTTTACATGGCGGGATTATGACAATACTTGATGTATACCCTATAGGTATAATCTATTGGGTTTTTCATATCTCACTGAAAAATACCTGGGCTCATCTATTTTGTCAAGAATATTCTATCCCGGTATGTTCATCAACTATATTGTTTGACTAGCTGTGAACCCTCTAAACGTGGTAATACTGGATCAGATGAAATGATATATGGTGTTTGGAGATGATGAAAGGATGGATGAAGGAGGAGGAAGGAGGAAGGACGGTATAGTAGGGTAATCAATAGAATAATATTATTTTGATCAAAATACTTATGGATTCATTATCTATAATTTTACAGAAATCAGAAAAAATTTATGAAATAAAAATGGACCAATTAGAACAGCTGCGGGACTGAATTTGGAAGATTTATTCGATTTTGGATGATTATTCTGTATTCTATATTCTGTAAGGTTATTTAGGTCAGTTTGGTTTGTCTAATAAACTGCGCATTTTCAACTCAAGATCATTGTAACTTTTCTGTATTAGATGAAAGTTTTCGAAGTGATTTGCTCTCTTTTTCTATTTTTTTCACCCATTCTATAAATGATCTGACTAAGTTGTGTTGGAACGACGCGAGAGAGTGAGAGATAGAGAAAGAGTGGATTAGATGAGAATGGTTCGTAGTGTGAAATACATGCTCCACTGCAGCTGCATGCGCTAGACTTTTTTGACGATATTTGTTACTTTGGCTTGTGCAAAACGGCAGTTATATTTTTTCCGTTAACCTTCAATTATATTCTTCAAAATTGAAAAAATATCGGTCGCGCTTGAGAGTGTCAGGGTCGAGCAACTCGACGGCATCCTTCAAATACTGATATAAGATCAACTTTATCTCGGAATCAGAAGATTATTGAATAAAACAAAAATAATTCCCTAAGTTACTCAAGAGATTTAATGTCATTTCATAGATATCATGGGAATGAAAGCAAATCGTAGCTTATCGAAATGCTCCACTTCGAGGTTATCTATGACTGATTACGTTGAATATGAGAATTTTTACACGAAGAATAGGTACTTGGGAGATATCAGTAAATTTGATATTAATCAAATAAAAATGGGAATTACACTGACATCAGCACTGAATGATGAATTCAAATTAACCACACTGGGACACTTAATTTTGACAAAAAATTTGTTGTCACCTACCAGCATATACGGGAATAGTTTCAGTATCAAATATTTAGATTTGATTTTCATGAACTTCAAAGAAATGAGTTATCAACCTTCGTCAGTGATGATATGAAGAAAAATTATCAATCAGGACTGTTTAGTTTGAACTTACCTATCCAGGATGTTTCATCATCGGTCAAATTCTGGTACTTTTCAGATTCCTTGAGTTGTGGAAGAAGAATTGCACTATAGCCTTGGCAAATTCCTATGGATATTGATACGGAATGAGCACAAATAGCTGCTATCGCCTACAAAAAAAGAACAGTGTTATTTTTAAAATAACTATTAAAACTTCAATTGTCAAATCGTTACTATGTGGAATTGAGCAGTGAATGTTTACGTTCTTCCATTCGAAACTCAAAATTGGGTAAAATTCTGCAAGAATAGTTTGATTTAGATACAGAAGTAGCTGTATGATAATCGGGATAATAATAGGACTGCTTATTGTTCTATAATTTTCGAATTCAAGAAAAAATCGATCAATTGCATTGAAAATGGACATAAAAATCACATGAGGTTGGCGAGTAAGTGCGTTATACCGGGTGTCCGCGGAAAGTGACTCTCCCCTATAACTTTTTTGTTTTTGAAGATAATGGAAAGAAATTTGGAGGATCTGTATAAGACATAAAACTGTATCATTTGACAAGTAACTCAATTTCATGCAACTTTTAGTTTTACCGGAACTGAAATAAACTTTCGATTTTCAAATAAAATACCCGGTATATTTTCACTTCTCTTGTCTCCTTATGACATACTGAATACAACCATGTGTAACTTTTCACTTTTTGTAACCAAATTATATTTTTGATTTGAAATTTTGTATTTATTCTTATTTCAGTCCTAAAATTTTGAGAATAATACAACTTTAATTTTTGATCAAAATGTATCAGCAATGCAAAATTTCATTTTAAAATTTCTAGTACTAATTTTGGTCGAATGGCAACATAGTGGCTCGATGGGTTAATGAAAAAGAGCATTTGATTACGAAAAATTTGATACTGCACATTATTAGGTTTCAAACAAACTTCCGTTAAAAAACTTCGAAAGATTAAATTAGAAATTATTGAAAATGAAGGGTCCTGAGAGATTAAAATAAGATTTTAATGCATCGAGCAACCTGTAACCAACACAACCTATGAAAAAATCAATAATCCAAAACCTAATAAAATATTTTATAAATATCACTATAAACGTGTTCTCTAAATAATTACACAATTAATACATAATTGACTTTTGTAGAAACGGGGTAAAATAAGAAGTCGACCTCCTTAATGATTCTGTTTTATCAGTTGTGTTCGACACAGGTTACTCGATGTATTTGAATAGCATTCTAATACCAAAAAGATGCTTTATTTAATAAAACATTCAACCTAGGTTTTTGAGTTTTTTAACGGAGCTTTATTTAAAACCTTTTAGTGTGGGTATCAAATTATTCGTAATAAAATGGTCTTTTTTATAACTCGACGAGCCACTAGGTATGTTGCTATTTGAAGAAAATCAGTAATTTCAATTTTGGTGAATTTCACATAACACATACATTTGGAACGAAATCAGTGAAGTCATATTCTTCCTAAAACTTTAGTGCTGCAATTAATGATTTGAACGTATCCATACCATTCTGGATCAAAAGGTAAGATTCAAAATTTAAAAAAAAAGTTGGATACCGAAAGTGACAAATGATATATGAATGTGATGTGGAGACAAAAGAAGTGAAAATATATTGAGTGTCCCATTCAAAAATCGAAAGTTTATATCACTTCCGGTGAAACCAGAAGTTTCATGAACTTGAGTTACTTGTCAATAAACTCAGTTCCATGTCTGATGCAGATCCTTCAAATTTCATTTCATTATTTTCAAAAACAAAAAAGTTATAGGGGCGAGCCACCTTCCGCGGACACCCGGTATAAATGAATAAATAATTATGAGAACATCAATAGACTTATGAATTAACATAAGAATCACTGAACCTGTGTTTACCATAGCTTGTGCGTAATGTGTGGTTTCTGTTTGGAATAATTGAGTGAATATATAAATGTATAAATATAAACGCTTTTTAGATAAAATTCTATGTATCTGTAACTATGGTATAAGGATTCCAAAAATTATGTAATATACGGGGTGTTCTATTCAAAATAACAATGTATCTACTACTTTATAATACAAGTGGCAACACTGTATCGACGAAAACATTTCAGACGGGTAGAGCATGTTTATTTATCGATGCCCACAAATTTTTGAAATAATTCATCGTTCCGTTCTCCAGAAGCGTCTAATAGGCCATCGAATGTGGAATATCCTGTATAATCTAAAACATAATCCATCCAAATGTGAATTCAGAGCATGCACTAATTGTGCACACCTATTGAAAGAACAGGAAAAAGATGTATGTGATATGTGTCAAGTTCAAGTATCGCTCAAACATGTACTAGTGGAGTGTCCCAAGTTCGTAAATAAAAGACAGGAACATGGCCTTTGCCATACTTTGGAGCGAATGCTGGGTGAAAACTGCAACGTTAAAAATATTGTTTCATTCTTAACGGACATTGGCATTATCAATAAAATTTAGCAAGTAGTGAAATGTATAACACCAAATTGTCCAACCACACTGTCATGTTGCTAATAACCCTGCGTGGTTGATGCAACAAAAATTTGAAATAAAAAAAAAAACTAATTGTGCTGCTCTATCGATATTTCACAGCAAAAGAGATCCAGGAGCAACTATAGTAGTACGGCGCCCGTCAATGAACTTTCAATATATCCAGTCAGGCCACTTATAGACCAATGCTGGTGCATTTTGGAGATAAAAAAATCGAAAACAGCATGAGACCCATTGATAGAAGAGCAAAATATCGTTCGAATGACGGGGAAAATAAATTGGAGTCGAAAAAATGGAGAAAGGTGGAACTGGGAGAACTTTTAGGGGTTGGAAGCGATATTTCACGGTTTTTCGAGAATTGCAACATATTTTCACATAACCTCAAATTTCTCGGTAAAATAATATTTTTCACGAAATTTGGTGGAAATATAACTTATTATGTTTCATGTAAACTATAATTATTTTTTAGCGAAAGACAGATTTTTCCTTTTTTTTTCTACAATTTCCGAAAAATTACCTCATTTTCAACTGGAAAGTTTCACCGATAAAGTTCTTCTTTTCAAGCTAGCCAGCCGCCAGTTTTTTCGTTGAAGCGCCTACTTTTAGATTATGTGATAAGATATTTTGGACATTTTTTCCAAAAAACGCGAAAAAATGTAGAAACAAATTTTCAAAAATGAAAAAACAGATTTTTAAAAGTCAATTTTTTAAATTTTTGTTCTATATTCATATTTATTTATCAAAATTGTTGAAATTAATAGTTGAAACCTTTCGAGGATATTCATTTCATTTCACCTCAATATGTACAAAGAATAAACAAGGACACAAATAAGGATTTGATTATTTTCAAAAATCGGTTTTCGCCATTTTGACGGTCAATTTGAGATTTTGTCGAAGAGTGTTACATACAAAAATTTTCGATTTTATTATCTACATTTTTTCCATTGAACAATTTTTGCTACAAATTCACGTTTTGCCGCAAATCGCAAATAACCTTTTTCAATACCTAAACTGCATCCCAATTTCACCGTTTTGAGTGTTTTTCTGTTAAAATATTTCTTTTCGGCAAATTTGGAACCTCTACAACTTTCTCCACCTGGTCTATGCCTGTTACTTTCTTATTTTAGGCGTTTAAAATTCGTTTTGTCAACTTGGAGCCGCCCCCTATCCGGGTACTTCAAGAGGTTCGAGAAAAATAAATATTTCGCTGCAAAAAAAACATCTAATTCAGAACACAAAAAGGTATAATTCCACTGAATTTTGCGACAAACATACAATTTTAATAAAAAAAATTAAAACCAATTTTAAACGGGTTTTCAGTTTTTTCCGGAAAATTTGAGGTTATGTGGAAAAATTTTGAATGCAAAAGTTGTAGATCATTTTATATCCAAAAACTTTTCCCTAATATTTTGTGTAGCAAGTTAATTTTCGCAGAAAATCGTAAGAAACCATTTTTACCAAAGGTTTACCTCTTTTCGCCCTTCTATCAAAATCAAATCCTTATTTGGGTCCTTGTTTTTTTTCAACTATTGAGGTAACATAAAACTAATATTGAAATTTTTATTTGCGAAAGGTTTCAACTATCAATTTAAATAATTTCAATAAGTGAATGTGAGTTTAAAACAAAAATTACAAAAATTAATTTTTGAAAATCTGTTTTTCAATATTTTCGCGATTTCTGGAAAACGTTTCCACAGTAGTGCTACTCTTTTATAACATAATCTGGAAGCAGACGCCTCAACGAAGAAACTGGCAGCTGCGAACTTGAAGAGACGAACTTTATCGGTGAAACTTTTCAGTTGAAAATGAGGTCTATTTTTCGGAAATTGTAGAAAAAAAAAGAAAAATCTGTATTTCGCTACAGCTCACTTGAACATGTTGATTTGAATGTCCACCAAATTTCGTGATAGAAAAATAGATTTTTGAGCAAAAAAAAATTAAAAACTGAATTTTTTTTTCTGATTTTCCCGGAAAATTTGAGGTATTGTGGAAAAATGTTTTTTGCAAAAGTTGTAGATCTTCTTATTTAAAACAACTTTGCAATTTAACTTTTTTTGATAGGAGGTCAACTTTCGTTGCAATCCTCGAAAAACCGTGAAATATGCTTTGAACCCCTAAAAGTTCACCCCGTTCCTCCATTTTTTCGACTCAAATTAATTTTTCCCGTCATCCGAACAATGTTCTGCTCCACTTTCAGTAGGTCTCATGCTGTTAATAATTTTTCTCGCTTTTATATTTTTGTCGTCCATCAGCACTGGTCTATTATCAGAGACGAAGAAACTTATGGAGGGAACGATGATATCACCTGACCACTACTCGATCTTCACTTATATTCCTGCTAACTTTTCTTAGTTGTGACGATATGTATTTGTATGACGACGATAGTGTATTTGTATGAGGGATGTTTCTACACCAATGATATAATGTAGTATTTGTAAATACATTAGGTTACGTACAAAAATACATTTTTATTTGAAGAACCTAAAACTCAGCCACAGTTTAGTATGGTTCTTGTGCAGTGCGTCACGTATTACAATTCAATATCGTGACAACAATTTCTGAACGATTTGCTTTTATCGACTCTTGCATCAACTAGCAATCCTCATGTAGTCATGAATATCCAAGAAATGTCACCTTTTTTTGATAAGTGTATTGATAATATACCATTTAATACAGCGAAGTAGTCGTTGTGTCAGATCGTTTGCCTTCCACCCAGGTGGCCTGGGTTCGATCGCATCGCCTGTCACGAATTGGTTCAGAATACTTCAACGTAACCTGTAGCTCCCGTTTGTCCCTTGCTCGAACAAGTTCTGATTTTGAGGGATTTTCTCCGCCAACCTGGGATTTTCGTACAAAGAAATATTTCAAATTTCTGACTTACACAAAACTACCATTACTATGTATTCACTAATATCACAAATATCATCTTATTGAAAAAAAAGATCACAAATCTTATTTCGAACGTTGAATATTTTTTGATGAGTCAGTAAATAATTTTGTTAATTGAATGGAAAATCTAACATTTGAATTGGAAATAGATTAGCAATTTCTTAATTTTCCTATATTTAACATCTTCCTATTGAACGAAGCTTTGCTAAGAACTATGCTCACTGATTGTCAAAGCACTCTATGCTCTTTTTTGCACGTGAGAACTGAGCTTACAAGGATTTTTTCAAATCGGTATTTGGTGCATAGTGCTCTACAAAGTAGTTTTGAATAAATGACAAAACTTGCCGACCTTATTGGGGCCATAATCATTAACCACACGAAAAAGATATTGTTGTGTACCGGGGAGATTCCAAATAATTTCACTGGATATTACTAGTTACTTTATTAGCTCAAATCAGATACTCATTCCCAAACGGAAATAAAAAACAATGTTTATACAATAATTGGATAGCAGAGTCAGAAACATAATGATGTCGCATCTCATTCCGAGTTGCGAACAAAAGATCAAAAATGTCATCACAGCAAAATGCATTTCTGCTTGAGACGCGTATGTGGGCGCGAAAATGCCTTCTTATCTAATATGTTAATTCTACTCTAGTTAGGTTGAAAACGTTTTCTGCAAAATAACGTTACGAAGGAAATATTATTTATATACTGAATGTTCGTAATTATAATGTCCTTTTCAAGGGTACATAACAATATCATGCGTTTTCATCAGAGATAAACACCAAATTGTCGAAAGTCGATTACATCATTGTTTGACTGACTCACTTATCACGAAAACACCCCGTAATTTCTGTGATTCTTAACGTAGAATTGAAAGAGTTTTAAAATCGAGAGATACATCAAAGATCAAAAAATTCACCTAGAAGAGGTCATTTCAAGTGATATACACCGCAAGCCAGCAGCAATGGATCTACCCAAATTTCTGAATAATTATAGTAGGAAGCAAAATAGGTCAAAATATCTTTCTCTACTAATTTTTGATGTTCCCGACAAAATTTAGTTTTGAAAACTCAATTTTTTTTACAAATCATAGATATACCCCGTAACTTTTGTAATTTTTGACGTATAAATTTGAAAGTTGCAAAATCATGGCCTACTGCCGCCATCTATTGTCAACTACTGCATGAGTTTAATGATTAATGGGCTGTGGTGGTCGGCTGGTAGTGCGTTCGCCTTACATGCGTGGGGTCGTGGGTTCGATCCACCGATTCACCGGTCTCGTGCATGGCATCACACGTTAAAAGGTAAGGGCTGCGTCTTCCCTAGCTCACACAAGTCTCTCGAAGACTTCCAGGGTTGTGCGTAGGGGTGCAATCGGTTGACGGAAATAACAATTTTAACAATTTTTTTTAACAACAACAATTATCAAGTGGCATCCATATCTATGACCACATTCAGGACTGAAAAATCGTACGTAATTTTCTAACAGCAGAAGGGCTCAAATAAATTAACTATGAAATTATTTGTGATATTGTATTTACATATTTGCTTTGCATGTTGCGTTTCATGGCCTTGTTCTCACTAGTATTCTAGTATTTGTTAGTTATCAGTTATTTTTTCTTCGTTGGTGTTTTGGCATCGACTGCTATGGTCATTAGCCATGTGTTCTTTATAGACCTTGTTACTAACTCCATACGCCACCTTAGGAGCAGCACTGTTAATTGGAACGCAACAGTGAATCGTGCAGGATTCACCCTACTCGAGCCACGAGATTTTAATAATTTAATCGGTTTAATTAAATTAAAAAATCCCAGCCCAACCAGGGTTCGAACTCCGGACCTTTCGACTCAGAGTCGGACGCTCTAACCACTGCGCCACGCCCCGACTTAGTTATCATTTGCAGAAGGCAAATTATGAATAATTTTCATACAAAAATGATATCGAAATTCTGGAAACCCCTGAATGATCAATAGTGGAATGAAATAATGATACAGACTTTGCAAATAAATATTTGGTCATATCCATAGGGACAAGAATAAAATCGACAAAGTCGAAGTACCCTTCTCTCCAAATATTTCCACAAAGTGGAAAATATGAGGCAAAAATCTAACAAAAAAACAACTACTTCCCTGGCTTATGCCAAGACGAATATTAAACTACATCTGACAGATATTTGTGCAACGTTCTTCAAAGAAGACTGAATTTCAAGTGCTTATCGTAGACAAACAGAAGATTATTCTTAATTTGGCTGGGGATGACCACCTGCAGACATGTTTCGAGGTTGATGCCTCTCATCAGTGCAAGGGTGGGCCCGACACCTTTGAGTTGTCTTGTCCCTGCCAAATGAGTTATAATTTATTGTTTATCTAATGATTTCCTACGGATGAAGCAGCGACTTACAGTTAAGTCAGTCGCAGCGCCACCCGCCACTAAAATCAATGAGCAATCCACAGACAGCAAAAGACTCCAGGAAGGGTAAATGCGAAATTTTGAACAAGTTCGAATGTTTTGCCGGAGAGTACAAATAAATGATACGAATAAAATCGACAAAGTCGAAGTTTTTATATCCATAGTATTAAGAATATTCTACTATCCGTCCTATTGATGAAAATTGTATAATATAAATACAAAATTATTTAGTGTACGTATTTCTAAGCCATTTCTATCTCAGCTTAAGATCCGGCAGTTCATAGAATTACCTACATTCATTTTATTTGAATAAATACAGCGAAAATAACACTTCACAATTTAAGCACAAGTTAAGCACCGTCAAAAAGTTATGTGAATGATATGTTCTTCACATATGTACTCCATATTTTCTCAACATTCCATTTAATTTCATGCACAAATGTATTGTTAAGTTTTGATAGAAACACTTGACAATAATAGGCACAGGAACACAACAAACAACCATTACATCAACGACGAAACCAATAAAGGAGTTCAGGTGGAAATAAATTAATTAGGGAAATCTATCGACTGATAAAGTGTTGCTATTTCAAATTTACGGCATTATCTGAGAGTTGTATTTTTAAAAGTTATTTCTGATAAAATTATGAAACTAGGAGGAAAACAGTGACGTTCTATGATTTTTAGCATAATTATTATCAATCAGGTGACCCTTCGCAACTGATAATTTTGAACTCAACCTCATGAAAACAAGCCCCTTGTAACTGCTAATAAACACACGAAGTTTCATGAAAATCGGTAAAAAGACTTTTGAGTAATTAATAAATAACCGAATTTTTATTGAAACTTTGACACTCCGTCACTTGAAAACAAAGCAAGTAAGGGAATACGATTATAAGAACTTTTTTCCATAAAATATGACAAGGAATCACCCCAATAATACCGAAAAGATATATCACTACGAGAACCATTATTTCAAACTTGAAGTATTGTAGAGAAAAAAATATAAAAACCCGCGTTTTCATTCAGCGTAGATGGATATAATTGCATATATTTGTACGTGATTTTCAATTCTGAATAACATATCATAATACCATTTTATGAAGTCACAAATAAGAGTACTTCATTCGTGTACCAAATTAATATTTTTCAACACAACTCGTACACAACTGAGAAATTTCGAAATTTGATCATTCAAATTCAGGTTCTATAACAGCAGCAATTTTTTTGAATAATGATATTTTTTTCTATAATGGAAACAAAACAATGTTTAACATATGTCGCCAACTCAAGTGGACACACTTCAATATCATGGAGGTCTACTATTGAACAGTTTTCAAATCAACATACTTATGTCAGGTAATAATGAGGCATTTTCTTCGACTTTACAAACTCAATCTCATTTTATTTTTTATTTGCAGCAGCAACTTTTCCGAGAATTCTTTATCATGCAGAAGCGTCAAATAACATTTCGTCAAATTTAAAACTGGTAGGCCCATGTGAATTTGTCCATAATATTCATACTTTCACTTCAATGAGCTTTTCTGGATGGACATACTAGACTGAACAGACTTAGAAATAGTAGATGTTGCTACTCAAAAAAATGTAAATTTTAATATCGTGTGGTTTTTGAAATAGTCATGAAAGGTGTGATGCAATATCACGTAGAACATTTTCGATATACTCTGCAATATCAGCATCTACAACTTTCTTCAGGCAAGGCATTTGACTCATGGGAACAGATTTGTACTCTTGTTGAATTGAACCTTTTTGCTTTGACCAAACACACTTCAGGTCTGTTTGGTATATTGTGTAAATTTTTTTCTAATCAAATATAAAACAAAAGAAAACCACACATACATACATAAGTTTGAACTATATGCTCAATGACAATTACACCTTGATAATCAGTTATTTATACGCTTTGTTTACTGTTATTGAACTGTTTATGGCACTAAATTGAATAAGACAATGCGATAAGCTTTATGTGATTTCTCGCTTTTGCTGTTTTTTCATATAAAATTATATGGCCAGTATTTAATACTTCACCCCCTTCACTAACACATCATGAATTATTAATGCCATTCACATAATTCATGTAGTCTAACACACCCAACCACATTACAGCCATTAGTGTTTATGAAGAAATAATCTGAAACATGTAAATAATATTAAAAGTATTTTTCAACACTTTTGACTTACCTCGAATCCAATAGAGCAATGTTATTAGTGATCCAGTGTCAGATCAAAGAAAATGACAAGTTCAGGGTTTCTAGAAACCAAAGAATAGAATAATTAATATTGTTAAACAATCCAAACCCTTCCAAAACATATGTTTGCTAGCTGATTATCACATACATACGATTCCTTCAAAGTACTACCTAGAGAAATTACTTCTCTTGAGTCTTTTAATATATAACAAGTATAAATATTCGAAAACAAACGCAAAATGAAAATAATTGAAGAAAAAAACTCGAAAATACAAAAAAACAAATCTCCAAAAATAGCACAATAAAATAAGCGTAATAGGTTCGATTTTTTGACACTTTGGCGCTGGCTTCTAATTTTGAATTCCCAATAGCATTATAGAGGGGGTAAAGAGGCATTAACATTGCGAAATCAAGCACCTGCAGACATCCGATGGAGTTGAAATCTTACACACGCGTTAAAAATCGATGACAATACAATAATATGAAAAACTTGTTTTCCTGTTCCTCCAAAGGCTAGATAGCGAACGAGTAGCAATTCTGGAGTGAAAAATTAAAACAAAAAAAATAATATCAGTCAGGTGGCTCAGATCTCTTTCCTTCTTGAAACAACTTGAGTAAATAAATTCGTTACAATCTGTGAGAAACATCGAATAGTCGAACAATTTTCGTAACCCGTCATCTCGAAGGCTGTATCCAGAACGCATTGAAATTCCAAAAAATTTCCGACGATTCCGGACGTGTAAAATTAGAGCAAAAAACCAGTTTGTCTGGGTTTCGGACCCCACTTCTTTTCGAGAAAGTTGCAAAACTAAAATTGGAATAATTCATAAAATAGTGAAAAACATCGTATTGTCGAATAATTTCCATGATTTGCCCTGAGAGTATGTATGTGTTACGGGCGAGTTGAGAAGTGCGGTCAATATGAATAATGACCGATCAGTATACATAAGGCCCGTATCAAGTGGGCAATGTAAGTAGAACTGTATGACTAATCACTTTTCCCGGTCAGTATGAATAATGACTACCCTATGTTGGGCCAAATAATAAAGCAGATGAACTGTAGTGTTTTTGTTTATTATACATGAAACTGAAATAACATAATTCTCATTGAATGGCGAAAAAAACAATTCAGCATAGTATTTCAAAATAAGTTAAACAATCAAACGTAATAACATCAGTAGTTACCTTACTTTTACTTTGATGAAAATATCACTTATGGACACCAGTTTGAAAATAAGTTAGAATTCTGGGAGAAATCAACTGAAATATTTGAAAATTTATGATTGTGCAAGAATTTCATTAGTATGGGAGCTACCTATTTATTGAGCTTTTGTGACATTTTGAATTACAAAGAATATTCGATTTTTTGCATTTACAACGTTTCGAATTGCAGCCACCAGTACAATTACAATGTTGGAATTCTAGTCCATCGAAACGAGAGTCTTTTCGAGCACATTCTCGAAGAGTTATATCAACTTTTGGAACATCGTCAATTGAAACGAACTGTTCTTCACACACGTTAAATTCATTTCTGGAGAACAGTTGATTTAAAAATACCGTGTTTACTTCCTAGTTTGTAAAGGCTTTCTTCTTCAACATAAATAAAGATAGCAATTATATTGCAACTATCCGTCTTGGCTCGATCTAGATGTGGTATCCTTACTCGCTTCGCTTCGGCCTATTTCTGCAACAGGAAATTTTGCATTCGAACGCTTCAATATTTTTTTGGCTTGCTTTTCAAGTGATACTTTGGCTGCGCTACGAGCCTCTCGAATTTTGCTTGATACTTCGTCCAGTAAAGATGCAGCCTTTTCATTACCAGTATTTTTCTCTTCATCATTTATATCGGCAGAAGCAGGCTGTTGATCGTATGGTCGAGGATTTTCACTTATTGTGTCCACAGTCGGTTGCTGATTCTCTGGTTGAGGTTCGTCATTCATTATATCCGCAGAAGGTTGTTTCCGTTCGGTACGGGGTTCAGCTTCGATCATAACAGGTGGAGAATGTGTAACAACAGCTAAATTTTCTTTTGTGTTATTGCTGTCGTCATATTCTGCATCATCGGCTCTTTCCAAACTTATGTTCTGACCTTCACCAGAATCATCACCTTTCAGCATTGTCTTTCCGGCAACCCGTCAAATGATGGCAAGACTGATCTCAAACCTACTTTGGATTTGCAGCCAAACATTTCTTCGTAACGACTGCGATTGATGCCGGAGTGGTAAGCTCTGTTTTTCATGAACTGTACGAATCTCAATCCTTACGACCATTTTGTGATTTTATTTGTCTCCAACCATGTAAATACCATCCTTTCTACATCCTGATTTGCCCTTTCTACTGAACATTGAGATTGACTATGACGTGGTTTGCCATGAACAATTTTTGGTTCTTTCCACATTTGGCATAGTTCGACGAAAACTTTATTAACGAATTCTTTACCATTGTCACTGTGCAAAATGCATGGCGCTCCAAATATTGTGAAAATATCAGGCAAATGATATGAGGCTTCTTCGGATCGCTTCCTTTTCAGTGGTCTGAGGATCACAAACTTGGTGAGGTGGTCTTGATATACCATGATGAAATTATATTTACCGTAGGCTTGTGTTTGCATGTCGATCAAGTTCACTTGGCATCGTGAGTTAAATTCACTACTTTTGATAGGCTTAACCAATAGCCCTTTCTTTGGAATAATTAATTATTTTTGACATTATTCTCAGAGAGTCAAATACAGAACCACAAATTTTTTAGTAATATTTTTGTACTTCAGTTTGAGCTCTTTCATCATCCTATTTATACCTCCATGCCCGATAGAAATGCGAGTCTCGTGAATAATATCAGACATTTCTTCTAAATAACAGTAATATTCAATTGTTTCTCTTTAATTTTCCACTGGGACGAATAGTTTTTTACTGTTCCGATCTGTACTATATCATACCTCGACAATCGTTGATATTCCTCAGGAGTCTTGCTTGTAAACTTGTCTTTAGCCATTTGAACTTTGGTCTTTTTCCTTCGCTAATTTTAATATATGAATTTCTTCGTTAAAACATCTTTTCACATCTATGAATTCCGTCATTTTGCGAGATAAATGTGCCATTTGAACTTTGTTTTTTTTTTTCCTTCGCTTATTTTTATCTATGAATTTCTCCGTTAAAACGTCTTTTCTCATCTATTAATCCCGCCATTTGGCGAGATAAACGTGCACTCAGTACGTGTTGTCGTTCAGAAGTATTTATGAACTAACGCGTCGCTGTGTGCACGCAGCCATTCCCCCGCGCGCGCCAAACACACGTTGCCGGCACGGCCCAATGTATCATACTTATTGCCCGGCCAGAAGAAGCAAAGTTTTTCAATTCAAGCTATCTGAAACTTTGATTTTTCAAATAGACCACGGGCCGAAAGGCATTATGAATATGGGCCGGTCAAAGTAATACATTTATCAATTTGACCGCTGGTCTTGGTCATTAATCATAATGATCGGTCCATATTAATACTGCCCGTCTAATCAAATCGCCCGTAACATATACATCCATTAAAGTGTAATACATGTCATATGGCAAAGGAAAACAAACAATCATGTCAATGACATTTTTCACACGATTTAAGATCCGATAACACTGAAATTTTTCCCCTCGTCCCTCTTCGACCCCCCGTAGGCTTGATACACGCGTAGGTATTTGGGGTCCTATGTTTTCTGATGTGGAAAATTATGGAAGAAAATAAGTCAATTGAGGACCATGACCCTCCTCTCTTATAGATAGAAGTTGCTAAAACGCGCGGAAATGAAATTGGAAAAAACCGTAAAAATACTGAAAAACATCGGCCCGTCGTCGATAATTAGCTTGACCTGTGTATGTATCTAATGAGGTTGGATATGTGGCAAAAAGCTGAATGGCAACGAGGGATGGTGGTTTTTCATTTGAAAAATTAGACTTACAATAATTTTTTCAACCGCATCTTTATCATTTTTTAGCGAACGCCCTGTATAAATCTAATGACATTGATATCAAAATTCTGCTGAATTGGTTCTTCTCCTACGAATTACTCGATACACAATAAAAAATAAATGATCATGTCAAGATATAAAAAAAATATATATTTTTCGGTCTGCAAACGCAATTTTCAACTCAAAATTTGAAATATTTCAAAAATGGTTAGACTTGGGTATAGGACATTAAACATGAAATATGTTTAGAATTATTCATAAAATCCAAAACTTTGATAATATACCAATCGAAAAACGAAGTTGGGTCCACTTCCAGTCCAACCGTAAGTACATCATTCCTGAAAATACTTTAGCCAAATAGCCATTATGAATAATAGTGAACCACCAAATTTTAAAATTCGACCCACCTATCGTTTTCTATATATTTATCGATGCAGTTCCCGGAGGGACCCTTATACAGGCTCATCATCAGCTAAACTAAACTAAACTAACCAAACCAAACCAAACCAAACCAAACCAAACCAAACCAAACCAAACCAAACCAAACCAAACCAAACCAAACCAAACCAAAGCAAACCAAACCAAACCAAACCAAACCAAAGCAAACCAAACCAAACCAAACCAAACCAAACCAAACCAAACCAAACCAAACCAAACCAAACCAAACCAAACCAAACCAAACCAAACCAAACCAAACCAAACCAAACCAAACCAAACCAAACCAAACCAAACCAAACCAAACCAAACCAAACCAAACCAAACCAAACCAAACCAAACCAAACCAAACCAAACCAAACCAAACCAAACCAAACCAAACCAAACCAAACCAAACCAAACCAAACCAAACCAAACCAAACCAAACCAAACCAAACCAAACCAAACCAAACCAAACCAAACCAAACCAAACCAAACCAAACCAAACCAAACCAAACCAAACCAAACCAAACCAAACCAAACCAAACCAAACCAAACCAAACCAAACCAAACTTAACTAAACTAAACTAAAAAAGTTCTACAAAAAAGGAAGAACATTGTAACTATCACTAATCTATTACAGTGCAATATTCCATGGTTGAATTCATAGTTCGCCATGTTTAGCCTGGTATTTTGTGATTTACGCAGGTAGTGGTTTGTGAAGCACACAAATATTGATTTGACTGTAGACAAAACGTAAGCAGAAACTTCATTGAGGATAACTGAAATGAAAAAAATGTTCGTCATCCTATATCATTGATAGTTATGATTGATTGTATTTGAATGACCATTGAGAGAGATGACTTCGAAAAAAAATTATACGGAAGAAACAGATACTGGAAAATGATGAATTGTCCGATAAAAAATATTGTCTGATGATGTTGATGATTGGGAATCAGGAGATATGTTCATAAATACAATTGATCTAGAAGGTGAGTTTTTTCTGAATGTTTTTTTGAAAAATACACATTCATGAATATTTAGATCAGGAAAGAGATGCAGATGAGGAAAACACGCCGAATGATGAGCCAGACCTTCATCTAGGAGGAAAATTTATTTTGGCAAATCAGAAATCATGAACGTTTCCGTATTTTTCTGAATTCGAAGAGATAAAGACATGTACGATGTGCAAATCGATGATCCTGTATAGGAAAACGGAAAGACAGAACAGGATCAAGAAGAACCAAGGATGCAAGAACAGGGCTTGGAGGAAACGGTACTAACTTAAAAGGTGAAAATGGATGTTACCAAAGAACTTCATGGAAGATACAGTCTGATGATAAGAAAAAAGTGCAGTGGATGAAAGGGGCGGTGTATGGAACAAGAAAAGTTCAATGGACCATATCATTGGTACAAGAAGCAACTGATTTTCTAAAACCTATTAACTTTTTCCTTTATACATTCCCAATGAGGTTTTAAGGGAAACTGCTGAAAAAACTGATCTATATAGTCTATAACAGATGAAAAATTGTGCAACGGATGAAAGGGGCGGTGTGTGAAACAAGAAAAATTCAATAGACCATACCATCAGTACATGAAGCAACTTATCTTCCAGTACATATGAACTTTTTCAGTGGATATATTCCCAATGAGGTTCTTGAGAAAATGAGTGAAAAACTGATCTATTTGTCAATATGAAAGAATTTGCGAGGCTTGTCCGTACAAATGCTACATACAGCACTGAAGAAATTTTTAGGAACTTACATCATAATGGGTAACTTGAACTTTCTACGATAATTCAATTGGAAGGTCAGACCTCTTTACAATTCAATCAGAAGGAGATGCCCTAAAAAATATCAGATTGGATATATTCTGTAATACACCACTGCCAATTGATCCGGCAATAGAGAAAGATGGAAGGGCTGTGGCCAGCAAGAATGAAATTGTAATAACCAAATGGTTTGATAATAAGTCGGTGATAGTTGCATCTAATTTTATGGGATAGTGTAATTCTGATAAATATCTCCTAAGGGATAAATTCTCAGAAATACAGAAAACAGAAGTAAAACGACCAGAGTGTATCAAAATTATGACAACATGGGTGAAGTGAACAAGTTGGATTTTTTATTGAGCTTATATCGTTCGCATATTATAAGGTCCAGGAAATGTACGTTATGAATGATAGTTCATACTGTCAATTCTGTTTTAGTGAACGTAACACTCGAGTATAAGCAACATGCCGAACCCGAAGTGTTTCCAAACGAAGTGTATGCAAGATATTCCAGGAATTCGGCAGACTCCGAACATCTGATTTTGCATAAAGAAGCTATGAAACGTGAACAACCTTCGTTGGGAGAAGTCGAACAAAATCGTGACAATGTTGAAACCAAACCACTACATGGATCAAAGATTGATGTATATTGCCATTTCGTCGAATACGACTAGAAGAAGGCAGCACGCCGCTTTGAATTCGAAGGTTGTAGAAAAGAGGTCGGTACATTTGGGAAAAGTGTAATGAACATTCATGACTAGTCAAACGGCAGAATTCTTTTCCCAAATTTAATAGTGAATTACTGATGTTTTATAACTACATTGAAGGTATCTACTTACCTCCTGAATAAATTTCATATTGCTAGAGTAACTTTGTATATTGCAATAGAAGAAAAAAGTGTGATTACTTTTTTGTTCTATAAATATTCAAAAATACCAACAAATGCATTCAATACAAAGTTGCTATCATTACCTAGGTGTTTTTTTATTTCTTAGGATTCTGATTTGTTTGATTTCAAGCCTTTGGTTGAATCTGCATTTTCTTTATTCTGTGTGCAGTTGTGATTATTGTCAATGAGGTGGTGGCAAAGTTTGAATCCTGTTCATTCATCCTGTAACTCCTCAAGTGCTCCCCGAATCTTCGTTTTGTATTCATCAGTCTTTGTATTATATAATGTAAGATTGAACGACTTACCAGTAGAGTTCAGTCTTTATAATACGAGTAACTACGTATGTCACTGTTATCAAGCAAAAAAGGAATTTACTCATCGTCTCATCAAACGATCTCGACAATATCCCAATTCGCCAATATATACGTTTGAAGTAGAATCAACAAATCTGATAGATTCAGACTGAGTTTTCTTCGAAAATACCTATCATAGAGCTTTTTAATAATTGGTAGCCATCAGAAAGAATAGTAATAACTTTATTCACATATGTTTAACAATTGAAGGTTTTGAATAGCGACTCCTTTTCAAATTCTTCATTTGAAGAGGATAACACATCATTAGCAGACGGATTGTGAAAAGCTGGAAATGAGGCCACCATTATAGAAGATACAGATATATTGCATCAGAGTGTTTTCACTAAGGGATGAAATCATGACTGGAATAACATTATCGGCGATACCAAGTCTTCTGAAAGCTTTCCTGATAACCTGCCGGCAATCAGGGTAATGTTGGCCCAAATGAGGTGGCTTCCCCTGAATGATGAATAATCAGGTTTCTGCTTGAAATAAAGAGGTTCTCCTACTAAATTATCCAGAAAAAGAGGAAAACATAGTTGGTTTTAACTAAATTTGAATGACAATGGTTCTTTTTGCCTCCTCCTGTAAGGGTAAATGGAATTTGTAGGAAGGCATAAAATTTCAGACACAAACAAAATAAGGAGAATGCACCCACAGACAAGCAATCAGCTCTGCATGAAATATTGTTTCCGCATTGGGTGTTTGCATAAGAAGAACATAAATCAACTGCTAGACTACCAGATTGTCAATAATATTTAGGAAAACAACTTCTGATAAGGAGTATTCTGTTTTGGTATGAGGTGATCACGATTTCAGATATGCCATTTGCCTTACAGATTTCACCAAGAAGGCCAGAGAAAAGCTCCTTGCGCTATCCATCTTGTTAATGCAGGCAACAATTGTAAAATTGTCAACGCTGCGTAGATCCTGAAGGTTTCCTTATCCCTAACAAATGCCTTTAGATAGTGTCACAGAGGCTTTATGATTTTTATTAATTTTTTCTTTTGATGTTTCACATATGTAGTATATCAGGCTTTTTATATAAACCCAACTATGCAAGAATGCGGGACAAATGGACACCAGATAAGCAAATGAACGAATACTTTTTGTTTTGCGTTAAATTGTTTCAACTATGTACCAAAAAGTAAGAAACGCATCATCTTCAGATAACTTGAGGATCATGTTATGACTATCCCAGAAACCACTAAAAATGTTATCCCCTGGCTTGGTTTCGAACAAGATGTGTCAAAATTCACAAAAAAACCCAATTGAATGTCATCCAAATAATTCACACTCATATATCCTCTGGACAAGTGGTACCTAATTCAGGATTGGATTGAAATTTTCACAGAATACATATGGAGCCGATAGTAATCCAACAGCAAAACACTGAACTCCAGTCAACATTAATTGAATGAGAACCTCAAAACTGTCCTAAATTGTTTGGCAATAGGAGTAAAGTAATACGCATCCTTCAAATCCACCTTACATATAAGAGAGTTCACTGATTATTATTCCATCCACCGATTTCAACGTTATTTATTTTGCAATGATCGGTTGCGATAGAGGTGTTGAGAGGTTCCAAAGTTAAAGCAAATCGAAACCCTACATTAGACTTGGACCACAAAAAATATGACGAAAGAAATTTGCCCTTTTCATGAATTATTGTGTGAAAATATCTTCAAAACTTTGGCTCACAAGATTCTCATCAGGATGTATTCTGTTCTGATAAGGGTTTGAATAAAATGGAATTTCATGTTCTAACCCAATTTCATATATTTGGGTCCTCTGTTAACACTTGCCATTGATCATGAGACAGGTGAAATGAACCCGCATATTTTGCAGGAGTTTTTACCTCTAAGTGGTCGCGCTGTGGAAGGTACGTCCTGTACCGTGTTTTTCTGGTCGGCTCCCCTCTCCTAGAAGGTTGAAAGGATCTCACCTTATTTTGTGAGAATGATGCTGCAAAAAATTTGTCTTGCATGTTTCAGAAATTGTTTCCTAACAAGTTTGGTATCTAGTTTTGACACTAGGATAATTTTTGTGTAGCAAGAGTAAGAAATGGAAAACCTGTATGTCTGCGCTGATAAGATACATAGAGGAAAAATTGCGTCGAAGATGAAGCCGTCTCTCAAGAGTGTTGAACCGCGACCAACTATGGCTTGGAGGGACACTCTAGTATACTTCAAAGAACTTTGAATTTATTTTTACGTAATATGAAAAGGGTAAATACTGTGTATTATTACAATTATGAAAATGTAGGTGACACATAAATTCTTAATTTTGTCTAACTGACAGACCCTTTCGTTCTGACAAGTCTTGACGAATCATCAAGTGTCATGAATACTGGATGATAAAATATACAAGAACACAACAATCTCCCCCACATAATTGAAATTATCATACATCAAATTTTCAAAAATCACAAAACAATGTGACACATTCATGTCATGACGTAGTCAGCAAAACGTGGAGGCAGACGTAATTGACGCTGAAGTCGTTCTGGAGCTGGATCTGGAATACGTTCCGCATTTGCTTCGGTTGGTTCAACAGTACATTCGGACATAGATTGTGATCGAGGCATTACTGATATTCTTGGAACTTGGAATGATTCAGTAGGTCCAAAAGTGACAGTGGGTTTCGGAACCAAACTTGATCTAAGTTGATCGACATGTCGTTTCAAATTTCGACCGGAATCCAATGAAACTAAATAGTGTCGTCGGCCAAGAATCTTTTTTACTACTCCGAATTGCCAGACATTCTTGTTGTTGATGAACAGTCTAATTTGAACTCTTTCCCCCTTACGGAATGATCTAGGAGTCTTCGAAATGGTCTTTGACTTTTGACGTCTGTACGGAAAAATTGCGTCCAAACAGATTCTCAATTTCCTGTTAAGATACAATTCTGCGGGTGATTTTCCACAGGCAAGTGGAGAAGCCCTGTAGTGGAACAGAATGTTCTGTACCTTATCATGTATAAGCCTATTATCACTGGAAATTGCCTTCAACCGATTCTTTAAAGTTTGGATGTTTCTTTCTGTAAGACCATTAGTAGCAGGATAATTCGGAGCAATGAATTTTTTGGAAAATTCCGTTTGTGGTGCAGTAAGCCTGAAATTCTGTACTTTGGAATATTGAAGCGTTGTTCGATACGATAACTTGTAGGTAACCATGCATAGAAAAAAAAATTTTCAGAAGAAAAATGGTACTGGAACTTGTCGGTGTATCCCTCAATATTTTCACTTCAGTCCATCTGGATCTGGCATCCACGCACATCAAAAAATAACGGTTTTCGAACGGACCTGCATAATCGATGTGTCTCCGTTCCCAATTCTGTTCAGGAGGATCCCACGAATGAACAGGTGCTTTTGGGGGTTTGATTTTGTTAAACCACACATCTGACAACCTTTAACCAAATTTTCTATATCGCGATCTATATTTGGCCAATAAACATAACGTCGTGCCAGCTGTTTCATCTTCGTAATACCCAAATGAGTCTCATGTAGTTCGTCAAGGATTTTGGAACGTAGGGAAATTGGAATGACAACCCTATCTTTTTGAAAAATTATTCCGTCAACTAATGTGAACTCAGTATCTTTTGCAGATGAAAACAAACTGCCGAGAATCTGTTTCAAGTCTTGATCTTTTTCAGTTTCTGTTCTGATAATACTTGAAGTGATCTCGCTGTTTGAAATTTGAAACACAACTTGATCGCAGTACTGATTCACTTCGTAACCAATGAGTTCATCTGATGAAACATTGAGTTGCTTCACTGGAGCTCGAGACAAACAATCTACGTTTTGATTATCCTGTCCTTTTTTGAATTTGACAGAATGATGGAATCCAGACAGAAAAGAAGCATATCGAAGAAGGCGCGATAAAGTCATTTATGGTAGAGCCTTGTAAGGGTGCAGTATCCTTGATAATGGTTCGTTGTCAGTGACTAAACGAAAATGGGTACCAAACAAGTACATGTAGAAATGAGTGACACCGAAAATAATTGCAAGAGCTTCTCTGTCCAACTGACTATAATATTTCTCTGAATCTGTGAGCGAACGGGAAGCATACGCGATAGGTTTTTCGAAACCGTCAATTGTATGGCTCAGAACTGCAGCAACACCATAAGGGCTCGCGTCCGTCGTTAGAATCAGTGGCAGACTTGGGTCAAAAGGTATCAGTACTCTGTCACTGCAAAGTTCAGTTTTGATGTTCAGGACAGCAGATTCACAATTTGCTGACCATCTCCAGGGTTGATTTTTCTTGATTAAACAGCGAAGCGGATAGGACATCGTTGAAAAATCTGGTATAAACCGAGAATAATAAGTGACAAGTCCGAGAAATCGTTTGATGTCATCAACATTTGAAGGTCGTGGTAGATTTTGAACGGCATGCATCTTTGCGGGAGACTTGCTTATCCTGTTATATCCAACGATATGACCCAGATATTCAATCTTCTGCACGAAGAATGTACATTTGTGCTTGTTGGGATAAATATCGCACTTTGAAAGTCTATTGAGGCATTCTTCAAGATTATGAGCACACTCATCGAACGTTGTACCATGAACAACAATGTCATCGAAATAAGCTTCAGTTTTGTTTAGTCCCTTCAGAATTTGAGATAGAATCCTATTAAACTCAGCTGGAGCAGTTTTGATCCCAAAACTAAGACGATTCATACGATAAGTTCCTCGATGTGTTAATATAGTTTGAATTATACTGCTATTCTCATCGGCTCTGAGATGTAGGTATGCCTTGAAAAGGTCTATCTTACAAAAGTAATGCGAGTTGCGAAGACTGTTCAACACATCGTCAATTCTTCGAATGGGGTTTTTTTGCCTGAATAATTCGTTCATTAACGCCACATTTATAATCGAAGCACAAACGTACCCCTCCATCAGCTTTCGGAATGACCACAAGTGGAGAACCCCTGTCTGTAACAGCAACTGGAGAAATTATGCCATCGGCTTCTGATAAGTCCAATTCTTTCTCCACTTGTTCTCTAAGCGCGTACGGAACATCACGTTCTCTAGTGTAAATAGGTTTGGCATCTTGCCGAAGTTGAAGTGAAACTTGGAAATGCGGCACACATCCAACCTTTTCCAGGAAAATAGATGGAAAATTTTCGAATATATCTTCGGTTGACCTTACAGAATGAACACGAGATATAAGATTTTTATGTGTATCAATTTGTCGAAGTTCGATTCCTAATCCTCTTATCCATTGACGACCTAGTAAAGCATCGTGTCCTTCAGGAACAATATGTAATTCTCCTAAGATTTGCTCATCACGATATGACTGAAATTATGTATTTGTCAGAGTCATTTGTCATTTCGAATAAATCGACAACATCGAAAGGTTGAATTTGATTTAGTCCATATGAAATATCGGAGCGACATTAAACATCATGAACTGAGGTCGAAGAACTGTTGGAACTGTTCTGTTTACGATAGTTCTTCAGCAAGGTTGTTATACAAACCTAACTCACATGACCTTTCTTAAGGCATAGATCGCATTTAACGTTAGAGCTGTCGACACGACAATCATCAACTTTATGGTTGTCTCTTCCACAGCGAAAACACATATTTTCAATTCCTAATGCCTGATAATTCGGTCGTTGACGCCGAAAACGGAAATGACTACTGTTACTTGAAGAACGATTTCTGTTTCTTGCACATGGTCGATTCCTGGAACGGTTTCTAGAGGAGCTTGAAATTTTACTGACATCATTTGAATTAAAGTTATGGTGACTGGAACTAATGGGTCGTTGAGATTGAGTTAACTCTTTGCTTTCGATTCTTGAAGCTTATAATGCAAGAGCTTTAGTCAAAATTTCTTCAAAATTTGTATCATTGGATTGTAGTATCTGTTCCCTCAACCAATCATCACGAAGTCCTCTAATGAATTGTGCCCTGAGAAAAATGTCAGCTATTGAAACTGATAAGTAACATTCACATTTCACGGCAAACTCGCATTCCACGATGTCTCGTTGAAGAGCGGCAACAAAATCAGCGATAGACTGACGGTCCTTTTGGTAAATGTTCAGGAAATAATGTTGAGAAACAACTACGTTACGCTTCGGGATAAGCATTTGCTTTAATGCCTTGACAAGATCTTCGTAAGACAGATTTTTCACTGATTTTTCGGGTCCTAGAAAAGCTGCTAAGCTATTCTAATGAGTTGACCCAATAGAAACACACAGGAGTTGTGCAATTTTAGATATATCTGTGATGCCTTTCATAGTATAATAATTTTCGAAACGTTCCAGGTAACATACGAACTTTTCACGATTCGGATCAAAGTTTTCTTCCACTCGTCGCCAATTGATATGAAAAGGGTAAATACTGTGTATTATTACAATTATGAAAACGGAGGTGACACATAAATTCTTTATTTTTTCTAACTGACAGACCCTTCCGTTCTGACAGGTCTTGACGAATCATCAAGTGTCATGAATACTGGATGATAAAATAAACAAGAACAACACATATTCGGTAAACTTCTGAACGTGACAAACACTTCGCGCACTGAAAACGTATTGACGAGTTGAGATATTGTCGGGATCGTATGATGAGACGATGAGTGAATTTCTACATGGTGGTCTATTAGAACGTGGTTAAGAATTAGTATAATGATATGCTGCTAGTTTTTGTTGCTTGTTTATTGTTGTCTGGAAGTGTCACTTTGAAATATATAAAAAGATTGTTATTCGGAAGTACAGCTGGGCCAAGCACTGACAAAAAGTAATCGCGAGCAAGTATAGCTGTGCCTCTGAGATGCGCGAACGGTAAACAGGAAAGGTAAATTATAGGAGTACTATACCGACTTTAATCAGGAAGGACAAGATACGGAAGTGGCTATTCCACTGCCGAACTGTAAGTGCGAGTATTAGGCACTTTCAGAAAACTATTCAGAAATCTAGAGCATTGAATAATAGAAAATAACTCATCCCAATATAATTCACAATACAGAGTAATGACCAATAGAAATGATCCAGAACGACAATATTGTTATGTATCTTGCCAGTTGTCGTTTTTTTGAATTGAAGACAAGAAACTCTGAGAAACAGTTCAACAAGAAACAGAAATAGATGAACCATTTATAAAAAAAACATATCGGATATCGGCAGGTGCTTGAAAAATAGATTGCAAGTTTTATTATATTGGCTATAAATTCTACAATATTCTTAATACTATGAAGATAAACAAGTGATTACTTTCGAAGTCTGTTGACTTATTCCATTCCTCTATCTCTATTGACTATTCAGGGTTTTCCAGAATTTCAAAAATATTTTTAAATGGATTGTCTTATTATTTGCCCTCTGCAAATAATAATTGATAACTGACAAATACTAGAATAATTATGAGAACAAGGTTATGGAACTTTAACATACAAAGTAAATAAATACAATATAAAAAATTATTCCATCATTAGTTTATTTGAGACTTCCTGCTGGTAGAAGTGGAAGTATGCTTTTTTACTCCTGACCGTATTTATACGTTCAGAATAACGTGGTCCCCCTACGGCAGATACACCAACCTATGAGTATGCGCAATAGAGCGCAAGTGTCGCCAGGGACAATCTTAGGATTTTTGACTTCCTGTTCCTGAATCTGGTATAAGTTGTCGGTAATAGCATTTGCAATATAACAGAGTTTCTCTTTAATGATATATACAATAAATCAATAACTGACTCCTTGAAAATAGAAATATTGAGTGCAGGTCTTCTATTTTGTGCTTTCTCGCGACCAAGTTGGGAGATATTATTGTGATAGTCAAAAAATTCAAATTTGATATTTTGATGGGAATTGTTTCCACTCAGTCTGTGAATCCGAAAAAAAAACTCAATTTGTGTGTCCATCGAATTCACGCCTAAACCGTTGTAGTCGAAATCCATATCAAAGTGAGGAAACAATTTATTTATGTAGTCGTATTTTTGAATTTCAAAATTCTGGATATTGAAGTTGGTTTTCTACTTCTACAAATAGATTGATTGATTAATTTGTTATAAACACAAAAAGTATGTAATATTGATAATAGTAGCAAATGCTTTTATTGACAAGATATTACAAATATTTTTACAGGAGTTCATGTTGACTCTTGTTATCACTTCTTCACCATTTTTGTTGAAAAACAAAAATATCATTGATTGGATAAAATTGGGAAAAAATCTGTCAAATATAGCTTCTCGGGTAAGAAACTACATTTTTGCATTTGGTCAGAGGTTCTCATTTATCAATGTGAATGTTGTTGAATCGTATTAAATTCAAAAGGCATTTTTTGTAATAAGAAGTAGATTATCGAATGTTGAGAGATATAAATATAAAAATGCAAAAGTTCAAATTGTTGCAGGATATTTGTTTCATTTTGTTTCAAATAGGGAGATATGGTGGGATTGGAGGAAAAAGGACTATAATAATTCTCAACACATTTTATTTTTTAATGTTACAAACTTATTTCTATCAAACGAAAATTTTGTTTCTAAATCTATTGATGGGAAAATATCATATATTTTGTGAGTGTTCTTCACTTCAATTCACCTCTAAATTTCTCAGTTTGCGATATTGCAATATTGAAAAATCTAATTCAGGTGTAAATTCTTGTTATTGCTTTTATCAATTTTAAATTGTGACTCACCTCATAGGGAGATAAATTGAAAATGTGGTTTATCATGAAGCTGAATAATTTTTCACCCTGAAATAATATTGATAAAGTTTGGTGTATGAAAGTTTCCAAAAACTTTGTGTCATTTGGCATAAAATTATCAGTAACTGCAAGAAAAAATTTGCATGCAATTCACCAGATCATGGTTGGAGCTTCAAACAAAATACAAAAATTTATCTCGCCCACTCCAAAAATCTTTGAGTAATATTTTGAATCATATGGCTTCATCGAGTAAAACAATACCTCATTAAGGACCTAAAAAAAAGGATGACCACCTCCTATTATAACCAGTACAAATGCCACATCGAGTACTAAATGTTGAAAAATATTCGTCTTATCCACCTCATTCTTGTGTTTTCGTTAAAAATATATATGAATTTTGGTTAATAAAATGAAAATATTACCAATCCACTATTTTACTTTTACAGTTTTATGATTATTCGAAAAAGTCGTAAATTTTACGATGTGATTCCAATCAAGTACATTCAAAACACGTTAGCTCTCTAGGGTTGAATCAATAAAAATATTCACGATAACGTTTAACTTTTACCGTCAGAGAGAATTAATTATTTTTTATAGCTTTCCAGTGACGTGTAGGTAGTAGTGAATCGGTTGTTTCCATTTCAATTTTTCTGACAAAATGGCTGGAGCTATTGGGATAGGCACGGTTGCCAAGTTGGTCATATCAATTTGATGCCCTCTTTACGTCGCTGAAGAGCTATCGAGCATTTGTTGATATCTGTTTACCACCTCAAGATATATTTGGATGTACCGTTCCAAATTGTCAATATCAAGGCTGGTTCCTAAATTCTAAATCACCTTGAAAAGTATGTCTACATTAACAGTTTTCTAGATTATGAACAGATGATGAAAAGCGGTTCTGGATATTTCTGCAAGATTTTAAGACGCTTTCAAATCATTTGGCGGTGTTCCTACTATATTTGCAGTCTATCATTTCTGTATCTCTGGTATGAAACAATATGATAATAACGACCCTACGTAGACAACGACACCCCTGAAGAAGAGAGACGGAAGCGAAACCTTCGGCGACGCCAACGTCTACTTCAACAGGCTTAAATTTCGATAATCATGCTTTTATGTTTCATATTCCAAGAAGAACCGACCAAGTAGTAAACTCAATACACAACACTTGGCCCTCAGCCAAGTGTTTTTCAGGCCTTCAGCTAGTTTCAGGGGGGCTCATGCATATTAAGTAAAGTCATCGTTAAATCATAATTCAACTCATGTCAGATATAAGAGAGTATCAGGCCGAAAATTGTCCCTTCAATGTTTTCTTGGTATCAGACCAAATGTGCATATTTTCCATTCCTCATAAGATAGTTATGAAAATGATTCATTCAAATTGATACATTTTACGATAAAATAATTATGTATTTTTGCATACTTTGTCTGACGTAAGTTAAATACCCCAAAAAATATGTTCAGATATTGATCAATATAATTAATATGAAGTATTCTACCCAACGATAGGTGTCGCTGCTATTGAAGTTACGAAGCATCATCTCAAACTCAGTAACAGTATATGAATACTATCAAAAGCTTTTGTGAATTGTCCATTAGTTATTGGACCTCTTGGGTAAGATGTCTAAAAACCCTGGTGTGTCGAGTGATTCGATTTTGTTTTGATTTTTCAGAAGACAAATAAACAAATGAAATAGTGGTCTGCTTCTTCAGTCGGTCCCAGAGATGGCGCTTTTATAGAAATTTAGGCATGTCAATATTCCAGGGATATGGTGATTGACGACTGTTGTCATTTTTATGGAATTTCAACAAACTTCAAATACCGTTCAAAAATGATTAGATGTGACGGAATCTAAATTTTATAGTGCAATTTTCCTGTATTGATGACTATTATTAATTTGTTTGTGCATTTTGCTGTATATTTTCTCAGAAATTCGTTATTCATTCAATGATAACTCGGCCGTTACATGATGAAGATCCATAGTAATTGTATAAAATACACAGAAAACGATTCAATCTCTACAAACTTTATTCAATCAGACAGTGAAAAAGCTGCTGTGCTGGCGAAACATTGAATAAAATTTGTGAATATCTAATCGTTTTCTGTATAGTCTGTACAATAATAATTTGATCATGTTCCGTTTTTGTATCATTTGAGGGCAATCCAGAGAGACGAACAAAATAATTCATCTATATCCAGTACCGAACGTGAGTACCACCATATTATGAAGATTATCACATAGTATCTTGTATTATTGGAAAAAATTTGGACAATGTACATAATACGTCATTTTGATAATGAAAATATGATCAATGACGTATGACGTCGATACAATGCTGAAACTTAGTACATATCGCATTAGAAAGGACCGTAGCATTGAAATTATCATTACTTTTGAATCACTTACTTGACATATATTATGATATGTTCTTTGGAC
Organism: Chrysolina oricalcia; assembly: GCA_944452925.2. Taxonomy (NCBI): domain Eukaryota; kingdom Metazoa; phylum Arthropoda; class Insecta; order Coleoptera; family Chrysomelidae; genus Chrysolina; species Chrysolina oricalcia. The sequence goes on from OX101812.2 coordinate 36,968,481, forward strand.
ATTGTGCCTAATACATCATTTTGATGATGAAAATGAGATCAATGAAATATGACTTTGATACAACGCTGAAAGTTGGTACTCAGAAAAGATCGTCGTATTGAAAACATAGGTTTTGAATCAGTTACTTGACAAATGTTTTAATATGCTATTTGGACATTGAGCAAGTTACAGTTCGATAACCCCATGCATCAGCAAGTTATTGTCCGATGACCCGAAGACGGCAGCACGTATTGATTGCAAACATCAGCAATAATTTATATATAAATACGATGATTGAATTGTAATAGTCAGTAGTCATATTTTATACTTTTATGTAGTTACTCTGTTCAAATAAAACGTTTTAAAAAACCTTTTTGTGTGAACGAGAAATATAATTGGCGCAGTCGTCAGGATAGTGGAAGAGCCCTTAGAAGATCCTTGTCGTTCTCAAACGTTTATCTACTATTCCCGAACCAAGTTTCCAGAGAGAATCAAGTGTTCCAAGAAGAATTCCGGCCGTAGAAAAGAATCCCTCTTCACAACCGTCCATCAACAAGCCTAGCAGTTAGAAACAAGCAACAAGAAGAGTTTTGGTGTACGAATATGCAACGAGTCATCATCGTCATCCTGTAAGCACAAATGAATCCAACTTTACCAGTTCCAAATAATATTTTACGTCCTACTACCTTAATTCTACAAAGTCCACCTTCAATTATCAATATTATTCCAACCACTGTCCCTCAAATACCCGAACAAACTCTTACCCCCTTCATCATGGCAAACCAATTCGACCTGAAGAATTTCTGAATCGTGCCCGAATACGACGGAAATCCAAATGAACTCTACCAATTCATCAACGTATCGACAATGCTACTGAACGAGTACTGGAATGCCGAAGATAACAGTTGTTTCCAGAATCACATTCTGATACAAGGACTACTCAATAAACTACGAGGCAGAGCCAAAGATGTCATCTCAGTTTACGGATGTAGAGACTGGAACAGCATCAAAGGAACCTTAATCCAGAACTTCGCTGACCAACGCAACGAAAATTCCTTGACAAGAGATCTAGTCAACCTAAGACAAGATCAGAATGAACCCCCACAGCAGTTCTACGAAAAAGTCATGAGACTTTTGAACACTATATCTAATTACGTGTGTAGCACACAAATCACCTAACCGGTATATTGAATGAAACAAGGGCTCGAAGATTGAAAGGTTGAATACAATATATGAATAGACGACGATTTCAGATAAAAAACTTTACTTTTTCAATAGACTCAATGACAATATCTAAATAATTATTATGACAAGACTTGACATCAATCAATTCAAAAATATACAAGAAGGCACAAAAAAATATTGCAGAATGTTGTACTGAGTACGTATTTTTCAACACACTCCCACCTTGTGTCAGTCTAATGAGTGACACAAATTCCGTGGAAAATCTAGAATCCATATCTCGCCGGGGGTTTCACCTCTCTTCCAGATCTTGTCACCTTAAGGGGTCTTCTTTCTTCAACCGTAAGGGTTTCCTCTTGAATTGTAATATCTTCCTCTTCAGAAGTATTAGACTTAGGCTTTTCTTTCTCATTAACTTCCTCCTCTGATTCAAAACGTTTCTTCATATTTTCTAGTACATCAAATCTAACTCAAGGATCTTCATCGGTCTCAATTTCAAGTGGGTACAATCTTTGAATAGGTCTCATCAAAGAACCCGTTAATGTTCGAACTTTCACCAAACGAATTTTTCCATCCTTTCCAGGAAAAATATCCTCAACCATACCCAAAGGCCAATCAAGTCTTTTCAAATGCTCGTTTTCGATAAGAACTATTTCTCCCATCTTGATATCCCTGGAGGTATGTCTCTTCATATGTAGAACAAGCTGGCTAAGGTATTCTTCTCGAAATCTCTTCCTCAAGTTGTATCGAATTTTCTGAATGTATTTCAGATGTCGTCTTATAGATGAACCATCAATTTAATCTAAACAGGCAGTTCCAATTTCCTTAATGTCTTGTAAGAACATAGATGGTGTAAGTACAACCAATTATTCTTTAGTGTCTGCGATGTAAGTGAGAGGTCGTGAATTTATCACTGATTGGCATTCGCATAGGACAGAAAAAAGCTCTTCGTATGTTAGACAAGCTTTTCTCAGTTGTTTTTCCAGCAACTGTTTCAAAATTCTTATCAGACGCTCCCACCATCCTCCCCACCATGGTGATCCAGGAAGGTTGAATTTTCATTTGAGTTGTACTCTCTTCTTGTATTTTACCCCAATCAATACCTTTCATCAAGTTGTCTGCTCCGACAAAATTAGTCCCGTTATCGGAATAAATGACAGAGGGCCTTCCTCTTCGAGCAATAAACCGTCGCAAAGCAAGTAAAAATATATCGGTGGACAAACTGGAAACAAGTTCAATGTGGATAGCTCTATATATCGCACAAGTGAATATACAGATCCAAGTTTTATCCTTAGATTTCAAAAATAGTGGACCAGCCAAGTCAATTCCTACTATCTCAAAAACTGCAGCATCTCTTACTCGATCCTTCGGCAACGTAACTGCATCAGCTTCAAATTTTTTGCTATCATGTCGGCGACATATTACACAGTTTCCAATTATGCTTCTCAACGTTCTCCTACCTCTGATAATCCAGAATCTCTGGCGTATTCGACTGAGAAGTCCTTGTATTCCCACATGGCAACCTTCTAAATGGAAAGACATAACTATTTTGTCAACTACAGGGTATTTTGAAGGTAATAATATAGGATACAAAAAATCATTCGTATCATCCCGTTCAGTTATTTTTGTTTTCAGCCTTATTATACCTTCATCGTCCATGAAAGGACATAAGGGGAATATACGTTTATCTCCGACTCCATCAAATGACTCATGTTGAACCAATCTTATGAGAATTTTCTCAGCATTTTCATTTTCTTCCAGTATCAATTTTCCTTCAATTCTTTTCTTCGGAAAACGACAATTGAAAATGAATCTTTGAATCCAACACATTTGATTCAGTATCATCTGATATTTTGAAAAGCGACTATAAAACATCGAAAAATCTTTTTTTATATTCAGAAGAGTGCCAACATTTTTCCTTTTCTCCAATATAATTTTATCTTCAAAAATATCATAATTTTGTTTTGGCCAATCTGCTTCGTTTTTCAACCAGTTCGGTCCCTCCCACCAATGACTCTGAATCAATTTTTTGGAAGAACAGCCCCTTGAAGGGAGGTCCGCTGGATTCATATAACCGGGAACGTGAAACCAGTTACTTTTTTCAGTGACGGAACGGATTTCCTGAACTCTATTCCACACGAATGGTTTCCATAAATCATCCCGAAGAATCCAAGACAAAACCGTGGTGGAATCTGTCCAGCAATACAAAGGTATATTTTTATTTTCAAAATTATGAACAACAGAATTCAAAAGACGAGCACCTATTGTAGCAGCTAACAACTCGAGTCTAGGAATGGTCATCTTCTTCATAGGAGAAATTCTATTTTTCGCTTGAACTAGTTGCACGAAGGGGCCTTCATCCGAAATAGATCGCAAAAAAATAACAGTTGCATACGCATCTTTACCTGCATCACAGAACATGTGCAAGGTTAAAATTGTCGAATTTGTATTTAAGAACCATCTCGGAACTCTCAACTGTGATAAAATCTGAATTTCATTCAACCATACTAAAAAATCATCCTTTAATTGCTCAGGTACTTCTGCATCCCACGGTAACTCCAACTCCCATGTTTTTTGGATCAATAATCTAGGAAAAATTACAACAGGACAGCACAAACCAACAGGATCGAAAAGACGGTGGGCCAAAGAAAGAATGGATCTTTTTGTGATTTTTTCTAATTCTACATTCTTGAACGATTAGAAATTTATCTGCAGAGTATCTGCCTCTCTGTTCCAATATAGACCTAAAACTGAAGTAAAAGTTTCTTCACCATCAGTTTTCGGCTTATGATTCATCAAACTATGTTCCCACCCTCGTAGGTCGAATTTGCCTTCTAGCATCACCTGAGTAGATTCCAAAATAAATTGCTGAAGTTCCTCGTCATTATTGACACTGGCCACACAGTTATCAACATAAAAACTGTTGATCAGTTTGGAAATGACCCAATCAGAAAATTTTAAATTTTCTCCTTGTTGATCAAGTACTTTTCCCAAATGGTATTTGATTACTGCTGCCAATAAAAATGGACTAGAAGTCACTCCAAATACAACCCTAGCATGACGATAACATTTCAGTTTGCCTTCATTATCAATCCATAAGAATCTTAAGAAATCGCGATCATTTCCCCTCAAACTGATCTGTAAAAACGCCTTCTTAATATCGGACACAACACCAATCTTATGGAGTCTGAATCGTATTAGAATAGAAGGAATGAGTTCGATAAAATTAATTCCTTTTTCTAAACATTGATTTAATGACGGCTGATTCCTATTCTTTGCAGAAGCGTCAAAAACGGGTCTCAATTTGGTGGTCGCACTGCTCAGTTTAACAACGTGTCTATGAGGCAAATAAAAACCATTCTCACTAACAATTGGACAAATTTCTTCAATTATTCCTTCATTCATCCATTCAAGCAATGTTTCATTATAAGTATCATAATAATCATCTTTTTCCAATTTATTCATTAAATTTTCTAATCGTTTCTTCGCCATTTCAAAATTATTTACAAGTGGAGGATGACCATCAATCCACGTCAAACCTACCTCGTACCGGCCTTCACTATTGACAGAAATTGATTCTAAGAATGTATCCATTATATCTGCCTCTATTTCTTTCCTCTCCTTCTTTCTTCCTGGATCTGAAATACCCAATGTTTCCAAATCCCACAAATGAGACAAATCGTTATTGCAAAAAAGAGAAGAGACTAACATTGAAGAAGCCGCAGATATTTCAGAATCAACTTTCGGAATTTTGCCCATCAGAATCCAACCCAAAAGAGTTTCCATTGCCACCAGTCCACATCGCAGAGAATATCGATTTCCAGTGAAGAGTTTTCCTGCGATATCAGCTCCGATCAGAATTTCTATTGGAGCTTCCCTCGTATCTGTAATAGTAATACCTAATTCGGCAAGCTCATTTTTCCACGGACCTTCTCGTACAGAAATAACGTTACTACAAATCAGTGGCTGATCAAGAGCATAGAAGTTAGAAATATATTTATCGTTCAAATTTTTGAGGGTAACTCTTTATCGATTATGATGACTGGTTTCTGAATTTTTTCTGCCAAAAAGAGCATGAATCAATTGTTCCGAACCAACAGGTTAGGATTTCATCTCTAGTGCTGCATGTTTTACAATATACGATCGTTGCGACCCAGTATCAATTATGGCCCTAACCAGTCGAGATTTGAAATTACTGCTGAGTCGTACAACTAGTGTCTGAAGTAAGGTTTCATCATAATGTGAGGTATTTGATAAATTATCAACTGTGACAGAAGCATTTTCAGAATTCGTTTCTGAAACTGAGGTTTTCTTGGAACACATTATAGTACAATGTTTTTCATTACATTTGGAACATCTTATATCTACTTTGCATTTTCTTGCAAGGTGTCCTAATCTAAGACGTAAATAGCATCTACCGTGATCAATTAATATTTTTCGTTTCTCATCGAAAGATAATTTTTTCTTACCATCATCATCACAATCTGAAGAAAGATGAAATTTCTTACAAAAAACACATTTCGGGGACTTACTCTTGGTGAGTAGTCCAGAAGCAGTAGGCATGGAATACGTTTTAGATTGAGGTTCTACTTGTTCGGCTTCATTATTTCTGAAACCTGACACCGCCAACGAAATCCTTTCTTCGTTCTCAACTTCCTTTTTGAAAAAGTTCATTAATAAATCTAACCGATTTTTTAACGAAGACGATACATCATAATTTGTGCTACGCTGCCATACTCTCAATAAACTTTCTGGTAAACATGACTCTACCAGTGGATACAGCATTGCCGCACAAGTATCTGAGTTGACACCCAAAGTTTCAAGTGATCTTAACTGAGATTCGATTTGATCATAGAGGTAACTGAGTTTTGACTTTGAATTTATATTGGTCAAAACCAGTTTCAGAAGTTGTCGTACATAAAACTCTACAAGCAAATCGTCCCTACCAAAACGAGATTTAATACAATCAATGACCTTTGGGTAGTTTTCGTTAGTTGGAGGATAACTTTCTACTAGTCGACGAGCACGTGATTTTGGAGAAGTCGCTCGAATAAGGTATTGGAATTTATCTTCCGTTTCAATCAATTCATCTTCATGGATTCGTTTGAATTGTGCCCAAAAAGATAACCAATCCTTAATATCACCATTGAACTTTTTGAACTCTATCAGCGGCAAGTTGATTCTACGTCTACTTTGACAGGAGTGACTAACGTTAGATATTTCTGACAGAGTTTCCTTATTCAACCTCCTTTCCACTTTAGCCTTAAGTCTATTATACTTCCCTATGATTCCATCAGCTCTCGCAGTCTCAGCATCGATGTCCTCCATCGGCGTATCACCTTCCAACATCAGGTCTAACAATTGTCTATCGAGTTCCATCATGATTTCCATCTTCTGCTCCAAAGCTCTAAGATTTCCTTGTAAATCGGTAATATCATGATTCGGGTCCAGCAATAGTTTCATCTACTCTTCATATAATCGTTTGAACGAAGTTCGGTGTACAGTAACAGCCTTCAATACCTTCTCCATGGTCCTGTCACGGTCGCCAGAAAATGTAGCACACAAATCACCTAACCGGTGTATTGAATGAATCAAGGGCTCGAAGATTGAAAGGTTGAATACAATATATGAATAGACGACGATTTCAGATAAAAAACTTTACTTTTCCAATAGACTCAATGACAATATCTAAATAATTATTATGACAAGACTTGACATCAATCAATTCAAAAATAAACAAGAAGGCACAAAAAAATATTACAGAATATTGTACTGAGTACGTATCTTCCAACAACGTGGAATTGCACAATGTTGAAGAAACCATAAAAGCGAGTAAGAAGAACTTCTTTCAACAACAAGCTCTTACAACATTCCTAGCGGGATTACGAGAGCCTATGGGATCCACCATCAGATCAATGAAACCAGTAGACTCGGCAATAGTGATGCAGTACATTCAAGAGGAAAACAACATCGTTACCTACAAAAATCATTTGGACCTCCACAAGTACCCAGAAAATCACTTCACCCCCCAAAGAGCTGTAAATCACCAATTCGCCCAGCAATCAATGCCACAGCGAATGTTCCAACCCATGCAGCACTTCCAACGTCATGGACAACAACAACCTCATCAACCAATGAGACCACAACCGCAACAACCAGCTTTCAGACCGCATTGGCAGCAACAACAAAGACAAATGTGACCTCAAAACCAACCACAACGTTTGCCACAAAATAACCTGAATAAACTGAACGGACAGGAACCAACACCAATGAGTATCAGTACCAGAAATACCTATGGAGCACCAACTAGAAGCATGAGAACCCAGCCCCAACCAAGACCGAATTTCAATCAAGCACCCATGTTCAATATTGAGCAATACCAAGAAGACTTTGGATACGAATCGAACCCCTATCATAATGAGGAAACGTTTTCGTATTCCAATTCAGACACCACTGAAGAATTCCAGGAACAGGAAGACCAACAGGAACAACATGCACATTTTCCAATGGATCCAGGACAAAGTCTAGAAAAGTAGTAGAACTCCAGACCTTCGACGATAAGAGAGAACTTCCTTACATAACCATTTCGAATCCTCCTCTCAAACTCCTCATTGACACCGGATCGACAAAATCTTTCCTCAACCCCAACTTAGCATTTGAATTTTATAAAGATTACATCAAAAAGGATCCCTTTGTCGTCACCTCCATTTTTCAAAACTACTCCCAAGACTACAGTGCAGAAATTCCCATATTCCCTGAATTCAATTCAAATGGTACTTTCAAATTTTACCTTTTCAAATTCCACAAAACTTTCGATGGCCTTATAGGACTCGATAACCTGAAATTTCTCAAACCTGAACTGAATTTCCCAGAATCTTTCCTCTCCACTGAATACTCATCTCTCCCAATCCAGTATTATGAAACCAATAAGACACAATTCTACTCGATCCAACTGGAGCCTGACAGCGTGACGCAAGTACGACTACCAGTGAAAGAAAAGGATGGAACCATTATGATACCAAGACAAGAACTACAAGGCGGTTACATTCGAGATGGTCTCACCGACGCCTGTGATCATCTAGCCTGGACAGAAATCGTCAACTTCAGTCCGGATAAACTCCAAATCGTTTTAGCAGAACCAGTATAAAGCAACATGATAAACCTTGAAGAGCATCACATCTACTCTGCTGACATTATCCCATATGGAAACTCAGAACCGATCTACAATACGGATGATCTAATCAGAACAGATCATCCCAACCCAGAAGAGGAGATGCATATCACAAGATTATGCAGAAAATACGCCGACATTTTCCACCATCCAGATGCCTCACTAACATTCACCAATCAAGTTAAATACCAAATAAAAACTAAATACGAAATTCCGGTATGCTCCAAGTCTTACCGATATCCATACGTACATAAGGAAGAAGTCAGAAAGCAAATATCTTCGTTATTGGACCAAGGTATCATCAGACCTAGTCAATCTCCTTGGTCCCCACCAATTTGGGTCGTTCCCAAGAAACCAGACGCATCCGGAAAAGCAAAGTGGCGTATCGTTGTTGATTTCCGGAAGGTTAACGAGAAGACAATAGACGATCGTTACCCAATTCCAAACATTTCGGACATCCTCGACAAGTTGGGAAGATGTCAATATTTTACTACCCTTGATTTGGCAAGCGGATTCCACCAAATAGAAATGGCAGAAGCAGACATCCCCAAGACCGCATTCAATGTTGAAAATGGGCACTACGAGTACCTGAGAATGCCTTTTGGACTGAAGAACGCTCCAGCGACATTCCAGAGGGTTATGGACAACGTCCTGAAGGGTCTACAAGTAAATATCTGCTTGGTCTACATGGATGATATAATTATATTCTCGACATCCCTGCAAAAGCACATGGTTAACCTTACAAAAGTATTCCAACGCCTAAGGGAAACTGGCTTCAAAATACAAGTAGACAAGTGCGAATTCCTGAAAAAAGAAGTAAACTTCCTAGGACATATCGTCACCCCCAGTGGAATAAAACCAAACCCAGCAAAAGTCAAAGCAATCTTGGACTATCCTATACCTCGAACCGTCAAAGAAATTAGAGGATTTCTCGGTCTCCTAGGATACTACAGGAAGTTCATCAAGGACTTCTCCAAGATAACCAAACCTTTAACCTCCTGCCTCAAGAAAGACGTCCATATAGAACACACACCAGAGTTCCTGAAATGTGTCCAAACCTGCAAGAACCTGCTTACCAATGAACCACTTCTCCAGTACCCAGACTTTACAAAGCCCTTCAATTTGACCACAGATGCGAGTAACTTTGCCGTAGGAGCTATTCTATCCCAAGGCCCTATAGGAAACGACAAACCAATTGCTTACGCATCCAGGACCCTAAACGAAACCGAAATGAAATACCATATCTCTTCGGAAGAAAATTCAAGATTTTATCTGATCATCGACCCCTACAGTTGCTTTTTTCCCTCCAAATTCAAAACTTTAATATTTAAGAAGGTGATTTTGACGTTTCTTTAGTTGATAACTCGCTCAGATGATGACACCGTGTGTTGAAACAATTGTAAGCACGTTACAAGTATATATTTTTTGTGTAAATTGGAAGATTTTATTTCCTCTTTATTTATCATTCGGAAGGAGTATACTTGATAAAACTTCCACCAAGCTGCAAATTCAAAACCAATAACGAAGCATTCATCAACTCGAAAACTGTCATCCTGGAGGGACCACTAACCCTACCAAATATCAAGACTGCTCACATCAACTCTTCGTCGAAATTCAAACCACTGAAACTGGATAAAATTCCCTTAGACAAGCTACAACATCTGATCCTAGAAGAGGAATGGTTACAACTTATTCCAGAAGAAACCCGGCAATCCGATACTAGCCATTTCTGGATGACTCCCATTTATATTGTTTTCACCATCTTCATTCTATACATATTTTACAGATTGAAAAGGCACCCGAAAATAAAACCAACCACGGATGATCCACCAATTCCAGAAAACGAGGCATCATCTTCAGTCTTGTTCGTCCCTTACAAGACTTCCTCAGGGGATGTAGAAGTTACAGTTCGATAACCCCATGCATCAGCAAGTTATTGTCCGATGACCCGAAGACGACAGCACGTATTGATTGCAAACATCAGCAATAATTTATATATAAATACGATGATTGAATTGTAATAGTCAGTCGTCATATTTTATACTTTTATGTAGTTACTCTGTTCAAATAAAACGTTTTCAAAAACCCTTTTGTGCGAACGAGAAATATAATTAGCACGATACGTCATTTTGATAATGAAAATTGATCATTGAAGTATGGCGTTGATACAACGCTGAAAATTGGGACTTATCGCCTCAGAAAATACGTTTAATGGATACATACATATTGATGATGTTGACCATCATTCATAAGACGTTAAGTTTATGTTCCACATATGTAACAATTTAAAAAATGTTTACTGGGAACCTAGTTGTGGTTTTTGAGTTCGAAGATGATGATTTCTGTGTTGAAATTCATAAATTCAAGGTGGCAGACGAGTTTGTGATTAATGGTAGAATTCTATATATGAATGGTAGTTTTTGGTAGATTTGATTGATGATAATGATTTTTTCATCAAATTTTAATAATTCAAAATGACAGCTCCAAGATGGATTTGATTTATTCTGTCGTATTCTGTTCAAAATTGCTATTCAGGTGTAAATGAATGCATTAATTTGAATTGATAAAAAAATATGAACATGATGTTCAGAAAATCAGATGTGGAATCATGAATGAGAAATAGGAAAATCAATTTTCAGATTTTCACTTTCATGATAGGGTACTTTCGCAATATCAATTTTCCGCATCAATTCAAAATGACGGAAAGATTCTGTTATTTATAGTATAATTCTCATAAGAATTCCAACTAGGGCTTCTCGAGGATAATTATATTTCTTCTCAAAATCAATTCATATTTGCGGATATATTTTCAAAATTAAATGAAGCACTATTGAAAATAGTGATCAATAAGATCTCATTATAATTTTCTTACAAAATATATGCTTGAATTGAATGTAATTTCTGCAGGAAAGGTCTATCATAGTTTAGGTACAGTTATCTAATTCCATGAAAATGGTGATACAATATGAGACTATGTCACCCGCGAAACATTAAATTCAACCAAAGTGAATGCAACTGTTGAAAACAAATGAAATTTAACAATATTTCAGCTAAATATACCCGAATATTGAAAAAAGTTGTTATTTCTTTCTCTACCCTCAACAACTTTAAAAGCATAGGTATATCCCTATTCATTCCTCTAGGAAGACGCCCGTCCAAAATGTTAGCTGGAATGCAATAAACATGAAATGCTTTCAGCTTTGGGAGCATTATTGATTCCCATACACAAACGTCTCTGTGTATTCTTTCTGTAAACAGTGAGCACGTGAAGGTTGGAACAGACTCATTAAACGCTTGATATGGTCATTAAGGAAAACGTCGATTTTATTTTTGAGTTGCGCATTTTTGAATATACTTATATTTTTGAAAGCGGAATTACTGTTAGAGTTATGACGTACGTCATTACATTTTATTTTTAAATAGCTTTAACCTGTTTTCAGAATAATTTCAAATGGAACGCTTTTTTGTTTATGGATGTCACGTTTTTTCTTGTTAGATAACCGTATTTTCGAAAAATAAAAGACCCCACAGAAAGCCCCACAGGAAAAATCTAGTGTGGTCAGATCAGGAGATCTAGCTGGCCTCTCTGAACATTCTCTTCCGCGATCGAAAGATCAAAATCATCTTCATTAAGTTCATGAATTACTTTCACTGTATATCGGTGCCACTTATTCTTTTTTAGTCACTTCAAACTAGACGTTTGACACAGTGATTGCTTCAATGCAACTTGACAAGTAGGTTCATGAGGATTTTCTTTCAATGATTATAATAATCATACTCCCTCATAAACAATTCAAGAGTGTACCCAAAGGCATAGCCTGTGCGAGTAGAGGACGGCTATTATCATTACTGGCAGTGGCGCTCCGGGGCGACTGATTATTGGTGGCGTATTCACTTTTCAGCTGCAGGAAAACCTGGAGAAAGCTACAGCATCACCCTGGGTGGTCGGTTGCACACTTTGAGCAAACACCAGACGTCGGACCAGATATCGCACTTGCTTTACAACAAAAGGTATCAGGTCGCCTATTGATATCAATGTATTTGAGAAAAAATTCCCTCACACTCAGGATTCGAACTGGGTCAGATGCAAGCGGAAGATTCAACGGCCAACACATCGAACAAATAGACCGTCAGATAGTGACCGATTTAGGTGCCCCATTTTCACATACAAGCCTCGAATAGGGTTGAAAAGTAAGTCGATGTTGAGTAAAATGAAGGGAAATTTACGAGTGGCTCGTGGGGAAAACATAGGGAAAAATCAAAAAGAATTTCTATTAAATTTTCCGACGAAAAAATCTACTTTTCCATTCACGCCACTCAAGCCATTAAGTTTTTCGGTCTAGTGACGATGTAGGTTTTCATAGTTTCGATGGGCTTGCGTGGGAAAACCTGTTAAAATCTCGATTTTTCTTTACAAGATTACAGCCTCATTTTAACCCTTTAGCCACCTTCAACATTTAAGCCTTTGATCTTCTGAAGCCAGGTTATATTAATTAATGATTAGGTGAACACGGCTCGCGTTAAAATATGGAAAATCGAATTTTCAATGGCAAATCGAATTTTCCATATGTTATCCCCAGGAGCCACTTGTGAATTTCCCTCCATTTTACTCAACATCGATGTACTTCTCAACCGTATTCGAGGCTTGTATGTGAAAATGGGGCACCTAAATATGTCACTATCTGACGGTCTAAAAGTCCAATGCATCGAACCACTGAGCTACCGGCCACCACATAATAATACATAATATATCAAATTGTTTCGTTACGCCTGGACGACCTTTCAACGTCATTGTCAATAAAATTTCCAAATTTTGCTTCGACTTGGCTCACCGTCGAACGTGTAATGAGTCTATCGGGATATTTATTGTTAAATGAGATACAAACCTCAGCTTATTGCGTACTGGTCTTATCTCCATAACCTAACATCATGATGTCGACTACTTATTCATACCACAATTATTTGATAGCTTACTATTTCTGTTAAGTCGAATTCTAAAAACATATTCACAGTCAAGTTGTATTGGAGCAATCGATGTGCCTAACATCTGTTCAAAAATGACTAACGAAGAATAAGTAGCACCCATATAAAGTGAAAGTAATTCATGAACTTGATTAAGATGATTTCGATAGCAGACGAAGATTTCTAGAGTGGCCAGCTAGATCTATTGATCTAATCCCAATAGATTTTTCGTGGTGGTACCTCAAGTTAAAAGTGTACGTTAAAAGACCTAATAGTATATTATTATGAATTAAATGTCTTTCATTTCTCGAACATACGGTTATGTAACATGATAAAAAATATGACATCCATACACAAAAAACTACGTTCTTTTTGAAGGTATCATCAAAATAGGGTATTGCCATTTGAAAAAAATTATAATGAGGTCATAATTCGAATAGTGATGACGTCATCAAAAATATGACTAGACCAAAAAATGCGCGAATGGAAAAGAAAATCGATGTGCCTGAGCTTTTTTCCCCAAAGGCCATATCAAGCTTTCAACGAATTTGTTCCAACCTTTACTTTACGAATTCACCGATATTGAAATAGTCTCTCGTATATACCTATACATAACAAAATCGCAATATTTTCTTCTGGTTATATTGAGTTGTCCTTGAATTTGATAAAAGTAAATGTGATTCTTCTTCAACCTAAAATAATCAATGAAATTATGAACACGCAGTGAATAAATTCGAATGATTACGATTCTCTATATAAATGTCGCCAAAGGAACAAACAGAGGTGTAACAATCACCTGGTATTAGGTATTCATGGTAAAATTCAATGTTTCGTTTGTTCACCTTGTCGCCCTACAACATGGGAACATTCAAGAAAAAAAAGTCCGCTGTAGCTTTTCAACTTCAAAGGGATATCAAAAACGCATCGCCGCCTGAATAAACCGTTTCATTAGAAACCAATGTAGACCGGACTTGCCGATATTAAATTCATAATGGCGAGTTATTCAGTGATAAGCGTAAAAATATGCCACTGACTCCAAGATTCTTGCGTAGACAATAAATCTGTGGAAATTTAATCGTGTTTACCTTAGTGTCAAAAAGTTATAATATTCCAAAGATTCGTTCGACCAGAATGAATTTAACTTTTTTCCATTCTCGTTCTCACCCTGTGCCAGATGTCATACTGGCTATATGATACGCTCTCTTTTCCTCACCAGTCATGTGGGAGAAACAACCTAAGGAGCGTGTCATTTAAAAGAAATTCAGTTCCATTTCTGAATCCAGAATTGTAAGTAATAATTAATTTTCACTAGTCGACGGCTAAACCAAACCTTTGTTAGTTGACTTTGATAAAACTGGATATTTCCCATTTTGAATGGAATGAAGCAAAAAAATCTATTCTGTGAAAATAACACATTTCTGTGAAATTATTCATAAAAAAGAATATATCTAGAAGAAGAATGAGAAAGTCGTTTCACTAAGTAACTGGTGGACTTCAATACTTACATGAAACAACACCAAAATATTCATTCGTTTCGATTGTGGAAGTGAATGAAAATATAAAAAATGGGGGAAAATATCTTTCTCATTCATTTAAAACTTAAATAATATTTTTTTATGAATTATTTTCATCTTTATATAATCATACAGCCCTTCACCACCCAGAAAAAAACATTTCTAACTCGTTTTATTAGGGATGAAGAAAAAATATCTGAATAAATTTTTGAGTAGAGGTGATTTTATTGGGTAGTACGTATATCACAGGACGAAAGTGTCTTTCGATCTCCCAGAATATTTCGGACCTTGCCGGAGCTTAGGCGACAATTGAACTCAGGATCGACGGATGCAATTAAGCGTTTGAGTATCGAACTCAATACATTCATCAATATGCCAGTATGGTGACACTTGTAGTGGATAAATAAGGTTGTGTCAATATCTGAAGTAAAGAAATTACGGATTCGATAACTTTTCAGTTGGGTGATTATCAGATTAAATCCTAACAGTTACCAAATAGTAAAATATGTGAGAGAAGATGTTCTGTGGTAAAAATTAACAACTCTGAAATCAACCTAGAAGATAAAATCACCAGTACCACTGTTATCAAAAATCATATTATCAACAGTTCGTCCTAATTCTACCTGCTTGTTGTTGATGGCTTTTTCCATGATCTTTGCATTCTCGAAAATATTCGCTGAGAACCAAGAAAGTATGAATATCAGTGCGTGGGCAATAAGTAGTCTCAAGATTCAATGCAATACAAACAATTTATATTGTAACATTCATTTATTTACCTAGGGTCAAGTTCAAGGTACATCAGCCGACTCAACACGTTTAACAGTCTGTTTCATTGCATAACCTTCGCAGGAGCTTGCTACAAATAAGTTTCAATCTTGTTCATATCGTGGTAATGTTATTCGCGATTATGATAATTGAGGAGAAAGTGAACGTCAGTGGCGTGGAAAAGAGCTGGATTCCAGAAAAAGAGATTGATTGACTAAGAAGGAAAATAAGACTTTCGAAATCTATATGTAGCTCATCTGGAAGTACTCATAACTAAAAGTCCGGCAAGTAATTCTCCTGAATATATACAAGTGGCTTGAATGAATGAATTTGATTTTTTTTAAATTGTTTTACCCAAATGGTTAATACATTATAAGTCTATGGAAAATTGTATTTAATCAAAATACTCAACGTGCGAAGTTGTTCTCAGTAGAATCTTATAGATAAATAAATGAGAGTAGTATTTTCTATGAAATACTTGCCAGGTAAATTCCAATTGTATAATGGATTTTTCATTATTGATTCAATGTCATTCAGTGCTAGTAATGATAATAATATGTAATAATGACGAAAAACAAATAATTGCGATTTGAAATACTTCGACTTAGATAGTTCCTGGAGCGCTATTTGCACATTGAAAATGTTGAACGCTTCCCAGATTTCACGTTCAGCCCATTCATGACATATTTCATTGGAAGCTGGAAACAGAAACAGATTGATATAGTAAAACCCGATTAGGGAACACGCCAAATTATCTTGGATTTAAATATATCCGAATGCTTTAAAGGTATCCTATGTCACTGCAAAAGTTTAGTACTTGTCCTAATAGGCCAATCAATAGGAATTATTCGAAACAAAAATAGTAGTAGATAACCGACTGTGTCATCACATGAAAGATGGTCCGTTAATATAATTATGTTATGTTTTCGACTCTCAACTGTCATTCATTGATTTCCTATAAACATACAAATACAAAAAAAAAAAATTCATTGTTGTTAGGGTTATGTAATATCCAAATGCCATTTATTTGGTATTATCAGGTGAGTGACTATACTGAAACAATATTTTATTGGAAAATTTGAAAAATTATCTCTTATTTTGCTAGTTATAGAACGAACAAATATTTTTATATATTTGATTTTGGCAATCAGTTCAGAAGAGATTCTACAAAGTCATAAAATAACCGACTACAAGTATCTAAGAGCCACTGTTTGACATATTCCATTTATAAATTGAAATTGTTCATTTATTTCAAGTTGTTCGTAAATCGTAATGAAGTTATACAGGGTGTTTCTTAAGTACGTGTAGAAACTTTAGGAGCATGTTGCTGACGTCGAAATAAGAAAAAAAGTTCCCATATACACATGTTCACAAGTTATTCGTTTCGAAGATACAGAGTGTCAAAGTTCAAATCTTATATTTGTTTTTTTGTGAATATCCAAAATGTTTGTGATAAATAAAATTTTATGTTGATTGCGAAAAAACTGATTTCTAATTTAATTTATTTAAAATTTAAAAATCTTGTCATCAAAAATTACTTGCATCGATTATTTCATGTCTCAATAATTCGAAAACAGTTACTCTCAGTGACCCTTACCAAGCATATATTTTTTACACAAACTAAATAATGAATATTCCCAGATTCCAAACTACCCAAATATCGAAATTATTTTGAAATAATTCACAAAAAAATAAAAATACACTCTGTATCTCAGAAACGAATAACTTTCGAACATATGTTTATAGGAAATTTTCTTCTTATTTTGATGTCAGCAACACGCTTCTAAATTTTCTACACGTACTTAAGAAACACCCGGTATATCCGTGTTGCAAGGTAACTGAATGTTTTTCAACCTATGGACTCAATTGCTCTTGGAATATAAGCATAATCTGTTGTTTGGGCTCTTGTTTTGCAGTTGTGCTGAATTACTTGAATGATTGTTTTATTTTCATGAACAAACATGAGAATATTCGTCAATATATACGGAATTCATGAAACTTGAAAATGAGTCGTAATTCATGCTAACTCCAATTTGCACGAATATTTTAACGCAGGTACAATTCTTGGTATATTTCTAGATATTCATCGGAAACTTAAATTAAAGTAGGTTGGTTATTTATCGTTAGAGAATTATATGTTGGTAGGTGACTTTCAGCAGAAATTATTTCTACCTCAGTTTCATCCACATTGATAGTTAGCCAGTTACCATGCAACCAGTTCAGTTTCTCTTTCATGTCACTTTCAGCTACATCTTCCACTTCATTCCAGCAATCCGCTTCATAAAGTATAAACATCGTCCGCAAATGGAATATTTGATCCGGATATATCAAGAGAGAGAAGATAACTTAATAACTTTATTTTGGTTGAAGTAAATCAAGGAAATTTATCTGTCCAAGCACTGTGCCTTGCGGTACCTCTCACGACACTGTTTTTCTGGTAATCAGATCCTTTCCTATTTTTACTCACTGTTCTTGTCCCTCTGGATAATCTTTAAATAAATCGTGCATCGTTCCTGTTATTCCTACGCGTTTCGATTCATTCAGCAAAAGTGTATATCACTGAGAGTGTCAAAGGCCTTTGTCATATCAAGGAATATACCCAGGCATGTTTTCTTTTTCTTCATCTACTGCATCAAATACAAATGATGAGACTGCCAATTGTAGCTTGAGTTGAAATCTGTTTTTGGAAGCCCAATTATCATTCATATAATAGTCAATTGATCGGGATATTTCGAAGAAAACTCATTGATACTGTCGAACTTTCGGTAAATTTCAATACCTTCCGCAGGACAACTGAAAATATGCAATTGTACAATAAATGTATAGGCCAATCAATGAAGCATTTTTATTCTAACAAAAATACAAGTAGCAAACCGACTGTACCATCACGTAGAAGACAGTAGGTTATGTTATGTTTTCGACTGTCATTTGATAATTTGTTATAAACATTCAAATAACAAAAAAAAGGTTTTTTAAATTGTTTTGCTTATAAAATGAAAATTAATAGAGCAATTTGGTTACTCCAATGAAAAAATTGTAGATAATTGAAATACGAACAAAATGGAATTTTTCACGACCCTTCTTCTGCTAACTTCCCTTACTTTTTTCCCTGGTAACTCGTATTAGAATTTTTCCTCACATTTCAGCCAATCAATAATTTTTATTGCACTGTTCACTTCGTTTACCTTGTAATTCAAAATTATCACTTTTCTTTTCGCCACATATAGTTATTTTTTGCTACTTCCAGCATGTCATTTGTGTGTAAGAACCCAGGTGAGTCATTATTTTTAATTTTCTAGATAATTTGATAAGTATTTTCCATCTGTTAGGATTGGATCGATTTTTGTTGTTGTTGGTAAAATTGTTATGTCCGTCAACCGATTGCACCCCTACGCGCAACCCTCAAAAGTCTTCGAGAGACTTGTGTGAGCTTTCGTCGAGTCTAATTAGGAAATTCCTATGCTTCTTTCCATAAATTTGCCAACCAAGTGTTTTGTTGTGTTGTGAAAGAATTTTAATTCTATTGTTCAGTAAACTTCCTAAAATTTTTTCCATTGCATTCAATAGGTTGAAAGTACTTGGGGTTATTATAGACGGTTTTCTAGAAAGGAGCAGCCACACGGATTGCTGCTATTTTCAGTAGATTACGGTCAGTTCCGACGTCTTTCATAGAACTTTATCTGAGACCCGGTTAGTACACGTAAAACCCGTCTCGACTATGATACTCAGTAACAATATCATTGACGATTATTCTTCATTATGACTTGAAACTTATGACTTATGACTTATGACTGCTGCATAAATCCACCATAAGTGAAGTGTTCGGCTCTGCCACTGAAGTAATGGTACCCTCGAAAGTATAAACAGGTGATACGGTTAAAAGCCGACATCGCGAAAATATCAAAGCCAATTTCTGTGTAACGTTTATTCCTCAGTTACCGAGGTGTAACACATTTAATTAATGGGAATTGCAGTGTGTGATTTTGATACTGATTTGCTACTGAAACTGAACTATTCGTTTTGACTACATCTACTACAAAGTAATCAATTATTCTCTTGAAGGATGAAAAATTTGGAAAATCCACCGCAATAAATCGAAATAACCTCAGTTGGCACATGTAGATGTTAAATATATTATCAAGGTGTTACAGATTTTTTTTTGTCATGCGAAGGGTACAATTGAAATTAATCAATTCACTTCCGTTTTGAAATGAGTAATCGAATTTTTAATCAAACGCACACCTTGCTACAAGAAAGTTTTTATAATTGGTAGTAGCTTAGTTTGGTATTGAGAATAATATCCGGAAAGACGTTAAATTGAATGACGGCAACGAGACATGCTACAGTTTTTATTCAGGTCAACATTGGTGATGGAATATCCACAATTATTATAATAAATCTTTATTTTACAATTAAATTATATGAGAACAATGAATTGTATGAATTTAATAATTGGCAAATACGTCCAAGTGAACTAGGAAGGCATCAGAATTCAAGAAAAAAAGATCCAAGAGATCAAAGTCCATATAAAACAAACGCTATAGATAAATACAAACAAAGCACAAAAACACACTAGCCTAATTTAAAAACTCAAGAGTATAACAATTCTTCTCGATTATCAATTGCCTAGTCTTTTTCTCATATACATGAACATTTGTCACATTTTTTATTTCATCAGGAAGGTTACTGAAACATTTACACCCTATGTATTCAAAACTTGTCTGATACAAGGCAGTGCGCAGTGCAACAGGCAGCAACAGGTCTCTAAATCTGGTGTTATGTATATGTGATACACGATTTCTCGCGTACAAGGCACTATTTCTATAAGTATATGTACAAGCTCCTCAGATATATGTTCCAATTAGAATATATGCAGGAATCCCTAGCTGTATTTCAGTTTACCAATAATTCTGACAGCATATTTCTGAAGGATAAAAACTCTACTCACAGTTCAGAATACCATATCACATGTGCGAATACCTACAAATTTGGATAATATAATGTTAACATTACTTTCTTGCTACAAGGGGCAGACAAAAATCTTAGAGCATAATAGGTTCTTTTCAGCTTACCACATAATGAGTGGATGAGTGGACTCCATTGTAATTTAGAGTGTAATGTAATTCCCAGCATATTTACAAATTCAGAAATAGAAACTTCATCTTCCGTATTTTTGAAAGGGGTAATTTCTTGTTGCTGTCCATGACAAGAGAACGTAATTGTATTATTTTACCCCATGTTGGTATTTGAAGATAGGTACGTATGTTTACTAGTTCGTTTCAGGTCTGTGTTATTATTTCCTCGAATTCAGGCAAAATCGTAGAAACTTAAGTAAATTAGGCAAGAATTAATCTCTTTCTTGAATCATTCAAGGTCGTGCTTTGACGAATATCTTCATAGGCAATGAGTTCACAAGATATGTACTTCATTCAAAGAACTGTTTCTGGACGAAATCATGTTTAGCAAGTCTTTCAGCTGACGACAAATAGTGGAGCTAAACACGTTGGGTCAACGGGCAAACGGTGAGAAGATCGATGATCATTCAGATGATTCATTTGTCGATTCTACATATGACCACTTTCCAAAAACAGGTTGGTGTTACGTGGTTTTTTCGAGAGTGCATTGCAAGCAAGAGACTACACCTGAGAAAATAGAAAAAAAACATATATCAACCCAAAATATGACCTCTAACAACTACCATACTGGCCATCATATGTAATTGACAATAGGTTCAATACATATTTGAAAAATATTTATTGTAAAGACCTAAACATTGCTACGGATGCAGATGACGAAATGCATGTAGAATTTTGTTGCATTACTTCTACATTCTCTAATGAGAATTACTGTCTGATGAATATACCGGGTATCCGCGAAAAGTGACTCGCCTCAATTTCTCTTTGTTTTTGAAGATAATGTGGAAGACATAAAACTGCATCTTTCAACAAGTAACTCAATCTCATGCAACTTTCGGTTTCGCCAGAACTGACATAAACTTTCGATTTACAAATGTGACTCCCGGTATATTTTCACTTATTTTTCCCCATATGATTTACTGAATACAACCATGTGTTATTTGTCACTTCTTTTAACCGAATTTTATTTTTTATTTTAGATTGCTATGCATATCTTCAAATCAATTACTTCAGTACTAAATTTTTCAGAATGAAATAACTTCACTGTTTTTGATCAAAATATACCTGCTATGCAAAATTTCATTTTTAAATTTTTATTACAAATTTTTTCCATTGGCTCATCGGATTTGGAAAAAGGAGCAATTGATTACGAATGATTTGATACTGCAAATTATAAGGTTTTAAACAAACTTCCGTTGATAAACTTTAAACGATAACGTTACAAATTTCTCAAAATTAAGGTTCAAGGAGATTGAAATAAGATTTAAATGCATCGAGCAACCGGTAACCAACACAACTGATAAAACAAAATCAACAGTCCAAACATTTCTTCTTGCATGAATATTATCATCAATATGTTCTTTGAATAATTAGAAAATGAAAACCAAATTTACATGTGGAGAAGCAAAGAAAATGAGAAGTGGACCTCCTTAATGAATTTGTTTCATCAGTTGTTTTGTCAAAGGTTACCCGATGCATTTAAATCTTACTTTAATACCTTATGAAACATCTAACTTAGTTTTTAACGGAATTTTGTTCAAAACCTATAAGTGTGCAGTATCAAATTAATCACAATAAAATGATCTATTTTCCTAACCCGACGAGCCACCAGCTGTCATTTGAAATTAAATTTCACATAGCTCATACATTTTGACCGAAAACAGTGAACTTAATTCCTCCCAAAATTCTAGGGCTGTAATAAGTGATTTGAACGTATCCATAGCACTCTAGATTAATAAATAAAATTCTCCTAAAGACCAAATGAGTACCTTCATATGTATATAATTTCCAAATTTTTGATAAATATAGTAAACGCTATAAAAACATAACGGTTTGTGATGATATAAACATTGATAATTTAAATCTAAACAATTGTGTTCAAACTGTGAGAGACAAATCACTTTTTGATGATGTACTGGAAAACTACAAATTCTTTTTTAACAATGATCATCCAACAAGAACTCAGTTGAGACAGGAGAAAAACTGAAATTCCATTTAGGGCCGGCGCGGCGTATCTTTTATAAAATAAAAGTGGCGAATGCATTTATTTTCAGAATAAATATTTATCTATACTAATCCTATAAGATGCAATAACATGAGTTGCGCGAAGTAGAAGTTGTTTCTATTCAGGATTTAAACCGACCTAGCGCAATTCAAAAAAAAAAATAAGATGTAAGGATCGTTTATGAATTACCTTCCACTTGAAGCGGTTCTGAAAAGGTCTCCAGAATGCCATACTGCATAGATAATCAATCTAACTAAGACAACTGAAAAACGATATATTATAGTGAATTGGGGTTTGTTCACGACTAACTAGGAAGATACTGATCTGATAAATTTAAAACACTTTAGAAACCTACGAAAACATTTAACCCTCCTTTCCTGCATATACAGTGCAGCTTTTTTAGTCCCCCACTTGTAAACTTTTGAACGGTTCGAAGTACAAACGTGAATAAAACCGTTTGAAGGGTTTCACCGATACTACTTTTTGAAACAAAAAAATATGGTGATTGCTCGACATGAGGCGCGGGGGGCACATCAATTAAATTTTTTTAAATAGCATGGGGGGTCAAGTGGCACATCGTTGAATAGAGGATTCAATTCTCTTCACAACCATCTACTTTTTTTAAATTTCTTAAATATTTTTTTGCAACTCAAATTCGCAATAGAAAATATAAATGCGGATCTGAAAACTACTCATACCTCGACAAATTTGAATGGTTTGTTGTGGAATAATGAAACCAAAAACATTTTGAAGGGTAATACTGATACTACTTTTTGAAAGACGAAACATCGCAATTACACTACAGATGGCGCTGGGGGCACATCAACTAGAAAATTTCGAAAGTCATAAAAATCGAAATTGGGAAAACATTTCTCAACTGAATTCAAAAATATTCAGATGGTTGTAAAGAGAATTGAATTATCTTATCAACGATGTGACACTTAACCCCATATGCCATTTAAAATTTTTGAGTTGATGTGTCCCCCGGGCCCCCTGTGGAGCAATCACCTTTTTTTTTTTGTTTCAAAAAGTAGTATCAGTGAAACCCTCCAGATATTTTTTTTCATGTTTGTATGTCGAACCGTTCAAAAATCCACAGGGGGGACTGAAAAAAGCTGCAGTGTATAAGAACCAATAAGAGACGAATGCCTCGATAATACGCAGTTCCTTCCTTTCGAGCCGGTAATACCACTTTGTCATGGCAACCACGTATCCAAGCAATAACGGAGAATATAATATCATCTTGCTACTAATATGAATGTCAGAGTCTGATAGACTTTATTTCTGTCAGGCATTAACTATAACTATTGAAGAATTCACGACAATGGAACTTTTTCTACTTTGTTGGTTCATTAAATTATCTCAATTAATATTACTTGGGTTCACAATTCCATCGATAATTCTGTCAGAAAGCTTAAACTCGATCAAATTGCTTTGAGGTAACACCACTCGTCCTAAAGGACTCGTGGTGTTACCAACAATTTGGTGTTGTTGATATCTGACAGAATTACTATCGATAGTATGGCGAGCACTCGTGGTATTACCCCCCTTGCTATTATTGTAATATGAATTTGAACAATGCTTCCATATAGACCCCTATCTACATTCATACTACTCTGTAATTTCACTATTCCCAGAATTCAGAATCAATTGAATAGCCTTTTGTTTTGTACCTAAGATCGTTTTCAAAAGCAAGATGTCAACATTATAAGATATGTCTGGTATCGAATATCCACTATGGGCAATATACCCTTCGAACCGTATTGTTATAGCCCTTCTAGTTTGCAACACTCTTCACAATTCTCACAACCACTCTCACTAATCCGCGTCTTTCCACATTTTTCGTTTTATCTATGGGGTGACCCAGGATCTGTTGGTTTTCGAATAGAGTTTTGTATAAGTACAATATATTATATTTTGAGGGTTCTGAAAATGACTTGGAAACCCCGAGTAATAACGTGGAATTTGAGAGGATTTTCTTCTTGTTCAATGTTCAAAGAGTTACAAAGGATTTTCTCAAACCTATTTTTCCTAATCGACTTGTCCACTGAATCTACGGAATAACCATTAACCTCTGTTACATTCTTATTGAGATTTTCTCAGAGGTGAGTTGACTTTTCGTTGAGTCGAAACGACAACAGTCAATTCGACCTAAAATTGACCTCATTTTGGTGTTTGGATAGTTTCCTACGTTTCTGAATTGCATTCACAACAAAGGTTCCAAATATTCATATTATAATACTGATGAAACAGTAATTTAGCAATCATTGTCAAGTGTGACTGACAAACATATTACAGTAAAAACGAATGTTCGGTTTCTGATAATTTACAAATAACGTCATGTGTTATTGTAGATATTCTAACTGGGTCGTTGCAGATTGCACAAATACCGAAAACGCGGAAGTTTAATATTATGAAAATGATAGTTCTAACGCTTAAACAATATCAATCGTACACCTAATCAACATTACTTTCACATGTACGGTTGATATCGACCATGCACTGTCTTGCAAATTCATTTGCTTTTTATCACCTCAGAATAAATCAGAAGGAATCAAATATTTTGCTTTATTTATCTTTCCGCATTTTTATTTTTTTTTGATGGATATAACTTGGCTCCACATTATTTATTATGAAAAGTACGTCGAGAACAGATGTTGAACAAACTACCTATTATTGCTGTGTACTGTGATGAATTGAACAAAGATTTATATTACCAGTTTTCATTCATTACGTAATTCCAAACCGCTAATTATACCCACTTTCTATATTTGAAAAGAAACAATCTTCTATTTCCTAGAATTTCAGTTTCATTCATTTCGATTTCAACCACCAAACAAAGTACCTGGTTGAACTATAATGTAAACAGGATTTCTATGAGGAAGAAACAATGAATTGCAAGAAAACTATGATAAATTTTATAATTAAATTTTATATTCATCTGCTTGTTTAGTTTGTCTGTTTTTACGATCTAACCACAGTAATACTGAAGAGACCTCATGTAATACTAATATTAATTACCACTGTAATTATTGGGTAGATACAATTTATATCTGTTTTGCAATAGTTATTACATGTAAACCTACTACGTTTGAGAACTTCCCTACGTTACATTAGCATAATAAGTACTGATTGCACGTCAGGGTCTACCAAACATATATGAACCAATTTGAAGCGATTACAAAATAATTATCGATATGAAGGTTATTATAATTATGATTATTATAAGTTTATATTACCGAAAAAAATTATCAATAGGAGATATACAGTATGGTGCAAATGAATGGAATAAATTCATTATTTTGTAATAAGGCGACCCTACAGAAAAATCCTGATACCCGTCGATTTTTATTATCGAACGCGCATTCTGTCAAATATTTTTGATAAGCATGACGTCATTGGTGTGAGCGTGATGACGTCATCAATGATTTTTTTAAATGGAAATGTGGGTCATGTGATATGTCATTGGAAAGGTGTTTCATTTACCTATCCAACGATATCGAAAAATTTGTCTAATTGTTGTTGTATGCAGAAAAAAATTGATTTTGAAATTACAGATCACTCATTACAAAATTATTAAATTCTGTGTCCAATTAATGATTTTCGAATCTCTGTAAGTAACCAAGATCTAATTTTGAAAAGGCCGTCCCTGGGAACGAAATGATAGCTTCTTACTTGATTTTTTGCCGGTTCACAAATGTGGGTCTCATCGAAACTGCTACATTCGAATTAAACTCAATCGGCTTGTCGAATGTTAATGGTTATAACAGTAGAAATATTCAAAAATTATCAATATGAAGCTCACTGACACAGAAAGAATCGAAATTCTTATAATGATTGGTTGTGAAGACAAAACACGAACGCAAAAAGAAGTTTTTACTCTGTTCAATAATAAATATCCCAACCGAGAACCAATTTCACAATGCACGGTAAGCAAAATTGAAAAGAAATTCAGAGAAACGGGTCATGTGAAAGACCTACCCAAAGGTAACAAGAAACAAATTCCAGATGACAAGAAACTAGATGTTTTACTAGCTTTTCAAGATAATCCCCATACCAGTTCAAGGCAAGTAGCATTAGATAATGACATTGACCATTCAACAGTTCTTAGAACGCTAAAAAAGGAGAAGTGGCATCCCTACAAAGTTAGTTTAGTTCAGGAGCTTCTGGAAGACGACTTTGATAGAAGAATTGAATTTTGCGAAATTATGATGGAGAAAAATAACACAGATCCGATGTTTTTCCGAAAAGTTCTTTTTTCTGATGAAGCTACATTTCTCCTAAACGGTCATGTCAATCGTCAGACGTGTCGGTATTGGGCTACTGAAAATCCACATTGGATGCAGGAATATCATACTCAATATCCAGAAAAATTGAATGTTTGGGCGGGAATTATAGAGAATATGATAATAGGACCATATTTCTTCGATGAGTCCTTGACAGGTCCTCGATATTTAGAATTTCTGCAAAACTTCTTGCTACCCGAACTGAATCGGCTGTTCCCAAACAGACCTGATTTGTGGCTGCAGCAAGATGGTGCGCCGCCACACTATGCTGTCGTGGTGAGACGCTACTTGAACAACGTCTTTCCAGATCGGTGGATAGGAAGAAGAGGAGCAATTGAATGGCCACCTAGGTCGCCAGATCTAACACCTCTGGATTTCTTTTTATGGGGATACTTGAAAAGTAAAGTTTACCAAACTAGACCACACAATATCCGTGATCTCAAAGACCGTATACGCATCGAGATGGGACGAATCACTCAGGACGTTATTGGCAGAGTTCGAGAAGAATTTACTGCTCGTCTATCCCACTGTCTTATAGCAGATGGTCGGCAGTTTGAACATTTGCTTTGAAGTTGTTTGTATTCATTGAATGGGAATTTTCTTTTATTACTACAATTGTTTGTTAGAATAAAACCCCAAATTACTTGAAATCATTAATATGATTGGATAGCTGATTGGAAGACCTTTCCAATGACTTATCACATGACCCACATTTCCATTTAAAAAAATCATCGATGACGTCATCACGCTCACACCAATGACGTCATGCTTATCACAAATATTTGACAGAATGCGCGTTCGATAATAAAAATCGACGGGTATCAGGATTTTTCTGTAGGGTCGCCTTATTACAAAATAATGAATTTATTCCATTCATTTGCACCATACTGTATATTCTTCAAGTGGACAGGATGGGCCATTATACAGTGATTCCTAGAAAAGGTTGTCCACCACGGGAATATCTGAAACGATAATAATAGTATAGGTTGAAAAATGTTCAACATAAAATTTTCAAAAATATTTTTTATTCTCAAATTATTTTAGAAAAACTGATTTTTTTTATGTCTTATTTCCTTTTTTTCTATGTTCGTCTATGTTCGTCTATGTTCGTCAGAGCTGAAACAAGATGAAAAATACTTCTTAACAGCAATTTCTCATTAGAATTCTTGTGATGAAATCAGTTTCACTCTTTGAAGTGTAGTTATCGAACAATTATCAATTTAATTTTTCAAAATACTGCCTTGTTTCAATAAATTCATATTTCATTTGGAATTGAGTGGTGTATCACACATGGCAGCTTCATTTTGTGTCAAATCGTTTCGACTTTCTTCAGATATTTTCGAACAGGTACCTGAATTTGAAAAAATGTAGAATAAGATATCCAATATATCTCAAAAAATCTTGATGATGGCCGAAGAGAATCTGAAACGTTTTGTGAAAGGAATAATTGATATATCATTGTATTAAGGAAAAAAACACTTTATTCTACGAAACAAGGCCGTATTTAACCCCTTACCGCATAGCGTGACATACATGGCACAAATAATATTTTCATTATATTTCTCGACATAATACTCTTAACACGTTCTTTCTATGCATGACAAGTCGTATATGGCACAAATTTCAAGTTCTGAGTATAGTGGTGACATCTAATGACGATATCGTGAAGTTTTGACTAAAGTTTCAAAATGGCCCCGGCATGCGCAGATGTTTGTGACGCCGTGATATTTGACGAATAATTTGAATGATTTGTAGTGTGAATTGAAGTTTCAAACAATTATCCATACAACTGCAAGGATCTATTGAAAGTGCTCATACAAGTAAGTACTTCATTTTTTCTGTTTTTCTCATTATTTCATCAAAAAATATGTCCGTACCATATATGGGACAACATGCACTATCATGCAAAATCGGATTGAACATATATGACACAATATGCAATTTAAAGTTTCTCTAAAATTGTTTGTTTCATTTTATGGTATAATTATGGATCCTGAAATGTTTTATGGTTTCGCAAATACCATTGCATTGGATATACCGGACGATTCGCAAATTATATTGGCCCCAGATTCTGACTTCGATGAAGAAGATGATTTACCTAATGAGCAACTGTCCACCATTATTCCTGAAACGGATACGGAAAATAGTACCGATGATGAAGAAAACATTCCTCTAAGCGAGTTACTCAAGAAACTGACAAAAAGTAACAATAAAAAGAAAAACCACCCAACATGGAAAACCGAAAAGTTGGTATCAGCAGAAGAAGACATAAAATTCCTTGGTTCTATCGATTCACCAATTGAATTGAAATACACAGAGTCGCCTCATGCATTTTTTAGATTTTTTCTAACAAAAGAGATGGTGAGCGATATTGTTTTCCAAACAGTATTGTATTCAGTTGAAAAAAGGCCAGAAAAACCTGTTAACATTACCGAAAAAGGATTAGAGCAATTTATAGGGACCTGTCTGTACATGTCAACTACTGGAATTTGAACCTAAATCACCGTTTAGTCTCAGAAGTTATGTCGTGCAACAGATGGGAAGAAATGAAGCGCTTCTTGCATTTCTCTAATAATAACGATGCTATTCCAGCAAATCGTCCTGGTCATGATAAATTGTGGAAAATTCGACCATTAGTCAACAAATTACGAGAAAGTTTACTAAAAATTTCAAAAGAAGAATTTTTAGCAATAGACGAACAAATAATTCCAACGAAAGCCCGTTCGACTATCAAACAGTATAACCGAAAATAACCCCACAAATGGGGTTACAAAGCGTTTGTTCTGAGTGGTGTCAGCGGATTTTCTTGTGACTACGAAATTTTTGCTGGTGGTCAGAGTAAAACAGTGCCTGATGGCTGCCCAGATCTGGGCGTGAGCTCGAATGTGGTGCTTCGACTGGCAGACTCAATTCCAAGACATAAAAATCATAAGTTATTTTTCGATAATTGGTTCTACAGTGTCCCCTTACAAATATATCTGACTAAAGAAGGAATGTTGCCACTTGGATCAGTTAGAATAAATAGGGTACCAAACAGTAACATGCCCAAGGAATCAGAACTAAAAAAAAGAGGTTTGGTGGCAATGGTAGAGAAAGTTACGACAATTGACGGAATCAAAATTTTTATAATATCCTGGTATGACAACAAAGTAGTAAATATACTATCTACATATGCAGGAAGCACTCCCATTACCGAGGTCAAACGTTTTTCCAGAAAAGACAATACTCACATAATGGTGCCATGTCCAAAAGCTGTTCCATGTTAGGTCACTATAGAATCAAGCTTCGGTCAAAAAAATTGGTGTATTCGTATATTCTTCCATATTATAGACTTGATAGTTGTCAACGCATGGATTCTTTGGAGAAAGAGTGATATTGAGAACAATAATTTGCCTTTGGCCGATTTCAAAATGGCAATTGCAGAGTGTCTGTGTAAGGTCGATAAAGCGGCTTCTACTAGAAAGAGAGGACGACCTCTTAGCGGAGTCCTGGAAAATCATTCACAAAATAAATCAAGAAGGGGACCGGTATCCGATTTTCCAATGCAAGAAGTACGAAATGATGGATACAATCACCTTCCATTATGGTGCCATGAGAGACAAAGATGTAAATATCCTTGCGGACGGAAAAGTTTCATAAAATGTGAAAAATGTAATGTTTTCCTGTGTTTGAACAAAGACAGGAATTGTTTTCACATGTTTCACTCAGAAGGAAAATAGGAAACTCTTTTTCATTTTCTTATAAAATAAAAATTCAATTTTCAAATGTTGTTTTATTACGCATTGTGCCATTTATGGCACGAACAGCTTAACTACATTTTTAAATAAAAATTCTTAATGAATCATTTTTTTAATATTTTTTACGATATCATGATGTTTGATTTTGACTACATGATTTTTTTAGAAAAAATTAGAAAAATCATGCAGTAAGGGGTTAATAAAAAATAGTTGTTTTTGGCTGTTCGATAAAGAAACGTCCGAACAGTTGAGCTGATATAATAACAAGAGAGCATATGAAAAGTTTCTGTGAAGGAGTTTCACTTATCTTGTTCCAGCTCTGACAAAAACATCAGAAAAAAAATAAAACAGTTTTGGAAATTTCATACTTCCTCCCCTGTTTCGCAATTTTTTTGCATTTCACTTAAACTACATCTAACACCGTTTCAGGTATTCCCGTGGTAGAATACCTTATCGTAGAGTCACTGTACTGTCCTGCCAATGCAATACTGAATTTCACAGACGAATTCTCAGTGAATTCCTCTTCTCATAAGTGTGAATAAACTATATTCAGTGCGACTAATAAGTAAACCCTACTTTCAATTGACCTTTTAACCTTTACAGCCCCACTCTCAAGGCATGCCCTTGGATAATGATATCTCTGTATATTATTTATCAACCCATTGACATGTATCAAACTTTGGAAAGCGTCCCTGAATTCTAACAAATTTTCGCAAGTTAATGACAGGAAATTTGACACTCTTTAAAACTTGTACATTATCTTCGTGATGATTTGATGAATCATCATTACTTACATTGGCACTATTTCGCTGTTCATGTATTCTCTTTTATATTTTAAAACCATTTGTTTGGCAATTGCAATTATAGCAAAAGAAGTATCTAGAGAGACAGCACGGTCCTGATCAAGAGCTTCGAACTCAGATACCAAATGTTGAATCTGGTTTTGTAACTTATCAAATTCTACAAATATAGTGTCTGCCTTTGAGACCATTTTCTAAAAAAAAAATCATCTTGGATAAAGATTTGCCTTCTAATGTTTTCAGATGATTTGAGAAGAACGTTATCTTGGTTTCCACATCACCTCGCTGTGTGTGTGAGGTTTTCTATCTTCTTCGACATTTTGTATGGAAATTATTTGAGTTGAGTTCAAAATATTAGATAAAAATGAATTGAATCAAGTGAAAACAATTTTAGTGGATGGGAAGTGGAGAAGATATTGGAACGGACTTCCCCCCCTTTGCACTAAGACGATGTACTTCTCTTTTGCTTCGAAGAAAAATTCAGTAACTTTTGATGTCTTGTATATATCTCAATTTCCAACAGTGAATTTTTGGGAATACCTTTTTGCACTAAGACGCTGTACTTCCCATTTGCTTCGAAGAAAAATTCAGTTACTTTTGATGTCTTGTTGATATCTCAATTTTCACCACTGAATTTATGGAAATACTTCTTAGATTTACGAAAGCTTGCAATGAAATCTGTCTCGATAAGCACCAATGTTTATGTTTGATGGAATGTAACACTTTGTTAAATCAGAATTTTGTATTTGAACTGCTTTGAGATACAAATTGTAAATGAACTGACAATTCGAACAGAAATAACAATGTCACAATTTTCACTCGGGTTTGAAGGCCGTCGTTTTTTTGGAATTTCTTCCTAACGTTTCGATAGGCTAGCTTCTTCAGAGGCTTATACATCACTTCACAGACGGAATCTCCAGTCATCTGAGATTATTCATGATGTATAAGTCTCTGAAGAAGCTAGCCACTCGCGCTAGCGAAACGTTAGGAAGAAATTCCAAAAAACGATGGCCAGTGAAAATTGTGACACTGAAAACTTCGGCCGCGAAAGCCTTAACCATTTTGTCAGAAATATCAATTTTATATATTTGATAGTTTCACTCGCCGTATGAAACCCTCCTTTATATTAGAACCACCAAGGGACGTATGTATAGATAATACGCTGTTCCTTCCTTCCGATCCGGTAATACCACTCTGTCATGGCAACCACGTATCCAAATAACAACGGATAATATAATATCATCTTGCTACTACTATGAATGTCAGTATGACAGACTGCATGTCTATCAGGCATTACCTATAACTATTGAAGGATTCGCGACGACGGAACTTTTTTTTACTTCGTTGGTTCGTGAAATTATTTCAATAAATACTACTCGTGCTTACCATACTATCGATAATTATGTCAGATTTCTTAAACTGGATCAAATTTCTTGTGGTAAAACCACTCGTCCTAAAGGACTCGGGTGTTACCAAGCAATTTGATGTCGTTGATTTCTGACATAATAACTATCGCGAACTCGTGCTACTACCACCGATAGTATTTATTTGCTTCCTTCTGTCAGGTGACATTTCAAATCAGTCATATTCCGGGATTCATTTTCAAATTCATGGAAATACATCACCAACAGATGGGTACCCATAATGACACCTCCTTGGTATTTTGCAACATCACACACAATGAGGGTTATTTGAACATATTATATTCTGGAATTGCAATCTTTTCATTTCAGATTCGAAATCAGCTATTTTAAATCTAAATTAATTTTCTCTTGAAAACGAAAGTGACTTTGGGACAAAAAATATTTTTTGAATACTTTATAAACGATAATTAACCCCAATACTCGGAGTGGATGAGTCAAAAATGACCAATGTATAATGGAAAACTTCTGAATGGATTCATTTCCATCTGAATTATTCCATAACACAATACTTTTCATCTTCAATTCATTATTGTTATAATTTATTAGAGGCATTTTAAATAAATTTCCTAGTTCTGAATGATTCATACAAAAATATTCTGGCAAAATTCATATGCGTACATCCATTTTATAAACAGCATTTGTTAGTTGAACTCAATATTGTTTTCATTATTGTTCTTATTTTCTTTCCTTGGTGTTTTGGCATCGACTGCTATGGTCATTAGCCATATATTATTCTTATTATTATAGACTAGTGAACAATTCGATGTCACCAAAATTCTATTCATCAAATTTGAATTTGAAAGAAACTATACAAAAGAAGGTGTTAACCACTGATGAATTTTTTCCATACTTTTTTATACGAATACTCTCGAGCAAAAACAAGGAACTATGATATACTCTGCTGCTAGTCCCTATTTTCTCTTTGGAATTGTGGGTCATTTTCCAATAATTCGATACAACCGTATTGTATAATAGTGTGAACAAGTTAATCATGGGATAATACTGAAAAGTTTCATGAAAAACGACGAAATCTTCAAAATTATTGCATTTTTCTCACAAAAACTCTTATTATTGAATAGTGTAATTGTGGTTACGACCTTACATAATGAATAATAATAGAGAAATCATACGAAATTCATTGAATTGCATGTTCATCAGTGATTTCATAACCTTGGCAGTGAACTTCAATTCTGTGATGAATTGAAAATAATATGGATGGAAACAAAATATATTTGCGAAATTATTACATAAGAGGATATTTCATAACAATCAGGTGATGAACCCAATTATATGCACTCCGGTTGGAAAGTACGGGGGCATAATGTTATTTTGTCCAGTCACAATTCATTTTGAAGAGGACACCATGACCATCATTATCAATATTTTTTTTGGTATTGTTTGAAAATGTACGCGATTTTTTTTAATTATTTGAAAATACATCAAATGTAATTATAACCAAAATGCTCTCTTCCGATGGTTACTCGTTGGCCAAAATTTGGTGAGTGTACCAAGAAGGCAAATCAGAACCAAAGAACCACTTCTAGCGGTAACATCAAAGAGTGGGCATTGGGTCTAATCTTCTAGTGGGAAAAAAATGTTCGGTTCTTCACTCAGTTACTTGCAGTGACTATTATCCTCATTTGAATTCGCCTTGACGTGTATATTGTTGGAGTATGGAAACTGCTCTAAAACGAATAGATTTGAATCGTGACCAAATCCTCTGTTTTCATCCCGTTCGTTAGATGTAGATCAAAGGTTGAATGCCAAGGCGTTGGCGACCAACGTTCGCCACAATACATTGGTTGTCATTCATTGGTCTTCGTTGGCCCAGTGTTTACGCGCCTGCAACGAACTGTTGAGTATTATAATAATCTCATACGTAGTATCTACAGAGTTTTGTAGATGGTATATCTATCATACCGCTCATCCCAAAAATGAGCCTATGATACCAAAAATGAACAAGGTAGGAATTTCAACATTATAAAAATGACCCAAGTCAAAATTGAATAATATGAACCAAATAATTTTGTGGAATATGCAATCAGAACCCAATTACGTTTTTTATCCAGAAAAGCCGATTTTGTTATGCCCAGCCTAATAATGTCTGTACAAGTGGTAGTAGGAATCATAGAAAGCATACTGCCTTAGTAAGTCGAATAGGCCCACATGGAACCTTCTCGATATCCCCCGTTTTCCACATATCAACATTACTTCCCCTTCCTTTCCAAACCTTCGTGACCCTGTTGATGGTCAGTATGACTATCCACTCCAAGTAGGTTCGTTTCTCTTGTAGGAGTTTTCCAACTCCAAATATTTCAAACCTCAACATCCCATACACCTTCTTTACATTTGTTATTAGTGTTTACCTAAGTTATGCCCTTTAAGCATTTCTATAAGGAGGCGTAGTGCTTTGAATTTATATGATCCTCAAATGATGTAATTGAGAGCTCACAATCAAAGACAGGTTCAACCACAACACTGTTCATTTCTACCAGCTAACTACATGATATCGAAAGGTTACAGATTAATCTTCATTACAATTTAACAATGTTAGAAATAAATCACATCACAGTGCTCGGCAGTTCCAGTCTATGAGTCATGCTGTCCTTGACTTGCTGAAGTTAGATACGAAGTCTTCCAACTGGCTGAAGCTGGTTTATACCTCCAAAATTCTTTCAGTTTCTCTTCTGCCCAATCGTTAAGGACAGAACAGCTTTGACTTCTTGCGATGCCTCGTACTAGCTCCGATAGTAACTATACCAATTAACTGATTCATTTCGATACCCTAGGCACAAGGGAAAACTTCGTCTTGAGAAAAATGTAGCGAAAAACATAGTTCTTCATTTTATGCAAGAGCTATTTCACTTTCTTTCAACTGCCCAGGAGCCACAAAGCAAACATTGTACTCCTTCTGGAATACTATGATTATAATTTTTTTTAGTACAATAATTTGTTTATTTTCAATAATTTTTTATATTTTTAAAACTGCCATGAATGGAGTGTAGCTCTCAAACGTACATTGAATTT
Organism: Chrysolina oricalcia; assembly: GCA_944452925.2. NCBI lineage: Eukaryota > Metazoa > Arthropoda > Insecta > Coleoptera > Chrysomelidae > Chrysolina > Chrysolina oricalcia. The sequence continues at coordinate 37,004,468 of OX101812.2, forward strand.
ATGAATTCTGTCCAGAAAAAACTATTCCTTTCATCAGTGTTGCCTCGTTTGGAAAGTCGTTAAATTTTCGGGATGTTGTCGTTACCGATGCTCTTCTGAAATATCATCAATCGTTCCACAGTTGGCAGTTTCATCGAGATTGATCCATTGAGTTTAGTTTCCAAACCCCTTTCTCGCCACATACAAAACTTGCCAATCATCTTGTTTCCGTGGATCACTTCTTCAACTGACGGCAAAGCTTAGAGCTCGTTGCCTTACGAGGTGTTTCCAGAAAAATATATCGTATGTGGATAAAAAAACTATTACATCTCTTTTCTTTATTTCCACGGACTTCTGTAAATATGAAAGGTAACTTCTATTCAGATCCAGAAGATGAAAAAAATCCAGCTTGATCCAGACAAAGTAAAGCATTGGGCGAGTCAGGAACATACATCTTGTTCAAACAAAATGTTATTAAATCTGTATATCGAAAAAATCTATGTGACAGTGTTTATATATTTGAATAGGCCATGTCGACAGGTTGAAACACACTGCATATCTTGTGAAGACCAAGAAAATATTGATTTGTTTTCGCAGACATACATTTTTGAAAAATAATAATACCACCGCTATTTCAGAGCATCTATTACCGTTGATCTCCTCTTCTCAGAAAATTAAAAATCATTCAGGGCTAGGAGCGGCTTCATTTCGGATGTCTGAAAATTCTGGTGTAGCAACTCAGGGTGCGTACATACTGGTACAACGAACGACAACTAATGTATTGGAGAGAAGGTTGGTATAGTCAGTGCATTGGCGTTCGGCCTCTAATCCACATGGAACCAATTGGTTAGGTCCAAGATACTCCAAAAATTCACATCATTAGACGAAATTGAATACGTATAAACACCAGTCCTGTTGAACAGCTACGGAAAATAACAGGTGACTAAGTGAACCGACGAACGATTATCCCATCTTCTCTAGGAAAGTAGACCCAATGCCAACCCAATGCCAACCCAACGTCAACCCTTCTATGTTACCTCTAGAAGTCCCAAACTGAACCAGTGCCAATCAGTTTGTTGACTTTATTTTGTTTTCAGTGTTCTCACTCACCGAATCTCGGCTAACGTAACGGTTGGTTGTCATTCATTGATCCTCGTTATCCAAGTGTGTACGCACCTTTTTTTTTGTAAAATTTGTTTTTCCGAAACTCCCAGGTTTTCGAAGAAAACCCCTCAAAAGCAGAGCTTGTGCGAGCAAGGGAGATCCGGGACCTACAGGACCGCCTGGGTGGAAGCTGAATGCTCTTACACCACGACCACTTCGCTGGTATGTAACATCAATCAGTCAGTAAAACAAACGTTTCACTTGGACCATTTTTTTCCGTGTGCGAACTATATGATGGAATTCCCGAAATTACTGGGTGTTTGGGGAACAACATTTTTCGATAGTTACCAAGGTGAGTAGGTATAAATGATTTTATCAGGAAAGTTTTTATGGACGTTTGGGCTTACTTATACTATCATTCGTGCCAATAAAATATTTCTTGTAGTATAATAGTTAATAATACAGTATGTTTTCTAAATGACATATCTCATTTCAAGTAAAAAAATTTGATATTATGAATACGAGTGAAAATTTGAACTTTCCTGTACTTGTAATATCGATATTTTATACTGAAAATGAGATAATTCATATATAGAAACATAATGAATTGTTGACTTTCATAACATTAGAAATATTTCAGGTGCATGAATAATAGTAATCCCAAAATTTGATAAAAACTTTCTTTATGAAAGCTTCCAGTAATTTCGGAAATTCCATCATATAGTTCATACTTTATTCACAAGCAATAAATCGAGTATAGACGCGTTCGGTCTATCTATTGACCAATATAAAATGTATATATACTTCAATGACGACAAATATATTTTTTCTAATATCAAATAAAATCGACAATAACCACAATTGAAATATGTATTGAGGGCAAAACTTTATGTCACTACTGTAAGTACTCCATTGAATACCTAGTAGTTTGCACTACTTTATATTCGAATCTCAGTTTCAGTCTTTTGTTTAGTGGCAATAGTGGCAACAGTGGGGCCAAGTAGCCGAGTAGTTGAAGCGACATTGTTTCAATCGCAATCTGGCTGCCAGTCAAAAGTTCAAACCCTAGCGACTGCAGAAATTTTTCTGATGGCCCGAGGTAGTGCTGGGAATCGCACGTAAGGTAAGACCTTGTTTATCCTTGGCTCTCCCAAGTTTTGACTTCTGAGGGCTGCCTTTTGTAAGGAGACGAGAGCTGGTTAACGGAAAAAACAATAATTTTGAACAATTTTTCCATAAAGCAACAAAGTGAGACCCAGTCCCAAATACAGGTCCTTTTTTGATTGCCAATAAAAAAACTCTTGAAATGGATATTTCCACACTTCTTTTTGAACTTCATTCTATCCCCAATATTTTGAAACTGATGTTTATTCAGTGGCTTCGTCAGAATGTCAGTCAACTGTTTTTAACTCCTCACAAGAATCGTTGACTGTTGAGAATAAATTTTACCAAAATATTTACAAATGTCTCATTCCAATTGCGGGGAGCATGTTTGAGACCATAAAGACTTTTTCTCGAACGAAATACTTGATCAGTGCCGTCATCAAAACGTGGTGGTTGCTGCATATATGTATCTTCGTCCAGGTCACCATTTGAAAATGCGGCTTTAGAAATTTGGTTAAAAACATGACTTAATGTGATGCTAGCCCCAAAATTAGTCTGATTGATCCATACTGAGCAACTGGACTGAACGTTTCATGATAGCCTGGCTTTATGAATTCCATTTGGTTTCAATTTGTAAATCTATTTGCAATTCAGTGCTTATCTGTTCAGCGGAATTGGAACCAGATAGATAGATAGATATATATTTATTGATCTCTTCGAATCATATACATGACATGAGATAAGTCATACAGAAGTGGATTAAAATAAATAAAAGATAAAAAATACAATGAAGTAGGACACAATTCCGAACAAAACATTACGAATATGTACACAAACATTAATATATAACTATTTCCCATGTCCTGTTTTTGGAGTTGAGCGTCTATTTCTATTGTCATTGCTGGCACCCAGTCTCTGTTTTTCATTTCTATCGTGGAATTTATTTCATAATCCATCATAATACACACGAAATCGTTTCATTTTCTTGGAACCTCCAAATTATTTTCATTTCCCAATGACCTGGCGTCGGAAGGTTCTTTGACACTAGGATCATCCGATACTTCTTATTTGATGGAATTTTCAATGTTTGTATTAGTTATTAGTTAGATACATCTCTGCTCAGCCCGGGAGTTAACGACAGAAATTTCCCGGTCATATTCGCAAACTCTATATTTTTTGTATGAGTTATGTGTGTAATAATAATAGTAATATGATGATATGATGAACGTCTGCCGGCGCACCTCCACGACAGGTAGTTAAAGGACGGTTCCAAGTCCTCGAATCATTTTTTTTCAAGACATGAAAAAATTTCATGATAACTTTTTGTAGAGCTGTGCTAGTACAATAAAACTGCTTTTGAACATTTTTTCGATATAACTCGTTTCGTTTTCGGGTTTTCAGTGTTTTTTCAGATTTTTCAAATCCATATTGCAAATTTTTTTTCAGAGATACGGAAAAATTTCAGTTACATTTTTTAAAAATAGCCATTTCAAAAAATATTTCATTCGAAATATGAAAAAATGTCACGAAAACTTTTTGTAGATTTCGTCAAGAACTATAAACCTGATTCTAACTAATATTCCTTTGCCTCGTGTCGTTTTCGAGTTTTTGGTGTTTTTAGACAAAAAATGTAAAAAATTTCCAAGCTCATATCTCTATTGCTTTTCAAAATATGGAAGAACTTAGTGAAAACTTTTTATAGATCTCTTTATGGACAACCAAATTGTTAATATTCAACTTTTTGATATCTAGTTTGATTTTCGAGAATTTGACGATTTCATGAGAAAAGTACAAAGGAAAAAACGGTTCAAAATTATCGATGTGGCTTTTAAAGACGTATTCGAAACATTTTTGAGATTTTCATTTGTTTCTTTAGTATGGTCAATATCTCGATTTTCCATTTGTTTGAATATATCCTGGACTATCAATCCAATGAAAAAACGAAGGACCATTTTGTGTAGATTTTACGAAGGCGATCAAAAACGATTTTCCGATAAATTGTGGAAACCATTTTTGAGATATTTGTTATTTTCAAAATTGCATTTTTTTTCAGTTTTCTCAAGTTTACCCTCATTTATTCCATAGGTTTTTTGGAAACACCTGCATGGTATCTTATTAGTTTCAGACTATAATTTTTGTGTTTGCTGCCTTGAAAACAAACATGCCAATTAATTTCATCCTTGCGGATATATATTTTTTTGCGGTAACTTATGTGGGTGGTGGACGAGTTTTGTTGTGGTATTCATGTGGCAGACGATATTTTCTAAGCTTACAGCGTTTCAACTGATACGTACAGTATGCTTCGCGTATGCGGCTATACATTTTTGTTGTTGATTTTTGGCTGCAATTCTAACCCTCCTGTAAACCCCTGTCGCGGAGATGCGGTGGCAGACACAAATCAAATTATTCGTAAGAAAATGATCTTTCACAAAAAGCCGACGAGCCACCCCCTTTCCATTTGAAAAATTCACGTTAACTGGAAAAATTCATATTTGAGACTTTTGAATAATTCTTACAGCGACTGTGAATTCAAAAGCCTCAAAGTCGTACTTTTCCCATGTTACTTGATCAAGAATGAGGCGATTCACACGATCCATGGCATTCTAGATCGAAAAATAAAAATTGAAATAAAAATTACTTCATTTGTCAAATATTGACAAGTGAGGTGTTGTTGGATTTAGAATGTCATTCTCGATCGAAATAAGTAAAAATATATAGGATGTCCCATTTAAAAATCGAAAGTTATGCTCATTTCCGGTCGAACCGGAAGTACGATAAAGCAAGTTAATATGTCAAAAAATGTAAATTGAACTATAATACACAACCCCCAAATTTCGTTTTTCTATCTTCAATAATAAAAAAGTTATAGGGGTGAGCCACCTTGGAGAATCACCCGGTATATATATCTGTAGTGGGAAAAATCATTTTTCAACAACAGAAAATGAATTAAAACGCCAATCGATTTCACTTTCAAGGAACCACAAATATCTGCATGGATAATTTCACCAGGCTGAAAAGTTGTTGAAGATTCAGGAAATTTCTGCTTACTCTGCTTGCCATAAATGCAAGATTCACATTGAAATTCGTCTCCTCCATGCGTCGTTAGTCAATAACTTCCTAAAATCTTTCGACATTGCATTATATTCTGGTTTGCCAATAGTTCATGCCAATTCTTCATGGGCTTTTTAATTTCCGATCCGACATAAGCCTTGTTTTCTGTTTCAGTGTCATATTGAGTTTTTATAGATTTCCTTCACATTCGCACATGAATATAGTTTTATTGTGCTTTGTTATTTGACATTTTCTTTCATCAGTCACTATTATGTAGCCTTTGTCAGCAACAGCACTGGCTGAAAATAGTTCACATTTTAAATTCAGAACATACAGTCATATCTATCTTCATCTTATCTATCTATCTTCATTTTATCGTTAGGCGTCTACCAAAATATTCACTTTTTCTTCAACCACTAATCTTGTACCCTCTTCAATGACAATATACTCATTGGGTGAGATAATTTTATAATTATGGAACCATGATCTATCAAACGTCATAATATGACTCGCTTCACTGTCCAGGTGCCAATCACATTTAGATTCGGTTTCTCTTTGAAGTGATTGCGTAACTTGTTCTACTTGAAGTTGAAGATGGTTGAGGTTCAGTTTCATTTTCCTAAACCAACAGTCGCGCTCGAAATGGCCTTGCTTCTTGCAATAATTACATGTCACATTCTTCTTCATTGACTGTCTTTTTCCAAATTCATTATAACTTCTGTTTGGAAATTTTCTTTTTCAATTGGATTTCTTTGCATGCCTCAATCATACCTTCTTTTCGTATTCCCCAAGTTTCAATCCTCTCTTCTTCGCCAATCAATCTTGAAGTCAAGGTATTGGACTTCTACCTGGAGAGCTGTCCCAGGCTGAGAAGAAAGATTTGAAATATTCAGGTAAAGTCATTAATAATGCATTTACCAGCATGGTCTCACGGTTTTCAAATCAGCAATGTGAGCTGCAACTTCTTTATTTTTGTAGGTGTACGCATGAAATCTCTACTGAAGAGAATGCAAATTCTCTTCGGTAGTTTTTCCGAATGAACTTTTCATCTTGGACCACATATCACCTGACGTTTTGCAAGCAATCAGATGAGTGACGACTTTTCCTCTTATCGATGTAACAATGATTCTTCGTACAATCAGATCATCTTCACTCCATTTCTCCTTATTCGCCTCCGATGTACCATGAGCTCTACAGTTCTCAACCGAATCATACATTCCACCAGTTCTGAGAATGATTATTATTTGAAATCTCCCCGCAGGATAGATATTGCTACTACTTTCAAGTACCTACCACTATTTCTGGAATCCAGCTTGTTCCATTCTCATTTACTGATAACAAGTCTCAGACAATCACAAACATTTACCAATATGTGTGTATTAATACTATTTTTCACTCAAATTACTACTCTGGACCCATAACCTGTTGAGATTATATATGTAGGTGTTGTTCAACTGTTGCACAACAATGTTTGCTTGGTCTATTCTCACTTTTACGATTGATTTGATTGAAAAACTTTCGTTGAAACACTTTAAAAGGATAAAAGAAGAAGAAATGAGAGGAAGAAGAACCGGTACGAAGGTGTTCCCTCAATTGAATTTGAAATATCACATCAGATATTTGTCAAAATTAAGTATCATTTGAGAATAAAATAAGACATCAATGCATAAAGTAACCTGTAACCAACACAACTGATAAAACACAATCAATAATTCAAAAAGCTGTTCAAAAAACATGATTTTGTCATCAGTTGTATTTGTCACAGGATACTCGATTTAAATCTTTTTTCATCACCAAAATATGCTCCATTTTAAGAAAGATCTCACGTAATTCATAAATTTCCTAACGAAAGTTTCATCAAATCCTATTTGTTGTGGTATCAAATTGATCATAATAAAATGATCTTTCTTCCTAACCCGACGAGCCACCATCTTGCCATTCGAAAATGAATTAAATTAAGTTGGCTATAAGCTTTTGTTTATTAAAATGAAAGTTTGCTGTCACATTTTCAACTATTCATTGACAAACTAATAGTTCGGAGTTCATAAACTAATTTTCTGGTACCATGCACGACTTTACGAATTCTGAAAAGGTTGATATGGATTTTGCAAACGGCTTGGCTGGCGGACATTCAACATTGGCAAGCAGCATCTATCAGGAAAGGTATTCCCAACGCGTGACTCCTTGTGTAGCGACATTTGCTAATCTTTTCCGGCGACTTTCCTAATTTGGATGCATTGGAAGTCATTCTGCAGTAGGACGGCCACGGACTGCAAGAACTGTAGAATTGGAGGAGGTGGATTTTGAAGAAATTAGTGGACACCCAGAGACAAGAAATATTACTCAAACTTCAAATGCGAATCACATGAACTTTTAGATAATTTAGGAGCAGCAATTAAATCCTCATTATATTCAGCGTGTCCAGGCACTTCGCTGCGAGTTCTTCAACCACATACCGGATTTGCTCAATAGCTCGAAGGAGAAGTCGAACAACATCCCCAAATTCAATCGAAAATCCTCTCCACAGGTAAGGCTAATTTTCAAGAAATGGTATTATGAACTTCCACAATAGTCACATCTGGTCGAAAGATAACCCACATGCGATAACGCAGACTCGTTTCTGCAAATCATACATAATATCCCACTCTTTATTCACTGCATATGCAAATGACACTATTGATTTCTCATGAAAATACAGTAGCTCCCAAATACCAATATTAACACCTTCTGAATGTAACCTCCACGTACTCAAATGAGCAGGACTCCCTTTTCAATACAACAAAAACCCAACTGATATGGTTTCATAATTATCAAAGCAAAACTGAAGGCCTGAATTGAATATTGATAACACGCAGTCATCGCAGCCATCGTTACTCCATCAACTGTGAAGTACAATTTTCAGGAATGAGTATAGACCGGTATCTCAACTGGGCATCAATGAGGATTATTTAATTGGGCCCTATTTTCTTCCTTACTTTTGGATGGAAATACTTTCCAAATCACTCTTGGTTGATTCTTACTTTAGACGGGAAGCAAGAAATTTCTCAGAAGTGGCATATCCCGAGCGATGGAAAGGCAGAGGAGGCACTTAGCATTGGCCCTCGAGGTCACCAGACTTCAACCCCATCGGTTTTTTTTCTGATAACACTCAAACTCACAGGTTTGTGATAGTTTGATAGATTTAAAACGAGATAATTTCAAAGGATCGCATCATAGCTGCTGCGAAACGATTGAAAACACTCCCAGAATTATCTAGCTGGTACAGAATTCTTTGACGAGAAAAGCAGATGCTTGTTTTCTTGTAAGGGGGTAGTCACCTTGAACAGTTGTCTAAATAGTTGTTCCGTTCATTTTTTATTTGTTTCATTGCCTAATAAATAACATAGTAATGGTCCGAATTGATTTTTTCTCAAACTCCAAACTGTAGCACTTTCTAATTGAATAATTCAACGTTAACTATTTTTATTTGGATCGGTTGTGCAGTTTGATGATGCTCAGTTTGAAAGAATTCTTTCCGGGTATACTGCGTATGAAGTTTGATGAAAATAACGGCAGTTGCAAAAAACTTCAATTCAACAATCTGTATCTCGAAAACGATTAGTTTCTCAGTAAACATTATCTAACAAAAAAATTATCTTGACGAGATCTACCACTTACTTCTTGTGATATTCTTAACAACTTCACTCAGCGCCCTAGGAGCTAAGTAACGTGCATCGATATGGAAAATTGTAAATATCTCGAAAACGATCACCTCCAGCGTTGTTGAGGAAATGTACCTTTCTTACTAGCAAAACGTTTAAGAATGAGGTTTTCCATAAAAAGTGCCAAAAACTCACTGCCGAAAAGGTTAGTGCAATTTTGAATAAATATCAACAGCTTACGTGCCCTCTAGGCGCTACATAAAAATTTATACGAATTTATGATTTTCCATCTCAAAAAAACCCGTGTACCTAATTTTGTGAGAACAATTTATTTTTTGAGAAAGTTATTCCAAAAAACTAAAAAAAAAATCATTTCCAACACCCTGTATCTCCGAATCGAAGCATTTCCGGACAACAGTTTATACGGATTTTTTTCTTTAATAATTTCAGAGTATTTTCTTGTGAATATCTTGATTGTAGTGAAACATTTTTATTTCGATGAATATGACAGAACTTCCCCACTTTCTCCATACCAGATGGCAATGAATTGAAAAAATTATTTTTTGCCAACTTCCTTGGATTCGTTCGTATCTGACAGTTACATTAGAATTACATGAGTGTTGGAAATATATGGCAATCTTATCACATCGTGTAATTCTGATAACCGTGCATGGGCGTAATATTCCGAACATAAACTTGAAAATCGTGCGTCAAATTGAAGAGGTATATAGTTTCCGAATTTGTATGTGAAGTGAAACGCTCATGCATGATTATCATCAAAATTTGATAATTATCAGTACAATGTTATGTTTTTACATCGCAAAATAATCACAATAATTGTGGAATTCTGATAAAACAGTTAGATGCGAAACAATGTCACAGTGAGGGTATTGAAAACAACCAATTTTTACGAAGTATTGCCATCTGTTATGGAGATAATGAGAAAGTTTCGTCATTATTACAAATATTCCACTACAGTCAAGAGATCAAAAAATATTTAAAAAAAAATATTTTCAATTTTCCTGATTTGATACTTTGAATTCTGTATGGAAACTTTGACAGGTTTCTTAGAAGATAGGACTTCGCCACACTTACCATTTCTATAGTAAGAGTTCCACAAATTCCACAACGATTTCTATCAGTTCTTTCCACTATAGTCGATCTTTGTGGCGCATTTTGGTCTTCTCGATGGATTTCTTCTGGGCCTTCACACAGAACCGGACTGGGCTGTCCTCCGTCCGAGTGAACCATGGCTGTTATCGTCAGTTCATTTGAGACTCCTATGGAAAGTAAAGTATCTTGGATTCTGGACAGAAAGGTGCTGAGTCTTCTATATTTAGTGCTCATGATGCTTTATATTCCTCACGGCTACTTATTCCTAATTGGAAAGGGTGAAGAATGTCGAACCTGCTAGATTTTGTGTTGTTTTTAGGGTTCAAAGCATTTTACGTTGGAAAGTGTCGTAAATATCGACCAGTTCTTTCTGGTTGCTGCCGGTTTTCTGCAACTTTGATTGGAAAGTGTAAGGAACGTCTAATGAAGCGCCTTGGGTCGGTCTCAACAGTTTCAGCTCTATGTTGTGCCTGATTCTGATTCTTCGTTCTCCACCCGTTTAGTCTTATGGGAAGTGTGGTCAATGGGCTGGAAAGTAATGTGAAGGCTTTTGTTTGGCACGTTCTCCACACTTTTCATTGTATCAAAAGTGTCGTGAATCGGCTCAGACTGGTTTTTTTTCCCCTTCGCTTTCCGTTTTGTCGAAAGTATGGTGGATCAGTTGAAAATCCTAGTGAACGTTTGTGTTTGGATGTTAAACGTTCTCCACGCTTTCCATAGTATCGAAAGTGTGGTGAATCAGTTTCGATGGGTCCTGATGTGTTGTTTCATTTCCCCCTTCGCTTTCCGTGTATTCGGAAGTGTGGTATTTCTCAGCACTTCTCAAGTTCTCGGCCTCAGGCTTAGTGTTTTAGGAAGTGTTGCGAACTGTTGCAGGGGTGTCCAGAACAATTCTGAGTACCTAAGAATCGGTGGAGTTTTGTGTTATTGATATGTCTCGGATTGGGCTTAATGCTGGTTCTCGCCATCTCCACAGCTTCGAGTCCTAGTGTGCTGCTCCTCTCAGGGTTATGTGGTGTCATACATGTCTGACATGTTTTCGTCGCTGAGGTTCTTCGACGAGGTGTCCCATATCCTGAATGTATTCTGGATTTTGTCCGAGCTGTTAGCTTCGGCTTCTGTGTTAGCCGCTATCATGCTGCTTCTCCTCAGTCTCACAAGTGATTTCTTCACAAAACTTTTCATTTCAGATGGAGGTTTGAGCGCAGAATGTATAAGGGTGGATATTTCATCCCCTGGGCTGCCCCTACTAATGTTTGACTCATGCTTATTGGCTGCGTATAGCGGTTTCTCCATATCCCGCAGAGTTAAAGTAGTTTGCAAGGTGTTTTCGCATACCTTCGGCTTCTTCCCCAGGGGTGAGCCCCTTGAGGAAGTCATGTTTGTCATCAACATATCACTCTTTGTATCATCGTCCTCTTGATCAGTGGCAATTTTTTTAATTTTTGTTGAAGCACTAGGATGTTTTGGATCAACTTATCACTTAACGAGAGTGTCTTGTCACTTGGCAGAAGTAGTATCTGTGAGCACGTGAGAGGGACCTGATGAATATCATCTTTGGATGAGAGGCTTGGTGGATAGTTTCCATTTGATTTTTTTAAGGGTATTGAAGACGTAGTAGTCGTCTTCCTTGACTTTGGAGTGCTTGAAGGTTTCTTTTTCTTCGATTTTGCTCCGTTGCCTGACTTTCTCAGAAAAAAGTATTCATCAAGTATTTTGATGGCGCTCTCCACCTTCCTTAATAACATCGCTATCATTTTTATGAAGTTTCCATGGAATTCCCAACTTCTTTGGAATTCGTATAATTTGAAATACCCATCAATAAAACATGTTTTTCCTTTACAAGTACAGCCAATACCACTGAAATGTCTAGACAAAACAGTAAGTTATCTCACCACTTTCAGACAACATATTCTGCTTCTCAGCTCAGTACAATCCTCGGCTGTGATGCTCATTAACAGTAACACAATTACCATTTTATGCCAACATTAACTATTGTGTTATGCTTTACCACTGAAAAAACTGTTAGCCACGAAAGTATGAAGAGTTATTAGATTGTTAAATTGTTGCAATCCCATTTCGCCCAAAGCAATTTTTGATAATTTTCTTCGGATCGTAGTATTCTTTTCTGTCAAGTGGATTGAGAAAATTGAAGGTTAGCTCAAAATACAATTCCCAGGAAACATTGACCAGCGCCGGTACTGCACGTCGGTGCTGATTAGTGTTGTATTCAGGCCAAAAAGAAAAACTGTTGAAACTCCACGTTTATTCATAGTTATAACTCTACGCATCAATAGCTTTAGTGACGCGCTAACGCTACTGGTACGTCATGAAGTCAATTACATCATGAATGTTTTTAATCTTTTCAAATCACATTTCATGCATTTCAATCCTTGGACTTGAACTAGTAAACAGGTACTGACCTGTGAAGGTTATCTAAATACACGCAGATTGTTCGATTTCTTCGCTCAATTTGAAATGAATGAATCGTGCATATCATGTTGATTATCAGGTTTCAGATAATCTTGAGGTAATATGTTACAGCTCTTATTATTGTATCAATACAGTATTGGGAATTATTTCGAAAGTCAAATGCCCGCTGGTTTGCTAATTGAGGATCATATGTTTGCGGCACTGTAACTTTTTCTTTTGAAGAATATCCCATGATATACATTCTATAGTTTTTGGATGGTTTATTGAAAGCAATTGAATGACTGATTCCAATTATCCACATATTGTCAACTGTCAAAGACTTACATGTAATCTTTTTTTTTTAATGAGTTGTCATATTTTTTGTGGAAAATCTTCCTGATTTCAATTATATGAAGCTGTACACATTTTCATTATTATCACGTCAGAAAGTACGGGGATGAAATGGCCTTCCAGGTTACAAGATCTTACCCCATTGCACTTTTTTCTCTGATCCTATTGCGTATTCATGTGAGATCCCTTGTGAGTATTCCAAATTGTAGTTCATTCGGGAATTGTCCTGAACATAGGGTAGGTTATGTTTAGTTCAGCCATCCATCCACAGGCCAACCGTGGTATCGGTTACGTAAGGCTTCGGTACATTTTTTTTTACTGAATGATATAATATATAATTTTTCAAATATTTCTAAATTATCTCCTCTGCGCACTTGTTCAATATATTGTCCTACGAACGAATTTTTGTGCCTGAGTGAACCTATACATTTAATGTAACCAAGAGCCAAACTATCTGATAACTTCTTTTGGTGTTTTGTCGGTTATCTGTTATAAATAATTGTCAAGTAGTCGTTACTCTTAAAGTACCTTCTCACGTATAGTCGGACTGTACGATCTGAATTGATGAACTGAACTATTGCGTACCATACCATGTAGAAGATGACATCAGCTTTTTTCGGGTTGGAACACGTCAAACCTGAAACTGACAGTGCTGGAACTGCCAGCAACCTCGGATTTCAACATACACGAACTGTTTTCCAAAGTTTTCTTTCATCAACGCTGTGAGTTAGAGGTGAAAATGTTCAGTGGCAGAAACAGGAACAAAAAATGGCTGCATTTCTGGTGTTACTATTGCAAGAACCAATGTTTACAAAGCAGAATAAGTTTTGACACATTGGCTCAAGGTACGCATTTATGCATATGCATTTAACGAGAATGGTAATCATAATAGTCCCTCATACTCGTAGAGTATACCCAAAACCTGTACTATCATTATTATTGGCCGTGACGAATATTTGATTTCAGAGATAAGAGAGAGCGCTAAGGATAGCCTAAAAAATAATTTGAAAATGGATGAAGGGTGATTCAATAAACTTCTGGATTCGATTGAACCTCACATTTCATAAAAAAATACTGTTATGAGGAAAGCCATCAGTCCAGAAGAAGAAATAATTACCTCACTGGAATATTTGGCAACAGGACGAATTTCAGAAGATTTAAAACACTCAGCAAAAGGTGGAATAGAACGAGTTCGGGTAGGGAGTATAAATTATTCGGACCGAGATAACCAAACCAAAAGTCGTACTTGCCAATTATGCAACAACACTATTTTGGTAACACTATCACGTTGAAACAAACAGGCTTGTTGTACGGGAAGTATGATTGATGTAAGTGAACTAGAAATGCTTGCACATAGAAATCAGTTGTGTTTTGTTCATAGAACAATGCTACATTGGTTTCTGGTACTGACTCTTGTTCAAATAACCAACCATGCCCTTGTAACCATCCGACTAAGATGAAATAATTTAGGATCATCACATGAAAAATGACATATAACAAAAGATTGTCAGTTATTTGAGATTTTCCAACTCTCCAATTGAACGAAATGCATAGAACACATTATTCATGTTATTTGTTAATTTTTTATAATGTACGGCGTGGTTAACTTCTGAACGTTTCAAACATGAAACAAAAACCATTTTGATTTTTTAATGATTTTTTCACCACATGCGCTTAAAATATTGAGTATGAGTTCGGATCTGAATGGTACCCTCTCTCAATTATTTCGATTGGTTCGATTTGAAGCAATATACAGGGTGTCCTACGAAGATTAGGACAGGGAATATCTGGGAACTCGAGAGTAGTAGAGAATCGTTATTTTGGTGTTGTAAATTAAAGCAATTGTTGAAGTTTTTTTCTGATATCAGGTTACCAAATGAGCCTTTTGTTTTCGGTCACGTAACATCAGATTCAAAATTATCAATAGGACAACCTTTATATTTTGGCATATCTATATTCCTACCGATGGAACAATTCCAACAAACTATCACACTTGTGTTCTGAAACGATTAATTCAAAAGCTACAAGTACTTCAATATTCTTTGTCCCATGACGTTTTTTAATAAAATATAGATGATTAATATAATTTTGCCTTGTTTTATTCATAACAAAAAATATATGACTGCCCATATACCCTTACCGTAAATAATTTGGCAATTACTCGTTTCAGACGTCGTGGAACAGAGGATATTATTTTTCGAAATAATCGTTTCAGACCACAAGTGTGATAGTTCGTAAAAAATGTTTTATAGGGAGGAACATGAAAATGCCATAATATACAGATTGTCCCTTTAAAAATTTTGAATCAGATGTCACTTGACTGATAACAAATAGCTCAATGGGTAACATTACATCAAAAAAGCTTCACCAATTGCTTTGATATATAGAAAGAAAAATACGAAAACAAACAATAAAATATATATGTAAAACAAAATTTCAATAATCGAACCTCATGAAGTGTTTCAGATGCAAAAATTCTAACACGTACTCAGCGAGAAGACATGTTTGATGCACTATGATGATAATTAGATGTGGTTGATGACGATGAAGATAGTGAGTCATTTTTCAATGAATCAACATTGTTGTTGTTGTTACAGCCACCAAGTATTTCTGAAATGTACGATTGATTGAATGATGGTTTTTCGGGTTTTTAGGCCGACGTTTATTTAGAGAAAAACTCGACGTTTCGCCAACACGAGTGGTTGGCATTTTCAAGAGAAATGTTTACAGTTTCGATCACTGAACACTACTGGTTTGGTATGCGTTGTCTCAGCCAGTATTTATGGGTCGACGTACTTACCTGCGTCCGGTGCCATCGTCACTGCGTCGGGTACCCCCTCGGATTCATTAATTTCCCGGTATGGTGTTATTACCGTTTTCTTGAGAACGGGTAGCCATGCTTTATTCAATTGTAACCCTTCTTCAATTCTGTTGAAATTTTTGGGATGTTTTTTGATTTCGATTGCTTCTCGGAAGAGTCTTGGATAATATGCATGTGTTGTGGCAATTACTTAGGTTTCTTCGAACTTCACTCTGTGATTGTTATTGTTAAGCGCATGTTCTGCGACAGCGGATTTTTCTGAGTGTCCTAACCGGCAATTGGCCTTGTGTTCCTTTATTCTGGTATTTGTGGAACGCTTCGTGGTTCCGATATAAACGTTGCCACAGGTGCATGGAATGCGGTACACCCCAGATAAGCTTAGTTCATCACGTTTATCCTTCGCCGATCTCAAGTGATCCTTCAGTTTCTTTGAAGGTTTATATATGGTTTTGATATCATACTTTCGTAGTAAACAACCAATCCGATCTGTGACCCTAGGAACATACGGTAGGAATGCTTTACTTTGTTCCTGGCAGCCATTCGATCCACTGTCGCTAGAGTTCTTTCTTTTGCGTTTTATACACCGATCAATTTCGCTTTCCTTATATCCATTTGAAAGAAGTGCGCTTTTCAAGTGTTTCAGCTCCGCTTCCAAATATTTGGATTCGCATATTCTTCTGGCTCGGTCTACTAGTGTTTTGATAATTCCTTGTTTTTGACACGGATGATGATTTGAGGTACTGCGTCGTCTACATATCGCAACCATACCATGGGTTTGTACTTTGCCGTCGAAACAAGCAATAGAGACGGCAAAGTACAAACCCAAGGTATGGTTGCGATATGTAGACGACACGTTCATAATTTGGAGTCATGGACTGGAAAAACTAAACAAATTCCTTGAGCACATTAATAGGATACACCCGAATATACAATTCATAATGGAAGTTGAAAAGTATAGGGAACTGCCTTTCTTAGACGTTCTCATTTTTCGAAAAGAAGGACGTTTGGGGCACAAGGTATATAGAAAACCAACGCATACTGATCGATACCTCCACAGTACCTCAAATCATCATCCATGTCAAAAACAAGGAATTATCAAAACACTAGTAGACCGAGCCAGAAGAATATGTAAACCCGAATATTTGGAAACGGAACTGAAACACTTGAAAAGCGCACTTCTTTCAAACGGATAGAAGGAAAGCGAAATTGATCGGTGTATAAAACGCAAAAGAAAGAACTCTAGCCACAGTGGATCGAATGGCTGCCAGGAACAAGGTAAAGCATTCCTACCGTGTTCCTAGGGTCACAGATCGGATTGGCCGTATACTACGAAAGTATGATATCAAAACCATATATAAACCTTCAAAGAAACTGAAGGATCACTTGAGATCGGCGAAGGATAAACGTGATGAACTAAGCTCATCTGGGGTGTACCGCATTCCATGCACCTGTGGCAACGTTTATATCGGAACCACGAAGCGTTCCACAAATACCAGAATAAAGGAACACAAGGCCCATTGCCGGTTAGGACACTCAGAAAAATCCACTGTCGCAGAACATGCGCTTAACAATAACAATCACAGAGTGAAGTTCGAAGAAACCCAAGTAATTGCCACAACACATGCATATTATCCAAGACTCTTCCGAGAAGCAATCGAAATCAAAAAACATCCCAACAATTTCAACAGAATTGAAGAAGGGTTACAATTGAATAAAGCATGGCTACCTGTTCTCAAGAGAACGGTAATAACACCATACCGGGAAATTAATGAATCCGAGGGGGTACCCGACGCAGGGACGATGGCACCGGACGCAGGTACGAGTACGTCGACCCATAAATACTGGCTGAGACAACGCATACCAAACCAGTAGTGTTCAGTGATCGAAACTGTAAACATTTCTCTTGAAAATGCCAACCGCTCGTGTTGGCGAAACGTCGAGTTTTTCTCTAAATAAACGTCGACCTAAAAACCCGAAAAACCATCATTCATTCAACGATGGCCGCGAATGCCTTTCACAATTTGTACGATTGATGTTTGTTCGAGAATTCAACTCGATCTCATATTATCAGCACTTCTATGGGATATAATATCTATAAGCCATTCTGAAAGAAAAAAAGTTAGGTATAAGATAAATGATGGTTTGATGAGTAATTGAAGTTATGTGTTTTAAAGCAGGATACAGCGATTCCAAAATATTCATCAATTAATGAAACTTTGGAAAAATAACAAAACTTTTCAGCTCAATGAAAACGAATTTTCGAAAATCCAGTTTTCCGCAAATTTTTTATACGATAGTAGTTTAGTTGGCAAGCAATGAACAGAAAATAATTCAACAACCTCCTACGACTACCAGATCCTATAATAACTAGCAACTGTTCATCAAAGAAGGTGTTATCACTGCAGACCAGTTTCACAGTTCTGGCCGATCATCAGTGCAGACTCGGTCAGAACGGAGAGCCGATGCTACCATCCGTCATCTTTCAACTCATACCTATTCGCTTTCGTCAGATGGTCTTATGACAACTTAGGGACCTACTAAGAGAATAAACAACATAGTCATCTATAGGGTCACAGAAAGCATTCTGACTGATGGGCCCATAATTAAATTTGAAACCAAAGAAATATTTCGGCATGAGAAATAAATAACTATTTTACCTGTGGCATTGGGCTCAATTGGAGAAACATGATAATTTTTCCAATGGATTTTTGAAAATCCAGTCTTTCTCAAAGTACCCTGCATGTTCATATGGAAAATGGGTTTCAGTCGAGTTGGCTGAAAATTCAGTATAATATAGTTTATAATGCCCTGGTCAAATGTCTCTATAGTCAGAGCGAGATCTAATTGACAGTTTTTGAGAAACAAGGTATCAAACATGCAGAGACAAGATTGTTACTTAATTTTAGAAAATAAATAATATGTGGCGATTAGTTCGTTACAAAAAGTTAAGTATAATAATTGCTATCTCAATATTGCCGACTCAAGTTGCAGTGAATTGTTCTGAGACTCCGTATATACAGTTATAAATAACTAATTGATCAAACAAACTTACCTGAAGTGATGTTCGATCATAATTTTGGGACGACCTCCAGGGACCCTATGTTTGAGTTCGCGCGATAAATTTCGAACGTGATAATTGCATCGCGAAATATTCGCACGCGATACTCTTCTCGTTCGATGCGCTATTCCCGAACTGAATGCGATACAGAGTTGGTCGGTTTCGAAGGGTGTGAGGGAAGTTTTAGCTTGGGTCACGAATCCAACCAATAGCTTAGGTATTTCAATCACATGACGTGGCGCGTCACGTTGACAACTGTTCTGCTTGTATTTCTTGTGTTGTTTTACTAACCAATCGATTAAAAATATCTGGTTGATTTAAAGCATTATTTACTTTATCAAGGCACATCGAAACATGATTTACTGAATGCTACGTGTATATTTGAAGCTTAGTCCAGCTGGTTTAGCTGCTACATGCGAGGAATCCAAGACATTCATATAAGCATGTTTTATTATAAATCACATTCATATACCTGCCTATTCAGACTGAAGGTAACCTACTTTTGTCTCAAAATTTATAGCTGACTCTCTACTTCCCTCCTTTATATAGGGAGACACTAGTTGAATCAACTCACGAATTAATTCTTTTGATAAACGAAACATTCTATCAAATTATCTATCTCAAAGTTTCAATGCATTTATTCGAGGGTAGAAGGGCCTTCGCTGTTCTGCTGCTCCCGCAGCATCGTCTACTACTTCTGCAATAACGATCATTGCAATTTCATCACAATTTGCCATTTCATAATATCAAAAGTAAAATGTAAACAATGGATTATTATCGAGGTTAGGATTTAAGTCAATTATTCCGATCGATAATTCTTATCGCATGCTAAATATCCGCTCGTTGTTTTATGGTCGATAATTATCGCTGATGATATTCTAACATACCAATTTTGGGGTATCCTTCAATAAAGTGCAAAAATCGCATGCGATATTGCATCGAGTGAACTCAAACATAGGGTCCCAGTCCGAATATATCAACCAAATCAATCACGTGTAGTAGATCCCTCGTGTTAATTTTTACTACTATGTTTGAAAAAATCACCCCCTATGTCCGCTTCTGCCCACCGCCCTGCCCTTCATGATTCTCCGCCTCGTTCATATCTTCATTCGGTTCAAATCTAAAGTCCACGCAATTTGCCAGGGTCGAAATTTTGGCCTGGAGGTCGTCCCAAAATTATGATCGAACTTCACTTGCGGTAAGTTCGTTTGATCCATTGATTTTTTGACGACCTCCAGTCCGCGATATTACCCGAAATGATAACATGTAGATGTTAAAAGTAATAAGCAAAGTTGCGAGGGTTGCAATAAAATTATGATGCATTTATATTGTGAAGTTATAAAATGCCTTTTCTCTGTTGAAATAATTATGAAGCTCTTCAGTTGGGACCCAAACCCAAATAGTATCAATATTTTACTGTGAAACGAAATGTATAACATTGCGTTCCTTTTATAATTTCCATCTGGAATTATATCATGATTGAATAGATTTCACATCTGATTGAGATAGTTTATTCCGAACATCTCATTCATATAGTTTGTTCCGAAGTACTTAACTGGTATGAAATGC
This sequence comes from Chrysolina oricalcia, assembly GCA_944452925.2. Taxonomy (NCBI): domain Eukaryota; kingdom Metazoa; phylum Arthropoda; class Insecta; order Coleoptera; family Chrysomelidae; genus Chrysolina; species Chrysolina oricalcia. The sequence goes on from OX101812.2 coordinate 37,024,671, forward strand.
AACATTAGTGCATTGGTAACACTATGCAGATAAACAGAGCAAGAGGAAAGGCGATTTCTTTCCTTGGAAGCCTTTCATCTCCCTTTTTCTGAAGTGAGCATATAATAATAATAGGGTATTTAGTACTATATACAGGGGGCCCCTTCAGGAAGTGCATCGATCAATATATAGAAAACAGTAGGTGGGCCGAATTTGAAAGTTTTGGAGTTCATTATTGTTGATAAGTGCTATCCGGCTAAAATATTTTGAAAATTGCGGCACTTCCGGTTGTACCGGAAGTGGACCCCAACTTCGTTATTTTAAATGGGACACCCTGTATATTATCAAGGTTTTAGATTTCACGTACGATTCTGAACATATTTTATGTATAATGTCCTATACCCAAGTCTAAATGTTTTAGAAATATTTCAAATTTTAAGTTGAATATTGCGTTTGCAGACGAAACATTTTTTTTTTTTTATTTCTGGACATGGTCATTTATTTTTGATTGTGTATCGATTCATTCGTAGGAGAGAATCCAGTTCAGTAGAATTTCGATATCAATTCGATTAGAGTTATACAGGGCATTCACCAGAAAATGATATAGATCAGGTTTAAAAAATTATTGTAAGTCCATTTTTTCAAATGGAAACCCTCCAATTTTATATTCTCGTTCGATTCGGCATCGAAAATGAAGCTAACTTTGAATACGGTTATCTACGCCTACACAGTTTTCGAAATATTGGCGAATTAACATGTCTCAGTACCAGAAAATCTCGTTTCAAGAGTTTTCTTATTCTTACTTGGCCAAGGCGCCGCAGTTGTGTTGGAAACAATCAACTGCCACGGAATCAATCATGTCGGCTCGTTTGAATTATTCGAATGAAGATTACTTAAATCTGTTTATTATTCATGGCTAATGTAATAGGGTTATCTCAAGAACATGTGATATATTTGCTATTCGGTATCCGCAGAAGCAGAAGCCCTCACAAAATACCGTTAAACGAATTATAGAAAACTTCAAAAACTTTGGATCAGTCAAAGCAAGAGTGCAGAAAAACAGGCCAATTGTTGATGATGAAGATATTGAAATTGCCATTTTGGGATATTTTGCTGCATATCCAACAATATCTATGAGACAAGTTGCAAGGGAATCAGGATTGTCAATAAACTCAGTACACAGAATACTGCGTAAACACAAATTTCACCCATATAAGTTCTCCATAGTTCAGCACCTGAAAGAAACAGTTTTTCCAAGAAGAGTGAGATTTTGTTAATTCGTTTTAACTTGGTCGCAAGGGAACGAATCACTTTTGGATAATATTATATGGACAGACGAAGCTAAATTTACAACCGACATAAATGCCATTATTAGAGAGACTCAAATCAGCATGTATTCAGGGAACTGAATTTTCAAGAGTCTTGGCAGTTCAATGTTTATTGTGTGATAAGAAGCGATAGAGTCGTGGCACTGCATTTTTATCAAGAAAACTTAAATAATAATAATAATAATAATAATAATAATAATAATAATAATAATAATAATAATAATAATAATAATAATAATAATAATAATAATAATAATAATAATAATAATAATAATAATAATAATAATAATAATAATAATAATAATAATAATAATAATAATAATAATAATAATAATAATAATAATAATAATAATAATAATAATAATAATAATAATAATAATAATAATAATAATAATAATAATAATAATAATAATAATAATAATAATAATAATAATAATAATAATAATAATAATAATAATAATAATAATAATAATAATAATAATAATAATAACGGAGAGGAGGGACACCACCGCTCTATTAGGGAGGCATGAACGACGTGTACACAAGATGGAAGCCAAGATCAAGTCGGCGAGACAACACGCGTCTCGTATCCAGTGTGTGGTGGACTTCGTGGCGGCCAATAGGCCTTTCACGCCCGCAGTGCGGCGAATTGCCGCAAAACTGAGACGAGCTCACCACACATTAAATCAAGGTGTGCTGTTCACCATCAAACAGCACTGCCTTGATAGGATACGAATGCTAGTGGCTGCAAAGAAGTCACTAGTGAGGCGGGCGAGAGGTATCGCGGAAAACATAAAGTTCCGCGATAAACCTTCTCGCTTATTCCAAGAGCCTCCACGTGTTGTCGATAACCCGCCGGCTGCAGATCGGGTGGAAACATTCTGGAAGAATATCTATGAGTATCCGCAACCACTCAATGTAGATACTCCAGCCCTAGCGCAGTTCGAAGCATTTTGCAGGAGGCTTCGGCAGCCTGAGCTCAATGATCTGCGCATTCCGATAACCACGGAAGAAGTACGAGGGGCCCTAAAAGGCTCTAAGAATTTCGCTGCTCCAGGCCCTGATGGGTTGAATAACTATTGGTGGAAAAAGTTTCCAACAACCCACCGCCATCTGGCCAGAGTTTTCAACTCATGGCTAGATGGGGAGCAGCAGATTCCAGAGTGGTTTGTCGAGGGGCGAACCGTGCTCATCCCCAAAAACGGACATTTGTCTAATCCAAAGAATTACAGGCCGATAACATGCTTGAATGCGTGTTATAAGGTGTTTACGCGCATCTTATACACGCGCATTCTCTCCGCAGTTGATCCGGTGTATGAACGGATAAATGAGCAAAGAGGGTCAAAGAAAGGGGTCGCCGGGTGCAAGGAGAACCTGCTCATCGATAGATGTATCACGCAGGACTCCGTGCAGTATAAGCGTAACCTTTCGATGGCCTGGATCGATTACCGCAAGGCATTTGATACAACATCACATGAGTTAATCATGCATTTGCTCAGATGCCTTGAGGTACCCGGTCAAATAGTGGGATGCATTGGACAACTGATGCCGCTCTGGAGGACTCGCTTCACCATAAGATCTGGTAGAGACATAGTCCAAACAGAGCAGGTCATCATTAGAAGAGGTGTGTTTCAGGGAGACTCCCTTAGCCCTCTTCTCTTCTGCATCTCACTATTGCCATTGTCCGTTGCGCTCAGGAATACCCGTGGGTACAACTGCGGCACCCCCAGTAACCGGAGGCATAATGTCACCCATCTATTTTACATGGATGACCTCAAATTGTATGCCTCTGGAGAAACGGACCTACATCAGTCCCTTAGGGTGGTGGAAGAATATACGCATGCTATCGGTATGGAATTTGGGATCGACAAATGTGCCACGGTTCATCTCAAAAGAGGACGATGCGAGGAATACGGAGAGGATGTCCAGCTCGTAGACGGAAGCATCCTACATCATCTGGATGCCGGAGAGACTTATACCTACCTTGGGGTGGAACAACGCCGCTCCCAAGAGGTATTTGCAGTTAAAAACTCTCTCCGCGGCAAGTATCAGCATAAACTCCGACAGATCTGGTCATCAGAACTGTCGGGGAAGAACAAAGTTGCTGCAACTAATATGCTTGCCGTTCCGATCCTTCTTTACTCTTTCGGAGTGATGAAGTGGACTAAGGAAGAGCTGCGACAACTTGACGTTAAGACTCGCAAAATGATGCATCTCAATAGGAGCTTACATCCTAAATCGTCCGTTCCACGGTTATACTTTTCCAGACAACGGGGAGGCCGTGGACTTTTGAGTTTGGAGTGTCTGCATAACAGAATGGTTCTGGATGGGGCCTGTAAAGTCATCAGGAGTTCAGATCCCCTTCTCTGCATGGTCCGCGACCATGAGAAAGCAGGGATTGGAGCATTCCTTTTTAAGGCAGCTACCCGTGCGGCCGATGAACTCGGTCTCGTTTTCGACACTGAACGGGCTAACCCAAACTCTGTCACCGAGTTGGGACCCGTTCAGCAAAAAGCTCAGATAAAAGCTGCGGAGACAGAGGTCCTGCTACAGCTACATATGGATAAGCCAATGCATGGTGTCTTCTTTCATAACATCGAAGACCTTGGCTTATCCAAAAGCTTGACCTTTGCCTTCCTCAGGTCGAGTGAGCTAAAGTCGGAGACCGAGGGATTCATAATGGCCTGCCAGGATGGTGTCTTCAACACCCTTGTCTACCGTAGTCGCGTGATGGGTATAGACGTCCCTGACACCCGATGCAGGGCATGTCGTGGGGCACCTGAGACCGTAATGCATTTGCTATCAGCATGCCCATCTTATGCGGTCTCAGCCTATATCCACAGGCATAACGCGGCGCTACGAGTGTTGTACTACCACCTACGACACTCGTACGGTATAGACGAGACACCGGTGTTGCCTTATGCTCCGGGGGATATTGAGTCCGTGGTGGAGAATAAGAGATGCCGAATCTATTGGAACTACTCATTCCCCACCCTCAGGCAAATACAAGCCAATAAGCCTGATGTTGTCCTCCTCGACCACCAAAGTAGAACGATATTCGTCATGGAGTTTTCCGCTCCAGGCGAAATTAATATCGTTCGAAAAGAGGAGGAAAAACGGACTAAATATCGAGATCTTCTCTTTGAACTCCGCAGGTTATATCCGGACCATTCTGTCAAAATGGTGGTTCTGATCATAGGAGTCCTTGGTGGAATGATGGACACACTGCTCTCCAATTTGAAAATAATACCTGCTTGCCGTAATATGGCAGAAATCTTAGCAGCAAGAATGCAGAAGGCCGTTATACTTGGTTCGCTTCGTCTACTCAGGGCACACGATTCTCGGACCCAATAATCACTCACCCTACGGATGTAGGGAGTGGTTATTGGGGTTAACGACACCAGCGCGCCCTCCGGATGGGTCGGAGCACCGGAGACAGGGCCTGACTGGTACACTCCTAAGGAGAAAAAAAAAAATAATAATAATAATAATAATAATAATAATAATAATAATAATAATAATAATAATAATAATAATAATAATAATAATAATAATAATAATAATAGTAATAATAATAGTAATAATAATAATAATTCTGGAAGAATATCTATGAGTATCCGCAACCACTCAACGTAGATACTCCAGCCCTAGCGCAGTTCGAAGCATTTTGCAGGAGGCTTCGGCAGCCTGAGCTCAATGATCTGCGCATTCCGATAACCACGGAAGAAGTACGAGGGGCCCTAAAAGGCTCTAAGAATTTCGCTGCTCCAGGCCCTGATGGGTTGAATAACTATTGGTGGAAAAAGTTTCCAACAACCCACCGCCATCTGGCCAGAGTTTTCAACTCATGGCTAGATGGGGAGCAGCAGATTCCGGAGTGGTTTGTCGAGGGGCGAACCGTGCTCATCCCCAAAAATGGAGATTTGTCTGATCCAAAGAATTACAGGCCGATAACTTGCTTGAATGCGTGTTATAAGGTGTTTACGCGCATCTTATACACGCGCATTCTCTCCGCAGTTGATCCGGTGTATGAACGGATAAATGAGCAAAGAGGGTCAAAGAAAGGGGTCGCCGGGTGCAAGGAGAACCTGCTCATCGATAGATGTATCACGCAGGACTCCGTGCAGTATAAGCGTAACCTTTCGATGGCCTGGATCGATTACCGCAAGGCATTTGATACAACATCACATGAGTTAATCATGCATTTGCTCAGATGCCTTGAGGTACCCGGTCAAATAGTGGGATGCATTGGACAACTGATGCCACTCTGGAGGACTCGTTTCACCATAAGATCTGGTAGAGACATAGTCCAAACAGAGCAGGTCATCATTAGAAGAGGCGTGTTTCAGGGAGACTCCCTTAGCCCTCTTCTCTTCTGCATCTCACTATTGCCATTGTCCGTTGCACTCAGGAATACCCGTGGGTACAACTGCGGCACCCCCAGCAACCGGAGGCATAATGTCACCCATCTATTTTACATGGATGACCTCAAATTGTATGCCTCTGGAGAAAGGGACCTACATCAGTCCCTTAGGGTGGTGGAAGAATATACGCATGCTATCGGTATGGAATTTGGGATCGACAAATGTGCCACGGTTCATCTCAAAAGAGGACGATGCGAGGAATACGGAGAGGATGTCCAGCTTGTAGACGGAAGCATCCTACATCATCTGGATGCCGGAGAGACTTATACCTACCTTGGGGTGGAACAACGCCGCTCCCAAGAGGTATTCGCAGTTAAAAACTCTCTCCGCGGCAAGTATCAGCATAAACTCCGACAGATCTGGTCATCAGAACTGTCGGGGAAGAACAAAGTTGCTGCAACTAATATGCTTGCCGTTCCGATCCTTCTTTACTCTTTCGGAGTGATGAAGTGGACTAAGGAAGAGCTGCGACAACTTGACGTTAAGACTCGCAAAATGATGCATCTCAATAGGAGCTTGCATCCTAAATCGTCCGTTCCACGGTTATACTTTCCCAGACAACGGGGAGGCCGTGGACTTTTGAGTTTGGAGTGTCTGCATAACAGAATGGTTCTGGATGGGGCCTGTAAAGTCATCAGGAGTTCAGATCCCCTTCTCTGCATGGTCCGCGACCATGAGAAAGCAGGGATTGGAGCATTCCTTTTTAAGGCAGCTACCCGTGCGGCCGATGAACTCGGTCTCGTTTTCGACACTGAACGGGCTAACCCAAACTCTGTCACCGAGTTGGGACCCGTTCAGCAAAAAGCTCACATAAAAGCTGCGGAGACAGAGGTCCTGCTACAGCTACATATGGATAAGCCAATGCATGGTGTCTTCTTTCACAACATCGAAGACCTTGGCTTATCCAAAAGCATGACCTTTGCCTTCCTCAGGTCAAGTGAGCTAAAGTCGGAGACCGAGGGATTCATAATGGCCTGCCAGGATGGTGTCTTCAACACCCTTGTCTACCGTAGTCGCGTTATGGGTATAGACGTCCCTGACACCCGATGCAGGGCATGTCGTGGGGCACCTGAGACCGTAATGCATTTGCTATCAGCATGCCCATCTTATGCGGTCTCAGCCTATATCCACAGGCATAACGCGGCGCTACGAGTGTTGTACTACCACCTACGACACTCGTACGGCATAGACGAGACACCGGTGTTGCCTTATGCTCCGGGGGATATTGAGTCCGTGGTGGAGAATGAGAGATGCCGAATCTATTGGAACTACTCATTCCCCACCCTCAGGCAAATACAAGCCAATAAGCCTGATGTTGTCCTCCTCGACCACCAAAGTAGAACGATATTCGTCATGGAGTTTTCCGCTCCAGGCGAAATGAATATCGTTCGAAAAGAGGAGGAAAAACGGACTAAATATCGAGATCTTCTCTTTGAACTCCGCAGGTTATATCCGGACCATTCTGTCAAAATGGTGGTTCTGATTATAGGAGTCCTTGGTGGAATGATGGATACACTGCTCTCTAACTTGAAGATAATACCAGCTTGCCGAAATATGGCAGAAATCTTAGCAGCAAGAATGCAGAAGGCCGTTATACTTGGTTCGCTCCGTCTACTCAGGGCACACGATTCTCGGACCCAATAATCACTCACCCTACGGACGTGGGGAGTATTTATTGGGGTTAACGACACCAGCGCGCCCTCCGGATGGGTCGGAGCACCGGAGACAGGGCCTGACTGGTACACTCCTAGGAGAAAAAATAATAATAATAATAATAATAATAATAATAATAATAATAATAATAATAATAATAATAATAATAATAATAATAATAATAATAATAATAATAATAATAATAATAATAATAATAGTTGCGACACCACCTACCCGAGCAAAGGATGCAAAATCGGACCGGCAGCTCATGCGCATCCGGGAGGAAAGAGGCATCTTTCCCTCTGGTGTCGGCCGTGGGTTTACTGGGTTAACCCCCCAGTAAACCTTAACACTCGGTTCCAACTAATCGGGGAAGGCAAGGCAAGGTGGTGGGGCCAACAACGATGATTTGCCAGCTGACGACTTACGCTATGAAAACGGACGTTTTGAGTGGACGGATGGATTAAGGGACGGTCTTATGCATTGCTACGAGAGCAGTGAGCCCGCCCGGAGAGGATACATGGCGAGAATGCATGCTCTGTGGTGTGAAAGACACCCAGAGCATGCCGCCTTTTCCGCCCAAAATCTTAGGGATTATGTATTTCATCTTCGGAGACGAGGATATGTCAGAGCACCTCCTCAGCCGGTTATCGAAGTGGCACAAGTTATGCCACGTGTCGGTCTGGCTGTGGAGAATGCTCGCATCATACCACCGATGGAGGACATCAGAACTCGCAGGGCACTTCACCATGTGAAGCCCCTGAAGCCACAAGAACTGGCACGAGTGGATGCGGAGATCGGCGATGTTCTTCCAGAAGAGGCTGACATCTGGCAAATCAATTCTGTCGTGTATGACGCCGATCATGCTCTAACCCAAACGCAGAGGAGGGACACCACCGCTGTAGTTGGGGGGCATGAACGACGCGTACACAAGATGGAAGCTAAGATCAAGTCGGCGAGACAACACGCGTCTCGTATCCAGTGTGTGGTGGACTACGTGGCGGCCAATAGGCCTTTCACACCTGCAGTGCGGCGAATTGCCGCAAAATTAAGACGAGCTCACCACACATTGAATCAAGGGGTGCTGTTTACTATCAAACAGCACTGTCTTGATAGGATACGAATGCTAGTGGCTGCAAAGAAGTCACTAGTGAGACGAGCGAGAGGAGTCGCGGAAAACTTGAAGTTCCGCGATAAACCTTCTCGTTTATTTCAAGAGCCTCCACGTGTTGTTGATAACCCGCCGACTGTTGATCGGGTGGAAACCTTCTGGAAGAACATCTATGAGTATCCGCAACCAATCAATGTAGATACTCCAGCCCTAGCACAGTTCAGAGCATTCTGCAGGAGGCTTCGGCAGCCTGAGCTCAATGATCTGCGCAATCCGATAACCCCGGAAGAAGTTCAAAGAGCCCTCAAAGGTTCAAAGAACTTTGCTGCTCCAGGACCCGATGGGTTGAATAACTATTGGTGGAAAAAGTTTCCAGCAACCCACCGCCATCTGGCTAGAGTTTTCAACTCATGGCTAGATGGGGAGCAGCAGATTCCGGAGTGGTTTGTCGAGGGGCGAACCGTGCTCATCCCCAAAAACGGAGATTTTTCTGATCCAAAGTATTACAGACCGATAACGTGCTTGAATGCGTGTTATAAGGTGTTTACGCGCATCTTATACACACGCATTCTCTCCGCAGTTGATCCGGTGTATGAACGGATATATGAGCAAAGAGGGTCAAAGAAAGGGGTTGCCGGCTGCAAGGAGAACCTGCTCATCGATAGATGTATCACGCAGGACTCCGTGCAGTACAAGCGTAACATTTCGATGGCCTGGATCGATTACCGCAAGGCATTTGATACAACATCGCATGAGTTAATCATGCATTTGCTCAGATGCCTTGAGGTACCCGATCAAATAGTGGGATGCATTGGACAACTGATGCCGCTCTGGAGGACTCGCTTCGCTATAAAATCTGGTGGAGACATAGTCCAAACAGAGCAGGTCATCATTAGAAGAGGCGTGTTTCAGGGAGACTCCCTCAGCCCTCTTCTCTTCTGCATCTCACTATTGCCATTGTCCGTTGCACTCAGGAATACCCGTGGGTACAGAAGCGGCACCCCCAGCAACCGGAGGCATACAGTCACCCACCTGTTTTACATGGATGACCTAAAATTATATGCCTCTGGAGAAAGGGACCTACATCAGTCCCTTAGGGTGGTGGAAGAATATACGCATGCTATCGGAATGGAATTTGGGATCGACAAATGTGCCACGGTTCATCTCAAAAGAGGACGATGCGAGGAATACGGAGAGGATGTCCAGCTCGTAGACGGAAGCATCCTACATCATCTGGATGCCGGAGACACTTATACTTACCTAGGGGTGGCGCAACGCCGCTCCCAAGAGGTAATCACAGTTAAGAACTCTCTCCGCGGCAAGTATCAGCATAAACTCCGACAGATCTGGTCATCAGAACTGTCGGGGAAGAACAAAGTTGCTGCAACTAATATGCTTGCCGTTCCGATCCTTCTCTACTCCTTCGGAGTGATGAAGTGGACTCAGGAAGAGCTGCGACAACTCGACGTAAAAACTCGCAAAATGATGCATCTCAATAGGAGCTTGCATCCTAAATCATCTGTTCCACGGTTATACTTTCCCAGACAACGGGGAGGCCGTGGACTTTTGAGTTTGGAGTGTCTGCATAACAGAATGGTTCTGGATGGGGCCTGTAAAGTCATCAGGAGTTCAGATCCCCTTCTCTGCATGGTCCGCGACCATGAAAAAGCAGGGATTGGAGCATTTCTCTTTAAGGCAGCAACCCGTGCAGCCGATGAACTTGGTCTCATATTCGACACTGAACGGGCTAACCCAAACTCTGTCACCGAGTTGGGACCTGTTCAGCTAAAAGCTCACATTGAAGCTGCGGAGACAGAGGTCCTCCTACAGCTGCATATGGATAAGCCAATGCATGGTATTTTCTTCAACAACATCGAAGACCTTGGCTTACCCAAAAGCTTGACCTTTGCCTTCCTCAGTTCGAGTGAGCTAAAGACGGAGACCGAGGGATTCATAATGGCCTGCCAGGATGGTGTCTTCAACACCCTCGTCTACCGTGGTCGCGTGATGGGTATAGACGTCCCTGACACCCGATGCAGGGAATGTCGTGGGGCACCTGAGACCGTAATGCATTTGATATCAGCATGTCCAGCTTATGCGGTCTCAGCCTATATCCACAGGCATAACGCGGCGCTACGAGTGTTGTACTACCATCTAAGACACTCGTACGGAATGGACGAGACACCGGTGTTGCCTTATGTTCCGGGGGATATTGAGTCCGTGGTGGAGAATGAGAGGTGCCGAATCTATTGGAACTACTCATTCCCCACCCTCAGGCAAATACAAGCCAATAAGCCTGATGTTGTCCTCCTCGACCGTCAAAGTAAAACGATATTCGTCGTGGAGTTTTCCGCTCCAGGCGAGATGAATGTCGTTCGGAAAGAGGAGGAAAAACGGACTAAATATCGAGATCTTCTCTTTGAACTCCGCAGGTTGTATCCGGACCATTCTGTCAAAATGGTGCTTCTGATTATAGGAGTCCTTGGTGGAATGATGGACACACTGCTCTCTAATTTGAAGTTGATACCGGCCTGCCGTAATATGGCACAAATCCTAGCCGCTCGAATGCAGAAGGCCGTCATCCTTGGTTCCCTTCGTCTGCTCAGAACACATGACTCTCGGACCCAATAATCACTCACCCTACGGACGTAGGGAGTGGTTATTGAGGTAAACGACACCAGCGCGTCCTCCGGATTGGTCGGAGCACCGGAGACAGGACCTGACTGGTACACTCTTAAAGGAAAAAAAAAAAAATAATAATAATAACAATAATAATAATAATAATAATAATAATAATAATAATAATAATAATAATAATAATAATAATAATAATAATAATAATAATAATAATAATAATAATAATAATAATAATAATAATAATAATAATAATAATAATAATAATAATAATAATAATAATAATAATAATAATAATAATAATAATAATAATAATAATAATAATAATAATAATAATAATAATAATAATAATAATAATAATAATAATAATAATAATAATAATAATAATAATAAATAAAAAACAGGGTAAAGGTAAGCTTATCGAGCTTCTGCGTTTTCAAACATTAATTTTTCAGTCTAAAAACACTCAAAGTATTTCTTTCTTTTGATAGGCCCTTACTTTACACACTAATCAACCCATATTTCATAATTACAATCACTAAAAACATTATTTTTTACAAAAAATCCACCCTTCTCTAGGACAACACATAACCAATAAATCTAGATATTTTTATCATTTTATATGTAGTGAGTTAGTAACTATTCAAATTTGATTCTGGGCAGATAACTTCCCCTTTATTACTATGTTCAATTGTTTAAATTTCGCCATTTCGTAGTTTTATTTAACGTAAATATCATGAACTGAAATTGTTAAAATTCTACGAATTTCTAATTTAGGTGAACAATAGATTGGCACTTATTAATTTTTTAATTGAATTGGGAGTGTTTTTGGGTTCAGTGCAAAGGAAATACATCTGGACAAAGATAAATTGTTGTATCGATGTCAATGAATAGTTAGCGCGCGCAGTTACCAACCCACTACATATAAAATGAAAAAAATTCAAGATTTGTTTGTTATGTGTTGTCCTAAAGAAGGGTGGATATTTTGTTTAAAAAAAATGTTTTTAGTGCTTGTAATTGTGAAATATGGGTTGATGTGTAAAGGAAGGGCCTATCATAAGAAGGAAAAACTTTGAGTGATTTTTGATTGAAAAATTCGTGTTTTGAAACGGTCAACTTTCAGTGTTTGGAGAGCCATATCTCGGAAAGTAGTAGGGAGTGCCGCAAAATAATTTCAGATTCGTGTTCAGGAGACAAAAGTAACATCACTTTTTTTATTTGCGCAGAAGCCCGATAAGCTTACCTTTACCAAAAACCTCGCCAAAAACAGATGTCAATTTCGAAACAAGAATAGGATGATATGTACTTTTTTTTGCAGGTGAAGGATATTTGAATATTTTGTATAATTTCGAAAATGAGTACTTGGACACTTTACCAAATGCTGATTATAGAAACCTATTCTATCAACATGGCGGGGCACCACCGCATAATTGTCACTTAGTCAATACTCGTCTACAAGAATTGTTTCATGACCAGTGGATAGCCAACAATGGACCATTTCTTTGGCCACCCCGCTATCCAGATTTATCAGTTCTCGATTTTTTCATTTGTGGTAATTGAAAATCAAGTCTATGAAACTTAATTGACTACCATGTAAGATTGTCTGCAACGAGTGAGGAATTCATTTGAGACTCTCAGACCCGATTCAATACGAAAAGCGACACTTCAAGAATTATTAGTGAGATGTGAAAAATGTTTGGAAGTTGATGGGCGCCAATTCGAACATTTACTGACCAAATAATTTTTGTATACCTCTCAATATCGTTAATTGTTCTCTTTCATTCGAATAGTATTAGAATTTCTTGATCTACATTTTTGTATTGGCAGAGATGGAATATTTTTGAAGTTTTCTATAATTCGTTTAACAGTGTTTTATGAGGGCTTCTGCTTCTGAGGATACCGAATAGCAAATATATCACATGTTCTTGAGATAACCCTATTACATTCGCCATAAATAATAAATAGATTTAAGTAATCTTCATTCGAAAAATTCAAACGAGCCGGCATGATTGATAACAATGACATTTTCGTAGCAGTTGATGGTTTCCAACGCAACTGCGGGCGCCATGGCCAACTAAGAATAAGTAAACTCATCTTATCGAATTGATATCGAAATTGATATCAAAATCGAAATGATATCAAATTGATATAGAGATTCTACTGAACTGGGTCCTTTTCTACGAATAAATCGATACACAATCGAAAATAAATGATCATGTCCAAAAATGAAAAAAAAAATATTTTTCGTTCTGTAAACGTAATTTTCATCTTAAAATTTGATATAATTCGAAAAAAATTAGACTTGAGTATAGGACATTATACATGTATCATGTTCATAATCATGCGTAAAATTTAAAACCGTGATAATATATGGGGTGTCCTATTCAAAATAACGAAGTTCGGGTGCACTTCTGGTACAACCGGAAGTGCCACAATCTTCAAAATACTTTAGCCGGATAGCACTTATCAACAATAGTGAACTCCAAAATTTTCAAATTCGGCCCACCTACTGTTTTCTATATATTGATCGATGCACTTCCTGAAGAGGCCCCCTGTATATAGTACTAAATACCCTATTATTATAAAAAAATTTATTAATAAAACCTCAACAGTCAACGCCTTATGTGTCCCAAAGGACTCTGTTTAAAATTGTGAATGTTATTGGCATATCTTATACATTTTGGCAATTTGTTGTTTTCATTAAATCTTATAAACTATTCATGCCCAATGCTATATTTGTTCCTGCCATATAGAAGTTGTTACTGTCACAAGTATCATAATTTACTATAAAATATGAAGGTAGTAATTCCATAACCAGCTCATAAATGAAAATCATAGTAAAGAAGAATATGCGTTCAGAAACTGAAAGTAAGTTCAGCGTATTCGGCATATTAAATATAGAGACGAATCGGTTATATTCCAAAATGATTCGTATACCACGAATTTTTGGTTTTTCCAATTGTGATAGTATTTGTACTTTGTTATTAATATCAACCCTGTATACCTCAGAAGTTTTCATTACAACTCGAGTCGATAATATTGAGATTGCAATTATCATCCTTGACTTTTTGTAACAAAATATTTGCCACATTATTGATTCTCTGAAGCCCCTGCAATCTCTGAATGTTTGACAACCTGTATCTCAGAAACTGTCCATTAGATCTTGTTGTGCCCCCAGAAACATTTGATCAGAACATCATGAAATATTTCAAAGAGAAACATTCTCAATTGGAAATTGAACCAATACATGACTCCTCTGGAAATGGAAAAATGCTACGATAAAATTGAGATTACTTTTTTGTAATATCCAACAGAATACAACTACTTCCCCGGCTAAAGCCACGCAGTACATTGAACTACATCTGATAGATATTGAGAAAGACCCTATATAACTTGAGAGAAAAAATCTGAAAGTGAAAATTTGCATTTTCATTCAGATAGTTGATTATTTATTAAATGTCCAGTTTCCATTGGAGATTCTTATCTATAAATGAGATGAGGGAGAATGTTATTCAGAAGTATCACTCACAATTGAGAATGTTTCTCTTTGAAACATGATCCCTTCCAAGAGAGGTTATCTTGTACGATGGAAAATAGCGACTAAATTCCAATTTTCAGTCGCAGATGATTCCACAACTGACTTTATGAACATCCTGTTCATATTTTCATAAAATCAATCATAAAATACATGATACTGAATTTTTAGACAATTCAACTGGTGTCCATTTTCCATGAGAACCGTGCTGGGTACTTTCCTATACAATAGGATTTTCGTTAGCAAGCATTGAACAGAAAATGATCTTACAGCAAACTAACCTAACTGCCTAACATAGTGATGTTACAATCACCAACTCGAACTGAGAGAATAAAATGTACCTACCATAGAACTATAACTAGACAAGACCCAGGATATTATACCGGCTATTCATTAGTCCTGAGTAAAAATTTTATCGTGACAATCTTGAACAACTCAACAAAGTATATTGTTTGTCGATCAACAAAAACAAAGTAATTTCTATCAAATCATCAGCAATCTAAAAGAAAGGAACGTATATCCCAGACGGTTGATAAAAGGTGGATAAGAAACACAAGAACAGTTTATAAAACTATCGGCACAGGTTGATTCAAACTAGATGGGTCTTCTGAAGCAGTGTGATATTGGAGTGTGTGTATGTGTCAACAACAGGGAATTATTTACTATTTTTGATCAGGAATACCTCACCAAACCATAACAGGCATGTAACCAAACTAATTAGTTTTTGTAATGATAATTCAGATAGTAAATTGAAAAGAAAGTATTGTTAAGTTGGCAGTACATATGTGGCCTATGAAAATGTGTTTATCTAATCGGATCAATTGTTGCTCCAGATATATCTTTTACCTATACAATGAGGTGACACTCAGAACTGATGTTCATTACAATAAGATTCCAAACTACATTAACACATCCACTCTTCCGCACTGAACTTTCCAAACGATATTTTTCATACTAAATCTGTCATGTATCTAATGACACAACCGCTAATTTCAAACTACTTACTGAAAAGTCAAAGCCCATCTCTTGGAATTATAATTTATTTTGTGATACTTTGGTGATCAAGTCGGACTATATTGGCTTTTATTTGCCTGAGGGTGGAAAATGAGTAATTCCGATAGAATTGGCACTTCTCGTTCTTCAAAATGAACTCCATATCCCACGGAGTGAAAAGCAACACAATCGTAGCAACGCGTTATTCAGTGGGTACAGGTTGAGACCACTGAGGTTCGACAAGCAAATGCATTATGGTCTCAGCTACCCCAAGACACGCTCTGCCTCGCAAATCTATTGTGTATTGAGATTTAGATGAGAAAAGTACCCAGTTCTGGTTCAAATTATACTATGTCTGTTTGTTCGCATGCAATGAAAGAACAACTTTTTTATAACCTAGGAATAGATATAAATCGTGAAAACTATGTGAAACATTTTGTCATTAATATAAGAAAATGTAGAAATGACATTACAGTAAATATTCAACAACGTCAAAGACCTCTATGCAAATCACGCGACTACAGTATCGACCAGGGTGAGAAATACACCATCGTGGAAAGCAATTAAGAATCCTTACATGAGTTATGAGTAGGTCAGGTTATTGGATAAGCAAAGATCTTCAATGTTCTTGGAAAAGGTCCCATGCATTGGCTCATCCTTATGTAACTGCAGGATGAACTGAGACTCCGCAACTTCAATGTGAATGGGTTCCAACACGGTTACAGATTTTGGGTTTACTTGTTCAGTGTTGTATACGAGGTCACGCTCATCTGCTACACGGGCCACTGCCTTGAAATGAAATGCTTCATCTCCTGCGTTTCCATGGTGGCGGACTATGCAGGGAAGGGGATCTGAAATTCAGAAGACTCAATCCAATAAAATACAATTCTGTTATGAACACAATCCTCACCCAAATGTTTTGAGGGATGAGCACGGTTTGCTCCTGGACAACCACTCCGGAATATGTTGCTTCCCATCTTGGCATGAGTTAAAACCTCTTGCCATGTGGCGGTGAGTGATTGAAAAGAGTTTCCAACAATTGTCATTCACACCATCAGGATTGGGCCTCGGGTGGTATCATCATTATCAATATTATAATTTTTTTTTCTCCCCAGGAGTGTAGCAGTCCTGCCCTGTCTTCGGTGCTCCGACCCATTCACAGGGCGCGCTGGTGTCGTTCACCCCAATATCCACTCCCTAGTTCCGTAGGGTGAGTGACTATTGGGTCTGAGAGTAATGTGTCCTGAGTAGACGAAGTGAACCAAAGATGACGGCATTCTGCATTTGTGCAACTAAGATATCTGCCATATCACGACAAGCCGGTATTATCATCAAATTCGAGAGCAATCGGTCCATCATTCCACTAAGAACTCCTTCAATCAGATCCACCATTTTGACAGGATGGTTTGGATACAACCTGTGGAGTTCAAAGAGAAGATCTCGATATTTAGTCCGTTTTTCCTCCTCTTTTCAAACGAAATTTATTTCGCCTGGAGCGGAAAACTCCACTTCGAAAATCGTTTTACTTAGGTGGTCGAGGAGGACAATATCAGGCTTATTGCCTTGTATTTGCCTGAGGGTGGGGAATGAGTAGTTTCGATAAATTCGGCACCTCCCATTCCCCACAACGGACTCGATATCCTCCGAAGCATTAGGCAACACTGGTGTCTCGTCTATACCATACGAGTATCGTAGATGGTAGTACAACACTCGTATTGCCGCGTTATGCCTGTGGATATAGGCTGGGACCGCATAAGCTGGACATGCTGATAGCAAATGCATTATGGTCTCAAGTGCTACACGACACGATCTACATCGGGTATCAGGGACGTCTATACCCATCACGCGACTACGGTAGACTAGGGTATTGAAGACACCATCATGGCAGGCCATTATGATCCCTCGGTTTCTTCATTTTCATCATTATTATAATTATTATCATTATTATCATTATTATCATTATTATCATTATTATCATTATCATCATTATTATCATTATTATCATTATTATCATTATTATCATTATTATCATTATTATCATTATTATCATTATTGTCATTATTATCATTATTATCATTATTATCATTATTATCATTATTATCATTATTATCATTATTATCATTATTATCATTATTATCATTATTATCATTATTATCATTATTATCATTATTATCATTATTATCATTATTATCATTATTATCATTATTATCATTATTATCATCATTATCATCATTATCATTATTATCAAATAATTTCAACATTTTATACAAAAATATTGCACTGTCATTCATATATGAGCTATATTCTAAATTTCAAGTGTCTAGCCCATCGGCAAGTTACTTTGAAATCGAATAGACTGACAGAAAAGCCAGTTAATAAAAACCTTATGATAACTTTAAACGTAGTGAAAATACTACTACTCTTGAAATTTGGGTCCTAGGTTTCGAATAATTTGCAAGATAATTTTTTTTCCGTAAACATCTGCAGAGGTCAGTATTTTGATTTGATTCCATTGGACCCCCAAGAACACAGTGAATGATTTTTCCTGGTTTTCAAGTTGTATTGAATTTGAAAACGTCTACATTGTTTCCCGTAAATACAGGGTTCACACTGAAAATTTGAATCCCCTTCAACTTCGATATCATAGCTCTTTAAAATTTTTATACCAGTAGTGTGCAATATTTTGATTTGTCAATGAATAATACCAATCTGCTATGGATTCTATTGAGATGACAACCACAATGACAGCATTTAATATTCGACATTTGAATTGTTAGTAATCTTAGGTTAGAATAAACTTCGTTTTCTTCTGGTTCATACTAGCTCATCAGGTTGCTGATTCAAATTGCTAATATCGAGGCAAAATCATTCAGGAAACTAGTATGGATTGAGTGCGAGTCGTAGGACTGTTTGAGTATGGCAAATCAATTCAAATCAAATCAAATCAAAACATACATTTTTTTTTCTTTGGTGTCTTGGCATCGACTGCTATGGTCATTAGCCACATTAGCACTTTAGGAGCAGCACTGTTGATTGGATTGCAACAGTGAATCGTGCAGGACTCACCCCAGTCTATCAGACTCTATCATCAGTGCATGGGTGCATGGTTAAGCACTTTTTTTTTCAAGCTGTTTTACATGTTGTTGAAAATTCAAATCTTTATCAATATGGAACCCAAGAAATTTATTTATATCCAGATTGGTTATCAATCATTTCCTAAGGAAATATGTAGGAGGACCACTGACAAGATAGACAGTTGGTTTTGTTGATATTTAATGAGAGTAAATTGGCATCACACCATTATTTTATCTTGGATATATCTCGTACCATTTTTAGGTGCATATTTTCTACATTGTTATCATGCCATAAAAAAGTTGTATCGTCTGCAAAAAATGTAAAGAAACCCTCTAATGTAATGGTAGCCAGGTCATTGATATACAGCAAAAACAAAATTGGACCAAGCAGCGAGCCTTGAGGAACCCCACCAGTGCGTGATAATTTATGTGTTTCTACAATTTGGGATCTCTGGTTTAGGTACGATTGTACTAACTTAAGACTTTGATTTCTGAGACCATAAAGTTGTAATTTGCGTAACAGTATTTTATGGTTTACACAGTCAAATGCTTTTGATTCAGCATCCTTTTGGTTCAGCTCGGTATACAGTTTATTAAGGAATGCTAATATAGCATCCCCTGTGTTTTTCTGCTGTTGAAACCCAAATTGTTGTGTGATGTTGTGTATTTTCATGAAATTTGTAAGTCTCACTTTTACCAGCTTCTCTATGATTTTACCAAGAACTGGAATAAGTGACATGGGTCTGTAGTTGAAAAGATCGTAATTATCACCTCCTTTATGTATAGGGACCGCGATGGTGGTTTTGAGGAAGTCAGGATAGGTACCTGTAGCGAAAGAATTATTAATTGAACTGATAGTTCAAGTATGTAGATTGGAATATTTTCGATACAGGAGGGAGTTTCTATCAAGAAACTTCTCGATCACGACAACTACAACACGTGGCTGGAGACGATTCATGCCGTTTTGGAGCTGGACGATCTATAGACTGTCGTTGTGGACGTGAAAGTTGATAATTATAGAAAAACCATGTCTCAAGTGAAAGAAGCGTAGGGCAGGAAAGCGCATACAAACATTAATTTAGCGTTTGATCCTTTCCTTTATTCCCATCTCAAGGACAAGACCACCACTTATGACTTATGGAAATGTGTTGAAGATCTGTTTGCCGGCAACGGCTTGAATCACATCAAGGTGAGCCTTTTGAGAAAATTGTGTAACATCAAATTCACCGACTGTGAGTCTATGGCTTAGTATGTGCATCTTATTATTTCGGTTATTGGCACACTTCATATTTACCCATCGACTAAAGTGACACTTCAAGATGTCTGATGTATTCTAGAAATCTCAACAAGTCTCTTGTCTATCAGCAAAATTTCAAAAATGGGGTACAATCAGAAGTTTGACAAATGTGCTTGCTATAATCACAGTCACAAGGGAATATTGATTGCTACAACTCGAAGACAACCTGTACCGCCTCCTTCAAGTAGTAACAATCCGAGCACATTTTGCTACCAACGCTTCAATTGATATTTGGCATCGACGAATGGGGCATTCGAATCATGGATCTTTACAGGAACTGACGAATATTACAAATCTCTACTTCATGTCATGACGATTGCAAAACATGTCCTCGAAGCAAAGCTACAAGGAAGCCATTCCCGAAGGAAGGAACAAAAGCCACATGATTGTTAGAGCTCCTTCATTCTGATATTTGTGGGCCGTTACAGGTTTCATCACTTGATGGTGCACGATATTTGTTATCCTCTATCGATGATTTCTCACGCAAGATTTTCAATCATCTGCTGAGATTCAGACGGGCAATAAGATCAGAAAACTATAAACAGACAATGGTTTGGAATATATGAATTCCGGAATACAGAGAATTCTTCGTCAAGCCGGAATCGAGCATCAAACCACTTGCACGTATACTCCCGAACAGAACGGAATGGCTTAACGACTGAATCGTTCAATTATGAAAAAAGATGAATGCATGTTGGAAGACGCAAAACTAATGAAGTCATTTTGGGTGCAGCAGTTCAATACGCAGCATATCTCTTCAACCGATCTCCAAACAAGAACACAGCTGGTTTGACTCCAGAAGAAATTTGGACCGGTATTTGCATTTTTGAAACACTAGCTGAAGAACAAATTCTTAAGGAGAAGCGTAAAGAAGTGGATCCCCACTCGAAGCCATGCATTTTTGTTAGAATCAACTCTACAAGCAAGGGATACAGGCTACTTGATAAGGCAACTAGTAAAGTCATTACAAATCGGAATATGATTTTCATAACCGAAGGTGAAACGAAATTGTAATCACTTTCAATGAGATCAACAGACACAATAATTTTTCATTCGAAGCAAACGAAGGATCTGATGTGACCTCTTTGCGATGCGACCAGAACCATATGTCGATACGATAGAACCAAAGCGCAGTGATCGTGAGCGATTTCAACCGAAAAAGTTATAAGACTTCATTGTAGATACGACTGCTGTATTTCCATTTCAGCCTGTTTCAAATGAGAACGATAACCTCAAAAATTAAAATAGATGAGACAGCACAACATGTTGTTGCAACAAATGTAATTCCTTTGTAATAGGGATTCCAACAGATGTTCGAGAACAGCACTGAAAAGCCCAAGACTTTGATAAAGAACAATTTATTACGCCCACATTGCATTCGAATATTCAAAAGGAACCTTCAAGGTAACATCCAAAAGAGCCTGAAACACTCAAGGAAGCACTTATATCCACTCAGGAACATTTCTGAAAAATCACCATGCACGAGGAATTTGATGCGTTGCATGCAAATCAAACATGGTACATTTGCGATCTACCTTTGGGTTGAAAGGCAGTAAAATGCAAATGCTATATGCTACGTTACATAGAAGGTAAAGCCTCAATGAAGTTACCTTTCCATAGGGCTAAGAATTTTTGCATCAATGGATTTTCTGACGCCGATCACGCTTCAAATCATGATGACCGGAAAACAGTCACTGGTCATGCTTTTGTGGCTTCAGGAGGAGCAATATCATGGTGTTCTAAGGAGCAATCAACCGTCTCCACTTCTCCATGTGGAGCAGAGTTTATTTCTTTATCATCGGCCATGCAAGCGGCAATCTGGTGGCGAGGTTCTTCTCATGAATTTGGAATTGAATCTTATCTGATGTGTGACAATCAAAGTGAAATTTCCATAGACAATAATTGTGGATTCAATTCAAAAACCAAGCAGATCGTTATCCGCTACCATTTTGTTCAAAACACATACTGGCACGAGGCGAGAATCGGACAGCAAATATTTTCACAAATGCTTTGGGAAAACTGGGGCTGAAGTCTCATGTTTGGAGAGGAGTGACTGGATGACAACCATGATAACAACTATTAGTAATTTGACATTTGGATTGTATGTAATCTCACGTCAGAATGAACTTGGTTTTATTCTGGTTCATAATAGCTTATCAGATCCACTAGTTTTAGTACTTATAAAACTAATAGTTTCATTGCCAGTTCTGACTTCATATTGAAATTTAAATAATTTTGCTCTCCTCAACTCCTGTACTATAACTTTGTCATCTTTTCTGATCTGACATTAATTTCTATCGGTTATGATGACACAACACACATAAAAATTACTTCTCAACTTAACAATTTCAAAAGTAGTGAATCAATTGTCTTGAATTGATAGAATATCGTTTCTAATCAACAAAATTTGGTTATTGTGATCAAATCGAAAGTTTTCTTTAAATAATTTATTATTCTTGAGCAATTTTCTAATTCTGAGATAATGTTCTTGTATTGAGAGAACTGAAGTATTCATCAGAATATTTTGTGTATTTTAGTACAAAATATCCAATTTTCTCCATTCGAGATGATATTATTCTCAAGGTATACTATTAATATATTCAGATAACATTTCTGATGATTTAAATTTGAAATTTCTCAAATTCTCAAGACAAATAAAAATTTCTGCTGGCTGAGAAAAAAAAGAGTATTATTTGGAGTATTCGATTATTCTTCAATTTGGTTGTAATGAAACTTTCGATATTTTCCGATAAATCACTCAACACTGCAACCTATTTTCGACCAGAACTGCATTTGTCATTTCGAAATGATTTTGCAATGGTATTTAATTATTAAAATTATTATAAAATAGATTGATCACCAAAAACTTATCAAAATAATCATTCCTTATAGGTTATTATTCAGATTTGCATGAACACAAACAAGTTTTCATAATGCTTTAGTTATTCCAAAAATATAATTCTGTTATATGTAATCGATAAAATTATTCTTTCAAATGGAGAATTTAATGTTCTCGATACTAGGTAATTTCTTGGACAGAGAAAACGTAATTTGTTGGTAAGAGAAATCGTAATTTCTTAGAAAGAGAAAATGTAATTTCGTGGACAGAGAAAATGTAATTTCTTGAACGGAGAAAACGTAATTTCTTGAATGAAGAAAACCTAATTTTTTGGACAGAAAAAAGCAAATATGTTTGATTGAAGTGAATCGCACAAAAAAAATAGATTTCTTCGAATAAACAGACATTTTATAGATTATATATAACAGATAAAGCAGGCTGCGTTATGATGAAAACCTTTGTTGTGTGAACCTTCACCAATAACAGCACTAGCAGAAGACAGAAGACAGACCAGCATTTTTATTACCTTCTGTTCGAGCATCTAGCAGAAAAGTTCCTTTTCCGACAGCTTCGAGCTTTTTACCGTCTCGAATTACAATATATTCTGTCGTTTCAAGTTCTCCGCATATAATACTGAACCAAATTCTATGGAAAGTCATGTGGTGGCTGGCACCATTATCCAAATACCAATCAGTTATAAGAGCATTGTCAGTTTTGTTTCTCTCGTCATGTGGTGATATACTCGACTTTGTTCTTTTTGAACAAGCAGTCTCTTTCGAAATGGCCTCTTTTTCTGCAGAAATGACAATGATATCGTTACTTGGAAACTTAGTTTTCTGTGGTTCATTTTTATTTCTCCTTCCAGATCAGCTACATGGCAAGCAACACTATTATTTTTATAAGAATAGGCATAAAAAATATTTGTTGGAGAGAATCTAAGTTGTCTTTTGTGGTTTCCATATAGCGCTTGGATTCTATGCCACATTTCACTTACAGGCGATCGAATGCCTTACTACCTTTTCTTGCTCTGAAGTTACAACAATATTTTGAGCTATAGAGATGGTTTTTGTCCCATTTTTTTCCTTCCTCTCCAGTAGTCGCATAATGTAAACCCCAGAAGATTTCAGAACGATGACCAACTGAAACTTCCGTGCTGCATAATTTAATTCATTTTCATTTAGAACTTTAATTCTCATATTTTCAATATTTGCTCAGTTTTTATTCCGTTCTGAACATTCGTTATATTTTTCACTGTCGCAGACTTTCAGGATACTCCAGAAGAATTTCTCTCTTCAGCTGAACAACTTCACCCATCTAATTATTGTACTGGGCCCATAACCTATTCGTTTTGCAATGTTCTGGGTGAATAAATATGGAAGTGAAAACCAACGACTTCTAATAATGAAAACTACTATGTAGTCTCTAGAACAACTACAATTTGAATTATTCTCAAACTTCAGGAGTCATAAGTAAGACTCCATATTGAATAACTGTTAAAAAAATATTAAATTTACTTTGATAGTTCTGCTGCTAAGCACGCAACATTCTGACCTGTGAAGGAACAGCATATTATGAGCCTCAAATCATTTTAGACTATAACAATATAAAGGTGCAGTACAAAGTTTCGATTTAATGGTCAAAAAGTATTCAAGCAGTCGTAATACAAAGCGGTGGCCTCTAGTTGCACTTTTCAATTCCATTGAGATAGGCGGAATGAATGCATTTGCGCCGTACGTTGGTAAATATGACTACGAAAAAGGAAAATCTTTTCGAAGGAGCATATTTCTTCAAGATCTAGGCTACTTGCACCCCTTACACAATTCCAACTGCGTCAAGGTTCACATAGACACATTCAAACAGCTGTAGATATGATAGTAACAAAATGTTCAGAAGATTCTGAAGATGCAGAGCCAACTGAAAATCCCAGTAAACGTGGACGATGTAAAATTTGTTGTCGATCTTCCGACAGAAAATTCATACCTAAATGCGATAAATGCAAACATTTTGTCTGCGAGGAACATTCAGATATTAAAGAATGATATTTGTAATACCTGTCTACCTGTCTACCTGTCTAGAGTAGTGTATATTTTCAAATTATTAAGAATTTGAAAAATATTAAAATTATGACTGAATGATTTTATTTCCTATGGCAATTGGGGTTATTTTTGATCCCCGTTGGTTATTGGAAAATTAACATCTGACACACAACAGCCTTTGAGTTACCTCATAGTTCTTGAGCTGTGAGTCACCACGTAGATGTAATGAACAGAAATAGCCTGAATAATCGGAAGTACTAAGATTTATTTCATTTATGACCCATACTTTTCGGAACGAGATTTATATTTCTCAGTTATTTCTATGAACTGCACACATCATTCTTTCAACTTCATTCGCCTGCGTGGTTGCTTCATTTCATCCAACTGATTTCATGTAACCTGACCATTCATGTATCAGGATGATATTGTTAATATTTCAATGTTTTCCACTAAATACACTTTGCGAGCAGGAAAGTAAGTTCAACTAGATTCTTGAGTGCTTCGAAGTACATACATCCGTGAAGTTTTCAGTGTTTAATTCTTCAGGTGGTGATTCCATAATATTTCATGTTGCAGCTTACGTGGAAAAAGCAGCAAAAACATTGAATCAATTTTTGTATTGCAACTTTTCGTTCTAAAACCAGTCCGTTCAGATCTTACTGGTCTATGAATTGAGAAAGTATCATTCATAACTGTAATCAATGATTACGTTGCCTGAGCGCCAACCTAGCCTGCTGTTCCACGTCCATAGTATTTGAAGCTACTGTCAATTTGATAACAAATTGAATCTCTTTAGGTATGGCATAAACTTACCATTCCTAACTTACCAAGTTGATGAAACGTATCAAGTGTTAATGTTCAATACTTGTTCGTTCCAATACTTTGTTCAAAAATCTGACAAGAATTCAATAATGAGATCAAATAGCTTGTTGATGTTTATCGCAAATTAAAATGTCGCTTTTTTATTAACAAAAGCTTTCATTTAATTTGCTCTCTCTGTGAGTGTGTGTGTTAGATGGGTACAAATCTTGCAAGTACTTCCTTCCATCCTATGGAATTGAAATTTCACGTGTTAGTTGAGTTCCGATGACAATACATTAATGTCGAAGAAATTGTCTCCATTTGCCCCCCGAAAGCTAGATAGAGAACGCGTAGAGTTCCGGAAGTTGTCTTGACAGATATGGACGTCAAAAATTGCAGCGAAAATGAAAATGAAAAAAGTGCCTCGCCTCCCCCTTTTTTCGAAAAAAAGTTGGAAAACTCGCGAAATTAAAATCGGAAAAATCCGTAAAAATTGTGAAAAATATCTGACCGTCGAATATTGTGCGGCTTGAAAAAATTTCATCTCTCTTGTCCCTGCTCAAAAGTTAGATAGAGAACGATGTAGCGAAGTGGTCGAGGTGTTAGAGCGTTTGGCTTCCACCCAGACGGTCCGGGTTCGATCCCCGGTCGTGTGTCACTGAGCTGAAGTGGTTCGGATTCCACTTTTATTTAAACTGTAGCTCTGCTTTTGAGGGGTTTTCTCCGAAAACCTGGGAGTTTCGTAAAAACAAATTTTACAAAACAATTCGGGAAATGTTTCAACAGTTTTGGACATGGAAAATAATGAGGAAACAAAAATGGTTGGTTCGCTTGCCCCCCTTTCCTGTCACGAAAAAAATTAGGAAAACTTGCGAAAAAGAGATCGAAATAATCCGTAAAAATATCGAAAATTATCTGACCATTGAATAACACGGTTTCAAATAGAATTACCCCTTTTCCCCCCTCTGCCCCCCTCGAAAGCTAGATAGAGATCGCGTAGAAGTTCGGAAAAATGTCCAACGGTAAATTAACAGGCAAGCGACCGTGCAACTATGAAATGAACATTTCCAAAGGAAACTGGAAAATAAATAAATGAATAAACTCAAAAGAAAAGTTTTTAGAAAAAATCTTTCATTAAAATACACTAAAAGAATTAGATAAATTTTATAGTGAATTAAACCCATCATTTTGTTACGTTATAAAATTTTAAATGACATAAAAGTTGGTCGCGAGTATGAATCTTGAATTTAATTTACAATAAGAAAGACATAGATAAAAACCTATTATTCCTATAACGAAATCCATAAAAATACCGGTAACTGGTAGTAGTGGAGTCTTATTGTTATTACTGAGTATTGTATATATGTATAATACGATATATAATATGTATATATATATATATATATATACATATTGTTATAATACCAGATGTACTTCAACTTCTTTCTCAACTAAATGTATTTTTACTATTACACATTATACTGAATGTTGACAAGGCGATAGTCCCTATGTATTTGTGAATTTTAAAATTTTTGTGTGAGGTCTCAGAGCTAAATGAATGTATTGTATTGTATTCTTGGATGGCTATCTTCATGAGCTCAGGCCAATAATCATTTTTACTCTCCCTATTTCGCTTGGTGTTTCTAAAACACACTTGACACAGGACTGCTGTCAAATCTCACGAATAGAATCCTTTTATAGTGAAATATCAGTTCTAGAAAGTATGAAAAATCCTGGGAAACGATAAGAATTTTCAATATCTTCAGGCCAATAATCATTTTTACTCTCCCTATTTCACTTGGTGTTTCTAAAACACACTTGACACGGCACTGCTGTCAAATCTCACGAATAGATTCCTTTTATAGTGAAATATCAGTTATAGAAAGTATGAAAAATCCTGGAAAACGATAAGAATTTTCAATATCAAGAACAAGAACAAGACTGTGTGTTTCTAGATGTTCCTGTGTAGTTTTCAGAAGTTTTCTAGATTTTTGACACGTTTCCAGGCTTATTGACGATGTCTTATTCCTCTTATTTGGCTTTTCCAGAGTAGATCCACTGAGATCAACTCCACAGGTACCATTTTCAATCTGATCTGTTTTATCCGCATTGTCTACAAGTTTTTGAGGAATCACGGTACTGAGGGAATGGACTGGCCGCCTTTCTCTCCAGATATGAATCCGATGCGGCATGTCTGGAGTCGTTCATGATTGAAATTGAAAAAAAGGGACAGGCGAATGGAAGATTTTGTTGACTTGGTGAATGCAATACTGCAAGAATGGGCAGCTATTCTCCAAGAATTTATTGACAGTCTGATAGGCAGTATGCCGGAAAAGGTCAATGAAATGATTGCCAAAAAGAAAGACATACTAAATACTGAATTATATAAATATTTTTCAATTCTGATGTTATCCAAGTTATCCTTTCTCTTTGTTGTTGTTCAATAAAAATTCAATGAAACTTGTTTTTTTGTTCTTACTTACACGATCAATGCTTCACGATTGAGGAGAAAACCGCCATTGTGAAAGCTGGTCGGGCTTATCAGTTACGTTAGTTATGGGCCATGCATTCCTGGCGAACAAAGAGATAACTTTAACTTTTTTTCCAAAAATAAGCCTTTTCAATTTGATTTTCTTGTGCACAAATCTTGACTAATGAAAAATATGGACGAATCCAGAATAAATAATCCTTCTGAAAACAAGTTATTTTCATTCAATTCTCTTCTCAACCGGGAATTCGAGGGTGTTTCAGATTTGGGTCACTTTTGAGGAAACCTTGATTTTTAATCTTTCTCTTGAATCAATTTTGATCTTTATATCTCTCCATCTAAAGATTAAGCTTCAAAATGAACCTGTGATTTTGAAAATCAGTTGACGAGGCACAAAGTTATGACTGCAAAACCATAAAGATAATTTTTTGAGATGTTCCTGTAAATAAAAGAGATAAAACAATTTGGAAATTATCTCGAGGTAATGAGATTATCTTCATGCCACTGCTGACAAATTTTGAAAAATTCCGAAATATTGGACAGTTTCAGGTAGCACCCTGTAGCGATTTTATGTGAAGAACCTTATTTTTTGAAGAGGTACAAAATTATAAGTGAAGGACTGGAGGACTGTGAACACAATTCAAATTGTGCAAAGCAGAAAAAATTCATTCAGATTTTAACAGGGACAAAATTTTGGGTTGCAACAAAATAAGTGTTGAGTAGTTTATATCAACTTCGACATCAAGATTAACTACTCTGAAATGTAGCGTTTGAATTTTGAAAGGACAAATTGGCAAAAATGGATGCAAATTGATCCCGTGAAATATGTGAAGTTCAAACATTTCATAAAACAAACATGTGTAGCGAGTTTCGAGTTTTTCACATCAGCTTCGACATACACTAGTGTTGATAGGGTTTTGCAACGATATACGAACGATTTGCTAATTTTTACAAAACCATCAAAATAACGTCAATTTATCTGGATACACAAGCTTACTTGGTGCTTTTGAATGTTCTTGGAAGAAAGAACATGATTGATGTAACCACACTCAGTCATAAAATTTTCGTCTCAACCAAACACAATTCAAATAAATCCAGGCTGCCGAGACTTTAGAAGAACGTTTTGTAGTGATTATAAAAAACGAGTTCACTCACCATTCGGCCTCCACCGAATTCCCAAAATTTTCCTAGACTCCGGATCATTCTTCTGAAACAAAAGTGATATAATTAAAACAAGTAATCAACAACTGGACTAATGAACTGGTATTTCTAAAGCCTCGTCTTTATTTTTTACAATAGTCATGAAAAATATTTCCACACAGTTCCAAAGCAGGTGGTATGAAGTTACTATACAGTTCAGATTTGTTGAAGGTTTAATCGGGAACAGCATTGGGACTGCTGTGAAACATAAATATATTGTTTTCTCTTTCTCATCGAAATAGAAAACATCGACAAGATTCGAATAGTCTATACATAGTAGATAAATGGTATTTGATGGAGTACTTTTCATACGTTTAAAACGTTTTGTAAATTCTCTAGTTGTTATGATGTGGATCATAGATATTGCTATAAAATGCATTGATAATAATCATTTTGTGGAATGTCATTACTTGTGAATACAAAACATTAAAAAGTATTTTGCTTGAAAAGTTCAGGAAACGAATGGGTTCACTATTGTTCGTGGTTGTATTACTTCGATTAAAACACTCTTCATTTCCACGCTATCTCACACCATCTAGACCCATCACGCATTTGTCTACGAACTGAAGAGAATACGAGGGAAGGACATTCGTTTTCTCCCGAGTTGAAAACATGTTTTTTCTTCATTCATTCATTCTTCAGAGTTGCTTTCACAGACGTCTTGTTAGAGGAGGGAAAAGTTGATAAAATCGCTTTGAGGAAAAAAATATTTTCAAATAACCATTTGGGTGTAGAAAATAGCTTTTATATTGATTGATAGCTATTACTTTTGGTTCAGATTCAAGTTTCGACATATCACAGTGCCTTCTCAGTTGCCGAACACAAAGTTGCACGAGTAACTGAAAAATGTAATATCATGAGTTTTCATGAGTGTCTGACAAAGAAGTAATACCAGGATGCTATGATGGATCACCTTCCAACATTCTACGAATAGAAAGATGGTCATAATTCAAAGTCATTCATTTTCACATAACTTCTTTACTTTTTGTTACACTGCAGACAAGTTGGCGGACACGTGTTTACGGCTGCACAACAATTTGAGGGTTATACCCAATAACTTTTCTCTTCATATTTCCATTTATAGCCCCCTGATGAATCCATCCTGATTCGTATTTTCCTGGTAGGATTGTCACGCTGGTAGCTATAGCTGCCTTCGTGGCGACATTAGTTATTGCCTTGTAAGCACAAGGTCTTCTAACCGATGCCACAAATGTGTGGTTGGTTTTCTGTTGTTGACTTTCTTTATTTCTATTTTTACATCCGAGTGTTGTACATCTTCGCACTTGATTCAACCGTACTGACGAGAGCTCAAGCTCGAAACACGTGTCCACGGTTTCACAACAATTTGAGGGTCACACCCAATAACTTTTCTCTTTATATCTTCATATATAGCCCCTCGATGAATCCATCCTGATTTGTATTTTCCTAGGAAGGATTGTCACGCTAGTAGCTATAGCTGCTTCCGTGGCGACGTCAGTTGATGCCTTGTAAGCACAAGGTCTTTTAACCGATGCCACAAATGTGTGGTTGGCTTTCTGTTGTTGACTTCCTTTGTTTCTATTTTAACTTCCAAGTGTTGTACATCTTCGCTCTTGATTTTACCGTACTGACGAGAGCTTGAGTTCGAAACACGTGTCTACGGTATTGTCAAAGCTCATGGATTCGATGTGGCGGATCCGAGATGGCTTACCAATTTTGTGATTATAGTCTGAGCCCATTCTAAATTAGTGGCTGGGTGTTTTCGGGGTCAGTCATCATGACTTTTAATTGGTATTCATATAATAATCATTACTTTTATTTTAAATTATATATTTGTTTTGAGAATTGAAAATGAACTAAAATGAATTTTGAAAAAAATACTTATAGAAGACGATTCAATAGCAGTGTCGCATAAGAAGTAAAATATATTTCTGAAAGTCCCTCAACCCGATACAATTTTAAATAAAGCGTAAGCTGCTAGATATCAGTTATTCTGAAACATTCATCGCCAGCTATTCGTGAAGTTACAATTATCATAAAAAAGCAAGTAAAAGACCCACGTTTCTTGTTGAAAAAATTGTTGATATTTTGAGGTCATTTCCAACCAGATGGAAATAATATTCAATGATTGATTACAATTAATACTTGTGATGGGGCCCTACCCGAGGAACATTGCACAAATCGATAACAAATGTAACTCAATGCCCGCGAGAGAAAGTGGTTGTTTTCTGTAATATGTTTGCCTCATATTTTCCACTTTGTAGGAATGTGAGGAGAAAAGGGTATATCAACTTTGTTGAAATCATTCATTTCAATTATTTGAAACCCTCGAGCTCAGTTTTAGAAGTTCGTGACGATTTAGTCACCTTTAATTTATTTTTCGTTAATCATATGCTGTTATTTTGATTTAATGGTATTAAAGTTTATGTTAACAGCCTCCGTCCTTCCAGATTTTTAACGACCGGCGGCCGTTAAGAAATCATTTGTTCAATTTTTTTTTTTCAAAACTTCATGCTTACAATAACAATAATTATAATAATACTTACTATTTATAATTTTGAAAAGTAATTTGACAATTGCTTTTATTTGAAATGTCTATTCCATCGATGAGAGATTTACCATCTATAGCACCAGTATTTGAACTTGTTGTCGGGTGGCCTCATTACTATTAAATAGTTGTCTCGTTATCTTCATTCTCTTTTAAACTGAATTTTCAATATACTACTCCGCTACCGCAGAGAAGTTCCAACCTCTATGTTCTTTTACCGATAGTAGATCGCCACCATTTTCTACAAGCATAGTAGCCAAGGATCTGCAAAACGAGTGCCCTGTGTAGAGCTGAAGATTTTCCAATATTAAGAATGCTGCAATTTTCTTTGTAACGGCTCCAATAGTATGAATGCCCACAACTTGTTTTACACAATTACCATTCCTATAACTTATGAAGAATCGCCGATTTTTTAAATTTGAAGGCCGCAAATCTACGTATTTTTGGTCTCAAAGAAGTCCTTCTTTGGGAATGACAAATCTCTATTTTTTGTGATTTTAGTATACCTCAAGGTTACCAAAACTCTGGTACTGGTGCTTTCAAAATCATCCACAGTCAGCTTAACAAGTTCGTCACGTCTAAAGGCGCCAAAAGTACCACATATCAACAACCTTTTCAAGCAACCATGTATAATCATCTGCCTCCAACAAAAACTTAGTTACTTCTTCTTCAGTCTGAACTGTTGCTTTTTTTGATGTGTATCCATCAGGCTTGCTTCTCAAGAACAAAAATAATTTTTCAAATCTGAATATCCCATTTCTGTAGGTAATACTCTAATATGGTGTATGATTTAAAATAACTAACCTTGTAATGTCAATGTTGCCACAAACTTTCAAAGCAAGTTTCAACATTGAAATTTTGGTCCACAGCGAGTTCGGAGCATGAACCTCTGATTTTCCTTTCGTATAGGCTAGCAATACATCTTCATTAACCACCTTTACATTCTTGTTTTTACGCCACTATTAAAAATTTTCATATTCTTTTTGATATCGCTCTTGAGTTATTTTCGGCAGGAAATCAACACTCGCTACACATGATTCTCCCAACATTTCCAGAGACATTTGATTTTGTTCCTCAATTTCTTCAATTTCATCCATAAAGCGAACTCGCGAACACAAAAAACTGACGTTGTTTATAACATTATTGTGATATTGTTAAGCTGTTCCATGACAATACGTTGTTGGGATTTTTTTGTAGAATTACGAGGTACATGGTTTGTTCTTTTCTTGGAATCAAAATGCATTTTCTCAGCGGGATTATGAAAAGTCTGGAACGACACACGGCCGATACGAAAATAACGGATTCGGTTGTTATAATCCTCGTCTGCGCCTTGGATTACAATTTTCAACCTCATCTGTTATTTGCTACATATCGGCCTTGTAACGTCAATAACTATATCAATGTCTAAAATGCATTGTTTTTGAGATACAGGTTGTCAAAAATACGAAACTCCTCAAGGAAAAAAAGCTGGTATACCAATCAAGGTTTATCAATGTGATAATTTAAAGTTATAATTCAAAATTTTCGTGAGTACGGTAGTGATAAGTTCCTCCATATTTTATTTAGACAAGTGAATGGACAAATGAGTGTTTAGCATGAGATGGGCTCATCGATATACTGACCCTAAAAGTCAAAACATTTCATATTCCTAAAAGTGGAAGTTTCTGAGATATTTTCGAAGAACTGAAGATATTTCCTGAGTACAGACATAATTTCCTGTGTGCATTTATCGCATAGTGCAACTTTTTTACAACAAGTAGAAATAATTGTCAACCTCTTGAACATTCTTTAGTAAAAATATCAAAGAATATTTCTTTACTTTGTTTTGAATACTCACAAGAGTATCCACAACATAGTACAGGTGAGTACAGATTAAGACCAACAGACTCCGTTTTTTTTTCATTCGCAACACTATTTGATCAAATCAATGTCGTAAATTCACTGGGTCATATTATTTTCTTTCACAATGATTGTTTTAATAAAAGATCAACTGATAACCAAACCCAGCACCTAACTCATAATACTCCTCATAATATTTGAGAAAGTCTGAAAATAAGTACTTTTAATTTGTTGAATTTTATGTTGAAGTATAATTTTTAAAGAAATTTCTGAATGAATTATTCAGGAAAATATCATCTTATCAACATGTTTTTGATGAAGGCAAACAATTATTGCTCATTACCACCTACTTAAATTATAGACACGGTTTATTGGGTACACTACACATAACTAAAAAATGCTTTAGAACAAATGTTGAACTAGAACACAATTTTGTTCAAAACACAAATGGCATCTCCGTATCATTGACTGTCGCATGCATTGGAATATCCCTGGTGAATCCTGTATTAACGTACATGCTGCCAAAATTCTTGTAGTTAAATCTTCCACAGATTCTACAGGCGTTGAGCTCACCTGACATTCAAGATATCCCCACAAAAAAAGTCTAGTGAAATAAAATTTGGAGAACGAGTAGGCTTATTGAGATGCTAAGGTATCCCCACAAAAAAGTTTGTAGTTGAGGTAGTTTTGGTGTCTGGAGAGAGAATTTTCTTGAATTGCATACTCGCCCCAAAGACTCCAAATATTCATTTATTCGGTACGGGAAATGACGTATTTACTCTACATTTAGGTACGTATATGAAGTGTTATGATCATTAGGTTGAGTATCGATGAACTTCAGTGATGTCAAACTCTCATTTGTCCAATCACTTGTTTAAAGAAAATATGAAGGAAAGTATGGCCTCATACCACCATACTACGCTACTGGTTTACGAAAAATTATGAATTAATACTTCATATTATTACATTGATAAAACTTGATTAGTGTGCGAGGTTCCAAGTATCAATTTTTTTGGCTCAATGAGTTTTGAAGAAAAAGAATTAAATCTCAATTTTTTTTTCGTACTTTCGACACGTTGTGTCTCAGAGGTGATGCAATAGGATGAGCATTGATGAAAAATTTTACTTCGAAATTAAGTGAAGAATCCTAAACTAATTTCGAAGTAGATCGTCAACCTCCTCATCTTTATTCCGGATTTTGGATTTTTATATTCGAGTCTCATGAATTATCGTCGTAGATACACTGGTATGTGAATATATTTTCTTGAAAATTTTTCTTGAGGACTAATTGCAAAATCGAACCTTTCAGAATATCCGTGGTAGGCTGTTCAGTACACTGATTAGTGGTGTACGCATAAAAAATACACAACATTTTTTATTGTTTCTCATCAAAACCATGCTGATTGGAAAGTATTTTTATACTCAAATCAATCAGAAATGGTTGTAAAAGTTATAGTCCACCATAAAATTCAACAGAGTAAGAGTACTTATCTTCAGTTTTTCGCAACGATAATTTCAGGCCTCAACTTTAATTTAAGGTTGAGTTTGTTTGTCATGTGATCTGTCAAAACAATCATATGTATTTTTTTTTGAGGACAAATAAAGACAAATTATTATTATTATTATTATATGCAAGAAAGTATGGTAACCTACCAGTGAATCCACGACATCAAATAATATGACGACTGAAAAACCGAATTGTTTTTCTCATTCTGACTCACCCTTACTATGATTTCGATTCTTCGAACATAGAGTTAGAGTTAGACAAATATGTTGTAAGAAATTAGCATAATGCAAATATTGCACATAGGAAATCACATCGCAACTCGGGTCATATCTTCAGTTTCTCTCAATTATCTCAGTCACTACCACTTTCAGACACTGGGGATGGTGTGACTTTTAGGTTGAGTATTGATAAGTATGACTGATGCCAAAATTGCCAAACACTCATTTACTTTTTCAAGAAAGTATGGAGCAAAAATGACCACATAACATCGTAACTAGGCTACCGGTTTACGGAAACGAAAAATTATAACTACAAATTATCACGTTGATAAACCTTGATTTGTGTCAGAAGTTCAAAAATGAGATGCAATTTAAGATATACCTTGATAGAAAATTTTCACCTCGAAATGAGTTGGGGAATCTGTATTCAGAGTATGTTGGTCTAATCCTGACTCACCCTAGTATATAGCACACTTGTGAACTTACCTGAAATAAACTAAGGTGAATATTCTGACATGAATAATAGTATTAACTTAGAGGCTTGTGGGGGTGTGAATACTCAAAACATTTCACAGAGATGAATTATTGATATGACTATAAATTTTCAAAATTTATTGGGTGTTAAATTCCATAATATGGTGTGTTCTGAAATACAGATATCTTAGGAATTTGCTATGAATTTTTTCTATTCCTTGGAGCAGTGTTTTGTATTCTCCATGCCGAATTATATCAGAAAATTCTAATTTTGGTCGCACTAGTAAGTAGTAGATAATTTTGATGGTTCTTATGTTGATGAAAGGAGATGTCTGTCTTATTATGAATCCAAGCATTCTTTTTGCTGATTTTGATGCACCTTCGATGTGAAGCGAATATGATAACTTATTGTTATTCCTTACTCCAAGAATTTTTATTTTCGTACATATCTTCATTGATTCATCGTGTATTCTGTAATCGAAGTTAATCAAATCTTTTTAATGCGTTATAGTGATGACAGAACATTAACTTATGCTGGAGTTGAATTTCTTCAACGTATTTTTTGAAAAGTCGCATTTCTTAAGTTTTCGCTGTAGATAGTCATGGTTCACCTGTACGACCGTTTTGCAAAAATCTGTATATTATGGTATCGAGCTGTTGTTTGGTATCTAATTTTTTGCTGGGACAGTTGGTGGATGTGAATACATTTTATTGAAGTTAATACATTTTTTCCTCATGAAGCCATGTTGTTCCTCAGCAATTACGTTTTACTCATGATTATATAACTTGCAGTCGATGATTTGCTCAAAAAGTTCAGATGGTGCACACATAATAGAAATACTTCTCAAATTCTTAATATCCGTTTTATCTCCTGATTTATGTATTGGCGTACAGATTGAGATTTTCTACTGAATCGGAAAATGAGATTTTGTAAAATTCAGATTGACGATCCTGCATGAAGTATGGTGGGATATCATCGCCACCGGCAGCTTTTTTCGGTTTGACTTCTTTAACAGCTTCAAATCAACGTCTTCTTTGACAATTATATTGAATGTATAATTACCACAGTTCGAACAATCTTCAAGAGGGTCACTGTATTTTGAACATTGGAAAAAAGCTAATTTTTTAGTGACCCCAGTCGATACGTCACTTCCTCTAAATGTAAATTATTATTGTTGTTACTATGCTTTCTTTTTGCTTTAACATAATTCTAGAAACAATTCTCATCAGAAGAAGAGATTTTCTCTATTTTTTATTGTATCCCATTTTTATCAAATATTTCAATAGTTCGACATATTGAGTATTCAGTTTTCTATAGCGATTTTTTTTCAAATTATTCTTTTACTAGTTCCGTGTACCAT
This sequence comes from Chrysolina oricalcia, assembly GCA_944452925.2. Lineage (NCBI taxonomy): Eukaryota > Metazoa > Arthropoda > Insecta > Coleoptera > Chrysomelidae > Chrysolina > Chrysolina oricalcia. The sequence continues at coordinate 37,061,989 of OX101812.2, forward strand.
CTTCGATATTTTTTGTAATCTTTATATGACACAAATTTTGGTACGCGAGCAGTAAAATAATATATTATTAACGAAAATATAAATTATTCAAGAAGGGTGATAATATTTATCGTACATTCTACCGACTACAAGACATCTGACAAGACTGTATATCATATTATCATATCAAATTATCCTTGGAGCATAATAGAATGTAATAGGAATTGTCAACAAACTGGACGTTGAATTATCGAGGAGGTAAATTAATTTATAGTTGAAATATGATATTCTTCAGGTTCAAAATTAACTTGTCCACCAAAGAGATGATAAACATGATTTACATTTTGGGTGACTTTAGCAGAAATTGTTTAATGATCAGCCAGTAGAATGTATGCAGTTTAATATCTTGATCCAAGGTTTATATGACCAGAGTTTTCGGAGGGTTAAAGAAAGATTTGAGAAAGCAGGCTTTGTCAAGCACAAGAAAACGTGAATAGTGAGTAAAATTGCAACAAATGAAGAATCTGTGTTAGCGGTGAATATCAAATGTCATTTTTCTGATATGAGTTGTGATTTATGTAGAATTGGTGGGTGGGTGCTCTGCAAATATTGGGCCATACTTTTGCTGATATATGGTATGGGTGAAAAAGTAACCCTAGGTATTAATTCCCTGAAATATTGTATCAACTTGATTTTTGTGATAACCTAACCAAGAGGTCTTTGTGATTTTTCCATTCAAAAACAAATAATGCCTAAAAGCGGCACACTACGAGAACAACGTATTTATAGCAAATTGTGTTATTTTACAATGTATTCCAGAGTATGGACCCTTATTTGCAGAACACCTTATATAATCGTTATTCTCTTAATTCATTTAGGATGTATTGAGGAAGTACATTGGACGTCCAGAATATATCCAGTGGTTGTTATTTAGATATGTTCTGTACATCCATCACACTAAATATGGACATACAATGGACGCCCAGAATACGCACAATGGAAGTTTTCTGGACTTAAATGGTACGTCCAAAGTGGTGTGCTGGACGTCCATTGAGAATGTCTAGAACTTCCATATTCAACTTCCATTATTCATCCATTGAAGGAACATGTGCTGTATGGAAAGTCATATTTCCGTGAACAGGGTATTGATAAAGTTCATCAATTCCGATTCGAATTATAAAGAACTCTATGAATGAGATTATGATACCAGAGTTCGCTTTTGCGGGAGTTTATTCTCGAGGAACCATACCTTCTGAAACTCAGTTTGTTCAGTTACAAGTACACATTTGAAAGTAATGGGATGGAGAATAGGCACAATTGCCATTACTACTCTACAGATGATATTCTCTATTGGATCAGGAGAGTTGATAACCAAAACAGATTAGTCTGATTTACAAGTTCAACACCGTTTTAATTCTTGATAAAGCTCCTAAAAATATAAGTAGAATGCCGTCTAGAAAAATATATCGAAAGTATGTATTGGCACAAAAAAATTGCAATTGTTATTAACAAATCAAGATGAAAAAAGAAAGCATTTCGTTTTTTGTTACTAACTCAACAATAAATTGATATTTAAGAAATTTTGAAAAAAATTCTTAAAGATGAGGAAATTTTCAAAAAAAAGTTCAAACTCCCGGAACTCTATCTCTTTATTTATAATTTCAATTCAACGCCAAAAATAGGGCTCCGCCCAGCCATAACGACATAGACGCACTACCGCTTATGACAGTGTACCACAAAAAATATTTTGTTTCAGTAACAAATATTAATTTAAAAATTTTAATAAATCATGGTAACATCTAGACACTTGTAAGAATATATTCCCATTGGAAAAAATCTATTTAGTGAATTTTTCAAAAAGTTATACTATTGTTAATTAATGAATATTTTTCCAATCTCTGTTATCTTAAATGAACATATAAAAGTTTAAATAATATATCTAAATAAATTTTAGGCTGCGTGTAGCCCTTCTTATACATATACTTGACAAGATCATGCAATGAAAGTGAATTATAATTATAAAGTAAGTGATGTAATTAAAATATAAAAATTCATTAGTAGGTATATAACGAAAACCGAGTTAGATAAATATTAATTGAAACACAAACATAAGGATATGATATAAATGTTAATTCATAGATGTTCCATCACTAAACAGAATTGTATTCGGGTTTATAGCAGTTTTTTCATCATTTTACAAGTTATAAGTCATAAAAGAAAAGAAAATGCCAAAACCCAGGTAGCACATCATATCGGCTGAATCTTGGTTCCATATTAGGCCAATATAGATATATTGTAAATGAAATATCAATATTGGTCCAATATTGGTGAATATTCAAAAAACGATATTATATTAATAATATTGGTGGAATATTGGTTGAACTAGTTTTGAATGTAGATTATCACATGAAATATTGGGTCAATATTGGTTGAAATTTTCAACCAATATCGATAATACAATATTGATTATATATTGTTTTCCACATCTAGAATAAATATTGCAATCCAAATATTCCAGTCATTTCGATTATAGGGGAAAAAACTATATTGTATTTCCAAGTTTGTTAGAATATTGGTTGAATATCATTTCCAATTCATTTGACAAATTGTTATAACTCATATTGAGTCAATATTGGTTTAATGATATTCACCAATATCGATAAAACAATATTGTTTTCACATCGTTTTTAACATCTAGAATAAATATCGCAATTCCAATATTTCCCTAATATCGATTCTAGGAATAAAAACTGTATTGTATCTCCAAGTGTGATTACACATTGGTTGAATATCATTTCGCCAATATTCAACAAATCTATTGGGTCAATATTGGTTCAATAATATTTACCGATATCGTTAAAACAATATTGTCTTCATATTGTTTCTTACATCTAGATTGAGATGAAATTTGAATATTGGCCGAAGATTCAATGAAACTTATTGACATTATATCATGATCAAACCTGGATAAAAATTCGCTTGGTGGCTCTACATATAGAACGTCTTCTAAAACCTACGAAAGTATATTAATACTTCCTATAACTTGTTTTCAAGACAGCTCACTCAGTGGTTATGGCGGTCAAAAGAAAGACTCTGGTGTCACCTTCATCAACTGGAAGACATTTAATAATTTACCAAGGTATATTCACATCCACCAATATATCTAAATAATTTTAAAGAGAAACATTCTCAATTGAAAATTGAATCAATACATGACTCCTCTGGTAATGGAAAAACCCTACGATAAAATTGAAGTTACTTTTCTGTAATATCTAACAGAAAACAACTACTTCCCCGGCAAAATTGAGAATGTTTCTCTTTAAAACATGAATCCCTTCCAAGAGAGGTTATCTTGTACGATGGAAAACAGCTACTAAATTCCAACTTTCAGTCGCAGATGATTCCACAACTGACTTTATGAACATCCTGCTCATATTTTCAATGAAATCATCTAAATAATATTGTACCAATATCGATAAATATTGTACCAATATCGATAAATATTTCGAGACCATTATTGATTCAAGAATATTTCACCAAAACTATTTCTAAAATATTCAAACAATATTCGACCAATATCGCAAAATGTTCACATTTTACTTCTCGACAATATAACTTTTGAATATTGTATCAGCGATATTGTACCAATATCGCCGAACATTTTGAGGCCAATATTAGTTCAAGAATATTTCGCCAATATTATTCAAGTAATATTGGTCCAATATCGCCGAATGTTCACATTTTTTTTTTCTCGCAAATATTACATTACAAATATTTCGCCAATATATTCACAATATTGTACCAATATTTTACCAATATAGGTGTGCTACTTGGGAAATACCAAATTTGTATAAACAAATGCTATAATAGCTGATGAAAAATAGTTATAGACTTGTTCAGTAGCTCATTTCAAAGAATAATCAATGCTTCATAGGGACAACCTGAATACCCATTACAGTATCTCTAATAGTCTATAAGTTATATCAATTTGTTACTTGACAAATCATGCTGCCGGTTCAACGTCAATATTTGAAATTTTAATAAAAATAGAAGAATATTTTTTAGTACTTTGATATATGTGCCTGTATTTGTAATTCTTTTAGCTCTACAAAAAATATAACGGTTGTTAACAAACAATTATTTTACCCATAAAATTTTAACTTTTTTTTTTAATCTACGAAGAAATGCGATACTCCAATCAATTATTGGTAGTAGTATAATTGCACTCACCAATGAATTATCCTCTCAAAATTTCCGTAGTAAGCAGTTGCGAGCATACAACAAACTTTTTCATGGAGTAAAATATAAAAATATCAATAAATTGAACAATTTAAAAATTCAAAATTTCAAATCAAAAATGAAAACCAACTATAAATGGTTGAAAAACATTTCAAATGTAACAATTCCGGAAGATATTTCCTCTTTTCTGGCCTTAGGACCAAAATTTTGCATTGCACCGTCAATAGGTAAATATGTTTCTTTCAAGAATATCTTAGCTGATGTAGATTGCATTACATCCACTGTCTCAGATCCTACACAAAGGAGCATCCTTGGAGCAAGGGCGACAAACATTATCAGAAACCACATTCATAACCTGCAACAACAATCTTCGTTGTTTCGAAATTTGTTCTTCAAATCCAAACGCTTTCTGAAAGATAATCCAAACTTAATTCTCACTCCAGAAAGATAACGTGACAATAGTAATGAAAAAACAACAATATTTACAATTATCCAATAACATTATCTCTAATAACTCCTCATATGTATAATTAAATAAAAATCCTACGAATTCTATTCAACGGAAAGCTAACATTTTAATTAAACAGTTAAATGACTCCAATCATATCAATGATGTGATGAAAAAGAAGCTTACATGCTACAATGGTACTTCTCCAAGGTTCTATGCTTTACCCAAGATACATTTACCAATACTTTCAGTAAGACCGATCGTGGATTCGATAGGATCTCCTACAGAGGCAATTGCTGCTTTCCTAACAAATATCTTGACTGAAGCTTATAACTTAGACAATGATTACTACATAAAAGATTCGTTCGAAGTAAATAATCAATGTAATAACACTGTTTTACTTCCAAACTATGTCCTGGCAAGTTTGGATGAGGGATCCTAATGTCTATGTGGAAACCTGCTTAAGAACAATCCACAAACAATGGAACAATATTAGTTTACATTGCAATATCTCTGAAGAAAATTTCATAAATCTTTTACAATTTTCATTCGACAATACATATCTTTCTTCTAATAATAAATTCTACAAACGAACTTTTGGAACACCTATGGGTGCATCAATTTCTTCAATTTTAGCTGCCTACGTAATGGATGATTTGTTAGACACAGTATTACCTCTTTTGTCCTTCAGACTCCACTTCATTAAAAAAATATGTAGATGATATTATTCTCTCCTTACCAATTGATTGTACTGAAGAGATTCTTGACACCTTCAACAGTTATGATCCTTACATCCAGTTCACTATGGAAACTGAAGATGCTGATTTCTCCATTCCATTGATACAAGGTTCATACGGTCATCAGAAAACAAAATTCTGATAGACTGGTACAGAAAACCATGTAGCTCAGGAATATACATAAACTATTGGTCATACCACAAGCATTCAATGAAAGTGAATCTAGTGAAACAAATGAAATATAGAGTGTTAAAAATCTCTGACAGTCAATTTCACAAAAATAATCTTGATATCCTTTTGAACTTATTTCTTGAAAATTCTTACCCGTCATGCATGATGAAAAATAGTTTGTTTAATTTTTCATCCTCCTTTGATATAAATAGTAATCCAATGATTACACATATCGATAATAATAATAATAGTAATAACATTAATAATAATAACATTGAAAATAATATTGCAACATTGAGTGTTTTCTATAGTTCTTTACCATACATAAAGGAGATCACTCCCAAACTCTCCATAAATTTTAATGATTTACCAAATTTGAAAATTTCTAACAAATCAGTCCTAACGATTAGAGCAATCCACTCTTAAGTTGAAGACAAACTTTCTCTATTCTCCCAAACGAATGTAATATATAGTATTCCTTATCAATCTTGCGACAAAAAGTATGTTGGTCAGACGTCGAGAGCTCTAGGCTCCCGAATCGTTTCACATAAAAGCGACTGTAGATTACATCAAGAACGATGTGCGTAAGCTGAACATGTAAACAAGTCTGACCACCATATGAATTATGATGCCACTAAGGTCTTAGCTAGTAAATCGCATCTTTCCAAAAGGACTCTGCACTGAACTGCATGAACTGCATGCTGAACTGCATGAATAAAAGAATAGATATTAATCATCTCAGTGAAATTTATTCCTACCTTCTGACGTTGGATAAGAATCCATCAGCCATAAATTCAAATTTATCAACAAATAATTCAAGACTTTGATCAAAAATTTAAAAAAAAATCACAATTTAACCTTTTTCCGATTTAAATTCTCTAGGTACCTAACCTGCATCAATAATTTTGCCCGCATAAAAACAGAAACATTTTTATTTCTTCATTTACTTTAACACATCATATTCATAATTGATAGTTTTACTAAAGACATATTTAGTTATATGCCAAATGTACTTAAGTCAGGTTCATTCCGTACCCATTAGGTGGCGCCTTAACGAATTTAAAATTTTGGATTTACGGACTCTAACACAAGTTGGTAACTGTAAATTGGTACCACTGACTGAGTCATATGTCATTTCAACTGTCTGTCTACTTCCAACCAATAGCAGAGATTTGGCCTAGTGTGGTCCAAAGTGATTTTAACAATCTTATAAACGTAACGTATTTTAGAAACAAAATTGACATCTTTCCTATTTCATTTGTTTTATATCAATGTTCATCTAGCACAATGGATCACTCATTCTTGAATAACATCGCGTCTAACATTCTCAACAAAGATGTAAGTTAACCAACGTTGTATTTTTTTATTCGACTTACACTTGCAATTTGTAGCATCCCTGATGATGAAAATGATTTATTAAATTTTCGAAAGCTTGGATACATTTTAAAATTTTAAAATTTACCAAAAAGTATTGTGGCCGCTGGACTAATAAAGAACCCAAATAATAACATTATTTGAAATTTCTCTCACTATACCAATAAGAATAATAGCAAAGGACCCCGCAAACTCATGGAATTTGGGTCCAGGTGGATATTTTGAATTGTTGGTATAATGTTGTCCATGCAATTCTCAACCAATGTTACCATTACCCAAAAAAATAAACAGATTTGCTGCTAGAGGAGTAAAGGGGTTGCACGGTTTCTAAAACAAAATTGACCATTTTTACATGTGAAACGCCGTATGAAAATCTAAGATCGATTCTGGCAATTTTGACTCATTTTGTGGTGGGCGAAACAATTAGGCTCACGTTCATCGCAACGTAGTCGAAATCGGGCTCGCGTCCCTCAGGCTTATGTTAGACGTACGGAGTATTCAAAAAATGATGAAAACATTTTAACCACCCTCGTTCATCCCTTCAACACCCTCATATTTAACAAAAATCAACCAATCACAACGTATGACACTTCTTTGGAAAGGTATTGTCGTATAGAGTATGAAAAAACATTGCCGCATATCATACAGAGTATACATCGTTGAAGGAAAGACAGCATATCATATAGGGTGTCCCAAAATTATTGAAAATCAATCAGCCTTGCGGGAAAAGTATTAACGCTGCTTTTGATCAGAGTATGGACGTACGGAGTATAGAAAAAATTATAACTACCCTCATTCATTCCTTCAGCACCCTCATATTTAACAAAAATCAACCAATCATAACGTATGTCACCTATTTGGAGAGGTATTTTCGTGTGGAGTATGAAAAAACATGGCCGCATATTATACAGAGTGTTTTAAAGTACATATAGGTATCCCAAAACTATTCAAAATCAATCGTCGCCAACGCATAGAGTATGGAAAAAAACGTTATACAGAGTGCTCCAAAATCAATCACAGAAAAAACACTTACAGGGTGTCCTCCCAAAATTATTCATAACAGAAAAAACATGGTGGCTACCATACACAGAGACAAAGTCGTTATTTATTCAGCGAGTGTATTAAAATGCAACGTTCGGAAACACAGTCGTTATTATTTAGCATATGGTACAGAGTGTCCCAAAATTAAAAACATGGTGGAGATAATAGACAGGATGCAGAAAAGGGTAATCATCAGAAAAAAGACAAGGTGGCCACCGTAAATAGAGACGGAGCAGTTACTTCGCAAGTTTAGTAGGGTGTGTCAAAAAGTGATCATTAGAAAAAACATGGAGGCTGCTTATCGAAATAAGTATACCAGGTGTACCAACATATCATTTGAGGTAAAAATATGACAACCCCAAAATTCTCATCCAAGCATAGCCTCGCTTACTCGCACAGTGCCCTTTGTTCAATGAAAAAAATACCCTAATCATAGCGTATAGGATACTTTTCATAACAGATACCACACCGCATACGTAGTGTCATAGGAAATGTATCAAAAAAGAAATAAAACATTGACGGTTTTACGTAAACAGTCTCAAAATATGTCGATTAAAAAAAACATTACGGTTTGACATGTCTGCTGTCATTGGCAACTACGTTGAAGGAAAATATAGATTCTTTATACAGAGTGTTTCAAAATACAGCGTTCTAAAAAATTAACGTAAGTACATAGAACGTCTCAAAATATGCAGTTTGACGAGAAACATGGCGACTGCTTGTCAAGAAATCATATTTTATACAGGGTGTCTCAAAACACATCATTTTAGAGGAAAAAACATGGTGCCTGTTTGTCAAATGCTATACGGGGAGTACCAACATTTCATTTAAGTGAAGAACGTGGCGGGTACTTATCAAAAAATCATATTGTATACAGAGTGTTTCAAAACGCATCATGTAAGAGAAAAAACAACATGGTGTCTAAAATCACATCATTTAAAAGAAAAATATGGCGACTGTTTGTCAAATGCTATATTGGGTGTACCAACATATCAGTTGAGAGAAAAAAACATGGCGGCTGCTTGTCAAAAAATCCTATTGTATACAGAGTGTTTTAAAACACATCAATTAAGAGAAAAAACAACAAGGTGTCTCAAAATACATCATGTAGACAAAAAACATAACGGATCAACGTATACAGGGAGTCTTAAAGAATATCAGAAAAAACAGGGCAGTCACAACCATCTATCGTCGAGGTGACCTATATATTAGTCTGTGTTTCAGATATTCACAAATCATCGAAAAATAAGCAATTCCGGTTTGAAAAAAATTGAGATATGATAAAACTAATGCTTAATTCGGATAGCCCACATCGAGGAGAGTCCAAATCTTCAATAAAATGACCACTTCCGGTTTCCACTACCGGTTGGCATCAATGAATTCGTCTCGATGACAAGAAACATATTTGAGCATTTTCCATTGCCATAAGGTCATAGGAGGCTAACTTTGTTACCATTGAATATACAACGGCGTGGGGGTACTCTAACATCACAACTTTGATTTGAGATTGAGAATATGATTTAAATTAACCAGTGGTAGCGAGCGTTTTTATGGGCAATTATTCCTGACAGCGTGCGTTTTATATGCGTTTTGAGCGTTTGTGAGGAAGTTTTGACCGTTTTCAAGCATTTGCACTCGTAGTATCAGCTAGAGAACTATTTGTCTCAATATCCATCGCAGTATTAGCCAGGGAAGTAGTTGTTTCAATACCCGTCATAGTATTAGCCAGTGAAGTAGTTCTTCCAATATCGTTTGTAGTATGAAACAAGAGAGTAGTTATTTCAATTCCCGTCATAGTATCAGCCAGTGAAGTAGTTCTTTCACCTAATATCCTTCGTAGCTAGGAAAGTAGTTTGTTTCAATATCCGTCATAGTATTAGCCTAGCCAACAGACAAAACCAAAAAAATATAGGAGAAATGTGACAGAATACATCGCCATAGTCAAGTTTGAAACACTATCAAAGCTCCGCTAAGAGGCGCAATTAACGTAGCGTGTGTCATAAAACGTCATTTTCAACTTAGATTCAATTCCTGCCGCAGTAATAGTCAAGAGAGATGTATTTTTTCCAATAATCATCGTGGTTTTAGCCGAGGGAGTAGTTGTTTTCTAACAAATATTTTCCATTTCAAGCCTTGTGATAGTAGGGAGTCAAAAAAGCAAAAGGTTATTATTATTATACCTACGATCTCCCGAAAGAACCCTTAGCTTCGTGTTCAGATATAGGAATCTGCAAGTAATTATTTGGATGTGTTGTGTAATAATTCAGCTAAAACCTGAGTGATGTATTCAAATAACCACCATGGATTCTCTGCTAAATAACCAGTATTCAAATGTTTCACCGATAATATTCATAGCGTCGTGACAATAACGTACATTTTTTCAGAAATCGTTGAATATTATTCACTTCAATAATAATAATATAAGTATCCGTATCGGTGGGACCTATAAGCAAATTCGCGCTAAATAATCAAAAACGGTACCTTTTGATAGCCTTACAATACAAAGTATTGTCCATTTTCAAGAAAATCTATGAAACCTGAAATGTTCAATAACTGTTACAAACGCACATGAGGAGAATGCTTTTTTCTATTGTGATCGGAATTAATAAACTAGCTGTCGTCAATGTGGTGGTAGACTCTCATATTTTTTACATACTTGTTACATCAAAACAATAAACTGAAAAAAACTAGCTTTGTAGAAATAGTATGTTCTTTTCTGTCGCCTTCTCCCGGGCAATTACAGATAAAATGCATGTATTAAATAAAATAATTTCCGAAAAATTCGACTCGAAAATATTATGATCACATACCCTGTGATGCAAACGAAATATTGAGGATTGTAGCAGTTTAAATATTTCCAGATCATTTTTTACTAATATAGTGGTCGTTCATTTGAAACATTTCCTAGTAACTTGTTTGAAGTTATTTAGTCCAAGGTTATTGCGATTAGTTGATGACGGCGAAAGGTAAAGAGACTGCTATATATAACATTCAACGATTAGACAGTGGTGCATTAAGATTGCAGTGGTTTATAATCAGTTAACTTACCAGAGAAAAGTGTTTTTATTGAATCTAAGGTAGGTACATTTCACAACTTTTTATATATACAGGTACCTTGTGAAAATTAGCAGTAAAAAACGTCGTCCGATATGCTTTCTGAACTGTAAACTAGCAATATATGGTCAATGTTGAAGTTTTTGTGTTAATACATATTTTTTTGTCACAGATGAAGTTATGTGGAATTTCACAGCTGTTGAAGTAAACGAGAGAAATAAAATAGCGGGATATATTAGGTTTATATTGAAAATATTTGAAAGTGAACTAATAAGTAAAATTTTAATGTTACAAGGATCAGTTCCATGAAATTTTTTTTATCACAAGAATGGTATACCCGAAAATCAGTTTTCTAGACATTTTTATAGTATGCACTGTATCATACTTCGGTAAGCCACAAGGGTCCATTACATAGCTGAATTGTAGTGTTACACTTCTTAGAGCATTTTTATCCCAATGTTGTTTATGAACCTATTTTCTAGACATTTTTTGCACAAATTTTGTCATTTCGGTGTGCCGCAAGGACCCATTACATAGTTGAATTGTGATGTATCTTAGAGCATTTTTCTCCCACTGTTGTTTATGAACCAATTTTCTAGACATTTTTATAGCATGCACTGTTTCATTTCGGTAAGACACAAGGGTACATTACATAGCTGAGTTGTAGTGTTACACTTCTTAGAGCATTTTTATCCCAATGTTGTTTATAAACCAATTTTCTAGACATTTTTATAGTTTAAATTATGTCATTTCGGTGTGCCGCAAGGACCCATTACGCAGTCGAATTGTAGTGTTACAGATTTTGGAGTTTTTTTACAAATGTTGTTTATAAACCAATTTTCTAGACATTTTTATAGTATGCACTGTATCAATTCGGTAAGCCACAAGAGTCCATTACATAGCTGAATTGTGGTGTAACACTTAGAGCATTTTCATCCCAGTGTTGTTCATGAACCTATTTTCAAGACATTTTTTGTATAAATTATGTTATTTTGGTTTGCTGCAAGGGTCCATAACATGACTGATTTGGAGTGTTTCAGTTTTTGGAGTTTTTTAAAATATTGCTTATGAACCAATTTCCTAGACATTTTGATAATATGAATTTTATATCTCCACGATTGTGGGTATTGTCTTGGCAATAATAATGTTCCCGTAGAAATTATACGGATGGTTTTCAAATTTCTGGACGTTTCAGTATTGTTGAGAATGCAGAGTCAGCAGCGTCTAGTTTTGTTTATTACACTCTGTATATTTGTTTTTATATATTATCAAACAATTTTATGTCAAAAAAATCCTGTTGACTGTCACTTACATCACTTACAATAAAAGTAAAAGTTCCGTTGAATTTGTAATTATTAAAGTAAAACCAACATCAAGTGGCGACCGTGACAGCGGATAAACTACTTTTATTGAAGAAGGAACGTTAATTACTTCGAAAGATGTTCCACCACATTCGTGGTGAAATGAATAAGGAGTTGAAAAAGAAGCAGAGCGTTGTAACACGGATGTCACAACTTGAAGATAAAGGTACCCGGCTATTTGCTCTAGATGAACAGATCCGAAGTCATATGATAGAGTCCCAAAACACGCAAGACGAAGATCTAATGAAAGATTTCGAATCAGCAGAGTTATTTAGAGAACTGATCATGTTTCGGTCCACTTGTGAGTTTGCTTTCCAAAATGAAAGGATTCCAGATGGAGCGAGTTCCTGTTCCAACGCTTCAACTAATGTCAAGAGAAAATTCAAATTGCCAAAATTTGAAATGAAGAAATTTGATGGTGATGTGAAAAATTGGATGGCATTCTGGGGGCAATTTCGCAAAATTCATGAACACAATGACATTGATGTAGAAGATAAGTTACAATATCTGTCACAATACATGGTTCCAGGTACTGTAGCTCATTCTTTGGTAGCATTAGCACCAGAAAATTACATGAAGGCTTTAAATCAACTGAAGTCAAGATTTGCCAGAGATGAGTATTTGATCGAGGTATACGTACGAGAGTTGCTCAACCTAGTACTGAAACAAGCAACAAAAACAGATGAAGGTATGTCATAAGCTTCATTATTTGATAAAATTGAATGACAACTAAGAGCCTTAGATTCATTAGGTGACCAGCGACAAATACGCAGCTATGCTGTATCCACTTGTCGAGTCTGCTCTTCCAGAAGATGCTTTACGAGTATAACAAAGACATCGTAATAGTATTAAAAGCTCTATCACAATTAATGATTCAGATAAATTAATTGATTATTTGAAACTTTTATTAGATTTCCTACGATCCGAAGTGGAAAGTGATGAACGAATCAGTTTGGCCCGGAAAAGTTTTGCGGTAGTCAAGGAAACAAATTTCACCAGGGGCAAGGAGTTCCATGATAAACTGAAACCAGAAAATCGAGAACGAGGTGAGACAAAATAGTACATAGCTTCAACGCTTTTTTTGTCAGAGGCGAAGGGTAAGAAAACATTATTATGTATTTTCTGTGATGGAAAATCACATGGTAGCCAGGAATGTTTTAAAGCACGAGCGTTGAGTTTATCAGAGAGAAAAGATATAGTTTCGAAAGGTAATGCTTGTTTTGCTTGTTTGAAACCAAATCACACTATAAAGGAGTGTAAAATGTTCATAAAGTGTATTGTATGTTCTTAAAGGCATTATCCTATACTGTGTGATACTTTGTCAGCAAAAAATAATCAAGAAATATATAAAATCAGTACCAACACTAACAATATAGAAAATGTCATGATTACTAAAAATTTTACAAACACTTTGTTGCAAACTATAAATGTCAAGCTAGTCGGAAGTATAGGAAGCAAAATTGTTAGGGCGCTTTTAGATTCTGCCTCTCAGCGTTCCTATATACTAACTGATTGCGTAAAAAATATGCAATTCAATAAGGTTGAAAATGAGATTATTGTACAGGGTGTTTTCGGAGGACAACAATCCGCACCAAAGTCACATGGACTATATGATATAACAGTTCAAGATTTGAATGATACGTTTCAATGTTAACTTTTATCACTAGAACAGAATAAAATAAGTAGCTTTGTTCCACGATTGGAAAATTTGGAAATTATTGATCAGTTAAAGAAACAAAATATAGTAATTTCTGATGTTGTACCTTCAAGTAATGAAATTAGCTTACTTTTGGGTGCTGATATTTATGGAAAAATCATTACTGGTAGGATTTCAAAATTCGATGATTTGGTAGCAGTAGAGACTCATTTTGGATGGACAGTAATGGGACCAGTATGTATGATAAACACTGTAGAAATTATTTTATGTTTTAATGAAATATCTCTTCCAAATTTATAGGATTTAGACACACTAGGTATCAAGGAACCAGCTTCCATTAAACAGAAAGATATTGTAGAGGCAGAAGCTGTTAAACATTTAAAAGAAACCATATCTATAAATAAAGATGATAGTTACGAAGTTAGGATTGAAAGTCATCCAAAACTTCCCAGTAATAGAGATATTGCGGAAAAAAGATTGTTTTCTACAACTAATAGATCAAATGATTTAGGAAAATTTGAAGATTATGACAACAGTTTCAAAGAATGGGAAAGTCTAAATATAATTGAACAAGTCTATCCTTCAGACAATAATTATTTGGAACATTTCTTACCACATCACCCAGTGATTAAAGAATCTAGTAGAACTACCAAAATACGACCAGTTTTTGATGCGTCATCGAAAGATAAAAGAGGAGTATCATTGAATCAATGTTTAGAGAAAGGTCCAAATCTTATTGAACTGATTCCTAATCTTATGCTGAAATTCAGATTTGGTAAAATTGGTATTTTCTCCGATATAAAGAAGGCATTCCTTCAAATTAGTATAGCTCCAGAAGACAGAAATGTGCTAAAATTTCTCTCGTGGGATAACTTTGCAACAAAAACAATAAGAGTCTACAGACATACTAGGGTAGTTTTCGGGTTATCTTCCAGTCCTTTCCTGTTGGGAGCGACAATCACGCATCATCTGACGACGCATCATCTGACGAATAATTGCAGAGGTATGGAAAAAACGTGAACTGATTGATTAATTTTATATGGATAATTGTGTCACAAGCGTTAACAGTTCCGAAGAACTAGTGAAATTCATTGATGAATCGAAATCCTTAATGTTATCTGCAAAATTTGACTTAATCATCCAAAAATTTTCAAAGAAAATGATAATGAGCTACCAATGACTGGAGAAGCAGTTTCAGTGTTAGGAATTCCATTCAAGACACATTATTTTGCAATTTAATTAATTTTGACGTTGAAAAAATTCCAATAACAAAAAGGGGGTTATCAGCTGCGCAACGGGTTTTTGATCCAATTGGATGTACGTCTCCTGTTACTGTGATTCCAAAAATGCTTTTGCAGGAGACTTGGAAGTTGAAAGTTAGGTGGGATGATGAATTGCCAACTGAAACAAATTCATCTTTTGAAATTTTGCCACATTCCTCGGCAATGTTTCGATATCGCAGTTAATCCTGATAAAATGTCCCTTCATATTTTCTGCGATGCAAGTAAAACTGCTTATTCCTCTTGCATTTTCATTAGATTTGAAAAGGAAGGGCTAGTTTCAGTTCATTTATTGGCCGCTAAATCTAGAATAACGCCAATAAAACCAATATCATTGCCTCGACTAGAGCTATAAGCTACAACAATAGGATGTAGGATGTACAGTCTTTGATGAAAACATCCCTCTTTGGTAATTTCATTCCATACTTTTGGAGTGATTCAAAGGTGGTTCTTATTCCTACCTGGATCAAAACAAAATCAAACTGGACACCATTTGGCATGAACAGAGTCAATGAAATTCGTACTTTTACCGATATTCATAAATGGTACCATGTTCCAGGAAACATGAATGCATCGGATCTTCCATCTAGAGGTTGCAGCTGCAAACGTTTACTAGAGTCCAGATGGTGGGAGGGCCCCGAATGGCTCAAGAATAATTTAGAACATTGGCCTCTAGAAACTCAAGTTTATTCAGAAGAAAAAGCTTTTGATGAAGTTAGGAAAAATTCATTTTCTCTATCATTTCTAACAAATCTTGAATACAAAACCACAGACAGTCTGAACTATGTTTCCAAATATTCTAAAATTGTGAGAATGATTGCAAGGATGATCAGAATCTATGAAAGAACCCATGAAAAGATTGAAATAATCGATAGACAGTTAGGGACCGAAGACATTGAAAAAGCTGAGATTGTTCTCTTGAGGATAATTCAGATTGAAAGTTTTGCGAAAATAAACTCGAATGATTTTCAGAAGATGCATGTTTTTAAAGATGAGAGTGGACTTCTGAGAGTGAGAACGAAGCTGTTATGTTCAGATGAATCTGATGCCTTCAAATACCCTATTATATTGTCCTACAAACATAAAATCATTGATAAGTTAATTGATGAACATCATCGAATTGCATGCCATGCTGGAAGTCAAACATTGTTAGGAATTATTCGAGAAAAATACTGGATAATAAAATGTCAGAAAATGTTAAAAGGTGTGATTGGAAATTGTATTGAGTGTAAAAGATTCAAAGCTAAAGCTCTAGAGACACCTTTCGCACCGCTTCCCAAAGATAGAGTTAACAATTTTACTGCAGTTTTTCAAGTCACTGGTACTGATCTAGCAGGTCCTCTTCATTTAAGAAATGGTGAAAAATCCTGAATAGTGATATTTACTTGTGCAGTATATCGTGCGTGTCATTTTGAACTGATAAAGACTCTATCTACAGACGGATTCATTGACGCTTTGAGAAGGTTTATTGCCAGAAGGGGAAGAGTTTCGATTATTTATTCAGATAATGGATCTAACTACGTTGGGGCACATACCAAATGAAATCATTAAATTGGGAATAAATCTCAAAATACTCCACAATTCAAAGGATCATCTGGAAGTTCAATCCACCCTCAGCTGCTTGGTGGGGTGGATGGTGGGAGAGAATAGTTAGGATGATCAAAGAGCTCTTGCGGAGAAATTTAGGAAAAAGAACTTTAGACTACGAGGAGCTTATTACATTGTTGTGTGATTGTGAAGCAGTTATAAACTCACGGCCAATCACGTATATTTCCGAAGATCCTGAAGAGATGAGTCCTTTAACACCCGCAATGTTTTTACAAGGAATTCCAAGAACAGATGTAACAGATTTAGATTCCATGGGCACTACAAATTTCAACAAGAGAGTAAGATATCTACAAAAAATAAGAGAACATTTTCGATGTCGCTTCAAAAAAAAATATCTTGCAAATCTGGTGCACAATGGACGGAGAAGAGCGGGGAGGCTGAATGTTGGAGATGTCGTTTTAGTAGGAGCTGATAATACCAAGAGAATAACCTGGCCTATTGGTCGAATCCTCGCGATATATCCTGGGAGAGTTTAAATAAGTAGAGTTGCTAGGATAAAAGTTGCAAGTGGAGAACTCATGAGGCCGTTTCAAAGATTGTATCCATTGGAAGTTTCAGATGAAAGCGAAAAAACTAACATTTTGGAGAGCAAGCTTACAATGGACGACGAAAATCATGATCAGAAGAGCACCGCACCTGAAAAGGAAGTCGAGAAGCCACAGTCGAGGTCAAAGATGGAAGACGAGTTAGATGACAGGAAAGAATCAATAAAGAAAGAAGAAACAAAGAAAATTGTCGATTTGAAGAAACATGAAGAGAGGGAGCCAATTCAATCAACGAGATCTGGACGAGTCATTAGAGCTTCACAACGATATGGGATTCCGTCATGAAAAGTTGTTTTGCAAAATGATATTGCAAAAGGTGGGAGAATGTTGAGAATGCAGAGTCAGCAGCGTCTAGTTTTGTTTATTACACTCTGTATATTTGTTTTTATATATTATCAAGCAATTTTATGTCAAAAATATCTTGTTGACTGTCACTTACATTACTTACAATATAAGTAAAGGTTCCGTTCAATTTGTAATTATTAAAGTAAAACCAACAAGTATATTAACAGATATATTTATCTCCTTAGTGCTCCGAAACGAACACTATCTTAGTGAAAGATTGACAGAAGAACGTCCTGTGGTACTTTTCAAAATTTGTGAGTAAATTTGAATTTCTTTTTGTTTTCCGGGGGTATTTGTTCTCAGATGGGATAATGATACATTGTTCTGGGTTATAAGGTGTAACATCAAATTTAGCAACAAAACTTTTTGAACAAGTTTCAATAAAACGACTTCATACATGTTTTTGTGGTATTCCTTGAGGAACCTAACATTTTGGCTAACCATTTTTTGTGGTGTAAAACTGCTATGAGATATGACGATTCGAAGCTGAATCTCGATTCATAAATATTGTTCTGCGCTTTTCATTCAGAATGAGTCGAAGGAATTTTTTGATACTTAGTACTTTGAAAATTTTTTCACTGAGCCAAAAATATTTTGTTACTCAGAACTTTTAAAAAAATTCCACTGAGTCAGAGATTATTTTGATACTTGAAACTATGAATTTTTTTCTCATCAAAATTACCAATTTCTGATTTACTAATTGCATGGCTAAAGGGGTGATTCTTTCAGAAAAACGAGAATTCGTAAATTTAAATGAAAAAATGGAAAATTTTCAAGTGAAATTCTATGAATATGAAAATAATCGATTAAAGAATTAAATGTCAAAATATTATTGAAGATTTGGGAATTCAAGTCAAATTGACCATGCAACAATTTGGCATTCAGTCATGAACAAAGATATCCGTTCCAACGTCATTCAACGTCCAACGTCAAATATTTTTACGAGTCCCTTACCTTTTAACGAGTTATGCTATGCATGAGACCGGTGTTCGTGCTGGGTTGAAAAAAATACAGGAAATTATCAACTTTGATACATACATTTCGAAAACTTTTCTATTGACATCCATCAAAATTAGATACCAACTTGTGGTATTGAAGGTGTCGCATTGGAGAATTGCAGTAAAATTCCAGCAGAGAACTAATAAAATTTTACATTCAAAAAAACAGGTGGGAAGGTGTTATTCATCAGATCGGTTCCAATTAAACAACTTTTGTGCAGTGTTTCAGAAAAGGAAGCACGTTTGTGAGGAATCATCGACGAGAGAACTTACTCTTTACCACGTCATCCAATAGAATATTCACGGACATAATGTTGTACAATTCCAAAAGTTGTTGATTGAATTGTGATACAACCGACGAAGTACCTAATCTTTTAATGGTGTATTTTTAAATACTGAAACAAACACTCAGTATCATATTTCAAGCTTACTGTGATTTATGAGCTATGAGAAACTAAAATTGAAAATCATTTATCATCCCTACGATGATAAAATAATAATAATAATAATAATAATAATAATAATAATAATAATAATAATAATAATAATAATAATAATAATAATAATAATAATAATAATAATAATAATAATAATAATAATAATAATAATAATAATAATAATAATAATAATAATAATAATAATAATAATAAGAACTGGCACGAGTGGATGCAGAGATTGGCGATGTTCTTTCAGAAGAGGCTACCATCTGGCAGATCAATTCTGTCGTGTACGACGCCGCTCGTGCTCTATCCCAGACGGAGAGGAGGGAAACCACCGCTCTTGTTGGGAGGCATGAGCGACGCGTTCACAAGATGGAAGCTAAGATCAAGTCGGCGAGACAACACGCGACTCGTATCCAGTGTGTGGTGGACTACATGTCGGCCAATAGGCCTTTTACGCCGGCAGTGCGGCGAATTGCTGCAAAGCTAAGACGAGCTCACCACACATTGAATCAAGGGGTGCTGTTTACCATCAAACAGCACTGTCTTGATAGGATACGAATGCTAGTGGCTGCAAAGAAGTCACTAGTGAGGCGGGCGAGAAGTGTCGCGGAAAACATGAAGTTCCGCGATAAACCTTCTCGCTTATTCCAAGAGCCTCCACGTGTTGTCGATAACCCGCCGGCTGCTGATCGGGTAGAAACCTTCTGGAAGAACATCTATGAGTTTCCGCAACCACTCAATGTAGACACTCCAGCCCTAGCGCAGTTCGAAGCTTACTGCAGGACGCTTCGGCAGCATGAGCACAATGATCTGCGCAATCCGATAACCACGGAAGAAGTTCGAAAGGCCCTAAAAGGTTCTAAGAATTTCGCTGCTCCAGGCCCTGATGGGTTGAATAACTATTGGTGGAAAAAGTTTCCAACAACCCACCGCCATCTGGCTAGAGTTTTTAACTCATGGCTAGATGGGGAGCAGCAGATTCCGGAGTGGTTTGTCGAGGGGCGAACCGTGCTCATCCCCAAAAACGGAGATTTGTCTGATCCAAAGAATTACAGGCCGATAACATGCTTGAATGCGTGTTATAAGTTGTTTACACGCATCTTATACACGCGCATTCTCTCCGCAGTTGATCCGGTGTACGAACGGATATATGAGCAAAGAGGGTCAAAGAAAGGGGTCGCCGGCTGCAAGGAGAACCTGCTCATCGATAGATGTATCACGCAGGACTCCGTGCAGTATAAGCGTAACCTTTCGATGGCCTGGATCGATTACCGCAAGGCATTTGATACAACATCGCATGAGTTAATCATGCATTTGCTCAGATGTCTTGAGGTACCCGATCAAATAGTGGGATGTATTGGACAACTGATGCCACTCTGGAGGACTCGCTTCACCATAAGATCTGGTAGAGACACAGTCCAAACAGAGCAGGTCATCATTAGAAGAGGCGTGTTTCAGGGAGACTCCCTCAGCCCTCTTCTCTTCTGCATCTCACTATTGCCATTGTCCGTTGTACTTAGGAATACCCGTGGGTACAACTGCGGCACCCCCAGCAACCGGAGGCATAAAGTCACCCATTTGTTCTAC
This sequence comes from Chrysolina oricalcia, assembly GCA_944452925.2. Lineage (NCBI taxonomy): Eukaryota > Metazoa > Arthropoda > Insecta > Coleoptera > Chrysomelidae > Chrysolina > Chrysolina oricalcia. Next base: position 37,082,856 of record OX101812.2, read on the forward strand.
ATGGATGACCTAAAATTATATGCCTCTGGAGAAAGGGACCTACATCAGTCCCTTAGGGTGGTGGAAGAGTACACGCATGCTATCGGAATGGAATTTGGGATCGACAAATGTGCCACGGTTCATCTTAAAAGAGGACGATGCGAGGAATACGGAGAGGATGTCCAGCTCGTAGACGGAAGCATCCTACATCATCTGGATGCCGGAGAGACGTATACTTACCTAGGGGTGGAGCAACGCCACTCCCAAGAGGTATTCACAGTTAAGAACTCTCTCCGCGGCAAGTATCAGCACAAACTCCGACAGATCTGGTCATCAGAACTGTCGGGGAAGAACAAAGTTGCTGCAACCAATATGCTTGCCGTTCCGATCCTTCTCTACTCTTTCGGAGTAATGAAGTGGACTAAGGAAGAGCTGCGACAACTCGACGTTAAAACTCGCAAAGTGATGCATCTCAATAGGTGCTTGCATCCTAAATCGTCCGTTCCACGGTTATACTTTCCCAGACAACGGGGAGGCCGTGGACTTTTGAGTTTGGAGTGTATGCATAACAGAATGGTTCTGGATGGGGCCTGTAAAGTCATCAGGAGTTCAGATCCCCTTCTCTGCATGGTCCGCGACCATGAAAAAGCAGGGATTGGAGCATTTCTTTTTAAGGCAGCAACCCGTGCGGCCGATGAACTCGGTCTCGTATTCGACACTGAACGGGCTAACCCAAACTCTGTCACCGAGTTGGGACCCGTTCAGCAAAAAGCTCACATCAAAGCTGCGGAGACAGAGGTCCTGCTACAGCTACATATGGATAAGCCAATGCATGGCGTCTTCTTTCACAACATCGAAGACCTTGGCTTATCCAAAAGCTTGACCTTTGCCTTCCTCAGGTCGAGTGAGCTAAAGTCGGAGACCGAGGGATTCATAATGGCCTGCCAGGATGGTGTCTTCAACACCCTCGTCTACCGTAGTCGCGTGATGGGTATAGACGTCCCTGACACCCGATGCAGGGCATGTCGTGGGGCACCTGAGACCGTAATGCATTTGCTATCAGCATGCCCATCTTATGCGGTCTCAGCCTATATCCACAGGCATAACGCGGCGCTACGAGTGTTATACTACCATCTACGACACTCGTACGGTATAGACGAGACACCGGTGTTGCCTTATGTTCCGGGGGATATTGAGTCCGTGGTGGAGAATGAGAGGTGCCGGATCTATTGGAACTACTCATTCCCCACCCTCAGGCAAATACAAGCCAATAAGCCTGATGTTGTCCTCCTCGACCACCAAAGTAGAACGATATTCGTCATGGAGTTTTCCGCTCCAGGCGAAATGAATATCGTTCGAAAAGAGGAGGAAAAACGGACTAAATATCGAGATCTTCTCTTTGAACTCCGCAGGTTATATTCGGACCATTCTGTCAAAATGGTGGTTCTGATCATAGGAGTCCTTGGTGGAATGATGGACACACTGCTCTCCAACTTGAGGATAATACCTGCTTGCCGTAATATGGCAGAAATCTTAGCAGCGCGAATGCAGAAGGCCGTTATCCTTGGTTCACTCCGTCTACTCAGGGCACATGATTCTCGGACCCAATAGTCACTCACCCTACGGACGTAGGGAGTGGTTATTGGGGTTAACGACACCAGCGCGCCCTCCGGATGTATCGGAGCACCGGAGACAGGGCCTGACTGGTACATTCTTAACGGAAAAAAAAATAATAATAATAGTAATAATAATAATAATAATAATAATAATAATAATAATAATAATAATAATAATAATAATAATAATAATAATAATAATAATAATAATAATAATAATAATAAGAATAATAATAATAATAATATGTGAATTTATTTTCATGAAAAATGCATTGAAATACATTTTATATCGTGGGGGCGGTATTCAACATAGTTGCTCTTCCATACAACTCATACAAGCAGCAATATGAGAGTAATGAAATAAAACAATAATTCACACAGCTTTCCATTTTATTTCAAATTATAAACATATGTGTTGGTACACTCAAATTTTTCATATTTTAAAAATAGAAAAAAAAATTTAGGTCATGATTTCATCTATTCGAAAAATGACATGACTCGTATTAGTGACAATGAAAAATTGCTTTTGTTCTTGTCAACAAAATTCACCAAATTAAATTTGTTGCAAATTAACATGAATATTTTCTCTTGACCAAATACCAAGAATAATAAAATCATCATCAATTCTATTAGAATTCAAATGCTACAATTTGTTGATAACGATAGTGTTTTTTTATTTTACAGCAATTTTGTTTAAAATATTGTGGTGTTGTTGCTAGGTGTAACCAGAAAAACATAGTCATTTTGTCTCCCTCAAAGTCATCCAGCCACTTCATATAAAATTTTTTCTAAAGTTCTGTGCTCCTTGTTGATTGATTTTGTTTTATCAAGTTGAAAGTATGGCAGAATGCTTTCTCGACGGTAATTATTCGAAAAATAACACTAATATTTTGTTGATAGTTCAATGACTTTGAACACATCAAAGGTTATTATTTCATGAATCTGAGTATTTTCAATGAACAGATAATTTTTCGACTACCCGTTGAGAATTTCAAATCCAACAAGTTTTTTACGAAATTTACATTATTTTAAATTTTTCGAACTGCTTTTGAGCACAATATTTCGAAATTACATCGGTAGTTCGAATCATTTCGGGGTCATGATAGAACTTAATTAAATAACATTTTATTGTACGCGATTATATGAGTATAAAAAGTGAAAATAGGCTCAAGTAAAAACGAGTTGGAATCGTGTTAACCAAAAGAAAAATAAAAATATAATGATGGTTATGATGTTTACATTCATTGAAAGACTTTTGATCATATCTCAATTCTATGAAAAAATTATAACATATGGTCTAATGAAATATTTATACCAAGTGATATTATTCAAAAATAGAAACTTTTCAAAGGTTTTGACGACAATGACGATTTGTGCGAATAAAATAACATTTTGTATATAATTTTTTCTCCATCGTCCAGCCTCTTTTTATCGGTGTGAAGGTTCACTGATATTTATTTGAACTATTTTGCGCAGTGTAGTTTTGGCAACATTTCATTTGTACTGAAATAATCCTACCATATCCATGTTACCGAGTTTGAGTAGTGTTACTATAGGGATACTGTCATCAAGCGATATCGTGGTAACCTAACCAATGAGCCGAGGTACGTGGACGTACGCGTACGTACATAAGACAAATAATGAGGTTATATAAACAATTCCATCAAAACAATAACAATTTTAACGAAAAAGTCAGCTAACCTAACCTAAGCGTCGAAGTGCACACCGCCCTAAATAGAAAATAATAATAATTTTAACGTAACCTAAGCGTCGACGTACACAACGCCCCAAATAGAAAATAATAATAATTTTAACAAAAATGCCAGCTAACGTAACGTAAGCGCCAACGGCCCAAATAGAAAATACCATATACAAGGTGTTTCAAAGTACATCATTGAAGAAAAAATAAAGGGTGTTTCGAAATACCTCGTTTAAGAAAAAAAAACAGCTAACGTAACGTAAGCGCCAACGGCCCAAACAGAAAATACTATATACAAGGTGTTTCAAAGTACATCATTGAAGAAAAAATACAGGGTGTTTCGAAATACATCGTTTAAGAAAAAAACAGCTAACGTAACGTAAGCGCCAACGGTCCAAATAGAAAATACCATATACAACGTGTTTCAAAGTACATCATTGAAGAAAAAATACAGGGTGTTTCGGAATACATCGTTTAAGAAAAAAAACAGCTAACGTAACGTAAGCGCCAACGGCCCAAATAGAAAATACCATATACAAGGTGTTTCAAACTGCATCATTGAAAAAAAAAATACATATAGGGTGTTTCAATGCAAGCGGATAGGAAAAAACATATACAGGGTGTATAAAAATACAGCGTTAAAGAAAAATGGTATACAGGGCAAATATACTCCGTTGAAGAATCCCAAATAGCATATACAGGATGTTTCAAAATACATCATTTTGAAAAAACGTATACGGGGTGTTACAATGCAAACAGATGAAAAAACTTGGTGTGTAGAAATATAGCGTTTAAGAAAAAAAAAAAAAAAAAAAAAAAAAAAAAAACAAGATGACTGTTTGTCATAAACAAGGTGTCTCGCGTTGAAAAAAAATGTTTTTCCAGACAAAATTCCGTTAAAGATGAAGAAGAGACGTAGTTCTCGCATTTTAACGTGCGATGTCACACATTCCATCAACCGTCATAGGTGACGTAGCCCTCACATATTAGACTACGAAGGTATGCATTCAGTCACGTTGCCACCACATTCCCAATGGAATTAAAAAAATAAAAATTGTCAGGTATGGGATTCGAACCCATGCTCCCTTCCGGGAATCATAGCTTAAATATGGCGCCTTAGACCGCTCGGCCAACCTGACTTATAAGTATATATAATTAAATATTGGTTAATTAGACATTAACCAGAGGAGTAGCTGCTTCATTCGAACCGAAAACAATAAAAATTTCAGTCTACTGGTCTACCAACTAAACTATTTCAGCTTATCATATACCTTGTGAAACTATTGAGCATTTGAAGTAAAAAACATTTGTTCAAAAATTGTATTTATTAAAATCAAATTAAACATGTTATTTTGGTAGCATGTCATGAAGCCATTTTTATAAAATATCAACGTTACGGATGCTACAACTGTAGGTTTGATCTCAAAAGTGGTGCATACAGGGTGAAGCACCTCCGTTGATAAATGTAGGAACCATCCATGACGTGTTATAATAATCCTCCAAATTTGCAATGCGTGGTAGTAGCAGTATACCCAACTGTTGAAATTTTGCAACTAGATAGTCTTTCTTTTGATGACCTCGTACGTAAACGATATCAACATCACGCAGATTTTCTTTGAAGATATTATCTTATTGATGATATTCCACAAATCCTGACGAATACTTCAAGCCATGAACGTTTCGCTCCAAGAAACAGACGGTACGACGATCTTCTCTGCTCAATGAGGAAAACGGTTTGCTTGGTAATAGCTTGAAATTACTGCATTGAACTCCAATTCTAATGGCTTTAGGATAGAATTGTTGCTCGATAACGAAGCACTGAATATCTACTACAGCTATTTTCATGGCGACTCTCTGAATGATACTGGTACAGAATCACATACTCAGTTCCATTTTTTAACAATTTCACTGAGGGGGAGGTGCTCAATAACAGTGTCATGCACAATGATGCAATAGGCTCGAGTATTTGTAGGAAAACCCTCGGATGCCTCGATTTCAAGCTTCACGTCAACACTGGAACTTTTGATACTCTCATCTCTTCTGGAACAATCGATGACAAAAAGAGATTTAGTGACAAAGTCAGCGGTGTTCAGAAGAGGACTATGCTGATTGGTATTCTTGTAACCAAGACCGAATTGAGCGTAGTTGAAATAGGCTTGCGAAAAGATTCCTTTTCCAAAATTTAGATGCATATTTTCTTGGGGTAATTGTCTCCATTCAGAGTCAGTGTTATGTTAGTGATATTCAAATGACTGAATACCGTAGGATCATGGTTAACTTTAGTGTAATCACGATCCTTCTGGAAGCAAACAATTACATATCGAGGGCTTTCGAGAAACGAAGAAGTCTTGACAGCCCATTTTCATTCGTTTCTCCTGCCGTAAGAGCCGGCAGCATATGTAGCTCCCACTTTCTGAACGGCATAAGAATAGGAGCATCAGCTTTGATGGATTTTAAAATCTGCAATTTGATTTGATCATGTGGAAATAATCGTTTAACTTTGAGTTCAATATTTTCAATTTCCAACGTAACTTCTGTATTTGGTGTTGCTGGTAAGGCATTAATCTCCTCTACTTTGAAACAGTTGTTGTTATTTACTGCTCGTACCAATCGAATAGTATGTTTACCATAAGAAACTCACTGATAATCGTTAAAAATATTCAAAAAATGCTTTAGGGATATGAGCATGTTGAATGTCAGATGAGTTGTATTGATTACCCCAATATTATCGGGAAACATCCAACCTGAGGTGGCCAAGTGTTTGATATCATCGTCGGTGTAGGTGAGAAAGCCTCTTACAGTACTGACAATTCCAACTTCACGAACAGCTTCCAATTCCTTACCACTTTGTTCATAACTGACAGATTGATACATGAATGCGCCAGCATTGTTTACGAACTTTACACGACCTCCTCCTTGGGTTCTAACAACTTTTCCGCTGATGAATAATAAACTATTATACAGGGCATCGTAGGCATCCGACTGATTGATGTTGATTTCAATAACGTCATTGTTGCGAAAAGACTTGACATAAGGGTAGTAGGTCTGCCACTCTACCTTTTGTATGGATTCATCGTTTTGCGGTTTTCGGAAAATGTTGAAAACTTGATTTGACAACATGACAACCAAGAGATTCCAAATATAATTTATTATTTGCTCCTAGTAGTTGTCACATGCTGAAGGTCTTGGAGAAGACTGAGGCTGGGAACGTAGATGGTTGATTCTTATGGATGATTAACACCATAGTTTCTGATCAGTTCCAATCGAATTATTATTTCTTCGTTTCGAAAATCAATCAAGTGGGGGCGTCGGTCGAGCACTTTGAGCGTAATATTGCTTCTTTCATTTCTAAGAGAAATTGTCAGAAAAGTGAGATGATGACGCGTTATCACAGGCTTGAAGTCATGAAGAAGACTGAGGCCTTGAATGTTGATGGTTGTATATTATGGATAGTTAACACCATACTTTCTCTTCAGTTCCAATCGAATTATTATTTCTTCTTTTCGAAAATCAATCAGATGGGAATGTTGGTCAAGCACTCTGAGCGTAATATTGCTTATTTCGTTTCTATGAGAAATTGGTAGATAAATGAGATTGTTCAGAATCCAAGTACGATGCAATATTAGGGTTCCCACAGGCAGAATAACCGAGAACCAGATGTGAAAAGGTCAAGTGGCCATAAACCCCCCACCCTCGACAAACTCGAAGAAAGAACGAAAGACACTTGGTTTTAAAAACAGTTACATATTATCTACGATGCGATACACTTGTTAGCAAACGAAACATTTCGAAATGAATAAGTTCATGTACAATTAGTTAGTATCAATTACATAAATATACAGTCCATTTTAAATATAATCACGAACATTTTGGTTCTTCGAGCCGTGATTAGTGTGAAAACTGATCAAGAATTCAGCGAGCGGAAAGAAAAAGAAGGTACCGTTGGGAAGACACGTCTAACTCAAAAAGCCAGGGGTAAGCCAATCCATTCAGACCGTTCCTTTTGAATATGTTGTTTTTCTGCGTAGCTATTTTGTGCATGATTGATTTCAATATTATTCGATTGCATTCTGAAATACGTTCAGTTGTTTCGAGCTTGCGTTTTACGGCGATTTAAGTTGAATTTTGTGGAATTCAATAATATTTGAAAATTTAAGGTGATTTTAAGTTTCATTTCGTGTGATTCGAAAACAATATTTGCAAATTTCCGGCGATATTTAATTTCATTTTGTGAGATTCGAAAATATTATTCGCGTTACGGCGATTTAAGTTGAATTTTGCGGAATTCTACAATATTTGCAAATTTACGGCGATATTTGAATTTCAGATTTTGAGATTCGGAAATATTATTTGCGTTACGGCGATTTATGTTGAATTTTGCGGAATTCAACAATATTTGCAAATTCACGGCGATATTTAATTTCATTTTGTGAGAATCGAAAATATTATTTGTGCAAATTTACGGCGATATTTAATTTCATTTTGTGAGAATCGAAAATATTATTTGTGCAAATTTACGGCGATATTTAATTTCATTTTGTGAGAATCGAAAATATTATTTGTGCAAATTTACGGCGATTTGAGTTGAATTTGTGGAATTCAACCATATTTGCAAATTTACGGCGATTCTAAGTTTGATATTGTTTTGAAACTTTACGACGATAAAGGTAGAAATATAAAGCAAATCTAGGGCATTTGCGTTAGTCACTGAATACGTTAAGAATGGCAGTTCAAGAGGGATTAGTTAGAAAGCGGGGTGCTATAAAAGCAAAAATCACTACATTCAAAAAATATGTTCATGGCTTGCCTGACATTAACATAGAAACGGGAGAAGTCAAACTTAGTAAAATATTTCTAAATGAATTAGAAGAGCGATTATTAAAGGCGAACGATTTGTTGGAGGAATTTGAGAATATTCAAGAAAAACTAGCAGAGTTGAAAGTGGAAACTGAAGCATTATCGAGTGAAACTGAGGTATTCGAAAACGACTTTTACTCGATAACGGCATTAGCAAAAACTATTATTCAGTTCAACAAAACAAACAAATAATTTCTAGTTCAGGGCCGGAGCAAGCTCAAGATGATGCAAGTCAAGTTAATTTAATAAGCAATGTTGAGTTTCCTGATATGCCACTTAAGAAATTTAACGTATCATTAAATACGTGGCTAGAATTCAGGGACTCGTTTGAATCGGTGATTCATAAAAGTACTAGATTATCCGATATTTTGAAATTTCAATATTTGAAAGCCTCATTAGAGGACAATGCGTTACGGGTCATTACATCAATTGAGCTGAGTGCAGCCAACTATAATCAAGCGTGGACTACACTTTGTGATCGATACAATAATGTTAAATTATTGATCAACCACCATATCAAGGTTTTGTTTAACTTTGAACAAATAACACATGAATCCTCGGAAAAATTAAGAAAAATGGTAGATTCTATCAATAACAATTTAAAATCTCTAAAACAATTAAAGGTTGAAACGGAAAATTGGGACCCACTACTAATTCATATTATTTCTTCGAAACTGGACTCTAATACGGCGAGAGAATGGGAAATCTTAACAATAACAAAGAATTTTCCAAAATTGAAAGAGTTGACTGACTTTCTCAATAATAGAGCTAATTTATTAGAAAGCATTGAAGTAGGAAAAAGGGAAAAACAGCGGGAGCACAATCCCAAACAGAAAATGCAAAGGTCATTTTTAGCGGAAAACAAAAGAGAATTTAGGTTCGAAAATAAAAACCATATCAGCAATCAAAATAGAAACACCCAAGGTACTTTCAAATCGTCCTTGGCTTGTGTGTATTGCAAAAAAGGACATTACGTTTATCAGTGTGCGGATTTTCAGAATTTGTCGTTGCCACAACGGTGGGACCTGGTAAAATCTCTGAAGTTGTGTCATAACTGTCTAAGAGGCGGACATCGCCATGAATCTTGCCGATTTGGCTCATGCAGGGTGTGCAGGAAGATGCATAACACTATACTGCATGATTTTGGGCAACAAGCAGAAAGTGCTGTAGATACTGTGGCTACAGAAGAAAATGCCAGTGCAAGTTCCTATTCTGGGATTGCAGAGAGCAGTCAAGTGTTGCTTTCAACTGCTCAAATTCTAGTATACGATGCGAAGGGAAATTGTCAAAATGTACGGTGTCTTTTAGATTCTGGCAGTCAAATTTCTATAGCTACATACGAATTATGTCAACGATTAAAGCTAAATGTCGAAAAGGCTGACTTGTCGGTTTCGGGATTAAATAATTCGATGTCAAAAATCAAGGGTAAATGCAATATTACCATAAAATCATTGCATAATGATTTTAAAACTAACATCATATGTTACGTTATGCCAAATATTTCAGGGTATCTACCTAATGTTAATATAAATCCGAATATATCGCAACCTCCTCAGAACATAAAGCTAGCTGATCCAGAATTTCGTAAACCTGGAAAAATTGATGTGCTATTAGGAGGGGATATATTTTGGTCTTTATTGTGTGAGGGTCAATTACGAACGAGAAACAATCAACCAATATTCCAAGAGACTATGCTAGGTTGGGTAGTCGCGGGACCTATTTCGAATACGAACCTGAACACAGTAAATTGTAATTTTTTGAGGGAATTGGATGTTCAGGAGCAGTTGGCTAATTTCTGGGAAATTGAGGAAATTCCAAATAAACATCAATTTTCAATTGAAGAGCAACTGTGTGAATAACATTTTGAGTTAAATACACGTAGAAATGACAACAGCCAGTTCATAGTGTCAATTCCTTTCAAAGACGATATAAACAAATTAGGAAATTCTAAACAAATAGCCTTACGACAATTCGATGCGTTAGAAAGGAGATTAAATAATAACCGTGAATATAAAAATCTTTATTGTGACTTTATGAAGGAATATGAGGCTTTAGGGCACATGCGAAAGCTCTCCGGAAATTCTGTCGACCGCATAAGTTATTTTTTGCCACATCATGGCGTTTTGCGAACAGAAAGTTCCAGTACACGGTTGAGAGTAGTATTTAACGCGTCATCACCAAGCTCGTCAGGCCTGTCACTGAACGATCTCCAAATGATTGGACCAATAATTCAGAAAGATTAACTGTATATACTTTTAAATTTTCGTCTCTCAGTTTATGTTGTCACAGCGGATATTGAAAAAATGTATCGTCAAATTTTGATTGACGAAAACCAACGTTCGTTGCAAAAAATCCTCTGGAGATCGGACATTACCAAAGAAATTGACGAGTACGAATTATTGACAGTCACTTACGGTACAGCGTCTGCGCCGTACTTAGCAATACGGTGTCTTGACTCTTTAGGTGACGTATGCAAAGAAACTCTACCTGAAGTTTCGAAAATAATAAAAAATAATTTTTGCGTAGATGATGTTTTGTTCGGAAAAAACGATCTTAAAGAAATACAAACATTATGTGTAGATCTCTAAGCGATTATGAAGTCCGGTGGCTTCACCTTACGCAAGTGGAAATCAAAATAAATGATACTCGTGCGATAAAACTCGTAACTGATAATAAAAACGAGAAAGTTCATTCGTTCGATATGAGTAGCACCGTTAACAAAACTTTGGTACTTGGTTGGGTATGCACTACGGACAGACTGGTTTATAATACAAAAAATATAAATTTCAGTTCAGAAAACACAAAAAGGGCTATTTTATCAAATATATATATATATATAAGGTTTTCGATCCATTAGGACTCTTAAGCCCGGTTATCATCGTAATAAAAATTCTATTGCAAAAATTGTGGTTGGAAAAATTAGATTGGAATGATACGTTACCAACCACGCTATCTAATTCGTGGTTGAAATTCAATGAGGAAATTCACGAGTTAGACCATATTCAAATAACTAGAAGGGTTGTTTGTAAAAATGCGACGAATATACAGCTTCATGCGTTTTGTGATAGTTCTATACAAGCGTATGGAAGTTGCCTATATATTCGATCAGAAAATAAGGAAGCTGAAGTATTTGTACACCTTTTATGTGCCAAGTCTAAGGTGGCACCACTCAAATCGTTAACTATCCCAAAGTTGGAATTATGCGGTGCCCTCGTAGCTACACGGTTAGTAGCTAAAATGTTGAATTGTTTAGAAATACAATTTGATGAAATTTTCATGTGGACGGATTCCACAATCGTGTTAGGTTGGTTGAAAACTTCTCCTAATTTATTGAAACCATTCGTTAATAGTCGAGTTGCAGAAATTCAATCCGTATCAAAAACTGTTCGATGGTGTCATGTATCCACCAGTCACAATCCTGCTGACATTTTGAGTCGAGGATTGAACCCGAGTGAATTGAAAAATGAAGATCGATGGTGGTTTGGGCCGAATTGGCTGCAAAGGCCAAATACGGAATGGCCAGCTACTTCATTCAACCAGAAATTATTACCGAAAATACGCTCTAACGTCAAATCATTTTTTATTCAAAATATCGTTGATATTTTTGAAACAGAGCGATTTTCAAGTCTTCAGCGTGTGAAACGAACGGCGGCTTATGCATGTAGATTTGTAGGCAATTGTCGAAAACCTGTATCTGAAAGAAGTCTTGGTTCATTAACCACGAATGAAATTGATTCAGCTTTCGAAAAAGTTCTGAAAATAATCCAGGCAATTTCATTTGGTGACGATTATATTAATTTAATAAAAGGCAAAGCGTTGAAAAAAGGAAGTAGATTACTTGACTTGAACCCGTTTCACGAAAACGGACTAATCCGGGTAGGAGGTCGATTACGAAATTCTGAGTTTGAATATTCGAAAAAGCATCCAATTCTCCTGCCACACAAAACGCATTTAACAAAACTCATATTCGCGTATGAACATGTAGAGTTATTTCATGCTGGCCCTCAGCAATTGTTAGCATGCGTTAGGGAAAAATTTTGGCCATTATTGGGACGAAATTTAGCAAAAAAAATTGTTCGGAATTGTGTTATTTGTTCTAAGTTCAGCAAAGCAAACACTATTGCCCCTATTATGGCTGATTTGCCCAAAGCGCGGGTAGAGCCTTCGTTTCAATTCGAAAATTGTGGAACAGATTTTGCTGGGCCTTTTCTTATAAAGGATAAAAAAGGTCGCGGTTCAAGGACTTCCAAATGTTACCTCTGTTTATTTGTTTGTCTTTCTACGAAGGCTATTCACCTGGAGCTTGCCACGGACCTGAGCACCGAATGTTTTATATTGTGCCTGCGCAGGTTTGTCTCTCGGCGGGGAAAACCTAGGCATATTCTTTCTGATAACGGAAGAAATTACGTCGGAGCCACTAAAGAATTATCAGAGTTAGGCGAATTTTTGATAGTTAATAATAGAGTAATATCCGAAAAATCTAGTTCTGAAGGTATTCAGTGGACATTTATTCCGCCTTATTCTCCACACATGGGTGGCATATGGGAAGCCGGGATAAAATCCACAAAGTTTCACTTGAATCGTGTGTTTCAGAATGCAAAATTAACTTTTGAAGAGTTATGTACGGTAGTTGCGCAGATAGAAGCAATTTTGAATTCGAGACCATTGTTTCCTTTGTCCTCGGATCCAAACGACCTCACTCACCTCACCCCGGTACATTTCCTAGTAGGCAGATCGTTATACGCCATACCACACCCACGGGTCATCGATATTCCTGAGAATCGATTATCACGATTCCAGTTTCTTCAAAAACTCCAACAACACTTCTGGGAGAGGTGGAGCAAAGAGTACATCAGTGAACTGCAGCAACGTTCCAAATGAAAGTCAACACAATCACAGTTGACAAAAGGAACAATAGTTCTCATCAAGGAAGACTGTGTGCCTCCAATGAATTGGACCATGGGACGTGTACTTCAAATCCATCCTGGCAGGGATGGAATAGCAAGAATAGCCACGATTCGTACTAAGGATGGGACCATAAAGCGTTCGTTCAGTAAAATTTGTCCACTTCCCATCAATGACGATTCTTTGAAAGTATTTCATACCTTCCAAGGCGGCCGGGATGTTCAGAATCCAAGTACGATGCAATATTAGGGTTCCCACAGGCAGAATAACCGAGAACCAGATGTGAAAAGGTCAAGTGGCCATAAACCCACCCTCGACAAACTCGAAGAAAGAACGAAAGACACTTGGTTTTAAAAACAGTTACATATTATCTACGATGCGATACACTTGTTAGCAAACGAAACATTTCGAAATAAATAAGTTCATGTACAATTAGTTAGTATCAATTACATAAATATACAGTCCATTTTAAATATAACTTGTTAGCAAACGAAACATTTCAAAATAAATAAGTTCATGTACAATTAGTTAGTATCAATTACATAAATATACAGTCCATTTTAAATATAATCACGAACAGAGATTATGAGGCGTTTCTTCAATCGCGTAACCAGGATCAACATTAACAGCGAATTCGTATATCGTATGAGACGGTATATTGTTGTAGAAAGCTCCAAACGTAATGTTGCTATCTATGTGTATGGTTCGTACTTTAATGATGTCCACAGGTAGATCTGATGCGTAATGCAAGTTTAGCCGAAAACCCCTCAAAACTAAGACAGGTGAAGAAATTACCAAAACATTTGCAAGTATTTTGACACATACAAAACGTTGTCCAACAAATCTTCAGACTGATCAGGGGACAGAATTCTACAACAGTAAATTCCAAAGTTTAATGAAGAAACATCAAACAATCACTATAATTCTCATACAATCAATAAGGCCTCTATGGCTGAACGCGTCATAAGGACTTCGAAAGAAAGACTGTTCAAATTTTTTAGTTTAAATGGCACTTACAAATTTTTAGATATTTTACCTGAAATCACAAATTCCTACAATAATACGCGACACAGTAAGACAGGCTTAAAGCCGGCTGAAATCAACAAAGCCAACGAAAAAGTAATTCTCAAAACAACATACAACCACTTAAAAATAGAAGGAACAAGAAAGTTCAAAGTCGGTGATATTGTGAGAATTAGTAAGGCAAAGCATATTTTCGAAAAAGGTTACACACCTAATTGGACTACTGAATTATTCAAAATTATCAAAGTCAACATCACCTATCCTGCTTCCTATATGCTAGAAGATATGCAAGACACGCCAATCAGTGGAGCTTTCTATGAACAAGAACTACAGAAAACTGCGAATTCTGATATTTATCTCGTTGAAAAGATTCTGAGAAAAAAGGCAAAAAAATGTATGTCAAATGGCTTGGTTTGGACATCAAACATAACAGTTGAATTAAAAATGCTGATTTTGTATAGTATCTTACGGAAAAACATGCACACGCGAATACACCAAGTCCGGTGTGGAGAGAGCCTTTTCTCAAATCCATTTATCTGATTAAACGTCACACATGATTTGAACCCAAACAACACAAATTTCACGTGATTCGAGGCTATAAAAGCAAATTTTCATTCCAAACAAAAATGTCTCTCGATACTGGTTGCGGTAGTCCTAACAACAGCGAAGTTAAAACAACGTTTGACAGTGATGACGGTGAAGAAGATTACTACCAAACTCTGAATGCAATCGACGATGCGTTGGGGAAATATGAAATCGCCTCTCAAAGTGAAAATCAATTATTGCTGATGGTTTTTCCTCTGACCATGTACGAAATTCGCTGTGGCTTAAGCCCATCTCGAGATTTCAGCACATATGTTATTTTGAGGCAGCAGTTTTCCACCCGTTCGATAAACTTTACTACTTTCGAATGGGCAACCCTCATCGATATCCTGTTAGCAGTAAGGGAGAATTTCTTTGAATCTGAAATCGATGGTTATCCTGACGAGTATGATCCCATCACAATACGTTGTGAGGATTTGGTTAGCATCACCCAGTACATTGAATGTAATACCAAGCAAATTTCCATCTCCAAAGGTATCCTGAATATGGAATTGACAGAGCAGGATGTGAACGCTGTTCTAAATACACACATGGGAGTGCCGTCAGACCGAATTGCTATGTTGGATGTTCTGAACTTTTATGAGTACTACCGAGGTGTGTTTGATATTATTAAATCATGGTTACGTGATAATAAGACCAATTTGACTGTTGAAGAAATTGTTATTGGATTTTGTCAAGCTTCACATCTAGATAGTTTGTACGGTAATGCCTTAAGGGAATATTTATTCTACTACAAACAGAAATTATTGTATGATTTATGTGACTAATAAAATGGATAATGAAATCCGTTTTTTTTTAACAACCCCAAATACTCTCTCACTCCTCTGCAACACTTTCAAAATAGTCCTGTTCAATTATTTCAAGAAATGTATCAATATCTGTCTCTATTGTGGTCATGAACATGTTAGAAAATACGTTAATCACCTACTTAAAATTGTTGAAAATTTTTGTTTGATTATTCTAAGTAGTTTATCAATATATGATTGCATTGACTTCATAAACACATTACAAAATGTGCTTATTAGACAAGTTTAATGAGGAGCATGATTAAAATATTTAGAAAAATGTATATGACATACTTAAAAATGCTGACAAATTTTGTTTATTTCGACTAATTCATCAATATATAACCATCTTGATAATGATAATGAGGAAAACACATTATAAAATTTTCAATATTTTATTTAGTAAATATTCATCATTGGAACTTATATTTTCATAGGCACAATGTATTCGGTTACAAAATTTTAAAATTTATAAAAATATGGTAGGAAAATAGAATAGAATTTAAACAGGATTATATTTCCATTAATACAGAGTATATTTTTGTGGATGTAAATTTATCCACACCAACACAAAACATATAAGTTACACCTATACACAATACAAAACAATACTAACATTATTATTTTTTTATATATATTGATGAAAAATACATAGGTACAGAGGCATAGTTACAGCATTATGAAATAGTAAAGAAAATGTGGTGATGGCGATAGCAGCCGGTTGAGATGGCGAAATGTTGACTCAAACTATAATGCCCCCATGGAAATGTTTCAAATGACTGAGGAAGTAGATACCTTTTGTCATCATGGGGACTCAGACCGACTTCAGTCTGCTCGATGCTGAAAACTTTGTGAGCATAGGAACGGATCGTGCGATGGGTCACATTTTTTTGTTTAGAATTCTTCAAGCAATCCGCATAATCATCGAAAGTTATTTTATTTTTGACAACGCTATATTTCACCCTTTTTGATTTTTTAGCAACTTTACCCCTTTGTATTTTGTAGGTATACATTTTTTAACGTAACCCTGCAAAGTGCGTAATAATTTTGCCATTCGCTTCATCGTTCATCAAACCTGGAACTTTTTTATCAGCAAGCAAAATTTTATACTCATCATATTCAGAATAATTGGACGTATCAAATTTTGACGAATGTTGTTTAATAATTTCCGTGTAAGCATCCTCACACGTCAACTCGTAAATGAAGCTGTCTGTGTCTGTGTACAGTAACTTGCAATTTTCCACACTCACCGTTGGCAACATGAAATCATAATGGAAATCAAACATGCACGTTTTAGAAATGACCAATATAGCCATTCCAATATACAATGGTTTGTTGAATGTGAGTTCCACCTTTCTCATTCCAATAGCTATCAGATCGTCATCGAAAACGGTTCAACTCTGAAATCGAGTGCTTACAATCAGATTTTTGGCGCCATAGCGACCTTCGAATGATTTCACCAGCTTCACTATTCGGTATAACCTGATTTTCTCCATGGTTTTCCCGAAAATTGCATTATTGGCCAATTTGAACTGAAGTTTTTCGAAAGTACTTGTAGCTGCAGTCCGTAGACGAGTGTTTAACTCGATATAGGGACGCAGCCACATCGATTGTTTGAATTTCAATATTTTGTGAATTTTAGTCAGAATCAAACCGTTTCGCAATGCTTGCTTCAAATTTCGGTAATGTAGAATATATTGGTGTTTGTCATACAGGGTGGTCATCAATTTCGTTTGTCTTGATTTGGCCGGTATGCAATGTTCAGGGCAGAAAGGAAAATCCTTGTGTAAATCATGCAATCTTTCTGGGTACTCCAAATCAACTTGAAGGATATAACCTTCGGGCGCATCATCCGCGATAGACATAACATCGAAATTTTCAAAAATTTCTATCCATGAAAAGCCGTCGAAAGGTAAACATTCTGACATTGCCCAACCATACAGATTGTTCACGTCCAAATAAAAAAGATATTTCGACGGCTTTTGGGAATTGTATGCCTTCATAAACTTGTTGTTTGCTTCGCTATAGTGATTAGAACAAACTGAAACCCCACCCCGAATACCCTTTTCGGTGAACATAACCATGTTAACGTCTTTCAAAATCTGTAATTTACACTTTGTATACTTCAGCATACAATTCCACGTATAACCTGGCATAGCATAATACCATGCAGGATCTAACCCGTATGTTTTTAAATCAATATCGCGAAAATTCTCAAAAACGTCGGCCAGAAGGAGTATATCCGTCCGCAAATACAAGTCGCTATATTCGCCTAAAGTTTTGATTCCGAATTTTTGCCAAACAGTTTTTGCATGAGTGGACTTATTATCATCAATTTCAACATCGTTAAGTTTATTGTAAAAATGTTTTCTTGAAGGTAGCTCAGTCTCGAGGAGTTTTTGAGAATTATCAATGTAATCATAGGGAAATACACCCTTCTTAGTGAAAAGGGTATATTTCTCATTGTCTAAATGATGGAATTCCTTTTTTAGAATTCTTAAATTTTCCGGTTTTAATGTGGAAACAAGTTCCTCAAGACCGGCCCCCATAAATCTGAATGAATCAATGAAGCGAAATTTAATTTGAGTGTTTTCATCGTACTGCGTGAAAGATATATATTTTTCATGATCAATAGGAAGTACGCTCACGTATCCTCTTTTGACAATATCATTAATCATGAAATGACTGTCATAGCCGGAAAGATTGTGAAATACGGTGGGTATGACAAACAAATTTTTGAAACTGATATTACAGGGTGTTTGGTGGGCATAGCCCCTAAACAACCCGGTAAAATGGTCATGATCGCGAACGATAACATCTTTTTTGGCGAACTGTTTTTCACAAATGTGACAGACTCGAGTATTGCCAATATTGTCGGATTTAACTATCATCGGTATGACGGTTTTGTTTTTTGATTGGCAAACCATTCCATACAATCTACACCTCGATAGCTCTTGAATTGACAAAGACTTTCGTCGAAAGCACACTTTATGTAATAGCCTGCACTGAACACATTATGTTTTTGATATTTCACAGTTTTTCCTGAAATTTTTTGATAACATTTTTCCAACATTGATTCAAAATCTGCATATATAATGAAAGGACACTTTTATTCATAAATAAAATTACGAAATTCTACATGATCATATGGGGGAAAAGAAATTTTACAATCGTTTATATTGCTGCACAATATTTCATGATCTTTCAATTTTTGTTCGCTATGAAAATAATTTGAACATCTGTCACGAATGAACTTTTTATTTTTATTTTTGTTTAGTTGACTGGATAATAATCGTGATAAATTTTTGATCCAACAATAATATATCTCAATTTCGAAATTTTCGTTGTCAACAGGAAGAGCGTCATAATCATTCAATTTTGGAAAATATTTATTCTGTACAATTAGTAAATTAACATGACGTTCCTGTTTCAACTTGGTTAACCGTGCAGGCACTACTACATAAAATTCTTTCTCGTCATTCACAGTCAACTCCAGCGCATACTCATTCACTGAAATTTTATTCATCTTTTCAAATTTTTTAATTTGGCTGATTGGAACCGGAATTTCCAAACCTCCTGTATTCAAAACCGCACTATAATGCGGATATGAAGCTGTACGTTCACAATTGATTTTCACAGGATGAATAGCACTCAGTATGGACCAAAAGAAACAAGCCGAATCGTTATTTTTTACATTTATGCATGCTTTTTTCCTTATGATTTGCTCCTACAGCCTAATGAAGGAGGAAGCGCTATTTCCCATTTCAAATTTATTTACAGCAATTTCTATTCGAAGAATTTTAAGTAAGGCCCACCCAGAGTCACGTTCCTGAAATTCCCCAATTTTATTTAGAGTAACATCTACAACGTTTTCTGCATACCACAGAGCTAAGTCCAACCCCCCGTCAATGACACCATTCGGAGTACTAAAATATTTTGGTTCAACCAATTCCCCATCATTTGATTTCTTAACAAAATCAGCCGAAAATGTTGTATTGACTTTTACCATGGGCATTTGCTTTAAAATTTTTGATTTGAATAGATGAAAAGCATCTTCGAAAAATAATTTTGGATCTTTATGTGTTAAGTTTATGATTACCCCCGTCTGAATTCTGTTTTGGAAAATGGAATTAACATTTCGCCATCTCAGCCGACTGCTACGTTTCACATTCCCAAAACCGATGTGACTATCTTTTCGTGTGCTCATTAATTTAATAAAACATTTCATGCGTTTCAATTCATTAAATTTTGTGTACATTTTTCGTTTTTTCCCCATGGTAAATTCAATTTTGTTCAAACCTACCATGCATTTTCAAACATGCTTGTCTATTAATTTGACTGCTGTATTTGCAGCACAATGGGTTTCTTTAATGAATTTGAGAGTCACATCGATTTTTGAGGTGTTGAACATTTTCAATGAAATTTCAAAACGCTGTATCTCACCAATTTTTTTTATTTCTTTTTTCTCCTGAATGAACGGTGAGGTGAGGTGCTGCTACGGGCGACTCTTGCGAGGCTGCTGCTCTGATGGTGATGATGATGATGGCAGCTCAGTAGTATTGCTAATCTGTGAAAAAAAGTTTTATTAATTTATACTACATGTCATTTTAGCTCCCTCCCATTGAAAACTTGTTCTGAGTAGTTTATCAATATACGATTGCATTGACTCCATAAACACATTACTAAATGTGCTTATTAGGCATTTTTTCATAACTGTATTTTCAGCAAATTACAGAACATAATTATGATTCTCTAATTTAGAAAAGAAGCCTATTTTTAACGTTTACTTTTTTTTATACACCCTGTATATATATTTTTCTATTTCTTCGCATCAAAACACCTCGAATGTGTTTTTTTTCATTCTATTTGAGACGAGTGACTCTTATCAATTCATACTACATGCTAGTTTATCTCCCTTCCCATTGAAAACAAAATTAATTTGAATTCAAAACACTAAAAAAAACAAAAACCACACACGTTTGTTTCTCCTTTCTATATCTCTCTGACAGCTGGCTGTTCCTGTCGCTCCACAATCTTGAATGATGCCAAAGGATGCTGCTTTCCTGTATCGACAATCCCCAGAACCACCAAACAATATTTGGTTGAGGAATATTCGATGCTGGCCCGGTACGCTTCGGTGACTCGTTGGAGTAAAAACACCACTCTCTCAGCTTCCAATTCAATCAAGACTGTCTCCCCGAATTTCGATTGGATGATTTTTGCGTTTTCAATATTTTGCGGCAAGTCTTTCGGCAAGTTCTGCAGTTTGACACAGTTTTTTTTTTCTGCAATGAGGGAACAATCATTCAGTGTTTTGAGATCCATCTAAAAAACATTTTTGATTTTTTTGTATTACGCATAATGCATTTTTTTCATAAATTACAGCAAATTACAGAACATAATTATGATTCTGTAATTTGGGAAAAATACTAATTTAAAAGAACAATAAAAAATAACTTACGTTTTGGGAGATGATGAAATACACAAAAACACTTGTATAATAAATATGATGATTTTTTGGTTATTAACTGGCTGTTGATTGACGATGAATGATTTGTTTCTGCGTTGCCACCTACTTTCATGACAAATTGTATAATTTTCGATGTGTCTAATCACCATGTTTACTGTCCTCTTTACGACGAAATTTGAATACATGTTCCAATAATTCGAGGCGAAACCGCTGAATAGTTTTGTTTCAATGTTCATTGCTTAATTTTGGTGACCCCAATTATTGTATGTTGCAATGACTGCTAACCGGCAAAAATTCCTTAATAATATATTTTAATTTTCGAAAACAAACAAATATTCAACTACTTCTATTGAAAGGATTCTGGGAATGATGATTTTCACTTTCTTCAACTTGAACTGGCTGAATTATTCGTAACGGATATCTAGTTTGGGGTAAATTACGTTCAAAAACTGTACCCTCCAAACTCAATTTCTTTAACTGTCTCAGAATAGTCTCTTTATCTTCATATAGTTGAATATCTTCAGACAGTTCCCGAATTCGTTTAACAAATTCAGCAAGCTTGCGACTGTATTCTTCGGATGACATTTTCAAAATGTGACATTTTCAAAATGAGGAAGGGAGCATTGGTTCGAAATCCCATACCTGACAATTTTCATTGTTTTTAATTCAATTGGGAATGTGCTGGCTACGTGACTGAATGCATACCTTAGCACTCTGATATGTGAGGGCTACGTCACCTATGACGGTTGATGGAATGTGTGGTATCACACGTTAAAATGCGAGGGCTACGTCTCTTATTCACCTTTAACGGAATTTCATCAAGAAAATATTTTTTTCCAACGCGAGACACCTTGTTTATGACAACAGTTTTCTTGTGTTTTTTTTCTCAAACGATGTATTTCAAAACACCCTGTACGTCTTTTTTTCTTTAACGCTATATTTCTACACATCAAGTTTTTCCATGTGTTCGCATTGAAACACCCCGTATTGAAACACCCCGTATTGAAACACCCCGTATTGAAACACCCCGTATTGAAACACCCCATATGTATTTTTCTTCAATGATGTACTTTGAAACACCTTGTATATGGTATTTTCTATTTGGGCCGTTGGCGCTTACGTTACGTTAGCTGTTTTTTTCTTAAACGATGTATTTCGAAACACCCCGTATTTTTCCTTCAATGATGTACTTTGAAACACCTTGTAAATGGTATTTTCTATTTGGGCCCGTTGGCGCTTACGTTACGTTAGCTGTTTTTTTTCTTAAACGATGTATTTCGAAACACCCTGTTTTTTTTCAAGTATGTACTGTGAAACACCTTGTATATGGTATTTTCTATTTGGGCCGTTGGCGCTTACGTTACGTTAGCTGTTTTTTTTCTTAAACGATGTATTTCGAAACACCCTGTATTTTTTATTCAATGATGTACTTTGAAACACCTTGTATATGGTATTTTCTATTTGGGCCGTTGGCGCTTACGTTACGTCAGCTGTTTTTTTTTTTCTTAAACGATGTATTTCGAAACATTCTGTATTTTTTCTTCAATGATGTACTTTGAAACACCTTGTATATGGTATTTTCTATTTGGGACGGTGTGCACGTCGACGCTTAGGTTACGTTAAAATTATTATCATTTTCTATTTAGGACGGTGAGCACGTCGACGCTTAGGTTAGGTTAGCTGACTTTTTCGTTGAAATTGTTATTGTTTTGATGGAATTGTTTATATACCCTCATTATTTGCCTTATGTACGTACGCGTACGTCCACGTACCTCGGCTCATTGGTTAGATTACCACGATATCGCTTGATGGCAGTATCCCCATAGTAACACTACTAGTTTGTGCTTTGCAATTTCGACCAGATTATACCTGAACTGAGATAATCAAAAATATATTTTTGAGTGTGTTTGCTCAGTGCAGTTCCAGATATATTATATTTGAACAAAATCGGAATAAAATAATTTATAATTTATTTCATTCACAATTTTGCATCAGTTTGCTAATAACTACCTATTGATGAAAATATTTCTGGAATTGTAATAATTATAAATCTATTGTATCACCTCATCAGGATTTAAAGACGAAACATCCAGAGTGACAGGTATTTAAGGTTGTTTTTCTTCGTTAATTATCTTAATAGTGGTTTAATTTTTTTTCGTTAGCACTTGTTTTGCTTTCAATAACGGAATAAGACATCTATTCGCTGCATCTTGTTCAACCGCTAATTTCAACTCCTCAAACATGCTCATTTGTATGATTTTCTGTTATTCTTTCCCAAATTTCAGCATTCGAAATAAAATTCAGCAATAATTCCTGCATTTTTTACGTGAGTCTTCTTTACTCAAAAATTCGATTTTTGTCTTTGTACGGTTAATAAACTTGAAGCCGTAGCATTGATGATGATACAACTCTCTAATTTTATTCCAAATGCTGATCAGATCGTTTATTTGATTTAAAGAAATTTCTTAGCTCCTTTCAATCATCCGCATTATTTGTCAGACACTTTTCTTCTCCACGGAGTTTCTTGATATTGTTTCATGATACGTTCTCACACTTCAACTTCAGCCAATTGGGTGCAAGGTTTTCTTAATCCCCCTTTTCCTCTTTACTAATATTCATTACAAGTGGCACAATGAACTTTTCTTGGTTAATTTGATAATTCTGAAACTATTCTACTATCAACTTTTCGTAAATTTTGCCTTAATTTTCTCAGTAATATCGTTATCATTTTCTAAGTAATATCGTGGTGCTAATAATCCATGAATGCCAAATTGTTGCATGGTCATTTTGACTTGAATTCCCAAATTTTCAATAATATTTTGACATTTAATTCTTTAATTGATTATTTTCATATTCATAGAATTTCACTCGAAAATTTTCCATTTTTTCATTTAAATTTGTAAATTCTCGTTTTTCTGAAGGATTTACCCCTTCAGCCATGCAACTAGTAAATCAGAAATTGGTAATTTTGATGAGAAAAAAATTCATAGTATCAGTATCAAAATAATCTCTGACTCAGTGGAATTTTTTTAAAAGTTCTGAGTAACAAAATATTTTTGGCTCAGTGAAAAAATTTTCAAAGTACAAAGTATCAAAATATTTCTTTGACTCATTCTGATTGAAAAGCGTAGAACAATATTTATGAATCGAGATTCAGCTTCGAATCGTCATATCTCATAGCAGTTTTACACCACAAAAAATGGTTAGCCAAAATGTTAGGTTCCTCAAGGAATACCACAAAAACATGTATGAAGTCGTTTTATTGAAACTTGTTCAAAAAGTTTTGTTGCTAAATTTGAAGTTACACCTAATAACCCAGAACAATGTATCATTATCCCATCTGAGAACAAACACCCCCGGAAAACAAAAAGAAATTCAAATTCACTTACGTATTTTGAAAAGTACCACAGGACGTTCTTGTGTCAATCTTTCACTAAGATAGTGTTCATTTCGGAGCACAAAGGAGATAAAAATATCTGTTCATATACTGAAACGTCCAGAAATTTGAAAATCATCCGTATAATTTCTACGGGGACATTGTTATTGCCAAGATAATACCCACAATCGTGGAGATATAAAATTCATAATATCAAAATGTCTAGGAAATTGGTCCATAAGCAATATTTTAAAAAACTCCAAAAACTGAAACACTCCAAATCGGTCATGTTATGGACCCTTGCAGCAAACCAAAATGACATAATTTATACAAAAAATGTCTAGAAAATAGGTTCATAAACAACACTGGGATAAAAATGCTCTAAGTGTTACACCACAATTCAGCTATGTAATGGACTCTTGTGGCTCACCGAATTGATACAGTGCATACTATAAAAATGTCTAGAAAATTGGTTTAAACAACATTTGTAAAAAAACTACAATTCGACTGCGTAATGGGTCCTTGCGGCACACCGAAATGACATAATTTATACTATAAAAATGTCTAGAAAATTGGTTTATATACAACATTGGGATAAAAATGCTCTAAGAAGTGTAACACTACAACTCAGCTATATAATGGACCCTTGTGACTTACCGAAATGAAACAGTGCATGCTATAAAGATGTCTAGAAAATTGTTTCATAAACAACAGTGGAAGAAAAATGCTCTAAGATATATCACAATTCAACTATGTAATGAGTCCTTGCGGCACACCGAATGACAAAATTTGTTCAAAAAATGTCTAGAAAATAGGTTCATAAACAACATTGGCATAAAAATGCTCTAAGAAGTGTAACACTACAATTCAGCTATGTAATGGACCCTTGTGTCTTACCGAAGTATGATACAGTGCATACTATGAAAATGTCTAGAAAACTGCTTTTCGGATGTACCATTCTTGTGATAAAAAAATTTCCATGGAACTGATCCTTGTAACATTAAAATTTTACTTATTAGTTCACTTTCAAATATTTTCAATATAAACCTAATTTATCCCGCTATTTTATTTCTCTCGATTACTTCAACAGCTGTGAAATTCCACATAACTTCATCTGTGACAGAAAAATATGTATTCACACAAAAACTTCAACATTTGAGCATACATTGCTAGTTTACAGTTTAGAAAGCATATCGGACGTTTTTTACTGCGAATGTTCACAATGTATATATAAAAAGTTGTGAAATGTATTTACCTTAGATTCAATAAAAACACTCTTCTCTGGTAAGTTAACTGATTATAAACCACTGCAATCTTACTGCACCACTGTCTAATCGTTCAATGTTATATCTAGCAGTCTCTTTGCCTTTCGCCGTCATCAACTAATCGCAATAACCTTGGACTAAATAACTTCAAACAAGTTACTAGGAAATGTTTCAAATGAACGACCAGTCTATTATTAAAAAATGATCTGGAAATATTTAAACTGCTACAATCCTCAATATTTCGTTTGCACACAGGGTGTGTGATCATAATATTTTCGAGTCGAATTTTTCGGAAATTATTTTATTCAATACATGCATTTTATCTGTAATTGCCCGGGAGAAGGCGACAGAAAAGAACATACTATTTCTATAAAGCTAGTTTTTTTCAGTTTATTGTTTTGATGTAACAAGTATGTAAACAATATGACAGTCTACCACCACATTGGCGACAGCTAGTTTATTAATTCCGATCACAATAGAAAAGTACATTCTCCTCATGTGCGTTTGTAACAGTTATTGAACTTTTCATTTTTCATAGATTTTCTTGAAAATGGACAATACTTTGTATTGTAAAGCTATCAAAAGGTACCGTTTTTGATTATTTAGCGCGAATTTGCTTATAGCTCCCACCGATGCGGATACTTATATTATTATCATTGAAGTATACGTTGATCCGTTATGTTTTTGTCTACATGATGTTTTTTCTCTTAATTGATGTATTTTGAAACACTCTGTATACAATAGGATTTTTTGACAAGCAGCCGCCATGTTTTTTTCTCTTAACCGATATGTTGGTACACCCAATACAGCATTTGACAAACAGTCGCCATGTTTTTTTCTCTTAAATGATGTGTTTTAAGACACCCTGTATAAAATATGATTTCTTGATAAGCAGTCGCCATGTTTCTCCTCAAACGGCATACTTTGAGACGTTCTATGTACTTACGTTAATTTTTTTGAACGCTGTATTTTTAAACACTTTGTATAACGAATCTATATTTTTCTTCAACGTAGTTGCCAATGACAGCAGACATTCGTTATGTTTTTTTTTCTTGAACGGCGTATTTTGAGACTGTATACTTAAAACCCTCAATGTTTTATTTCTTTATTGATACATTTTCTATGACACTATGTATGCGGTGTGGTAGCTGTTATGAAAAGTATCCTATACGCTATGATTGGGGTATTTTTTTCATTGAACAAAGGGCACTGAGCGAGTAAGCGAGGCTATGCTTGGATGAGAATTTTTGTCTGAATGTTTCCCCACCACAAAATGAGTCAAAATTGCCAGAATCGATCTTAGATTTCCATACGGCGTTTCACATGTAAAAATGGTCAATTTTGTTTTAGAAACCGTGCAGCCCCTTTACTTAGAGGACGTTGAAATCACCCCTAGCGCAGATTAGACTATTTATTTTTAAATCCGGTAACAATATTTTCAATAGTTTCATTATTGCACAATATTGTGCTGTTTCATACAAAAAAAATGTACCCCTCCCTTCTTCTCCCCAACTCCTATTACGAAACGCAAAAAACTATTTCTCGTCTGCCGTTAAATGTATCGTCGAATGTTTAAATATGCCTGAATGGGGGATATAGCAGTTTATTATGATTCTCCCTTCTTTTTCCAAAGGGCACAAAACGAAAAAAATTCAGTGGATTCTTCTGAATTTTTATGATGATGCTGTTCAAATTATGTTAATCAGCTCAAATTGAGGAAATTATACAGCTGTTAAATTTCGCCATTCCCTCCCTTCAAAAAAATATTGTTGTATTTCGCTGACTTCTAAGTAGCGTGTAGTTCATGTTATTTGAATATCAATTGAATGGGCAAAAATCTTGAAAATAAATAAAAATTAAACAACAACAATTGCAATTTGAGCTAGTGCATGAACAAATTTTTTTCGTGTTTTAAAATAGGGGGTAGAGGTGAGGGGAAGGTTTTAGATAATTTTTTTAATCACACAATAATTGTTCAGCATAATCTAAAGTAAAATACAATACGTAGAGATATTGTTTTGGCCTATAATATTCTGAGCAAAGTATGATTTCAACGCCCTCTAGCATCAAAACTATTAATTTTTGGTGTTTGTCACTCAATTCATTTCTATTCAAAATAACTTGAACTGCATGATATTGAAATGTCAGAGAAATCCACAAACATTTTTTCGTTTTGTTCTCTTTAGGGGGAAGGGTGATAATCATAAAAACTGCTATTTCCCTAATTGAGGCATATTTAAATATTTGACGAAACATTTAAAAGCACTCGAGACATATTTTTTTGCGTTTCGAAATATGAGTTGGTGGGAAGAAGGAGAGTGGTTATTTTTTTTTATAAAACAGCACATTAGCAACAATGAAACAAGTTTTCCTATTGTATAGGATATTAGCAATGAGCAGTCCTCCGGACATCTTATGCCTTAATGAAACAAGTGGACATATTGTTACCGGATTCAAAAATAAATACTATAATCTACGCAAGGGGTGATTTCAACGCATCCTAGCAGCAAAACTGTAATTTTTTTTGGGTTGGCGCAATGGTAACATTGGTTGAGAATTATATGGACTACATCATACCAAAAATTCAAAAAAATCCACTGGAACCCAAATTCTATAAGGAGTTTTTGGGGTCCTTTGATGTATGTCTTTCTAATAGATGCACACTCCAGAAAAATGTAATGAAAATTCAGGTTTGATACCAGCAGATATTTCGTTACGTCTATAATTCAAAGTTTGAAAGTAATGCGTCTTCAAAATGACTAATTACTAGTATTATTTCCATGATTCCATGATTTCCACAGATTCTGAAAGTGATTAATAGTTTAATCTGTTTCAATAATGGAATGTGTTTCCATCGTCAACTCCAAATTTTGTCAAAGTCATAATCTGCTGTCAAATGAGTATCAATACGAAATAACAGTTATCTCAATCCAATCATTATAACTGTGTCATGGATAAATTTAGCCAAAATCAAAAAATTGACATGCTTTTAATTTACGGGGAGTGTCTGAAGAATTCTACGGCTGTATCAAATTTGTACAGACGGAGGTTTCCTGGTAGAAGACATCCATGTAGGACATACTTGTGAAACTTGAACGTCAGTTGAGACAAGAGCCAAACAACCGACGTATTCGAAATCAAAATGTGAATGTAATACTCAGCGAAGATAAAGAAATCGAGGTTGTAGGATATGTAGAGATGAATCTGACTTCTTCAATACGAAAATTAGCTAATGAATGTGACGCAAGTCAATCGACTGCACAGATAATTTTGAAAAAGCATAAGTTTCGCTCGTATAAATATCTGTCGAAGGTTTCTTCATAATGTTCGCGAAAATCCTCAAATTCCTCTGAGAATTTTATACTCAGATGAAACAAGATTTATCAATAGATGGCTCTTCAATAGGAATATTACTCGATATTGGGCACAGCAGAATCCAAGGCTTTCACATCAAGGTAATCCTCAAGAAAGGTTCGGATTTAACTGTTGGGTGGGTATACTTGGAGATCGCTTCATTGGGCCAAGTTTTTCTGATGGCGAGGTACCTAACATTTCTTAGGGATGCTATCGAGCCAATCATTGACGACCTTCCATTGGTTCTGCAAAACTTTCAGTTTCAACAGGACGGTGCACCCCCTTATAGTCATGGAATGGTAATCAGTTACCTGAATAATGCTTACTGAAATAAACTAATTTCTACACATGGTCCCATCAGATGGCCACCTAGGTCGCCAGACTCAACCACCTTGGACTATTATTTATGGGGAACGAATAAAAAACGATGTAAATGCAACTCCTAATGAGACAGGCGAGGAAGTGCAACAAAAAGTCATCACAGCTTTCAATAATATCAGCCCAGCAGAGTTAACTAGAGCAGTTCGAGCAGCAGTCAGAAGGGTGCAATTATGCGTGGAACATAATAGCCAACAATTTGAACAATTTTTATAGTAAGAGTATTTTTATAGTAAGAGTATTGTAGTTTTAAAAAATTTGTAATAAATGTTGATAATCCTCAAAATCGCGTATTCAAATTCAAAATGATAAATCCAACGTATTTTAATTTTCAATGTTGAAAATCGTTATGAGACACTTGAGTAGAAGTGATATTTGAAAATAACCATCATTTTGGTGTTGTTTAGTCCAGCGGCTGCACTATTTTCTGGTAATTTTTTTCATAATAGTGATAACTCAGAAAATAATAGACAGATATTCAATATTTTGGTATAATTCGATTCCTTTCCTTCGAAACAATCTGTTGCACAGAGTATCCCATAGAGATGCCTTTTAAAAAACATGTTATAATCGAAAAAAAGTGATTTTGCCACTTACAAACACCTGGCTGGTGGCAAAGTATTGTAATTAAAATGCTAATTCCATTTTCTGGGAAAACATGGCAATTTTTATAAAAAAAAGAAATTTAATAAAAAGTTTAGCTTATCATGTCCAGAATTTGCTATAGATTTAAAAAATGTGAAAATGTACAATGTGTTCCATTTGAAAAACTAATACTCACATCATTTCTGACGAAACCGAAACTGCTACAGAATAAATTTTTATCTCAAAAAATCACATTTTACTTGTACAATAACCCCCTGAATTGTCGTGCTTTGAATCGATTTTTTTCTCTAAAAAATAGGAGTGCCCCATCTCTCAGACTCCCCTGGTATATATAATCACTGGTTGAAACTTAATTTGGCACGAACCAAGGAATCCCAAGTCAGATGTTTAACTACTCATTGACAGGCATCCAACAATTCGTTGTTCTGACCATCCCAAGGTTCAATCGAGTTTCTAGTACGTTACGAGAAACGCAAGCAGACTCTTAGTGAAAATAGAGTATTTTCCGATTCGATTCAGACAGTTTCAACCTTTGACAGCTGTTTCGTGGTCACCCACTCATCAGAATGGATTTATGGAGCTCTCGAAATCAAAACGAATCCACTCAAAAATTAGTACCGTGAAGGCAAGACAGTATATAACAGAAAGTTACTTATGACATCTAGAGTCACTAGTTGAAACTTGATTTAACACAAACCAAGGAATCCAAAGTAAGATGTTCATCTACTCATTAACAGGCAGCCAACAATTCGTTATTCTGACCAATCCAAGGATCAATCAAGTTTCTAGTATAAGGAACGCAAGCAGAATCTAAGTAAAAATGGAATATTTTATGATTTGATTCCGAGAGTTCCAACCTTTGACATCTGTTTCGTGGTCACCCACTCATCAGAAAGGATTGATTTAGCTGTCAAAGGTTGGAACTCTCGGAATCAAATCAAAAAATATTCTATTTTCACTTAGATTCTGCTTGCGTTCCTCATAACGTACTAGAAACTTGATTGAACCTTGGGTTGGTCAGAACAACGAATTGTTGGCTGCCTGTCAATGAGTAGATAAACATCTTACTTTGGATTCCTTGGTTCGTATCAAATCAAGTTTCAACTAGAGACTGTAGATGTCATAAGTAACTTTCTGTTATATATTGTTTTGCCTTCACGGTACTAATTTTTGAGTGGATTCGTTTTGATTTCGAGAGCTCCATAAATCCTTTCTATATTTTCAGATCAGGACAATTTTCGTTATATTTTATTACATCTATTCAAGTAGGTAATGGACATCTAATGGCGCGTATTGTTGAAATGTAGGCTTATTTGGCATTTCATATGATGAAACTGAGAACTTGTCAGTAATAAATGAAAGTTTGATTTGGTGAAGGAAACTCACTTCTTGACGTGGTTTCTACAGTCTGAAAATGAAAAATATGTAGATCCAAATATGATTTATTTGCCGTTTCATACTTGCACATATCTATTTGAATTTTCTTCTTCCTTTCATTATCAGATTGTGAGAGGTTAAAACACTTTAAAAGTCATATCAAGAAATGGGAACTTGGCTATGTTAGTAAGCAACAACCTTTATAGCACTGCGTGTTTTAATTTCGAAGATTTCGCACGCTTTTCAGTGCATAAGACAAAGATTATGATGCTGGCATGATGGAATATACTCATGACGCTTATGTTTTGAGTGTTACTATTTGAAATGTTTGTTTCTAATTACAAAAGTGTCATCAATGATGAAGACCAAAATCTGCCCCTCTTATTTGTTTTTCTCTTGAAGTTTTCAAATTATGTGTGAATATTTGATAGAACTGTTTCAAGCTACAACAATTATCCTTTTCAACGCACTAGGATAACGAAAAGTCAAATAATTTTTCAACCTACTTTCTCACTTTCAAATATCACAAAAATTATGGAAGAGAGTAGTGGCAGAAATACTTTTCTCACTAAGCCCTATCTTGCTCGTTGTTGATTTCTTGAAATGAATTCTAGTGACGCCCCATATATTATCAAGGATGATGCAGCTGAAATGTATGTCAAGATCTATACAATATGGTTAATGTGATCGTTGCATCAAAATACACCCACGGTCGATGCGAATTGTGACTCAAACCCCCGTATTTTGGGCAGGAAGGTGCATTGACTGCTGCATAAAACATCATTCTGGTTTATTTAATATTTATATATCGATCTTTATGTAAATCTCTTTTACATATTGAGTGGGTTTCAATACCACCATGCATTTCATTCGAAGACTATACGTTTTCACAAATGAAAAGAATTGTGCGAGGTCGTTTATTTTCTGAGAAATAAATAAGCTTTTATAATGGCTCTCACTTTCATTGAGAGAAAAACTTGGAAAAGTTCGTTTTATCCATGTGATTTCCAATGGTTTTATTCAATAATTGATGATCATTTTTATGTCCTGGTTCCTACAAATAGAAAAATTCTGTATTGTTCAGAGAATATCTTGGGAGCCGAGGGAGAGTAGGAGGGAATTAGCGTTCTTCTTGAATGTCTGCAGGTTGTTTTCCGCAGGGAGAGATTTTGTACACTCGATCGATGAAAAAGTAACTTTTTTCCAGAATTTCAACTTTAAATCCATTTCTAGAGAAATGATAAAGCGGACATTTTGGCAACAGAGTTTTTTTTATGGTTGAACTATGATGTTCAGAGAACACCTTGAGAGCCGAATGAAAGTAAGTGAGAATTGGTGTTCTTCATGAATAACTGCATGTTAAATTCCTCAAGGAACACCCCCCTAGGTAGTGAGTTCCAAAGCTTTGCCGTTCGTTGGAAAAACGAGCCATGATCTCCAAAGTGACGACAAAGGAATGTGAAAAATGATCTCGACGGGTCGGTCTTGATGGTACCGCTAACGTTGGAATGATTGATGTTATTTCAGAAGAGCATCGCCCATGAAAATATGCGTTGTTTCAGAGAAGCGAGTGAGCTTGAAAGCTCAGCATCACCGGCGAGACGGCGAATGGCTCTTTTCTGGACAATATCTAGAAGTTTCATTGTGTGTTTGGGTGCAGCTCCATTTATGGAAACAGTATTCCAAGACAGATTGAATCTGTGCCTTATAAATCATAATCAACTGACGGTCAGTGAAGTATCTCTTAGCACGAATACAAATATACTTCTAGTCATTGCATAATCCAAATTTTGAAAACAATATTTGCCATACACGGTATACCATTGACAGTCTTTACATATGGGGGACCACAATTCAATTCAGAAGAGATCAAATTTTTTTCAAGAAATTGGGAATTCGAACACATACTGTCCTCACCAATGTATGCTCAGTCAAATGGTATAGCGTAAAGAAATATTCAGTCTACAAAAAATATTTTCAAAAAAAAATCTAGAAGACAATAAGGATTTGGATATGGCATTACTTCTGTTCCGAACTTCGTAAATTGATGAACATCATTCTCCTGCTGAGATTTTGATGTCTCGTGAATTGAGGACTTTAATACCATGTGATAGTAGGTTTTTTTAAGCCAAAAGTCATAAATTATACTAGTTATAATAAGTTTTTGAATACTAGAAAAACTATGAACAAGAAATACTACAGTTCGAGTGTTCAACACCTACAAACTCTTGAAATAGGTACTTTTGTTTATGTACAGCTTAAACCTCACTCCGATTGGACACCTGGTATAATAATGCAGAGATTGAGAGAAAGAATTTACAAAGTGAAGATGAAGAATGGGTCGATCCTATGTAGACACAGAAGGTTTATAAGAATGAATAAAAATAAAATAGAGAAATTCTCCATGCCATTCTTCATTTTCAACTTTGGATTACCTATTTCACACGTGGCTGCTGAGCAGTGGAGACTTGGATATGCCACATCAGCGTACTTCGTCCTGTGCAATTCGAAGACAACGAAGGTCGAGCTACCATTTGCATATTACCAATGGTGGGGCCGAATATGCTTGTAACATTTTATTAACTCTGCAGTGTCAGTGCCCGATCAAATTGAGCGTTGCTCACCGCCGAGAGGGGCAATATCTCCCACCCCAACCCTGAGGGTGATAACTTTGGTCAACTCTACCGTTGTACGGTATTTTTTTGCTATCCAGCGAAACCCCACAACCTAGAGGCCGACTCCTTGTGAAGGGGCGACAAGCCAAAGAGTATGGGGTATATAGTCATGAGAGATCACATAAAAAATGGCACGAAAATGGGTCAATTACCTCGAATTTTACTACAATATTTAGAATTGTCAAATATCAGAATTAGAGGACTACTTCAATTTTCTTGAAGTCTTACAATTTTCTAGTGATTTTCCTAACGATTTTTTACAAAAAGAAAGTTTTTTTTTTAAGCGAATTGACTAAAATTGTCCAACATATTGAATATGGACCATTAATAATTTTTGGTGTTGAAGTGAATTTTTATTTTGAACCTTTTTTCTGACGAACATTTATTGGTTGAATTCTTAAGTTTTGCATGAATTTATCGTTTTAAAACTGAGTTTTCCATTTTAAAGTAGTAACTACTTATAGTTAGTAGTCCAGTAGAATTAGTATTAACCTATTTGATATTAATATTCGCATGTCATCATGGAAAGTAGAACTACTGGAAATGGCTCTAAGTGCTCTGTTAAAGACTGCCCTAACAGATTTTATTTTAGCTCGCGTAGTTTGGAGAAGATACGAGTTCTCAAATTTCTCAATCCTGAAGATGTTGAACGAGTTCATCAATGGAAACTGGCTTGTAATGATGGAGATATAATTAAGAAAGAAGAGAAAAACATCATATTTGTAGCATATACATTTTGAATATCAATCCATTAATAATCATAATTTAAAACGTACTGCAGTCCCTACATTGAATTTGTTTCAGAAGTCAAACGGAAACTTATCTTTCGAACAGTCTTTCTTCACAGACACCAAGGAAAAACAAGTTGATTGATTTAGTAAAGGTAACACATAAAAAATATTCGGAATCTTTGCAACAAGTATTTTCTAGTCCAAAAATTGAGACTGAAAAGTCTAAACTGGAACACTCATTTGGGAAAATGAAAATTAAGGAAGAAGAAATTTCCTAGAAATATTTAAGAGAGCATGTGATGAGCATTTTCCGCCGATTTTCGGGAATACTGCCCAATTGAAGGATAGGAAACCAAAGGGCAGGTGATATACGAAGGAGTTCAAATAGCCATACACTTTCTCTTTTTTAAGCGGACCAAAAGCTTATCGACAAATGGCCAAAAATTATAACTTTCCCTCGGTGCCTACTTTGAGAGGATGACTGAAAATATTCAGAAAAAGCCTGGACTGAATGATTTTGTTTATAGGAGCCTTAAATGGGAACCGCAACTAAATAAAAATGTGTATTATGTCGATGGATGAAGTTTCTTTGAAAGCAGGTATTCAGTGTGATCATAAAAATTATGAAATAATTGGATATTATAATTTAGGTGAGAACTCATTCTTGAAATATCCTAAGAAAGAGATTAATTGATTTGTTCAATACTTTTGCAGAATAGGGAAAGGACTCTGTTCCAGCAAAAAATACCAATAGTTTTGATGGCAAGAGGAATTCACGATAATTGGAAACAATCCTTCGGCTATTTCTTTCTAAGTTCAACATGTGCTCCAGATCTCAAACCAATTGTATTTGATTGTATCACTAAAATGAAGACAGGACTTGATGTTAGAGCTCTTGTATCTGACATGGGCTCAAATTGTGTTCAGTTTTCAAGCAAATTGGGTGTGAATATAAATAATTTAACATTTCAGGTGAATGAGAAGCAATTATTATATATATTTTATACACCTCATTTACTAAGTGTATATGGAATATTTTGATGAAACATGAAGTACAGTTCGAGAACAAGATGACAAAATGGGATCATTTCAAAGAGCTTTACAACTTAGAGAAGGAAATGGATTTGAAAATGTCAACCAAATTGACTGACACTAACAGTTTTCAGAAAGTGGAGGTGAAGTACGCCACCTATGTGTTTCAAGTACAACTATTGTTTCTGGTGAGATTTTCTTGAGCAGTATTATGTACACTGCTGATGATAAAAACTATCATATAAACTTACATATATACTTTCAGCTATATGTATTTAGTTACTTATATTTCGGACGTCCATCATCTTAATGGTTGAAAGATTTCTATCTCAACGTTTCAATTGAAACGTTGTGAAAAAATTTGAAAGAGATAGAAATCTTTCAACCATTAAGATGATGGACGTCCGAAATATAAGTAATCAAGTTACTACATCGTCTAAAACATTCAAACTATATGTATTTACATTGCTGAAATTAAAATGGGTACTTCCGCAGCAGCTACAGCTGGAAAAAATTTATTACCTATTCGAAATCCTTAACTCCAGTACAACAAACACTTAAAATCAATATAAGAAACCATATGCAGGAACTTATCGTTATTTAATAGGAGTAAAGTTTATGAGATTTCCTCCCAAGGAATACATGGTAGACTTTTCAGCAGACAAATATGGGCTTTTTCCTATGGGCTAAAGGCTAGAGTTTCGTCTCCCTTTGTTAGAGATGGAAGTAAGCTGGATGTGAAATTTTTCCCACAGCTTTGACGATGTTCACTTGAACTTGTACTAGCATGTGGTTTGCTGGATGTAAATTCTCAGTTTAAGTTTTGAAATAATGTATAGATTTGAAATGTTTCATTTCGGCAGAAATTTTAGTCTGTTGTTGTTTCAATATAATATAAATGGAAAACATTGTTTCATATCGACTAAATTTCAAGCTTGAAAGGATGTTTCTTCACTCATATTGAGTATTCAATCTTAACTGCAAGCAATTGTAATAACTGCCAAGCACCGATTAATTCTTGGAACTCCAAAAAGACACCAAATTTGTTTCGAGAACCATTGATAGTTTTTTCATAAATAAGTGAAATGTCATAGAAGGCTCTCGATTTCAGTACCCAATGAGGAAAAGATTAATTCTGACTACTGATCAAAGTAGCATTACTGAATATATAGTAATGTAAAACGTTAGTTTTATGATCATATAAAAATGACAATTTTTTAATATGCATTTCACTCATTCAAATTGTTCTTCAATTTATTTTGCGCTTTCTCGACAGGTTTATCCAGAAGCATATTCAATATTGACATAAGAGTAAGGTTATAAAAGTCATTCTTATGACGACTTCATATTTTGGACAGTCCAAATTTTATAGTATTGTATTGGCTCAATTTTCCATTCATAGCCAAATGAGTCAAATTGCTAAATGACGTGTTTCCGATAATGCTTTTTAGATTTATGTTCCAAAATCTGGACCTTACTGCTATACCAAAATTATAATCATGTGTTGAACAATTAGAGGGACACTTCAACTATTACCTACTAAATTGAGTAAAATAAAAGTATTTTAAAAATGATGGTAATTCAAATGGCAGTAGTTTCAAGTAACTACAAAACTTATGTAAATCAACGTTTAGAATATTTTTCAATATAACTCATCAAAACACACTGGTGATTTGACGTTTATTCTGGTATCGCGAAAGTTCTTGTTTCGTATCAGTCATGAATAATTAGTTATGCTATATAGCGATTGGTGATCTCATTTCAACAATGTCGATCCAAAAAGTGTATACCCAGTTATTTTTCTTCTTCTTCAGAAGATCAAGAAACTAACGTTGGTAAGGTACCTTATTCCCGTAAGCATATTGAGGTTTCCTAGAATTCAAGATGGCGACTTTGAAATGGCCTGTAAGTTTTGTGAGTTCGATTCTGTTCACTTTCTTTAAGTGAGAGTTTTCGGTGTAGGAGATTATGATTTTTTTCTCAGTTTTCATGCAATCTAAAAAAATAGCGAGCCGATTCCTACCGATGATCATGAACCGATTCCATTTCAAACAGATGAGTGGGCGTTTTAGGGGGCAGATATCAAGAATATTGACAAAAAAAAAAACATGATTCAATCGAGCCGAATCTTACTCATTGTGCCACAACAAATAGGTACCGTGTAACAATGATACATGAGATGAGCCTATCATTTAGTTATCGGTCCACGTTGAGATTTCAAATTTGGCGTAGTGGTATTGGATTGAAATATACGCTATTTTATGGAAACTTCTCGGACATAATTCTACAGGACGAGTCAGAAGTGTTGACAACTCCTTTATGGCAAATTGCAACTTGTCTATTGTATCAACAATGTTTTCAAAATACTCATCACAAAAATGTATGGTTTGATAATATTCGTCCACTAGAAGGAGCTGAAATCAAAAAAAATTTATACTCGAATCAAACAATTCGGTTGAATCCAAGTGAGTAGATTCTTACATAAACCTATTTTTCACTTCAATATAATAAAAATAATAATAACAATAATATTTAATTACTGCTAAATGTAAAAGAATAAATAGTTCACACATGAAGAATAAAATTCAATACGTATACCGGGTGTCCGCGGAAAGTTGTTCGACCCTATTATTTTTTTGTGTTTGAACATGAAAGGAAATTTGAATGATCTGTATAAGACCCAAAACAGCATCTTCTGACAAATAGCTAAGCTTCATAAGCTTCCGGTTTTACCAGAAGTGACATGAACCATCGATTTTCAACTGGGACATCCAGTATACTTTTGCTTAGTTTTTCTCCGTATAATTCACTGAATACAACTATGTAATATTTGTCACTTTTTGTAACCGAATTTTATTATATTTTAAAATTTATCTTTTATTCTTCAAATGATAATGTCTTCAAATCACTAATTTCAGTTCTAAAATTTTGAGAATAATACAACTCAACTATTTTTGAACAAATTGTATCAGCTATAAAAAATTCATTTCCAAATTTCTATTACTAATTGTTTTCAGATGACAACATGGTGGCTAGTCGGATTAGGATAAAGAGCATTTGATCACGGTTAATTTGATACTGCACATTAATTGTTTCCATACAAACTTCGGTAAAAAAAAAACTCTAGAAGACTACATTAGAAATAAGAGATTATAATAAGATTGGAATCCATCGAACAACATGTAACCAACACAACTGATAAAACAAAATCAATAATCCAAATATAACAATCTTCTAGCATAAATATTATCATGAATATATTCTTCAAATGATTACACAATAAATCCCTAATTTACTTTTGCAGAAGCGAGGTAAAATAAGAAGTCGATCTTCTTAATGATTTTGTTTTATCAGGTGTGTTTGTCAAAGGTTACTCGATGCATTCAAATCTTATTTTAATACCAAAATATTCTTTTTCCACGACAGTGCGTAAAGTAATCTTATCCATACTGTTCATACATTTATGCATTTTTGAAAAATACAGTATTTTGCGTCAAATATAACTCTTTATTTGATAATACGACGATAATTCATATCATTAAACCTTCAAATTAATGATATAATTGACAATCTGGCAATATAATAACTGTCGAAGAAAAAAATCTTTGTATGAAACACTTTCGTAAAAGGCTTTTTTGTACTCGCGTGTTTGTTGAACTTGGCTGCGCCTCATTCAACAAACTTCACGCTCATACAAAAAAGTCCTACATTACGAACTTGTATCATAAATAGCTATTAATTTATGAAACATCTAACGTAATCTTTTGAGGTTTTTGACGGAATTTTGTCCAAAACCTATGAGTGTGGGGTTTCAAATGAATCGTAATAATATTTTTTCCTAACCAGATGAGCCATCATTTGAGAAAAATCAGTAATTTTAAAATTAAATTTTACATAGCACATACATTTTGAACGAAAATAGTGAAGTTGAATATTCCACAAAATGTATGATTATGATTATGATTAGTGATTTAAACGAATCTATAGCAATCTAGATTGAAAAATATAATTCAAACTTGAAAAAAAAATTGATAACAAAAAGTGACAAATGATACATGGTTGTATTCAGAATGTCATGTGTAGACAAGAGAGCTGAAAATATACTGGGGGCCCCATTCAATAACCGAAAGTTTGAGTCACTTCCGATGAAACCGGAAGTTGCAAGAACTGGAGTTATTCTTCAAAAATCACAGTTTTATGTCTTATACAGTTTCTCCTAATTTCTTCGAAAACAAAACTTTATGGAAGCGAGCCACCTTCCGCGGACAACCGGTATTAATTATTATATAAATTGTTAAACGTTAAGTAAATTCAAACTTATTTAGAACGATGAAATAATGGATTTTGATCAGTTTTATGGATGAATAGACAATTAGGCCAGGTAATAATTATTGTGAAAGCTTGACAGTATCAAAGAGTTTTCTTCGAAAGTAATTAATCTCCTCCCCTACAAATACCTAATATATAGGGTGTCCCATGAAGATTAGGACAGGGAATATCTCGGAACTCGAAATTAGTAGAGAATTGTTATTTTGGGGTTGTGGATTAAAGCAATTGGTGTAGCTTTTTTTTGATATTATGTTACCCAATGAGCTTTTTGTTTTCGGTCACATGACAACAGGTTCAAAATTATTAATAGAACAACCTGTACATTCTGACTCATTTTCAATAAAACGATAATGCATCACACTAGATGTACTCTGTTATGAAAGATAGCATAAAAAATATCTACGTGTGAAACAAGAACACCTCAATGGAATGTTTGAAAGCTCTTCGTCTGCTTCAACAGAAGGAAATGTCATGAGAGTCAAAAAACATCTTGACTCAATTTTTGAATAGTCAACTGTACTTAAATATATATTTTTCGAATCGTTTCATTTTGAACATTATCTAGCATCAGACTGTAGGCCTAGTCCTAACTATCAGAACAATCATAGACTCATAGACCAGTCTGCTCTCGGTGTGGTGAAATTCCTTGCGTGTTTTGTAGTGAATTCATTGTCCATGTGGCACGATGTTACATACTCTTTATCACCAGTACCATTACCTCTCCATCTCAGCTATTCATTGTGACGTGATGTTCACAATCATATATAAAGTTCCTCCCTCCTGTAATATTTGAACCAGACAGATAGAAAATTAAAACAAAACACATGTTCAAATGGGAATTGAGTTTCACAATAAATTGAAATATCATATTTCAAAGGTGGGCACATTTGAACTGACCACGATTGGTAAATGTAGTGTTCTGTTCTGTTTTGTTGTAGACGTAGGGGTTCTTGAAACAGACAGGATGAGATTGCTTCTAGTAATCATTAAAGGTAATTCATTTTCATCAACGGTTTGAGTGTTAGCTTCTTCAAATAAAGAATTGGCGTCAGAAACTTTAAAATCTAGGTATTTTAAAATGTCAGCAGATTTGTCCAATAATTTTTTTTGATCGCCTCTATATAAAATTCACGAGAAAGCCACGTTCAAGTCAATTAAGTAGAGAATAGATTTAAAGGTCCACTTCTCAGTTCTTGTTGTACTGATGCAA
Source organism: Chrysolina oricalcia (assembly GCA_944452925.2). Classification (NCBI taxonomy): domain Eukaryota; kingdom Metazoa; phylum Arthropoda; class Insecta; order Coleoptera; family Chrysomelidae; genus Chrysolina; species Chrysolina oricalcia. The sequence continues at coordinate 37,124,126 of OX101812.2, forward strand.
TAATAACTGATCATTCTGTCAATTAAATCAATCCCTCCCATGCAGGAGTTGTATTTGTTTACAATTTTGGTCTTGGAATTACTATGTATTTTGACTCATTTTTAGACCAGTGCTCACACTTGTCTTGAGGTTCTAACTGTGAGTCCGTAGAAGCAAGCAGAACATTCTTCATATCAAACCACTGTATCAACGAAATTTTCCCATCTACTCTAAATGACATTTCAGAGGAACCTCGCCCAAGACTTGCCATTGTCTTTTCAGATGTTAACTGCACACTCCTAGAAATTCTTGACTTCATTATCGTACAGTGACCATGATCTTTTTCTCAAACATGTGTTCTAGGAGGGGTATTGTAGTGAAATATCTGTCAATGAAAATATGTGAATCATCTCAGGTTTCAGATAATCTGATGACAGCTGAAGGGCCAATCCCTAGGTTTTTCGATTTCTCATGTAAAAATGTATTTTTACCTTGGTAAATTTCAAAGTGGAGTACTAGCCCGTCAGGGGCAGCACACAACATTTTTCAGTCCCTCGGGGTTTGGTTAACCTCTGAAAAATTGTTTCATTGTGTAAAAGCCGGTGAAGGGAATCATTTGTTCGTCGATAGCGACCTCTGGAAACCTTGGTAACAACAAACATCCATTTCGGATCCGATTAATTAGAGGGTGAATCTTGTACAAACGGTCAGACGATTTCTCTTGTAGTGTTACGTTACTATCGATAACAACTTTCAAATTAGTCCTGATTGAAAAATATCTATCCCTAGTCATTGCATTAGCGATGGCAATAACTTTGGTTGTTTTTGCCCATCTGACTCATATATATATAGATCCTTTATTTAGTCAATGACTAATACATATTCGGTACAATAAATGGCATAATAATCAATAAATTAATAATTACAATATGATGTTACATATAGTCAATAAATAAAATAACAATATACTCATATATACACATAAATATAGAACATATACAATAAATAGAGTATGAAGTCAATAAATAAAATATAAAACACTTATATATATACATAAATATAACTAACAAAAGTAACTTTAGATACACATAACATATACAATAAATTATAATAAAATGAATTATGAAGAAAAGAAAAATAAAGTTGTTGGCTTAGCAGCTAAGAGTTTCATAAATATTTGATCATTTAGAGATTTTACTAAGATATCTTTTCAAAGTACTTTTGAAGGACACAAGCGTAGAACATCTTTTTATGACTAGGGGAAGCTGATTATAGATTTTCAATCCTTTAACAAATACAGATGTTTCTGTTCCTTTGTTTGATACCCTCTGAATTGAAAAATCATTTCTAGATCTTGTATCATAATTATGCACTTCATATTTGTAATTAACGATATCTTGGAGATATGAAGGAGCATTGCCAGATTTTATTTTGAAAATGAATATTAGAGTTTGATATTGACAAAATACTTTAAGTTGTAACCAGTTCAATGTAATTAACATATTTTTTATTGGTACATTTTAATATTATGGTGCCAGGTTCAACAAGAATAAAATTGTTGCACAATAATTAAAATGTGGTAGGATCAGAGTATTGTATATCACCATCAACGACCACTGGGTAAGAAATCTAGCACATCTATATAGCTAATTAATTTTGAGTGATATAATTCTAATAACATTATTTGCATGTTCCTTGAACTTCAGATTCCGGCCAACAATAACACCCAAATATTTGAGCTGCTCAACTTTTTCAATGATATTCTTGCCAATCCTAATTTCATTGTTGTTATCAGAAATTTCACAGAACTCTTTGTGATCTTGTAAACTACTTATAATCATATATTTGGTTTTTTTAATATTGAGTTTCAGGAAATTTGAGCAACACCACCGTTAAATATTCTCTAAGGTTTCATTCAGTATCTTGATGAGTCTATAACTGTTATCACATGAATAATATAAGAGGGTGTCATCTGCAAAGAGATGCATTCCACACTCTCCCGCTACTCTAACTATATCATCAATATAGAGAAGGAATAGCAGAGGACTAAGAACACTTCCCTGTGGGACTCCATGCTCACATTTCATCCCCATTTCATCAGATAATATATCATTCACTTTCAACTTTTGTCTTCTATTTCCAAGGTAGTCAATCATCCATCCTAACGCATCCTCAACAATACCCAAATATTTCAGTTTTTCTATCAAGCGATTCCTATCAATAGTTTCAAAGGCTCTTTGTAGGTCAAGAAATACAGCTCCAGTAATATACTTCTTTTCCAAATTATTTTTTCAAGCATTCAGAACACACTGAAGTGCAGTTTCACAATTATGCTTACTTCTAAATCCAGACTGTGAGCTGTTTACTAAGTTATTTTCTTCCAAATAATCTTTAATTTGTTTCGAGACAATTTTCTCTAGAATTGTATCTATTGAACTGAGCATATTGATAGGACGCTGATCTGAAGCTTTATTTGAATTCGACACTTTAGGGACTGGGATAATGGTTGATATTTTGAGTTCATTTGGTACTTTGCACAATTCAATAGATGTATTTATCAAATTCAATAGTGGTAAACCAATGCTATGAAAACAAGTTTTTAAGAATGCCATACCAATCTCATCAGAACTTCCCTTATTTGGCATAGATATTATAAGTTGTTCAAGTTCTGCATAGGTTACTAATTTGAAGCGCTTCAATAATTTATTATTCTGTCTCTGCATAATAGGAAATTTTGGTCCCGAATGATCGATTTTATCAGTGATTTGTTTGATACTGTCAATGTAGTAATTATTCAAACAGTTAGGCATCTCCTCTATGTTAGTAATGATCTCATTTTCGCGTATTTCTAGTGTGGTGAAATCTACTTCAGGTTTGTTTTGGGGGTATTTCAAGTAAGACATGAGTAATGGAATGGCAACAAACTTTTTAATTTCAGGTAATGTTAAATTCATTGGATTTCCGTTTTCTTAAATTTTTTTTACGTTAGTACAGTAGCAAATATTTTGAAAAATTTCATCGTCCAAATACATTCTCAAGTAGTCTCGAACTTTCCACTCAAGTCGTTTTCTGATGTCGTTGAAATCTTCTTCAAATTCGAAGTTTGGGGGAATGAAGTTTTTCAATTTGTTCCACTTCAATCAGCCAGTAGCAGGTACCCGACGACTAATCTTTACCGAACTACACTGAGAGGCTCGTCATCGGAATCACCTTCATCCAAAAATTCACCAGGAGCGTCTTCTGTTTCCTCAACACCTTGTTGAACTTCGGAAATGTCAAAACCCCCCTCATCGTCAGATGTTTCATCAATTTCAAGTTCTGAACATTCGGCATCAAACAGTTGGTCAATTTTATCATTGTCTTCTCCAGCGCGAAGACATGCTTTTGTTTCGAAAATTGCTGAAAAGAAAAATAACTTCCATTTTTGTTCAAGGAAAATGTTGGAGTACGCCCTACTGTCCAACTGAATGGACATGGAACAAGAACCTATGAAGTGAGTTTGGTAACTTATGTTATAAACTAAAAATATTCTAGGTCCCTTCTGAAACTATTTTTTCAGTGGTATGAAACGAGGAATACGCATATAATCGCATGAAATCGGTACTTACCGCCAATTGTTGCACGACGAAACTCCGCCATTGTGAACGCTTTGAGCATTCAACACCACAATAAAAATCACCTTGCATCAAATTCGTGCGCAAAGCCTTCGTTCGTACCTCCACTACGTATGACCGAGGGTTTCACTGACGGAAATCTAGTTCATATTTAAAATAACCGTAAAATCTCGATGTCCAACATATTGGACATCAGGGCTCAGGAGGATATATCACCCGGAGCAGTGACAGAGTTTTATGAATTAATAATCCAAGAATAAATTTAATCATATTGATTACCACGACCCGATGATAGAAAAAGTGTTTTAAGCAGACGCAGTAGAGCGCCAATACTAGTGGTCATTAGGACCACTATGGCAGATATGGCACCACAGAAAAGTATCGCAGCGGTCATAATGACCGCTACGGCACTCAAGGCGTTAATGTGATAGAAAAGACTGGTTCGTCCTCTTCATTACATGATGACCATATGGGTTTATATCAGTAGATATCAATGTTACGACAATATCTCTCTTATCAATAGTACTTTCACAAGTCTTGGGTGGTTCCTGGTAACTTACGGTAGGAAGATTAACATCTGCTTGCTTGCTTTAGCACCAGTTTTCAGCAGGTATGACAGATGTTGTTGTATGACCCAGCACGTAAGATAGCTACGTCCAGCCATTTTTGTAATGTTGAATGTGCTACAAAGGAGTCTTAGTAAGGCAAGAGTGGGGATTACCTCGTATCGTTCACCACAATGTCCCTGTTATCCGACAGCTTAATGACAGTGACTCCTATGGCACTACGCATTCCTAGAAAAATATATACCGAATCTCGGAAGACAATGTCCCACTATTTGCCGCTATTAGACTGGACATCCTCTTCTGCGTTGAGACAACACGTGATGAATATTCAGGTGTCTGAGAGACTGGACAGCCGCATACAAACTGAATTATTGCCATCTTATCCTGGACTGACTTACTTCATGTAACAGAATGGCCATACAAAATCGTTACCATGTAACGACTATTCATCCAAAATTTAGAGAGCACGTCCCTGTTGAATGAGTTTGTGTTATCCTGACATAGGAGAGAATGTCCTTCCTAATAACAACAAATCGTTGGATATTTTCTGCCGTGATTTGTTATACATTTTTCTAGGGTTGCGTTGTGCCATCCGAGAGAGTGATACTTTGTTATTGTTTGCAAGATCTCTGAGACATTCGATTACATATAATCTATCAGAAAGGTAAAATGTCAAATAGAAATTGTCTATGAATAAAAAGTAAAGAACCGATAAAATCCAATAAAGATCTAATAGAGAACCGAATTCGATAAGAATTAATTTCAAAGAAACGGAAAATAATCGGAAAAAAATAATTGTAAAACCATCATATTACTATAACCAATTTTTATCGTAAACTAATTATCCCAGAATCCTAAATCATCATATCTGACTTATGAAGAACCGAAATTCGAAGTACTGAACATTATAGGAAGATAAATCTGTAATACCAACAAAGGAGAATAAACGAAAATGTGAAGACGATTATTCGATCGAACCAGCAAATTACAAAAACAATATTTTGTAAAATTGATAAAATACCGTAACAGAATTTCTTAAGTCTGCAAAGCATCATATTCGAAAGATATATTAACTAAAATCGTCGATTCCATACATCACAAGACATAAAATTGGAATATTGAAAGTCATAAGACGTATAAATGGTAGAACCGAAATGTACAGAACCGAAAAATTTCAGAAATTGGAAAGGGGATAGCGACTGGCTCTATTCTCTCAAAGGTGGCGGGTTGCTATATTCTCTCAGAGATGGCGCAGCGTGCAGTCAATGTAAATAAATTGTTATGCCGCGATCACTTCTTTTTTTAATTCTACCCCAGTTCTATCAAAATTGAAGATATCATGTAGGTAACAAATACAAATATAGATAATGATGAATACTACCTAGGTATTTTGATATTTATACAGCACCTTTCACATCAGCTGTGCAGCACAGTTGATGTGAAAGGTGCTGTATAAATATCACAGCCTGTGCTTGAATATTTTATTTGTAAAAGGGAAAATTGGTTGACACTTCAAAGATTTCATGTATTTCGATGCATTCATTATTCTTTCTTCCTAACAGTGATAACATTCGAAATTCCTTACACGGAAATGGAAAAATTTCAATTTATAAAAGAATACCTGGAATTTCTTCTTATACAGGGCGTTGACGCGACGGCACATTATTAATAAACGGAAAAATGTTATTGTGCAGGGTTATGTGAGTTGAATAATGATAAATTTGAAATAGATTTGAAAACATGTTGTCCCAAAAAAGAGGGTATTACTGAAATTATATTCAGCTATTTGTCTCGGAGAGTAATTGCATATTTATTTTATCGTTCCTAATCAAAGGATTTTTGCACGATCAATGAATTGAAAAAGAAAATTGAATCATCTCCAACTTTATGGTCCGAAGAAAGCATCATTGATGAAATAAGCGAGAGGAAAAAAAAGAAAAACAATGTCATGATGTATAATCTACCTGAAAATGGAAACTCACAGGATGCTGATTTGAAAGAAGTGCAAGCAATTGTGCGACGAATAACCAATGAAGACTTGAGAGTGATTAGAACAAGAAGAATTGGAAAGAAGAATAAAAATGGATCACGTGCCCTGAAAATTATATTTTCCAATTCCGAGGATGCTATGAAAATCATCAAGAACAAAAGGAATTTAAATAAAGAAAAAAGGTATTTATAAAAGCGGATTTAACTCAACGACAAGTTGCACACTTAAAAAAAGTTCAGGAAGAGATGCAAGAAAGGAGAAATAAAGGAGAAGATATATTCATCCGATACATTGGTGGCACTCCTCGAGTAACAAAAAACTAAAAGTAAATAACATTCGCAGTGACGATAGTAAAATTCATCTTTATTATCAAAATGTTGCAGGTCTCAGGACTAAACTCACTGAATTGCAACATTCTATTTTAGGGTCCAATTTTGATATTATAATACTTGTAGAATCATAGCTGAACCAAGATTTTTGTAAATAAGAATTACGATTAAATGGTTATAATATATTCAGATTTGATAGGGATGAAACAAACACTGACAAGAAACGTGGAGGAGGTATTTTAATAGCTATAAAGTCTGAGATAACTGCAAAAAAAATTGAAACTCAAAGAAATTTAGTTGAGCAGATTTTTGTCATTCTTCATATAAAAAACCATAAAGTAATAATCGGGGGAGTCTATATACCACCATCATCAGCTGTTGAGCTTCATGAACAACACACTCAGGATGTTGATCATGTTTATGAGAACTACAAGGATTGTGAATTTATTCTGTTTGGGGATTATAATTCACCTGAGGCGGTTTGGTTTAATGATGATTTTGGTTTAAATGTGAATTGTCCAGGAAACTCGCCTGCGATCACATTACAAAACTCTTTTGGTTATTATAATCTCCATCAAATAAATACCATAACTAATAGTCGATATGTCTTACTCGATCTTAATTTTTCATCAATGAAAGATATTTATATCTCTGAACCTTTGGATTGACTGTTACCAAGCAGTGTACATCATACAGCAATTACCTGCAATTTGGAATTCAATAAAGAGCAGCAACTCCAATATGAAGAGTTCTATTATGATTTCAGAAATGCAAATTATTTTGAAATTAATAACTTTTTCTACATTCATGCAAAAAGCAAAACTTTATTGAACTATATTCAGTGGAAGAAGAAGTTCTTTATTGCACTAGTGCAATAAAGTTTTTATTGCACTCATCTGTCATTCTACTTCAACGTGCTGTCATTATGACAAACATAAACGTTTAAACCTACTACATATTTAGCAGATATTCTGTGAGATTGGCAATAGGTACTTCACTACGAAATATTCATATTGAAAATTGCACCAATTGTTCATTCACTTTCAACATTGAGGTTAAAAATAAAGTTTGAGTTAAATTGTTCGTAACGTATTAGTTCCTGTGCAAATCGATATTAATAATAAAGTAGTCAAGTTGCGCTTTTCATTTTCCTACACCTAGTGCCGCACCTCAATAAATCAGTTTTTGCTTTTTGCATGAACGTAGAAAAAATGTTGTATGCAACTCGTGCAAAAATTGTTTATTGCGCTTGACGTGTTGTCCAACTCGGCCTAACGGCCTCGTCGGACAATTTCACGTCGAGTGCAATAAACATTCACTTTTTGCACTTGTTGCATAAATAACTATTTATCCATTGTCAATTGGGATAACATGCAGGAAGGGAATTTAGATTTGGATCAGGCTATTCAGATGTTTTATGAAGTAGTTCACTCTGCAATTGATATGTTTGTACCAGTGAAAATATTCAGAACCTCAAATTTTTCCGTGTGGTATAGCACTCATTTCAGGAAAGTAATAATAAAATTGAAAAAAAGGTAGCTCATAAAAGATTCAAAGTTACTGGAGATATAGATCATTATCATCAATTCAATAACCTCCGATCAAGATGTAAAGAGCTTCAGGCCCATTGTCATCAAAGTTATATCGAACAAATTGAAAGGAATATTGCTTATGATCCTCGTTGTTCTTGGAATTATATAAACAGTTAGAGAAAGTTATATAACTTACCCTCCAGCATGTTTTTCGAAGAGGCAACAGGCAATAATAATAATGAGATTGTGAATCTTTTTGCAAGCTATTTTTCCTCAACTTACACTGATAAGAAAATCAACAAAATTCCGGAATATGAAAAAGAGAGTGTTTGCAGATTTGTAATTATTATATTGAAATAACAGAAGTGATTGATCAACTGATGTTAGCCCGGACGGAATTCCTCTACTTTTCATAAAAAATTCTGTTTTCACGCTAGCAAAGCCTCTTCAAACGATATTCAATGTATCTCTATCATCAGGAACATTTCCTAAGTTTTGGAAACAAAGTTTCCTCACTCCAATCCATAAATCTGGAGCAAGAGATGACATAAAGAATTACCATCCTGTGAGTAAGCAATCTGAAATCCCCAAATTACTTGACTGTTTGATCACTAAGAAACTTACTCATGACACCAAGAACATAATAAATGAAAACCATCATGGCTTCACCTCAGGAAGATCCACCAACACTAATTTAATTAGTTATCAAAATTATCTTTTGAACAGTGTAGAGGAAAGGCATCAGGTTGACTCTATCAACAACATGGCGCCGACAGGCAAAGTGTGTTCTGATGCAGCTTCAAAAAGGTGTAAAAATATTGCCCAAAGCGGTTTCAAGTGCCTAAAATGTGATACCACTTCACATATTGGATGTGTGAAACTATTGAAAAATATCAAAATTGTTAACGATTGTGAAATAATATGCTGTGACCAGTTTAACAGCGATGACCCGGCTGACCTTGATGTTTCTTTCGAAAGTGCCAAGGACTTGACGATAAGTGAGTTCAACCAGCAAGTAGGTGAAACAGAAATAAAATACCTGAAAGAGTTATTGAGACACAAAGACATAATCATAAACAACCAGTAAATCACTATTATCAGCCTTCAAGAACAAATTAGTCTTATAAAAGAAAATAAGAACCTAAACAAGAAGCATGATAAGATACCGACAGCGACATCTAATACCATCCACCGTAACAAAACCACTCCTGTCGTTACTCTGACCACAGATGAAACAGTACTTGCAAAGGACCATACTGCTACCCAAATTGTCCAAGATGTGGCGCCTTGGACACTAAACCTCAAAGCAGACAATAGTAAACAAACTGAAATACCAAAGACAAGCCCTGTAAATAAGAAAATTGAAGTGGCAACGACGAGCACTCGTGTGAAAATTACCCCTGAACAAGTCTCAAATGGTGTGAGCCAGGCAATAAGTGAAATGGAGAAGAAAAATTCTTCGACTGACGACAAATGGAATTTGGTCGTAAACAAAAACAAACAGGAATACCAAAAAAGAAGAAACAAACCCATTGTTGGAAATATAACTGGCTGCTCTCTTAAAGCAGCATCACATAAAACATATCTACATGTTTACAAGCTGAGCACTGATATGAAACCTGACGACGTCATAAAATTCCTCAAGAAACCGTTTCCTGAAGTAGAAGTGGAACAATTGGAGTCAAAACATCCCCAATTCTACTCCAGTTTCAAAGTAGCTATAAATGACTTCAACTATGAAAAAGCCATGAACCCTGCAGTGTGGCCGGAAGGTGCATATGTGAACCGTTTTTTACACCGGAGGACAGTATCGAACAACATAAATTAATATTAAAGAACATTAAAAGTCAAACCCAAATTTCAGACTTTGAAATGGAATATGGGGTGAGTATTTTTCATTTGAATATTGGATCAATTTCCAATAAAATTAGTCAACTATTACTATATCTCGAAAGGTATGATTGTGACATAATATGCTTGAGTGAACACTGGTGCAGTGAAAACTCTCTTAATATGGTAAACCTACACCAGTTCAAACTAGCCAGCTATTTCTGCAGGTCTGACAGTGTGCATGGTGGAGTTTGCATCTTTCTAAAATCTGAAATGAGATATAAAACTCTGAATCTCACAAAATACTGTAAAGAATTTCATTCGGAAATATGTGGCATTGTACTTACAAGTACAAGTACTTGTATCATCACGATTTATAGATCTTGTGTACATGGTAATTTACAGATATTTTTTGAACAATTTAATAACCTTATGGATAAGCTCATTGAAAAATACAAACAAATCATTATACTGGGTGATTTCAACATAGATATTAAAAAAAAAGACAATTCGTCTATGGAATGGTCCGAAATTATACAATCCTATGGTCTAAAATTCACAATTGACGAGTATACCAGAGTGAGCTCGAGTTCTGCCAGCTGCATAGACAACATATTAACAAACTTAAATAAAACCAGCTACTCAGTGGACCTAGTTGATCCTGGACTCTCAGACCATCGAGCTCAAAAAATTTTAGTAAATATTCCACACAATGCTCCTCCAGCAAAAACAATAAGAAGGAAAATTACCGAAGTTGGCCTTGATAAAATGAACCAGTCACTCTTGGACCTGGATTGGACCATTTTTAAAATGAATCAAAATAACCAGGAATCTTGCAATTTACTGTCAAATTATCTAGTGGACAAGCTAAAATCTATGGTGGTTAAATTTTTCCCCGAAAAAAAATCAACTAATAATTACAGACCTCCTGTAAATTTTTTTAACGACAACTTAAGGTCCATGAGAGACACTTTACTATCCATAAAAGTAATATGTGATGTGACAAAAAATCCACAAGATAGAGATGTATTTAATATCTTCAAATCCCGATACAATAAGGCATTGACCTCATCAAAAAAAAGATCCTACGACACATTTATACTAAATTCTTCAAACCAAGCTAAGGACTCATGGAGGTTAGTGAATCACGAAAGAAACAATGAAATGAAGAAATCTAGAAAAACTAAATTAAGTCCTGACGATTTCAATGAGTATTTCACTCATGTTGCAGAAGAAATAATACTAACATTACCTGACACAAATCAATCGTCTAGCGATTTTTTAAATGACCTTCCCAAAACAAAAAACTCACTCTTCTTAGGTCCAGTAAGCCAAGAAGAGGTAAAGGCTGCAATAAATACGTTAAAAAACTCAAACTGCGTTGATATACACTATCTAAATAGTAAAATCATAAAGGGGACAGCGTCTCTGCTGATTGAACCCCTAGTTACTCTGATCAATCTATGTTTCCTCCATGGAATCTTCCCTGACAATCTAAAAATCACAAAGGTACTACCAATATATAAGAAAGGAGACCCCGATCTGGCCACAAACTTCAGACCCATCTCCATAATCCCGATAATCGGCAAGATATTTGAAATAATCCTAAAGGAACGATTGATGCTCTTTTTTAATAAACATAAAACTCTTAATAAAGGACAGTTTGGTTTTCGGCCAAACTGCTCCACGATTCAGGCTGTAAGCTGTGTTGTTGCGAAAATAGTCGAGGGCCTTGAGAATGGAGAACACACTGAAATAACCTTGTGTGACCTATCCAAGGCGTTCGACTGCGTATCGCATGATAAATTACTCGATAAATTAAACTTCTATGGTGTTCGGGGGGTACCTCTGAAACTGATAAAATCCTATCTTGATAACAGAATTCAATGTATAGCCATCGAAAACAATTTCTCTGATTTCCAGAACATAAACCACGGAGTCCCGCAGGGAAGTGTGCTGGGACCACTATTATTTATTATCTATCTCAACGACATTTTCCATTACTTGGCCCCATCTGGGTGTATCTGCTTCGCTGACGACACAACACTAGTTGAAACTCATTCTAACCCTATCACACTACACAATCTTACTGAGCAAGCAAAAAATAAAGTATATACCTGGTTCAGCGCAAATAACCTCAAACTAAATCAAGAAAAAACCCAAAATAATTTCTTCTCTACAAATAACAACTTAACCACTAATAATACAGTCAATATGCTTGGTATCGTATTAGACGACAGGCTAAAATGGTCGGCCCACATTGACCAATTATGCAGAAAACTCTCCACACAACTATTTCTATTGAGACAACTAAAAAAAATATTGAGTATTCCAATATTACTATCATCCTACCACTCTCTCTTTCATTCCCACCTCAACTATGGTACCATTCTATGGGGTAACGCTGCACACGCTATTAGAGTATTTAGGCTCCAAAAGAAGGCCCTAAGAATCATAGATGGTGCAACCTACCATGCGCACTGTCAGCCGCTATTCAAGAAATATCGAATTTTACCAATCCCTTGTATTTTTATCTATCAGTCTTTACTGCAGACCTTTTCTAATATAGATCTTTTTTCAAAAAATGGTGATGTCCACAACCATGCTACAAGAGCAGCAAGTAAACTCAGAACTCCTAAATTCCGACTGTGTGTCACGGAGCAAAATTCTCCAAATGTCAGATTTTTTAATATTTTACCACCTGCTATAAAATCACTAAATTTTATTCAATTTAAAAAATGGGTAAAAAATCACTTACTGTCACAATGCTTTTACTCATTTGAGGAATACCTCTCATTCAACCATGAACTCATGATGCTCACCCCAAATTCCTAATCATTTATATACCACATTCGTTTATATGTAGGCATATATAATTTTACATTTTTGTACATGCCTATGTAATTTTAATCCGGTTGGTTATGTAAATTTTAATACGTTTGTTTTTGTCATTTGGAACTGTTTTGTTTTCAACCTATACTATGTAGGTATATGTAACTTTTATTATTGACATGTATACGTAATTTAATTCGATTTTAATCACAATGTTCTAGCTGATCTGTAGTTTTAGCGCATGTTAGCATCTAACTTCTATGTCTTGACTTGCTACAAACATATAACTTATGTAAAGTGGTTAAATAAAAATCTATCTATCTATCTATCTATCTATACTGACTTTTCAAAAGCATTTGATAGTCAATGAACTGGATCGGATCTTGTTTGAGGGGTAGAACTCAATGCGTCAAATATGCTGGTTCTGTGTCATCAGAAATTTCTGTAACATCTGGGGTTCCCCAGGGATCTCATTTGGGTCCACTACTTTTCTTGTTATTTATCAATGATATATCAGAAGTAATTCAACATAGCTGCCATTTGATGTTTGCAGATGACTTCAAACTCTATAGAATCATTGACAATGTCTGTGATGCCGAACTGTTGCAAATAGATTTGAGCCATTTGTCCCGTTGGTGCGATATAAATATGCTTCATCTGAATATAACCAAATGTTATCAATTCACATTTTCCAGAATTATGAATCCAATTCAATACTCTTACCAAGTGAAAAATGTTAATTTGTCAGTGGCTAACAGTCTTCGAAATTTTGGCATATTACTTGATTCCAAAGTTACATTTAAGACACACATAGATAACATTGTTTTTGAATCATTTAAATTATTGGGCTTCATTGCAAGATCTTCAGATAAATTTTTCCTTTGCACTTCTAAAATATTATACTGCTCTCTTGTTCGATTAGTTATTGAATGTAATTGTATGATATGGTGTCCATTTTATCAAGCTGATATGAATAGAATTAAGAAAATTCAAAATACACTTTTAAGGTCCTGTGCATTCAAACTTGGATATCAAAGTTGAGACTATGAATAAATGACATTTTGAACATTTTAAACTTACCAAGTTTGGCACATCGAAGAGCTGAGATCGATTTGAGATTTCTGCACAAAATTATGAACGGAGCTAAAAGTAACAGTACAATAAGATGATAAAATAATATATAATACCACAATACAATAATAATATTCATAAAATAAAACTAAGTATAATTTCGAACATGTGATGAAGTGTCTTCCTGCTCGTGGAAGAGTATATATGCCTTTCCGCTGACAAGGGAATTTGAATGAATCGGTGAAACTACGGAATAGTTGTATTCGTGCCATGTGCCTGTGTTTATACAGATGCCTACAGTAAGCAGTGTAGTGTCCGCTATTGGTAGTCCCGCTGTGATTCGTCACTGCGTACAAGTTATATCGACAAGGGGCTACATTGTATGCAGTGTAGTTGCTCAAATCTAAACCTTCCAGAAAAAAATCAATGGTTATATTCAATTTTCCTCTAAATATTTGTGTTTGAGAGAATCTTTTTAAATGGATAACTAAAATTTTGGGGAATTTCTGAATCAACAGAGACTTTGTGCATTTCCTCTTTCTTTTGCAGTTCAAACATGTCGGTTTCTCATCACCATCCATTGTTTCTTCCCTAGTGAATGAATCTAAACATTGCGGCCTGTTCTTTTTGATATCGGAAGAGAAAGGTCCCAGAATGTATCGAAAGTGACTGAACAGTGACCGCAATGTGTTCATTTCAAAGTTGATTTCAGCTGTCCAACAAAGTTATCTACTATCTCGGAGTTGTCCATTCCCAAGTATCTAGACCATGACTCTCTGGACTCATCACAAGTGTTAAATTTAGGGACAGTCTCGGCCAAAATGAAGTTGGGCTTATCCGTTATTGCATTCACGTCTTCGTGTAGTCCCTCCAGTAGATATCGTAAAAACTCCTGGGCATCTTGTTGGTCATAACTGAAGAAACGTGGTGCAAATCTTTGGATTTCACTTTTCAAAGAGACTGTATTAACAACTCGATCCGACGCATCTTCTGACCACAGTTCCTTTATTACTTCCGCAAATGCTTTGATCACTGCTCCCTTCATTTTTGATAATTTGGTGTTAATATCTCTTGTATAAGCATCCTTCTTCAGATATTCCAGCAACCATTCAGTATTCGACAAACACTGGATAACACTGTTCATATAGCAAGTGTTACCAATATTTTTCAATCCATTCAGGCCGAATGTTTTGGTAGTACTATGTACCACAGGCCTATTCTCGCTGCTTAAACCACAAGCATCTTCTTCTGAGAGGTCTGTAATGAAGTGGTTGTCTCTTTTACTGTTGCGTGATAACGAACCTGAGTTAAGGTTACTGGACATAATTTGTTCATAACATGTGAATTTTGTAGTAGTCAGTGAATCTTCTTGTAGTAGATTATCCAAATCGTTCTCAAATTGTTTGAAATTTTCTTTGTCGGTGGAACTGAATGCAAATGAACTTACAATCGGGCTGCTGCATAAAGATTTTGATGAAGACATAATAGAATTAGTGATTTTTGGAGAAGGTGAATATGAATATTGGGGATAAATGAATATTTCATCTATTGTGCAAAAACTACACATCGGACAGAAAACATCTTGCGCACAGTTGAACGACATATAATTATCTATCAGGATACGCTTTTTCCCCAATTTTTTGTGTTTAGAGAATGGTTAGTTATGATTAGGTGGTGTCCATTTGAACTAATTTAATATAATTTATTTGTCGAAATCACTCATGTTTTGTACGCGTCGGTTCCTACATCTATAAAGATGCACGGAACATATAGGATAGACTAAGGAAAATCTACATTTGTTGCCCAGCCTCCGCCCAATGAAGAACAACAAGCGAAATACAATAATATATTCACTCGACGTTTAACGAGAACATTCGATAATAATTGTCGATGAAACATTCCTACAGAATTGCTATATCATGAATAACACCAATAAACTCTAAAACTATTTCGGCTTGTAATCCGTACACTTTCACAGCTAATACCGCATGTGAAGTAGAAAACACAAAAAGGATTTCTTCAACTCGTCGCCGAACAATAATTATCAACTGTTCTAATGTTTTTATTCTTCCCATTGAGAAGAAATGTTTCAACCCATGCTTTTTCATGGTCGCGGACTATGTGAAAAAGGGGATTTGAACTCCTGAAGACTCAACAGGCTCCATCCAATATACCATTCTATTACAAACGCAAAAGTTTTTGGGGAATGAGCACGATTTGCTCCTATACAAACCACTCCGAAATATGTTGCTCCCCCATCTAGCCCTGGATTAAAAACTTTTGCAAGGTTGCGGTGGGTGGTTGTGAACATTTTTTACAAATAGTCTTTCACTCCATCAGGGCTAGGGCCTCAGATGGTGTTCCCTTATGCCTTCAACCCTTGGAAATCGAAGAAAAATTCAAATTGATATCTGTTTTCACTGGGCTCTCACGATGTTAACATTACAAGACTTTCCCTTTCTTAGGCACCAAAACAACAATAAACCACCAGGGCCTAGAGCAGCAAAATTTTCCGAGCCTTTAAGGGACCGTCAAACTTCTTTCGTGTTTATCGGATCTGGCAGATAATTGAGCTCATGCTGCTCAAACTTCCTGCAGAAAGCCTCGAATTGCGTTAGGGCAGGAGTATCTTAGTTGAGTGGTATTATTATTATAAGATTAATTCAACATTTTGAGGAATGATTGAAGTATCTAGCTGATCGAATAAACATAACTTTCATTATCATCGAAATATTAAAACATTTCATGCAATAATATTGCATTGTCATCAAGTTCTGAAAATGTTCAAAATTTTTATTCTGTAGCTCTTCGAGTAAATATTTTTTCATACCTGTTGAATAATTTCAACATTATATGTAATAAGTTCAATTCATAAACTCCGCTGCCGTAGCTACAGTTGACGCAACCGTTGCAGTTGCAGTTGTGGAAAAATTTGTTAATTTTTAAACTAGCCGACCGCTGCACCAGCGCATGCGTATTCAATTAAAAATTATATTTCAAGTATATTAGTAAATGATTCCAATAGATTCAAAAACAACACAACATCCATAGTTGTATGTCATTCGCCAAGACTAATCGAATAAATAAAACTAGAAAACGCCGTAGCTGTCAAAGATGAAAGTTGGTTATTTACTTGCGGCAACTGCAGCGGCAACGTGTCGCTGCGGAGTTTATAAACAGTTATACTCATTGAACATGTTTCATCTTTGGCTGCATCAACTGTAGCTACGGCAGCGGAGTTTATAAATTGATAATGTTGCATTGTCATTTGGTCCTGATCTATGTTTGAAATTTCAAGTCTCTGGCTGCTCGGCTGAACATTATTATTATTATTAACGAATCGTTTCATTATTTTATGCAATAATATTGCATTGTTATCCAGCTCTGAGCTATTCTCAAAATATCAATTCGGTTGCTCATCGGATGAATGTTACTATTTTTATTAGTATTATTATTATTATCAAATTATTTCAACATTTCATGCAATAATATTGCATTGTCATCCAATTCTGGGCTACGTTCAAAATTTCAAGTCTCTAGCTGATCGGATAAACATTATTATTATTGGATAATTCTATCATTTTATGCAATAATATTGCATTGTTATTCAATTCTGGGGTGTTTAAAATTTCGAGACTCTGGCTGATCGAATAACCATTATCATTATTATTTTTGAAATATTTCAACATTTTATGCAATATAATGCATTGTTATTCAGTTCTGTCCCTTTTCTGACCAGTGTTTAAAATTTCAATTCTGTAGCTCATCGGATGGACATTATTGATATCATTATTATTGAATTATTTCAACATTTTATGCAATCATACTGAACTGTCATTCACGTAGAACCATATTCCAAATTTCAAATATGTAGGTCATGGGGAAGTTACTTTGAAATCGAACAGACTGACAAGAAAGCCATTTAATAAATCCTTGTAATAACGTAGAACATAGTAAAACTACTACTACTCCTGAAATTTGAATAAATAACTTGGATTGCCGGAACTCAGAATCGAAAAGCTAATTAATCGAGCCATACGAGGAAAAGTGAAGGATTCCATTCGAAATAAAAAGTTTCAATGAACTTTTGGTACACCCTATATAGATAGCGGACTGAATGTGATTTGGGATGAACGCAAAGAGAGTAAAGTAACAGGAGGGTTTAATAAGCTCTAGTCCATCAGAATCTTGTAGCATCGACGCGTCATAGTGACGTACTTGGACATGAGTACAGAGTCGAACTCGACCCAATAAACAAAACTGTCACTTCTATAACTCTCATATACCAAAAGCTAGTCCGTCGCTGTCTATGAAGAATGGCGGCCATGATATGTCCAACTACGTCACATTTCGTCACCAATGTTATTTCATCTCTGTCTATCAGTGTCCCCATTGTCTTATGGAGATTAGACTCTCCTTGTCAAATAACGTTAAGTCTCCTTGGGATGAACGAACATGATCGTTTCGGCTTCTTGCCAATTTTCCATCGTCTCATTCAATTACATGTCGAAAAGCTTCTAAAAGCACGGCCTGCGTGATTCCCTGTATATAGTAGTCAACAACACATCAAACAATATAGAACATAATGACAGAAATATCTACTATTGTACTGCAGTCATTCGTTCATTTCTGTTGTTCAATTGTTTCCTTGATGCGGAACATCAATGAAGTTTACATTCGCCTTTTCTTCCAATGCTCTTTCTCACACCTAGCGACCCAGCAACTGAATTTGCAAATTAAACGGGTAAGTCAGCGGCATCTAGGAGATAATAGGGCAAGTTTTATAACAAGTTGATCGTTTCCTACGAGCGTGGTCCTCCATTCGCTCATCCCCTCCAAAATTTCTGCTAGATTTCGATTCTGATCATTTTATGTCCTACACATTTCGTTTCCTTGGTTTTTACGATACTACCGATTGATTTTCTGATGATTTGTTGGTATTACGTTTTTAGATACTATTAAATGATGTTTTGATGAAATTCAGTTACTTTATCTTTCAACACTCTCAGTTTTTTCATTTCAATCACTTTCCATTATTGCCGAATTCAGATCTATGAAATCTATTTCTACGGCTTTCGCTTATGATGCTTTATTGGTTCTCATAAATACACATTAGATGAATTTCTATTCGGATTATAAATCAGTTCTACACATTTCGATCTTTCGTTTTTAAGTCTTATAAAATGTTTTTCTTATAGATAATTGACTCTTCATTATATTGGTTTTTCGTTTTAATGGTTTACTGATTTATTATTACTACGAAGATTGTATTCTATGGCCCACCAGACATTCGACACAACTTCAGACTAGCTTTGAACCAGTCTATTGTCATAAATGGTTGCTTCCGATGAAGCTGCCCGACTGTCGTAAATAATAATACATTTTCAACTCCATAAAACCTATGAAACAATGACAAATGAATTGTTTTCTATTTAGATCATTGATTGCCACAAAATAATCGATTCATCAATCAACTGAAGATGTAATTGTGACAAGTAAACTGTAGCGTACTTTTTCAGACGCTCCCAAACTTTCTTTCTGAGACCCATCTCATGAGTTCCAGTACCTGTGCCATCCCCAGTCTTGCATTCATCGGTACACTTTACAAATTTTTTTCGATCGAATAGCGTTTTCCTAAGTTTTGTCAAGCCAGCATACAGAATCCAGGACATTTCAGCTCATATTCACCTCTATTAATGATTTTGTGATAACGACTGTGAATCTGGTATGTCTGGGTCTGGTTGATTTTAAATTCTATACCAAATTTCCGAAACATCACCAAGGTTACCATGATCCAGTAAGAAATCCATGGCTACTGCATGTGTGCAATCATTCCAGTTCTGCTCTTCTTTGGTTCGTTCAATGTATTTTCATCTTGTTAATAATAACTTGTAAGTATTTATTTTCTACAGCCGTGACTAACATACCAAAAGAAAAATGGACAAATGCATTTTGCAGAAATTGAAAGGCAAATTTCAACTCATGTGACACGAGTGTTATAGAGTTACGGCCAAGTCACTTCGAAGCACAAAATATCAAGATTTACCAAAAAGTTCTCCTCATTGTACCAATTTTTCTGCTCGAATTTCAATGCCCGATTTTCAATGCACGTCGCATGAATCCTGATCCTGATCCTGACGAGTTGGACGTGCTTTCCTCTTCAAAACATGATCTAGTCATCAGAATACCTCTGGGTATAGAGCCCTCCATCATTTAGGTTGATAAGAAGTTCGTCCACTAGATTCAATAGTGATGGTGATAAAACTCCCTTAGTGACATTTTTTATTATTGGGTGGATCTGTTCTTCGCATATCGTGTTTTATGTTATTCTGTAGATAGTTTGATGCATACCACAGTTTGTGATCAGTTTGTTGCGTTTTAGGTAGATGCTCCAAGAATCGATCCCGTTATGCAGTATCCTTCAAAGAGTTGGCATCATATGGGAAAAACTTCCTTTAAAAATTCATTTCACCTTCACAACTTTCACTTACTGCTATTTTTTCTGATAAATATGAAATTTCTGGGATAATAACAAATTGGTTACTTCGACAAAACTGTTTTATACCAATATCTCTAATATGCTACTAACTTTGAATAACGAATTATTAACAAAATATGTTTACAGAAAATGAGTAAAACTGCAGAAATTTCCTGTGATTTTTGATCCAAAGTTGACGTATTGTCAAGAATTTAGAGTAAGAATTCATTTGAATGGATTCTTTCAGTATTAAATGATACCAAAGTCATCAATCAAAATATCATAAAAGGACTTTACGTCCCGCACCAAAGTTCTCGACATTTAACGGAACGAATTGATCTTAAATTTATGATGAAAAATGGATTATGGGTCAAAATTTTGTAACTATGTTATTTGTATCATGAAAGCTCTAAAAAATTTGAATTACTGTGGTGGCTGAATTTTATATTAGTTTTAATTGTTTATTATTGAGTTATAGGAATCACATACGGATCATTCTAAATTTTCGATTTTCGAATTTCGAATTTTATACGTGGTTTTGAAAAAAGCTTCATCAGTAAATTTTCAAAAACTTTTATTCTTGAAAAAACAAATTGTTAGAATGGGTAAAATTGTAAACTGAATTTACCAATTTCGAAGAAATTATCACTTTTAATGGTATCAGCAGGTTAAAAAATTGGATCTTATGAATGGCTCAAGTTATGATGACAAAGTTGAAATTACTACTGCCAATTTATTTGCACTAAAGGCCAATAAGCTAAAAATAGAGCAATATGGTGATTACAACAACAACATGATCTGATAAACTGTTTTTCGGAGCTTTAAAAAATTCCCAATATTTACTACAAAAAAGACCTAGGTTATATTAACATAAATCTTCTCTCTATCAAGGAGCCAGAGGAATGAGGAATGACGATTCTCAATGTTCCCGTGAAACAATTCACCACTCCCTAATTCCATAATCTCACATTTTGCATAAGGAAATACACGAGAATAATATGAAACTCTCTATAATAATTGAAGGGAAACTGTATAATTAATGTTCCTGAAATAACTATCGGAGGAATTATATTTTTAATTTCCTTTTAAATTTACCAGTAACAAACTACTACGACAATTCCTTTTATCAACAACCCTATTTTTCAACTCAAGAAACTTCAACTTGCCTTCTGTAACAGCCACAACTGAAAAGGCGTCATCTAATGTACAATCAGTGTTGGAATGGTGGCAGAAGAAGACGATAAAAGCTAGGGACATTAATTCTCACTTAATTTACTAAAAATATAAGAAAGAAATAGTCAAATTATTTCCAACGTTTGTTTGCTTTATATTCAAGTGGTTCATCAGTTATTGACTTACTATAGTGTCTGGACAGTAAACGCTAAATTATACTATTTCTTTAATACAGTGACAGTCCAGAAGAATGATTTTTGATCACTTTGCTTGAACAAATGAAATATTTATAGTCGAAATTTGTCGAAAGTTCCGGAATGGGTAAATCAGGAATGTATGTCTGAATAGTATACCTCATTCACTCTTGTCTAAAAGTTGCCGATTTTTTTTAAACGCCGGACATCAAATATCATAGTTTTGGAATTTTGACCCTTGTAAAATCCAAATATTCCGCTTCAACCTATACAATAGGTATATTCGTTAGCAAGTCTTCAACAGAAAACAACTACTGCCCCCTAATGCCGTCGAATTATATCTGTTAGATTCTTGGCAAAGTTTTCTTCAAGAACTACTTTGCAGTGCTCTCTACATACCATAGCTGAATTTGATTTTCGATTCAATTGGGGGGAATGCCACCGTACTGGTTTTATGGTTCTTGCCAATCATCAACGAAGGCTAATTTCCTCAATTAAACCGAAAGACCACTTCAGCATTTATTGGGAGTTCCTGGGATAAGCACTGAAGTATGAATCCAATGCCATATAGAGTAAAGTGCCCTAATATCAGATAGTTACCTAATATCGGATAGTTCTGTTTTGAAGAAATCTGTAATCTGATTACGAAGAAACCTGTCTACAGTTTAGCATGGAGCTTAACCCAAGCCACCGAATAATATTTTAGTGTATAAAACATAGATGGCTCTAGAGTCACTTATACCGAACTGTCACATTCCGAGTTTTTACACGTGCTAGTTGAAAACGTAATTTTCAGACATTCAGGTTAGTTTTTAAATTTGTCTCTGTAGTTTAAGTTAGTCTATAATATGTCTACTTCAATTGGGTGTATGCGGACAATGGATTATTATAGTTTTGTTTGTTCCATAACCTTGACCTTCAACAGGAGACAATGGTCACATTGTCTTAATATCAGATATCCGATATTAGGACAAAATGTTTCTTATCTTTCTAAATAATCTTTACATAGCTAAGGCCTAATTAATAACTAAATTTTCATGTTTTCGTCGACAAAAAGAAAGATTTATGCTATAATCCTTGAGCTACACTTGCTTATTTAATTTTCCATCTTACACTTTTTCTTAATTTCAGAAATGAAATGTCATTGAAACCCAAACAAAAACGAAAGACGTAGGATAGTAAATCCATGCTTGCAGCTGTTACTACGGTTAAAAACAAAGAAATGGGATACTTGCTAGCTTCAAAAACTTTTAAATTACCCAAGAGCACGTTGGAAGACTACGTAAAAATCAAAATTAAGTCACCTGAAGAGCTTTCAAACCAATCTAGGACGTCCACCAGTGTTGCCTAAAGAAATTGAAGCGGATTTGGTTAATTATTGTCTAGAAATGGATAATAAATTTTTACGGACTGCGAGCTTCTATAGGTATTCGAAGATTAGCCTTTCCATTAGCCATTCGGAACAATTTAAAACATAGGTTTTCAGAGAATCAGGAAAGAGCAGGTTACAAATGGTGGCGTTCGTTTTTACAGAGGCACCCTGAACTAACGTTTAGGAGACCACAGGGTTTATCAACTGCCCGAATCAAGGCATTCACAGAAGAAAATGTAAATCTCTTTTTTTAAATTTTGGAACCTGAGATGGAGAAGGTAAAATTCAGTCCCTGTCGAATATACAACATAGATGGAACAGGTAAGTAGGGAGACAACGTTTGTACGAGCACACCATGCGCAGTAGCGACTTCTCAGCGTCGCTGCTTTGTGTTCATCGTGTGACGTAGTCGAGAGGGATTCAGCATGGAGATAACGATCCGCCGAGTCGAGCGATGTAATCTTGCCGCAAGCCGGGTGTTATCAAACCGCAAGCCGAGAGTTGGAATAAAAACAATAGTAATTGTGAATGAATAAATTCGAAATGTTAAAGTGGTATAATAATAATGATATTTGGAAAAATAGGAAAAATGGCGGGTAACGGGAGTGTAACGTTTCAGCGTGCGATTCCAATGAGGAACGTATACAGGGTGTTTGAAAATATATAATTTAGGAGAAAAAACAATAGGGTGTTTTAAAATACATCATTTAAGAGGAAAAATATGGAATGTTGGGTGGGAGACATGAATCATCACATCATTGGGGCATCGCATCATTGGGACATGCAGGGATTCAGAAGTTTTGGTTTTACGTATACAGGGTGTGTCAAAATACATCATTTAAGAAAATAAAAATAAATACAGGGTGCCTCATAAACGTGCATCGTGATGGGGTTTGCCATTTGAGAAAAAAATCTATACCAGGTGTACCAACGTGCCAGTTGAGACAAAAAATATATACAGGGTGTCTCAAAACGCATCGTTTAAGAGAAAAAAAAACATGGCGGCTGCCAAGTCATGAATCGCACATCAGTTAAGAGAAGAAACAACAGGATGTGTCAAATTACATTACGAGAGAGAATAAACAACACAGGGTATTTGAAAAATCCTTTAAAAAGAAAAACATGACGTTTGCCTGTCAGATACTATACCAGGTGTACCAACACATATAATTTGAGAGAAAAAACAGCTTTTGCTTGGCGGTCTGTGTTTTGAAGTCACAATATGGAAGCGGCATGTACATTTTTGATCGGTTTGTGTCATGAAGTCGGGGCACGCTATGTTAATCTTAAAGACTGGTTGGAAGTCAGAATATGACAGCGGCATGTATATTTCAGATCGGTTTGTGTCATGAAACGTGTGTGTGTGTGCAGAGCAAAAGATTAGATGTTGCTGGTTGTAAAATTAAGTCTAGAGTTGGGGGAGAAAGAGAGTGAGAGTGTTGCCGCATAGTAAAATTTATCTTGGACTTGAGGAAATTAAGATGGAATTTCGTGGAAAGCATAGACGGGATCCATACATTTTAAAGTGCGCCACCATCAGGTGAGTGAGTGTGAGGGTAACATTATTTTTCGAAAGCGTAAAAGCTGCTCTTAACCATTTTCGTGGGGAGTGAATATAGGTAGAAGAAGTAAGTTGTGGAATTTGGAAGGAGCGTTGGGCAGGATTTTAGAGAAAAAACATGGAGGTTGTCAAATTTAGTATAATTAGTGTACTAACTTGGCATTTTAGAGAAAAAAATATGGCTGCTGCCATACAGGGTGTAGAACATATCATTTAAGAAAAAACATGGTTGCATATGTTGGAAGGGCAAAACACATCCTGAATAGAAAAGAGGTGACGTTTGTTGAAGAAAAAAATGGCGGCGAAAAAAAAACATGGCGACGCACCATACAGGGTCCCCCCTAAAATCAGGAAAATATTTACAGAGCGTTTCAAGTGTAATTATCAAAGAAAAAGATATACCGAGTGTTTCGAAAAAATATCACTGGAAATAGAAAAAGATGGGTAGTAGTTTAGAGTGAAAAAAAAAACATGGTCGCCATTTGACATCATCATAAAGGCATTATTTTTGGAAAGTATTTTAGTGCCATTGGGTAGTTGATGTAATCACCAATAGAATGGTATCTGAAGAGTACAAACAGAAGGTTGAGAATTCTTTCGTTCCAAGAAACAACTGAAATAACAAACGCTGAAATGTGTAAAAAATTTGACGAATACAGCGGATTTCACGTTCCAAAAAATTATTAACATCACAAGCGTTAAAAATTAACTTTTATATGTATTTCTTATGGAGATTTGACATTTCAAAATCGTTCAAAATTATCGTTTCCGCGTCCCAAAAAACAAGTGAAATTAAAAGCGTTGAAACACGTAAAAAATGCAACGAAAATAGACGTTTTCGCGTCCCATAAAAACGAGTAAAATTAGAAGCGTTGAAGCACATAAAAAATGCAATGAAAATAGACGTTTACGCGTCCCAAAAAATTAATACAAGCGATAAAAATTTACTTTTACATGAATTTCTTATGGAGATTTGACATTTCAAAATCGTTCAAAATTATTGTTTTCGCGTCCCAAAAAACAAGTAAAATTAGAAGCGTTAAAACACGTAAAAAATGCAACAAAAATAGACGTTTTCGTGTCCCAAAAAACGAGTAAAATTATAAGCGTTAAAACAAGTCGCAACTTAAAGGCAACGCCTTAGACCGCTCGGCCAACCTAACTTATAAGTATACATAATGAAATGTTGGTATTGTAGGATAGGGTAAAAAATTCAAACATCGTGAATACAAAATTTATTGAGTATTTTTATTTCGGTAATATATCACATAGCCATTTGTAAAGAATATCTACGTTTCGGAGGCTACAATTGTAGTTGGTGCGTCGATTGCGACGAATGTATGCATACAAGGTGAGATGCCATAATTGTTGCTGAATGTGGGAACCATCCAAAACGTATTATCATAATCCTCCAAGTTCACAACTCGTATAAGTAGGCCCAACTGGTGAAATTTGGCAGTAAGATAGTCACGTATTTGAAGTGGGAAAAATCGACCATTTTTCTTCATTAGTTGATGTGTTGAGTGATCTTGGTATCAAGGTTTTTTGTATACAAATTGATGAGAACGTCAATACACACAAAAAAATGCGACCAAATTAGACATTCCTCACGCTCCAAAAAAGAAGTAAATTTAAAAAGCATTTGAACTCGCAAAAATGTGAACAGAACATACGTTTTACGCGTTTCAAAAAAGATAAAAAAAACGAACGTCAATTCACGCAAAAATACGTACAAAAATAGCCGTTTTCGCAATGATTATTATGACGAAAATTAAGGCATACAAAATACACGTTTACATGTATTTCTTATGTAGATTTGACATTTCTAAATTGTTTAAAATGGACGTTTTTACACGCCACAAATAAGATAAACGTCAATTCACCCAAATAATATTACCAAAATATACATTTTTTACGTTCAAAATTGAAATTTTAAAAGCGCAATTCACGCAAATATATCACTACATGTTGAGCTTACGTCGTGGACGTAAAAAAAGTAAGACCTTTGGTCGGTAGAGATTATTTCTATTGAACAATCCATAAAAAAGCATGAGTTTTCGTGATTTCGTGTATGGTGATAGTGGCCACAGAACGAATCTTAGAGGCACAAAACAAAACTCGATTATTACAACCGACGTACTTCCCGTTGAGTTATTATCGCATTTCCTGTGAGCGAAAACCCAGAAATGAAAATGTTATTCATAGTTATTTTGTGACCAGTACCGGCATCATTTTAAGTATGTGTAGTTTGTAATTCAATATAATATGGATTATGTTTGGAAGTACAGAGGATTTTGAGGTAAGTGGGTTTCAGTTAATCATGTAGCAACGTAGTCTAAAGATGACAATAATTGATCATTCAGTCGAGAAAACATAATTTCAGCAAATATCGTGTTTTATTATTGGAGTTATCACCATTGTGTGGTTTAGGGCGATAGGCGTTTATATTTCATATCTTGAATTTATCCAGGAAATTATGAGTATTATTCATTTTACTTCAGTTAGCATCTACAAAAATTTATTTCGTGTTGTCGATTTTCACAATGTTCATTTTGAATAAAGTCCGTTTTGGATACATAAGTCCATTATGATTTTTTTTTGAGATAGTCAGTTTTATTAAATATAGGGGTTTTCACAAATTATTAGAGTCTTATTTCAAAATAAGATGACATTTTCGTCTATGTGTTTAATTATCTTAAATGTGATTGAGAGAAATTTTCATAAAAGTTTTAGCTGTGAGGCATGGTGACGTCATTATTGGTTAATTGATTATTTTATCTACAATAATTTTTTATATAAACATATATTCATAAATGGGAATCACTCTCAAAAGTACAGCTTTCGAATCAGATAATAAACCTTTATCGGGACATGATACAATATTCGTATAAAAAATCAAATTCGATGATTTGGATCAAACGAAAACGACACAAAATATCATGAAAATAGTGGTGATAATTATAAAAGAAATTAGATGACGTCATATACAGTATGGACGACTGTACATAAATTATGTTTGCGGCAGATTTCAAGCTTGACGCGTCACAAGAAATGTAATGAAACGGGATTAATCAACGAAATTATGAAAATAATAATAGTAATAAATATAGAGGTCAGTGCATTGAAATATACGTATGGAAGGGATCAAATTCAACGATTTGGATGAAACGATGAAACGACACAAAAAATCAAGAAAATAATGATGATAATAATAAAAAATGTGGAAGACATCATATTATACAGTATAGAAGGCTTTTAATAAATTATGCTTGCAGCACCCTGTGCGGGTGGAGAATGGTTGTAATTATTATTATTATTTGCTAGGGCGCACCAAGTAGACTCATTCTGGAGACGTATTCACTTTACAGCTGTAGGAAAACTTGGATAACTCATCGCACCACCATTACAAAACCGAACATGTGAATTGCAAGAACAAAATCAAAAATATCATAATATCAATGAGGATTTGAGAATTCAAGCCAAAAGAACCATGTAACAATCTGTTATTCAAGGATAACCACAACGAAATATCTAAGAAAATTAGGAGTTCAGACGAAATATACATGAAGTTGATGGTAGAATAAGTCCAGAATCGTCAAATCAACCAAAGAAGACTTGTTATGAATATGTGCCAAACCGAAATAACTCTTTGAAGGAAATGCGATATCACATCATACAACAATATCAAGAAATTCCTTGGGGGAAGAAAGGTGCATGACAAAACAATACGGATAGTTGGAATGTACTGAATTTTCTTTCAAATGCACCACTCCGATAATGAGTCTTCGGAACAAAATTCAATAGTTACATTATCACCGATGTTACGGCTTTAAGTTTGTCAACCGTACGAAGACAGAAATCGAATGTTTGAGTGAAGAAAACTAACGTAAAAAAAATTGGAATGATTGTGAATTTTTCTTTCAAGTGTCGAAATTTGAAAGTAATCTCGAAATTTCACGGCTGGGAGGATTTCTATGATTTATTTCTCACAAACTCTCTTGCTAACACACTGCATGAGACTTATTTAATTAAACCAAATCTAATGAATATCAAATTTGGTGTCTCATTTGTTTTGTATATGTTATTGTCTCTCGAGAAACACTGTGATTACGAAATGTCCATGAAACTGTTCCTTGAATGCATCTTTTCCCATCGTTCCATAACTTTTTTTCACCTCAATTTTTCATTTTGAATCTCGTTGGCATTTTATTTTTCACGTTACCTTTTCGTTTCATTGCGATTCGTTTTATTCAACACGTCAAGTCAGACACATAGGTTATTAGTTGCCGTTCTCTATATTTCGTAGTATTATTATTATTTTCACGACGCGACATTTCGTTCAATGCATTGATCTCTAAACCTGTCGAACCCGTAATTTATGCGCTGTCTCTATTACTCATCATCACAATTATTTTTATGATTTCATTAATTCATTTTCGCTTCCTTTCATTTCATATCGTTTTGTTTCTTCCAACGCGTCAAGCTTGATACCCGTCGGACGCCTACGGTATATGACGTCGACCGCATTTTTATTATCATTGTCATTATTTTCATAACTTTTTGTGTCGTTTCGTTTCATTCAAATCATCGAATTTGATACCTTCCATATTTATTTCAACCTCTACATTCATTACTATTATTATTATTTTCATAATTTCGTTGATTCAACCCGTTTCATTTCGTTACTTCTGACGCGTTGAGCTTGAAATCTGCCGCAAGCATAATTTATTAACAGCCTTCTATACTGAATAATATGATGTCTTCTACATTTTTTATTATTATCATCATTATTTTCTTGATTTTTTGTGTCGTTTCATCCAAATCGTTGAATTTGATCACTTCCATACGTATATTTCAATGCACTGACCTCTATATTTATTACTATTATTATTTTCATAATTTTGTTGATTCATCCCGTTTCATTTCATTTCTTCTGACGCGTCAAGCTTGAAATCTACCGCAAACATAAATTATGTACAGTCGTCCATACTGTATATGACGTCATATAATTTCTTTTATAATTATTACCACTATTTTCATGATATTTTGTGTCGTTTTCGTTTGATCCAAATCATGGAATTTGATTTTTTTATACGAATATTGTATCATGTCCCGTTAAAGGTTTATTATCTGATTTGAAAGCTGTACTTTTGAGAGTGATTCCCATTTATTAATATATGTTTATATAAAAAATTATTGTAGATAAAATAATCAATTAACCAATAATGACGTCACCATGCCTCACAGCTAAAACTTTTATGAAAATTTCACTCAATCACATTTCAGATAATTAAACACATATGACGAAAATGTTATCTTATTTTGAAATTAGACTCTAGTAATTTGTGAAAACCCCTATATTTAATAAAACTGACTATCTCAAAAAAAAATCATAATGGACTTATGTATCCAAAACGGACTTTATTCAAAATGAACATTGTGAAAATCGACAACACGAAATAAATTTTTGTAGATGCTAACTGAAGTAAAATGAATAATAATACTCATAATTTCCTGGATAAATTCAAGATATTAAATATAAACGCCTATCGTTTTTTTCACTGTTTTTGTTTTCATTAGTTTTACTTGATACTATTTCGTTTAGGTAATAGGAATAGGAATAGATCCAAATCAATTATGGACACATTTATAAGAGAATATCAAAATGATCCTATCAAATCACAAAATATCAAAGAAGTCACAGACTTCAACATCTGTATGAAGAAAGGACTCAGTGACTTTAAACTTTTTCATACCAATATAAGGAGTATTTCCAAAAACATAGATGAATTGTTCATTTACTCAAACTAACTAGAAAGCAACTTCGATATAATCGTATTGACAGAAACTTTTAAAGTCACTGATGCCAGTATATATGGACTAAAAGGATATAACACAGTGTATAATGAATCCTCATTAAATGAAAATGATGGAGTCATAATATTCATTAAAAACGAAATCAATTATGATCACACAAATATTAACATAGGAAACATTAAATTTCTCGAACTCAATTTAAAATTAAATGGAAAAAATTATATTAACCTCTATATATCGATCACCTAGTTCATGTCCTTATGAATTCAATGAAAACTTTTTTAACTATCTACAAAATATTCACCCAAGTGATATTCACGTAATAACCGGCGATATGAACATAGATTTATCATCAGAAAATGAATACATTGATGAATATAAAAATAATTTGGAATACTTCGAATTCATCTCTTATATAAACGATATCACTCGACCAGACAGCTCCACGTGCCTCGACCATTTCTTTGTAAAAACAAATATAGAAATGCATGATCGAATAAGGTCATTCATATTTCAGGATAAAATTACTGACCATCGACCTATTGCTTCAACAGTAGATATGGGTGATAGAGCTGTCAATAGAGCATTCAAAAATACAAAAGTATACATAAATTACAACAGGCTACGCATGGCATTACGAAGTGAAACATGGGCAAACATTTATGAACAATATGATGTCAACTCGAAATGTGAAATATTCATAAATAGACTGAAATACCATGTAAATGAACATACAACTGAAATCAAAATAAAAACTAAAGATAAAATTAGAAAAAAATGGATCACGTCAGGGCTATCCGCATCAATAAAGGAAAAAAACAAGCTCTACAAACTATTAATTGAAAATCCCAATAACTTACAACTCAAACAAATATACAATAATTACAAACGAAACTTAGATAAACTTACGAAAGAAGCAAAAAAACAATACTTTCAAAACGAAATTAAGAAAAATAAGAGTAAATCAAAAGGTCTCTGGGAAAGTGTTAATGAGATTTGCAATAAAACACGCCCCAATACAAAAATAACCAAAACAGAAATAAATGATAATTATACCACTGAAAACAAACAGGTTATTAGTGATGAATTCAATAAACACTATAGTGAAATAGGGCAAAAACTAGCAAATAAAATCGAAAAACCAATTTCCTTCCGAGATATTACAACTGAAACAAACAAAAATATGTTCTTATACCCCTCAAACCATGAAGAATTATCACAAATAATCAAACAATTGAAACTCAAAAAAAGTCCTTCATAACAGTTCCTCTCACTCACATTATAAATAGCTGTTTTGAAAATGGAATATTCCCGAACATTTTAAAAACTGGTGTTATCAAACCGCTTTTCAAGTGTGGGGATAAACTGCAAATTTCAAATTATAGACCCATTTCTTTGATATCAAACATAGCAAAAAATTTAAAAAAATAATAAAAAAAAGAATGATACATTTCATGAAGATGCAATACTAAAACTGACATCGGACATTTACAAATCACTCGACATTTTTAAACCGTCGCTATATATCTTTGTTGACCTTTCCAAAGCCTTTGATACCGTTTGTCTTAAAAGGCTTCTAGAGAAACTGGAAAAAATTGGTATGCGGGGTAAGCCGTATGACCTTTTAAAATCATACCTCTCAAACCGAAAACAGGTAGTAGATATTGATGGTGTGGTGAGCACTCCGAGGACAATCACTTACCTGGATGTGACCCTTTTACCAACAATTGTGAAATTTTACTTTCTGTGATACATGGGAAAACTACTTATTATGACATTCCAAACAACTTAAATGTGTTCACCTAAAAATACACAGCAAGATTGCAACTTTTACCCATATATTTTATACTTATACTTTATTTTATTTAATATTTTAATCTTACGTATTTTATTAGATCTAGATTTAGTGATGCCATTGTTTATTTCACTCAGCTCTCAAGTATTACTTGAGCAGTGTTTTATCAAAATTATACTTGATGGAATTTTGTTGTACATTTATGATGAATAAACATATATTATTATTATATTATTATCGCCCTAAACCACACAATGGTGATAACTCCAATAATAAAACACGATATTTGCTGAAATTATGTTTTCTCGACTGAATGATCAATTATTGTCATCTTTAGACTACGTTGCTACATGATTAACTGAAACCAACTTACCTCAAAATCCTCTGTACTTTCAAACATAATCCATATTATATTGAATTACAAACTACACATACTTAAACTGATGCCGGTACTGGTCACAAAATAACTTTGAATAACATTTTCATTTCTGGGTTTTCGCTCACAGGAAATGCGATAATAACTCAACGGGAAGTACGTCGGTTGTAATAATCGAGTTTTGTTTTGTGCTTCTAAGATCCGTTCTGTGGCCACTATCACCATACACGAACTCACGAAAACTTTTTTTATGGATTGTTCAATAGAAATAATCTCTACCAACCGACGGTCTTACCCTTTTTACGTCCACGACGTGAGCTCAACATGTAGTGATATATTTGCGTGAATTGCGCTTTTAAAATTTCAATGTTGAACGTATATTTTGGTCATATTATTTGAGTGAATTGACGTTTATCTTATTTGTAGCGTGTAAAAACGTCCATTTTAAACAATTTAGAAATGTCAAATCTACATAAGAAATAAATGTAAACGTGTATTTTGTATGCCTTAATTTTTGTCATAATAATTAATGCGAAAACGGCTATTTTTGTACGTATTTTTGCGTGAATTGACGTTCGTATTTTTTATCTTTTTTGAAACTCGTAAAAAGCATGTAAATTTACTCTTTTTTTGGAGCGTGAGG
The DNA here is from genome assembly GCA_944452925.2 of Chrysolina oricalcia. Classification (NCBI taxonomy): domain Eukaryota; kingdom Metazoa; phylum Arthropoda; class Insecta; order Coleoptera; family Chrysomelidae; genus Chrysolina; species Chrysolina oricalcia. The sequence continues at coordinate 37,157,278 of OX101812.2, forward strand.
AACGTCTATTTTGGTCGCATTTTTTTGTGTGTATTGACGTTCTCATCAATTTGTATACAAAAAACCTTGATACAAAGATCACTCAATACATCAACTATTGAAGAAAAATGGTCGATTTTTCCCACTTCGAAATCGTGACTATCTTACTGCCAAATTTCACCAGTTGGGCCTACTTACACGAGTTGTGAGCTTGGAGGATTATGATAATACGTTTTGGATGGTTCCCACATTCAGCAACAGTGATGGCATGTCACCTTGTATGCATACATTCGTCGCAATCGCCGCACCAACTACAATTGCAGCCTCCGAAACGTAGATATTCTTTACAAATGGCTATGTGATATATTACCGAAATAAAAATACTTAATAAATTTTGTATTCACGATGTTTGAATTTTTTACCCTATCCTACAATACCAATATTTTATTATGTATACTTATAAGTTAGGTTGGCCAAGCGGTCTAAGACGTTGTGGCGTTGACTTCAAGTTGCGATTCCCGAAAGGGAGCGTGGGTTCGAATCCCACACCTGACATCCTTTTTTTTTCGATTTATCTACCTCACTTTATGAAAATTTACTATACAAACTGATAACTGAATAGTAATTTTTAATAATAACTACAAAACGTCCAGAACTGAGTGCAAGTAGTTGAAGCCTCATAACCACCAAAATACTTAAAGCTAAGTGCAATTGAGTAATATTCACTATATAAGTGTGATAACTGGTACTTTTTGATAGGATTTTTTACTTGTTTTAACGCTTATAATTTTACTCGTTTTTTGGGACGCGAAAATGTCTACTTTTGTTGCTTTTTTAAGTGTTTTAACGCTTCTAATTTTACTTGTTTTTTGGGACGCAAAAACAATAATTTTGAACGATTTTGAAATGTCAAATCTCCATAAGAAATACATGTAAAAGTAAATTTTTATCGCTTGTAATTTTAATCATTTTTTGGGACGCGTAAACGTCTATTTTCATTGCATTTTCTACGTGCTTCAACGCTTTTAATTTTACTCGTTTTCATGGGACGCGAAAACGTCTATTTTCGTTTCATTTTTTACGTGTTTTAACACTTCTAGTTTTTCTTGTTTTTTGGAACGCGAAAACGATAATGTTGTACGATTTCGAAATGTCAAATCTCCATAAAAAATACATGTAAAAGTAAATTTTCAACGCTTGTAATTTTAATCATTTTTTGGGACGCGAAAACGTCTATTTTCGTTGCATTTTTTACGTGCTTTAACGCTTCTGATTTTACTCGTTTTTTATGGGACGCGAAAACGTCTATTTTCGTTGCATTTTTACGTGTTTTAACGCATATAATTTTACTCGTTTTTGGGGCGCGAAAACGTCTATTTTCATTGCATTTTTTACGTGTTTCAACGCTTTTAATTTCACTTGTTATTTGGGACGCGGAAACGATAATTTTGAACGATTTTGAAATGTCAAATCTCCATAAGAAATACATGTGAAAGTTAATCCTTAACGCTTGTAATTTTAATAATTTTTTGGAACGTGAAAACCGCTGTATTCGTCAAATTTTTTCACACATTTCAGCGTTTGTTATTTTAGTTGTTTCTTGGAACGAAAAAATTCTCAACCTTCTGTTTGTACTCTTCAGATACCATTCTATTGGTGATTACTTCAACTACCCAATGGCACTAAAATACTTTCCAAAAATAATGCCTTTATGACGATGTCAAATGGCGACCATGTTTTTTTTTTCACTCTAAACGGCTACCCATCTTTTTCTATTTCCAGTGATATTTTTTCGAAACACTCGGTATATGTTTTTCTTTGATAATTACACTTGAAACGCTCTGTAAATATTTTCCTGATTTTAGGGGGAACCCTGTATGGTGCGTCGCCATGTTTTTTTTTCGCCGCCATTTTTTCTTCAACAAACGTTACCTCTTTTCTATTCAGGATGTGTTTTGAGACACCCTGTTGATTTATTCTCTGCCAAATGATGTATTTTGAGACGCCCTTCCAACATATTCATCCATGTTTTTTCTCAAATGATATGTTGGTACACCCTGTATGGCAGCAGCCATATTTTTTTCTCTAAAATGCCAATTTAGTACACCCATTATACTAAATTTGACAACCTCCATGTTTTTTCTCTAAAATCCTTCCCAATGCTTCTTCCAGATTCCACAACTTACTTCTTCTACCTATATTCACTCCCCACGAAAACGGTTAGGCGCAGCTTTTATGCTTTCGAAAAATAATGTTACCCTCACACTCACTCACCTGATGGTGGCGCACTTTAAAATGTATGGATCCCGTCTATGCTTTCCACGAAATTCCATCTTAATTTCCTCAAGTCCAAGATAAATTTTACTATGCGGCAACACTCTCACTCTCTTTCTCCCCCAACTCTAGACTTAATTTTACAACCGGCAACATCTAATGTTTTGCTCTGCACACACACACACACGTTTCATGACACAAACCGATCTGAAATATACATGCCGCTGTTATATTCTGACTTCCAACCAGTCTTCAAGAATAACATAGCGTGCTCCGACTTCATGACACAAAACGATCTGAAATGTACATGCCGCTGTCATATTCTCACTTCAAAACACAGCGCGACAAACAAAAGCTGTTTTTTCTCTCAAATTATGTGTTGGTACACCTGGTATAGTATCTGACAGGCAAACGCCATGTTTTTCTTTTTAAATGATTTTTCAAATACCCTGTGTTGTTTTTTCTCTCTCTTAATGTAATTTGACACATCCTGTTGTTTCTTCTCTTAACTGATGTGCGATTTATGACACGTTGGTACACCTGTTATATATTTTTTTCTCAAATGGCAAACCCCATCACGATGCACGTTTATGAGGCACCCTGTATTTATTTTTATTTTCTTAAATGATGTATTTTGACAAACCCTGTATCCGTAAAACGAAAACTTCTGAATCCCTGCATGCCCCAATGATGCGATGCCCCAATGATGTGATGATTCATGTCTCCCACCCAACATTCCATATTTTTCCTCTTAAATGATGTATTTTGAAACACCCTGTTGTTTTTTCCCTCAATTGATGACTGTTTTGAGACACCCTGTTGATTTTTCTTTTGAATCATATATTTTCAAACACCCTGTATACGTTCCTCATTGGAATCGCACGTTGAAACGTTACACTCCCGTTACCCGCCATTTTTCCTATTTTTCCAAACATCATTATTATTATACCACTTTAACAGTTCGAATTAATTCATTCACAATTACTATTGTTTTTATTCCAACTCTCGGCTTGCGGTTTGATAACACCCGGCTTGCGGCAAGATTACATCGCTTGACTCGGCGGATCGTTATCTCCATGCTGAATCCCTCTCGACTACGTCACACGATGAACACAAAGCAGCGACGCTGAGAAGTCGTTACTGCGCATGGTGTGCTCGTACAAACGTTGTCTCCCTACTCAGGTATAACGTCTGTACAATCCAAGCATACCAGGATGATCACTTTAAAAGGTAAAAAGCAAGTAGGGGCCGTTACCTCTGCAGAAAGAGGATCACTAGTGACGGTGGTTACCTGTATGAATGCGGCTGGTGGTTATGTGCCTCCAATGGTCATACTTCCCCGAAAAAAACATGAAGGCAGAATTACTAAATGGTGCTCCACCAGGGACAATTGCATGCCATGTGTCTGGCTGGATTCAGAGCCACATTTTTATCAATTGGTTACAACATTTTATTAGCCACACTCAACCAAGTGAAGCTGATCCTGTTTTATTAATCTTGGACGGTCACTACTCCCATACGCGAAACATTGACACGCTAAACTTGGCGCGACAGAACCATGTGGTTATTGTATGTCTCCCGCCGCATTCTACTCACAAAATGCAGCCGCTGGACCTTGCATTCATGGGTCCTCTTAAAACCTATTACTCACAGGAGATTGAAAATTGGCTGAGAAACAACTCTGGAAGAGTGGTCACCAGCTATCAAGTTTTCGAATTGCTTGGAAGAGCGTATGTAAGATGTGATACAGCTGAAATCGCTATAAATGGTTTTCGAAAGAGACCACGACTTTGCTATTCACCATCAAGCGGAAGGGGACCGAATTCCAGCTACAAATCTAACCAATGCTGAACAACAAAAGCAAGTGACTCCTCCAAGGCATGTTACACCTCCAAGGAATGTGACTCCTACAAGGCATGTTACTCCTACAAGGCATGTGACTCATCAATGATGTATTGATACGACCAAATGTGTGAAAGATTCATCATGTAAGAACATTTCCACTTCAAAGGGAATTCCGAAATTGACAACAGACAAATGTAATCCTTCTAAAAAAAACAAATAAAAAGAAAGGAAAATCTATTGCTAAAAAGATAATGACAACGAAGGTTAGAAAGACTAGTGTTAATAATGACGAATCTTTTAATTCATCTGAAGAAGATGAAGTACTCATTTTAGATGATGATTCTAACATGGACTGTGACATTGGGGAAGAGGAAGCAGAATGTATGTTTTGTTCTAGACTCTTCTCTGAAGATACCTCGGGTAAACAATGGATTCAGTGCTCAAAATGTTTCAGGTGCCGACTGTGCCAATATAGACAAAGAAGAAACATATATTTGTGATTTCTGCCTCGATGGCTAGTTTTATATCGTTATCCTAATATCGAATACCCTGTCCAGTATTAGGAACATTATTTTTTGTCAACGTAAATTGACCATTTTTGGAAAAACTTAAATTACAACGACCTCTTAGGAAGTTGTATTATGTACGGTTACCCCCTAGTGACCCCAACTTTTTTATTTGACGTTTTAGACCCATGGTTACTTTGGAGAAAATGATCCCCGTCAAAAATTTTTTGAAAATTCTGTCGGTCTGTCTGTCTGTCTGTCTGTCTGTCTGTCTGTCTGTCTGTCTGTCTGTCTGTCTGTCTGTCTGTCTGTCTGTCTGTCTGTCTGTCTGTCTGTCTGTCTGTCTGTCTGTCTGTCTGTCTGTCTGTCTGTCTGTCTGTCTGTCTGTCTGTCTGTCTGTCTGTCTGTCTGTCTGTCTGTCTGTCTGTCTGTCTGTCTGTCTGTCTGTCTGTCTGTCTGTCTGTCTGTCTGTCTGTCTGTCTGTCTGTCTGTCTGTCTGTCTGTCTGTCTGTCTGTCTGTCTGTCTGTCTGTCTGTCTGTCTGTCTGTCTGTCTGTCTGTCTGTCTGTCTGTCTGTCTGTCTGTCTGTCTGGCTGGCTGTCTGTCTGTCTGTCTGTCTGTCTGTCTGTCTGTCTGTCTGTCTGTCTGTCTGTCTGTCTGTCTGTCTGTCTGTCTGTCTGTCTGTCTGTCTGTCTGTCTGTCTGTCTGTCTGTCTGTCTGTCTGTCTGTCTGTCTGTCTGTCTGTCTGTCTGTCTGTCTGTCTGTCTGTCTGTCTGTCTGTCTGTCTGTCTGTCTGTCTGTCTGTCTGTCTGTCTGTCTGTCTGTCTGTCTGTCTGTCTGTCTGTCTGTCTGTCTGTCTGTCTGTCTGTCTGTCTGTCTGTCTGTCTGTCTGTCTGTCTGTCTGTCTGTCTGTCTGTCTGTCTGTCTGTCTGTCTGTCTGTCTGTCTGTCTGTCTGTCTGTCTGTCTGTCTGTCTGTCTGTCTGTCTGTCTGTCTGTCTGTCTGTCTGTCTGTCTGTCTGTCTGTCTGTCTGTCTGTCTGTCTGTCTGTCTGTCTGTCTGTCTGTCTGTCTGTCTGTCTGTCTGTCTGTCTGTCTGTCTGTCTGTCTGTCTGTCTGTCTGTCTGTCTGTCTGTCTGTCTGTCTGTCTGTCTGTCTGTCTGTCTGTCTGTCTGTCTGTCTGTCTGTCTGTCTGTCTGTCTGTCTGTCTGTCTGTCTGTCTGTCTGTCTGTCTGTCTGTCTGTCTGTCTGTCTGTCTGTCTGTCTGTCTGTCTGTCTGTCTGTCTGTCTGTCTGTCTGTCTGTCTGTCTGTCTGTCTGTCTGTCTGTCTGTCTGTCTGTCTGTCTGTCTGTCTGTCTGTCTGTCTGTCTGTCTGTCTGTCTGTCTGTCTGTCTGTCTGTCTGTCTGTCTGTCTGTCTGTCTGTCTGTCTGTCTGTCTGTCTGTCTGTCTGTCTGTCTGTCTGTCTGTCTGTCTGTCTGTCTGTCTGTCTGTCTGTCTGTCTGTCTGTCTGTCTGTCTGTCTGTCTGTCTGTCTGTCTGTCTGTCTGTCTGTCTGTCTGTCTGTCTGTCTGTCTGTCTGTCTGTCTGTCTGTCTGTCTGTCTGTCTGTCTGTCTGTCTGTCTGTCTGTCTGTCTGTCTGTCTGTCTGTCTGTCTGTCTGTCTGTCTGTCTGTCTGTCTGTCTGTCTGTCTGTCTGTCTGTCTGTCTGTCTGTCTGTCTGTCTGTCTGTCTGTCTGTCTGTCTGTCTGTCTGTCTGTCTGTCTGTCTGTCTGTCTGTCTGTCTGTAGCTTTTTTTGGTGTAAAATTTCAAAACGCTCGCATTTCTGCACCCTTTGAGATATCGCCCTAAAATTTGAATCATTCCAATAACTCGAAGATTCTATTTCCCAAACTGTTTTTTTTTCATGACCAGAACATCTGGACAAATTTTATAGGGGGTTTTCCAGTTACTCTTTGACGTTTGTACTTCCCTCGATACAGGTTCAGGAAGTGATTTTTTTCTTTCCATATTTCTTCAAGATATACCTCAAAATCCCCTACAGAAGTGTATAGTTTTTGAGCAGGATCGGAAAATGCTAACCAGGTTTTCCGGAGTTTCCTCCGAAAAGTGCCAATATTTGAAAACCCGATTTTCGGCGAACCAACAGGAGAAACTGAATTTTTTTGGATTGTAAGCGATAGAGCACCAAAAACTGAACAAATCCTAAAAGAACCATTTTTCGAGAATCTGATCGGAAAATGGTGAAAATTCCAAAAATCCAAAAAAAAAATATTCTTTTTGGAAAACATGAATTATCTCGGAAACGGTTGATTATTTTCAAATTTATCAAGAAACCTTTTTTTTATGGTCTTTCAAAATCTACAATCTACGAAAAATGTTCATTGATTTTCATCCTAAAATCAATACTACGAGAAATATTTTAAAAAAAATAGAAAATCGTGATATTGACCGTAATAATGAATCAAATGAAAATCTTTAAAATGCTTCGGATACATCTTCACGAGCCACATCGATATTTCTAAACCGTTTTTTTCCAACTCGTGGGGAAAGTGGAAAAATATTGAAAAAAAAATAGCAGTTTTTTATGATTATCTCCCCACCCCCCAAATGACACAAAACGAAAAAATTTTGGTGGATTTTTTTGAATTTTTGATATGATGCAGTTCAAGTTTTTTTGTATAGAAATTAATTGTGTGACAAACTTCAAAAATGAATAGTTTTGATGCTAGGGGGCGTTGAAATCATACTTTGTTCAGAATGGACTATTCATTATTATAGGCGGAAATAAAAGCTCTACCTATTTTAGTTTAGATTATGCTGATCAATTCTGTAATTTTTCATGAAACGAAAATCTAAAACCTCCCCCTTACCCCTACCCTTAATTTAAAACACGTATGTATTCCCGACTACTTGTAAATGCTTTATCAAAATCAATGTTTTAATCAGCTCAAATTGAGGAAATCGTACAGTTGTTTAATATCACCTTTTCCTCCCGTCAGAAAAATATTGATGGAGTTTGCTGTATTCTTAGTAGGGCGTAGTTCATGATTTTTGAATATCAATCAATTGGGCGAATATCTTGAAAATAAATAAAAATTAGACATCCCACAATTTGATTTTGAGGTGGTGCCTGAATTTTTTTTTACGTGATTTGAAATAGGGGTTGGTGGTAAGGGGGAGGTTTTAGATTTTCAATTTATGAAAGTTTACACAATTGTTCGGCATAAAATAAAACAAAAATACGAAGAGATATTGTTTCCGCCTATATATCTATTCTGAGCAAGGTATGATTTCAACGCCCCGTAGCATCAAAACTGTTAATTTTTGGGGTTTGTCACCCGATTTATTTCTATTCAAAATAACTTGAACTGCATCATATCAAAAATTCAGAAAAATCCACCGAACTTTTCTCGTTTTGTGTCATTTGGGGGGTGGGGGGATAAACATGAAAAACTGTTGTTTTCCTCATTTAGGCATATTTAAACATTCGACGATACATTTGAAGGAACTCGAGAAATATTTTTTTTGCGTTCGGTAAAAGGAGTTGGGGGAAAAAGGGGAGGGAGTAAGAATTTTTTTATAAAACAGCACAATATTGTGCAACATTAGCAGTAATGAAACAAGTGAAAATATTGTTACCGGGCTCAAAAATAAATAGTCTAATCTGCACAAGGGGTGATTTGATCGCCCCCTAGCTGCAAAACTGCTCATTTTTTTGGGTTGACGCAATGGTAACATTGGTTAAGAATTACATGGACTACATCATACCAGAAATTCAAAAAAATCCACCAGGACCCAAATTCCATAAGGAGTTTGCGGGGTTCTTTAGGACGTTCACATTTTTTCGTAAAAACTCCAAAACCTCGAAAACTAAAAGAGATATCAAGTGAATGTAAATCAACAGTTCCATTGAACTCAAAGATGTCTATCAAAGGTTTTCATGGCATATTTTCTTATCTTGAAAAATAAACTGAATATGGATTTATATCTTATAAAAACACCAAAAACTCAAAGATATAGACAGATTTTCGAGTTTCACAAAAAACCTTTGATGATAATCTCATGAAAGCCTACAAAAATTGTGGATAAATTTTTTTCGTAATATCCATAGTCCGGGAAATATTTCACAAAAACAAGTATTTTTCATGAATTATTTTTAAATATTGAAAAATAAGACAGTCATTTATTGAAAACACGTATTTTTGTGTAAAATTATTCAAGACAGTCATGTATTGAAAACGCGTATTTTTGTGGGAACTTAGTCAATACAGTCATGTTTTGAAAAAGCGTATTTTGTGGGAAATTAGTCAAGACAGTAATGTATTGGAAACGCGTATTTTTGTGAGAAATTAGTCAAGACCGTTATGTATTGAAAACGCGTAGTTTTGTAGAAAATTATTCAAGGCAGTCATGTATTGAAAACGCTTTATTTTTGTGGGAAATTAGTCAAGACAGTCATGTTTTGAAAACGCGTGTTTTTGTGAGAAATTAGTTAAGACAGTCATGTATTGAAATCGCGTATTTTTTTTGGGAAATTAGTCAAGACAGTCATGTATTGAAAACGCGTATTTTTATGGGAAATTAGTCAAGACAGTCATGTATTGAAAACGCATATTTTTATGGAAAATTAGTCAAGACAGTCATCTATTGAAAACGCTTATTTTTATGGGAAATTAGGCAAGACAGTCATGTATTGAAAACGCGTATTTTTATAGGAAATTAGTCAAGACAATCATGTATTGAAAACGCGTATTTTTATGGGAAATAAGTCAAGACAGACATGTATTGAAAACGAGGATTCTTGTGGAAAATTATTCAAGACAGTCATGTATTGAAAACGCGTATCATCTTTAAATAATGAAAAATACGACAGTCGTGTATTGAAAACACGTATTTTTGTGGAAAATTATTCAAGACAGTCATGTATTGAGAACGCGTATTCCTGTGGGAAATTAGTCAATACAGTCATGTATTGGAAACGCGTATTTTTGTGGAAAATTATTCAAGACAGTCATGTATTGAAAACGCTTATTTTTGTGGGAAATTATTCAAGGCAGTCATGTGTTGAAAACGCGTATTTTTATGGAAAATTAGTCAAGACAGTCATGTACTGAAAACGCGTATTTTTATGGGAAATTAGTCAAGACAGTCATGTATTGAAAACGCGTATTTTTATGGGACATTAGTCAAGACAGTCATGTATTGAAAACGCGTATTTTTATGGGAAATTAGTCAAGACAGTCATGTATTGAAAACGCGTATTTTTATGGGAAAATAGTCAAGACAGTCATGTATTGAAAACTCGTATTTTTATGGAAAATTAGGCAAGACAGTCATGTATTGAAAACGCGTATTTTTATGGGAAATTAGTCAAGACAGTCATGTATTGAAAACGCGTATTTTTATGGGAAATTAGTGAAGACAGTCATGTATTGAAAACGCGGATTCTTGTGGAAAATTTTTCAAGACAGTCATGTATTGAAAACGCGTATTTTTGTGGGAAATTATTCAAGACAGTCATGTATTGAAAACACGTATCTTTGTGGGAAATCAGTCAAGACAGTCATGTCTTGAAAAATATACTTGGATTTTTTTTTCAAGTCTCGCATTAGTCGTTGTATTCAAATTTTTGGTTTCCAATTATAGTTTTAAATTACAATAGTTGTATTCATATTATTGGTATTCAATTATAGTTGTGAACGCATTAAAGTGGTTGTATTCATATTATTGGTGTCCAATTATACTTCAAAAAGCATTAAGGTAGTTGTACTCATTTTGTTGGTGCCCAATTATAGTGTTAGAGGCATTAGTCGTTGTATTCATATCATTGGTGTCTAATTATAGTTTAAAAGGCATCAGGGTAGTTGTATTCATATTATTGGTGTCAAATTATAGTTTTAAAGGCATTAAGGTCGTTGTATTCATATTATTGGTGTCCAATTATAGTTTTAAATGCATTAAGGTCGTTGTATTCATATTATTAGTGTCCAATTATAGTTCTAAACCATTCAACTTCAGACCTACTTGCTGAGTAAATTTATGGAAATATACCAATAAAAAGATAAGAAAATTATACCATACAACATTGCAAGAAAAAAACATACATTCAACAAAATATATAACGTCAATAAACAAAAATTTGAAGGAGCATGAATGTCAGTTCTTGAATAACTCATAGCAGCTGTTTGGTGAGCTTTAAATTGTTTGAGGGTGTGCATTTCTTCGAGTTCAGTTGGGCTAGGATTCTCTACACGTAAAGTAATGAATGAATGTCAACGCTATCTAATTACTTTTTGTTCTGTAGGAACACCTGCTTTTTCTCCTTACCGAGAATTAATTTTTTATTGAACAGTCTTGTTTATTTTTCTAACACTTAATTTCTATTTGTTTATAGAATAGTTATCTATCGTGAAGGATTCTACTTTCTTTAAATGAAGGGCAGGTGAAATACAAGAAAGGTTTATTGAAAATAATTTTCATGATCCATTTTTGAGTTCTTTCTTAGATATCCAAGTGACTTTTCAGAAATCTTCCCCAAGCAATTATTCCGTAGGTGAATGCGGTTCTACTAAATATGTTTATAGCATTTTCAGCTTATTACCGTAAGGTAGTTTTTTGTTGACCTGAATTGTACACATTGGGAATCGGTATTTTTCTTTTAATAACTTTTTATGTGATCTGAGATCACTACAAGATATTTCGTTGATGAATATTTTAGTTACAACTGGAATTATTTGCAATTTCTTCTATTTTTGTTATTATTTCATCTTGTTCATTCTATAACGATCTTATTTCAATACCCTTTGTATTGTTTTCCATTTTTTTCAGAGTTTCCATATTGTATTTCAATATTTTCTGGTTTGGGTGAATCAAATCTAGATCTTATTTGTCTTCCTAAAAATAGATGAGAGGGAGATTCCCCAGTGGAACAGTGCTCTGTAATTCTATATGTCATTAACAATCTTTTCAGTGAACGATTGAAATTTGTGTGGTTGTCGAACATGTTTAATTCTTTAATCAAGAAATTTTTGACTGTTTTAACACTGTTTTCAGGCAGGCGAAGTTGTGTTTAATACCATTATTTTTCAAAAATATTTCAAACTCTTCCGAAATTAGTTGTGGGCCATTGTCTGACACTAGTGTTTTAGGAATGCCAAATCGGGCAAAAATTTCTCTCAATTTATCCACTGTGTTACTTGTAGTATTGTTGGTCATAACAAAAACTTCCAACCACTTCGAAAAGGCATCCAATACAATGAGACAGTATTTACCACTCAATGAACATAAAAAATCAATATGAATCCTTTCCCATACCTCATTAGGTATCGGCCAGGATTGTAACAGACAGTACATAATTTGCAAAGGTTTTCAATTTCTTTGTTCAGACAAGGCCACCAAACATATGACCTTGCCAAGAACTTCATCTTCACAATGCCCATATGGGTGTTATGTGCATTTCTAAAATATATTTTTGTAATGATTCTGGTATTATCACACGATGCCCCCACAATAGAATATTGTTTACGACTGTAATTTCATCTTTCCGACGAAAGAATGGCTTCAGAACAGGGTCTTGTACGTCCTTAGGCCAACCAGCCATAGTAAAGGTATACACTTTAAGAAGAATTTTATCATTTTGTATATTTTCCTCGATTTTGTGTAAATCAATGGTGATTTCAGAACACTATTCGATATAATTGATTTCACAGGTATCAATATTATTTTCACTCTTAACTTCCAGCAAAGGTAACCTAGACAAAAAGTCCGCAATATTTTTGCTAGATTGCACATATTTGATGTCAAAGTTGAATCCACTCAAAAAACAAGCATACCTTTGAAGTCTATTGGCAGCCATTACCGGTATTCTCTTCTTTGGACCGAAAATTTAAACAAGGGCCTTATTATCTGTTACTAAGGTGAATTTATGTCCATAAAGATACTGGTAGTATCGTTTCATCCCAAAAATTATACTATACGCTTCTTTATCTATTTGGCTCCACCTTTTTTGTTGATCATTTAGGGTTTTGGACGCAAAACAAATTGGTCTCTCCACATTATTTTCAATAACATGTGAAAGTACAGCACCCCCCCCCCACCCCATATTCAGAGGCGTCAACCGTCAAGTTCAAAGGGAGATCGGGGTTAAAATAAACAAGTAAATTGTTAGACTGTAATATTTTTTTCACTTCTTCGAAATAGTTTAGGCATTGCCAAGTCCACTGCCACTCGGAATCTTTTTCAATCAGGTGTAATAAAGGATGCAAAATTGTCGGTATGTTGGGGATGAAACGATTATAGTAATTAATTGCCCCTATAAAAGATCGTACTTGAGTAACATTCTGGGGTGTCAGAATATTTTTTATAGCTAATAATCTTTTTTCAGATTTATGTAATCCCTTTTGAGTAATATCAAAACCCAAATAAGATACAGAGTCAGAGAAAAACGAACATTTTTCTAATTTTATTGTCAAGCCACAATCCTGTAGAATACCAAGAACTTTTTTTAAATTTTTCACATGAGAGTTGAAATCTTTCCCAGTAATGAGAATGTCATCTAAAAAGACACAAACATCACTCTCCGGATGTCACAGTTTTAATTAATGTTTAAAACAGTTCAATTTAGTTTGTTTCGTAAGCCCGAGAATTATGTGTTTTGTTTTCTGACGATAAATCTATATTCTTGTTTCTTTTTGCGTACAGACTATTCTTTTTAATTATGGAACTCATGCAGGAGATCTTTCGTTATCCTAGGACTATGCATCTCTAAACGCTTCGTTCAACAGTTTTATAACAGGATGTAGGAAAATAATTATAATTGTAATAAAATAAATCTGGGGAGTTATCAACATCACTGCAGGTTTTAATTCTATTCGAATTCGGTTGTATATTGTCTAGTGGGGCTTAACCACACTGAGCCCCATTTGTAAGGCAAACTGTTTTTCTCACTCGAAGTGATACCCCGAGTGCCCAACTATTGTTGTCATCCGGCCTGAATACCGGCGTAGAAAGACAGAGAATCAAATAATTTCACACAACACTTATAGACGATGCACTCAGTCCCAGAGCTGGCAATAAAATGGACAGCCTATAAAATGAACTGCCTCATAAGTTAAAAATAGTTTGAGTTCTGAATCGTAAGTTTGTGAACATAGGATAAAGTTGGGGAATGCCGACCCTGAAGGTAATCGCGGCCATCAGGTATTTCGTTGGTGAACAATATTTTAGCTGTTGTAACATGCTGCGCCATCTCCTAAAACAATTTAAAATGTGTGCCTAACATGGTGTGACTGTTAACTGCTTGAGCGAAATGACATATGTTCAAACGAATTTTGAAGTGCGTTGATACAGTGTGAAGGATATTTTGAAAATATGTTATCAACATTGTTTTCAATTGTATAATTATTATAAATATAGTCGCATGATGTACATGTTATGCACTTAACTACAACAGTATAATAAATTTTGGCATAATTACTGATTGTTGAGAATGCCGGTAGAAAACATATTTCAGGTTAAATTCGGGTAATAACCTCCGAGCACTAAAAGATGTAGGGAGGGCTTTTCTGTCTCTTTCTTGAAAGCAACATACCCAACATTGTTTACAAACATCTCAGCCCGAATCATGTTGAAAATGGGCATTGTGGATATATCCGTTTGCACTCGGTGACCAGGTTGGAATTCCATGTTGGACTACTTCAGCAAAGCAATAGAAGAATGCAAACCAAAATTTCAATTTGTTTCAAGCTGGACAGACGATTTACAATAAGCAAGTCATCGCTCCACCCTGTGAGAAAATCAAGACTATATCAAAATAGAGCTGTTGTTTGGTTTATCTGCAGAGATGTCTTCAGAGATACGAGGATATATTGAAAAATTCTTAACCTACAATAGAACCAAACAAAATTTCAATGTCAAAATATTTTATTACTCAACATATATTCTCTTCTTAATTGGATATATTTATTACAGCAAACCTGCAACGTCTCTAGAGACTTCGAAAAAATATTTCTTCTTGCTCTGCAAACCAGACCTCCACAGCTTTTATTACCTCCTCGTTGGAAGAAAATTTACGACCTTTTCAACTTTTTTTCAGTTGAGGAAAGAGATGATAGTCGGACGAAGACAAACCTGGTGAATGAGGGGGGCTGTTCTAGTAATTCAAACCATAAATCACGAATTTTTTGCATGGCAACATGAGATTTGTGAGCAGGGACGTTGTCCTGCAGAAACAAAACACCTTTGGATAGATATCCGCGTCTTTTCTCTTTAATTTTTTCCCGTAGAGTGGTCAGTAATATCGAATAGTAATCTCCAGTTATTGTTCTACCCTTATCCAAAAAATCAATCATGATTACTCCATGGCAATCCCAAAAAACTGAAGCAAGAACTTTTCCAGCAGATTTTTGGACACGAAACTTCTTAGTTCTTGGAGAACCAGAGTGTCGCCATTCCATTGATTGTTGCTTTGTTTCTGGATCGTAGAAATGTACCCAAGTCTCATCCATAGTAACAATTCGGTTTAAGAAGTCTACATCCAAATTGACGTGAACTATATGATGAACGCGTTCGTAAGAAATATTCAGTGCTTCAGATATCCGTTTTAGCCCAATTCGACGGTCTGTTAAAATCATGTAATGAACTGCATCGATATTTTCGGGTACTGACACAGAAACTGGCCTACCAGATCGGTCATCATCTTCAATGGAAAATTTACCTCTTTTGAAGCTTGCAGTCCAATTTTTCACGGTCGCATACGAAGGACATTAATCACCAAGGGTATTAAGCATATCTTCGTAAATCTGCTCACCTCCTTACCCTTTCAAATACAGGCACTTGATAATGGCTCGATACTCCAATTTTTCGAATTTCAAAATTTCGGTGGACATATTTTTTCTTTTAGTTTATTGCGTAACTCTGGTTTACTTTTTTGACGTCAAACTTTACATTATAATAAGTTATTGTTCGTTGCTATGGTAAAGAAATATTTTGTTTATGCAGGGAGCTGGTCTAGGCTTACTAGATATCAATACATCCTCGTACATGTCGGCCCCTATTTAACTCATTAACTTTAATGACTCTCACCCGTCTGATATTTAAGAAACAGAAGTAAAATAATAACTACAAGAGAAATTCTCGTTTTCCTATCAGGCAGACTTGTAATATCGATCGCTACCTGAGCCTAACTCTACTTAAGTAGAGACATTACTTCTTGACAACTCTAAAACACTTATTGATTGCCTGCCTCAGGATACCAATAATCTAAATTAAGAAAAAAACATAATAAAAGGAGTTAAAGAGCTATTAAGGCTTTCACTACACTTTGGATGAGTTTTTCAATTATACACTTTCAAAATAAATTCGAATGTGATCTGTTATGTGTATTAAAGTTTATGTGTAAATTCTTATGTGTATTATAATGCATGTATAGCATATATAGTGTATAGCGTATAGTTTACTAACGTGATTCAACAATTTGAATATATACACTTTTTCAGCACTTTCATTTATTTTTTCAGTATGTATGGCCTTATTCTATGCTTTGTCAGCAAGAATCTAATTTTTCGCAGTATTTTTTATTGACATCTTGACAACACACGTGCTTTCCAACCAGGCATGTTGTCGTCTAGAGATAAAAATATAACATGAAAAAAATGTATCAGCACGCCGCCACTGGATCTAATCATACATCCGAATATTATAACAATAACAAATCTCCCCCTCCGAACTCGGAGGTTACCCTTCACCCACAAACTATCAAAAAAGATAGTGATATGCAGCTTTCATAACAACGTGTGTTGTGCATATAGAACTGGCACCCGTATATCTTTTATTGCTTGGAGGTAATAGCGGACAGCGTCGTGCTAGTAATGGCGGCCGGCCGGCATTCCCTTACACCGCGCCTGAGAATGTTTTTGCAATGCAGACTTCAGCATATTCGCTGTGTTAAGACAAATATTTTCATTACAGATTCCCAATGAGTATATTAGAAAAACAACAAATGCCAAGTGGTCTTTAGAACAAGTGGAAGCCGCTTTAAACGCCATTCGTAATGGTAGAAGTATCATGGAGGTTTCTAGGGCATTTGGTATTGCTTCATGACAGACTTAAAAAAGGTGAAATTATTTTGGGGCTCAATATGGAAAGTCATCCTGTATTCACTAAAGAGGACGAAAAGTTACTTGCAAGACAAGTTATCAAACCAGAGCAGATTAAACGATGAGCATTTGCTTTTGCAACAGAAAATCGAATTGAAAATCCTTTTTCAGAGGACAGTCAGTCTACTGGTTAAGCGTGGCTCAGGAGGTTTGTTAAGAGGAACACCAATATTAGTTTGAGAAACCCTGAGGGTACTATCATAAACCGAGTAACAGCTTTCAACAGTGATGAGGTAACTCGCTTCTACGACAATCTATCCAATGTGTTGGACAAGTATAACTTTCAATCCACTAGAATTTTGAATGTCGATGAAACCGGAATAACAACGGTCCAGAGACCTGTTGAAGTGTATGCAGAAAAAAGACAAAAAAAAAGCGGGCTTCATAACTAGTGCTGAGAGAGGAAAAACAACCACTAGGTATTAGGTGTGCCATGAGCGCTTCTCGCATTTATGTACCACCATTATTTATTTACGACCGCAAAAGAATAATAATAATAATAATAATAATAATAATAATATTTATTCACTTAATGATTACAAACAAATTGAATAAATCGTACATCTTACGAAGCAGAATAATCTGCTTGTCTGTAAGGAAGAAACGAGCAATGAAAGTATGTACAATACTAAAATATAACAAATAATGCAACACATAAATATAAAATGTATGTTGAAACAACATAGAAACATATTAAAATAAAATTCCAAATTATTCTGGAATTAGAGATATATAATACATACAACACTTTGAAATAACACACACGCAAACAAACGATAATGTTAATAGGTGACGTGTGCCAGGGTAAAACAAAACAATAGTGCTTGAAGAATTCTAGTGAACAGTGTAATTGAAATTATTGTATTAGATGATACTATTTATATAGATTTATACAGGTGGGTTTGAGATGAAGGATAGGCAGTTCTGGAAAATTTATGATATCGTGAAAAAATTAGTTTTCTATCAGTTTACTAATTGCAATTCGAGGCAAACTTCGGACATGGCATTTTTTTTTTTTTATTGGTTTGTATTTGTCTCAGTTCTAAGGTATTTAGGTAGGGTGCTGTAGAGTTTTGGTCCTAAATATCTATTATTCCGTTAATCAACAGATTTTTGCAAACTGTCTTTTACATCTGGTGTCATGATTATGGTATGGTATATGCAATTCTGCTTCGTGTTTGTGTTGCGTGCTAATCACGCAACTGTAATACAGCTGTCTCTGATCAAAAATATCAGATTTGATGTAGAGAAGGTCGCTCGAGTAGTCGTAATTCTTTTGGTGGATGCATCTGAGGAATCGCTTTTGGATCACTTCAAGTGAGCGAAGGTGGGTTTCAGACAAACCACCCCATCCGATTATGCCATAGATCAAATGAGACTCAACTAAACTTTTATACAGTATTGTTTTCTGCTTATGATTCAAGATGCATGATATTTGTTTGAATTTATATAGTATGCAGCGTAGTTTTTTCACAAGGTAGTTTACGTGTTGGTCCCATTTGAGATGACTATCAAGAATGATACCAAGGTATTTAATTTTGTTTGTAGGTTTGAGACGGCCGTATCAGATATTGCGATTTCGAATTCTAGAAGAGAAATGTTGTAACTACTGAAGGGTAGATAATAAATTTTGCTGAAGTTGATAGATAAGAGCCTGAAGTCAAACCATAATTTTATTTGAACCAAGTTTTGTTCAAACTTCTTGTTCAGAGTGAACCAGTTATCGTCTTCACAAATCAAAACGGTGTCATTTGCAAAACTGATCACCTCTGAGTGGCTTTCAATTAAAAAAGGTTGTTGAGATAAATATTGAATAGGAGGGGACCTAGTACCGTCCCCTGGGGTACATCACAGCTTTTAGTCTTTTCTCCGCTGATGTGGTCTCCTATTTTCACTCTTTGTTTCCTATTCAACAAATAGCTTCTGAACAGGTTAAGTAGTATGCCCCTTATTCCCATATCAATCAGTTTTTCTAAGAGTATCGAAAGCTTTTGTTAGATCTATGAAGACCCCAATTGCTGGTTTCGATTCATCTAAACACTGGTATATTTTTTGATTTATTTTTTTCATTGGGTCTTGAGTTGACTTGTTTTCTCTGAAGCCATAGTGTGATTCCGACATTAACTGATATTTTTCTAAAAACGAATTTAACCTATTTTGGATAAGTTTTTCTAAAACTTTAGCCAAGCTTGTTTTGATGAGATCGGTCTGAAGTTTGATATTTCGGCCTTTTTTCCGCTTTTAAAGATTGGTGTTACTATTGCCACTTTGAAAGCTGATGGAAAAAGTCCTTGTTCTAACACGCAAAAAAATCGGGCAGACTGGTTCACCACACTTTGGCAGTCTGAAAATCGTGGTACTTGACAACTCGATCGTAGAACAAATCGCAGCTCCGACTAGTAAGCTGTACTCCTACAAAAGTGAACGTGAAAAATCAAATGTGGTTGAATATTTCGTGTATTCGTGGAAAGTTGATACTGAAATTACCGTTACCTTGTACCCTAACAGTTTAGCCTTTTGAGATTTTTCAGAGTTCTCCAATATTCTGGTAAATAAAACTATCATACTATCCTGGCAAAAACGTAGTCGTATTGATTATTCAGTTACCAGTGTTTTCAACTAAAGTTGATAACGGGATCACAGTAATAATAACCACATTCTCAGTGAATCTGAACACGAATCAAGTTTTAAGATTACTTTCCATTCAAGGTGAATATTATTTACCCGAATTCATTGCGGTTTGTAGTAATACTTACAGAACAGAATGGTAAACATAAAGTCATAATAGTTAAAATTACCGTCCAACGTTCAGTTGAGTGTCGGGGCGATGACGGTAGAGAGAGGGTTCGTACACTTATGAATATTTATTAAAGTTTAATTTTTCTAATTGCTTACGTCTGAGTCGAGAGGTCTGAGTATATTATTATAGTGAGTGAGGAGTGAAATTTAGTACTACTCTTGAAGGTGAGTTTCAAGTCAACAAAATTTTCTGAATATGGATTCTATAATACTATTCGGTTTTGACATTTCAGAGAACTCATTCAAATATGATTTGTTTTAGCCGCTGTTGGAATTCCGCATTCCAACTGAAACTCATTTCAATTTGGCAACGTTGCTGGAAGTATCTCATTCTTTACCGCGTACACACTTACGCACAAACAATAGTTGGCGTGGCGAGAAGCGAAACGATTGTTATACAAAATAAAAATATATTGACATTGACACCCGATTGTGTTTGTATAAATTTGATCTATTGTATTTAAAAAGCTCTACCGATCTGGTCTCAAATTCTCTTGGCACCGTTAAATTCACAAAATTTGTAGTTCAGAAGCCCTCGGATCACAGTGTTATGGTAAATGTATCCTTTAGATCATACTGAAGCTGTTTATGGTAAACGTATGCCGAACCTTGTCACAACGAATGTTGTTATTGTTGAATAAATACGGTTTGAAGAAAACCCCTGATGTTTTTGAGAGGTTTCCGATAGACAAAAACTTGTCTCATCTCCAAACCAGCGACTTGAAAAGTATTAAAAGGATGCCGTCTCAAAACAGCCGCTTCTCTATAAGTTCAATGAACCGAAGTCAATAATTGAACATCATGGGCTCATACATAAGCTGAACAAGATTTCAGCGTATGACTGCATAGATGAGTGTTGAGGAAAATTTAGATGTAAATATTTCCATGAGCTAAACAATAAGAAGTTAGATAAAAGTTTGAGGAAAGTCTTGAATCTCTAAATTTGTGTTTCTGTTTCAGTATACCGGTCATCAGGGTGGCGGAAAAGAGGAGAGGAATCATCGGAGAATAGTATCACTGAAGTTGGAATTCATTCTTCACTTTTCTTATTATTGAGACGAATAATATTTCTTAAATGATAGAACTGAACAATTCAGAGAAACAACCTTGTCACATCACAAGGAGTCGTGGTATATCATATGATGACGTTGTTTTCACTGCTCCTGTAGTGGTATTTATTCCGCTTCTGCCTCAAATTACCACGGGTCGTGTTATACGATAGGATTGTTGAATCAACTGTTCCTGTCGTGGTATTCTATTTTGCACTGAGAAAATTATTATTAGTAGAAGATTAGGCATACTTTCTGTCCGACTATACCAGAAAATGATAAATAATGTAGTTCATTCACAGGAAGAAACGCAAAGTACAAACAACAATTTTCATAGTGAAAAAAACCATTCAGGAATAATTTACAAATTTTAATAAAGTAGACAAATAATCATTGATTTATCAATTTAACTCTTTATGTATTTGATAAAGATAATATTCAGTTAATGATGACGAAAGAATTTTTTATATTCATCGAAATTAAAGAAAGCAATATCAAGTCACCTGATTTATTTTTTACACAAGAGGAACGTTATAATAGGAAGAATCTGAAGAACTCATGATTATGGACTAATGAAAAAATTCGTCAAATAAGATCAGATGGGTAAGTATACATTTTAAAATCAAATAATTTAATTTTTAATATTAATCAAAAATTGCAATGAAAACTTTCCTTCAAGACTGTACCTGATATGAAACAGAACGTGAAGTGTTACTTTCAGATATGATTATTTATTCATTTTCTAATCCTCATACGTTTATGGACACAAAGTTGGATATTCATTTAGTCTGATCACCTTCTAGAATAGTTCACTACTGAACTTTCCCCAAGCAAACAGAAAGACATAGCGTGGTTGACTCCAGCCTCCAGAGAAAAGCCCAGTCAAGATATAATTGAATGCTTTCCTGCGTTTGAACATCAGCTGAATTGATATAGTTTGGTAAGTAGCTATGCCAATCCATTTTTAGGCAAAGTCTGAACCTTCATTTTTCAGTTCGAATAACATCTCCAGAAGATGTTAGGAGCGAGATATAACAACATGCAAAAATCTCTACCTGAGCAGACCTTTGGAGAGATATGAGCTGTTAGATATCTTGATGTCTATACCAATATAAAACCAATCAAGTCTTTATATCCTCTCTCAGTTTTCAGGGAATCAGCCAGTAATGAGTATTTCCGCACTTTCACTTCACTTTCATCTACAGGCTATCAGAGCTAGGGGCTCATTATTTTTGTTAAGGTAAATATGAGTGAAGTTCCTATAATTTAGGGTAAACTTAGAATAATTGAAAATATCCATACTAACTTTGCATGTGAAATTTTTTTGAAATGAACGGTTTTTTCAAAAAAACTCTTCCAAGTTTTTTTCTAATCTTTGGACCATATTCTCATCCAGATATATTCGAGTCAATTCCGATATGTTGGATTTCTATTTTCAGACTTTTCCAGATATACAGCCCAACTTCCTCTATAAATGAAACAAATATGAAACGTTTAAATTAGCTATGCAACCGATACCATTATTGATTGGGCATAATCAATATTTTGTTGGTGAGGAAGATGATGTTCGAACCGGCTGACAAATTATTATTAATGTTGTGGATGAACTGTTTTTTTTAAATTGTGAATTCATTTATATTATAATTATTTTGCAGCACTATATTGTTGTTCCGATAATGGGTGGATTACCGAAACAGTGTTTATGCAGTAGCTTGATCATTTTCAGAAATTTGTTAAGGCCACTAAAGAAGATCCAGTGCTACTGCTTACTGACAACCATTCAACGCATTGTATGCTGGAAGCCTACAATTTCTGTATAGGAAATGGAATAATTGTTGTAACTTTATCACCGCACACGTCACATCGCCTGCAACCATCAGATTTTTCTTTTTATTTTGCATTACGAAGTGTAGCAAGTATTGAAGAAGTCATGTAGGTGAAAGATTACTACCAATGAAATAGCCGAGATATTCAACATAGCTATAGCCTAGCATTTGCTCCTATGCAAGCTGCTGATGCCAATGAAACTATTTGTAAACCCAATGAAATTGTTCAGGATAGAGATGAAGTGACTCCACCAGGAGTTCATGAGCATCATGACAAGAATGTAAATGAAATTCACGAACCAGCTGGAGTTTCATTTTCTGATTTGATACCATTACCTGGATCATCAGGAATACACACAGCAGAGAATCAGCAACGCAAACAGCATTCAGAGATATTTACGTCCACTCCAATGAAAACAATATTAAATGAGAGAGAAGAAATAAAACAACAAAATAAGATGAAAAGTGATGCAAAAACTAAAGGTACAAAACGTATATAGGCTTGCAGATGAAGCTGAACCCAATCAAACACAAACCACAACTACTACAATCAGAACAAACCCTAGAAGAAACTGCAAAGAATCTTCGACGGTAATAGTGGAAAACATTTCAGGATTTCAGAAAATGAAGTTTATGAAGATATTTGTATCATATGCGGCAATGTTGGAAAACACAGAAAGCTGTGGTTGCGATGCGTGATGTGTGGCCAGTGGGCACATGAGGCTTGTGCAGACAATGAACGTAGGGAGTTTATTTGTGATTTTTGCCTTCAAAAAGTAATGTACATTCTAGTACTGCGCAACGGCGGCCAGGCCGCCATTACCTCATCGTGGAAGGTATTGACGACCACTTAATGAGTTTGAAACCCATCTTGTAGATTTTTAGTTATGCCCTCTTCTTATTTTGGTGATATACATTTCATTTCTCAGATTACTAGCTTACATTTGACCAATTTTCAGCACCTTTGTATAACCAATGAAGATGGTAGTCACAAAATAGCATCTATGCTATTTTGTGACTACCAATTCCCGGAATTCCCCACCTTCATACTATTAAATGGAGATCGGCCCGTCTGCCGAGCTGTAATGGTCGCATTCAACCACCTCACTATCACCATAATGATATTCGCGTCAATGAAGAGTGAAAAGTAAAGCGAACGCAAAATAAATACGTCTGCGGCGCAGTACGGTCTCAATTTGAAACAGACGACCCAAAAAATTTTCAAAAAACGCATTCAGGATCGTCATCAGTTACCTGTATAATTTTTTGCTAATAATTACTATAGTGTTCAGTCATTCCTGTGGTAGAAAGATAACTTTGAAAGACGGTCGCATTCAGGAGACAGACGCGACGAAAGTTGTAAAAAAAGGAAGTTAAGGATTTGTCCTGACAGAGTTCCTCATTATTACCAGAATACTTCTTTTGCAAAACGATAGAAAAATCATTATTTTTCAAAGTTCAGTAGTCTGCCACCAGTAGGTGTTCGTAAAATAAGAACAGACTATTTTCTACATAATGGATTCGCTACTGCGAAGTTTGCATTCCCACATTGCGACTGTACAGGACCTCATCATAATATATCACACTCTTTTAAGTTACGACCTTCATGAATAATAATACTCAAAGTAAAAATAAAAACATGAATATGTAATACAAAATATTAAAAATTAATAACACATATTAAAAATATTTGGTAGGTATGTTCTTCTGAAAATACGCCTTAAAATAATTATTTAATAATATAGTTAACACATAAAAGAGGAAAATAGTATTTTATTAATAAAACACAAGAATATTCAATCTTCAACAAAGAATGAAACTAACAGACCATTTATTCCATTTATCTTCTCATAATATATTGTATTCAGTAAATCAATAATATTTTTGGTGTTGTTTGCATAAAATAGTGATTTATGATACTTTTAAAGGCAACCAATTAGACGGATATCCTAATCCTCTTCATCGCTTGATTAGTTGTAAAATAAATTTTCGTCGTCACTATCAACTACTTCCGGAGTTGGGAATACTAAGATTTCTTTTATTTTGCTAGTAGTTTGTGAACCTTCCAACCAATCAATCTGAACTTCGTTGTCAACTACAGACCAGCCGCTCTGCTTGGGTCGATAAAAAATGGCTCGCGCCAATTCGATTTACCCTTTACATTCTAGTAATAACAATACGAGAAGGGAGCATTAAGCTACCATCTATGTTTTTCATTTTATCACAGGAGTTTTTATGAGGCGCCGTTTGGGTAAAAAGTTGTTTTGCAAATATATAAAATTTTGTGTAACAATTTTTTTCATTCTGCTCTCCGATATATTTATGTTTGATCAAACACAATATTTTTCCGTTTCAAGCGTTCCAAATATATGATAACGTGAATTCCCATATATTTATTAATTCGATTCATTTTATGTTGTCAAGAGATGGCGCTGTCTACGCAATTTAATACACTCTCGAGAATATATTGGCCGAATGATATCGCAGCCGCCAGAATATATTCTCAGAATATTTTTTCTCCAGATTCTTTGAATAATCATTGGTTCAGTCAAAGTCAAATACCATAGAACTGAAATAATGAAAAGCGTGTAATAAATCACGTCGGCTGCGCCATCTCTTGACCACATGAAATAGATGGAATTTACAAATATATGGGCATTCACGTTTTGATATATTTGCAACGCTTGAAATGTAAATATATTGTGTTTGGTGGAAAATTAATATATCGAAAAGCAAAATAAAGAATATTGCTGCTACCAATAAACATATTGACACAAGATTTAAAAAATTGTAAAACCACTTTTCACCCAAACAGCGCTTCATACGATTTTTCGTGTGCTTTATTTATGGCAAAACCTTTCATAAAAATATCCAGCTGTGATTCGTTTACTTTATCTATGTTTGGTTTACCATACATCTTACATACAAAATTTTTAACACATCAGATTCTCGTTCTTCGGAAACTTGTTCAGAACTATCAAATGTAGCAAATATTTCTGCAGTTCTTGGTCATTTTTCTGTAATTGACAGTTAGTTACCTTGTTTTGTATTTTTTTGCAAAAGAGGCATCATAATTGCTACCTGATAAGGCGTGGTAAGCTGGAAGTGCTTTGCCATAGTTTTTCCCAAACTTTCGTAAATATTAATCACTGCAATATAACTTAAATTATTTTCAGATTCAAGTCCAGTTTCTACCCATTTTTAAGCTTCATTTAAAATCTTATTCATATCACCTAAAATTATTGTGAAGATATCAGTATCTGAGGCACGAATATTTACGTTTGAATTATCTGGTTATTTTGAAATGTGTCCCTAAACTCATAAAACAAGTAACATGTACCTTCACAGTTTACCATAAGTATTTTATGACCTAATATTCCAATTATATTATCTGTTGCCCAATAGCTTAGTAAAAATTCTGATATAAAGGAATAATTTTTCAAGGCTTTCAGGAAGTCCTTGGATAGTTTTTGGTCTTCTCCCGAGATATTAAAAACGTTGGACCTTTCTGCAGATCCCGTATGCCAGTATCTTAATTGATGTATCCACAAATTTATCAAGAATCATATCGATCCTGGTGCTTGAACTTTTACATGCTCTTAAATAACTAATTGGCTGAAAGGAGTATTACCTAAAATATGTGAAAAGTTGAATCCATCAAATATGTACAGTTAATATGATTGATTTGGAACATGGTTATTGGTTTCGCGTTTTTTCACAATTCGAATGATTTTGATTTATCAGTTTTGTTTAAACTTCCATTGATATGGCTTGAGGACCATGGATCCGATATAAAAGGATTTGAAAAAACATTAAATAAATCAATCTTAATTAGGGCCAGGACTAATATTTTTCCAAGCTTGTTTGTTTCCACCTTTACCTATTCTATTTTTCCAAATTCTTTCCGTTGCTTTAACTTATTTTCTGATGCAAAACTTCTAATCTTTCACCTTTTAATTGGCTTTTCGAACCTACTTCCGTCTATCTTCCATTCTGCAATGAATATTTCTCGTAAGTTTTCTCGGGTCTAGGGCAATTCCCCGACAACAGTTTGTTAGTCTGATCTAACCTGAACGAACTAACTCAGCTCGCAAGTTGGGAGCTTGGGAGTGGAAAAAAAATATTCATTTTGATAGTAGTATTTTATTAGTCTGATCTAACCTGAACGAACTAACCTAGCTGGCAAGTTGGAAGGTCATTATTGATCAGGATATTATTGTCTTAAGAAATTATTGTCTTAGGATATTATTGGACGAGGGATTTTTGGAAGGATATTTTTGACAGGATATTTTTGGACGGGATATTTAGTCGTGCTACCCTTCCTTCGGGTAAGAAAAGTAAGATTTTTACCGTCGGGAATCATCCAATCGGTGAACTGTTCTTGGCGATTTACCCGTTGTTGAATTGCTGTCGGGGATTATTCCCGATTGGGATTATGCTCTCGGGGAATCATCTAGTCGGTGAACTGTTGTCGGGGAATTGCCTGTCGGTGAATTGTTGTCGGGGAATTATCCGGTTCCTAGTTTCCTACCATGGGTACAATATTTTAAAAGACAGTTTTTAGTAATTTCGCTAGCAAAACATAATATAATTGGATTATTTGGTCATAAAATACTTGTTACTTGTTTTATGAGTTTGAAGGTCACATTAAGCAAGTTCTTCAATATAGGCTTTGTTGTGCCCATATTGATGCTGATACCAGTATTGTTTTTCATATTACAAAATTAACATATAATACAAACGTTATTATTGATGCATTAGATACAGATATTTTCATAATCATTATGGGTTATTATTGATGCCTGAGATACAGATATTTTGATAATCATTTTGGGTAATATGGAAAAGTCTTCAAATAAAGCTAAGATGTGTATAGGAACTGGGCTTGATAAAAATTATTCACGTTATATTGCAGTAAAAATATTAACGGAGGTTTCGGAGAAACTGTGCCAAAATCACTTCCAGCTTACCATGCCTTAACAAGTATTAATTATACAGCCTTTGGAAAGAAAGAGCAAAACAAGGCAATTATCTTTTATAGAGGAATATCTGAAAACTGCAAAAACATTTGCTACGTTTGTTAGTTCTGAACAAGTTTCCGAGGAACAAATAATCTGTGCTGAAAAGTTTGTAGGTAAGATGTATGGTAGACCAGACATAGATGAAGTAAACGCAGCAAGGCTGGATATTTTTATGAAAGGTTTTGGCATAAATGCAGCACAAACAAAACCCTGTGCTAAAATAAAAATTATAAGAGTAAATCAAATTTGCGTAATATGGAATGTTACAACACATTCCGAGCCATTTCTTTATAGACCCGAAGAGAGCGATTGGTCTTCAGCTGACAACAAATTTCTGATTGATTGGTTGAAAGGTTCACAAACTCTTAGCAAAATGGAAGAAATCTTAATTACTCTGGAAATAATTGATAGTGACGACGAAAATTTTGTTCAAACCCAACCGAGCGATGAAGAAGATAAGGATATCCGTCTATTGCTTGCCTTCAAAAGTATCATAAGCCATTATTTTATGCAAAGAACACAGAAAATATTATCAATTTACAGAAATTTAACATGAAGAGATAAATGGAAAAAAAGTCGTTAGTCTGCTTCTTTGTTCAAGATTTAATAATCTTGTGTTTTCTCCTTTTGATTGCTACCTTTAATTTCAAATATTAATAACATATCCGCATATTAATCCAAGCCTTTTTCATGCGTTTTTTCGGTAGAATATACCTACCAAATATTTTTCTCATAGTATTACTTAATTGTTAATATGTGTTATTATTTTTCAATGTTTGGTATTACATATTTATGTTTTCAATTTTCACTTTGTGTATAATTGTATATGAAGGTCGTAGCTTAATAAAAAATGTGTAATATATTAGCCGCATTTTATTCCAATATAATGATGAGGTCCTGTACCATTCGCAATGTGGAAATGCAAACTTTGCAGAAGCGAATCTATCTTATAAAAAATAGTCTGTTTCAATTTGCCAACCACCTTCTGGTAGCAGACTACTGAACTTTAAAAAATGATATTTTCAATCGTTTTGCAAAAAAAGTATTCTGGTAATAATTAGGAACTATTTTAGGGAAAATCCGTAACTTAATTTTCTTACAACTTTCGACTCGTCTGTCTTCTAAACGCGACAGTCTGTCGAAGTTTTCTTTTTACCATAGGAATGATTAAACACTTTAGTTATTATGTGCAAAAAATTGTATAGGTAACTGATGACGATCCTGAAGGCGTTTTTTGAGAAATTTGTGTGTCGTCTGTTTTCAAATTGAGATCGTATAGCGAGGCAGACGTAGGTATTTTGCGTTCGCTTTACTTTTCACTCTTCATTGACGCGAATATCTTTTTGGTAATAATGAACTGCTGGGCCTAGAAGCGACCGTTACTGCTCGGGCGGATCTATATTTAATATGCTTTCAACTTTACGATTCAAAACTCAAACCTTCGGTAACTTATGAGGCAGTTCATCTTACTGCCAGTTCTGGGACTAACTATACTGCTAATTTTCAACATATTTCATTCATTCATTCACACTCATTTACTTTACTTTGAAACAAGGAAGCTTTCTGTCCTCCACCATTGCCGGAAGTCGAATTCCTCAGTATATTTATGACAATGGAAACGGAAAGTTTTCATTTCAGAACCTTGCGAAAGAAACATGAATTCTCCAGTTGCTATCTCTGAGCTGAACCAGTTGGGGATCATTACATGAATTCTTACTGGGTACGCTACAATGAGAGACGAAATGGGAATTTTTTAAGTCTCTGCTGGATCTCCAGCAGATATTTCTAGAAAGAGATAGTATATATAGAGAGGGGTTCGAAGAGCTTTCTTGGCTGCCTAGCCTCTGGAGTTAGAATGATATGAGAAGAAATATCAGATGTTGATATCTGATTCGCTTCAGTCATCTCTATATTCTAGATACCGCTCAGACTTTTTTCTGGGAATATGTATATTCACATCATATAGATTAACCGACTTGTTGGCATTTTACTTTTGTATCATTATTTGTCCTACCTTCTGTGCTTCTGTTTATCATTGTAAAATGAAAGCTTTCTGAAGTACATCAAAACAGACAATATTTTATTCAGCGTCCTTACTTTTACTTCTTAATTGTCTGGATGCAGTTGTTTGTCATGTCTTCCAACGAGTGTTAATACTTGTGAGTCTTTCTCTCGTCATCCAATCACTTTGCATATATGGTATTCCTTCAGATAATATAATAATAATAATACAAAAATCCATTCGATATAAAATAATTACACCGTTACGAGTATACTTACGTTTTCTGTTGCCCTTATCTCATGATGTTTTTATGAAATCGTTGAAAATTATACGATAAGTAACGTAGTGTTTTGAATTTTGAATATTCAAATGTTATTGTCCGTTTAGTTATCATAGTGAATCACTGCACCCAGTGCAGTGGTGCTACCTCTTACGACTGGATGATTTTAAGTAGATGTCTATAATTATTGGAAATCATGAAAAGTTGTAACATTCTCGCATCATTTACTTTTCAGTGTGAGTAATTCTTTAGAAAAACCCATTTTTTTGTACAGTTAACGAAATCTGAGAAATATTTTTTGTTAAAAGCGTTTAATTCAAAACAGGAAACGGTTGAACGTTTTGAAATTAAATGAAATTTCTGGAATATATAATTTTGCATGCGCTATGCTCATGGATTGGATCTATCTGGTCTCTTGAACTTCCGCGGACCATGAGATTCTGTAGAGTTCTGTGGTGTTTTCAAACTCTTTTATGTGTGAAGCTAATATGATCATGGAAGTTATTCAGTAGTTGTACCACATATTTGAGATTCCAAAACACTCATGATTATCGAATATTTGTGAGCTGAATGCCAATTTGGTGTCTATCATAATCCTGAAATACCGGGCAGTATCAAAAGATTATTTTTAGACGTGAAAAACAACGAAAACACCAAAACTACGTCAATTACAATAGACGCGCTATTTGTCAATAACGTTAGCATCAACAGGCGCTGTGAGTTCCAAATATTCATTTATGTTATCGAAGAATGATATTGGACTGCCCGAAATTGTTCCTAAGAAAAGTATATTCTTTGATATTCGTATGAGCCACATCCTCCGTGTTTTTCACTGGATTGTACAACGGAAAGTAGCGTCTACAAAAATGTTTGCTTTCCCTCTGGTTGAATAGTGAAATTCAATCATAATAATGAACAAATGTTGAGAAATTCAAACACGAGTCTTGTTTGTAATAAGCAGAATGTCGGAATGAATTTAAAGAGTATGAAACATACTGGGATCTCAGAAATGGAAGAATATATGACAACACCGTTATTAAATAGTTCAAAATGATCTTTAGATTTTTTATAAAAAAAATTTGTATGATGTATGTTTAATTAAATATATAGACTGAATTTCGTAGCACAGTGCTGCTCCTGATGTGGCGTATAGAGACATAACCTATTCAGAACATACTTGGCTGAAGGACCTTGGTCGATGACCTCTCGATAATTGATGTCAATAAAGACAAATACTACTACTTTTATTCTCAATTACCTCGAGTGTTATAGAAGTTATATAGGCCCGGTATATTAACAAAGGCAACCGCTGCGGAAACGGATGTTACAGGTATCAAAAGTGTCAATAAGGAAAAAAAACATTCTTCATTAGAGTTTCGAACATTCTCTATTTTATAACCATCCATTCGTTTTTCATGTAGTATATTAAATTTTGGAAATTTGTTGAAAGTGGTATTCGAATAAACTGTTCAGCGCATATATATATATATATATATATATATATATATATATATATATATATATATATATATATATATATATATATATATATATATATATATATATATATATATATATATATATATATATATATATGTATTATTGACAGTGAAAAAGTGAAACAGTGCATGAAATAAACGTTCCTAAGACGACAAACTCAATATTCAAAGATTTACCCTTTCTTCCAGCATTCATTATCCACTTGCTTTAGACTGTTGAGAAAAATTCCCATTTAGGAGGAGTTGAAAATCATTGTGCTACTCAAATATTACATGGTTCGAATTAATTTTTTCATTAAAAAAGTTTTCGAAGAAGTGTATTAAAAAGGGGTCCAATATTCCTTTCGGATAAAGTATCTCATAGAATTTCTTTCCAATTGCTGGAAGGGTTTACCTCTTCAACTTGTGGAATGATAATTTGCAATAACCTCGTACAGTAACCTTTCTTTGAGTTCGAAATTTCAGTATTTCTCAAATATAATCGAGTGGAAAATAATGAGATGAATGATTTCAAGTAGGCATTCTAAAAATACAAGTTTGTTGTTGCTCGTTCTAAATTAAGCCAACACAAATTCTGAGAGAAATATTTAAAAACTCACCTTATCATCAAAAAACCCAAATATCAAAGTCAATTTCTTTTTGAAATACAGCACGAGTAAAATTGACTAAGATATAGCAATTCATGAACACAAAGGATATAACACAATTTTAATTTTCTTTAAATTTGTTCACATAGTCACTGACTTGACGCGGGTTTTAATCAATACGATGTGATAGATCATACATGCTTGATAAATATATGTATATGGACAACTGGGATTTAAATCGCGAATTTCCCCCTTCTCTTCAACGAATACACATGCTCGATTGTTGGTTCGCGATCACATTCATTTGAGGTTCGCATATATACTACTGTCCGGAGCTAATTTTGATAGTAAGGCGGAAATTGAATGGAGTGGTCTTTTCTCCGCGTTTATTGATGCACTTGGTGGGGACGGTGCACTTTGTTAAAATATTGAGTGTCTGATAGTTGAAGCAGGTGAACTAAATAGTCTAGCGTCGGTGTATTGGAGTGCAGGACTTTAATTTTTCATAGCCCTCCTGACTGGTGGTCCTGACTGGTGGTCCTGACTCGTCGCCAAGATTACATTGCATTGATCGCCAGAATTTGAGGGTTAATTTAATCCCTACAAGTAAACTGATCGCCAGGTTTTATATCGGAACCAAAAAGAGAAAAAAATGGTGCACTTCACTTCGACTAGATTATTATTCAAAGGCAATATTTTTTTGTTTCGTACATCGACCACTACGATGGCCCAAAGGACCCCGCAAACTCCTTACGGAATTTGGGTCACGTTGTAATGTTGCCTAATATAGTGCTGTTTTATAAAAATAATCCAACCCCTCCTTCCCTTCTTCCACCAACTCCTAATACGAAACGCAGAAAAAAAATTCTCGGGTGCCTTTAAATGTATCCTAGTAGTCTTTTATCATCATCCCCCCTCCCTCCAAAAGGCACAAAACGAAAAAAAAAATCGAGGATTTTTCTGAATTTCCTATATGATGCAGTGTAAGTTATTTTTAATAGAAATTAATCCGGTGAGAAACCCCACAAATTAATAGTTTTGATGCTAGGGGCGTTGAAATCATACCTTAATAGACTGTTCATTATCATCGGCGGATACAATATCTATACGTATTTCAGTTCAGATTAAGCTGAACAATTGTGTAATTTATAATATAATAAAAAAATCTAAAACGTCCCACTCGCCCCCTATTTTACCCCTATTTTAAAACACGAAAGAGTCAACTCAAATTCAAATTGTTGATGTCCGATTTTTATTTATTTTTAAGATTTTCGCACAATTGATTGATATTCAAATAACATGAACGACTTACTGAGAAGTCAGCAAAATCCATCAATATTTTTTTGACGGCAGGGAATGATGAAATTGAACAACTGTACGATTTCCTCAACTTGAGCTGATTAAAACATTTATTTTGATAAAGCATTCAGAAGTAGCCTAGAAATGATTTTTTCGTGTTTTGAAAAGGGGGTAAGGGGGGTTTTATCGATTTTTTTATAAAAAATTACACAATGGACTAGTTTAGTGATGTTGAAAATACTATATTTGACGCGATGGAATTAAAATATAGATCAGAAATAGTAAATCAGTGGTTTTTTAATCCATCAATAAATGACTGAGATATAGATTATTTAAATTTACGTATTTTCGCTCGGAACGTCTTTGGTCTCCGACTCGTCTGTGACGTCACGCCACATGTCTGAGATCGCCACACCACAAATAATTACGTTTTAGATCCTTAGCCGCTCCAGGATACACATTTGTAGTACTTTTAGGTCCAATTAAGGCATGCCTCATTAGTTTGCACCACTTCTTCCTTTTATTCAAGTCATTTGGTACATGAAAAAACAATTTATTAGGGTTTTCAATTGTCGTGCTTTTACACATAGGCACAATACAATATTTGTAGGATATTTTTTTAATTTCAGCCATAGTGTAATAAACAAAACACAACACGAACGGTGAATGGCGCAAGTGATTGTACACCAATAAATTTTTCAAGCAGTAAGCACTCTGCGAATACCAGTCGCCTCGTTCATGTGGCGTGACTTCACACACTAGGGCGCTGCGTGCTATGAAATTATTCTTCCAAGCGCAACTTCAAATTCTCATAACTTTTTCATTTCTAGAGATATTTCAATGATTCTTTCATATTTTTGTTTCATTTTACTTAAATTTTTAGAATAAATCGATATTAAAAAATGAGAACTAGTCCATTGTTCAGCATAATCTAAACTAAAATACTTAGATATATTGTTTCCGCCTATAATAATGAATAGTGTATTCTGAGCAAGGTATGATTTTAACGCCCCCTATCATCAAAACAATTCATTTTTGTGGTTTGTCATCCAATTAATTTCTATTCAAAATAACTCGAACTGCATCATATTAAAAATTCATAAAAATTCACAGGTTTTTTTTCGTTTTGTTCCCGTCATAAAAAACTGCTATTCCTCTCATTCAGGCATATTTAAACATTCGACGATACATTTAAAGGCACTTGAGAATTTATCTTTACGTTTCTTAATCGGAGTTGGGTGGAAGAAGGGAGAAGGAAGAATTTTTTCATAAAACAGCACAAAATTGAGCAACATTAGCAACACTGAAACTAGTGAAAATGTTATTACCAGATTAAAAAATAAATAGCCTAATCTGCGCAAAGGGTGATTTCAACGCCCCCTAGCAGCAAAACTGTTAATTTTCTTGGGGTGGCGCAATGTTAACATTGGTTGAGCATTACATGGACTTCATCATATCAAAAATTTAGGAAAATCCTCTAGGACCCAAATTCCATAGATTCAAATGTCTACCTAAAAGACTGGGAGATGGTGACAGATTCCAGGTGATGATTTTCTCGTTTGTGACTTTGAGACCAGTGTGAGATATGAAAATTCTGACCAAAATGATGAAAAATTTGAGCGGTCGCCGGGATGCCTTCATATAAAAAATTTAATTCCGGCAACCGCAAATCTTATGCCACTTATTTTATTGGACATTTATGATGAAAACTTCCATTATTTCAATTGACAGCAACGAGAAAATAGTATTAAATTTAAAAAAAAATGGCCACGTTCAACCCTTAAGCCTATATTATTTTCGCTGCTATTGTCTATCTTAACATGCCGTTGGTGTATATGGCAGCGGCGATAAAATCGTCTCAAAACACATATTATGTTTTTTGATGAGAATCGAATTTTTTTATTTGAAAGCCACGCCGCGAACGCTCAAATTTTTGATCATTTTTGTCAGAATTTTCATATATTTCACTGGTCTCAGAGTCATAAAGGGGAAAATCGTCACCATCTTCCAGTCTATAAGGTTAGTTCGTACTTGTAAGATCGTACTGAAAATTCACTCCTCAAAAAATATATTTTCACAATAAAAAATGGTGCAAAACCAACCTACGTTATGAATATCCACGCACTCAAATGTCTACGTAAGGTTAGTCCGTTCTGGTTAGATCCTACTGAAAAAGAAAAGAAAAAGAAGAATGGGTCGGTGTACGAAAGAAGAAGTAGAAAATGGGTACAATGATTCAATGTACGAAACAAGAATATTTCAGAAACATTTTTGAGGTGTACGAAACGTGAGTATACTAAACAACTCAAGAAAACGACGGCAACGAATTTACATGTCATTAGTAACAACCCTTTTCGAAATGCAGGTGAAGAGATTACCTTGGCGGCCAATTTACATCCGTCCCTCTTAACATTGGCAGAAACCTAACCACATCCTAACCTACGGAGGGTTCAATGGAATTTTAGATGTTCTCTCATCTGATGCGATTAGGTAATTATGTATATTATTTTATAACATTTTGAATAGATATTTATTTAAATAAATAACCATACTAACATATTATATCCAAAACGCAGACTTTTATTGAGTTTACTTTTTTTATACGTGGGGTTGAACATTAAAGCATTGTTTAAATAGAAGATAGTTAGTGAATGCCTGTGGAAAAGGAATTGGACCCAAACGCGAGTGTCATCTAGCAAGATTAGTTACAAACATGAATATTTCACGTCATTTTGATACAGGTTTCTTCAAAAACCCCTGATTTTAATGCTGTCCCATTGTTTCAATCAAGTTACTACATGACTTGTAGGCCAGATCACTGAAGTTACGACATGACTTGGATGCGAGCTCACTATCGCCATCTACATGTCGCATCCATTTTGATCCAATTATAATCCCATAAGGTTGACTAACTATCTTCTATATAAACAATGATTTGAATATCCCATTTGAGGCCAACCTCCCTTACTTTGCACTTGCTCCCTTACTCGGTACAGAGCACATTAGCGATATGTTACTACGAAACGGCGATACGGGTTGTTTGAGGACAACATATCTGTTCGAGACAGAAGACAAATTAAAGGTCTCCTTCCCTGAAAAAAGGGGAACCAGAAACGATTTTTTTTCTGAGTGGTGAAGGGTTGTATGATTGTGTAAAGATAAAATATTGAAAAAAATATTCTTTCAGTTTTAAATGAATGAAATGGATATTTTCCCCTATTTTTGGGCATTTTCGTTTAGTTTCAGCATCAAATTGAACGGATATTTTGGTGTTGTTTCATTTCAGTATCGAAGTCTATCATCACTTAGTTGAACGACTTTCTCATTTTTCTCCTAGATGTTTCTTTTTTTGTGAATAATTTTACAAAAATGTGTTGTTTTCGTGAAATGGGTTTTCTTGCTTTATTCCATTTGAAATGAACCATCGACCAATGAAAACTAATTATTACAATTTTGGATTCAGAAATGAAACTGAATTTTTCGACACGACCCTCAGGTTATTCCTCCAACACGACTAGTAAGGAAAAGAGAGAGTATCATATAGCCATTATGACATCTGGCACAGGGTCGGATCGGGAATGGAAAAAAACTCATTCGGGTCGATCGAATCTATGTAATTTTATAACTATTACAATTAATAGCTTTTTTCAACAAC
The DNA here is from genome assembly GCA_944452925.2 of Chrysolina oricalcia. Classification (NCBI taxonomy): domain Eukaryota; kingdom Metazoa; phylum Arthropoda; class Insecta; order Coleoptera; family Chrysomelidae; genus Chrysolina; species Chrysolina oricalcia. The sequence continues at coordinate 37,194,050 of OX101812.2, forward strand.
ATGTGTTCATCACTGGGGGGACAAAACTCCATAACATTTTTATTTTACGAAAAACCAAGAGGCGGCTCCAGAATGTTGGACGAGTTTCGTGATGTCTGATACGATTCCATTCAAAATTGGTATATAAAAGCTTTTGGGTTTGGGATGACATAATTTTTTTTTGATAATTCATCGTAGCGGCTCCGAAATATCGGACAAAATTTCTGATTCTTGGTCTGATTCTATTTCGTACGACGGCGTATTGGCGCCATCCTATCAGTATAGTTTTTATTGAAATTTGAAAATTTTGAGGTTTTTTCTCAAAATTTCGACTTTTTTCTCAGAATTTTGACTTTTTTACTTCAAAATTCTGATATTTTTTTACGAAAATTTCGACTTTTTTTTTTCAAAATTTTGACTTTTTTCTCAAAAGAAAAAAAGTCAGAATTTTGAGATAAAACGTCGGAATTCTGAGAAAAAACAGAAAAAAAAGTCGAAATTTTGAGAAAAAAAGTCGAAATTTTCAAAAAAAGTCAGAATTTTGATATAAAAAGTCAAAGTTCTGAGAAAAAAGTAAGAATTTTGATTAGAAAAGTCGAAATTTAAAAAAAGTCGAAATTTAGAGAAAATTCTCAAAATTTTAAACTTCAATAAAAAACTATACTGGTATGATGGCGCCAATACGCCGTCGTAATTTCGAGTTCGTATAGGTATAGGGATTTTTGTGGTCGGAGATCATGATTTCTTTGTCAATGTTTGATAATTCGAAATGACATGCTACAGAACGGTGGACGAATGATTATTTTCCGATTCCGTTCAAAACTAGACTGTAGGGGTTTTTCGGATCGGTAAAATTTACTTTTTTTTTGTCAAAATAAAAAAATTCAAGATGGCGGTCCCGAGATTTAAGGTCAGATTCTATTCAAAATTTGTATCTAATAGTTTTTGGAATAGAAGATGAGTTTTTCAAAACTAACTAATTCAATATGACATATTTTACGAATGATCTAAAGAAAATATTCGTTTTCAATGCAATCTTGTGTTAAAAACATTTTTTGATTTATATGCATCAGGAAATACACTCTCCACTTCGTCAGGGCTATTTAACGATATTACTAAATAACTTATTCTTGTGACTCCTATATCGGCAACTCCTTTCTACATTGGTTTCTAATACAACGGTTTATTTGGGCGGCGCGGCGTTTTTGATGTCGCTTTGAAGTTGAAAGCTACAGCGGACTTTTCTTGAATGTTCCAATGGGGCAGCGCGGCAAGGCAAACAAACAAAACATTGACTCAAAACCAGGTGATTGTTACGGCTTTGTTTGTTTCTTTGGCGGAATTTATATCGAGAATCGTAATCATTCGAATTTATTCACATAATTTCTTTATTTTCATCAATGATTCTATGTTGAAGAAGAATCACAATTATTTTTATCACATTCAAGGACAACTCAATATAACCAGAAGGAAACATTGCGATTTAGTTATATGTATATACGATAAATGATTCCAATGTAAAAAAAATACACAGAGATTTTGTGTCTGGGAATCAATAAGGCTTCCAAAGCTGAAAGCATTTTATGTAAATTGTATTCTACCTGGAATTTTGGACGGGCATTTTCCTAGAGGAATGAGAATTAGGGATAAATGCTTTTAATGTTGTTGAAGGTAGAGAGAAATGTAAAAAACGAAAGAAATAGCAATTTTTTCAGGTATATTAAAATAAAACATCTAGCTGAAACATTGTTTAATTTATTGTTAATAGTTGCATTAATTCAGATCAGTTGAATTGAATGTTTCACGGGTGATAGAGTCTCATATTGTTACACCCTTCATATGGAATGAGACATATGTACCTAAACTATGAACCTTTCCTGCAAAAAATTACATTCAAATCGAGAAAATAGTTTTAAAGAAAATTGCGATCGGATCTTATTTGTCACCATTTTCAATAACTAACTTGAAACTTAAAATCTGATAACTGATTTATTAATTCATGATTCTGATTTCATATTTTCGAATCAATTCAAATTGATGTATTGGTTAAACCTACATAGTGATTTTGAACAGAATACTACCATAGCTCACAAATTTAACCAAATCCATCTTGGAGCTCTGCCATTTCGTATTATTGAAATTTAATGAATAATTCATTATCTCCAACCCCAAAATACCATTCTCATATACGAAAAATGAGAAATAAAACTTTCTATGTTTTTATACCACTTCTATTTGTAACCAACGTTACTGCAGTTTCGTCCTATATGGACATTATCAAACAATACAATAATCTGAAATAATAACACTTCTTGAATACCCTTAATTCTACCCGAGGCCTGTCTTAATGACTAACGGTCATTAATGACTTTTACCTGTACCTTGTTTATTTGCGACAATGTGACTGCGCTGCCTTGAATAACGGTGAATAGACCAAATCCAGTTGATCATTCAGTAGGTTACATCCACAATATTTGTGTTTATGAATTTCTAGGGATTCCAAATAATTCAGTTTCCAACCCTTGCTTGCACAGTGCCAAATTTCCGTATCGTTCAGACTCGGAAATTTGTGGTTGCATTCCAAGGAATGGTTTGAAAAGGTCGAATCATTTTTTCCTAGTCTGAAGGACCTTTCATGTTCAGCGTATCTTTTTGAAAAATTACGTCCACATTGTCCCACATAAACACCGTTATACTCTGGACACTTAAGCTTATAAACTCCAGATTTTTCCATTTTTGCTATTCTATCTTTGGCATTGAAAAGAAAATTAGACAACCTGGCATGCGGCCTGTATGCTACTTCTATATTATTCTTTCTAAAGAATCCCGCAATAGCCTCTGTTCTTCTCCCGAAGTACGTTAAAGTTAAAAATTTCTTAGTTTCTGATTGTTTGACCTGGGGGTATATTAATTTGTGCGAAAATTTAAGACGATGTTTTCTGACTAACTTTTGAATTGTGGCCGCTTGGAAACCATTATTTTGTCCTATCTGTATGATTGTTTTAATTTCTGTATCTAGATTCTCATATAGAATTCGACCATAAATCATAAAACTCGACTGCCTCTTTAAACTCCTGAATTTTGACAGAAAAATCAAAACATAATTCTGCTGTTTGGTCACAGAGGGCACTTGCAATTGTGTCCTCTGATATTTTGAGGAACGTTGCACAAGTATCTGTTAGATTAAGTTCAATGCCCGTCATGGTCTTTCCAGGGGAGTAGTTGTTTTCTGTCAGGTACTTGCCCTAATCAGCCTACTTAGTAGGTGTATATGGGAGTAAAGGGTTCATCATCAGTCGGCAACGACTGTTCGTTATTAAACGATCTCCCAAAGAATTCTGTTTTCTTCAGAAAAATTATTATCTTCGAACCCATAAACCACTACATAGGTTATAATCTTAGAACCCGCCTAGAAATTATAAAACTTTTCCGTCATTTTGAATTCACGAATTTTAACAGAAATCATCAGGATCTCTCAACCCAAAAACCGATTTTGAATTGAATCGGACATAATCACAAAACTCGTCCACCATCTTGGAACCACCATCTTGAATTCATCAATTTTGATAGAAGATTCATAATCTCCTAGCCAGAAAAACCGACGGACAAATTTTGAATTGAATCGGACCATAATCACAAATCTCGCTTTTTGTTTTTTTTTCAAATACATTTATAATGGATTACCCACCTGCTACTAGAATTATGAACAGTGAACACCTACATACATCATACAGGTCAAATTAGTATAAAACGTGTAATAAGAAAAACAAGTATCCCATGACAGTAATTCTGGTTCAATACATTTTTAAAAAACAATAGAACAGACTGTTTACGTCAGCGTTGTTTATTTATTTTGTGCTGCATGCATGTAAGATTTGGATCATTCAAAATCTTGTTTTCAAAAATTACCTTTATTTGAATACATATAAATTATTAATACGATATATTTTACATGAACTGGCACGGACTAAAGCTTGAAGCAGTAATAGTGATGCGCCGCTCTTGGAGGTTCTACTTATAGTCTCGTAGATGCTGACTGGGCGTCCTCGGGAATGTACGTCTTGAATAAACAACTGTAATTGCGCTGGAGACAGACCTTAATCGTCAGCGACATCCTGGCACGATTGGGATTAACTTCATAGATAACTGCGCACTTTGGAATAAAGGTTCATTGTATTTTTTCATATAACAGCTCCCATCATTTTGAAAAAGTTGGTGCTTTGGGTCCAACAACTTTTAGGCAAAGGTTTTGTTGCTTGAAGTTGGGTTCAATTGGAGTTCCTCTTCTTCGATAACTTCTCCAATATGGCTATTTGGCCGTTTTCCCAAAGAGATGAATCTTGATAAAGCTTCGAACGTTCCATCTAGGGGTCTTGGGTGTTGATCATCATTTCTTGATGACATTATTCCAAGTTTTACAGTACGATATCTGTTACATTTACAAGAAATATATAAAATTATCAAAATACATATTAGTACAATTATGAAATGGGTAAACCAAGATGAATGTTTGGTTACAAAAGGTTCTTTAATAATTCTTTCAAGATCTTCTGAATATTGATCCAATTTACCTTTGTTGTGCTATATTTAAATCATCAACATTTAATTAGCTTAATATCATTGGCTTTATTGGCTTTAAATTTAGGAAATATTTCTTTTCTGGTAAGGGATTGCAACAATCATAAGGAATTGAAATTAAATGGATGTTATACGTTGCACGTTTTTGAATATACTCTAGTAATACCAAAAAATGCATTGCATTTTGGTTGCAACTTCAAAATTGAATTTGTTCCTATTACTTCTGATACTGGTTCAAATCGTGAACATTTCATTGTAATTGGAATTGGATCTGATAAAGTTATGAGCCATATAGGTTTTTGGATCTAAGTTAAAAACATTATAATATTTAGCAAATAATAAAGAAGTTTGGTAACTTTTAGGAAGTTGAAATAAATGTTTAAAAATCTGTGCTTCACATATAGCATTGCTGTCAATAGGGTTTTGCAAAATATTTGAATATAATTTAACATTGAAACCAATATCTTTACAATTATTAATATTTTCCAAAACAAAATATAACATGGAATCATCATCTTTTTCAATAAATTCATGATTCGTCGTTAAAATGTGGTGAAGTCCTGTCCTATTGTCAAGGATTGGAATAGGGTATAGTTGAAAACTTGTGTATAATCCAGGTTCAACAAGGGGTATTTTTGATACAAAAACAACTCTGTTGCCAGTTTGAAAAGCTTGTAGTTCGATTATGTCTAAATATTTAGAAATTAATGTTATTTTGACAGGTAAAGGTAACTTATGAGTTTCCATCGATTGTACGACTTCTTGAAGGTTATACAGTAAATCGTTTGATGTGATGATTGAAGAATGAACTAATCTCAATCTCGCAAATGCGATAGAATTCAGAATATCATCAAAATATGATTCTATAAATAAATAACTTTCCATAAGTTCTTCACAAATCTCTAATGTTCTTGTTTTTGCTTTCATTGAGTTGAAATTATCTGTAATATCGGCAATAAGGTTGATAATTGTTAAAAAATTGTTAAAATTGTTATTTCCGTCAAACCGATTTCCTTGATATCTTCATTAAAAATGACTTAATCAATTCGGAGTTTTTGAATAGTAGTATTAAAGTTTTTAATAACTGAAGTTACTACTGGAATTTGATTTTTCATAATATTTTCTAATTTATGTTAATCATGGTTAATTTTCTTAATACAATCATTAAAATATTCGCCATTGCTGCTGTCTAAATTTCCTGAAATCGCTTTCCATACGGATCCTATACGCGTTTTACTCGACTACGAAAGTTCGGTGTATCTAAAAATACTTCTTGCAATTTCAGCACAAGGGAATTTGCTAACTTTGTTAATAAACTAATATGCGATTTAACATCTGCATAAAAAAATTTCATCCGTGCACTTTCATCTTCTGCAAAGTTATGAATAAATGTACTCAATATATTATTGTTTTGCTCTAAGGCATTCCTTATTGAAGTTGAGTCTTTATAAACTGAGAATGTCCATTTATCATTGCTAATTTTTATTCGATCTCGCTTATGGTAATAAATACCTATTGTATTGATGATCAGCATCGTGAAACTAAACATAATTATTCATAGAAAGGTTTCATTCTATCGAAATTTACTTTTTATTCTTGATTTGTATTTAAATTTTTTAATGAGGCTGAGTTTTTATGAAATTCAATTATTTCAAATGGTCCGTTAAATTTATTTTTAATTTAATTTTTTATTGGCGATTCTTTAACGTTAACCTTGTGTCCTTTTTTATAGTCCGGGGGTTCATGTCTAATGTCTTCATCAAATCATTGCTTTGCTTTTTCTTTGCTTTGCTCTGTTCTAGCGCAAGCAATTTTATAAAAATATTGAATTCGATTATTCAAGTCTCTTACATATTTTGTAATGAGGTCTTTCTCATTATAGAGGGTGTATGGGATTCTACTTGCTGTATGTCCGAATATTAACTTGTAAGGGGTAAATCCATGAGTTTTATTTTTAGTTGTATTGTAACATATGGTAGCGGAGGGTAAAATATCTAAGGGATGGTCGTTTAGACTTTCTGCTACGTGTGCTCGTATTATTTCCGTAAGTGCAGCATGATAACGTTCTATACTTCCGTTAGTTTGGGGATGATCTACACTAGATAAAGTTAATTTGATGTTATATAAACTACAAAGGTCTTTCATTAAATGAATATTGAATTCTTTTCCACTGTCGCAGTATATTCTTTGTGGGGTTCCATAATGTTGGTAATAAATACATAAAAAATTGATTACACATTTTGCAGATTTATCTTCAAGTGAATAAGATTGTACGAATTCTGTTAATTCATCTGATATTGCTAGTGCATAATTTTTTATTGAGATTTCTATAATGTCTATATTAATTCTTTCGAATTGGACTTTTGGAGTTTCAGTTATAATCATTTGATTTGTTTTTCTACAAATTTTTGTTTTCTGGCAGATTTCACATTCTTTAATATATTTTTCGAAATCTTTAATAAATCCTTGCCTTTTATATTTTTGTTTAATTCTTCATATGGTTTCATTAATACCTCTATGCATGTTTGCTTTTCCATTATGATAATGTTCAAGTATTATTGGAATTTCATCCTTATCTGGGGTTTGAACTACATGGCAAATGTGAAATTTTATTTCGTCGACTTCGGCTAAAATATAAGAAAGCATTTCTTGAATTGGAAGATCTGGGTTATTTTCCACATGATATGTTTTTGATGGTTCGGAAAAGTGTTTTTCGGCAACCATCTGGGAAGTGTTCACTTCCCGGACACTTTTTCTTTGGAAAAGTAGCACTGAAAAAGACTTCAACTCTGGCAAAGAATTTCCGTTAAAAAAAAGATCGTTATTGAAAGTGCTACATCCAAAATTCCCATTTGAATTATAGAACTTATAATTAATTACGAAGAAACAGACTGTGTTATGGAACGTATCTGCGGACAGATGAACTTTTTTGAAAATATGGACGTAGACAGTCAGAATGGGGGTGAATTACTATAGTGAAATTTAGAAATGTCAGAAAGTGGATTAATAAATTTCGAGTCAATTTTTGAAAATGTTTCCTGTATATAATATGTGAGTCGATTTTAAGAAAGTGTTAGCAAGGATTTATAATCAATTTTGAACATCTTTTACACGACGTTTTGATTCAATTTTAAAAAACTTTCACCGTTGAGTACTTTTTGATAATGGGATTGATACTGGCACACTATTGTGAAAATTCACGATTTAATGAATTTTTTTTTTGGAATAAGGATTCTATTGGAATATTACAATTTTTTATGAATTTTTCTAAAACAAAAAATAAAAAATTAGGATATTATGCGTATCATACTTTCATTATAAAAAAGAGCAATTTCAGATGGTAACCAGGACACAAAAGATCGAAGAAACAAGTAAAGTGCAGGTAGTAACGAAGGGTGATTATTTTGGAAAAAACCCACACCGACGTGTAGAGTATTATTGTGTTTTAGGTGCAATAAACGAATATTATCTGTATGAAAATACAATTTTGTGAAATAACGAAAATAAAATATATTATTTGGAAAGTGTCATAATTTTAAAGGTTGAATTACATATGCTTTTCATTGACCGATTAGACTGGGAAAAATATTTCCGTTTAATTTTTGTTCCATGATTCACACTGAAAAGTATAGAAAAGGGATTACCGTGCAAGTGTTCAATAGACTATGAGTTTACGTTACATACAATTTTTTTTCTACGAACCCAAATGAAAGGAACAAAATTTAATTTTTTGTTTCGAATGGATTTATCTTATACCCTTATGAAAGTGTCAATCGAAATATCCAAAACCTAGTCCACAAGGTATTTAACATATAAAATCAAGCAGTCACCTCTGAGAGGTTGTGAATACATATCCGTGTGCTTATGCCACTTCTAGAGGGATGGAAGTACAAAAATAGTATATTGTGCAACAAGTGGGGAAAGTTCAACTTTTCTCACGAGTGTGGAAGTTTGTGGCACGAGCCTGAAGGGCGAGTACCGCAAACACACGAGTGAGAAAAAGTACTTTCCCACATATTTCACACTATACTTTTCCTACAACTGCAAAAATTTGAAAAATACAAGTAATGTACATCAATATTTATTTTTTCTCACAACTGCACAACTACAATAACATTGAATTTCCGGCAACATATCCAACGTTAATTTCGCAGCTTTTTCCAATATCTCTAGCGGAGTATTATTATCAAAATCGTCACTATTGTCAGTATCCATATTATTTATCATGAGTAAGTATATCTTATTGAAATAATATTCAATAGAAATTGCGATTTTTATGAAAGCACGAATGGAAACTATCTGGAGAGTTCTAAAACTTCTATAATCTGACAGTTCTGATGACTATCTAAAAATGAACATTTCTCACAATACGAGCAATACAGGAAGCTTCATAGCAGTTGTAGGAAGATATGTTTTGTAAACCGCAAAAACGGGGTAATGATTCTGAGACCATTGTAGGAAACAGGAAACCTAAGGAGAGTTTCACGGAAACTCACAAAGAGTCAGTCTTTAGTTAGGAAAAAGGATACCAGGAAAGAAAGTAGCAAAAATAAGAAAAAATTAGGAAAAATCGTCTAATGAAAAGACAGAAATTGTTGATATTCAAAGTGTGTTTTAGTAAAGGCAGATGCAAAGTATTGCACAAATTGCGAGGAAGATTGCCAAAATTATAGAGAGAGACGAGAAGTACCTAACCAGGATTATTTTGCATCGCGTAATGAACTTCCGGAATTTTTGCCTAAAAATCAGTGGAAAGTCGGGAAAATGGTTAGAATGAAATAAACAGGAAACAGAATAAGAAATGTGTATTGTCGAATCAGAAGTAACGTAAAGGGGAAATCTTGTTTTATCAATTTCTCCATACAAACCTACGGCAAGGCAAACATATTTTTCAGAGAAAAAGGCGTTAACATCAGAAGACCATAGCTATTTGTGTATTGACACTTTATTCAACAAAAGGCACGAGCTATGAGGAAAATTAACACTAAATAGTAATCCCAAATGTATATGCTATCCAAATATCTAATAATTTACATCTCTCACAAAAGGAAAATTTCTTGTTCGGGAAAAAGAATGTTGGAAAGTCGAGATGGAACCCGATGCCTCCAGGCTATGAATTTGAACTACTCAGCGACATAACATCTGTGCCAACGTAGTTGCTTGGAGTGCTTTGAATTCATTAACTATACTTTCCATCATACAAGAATGAGTTCATTTTCAACAAAACCATTGGAGGTGTAAGAAATTTTTCAATATTGTCGCTCTGGAGTGAAAAAACTGCCACAAGATGACATTTCATGGAAAAGGTTAACTTTGCGTTGAGATCTGAAAGCGTCAAAATATACTTTGGTAGGCGGTTGTAGGAAAAAATTATATAATAGAGTTCTATTTTTTTGTTCAGGTACCTGAGTACAACAATAAGTACAATATTAATGTTGGGAATTATTGATGCCAAGAGTGTTGTCGAAAACTACGATTTTGTTTTCATAACTTGTTTTCGTTCTAATGTTTGTATTAAGTATCATTTTGTTATTGGTATTAAGGATATTGTCGATTAGTGAAACTGAGATTATGCGTTCTCAATGATATCCAGCAGAAATAGAGAGTTACAGTGCAGTAAGTAGAGACAGTGAACAATTGCATAGGTGTATAGGTTTGTGGTGAAATACGTGAAAGAAGTGTTGTCGACATCAGTGTGCGTGGTGTATTCAAGTGTGAATGATTTGCGTGCTGAAGTAAGTTGAAGTGGACATGAGTGGTGAAAAGAATACGTATTGAAGCACGCAAAAAAAAGAGTAGCACTATTGGAAAGAATATTAGTGAAATTGGTACGATAAAGAAGGAAACCAAGTCAACAAATGTGATATATGTGACTGATGGAATTGGCTTTTCCTCGAATAGTGGAGTGGATTTCTGGAATACAAATTTAGAGCAACTATGGACTCGAAGAGAAACTTTTCAATACTCTCTGGTTATGACGTCGATTTTCTAATGCCGAGTCGCTGGACAATAATCAATAGAACGGTAGTGAGGAATATGTCAATAGGAGCACAAATGTATGTATGACAATGTGGTTTGAGGTTCATCTCTGTGTAGCAGAATTTGCACCACTAGAGCCAAGAACAAACTGTAAGATAAACTGGACCAGCAAATTCTCCCACATTGCCACCAGGCCTGAGAGGTTACCACGAGCAATCGACACGACTTCCTTCTCATTACGTTTCACCACTTCTCGCTTACGATGTCGTAGGCGAGAAGTGGTGAGACGAAAAAAGAAGAAAGTCGTTTTGATTGCTCGTGGTTCCACTGCTGGTTTGTGAAACTAGTGGAAATGTACGCATAAACGTCGATTCGCCAATCAGCACAAGAAAACGCAAATCGTTTCCTGTCGTTCCTATCTTCCGTGTTTCAACTATATCCTCAATACTTCGAACTATCCAAGAAACCTGCTCAGATTGCATCTTTAGATAGATCTTTATTTAAATAGGATATCCTAATATATACATCCTAATATAATCAAATAAGACAGTATCAGAAGGTCCCTACATAACAGTTTGGAAGAATGTACCCGGAGAGAAATGAAGAATGAAGTCAATCAACAACGCAGAGATAGAATTGAGAAAAGGAACCTTCTATAGGGTTCGACACACATACAGAAACCAACTAAGACTTCAGATGCCACGGAGAGCAACACACAAAGTTGGCGTGTTCCAGACGATCCTTGGTGACAGTAGAGTAGCTCCTGATACCGGGAAAATATTCTTCCATTTGTTGTTTGTAACATCGCAGAACGATAAATGTGTGTTGATCAGTAAATTAGTAGTGAGTTGCAATAGAAACCATAGATTTGTATAAGACGGCCGAATGGATGTAGAATTGAACTGAAAGTCGTAGAGTAACAGGTGTTACTATAAAAAAGGGATGAAAGTGATAAGATTTCGGAATTTGTCAAATTTCAGGATTAAACTCAGAAAGAAGCCCCGAAGGATGAAGAAGATGACATGGAGAGACATGAGATCACCAAGAGAGATCTCAGCTAGTCTCCCAGGATGCTACCGGTTCCGAGCAACCTAGGAGGAAAGAACGCGTCTTCAAGTCCATGCACTGACACAAAAAAAATCGAAGGTTGATTTAGTTTGAGTAGTTTGTGTAGAGATAATGTATCCATTTTTTTCTGGTAGAGAAAAACCGTCCGTTTCAAAGGAGAAGGAAATTCCTACAAAATTAAGGAATGCCATCAACAGCTAGCACATGTTTCGAAACAAGAAACAGTAGCCATTCTTATTGCTCTTTTCCGAAAGGTAGCATTTACTTTCACAGTAGTTACTGAAAGATGACGACACATGATAGAGATGATGTTTGGCGCAAACCTTCAGGTTACTGGAAAACATAAACACAGTCTTCGAAAAGAGAATATAACGTAATATTTTACCTCCAAGGGGTGTGGAATAGTGAATATAATAAAGATTCCTACAGCTTCTCCGCACGTAAAATTCGGGAACATCATGGATAAAAAAATAACGGAACTGAATCGATATGAGAGGGAAACGATAGCCGCATATGACACATACGAAAATATATGGAAAATTATTGTGGAAATAATAAAATATTCAAGGATGATATAAGTATGTGTGAGGTGTCTAACCAATGCGAAACTAACATTTGTAAGATGTTATTTTCAATTAGCTTTCTCATACACATCGTTTTCTCTCTACCAAGCCTTGCAGGGCTACTGAGTTGAAGGACGTGGTAAAGAAGCCAATAGAAGTCGCCAGTAACGAAACTAAGGCACCACCAGAGGTGGGAATGTTAGTTCAACTCAGTTTTGAAAACCTCAAAAAGGGCAGTTGAAGTTCAATGATTTTTCGAGCAAGTTGATATTTAAAATAGTGATGACCGGGCCTCAGGCCTCGATCTGACCAGTACCGTTTTTATTTCGTCGAGTAAAGTGAATAGTTGGGTCGTGTAATTCAAAGAATCGTACTTTGGATATCCGTTTGTGGTTTGGGAAGGTATTTGGCGAAGATGGAAGAGGGTTGCATTTCTCATTAAGAATGATCTATGAATGCAAGTAAATCAATTTACTGATGAGAAGGATGAGAAGGAAGCCTATGTTATCTATCCAAACCTGCACTGGGCACCTGCAAATCGGACTACGAGGATGATCAATGCGGTAAGTAAATCTTATTATCATTGATAACAAATATAAGGCTTGCATTGCTTAGTAAATCCCGAAAAATGTGATTTTCTGCGATTCTGTTTGTTCAATGGAAGTATTTTGAACAAAAGGGAACAGAACCCCAAGTAGCATACCTATATTGGTAAAATATTGGTACAATATTGTGAACATATTGGCAAAATATTTGAAATGCAATATTGGCGAGAAAAAAAAGTAAACATTCGGCGATATTGGTCCAATATTACTTGAATAATATTGGAAAAATATTCTCCAACTAATATTGGCCTCAAAATATTCGGCAATATTGGTACAATATCGCTGATACAATATAGGGTCTTCTTCAATATCTATCAGATGTAGTTCAATCTCCAGCGTGGCTTTTGCCGGGGAAGTAGTTGTTTTCTGTTAGATATTACAAAAAAGTAACTTCAATTTTATCGTAGGGTTTTTCCATTTCCAGAGGAGTCATGTATTGATTCAATTTTCAATTGAGAATGTTTCTCTTTAAAACATGAATCCCTTCCAAGAGAGGTTATCTTGTACGATGGAAAACAGCGACAATATTTCAACTTTCAGTCGCAGATGATTCCACAACTGACTTTATGAACATCCTGTTCATATTTTCAATGAAATCAATTCTGACAATATTGGCACAATATTCAAAAGTTATATTGTCGAGAAGTAAAATGTGAACATTTTGCGATATTGGTCGAATATTGTTTGAATATTTCAAAAATAGTTTTGGTGAAATATTCTTGAAGCAATAACGGCCTCAAAATATTTATCGATATTGGTACAATATCATTTGGATATATTGGTGGATGTCAATATACCTTGGTAAATTATTATATGTCTTTTAGTTGATGACGGTGACACCAGAGTATGTCTTTTGATCACCATAACCACTGAGTGAGCTGTCTTGAAAACAAGTAATGGGAAGTATTTACTTAATATACTTTCGTGAAAAAAAAATAAAAAAGTTAACAAAATATACTTTCGTAGGTTTTAGAAGACGTTCTATATGTAGAGCCACCTAGCGGATTTTTATCCAGGTTTGATCATAATTTCAATACGTTTCATTGAATACTCGGCCAATATTCAAATTTCATCTCAATCGAAATGTAGGAAACGATATGAAGACAGTATTGTTTTAACGATATCGATAAATATTATTGAACCAATATTGACCCAATAATAATTAATAAGATTTGTTGAATATTGGCGAAATGATATTCAACCAATGTGTAATCACAGTTGGAGATACAATATAGTTTTTATTCCTAGAATCGATATGAGGGGAATATTGGGTTTGCAATATTTATTCTAGATGTTGAAAACGATGTGAAGACAATATTGTTATATCGATATTAGTAAATATCATCCATCCAATATTGACTCAATATGAGTTATTACAATTTGTCAAATAAAGTGTAAATGATATTCAACCACTTAAACTTGGAAAAATAATATATTTTTTTCTCCTTATAATCGATATGACTGGAATATTTGTATTGCAATATTTATTCCAGATGAGGAAAACGATATATAACCACTATTGTATTATCGATATTGGTAGAAATTATTCAACCAATATTGACCCAATATTTCATGTGATAATCTGCATTCAAAACTAGTTCAACCAATATTCCACCAATATTATTAATATATTATTGTTTTTTGAATATTCACTCATATTGGACCGATATTGATTTTTCATATACAATATATCTATATTGGCCCAATATGGAATCAAGATTCAGCCGATATGATGTGCTACCTGGGACTCATTATAACACAAGCTTGAAGAAGTTACACCCTAACGGCCAAACGGCACTAATAATTACTCGTAAAGAACAAAGAGGGGCATTAGGAGTGGATATTGAAATAGGAGAGTACACACTGCAGCAATAGCCAGAGCTATTGCTCTGGCTATTGCACTATTGTACAAAAGAGTACTTCTAAACTGACATTTAGTTGGATAAATGTGCATCCCGCTTCATTGAGAACGCAGAGGACACATGAAATATTTTTAAACATTATTGCCATGATATCTAATTTATCGCAGCTTCATCTCTAGACTCAGTTCTTGGTCAACTTGATCGGGACAAAAGTATCTAAATACATTCAATCTACCCTTGCAATGATAAAAGAAGATGCTCAAAACTACCTCCAATACCATAAAACTTTGCAAAACCGTAATTCAGGTAACTTTCTGTTTCCATCGTAGTATTATACAAGGATTGCTTAGAGAGAAGAATATATCGACGACGGCGAATTATTGGCATTGACATGTTATTCTTCTACAAAATTATGGTATAGTACGTCCGAATCTTGGACTGATCATTGAAAAATTATTTTCCTAAATAAGAATTCTATATAGTATGTGAGTATCCGCTATAGAAAATACGACTATATTCATTCGTATTAAAAAACGAATCAGAAATATAAACCGTAATTAAATGTTAGCTACTACAAAGACACCAATTTTGATAGTGAGTAGATACAAGAGTTGACTGGTTTATTCATTCAATGTTTCATTTTCATGATATTCTATCCATGCTTGAGCCGCGTTCTCCTGAGTCGTCAATTGAAGTCAAAGAAGTTCTTCGACAATGTCGACTTGTATGCATGTCGACTGGTCATGTGGACAGACTGCCTGTACGACTGGTGTTGGGAACTCGGTAAGGAAACAACTCAATATACATATGTTTCGATTTTCTTGATAATCGAAAACACCCATTTTACGATTTTTTTTTAGCTCCTTATCACAGATATCATCTATATATATATATATATATATATATATATATATATATATATATATATATATATATATATATATATATATATATATGTATATATATATATATATATATCCGGAGGGCGCGCTGATGTCTTTACCCCAATAATAATTATTATTATCATTATTTTAGGAATGTACCAGTCAGGCTCTATCTCCAGAGCTCCGACCCATCCGAAGGGAGAGCTGGTGTCGTTTACCCTAATAACCACTTCCTACGTGACTATTGGGTCCGAGATTCATGTGTTCTGAGCAGACGAAGTGAATCAAGGATGACGGCCTTCTGCATTCGTGCCGCTAAGATCTCTGTCATATCAAGGCAAGCCGGTATCATCTTCAAATTTGAGAACAGTATGTTCATCATTCCACCAAGGACTCCTATGATCAAAAATTATTTTGACAGAATGGTTTGGATACAACCTGCGGAGTTCGAAGATAATATCTCGATATTTAGTCCGTTTTTCCTCCTCTCTCCGAACGATATTCATTCCACCTGTAGCGAAAAACTCCATGACAAAAATCGTTTTATTTGGTGGTCGAGGTGGACATCAGGCTAATTGGCTTGTATTTGCCTGAGGGTGGGGAATGAGTAGTGTCAATAGATTCAGCACTTCTCATTCTCCACAACGGACTCAATATCCCCCTGAGCACCGGTGTCTCGTCTATACCGTACAAGTATCGTAGCGCCGCGTTCTGCCTTTGGCTGAGGCCGCATAAGCTCTAATCAGATAATATGTGAAATTCAACCCATGAGTGGCATCCGGAAAATACACAGTCTCATTGCCCTAATTCGATTACCGCCGATAAAGGCGATGGTTAAATCTGGCATCATTGCTGGACGCTCACAAATCTACAGGATGAAAGTAACCTATACAAACCGGACGCTATGTAGCGTGAATTCGTGAATATATTGGACGCTCAGAGACGGGTACATGAAAGGACGCCACGAAATAGGTGTAATGAAACTTTCAAATTTTTATCGTCGAAAAGGAAAGCTTGATCACTCCTTTATGACCCCTGATGTTCAAATCTTAAGAATATACTGATGTAGAACAAGAGACTTATGATATCCACTCGACGGACGCTCAGAGAAAGAGTTGTGAAAGGACGCCTGGAAGATAGCTGGATGTATATATATATATATATATATATATATATATATATATATATATATATATATATATATATATATATATATATACATATAAGTTGTTGTAAAGGTTAGACGACTGTCTAAGTTAAAGAAGAATCCTTTAAATTCGTGTATGCAGTCAACAAGGGTATGGAAAAAAAGTGTACTCTTTTTTCTATTCAAGCTTTCGAGTCATTTATTGGCTCTTCATCAGGAACTGAAAGTGAGGTTATGAATCCCTTTCACTCGCCGTACTATATGAAATATCATGTCACAACGGACAACACTCTTGATACAATATTAAAGTGACAAAACTTTTTTAAAATATGATTAAAAATGATCATGGTAGATTAAAATCAAAGATCATTTTTAATCATATTTTAAAAAAGTTTTGTCACTTTAATATTTTATCAAGAGTGTTGTCCGTTGTGACATGATATTTCATATAGTACGGCGAGTGAAAGGGATTCATAACCTCACTTTCAGTTCCTGATGAAGAGCCAATAAATGACTCGAAAGCTTGAATATAAAAAAGAGTACACTTTTTTTCCATACCCTTGTTGACTGCATACCCGAATTTAAAGGATTTTTCTATATACATATATATATATATATATATATATATATATATATATGTATATATATATATGTATATATATATATATATATATATATATATATATATATATATATATATATATATATATATATATATATGTTCGGAAAGGTTTCCGCGGTCAGAAATATGTACATTACTAAGTTCATGGGTTGAAAAACTGAGACCCAAAAACGGAAGCTCTCCCGACTCATCGAAGTCCAGAACCCAAATCCGCCCACCTACTCGGACATTCAAGTCGTCAAGAACGTATCTGATTTTCCCATTTCTAATGCTGCACACTCAGCTCTTGCCAAAGGATTCAATTTTGCCGTCACCCCCAAAACCATTCCGGTAGAAAAGATCATTACCCAAACCGAAGAAGCCCTATTCAATCTACCAAGAAACGACGCCGAAAACATCAGGCGCGAAGTGGCCAAAATCTTATCTTCAGCCAAACCCCCTTCCACAAACCTTCGATCCGCTGAAAGACACGCCCTCAAAGAATTAAATCAAAATCCCGACATAGTCATTCTTCCAGCCGACAAAGGAAATACAACCGTCATCCTAAATTCGTCGGATTATTTCGACAAAATGAACTCCCTTATCAGTACAGATGAATACAAGAAAGTCCCCAATGATCCCACCACATACCTGGAAAAAACAACAAAAGCCCAGATCAATAAATCAAACCTTCCATCCGACGTCAAGTCCCTATTAATACCGAAGGAGAGATCCTCTCGAATCCCAAAAATATATGGCCTTCCTAAAATTCACAAAATCGGAACCCCTCTCAGACCCATTGTCAGTGCATTCAACTGCCCAACCCAACGCTTAGCGAAACATCTTTCTAACATTCTTCAACCTATAGTTGAAATATCCGAATCCCACGTGAAAAACTCCTACCACTTCATCAATCGAATTAAGGAATTCAACATATCTAACTCCGACATCCTAGTCAGCTTCGACATCGTCTCTCTTTTCACCAACATCCCTATTGACGAGACCCTCACCATATTACAAAACAAGCACGACATATCACAAGACATCCTCACTCTAATCAAACATTGTATGTCCAACACATACTTCACCTTCCAAAACTCTTTTTATAGGCAAATCAAAGGTGCCCCTATGGGATCCCCTCTCTCACCTGCGATTGCCAATATATTCATGGAAGATTTCGAAACCAAAGCCCTTTCATCAGCCACTCTTCAACCTTCCTGCTGGTTACGAAACGTTGATGACACTTTCGTCATCTGGCCCCACGGGAGAGATACCCTGGATTCTTTCCTGACCCATCTGAACGAAGTACACCCTTACATTCGCTTCACGATGGAGATAGAAAGCAATTCAACTCTGCCATTCTTAGATGTACAAATCACTAAAAATCCTCAACAAGGTTTCTCGTACACGGTTTATAGAAAACCCACCCACACCAACCGATATCTCAACTCCAAGTCCCACCATCATCCCTCACAACTCAACTCAGTCGTAAATACTCTGTGATATCTCGCTCCATCCGACTAACCGACGACCACAACAGACAATCCGAACTTCACAACGTAAAACAAGCTCTCCTACAAAACGGATACAGACCAGACCACATAGACAGAAACATCCAAAAACAGCTTCAGAAACCATTAGTAACCAAAAACGAACCACAAGTTGAAGACCGTCCATCCAAAGTCTTCTTCCCTTACATCAAAGGGGTGACGGACAAAATCAGTCGACTTTTCAGAAAAGCAAATATCAAAACCATCTTTACCACAGAACAAAAACTATCACACCTCATCAGACCAACAAAAGACAAAATTCCCAACGAAGACCATGGTATTTACGAAATTCCCTGTTCTATCTGCCCCCACTCTTATATAGGAGAAACTTCGAAACAGATCCATTTTCGATCCTATCAACACTCCCTTTCAGTTAGAAATCGAGACACCAGCTCCGCATTAGCTCTTCATTTCATCCAAACGGGTCACCCCATAGATTTCGAGAAAACGAAAACCATCGCCCCAGTACGTTCAAGAACTTCTCGTTTTATCAGAGAAGCCATCGAAATCGAAAAACGGCCTGATTGCCTGAACATTAAAGATGATAGCCGTAAATTGAACCCCATTTGGAAGCCCCTTCTTCCAACCGTAATTACCAGGCCACGTGAAACTTATCCGCAATCAATTATTATCCCATTAACTCCAACTACACAGCAGGCACCAGCAGACAAGACAAACGAGAAAACCCGTAAGACCCGCCCACCTCCAGGTAGCCAACCACCTATAAATACTACAGTGCAACCAACATCGGATCGTCTTTTGAGATCAAGGAGTAGGCAGGTTGAGACCTTGATATCTCTCAAGACCACGACTCGAGGAGTAGGCAGATAGAGGCCTCGCAGTCACACTCTTGAAAATGGCTCCAAAGCAGGAGCCGAAACGTCGAGTTATAAACTCTCAACGCGGTTCAACCCATGAACTTAGTAATGTACATATATACATATATATATATATATATATATATATATATATATATATATATATATATATATATATATATATATATATATATATATATATATATATATATGTACGCGGTGCATTTTTTACTTGACACTGTGAATCTTCCACAATTATTGCCTATAACGCTTCGTCAATAAGGATTGTTAATTCTTGGATATTAAAGCACAGTTTGATTTGATTTGATTTTCATATAGAATATTGTGTCAATCTATATTGAATAACTCGGTAACGACATGATAGATTATCATCTACATTTTGTTTTCAACAACTAAAATCAATATTGCATTCTCAATATTATATTGTAAAATATAATAATTACATAATATTTTTCTCACATCGATCCTACAGATAAAAACAGTATTGAAAGTATAGATGATTTGATGGTAGATAGGTTGAATATTGATTCAGCACCTTTCAAAAACTGATAATAATATTGAATATTGAAATAATGATATTGATACAAAACGAAAGACTTTCACTTTCGATGAAATTTGAATATTGGCCGAATATTCAATAAACAATATTAAAATTGATCATGCTCCAACCTTGGTCAGAAGTCTACATATAGAAAGTCAAGTTGAACCTAAAATAATAATCAAATGCTGGGAAGGGTTTCTGAGAAATTGTTCACAAGACAGTCTACTTACTGGTTATGCTGACTAAATGGCAGGCAATGGTGATACCACAATTGAAGAAGAACAGCTATAATTGCAGAAGCTCCAAGTTATTTGACAACTTTTGTTAATATTCCACTCATGTTATCAAGGCAACATATTCACTTTAATTCTATCATTATCGCCCAATGATTTGTTTCGACTTTTTTTTCGAGTAGTTTACCAACATAATTTTCAAAATACCCAAGTAATTTTGAACCTATATCGCGAAATTTTTGTCTTGCCAACATTAAATTTGAATCTTTTCATAATATATTATAACAATATAAGTGTTTTACTTCTGCTTGGATATTGGATTATTATATAATATGATGTTTTCGATTTTGTATTTCGCTTCCGCATTGATAGTTTTATTAAACAATAACTCACCACAAGTTTTCTTATTATTTTTCTGTTTTAAAAATGACCCAATACCAAAGTCTGATCAGAACGGTAACTAGCACTCACTAATTACTCGTATCAACCTATTCCACACAAGAATTTCTCACACATCATTAATAATGTTCATTCACACAATTATTATAACCACCTTCCCTTACACTCGAAGAGTGATAACTCTTTTAAAAAATTTCGAAAGTCTTTCAAAGATGCATTATTTGAGGAAGCTCATTATAGCCTTGTGGAGTACTATTATAAGAGTTGGTAGAGACAATCCATTCTAACAGTTTCGCTGGTTTTCAAGTTTGTTGGTCGTGGTCTCGAGGTAATTCTACCTGACGTTTCGTATATATCTGCGGTAGGAAATTTCAAAGGCGGTGTGGAAATGTTCGAGACATTCGTCTTAAGAGGAAACGTTGGGTAGAATCAACAAGATACCACGACCATCAAACACGAAAATCACCGAAAGTTCAATATCCATGTATTCCTATATCTTTTATCGTATCATTGAAAATTAGGCTTCCTTCAAGTTAAATCTTCATTACAATTCATCAACATCACAACAACACATGATACATTAGTTATAAAATATAATTCGTTATAGTTAAATAGCTGCCTATATGATTTACTGACAGGTCAAGAAACCGTCTGCTGGGCTTGAAATAGCATTCTTGGTGTTGCCCCAAGTCGCCTGGATGTACTTTTAGAATTTCTCCAGGTCAAGGTCAAGGAGGGGGGGGGCGCTTGAACACCAGTCAGTTTGTGACCGTGTAACTAAAAATAAGAGCTTTAATTTTATTTACTTGCTCATTTAATCAAAAGATAATCTCTGTAAGTAAAGAGCCAGAATTTCAGAAAACACTATATTCACAAAGTTACATTTTTTCTATCGCAGGAGAAACATGTTTGCGCACATGAAACACAATTTTGGAAATGAAAAGTACAAGCTAGTTTTACTAGAGTCGATTCGCTTACAAAAGATTAGGTGGTTTGTGGTTCGTTTACATTTTATGATCAGTCGTTGCGATGAGTGGAAAGACTTACTCCAGAGCGCTACTTCAACGGTGCCTTTAGGGGTTTCTCGAGACAGTGGATACTCTACTAGCTGGATAGGATATGTGGTCGGTCTGGGATCTTTCCTGTAGCTCAGATACTTGGACGCTGAGATATACGCTGTGAAAAATCTTGTGACAGATTTGAGTCACATGACTCGTGATATGGGTGAAATCGAGGACAAGACTAGTCTCAGATTTTCTTAAAGATATAATATAAAATTAAATAAAATTTTACTAGTTAAATGTTTCAAGGATACAATTTAGATGAAGAATTTAAATTTACAATTTAGACATATGAGTATTAGGAAAGAAATATGGAGGTTTGCTGATTCAAACAATGTTTCTCAGATGCAACTGAGGTGAAGAATATAAATTTGTGATGAAGCTTAAATTTAGAATCTTCTCAAGCAATGGTAGAGAAGAGTCCAGTCTCAAACGAGCACAAGAAAAATTAATTTCATGAAAATATTGCTTTCTACAATTTTTTAAAATTTAATAACAGTTACAAGTGTTCAGGAGAACTGACATGTAAGAAAAATCATGTGAAAATATCGATCTCTCTCATAAAAAATTGATGCACAAGTATAGATAGAGAGAGAGAGAGAGTATCGAGATAATCCTTGACTTTATAAGGTGTCACAAAGCAAGCAGACGACTTGATTTGTGTCACAACAACTGGAAGTGAAAGGTTGTCATGGAGAGAGGTTTCAAAACATATAGGGTTTTCCTTTGGCTATTGGCCAGGCCCTTCCATCCAAACCTGGGCAGTGATGTGGAAGAGATCGAACCAAGAGTTCAAAGAATCATGAGCAAGTTCATCTTCAACAAATATAATAAAACGATAAATTTAAAGCTTTGAACTCACCTATGAATCTTGTCCTCCTAGCTACAAGACCAGTCTTTCCTGCAGATCACTAGCCAAGTTCAGGAGGACTACCTTTAGCTTCTAGTTTGTTGCTCGCACCTAGGCTTGCCTTCTAAGCAGATTGATATTTTCTGACACTCAGGAATACTTGTGGAGGCACTTAGTATCACTGAAAACCATTTAGCACGAACAGAAACATTTTTGATTCATATTTTAACGCTCGAAAGATAGAATTTACAGAAATTATTGACACATGTGAGTCATCAATTTCATAGGTTAGAAACAATTCATTTATGACATTTCAGGACCGACTCGTCGAAAGAGGGTACGAAATGTTATTCAAATAAGATTAAATTGTAGAGACTATATTTTATTTTAAAATTTGAAGATATCGGTACAGATAATTTAGTGACGCACATGAGGCCATCTTGTTTTCGTGAAGCGTGAAGAATGTGAAGATCAAAAATACGTTTTGGAAGTTTAGAAGAATATGCCAAAAGAATGCCGATATGTATATCGATTCGATAGGTAAATCGATCAGAAATTGATTATTTTCATAATGTAAACATATATACGACCTTTCATCTCCTCGCTGTGGAAAATTTATGTTTCCCGAAGGGAAATTCAAAAAGCAACCGACTCTTCGAGTGCTCAATTCAGAAAGGGCCGGAGAAGGAAGAAGTCCTTTCAAAGAAGGAAGTCGATCTCCCTCTCACTCTGTCTATCTTCAGTGTTACCAATCACTGAACAATTGAATAAATTGGAACATCTCAATAACATGTAATACCAATATGAAATAAAAAAATAAAAAGTAACCAAATGTTTTTCGTTACAACCGTCGGCTGGTTTCACATTTCGGTAGGTGCTGTACTTACCTTATAACAAGTTTGACCTACGAACGATGTCGATATACAGAGTTATGCTGAAAAAACCGCGATTTTCAAAAATAACCGTTTGTTTCGGCATAGCTCTGGACCTTGACCTCGTACGCGGGTCAAACTTGGCAGAAGGTATGTTCAGCACCATATCTACCGAAATGTGAAACCAGCAAATGGTCAAAAACTGACGTATTCAAATGCCCCCCTCCCTCCTTGACCTGGAGAAATTCTAAAAATACATCCAGGCAACACCAAAAATGCTATTTCATGCCCAGCAGACGGTTTCCTGACCTGTCACTGAATAATATAAGCAGCTCTTTAACTATTAGTTACTTCATAATACCCTAGAAACCAAGCCAAAATGACAATAACCGAAGTTGTGGATTTTATTTTCACATCATCGTTGTCAATACGATATAGTATTGAACTTAACTAGAGTTCGGTATTTGCATCAGGCGACTCGAATCTTGATTCAAACTTAAACGTCAATATGAATGAAAATAATCATTTTGGTGATTATTTTATTCATGCCAAAAACAACTCTTTTCATCGATGATTATAAAAAATTTCTTCTCTTTCACCAAACAAATTATGCTGATTTAGGAAACCATACTCGCATAGCGTGGAGATTTGTACAATTATCGATACACTTTATTACATATGATAACAAATCAGAAATATAAAGGTTCATTAAATGTTGATACCACACTCAACACGTAGATATCTGTATCACAAAGATCTAGGTTAGAATTTGTTGATTAAAACTGATCAATGGCACGTCTCTGGATATAAAAAAACACGACATAAAACAATAGGAATATTAATGAAATACACACAAACTTATCTTGAGTATTGATAAGGCTCCTGTAATCGAAAATCATAGCAGCCGCTTCTCTGATTTGGTTTTGGTGAGTATATTTGAATATTTAGGAGTAAATACAATTCAGAAACTTCGAAATCAATTCGAACAATAACTACAATAATTTCATACGACACGTGTTTCAAGTTTCACTTTCGATTTTCAGATTCGTTTCTCTCAATTGAGATAACTCTTCTGATCACTTGTTTAGATAAATTGATTCATTTTTCAATCTACTTAAAAACACAATCAAATGATGCGATGGGTTGATCCAGTTTGAATTACTTTTCTTCTGGATCTTATGTGAAGGGAAATTCTGTAATATTCAGAGATCATCGTACAACCTAAAAAAACTATAAAGGTATGAATTGGTGTTTTTTTCGAATTTCAGGGGGCTGTGTGCTACGGGGAAAACCTCCATAGACATTTCCTTTGTTTTTGGCAGAATCTAAAAGCTTTAGTTTATATTCAAGTGCTGTACTGCGTATGTGTCTGGATATATCATAAGTGTACCTTATTGATCTTAAGCGGATGACGGGAAGCAAAATATGTCTCTACACAGAACACCTCGATTTTTAGTATCACTGTGGACAAAGATCTTCACCGTGGTTTTCCCGAAATTGAGTTCTGCTGGCGGTTGTACGGATTATTGAATTGGTGCACTTCACTAGTATGGTACTACTGACATAACTAATTGAATACAATAATTAAGATTATTCAGATTATTTCCATGGTGTGGGTACTATAGTGTATAACGACGATACGCATGAAAATTTAGCAATGAGGTTTTTCCTAGTATAGACCTTTGATACCACAAATAAAATGAATGCTGCACACAATTAACCTTAACACATAAACACTAATATTTATTCATATAAGAGGTTCGTTAAGGAATATGTACCCAACGGTGGACCTGTGCAATATCAGGGCAGGATATCTACATCAACAATTCAATGATAGTATAGAAAAGATAATGATGTTTGCTACAGCTCTTATGAGAGTGAATTACGAAATACTATCAGAACATTGGATTAGGCGTGGGTGCGATCCTGGATCTTCTGTCGTGTAGCTTTCTTGTTGACTGTGAGGGTAATTTGGCAACTAGTCCGTGGTATCAGACAAGATTGAAGAATTTGGAGATATATAATGTTACGGCTATATGTTCACCAGTATTTTCGAATGCATATAATGTGAGAAAGCTAATTACCAGTTTTTCTTTGAAATAATCATTTTGATTATTGTTCCCAAATTCCCAGAATAGTGGTATTGAGTTAAACCTGTGATTGATTTTATTATACATTGTGACATTTAATTGTTTTCTATGTAGTTTCTAGACATATTGTTGAAATAAATGATAGGTAAAAAAGATAAGAAATTTTTTTCAAAAAAAATATATTATCCTGTTAAAATATCAGTTTTGAAATGCTAAACTTTTTGCTGGCCTCCGTCAGGATCTAACCAACGACATATAATTGTTGGTGAAGCTAAACTAGTAGATAATAGATATGGCCTACACTATAGGTGGATGGGGATCAAAATGAGAAAACTCCAGTCGGTAACGCCTATTGTTACTTAATGTTGTCCGAAAAGGACACTGTACCCAGATGTCTGGCAGATTCTCCTAACTCAGAGAATCGTAGTGCTTCTTGCTCGTATGTAGGAGCGGCCTACAGAGTAATCGAGTAGCCAGAGTGATGTGATAATTCAAACAGAAAACAGATCACCTCAAAATTATCTGTATTGCCTAACCTCTGTCCAAATTCAAACATGATTTTGCTAATCAGTTAATAGGAGCACTTCTATTGTGTTCTGCAATGAGGAATGTTGCACAAGTATCTGTTTGGTAAAATTGAATACCCGTCATGGTATTAGACAGGGGAGTTGTTGCTTTCTGAGATGTTTAAAAATTGAGGAATTTGAAAAATAAGTTTTTAGGAATCTTCCATGATCCTGGAGGTACTCCTCAGAAGTACGAGGAGTACGAGTACGAAATAGTGGATTCCAAACCTCTGTGCCAACTGGGTGAGAGGCAAACACTCTAGAGCACCATGCCACTCCACTTGTATTTGCCATGGGATTTGATGGAATTAATAAATATAGTACAACCTTGGTCGGTAACGACTGTCGTTACTCCCAACAATCTCCCAACAGTACTCTGCGCTCAGATGTATGATCATCATCATTCCTATAACTAGTTGTTTTCTGTCCGATATTCGCCTCCTGATTAATACTTCCCAGTAAACACAAATCGGTTTCAGAAACGTTAGTGCACCTCACAATCATATTCCACATCACACGTGTGACTTTTGAGCTGCGAACCATAATGACATCTCCAGAAGTTCTATTTTGTACTCTTTTGATAATTTTTCTAATCACATTCTAATGACAAACGGTACTCAAAGTAATTTGAATGTGCCTATTTATTTCACATCCAAACTGAAGTTACATTGAGGTAATCACGATGTGAAGTTGGGGTAACCATCCACGATTTCTCATGTGAGGTAATTTTTTTTGTGACACAATCCTATTCCAGAAAAGCTCTGAGAGAATTAAACTATACTTCCCAAGAATGCTACATTCACCTTTGATTCTCAAGTATGTAGTGAAATCATATTATATTGACTGATAAAGATATTAAATGATAATACTGAGGAAACCCAAATCCATTTCACAGAGATCAATCAAAGGTTTCATGAGAATGCTCAATTATACTTGAGAATCTTACTCTGAGTAAGTTTACTCACATTCCGTACAGTCTATTCATAAAATAACCCACCCGTGTAAACCTTTTGAAGAAGCAAATATGTTTTTGCTTTAATTGTAAAAGAAAATTTGAGCCACTTTCCGAAGTTAACAGGACGAGGGTTATTTCATGAAAAAACTGCAGATGTCTAGCAGAGCAAGGTGACTATAACTTATTTTTCATTTTTGTAAAATTATGAGTCCTCTAATTTCAAGTTTAATTTTTTTTTCATTTTATAATTATTCCAATCACATATTACACACTGAAGTGTCCTCTTGAAATGATTGGATAATTTGTTATTTTTTGAAAGCTTGGTATTGGTAGAATAACTTTTAATCATCATTAGGCTGTTCGTTTTCTTTTACTTTGAAACATTGTATGCAGTGTGTTTCACTTCTCACAGAAACACCTTCGTATCAATCCTAATTTTTGACGTGTAACCATGAAATTTTCAGGATCGATAAATACTCTACACGGAAAAAAATTACTCAGAACGACGGTCCTAAAAAACTGTATCATATACCAGGTATATGAAATTCCAATATTCGCTATATAATTTTACATTGGAACAGAAACCCTTTCAGATATTAACAAAAAATTGATCTTACTACAATATCGTCGTCTAAATGCACATTTTTAGCTTAGTGATTTGAAAATTAATTGCATGCGCAATATATGCTCAGTTCTACTGTATATTTCATATAATCCTTATATTCTCGTCATATAAACGGATGATTCTCAGTGATTTGAAGTTATGTTCTGTCATTCTAGAATAGATTCCTGTCTGAAATTTTTCACTCCGAAACTTCACGGAGATGAACGAACCATTGGGCGTGTACCGCGTGTTGGGCCGGTGTCCATTCCAGTCATTTCATTTCCAATGGGTCTTTCTCATCTGACGGCGATTTGTGATTTGATTAATTGACAGTAAAATAGATTTACAGACTCCAAAAATACTTTTGTTTTGAATTTTGTGCTAGTAATTTGCTCAAAAAATCAATTACAAGTTTGAAAGTTTGAATTTTCTTATTGGTTAGTCGACTTACTCGTCATCACTCGACTTGCCAATAAAAAAACTGACAAACTGGCAACCGTGGTTAAAAATACATCAACATTTTGAACTACTCAGACGAACTACCAATCTAAATAGGTCTTTTCTTTATATTACACCATTTTCACACCGATACACTCTATGATGCAACATCTTTCAAGTTTCAATGGAACAAACAGAGAACGCATGTAAAATATGAGGCTGTTGGTGCCGTTGGTGGATTGACACCGAACGCGCGCCAAATGCTAAACATAACCAAAAAAAGTATAAATCAACGATTGAAGTATTCATATTCAACTAATTGATTCCCATTTTTACTAAACCTTCTTTGTGCATTTTAATTGGTATTCCAAGAAGAACAAACTCTTGACAGGCATTAAAAGCAGGTAAATGCTAATTACCTAATTTAGAGGTACGCATAAACACTAGTTTTCTCATTATTTCAGGCACCGTTTAGTATTCTAATGAACCAGTTGGTCCAATTTTACATCATTGACATTGTGGAGTGAAAATAAATTTTTGCAAATGAAGCACTGTTTTATGCCTAATTGTGAAAATAGTGAGGAAAACACTAACAAATATTTTGTTACTGTGCCTGTTGATGCAGAAACTAGAATACTTTGGTGGCAAACTGCAGGATTTCCTTGAAGTTCGCTTCAAATAAAATCAAAAAGGCTACATTGCTGTGAAGATCATTTTAAGGTATTTTTTTTAAATAACTTTCAAACTTTGTAGTAACAATTATTGTTCTTGCAGATACCAGATGCTTTTGAGAATTGGGAGTATGCAAAATTTGCTGGTATCAGACCTATTATTAAAAGAGGAATTTTGCCTCTGGCAAAAATTTCACACAATGAATCTCCTGCTACTGAAAGTGGACATAAAAGAAAAATTGAAGATGATGAAGAGGAAAGAAAAGAAATTAAGTTGTTGTGTAGGCCTTCATCGAGTAAAACTCTTTCTCCCCCAAAAATTACAGAAATTTCACAAGAAGACAGAAATTTTATGTCTAGTCCTAGTTCGTGGATAGTAAGCCGTTTCAGTTCAACTAGCACATTAACTGTGTCACCTATTAAAGAAGTAGTTTCGCCTTGGAAGGCAGAAAGTTTTGTACGAAGTCCTGCAATAACACTGTCTTCTCAAACATCAAGCACCTGTTCATCTGGTGAAGAATTTGCTCCGTCCACTGCATCTTCAGGATCAGAAGAATTATCAACAACAGGTGATAGACTCAAAACAACAACCATAATCATTGAACGACATTCTCCGTCCTATTTAGGCCTTCCTAAAGACATCTTTTGTCTCGTGACAATTATTTGTGAGAAAGTTAATGTGATTCATAGAGATGTTCTCATAACATTGAAAAAAATTCGATTAGATGATACATATTTTCGTCTTCATGTTGATTTCGAACTGAGTGTGAGTCAAGTCCAAAAAGTATTTGTCAAGTCTGTACCGCTCATATCAGAAGTAATGAATAATTTTATTTTTTGGCCATCTTTAGATAAAATTCATGATGTCTTACCTCTAACATTCAGAGCTAGGTATGCCAAAGTCCAAAGTATTATAGATTGCTTTGAGGTACAGATAGAAAAGCCATCACATCCTATTTTACAATCCAACACTTGGTCAGATTATAAACAGTGCAATACAGTGATATTTTTAATCTCATGTACACCAAATGGGTTAATTAATTTTATATCACAAGCTTACCCTGGAAGGATAAGTGATAAAAATATTGTGGCAAAATCTGGGTATTTGACAAAAGTTCCTATGGGTGCCCACATTCTGGCAGATAGAGGATTTAAACATATACAAAATACGTTATTACAAAAAAATTGTACAATAATTCGGCCAGCATCTGTAAGTGGAAACGAACAAAGTTCTTCAAAAGATGTGAAAGAAAGTAGACAAATTGCGTCCCTTCGAATTCATATTGAGAGAATGATCAATAGAGTTCGCGATTTTGAAATGCTGCGTCCACATGCATGTACAAATAATATTTTTTTGCCTTTCATGATACATTTTGTGATAATTGCTTGTGGTATTATAAATTTTCAGGAATCAATTATGTAAATACATCTGAAAAGTTTCAAATAATCATTATACTTGTAAATGATATGATAACATCGACAAAGTCGAAGTACCCTTCTGTCCACAAAGTGGAAAATATAAGGCATAAATTTGACAAAAATCATCTACTTCCCTGGCTAATACCACGAAGGACATTGAACTACATCAGACAGATATTTGTGCAACGTTCTTCCAAGAAGACCCAATTGCAAGTGCTTTAGGTAGTTGAAAATTCGATTATCCTTCAATTAGCCAGGGCAGTAGTTGTTTCTGTCAGATTTTTGCCTCATATTTTCCACTTTGTGGAAATATTTGGAGAGAAGGGTACTTCGACTCTGTCGTTGGTATCATGTATTTATTTGTACTCTCCAGCAAACTTTCGAACTTTGTTCAAAACTCCATTATACATGTAGTATATGTATCCAATTCTCCCAAAATCAGTATACTCAAATCGATAAGCTACTCTGTGAACATTTTTGGAAAAGTGTAACATATTAAAAAAAAACAATCTCAATAAGAAATTGAAAAAACATGATTGCCCTGGAAATAGAAAAAACACTAAGATAAAATGAAGTTATTTTTGTAATATCTAACAGAAAACAACTAACATTACAAAAATAACTTCATTTTATCTTAAGGTTCTTTCAATTTCCTGGGAAATGTTTTTTCAATTTCTTATTGAGAATATTTCTCTTTTCAACATGAATACCTACCTTCCATGAGGTTTACCTTGAACGACAGAAAAATGGCGACTAAAGTTTTCCTTTCAGCCGCAGATGATGCTACAACTGAAATTATGAACATCCCATTCATATTTCCAAATAAAAATCAAAATGTAACATATTGTTATAAAAATGATAATTATAAGTACAACGTGTTTCGTATCATTTTTATTATTGTTGTGAACAAGTCTAGCTCCATGTTGACTAGCCAATTATAATACAAAAATTATTCATAATTTGTTTTTACATAGTGGTTAATCATGATTCAGAAATAAAGATTAATTCCATCATTTTTAGAAAACAAACCAATTTGAAAGTCAACCATTTTGGCTTCTATAAAAACTTATTAAAATGAGGTGTAAGCTCAAATTGACTTATATTTAATTGTTTCAAACAGCCTTAGAACTATGCATTGAACTCTTCCTTGGTTAGATAACTTTTTCAGATCTGTATAAATATTTAAATGTTTTATCATATCTAGAATATAGAAAATGGAATATTGGACGCCTGTGGTGACACTCAGTGAGAACAAAAAGTATTTTACCCCTTCACTACACAAGTAATTTAATTCCTAGATGCGCATTTCGATAACAAAGTTATCTGCATCGGTATGGATTACTAAACTAACTGTAAATCGGCATGCCAGTCTTATTTATATCAATTAATCAATTACCATGAGTTTATATTGTATACTAGGGAGTGACCCTACCTGATGGACAGGTATCCAGTGAACAATACAACAAAGGCACTTATTTATTCCTTTACTGGTATCAAGTCAATAGTCAATAGTCAAATATGGACCATTATCATTTAAAGCAAGGGTTTCAAGCCCCTTTTTCGAATAGCAAAACTTTCATAACAATCTTATTTTCTGTAATCATCAACAGGTTTTATTAATTTTAAATCTTGGAAACACTCGATTTATTTTCTCGCGAATATTTAGCAAGTGCCAAATATTCGCGGAAACGAACATTCTTAGATATTTTGGTTTGGCCATAAATAATTACAATCTGAATAAAATAATGTAGCCAATTTGTTGAGATTTCTATGAATTTTTGTATCTTAATTTTCTCTCTGTATACCTACTATATACTTTTAGTTTTTGTTCAATTTTTTATTGTATTGATGGTGCATATATTGTAGTTCTAAAATTTAGCCGAGGGTTGTCAGAGTAACTATCATTGATTCTCGATCTGTGTTTGTTACCTTCTGTTTTATTATTGCAAAATGACACCCATCTTCAAAGTTGTAGAAGGTACCTATACTTTAGAATGGTGCCATTTTGTCTTAATTCAAGGGGTTTTGCGATTAATCTTACAGTAGTCAAATAGTAATGTTTTCCTTTGTTCCTAATTTTGTCTGTTCTTTCTTATCTTTGTTTTAGTTGAGATTTTATGTAAATCATAGTATTAGTTGAAAGATTTAGAGCATTTTTACTACTGACTGATGTAGAAGTAGTGACTACCTGTAATGGATTCCCAATCTACATTATATTGTTACTTTCTGTTTTATTATCGCAAATGCTACTAGAACACCAATTTTCAAAGTTGTAGAACCGCTATTTGGAAGGTGTGTTTTAATATTTCAAATGGTTTACGATTAATGTTACAGTTGCAAAATATGTTTTTACTAATTTTGGTGTTAAATTTTGTCTGTCATCTTTGTTATACCTACTTGAAATTTGATCTAGATGATGATATTAATTGTTGAGATTTTAAGCATTTTAACTGGTGCTTTTCCCCTTTGTGGTGAATATTTATGAATATAATGGACACTATTGTATAAAATGTATGTAATACAGTTGTATACTTTTCAATTATGAATAAATTTCTATTCTATTGATTTTTGGCTGCTTATGTATTGACAGTAGTTTGTGGATTTGTATAAACGAAAACATTAAATTTATTTCTAGCTGTACTGAGTACAGAAAACGGTTGAGTTTTCTAATTTTTATTTATTAAAGTTTTCATAATTTTTCTTTTGCTAACTCAAGTCTATTTAAAGTAAGCTATGAGAATATAACATGATGTACAATATTGAATGAAAGTTTGTTTTTGTGGAGGATATTCGTTTCTTGACATACCTTTTTGGGAATTTTAACCTTCCACAGTCTGAAAATGAAAAAATGTTAATCAAAGAAATCTGTACAAGTGTAGAGGGGCAATAATCAATTTGCCCCGATCAGTTACTGCGTTTAGAAGACTGTTGTCTTGAAAACAGTTTATTATTTCGTCAGTAACGTATCGAATACTAAATTTGCCTAATAACGCGAAAAAAATTTTCAAATTGACTAAAAATACTTCTCTTTTTTGAAAACGTTGACGTTTCGGAGACTAAATCTGTCTCCGTTATCAAAACTCGAAGGATGAAGACTTGCTAAAATTCTATTTTTGTCAGCTTGGATATGAAGGATTTGTTTTGACAAAGTCAAATTAAATCTGCCAAATACTTTTATGATGACATTTGCTGTCTGGATACATATATAATCAATCAATCTGTTATTTCTCAAATCTTCTCTGATGTACAAATTATATAAAAAAACTTCTAGCTCAGGCTATGTATTTATTTATTCAACAAATACTTTACAGAATTTGACACTAATTCAAAATGGGACAGCTAATCTAAATTTAACGGCAAACAAACAATAAACAAAAATATGTGTATATACAAAGACATTAGTGAGCTTAGTAACATGTCTATATAAATATAAGTAAAGGACAAGATAAAAATAAATTACATTGAATTAAATACTATTGCAAGTTTTTAGGTAGGAGTGACAGAGAATTTTAGTTATTTCTTAAATATGTAAAGAGGGATATTGTATATGTTTATTGATGAACGATGAATATTGGAGTTTTCTTGAAGCCTACAACAGAAAACGGTGCGACCATAAGTAGTACGATATGTTTGTACATAGAAAGTGTTGCAGGTTCTGGTGTTCTAGAGTTGGCATGAAATGATAATTTTTCTAATATCTCTGTACAATTTATGACACAATTTACAACTTTGAATAAAAAATATGACATGGCATTAATTCGTCTCTGTTCTAAAGTTTCTAGGTTCAACAATGAAATTCTTGTTAGAGAGTCGAGACCGTGGAAGGAAAGTACAAGTTTCCAAACAAGAAAATTTGTGAACCGATTTTGTACTCTCTCTAAACGGTCCTTCTGGCAATCGTAAATTGGTGATCAAATTATACTATTATATTTCAGAATTCTTCGAACAAGTAAAATATACAACATCTTAATTGCATTCTGATCAGAAATATTTCTAGCTTGCCTCTTTATAGAACCCACCAT
Source organism: Chrysolina oricalcia (assembly GCA_944452925.2). Classification (NCBI taxonomy): domain Eukaryota; kingdom Metazoa; phylum Arthropoda; class Insecta; order Coleoptera; family Chrysomelidae; genus Chrysolina; species Chrysolina oricalcia. Next base: position 37,228,426 of record OX101812.2, read on the forward strand.
TCTGAGAGATTTATTACAAATATTGTAAATATGATCGTTGAAATAGAGTTCTTTATAAAATATTATCCCTAAATCACTGATAGTATTTACAGCTTGCAAATCAACCCCATCAATAGTATAGTTGTAAATAGTTGGATTGAGTGTTTTATAAAAACGCCTGATTTTACACTTATCAATATTGATTTTCAAATAATTTTGTTTAGAGTAATTGGTGAAATTGATTACATCATCCTGAATTATCTTCAGATGATACAGTCGATCATCTTCAGATGATACAACTCTGTAGAATTTGGGATCATAAAGTAAATTTTACAATTTTTAAAAGTATCAGTAACATCATTGTGGGATCAATGTGGGATGCCTGACGAACTCCAGAGGTAACATTTATTGATTTAGAAGTAGAATCTCCTATTTTCACTTTCTGATTACGCTTGGCCAGATGAGAAGTAATAAAATTTAAAAAAATCTGCCATCCACACAGACTTTCATTTTAGAAATAAGAAGACTATGATTAACTGAATCGAATACCTTGGCAAGATCAATGTAAATCACATCGACCTGAAAACCTTGTTCTACTTTATTACATAAACATTTTTGTATGATTCCTGAATTGGTAGCTGTAGAGCGATTTTTAAAAAAACATGTTCATTAACAATAATATGCTTAAAATTGGAAAAAAATTCGTCTGTTAATATTGACAAACATTTTCGGAATACATGACATTTTAGATATACCCCTGTAGTTTTCAATGTTGCTTTAACTACCTTACTTGAATATTGGTGATAACAGTGATGATTTCCATATGATCGGAAATGTTCCATCATCAAACGATCTTTGAAAAATAATTTCATGTGGTGTGGATAATACTCGGCAGCACTGTTTGAGAAGTAACGGAGGAATTCCATCGGGACCAGCACTTTTGTTTTTGTCCAAGTCCAAGTCCAACCTAACCTTATTCTCGATTTCTTCTGTTCTGAACGTGTGAGATGTAAGCACTGAACTTGACTGAGACATATCCAGTGTTGGAGTATTTGTAACATCAACCAATTTGGAGAAACACGACTGAAAGTGTTTTAAAGAGAAACATTCTCAATTGAAAATTGAATCAATACATGACTCCGGAAATGGAAAAAACCCTACGATAAAATTGAAGTTACTTTTTTGTAATATCTAACAGAAAACAACTACTTCCCCGGCAAAAGCCACGCTGGACATTGAACTACATCTGATAGATATTGAGAAAGACCCTATATAACTTGAGAGAAAAAATCTGAAAGTGGAAATTTGCATTTTCATTCAGATAGTTGATTATTTATTGAATGTCCAGTTTCCTTTGGAGATTCTTATCTATGAATGAGATAAGGGAGAATGTTATTCAGAAGTATCACTCACAGAAAATCGCTCATTCCATTGATGCGTAAATAATTGCATCTCTTTCGCTAGGCCTCCAATACATTTTGGTCGACTAAAATCTATTTCACTCTTCTAAGATCATCAGGGAGGTCGGAAGAATTGGAAAACATACTCTTCAGAAGCAATTTCACACTGTAATGAGGAATTGTTGGACTATTTCTTGTGGGATGAAACTTTGAAAATATTTTTCTGACATAATACCTCTCATGGGTAAGGCAAGTTGATTTCATTGAAAATATGAACAGGATGTTCATAAAGTCAGTTGTGGAATCATCTGCGACTGAAAGTTGGAATTTAGTCGCTGTTTTCCATCGTACAAGATAACCTCTCTTGGAAGGGATTCATGTTTTAAAGAGAAACATTCTCAATTGAAAATTGAATCAATACATGACTCCTCTGGAAATGGAAAAAACCCTACGATAAAATTAAGGTTACTTTTTTGTAATATCTAACAGAAAACAACTACTTCCCCGGCAAAAGCCACGCTGGACATTGAACTACATCTGATAGATATTGAGAAAGACCCTATATAACTTGAGAGAAAAAATCTGAAAGTGAAAATTTGCATTTTCATTCAGATAGTTGATTATTTATTGAATGTCCAGTTTCCTTTGGAGATTCTTATCTATGAATGAGATAAGGGAGAATGTTATTCAGAAGTATCACTCACAGAAAATTCTTTCGCTAGGCCTCCAATACATTTTGGTCGACTAATATCTATTTCACTCTTGTAAGATCATCAGGGAGGTCGGAAGAATTGGAAAACATACTCTTCAGAAGCAATTTCACACTGTAATGAGGAATTGTTGGACAATTTCTTGTGGGATGAAACTTTGAAAATATTTTTCTGACATAAAACCTGTCATGGGTATGGCAAGTTGATTTCATTGAAAATATGAACGGATGTTCATAAAGTCAGTTGTGGAATCATTTGCGACTGAAAGTTGGAATTTAGTCGCTGTTTTCCATCGTACAAGATAACCCCTCTTGGAAGGGATTCATGTTTTAAAGAGAAACATTCTCAATTGAAAATTGAATCAATACATGACTCCTCTGGAAATGGAAAAAAACCCTACGATAAAATTGAAGTTACATTTTTGTAATATCTAACAGAAAACAACTACTTCCCCGGCAAAAGCCACGCTGGACATTGAACTACATCTGATAGATATTGAGAAAGACCCTATATAACTTGAAAGAAAAAATCTGAAAGTGAAAATTTGCATTTTCATTCAGATAGTTGATTATTTATTGAATGTCCAGTTTCCTTTGGAGATTCTTATCTATGAATGAGATAAGGGAGAATGTTATTCAGAAGTATCACTCACAGAAAATCGCTCATTCCATTGATGCGTGAATAATTATTGCATCTCTTTCGCTAGGCCTCCAATACATTTTGGTCGACTAAAATCTATTTCACTCTTCTAAGATCATCAGGGAGGTCGGAAGAATTGGAAAACATACTCTTCAGAAGCAATTTCACACTGTAATGAGGAAACTACGCGTTTTCAATACATGACTGTCTTGACTAATTTCCCACAAAAAAAAGCATTTTCAAAACATGGCTGTCTTGAATAATTTCCCATAAAAATACGCATTTTCAATACATGACTGTCTTGACTAATTTCCCATAAAAATTCGATTTTTCAATAAATGACTGTCTTGAATAATTTCCCATAAAAATACGCGTTTTTAATACAAGACTGTCTTGAATAATTTCCCATAAAAATACGCGTTTTCAATACATAACTGTCTTGAACAATTTCCCATAAAAGTACACGTTTTCAATACATGACTGTCTTGAATAATTTCCCATAAAAATACGCGTTTTCAATACATGACTGTCTTGAATAATTTCCCACAAAAATACGCAATTTCAGTACATGTCTGTCTTGAATAATTTCCCACTAAATTACGTGTTTTCAATACATGACTGTCTTATTTTTTAAATTTAGAAGAAAATTCGAAGGAGGGGGGGAAGTAAATATTCAAAAATCCGTGCGCTTCGCGCCCGGGAAAATTCGAATGAGGTGGGGGGAAGTGAATATTCAAAAATCCGGGAGCTTCGCGCCCGGGAAAATTCGAAGGAAGGGGGGGAAGGAAATATTTAAAAATCCGGGCGCTTTGCGCCCGGGAAAATTCAAAGGGGGTTGGAAGAAATATGCAAAACTCCCTAATTTTTCGTTTTTGTGAAATATTTCCTAGACTATTCATATTACAGATAAAATGTCGGTACATTTTTTGCAGACTATTAGAAGGTGATCATAAAAGTTCATATGTAAAATTTGAAAATCTATCGCCATCTTGGAGTTTTTTTTGTTTTTTTCAAAGAAAATCAAATATTTTGTTTATTTTCCAAAATATGCAAAAATTTCATAAAAACTTTTTGTAGACATATTTGAGTTCAATGAAAGTGTTCGAATACATTTTTTCGATATTCTGTTTAGTTTTCGAGTTTTTTGTGTTTTTAATAAAAAATGTGAAATTTTTTCTAAGTCCCGAATTTTTCAAAATCGCAAATTCTTTTTTCAAGATACGGAAAAATTTCATTCGAACTTTTTGTAGAACTTTATGCGAACTATAAAATTGTTTGTATACATTTTTTCGGTATCTCGTTTATTCTTTGAGTTTTTGGTATTTTTAGACAAAAAGCCGGAACATATTTCCAAGTCCATATCTCCATTGTTATTCAAGATATGGGAAAACTTATCAAAAACTTTTCATAGAACTTTTCAAGAGCAACAAAATTATTGGTATACAACTTTCCGATATCTTGTTTGGTTTTCGGGATTTTGACGATTTTATAAAAAAAGTACAAATTTTCATTTATTTTTTTAGTTTTTTCAATATTTTTCCACTTTCCTAACGAGTTGGAAAAAACGGTTAAGAAATATCGATGTGGCTCGTGAATATGTATCCGAAGCATTTTTAACATTTTCATTTGTTTCATTAGTACGGTCAATATTTCGATTTTACATTTTTTCCAAATAATTCCCGTACTATTGATTTTACAGAAAAAATGTATTGAAATTTGAAATTTTTGTTTAATTTTTTTTGAATTATTCTTTAAATTTTTTTAGAATCATTTTTTATTTTTTTTTTAAGTTATTTTTGAATTTTTTTTGAATTTTTTTGGAATTTTTTTTGAAATTTTTTTTTTTTAATTTTTCTTGAAATAATTTTTTTTTAAAGTTTTTTTTTCAATTTTTTTTGAAATTTTTTTTTGAAAATTTTTTTGAATTTTTTTTTTTGAATGTTTTTTTAAAATATTTTTTTGAAATTTTTTTATTTGAAAATTTTTGTTTTATTTTTTTTTATCCTTTTTTGAACAATTTTTTTTCGAAACTTTTTTTGAAAATTTTTTTTTAGAAATTTTTTTTAAATTTTTTTTTTCGAAATTTTTTATAAATTTTTTTTTGAAATTTTTGTTTTATTATTTTCGGAGTTTTATTAAAAAAAAATTTTGAAATTTTTTTTTAATCTCTTTCCGAAAAATTTTTTTTAAAAATTTTTTTTGAATTTTTTTTTGAATTTTTTTTGAATTTTTTTTTTGAAATTTTTCTTGAAATTATTTTTTAAAAAATTTTTTTTCTTCAAAATTTTTTTTTGAAGTTTTTTTAAATTTTTGAAAAATTTTTTCGAAAATTTCTTTATCGAATTTTTTTTCTGTTTTTATTTTTTTTTATTTTTTGTGAAAGTTTTTTTAAAAATTTTTTGAAATTTTTTCTTGAAAATTTTTTTATTCAATTTTTTTTTGAAAATTTTTTTTGAAATTTTTTTTGGACATTTTTTTTCTTCGAATTTTTTTTTTGAATTTTTTTTTATTTTTTTTTAAGTTTTTTTTTGAAATTTGTTTTTGAAATTTTTTTTTTGGAACTTTTTTTTAAAATTTTTTTTTTTGAAATTTTTTTTTGAAGTTTTATTTTCGAATTTTTTTTAAATTTTTTTTTTCGAATTTTTTTTTTGGAACTTTTTTTTGAAACTTTTTTTTGAAATTTTTTTTTGAAAATGTTTTTTTTGAAAAATTTTTTCTTCGAAAATTTTTTTTAAAATTTTTTTTTGAAATTTTAATTTGAGAATTTTTTTTTTCGAAAATTTTTTTTCGAAATTTTTTATTCCGTTTTTAATTTTTTTTTAGTTTTTGTTGAAAGTTTTTTTAAATTTTTTTTTCGAAATTTTTTTTGAAATTTTTTTTTGAATTTTTTTTTGGAGTTTTTTCAATTTTTTTTTTAAATTATTTCTTGAAATTTTTTTTATTGAAATTTTTTTATTTGAAAATTCTTTTCTGATTTTTTTAAAAAAATTTTTTGAAAAATTTCATGAAAATTTTTTTTTGAAATTTTTTTTTTTGAAAATTTTCTTCTTCGAAATTTTTTTTAAACTTTTTTTTTGAAATTTTATTTTGAAGATTTTTTTTTTCGAAATTTTTTTTTCCGTTTTTATTTTTTTTTATTTTTTGTTGAAAGTTTTTTTAATATTTTTTTCGAAATTTTTTTGAATTTTTTAAAAAATTTTTTTTGAAACTTTTTTGGTTTTTTTTTTCAATTTTTTTTTGAAATTACTTTTTGAAATTTTTTTTATTGAAATTTTTTTATTTGAAAATTTTTTTCTGATTTTTTTAAATTTTTTTTTGAAAAATGTTTTGAAAATTTTTTTTTTTGGAAATTTTTTTGGAAATTTTTTTTTTGAAATTTTTTTCTGTTTTTTAAAAATTTTTTTTTGAAAAATTTTTTTTTGAAACTTTTTTTGAAAATTTTTTTTTTGGAAATTTTTTTTTAAAATTTTTTTTTGAAAATTCTTTTCTTGGAAAAATTTTATTTTAAAATTTTTTTTGAAATTTTTCTGAAAATTTTTATTTTTCAATATATTTTGTTTGAAAAATTTCTTTTTCGAATTTTTTTTTCTGTTTTTGAAATTTTTTTTTTCAAAAATTTCTTTTTGGAATTTTTTTTCTGTTTTTGAAATTTTTTTTTTCAAAAATTTCTTTTTAGAATTTTTTTTTCTGTTTTTGAAATTTTTTTTATTTTTCTTCGAAAGTTTTTTGGAATTTTTTTTCGAAAATTCTTTTTTTTTTAATTTTTGTTTAATTTTTTGAGTTTTTTTGAATTTTTTTTGAAATATTTTTTGAAATATTTTTTTGAAATTTTTTTGAAATTTTTTTATTTGAAATTTTTTTTTTTAAATATTTTTTTTAATTCTTTTTTGAAAAATTGTTTTTTTGAACCTTTTTCTGAAAATTTTTTTTTTGGAATTTTTTTTTGAAAATTTTTTTTTTGAAAGTTTTGTTTGAATTTTTTTTTTGAAATTTTTTTTGAAAATTTTTTTTTGAAATTTTCTTTTGAAAGTTTTCTTTGAATTTTTTTTTGAATATTTTTTCTTGAAATTTTTTTTTTTTTATTTTTTTTTTATTTTTTTTTTTTTTGAAATTTTTGTTTAATTTTTTTAAAATAATTTTCTAAATTTTTTAATTTTTTTTTTATTTTTTTAAAAATTTATTTTGGAATTTTTTTTTAAATTTTTTTTTGAAATTTATTTTGAATTTTTTTTTTTGAAATTTTTTTTTGAAATTTTTTTATTTGAAAATTTTTTTCTGATTTTTTTTAATTTGTTTTTTGAAAATTTTTTTTTTGAAACTTTTTTTTTTGAAAATTTTTTTTGAAATTTTTTTTTTGAAAATTTTTTTCTTCAAAAAATTTTAATTTAAAATTTTTTTTTGAAATTTTTTTTTGAAAATTTTTATTTTTCAATATTTTTTTTTGAAAAATTTATTTTTCGAAATTTTTTTTCCGTTTTTGAAATTTTTTTAATTTTTTTTTAGAAGTTTTTTTTGAAATTTTTTTTTTTTTGAAAATTTTTTTCTTGGAAATTTTTTTTGAAATTTTTTCTGAAAATTTTCATTTTTCAATATTTTTTTTTGAGAATTTTTTTTTTCGAAAATTTCTTTTTCGATTTTTTTTTCTGTTTTTGAATTTTTTTTATTTTTCTTTTAAAGTTTTTTTTGAAATTTTTTTTGAAAATTCTTTTTTTTTAAATTTTTGTTTTATTTTTTGGAATTTTTTTTGAAATGTTTTTTTGAAATTTTTTTTAAAAAGTTTTTTTTTCAATTTTATTCGAATTTTTTTTTTTGAAAATTTTTTTGAATTTTTTTTTGAATGTTTTTTTTGTATTTTTTTTTGAAATTTTTTTATTTGAAAATTTTTTTAAATTTTTTTTAAATTCTCTTTGAACAATTTTTTTTTAAACTTTTTTTGAAATTTTTTTTGAATTTTTTTTTTGAAATTTTTTTTGAAATTTTTGTTTAATTTTTTTTTTGAATTTTTTTTTAAATTTTTTTAGAATTTTTTTTAATTTTTTTTGAAAGTTATTTTTGAAATTTTTTTTGAATTTTTTTGGAATTTTTTTTGAAATATTTTTTTGAAATTTTTCTTGAAATAATTTTTTTTAAATTTTTTTTCTTCGAAATTTTTTTTGAAGTTTTTTTAAATTTTTGAAAATTTTTTTCGAAAATTTCTTTTTCGAATTTTTTTTTCTGTTTTTATTTTTTTTTATTTTTTGTGAAAGTTTTTTTTGAATTTTTTTTTCGAAATTTTTTTTGAATTTTTTTTTTGAAATTTTTACTGAAATCTTTGTTTTATTTTTTTGGAGTTTTTTTAAATTTTTTTTTTGAAAATTTTTTTTGAATTTTTTTTTTGGAAATTCTTTTTTTTGAAATTTTTGTTTTATTTTTTTGTTTTTTTTGAAATTTTTTTATTTGAAATTTTTTTTCTGATTTTTTTAAATTTTTTTTTGAAATTTGTTTTTTTAAACTTTTTTTGAATTTTATTTTGGAATTTTTTTTGAAATATTTTTTTGAAAATTTTTTCTCAAAGTTTTTTTTTCAATTTTTTTTGAAATTTTTTTTTGAAAATTTTTTTGAATTTTTTTTTTGAATGTTTTTTCTTGAAATATTTTTTTGAAATTTTTTTATTTGAAAATTTTTGTTTTATTTTTTTTTTATCCTTTTTTGAACAATCTTTTTTTGAAAATTTTTTTTTAGACATTTTTTTTTTCGAAATTTTTTATAAATTTTTTTTTGAAATTTTTGTTTTATTATTTTCGGAGTTTTATTAAAAAAAAATTTTGAAATTTTTTTTTAATCTCTTTCCGAAAAATTTTTTTTAAAAATTTTTTTTGAATTTTTTTTTGGAATGTTTTTTGAATTTTTTTTTTGAAATTTTTCTTGAAATTATTTTTTAAAAAAATTTTTTTCTTCAAAATTTTTTTTTGATGTTTTTTTAAATTTTTGAAAATTTTTTTCGAAAATTTCTTTATCGAATTTTTTTTTCTGTTTTTATTTTTTTTTTTATTTTTTGTGAAAGTTTTTTTAAAATTTTTTTTTGAAATTTTTTCTTGAAAATTTTTTTATTCAATTTTTTTTTGAAAATTTTTTTTTGAAATATTTTTTGGACATTTTTTTTCTTCGAATTTTTTTTTTGAATTTTTTTTTATTTTTTTAAAAGTTTTTTTTGAAATTTGTTTTTGAAATTTTTTTTTTGGAACTTTTTTTTAAAATTTTTTTTTAAAATTTTTTTTTGAAGTTTTATTTTCGAATTTTTTTTTTTTATTTTTTTTTCGAATTTTTTTTTGAAATTTCATTAACTTCTTTTTTGAAACTTTTTTTTTCAATTTTTTTTTTGAAATTATTTTTTCAATTTTTTTTTATTGAAATTTTTTTATTTGAAAATTTTTTTCTGATTTTTTTAAAAAAATTTTTTGAAAAATTTTTTGAAAATTTTTTTTTGAATTTTTTTTTTGAAAATTTTCTTCTTCGAAATTTTTTTTTTAAACTTTTTTTTTGAAATTTTATTTTGAGAATTTTTTTTTTCGAAATTTTTTTTTCCGTTTTTATTTTTTGTTGAAAGTTTTTTTAATTTTTTTTTCGAAATTTTTTTGAATTTTTTTTTTTAAATTTTTTTTGAAATTTTTTTTGTTTTTTTTATAATTTTTTTTTGAAATTACTTTTTGAAATTTTTTTTATTGAAATTTTTTTATTTGAAAATTTTTTTCTGATTTTTTTAAAAAATTTTTTTGAAAAATTTTTTTTTTGGAAATTTTTTTTGAAATTTTTTTTTGAAATTTTTTTGTGATTTTTTCAAAATTTTTTTTTGAAACTTTTTTTGAAATTTTTTTTTTGGAAATTTTTTTTTGAAATTTTTTTTTTCAAAATTTTTTTCTTTGAAAAATTTTATTTTAAAATTTTTTTGAAATTTTTCTTTGAAAATTTTTTTTTGGAATTTTTTTTTTTATTTTTTTTTGAAGTTTTCTTTTCTAATTATTTTTTAAAATCTTTTTTTCGAATTTTTTTTTTTGAAATTTCATTAACTTATTTTTTGAAACTTTTTTTTGAATTTTTTTGAAAATATTTTTTTTGAAAATTTTTTTCTTCGAAAATTTTTTTTTAAATTTTTTTTTGAAATTATATTAGAGAATTTTTTTTTTCGAAATTTTTTATTCCGTTTTTAATTTGTTTTAGTTTTTGTTGAAAGTTTTTTTAAATTTTTTTTTCGAAATTTTTTTTGAAATTTTTTTTTGAAATTTTTTTTGGAGTTTTTTTTTCAATTTTTTTTTGAAATTATTTCTTGAAATTTTTTTTATTGAAATTTTTTTATTTGAAAATTCTTTTCTGACTTTTTTGAAAAATTTTTTTGAAAAATTTCATGAAAATTTTTTTTTGAAATTATTTTTTTTGAAAATTTTCTTCGAAATTTTTTTTAAACTTTTTTTTTGAAATTTTATTTTGAAGATTTTTTTTTCGAAATTTTTTTTTCCGTTTTTATTTTTTTTTTATTTTTTGTTGAAAGTTTTTTTAATTTTTTTTTCGAAATTTTTTTGAATTTTTTCAAAAATTTTTTTAGAAATTTTTTTGTTTTTTTTTAAATTTTTTTTTAAATTACTTTTTGAAATTTTTTTTATTGAAATTTTTTTATTTGAAAATTTTTTTCTGATTTTTTTTTGAAAAATGTTTTGAAAATTTTTTTGGGAATTTTTTTTTTCTGTTTTTATTTTTTTTTATTTTTTGTGAAAGTTTTTTTTAAATTTTTTTTTTGAAAAATTTTTTTTTGAAACTTTTTTTGAAAATTTTTTTTTTGGAAATTTTTATTTTTAATTTTTTTTTGAAAATTTTTTTCTTTGAAAATTTTTATTTTAAAATTTTTTTTGAAATTTTTCTGAAAATTTTTATTTTTCAATAATTTTTTTTTCTGTTTTTGAAATTTTTTTTATTTTTCTTCGAAAGTTTTTTTAAATTTTTTTTCGAAATTTTTTTGAAATTTTTTTTTTTGGAGTTTGTTTTCAATTTTTTTTTGAAATTATTTTTTGAAATTTTTTTATTGAAATTTTATTAGAAAATTTTTTTCTGATTTTTTTAAAAAAATTTTTTTGAAAATTTTTTTGAAATTTTTTTTTTGAATTTTTTTTTTTGAAAATTTTCTTCTTCGAAATTTTTTTTTAAACTTTTTTTTTGAAATTTTATTTTGAGAATTTTTTTTTTCGAATTTTTTTTTTCCGTTTTTATTTTTTTTTTATTTTTTGTTGAAAGTTTTTTTAATTTTTTTTTCGAAATTTTTTTGAATTTTTTTTTTTTTATTTTTTTTGAAATTTTTTTTTGTTTTTTTTTCAATTTTTTTTTAAAATTACTTTTTGAAATTTTTTTATTGAAATTTTTTTATTTGAAAATTTTTTTCTGATTTTTTAAAAATTTTTTTTTGAAAAATTTTTTTTTTTTGGAAATTTTTTTTAAAATTTTTTTTTTGAAATTTTTTTGTGATTTTTTCAAAAATTTTTTTTGAAAAATTTTTTTTTGAAACTTTTTTTGAAATTTTTTTTTTGGAAATTTTTTTTTGAAATTTTTTTTTGAATTTTTTTTTGGAATTTTTTTTGAATTTTTTTTTTGAAATTTTTCTTGAAATTATTTTTTAAAAAATTTTTTTTCTTCAAAATTTTTTTTTGATGTTTTTTTAAATTTTTGAAAATTTTTTTCGAAAATTTCTTTATCGAATTTTTTTTTCTGTTTTTATTTTTTTTTATTTTTTGTGAAAGTTTTTTTAAAATTTTTTTTTGAAATTTTTTCTTGAAAATTTTTTTATTCAATTTTTTTTTGAAAATTTTTTTTTGAAATATTTTTTGGACATTTTTTTTCTTCGAATTTTTTTTTTGAATTTTTTTTTATTTTTTTAAAAGTTTTTTTTGAAATTTGTTTTTGAAATTTTTTTTTTGGAACTTTTTTTTAAAATTTTTTTTTTTAATTTTTTTTTGAAGTTTTATTTTCGAATTTTTTTTTTTTATTTTTTTTTCGAATTTTTTTTTTGAAATTTCATTAACTTCTTTTTTGAAACTTTTTTTTTCAATTTTTTTTTTGAAATTATTTTTTCAATTTTTTTTTATTGAAATTTTTTTATTTGAAAATTTTTTTCTGATTTTTTTAAAAAAATTTTTTGAAAAATTTTTTGAAAATTTTTTTTTGAATTTTTTTTTTGAAAATTTTCTTCTTCGAAATTTTTTTTTTAAACTTTTTTTTTGAAATTTCATTTTGAGAATTTTTTTTTTCGAAATTTTTTTTTCCGTTTTTATTTTTTGTTGAAAGTTTTTTTAATTTTTTTTTCGAAATTTTTTTGAATTTTTTTTTTTTAATTTTTTTTGAAATTTTTTTTGTTTTTTTTATAATTTTTTTTTGAAATTACTTTTTGAAATTTTTTTTATTGAAATTTTTTTATTTGAAAATTTTTTTCTGATTTTTTTAAAAATTTTTTTTGAAAAATTTTTTTTTTTGGAAATTTTTTTTGAAATTTTTTTTTGAAATTTTTTTGTGATTTTTTCAAAAATTTTTTTTGAAACTTTTTTTGAAATTTTTTTTTTGGAAATTTTTTTTTGAAATTTTTTTTTTGAAAATTTTTTTCTTCGAAAAATTTTATTTTAAAATTTTTTTGAAATTTTTCTTTGAAAATTTTTTTTTGGAATTTTTTTTTTTTATTTTTTTTTGAAGTTTTCTTTTCGAATTATTTTTTAAAATCTTTTTTTCGAATTTTTTTTTTTTGAAATTTCATTAACTTCTTTTTTGAAACTTTTTTTTGAATTTTTTTGAAAATATTTTTTTTGAAAATTTTTTTCTTCGAAAATTTTTTTTTTAATTTTTTTTTGAAATTATATTAGAGAATTTTTTTTTTCGAAATTTTTTATTCCGTTTTTAATTTGTTTTAGTTTTTGTTGAAAGTTTTTTTTAATTTTTTTTTCGAAATTTTTTTTGAAATTTTTTTTTGAAATTTTTTTTGGAGTTTTTTTTTCAATTTTTTTTTGAAATTATTTCTTGAAATTTTTTTTATTGAAATTTTTTTATTTGAAAATTCTTTTCTGATTTTTTTAAAAAAATTTTTTGAAAAATTTCATGAAAATTTTTTTTTGAAATTATTTTTTTTGAAAATTTTCTTCGAAATTTTTTTTAAACTTTTTTTTTGAAATTTTATTTTGAAGATTTTTTTTTCGAAATTTTTTTTTCCGTTTTTATTTTTTTTTTATTTTTTGTTGAAAGTTTTTTTAATTTTTTTTTCGAAATTTTTTTGAATTTTTTCAAAAATTTTTTTAGAAATTTTTTTGTTTTTTTTTAAATTTTTTTTTTAAATTACTTTTTGAAATTTTTTTTATTGAAATTTTTTTATTTGAAAATTTTTTTCTGATTTTTTTTTGAAAAATGTTTTGAAAATTTTTTTGGGAATTTTTTTTTTCTGTTTTTTTTTTTTTTATTTTTTGTGAAAGTTTTTTTTAAATTTTTTTTTTGAAAAATTTTTTTTTGAAACTTTTTTTGAAAATTTTTTTTTTGGAAATTTTTATTTTTAATTTTTTTTTGAAAATTTTTTTCTTTGAAAATTTTTATTTTAAAATTTTTTTTGAAATTTTTCTGAAAATTTTTATTTTTCAATAATTTTTTTTTCTGTTTTTGAAATTTTTTTTATTTTTCTTCGAAAGTTTTTTTAAATTTTTTTTCGAAATTTTTTTGAAATTTTTTGGAGTTTGTTTTCAATTTTTTTTTGAAATTATTTTTTGAAATTTTTTTATTGAAATTTTATTAGAAAATTTTTTTCTGATTTTTTTAAAAAAAATTTTTTGAAAATTTTTTTGAAAATTTTTTTTTGAATTTTTTTTTTTGAAAATTTTCTTCTTCGAAATTTTTTTTTTTAACTTTTTTTTTGAAATTTTATTTTGAGAATTTTTTTTTTCGAATTTTTTTTTTCCGTTTTTATTTTTTTTTTATTTTTTGTTGAAAGTTTTTTTAATTTTTTTTTCGAAATTTTTTTGAATTTTTTTTTTTTTATTTTTTTTGAAATTTTTTTTTGTTTTTTTTTCAATTTTTTTTTAAAATTACTTTTTGAAATTTTTTTTATTGAAATTTTTTTATTTGAAAATTTTTTTCTGATTTTTTAAAAATTTTTTTTTGAAAAATTTTTTTTTTTGGAAATTTTTTTTAAAATTTTTTTTTTGAAATTTTTTTGTGATTTTTTCAAAAATTTTTTTTGAAAAATTTTTTTTTGAAACTTTTTTTGAAATTTTTTTTTTGGAAATTTTTTTTTGAAATTTTTTTTTTGAAAATTTTTTTCTTCGAAAAATTTTATTTTAAAATTTTTTTTGAAATTTTTCTTTGAAAATTTTTTTTTTGGAATTTTTTTTTTTTTTTTGAAGTTTTATTTTCGAATTATTTTTTAAAATCTTTTTTTCGAATTTTTTTTTTGAAATTTCATTAACTTCTTTTTTGAAACTTTTTTTTGAAAATATTTTTTTTGAAAATTTTTTTCTTCGAAAATTTTTTTTAAAATTTTTTTTTGAAATTATATTTGAGAATTTTTTTTTTCGAAAATTTTTTTTCGAAATTTTTTATTCCGTTTTTAATTTTTTTTAGTTTTTGTTGAAAGTTTTTTTAAATTTTTTTTTCGAAATTTTTTTTGAAATTTTTTTTTGAATTTTTTTTTGGAGTTTTTTCAATTTTTTTTTGAAATTATTTCTTGAAATTTTTTTTATTGAAATTTTTTTATTTGAAAATTCTTTTCTGATTTTATTAAAAAAATTTTTTGAAAAATTTCATGAAAATTTTTTTTTGAAATTTTTTTTTTGAAAATTTTCTTCTTCGAAATTTTTTTTAAACTTTTTTTTTGAAATTTTATTTTGAAGATTTTTTTTTTCGAAATTTTTTTTTCCGTTTTTATTTTTTTTTATTTTTTGTTGAAAGTTTTTTTAATTTTTTTTTCGAAATTTTTTTGAATTTTTTTAAAATTTTTTTTTGAAATTTTTTTGGTTTTTTTTTCAATTTTTTTTTGAAATTACTTTTTGAAATTTTTTTTATTGAAATTTTTTTATTTGAAAATTTTTTTCTGATTTTTTTAAATTTTTTTTTGAAAAATGTTTTGAAAAATTTTTTTTTTGGAAATTTTTTTGGAAATTTTTTTTTGGAAATTTTTTTCTGATTTTTTAAAATTTTTTTTTTGAAAAATTTTTTTTTGAAACTTTTTTTGAAAATTTTTTTTTTGGAAATTTTTTTTTTAAATTTTTTTTTGAAAATTCTTTTCTTCGAAAAATTTTATTTTAAAATTTTTTTTGAAATTTTTCTGAAAATTTTTATTTTTCAATATATTTTGTTTGAAAAATTTCTTTTTCGAATTTTTTTTTCTGTTTTTGAAATTTTTTTTTTTCAAAAATTTCTTTTTGGAATTTTTTTTCTGTTTTTGAAATTTTTTTTTTCAAAAATTTCTTTTTCGAATTTTTTTTTCTGTTTTTGAAATTTTTTTTATTTTTCTTCGAAAGTTTTTTTGAATTTTTTTTCGAAAATTCTTTTTTTTTTAATTTTTGTTTAATTTTTTGAGTTTTTTTGAATTTTTTTTGAAATATTTTTTGAAATTTTTTTTTGAAATTTTTTTGAAATTTTTTTATTTAAAATTTTTTTTTTGAAATATTTTTTTAAATTCTTTTTTGAAAAATTGTTTTTTTGAACCTTTTTCTGAAAATTTTTTTTTTGGAATTTTTTTTTGAAATTTTTTTTTTTGAAAGTTTTGTTTGAATTTTTTTTTTGAAATTTTTTTTGAAAATTTTTTTTTGAAATTTTCTTTTGAAAGTTTTCTTTGAATTTTTTTTTTTAATATTTTTTCTTGAAATTTTTTTTTTTATTTTTTTTTTATTTATTTTTTTATTTTTTTTGAAATTTTTGTTTAATTTTTTTAAAATAATTTTCTAAATTTTTTTAATTTTTTTTTATTTTTTTAAAAATTTATTTTGGAATTTTTTTTTTTTAATTTTTTTTTGAATTTTTTTTTTTGAAATTTTTTTATTTGAAAATTTTTTTCTGATTTTTTTTAATTTGTTTTTTGAAAATTTTTTTTTTGAAACTTTTTTTTTTGAAAATTTTTTTTGAAATTTTTTTTTTGAAAATTTTTTTCTTCAAAAAATTTTAATTTAAAATTTTTTTTTGAAATTTTTTTTTGAAAATTTTTATTTTTCAATATTTTTTTTTGAAAAATTTATTTTTCGAAATTTTTTTTCCGTTTTTGAAATTTTTTAAATTTTTTTTTAGAAGTTTTTTTTGAAATTTTTTTTTTTTTGAAAATTTTTTTCTTGGAAATTTTTTTTGAAATTTTTTCTGAAAATTTTCATTTTTCAATATTTTTTTTTGAGAATTTTTTTTTTCGAAAATTTCTTTTTCGATTTTTTTTTCTGTTTTTGAATTTTTTTTATTTTTCTTTTAAAGTTTTTTTTGGAATTTTTTTTGAAATTTTTTTTGAAATTTTTTTTGAAAATTCTTTTTTTTGAAATTTTTGTTTTATTTTTTGGAATTTTTTTTTGAAATGTTTTTTTGAAATTTTTTTTTTAAAGTTTTTTTTTCAATTTTATTCGAATTTTTTTTTTTTGAAAATTTTTTTGAATTTTTTTTTGAATGTTTTTTTTGTATTTTTTTTTGAAATTTTTTTATTTGAAAATTTTTTTTAATTTTTTTAAAATTCTCTTTGAACAATTTTTTTTTAAACTTTTTTTGAAATTTTTTTTTGTTTTTTTTTGAAATTTTTTTTGAATTTTTTTTTTGAAAATTTTTTTGAAATTTTTGTTTAATTTTTTTTTGAATTATTTTTTAAATTTTTTTAGAATTTTTTTAGAATTTTTTTTTATTTTTTTTGAAAGTTATTTTTGAAATTTTTTTTGAATTTTTTTGGAATTTTTTTGAAATTTTTTTTTGAAATTTTTCTTGAAATAATTTTTTTTAAATTTTTTTTCTTCGAAATTTTTTTTGAAGTTTTTTTAAATTTTTGAAAATTTTTTTCGAAAATTTCTTTTTCGAATTTTTTTTTCTGTTTTTATTTTTTTTTATTTTTTGTGAAAGTTTTTTTTGAATTTTTTTTTCGAAATTTTTTTTGAATTTTTTTTTTGAAATTTTTACTGAAATCTTTGTTTTATTTTTTTGGAGTTTTTTTAAATTTTTTTTTTGGAAATTTTTTTTGAATTTTTTTTTTGGAAATTCTTTTTTTTTTAAATTTTTGTTTTATTTTTTTGTTTTTTTTTGAAATTTTTTTTATTTGAAATTTTTTTTCTGATTTTTTTAAATTTTTTTTTGAAATTTGTTTTTTTAAACTTTTTTTGAATTTTATTTTGGAATTTTTTTTGAAATATTTTTTTGAAAATTTTTTCTCAGTTTTTTTTTCAATTTTTTTTGAAATTTTTTTTTGAAATTTTTTTTGAATTTTTTTTTTGAATGTTTTTTTTGAAATATTTTTTTGAAATTTTTTTTATTTGAAAATTTTTGTTTTTTTTTTTTTATCCTTTTTTGAACAATTTTTTTTGAAACTTTTTTTGAAAATTTTTTTTTAGAAATTTTTTTTTTCGAAATTTTTTATAAATTTTTTTTTGAAATTTTTGTTTTATTATTTTCGGAGTTTTATTAAAAAAAAATTTTGAAATTTTTTTTTAATCTCTTTCCGAAAAATTTTTTTTAAAATTTTTTTTTTAATTTTTTTTTGGAATTTTTTTTTGAATTTTTTTTTTTAAATTTTTCTTGAAATAATTTTTTTTAAATTTTTTTTCTTCGAAATTTTTTTTTGATGTTTTTTTAAATTTTTGAAAATTTTTTTCGAAAATTTCTTTATCGAATTTTTTTTTCTGTTTTTATTTTTTTTTTATTTTTTGTGAAAGTTTTTTTGAAATTTTTTTTTGAAATTTTTTCTTGAAAATTTTTTTATTCAATTTTTTTTTGAAAATTTTTTTTTGAAATATTTTTTGGACATTTTTTTTCTTCGAATTTTTTTTTTGAATTTTTTTTTATTTTTTTTTTAAGTTTTTTTTGAAATTTGTTTTTGAAATTTTTTTTTTGGAACTTTTTTTTTAAATTTTTTTTTTTATTTTTTTTTGAAGTTTTATTTTCGAATTTTTTTTTTTATTTTTTTTTTCGAATTTTTTTTTTGAAATTTCATTAACTTCTTTTTTGAAACTTTTTTTTTCAATTTTTTTTTTTGAAATTATTTTTTGAATTTTTTTTTATTGAAATTTTTTTATTTGAAAATTTTTTTCTGATTTTTTTAAAAAATTTTTTTGAAAAATTTTTTGAAAATTTTTTTTTGAATTTTTTTTTTGAAAATTTTCTTCTTCGAAATTTTTTTTTTAAACTTTTTTTTTGAAATTTTATTTTGAGAATTTTTTTTTTCGAAATTTTTTTTTCCGTTTTTATTTTTTGTTGAAAGTTTTTTTAATTTTTTTTTCGAAATTTTTTTGAATTTTTTTTTAAAAATTTTTTTTGAAATTTTTTTTGTTTTTTTTTATAATTTTTTTTTGAAATTACTTTTTGAAATTTTTTTTATTGAAATTTTTTTATTTGAAAATTTTTTTCTGATTTTTTTAAAAATTTTTTTTGAAAAATTTTTTTTTTTGAAAATTTTTTTTGAAATTTTTTTTTGAAATTTTTTTCTTCGAAAAATTTTATTTTAAAATTTTTTTGAAATTTTTCTTTGAAAATTTTTTTTTGGAATTTTTTTTTTTATTTTTTTTTGAAGTTTTCTTTTCGAATTATTTTTTAAAATCTTTTTTTCGAATTTTTTTTTTTGAAATTTCATTAACTTCTTTTTTGAAACTTTTTTTTGAATTTTTTTGAAAATATTTTTTTTGAAAATTTTTTTCTTCGAAAATTTTTTTTTAAATTTTTTTTTGAAATTATATTAGAGAATTTTTTTTTTCGAAAATTTTTTTTCGAAATTTTTTATTCCGTTTTTAATTTGTTTTAGTTTTTGTTGAAAGTTTTTTTTAATTTTTTTTTCGAAATTTTTTTTGAAATTTTTTTTTGAAATTTTTTTTGGAGTTTTTTTTTCAATTTTTTTTTGAAATTATTTCTTGAAATTTTTTTTATTGAAATTTTTTTATTTGAAAATTCTTTTCTGATTTTTTTAAAAAAAATTTTTGAAAAATTTCATGAAAATTTTTTTTTGAAATTATTTTTTTTGAAAATTTTCTTCGAAATTTTTTTTAAACTTTTTTTTTGAAATTTTATTTTGAAGATTTTTTTTTCGAAATTTTTTTTTCCGTTTTTATTTTTTTTTATTTTTTGTTGAAAGTTTTTTTAATTTTTTTTTCGAAATTTTTTTGAATTTTTTCAAAAATTTTTTTAGAAATTTTTTTGTTTTTTTTTAAATTTTTTTTTTAAATTACTTTTTGAAATTTTTTTTATTGAAATTTTTTTATTTGAAAATTTTTTTCTGATTTTTTTTTGAAAAATGTTTTGAAAATTTTTTTGGGAATTTTTTTTTTCTGTTTTTATTTTTTTTTATTTTTTGTGAAAGTTTTTTTTAAATTTTTTTTTGAAAAATTTTTTTTTGAAACTTTTTTTAAAAATTTTTTTTTTGGAAATTTTTATTTTTAATTTTTTTATTGAAAATTTTTTTCTTCGAAAATTTTTATTTTAAAATTTTTTTTTAAATTTTTCTGAAAATTTTTATTTTTCAATAATTTTTTTTTCTGTTTTTGAAATTTTTTTTATTTTTCTTCGAAAGTTTTTTTGAATTTTTTTTCGAAAATTCTTTTTTTTTTAATTTTTGTTTAATTTTTTTGAGTTTTTTTTGAATTTTTTTTGAAATATTTTTTGAAATTTTTTTTTGAAATTTTTTTTGAAATTTTTTTATTTGAAATTTTTTTTTTGAAATATTTTTTTTAATTTTTTTTTGAAAAATTGTTTTTTGAACCTTTTTCTGAAAATTTTTTTTTTGGAATTTTTTTTTGAAAAATTTTTTTTTTGAAAGTTTTGTTTATACCGTTATTAGAGAAAATGATATTACGTTCTGTTTCAAATAGTATAATTAGGCTTTGTTTATTGTCAACCTGACAGTAAGTTCTAACAACGTCATTTCTCTTTTATTTTAACAAAAACATTTGTAACTAATATACAAGGTGAGTATTCGGACCTATAACAGTTTTTTCAACTTTTTTTGAATTTTTTTTGAAATATTTTTTTGAAAATTTTTTCTTAAAGTTTTTTTTTCAATTTCTTTTGAAATTTTTTTTTGAAAATTTTTTTGAATTTTTTTTTTGAATGTTTTTTTTGAAATATTTTTTTGAAATTTTTTTATTTGAAAATTTTTGTTTTATTTTTTTTTATCCTTTTTTGAACAATTTTTTTTTGAAACTTTTTTTGAAAATTTTTTTTTAGAATTTTTTTTTTCGAAATTTTTTATATATTTTTTTTTGAAATTTTTGTTTTATTATTTTCGGAGTTTTATTGAAAAAAAATTTTGAAATTTTTTTTTAATCTCTTTCCGAAAAATTTTTTTTTTTAATTTATTTTGAATTTTTTTTTGGAATTTTTTTTGAAATTTTTTTTTGAAATTTTTCTTGAAATTATTTTTTTAAAAAATTTTTTTCTTCAAAATTTTTTTTTGAAGTTTTTTTAAATTTTTGAAAAATTTTTTCGAAAATTTCTTTATCGAATTTTTTTTTCTGTTTTTATCTTTTTTTATTTTTTGTGAAAGTTTTTTTAAAATTTTTTTTTGAAATTTTTTCTTGAAAATTTTTTTATTCAATTTTTTTTTGAAATTTTTTTTTGAAATTTTTTTTGGACATTTTTTTTCTTCGAATTTTTTTTTATTTTTTTAAAAGTTTTTTTTGAAATTTGTTTTTGAAATTTTTTTTTTGGAACTCTTTTTTAAAATTTTTTTTTTGAAATTTTTTTTTGAAGTTTTATTTTCGAATTTTTTTTTTTAATTTTTTTTTTCGAAATTTTTTTTTGAAATTTCATTAACTTCTTTTTTGACTTTTTTTTGAAATTTTTTTTTGAAAATGTTTTTTTTGAAAATTTTTTTCTTCGAAATTTTTTTTTTAAATTTTTTTTTGAAATTTTTTTTTTTAATTTTTTTTTGAAATTTTATTTTGAGAATTTTTTTTTTCGAAAATTTTTTTTCGAAATTTTTTATTCCGTTTTTAATTTTTTTTTAGTTTTTGTTGAAAGTTTTTTTAAATTTTTTTTCGAAATTTTTTTGAAATTTTTTTTTGAAATTTTTTTTGGAGTTTTTTTTTCAATTTTTTTTTGAAATTATTTTTTGAATTTTTTTTTATTGAAATTTTTTTATTTGAAAATTTTTTTCTGATTTTTTTAAAAATTTTTTGAAAATTTTTTTTTGAATTTTTTTTTTGAAAATTTTCTTCTTCGAAATTTTTTTTTAAACTTTTTTTTTGAAATTTTATTTTGAGAATTTTTTTTTTCCATTTTTATTTTTTTTTATTTTTTTTTCGAAATTTTTTTGAATTTTTTTTTTTTATTTTTTTTGAAATTTTTTTTTGTTTTTTTTTTATAATTTTTTTTTGAAATTACTTTTTGAAATTTTTTTTATTGAAATTTTTTTATTTGAAAATTTTTTTCTGATTTTTTAAAAATTTTTTTTTGAAAAAATTTTTTTTTTTGAAAATTTTTTTTGAAAAATTTTTTTTTGAAATTTTTTTGTGATTTTTTCAAAAAAATTTTTTGAAACTTTTCTGAAATTTTTTTTTTGGAAATTTTTTTTTGAAATTTTTTTTTTGAAAATTTTTTTCTTCGAAAAATTTTATTTTAAAATTTTTTTTGAAATTTTTCTTTGAAAATTTTTTTTGGAATTTTTTTTTTTAATTTTTTTTGAAGTTTTATTTTCGAATTATTTTTTAAAATCTTTTTTTCGAATTTTTTTTTTGAAATTTCATTAACTTCTTTTTTGAAACTTTTTTTTGAATTTTTTTGAAAATATTTTTTTTGAAAATTTTTTTCTTCGAAAATTTTTTTTTTTAATTTTTTTTTGAAATTATATTTGGGAATTTTTTTTTTCGAAAATTTTTTTTCGAAATTTTTTATTCCGTTTTTAATTTTTTTTAGTTTTTGTTGAAAGTTTTTTTTAATTTTTTTTTCGAAATTTTTTTTGAATTTTTTTTTTTTTATTTTTTTTTGGAGTTTTTTTTCAATTTTTTTTTGAAATTATTTCTTGAAATTTTTTTTATTGAAATTTTTTTATTTGAAAATTCTTTTCTGATTTTTTTAAAAATTTTTTTTGAAAAATTTCATGAAAATTTTTTTTTGAAATTTTTTTTTTTGAAAATTTTCTTCTTCGAAATTTTTTTTAAACTTTTTTTTGAAATTTTATTTTGAAGATTTTTTTTTTCGAAATTTTTTTTTCCGTTTTCATTTTTTTTTATTTTTTGTTGAAAGTTTTTTTAATTTTTTTTTCGAAATTTTTTTCTGATTTTTTTAAAAATTTTTTTTGAAAAATTTTTTTTTTTGGAAATTTTTTTTGAAATTTTTTTTTGAAATTTTTTTCTTCGAAAAATTTTATTTTAAAATTTTTTTGAAATTTTTCTTTGAAAATTTTTTTTTGGAATTTTTTTTTTTTATTTTTTTTTGAAGTTTTCTTTTCGAATTATTTTTTAAAATCTTTTTTTCGAATTTTTTTTTTTGAAATTTCATTAACTTCTTTTTTGAAACTTTTTTTTGAATTTTTTTGAAAATATTTTTTTTGAAAATTTTTTTCTTCGAAAATTTTTTTTTAAATTTTTTTTTGAAATTATATTAGAGAATTTTTTTTTTCGAAAATTTTTTTTCGAAATTTTTTATTCCGTTTTTAATTTGTTTTAGTTTTTGTTGAAAGTTTTTTTTAATTTTTTTTTCGAAATTTTTTTTGAAATTTTTTTTTGAAATTTTTTTTGGAGTTTTTTTTTCAATTTTTTTTTGAAATTATTTCTTGAAATTTTTTTTATTGAAATTTTTTTATTTGAAAATTCTTTTCTGATTTTTTTAAAAAAAATTTTTGAAAAATTTCATGAAAATTTTTTTTTGAAATTATTTTTTTTGAAAATTTTCTTCGAAATTTTTTTTAAACTTTTTTTTTGAAATTTTATTTTGAAGATTTTTTTTTCGAAATTTTTTTTTCCGTTTTTATTTTTTTTTATTTTTTGTTGAAAGTTTTTTTAATTTTTTTTTCGAAATTTTTTTGAATTTTTTCAAAAATTTTTTTAGAAATTTTTTTGTTTTTTTTTAAATTTTTTTTTTAAATTACTTTTTGAAATTTTTTTTATTGAAATTTTTTTATTTGAAAATTTTTTTCTGATTTTTTTTTGAAAAATGTTTTGAAAATTTTTTTGGGAATTTTTTTTTTCTGTTTTTATTTTTTTTTATTTTTTGTGAAAGTTTTTTTTAAATTTTTTTTTGAAAAATTTTTTTTTGAAACTTTTTTTGAAAATTTTTTTTTTGGAAATTTTTATTTTTAATTTTTTTATTGAAAATTTTTTTCTTCGAAAATTTTTATTTTAAAATTTTTTTTTAAATTTTTCTGAAAATTTTTATTTTTCAATAATTTTTTTTTCTGTTTTTGAAATTTTTTTTATTTTTCTTCGAAAGTTTTTTTGAATTTTTTTTCGAAAATTCTTTTTTTTTTAATTTTTGTTTAATTTTTTTGAGTTTTTTTTGAATTTTTTTTGAAATATTTTTTGAAATTTTTTTTTGAAATTTTTTTTGAAATTTTTTTATTTGAAATTTTTTTTTTGAAATATTTTTTTTAATTTTTTTTTGAAAAATTGTTTTTTGAACCTTTTTCTGAAAATTTTTTTTTTGGAATTTTTTTTTGAAAAATTTTTTTTTTGAAAGTTTTGTTTGAATTTTTTTTTTTGAAATTTTTTTTGAAAATTTTTTTTTGAAATTTTTTTTTGAAATTACTTTGAATTTTTTTTTTGAATCTTTTTTCTTGAAATTTTTTTTTTTATTTTTTTTATTTTTTTTTAAATTTTTACTGAAATTTTTGTTTCATTTTTTTAAAATGATTTTCTAAATTTTTTAAATTTTTTTTTGAAAATTTTTTTTGAAATTTATTTTGAATTTTTTTTTTGAAATTTTTTTTTGAAATTTTTTTTATTTGAAAATTTTTTTATTTGAAAATTTTTTTCTGATTTTTTTTAATTTGTTTTTTAAAAATTTTTTTTTGAAACTTTTATTGAAACTTTTTTTTTTTGAAAATTTTTTTTGAAATTTTTTTTTTTGAAAATTTTTTTCTTCAAAAAATTTTAATTTAAATTTTTTTTTTGAAATTTTTTTTTGAAAATTTTTATTTTTCAATATTTTTTTTTGAAAAATTTATTTTTCGAATTTTTTTTTCCGTTTTTGAAATTTTTTAAATTTTTTTTTGGAAGTTTTTTTTGAAATTTTTTTTTTTTGAAAATTTTTTTCTTGGAAATTTTTTTTGAAATTTTTCCTGAAAATTTTCATTTTTCAATATTTTTTTTTGAGAATTTTTTTTTTCGAAAATTTCTTTTTCGATTTTTTTTTTTTGTTTTTGAATTTTTTTTGTTTTTCATTAAAAGTTTTTTTTGAAATTTTTTTTGAAAATTCTTTTTTTTGAAATTTTTGTTTTATTTTTTGGAATTTTTTTTTGAAATTTTTTTTTAAAAGTTTTTTTTTCAATTTTATTCGAAATTTTTTTTTTGAAAATTTTTTTGAATTTTTTTTTGAATGTTTTTTTTGTATTTTTTTTTGAAATTTTTTTATTTGAAAATTTTTTTTAATTTTTTTTAAATTCTCTTGAACAATTTTTTTTGAAACTTTTTTTGAAATTTTTTTTTTAGAAATTTTTTTTTTGTTTTTTTTTTGAAATTTTTTTTGAATTTTTTTTTTGAAAGTTATTTTTGAAATTTTTTTTGAATTTTTTTGGAATTTTTTTTTGAAATTTTGTTTTTTGAAATTTTTCTTGAAATAATTTTTTTTTTAATTTTTTTTCTTCGAAATTTTTTTTGAAGTTTTTTTAAATTTTTGAAATTTTTTTTCGAAAATTTCTTTTTCGAATTTTTTTTTCTGTTTTTATTTTTTTTTATTTTTTGTGAAAGTTTTTTTTGAATTTTTTTTTCGAAATTTTTTTTTAATTTTTTTTTTTTAATTTTTTTTTGAAAATTTTTTTTGAATTTTTTTTTGGAAATTCTTTTTTTTGAAATTTTTGTTTTATTTTTTTGTTTTTTTTTGAAATTTTTTTAATTGAAATTTTTTTTCTGATTTTTTTAAATTTTTTTTTGAAATTTGTTTTTTTTAACTTTTTTTGAATTTTTTTTTGGAATTTTTTTTGAAATATTTTTTTGAAAATTTTTTCTTAGTTTTTTTTTCAATTTTTTTTGAAATTTTTTTTGAAATTTTTTTTTGAAATTTTTACTGAAATCTTTGTTTTATTTTTTTTTGGAGTTTTTTAAAAAAATTTTTAAAAATTTTTTTTTGAAAATTTTTTTTGAATTTTTTTTTGGAAATTCTTTTTTTTGAAATTTTTGTTTTATTTTTTGGTTTTTTTTGAAATTTTTTTATTTGAAATTTTTTTTCTGATTTTTAAAATTTTTTTTTGAAATTTGTTTTTGTTTATACCGTTATTAGAGAAAATGATATTACGTTCTGTTTCAAATAGTATAATTAGGCTTTGTTTATTGTCAACCTGACAGTAAGTTCTAACAACGTCATTTCTCTTTTATTTTAACAAAAACATTTGTAACTAATATACAAGGTGAGTATTCGGACCTATAACATCTCCCCCTTCAAGAATAACTCGAAATCGGTTTGAATATTTTCCCAGATCTAGTAACCCCCAAATGTTTTTGATCTGTTTTACTCGTAGTTGAATTTGCATCCGAACCACCGGGCTTACCGTAATTGGAGTTATCGGGGCGAGGTTTAACTTTAGAACTATTAGCTATAACTTTCTCTTGCAAAAAATTTCATAATTATGTATATGGTCATAAAGATGTTACCATTTATTCTGATCACATGCCCTTGACTTCAATAATCAATAAACCGCTGTATAAAATACTAAATAATAGAATAAGAAGACTGAAATTGAAACTTTTGATTTATGAATTCACACTGAAATATTTGCCTGGCAGTAAAATGTATATTGCTGATTATTTGTCACGTTGTGGGGTCACTACGAAAGAACCTTTGGATGAATCTATGAGAGATGTTATACATTGTGTTGGAAGCAGAGAAATCAAATTTTCTGAAGAGAAATTATTTGAATTCGCACAAGCAACTAAAAATGACGAAATTCTTAGAATTGTATCGGATTTTTGCAAGGAAGGGTGGCCAAAAAATTTTAATTCAGAAGGTGAATTGAACCATTATACTAGATCTGGGAAAATATTCAAACCGATTTCGAGTTATTCTTGAAGGGGGAGATGTTATAGGTCCGAATACTCACCTTGTATATTAGTTACAAATGTTTTTTTCTTGCAACGAATTGATAAGGTAAACAGTATTTATAGTAAAATCTGATTCGTTGGATTCTTGACATTCTTGGTTCTTGATTTCATTACAGTTATGAGTTCCTTTATGAAAATTTCTACATACAATTGCAAAATGATTGGGCTTTTGACAAAGCTTACAAATCTTCCCGATAGCCAGGCATGAGTCCCTAAATCCATGATTTCTACCGCATCTATAACAGGTGAAGATTCTTGAAGATCTAGACCCTCCAACATTTCTCTTGTCTTCACTTCTAGAGAAGCTCTTTACTTGATCAGTTTTGACAACGCTTGATGATGGCTCTGAATCCGCCAAAATTAACTTCATGTTAGCATCAGTCAATTCAACAGACTTACAATAATCTATAGTTTTAATTAATGATACATCATCTCGTAATAATCGTTCTTGAACAGATTTGGAATACACACCAAGGACAATTTGTGCTTTCAATAGTTTATCTTCCTGAGAATCGAATTCACATTGTTTGACAAGAAACCTCAAATCTGCCAAAAATTTGTCAAACGGTTCATCTAGTTGTTGTTTACGGGAAAAGAATTTGAAAACGTCCATAATTTCATTTTTTCTTGGTAAACAATACTTTTCCAGTACTTCTAATATCGACGAAATTGTTTCATTCTCCTCCGGGATTTTGGATATAGATTTGTAGAGTTTCAAAGCATCAGATCCGAGTAGGTTCTTTAGTCTAGCAACTTGAACTTCTCTTGACTTTTTGTTAGTTTCAGTGGCAGTTATGTATATGCGAATTTCTTCTTGGAAGATTCGGAAATTCTCCGCAATATTTCCGTGTACATCAAGTTCTTTTGGTTTGTTGAACTCCATTTTCAATTAGTCAGACTGCGCCATGTTTATACCGTTATTAGAGAAAATGATATTACGTTCTGTTTCAAATAGTATAATTAGGCTTTGTTTATTGTCAACCTGACAGTAAGTTCTAACAACGTCATTTCTCTTTTATTTTAACAAAAACATTTGTAACTAATATACAAGGTGAGTATTCGGACCTATAACAGTTTTTTCAACTTTTTTTGAATTTTTTTTGAAATATTTTTTTGAAAATTTTTTCTTAAAGTTTTTTTTTCAATTTCTTTTGAAATTTTTTTTTGAAAATTTTTTTGAATTTTTTTTTTGAATGTTTTTTTTGAAATATTTTTTTGAAATTTTTTTATTTGAAAATTTTTGTTTTATTTTTTTTTATCCTTTTTTGAACAATTTTTTTTTGAAACTTTTTTTGAAAATTTTTTTTTAGAATTTTTTTTTTCGAAATTTTTTATATATTTTTTTTTGAAATTTTTGTTTTATTATTTTCGGAGTTTTATTAAAAAAAAATTTTGAAATTTTTTTTTAATCTCTTTCCGAAAAATTTTTTTTTTTAATTTATTTTGAATTTTTTTTTGGAATTTTTTTTGAAATTTTTTTTTGAAATTTTTCTTGAAATTATTTTTTTAAAAAATTTTTTTCTTCAAAATTTTTTTTTGAAGTTTTTTTAAATTTTTGAAAAATTTTTTCGAAAATTTCTTTATCGAATTTTTTTTTCTGTTTTTATCTTTTTTTATTTTTTGTGAAAGTTTTTTTAAAATTTTTTTTTGAAATTTTTTCTTGAAAATTTTTTTATTCAATTTTTTTTTGAAATTTTTTTTTGAAATTTTTTTTGGACATTTTTTTTTTTCGAATTTTTTTTTATTTTTTTAAAAGTTTTTTTTGAAATTTGTTTTTGAAATTTTTTTTTGAAGTTTTATTTTCGAATTTTTTTTTTTAATTTTTTTTTTCGAAATTTTTTTTTGAAATTTCATTAACTTCTTTTTTGACTTTTTTTTGAAATTTTTTTTTGAAAATGTTTTTTTTGAAAATTTTTTTCTTCGAAATTTTTTTTTTAAATTTTTTTTTGAAATTTTTTTTTTTAATTTTTTTTTGAAATTTTATTTTGAGAATTTTTTTTTTCGAAAATTTTTTTTCGAAATTTTTTATTCCGTTTTTAATTTTTTTTTAGTTTTTGTTGAAAGTTTTTTTAAATTTTTTTTCGAAATTTTTTTGAAATTTTTTTTTGAAATTTTTTTTGGAGTTTTTTTTTCAATTTTTTTTTGAAATTATTTTTTGAATTTTTTTTTATTGAAATTTTTTTATTTGAAAATTTTTTTCTGATTTTTTTAAAAATTTTTTGAAAATTTTTTTTTGAATTTTTTTTTTGAAAATTTTCTTCTTCGAAATTTTTTTTTAAACTTTTTTTTTGAAATTTTATTTTGAGAATTTTTTTTTCCATTTTTATTTTTTTTTATTTTTTTTTCGAAATTTTTTTGAATTTTTTTTTTTTATTTTTTTTGAAATTTTTTTTTGTTTTTTTTATATAATTTTTTTTTGAAATTACTTTTTGAAATTTTTTTTATTGAAATTTTTTTATTTGAAAATTTTTTTCTGATTTTTTAAAAATTTTTTTTTGAAAAAATTTTTTTTTTTGAAAATTTTTTTTGAAAAATTTTTTTTTGAAATTTTTTTGTGATTTTTTCAAAAAAATTTTTTGAAACTTTTCTGAAATTTTTTTTTTGGAAATTTTTTTTTGAAATTTTTTTTTTGAAAATTTTTTTCTTCGAAAAATTTTATTTTAAAATTTTTTTTGAAATTTTTCTTTGAAAATTTTTTTTGGAATTTTTTTTTTTAATTTTTTTTTAAGTTTTATTTTCGAATTATTTTTTAAAATCTTTTTTTCGAATTTTTTTTTTGAAATTTCATTAACTTCTTTTTTGAAACTTTTTTTTGAATTTTTTTGAAAATATTTTTTTTGAAAATTTTTTTCTTCGAAAATTTTTTTTTTTAATTTTTTTTTGAAATTATATTTGGGAATTTTTTTTTTCGAAAATTTTTTTTCGAAATTTTTTATTCCGTTTTTAATTTTTTTTAGTTTTTGTTGAAAGTTTTTTTTAATTTTTTTTTCGAAATTTTTTTTGAATTTTTTTTTTTTTATTTTTTTTTGGAGTTTTTTTTCAATTTTTTTTTGAAATTATTTCTTGAAATTTTTTTTATTGAAATTTTTTTATTTGAAAATTCTTTTCTGATTTTTTTAAAAATTTTTTTTGAAAAATTTCATGAAAATTTTTTTTTGAAATTTTTTTTTTTGAAAATTTTCTTCTTCGAAATTTTTTTTAAACTTTTTTTTGAAATTTTATTTTGAAGATTTTTTTTTTCGAAATTTTTTTTTCCGTTTTCATTTTTTTTTTATTTTTTGTTGAAAGTTTTTTTAATTTTTTTTTCGAAATTTTTTTGAATTTTTTCAAAAATTTTTTTTGAAATATTTTTGGTTTTTTTTTTCAATTTTTTTTTTAAATTACTTTTTGAAATTTTTTTTATTGAAATTTTTTTATTTGAAAATTTTTTTCTGATTTTTTTAAAAATTTTTTTTGAAAAATGTTTTTTTGAAATTTTTTTTGAATTTTTTTTTTGAAAATTTTTTTTAAATTTTTGTTTAATTTTTTTTGAATTATTTTTTAAATTTTTTTAGAATTTTTTTAAATTTTTTTTGAAAGTTATTTTTGAAATTTTTTTGGAATTTTTTTGAAATTTTTCTTGAAATAATTTTTTTTTTATTTTTTTTCTTCGAAATTTTTTTTGAAGTTTTTTTAAATTTTTGAAAATTTTTTTTCGAATTTTTTTTTCTGTTTTTAATTTTTTTTATTTTTTGTGAAAGTTTTTTTTGAATTTTTTTTTGAATTTTTTTTTTGAAATTTTTACTGAAATCTTTGTTTTATTTTTTTTGGAGTTTTTTTAAATTTTTTTTTTTAATTTTTTTTTGAAAATTTTTTTTGAATTTTTTCTTGGAAATTCTTTTTTTTTTAATTTTTGTTTTATTTTTGTTTTTTTTGAAATTTTTTTATTTGAAATTTTTTTTCTGATTTTTTTAAATTTTTTTTTGAAATTTGTTTTTTTAAACTTTTTTTGAATTTTTTTTTTGAATTTTTTTTGAAATATTTTTTTGAAAATTTTTTCTTAAAGTTTTTTTTTCAATTTTTTTTGAAATTTTTTTTTGAAAATTTTTTTGAAATTTTTTTTTGAATGTTTTTTTTGAAATATTTTTTTGAAATTTTTTTATTTGAAAATTTTGATTTATTTTTTTTTATCCTTTTTTGAACAATTTTTTTTGAAACTTTTTTTGAAAATTTTTTTTTAGAAATTTTTTTTTAAATTTTTTTTTTCGAAATTTTTTATAAATTTTTTTTTTGAAATTTTTGTTTTATTATTTTCGGAGTTTTATTAAAAAAAAATTTGAAATTTTTTTTTAATCTCTTTCCGAAAAATTTTTTTTTTAAATTTTTTTGAATTTTTTTTTGGAATTTTTTTTGAATTTTTTTTTTGAAATTTTTCTTGAAATTATTTTTTTAAAAATTTTTTTTCTTCAAAATTTTTTTTGAAGTTTTTTTAAATTTTTGAAAAATTTTTTCGAAAATTTCTTTATCGAATTTTTTTTTCTGTTTTTATTTTTTTTTATTTTTTGTGAAAGTTTTTTTAAAATTTTTTTTTGAAATTTTTTCTTGAAAATTTTTTTATTCAATTTTTTTTTGAAATTTTTTTTTGAAATTTTTTTTTGACATTTTTTTTCTTCGAATTTTTTTTTTGAATTTTTATTTATTTTTTTTAATGTTTTTTTTGAAATTTTTTTTTTGGAACTTTTTTTTAAAATTTTTTTTTTGAAATTTTTTTTTGAAGTTTTATTTTCGAATTTTTTTTTTTATTTTTTTTTTCGATTTTTTTTTTTTTTTGAAATTTCATTAACTTCTTTTTTGAAACTTTTTTTTGAAACTTTTTTTTGAAATTTTTTTTTGAAAATGTTTTTTTGAAAATTTTTTTGGACATTTTTTTTCTTCGAATTTTTTTTTTGAAATTTCATTAACTTCTTTTTTGAAACTTTTTTTTGAAATTTTTTTAGAAATTTTTTTTTGAAAATGCTTTTTGAAAATTTTTTTCTTCGAAAATTTTTTTTTTAATTTTTTTTTGAAATTTTATTTTGAGAATTTTTTTTTTCGAAAATTTTTTTTCGAAAATTTTTTCCGAAATTTTTTATTCCGTTTTTAATTTTTTTTTAGTTTTTGTTGAAAGTTTTTTTAAATTTTTTTTCGAAATTTTTTTGAAATTTTTTTTTGAAATTTTTTTTGGAGTTTTTTTTTCAATTTTTTTTTGGAAATTATTTTTTGAATTTTCTTTTATTGAAATTTTTTTATTTGAAAATTTTTTTTCTGATTTTTTTAAAAAAAATTTGAAAATTTTTTTTGAATTTTTTTTTTGAAAATTTTCTTCTTCGAAATTTTTTTTTTAAACTTTTTTTTTGAAATTTTATTTTGAGAATTTTTTTTTTCGAAATTTTTTTTTCGAAATTTTTTTTTCCGTTTTTATTTTTTTTTTATTTTTTGTTTAAAGGTTTTTTTAATTTTATTTTCGAAATTTTTTTGAATTTTTTTTTTTAAATTTTTTTTGAAATTTTTTTGTTTTTTTTATAATTTTTTTTTGAAATTACTTTTTGAAATTTTTTTTATTGAAATTTTTTTATTTGAAAAATTTTTTCTGATCTTTTTAAAAACTAAAAAAAATTAAAAACGGAATAAAAAATTTCGAAAAAAAATGTTCGAAAGAAAAAATTCTCAAATATAATTTCAAAAAAAAATTTTAAAAAAAATTTTCGAAGAAAAAAATTTTCAAAAAAAATATTTTCAAAAAAATTCAAAAAAAAGTTTCAAAAAAGAAGTTAATGAAATTTAAAAAAAAAAATTCGAAAAAAAGATTTTAAAAAATAATTCGAAAATAAAACTTCAAAAAAAAATTTTAAAAAAAATTCCAAAAAAAAATTTTCAAAGAAAAATTTCAAAAAAAATTTTAAAATAAAATTTTTCGAAGAAAAAAATTTTCAAAAAAAAAATTTCAAAAAAAAATTTCCAAAAAAAAAATTTCAAAAAAAGTTTCAAAAATAAATTTTGAAAAAATCACAAAAAAATTTCAAAAAAAAAATTTCAAAAAAAAATTCCAAAAAAAAAAATTTTTCAAAAAAATTTTTTAAAAAAATCAGAAAAAAATTTTCAAATAAAAAAATTTCAATAAAAAAAATTTCAAAAAGTAGTTTCAAAAAAAAATTTAAAAAAAACAAAAAAAAATTTCAAAAAAAATTTAAAAAAAAAAATTTAAAAAAATTTCGAAAAAAAAATTAAAAAAACTTTCAACAAAAAATAAAAAAATAATAAAAACGGAAAAAAAATTTCGAAAAAAAAATTTCGAAAAAAAAAATTCTCAAAATAAAATTTCAAAAAAAAAGTTTAAAAAAAAAATTTCGAAGAATAAAATTTTCAAAAAAAAAATTCAAAGAAAAATTTTCAAAAAATTTTTCAAAAAAAATTTTTAAAAAAATCAGAAAAAAATTTTCGAAGGAAAAAAATTAAAAAAAAAATTATTTCAAGAAAAATTTCAAAAAAAATTCCAAAAAAATTCAAAAAAATTTCAAAAATAACTTTCAAAAAAAATTAAAAAAAATTCTGAAAAAATTTAAAAAATAATTCAAAAAAAATTAAATAAAAATTTCAAAAAAAATTTCAAAAAAAAAATTCAAAAAAAATTTCAAAAAAAACAAAAAAAAAATTCTAAAAAAAAAATTTTCAAGAAAAAATTTCAAAAAAAAATTTCAAAAAAACTTTCACAAAAAATAAAAAAAAATAAAAACAGAAAAAAAAATCGATAAAAAAATTTTCGAAAAAATTTTTCAAAAATTTGAAAAAACTTCAAAAAAAAATTTTGAAGAAAAAAAATTTTTAAAAAAATAATTTCAAGAAAAATTTCAAAAAAAAAATTCAAAAAAAATTCCAAAAAAAAATTCAAAAAAAATTTTTTAAAAAAATTTTTCGGAAAGAGATTAAAAAAAAATTTCAAATTTTTTTTTTAATAAAACTCCGAAAATAATGAAACAAAAATTTCAAAAAAAAATTTATAAAAAATTTCGAGAAAAAAAAATTTAAAAAAAAATTTCTAAAAAAAAAATTTTCAAAAAAAGTTTCAATAAAAAATTGTTCAAAAAAGGATAAAAAAAATAAAACAAAAATTTTCAAATAAAAAAATTGAAAAAAAAACTTTAAGAAAAAAATTTCAAAAAAATTCCAAAAAAAATTCAAAAAAGTTTAAAAAAACAAATTTCAAAAAAAATTTTTAAAAAATCAGAAAAAAAATTTCAAATAAAAAAATTTCAAAAAAAACAAAAAAATAAAACAAAAATTTCAAGAAAAAAAATTCCAAAAAAAAAATTTTCAGAAAAATATTCCAAAAAATAAAACAAAAATTTCAAAAAAAAGAATTTTCAAAAAAAATTTCAAAAAAAACTTTTAAATAAAAAATAAAAAAAATTCAAAAACAGAAAAAAAAAATCGAAAAAGAAATTTTCGAAAAAAAAAATTCTCAAAAAAAAATATTGAAAAATGAAAATTTTCAGAAAAAATTTCAAAAAAAATTTCCAAGAAAAAAATTTTCAAAAAAAAAATTTCAAAAAAAACTTCCAAAAAAAAATTTAAAAAATTTCAAAAACAGAAAAAAAAATTCGAAAAATAAATTTTTCAAAAAAAAATATTTAAAAATAAAAATTTTCAAAAAAAAATTTCAAAAAAAATTTTAAATTAAAATTTTTTGAAGAAAAAAATTTTCAAAAAAAAAATTTCAAAAAAAATTTTCAAAAAAAAAAAGTTTCAATAAAAGTTTCAAAAAAAAAATTTTCAAAAAACAAATTAAAAAAAATCAGAAAAAAAATTTCAAAAATAAATTTAAAAAAAAAATTCAAAATAAATTTCAAAAAAAAATTTCAAAAAAAAATTCCAAAATAAATTTTAAAAAAAATAAAAAAAATTTTAAAAAATTTAGAAAATTATTTTTAAAAAATGAAACAAAAATTTCAAAAAAAATAAAAAAAAAAATAAAAAAAAATAAAAAAAAATTAAAAAAAAAAATTTCAAGAAAAAAAATTCAAAAAAAAAATTCAAAGAAAACTTTCAAAAAAAAATTTCAAAAAAAAATTTTCAAAAAAAATTTCAAAAAAAAAATTCAAACAAAACTTTCAAAAAAAAATTTTCAAAAAAAAATTCAAAAAAAAAATTTTTCAGAAAAAGGTTCAAAAAAACAATTTTTCAAAAAAAAATAAAAAAAAATATTTCAAAAAAAAAATTTCAAATAAAAAAATTTCAAAAAAAATTTCAAAAAAAAATTTCAGAAAATATTTCAAAAAAAATTCGAAAAAACTCAAAAAAATTAAACAAAAATTAAAAAAAAAAGAATTTTCGAAAAAAAATTCAAAAAAACTTTCGAAGAAAAATAAAAAAAATTTCAAAAACAGAAAAAAAAATTCGAAACAGAAATTTTTGAAAAAAAAAATTTCAAAAACAGAAAAAAAAATTCCAAAAACAAATTTTTGAGAAAAAAAATTTCAAAAACAGAAAAAAAAATTCGAAAAAGAAATTTTTCAAACAAAATATATTGAAAAATAAAAATTTTCAGAAAAATTTCAAAAAAAATTTTAAAATAAAATTTTTCGAAGAAAAAAATTTTCAAAAAAAAAATTTTAAAAAAAAATTTCCAAAAAAAAAATTTTCAAAAAAAGTTTCAAAAAAAAATTTTTCAAAAAAAAAATTTAAAAAAATCAGAAAAAAATTTCAAAAAAAAAATTTCCAAAAAAATTTCCAAAAAAAAAAATTTTCAAAACATTTTTCAAAAAAAATTTTTAAAAAAATCAGAAAAAAATTTTCAAATAAAAAAATTTCAATAAAAAAAATTTCAAAAAGTAATTTCAAAAAGAAATTGAAAAAAAAAACCAAAAAAAATTTCAAAAAAAATATTTAAAAAAATTCAAAAAAATTTCGAAAAAAAAATTAAAAAAACTTTCAACAAAAAATAAAAAAATTTCGAAAAAAAAAATCTTCAAAATAAAATTTCAAAAAAAAAGTTAAAAAAAAATTTCGAAGAAGAAAATTTTCAAAAAAAAAATTTCAAAAAAAAATTTTCATGAAATTTTTGAAAAAAAATTTTTGAAAAAATCAGAAAAGAATTTTCAAATAAAAAAATTTCAATAAAAAAAATTTCAAGAAATAATTTCAAAAAAAATTGAAAAAAAACTCCAAAAAAAATTTCAAAAAAAATTTCAAAAAAAATTTCGAAAAAAAAATTTAAAAAAACTTTCAACAAAAACTAAAAAAAATTAAAAACGGAATAAAAAATTTCGAAAAAAAATTTTCGAAAAAAAAAATTCTCAAATATAATTTCAAAAAAAAAATTTTAAAAAAATTTTCGAAGAAAAAAATTTTCAAAAAAAATATTTTCAAAAAAATTCAAACAAAAGTTTCAAAAAAGAAGTTAATGAAATTTCAAAAAAAAATTCGAAAAAAAGATTCGAAAATAAAACTTCAAAAAAAAATTTAAAAAAAAAATTCCAAAAAAAAATTTTCAAAGAAAAATTTCAAAAAAAATTTTAAAATAAAATTTTTCGAAGAAAAAAATTTTCAAAAAAAAAATTTCAAAAAAAAAATTTCCAAAAAAAAAATTTCAAAAAAAAATTGAATAAAAAAATTTTCAAGAAAAAATTTCAAAAAAAAATTTTAAAAAAACTTTCACAAAAAATAAAAAAAAATAAAAACAGAAAAAAAAATTCGATAAAGAAATTTTCGAAAAAATTTTTCAAAAATTTAAAAAAACTTCAAAAAAAAATTTTGAAGAAAAAAAATTTTTAAAAAATAATTTCAAGAAAAATTTCAAAAAAAAATTCAAAAAAAATCCAAAAAAAAATTCAAAAAAAATTTTTAAAAAAATTTTTTCGGAAAGAGATTAAAAAAAAATTTCAAAATTTTTTTTTAATAAAACTTTCAAAAAAAAATTGTTCAAAAAAGGATAAAAAAAAATAAAACAAAATTTTCAAATAAAAAAATTTCAAAAAAATATTTCAAAAAAAACATTCAAAAAAAAAATTCAAAAAAATTTTCAAAAAAAAAATTCAAAAAAAATTGAAAAAAAAACTTTAAAAAAAAATTTTCAAAAAAATATTTAAAAAAAAATTCCAAAAAAAATTCAAAAAAAGTTTAAAAAAACAAATTTAAAAAAAAAATTTAAAAAAATCAGAAAAAAAAATTCAAATAAAAAAATTTCAAAAAAAACAAAAAAATAAAACAAAAAATTCAAAAAAAAGGATTTCCAAAAAAAAATTCAAAAAACATTTTCAAAAAAAAATTAAAAAAAATTTTTTTAAAAAACTCCAAAAAAATAAAACAAAGATTTCAGTAAAAATTTCAAAAAAAAAATTCAAAAAAAAATTCGAAAAAAAAATTCAAAAAAAACTTTCACAAAAAATAAAAAAAAATAAAAACAGAAAAAAAAAATCGAAAAAGATATTTTCGAAAAAAAATTTCAAAAATTTAAAAAAACTTCAAAAAAAATATCGAAGAAAAAAAATTTAAAAAAAAATTATTTCAAGAAAAATTTCAAAAAAAAAATTTCAAAAAAAATTCCAAAAAAATTCAAAAAAAATTTCAAAAATAACTTTCAAAAAAAATAAAAAAAATTCTAAAAAAATTTAAAAAATAATTCAAAAAAAATTAAACAAAAATTTCAAAAAAAATTTCAAAAAAAAAATTCAAATAAAATTTCAAAAAAAAAACAAAAAAAAAATTTCTAAAAAAAAAAAATTTCAAAAAAAGTTTCAAAAAAAATTGTTCAAAGAGAATTTAAAAAAAATTTAAAAAAATTTTCAAATTAAAAAATTTCAAAAAAAATTTCAAAAAAAATACAAAAAAAATTCAAAAAAAAATTCAAAAAAATTTTCAAAAAAAAAAATTTCGAATAAAATTGAAAAAAAAACTTTTAAAAAAAAATTTCAAAAAAACGTTTCAAAAAAAATTCCAAAAAATAAATATTCAAAAAAAGTTTCAAAAAAAAATTTTAAAAAATCAGAAAAAAAAGTCAAATAAAAAAATTTCAAAAAAAAAACAAAAAAATAAAACAAAAATTTAAAAAAAAGAATTTTCAAAAAAAAATTCGAAAAAAACTTTTAAAGAAAAATAAACAAATTTCAAAAACAGAAAAAAAAAATCGAAAAAGAAATTTTCGAAAAAAAAAATTCTCAAAAAAAAATATTGAAAAATGAAAATTTTCAGAAAAAATTTCAAAAAAATTTCCAAGAAAAAAATTTTCAAAAAAAAAAATTTCAAAAAAAACTTCCAAAAAAAATTTTAAAAAATTTCAAAAACGGAAAAAAAATTTCGAAAAATTAATTTTTCAAAAAAAAATATTGAAAAATAAAAATTTTCAAAAAAAAATTTCGAAAAAAAATTTTAAATTAAAATTTTTTGAAGAAAAAAATTTTCAAAAAAAAAATTTCAAAAAAAATTTTCAAAAAAAAAAGTTTCAATAAAAGTTTCAAAAAAAATTTTTCAAAAAACAAATTAAAAAAAATCAGAAAAAAATTTTCAAATAAAAAAATTTCAAAAAAAAAATTCAAAATAAATTTCAAAAAAAAATTTAAAAAAAAATAAAAAAAAATTTAAAAAATTTAGAAAATTATTTTAAAAAAATTAAACAAAAATTTCAAAAAAAATAAAGAAAAAATAAAAAAAATAAAAAAAAATTAAAAAAAAATTTCAAGAAAAAAAATTCAAAAAAAAAATTCAAAGAAAACTTTCAAAAAAAATTTTTCAAAAAAAAAATCCAAAAAAAAAATTTTCAGAAAAAGGTTCAAAAAAACAATTTTTCAATAAAAAATTTAAAAAAATATTTCAAAAAAAAAATTTCAAATAAAAAAATTTCAAAAAAAATTTCAAAAAAAAATTCCAAAAAATATTTCAAAAAAAATTCAAAAAAACTCAAAAAAATTAAACAAAAATTTAAAAAAAAAGAATTTTCGAAAAAAAATTTAAAAAAACTTTCGAAGAAAAATAAAAAAAATTTCAAAAACAGAAAAAAAAATTCGAAAAAGAAATTTTTGAAAAAAAAAATTCAAAAACAGAAAAAAAAATTCCAAAAAGAAATTTTTGAAAAAAAAAATTTCAAAAACAGAAAAAAAAATTCGAAAAAGAAATTTTTGAAAAAAAAAATTCTCAAAAAAAAATATTGAAAAATAAAAATTTTCAAAAAAAATTTCAAAAAAAATTTCCAAGAAAAAAATTTCCAAAACAAAAATTTCAAAAAAAAAATTCCAAAAAAAAAATTTTCAAAAAAAAATTCAAAAAAAAATTTTTCAAAAAAATTTTTTTTAAAAAATCAGAAAAAACTTTTCAATCAAAAAAATTTCAAAAAAAAAATTTCAATAAAAAAATTTTCAAAAAAAATTTAAAAAAAATTAAAAAAATAATCCAAAAAAAATTAAAACAAAAATTTAAAAAAAAAATTCAAAAATAAAAATTTCAAAGAAAATTCGAAAAAAAAAATTTCAAAAAAAATTTCAAAAAAAAATTTCAAAAATAAAATTAAAAAAAAAAATTTCAAAAAAAATTCCAAAAAAAAAATTCAAAAAAAATTTCAAAAAAAACTTTCAAAAAAAATAAAAATAATTTAAAAAAAATTAAACAAAAATTTCAAAAAAATTTTCAAAAAAAAAATTTCAAAAAAAAAACAAAAAAAAATTTTTTCGAAAAGATATTAAAAAAAATTGAAATAAAAAATTTCAAAAAAAAAATAAAAAAAACTCCAAAAAAATAAAACAAAAATTTCAAAAAAAAGAAATTTCAAAAATTTTTAAAAAAAAAAAATTTCAAAAAATACTTCCAAAAAAAATTTTAAAAAATTTCAAAAACGGAAAAAAAAATTTCGAAAAAAAAATTTTCGAAAAAAAAATTTTGAAAAAATATTTCACAAAAAAATTCCGAAATAAAAATTTTCAAAAAAAACAAAAACAATTTTTAAAAAAATTCAAAAAAAGAAAATTTTCAAAAAAAAATTTAAAAAAATTTTAAATAATTTCAAAAAAAAATTTCGAAGAAAAAAAATTTCAAAAAGAAATAATTTCAAAAAAAAAATTTCAAGAAAAATTTTCAAAAAAATTTCAAAAAAAATTAAAAAAAAATTTAAGGAAAAATTTCAAAAACTAATGAAGAAATTTCAAAAAAAAAATAAAGAAAAAATAAAAAAAAATAAAAAAAAATTAAAAAAAAATTTCAAGAAAAAAAATTCAAAAAAAAAATTCAAAGAAAACTTTCAAAAAAAATTTTTCAAAAAAAAAATCCAAAAAAAAAAATTTTCAGAAAAAGGTTCAAAAAAACAATTTTTCAATAAAAAATTTAAAAAAATATTTAAAAAAAAAAATTTCAAATAAAAAAATTTCAAAAAAAATATCAAAAAAAAATTCCAAAAAATATTTCAAAAAAAATTCAAAAAAACTCAAAAAAATTAAACAAAAATTTAAAAAAAAAGAATTTTCGAAAAAAAATTTAAAAAAACTTTCGAAGAAAAATAAAAAAAATTTCAAAAACAGAAAAAAAAATTCGAAAAAGAAATTTTTGAAAAAAAAAATTCAAAAACAGAAAAAAAAATTCCAAAAAGAAATTTTTGAAAAAAACAATTTCAAAAACAGAAAAAAAAATTCGAAAAAGAAATTTTTGAAAAAAAAAATTCTCAAAAAAAAATATTGAAAAATAAAAATTTTCAAAAAAAATTTCAAAAAAAATTTCCAAGAAAAAAATTTCCAAAACAAAAATTTCAAAAAAAAAATTCCAAAAAAAAAATTTTCAAAAAAAAATTCAAAAAAAAATTTTTCAAAAAAAATTTTTTTAAAAAATCAGAAAAAACTTTTCAATCAAAAAAATTTCAAAAAAAAAATTTCAATAAAAAAATTTTCAAAAAAAATTTTAAAAAAATTTAAAAAAAAATTCCAAAAAAAATTAAAACAAAAATTTAAAAAAAAAAATTCAAAAATAAAAATTTCAAAGAAAATTCGAAAAAAAAATTTCAAAAAAAATTTCAAAAAAAAATTTCAAAAATAAAATTAAAAAAAAAAATTTCAAAAAAAATTCCAAAAAAAAAATTCAAAAAAAATTTCAAAAAAAACTTTCAAAAAAAATAAAAATAATTAAAAAAAAATTAAACAAAAATTTCAAAAAAATTTTCAAAAAAAAAATTTCAAAAAAAAACAAAAAAAAATTTTTCGAAAAGATATTAAAAAAAATTGAAATAAAACATTTCAAAAAAAAAATAAAGAAAACTCCAAAAAAATAAAACAAAAATTTCAAAAAAAAGAAATTTCAAAAAAAATTTTAAAAAACTTCAAAAAAAATACTTCCAAAAAAAATTTAAAAAAATTTCAAAAACGGAAAAAAAAATTTCGAAAAAAAAATTTTCGAAAAAAAAATTTTTCAAAAAAAAATATTGAAAAATAAAAATTTTCAAAAAAAAACTTTTGAAAAAATATTTCACAAAAAAATTCCGAAATAAAAATTTTCAAAAAAAACAAAAACAATTTTTAAAAAAATTCAAAAAAAGAAAATTTTCAAAAAAAAATTTAAAAAAATTTTAAATAATTTCAAAAAAAAATTTCGAAGAAAAAAAATTTCAAAAAGAAATAATTTCAAAAAAAAAATTTCAAGAAAAATTTTCAAAAAAATTTAAAAAAAAATAAAAAAAAAATTTAAGGAAAAATTTCAAAAACTAATGAAGAAATTTCAAAAAAAAAAATTCAAAATAAATTTCAAAAAAAAATTTAGAAAAAATCTCAAAAAATTTTCAAAAAAAAAATTTCAAAAATAAAATTTCAAAAAAAAAAATTCAAAAAAAAATTCCAAAATAAATTTTAAAAAAAATCAAAAAAAATTTAAAAAATGATTCAGAAAAAATTAAACAAAAATTTCAAAAAAAATTTTAAAAAAAAATTTTAAAAAAAATCAAAAAAAAATTCGAAGAGTATAAAAAAAATTAAAAACAAAATTTAAAAAAAAAACAGAAAAAAATTTTCGAAAAAAAAAATTTTCAAAAAAAAATTTCAATAGGAAAATTTTCAAAAAAAATTAAAAAAAAATTTCAAAAAAAAAATTTAAACAAAACTTTCAAAAAAAAATTTTCAAAAAAAAATTCCAAAACAAAAATTTCAAAAAAAAATTTCCAAAAAAAAATTTTCAAAAAAAAATTCCAAAGAAAAATTTTCAAAAAAAATTCAAAAAAAAATCAAAGAAAACTTTCAAAAAAAAATTCAAAAAAATTTTCAAAAAAAATTTCAAAAAAAAAATTTAAACAAAACTTTCAAAAAAAAAATTCAAAAAAAATTTCCAAGAAAAAAATTTCCAAAACAAAAATTTCAAAAAAAAATTTCCAAAAAAAAAATT
This sequence comes from Chrysolina oricalcia, assembly GCA_944452925.2. Lineage (NCBI taxonomy): Eukaryota > Metazoa > Arthropoda > Insecta > Coleoptera > Chrysomelidae > Chrysolina > Chrysolina oricalcia. The sequence continues at coordinate 37,269,913 of OX101812.2, forward strand.
TTCAAAAAAAAATTCAAAAAAAAATTTTTCAAAAAAAATTTTTTTAAAAAATCAGAAAAAACTTTTCAATCAAAAAAATTTCAAAAAAAAAATTTCAATAAAAAAATTTTCAAAAAAAATTTCAAAAAAAATTGAAAAAAAAATTTCCAAGAAAAAAATTTCCAAAACAAAAATTTCAAAAAAAAAATTCCAAAAAAAAATTCAAAAAAAGTTTAAAAAAACAAATTTAAAAAAAAAATTTAAAAAAATCAGAAAAAAAAATTCAAATAAAAAAATTTCAAAAAAAACAAAAAAATAAAACAAAAATTTCAAAAAAAAGAATTTCCAAAAAAAAATTCAAAAAAAATTTTCAAAAAAAAATTTTTTAAAAAAATTTTAAAAAACTCCAAAAAAATAAAACAAAGATTTCAGTAAAAATTTCAAAAAAAAAATTCAAAAAAAATTTCGAAAAAAAAATTCAAAAAAAACTTTCACAAAAAATAAAAAAAAATAAAAACAGAAAAAAAAATTCGAAAAAGATATTTTCGAAAAAAAATTTCAAAAATTTAAAAAAACTTCAAAAAAAATTTCGAAGAAAAAAAATTTAAAAAAAAATTATTTCAAGAAAAATTTCAAAAAAAAAATTTCAAAAAAAATTCCAAAAAAATTTAAAAAAAATTTCAAAAATAACTTTAAAAAAAAATAAAAAAAAATCTAAAAAAATTTAAAAAATAATTCAAAAAAAATTAAACAAAAATTTCAAAAAAAATTTCAAAAAAAAATTCAAATAAAATTTCAAAAAAAAAACAAAAAAAAAATTTCTAAAAAAAAAATTTCAAAAAAAGTTTCAAAAAAAATTGTTCAAAGAGAATTTAAAAAAAATTAAAAAAAATTTTCAAATAAAAAAATTTCAAAAAAAATTTCAAAAAAAATACAAAAAAAATTCAAAAAAATTTTCAAAAAAAAAAAATTTCGAATAAAATTGAAAAAAAAACTTTTAAAAAAAAATTTCAAAAGAACGTTTCAAAAAAAATTCCAAAAAATAAATATTCAAAAAAAGTTTCAAAAAAAAATTTTAAAAAATCAGAAAAAAAAGTCAAATAAAAAAATTTCAAAAACAGAAAACAAAAATTCGAAAAAGAAATTTTTGAAAAAAAAAATTCTCTAAAAAAAATATTGAAAAATAAAAATTTTCAAAAAAAAATTTCAAAAAAAAATTTCCAAAAAAAAAATTTTCAAAAAAAAATTCAAAAAAAAATTTTTCAAAAAAAAATTTTCAAAAAATCAGAAAAAACTTTTCAATTAAAAAAATTTCAAAAAAAAAATTCAATTAAAAAATTTTCAAAAAAAATTTCAAAAAAAATTGAAAAAAAAACTCCAAAAAAAAATTTAGAAAAAATCTCAAAAAAATTTCAAAAAAAAATTTTCAAAAATAAAATTTCAAAAAAAAATTTCAAAAAAAAAATCCAAAATAAATTTTAAAAAAAATAAAAAAAATCAAAAAAAAATTAAAAAATTATTCAAAAAAAATTAAACAAAAATTTCAAAAAAAATTAAAAAATTTTTTTTTAAAAAAATCAAAAAAAAATTCGAAGAGTGTAAAAAAAATTAAAAACAAAATTTAAAAAAAAAACAGAAAAAAATTTTCGAAAAAAAAATTTTCAAAAAAAAATTTCAATAGAAAAATTTTCAAAAAAAATTCAAAAAAAAATCAAAGAAAACTTTCAGAAAAAAAATTTCAAAAAAATTTCCAAAAAAAATTTCAAAAAAAAAAGTTAAACAAAACTTTCAAAAAAAAATTTTCAAAAAAAAAATTCCAAAAAAAAATTTTTCAGAAAAGGTTTCAAAAAAACAATTTTTCAAAAAAAAAATTAAAAAAAAAATTCAAAAAAAATTTGAAATAAAAAAATTTCTAAAAAAATTTCAAAAAAAAATTTCAAAAAATATTTCAAAAATTTCAAAAAAAAAGAATTTTCGAAAAAAAATTTAAAAAAACTTTCGAAGAAAAATAAAAAAAATTTCAAAAACAGAAAAAAAAATTCGAAAAAGAAATTTTTGAAAAAAAAATTTCAAAAACAGAAAACAAAAATTCGAAAAAGAAATTTTTAAAAAAAAAAATTCTCTAAAAAAAATATTGAAAAATAAAAATTTTCAAAAAAAAATTTCAAAAAAAAATTTCCAAAAAAAAAATTTTAAAAAAAAAATTCAAAAAAAAATTTTTAAAAAAAAATTTTTCAAAAAATCAGAAAAAACTTTTCAATTAAAAAAATTTCAAAAAAAAAAATCAATTAAAAAATTTTCAAAAAAAATTTCAAAAAAAATTGAAAAAAAAAAATTTTCAAAAAAAATTTTTCAAAAAATCAGAAAAAACTTTTCAATTAAAAAAATTTCAAAAAAAAAATTCAATTAAAAAATTTTCAAAAAAAATTTCAAAAAAAATTGAAAAAAAAACTCCAAAAAAAATTAAAACAAAAATTTTAAAAAAAATTTCAAAAATAAAAATTTCAAAGAAAATTCAAAAAAAAAAATTTCAAAAAAAAATTTCAAAAAAAATTTTCAAAAATAAAATTTAAAAAAAAAATTTCAAAAAAAAGTCCAAAAAAAAATTCAAAAAAAATTTCAAAAAAAACTTTCAAAAAAAATAAAAATAATTCAAAAAAAAATAAACAAAAATTTCAAAAAAAAAATTTCAAAAAAAAAACCAAAAAAAAAATTTTTCGAAAAGAGATTAAAAAAAATTGAAATAAAAAATTTCAAAAAAAATAAAAAAAACTCCAAAAAAATAAAACAAAGATTTCAAAAAAAAGAAATTTCAAAATTTTTTTTTAAAAACTCAGAAAAAAAAAACAAAAAATTTCAAAAAAAAGAATTTTCAAAAAAAATTTCAAAAAATACTTCCAAAAAAAATTTTAAAAAATTTCAAAAACGGAAAAAAAAATTTCGAAAAAAAAATTTTTCGAAAAAAAAATTTTTCAAAAAAAAATATTGAAAAATAAAAATTTTCAAAAAAAAACTTTTGAAAAAATATTTCACAAAAAAATTCCGAAATAAAAATTTTCAAAAAAAACAAAAACAATTTTTAAACAAATTCAAAAAAAGAAAATTTAAAAAAAAAATTAAAAAAATTTTAAATAATTTCAAAAAAAAATTTCGAAGAAAAAAGATTTCAAAAAGAAATAATTTCAAAAAAAAAATTTCAAGAAAAATTTTCAAAAAAATTTCAAAAAAAATAAAAAAAAAATTTAAGGAAAAATTTCAAAAACTAATGAAGAAATTAAAAAAAAAAAAATTCAAAATCAATTTCAAAAAAAAATTTAGAAAAAATCTCAAAAAAATTTCAAAAAAAAAATTTCAAAAATAAAATTTCAAAAAAAAAATTTCAAAAAAAAAATCCAAAATAAATTTAAAAAAAAATAAAAAAAATCAAAAAAAATTTAAAAAATGATTTAAAAAAAATTGAACAAAAATTTCAAAAAAAATTAAAAAAAAAATTTTTAAAAAAATTAAAAAAAAATTCGAAGAGTGTAAAAAAAATTAAAAACAAAATTTTTAAAAAAAAAACAGAAAAAAATTTTCGAAAAAAAAATTTTCAAAAAAAAATTTCAATAGAAAAATTTTCAAAAAAAATTCAAAAAAAAATCAAAGAAAACTTTCAAAAAAAAAATTTCAAAAAAATTTTCAAAAAAAATTTCAAAAAAAATTGAAAAAAAAACTCAAAAAAAAATTAAAACAAAAATTTAAAAAAAAAATTCAAAAATAAAAATTTCAAAGAAAATTCAAAAAAAAAAATTTCAAAAAAAAATTTCAAAAATAAAATTTAAAAAAAAATTTCAAAAAAAATTCCAAAAAAAAATTCAAAAAAAATTTCAAAAAAAACTTTCAAAAAAAATAAAAATAATTCAAAAAAAATTAAACAAAAATTTCAAAAAAAAAATTTAAACAAAACTTTCAAAAAAAATTTTCAAAAAAATTCCAAAAAAAAATTTTTCAGAAAAGGTTTCAAAAAAACAATTTTTCAAAAAAAAAATTAAAAAAAAAATTCAAAAAAAATTTCAAATAAAAAAATTTCTAAAAAAATTTCAAAAAATATTTCAAAAATTTCAAAAAAAAAAGAATTTTCGAAAAAAAATTTGAAAAAACTTTCGAAGAAAAATAAAAAAAAATTCAAAAACGGAAAAAAAAATTCGAAAAAGAAATTTTTGAAAAAAAAATTTCAAAAACAGAAAACAAAAATTCGAAAAAGAAATTTTTGAAAAAAAAAATTCTCTAAAAAAAATATTGAAAAATAAAAATTTTCAAAAAAAAATTTCAAAAAAAAATTTCCAAAAAAAAAATTTTCAAAAAAAAATTCAAAAAAAAATTTTTCAAAAAAAAATTTTCAAAAAATCAGAAAAAACTTTTCAATTAAAAAAATTTCAAAAAAAAAATTCAATTAAAAAATTTTCAAAAAAAATTTCAAAAAAAATTGAAAAAAAAACTCCAAAAAAAAATTTAGAAAAAATCTCAAAAAAATTTCAAAAAAAAATTTTCAAAAATAAAATTTCAAAAAAAAAATTTCAAAAAAAAAATCCAAAATAAATTTTAAAAAAAATAAAAAAAATCAAAAAAAATTTAAAAAATTATTCAAAAAAAATTAAACAAAAATTTCAAAAAAAATTAAAAATTTTTTTTTTAAAAAAATCAAAAAAAAATTCGAAGAGTGTAAAAAAAATTAAAAACAAAATTTAAAAAAAAAACAGAAAAAAATTTTCGAAAAAAAAATTTTCAAAAAAAATTTCAATAGAAAAATTTTCAAAAAAAATTCAAAAAAAAATCAAAGAAAACTTTCAGAAAAAAAATTTCAAAAAAATTTCCAAAAAAAATTTCAAAAAAAAAATTTAAACAAAACTTTCAGAAAAAAATTTTCAAAAAAAAAATTCCAAAAAAAAATTTTTCAGAAAAGGTTTCAAAAAAACAATTTTTCAAAAAAAAAATTAAAAAAAAAATTCAAAAAAAATTTGAAATAAAAAAATTTCTAAAAAAATTTCAAAAAAAAATTTCAAAAAATATTTCAAAAATTTCAAAAAAAAAGAATTTTCGAAAAAAAATTTAAAAAAACTTTCGAAGAAAAATAAAAAAAATTTCAAAAACAGAAAAAAAAATTCGAAAAAGAAATTTTTGAAAAAAAAATTTCAAAAACAGAAAACAAAAATTCGAAAAAGAAATTTTTAAAAAAAAAAATTCTCTAAAAAAAATATTGAAAAATAAAAATTTTCAAAAAAAATTTCAAAAAAAAATTTCCAAAAAAAAAATTTTAAAAAAAAAATTCAAAAAAAAAATTTTAAAAAAAAATTTTTCAAAAAATCAGAAAAAACTTTTCAATTAAAAAAATTTCAAAAAAAAAATCAATTAAAAAATTTTCAAAAAAAATTTCAAAAAAAATTGAAAAAAAAAAATTTTCAAAAAAAATTTTTCAAAAAATCAGAAAAAACTTTTCAATTAAAAAAATTTCAAAAAAAAAATTCAATTAAAAAATTTTCAAAAAAAATTTCAAAAAAAATTGAAAAAAAAACTCCAAAAAAAATTAAAACAAAAATTTTAAAAAAAATTTCAAAAATAAAAATTTCAAAGAAAATTCAAAAAAAAAAATTTCAAAAAAAAATTTCAAAAAAAATTTTCAAAAATAAAATTTAAAAAAAAAATTTCAAAAAAAAGTCCAAAAAAAAATTCAAAAAAAATTTCAAAAAAAACTTTCAAAAAAAATAAAAATAATTCAAAAAAAAATAAACAAAAATTTCAAAAAAAAAAATTTCAAAAAAAAAACCAAAAAAAAAATTTTTCGAAAAGAGATTAAAAAAAATTGAAATAAAAAATTTCAAAAAAAATAAAAAAAAACTCCAAAAAAATAAAACAAAGATTTCAAAAAAAAGAAATTTCAAAATTTTTTTTTAAAAACTCAGAAAAAAAAAACAAAAAATTTCAAAAAAAAGAATTTTCAAAAAAAATTTCAAAAAATACTTCCAAAAAAAATTTTAAAAAATTTCAAAAACGGAAAAAAAAATTTCGAAAAAAAAATTTTCGAAAAAAAAATTTTTCAAAAAAAAATATTGAAAAATAAAAATTTTCAAAAAAAAACTTTTGAAAAAATATTTCACAAAAAAATTCCGAAATAAAAATTTTCAAAAAAAACAAAAACAATTTTTAAACAAATTCAAAAAAAGAAAATTTAAAAAAAAAATTAAAAAATTTTTAAATAATTTCAAAAAAAAATTTCGAAGAAAAAAGATTTCAAAAAGAAATAATTTCAAAAAAAAAATTTCAAGAAAAATTTTCAAAAAAATTTCAAAAAAAATAAAAAAAAAATTTAAGGAAAAATTTCAAAAACTAATGAAGAAATTAAAAAAAAAAAAATTCAAAATCAATTTCAAAAAAAAATTTAGAAAAAATCTCAAAAAAATTTCAAAAAAAAAATTTCAAAAATAAAATTTCAAAAAAAAAATTTCAAAAAAAAAATCCAAAATAAATTTAAAAAAAAATAAAAAAAATCAAAAAAAATTTAAAAAATGATTTTAAAAAAATTGAACAAAAATTTCAAAAAAAATTAAAAAAAAAATTTTTAAAAAAATTTAAAAAAAATTCGAAGAGTGTAAAAAAAATTAAAAACAAAATTTTAAAAAAAAAAACAGAAAAAAATTTTCGAAAAAAAAATTTTCAAAAAAAAATTTCAATAGAAAAATTTTCAAAAAAAATTCAAAAAAAAATCAAAGAAAACTTTCAAAAAAAAAATTTCAAAAAAATTTTCAAAAAAAATTTCAAAAAAAATTGAAAAAAAAACTCAAAAAAAAATTAAAACAAAAATTTAAAAAAAAAATTCAAAAATAAAAATTTCAAAGAAAATTCAAAAAAAAAAATTTCAAAAAAAAATTTCAAAAATAAAATTTAAAAAAAAATTTCAAAAAAAATTCCAAAAAAAAATTCAAAAAAAATTTCAAAAAAAACTTTCAAAAAAAATAAAAATAATTCAAAAAAAATTAAACAAAAATTTCAAAAAAAAAAAATTTCAAAAAAAAAATTTAAACAAAACTTTCAAAAAAAATTTTCAAAAAAATTCCAAAAAAAAATTTTTCAGAAAAGGTTTCAAAAAAACAATTTTTCAAAAAAAAAATTAAAAAAAAAATTCAAAAAAAATTTCAAATAAAAAAATTTCTAAAAAAATTTCAAAAAATATTTCAAAAATTTCAAAAAAAAAAGAATTTTCGAAAAAAAATTTGAAAAAACTTTCGAAGAAAAATAAAAAAAAATTCAAAAACGGAAAAAAAAATTCGAAAAAGAAATTTTTGAAAAAAAAATTTCAAAAACAGAAAACAAAAATTCGAAAAAGAAATTTTTGAAAAAAAAAATTCTCTAAAAAAAATATTGAAAAATAAAAATTTTCAAAAAAAAATTTCAAAAAAAAATTTCCAAAAAAAAAATTTTCAAAAAAAAATTCAAAAAAAAATTTTTCAAAAAAAAATTTTCAAAAAATCAGAAAAAACTTTTCAATTAAAAAAATTTCAAAAAAAAAATTCAATTAAAAAATTTTCAAAAAAAATTTCAAAAAAAATTGAAAAAAAAACTCCAAAAAAAAATTTAGAAAAAATCTCAAAAAAATTTCAAAAAAAAATTTTCAAAAATAAAATTTCAAAAAAAAAATTTCAAAAAAAAAATCCAAAATAAATTTTAAAAAAAATAAAAAAAATCAAAAAAAATTTAAAAAATTATTCAAAAAAAATTAAACAAAAATTTCAAAAAAAATTAAAAATTTTTTTTTTTAAAAAATCAAAAAAAAATTCGAAGAGTGTAAAAAAAATTAAAAACAAAATTTAAAAAAAAAACAGAAAAAAATTTTCGAAAAAAAAATTTTCAAAAAAAAATTTCAATAGAAAAATTTTCAAAAAAAATTCAAAAAAAAATCAAAGAAAACTTTCAGAAAAAAAATTTCAAAAAAATTTCCAAAAAAAATTTCAAAAAAAAAATTTAAACAAAACTTTCAGAAAAAAATTTTCAAAAAAAAAATTCCAAAAAAAAATTTTTCAGAAAAGGTTTCAAAAAAACAATTTTTCAAAAAAAAAATTAAAAAAAAAATTCAAAAAAAATTTGAAATAAAAAAATTTCTAAAAAAATTTCAAAAAAAAATTTCAAAAAATATTTCAAAAATTTCAAAAAAAAAGAATTTTCGAAAAAAAATTTAAAAAAACTTTCGAAGAAAAATAAAAAAAACAGAAAAAAAAATTCGAAAAAGAAATTTTTGAAAAAAAAATTTCAAAAACAGAAAACAAAAATTCGAAAAAGAAATTTTTAAAAAAAAAAATTCTCTAAAAAAAATATTGAAAAATAAAAATTTTCAAAAAAAAATTTCAAAAAAAAATTTCCAAAAAAAAAATTTAAAAAAAAAAATTCAAAAAAAAATTTTTAAAAAAAAATTTTTCAAAAAATCAGAAAAAACTTTTCAATTAAAAAAATTTCAAAAAAAAAAATCAATTAAAAAATTTTCAAAAAAAATTTCAAAAAAAATTGAAAAAAAAAAATTTTCAAAAAAAATTTTTCAAAAAATCAGAAAAAACTTTTCAATTAAAAAAATTTCAAAAAAAAAATTCAATTAAAAAATTTTCAAAAAAAATTTCAAAAAAAATTGAAAAAAAAACTCCAAAAAAAATTAAAACAAAAATTTTAAAAAAAATTTCAAAAATAAAAATTTCAAAGAAAATTCAAAAAAAAAAATTTCAAAAAAATATTTCAAAAAAAATTTTCAAAAATAAAATTTAAAAAAAAAATTTCAAAAAAAAGTCCAAAAAAAAATTCAAAAAAAATTTCAAAAAAAACTTTCAAAAAAAATAAAAATAATTCAAAAAAAAATAAACAAAAATTTCAAAAAAAAAAATTTCAAAAAAAAAACCAAAAAAAAAATTTTTCGAAAAGAGATTAAAAAAAATTGAAATAAAAAATTTCAAAAAAAATAAAAAAAAACTCCAAAAAAATAAAACAAAGATTTCAAAAAAAAGAAATTTCAAAATTTTTTTTTAAAAACTCAGAAAAAAAAAACAAAAAATTTAAAAAAAAAAGAATTTTCAAAAAAAATTTCAAAAAATACTTCCAAAAAAAATTTTAAAAAATTTCAAAAACGGAAAAAAAAATTTCGAAAAAAAAATTTTCGAAAAAAAAATTTTTCAAAAAAAAATATTGAAAAATAAAAATTTTCAAAAAAAAACTTTTGAAAAAATATTTCACAAAAAAATTCCGAAATAAAAATTTTCAAAAAAAACAAAAACAATTTTTAAACAAATTCAAAAAAAGAAAATTTAAAAAAAAAATTAAAAAAATTTTAAATAATTTCAAAAAAAAATTTCGAAGAAAAAAGATTTCAAAAAGAAATAATTTCAAAAAAAAAATTTCAAGAAAAATTTTCAAAAAAATTTCAAAAAAAATAAAAAAAAAATTTAAGGAAAAATTTCAAAAACTAATGAAGAAATTAAAAAAAAAAAAATTCAAAATCAATTTCAAAAAAAAATTTAGAAAAAATCTCAAAAAAATTTCAAAAAAAAAATTTCAAAAATAAAATTTCAAAAAAAAAATTTCAAAAAAAAAATCCAAAATAAATTTAAAAAAAAATAAAAAAAATCAAAAAAAATTTAAAAAATGATTTAAAAAAAATTGAACAAAAATTTCAAAAAAAATTAAAAAAAAAATTTTTAAAAAAATTAAAAAAAAATTCGAAGAGTGTAAAAAAAATTAAAAACAAAATTTTAAAAAAAAAAACAGAAAAAAATTTTCGAAAAAAAAATTTTCAAAAAAAAATTTCAATAGAAAAATTTTCAAAAAAAATTCAAAAAAAAATCAAAGAAAACTTTCAAAAAAAAAATTTCAAAAAAATTTTCAAAAAAAATTTCAAAAAAAATTGAAAAAAAAACTCAAAAAAAAATTAAAACAAAAATTTAAAAAAAAAATTCAAAAATAAAAATTTCAAAGAAAATTCAAAAAAAAAAATTTCAAAAAAAAATTGCAAAAATAAAATTTAAAAAAAAATTTCAAAAAAAATTCCAAAAAAAAATTCAAAAAAAATTTCAAAAAAAACTTTCAAAAAAAATAAAAATAATTCAAAAAAAATTAAACAAAAATTTCAAAAAAAAAAAATTTCAAAAAAAAAATTTAAACAAAACTTTCAAAAAAAATTTTCAAAAAAATTCCAAAAAAAAATTTTTCAGAAAAGGTTTCAAAAAAACAATTTTTCAAAAAAAAAATTAAAAAAAAAATTCAAAAAAAATTTCAAATAAAAAAATTTCTAAAAAAATTTCAAAAAATATTTCAAAAATTTCAAAAAAAAAAGAATTTTCGAAAAAAAATTTGAAAAAACTTTCGAAGAAAAATAAAAAAAAATTCAAAAACGGAAAAAAAAATTCGAAAAAGAAATTTTTGAAAAAAAAATTTCAAAAACAGAAAAAAAAAATTCGAAAAAGAAATTTTTGAAAAAAAAAATTCTCTAAAAAAAATATTGAAAAATAAAAATTTTCAAAAAAAAATTTCAAAAAAAATTTCAAAGAAAAAAATTTTCAAAAAAAAATTCAAAAAAAAATTTTTCAAAAAAAAATTTTCAAAAAATCAGAAAAAACTTTTCAATTAAAAAAATTTCAAAAAAAAAATTCAATTAAAAAATTTTCAAAAAAAATTTCAAAAAAAATTGAAAAAAAAACTCCAAAAAAAAATTTAGAAAAAATCTCAAAAAAATTTCAAAAAAAAATTTTCAAAAATAAAATTTCAAAAAAAAAATTTCAAAAAAAAAATCCAAAATAAATTTAAAAAAAATAAAAAAAATCAAAAAAAATTTAAAAAATTATTCAAAAAAAATTAAACAAAAATTTCAAAAAAAATTAAAAAATTTTTTTTTAAAAAAATCAAAAAAAAATTCGAAGAGTGTAAAAAAAATTAAAAACAAAATTTAAAAAAAAAACAGAAAAAAATTTTCGAAAAAAAAATTTTCAAAAAAAAATTTCAATAGAAAAATTTTCAAAAAAAATTCAAAAAAAAATCAAAGAAAACTTTCAGAAAAAAAAATTTCAAAAAAATTTCCAAAAAAAATTTCAAAAAAAAAATTTAAACAAAACTTTCAAAAAAAAATTTTCAAAAAAAAAAATTCCAAAAAAAAATTTTTCAGAAAAGGTTTCAAAAAAACAATTTTTCAAAAAAAAAATTAAAAAAAAAAATTCAAAAAATATTTGAAATAAAAAAATTTCTAAAAAAATTTCAAAAAAAAATTTCAAAAAATATTTCAAAAATTTCAAAAAAAAAAGAATTTTCGAAAAAAAAATTTAAAAAACTTTCGAAGAAAAATAAAAAAAATTTCAAAAACAGAAAAAAAAATTCGAAAAAGAAATTTTTGAAAAAAAAATTTCAAAAACAGAAAGCAAAAATTCGAAAAAGAAATTTTTGAAAAAAAAAATTCTCTAAAAAAAATATTGAAAAATAAAAATTTTCAAAAAAAAATTTCAAAAAAAAATTTCCAAAAAAAAAATTTTCAAAAAAAAATTCAAAAAAAAATTTTTCAAAAAAAATTTTTCAAAAAATCAGAAAAAACTTTTCAATTAAAAAAATTTCAAAAAAAAAATTCAATTAAAAAATTTTCAAAAAAAATTTCAAAAAAAATTGAAAAAAAAAAATTTTCAAAAAATCAGAAAAAACTTTTCAATTAAAAAAATTTCAAAAAAAAAATTCAATCAAAAAATTTTCAAAAAAAATTTCAAAAAAAATTGAAAAAAAAACTCCAAAAAAAATTAAAACAAAAATTTTAAAAAAAATTTCAAAAATAAAAATTTCAAAGAAAATTCAAAAAAAAAATTTCAAAAAAAAATTTCAAAAAAAATTTTCAAAAATAAAATTTAAAAAAAAAATTTCAAAAAAAAGTCCAAAAGAAAATTCAAAAAAAATTTCAAAAAAAACTTTCAAAAAAAATAAAAATAATTCAAAAAAAAATAAACAGAAATTTCAAAAAAAAAAAATTTCAAAAAAAAAACCAAAAAAAAAATTTTTCGAAAAGAGATTAAAAAAAATTGAAATAAAAAATTTCAAAAAAAATAAAAAAAAAACTCCAAAAAAATAAAACAAAGATTTCAAAAAAAAGAAATTTCAAATTTTTTTTTAAAAAACTCAGAAAAAAAAACAAAAAATTTCAAAAAAAAGAATTTTCAAAAAAAATTTCAAAAAATACTTCCAAAAAAATTTTTAAAAAATTTCAAAAACGGAAAAAAAAATTTCGAAAAAAAAATTTTCGAAAAAAAAATTTTTCAAAAAAAAATATTGAAAAATAAAAATTTTCAAAAAAAAACTATTGAAAAAATATTTCACAAAAAAATTCCGAAATAAAAATTTTCAAAAAAAACAAAAACAATTTTTAAAAAAATTCAAAAAAAGAAAATTTAAAAAAAAAAATTTAAAAAATTTTAAAGAATTTCAAAAAAAAATTTCGAAGAAAAAAGATTTCAAAAAGAAATAATTTCAAAAAAAAAATTTCAAGAAAAATTTTCAAAAAAATAAAAAAAAAATTTAAGGAAAAATTTCAAAAACTAATGAAGAAATTAAAAAAAAAAAATTCAAAATCAATTTCAAAAAAAAATTTAGAAAAAATCTCAAAAAAATTTCAAAAAAAAAATTTCAAAAATAAAATTTCAAAAAAAAAATTTCAAAAAAAAAATCCAAAATAAATTTTAAAAAAAATAAAAAAAATCAAAAAAAATTTAAAAAATGATTTAAAAAAAATTGAACAAAAATTTCAAAAAAAATTAAAAAAAAAATTTTTAAAAAAATTAAAAAAAAATTCGAAGAGTGTAAAAAAAATTAAAAACAAAATTTTAAAAAAAAAAACAGAAAAAAATTTTCGAAAAAAAAATTTTCAAAAAAAAATTTCAATAGAAAAATTTTCAAAAAAAATTCAAAAAAAAATCAAAGAAAACTTTCAAAAAAAAAATTTCAAAAAAATTTTCAAAAAAAATTTCAAAAAAAATTGAAAAAAAAACTCAAAAAAAAATTAAAACAAAAATTTAAAAAAAAAATTCAAAAATAAAAATTTCAAAGAAAATTCAAAAAAAAAAATTTCAAAAAAAAATTGCAAAAATAAAATTTAAAAAAAAATTTCAAAAAAAATTCCAAAAAAAAATTCAAAAAAAATTTCAAAAAAAACTTTCAAAAAAAATAAAAATAATTCAAAAAAAATTAAACAAAAATTTCAAAAAAAAAAAATTTCAAAAAAAAAATTTAAACAAAACTTTCAAAAAAAATTTTCAAAAAAATTCCAAAAAAAAATTTTTCAGAAAAGGTTTCAAAAAAACAATTTTTCAAAAAAAAAATTAAAAAAAAAATTCAAAAAAAATTTCAAATAAAAAAATTTCTAAAAAAATTTCAAAAAATATTTCAAAAATTTCAAAAAAAAAAGAATTTTCGAAAAAAAATTTGAAAAAACTTTCGAAGAAAAATAAAAAAAAATTCAAAAACGGAAAAAAAAATTCGAAAAAGAAATTTTTGAAAAAAAAATTTCAAAAACAGAAAAAAAAAATTCGAAAAAGAAATTTTTGAAAAAAAAAATTCTCTAAAAAAAATATTGAAAAATAAAAATTTTCAAAAAAAAATTTCAAAAAAAATTTCAAAGAAAAAAATTTTCAAAAAAAAATTCAAAAAAAAATTTTTCAAAAAAAAATTTTCAAAAAATCAGAAAAAACTTTTCAATTAAAAAAATTTCAAAAAAAAAATTCAATTAAAAAATTTTCAAAAAAAATTTCAAAAAAAATTGAAAAAAAAACTCCAAAAAAAAATTTAGAAAAAATCTCAAAAAAATTTCAAAAAAAAATTTTCAAAAATAAAATTTCAAAAAAAAAATTTCAAAAAAAAAATCCAAAATAAATTTAAAAAAAATAAAAAAAATCAAAAAAAATTTAAAAAATTATTCAAAAAAAATTAAACAAAAATTTCAAAAAAAATTAAAAAATTTTTTTTTAAAAAAATCAAAAAAAAATTCGAAGAGTGTAAAAAAAATTAAAAACAAAATTTAAAAAAAAAAACAGAAAAAAATTTTCGAAAAAAAAATTTTCAAAAAAAAATTTCAATAGAAAAATTTTCAAAAAAAATTCAAAAAAAAATCAAAGAAAACTTTCAGAAAAAAAATTTCAAAAAAATTTCCAAAAAAAATTTCAAAAAAAAAATTTAAACAAAACTTTCAAAAAAAAATTTTCAAAAAAAAAAATTCCAAAAAAAAATTTTTCAGAAAAGGTTTCAAAAAAACAATTTTTCAAAAAAAAATTAAAAAAAAAAATTCAAAAAATATTTGAAATAAAAAAATTTCTAAAAAAATTTCAAAAAAAAATTTCAAAAAATATTTCAAAAATTTCAAAAAAAAAAGAATTTTCGAAAAAAAATTTTAAAAAACTTTCGAAGAAAAATAAAAAAAATTTCAAAAACAGAAAAAAAAATTCGAAAAAGAAATTTTTGAAAAAAAAATTTCAAAAACAGAAAGCAAAAATTCGAAAAAGAAATTTTTGAAAAAAAAAATTCTCTAAAAAAAATATTGAAAAATAAAAATTTTCAAAAAAAAATTTCAAAAAAAAATTTCCAAAAAAAAAATTTTCAAAAAAAAATTCAAAAAAAAATTTTTCAAAAAAAATTTTTCAAAAAATCAGAAAAAACTTTTCAATTAAAAAAATTTCAAAAAAAAAATTCAATTAAAAAATTTTCAAAAAAAATTTCAAAAAAAATTGAAAAAAAAAAATTTTCAAAAAATCAGAAAAAACTTTTCAATTAAAAAAATTTCAAAAAAAAAATTCAATCAAAAAATTTTCAAAAAAAATTTCAAAAAAAATTGAAAAAAAAACTCCAAAAAAAATTAAAACAAAAATTTTAAAAAAAATTTCAAAAATAAAAATTTCAAAGAAAATTCAAAAAAAAAAATTTCAAAAAAAAATTTCAAAAAAAATTTTCAAAAATAAAATTTAAAAAAAAAATTTCAAAAAAAAGTCCAAAAAAAAATTCAAAAAAAATTTCAAAAAAAACTTTCAAAAAAAATAAAAATAATTCAAAAAAAAATAAACAAAAATTTCAAAAAAAAAAATTTCAAAAAAAAAAAACCAAAAAAAAAATTTTTCGAAAAGAGATTAAAAAAAATTGAAATAAAAAATTTCAAAAAAAATAAAAAAAAACTCCAAAAAAATAAAACAAAGATTTCAAAAAAAAGAAATTTCAAAATTTTTTTTTAAAAACTCAGAAAAAAAAAACAAAAAATTTCAAAAAAAAGAATTTTCAAAAAAAATTTCAAAAAATACTTCCAAAAAAATTTTTAAAAAATTTCAAAAACGGAAAAAAAAATTTCGAAAAAAAAATTTTCGAAAAAAAAATTTTTCAAAAAAAAATATTGAAAAATAAAAATTTTCAAAAAAAAACTATTGAAAAAATATTTCACAAAAAAATTCCGAAATAAAAATTTTCAAAAAAAACAAAAACAATTTTTAAAAAAATTCAAAAAAAGAAAATTTAAAAAAAAAAATTTAAAAAATTTTAAAGAATTTCAAAAAAAAATTTCGAAGAAAAAAGATTTCAAAAAGAAATAATTTCAAAAAAAAAATTTCAAGAAAAATTTTCAAAAAAATAAAAAAAAAATTTAAGGAAAAATTTCAAAAACTAATGAAGAAATTAAAAAAAAAAAATTCAAAATCAATTTCAAAAAAAAATTTAGAAAAAATCTCAAAAAAATTTCAAAAAAAAAATTTCAAAAATAAAATTTCAAAAAAAAAATTTCAAAAAAAAAATCCAAAATAAATTTTAAAAAAAATAAAAAAAATCAAAAAAAATTTAAAAAATGATTTAAAAAAAATTGAACAAAAATTTCAAAAAAAATTAAAAAAAAAATTTTTAAAAAAATTAAAAAAAAATTCGAAGAGTGTAAAAAAAATTAAAAACAAAATTTTAAAAAAAAAAACAGAAAAAAATTTTCGAAAAAAAAATTTTCAAAAAAAAATTTCAATAGAAAAATTTTCAAAAAAAATTCAAAAAAAAATCAAAGAAAACTTTCAAAAAAAAAATTTCAAAAAAATTTTCAAAAAAAATTTCAAAAAAAATTGAAAAAAAAACTCAAAAAAAAATTAAAACAAAAATTTAAAAAAAAAATTCAAAAATAAAAATTTCAAAGAAAATTCAAAAAAAAAAATTTCAAAAAAAAATTGCAAAAATAAAATTTAAAAAAAAATTTCAAAAAAAATTCCAAAAAAAAATTCAAAAAAAATTTCAAAAAAAACTTTCAAAAAAAATAAAAATAATTCAAAAAAAATTAAACAAAAATTTCAAAAAAAAAAAATTTCAAAAAAAAAATTTAAACAAAACTTTCAAAAAAAATTTTCAAAAAAATTCCAAAAAAAAATTTTTCAGAAAAGGTTTCAAAAAAACAATTTTTCAAAAAAAAAATTAAAAAAAAAATTCAAAAAAAATTTCAAATAAAAAAATTTCTAAAAAAATTTCAAAAAATATTTCAAAAATTTCAAAAAAAAAAGAATTTTCGAAAAAAAATTTGAAAAAACTTTCGAAGAAAAATAAAAAAAAATTCAAAAACGGAAAAAAAAATTCGAAAAAGAAATTTTTGAAAAAAAAATTTCAAAAACAGAAAAAAAAAATTCGAAAAAGAAATTTTTGAAAAAAAAAATTCTCTAAAAAAAATATTGAAAAATAAAAATTTTCAAAAAAAAATTTCAAAAAAAATTTCAAAGAAAAAAATTTTCAAAAAAAAATTCAAAAAAAAATTTTTCAAAAAAAAATTTTCAAAAAATCAGAAAAAACTTTTCAATTAAAAAAATTTCAAAAAAAAAATTCAATTAAAAAATTTTCAAAAAAAATTTCAAAAAAAATTGAAAAAAAAACTCCAAAAAAAAATTTAGAAAAAATCTCAAAAAAATTTCTAAAAAAAATTTTCAAAAATAAAATTTCAAAAAAAAAATTTCAAAAAAAAAATCCAAAATAAATTTAAAAAAAATAAAAAAAATCAAAAAAAATTTAAAAAATTATTCAAAAAAAATTAAACAAAAATTTCAAAAAAAATTAAAAAATTTTTTTTTAAAAAAATCAAAAAAAAATTCGAAGAGTGTAAAAAAAATTAAAAACAAAATTTAAAAAAAAAACAGAAAAAAATTTTCGAAAAAAAAATTTTCAAAAAAAAATTTCAATAGAAAAATTTTCAAAAAAAATTCAAAAAAAAATCAAAGAAAACTTTCAGAAAAAAAATTTCAAAAAAATTTCCAAAAAAAATTTCAAAAAAAAAATTTAAACAAAACTTTCAAAAAAAAATTTTCAAAAAAAAAAATTCCAAAAAAAAATTTTTCAGAAAAGGTTTCAAAAAAACAATTTTTCAAAAAAAAATTAAAAAAAAAAATTCAAAAAATATTTGAAATAAAAAAATTTCTAAAAAAATTTCAAAAAAAAATTTCAAAAAATATTTCAAAAATTTCAAAAAAAAAAGAATTTTCGAAAAAAAATTTTAAAAAACTTTCGAAGAAAAATAAAAAAAATTTCAAAAACAGAAAAAAAAATTCGAAAAAGAAATTTTTGAAAAAAAAATTTCAAAAACAGAAAGCAAAAATTCGAAAAAGAAATTTTTGAAAAAAAAAATTCTCTAAAAAAAATATTGAAAAATAAAAATTTTCAAAAAAAAATTTCAAAAAAAAATTTCCAAAAAAAAAATTTTCAAAAAAAAATTCAAAAAAAAATTTTTCAAAAAAAATTTTTCAAAAAATCAGAAAAAACTTTTCAATTAAAAAAATTTCAAAAAAAAAATTCAATTAAAAAATTTTCAAAAAAAATTTCAAAAAAAATTGAAAAAAAAAAATTTTCAAAAAATCAGAAAAAACTTTTCAATTAAAAAAATTTCAAAAAAAAAATTCAATCAAAAAATTTTCAAAAAAAATTTCAAAAAAAATTGAAAAAAAAACTCCAAAAAAAATTAAAACAAAAATTTTAAAAAAAATTTCAAAAATAAAAATTTCAAAGAAAATTCAAAAAAAAAAATTTCAAAAAAAAATTTCAAAAAAAATTTTCAAAAATAAAATTTAAAAAAAAAATTTCAAAAAAAAGTCCAAAAAAAAATTCAAAAAAAATTTCAAAAAAAACTTTCAAAAAAAATAAAAATAATTCAAAAAAAAATAAACAAAAATTTCAAAAAAAAAAATTTCAAAAAAAAAAAACCAAAAAAAAAATTTTTCGAAAAGAGATTAAAAAAAATTGAAATAAAAAATTTCAAAAAAAATAAAAAAAAACTCCAAAAAAATAAAACAAAGATTTCAAAAAAAAGAAATTTCAAAATTTTTTTTTAAAAACTCAGAAAAAAAAAACAAAAAATTTCAAAAAAAAGAATTTTCAAAAAAAATTTCAAAAAATACTTCCAAAAAAAATTTTAAAAAATTTCAAAAACGGAAAAAAAAATTTCGAAAAAAAAATTTTCGAAAAAAAAATTTTTCAAAAAAAAATATTGAAAAATAAAAATTTTCAAAAAAAAACTTTTGAAAAAATATTTCACAAAAAAATTCCGAAATAAAAATTTTCAAAAAAAACAAAAACAATTTTTAAACAAATTCAAAAAAAGAAAATTTAAAAAAAAAATTAAAAAAATTTTAAATAATTTCAAAAAAAAATTTCGAAGAAAAAAGATTTCAAAAAGAAATAATTTCAAAAAAAAAATTTCAAGAAAAATTTTCAAAAAAATTTCAAAAAAAATAAAAAAAAAATTTAAGGAAAAATTTCAAAAACTAATGAAGAAATTAAAAAAAAAAAATTCAAAATCAATTTCAAAAAAAAATTTAGAAAAAATCTAAACAAAATTTCAAAAAAAAAATTTCAAAAATAAAATTTCAAAAAAAAAATTTCAAAAAAAAAATCCAAAATAAATTTAAAAAAAAATAAAAAAAATCAAAAAAAATTTAAAAAATGATTTAAAAAAAATTGAACAAAAATTTCAAAAAAAATTAAAAAAAAAATTTTTAAAAAAATTTAAAAAAAATTCGAAGAGTGTAAAAAAAATTAAAAACAAAATTTTTAAAAAAAAAACAGAAAAAAATTTTCGAAAAAAAAATTTTCAAAAAAAAATTTCAATAGAAAAATTTTCAAAAAAAATTCAAAAAAAAATCAAAGAAAACTTTCAAAAAAAAAATTTCAAAAAAATTTTCAAAAAAAATTTCAAAAAAAATTGAAAAAAAAACTCAAAAAAAAATTAAAACAAAAATTTAAAAAAAAATTCAAAAATAAAAATTTCAAAGAAAATTCAAAAAAAAAAATTTCAAAAAAAAATTTCAAAAATAAAATTTAAAAAAAAATTTCAAAAAAAATTCCAAAAAAAAATTCAAAAAAAATTTCAAAAAAAACTTTCAAAAAAAATAAAAATAATTCAAAAAAAATTAAACAAAAATTTCAAAAAAAAAAAATTTCAAAAAAAAAATTTAAACAAAACTTTCAAAAAAAATTTTCAAAAAAATTCCAAAAAAAAATTTTTCAGAAAAGGTTTCAAAAAAACAATTTTTCAAAAAAAAAATTAAAAAAAAAATTCAAAAAAAATTTCAAATAAAAAAATTTCTAAAAAAATTTCAAAAAATATTTCAAAAATTTCAAAAAAAAAAGAATTTTCGAAAAAAAATTTGAAAAAACTTTCGAAGAAAAATAAAAAAAAATTCAAAAACGGAAAAAAAAATTCGAAAAAGAAATTTTTGAAAAAAAAATTTCAAAAACAGAAAAAAAAAATTCGAAAAAGAAATTTTTGAAAAAAAAAATTCTCTAAAAAAAATATTGAAAAATAAAAATTTTCAAAAAAAAATTTCAAAAAAAATTTCAAAGAAAAAAATTTTCAAAAAAAAATTCAAAAAAAAATTTTTCAAAAAAAAATTTTCAAAAAATCAGAAAAAACTTTTCAATTAAAAAAATTTCAAAAAAAAAATTCAATTAAAAAATTTTCAAAAAAAATTTCAAAAAAAATTGAAAAAAAAACTCCAAAAAAAAATTTAGAAAAAATCTCAAAAAAATTTCAAAAAAAAATTTTCAAAAATAAAATTTCAAAAAAAAAATTTCAAAAAAAAAATCCAAAATAAATTTAAAAAAAATAAAAAAAATCAAAAAAAATTTAAAAAATTATTCAAAAAAAATTAAACAAAAATTTCAAAAAAAATTAAAAAATTTTTTTTTAAAAAAATCAAAAAAAAATTCGAAGAGTGTAAAAAAAATTAAAAACAAAATTTAAAAAAAAAACAGAAAAAAATTTTCGAAAAAAAAATTTTCAAAAAAAAATTTCAATAGAAAAATTTTCAAAAAAAATTCAAAAAAAAATCAAAGAAAACTTTCAGAAAAAAAAATTTCAAAAAAATTTCCAAAAAAAATTTCAAAAAAAAAATTTAAACAAAACTTTCAAAAAAAAATTTTCAAAAAAAAAAATTCCAAAAAAAAATTTTTCAGAAAAGGTTTCAAAAAAACAATTTTTCAAAAAAAAAATTAAAAAAAAAAATTCAAAAAATATTTGAAATAAAAAAATTTCTAAAAAAATTTCAAAAAAAAATTTCAAAAAATATTTCAAAAATTTCAAAAAAAAAAGAATTTTCGAAAAAAAAATTTAAAAAACTTTCGAAGAAAAATAAAAAAAATTTCAAAAACAGAAAAAAAAATTCGAAAAAGAAATTTTTGAAAAAAAAATTTCAAAAACAGAAAGCAAAAATTCGAAAAAGAAATTTTTGAAAAAAAAAATTCTCTAAAAAAAATATTGAAAAATAAAAATTTTCAAAAAAAAATTTCAAAAAAAAATTTCCAAAAAAAAAATTTTCAAAAAAAAATTCAAAAAAAAATTTTTCAAAAAAAATTTTTCAAAAAATCAGAAAAAACTTTTCAATTAAAAAAATTTCAAAAAAAAAATTCAATTAAAAAATTTTCAAAAAAAATTTCAAAAAAAATTGAAAAAAAAAAATTTTCAAAAAATCAGAAAAAACTTTTCAATTAAAAAAATTTCAAAAAAAAAATTCAATCAAAAAATTTTCAAAAAAAATTTCAAAAAAAATTGAAAAAAAAACTCCAAAAAAAATTAAAACAAAAATTTTAAAAAAAATTTCAAAAATAAAAATTTCAAAGAAAATTCAAAAAAAAAATTTCAAAAAAAAATTTCAAAAAAAATTTTCAAAAATAAAATTTAAAAAAAAAATTTCAAAAAAAAGTCCAAAAGAAAATTCAAAAAAAATTTCAAAAAAAACTTTCAAAAAAAATAAAAATAATTCAAAAAAAAATAAACAGAAATTTCAAAAAAAAAAATTTCAAAAAAAAAACCAAAAAAAAAATTTTTCGAAAAGAGATTAAAAAAAATTGAAATAAAAAATTTCAAAAAAAATAAAAAAAAAACTCCAAAAAAATAAAACAAAGATTTCAAAAAAAAGAAATTTCAAATTTTTTTTTAAAAAACTCAGAAAAAAAAACAAAAAATTTCAAAAAAAAGAATTTTCAAAAAAAATTTCAAAAAATACTTCCAAAAAAATTTTTAAAAAATTTCAAAAACGGAAAAAAAAATTTCGAAAAAAAAATTTTCGAAAAAAAAATTTTTCAAAAAAAAATATTGAAAAATAAAAATTTTCAAAAAAAAACTTTTGAAAAAATATTTCACAAAAAAATTCCGAAATAAAAATTTTCAAAAAAAACAAAAACAATTTTTAAAAAAATTCAAAAAAAGAAAATTTAAAAAAAAAAATTTAAAAAATTTTAAAGAATTTCAAAAAAAAATTTCGAAGAAAAAAGATTTCAAAAAGAAATAATTTCAAAAAAAAAATTTCAAGAAAAATTTTCAAAAAAATTTCAAAAAAAATTTAAAAAAAATTTAAGGAAAAATTTCAAAAACTAATGAAGAAATTAAAAAAAAAAAAATTCAAAATAAATTTCAAAAAAAAATTTAGAAAAAATCTCAAAAAAATTTCAATAAAAAAATTTCAAAAATAAAATTTCAAAAAAAAAATTTCAAAAAAAAAATCCAAAATAAATTTTAAAAAAAATAAAAAAAATCAAAAAAAATTTAAAAAATGATTTAAAAAAAATTAAACGAAAATTTCAAAAAAAATTAAAAAAAATTTTTTTTAAAAAATCAAAAAAAAATTCGAAGAGTGTAAAAAAAATTAAAAACAAAATTTAAAAAAAAAACAGAAAAAAAATTTCGAAAAAAAAATTTTCAAAAAAAAATTTCAATAGAAAAATTTTCAAAAAAAATTCAAAAAAAAATCAAAGAAAACTTTCAAAAAAAAAATTTCAAAAAAATTTTCAAAAAAAATTTCAAAAAAAATTGAAAAAAAAACTCCAAAAAAAATTAAAACAAAAATTTAAAAAAAAAATTCAAAAATAAAAATTTCAAAGAAAATTCAAAAAAAAAAATTTCAAAAAAAAATTTCAAAAAAAAATTTCAAAAATAAAATTTAAAAAAAAAATTTCAAAAAAAATTCCAAAAAAAAATTCAAAAAAAATTTCAAAAAAAACTTTCAAAAAAAATAAAAATAATTCAAAAAAAATTAAACAAAAATTTCAAAAAAAAAAAATTTCAAAAAAAAAATTTAAACAAAACTTTCAAAAAAAATTTTCCAAAAAAAAATTCCAAAAAAAAATTTTTCAGAAAAGGTTTCAAAAAAACAATTTTTCAAAAAAAAAATTAAAAAAAAAATTCAAAAAAAATTTCAAATAAAAAAATTTCTAAAAAAATTTCAAAAAAAAATTTCAAAAAATATTTCAAAAATTTCAAAAAAAAAAGAATTTTCGAAAAAAAATTTAAAAAAACTTTCGAAGAAAAATAAAAAAAATTTCAAAAACGGAAAAAAAAATTCGAAAAAGAAATTTTTGAAAAAAAAATTTCAAAAACAGAAAAAAAAAATTCGAAAAAGAAATTTTTGAAAAAAAAATTCTCTAAAAAAAATATTGAAAAATAAAAATTTCAAAGAAAATTCAAAAAAAAAATTTCAAAAAAAAATTTCGAAAAAAATTTTCAAAAATAAAATTTAAAAAAAAAATTTCAAAAAAAAGTCCAAAAAAAAATTCAAAAAAAATTTCAAAAAAAACTTTCAAAAAAAATAAAAATAATTCAAAAAAAAATAAACAGAAATTTCAAAAAAAAAAAATTTCAAAAAAAAAACCAAAAAAAAATTTTTTCGAAAAGAGATTAAAAAAAATTGAAATAAAAAATTTCAAAAAAAATAAAAAAAAAACTCCAAAAAAATAAAACAAAGATTTCAAAAAAAAGAAATTTCAAAATTTTTTTTAAAAAAACTCAGAAAAAAAAAACAAAAAATTTCAAAAAAAAAGAATTTTCAAAAAAAAATTCAAAAATACTTCCAAAAAAAAATTTAAAAAATTTCAAAAACGGAAAAAAAAATTTCGAAAAAAAATTTTCGAAAAAAAAATTTTTCAAAAAAAAATATTGAAAAATAAAAATTTTCAAAAAAAAAACTTTTGAAAAAATATTTCACAAAAAAATTCCGAAATAAAAATTTTCAAAAAAAACAAAAACAATTTTTAAAAAAATTCAAAAAAAGAAAATTTAAAAAAAAAAATTTAAAAAAATTTTAAAGAATTTCAAAAAAAAATTCGAAGAAAAAAGATTTCAAAAAGAAATAATTTCAAAAAAAAAATTTCAAGAAAAATTTTCAAAAAAATTTCAAAAAAAATAAAAAAAAAATTTAAGGAAAAATTTCAAAATCCAATGAAGAAGTTTCAAAAAAAAAATTTCAAAATAAATTTCAAAAAACAATTTAGAAAAAATCTCAAAAAAATTTCAAAAAAAAAATTTCAAAAATAAAATTTCAAAAAAAAAAATTTCAAAAAAAAAATCCAAAATAAATTTTAAAAAAAATAAAAAAAATCAAGAAAAATTTAAAAAATGATTCAAAAAAAATTAAACAAAAATTTCAAAAAAAATTAAAAAAAAAAATTAAAAAAAAATCAAAAAAAATTCGAAGAGTGTAAAAAAAATTAAAAACAAAATTTAAAAAAAAAACAGAAAAAAATTTTCGAAAAATAAGTTTTCAAAAAAAAATTTCAATAGAAAAATTTTCAAAAAAAATTCAAAAAAAAATCAAAGAAAACTTTCAAAAAAAAAATTTCAAAAAACTTTTCAAAAAAAATTGAAAAAAAAACTCCAAAAAAAATTAAAACAAAAATTTTTAAAAAAATTTCAAAAATAAAAATTTCAAAGAAAATTCAAAAAAAAAATTTCAAAAAAAAATTAAAAAAAAAATTTTCAAAAATAAAATTTAAAAAAAAAAATTTCAAAAAAAATTCCAAAAAAAAATTCAAAAAAAATTTCAAAAAAAACTTTCAAAAAAAATAAAAATAATTCAAAAAAAATTAAACAAAAATTTCAAAAAAAAAAAATTTCAAAAAAAAAACTAAAAAAAAAATTTTTCGAAAAGAGATTAAAAAAAATTGAAATAAAAAATTTCAAAAAAAAATAAAAAAAAAACTCCAAAAAAATAAAACAAAGATTTCAAAAAAAAGAAATTTCAAATTTTTTTTAAAAAAACTCAGAAAAAAAAATAAAAATTTAAAAAAAAAGAATTTTCAAAAAAAATTTCAAAAAATACTTCCAAAAAAAATTTTAAAAAATTTCAAAAACGGAAAAAAAAATTTCGAAAAAAAAATTTCGAAAAAAAAATTTTCGAAAAAAAAATTTTTCAAAAAAAAATATTGAAAAATAAAAATTTTCAAAAAAAAACTTTTGAAAAAATAGTTCACAAAAAAATTCCGAAATAAAAATTTTCAAAAAAAACAAAAACAAATTTTAAAAAAATTCAAAGAAAGAAAATTTTTTCAAAAAAATTTAAAAAAATTTTAAAGAATTTCAAAAAAAAATTTCGAAGAAAAAAGATTTCAAAAAGAAATTATTTCAAAAAAAAATTTCAAGAAAAATTTTCAAAAAAATTTCAAAAAAAAAAAAAAAAAATTTAAGGAAAAATTTCAAAAACTAATGAAGAAATTTCAAAAAAAAAATTTCAAAATAAATTTCAAAAAAAATTTAGAAAAAATCTCAAAAAAATTTCAAAAAAAAAATTTCAAAAATAAAATTTCAAAAAAAAAAATTTCAAAAAAAAAATCCAAAATAAATTTAAAAAAATTAAAAAAATCAAAAAAAATTCAAAAAATGATTAAAAAAAAATTAAACAAAAATTTCAAAAAAAATTTAAAAACAAAATTTAAAAAAAAAACAGAAAAAAATTTTCGAAAAAAAAATTTTCAAAAAAAAATTTCAATAGAAAAATTTTCAAAAAAAATTCAAAAAAAATCAAAGAAAACTTTCAAAAAAAAAATTTCAAAAAAATTTTCAAAAAAATTTCAAAAAAAATAAAAAAAAAATTTAAGGAAAAATTTCAAAGACTAATGAAGAAATTTCAAAAAAAAAATTTCAAAATAAATTTCAAAAAAAAATTTAGAAAAAATCTCAAAAAAATTTCAAAAAAAAAATTTCAAAAATAAAATTTCAAAAAAAAAAATTTCAAAAAAAAAATCCAAAATAAATTTTTAAAAAAATAAAAAAAATCAAAAAAAATTAAAAAAATGATTTAAAAAAAATTAAACAAAAATTTCAAAAAAAATTTTAAAAAAAATTTAAAAAAAATCAAAAAAAAATTCGAAGAGTGTAAAAAAAATTGAAAACAAAATTTAAAAAAAAAACAGAAAAAAATTTTCGAAAAAAAAATTTTCAAAAAAAAATTTCAATGGAAAAATTTTCAAAAAAAATTCAAAAAAAAATCAAAGAAAACTTTCAAAAAAAAAATTTCAAAAAAAAATTCCAAAAAAAAATTTTTCAGAAAAGGTTTCAAAAAAACAATTTTTCAAAAAAAAAATTAAAAAAAAAATTCAAAAAAAATTTCAAATAAAAATATTTCTAAAAAAATTTCAAAAAAAAATTTCAAAAAATATTTCAAAAATTTCAAAAAATATTTCAAAAATTTCAAAAAAAAAAGAATTTTCGAAAAAAAATTTAAAAAAACTTTAGAAGAAAAATAAAAAAAATTTCAAAAACAGAAAAAAAAATTCGAAAAAGAAATTTTTGAAAAAAAAATTTCAAAAACAGAAAAAAAAAATTCGAAAAAGAAATTTTTGAAAAAAAAAATTCTCTAAAAAAAATATTGAAAAATAAAAATTTTCAAAAAAAAAATTTCAAAAAAAATTTCCAAGAAAAAAATTTTCAAAAAAAAATTTCAAAAAAAAATTTCCAAAAAAAAAATTTTCAAAAAAAAATTCAAAAAAAAATTTTTCAAAAAAAAATTTTCAAAAAATCAGAAAAGACTTTCAAAAAAAATTCAAAAAAAAATCAAAGAAAACTTTCAAAAAAAAAATTTCAAAAAAATTTTCAAAAAAAATTTCAAAAAAAATTGAAAAAAAAACTCAAAAAAAAATTAAAACAAAAATTTAAAAAAAAAATTCAAAAATAAAAATTTCAAAGAAAATTCAAAAAAAAAAATTTCAAAAAAAAATTTCAAAAATAAAATTTAAAAAAAAATTTCAAAAAAAATTCCAAAAAAAAATTCAAAAAAAATTTCAAAAAAAACTTTCAAAAAAAATAAAAATAATTCAAAAAAAATTAAACAAAAATTTCAAAAAAAAAAAATTTCAAAAAAAAAATTTAAACAAAACTTTCAAAAAAAATTTTCAAAAAAATTCCAAAAAAAAATTTTTCAGAAAAGGTTTCAAAAAAACAATTTTTCAAAAAAAAAAATTAAAAAAAAAATTCAAAAAAAATTTCAAATAAAAAAATTTCTAAAAAAATTTCAAAAAATATTTCAAAAATTTCAAAAAAAAAAGAATTTTCGAAAAAAAATTTGAAAAAACTTTCGAAGAAAAATAAAAAAAAATTCAAAAACGGAAAAAAAAATTCGAAAAAGAAATTTTTGAAAAAAAAATTTCAAAAACAGAAAAAAAAAATTCGAAAAAGAAATTTTTGAAAAAAAAAATTCTCTAAAAAAAATATTGAAAAATAAAAATTTTCAAAAAAAAATTTCAAAAAAAATTTCAAAGAAAAAAATTTTCAAAAAAAAATTCAAAAAAAAATTTTTCAAAAAAAAATTTTCAAAAAATCAGAAAAAACTTTTCAATTAAAAAAATTTCAAAAAAAAAATTCAATTAAAAAAATTTCAAAAAAAATTGAAAAAAAAACTCCAAAAAAAAATTTAGAAAAAATCTCAAAAAAATTTCAAAAAAAAATTTTCAAAAATAAAATCCAAAATAAATTTAAAAAAAATAAAAAAAATCAAAAAAAATTTAAAAAATTATTCAAAAAAAATTAAACAAAAATTTCAAAAAAAATTAAAAAAATTTTTTTTAAAAAAATCAAAAAAAAATTCGAAGAGTGTAAAAAAAATTAAAAACAAAATTTAAAAAAAAAACAGAAAAAAATTTTCGAAAAAAAAATTTTCAAAAAAAAATTTCAATAGAAAAATTTTCAAAAAAAATTCAAAAAAAAATCAAAGAAAACTTTCAGAAAAAAAATTTCAAAAAAATTTCCAAAAAAAATTTCAAAAAAAAAATTTAAACAAAACTTTCAAAAAAAAATTTTCAAAAAAAAAAATTCCAAAAAAAAATTTTTCAGAAAAGGTTTCAAAAAAACAATTTTTCAAAAAAAAAATTAAAAAAAAAATTCAAAAAATATTTGAAATAAAAAAATTTCTAAAAAAATTTCAAAAAAAAATTTCAAAAAATATTTCAAAAATTTCAAAAAAAAAAGAATTTTCGAAAAAAAATTTAAAAAAACTTTCGAAGAAAAATAAAAAAAATTTCAAAAACAGAAAAAAAAATTCGAAAAAGAAATTTTTGAAAAAAAAATTTCAAAAACAGAAAGCAAAAATTCGAAAAAGAAATTTTTGAAAAAAAAAATTCTCTAAAAAAAATATTGAAAAATAAAAATTTTCAAAAAAAAATTTCAAAAAAAAATTTCCAAAAAAAAAATTTTCAAAAAAAAATTCAAAAAAAAATTTTTCAAAAAAAATTTTTCAAAAAATCAGAAAAAACTTTTCAATTAAAAAAATTTCAAAAAAAAAATTCAATTAAAAAATTTTCAAAAAAAATTTCAAAAAAAATTGAAAAAAAAAAATTTCCAAAAAATCAGAAAAAACTTTTCAATTAAAAAAATTTCAAAAAAAAAATTCAATCAAAAAATTTTCAAAAAAAATTTCAAAAAAAATTGAAAAAAAAACTCCAAAAAAAATTAAAACAAAAATTTTAAAAAAATTTTCAAAAATAAAAATTTCAAAGAAAATTCAAAAAAAAAATTTCAAAAAAAAATTTCAAAAAAAATTTTCAAAAATAAAATTTAAAAAAAAATTTCAAAAAAAAGTCCAAAAGAAAATTCAAAAAAAATTTCAAAAAAAACTTTCAAAAAAAATAAAAATAATTCAAAAAAAAATAAACAGAAATTTCAAAAAAAAAAAATTTCAAAAAAAAAACCAAAAAAAAAATTTTTCGAAAAGAGATTAAAAAAAATTGAAATAAAAAATTTCAAAAAAAATAAAAAAAAAACTCCAAAAAAATAAAACAAAGATTTCAAAAAAAAGAAATTTCAAAATTTTTTTTAAAAAACTCAGAAAAAAAAAACAAAAAATTTCAAAAAAAAGAATTTTCAAAAAAAATTTCAAAAAATACTTCCAAAAAAATTTTTAAAAAATTTCAAAAACGGAAAAAAAAATTTCGAAAAAAAAATTTTCGAAAAAAACATTTTTCAAAAAAAAATATTGAAAAATAAAAATTTTCAAAAAAAAACTTTTGAAAAAATATTTCACAAAAAAATTCCGAAATAAAATTTTTCAAAAAAAACAAAAACAATTTTTAAAAAAATTCAAAAAAAGAAAATTAAAAAAAAAAAATTTAAAAAATTTTAAAGAATTTCAAAAAAAAATTTCGAAGAAAAAAGATTTCAAAAAGAAATAATTTCAAAAAAAAAATTTCAAGAAAAATTTTCAAAAAAATTTCAAAAAAAATTTAAAAAAAATTTAAGGAAAAATTTCAAAAACTAATGAAGAAATTAAAAAAAAAAAAATTCAAAATAAATTTCAAAAAAAAATTTAGAAAAAATCTCAAAAAAATTTCAAAAAAAAAATTTCAAAAATAAAATTTCAAAAAAAAAATTTCAAAAAAAAAATCCAAAATAAATTTTAAAAAAAATAAAAAAAATCAAAAAAAATTTAAAAAATGATTTAAAAAAAATTAAACGAAAATTTCAAAAAAAATTAAAAAATTTTTTTTTTAAAAAATCAAAAAAAAATTCGAAGAGTGTAAAAAAAATTAAAAACAAAATTTAAAAAAAAAACAGAAAAAAAATTTCGAAAAAAAAATTTTCAAAAAAAAATTTCAATAGAAAAATTTTCAAAAAAAATTCAAAAAAAAATCAAAGAAAACTTTCAAAAAAAAAATTTCAAAAAAATTTTCAAAAAAAATTTCAAAAAAAATTGAAAAAAAAACTCCAAAAAAAATTAAAACAAAAATTTAAAAAAAAAATTCAAAAATAAAAATTTCAAAGAAAATTCAAAAAAAAAATTCAAAAAAAATTTCAAAAAAAACTTTCAAAAAAAATAAAAATAATTCAAAAAAAATTAAACAAAAATTTCAAAAAAAAAAAATTTCAAAAAAAAAATTTAAACAAAACTTTCAAAAAAAATTAAAAAAAAAAAAATTCCAAAAAAAAATTTTTCAGAAAAGGTTTCAAAAAAACAATTTTTCAAAAAAAAAATTAAAAAAAAAATTCAAAAAAAATTTCAAATAAAAAAATTTCTAAAAAAATTTCAAAAAAAAATTTCAAAAAATATTTCAAAAATTTCAAAAAAAAAAGAATTTTCGAAAAAAAATTTAAAAAAACTTTCGAAGAAAAATAAAAAAAATTTCAAAAACGGAAAAAAAAATTCGAAAAAGAAATTTTTGAAAAAAAAATTTCAAAAACAGAAAAAAAAAATTCGAAAAAGAAATTTTTGAAAAAAAAATTCTCTAAAAAAAATATTGAAAAATAAAAATTTCAAAGAAAATTCAAAAAAAAAATTTCAAAAAAAAATTTCAAAAAAAATTTTCAAAAATAAAATTTAAAAAAAAAATTTCAAAAAAAAGTCCAAAAAAAAATTCAAAAAAAATTTCAAAAAAAACTTTCAAAAAAAATAAAAATAATTCAAAAAAAATAAACAGAAATTTCAAAAAAAAAAAATTTCAAAAAAAAAACCAAAAAAAAAATTTTTCGAAAAGAGATTAAAAAAAATTGAAATAAAAAATTTCAAAAAAAATAAAAAAAAAACTCCAAAAAAATAAAACAAAGATTTCAAAAAAAAGAAATTTCAAATTTTTTTTTAAAAAACTCAGAAAAAAAAAACAAAAAATTTCAAAAAAAAAGAATTTTCAAAAAAAAATTCAAAAATACTTCCAAAAAAAAATTTAAAAAATTTCAAAAACGGAAAAAAAAATTTCGAAAAAAAAATTTTCGAAAAAAAAATTTTTCAAAAAAAAATATTGAAAAATAAAAATTTTCAAAAAAAAACTTTTGAAAAAATATTTCACAAAAAAATTCCGAAATAAAAATTTTCAAAAAAAACAAAAACAATTTTTAAAAAAATTCAAAAAAAGAAAATTAAAAAAAAAAAATTTAAAAAAATTTTAAAGAATTTCAAAAAAAAAATTCGAAGAAAAAAGATTTCAAAAAGAAATAATTTCAAAAAAAAAATTTCAAGAAAAATTTTCAAAAAAATTTAAGGAAAAATTTCAAAATCCAATGAAGAAATTTCAAAAAAAAAATTTCAAAATAAATTTCAAAAAACAATTTAGAAAAAATCTCAAAAAAATTTCAAAAAAAAAATTTCAAAAATAAAATTTCAAAAAAAAAAATTTCAAAAAAAAAATCCAAAATAAATTTTAAAAAAAATAAAAAAAATCAAGAAAAATTTAAAAAATGATTCAAAAAAAATTAAAAAAAAAATCAAAGAAAACTTTCAAAAAAAAAATTTCAAAAAACTTTTCAAAAAAAATTGAAAAAAAACTCCAAAAAAAATTAAAACAAAAATTTTTAAAAAAATTTCAAAAATAAAAATTTCAAAGAAAATTCAAAAAAAAAATTTCAAAAAAAAATTAAAAAAAAAATTTTCAAAAATAAAATTTAAAAAAAAAAATTTCAAAAAAAATTCCAAAAAAAAATTCAAAAAAAATTTCAAAAAAAATTAAAAAAAAAAATTAAAAAAAAATCAAAAAAAATTCGAAGAGTGTAAAAAAAATTAAAAACAAAATTTAAAAAAAAAACAGAAAAAAATTTTCGAAAAATAAGTTTTCAAAAAAAAATTTCAATAGAAAAATTTTCAAAAAAAATTCAAAAAAAAATCAAAGAAAACTTTCAAAAAAAAAATTTCAAAAAACTTTTCAAAAAAAATTGAAAAAAAACTCCAAAAAAAATTAAAACAAAAATTTTTAAAAAAATTTCAAAAATAAAAATTTCAAAGAAAATTCAAAAAAAAAATTTCAAAAAAAAATTAAAAAAAAAATTTTCAAAAATAAAATTTAAAAAAAAAAATTTCAAAAAAAATTCCAAAAAAAAATTCAAAAAAAATTTCAAAAAAAACTTTCAAAAAAAATAAAAATAATTCAAAAAAAATTAAACAAAAATTTCAAAAAAAAAAAATTTCAAAAAAAAAACTAAAAAAAAAATTTTTCGAAAAGAGATTAAAAAAAATTGAAATAAAAAATTTCAAAAAAAAATATAAAAAAAACTCCAAAAAAATAAAACAAAGATTTCAAAAAAAAAAAATTTCAAATTTTTTTTAAAAAAACTCAGAAAAAAAAAACAAAAATTTAAAAAAAAAAGAATTTTCAAAAAAAATTTCAAAAAATACTTCCAAAAAAAATTTTAAAAAATTTCAAAAACGGAAAAAAAAATTTCGAAAAAAAAATTTCGAAAAAAAAATTTTCGAAAAAAAAATTTTTCAAAAAAAAATATTGAAAAATAAAAATTTTCAAAAAAAAACTTTTGAAAAAATAGTTCACAAAAAAATTCCGAAATAAAAATTTTCAAAAAAAACAAAAACAAATTTTAAAAAAATTCAAAGAAAGAAAATTTTTTCAAAAAAATTTAAAAAAATTTTAAAGAATTTCAAAAAAAAATTTCGAAGAAAAAAGATTTCAAAAAGAAATTATTTCAAAAAAAAATTTCAAGAAAAATTTTCAAAAAAATTTCAAAAAAAAAAAAAAAAAAATTTAAGGAAAAATTTCAAAAACTAATGAAGAAATTTCAAAAAAAAAATTTCAAAATAAATTTCAAAAAAAATTTAGAAAAAATCTCAAAAAAATTTCAAAAAAAAAATTTCAAAAATAAAATTTCAAAAAAAAAAATTTCAAAAAAAAAATACAAAATAAATTTAAAAAAATAAAAAAAATCAAAAAAAATTCAAAAAATGATTAAAAAAAAATTAAACAAAAATTTCAAAAAAAATTTAAAAACAAAATTTAAAAAAAAAACAGAAAAAAATTTTCGAAAAAAAAATTTTCAAAAAAAAATTTCAATAGAAAAATTTTCAAAAAAAATTCAAAAAAAAATCAAAGAAAACTTTCAAAAAAAAAATTTCAAAAAAATTTTCAAAAAAATTTCAAAAAAAATAAAAAAAAAATTTAAGGAAAAATTTCAAAAACTAATGAAGAAATTTCAAAAAAAAAATTTCAAAATAAATTTCAAAAAAAAATTTAGAAAAAATCTCAAAAAAATTTCAAAAAAAAAATTTCAAAAATAAAATTTCAAAAAAAAAAATTTCAAAAAAAAAATCCAAAATAAATTTTTAAAAAAATAAAAAAAATCAAAAAAAATTAAAAAAATGATTCAAAAAAAATTAAACAAAAATTTCAAAAAAAATTTTAAAAAAAATTTAAAAAAAATCAAAAAAAAATTCGAAGAGTGTAAAAAAAATTGAAAACAAAATTTAAAAAAAAAACAGAAAAAAATTTTCGAAAAAAAAATTTTCAAAAAAAAATTTCAATGGAAAAATTTTCAAAAAAAATTCAAAAAAAAATCAAAGAAAACTTTCAAAAAAAAAATTTCAAAAAAAAATTCCAAAAAAAAATTTTTCAGAAAAGGTTTCAAAAAAACAATTTTTCAAAAAAAAAATTCAAAAAAAAATTCAAAAAAAATTTCAAATAAAAATATTTCTAAAAAAATTTCAAAAAAAAATTTCAAAAAATATTTCAAAAATTTCAAAAAAAAAAGAATTTTCGAAAAAAAATTTAAAAAAACTTTCGAAGGAAAATAAAAAAAATTTCAAAAACAGAAAAAAAAATTCGAAAAAGAAATTTTTGAAAAAAAAATTTCAAAAACAGAAAAAAAAAATTCGAAAAAGAAATTTTTGAAAAAAAAAATTCTCTAAAAAAAATATTGAAAAATAAAAATTTTCAAAAAAAAAATTTCAAAAAAAATTTCCAAGAAAAAAATTTTCAAAAAAAAATTTCAAAAAAAAATTTCCAAAAAAAAAATTTTCAAAAAAAAATTCAAAAAAAAATTTTTCAAAAAAAAATTTTCAAAAAATCAGAAAAGACTTTTCAATTAAAAAAATTTCAAAAAAAAATTTCAATTAAAAAATTTTCAATAAAAATTTCAAAAAAAATTGAAAAAAAAACTCCAAAAAAAATTAAAACAAAAATTTAAAAAAAAATTTCAAAAATAAAAATTTCAAAGAAAATTCAAAAAAAAAAATTTCAAAAAAAATTTCAAAAAAAATTTCAAAAATAAAATTTAAAAAAAAAATTTCAAAAAAATTCCAAAAAAAATTCAAAAAAAATTTCAAAAAAAACTTTCAAAAAAAATAAAAATAATTCAAAAAAAATTAAACAAAAATTAAAAAAAAAAAAATTTCAAAAAAAAAAACAAAAAAAAAATTTTTCGAAAAGAGATTAAAAAAAATTGAAATAAAAAATTTAAAAAAAAAATAAAAAAAACTCCAAAAAAATAAAACAAAGATTTCAAAAAAAAAATTTTCAAAAAAAAATTTCAATAGAAAAATTTTCAAAAAAAATTCAAAAAAAAATCAAAGAAAACTTTCAAAAAAAAAATTTCAAAAAAAAATTCCAAAAAAAAATTTTTCAGAAAAGGTTTCAAAAAAACAATTTTTCAAAAAAAAAATTAAAAAAAAAATTCAAAAAAAATTTCAAATAAAAAAATTTCTAAAAAAATTTCAAAAAAAAATTTCAAAAAATATTTCAAAAATTTCAAAAAAAAAAGAATTTTCGAAAAAAAATTTAAAAAAACTTTCGAAGAAAAATAAAAAAATTTCAAAAACGGAAAAAAAAATTCGAAAAAGAAATTTTTGAAAAAAAAATTTCAAAAACAGAAAAAAAAAATTCGAAAAAGAAATTTTTGAAAAAAAAAATTCTCTAAAAAAAATATTGAAAAATGAAAATTTTCAAAAAAAAATTTCAAAAAAAATTTCAAAGAAAAAAATTTTCAAAAAAAAATTCAAAAAAAAATTTTTCAAAAAAAAATTTTCAAAAAATCAGAAAAAACTTTTCAATTAAAAAAATTTCAAAAAAAAAATTCAATTAAAAAATTTTCAAAAAAAATTTCAAAAAAAATTGAAAAAAAAACTCCAAAAAAAAATTTAGAAAAAATCTCAAAAAAATTTCAAAAAAAAATTTTCAAAAATAAAATTTCAAAAAAAAAATTTCAAAAAAAAAATCCAAAATAAATTAAAAAAAAAATAAAAAAAATCAAAAAAAATTTAAAAAATTATTCAAAAAAAATTAAACAAAAATTTCAAAAAAAATTAAAAATTTTTTTTTTAAAAAAATCAAAAAAAAATTCGAAGAGTGTAAAAAAAATTAAAAACAAAATTTAAAAAAAAAACAGAAAAAAATTTTCGAAAAAAAAATTTTCAAAAAAAAATTTCAATAGAAAAATTTTCAAAAAAAATTCAAAAAAAAATCAAAGAAAACTTTCAGAAAAAAAAATTTCAAAAAAATTTCCAAAAAAAATTTCAAAAAAAAAATTTAAACAAAACTTTCAAAAAAAAATTTTCAAAAAAAAAAATTCCAAAAAAAAATTTTTCAGAAAAGGTTTCAAAAAAACAATTTTTCAAAAAAAAAATTAAAAAAAAAAATTCAAAAAAAATTTGAAATAAAAAAATTTCTAAAAAAATTTCAAAAAAAAATTTCAAAAAATATTTCAAAAATTTCAAAAAAAAAAGAATTTTCGAAAAAAAAATTAAAAAAACTTTCGAAGAAAAATAAAAAAAATTTCAAAAACAGAAAAAAAAATTCGAAAAAGAAATTTTTGAAAAAAAAATTTCAAAAACAGAAAGCAAAAATTCGAAAAAGAAATTTTTGAAAAAAAAAATTCTCTAAAAAAAATATTGAAAAATAAAAATTTTCAAAAAAAAATTTCAAAAAAAAATTTCCAAAAAAAAAATTTTCAAAAAAAAATTCAAAAAAAAATTTTTCAAAAAAAATTTTTCAAAAAATCAGAAAAAACTTTTCAATTAAAAAAATTTCAAAAAAAAAATTCAATTAAAAAATTTTCAAAAAAAATTTCAAAAAAAATTGAAAAAAAAAAATTTTCAAAAAAAAATTTTCAAAAAATCAGAAAAAACTTTTCAATTAAAAAAATTTTAAAAAAAAAATTCAATTAAAAAATTTTCAAAAAAAATTTCAAAAAAAATTGAAAAAAAAACTCCAAAAAAAATTAAAACAAAAATTTTAAAAAAATTTTCAAAAATAAAAATTTCAAAGAAAATTCAAAAAAAAAATTTCAAAAAAAAATTTCAAAAAAAATTTTCAAAAATAAAATTTAAAAAAAAAATTTCAAAAAAAAGTCCAAAAAAAAATTCAAAAAAAATTTCAAAAAAAACTTTCAAAAAAAATAAAAATAATTCAAAAAAAAATAAACAGAAATTTCAAAAAAAAAAAATTTCAAAAAAAAAAACCAAAAAAAAAATTTTTCGAAAAGAGATTAAAAAAAATTGAAATAAAAAATTTCAAAAAAAATAAAAAAAAAACTCCAAAAAAATAAAACAAAGATTTCAAAAAAAAGAAATTTCAAAATTTTTTTTAAAAAACTCAGAAAAAAAAAACAAAAAATTTCAAAAAAAAAGAATTTTCAAAAAAAAATTCAAAAATACTTCCAAAAAAAAATTTAAAAAATTTCAAAAACGGAAAAAAAAATTTCGAAAAAAAAATTTTCGAAAAAAAAATTTTTCAAAAAAAAATATTGAAAAATAAAAATTTTCAAAAAAAAACTTTTGAAAAAATATTTCACAAAAAAATTCCGAAATAAAAATTTTCAAAAAAAACAAAAACAATTTTTAAAAAAATTCAAAAAAAGAAAATTAAAAAAAAAAAATTTAAAAAATTTTTAAAGAATTTCAAAAAAAAAATTCGAAGAAAAAAGATTTCAAAAAGAAATAATTTCAAAAAAAAAATTTCAAGAAAAATTTTCAAAAAAATTTCAAAAAAAATAAAAAAAAAATTTAAGGAAAAATTTCAAAATCCAATGAAGAAATTTCAAAAAAAAAATTTCAAAATAAATTTCAAAAAACAATTTAGAAAAAATCTCAAAAAAATTTCAAAAAAAAAATTTCAAAAATAAAATTTCAAAAAAAAAAATTTCAAAAAAAAAATCCAAAATAAATTTAAAAAAAAATAAAAAAAATCAAGAAAAATTTAAAAAATGATTCAAAAAAAATTAAACAAAAATTTCAAAAAAAATTAAAAAAAAAAATTAAAAAAAAATCAAAAAAAATTCGAAGAGTGTAAAAAAAATTAAAAACAAAATTTAAAAAAAAAACAGAAAAAAATTTTCGAAAAAAAAATTTTCAAAAAAAAATTTCAATAGAAAAATTTTCAAAAAAAATTCAAAAAAAAATCAAAGAAAACTTTCAAAAAAAAAATTTCAAATAAAAATTCCAAAAAAAAATTTTTCAAAAAAAAATTTTCAAAAAATCAGAAAAAACTTTTCAATTAAAAAAATTTCAAAAAAAAATTTCAATTAAAAAATTTTCAAAAAAAATTTCAAAAAAAATTGAAAAAAAAACTCCAAAAAAAATTAAAACAAAAATTTAAAAAAAAATTTCAAAAATAAAAATTTCAAAGAAAATTCAAAAAAAAAAATTTCAAAAAAAATTTTCAAAAATAAAATTAAAAAAAAAAATTTCAAAAAAAATTCCAACAAAAAATTCAAAAAAAATTTCAAAAAAAATTTTCAAAAAAAATAAAAATAATTCAAAAAAAATTAAACAAAAATTTCAAAAAAAAAAAATTTCAAAAAAAAAACCAAAAAAAAAATTTTTCGAAAAGAGATTAAAAAAAATTTCAAAAAAAAATTTAAAAAAATCTCCAAAAAAATAAAACAAAGATTTCAAAAAAAAGAAATTTATAATTTTTTTTTAAAAAACTCAGAAAAAAAAAACAAAAATTTAAAAAAAAAGAATTTTAAAAAAAAATTTCAAAAAATACTTCCAAAAAAAATTTTAAAAAATTTCAAAAACGGAAAAAAAAATTTCGAAAAAAAAATTTTCGAAAAAAAAATTTTTCAAAAAAAATATTGAAAAATAAAAATTTTCAAAAAAAAACTTTTGAAAAAATATTTCACAAAAAAATTCCTAAATAAAAATTTTCAAAAAAAACAAAAACAAATTTTAAAAAAATTCAAAAAAAGAAAATTTTTAAAAAAAAATTTTAAAAAATTTTAAAGAATTTCAAAAAAAAATTTCGAAGAAAAAAGATTTCAAAAAGAAATAATTTTAAAAAAAAATTTCAAGAAAAATTTTCAAAAAAATTTCAAAAAAAATAAAAAAAAAAATTAAGGAAAAATTTCAAAAACTAATGAAGAAATTTCAAAAAAAAAATTTCAAAATAAATTTCAAAAAAAAATTTAGAAAAAATCTCAAAAAAATTTCAAAAAAAAAATTTCAAAAATAAAATTTCAAAAAAAAAATTTCAAAAAAAAATCCAAAAAAAATAAAAAAAATCAAAAAAAATTTTAAAAATGATTCAAAAAAAATTGAACAAAAATTTCAAAAAAAAAACCAAAAAAAAAATTTTTCGAAAAGAGATTAAAAAAAATTGAAATAAAAAATTTCAAAAAAAATAAAAAAAAAACTCCAAAAAAATAAAACAAAGATTTCAAAAAAAAGAAATTTCAAAATTTTTTTTAAAAAACTCAGAAAAAAAAACAAAAAATTTCAAAAAAAAGAATTTTCAAAAAAAATTTCAAAAAATACTTCCAAAAAAAATTTTAAAAAATTTCAAAAACGGAAAAAAAAATTTCGAAAAAAAAATTTTCGAAAAAAAAATTTTTCAAAAAAAAATATTGAAAAATAAAAATTTTCAAAAAAAACTTTTGAAAAAATATTTCACAAAAAAATTCCGAAATAAAAATTTTCAAAAAAAACAAAAACAATTTTTAAAAAAATTCAAAAAAAGAAAATTAAAAAAAAAAAATTTAAAAAAATTTTAAAGAATTTCAAAAAAAAATTTCGAAGAAAAAAGATTTCAAAAAGAAATAATTTCAAAAAAAAAATTTCAAGAAAAATTTTCAAAAAAATTTCAAAAAAAATTAAAAAAAAATTTAAGGAAAAATTTCAAAAACTAATGAAGAAATTAAAAAAAAAAAATTCAAAATAAATTTCAAAAAAAAATTTAGAAAAAATCTCAAAAAAATTTCAAAAAAAAAATTTCAAAAATAAAATTTCAAAAAAAAAATTTCAAAAAAAAAATCCAAAATAAATTTAAAAAAAAATAAAAAAAATCAAAAAAATTTAAAAAATGATTTAAAAAAAATTAAACAAAAATTTCAAAAAAAATTAAAAAAATTTTTTTTTAAAAAATCAAAAAAAAATTCGAAGAGTGTAAAAAAAATTAAAAACAAAATTTTTAAAAAAAAACAGAAAAAAAATTTCGAAAAAAAAATTTTCAAAAAAAAATTTCAATAGAAAAATTTTCAAAAAAAATTCAAAAAAAAAATCAAAGAAAACTTTCAAAAAAAAAATTTCAAAAAATTTTCAAAAAAAATTTCAAAAAAAATTGAAAAAAAAACTCCAAAAAAAATTAAAACAAAAATTTAAAAAAAAAATTCAAAAATAAAAATTTCAAAGAAAATTCAAAAAAAAAAATTTCAAAAAAAAATTTCAAAAAAAAATTTCAAAATAAAATTTAAAAAAAAAATTTCAAAAAAAATTCCAAAAAAAAATTCAAAAAAAATTTCAAAAAAAACTTTCAAAAAAAATAAAAATAATTCAAAAAAAATTAAACAAAAATTTCAAAAAAAAAAATTTCAAAAAAAAAATTTATAAACAAAACTTTCAAAAAAAATTTTCAAAAAAAATTTTCAAAAAAAAATTCCAAAAAAAAATTTTTCAGAAAAGGTTTCAAAAAAACAATTTTTCAAAAAAAAAATTAAAAAAAAAATTAAAAAAAAAATTCAAAAAAAATTTCAAATAAAAAAATTTCTAAAAAAATTTCAAAAAAAAATTTCAAAAAATATTTCAAAAATTTCAAAAAAAAAAGAATTTTCGAAAAAAAATTTAAAAAAACTTTCGAAGAAAAATAAAAAAAATTTCAAAAACGATAAAAAAAATTCGAAAAAGAAATTTTTGAAAAAAAAATTTCAAAAACAGAAAAAAAAAATTCGAAAAAGAAATTTTTGAAAAAAAAAATTCTCTAAAAAAAATATTGAAAAATAAAAATTTTCAAAAAAAAATTTCAAAAAAAATTTCAAAGAAAAAAATTAAAAAAAAAAAAATTTCAAAAAAAAATTTCCAAAAAAAAAATTTTCAAAAAAAAATTCAAAAAAAAATTTTTCTAAAAAAAAATTTTCAAAAAATCAGAAAAAACTTTTCAATTAAAAAAATTTCAAAAAAAAATTTCAATTAAAAAATTTTCAAAAAAAATTTCAAAAAAAATTGAAAAAAAAACTCCAAAAAAAATTAAAACAAAAATTTAAAAAAAAATTTCAAAAATAAAAATTTCAAAGAAAATTCAAAAAAAAAAATTTCAAAAAAAATTTTCAAAAATAAAATTTAAAAAAAAAATTTCAAAAAAAATTCCAACAAAAAATTCAAAAAAAATTTCAAAAAAAAATTTCAAAAAAAATAAAAATAATTCAAAAAAAATTAAACAAAAATTTCAAAAAAAAAAAAATTTCAAAAAAAAAAACCAAAAAAAAAATTTTTCGAAAAGAGATTAAAAAAAATTGAAATAAAAAATTTCAAAAAAAAATTTAAAAAAATCTCCAAAAAAATAAAACAAAGATTTCAAAAAAAAGAAATTTATAATTTTTTTTTAAAAAACTCAGAAAAAAAAAACAAAAATTTTAAAAAAAAGAATTTTCAAAAAAAATTTCAAAAAATACTTCCAAAAAAAATTTTAAAAAATTTCAAAAACGGAAAAAAAAATTTCGAAAAAAAAATTTTCGAAAAAAAAATTTTTCAAAAAAAAATATTGAAAAATAAAAATTTTCAAAAAAAAACTTTTGAAAAAATATTTCACAAAAAAATTCCGAAATAAAAATTTTCAAAAAAAACAAAAACAAATTTTAAAAAAATTCAAAAAAAGAAAATTTTTAAAAAAAAATTTTAAAAAATTTTAAAGAATTTCAAAAAAAAATTTCGAAGAAAAAAGATTTCAAAAAGAAATAATTTAAAAAAAAAATTTCAAGAAAAATTTTCAAAAAAATTTCAAAAAAAATAAAAAAAAAAATTAAGGAAAAATTTCAAAAACTAATGAAGAAATTTCAAAAAAAAAATTTCAAAATAAATTTCAAAAAAAAATTTAGAAAAAATCTCAAAAAAATTTCAAAAAAAAAATTTCAAAAATAAAATTTCAAAAAAAAAATTTCAAAAAAAAATCCAAAAAAAATAAAAAAAATCAAAAAAATTTTTAAAAATGATTAAAAAAAAATTGAACAAAAATTTCAAAAAAAATTTAAAAAATTTTTTTTAAAAAAATCAAAAAAAAATTCGAAGAGTGTAAAAAAAATTAAAAACAAAATTTAAAAAAAAAAACAGAAAAAAATTTTCGAAAAAAAAATTTTCAAAAAAAATTTCAATAGAAAAATTTTCAAAAAAAATTCAAAAAAAAATCAAAGAAAACTTTCAGAAAAAAAATTTCAAAAAAATTTCCAAAAAAAATTTCAAAAAAAAAATTTAAACAAAACTTTAAAAAAAAAAATTTCAAAAAAAAATTCCAAAAAAAAATTTTTCAGAAAAGGTTTCAAAAAAACAATTTTTCAAAAAAAAAATTCAAAAAAAAAATTCAAAAAAAATTTGAAATAAAAAAATTTCTAAAAAAATTTCAAAAAAAAATTTCAAAAAATATTTCAAAAATTTCAAAAAAAAAAGAATTTTCGAAAAAAAATTTTAAAAAACTTTCGAAGAAAAATAAAAAAAATTTCAAAAACAGAAAAAAAAATTCGAAAAAGAAATTTTTGAAAAAAAAATTTCAAAAACAGAAAACAAAAATTCGAAAAAGAAATTTTTGAAAAAAAAAATTCTCTAAAAAAAATATTGAAAAATAAAAATTTTCAAAAAAAAATTTCAAAAAAAAATTTCCAAAAAAAAAATTTTCAAAAAAAAATTCAAAAAAAAATTTTTCAAAAAAAAAATTTTCAAAAAATCAGAAAAAACTTTTCAATTAAAAAAATTTCAAAAAAAAAAATTCAATTAAAAAATTTTCAAAAAAAATTTCAAAAAAAATTGAAAAAAAAAAATTTTCAAAAAAAAATTTTCAAAAAATCAGAAAAAACTTTTCAATTAAAAAAATTTCAAAAAAAAAATTCAATTAAAAAATTTTCAAAAAAAATTTCAAAAAAAATTGAAAAAAAAACTCCAAAAAAAATTAAAACAAAAATTTTTAAAAAAATTTCAAAAATAAAAATTTCAAAGAAAATTCAAAAAATAAAATTTAAAAAAAAAATTTCAAAAAAAAGTCCAAAAAAAAAATTCAAAAAAAAATTTCAAAAAAAACTTTCAAAAAAAATAAAAATAATTCAAAAAAAATTAAACAAAAATTTCAAAAAAAAAAATTTCAAAAAAAAAACCAAAAAAAAAATTTTTCGAAAAGAGATTAAAAAAAATTGAAATAAAAAATTTCAAAAAAAAATAAAAAAAACTCCAAAAAAATAAAACAAAGATTTCAAAAAAAAGAAATTTCAAAATTTTTTTTAAAAAACTCAGAAAAAAAAAACAAAAAATTTCAAAAAAAAAGAATTTTCAAAAAAAAATTCAAAAATACTTCCAAAAAAAATTTTAAAAAATTTCAAAAACGGAAAAAAAAATTTCGAAAAAAAAATTTTCGAAAAAAAAATTTTTCAAAAAAAAATATTGAAAAATAAAAATTTTCAAAAAAAAACTTTTGAAAAAATATTTCACAAAAAAATTCCGAAATAAAAATTTTCAAAAAAAACA
Source organism: Chrysolina oricalcia (assembly GCA_944452925.2). Taxonomy (NCBI): domain Eukaryota; kingdom Metazoa; phylum Arthropoda; class Insecta; order Coleoptera; family Chrysomelidae; genus Chrysolina; species Chrysolina oricalcia. Next base: position 37,312,302 of record OX101812.2, read on the forward strand.
AAAACAATTTTTAAAAAAATTCAAAAAAAGAAAATTTAAAAAAAAAAATTTGAAAAAATTTTAAAGAATTTCAAAAAAAAAATTCGAAGAAAAAAGATTTCAAAAAGAAATAATTTCAAAAAAAAAATTTCAAGAAAAATTTTCAAAAAAATTTCAAAAAAAATAAAAAAAAAATTTAAGAAAAAATTTCAAAAACTAATGAAGAAATTTCAAAAAAAAAATTTCAAAATAAATTTCAAAAAACAATTTAGAAAAAATCTCAAAAAAATTTCAAAAAAAAAATTTCAAAAATAAAATTTCAAAAAAAAAAATTTCAAAAAAAAAATCCAAAATAAATTAAAAAAAAAATAAAAAAAATCAAAAAAAATTTAAAAAATGATTCAAAAAAAATTAAACAAAAATTTCAAAAAAAATTAAAAAAAAAATTTAAAAAAAATCAAAAAAAATTCGAAGAGTGTAAAAAAAATTAAAAACAAAATTTAAAAAAAAACAGAAAAAAATTTTCGAAAAATAAGTTTTCAAAAAAAAATTTCAATAGAAAAATTTTCAAAAAAAATTCAAAAAAAAATCAAAGAAAACTTTCAAAAAAAAAATTTCAAAAAAATTTTCAAAAAAAATTGAAAAAAAAACTCCAAAAAAAATTAAAACAAAAATTTTTAAAAAAATTTCAAAAATAAAAATTTCAAAGAAAATTCAAAAAAAAAATTTCAAAAAAAAAAATTAAAAAAAAAATTTTCAAAAATGAAATTAAAAAAAAAAAAATTCAAAAAAAATTCCAAAAAAAAATTCAAAAAAAATTTCAAAAAAAACTTTCAAAAAAAATAAAAATAATTCAAAAAAAATTAAACAAAAATTTCAAAAAAAAAAAATTTCAAAAAAAAAACTAAAAAAAAAATTTTTCGAAAAGAGATTAAAAAAAATTGAAATAAAAAATTTCAAAAAAAAATAAAAAAAAAACTCCAAAAAAATAAAACAAAGATTTCAAAAAAAAGAAATTTCAAATTTTTTTAAAAAAAACTCAGAAAAAAAAAACAAAAATTTAAAAAAAAAGAATTTTCAAAAAAAATTTCAAAAAATACTTCCAAAAAAAATTTTAAAAAATTTCAAAAACGGAAAAAAAAATTTCGAAAAAAAAATTTTCGAAAAAAAAATTTTTCAAAAAAAAATATTGAAAAATAAAAATTTTCAAAAAAAAACTTTTGAAAAAATAGTTCACAAAAAAATTCCGAAATAAAAATTTTCAAAAAAAACAAAAACAAATTTTAAAAAAATTCAAAGAAAGAAAATTTTTTTAAAAAAATTTAAAAAAATTTTAAAGAATTTCAAAAAAAAATTTCGAAGAAAAAAGATTTCAAAAAGAAATAATTTCAAAAAAAAATTTCAAGAAAAATTTTCAAAAAAATTTAAAAAAAAATAAAAAAAAAATTTAAGGAAAAATTTCAAAAACTAATGAAGAAATTTCAAAAAAAAAATTTCAAAATAAATTTCAAAAAAAATTTAGAAAAAATCTCAAAAAAATTTCAAAAAAAAAATTTCAAAAATAAAATTTCAAAAAAAAAAATTTCAAAAAAAAAATCCAAAATAAATTTAAAAAAAATAAAAAAAATCAAAAAAAATTCAAAAAATGATTAAAAAAAAATTAAACAAAAATTTCAAAAAAAATTTAAAAACAAAATTTGAAAAAAAAACAAAAAAATTTTCGAAAAAAAAATTTTCAAAAAAAAATTTCAATTAAAAAATTTTCAAAAAAAATTCAAAAAAAAATCAAAGAAAACTTTCAAAAAAAAAATTTCAAAAAAATTTTCAAAAAAATTTCAAAAAAAATAAAAAAAAAATTTAAGGAAAAATTTCAAAAACTAATGAAGAAATTTCAAAAAAAAAATTTCAAAATAAATTTCAAAAAAAAATTTAGAAAAAATCTCAAAAAAATTTCAAAAAAAAAATTTCAAAAATAAAATTTCAAAAAAAAAAATTTCAAAAAAAAAATCCAAAATAAATTTTTAAAAAAATAAAAAAAATCAAAAAAAATTTAAAAAATGATTCAAAAAAAATTAAACAAAAATTTCAAAAAAAATTTTAAAAAAAAATTAAAAAAAAATCAAAAAAAAATTCGAAGAGTGTAAAAAAAATTGAAAACAAAATTTAAAAAAAAAACAGAAAAAAATTTTCGAAAAAAAAATTTTCAAAAAAAAATTTCAATAGAAAAATTTTCAAAAAAAATTCAAAAAAAAATCAAAGAAAACTTTCAAAAAAAAATTTCAAAAAAAAATTCCAAAAAAAATTTTTCAGAAAAGGTTTCAAAAAAACAATTTTTCAAAAAAAAAATTAAAAAAAAAATTCAAAAAAAATTTCAAATAAAAATATTTCTAAAAAAATTTCAAAAAAAAATTTCAAAAAATATTTCAAAAATTTCAAAAAAAAAAGAATTTTCGAAAAAAAATTTAAAAAAACTTTCGAAGAAAAATAAAAAAAATTTCAAAAACAGAAAAAAAAATTCGAAAAAGAAATTTTTGAAAAAAAAATTTCAAAAACAGAAAAAAAAAATTCGAAAAAGAAATTTTTGAAAAAAAAAATTCTCTAAAAAAAATATTGAAAAATAAAAATTTTCAAAAAAAAAATTTCAAAAAAAATTTCCAAGAAAAAAATTTTCAAAAAAAAAAATTTCAAAAAAAAAACCAAAAAAAAAATTTTTCGAAAAGAGATTAAAAAAAATTGAAATAAAAAATTTCAAAAAAAAATAAAAAAACTCCTAAAAAATAAAACAAAGATTTCAAAAAAAAGAAATTTCAAATTTTTTTAAAAAAAACTCAGAAAAAAAAAATTTTAAAAAAAAGAATTTTCAAAAAAAATTTCAAAAAATATTTCCAAAAAAAATTTTAAAAAATTTCAAAAACGGAAAAAAAAATTTCGAAAAAAAAATTTTCGAAAAAAAAATTTTTCAAAAAAAAATATTGAAAAATAAAAATTTTCAAAAAAAAACTTTTGAAAAAATATTTCACAAAAAAATTCTGAAATAAAAATTTTCAAAAAAAACAAAAACAATTTTTAAAAAAATTCAAAAAAAGAAAATTTTTAAAAAAAAATTTAAAAAATTTTTAAAGAATTTCAAAAAAAAATTTCGAAGAAAAAAGATTTCAAAAAGAAATAATTTCAAAAAAAAAAATTGAAGAAAAATTTTCAAAAAAATTTCAAAAAAAATAAAAAAAAAATTTAAGGAAAAATTTCAAAAACTAATGAAGAAATTTTAAAAAAAAATTCAAAATAAATTTCAAAAAAAAATTTTAAAAAAATCTCAAAAAAATTTCAAAAAAAAAATTTCAAAAATAAAATTTCAAAAAAAAAATTTCAAAAAAAAAATCCAAAATAAATTTAAAAAAAAATAAAAAAAATCAAAAAAAATTTAAAAAATGATTCAAAAAAAATTAAACGAAAATTTCAAAAAAAATTAAAAAAAAAGATTTAAAAAAAATCAAAAAAAAATTCGAAGAGTGTAAAAAAAATTAAAAACAAAATTTAAAAAAAAAACAGAAAAAAATTTTCGAAAAAAAATTTTCAAAAAAAAATTTCAATAGAAAAATTTTCAAAAAAAATTCAAAAAAAAATCAAAGAAAACTTTCAAAAACAAAATTTCAAAAAAAATTTCAAAAAAATTTCAAAAAAAATTGAAAAAAAAATTGAAAAAAAAACTCCAAAAAAAATTAAAACAAAAATTTAAAAAAAAATTTCAAAAATAAAAATTTCAAAGAAAATTCAAAAAAAAAATTTCAAAAAAAAATTTCAAAAATAAAATTTCAAAAAAAACTTTCAAAAAAAATAAAAATAATTCAAAAAAAATTAAACAAAAATTTCAAAAAAAAAAAATTTCAAAAAAAAAAACAAAAAAAAAATTTTTCGAAAAGAGATTAAAAAAAATTGAAATAAAAAATTTCAAAAAAAAATAAAAAAACTCCAAAAAAATAAAACAAAGATTTCAAAAAAAAGAAATTTCAAATTTTTTTAAAAAAAATAAAAATAATTCAAAAAAAATTAAACAAAAATTTCAAAAAAAAAAAATTTCAAAAAAAAAACCAAAAAAAAAATTTTTCGAAAAGAGATTAAAAAAAATTGAAATAAAAAATTTCAAAAACAAATAAAAAAAAAACTCCAAAAAAATAAAACAAAGATTTCAAAAAAAAGAAATTTCAAATTTTTTTAAAAAAAACTCAGAAAAAAAAAACAAAAAATTTCAAAAAAAAGAATTTTCAAAAAAAATTTCTAAAAATACTTCCAAAAAAAATTTTAAAAAATTTCAAAAACGGAAAAAAAAATTTCGAAAAAAAAATTTTCGAAAAAAAAATTTTTCAAAAAAAAATATTGAAAAATAAAAATTTTCAAAAAAAAACATTTGAAAAAATATTTCACAAAAAAATTCCGAAATAAAAATTTTCAAAAAAAACAAAAACAATTTTTAAAAAAATTCAAAAAAAGAAAATTTTTAAAAAAAAATTTAAAAAATTTTTAAAGAATTTCAAAAAAAAATTTCGAAGAAAAAAGATTTCAAAAAGAAATAATTTCAAAAAAAAAATTGAAGAAAAATTTTCAAAAAAATTTCAAAAAAAATAAAAAAAAAATTTAAGGAAAAATTTCAAAAACTAATGAAGAAATTTTAAAAAAAAATTCAAAATAAATTTCAAAAAAAAATTTAAAAAAAATCTCAAAAAAATTTCAAAAAAAAAATTTCAAAAATAAAATTTCAAAAAAAAAATTTCAAAAAAAAAATCCAAAATAAATTTTAAAAAAAATAAAAAAAATCAAAAAAAATTTAAAAAATGATTCAAAAAAAATTAAACGAAAATTTCAAAAAAAATTTTAAAAAAAAATTTAAAAAAAATCAAAAAAAAATTCGAAGAGTGTAAAAAAAATTAAAAACAAAATTTAAAAAAAAAACAGAAAAAAATTTTCGAAAAAAAATTTTCAAAAAAAAATTTCAATAGAAAAATTTTCAAAAAAAATTCAAAAAAAAATCAAAGAAAACTTTCAAAAACAAAATTTCAAAAAAAATTTCAAAAAAATTTCAAAAAAAATTGAAAAAAAAATTGAAAAAAAAACTCCAAAAAAAATTAAAACAAAAATTTAAAAAAAATTTTCAAAAATAAAAATTTCAAAGAAAATTCAAAAAAAAAATTTCAAAAAAAAATTTCAAAAATAAAATTTCAAAAAAAACTTTCAAAAAAAATAAAAATAATTCAAAAAAAATTAAACAAAAATTTCAAAAAAAAAAAATTTCAAAAAAAAAAACAAAAAAAAAATTTTTCGAAAAGAGATTAAAAAAAATTGAAATAAAAAATTTCAAAAAAAAATAAAAAAACTCCAAAAAAATAAAACAAAGATTTCAAAAAAAAGAAATTTCAAATTTTTTTAAAAAAAATAAAAATAATTCAAAAAAAATTAAACAAAAATTTCAAAAAAAAAAAATTTCAAAAAAAAAACCAAAAAAAAAATTTTTCGAAAAGAGATTAAAAAAAATTGAAATAAAAAATTTCAAAAACAAATAAAAAAAAAACTCCAAAAAAATAAAACAAAGATTTCAAAAAAAAGAAATTTCAAATTTTTTTAAAAAAAACTCAGAAAAAAAAAACAAAAAATTTCAAAAAAAAGAATTTTCAAAAAAAATTTCTAAAAATACTTCCAAAAAAAATTTTAAAAAATTTCAAAAACGGAAAAAAAAATTTCGAAAAAAAAATTTTCGAAAAAAAAATTTTTCAAAAAAAAACATTTGAAAAAATATTTCACAAAAAAATTCCGAAATAAAAATTTTCAAAAAAAACAAAAACAATTTTTAAAAAAATTCAAAAAAAGAAAATTTTTAAAAAAAAATTTAAAAATTTTTTAAAGAATTTCAAAAAAAAATTTCGAAGAAAAAAGATTTCAAAAAGAAATAATTTCAAAAAAAAAAATTGAAGAAAAATTTTCAAAAAAATTTCAAAAAAAATAAAAAAAAAATTTAAGGAAAAATTTCAAAAACTAATGAAGAAATTTTAAAAAAAAATTCAAAATAAATTTCAAAAAAAAATTTAAAAAAAATCTCAAAAAAATTTCAAAAAAAAAATTTCAAAAATAAAATTTCAAAAAAAAAATTTCAAAAAAAAAATCCAAAATAAATTTTAAAAAAAATAAAAAAAATCAAAAAAAATTTAAAAAATGATTCAAAAAAAATTAAACGAAAATTTCAAAAAAAATTTAAAAAAAAAAATTTTAAAAAAATCAAAAAAAAATTCGAAGAGTGTAAAAAAAATTAAAAACAAAATTTAAAAAAAAAACAGAAAAAAATTTTCGAAAAAAAATTTTCAAAAAAAAATTTCAATAGAAAAATTTTCAAAAAAAATTCAAAAAAAAATCAAAGAAAACTTTCAAAAACAAAATTTCAAAAAAAATTTCAAAAAAATTTCAAAAAAAATTGAAAAAAAAATTGAAAAAAAAACTCCAAAAAAAATTAAAACAAAAATTTAAAAAAAAATTTCAAAAATAAAAATTTCAAAGAAAATTCAAAAAAAAAATTTCAAAAAAAAATTTCAAAAATAAAATTTCAAAAAAAACTTTCAAAAAAAATAAAAATAATTCAAAAAAAATTAAACAAAAATTTCAAAAAAAAAAAATTTCAAAAAAAAAAACAAAAAAAAAATTTTTCGAAAAGAGATTAAAAAAAATTGAAATAAAAAATTTCAAAAAAAAATAAAAAAACTCCAAAAAAATAAAACAAAGATTTCAAAAAAAAGAAATTTCAAATTTTTTTAAAAAAAACTGAGAAAAAAAAAAATTTAAAAAAAAAAGAATTTTCAAAAAAAATTTCAAAAAATATTTCCAAAAAAAATTTTAAAAAATTTCAAAAACGGAAAAAAAAAATTCGAAAAAAAAATTTTCGAAAAAAAAATTTTTCAAAAAAAAATATTGAAAAATAAAAATTTTCAAAAAAAAACTTTTGAAAAAATATTTCACAAAAAAATTCTGAAATAAAAATTTTCAAAAAAAACAAAAACAAATTTTAAAAAAATTCAAAAAAAGAAAATTTTTTAAAAAAAATTTAAAAAAATTTTAAAGAATTTCAAAAAAAAATTTCGAAGAAAAAAGATTTCAAAAAGAAATAATTTCAAAAAAAAAATTTCAAGAAAAATTTTCAAAAAAATTTAAAAAAAAATAAAAAAAAAATTTAAGGAAAAATTTCAAAAACTAATGAAGAAATTTCAAAAAAAAAATTTCAAAATAAATTTCAAAAAAAATTTAGAAAAAATCTCAAAAAAATTTCAAAAAAAAAATTTCAAAAATAAAATTTCAAAAAAAAAAATTTCAAAAAAAAAATCCAAAATAAATTAAAAAAAAATAAAAAAAATCAAAAAAAATTTAAAAAATGATTCAAAAAAAATTAAACGAAAATTTCAAAAAAAATTAAAAAAAAAGATTTAAAAAAAATCAAAAAAAAATTCGAAGAGTGTAAAAAAAATTAAAAACAAAATTTAAAAAAAAAACAGAAAAAAATTTTCGAAAAAAAATTTTCAAAAAAAAATTTCAATAGAAAAATTTTCAAAAAAAATTCAAAAAAAAATCAAAGAAAACTTTCAAAAACAAAATTTCAAAAAAAATTTCAAAAAAATTTCAAAAAAAATTGAAAAAAAAATTGAAAAAAAAACTCCAAAAAAAATTAAAACAAAAATTTAAAAAAAAATTTCAAAAATAAAAATTTCAAAGAAAATTCAAAAAAAAAATTTCAAAAAAAAATTTCAAAAATAAAATTTCAAAAAAAACTTTCAAAAAAAATAAAAATAATTCAAAAAAAATTAAACAAAAATTTCAAAAAAAAAAAATTTCAAAAAAAAAAACAAAAAAAAAATTTTTCGAAAAGAGATTAAAAAAAATTGAAATAAAAAATTTCAAAAAAAAATAAAAAAACTCCAAAAAAATAAAACAAAGATTTCAAAAAAAAGAAATTTCAAATTTTTTTAAAAAAAATAAAAATAATTCAAAAAAAATTAAACAAAAATTTCAAAAAAAAAAAATTTCAAAAAAAAAACCAAAAAAAAAATTTTTCGAAAAGAGATTAAAAAAAATTGAAATAAAAAATTTCAAAAACAAATAAAAAAAAAACTCCAAAAAAATAAAACAAAGATTTCAAAAAAAAGAAATTTCAAATTTTTTTAAAAAAAACTCAGAAAAAAAAAACAAAAAATTTCAAAAAAAAGAATTTTCAAAAAAAATTTCTAAAAATACTTCCAAAAAAAATTTTAAAAAATTTCAAAAACGGAAAAAAAAATTTCGAAAAAAAAATTTTCGAAAAAAAAATTTTTCAAAAAAAAATATTGAAAAATAAAAATTTTCAAAAAAAAACATTTGAAAAAATATTTCACAAAAAAATTCCGAAATAAAAATTTTCAAAAAAAACAAAAACAATTTTTAAAAAAATTCAAAAAAAGAAAATTTTTAAAAAAAAATTTAAAAAATTTTTAAAGAATTTCAAAAAAAAATTTCGAAGAAAAAAGATTTCAAAAAGAAATAATTTCAAAAAAAAAATTGAAGAAAAATTTTCAAAAAAATTTCAAAAAAAATAAAAAAAAAATTTAAGGAAAAATTTCAAAAACTAATGAAGAAATTTTAAAAAAAAATTCAAAATAAATTTCAAAAAAAAATTTAAAAAAAATCTCAAAAAAATTTCAAAAAAAAAATTTCAAAAATAAAATTTCAAAAAAAAAATTTCAAAAAAAAAATCCAAAATAAATTTTAAAAAAAATAAAAAAAATCAAAAAAAATTTAAAAAATGATTCAAAAAAAATTAAACGAAAATTTCAAAAAAAATTTTAAAAAAAAATTTAAAAAAAATCAAAAAAAAATTCGAAGAGTGTAAAAAAAATTAAAAACAAAATTTAAAAAAAAAACAGAAAAAAATTTTCGAAAAAAAATTTTCAAAAAAAAATTTCAATAGAAAAATTTTCAAAAAAAATTCAAAAAAAAATCAAAGAAAACTTTCAAAAACAAAATTTCAAAAAAAATTTCAAAAAAATTTCAAAAAAAATTGAAAAAAAAATTGAAAAAAAAACTCCAAAAAAAATTAAAACAAAAATTTAAAAAAAATTTTCAAAAATAAAAATTTCAAAGAAAATTCAAAAAAAAAATTTCAAAAAAAAATTTCAAAAATAAAATTTCAAAAAAAACTTTCAAAAAAAATAAAAATAATTCAAAAAAAATTAAACAAAAATTTCAAAAAAAAAAAATTTCAAAAAAAAAAACAAAAAAAAAATTTTTCGAAAAGAGATTAAAAAAAATTGAAATAAAAAATTTCAAAAAAAAATAAAAAAACTCCAAAAAAATAAAACAAAGATTTCAAAAAAAAGAAATTTCAAATTTTTTTAAAAAAAATAAAAATAATTCAAAAAAAATTAAACAAAAATTTCAAAAAAAAAAAATTTCAAAAAAAAAACCAAAAAAAAAATTTTTCGAAAAGAGATTAAAAAAAATTGAAATAAAAAATTTCAAAAACAAATAAAAAAAAAACTCCAAAAAAATAAAACAAAGATTTCAAAAAAAAGAAATTTCAAATTTTTTTAAAAAAAACTCAGAAAAAAAAAACAAAAAATTTCAAAAAAAAGAATTTTCAAAAAAAATTTCTAAAAATACTTCCAAAAAAAATTTTAAAAAATTTCAAAAACGGAAAAAAAAATTTCGAAAAAAAAATTTTCGAAAAAAAAATTTTTCAAAAAAAAACATTTGAAAAAATATTTCACAAAAAAATTCCGAAATAAAAATTTTCAAAAAAAACAAAAACAATTTTTAAAAAAATTCAAAAAAAGAAAATTTTTAAAAAAAAATTTAAAAATTTTTTAAAGAATTTCAAAAAAAAATTTCGAAGAAAAAAGATTTCAAAAAGAAATAATTTCAAAAAAAAAAATTGAAGAAAAATTTTCAAAAAAATTTCAAAAAAAATAAAAAAAAAATTTAAGGAAAAATTTCAAAAACTAATGAAGAAATTTTAAAAAAAAATTCAAAATAAATTTCAAAAAAAAATTTAAAAAAAATCTCAAAAAAATTTCAAAAAAAAAATTTCAAAAATAAAATTTCAAAAAAAAAATTTCAAAAAAAAAATCCAAAATAAATTTTAAAAAAAATAAAAAAAATCAAAAAAAATTTAAAAAATGATTCAAAAAAAATTAAACGAAAATTTCAAAAAAAATTTAAAAAAAAAAATTTTAAAAAAATCAAAAAAAAATTCGAAGAGTGTAAAAAAAATTAAAAACAAAATTTAAAAAAAAAACAGAAAAAAATTTTCGAAAAAAAATTTTCAAAAAAAAATTTCAATAGAAAAATTTTCAAAAAAAATTCAAAAAAAAATCAAAGAAAACTTTCAAAAACAAAATTTCAAAAAAAATTTCAAAAAAATTTCAAAAAAAATTGAAAAAAAAATTGAAAAAAAAACTCCAAAAAAAATTAAAACAAAAATTTAAAAAAAAATTTCAAAAATAAAAATTTCAAAGAAAATTCAAAAAAAAAATTTCAAAAAAAAATTTCAAAAATAAAATTTCAAAAAAAACTTTCAAAAAAAATAAAAATAATTCAAAAAAAATTAAACAAAAATTTCAAAAAAAAAAAATTTCAAAAAAAAAAACAAAAAAAAAATTTTTCGAAAAGAGATTAAAAAAAATTGAAATAAAAAATTTCAAAAAAAAATAAAAAAACTCCAAAAAAATAAAACAAAGATTTCAAAAAAAAGAAATTTCAAATTTTTTTAAAAAAAACTGAGAAAAAAAAAAATTTAAAAAAAAAAGAATTTTCAAAAAAAATTTCAAAAAATATTTCCAAAAAAAATTTTAAAAAATTTCAAAAACGGAAAAAAAAAATTCGAAAAAAAAATTTTCGAAAAAAAAATTTTTCAAAAAAAAATATTGAAAAATAAAAATTTTCAAAAAAAAACTTTTGAAAAAATATTTCACAAAAAAATTCTGAAATAAAAATTTTCAAAAAAAACAAAAACAAATTTTAAAAAAATTCAAAAAAAGAAAATTTTTTAAAAAAAATTTAAAAAAATTTTAAAGAATTTCAAAAAAAAATTTCGAAGAAAAAAGATTTCAAAAAGAAATAATTTCAAAAAAAAAATTTCAAGAAAAATTTTCAAAAAAATTTAAAAAAAAATAAAAAAAAAATTTAAGGAAAAATTTCAAAAACTAATGAAGAAATTTCAAAAAAAAAATTTCAAAATAAATTTCAAAAAAAATTTAGAAAAAATCTCAAAAAAATTTCAAAAAAAAAATTTCAAAAATAAAATTTCAAAAAAAAAAATTTCAAAAAAAAAATCCAAAATAAATTAAAAAAAAATAAAAAAAATCAAAAAAAATTCAAAAAATGATTAAAAAAAATTAAACAAAAATTTCAAAAAAAAATTTAAAAAAAAAATTAAAAAAAAATCAAAAAAAAATTCGAAGAGTGTAAAAAAAATTAAAAACAAAATTTAAAAAAAAAACAGAAAAAAATTTTCGAAAAAAAAATTTTCAAAAAAAAATTTCAATACAAAAATTTTCAAAAAAAATTCAAAAAAAAATCAAAGAAAACTTTCAAAAAAAAAATTTCAAAAAAATTTTCAAAAAAAATTTCAAAAAAAAAATTTAAACAAAACTTTCAAAAAAAAATTTTCAAAAAAAAATTCCAAAAAAAAATTTTTCAGAAAAGGTTTCAAAAAAACAATTTTTCAAAAAAAAAATTAAAAAAAAAATTCAAAAAAAATTTCAAATAAAAAAATTTCTAAAAAAATTTCAAAAAAAAATTTCAAAAAATATTTCAAAAATTTCAAAAAAAAAAGAATTTTCGAAAAAAAATTTAAAAAAACTTTCGAAGAAAAATAAAAAAAATTTCAAAAACAGAAAAAAAAATTCGAAAAAGAAATTTTTGAAAAAAAAATTTCAAAAACAGAAAACAAAAATCCGAAAAAGAAATTTTTGAAAAAAAAAATTCTCTAAAAAAAATATTGAAAAATAAAAATTTTCAAAAAAAAATTTCAAAAAAAATTTCCAAGAAAAAAATTTTCAAAAAAAAAATTTCAAAAAAAAATTTCCAAAAAAAAAATTTTCAAAAAAAAATTCAAAAAAAAATTTTTCAAAAAAAAATTTTCAAAAAATCAGAAAAAACTTTTCAATTAAAAAAATTTCAAAAAAAAATTCAATTAAAAAATTTTCAAAAAAATTTCAAAAAAAATTGAAAAAAAAACTCCAAAAAAAATTAAAACAAAAATTTAAAAAAAAAATTCAAAAATAAAAATTTCAAAGAAAATTCAAAAAAAAAATTTCAAAAAAAATTTCAAAAATAAAATTAAAAAAAAAAATTTCAAAAAAAATTCCAAAAAAAAATTTAAACAAAATTTCAAAAAAAACTTTCAAAAAAATAAAAATAATTCAAAAAAAATTAAACAAAAATTTCAAAAAAAAAAATTTCAAAAAAAAAAACAAAAAAAAAATTTTTCGAAAAGAGATTAAAAAAAATTGAAATAAAAAATTTCAATAACAAATAAAAAAAAAACTCCAAAAAAATAAAACAAAGATTTCAAAAAAAAGAAATTTCAAATTTTTTTTTAAAAAACTCAGAAAAAAAACAAAAATTTTAAAAAAAAGAATTTTCAAAAAAAATTTCAAAAAATATTTCCAAAAAAAATTTTAAAAAATTTCAAAAACGGAAAAAAAAATTTCGAAAAAAAAATTTTCGAAAAAAAAATTTTTCAAAAAAAAATATTGAAAAATAAAAATTTTCAAAAAAAAACATTTGAAAAAATATTTCACAAAAAAATTCCGAAATAAAAATTTTCAAAAAAAACAAAAACAATTTTTAAAAAAATTCAAAAAAAGAAAATTTTTAAAAAAAATTTAAAAATTTTTTAAAGAATTTCAAAAAAAAATTTCGAAGAAAAAAGATTTCAAAAAGAAATAATTTCAAAAAAAAAATTTCAAGAAAAATTTTCAAAAAAATTTCAAAAAAAAAAAAAAAAAAATTTAAGGAAAAATTTCAAAAACTAATGAAGAAATTTAAAAAAAAAATTCAAAATAAATTTCAAAAAAAAATTTAGAAAAAATCTCAAAAAAATTTCAAAAAAAAAATTTCAAAAATAAAATTCAAAAAAAAAAATTTCAAAAAAAAATTTCAAAAAAAAATTTCAAAATAAAATTTAAAAAAAAAATTTCAAAAAAAATTCCAAAAAAAAATTCAAAAAAAATTTCAAAAAAAACTTTCAAAAAAAATAAAAATAATTCAAAAAAAATTAAACAAAAATTTCAAAAAAAAAAAATTTCAAAAAAAAAATTTAAACAAAACTTTCAAAAAAAATTTTCAAAAAAAATTTTCAAAAAAAAAATTCCAAAAAAAAATTTTTCAGAAAAGGTTTCAAAAAAACAATTTTTCAAAAAAAAAATTAAAAAAAAAATTCAAAAAAAATTTCAAATAAAAAAATTTCTAAAAAAATTTCAAAAAAAAATTTCAAAAAATATTTCAAAAATTTCAAAAAAAAAAGAATTTTCGAAAAAAAATTTAAAAAAACTTTCGAAGAAAAATAAAAAAAATTTCAAAAACGATAAAAAAAATTCGAAAAAGAAATTTTTGAAAAAAAAATTTCAAAAACAGAAAAAAAAAATTCGAAAAAGAAATTTTTGAAAAAAAAAATTCTCTAAAAAAAATATTGAAAAATAAAAATTTTCAAAAAAAAATTTCAAAAAAAATTTCAAAGAAAAAAATTAAAAAAAAAAAATTTCAAAAAAAAATTTCCAAAAAAAAAATTTTCAAAAAAAAATTCAAAAAAAAATTTTTCAAAAAAAAATTTTCAAAAAATCAGAAAAAACTTTTCAATTAAAAAAATTTCAAAAAAAAATTTCAATTAAAAAATTTTCAAAAAAAATTTCAAAAAAAATTGAAAAAAAAACTCCAAAAAAAATTAAAACAAAAATTTAAAAAAAAATTTCAAAAATAAAAATTTCAAAGAAAATTCAAAAAAAAAAATTTCAAAAAAAATTTTCAAAAATAAAATTTAAAAAAAAAATTTCAAAAAAAATTCCAACAAAAAATTCAAAAAAAATTTCAAAAAAAATTTTCAAAAAAAATAAAAATAATTCAAAAAAAATTAAACAAAAATTTCAAAAAAAAAAAATTTCAAAAAAAAAACCAAAAAAAAAATTTTTCGAAAAGAGATTAAAAAAAATTGAAATAAAAAATTTCAAAAAAAAATTTAAAAAAATCTCCAAAAAAATAAAACAAAGATTTCAAAAAAAAGAAATTTATAATTTTTTTTTAAAAAACTCAGAAAAAAAAAACAAAAATTTAAAAAAAAAGAATTTTCAAAAAAAATTTCAAAAAATACTTCCAAAAAAAATTTTAAAAAATTTCAAAAACGGAAAAAAAAATTTCGAAAATAAAATTTTCGAAAAAAAAATTTTTCAAAAAAAAATATTGAAAAATAAAAATTTTCAAAAAAAAACTTTTGAAAAAATATTTCACAAAAAAATTCCAAAATAAAAATTTTCAAAAAAAACAAAAACAAATTTTAAAAAAATTCAAAAAAAGAAAATTTTTAAAAAAAAATTTTAAAAAATTTTAAAGAATTTCAAAAAAAAATTTCGAAGAAAAAAGATTTCAAAAAGAAATAATTTAAAAAAAAAATTTCAAGAAAAATTTTCAAAAAAATTTCAAAAAAAATAAAAAAAAAATTAAGGAAAAATTTCAAAAACTAATGAAGAAATTTCAAAAAAAAAATTTCAAAATAAATTTCAAAAAAAAATTTAGAAAAAATCTCAAAAAAATTTCAAAAAAAAAATTTCAAAAATAAAATTTCAAAAAAAAAATTTCAAAAAAAAATCCAAAAAAAATAAAAAAAATCAAAAAAAATTTTAAAAATGATTCAAAAAAAATTGAACAAAAATTTCAAAAAAAATTAAAAAATTTTTTTTTAAAAAAATCAAAAAAAAATTCGAAAAGTGTAAAAAAAATTAAAAACAAAATTTAAAAGAAAAACAGAAAAAAATTTTCGAAAAAATAATTTTCAAAAAAAATTTCAATAGAAAAATTTTCAAAAAAAATTCAAAAAAAAATCAAAGAAAACTTTCAGAAAAAAAATTTCAAAAAAATTTCCAAAAAAAATTTCAAAAAAAAAATTTAAACAAAACTTTAAAAAAAAAAATTTCAAAAAAAAATTCCAAAAAAAAATTTTTCAGAAAAGGTTTCAAAAAAACAATTTTTCAAAAAAAAAATTCAAAAAAAAAATTCAAAAAAAAATTGAAATAAAAAAATTTCTAAAAAAATTTCAAAAAAAAATTTCAAAAAATATTTCAAAAATTTCAAAAAAAAAAGAATTTTCGAAAAAAAATTTTAAAAAACTTTCGAAGAAAAATAAAAAAAATTTCAAAAACAGAAAAAAAAATTCGAAAATGAAATTTTTGAAAAAAAAATTTCAAAAACAGAAAACAAAAATTCGAAAAAGAAATTTTTGAAAAAAAAAATTCTCTAAAAAAAATATTGAAAAATAAAAATTTTCAAAAAAAAATTTCAAAAAAAAATTTCCAAAAAAAAAATTTTCAAAAAAAAATTCAAAAAAAAATTTTTCAAAAAAAAATTTTCAAAAAATCAGAAAAAACTTTTCAATTAAAAAAATTTCAAAAAAAAAAATTCAATTAAAAAATTTTCAAAAAAAATTTCAAAAAAAATTTTCAAAAAAAAAATTTTCAAAAAAAAATTTTCAAAAAATCAGAAAAAACTTTTCAATTAAAAAAATTTCAAAAAAAAAAATTCAATTAAAAAATTTTCAAAAAAAATTTCAAAAAAAATTGAAAAAAAAACTCCAAAAAAAATTAAAACAAAAATTTTAAAAAAAATTTCAAAAATAAAAATTTCAAAGAAAATTCAAAAAATAAAATTTAAAAAAAAAATTTCAAAAAAAAGTCCAAAAAAAAATTCAAAAAAAAATTTCAAAAAAAACTTTCAAAAAAAATAAAAATAATTCAAAAAAAATTAAACAAAAATTTCAAAAAAAAAAAATTTCAAAAAAAAAACCAAAAAAAAAATTTTTCGAAAAGAGATTAAAAAAAATTGAAATAAAAAATTTCAAAAAAAAATAAAAAAAACTCCAAAAAAATAAAACAAAGATTTCAAAAAAAAGAAATTTCAAATTTTTTTTTAAAAAACTCAGAAAAAAAAAACAAAAAATTTCAAAAAAAAAGAATTTTCAAAAAAAAATTCAAAAATACTTCCAAAAAAAATTTTAAAAAATTTCAAAAACGGAAAAAAAAATTTCGAAAAAAAAATTTTCGAAAAAAAAATTTTTCAAAAAAAAATATTGAAAAATAAAAATTTTCAAAAAAAAACTTTTGAAAAAATATTTCACAAAAAAATTCCGAAATAAAAATTTTCAAAAAAAACAAAAACAATTTTTAAAAAAATTCAAAAAAAGAAAATTTTTAAAAAAAAATTTGAAAAAATTTTAAAGAATTTCAAAAAAAAAATTCGAAGAAAAAAGATTTCAAAAAGAAATAATTTCAAAAAAAAAATTTCAAGAAAAATTTTCAAAAAAATTTCAAAAAAAATAAAAAAAAAATTTAAGGAAAAATTTCAAAAACTAATGAAGAAATTTCAAAAAAAAAATTTCAAAATAAATTTCAAAAAACAATTTAGAAAAAATCTCAAAAAAATTTCAAAAAAAAAATTTCAAAAATAAAATTTCAAAAAAAAAAATTTCAAAAAAAAAATCCAAAATAAATTTTAAAAAAAATAAAAAAAATCAAAAAAAATTTAAAAAATGATTCAAAAAAAATTAAACAAAAATTTCAAAAAAAATTAAAAAAAAAATTTAAAAAAAATCAAAAAAAATTCGAAGAGTAAAAAAAATTAAAAACAAAATTTAAAAAAAAAAACAGAAAAAAATTTTCGAAAAATAAGTTTTCAAAAAAAAATTTCAATAGAAAAATTTTCAAAAAAAATTCAAAAAAAAATCAAAGAAAACTTTCAAAAAAAAAATTTCAAAAAAATTTTCAAAAAAAATTGAAAAAAAAACTCCAAAAAAAATTAAAACAAAAATTTTTAAAAAAATTTCAAAAATAAAAATTTCAAAGAAAATTCAAAAAAAAAATTTCAAAAAAAAAATTTAAAAAAAAATTTTCAAAAATAAAATTTAAAAAAAAAAATTTCAAAAAAAATTCCAAAAAAAAATTCAAAAAAAATTTCAAAAAAAACTTTCAAAAAAAATAAAAATAATTCAAAAAAAATTAAACAAAAATTTCAAAAAAAAAAAATTTCAAAAAAAAAACTAAAAAAAAAATTTTTCGAAAAGAGATTAAAAAAAATTGAAATAAAAAATTTCAAAAAAAAATAAAAAAAAAACTCCAAAAAAATAAAACAAAGATTTCAAAAAAAAGAAATTTCAAATTTTTTTAAAAAAAACTCAGAAAAAAAAAACAAAAATTTAAAAAAAAAGAATTTTCAAGAAAAATTTCAAAAAAAATTGAAAAAAAAAAATTTTCAAAAAAAAATTTTCAAAAAATCAGAAAAAACTTTTCAATTAAAAAAATTTCAAAAAAAAAATTCAATTAAAAAATTTTCAAAAAAAATTTCAAAAAAAATTGAAAAAAAAACTCCAAAAAAAATTAAAACAAAAATTTTTAAAAAAATTTCAAAAATAAAAATTTCAAAGAAAATTCAAAAAATAAAATTTAAAAAAAAAATTTCAAAAAAAAGTCCAAAAAAAAATTCAAAAAAAAATTTCAAAAAAAACTTTCAAAAAAAATAAAAATAATTCAAAAAAAATTAAACAAAAATTTCAAAAAAAAAAATTTCAAAAAAAAACCCAAAAAAAAATTTTTCGAAAAGAGATTAAAAAAAATTGAAATAAAAAATTTCAAAAAAAAATAAAAAAAAACTCCAAAAAAATAAAACAAAGATTTCAAAAAAAAGAAATTTCAAAATTTTTTTTAAAAAACTCAGAAAAAAAAAACAAAAAATTTCAAAAAAAAAGAATTTTCAAAAAAAAATTCAAAAATACTTCCAAAAAAAATTTTAAAAAATTTCAAAAACGGAAAAAAAAATTTCGAAAAAAAAATTTTCGAAAAAAAAATTTTTCAAAAAAAAATATTGAAAAATAAAAATTTTCAAAAAAAAACTTTTGAAAAAATATTTCACAAAAAAATTCCGAAATAAAAATTTTCAAAAAAAACAAAAACAATTTTTAAAAAAATTCAAAAAAAGAAAATTTTTAAAAAAAAATTTGAAAAAATTTTAAAGAATTTCAAAAAAAAAATTCGAAGAAAAAAGATTTCAAAAAGAAATAATTTCAAAAAAAAAATTTCAAGAAAAATTTTCAAAAAAATTTCAAAAAAAATAAAAAAAAAATTTAAGGAAAAATTTCAAAAACTAATGAAGAAATTTCAAAAAAAAAATTTCAAAATAAATTTCAAAAAACAATTTAGAAAAAATCTCAAAAAAATTTCAAAAAAAAAATTTCAAAAATAAAATTTCAAAAAAAAAATTTCAAAAAAAAAATCCAAAATAAATTAAAAAAAAAATAAAAAAAATCAAAAAAAATTTAAAAAATGATTTAAAAAAAATTAAACAAAAATTTCAAAAAAAATTAAAAAAAAAATTTAAAAAAAATCAAAAAAAATTCGAAGAGTGTAAAAAAAATTAAAAACAAAATTTAAAAAAAAAACAGAAAAAAATTTTCGAAAAATAAGTTTTCAAAAAAAAATTTCAATAGAAAAATTTTCAAAAAAAATTCAAAAAAAAATCAAAGAAAACTTTCAAAAAAAAAATTTCAAAAAAATTTTCAAAAAAAATTGAAAAAAAAACTCCAAAAAAAATTAAAACAAAAATTTTTAAAAAAATTTCAAAAATAAAAATTTCAAAGAAAATTCAAAAAAAAATTTTCAAAAAAAAAAATTTAAAAAAAAATTTTCAAAAATAAAATTAAAAAAAAAAAATTTCAAAAAAAATTCCAAAAAAAAATTCAAAAAAAATTTCAAAAAAAACTTTCAAAAAAAATAAAAATAATTCAAAAAAAATTAAACAAAAATTTCAAAAAAAAAAAATTTCAAAAAAAAAACTAAAAAAAAAATTTTTCGAAAAGAGATTAAAAAAAATTGAAATAAAAAATTTCAAAAAAAAATAAAAAAAAACTCCAAAAAAATAAAACAAAGATTTCAAAAAAAAGAAATTTCAAATTTTTTTTAAAAAAACTCAGAAAAAAAAAACAAAAATTTAAAAAAAAAGAATTTTCAAAAAAAATTTCAAAAAATACTTCCAAAAAAAATTTTAAAAAATTTCAAAAACGGAAAAAAAAATTTCGAAAAAAAAATTTTCGAAAAAAAAATTTTTCAAAAAAAAATATTGAAAAATAAAAATTTTCAAAAAAAAAACTTTTGAAAAAATAGTTCACAAAAAAATTCCGAAATAAAAATTTTCAAAAAAAACAAAAACAAATTTTAAAAAAATTCAAAGAAAGAAAATTTTTTTAAAAAAATTTAAAAAAATTTTAAAGAATTTCAAAAAAAAATTTCGAAGAAAAAAGATTTCAAAAAGAAATAATTTCAAAAAAAAATTTCAAGAAAAATTTTCAAAAAAATTTCAAAAAAAATAAAAAAAAAATTTAAGGAAAAATTTCAAAAACTAATGAAGAAATTTCAAAAAAAAAATTTCAAAATAAATTTCAAAAAAAATTTAGAAAAAATCTCAAAAAAATTTCAAAAAAAAAATTTCAAAAATAAAATTTCAAAAAAAAAAATTTCAAAAAAAAAATCCAAAATAAATTAAAAAAAAATAAAAAAAATCAAAAAAAATTCAAAAAATGATTAAAAAAAAATTAAACAAAAATTTCAAAAAAAATTTAAAAACAAAATTTGAAAAAAAAACAAAAAAATTTTCGAAAAAAAAATTTTCAAAAAAAAATTTCAATTGAAAAATTTTCAAAAAAAATTCAAAAAAAAATCAAAGAAAACTTTCAAAAAAAAAATTTCAAAAAAATTTTCAAAAAAATTTCAAAAAAAATAAAAAAAAAATTTAAGGAAAAATTTCAAAAACTAATGAAGAAATTTCAAAAAAAAAATTTCAAAATAAATTTCAAAAAAAAATTTAAAAAAAATCTCAAAAAAATTTCAAAAAAAAAATTTCAAAAATAAAATTTCAAAAAAAAAAATTTCAAAAAAAAAATCCAAAATAAATTTTTAAAAAAATAAAAAAAATCAAAAAAAATTTAAAAAATGATTCAAAAAAAATTAAACAAAAATTTCAAAAAAAATTTTAAAAAAAAATTAAAAAAAAATCAAAAAAAAATTCGAAGAGTGTAAAAAAAATTGAAAACAAAATTTAAAAAAAAAACAGAAAAAAATTTTCGAAAAAAAAATTTTCAAAAAAAAATTTCAATAGAAAAATTTTCAAAAAAAATTCAAAAAAAAATCAAAGAAAACTTTCAAAAAAAAATTTCAAAAAAAAATTCCAAAAAAAAATTTTTCAGAAAAGGTTTCAAAAAAACAATTTTTCAAAAAAAAAATTAAAAAAAAAATTCAAAAAAAATTTCAAATAAAAATATTTCTAAAAAAATTTCAAAAAAAAATTTCAAAAAATATTTCAAAAATTTCAAAAAAAAAAGAATTTTCGAAAAAAAATTTAAAAAAACTTTCGAAGAAAAATAAAAAAAATTTCAAAAACAGAAAAAAAAATTCGAAAAAGAAATTTTTGAAAAAAAAATTTCAAAAACAGAAAAAAAAAATTCGAAAAAGAAATTTTTAAAAAAAAAAATTCTCTAAAAAAAATATTGAAAAATAAAAATTTTCAAAAAAAAAATTTCAAAAAAAATTTCCAAGAAAAAAATTTTCAAAAAAAAAAATTTCAAAAAAAAAAACAAAAAAAAAATTTTTCGAAAAGAGATTAAAAAAAATTGAAATAAAAAATTTCAAAAAAAAATAAAAAAACTCCTAAAAAATAAAACAAAGATTTCAAAAAAAAGAAATTTCAAATTTTTTTAAAAAAAACTCAGAAAAAAAAAATTTTAAAAAAAAGAATTTTCAAAAAAAATTTCAAAAAATATTTCCAAAAAAAATTTTAAAAAATTTCAAAAACGGAAAAAAAAATTTCGAAAAAAAAATTTTCGAAAAAAAAAATTTTCAAAAAAAAATATTGAAAAATAAAAATTTTCAAAAAAAAACTTTTGAAAAAATATTTCACAAAAAAATTCTGAAATAAAAATTTTCAAAAAAAAACAAAAACAAATTTTAAAAAAATTCAAAAAAAGAAAATTTTTTTAAAAAAATTTAAAAAAATTTTGAAGAATTTCAAAAAAAAATTTCGAAGAAAAAAGATTTCAAAAAGAAATAATTAAAAAAAAAAATTTCAAGAAAAATTTTCAAAAAAAATTAAAAAAAAAATAAAAAAAAAATTTAAGGAAAAATTTCAAAAACTAATGAAGAAATTTCAAAAAAAAAATTTCAAAATAAATTTAAAAAAAAATTTAGAAAAAATCTCAAAAAAATTTCAAAAAAAAAATTTCAAAAATAAAATTTCAAAAAAAAAAATTTCAAAAAAAAAATCCAAAATAAATTAAAAAAAAATAAAAAAAATCAAAAAAAATTCAAAAAATGATTTAAAAAAAATTCAATTAAAAAATTTTCAAAAAAATTTCAAAAAAAATTGAAAAAAAAACTCCAAAAAAAATTAAAACAAAAATTTAAAAAAAAAAATTCAAAAATAAAAATTTCAAAGAAAATTCAAAAAAAAAATTTCAAAAAAAATTTCAAAAATAAAATTAAAAAAAAAATTTCAAAAAAAATTCCAAAAAAAAAATTAAACAAAATTTCAAAAAAAACTTTCAAAAAAATAAAAATAATTCAAAAAAAATTAAACAAAAATTTCAAAAAAAAAAAATTTCAAAAAAAAAACCAAAAAAAAAATTTTTCGAAAAGAGATTAAAAAAAATTGAAATAAAAAATTTCAAAAACAAATAAAAAAAAAACTCCAAAAAAATAAAACAAAGATTTCAAAAAAAAGAAATTTCAAATTTTTTTTTAAAAAACTCAGAAAAAAAAACAAAAAATTTCAAAAAAAAGAATTTTCAAAAAAAATTTCTAAAAATACTTCCAAAAAAAATTTTAAAAAATTTCAAAAACGGAAAAAAAAATTTCGAAAAAAAAATTTTCGAAAAAAAAATTTTTCAAAAAAAAATATTGAATAATAAAAATTTTCAAAAAAAAACATTTGAAAAAATATTTCACAAAAAAATTCCGAAATAAAAATTTTCAAAAAAAACAAAAACAATTTTTAAAAAAATTCAAAAAAAGAAAATTTTTAAAAAAAAATTTAAAAAATTTTTAAAGAATTTCAAAAAAAAATTTCGAAGAAAAAAGATTTCAAAAAGAAATAATTTCAAAAAAAAAATTGAAGAAAAATTTTCAAAAAAATTTCAAAAAAAATAAAAAAAAAATTTAAGGAAAAATTTCAAAAACTAATGAAGAAATTTAAAAAAAAAATTCAAAATAAATTTCAAAAAAAAATTTAAAAAAAATCTCAAAAAAATTTCAAAAAAAAAATTTCAAAAATAAAATTTCAAAAAAAAAATTTCAAAAAAAAAATCCAAAATAAATTTTAAAAAAAATAAAAAAAATCAAAAAAAATTTAAAAAATGATTCAAAAAAAATTAAACAAAAATTTCAAAAAAAATTTAAAAAAAAAATTTAAAAAAAATCAAAAAAAAATTCGAAGAGTGTAAAAAAAATTAAAAACAAAATAAAAAAAAAACAGAAAAAAATTTTCGAAAAAAAAATTTTCAAAAAAAAATTTCAATAGAAAAATTTTCAAAAAAAATTCAAAAAAAAATCAAAGAAAACTTTCAAAAACAAAATTTCAAAAAAAATTTCAAAAAAAATTTCAAAAAAAATTGAAAAAAAAATTGAAAAAAAAACTCCAAAAAAAATTAAAACAAAAATTTAAAAAAAAATTTCAAAAATAAAAATTTCAAAGAAAATTCAAAAAAAAAAATTTCAAAAAAAAATTTCAAAAATAAAATTTCAAAAAAAACTTTCAAAAAAAATAAAAATAATTCAAAAAAAATTAAACAAAAATTTCAAAAAAAAAAAATTTCAAAAAAAAAACCAAAAAAAAAATTTTTCGAAAAGAGATTAAAAAAAATTGAAATAAAAAATTTCAAAAAAAAATAAAAAAACTCCAAAAAAATAAAACAAAGATTTCAAAAAAAAGAAATTTCAAATTTTTTTAAAAAAAACTCAGAAAAAAAAAAAATTTAAAAAAAAAGAATTTTCAAAAAAAATTTCAAAAAATATTTCCAAAAAAAATTTTAAAAAATTTCAAAAACGGAAAAAAAAATTTCGAAAAAAAAATTTTCGAAAAAAAAATTTTTCAAAAAAAAATATTGAAAAATAAAAATTTTCAAAAAAAAACTTTTGAAAAAATATTTCACAAAAAAATTCTGAAATAAAAATTTTCAAAAAAAAACAAAAACAAATTTTAAAAAAATTCAAAAAAAGAAAATTTTTTAAAAAAAATTTAAAAAAATTTTAAAGAATTTCAAAAAAAAATTTCGAAGAAAAAAGATTTCAAAAAGAAATAATTTCAAAAAAAAATTTCAAGAAAAATTTTCAAAAAAATTTTAAAAAAAATAAAAAAAAAATTTAAGGAAAAATTTCAAAAACTAATGAAGAAATTTCAAAAAAAAAATTTCAAAATAAATTTCAAAAAAAATTTAGAAAAAATCTCAAAAAAATTTCAAAAAAAAAATTTCAAAAATAAAATTTCAAAAAAAAAAATTTCAAAAAAAAAATCCAAAATAAATTAAAAAAAAATAAAAAAAATCAAAAAAAATTCAAAAAATGATTTAAAAAAATTAAACAAAAATTTCAAAAAAAAATTTAAAAAAAAAATTTAAAAAAAATCAAAAAAAAATTCGAAGAGTGTAAAAAAAATTAAAAACAAAATTTAAAAAAAAAACAGAAAAAAATTTTCGAAAAAAAAATTTTCAAAAAAAAATTTCAATAGAAAAATTTTCAAAAAAAATTCAAAAAAAAATCAAAGAAAACTTTCAAAAAAAAAATTTCAAAAAAATTTTCAAAAAAAATTTCAAAAAAAAAATTTAAACAAAACTTTCAAAAAAAAATTTTCAAAAAAAAATTCCAAAAAAAAATTTTTCAGAAAAGGTTTCAAAAAAACAATTTTTCAAAAAAAAAATTAAAAAAAAAATTCAAAAAAAATTTCAAATAAAAAAATTTCTAAAAAAATTTCAAAAAAAAATTTCAAAAAATATTTCAAAAATTTCAAAAAAAAAAGAATTTTCGAAAAAAAATTTAAAAAAACTTTCGAAGAAAAATAAAAAAAATTTCAAAAACAGAAAAAAAAATTCGAAAAAGAAATTTTTGAAAAAAAAATTTCAAAAACAGAAAACAAAAATTCGAAAAAGAAATTTTTGAAAAAAAAAATTCTCTAAAAAAAATATTGAAAAATAAAAATTTTCAAAAAAAAATTTCAAAAAAAATTTCCAAGAAAAAAATTTTCAAAAAAAAAATTTCAAAAAAAAATTCCAAAAAAAAAATTTTCAAAAAAAAATTCAAAAAAAAATTTTTCAAAAAAAAATTTTCAAAAAATCAGAAAAAACTTTTCAATTAAAAAAATTTCAAAAAAAAATTCAATTAAAAAATTTTCAAAAAAATTTCAAAAAAAATTGAAAAAAAAACTCCAAAAAAAATTAAAACAAAAATTTAAAAAAAAAATTCAAAAATAAAAATTTCAAAGAAAATTCAAAAAAAAAATTTCAAAAAAAATTTCAAAAAAAAAATTTCAAAAAAAATTCCAAAAAAAAATTTAAACAAAATTTCAAAAAAAACTTTCAAAAAAATAAAAATAATTCAAAAAAAATTAAACAAAAATTTCAAAAAAAAAAAAATTTCAAAAAAAAACCAAAAAAAAAATTTTTCGAAAAGAGATTAAAAAAAATTGAAATAAAAAATTTCAAAAACAAATAAAAAAAAAACTCCAAAAAAATAAAACAAAGATTTCAAAAAAAAGAAATTTCAAATTTTTTTTTAAAAAACTCAGAAAAAAAAACAAAAAATTTCAAAAAAAAGAATTTTCAAAAAAAATTTCAAAAAATACTTCCAAAAAAAATTTTAAAAAATTTCAAAAACGGAAAAAAAAATTTCGAAAAAAAAATTTTCGAAAAAAAAATTTTTCAAAAAAAAATATTGAAAAATAAAAATTTTCAAAAAAAACAAAAACAATTTTTAAAAAAATTCAAAAAAAGAAAATTTTTAAAAAAAAATTTAAAAAAATTTTAAAGAATTTCAAAAAAAAATTTCGAAGAAAAAAGATTTCAAAAAGAAATAATTTCAAAAAAAAAATTTCAAGAAAAATTTTCAAAAAAATTTCAAAAAAAATAAAAAAAAAATTTAAGGAAAAATTTCAAAAACTAATGAAGAAATTTAAAAAAAAATTCAAAATAAATTTCAAAAAAAAATTTAGAAAAAATCTCAAAAAAATTTCAAAAAAAAAATTTCAAAAATAAAATTTCAAAAAAAAAATTTCAAAAAAAAAATCCAAAATAAATTTAAAAAAAAATAAAAAAAATCAAAAAAAATTTAAAAAATGATTCAAAAAAAATTAAACAAAAATTTCAAAAAAAATTTTAAAAAAAAATTTAAAAAAAATCAAAAAAAAATTCGAAGAGTGTAAAAAAAATTAAAAACAAAATTTAAAAAAAAAAACAGAAAAAAATTTTCGGAAAAAAAATTTTCAAAAAAAAATTTCAATAGAAAAATTTTCAAAAAAAATTCAAAGAAAACTTTCAAAAACAAAATTTCAAAAAAAATTTCAAAAAAAATTTCAAAAAAAATTTAAAAAAAAATTGAAAAAAAAACTCCAAAAAAAATTTTAAAAAAATTTAAAAAATCAAAAAAAATTTAAAAAATGATAAAAAAAAAATTAAACAAAAATTTCAAAAAAAATTTTAAAAAAATTTTTAAAAAAAATCAAAAAAAAATTCGAAGAGTGTAAAAAAAATTGAAAACAAAATTTAAAAAAAAAAACAAAAAAATTTTCGAAAAAAAAATTTTCAAAAAAAAATTTCAATAGAAAAATTTTCAAAAAAAATTCAAAAAAAAATCAAAGAAAACTTTCAAAAAAAAAATTTCAAAAAAATTTTCAAAAAAAATTTCAAAAAAAAAATTTAAACAAAACTTTCAAAAAAAAATTTTCAAAAAAAAATTCCAAAAAAAAATTTTTCAGAAAAGGTTTCAAAAAAACAATTTTTCAAAAAAAAAATTAAAAAAAAATTTCAAATAAAAAAATTTCTAAAAAAATTTCAAAAAAAAATTTCAAAAAAAATTTCAAAAATTTCAAAAAAAAAAGAATATTCGAAAAAAAATTTAAAAAAACTTTCGAAGAAAAATAAAAAAAATTTCAAAAACAGAAAAAAAAATTCGAAAAAGAAATTTTTGAAAAAAAAATTTCAAAAACAGAAAAAAAAAATTCGAAAAAGAAATTTTTGAAAAAAAAAATTCTCTAAAAAAAGTATTGAAAAATAAAAATTTTCAAAAAACAAATTTCAAAAAAAATTTCCAAGAAAAAAATTTTCAAAAAAAAAATTTCAAAAAAAAATTTTCAAAAAAAAAAATTTCAAAAAAAAATTCAAAAAAAAATTTTTCAAAAAAAAATTTTCAAAAAATCAGAAAAAACTTTTCAATTAAAAAAATTTCAAAAAAAAATTTCAATTAAAAAATTTTCAAAAAAAATTTCAAAAAAAATTGAAAAAAAACTCCAAAAAAAATTAAAACAAAAATTTTAAAAAAAATTTCAAAAATAAAAATTTCAAAGAAAATTCAAAAAAAAAATTTCAAAAAAAAATTTCAAAAAAAAATTTCAAAAATAAAATTAAAAAAAAAAATTTCAAAAAAAATTCCAAAAAAAAATTCAAAAAAAATTTCAAAAAAAACTTAAAAAAAAAATAAAAATAATTCAAAAAAAATTAAACAAAAATTTCAAAAAAAAAAATTTCAAAAAAAAAACCAAAAAAAAAATTTTTCGAAAAGAGATTAAAAAAAATTGAAATAAAAAATTTCAAAAAAAAATAAAAAAACTCCTAAAAAATAAAACAAAGATTTCAAAAAAAAGAAATTTCAAATTTTTTTAAAAAAAACTCAGAAAAAAAAAAAATTTTAAAAAAAAGAATTTTCAAAAAAAATTTCAAAAAATATTTCCAAAAAAAATTTTAAAAAATTTCAAAAACGGAAAAAAAAATTTCGAAAAAAAAATGTTCGAAAAAAAAATTTTTCAAAAAAAAATATTGAAAAATAAAAATTTTCAAAAAAAAACTTTTGAAAAAATATTTCACAAAAAAATTCTGAAATAAAAATTTTCAAAAAAAAACAAAAACAAATTTTAAAAAAATTCAAAAAAAGAAAATTTTTTAAAAAAAATTTAAAAAAATTTTAAAGAATTTCAAAAAAAAATTTCGAAGAAAAAAGATTTCAAAAAGAAATAATTAAAAAAAAAAATTTCAAGAAAAATTTTCAAAAAAATTTAAAAAAAAATAAAAAAAAATTTATGGAAAAATTTCAAAAACTAATGAAGAAATTTCAAAAAAAAAATTTCAAAATAAATTTCGAAAAAAATTTAGAAAAAATCTCAAAAAAATTTCAAAAAAAAAATTTCAAAAATAAAATTTCAAAAAAAAAATTTCAAAAAAAAATCCAAAATAAATTTAAAAAAAATAAAAAAAATCAAAAAAAATTCAAAAAATGATTAGAAAAAAATTAAACAAAAATTTCAAAAAAAATTTTAAAAAAAAATTTAAAAAAAATCAAAAAAAAATTCGAAGAGTGTAAAAAAAATTAAAAACAAAATTTAAAAAAAACAGAAAAAAATTTTCGAAAAAAAAATTTTCAAAAAAAAATTTGAATAGAAAAATTTTCAAAAAAAATTCAAAAAAAAATCAAAGAAAACTTTCAAAAAAAAAATTTCAAAAAAATTTTCAAAAAAAATTAAAAAAAAAAAATTTAAACAAAACTTTCAAAAAAAAATTTTCAAAAAAAAATTCCAAAAAAAAATTTTTCAGAAAAGGTTTCAAAAAAACAATTTTTCAAAAAAAAAATTAAAAAAAAAAATTCAAAAAAAATTTCAAATAAAAAAATTTCTAAAAAAATTTCAAAAAAAAAATTTCAAAAAATATTTCAAAAATTTCAAAAAAAAAAGAATTTTCGAAAAAAAATTTAAAAAAACTTTCGAAGAAAAATAAAAAAAATTTCAAAAACAGAAAAAAAAATTCGAAAAAGAAATTTTTGAAAAAAAAATTTCAAAAACAAAAAACAAAAATTCGAAAAAGAAATTTTTGAAAAAAAAATTCTCTAAAAAAATATTGAAAAATAAAAATTTTCAAAAAAAAATTTCAAAAAAAAATTCCAAGAAAAAAATTTTCAAAAAAAAAATTTCAAAAAAAAATTTCCAAAAAAAAAATTTTCAAAAAAAAATTCAAAAAAAAATTTTTCAAAAAAAAATTTTCAAAAAATCAGAAAAAACTTTTCAATTAAAAAAATTTCAAAAAAAAATTCAAAAAATGATTTAAAAAAATTAAACAAAAATTTCAAAAAAAAAATTAAAAAAAAAATTTAAAAAAAATCAAAAAAAAATTCGAAGAGTGTAAAAAAAATTAAAAAAAAAATTTTCAAAAAAAAATTTCAATAGAAAAATTTTCAAAAAAAATTCAAAAAAAAATCAAAGAAAACTTTCAAAAAAAAAAATTTCAAAAAAATTTTCAAAAAAAATTTCAAAAAAAAAATTTAAACAAAACTTTCAAAAAAAAATTTTCAAAAAAAAATTCCAAAAAAAAATTTTTCAGAAAAGGTTTCAAAAAAACAATTTTTCAAAAAAAAAATTAAAAAAAAAATTCAAAAAAAATTTCAAATAAAAAAATTTCTAAAAAAATTTCAAAAAAAAATTTCAAAAAATATTTCAAAAATTTCAAAAAAAAAAGAATTTTCGAAAAAAAATTTAAAAAAACTTTCGAAGAAAAATAAAAAAAATTTCAAAAACAGAAAAAAAAATTCGAAAAAGAAATTTTTGAAAAAAAAATTTCAAAAACAGAAAACAAAAATTCGAAAAAGAAATTTTTGAAAAAAAAAATTCTCTAAAAAAAATATTGAAAAATAAAAATTTTCAAAAAAAAATTTCAAAAAAAATTTCCAAGAAAAAAATTTTCAAAAAAAAAATTTCAAAAAAAAATTTCCAAAAAAAAAATTTTCAAAAAAAAATTCAAAAAAAAATTTTTCAAAAAAAAATTTTCAAAAAATCAGAAAAAACTTTTCAATTAAAAAAATTTCAAAAAAAAATTCAATTAAAAAATTTTCAAAAAAATTTCAAAAAAAATTGAAAAAAAAACTCCAAAAAAAATTAAAACAAAAATTTTAAAAAAAAATTCAAAAATAAAAATTTCAAAGAAAATTCAAAAAAAAAATTTCAAAAAAAATTTCAAAAAAAAAATTTCAAAAAAAATTCCAAAAAAAAATTTAAACAAAATTTCAAAAAAAACTTTCAAAAAAATAAAAATAATTCAAAAAAAATTAAACAAAAATTTCAAAAAAAAAAAAATTTCAAAAAAAAACCAAAAAAAAAATTTTTCGAAAAGAGATTAAAAAAAATTGAAATAAAAAATTTCAAAAACAAATAAAAAAAACTCCAAAAAAATAAAACAAAGATTTCAAAAAAAAGAAATTTCAAATTTTTTTTTAAAAAACTCAGAAAAAAAAACAAAAAATTTCAAAAAAAAGAATTTTCAAAAAAAATATCAAAAAATACTTCCAAAAAAAATTTTAAAAAATTTCAAAAACGGAAAAAAAAATTTCGAAAAAAAAATTTTCGAAAAAAAAATTTTTCAAAAAAAAATATTGAAAAATAAAAATTTTCAAAAAAAACAAAAACAATTTTTAAAAAAATTCAAAAAAAGAAAATTTTTAAAAAAAAATTTAAAAAAATTTTAAAGAATTTCAAAAAAAAATTTCGAAGAAAAAAGATTTCAAAAAGAAATAATTTCAAAAAAAAAATTTCAAGAAAAATTTTCAAAAAAATTTCAAAAAAAATAAAAAAAAAATTTAAGGAAAAATTTCAAAAACTAATGAAGAAATTTAAAAAAAAATTCAAAATAAATTTCAAAAAAAAATTTAGAAAAAATCTCAAAAAAATTTCAAAAAAAAAATTTCAAAAATAAAATTTCAAAAAAAAATTTCAAAAAAAAAATCCAAAATAAATTTAAAAAAAAATAAAAAAAATCAAAAAAAATTTAAAAAATGATTCAAAAAAAATTAAACAAAAATTTCAAAAAAAATTTAAAAAAAAATTTTTAAAAAAATCAAAAAAAAATTCGAAGAGTGTAAAAAAAATTAAAAACAAAATTTAAAAAAAAAAAACAGAAAAAAATTTTCGGAAAAAAAATTTTCAAAAAAAAATTTCAATAGAAAAATTTTCAAAAAAAATTCAAAGAAAACTTTCAAAAACAAAATTTCAAAAAAAATTTCAAAAAAAATTTCAAAAAAAATTTAAAAAAAAATTGAAAAAAAAACTCCAAAAAAAATTTTAAAAAAATTTAAAAAATCAAAAAAAATTTAAAAAATGATAAAAAAAAATTAAACAAAAATTTCAAAAAAAATTTTAAAAAAATTTTTAAAAAAAATCAAAAAAAAATTCGAAGAGTGTAAAAAAAATTGAAAACAAAATTTAAAAAAAAAAACAAAAAAATTTTCGAAAAAAAAATTTTCAAAAAAAAATTTCAATAGAAAAATTTTCAAAAAAAATTCAAAAAAAAATCAAAAAAAACTTTCAAAAAAAAAATTTCAAAAAAATTTTCAAAAAAAATTTCAAAAAAAAAATTTAAACAAAACTTTCAAAAAAAAATTTTCAAAAAAAAATTCCAAAAAAAAATTTTTCAGAAAAGGTTTCAAAAAAACAATTTTTCAAAAAAAAAATTAAAAAAAAATTTCAAATAAAAAAATTTCTAAAAAAATTTCAAAAAAAAATTTCAAACAAAATTTCAAAAATTTCAAAAAAAAAAGAATATTCGAAAAAAAATTTAAAAAAACTTTCGAAGAAAAATAAAAAAAATTTCAAAAACAGAAAAAAAAATTCGAAAAAGAAATTTTTGAAAAAAAAATTTCAAAAACAGAAAAAAAAAATTCGAAAAAGAAATTTTTGAAAAAAAAAATTCTCTAAAAAAAATATTGAAAAATAAAAATTTTCAAAAAACAAATTTCAAAAAAAATTTCCAAGAAAAAAATTTTCAAAAAAAAAATTTCAAAAAAAAATTTTCAAAAAAAAAAATTTCAAAAAAAAATTCAAAAAAAAATTTTTCAAAAAAAAATTTTCAAAAAATCAGAAAAAACTTTTCAATTAAAAAAATTTCAAAAAAAAATTTCAATTAAAAAATTTTCAAAAAAAATTTCAAAAAAAATTGAAAAAAAACTCCAAAAAAAATTAAAACAAAAATTTTAAAAAAAATTTCAAAAATAAAAATTTCAAAGAAAATTCAAAAAAAAAATTTCAAAAAAAAATTTCAAAAAAAAATTTCAAAAATAAAATTAAAAAAAAAATTTCAAAAAAAATTCCAAAAAAAAATTCAAAAAAAATTTCAAAAAAAACTTTAAAAAAAAATAAAAATAATTCAAAAAAAATTAAACAAAAATTTCAAAAAAAAAAAATTTCAAAAAAAAAACCAAAAAAAAAATTTTTCGAAAAGAGATTAAAAAAAATTGAAATAAAAAATTTCAAAAAAAAATAAAAAAACTCCTAAAAAATAAAACAAAGATTTCAAAAAAAAGAAATTTCAAATTTTTTTAAAAAAAACTCAGAAAAAAAAAAATTTTAAAAAAAAGAATTTTCAAAAAAAATTTCAAAAAATATTTCCAAAAAAAATTTTAAAAAATTTCAAAAACGGAAAAAAAAATTTCGAAAAAAAAATGTTCGAAAAAAAAATTTTTCAAAAAAAAATATTGAAAAATAAAAATTTTCAAAAAAAAACTTTTGAAAAAATATTTCACAAAAAAATTCTGAAATAAAAATTTTCAAAAAAAAACAAAAACAAATTTTTAAAAAATTCAAAAAAAGAAAATTTTTTAAAAAAAATTTAAAAAAATTTTAAAGAATTTCAAAAAAAAATTTCGAAGAAAAAAGATTTCAAAAAGAAATAATTTAAAAAAAAAATTTCAAGAAAAATTTTCAAAAAAATTTAAAAAAAAATAAAAAAAAAATTTAAGGAAAAATTTCAAAAACTAATGAAGAAATTTCAAAAAAAAAATTTCAAAATAAATATCAAAAAAAATTTAGAAAAAATCTCAAAAAAATTTCAAAAAAAAAATTTCAAAAATAAAATTTCAAAAAAAAAATTTCAAAAAAAAATCCAAAATAAATTTAAAAAAAATAAAAAAAATCAAAAAAAATTCAAAAAATGATTAGAAAAAAATTAAACAAAAATTTCAAAAAAAATTTTAAAAAAAAATTTAAAAAAAATCAAAAAAAAATTCGAAGAGTGTAAAAAAAATTAAAAACAAAATTAAAAAAAAACAGAAAAAAATTTTCGAAAAAAAAATTTTCAAAAAAAAATTTGAATAGAAAAATTTTCAAAAAAAATTCAAAAAAAAATCAAAGAAAACTTTCAAAAAAAAAATTTCAAAAAAATTTTCAAAAAAAATTAAAAAAAAAAATTTAAACAAAACTTTCAAAAAAAAATTTTCAAAAAAAAATTCCAAAAAAAAATTTTTCAGAAAAGGTTTCAAAAAAACAATTTTTCAAAAAAAAAATTAAAAAAAAAAATTCAAAAAAAATTTCAAATAAAAAAATTTCTAAAAAAATTTCAAAAAAAAAATTTCAAAAAATATTTCAAAAATTTCAAAAAAAAAGAATTTTCGAAAAAAAATTTAAAAAAACTTTCGAAGAAAAATAAAAAAAATTTCAAAAACAGAAAAAAAAATTCGAAAAAGAAATTTTTGAAAAAAAAATTTCAAAAACAAAAAACAAAAATTCGAAAAAGAAATTTTTGAAAAAAAAAATTCTCTAAAAAAAATATTGAAAAATAAAAATTTTCAAAAAAAAATTTCAAAAAAAATTTCCAAGAAAAAAATTTTCAAAAAAAAAATTTCAAAAAAAAATTTCCAAAAAAAAAATTTTCAAAAAAAAATTCAAAAAAAAATTTTTCAAAAAAAATTTTCAAAAAATCAGAAAAAACTTTTCAATTAAAAAAATTTCAAAAAAAAATTCAATTAAAAAATTTTCAAAAAAATTTCAAAAAAAATTGAAAAAAAAACTCCAAAAAAAATTAAAACAAAAATTTCAAAGAAAATTCAAAAAAAATATTTCAAAAAAAATTTCAAAAATAAAATTAAAAAAAAAAATTCAAAAAAAATTCCAAAAAAAAATTTAAACAAAATTTCAAAAAAAACTTTAAAAAAATAAAAATAATTCAAAAAAAATTAAACAAAAATTTCAAAAAAAAAAAAATTTCAAAAAAAAAACCAAAAAAAAAATTTTTCGAAAAGAGATTAAAAAAAATTGAAATAAAAAATTTCAAAAACAAATAAAAAAAAAACTCCAAAAAAATAAAACAAAGATTTCAAAAAAAAGAAATTTCAAATTTTTTTTTAAAAAACTCAGAAAAAAAAACAAAAAATTTCAAAAAAAAGAATTTTCAAAAAAAATTTCAAAAAATACTTCCAAAAAAAATTTTAAAAAATTTCAAAAACGGAAAAAAAAATTTCGAAAAAAAAATTTTCGAAAAAAAAATTTTTCAAAAAAAAATATTGAAAAATAAAAATTTTCAAAAAAAACAAAAACAATTTTTAAAAAAATTCAAAAAAAGAAAATTTTTAAAAAAAAATTTAAAAAAATTTTAAAGAATTTCAAAAAAAAATTTCGAAGAAAAAAGATTTCAAAAAGAAATAATTTCAAAAAAAAAATTTCAAGAAAAATTTTCAAAAAAAATTTCAAAAAAAATAAAAAAAAAAATTAAGGAAAAATTTCAAAAACTAATGAAGAAATTTAAAAAAAAAATTCAAAATAAATTTCAAAAAAAAATTTAGAAAAAATCTCAAAAAAATTTCAAAAAAAAAATTTCAAAAATAAAATTTCAAAAAAAAAATTTCAAAAAAAAAATCCAAAATAAATTTTAAAAAAAATAAAAAAAATCAAAAAAAATTTAAAAAATGATTCAAAAAAAATTAAACAAAAATTTCGAAAAAAATTTAAAAAAAAAATTTAAAAAAAATCAAAAAAAAATTCGAAGAGTGTAAAAAAAATTAAAAAAAAAATTTAAAAAAAAAAACAGAAAAAAATTTTCGAAAAAAAAATTTTCAAAAAAAAATTTCAATAGAAAAATTTTCAAAAAAAATTCAAAAAAAAATCAAAGAAAACTTTCAAAAACAAAATTTCAAAAAAAATTTCAAAAAAAATTTCAAAAAAAATTGAAAAAAAAATTGAAAAAAAAACTCCAAAAAAAATTAAAACAAAAATTTAAAAAAAAATTTCAAAAATAAAAATTTCAAAGAAAATTCAAAAAAAAAAATTTCAAAAAAAAATTTCAAAAATAAAATTTAAAAAAAAAATTTCAAAAAAAATTCCAAAAAAAAATTCAAAAAAAATTTCAAAAAAAACTTTCAAAAAAAATTAAAATAATTCAAAAAAAATAAAACAAAAATTTCAAAAAAAAAAAATTTCAAAAAAAAACCAAAACAAAAATTTTTCGAAAAGAGATTAAAAAAAATTGAAATAAAAAATTTCAAAAAAAATAAAAAAAAACTCAAAAAAAATAAAACAAAGATTTCAAAAAAAAGAAATTTCAAATTTTTTTTTAAAAAACTCAGAAAAAAAACAAAAATTTAAAAAAAAAGAATTTTCAAAAAAAATTTCAAAAAATACTTCCACAAAAAAATTTAAAAAATTTCAAAAACGGAAAAAAAAATTTAGAAAAAAAAATTTTCGATAAAAAAATTTTTCAAAAAAAAATATTGAAAAATAAAAATTTTCAAAAAAAAACTTTTGAAAAAATAGTTCACAAAAAAATTCCGAAATAAAAATTTTCAAAAAAAACAAAAACAAATTTTAAAAAAATTCAAAAAAAGATAATTTTTTAAAAAAAATTTAAAAAATTTTTAAAGAATTTCAAAAAAAAATTTCGAAGAAAAAAGATTTCAAAAAGAAATAATTTGAAAAAAAAATTTCAAGAAAAATTTTCAAAAAAATTTCAAAAAAAATAAAAAAAAAATTTAAGGAAAAATTTCAAAAACTAATGAAGAAATTTCAAAAAAAAAATTTCAAAATAAATTTCAAAAAAAAATTTAGAAAAAATCTCAAAAAAATTTCAAAAAAAAAATTTCAAAAAAAAAATTTCAAAAAAAAAATCCAAAATAAATTTTAAAAAAAATTAAAAAATCAAAAAAAATTTAAAAAATGATTTAAAAAAAATTAAACAAAAATTTCAAAAAAAATTAAAAAAAAAAAATTAAAAAAAATCAAAAAAAAATTCGAAGAGTGTAAAAAAAATTGAAAACAAAATTTTAAAAAAAAACAAAAAAATTTTCGAAAAAAAAATTTTCAAAAAAAAATTTCAATAGAAAAATTTTCAAAAAAAATTCAAAAAAAAATCAAAGAAAACTTTCAAAAAAAAAATTTCAAAAAAATTTTCAAAAAAAATTTCAAAAAAAAAATTTAAACAAAACTTTCAAAAAAAAATTTTCAAAAAAAAATTCCAAAAAAAAATTTTTCAGAAAAGGTTTCAAAAAAACAATTTTTCAAAAAAAAAATTAAAAAATAAATTCAAAAAAAATTTCAAATAAAAAAATTTCTAAAAAAATTTCAAAAAAAAATTTCAAAAAAAATTTCAAAAATTTCAAAAAAAAGAATTTTCGAAAAAAAATTTAAAAAAACTTTCGAAGAAAAATAAAAAAAATTTCAAAAACAGAAAAAAAAATTCGAAAAAGAAATTTTTGAAAAAAAAATTTCAAAAACAGAAAAAAAAAATTCGAAAAAGAAATTTTTGAAAAAAAAAATTCTCTAAAAAAAATATTGAAAAATAAAAATTTTCAAAAAACAAATTTCAAAAAAAAATTCCAAGAAAAAAATTTTCAAAAAAAAAATTTCAAAAAAAAATTTTCAAAAAAAAAAATTCAAAAAAAAATTCAAAAAAAAATTTTTCAAAAAAAAATTTTCAAAAAATCAGAAAAAAATTGAAAAAAAACTCCAAAAAAAATTAAAACAAAAATTTTAAAAAAAATTTCAAAAATAAAAATTTCAAAGAAAATTCAAAAAAAAAATTTCAAAAAAAAATTTCAAAAAAAAATTTCAAAAATAAAATTAAAAAAAAAAATTTCAAAAAAAATTCCAAAAAAAAATTCAAAAAAAATTTCAAAAAAAACTTAAAAAAAAAATAAAAATAATTAAAAAAAAATTAAACAAAAAATTTCAAAATAAAAAAATTTCAATAAAAAAACCAAAAAAAAAATTTTTCGAAAAGAGATTAAAAAAAATTGAAATAAAAAATTTCAAAAAAAAATAAAAAAAAAAACTCCAAAAAAATAAAACAAAGATTTCAAAAAAAAGAAATTTCAAATTTTTTTTTAAAAAACTCAGAAAAAAAAAACAAAAATTTTAAAAAAAAGAATTTTCAAAAAAAATTTCAAAAAATATTTCCAAAAAAAATTTTAAAAAATTTCAAAAACGGAAAAAAAAATTTCGAAAAAAAAATTTTCGAAAAAAAAATTTTTCAAAAAAAAATATTGAAAAATAAAAATTTTCAAAAAAAAACTTTTGAAAAAATATTTCACAAAAAAATTCCGAAATAAAAATTTTCAAAAAAAACAAAAACAAATTTTAAAAAAATTCAAAAAAAGAAATTTTTTTAAAAAAAATTTAAAAATTTTTTAAAGAATTTCAAAAAAAAATTTCGAAGAAAAAAGATTTCAAAAAGAAATAATTTAAAAAAAAAATTTCAAGAAAAATTTTCAAAAAAATTTCAAAAAAAATAAAAAAAAAATTAAGGAAAAATTTCAAAAACTAATGAAGAAATTTCAAAAAAAAAATTTCAAAATAAATTTCAAAAAAAAATTTAGAAAAAATCTCAAAAAAATTTCAAAAAAAAAATTTCAAAAATAAAATTTCAAAAAAAAAAATTTCAAAAAAAATCCAAAATAAATTTAAAAAAAAATAAAAAAATCAAAAAAAATTCAAAAAATGATTCAAAAAAAATTAAACACAAATTTCAAAAAAAAATTAAAAATTTTTTTTAAAAAAATCAAAAAAAAATTCGAAGAGTGTAAAAAAAATTAAAAACAAAATTTAAAAAAAAACAGAAAAAAATTTTCGAAAAAAAAATTTTCAAAAAAAAATTTCAATAGAAAAATTTTCAAAAAAAATTCAAGAATTCAAAGAAAACTTTCAAAAAAAAAAATTCAAAAAAATTTTCAAAAAAAATTTCAAAAAAAAAATTTAAACAAAACTTTCAAAAAAAAATTTTCAAAAAAAAATTCCAAAAAAAAATTTTTCAGAAAAGGTTTCAAAAAAACAATTTTTCAAAAAAAAATTAAAAAAAAAATTCAAAAAAAATTTCAAATAAAAAAATTTCTAAAAAAATTTCAAAAAAAATTTCAAAATTTTCAAAAAAAAAAAGAATTTTCGAAAAAAAATTTTAAAAAACTTTCGAAGAAAAATAAATAAAATTTCAAAAACAGAAAAAAAAATTCGAAAAAGAAATTTTTGAAAAAAAAATTTCAAAAACAGAAAACAAAAATTCGAAAAAGAAATTTTTGAAAAAAAAATTCTCTAAAAAAAATATTGAAAACTAAAAATTTTCAAAAAAAAATTTCAAAAAAAATTTCCAAGAAAAAAATTTTCAAAAAAAAAATTTCAAAAAAAAATTTCCAAAAAAAAAATTTTCAAAAAAAAATTCAAAAAAAAATTTTTCAAAAAAAAATTTTCAAAAAATCAGAAAAAACTTTTCAATTAAAAAAATTTCAATTAAAAAATTTTCAAAAAAAATTTCAAAAAAAA
Organism: Chrysolina oricalcia; assembly: GCA_944452925.2. Classification (NCBI taxonomy): domain Eukaryota; kingdom Metazoa; phylum Arthropoda; class Insecta; order Coleoptera; family Chrysomelidae; genus Chrysolina; species Chrysolina oricalcia. The sequence goes on from OX101812.2 coordinate 37,350,339, forward strand.
TTGAAAAAAAAACTCCAAAAAAAATTAAAACAAAAATTTAAAAAAAAATTTCAAAAATAAAAATTTCAAAGAAAATTCAAAAAAAAAATTACAAAAAAAATTTCGAAAAAAATTACAAAAAAAAATTTAAAGAAAAATTACAAAAAAAAATTTTAAAAAAAATTACAAAAAAAAAATAAAAAAAATTGAAAAAAAATTGAAAAAAAAAAATTGGAAAAAAAAATTTCAAAAAAAATTCAAAAAAAAAATCGAAAAAAAAATTTTCGAAAAAAATTTCAAAAAAAAAATTCATAAAAAAAATTTAAAAAAAAATTTAAAAAAAATTTTCTTAAAAAAATTTTTTAAAAAAATTAAAAAAAAAATTTAAAAAAAAATTTAAAAAAAATTTTCTTAAAAAAAATTTTAAAAAAAATTCAAAAAAAAATTTCAAAAAAAATTTACAAAAAAAAAATTCAAAAGAAAAAATTACAAAAAAAATTTCAAATAAAAAATTTTCAAAAAAAATTTCAAAAAAAATTTAAAAATAAAATCGAAAAAAAAAATTTTCGAAAAAATTCGAAAAAAAAATTTCAAAAAAAAATTTACAAAAAAAAAATTCAAAAAAAAAATAACAAAAAAAATTTCGAAAAAAATTACAAAAAAAATTTAAAAAAAAATTACAAAAAAAAATTTAAAAAAAATTTTTAAAAAAATTTTAAGAAAATTTAAAAAAAAAATTCAAAAAACTTCAAAAAAAAATTCAAAAAAATTTTAAAAAAAATTTAAAAAAAATTTCTTCAAAAAAATTTTTAAAAAAATTCAAAAAAAAAATTCAAAAAAAATTTACAACAAAAAAAATTCAAAAAAAAAAAATTACAAAAAAAAATTCAAAAAAAAAATTTACAAAAAAAATTCAAAAAAAAATCACAACAAAAAATTTCATAAAAAAATTTAAAAAAATGTTAAAAAAAAAAATTGAAAAAAAAAATAAAAAAAAAATAAAAAAAGATCACAAAAAAATAATTTCATAAAAAAGTTCAAAAAAAATTTACAAAAAAAAATTCAAAAAAAAAAATTTACAAAAAAAATTCGAAAAAAAAATTTCAAAAAAAAAATTTCAAATAAAAAATTTTCAAAAAAAAACTTCAAAACAAATTTCAAGAAAAAATTTCGAAAATTTCGTAAAAAAAAATTCAAAAAAAAATTTACAAAAAAAAATTCGAAAAAAAATCAAAGAGAAAAATTGAAAAAAAAATTTTAAAAAAAATTCCCAAAAAAAAATTTCATAAAAAAATTTTAAAAAATTTTCAAAAAAAAAATTGAAAAAAAAAATTGAAAAAAAAAATTTAAAAAAAAAATTTCAAAAAAAATTTTCGTAAAAAAAAATTTTCAAAAAAAATCAAAAAAAATTTTTCAAAGAGAAAAATTGAAAAAAAAATTTTTAAAAAAATTTAAAAAAAAAATTCACAAAAAAAAAATTTCATAAAAAAATTTAAAAAAATTTTCAAAAAAAAAATTGAAAAAAAAATTTTTAAAAAAATTTCAAAAAAAATTCGAAAAAAACAATTCAAAAAAAAAATAAAAAAAATTTCTAATAAAAAATTTTCAAAAAAAATTTCAAAAAAAATTACAAAAAAATACAAGAAAAATTTAAAAAAAAATTTCAAAAAAAATTGAAAAAAAAATCGAAAAAATAAATTTTCGAAAAAAATTTCAAAAAAAAAATCCAAAAAAAAAATTTTCAAAAAAAATTTAAAAAAAAAAAATTGAAAAAAAATTGAAGAAAAATCGAAAAAAAAAATTGGAAAAAAAATTTTCAAAAAAAAAATTCAAAAAAAATTCAAAAGTGAATCGAAAAAAAAATATTCGAAAAAAATTTCAAAAAAAAAATTCAAAAAAAAATAAAAAAAAAAATCGAAAAAAAAATTTTTCGAAAAAATTCGAAAAAAAAATTTCAAAAAAAAATTTACAAAAAAAAATTTCAAAAAAACAAATTTAAAAAAAAATTGAAAAAAAAATTTAAAAAAAAATTACAAAAAAAAATTTAAAAAAAATTGAAAAAAAAAATTGAAAAAAAAAATTGGAAAAAAAAATTTAAAAAAAAATTAAAAAAAAAAATTTAAAAAAATTTTCTTAAAAAAAATTTACAAAAAAAATTCGAAAAAAAAATTTCAAAAAAAAAATTTCAAATAAAAAATTTTCAAAAAAAAACTTCAAAACAAATTTCAAGAAAAAATTTCGAAAATTTCGTAAAAAAAAAATTCAAAAAAAAAATTTACAAAAAAAAATTCGAAAAAAAATCAAAGAGAAAAATTGAAAAAAAAAATTTAAAAAAAAATTCACAAAAAAAAAATTTCATAAAAAAATTTTAAAAAATTTTCAAAAAAAAAATTGAAAAAAAAAATTGAAAAAAAAAATTTCAAAAAAAAAATTTCAAAAAAAATTTTCGTAAAAAAAAATTTTCAAAAAAAATCAAAAAAAATTTTTCAAAGAGAAAAATTGAAAAAAAAATTTTAAAAAAAAATTCACAAAAAAAAATTTCATAAAAAAATTTTAAAAAATTTACAAAAAAAATTCAAAAAAAAATCACAAAAAAAATTTCATAAAATTTTTTTAAAAAATGTTCAAAAAAAAATTGAAAAAAAAAATAAAAAAAAAGTAAAAAAAGATCACAAAAAATTAATTTCATAAAAAAATTTTAAAAAAAGTTCAAAAAAAATTTACAAAAAAAAATTCAAAAAAAAAATTTACAAAAAAAAATTCGAAAAAAAAATTTCAAAAAAAAAATTTCAAATAAAAAATTTTCAAAAAAAAACTTCAAAACAAATTTCAAGAAAAAATTTCGAAAATTTCGTAAAAAAAAAATTCAAAAAAAAAATTTACAAAAAAAAATTCGAAAAAAAATCAAAGAGAAAAATTGAAAAAAAAAATTTAAAAAAAAATTCACAAAAAAAAAATTTCATCAAAAAATTTTCAAAAAAAAAATTGAAAAAAAAAATTTCAAAAAAAAAATTTCAAAAAAAATTTTCGTAAAAAAAAATTTTCAAAAAAAATCAAAAAAAATTTTTCAAAGAGAAAAATTGAAAAAAAAAATTTAAAAAAAATTTTAAAAAAAAATTCACAAAAAAAAATTTCATAAAAAAATTTAAAAAAATTTTCAAAAAAAAATTGAAAAAAAATTTTTAAAAAAATTTCAAAAAAAATTCGAAAAAAACAATTAAAAAAAAAATTACAAAAAAAATTTCTAATAAAAAATTTTCAAAAAAAATTTCAAAAAAAATTACAAAATAAAATTACAAGAAAAATAAAAAAAAATTTCAAAAAAAATTGAAAAAAAAATCGAAAAAATAAATTTTCGAAAAAAATTTCAAAAAAAAAATTCAAAAAAAAAATTTTCAAAAAAAAAATTTTAAAAAAAAATTTAAAAAAAATTGAAAAAAAATCGAAAAAAAAAATTGGAAAAAAAATTTTCAAAAAAAAAAATTCAAACATGGAATCGAAAAAAAAAAATTTCGAAAAAAATTTCAAAAAAAAATTCAAAAAAAAATTAAAAAAAAAAATTTAAAAAAATTTTCTTAAAAAAATTTTAAAAAAATTTAAAAAAAATTTTTAAAAAAAATTTAAAAAAAATTCTTAAAAAAAATAAAAAAAAAAATTCAAAAAAAAATTTCAAAAAAAATTTACAAAAAAAAATTCAAAAAAAAAATTACAAAAAAAATTTCGAAAAAAAAAATTTCAAATAAAACATTTTCAAAAATAATTTCAAAAAAAATTTAAAAAAAAAATCGAAAAAAAAATTTTTCGAAAAAATTCGAAAAAAAAATTTCAAAAAAAAATTTACAAAAAAAAATTCAAAAAAAAAATTACATAAAAAATTTCGAAAAAAATTACAAAAAAAAATTTAAAGAAAAATTACAAAAAAAAAAATTAAAAAAATTTTAAAAAAAATTTTAAAAAAATTTTCAAAAAACAAATTTCAAAAAAAATTAAAAAAAAAATCGAAAAAAAATTTTCGAAAAAAATTTCAAAAAAAAATTCATAAAAAAAATTTTTAAAAAAATTTTAAAAAAAATTTTTAAAAAAAAATTAAAAAAAAAAATTAATAAAAAAAATTTAAAAAAATTTCAAAAAAAAATTTACAAAAAAAAATTCAAAAGAAAAAATTACAAAAAAAATTTCAAATAAAAAATTTTCAAAAAAAATTTCAAAAAAAATTTAAAAATAAAATCGAAAAAAAAAATTTTCGAAAAAATTCGAAAAAAAAATTTCAAAAAAAAATTTACAAAAAAAAAATTCAAAAAAAAATTACAAAAAAAATTTCGAAAAAAATTACAAATAAAAATTTTAAAAAAATTACAAAAAAAAATCTCAAAAAAAATGTAAAAAAATCAAAAAAAAAATCAAAGAAAATTTAAAAAAAAATAAAAAAAAAATTCAAAAAAAAAATTTTCAAAAAAAAAATTGAAAAAAAAAAAAAAAAAAAATTAAAGAAAAAATTCACAAAAAAATTATTTCATAAAAAAATTTAAAAAAAAATCGAAAAAAAAATTTTCGAAAAAAATTTTTAAAAAATTAAAAAAAAAATTTCAAAAAAATCGGAAAAAAAAATAAATTTCAAAAAAAAATTTTCAAGAGAAAATTTTTCAAAAAAAAAAAATTCAAGAAAAAATTCAAAAAAAAAATGAAAAATAAATAAAAAAAAAATTCGGAAAAAAAAAATTTCAAAAAAAATTTTAAAAAAATTGGAAAAAAAATTTTCAAAAAAAATTTCAAAAAAAAAATTTAAAAAAATTTTAAAAAAAATTTAAAAAAAAATTTAAAAAAAAAATTCACAAAAAAAAAATTTCATAAAAGAATTTAAAAAAATTCTCAAAAAAAAAATTAAAAAAAAAATAAAAAAAAAAATTAAAAAAAAAATTCACCAAAAAAAAATTTCATAAAAAAATTTAAAAAAATTTTCAAAAAAAAAATTGAAAAAAAAAATTTTAAAAAAATTTTCTTAAAAAAAATTTCAAAAAAAATTTTTAAAAAAATCGAAAAAAAATTTTTCGAAAAAATAAAAAAAAAATTTCAAAAAAAAATTTAAAAAAAAATTACAAAAAAAAATTTAAAAAAATTTTCAAAAAAAAAATTCAAAAAAAAATTCAAAAAAAAATTACAAAAAAATTTCAAAAAATATTTCAAAAAAAATTAAAAAAAAATTGGAAAAAAAATTTACAAAAAAAAAATTCAAAGAAAAAAATTACAAAAAAAATTTCAAATAAAAAATTTTCAAAAAAAAATTCAAAAAAAATGTTTAAAAAAAATCGAAAAAAAAAATTTTCGAAAAAATTCGAAAAAAAAATTTCAAAAAAAAATTTACAAAAAACGAATTCAAAAAAAAAATTACAACAAAAATTTCGAAAAAAATTACAAAAAAAAATTTAAAAAAAAATTACAAAAAAAAATTTAAAAAAAATTTTAAAAAAAATTTAAAAAAATTTTTCAAAAAACAAATTTCAAAAAAAATTCAAAAAAAGTATTTTAAAAAAATTACAAAAAAAAATTTAAAAAAAATTGAAAAAAAAAAATTGGAAAAAAAAATTTCAAAAAAAAAATTTCAAAAAAAAAATCGAAAAAAAAAATTTTCGAAAAAGATTTCAAAAAAAAAATTCAAAAAAAAAATTTTGAAAAAAATTTTAAAAAAATTTTCTTAAAAAAAATTTTAAAAAAAATTTCAAAAAAAATTTCAAAAAAAATTTTAAAAAAAATCGAAAAAAAAAATTTTCGAAAAAATTCGAAAAAAAAATTTCAAAAAAAAATTTACAAAAAAAAATTCAAACAAAAAAATTACAAAAAAAATTTCGAAAAAAATTTCAAATAAAAAATTTTCAAAAAAAATTTCGAAAAAAATTTAAAAAAAATTTAAAAAAATTACAAAAAAAAATTTTAAAAAAATTAAAAAAAAAATTTAAAAAAAATTTTCAAAAAAAAAATTCAAAAAAAAATTCAAAAAAAAATTCAAAAAAAAATTTCAAAAAAATTTCAAGAAAAATTTCAAAAAAAATTCAAAAAAAAAATTACAAAAAAAAATTTCGAAAAAAATTTTTCAAAAAAAACTTTAAAAAATATTTCAAAAAATATTTCGAAAAAAATTACAAAAACAAAATTAAAAAAAATTACAAAAAAAAATTTAAAAAACATTTTAAAAAAAATTTTAAAAAAAATTTTCAAAAAAAAAATTTCAAAAAAAATTCAAAAAAAAATTTTTAAAAAAATTTTAAAAAAAATTCACAAAAAAAAAATTTCATAAAAAAATTTAAAAAAATTTTCAAAAAAAAAATTGAAAAAAAAATTTTTAAAAAAATTTCAAAAAAAATTCGAAAAAAACAATTCAAAAAAAAAATTACAAAAAAAATTTCTAATAAAAAATTTTCAAAAAAAATTTCAAAAAAAATTACAAAAAAAAATTACAAGAAAAATTAAAAAAAAAATTTCAAAAAAATTGAAAAAAAAATCGAAAAAATAAATTTTCGAAAAAAATTTCGAAAAAAAAATTCAAAAAAAAAATTTTCAAAAAAAAAATTCAAAAAAAAAATTTTAAAAAAATTGAAAAAAAATCGAAAAAAAAAATTGGAAAAAAAATTTTCAAAAAAAAAATTCAAAAAAAATTCAAAAATGAATCGAAAAAAAAAATTTTCGAAAAAATTTCAAAAAAAAAATTAAAAAAAAAATTAAAAAAAAAAATTTAAAAAAATTTTCTTAAAAAAATTTTTAAAAAATTTAAAAAAAATTTTAAAGAAAATAAAAAAAAAAATTCTTAAAAAAAATTTAAAAAAAATTCAAAAAAAAATTTCAAAAAAAATTTACAAAAAAAAATTCAAAAAAAAAATTACAAAAAAAATTTCGAAAAAAAAAAATTTCAAATAAAAAATTTTCAAAAAAAATTGCAAAAAAAAATTTAAAAAAAAAATCGAAAAAAAAATTTTTCGAAAAAATTTTTCGAAAAAATTTCAAAAAAAAATTTACAAAAAAAAATTCAAAAAAAAAATTACAAAAAAATTTTCGAAAAAAATTACAAAAAAAATTTAAAGAAAAATTACAAAAAAAAAATTTAAAAAAAATTTAAAAAAGATTAAAAAAAATTTACAAAAAACAAATTTAAAAAAAAATTGAAAAAAAATTTTTAAAAAAATAACAAAAAAAATTTTAAAAAAATTGGAAAAAAAAAATTGGAAAAAAAAATTTCGAAAAAAATTTCAAAAAAAAAATTCATAAAAAAATTTTAAAAAAAAATTTAAAAAAAAATTTCTAGAAAAAAAATTAAAAAAAAAATTAAAAAAAAAATTTTAAAAAAATTTTCTTAAAAAAAATTTAAAAAAAAAATTCAAAAAAAAATTTCAAAAAAAAATTTACAAAAAAAAAATTCAAAAGAAAAAATTACAAAAAAAATTTCAAATAAAAAATTTTCAAAAAAAATTTCAAAAAAAATTTCCAAGAAAAAAATTTTCAAAAAAAAAATTTCAAAAAAAAATTTCCAAAAAAAAAATTTTCAAAAAAAAATTCAAAAAAAAATTTTTCAAAAAAAATTTTCAAAAAATCAGAAAAAACTTTTCAATTAAAAAAATTTCAAAAAAAAATTCAATTAAAAAATTTTCAAAAAAATTTCAAAAAAAATTGAAAAAAAAACTCCAAAAAAAATTAAAACAAAAATTTCAAAGAAAATTCAAAAAAAATATTTCAAAAAAAATTTCAAAAATAAAATTAAAAAAAAAATTCAAAAAAAATTCCAAAAAAAAATTTAAACAAAATTTCAAAAAAAACTTTAAAAAAATAAAAATAATTCAAAAAAAATTAAACAAAAATTTCAAAAAAAAAAAAATTTCAAAAAAAAAACCAAAAAAAAAATTTTTCGAAAAGAGATTAAAAAAAATTGAAATAAAAAATTTCAAAAACAAATAAAAAAAAAACTCCAAAAAAATAAAACAAAGATTTCAAAAAAAAGAAATTTCAAATTTTTTTTTAAAAAACTCAGAAAAAAAAAACAAAAAATTTCAAAAAAAAGAATTTTCAAAAAAAATTTCAAAAAATACTTCCAAAAAAAATTTTAAAAAATTTCAAAAACGGAAAAAAAAATTTCGAAAAAAAAATTTTCGAAAAAAAAATTTTTCAAAAAAAAATATTGAAAAATAAAAATTTTCAAAAAAAACAAAAACAATTTTTAAAAAAATTCAAAAAAAGAAAATTTTTAAAAAAAAATTTAAAAAAATTTTAAAGAATTTCAAAAAAAAATTTCGAAGAAAAAAGATTTCAAAAAGAAATAATTTCAAAAAAAAAATTTCAAGAAAAATTTTCAAAAAAAATTTCAAAAAAAATAAAAAAAAAAATTAAGGAAAAATTTCAAAAACTAATGAAGAAATTTAAAAAAAAAATTCAAAATAAATTTCAAAAAAAAATTTAGAAAAAATCTCAAAAAAATTTCAAAAAAAAAATTTCAAAAATAAAATTTCAAAAAAAAAATTTCAAAAAAAAAATCCAAAATAAATTTAAAAAAAAATAAAAAAAATCAAAAAAAATTTAAAAAATGATTCAAAAAAAATTAAACAAAAATTTCGAAAAAAATTTAAAAAAAAAATTTAAAAAAAATCAAAAAAAAATTCGAAGAGTGTAAAAAAAATTAAAAACAAAATTTAAAAAAAAAACAGAAAAAAATTTTCGAAAAAAAAATTTTCAAAAAAAAATTTCAATAGAAAAATTTTCAAAAAAAATTCAAAAAAAAATCAAAGAAAACTTTCAAAAACAAAATTTCAAAAAAAATTTCAAAAAAAATTTCAAAAAAAATTGAAAAAAAAATTGAAAAAAAAACTCCAAAAAAAATTAAAACAAAAATTTAAAAAAAAATTTCAAAAATAAAAATTTCAAAGAAAATTCAAAAAAAAAAATTTCAAAAAAAAATTTCAAAAATAAAATTTAAAAAAAAAATTTCAAAAAAAATTCCAAAAAAAAATTCAAAAAAAATTTCAAAAAAAACTTTCAAAAAAAATTAAAATAATTCAAAAAAAATAAAACAAAAATTTCAAAAAAAAAAAATTTCAAAAAAAAACCAAAACAAAAATTTTTCGAAAAGAGATTAAAAAAAATTGAAATAAAAAATTTCAAAAAAAATAAAAAAAAACTCAAAAAAAATAAAACAAAGATTTCAAAAAAAAGAAATTTCAAATTTTTTTTTAAAAAACTCAGAAAAAAAAAACAAAAATTTAAAAAAAAAGAATTTTCAAAAAAAATTTCAAAAAATACTTCCACAAAAAAATTTAAAAAATTTCAAAAACGGAAAAAAAAATTTAGAAAAAAAAATTTTCGATAAAAAAATTTTTCAAAAAAAAATATTGAAAAATAAAAATTTTCAAAAAAAAACTTTTGAAAAAATAGTTCACAAAAAAATTCCGAAATAAAAATTTTCAAAAAAAACAAAAACAAATTTTAAAAAAATTCAAAAAAAGATAATTTTTTAAAAAAAATTCAAAAAATTTTTAAAGAATTTCAAAAAAAAATTTCGAAGAAAAAAGATTTCAAAAAGAAATAATTTGAAAAAAAAATTTCAAGAAAAATTTTCAAAAATATTTCAAAAAAAATAAAAAAAAAATTTAAGGAAAAATTTCAAAAACTAATGAAGAAATTTCAAAAAAAAAATTTCAAAATAAATTTCAAAAAAAAATTTAGAAAAAATCTCAAAAAAATTTCAAAAAAAAAATTTCAAAAAAAAAATTTCAAAAAAAAATCCAAAATAAATTTTAAAAAAATTAAAAAAATCAAAAAAATTTTAAAAAATGATTTAAAAAAAATTAAACAAAAATTTCAAAAAAAATTTTAAAAAAAAATTTAAAAAAAATCAAAAAAAAATTCGAAGAGTGTAAAAAAAATTGAAAACAAAATTTTAAAAAAAAACAAAAAAATTTTCGAAAAAAAAATTTTCAAAAAAAAATTTCAATAGAAAAATTTTCAAAAAAAATTCAAAAAAAAATCAAAGAAAACTTTCAAAAAAAAAATTTCAAAAAAATTTTCAAAAAAAATTTCAAAAAAAAAATTTAAACAAAACTTTCAAAAAAAAATTTTCAAAAAAAAATTTTTCAGAAAAGGTTTCAAAAAAACAATTTTTCAAAAAAAAAATTAAAAAAAAAAAATTCAAAAAAAATTTCAAATAAAAAAATTTCTAAAAAAATTTCAAAAAAAAATTTCAAAAAAAATTTCAAAAATTTCAAAAAAAAGAATTTTCGAAAAAAAATTTAAAAAAACTTTCGAAGAAAAATAAAAAAAATTTCAAAAACAGAAAAAAAAATTCGAAAAAGAAATTTTTGAAAAAAAAATTTCAAAAACAGAAAAAAAAAATTCGAAAAAGAAATTTTTGAAAAAAAAAATTCTCTAAAAAAAATATTGAAAAATAAAAATTTTCAAAAAACAAATTTCAAAAAAAAATTCCAAGAAAAAAATTTTCAAAAAAAAAATTTCAAAAAAAAATTTTCAAAAAAAAAATTTCAAAAAAAAATTCAAAAAAAAATTTTTCAAAAAAAAATTTTCAAAAAATCAGAAAAAACTTTTCAATTAAAAAAATTTCAAAAAAAAATTTCAATTAAAAAATTTTCAAAAAAAATTTCAAAAAAAATTGAAAAAAAACTCCAAAAAAAATTAAAACAAAAATTTTAAAAAAAATTTCAAAAATAAAAATTTCAAAGAAAATTCAAAAAAAAAATTTCAAAAAAAAATTTCAAAAAAAAATTTCAAAAATAAAATTAAAAAAAAAAATTTCAAAAAAAATTCCAAAAAAAAATTCAAAAAAAATTTCAAAAAAAACTTAAAAAAAAAATAAAAATAATTCAAAAAAAATTAAACAAAAAATTTCAAAAAAAAAAAATTTCAATAAAAAAACCAAAAAAAAAATTTTTCGAAAAGAGATTAAAAAAAATTGAAATAAAAAATTTCAAAAAAAAATAAAAAAAAAAACTCCAAAAAAATAAAACAAAGATTTCAAAAAAAAGAAATTTCAAATTTTTTTTTAAAAAACTCAGAAAAAAAAAACAAAAATTTAAAAAAAAAGAATTTTCAAAAAAAATTTCAAAAAATATTTCCAAAAAAAATTTTAAAAAATTTCAAAAACGGAAAAAAAATTTCGAAAAAAAAATTTTCGAAAAAAAAATTTTTCAAAAAAAAATATTGAAAAATAAAAATTTTCAAAAAAAAACTTTTGAAAAAATATTTCACAAAAAAATTCCGAAATAAAAATTTTCAAAAAAAACAAAAACAAATTTTAAAAAAATTCAAAAAAAGAAATTTTTTTAAAAAAAATTTAAAATTTTTTTAAAGAATTTCAAAAAAAAATTTCGAAGAAAAAAGATTTCAAAAAGAAATAATTAAAAAAAAAAATTTCAAGAAAAATTTTCAAAAAAATTTCAAAAAAAAAAAAAAAAAAAATTAAGGAAAAATTTCAAAAACTAATGAAGAAATTTCAAAAAAAAAATTTCAAAATAAATTTCAAAAAAAAATTTAGAAAAAATCTCAAAAAAATTTCAAAAAAAAAATTTCAAAAATAAAATTTCAAAAAAAAAATTTCAAAAAAAATCCAAAATAAATTAAAAAAAAAATAAAAAAATCAAAAAAAATTCAAAAAATGATTCAAAAAAAATTAAACACAAATTTCAAAAAAAAATTAAAAATTTTTTTTAAAAAAATCAAAAAAAAATTCGAAGAGTGTAAAAAAAATTAAAAACAAAATTTAAAAAAAAACAGAAAAAAATTTTCGAAAAAAAAATTTTCAAAAAAAAATTTCAATAGAAAAATTTTCAAAAAAAATTCAAGAATTCAAAGAAAACTTTCAAAAAAAAAAATTCAAAAAAATTTTCAAAAAAAATTTCAAAAAAAAAATTTAAACAAAACTTTCAAAAAAAAATTTTCAAAAAAAAATTCCAAAAAAAAATTTTTCAGAAAAGGTTTCAAAAAAACAATTTTTCAAAAAAAAATTAAAAAAAAAATTCAAAAAAAATTTCAAATAAAAAAATTTCTAAAAAAATTTCAAAAAAAATTTCAAAATTTTCAAAAAAAAAAAGAATTTTCGAAAAAAAATTTTAAAAAACTTTCGAAGAAAAATAAATAAAATTTCAAAAACAGAAAAAAAAATTCGAAAAAGAAATTTTTGAAAAAAAAATTTCAAAAACAGAAAACAAAAATTCGAAAAAGAAATTTTTGAAAAAAAAATTCTCTAAAAAAAATATTGAAAAATAAAAATTTTCAAAAAAAAATTTCAAAAAAAATTTCCAAGAAAAAAATTTTCAAAAAAAAAATTTCAAAAAAAAATTTCCAAAAAAAAAATTTTCAAAAAAAAATTCAAAAAAAAATTTTTCAAAAAAAAATTTTCAAAAAATCAGAAAAAACTTTTCAATTAAAAAAATTTCAATTAAAAAATTTTCATAAAAAATTTCAAAAAAAATTGAAAAAAAAACTCCAAAAAAAATTAAAACAAAAATTTAAAAAAAAATTTCAAAAATAAAAATTTCAAAGAAAATTCAAAAAAAAAATTCCAAAAAAAATTTCGAAAAAAATTACAAAAAAAAATTTAAAGAAAAATTACAAAAAAAAATTTTAAAAAAAATTACAAAAAAAAAATAAAAAAAATTGAAAAAAAAATTGAAAAAAAAAATTGGAAAAAAAAATTTCAAAAAAAATTAAAAAAAAAATCGAAAAAAAAATTTTCGAAAAAAATTTCAAAAAAAAAATTCATAAAAAAAATTTAAAAAAAAATTTAAAAAAAATTTTCTTAAAAAAATTTTTTAAAAAAATTAAAAAAAAAATTTAAAAAAAAATTTTAAAAAAATTTTCTTAAAAAAAATTTTAAAAAAAATTCAAAAAAAAATTTCAAAAAAAATTTACAAAAAAAAAATTCAAAAGAAAAAATTACAAAAAAAATTTCAAATAAAAAATTTTCAAAAAAAATTTCAAAAAAAATTTAAAAATAAAATCGAAAAAAAAAATTTTCGAAAAAATTCGAAAAAAAAATTTCAAAAAAAAATTTACAAAAAAAAAATTCAAAAAAAAAAATAACAAAAAAAATTTCGAAAAAAATTACAAAAAAAATTAAAAAAAAAATTACAAAAAAAAATTTAAAAAAAATTTTTAAAAAAATTTTAAGAAAATTAAAAAAAAAAAATTCAAAAAACTTCAAAAAAAAATTCAAAAAAATTTAAAAAAAAATTTAAAAAAAATTTCTTCAAAAAAATTTTTAAAAAAATTCAAAAAAAAAATTCAAAAAAAATTTACAACAAAAAAAATTCAAAAAAAAAAAATTACAAAAAAAAAATCAAAAAAAAAATTTACAAAAAAAATTCAAAAAAAAATCACAACAAAAAATTTCATAAAAAAATTTAAAAAAATGTTCAAAAAAAAAATTGAAAAAAAAAATAAAAAAAAAATAAAAAAAGATCACAAAAAAATAATTTCATAAAAAAGTTCAAAAAAAATTTACAAAAAAAAATTCAAAAAAAAAAATTTACAAAAAAAATTCGAAAAAAAAATTTCAAAAAAAAAATTTCAAATAAAAAATTTTCAAAAAAAAACTTCAAAACAAATTTCAAGAAAAAATTTCGAAAATTTCGTAAAAAAAAATTCAAAAAAAAATTTACAAAAAAAAATTCGAAAAAAAATCAAAGAGAAAAATTGAAAAAAAAATTTTAAAAAAAATTCACAAAAAAAAATTTCATAAAAAAATTTTAAAAAATTTTCAAAAAAAAAATTGAAAAAAAAAATTGAAAAAAAAAATTTAAAAAAAAAATTTCAAAAAAAATTTTCGTAAAAAAAAATTTTCAAAAAAAATCAAAAAAAATTTTTCAAAGAGAAAAATTGAAAAAAAAATTTTTAAAAAAATTTAAAAAAAAAATTCACAAAAAAAAAATTTCATAAAAAAATTTAAAAAAATTTTCAAAAAAAAAATTGAAAAAAAAATTTTTAAAAAAATTTCAAAAAAAATTCGAAAAAAACAATTCAAAAAAAAAAATAACAAAAAAAATTTCTAATAAAAAATTTTCAAAAAAAATTTCAAAAAAAATTACAAAAAAATACAAGAAAAATTTAAAAAAAAATTTCAAAAAAAATTGAAAAAAAAATCGAAAAAATAAATTTTCGAAAAAAATTTCAAAAAAAAAATCCAAAAAAAAAATTTTCAAAAAAAATTTAAAAAAAAAAAATTGAAAAAAAATTGAAAAAAAATCAAAAAAAAAAATTGGAAAAAAAATTTTCAAAAAAAAAATTCAAAAAAAATTCAAAAGTGAATCGAAAAAAAAATATTCGAAAAAAATTTCAAAAAAAAAATTCAAAAAAAAATAAAAAAAAAAATCGAAAAAAAAATTTTTCGAAAAAATTCGAAAAAAAAATTTCAAAAAAAAATTTACAAAAAAAAATTTCAAAAAAACAAATTTAAAAAAAAATTGAAAAAAAAATTAAAAAAAAAATTACAAAAAAAAATTTAAAAAAAATTGAAAAAAAAAATTGAAAAAAAAAATTGGAAAAAAAAATTTAAAAAAAAATTTAAAAAAAAATTAAAAAAATTTTCTTAAAAAAAATTTACAAAAAAAATTCGAAAAAAAAATTTCAAAAAAAAAATTTCAAATAAAAAATTTTCAAAAAAAAACTTCAAAACAAATTTCAAGAAAAAATTTCGAAAATTTCGTAAAAAAAAAATTCAAAAAAAAAATTTACAAAAAAAAATTCGAAAAAAAATCAAAGAGAAAAATTGAAAAAAAAAATTTAAAAAAAAATTCACAAAAAAAAAATTTCATAAAAAAATTTTAAAAAATTTTCAAAAAAAAAATTGAAAAAAAAAATTGAAAAAAAAAATTTCAAAAAAAAAATTTCAAAAAAAATTTTCGTAAAAAAAAATTTTCAAAAAAAATCAAAAAAAATTTTTCAAAGAGAAAAATTGAAAAAAAAATTTTAAAAAAAAATTCACAAAAAAAAATTTCATAAAAAAATTTTAAAAAATTTACAAAAAAAATTCAAAAAAAAATCACAAAAAAAATTTCATAAAAATTTTTTAAAAAATGTTCAAAAAAAAATTGAAAAAAAAAATAAAAAAAAAGTAAAAAAAGATCACAAAAAATTAATTTCATAAAAAAATTTTAAAAAAAGTTCAAAAAAAATTTACAAAAAAAAATTCAAAAAAAAAATTTACAAAAAAAAATTCGAAAAAAAAATTTCAAAAAAAAAATTTCAAATAAAAAATTTTCAAAAAAAAACTTCAAAACAAATTTCAAGAAAAAATTTCGAAAATTTCGTAAAAAAAAAATTCAAAAAAAAAATTTACAAAAAAAAATTCGAAAAAAAATCAAAGAGAAAAATTGAAAAAAAAAATTTAAAAAAAAATTCACAAAAAAAAAATTTCATAAAAAAATTTTAAGAAATTTTCAAAAAAAAAATTGAAAAAAAAAATTTCAAAAAAAAAATTTCAAAAAAAATTTTCGTAAAAAAAAATTTTCAAAAAAAATCAAAAAAAATTTTTCAAAGAGAAAAATTGAAAAAAAAAATTTAAAAAAAATTTTAAAAAAAAATTCACAAAAAAAAATTTCATAAAAAAATTTAAAAAAATTTTCAAAAAAAAATTGAAAAAAAATTTTTAAAAAAATTTTAAAAAAAATTCGAAAAAAACAATTAAAAAAAAAATTACAAAAAAAATTTCTAATAAAAAATTTTCAAAAAAAATTTCAAAAAAAATTACAAAATAAAATTACAAGAAAAATAAAAAAAAATTTCAAAAAAAATTGAAAAAAAAATCGAAAAAATAAATTTTCGAAAAAAATTTCAAAAAAAAAATTCAAAAAAAAAATTTTCAAAAAAAAAATTTTAAAAAAAAATTTAAAAAAAATTGAAAAAAAATCGAAAAAAAAAATTGGAAAAAAAATTTTCAAAAAAAAAAATTCAAACATGAATCGAAAAAAAAAAATTTCGAAAAAAATTTCAAAAAAAAATTCAAAAAAAAATTAAAAAAAAAAATTTAAAAAAATTTTCTTAAAAAAATTTTAAAAAAATTTAAAAAAAATTTTTAAAAAAAATTTAAAAAAAATTCTTAAAAAAAATAAAAAAAAAAATTCAAAAAAAAATTTCAAAAAAAATTTACAAAAAAAAATTCAAAAAAAAAATTACAAAAAAAATTTCGAAAAAAAAAATTTCAAATAAAACATTTTCAAAAATAATTTCAAAAAAAATTTAAAAAAAAAATCGAAAAAAAAATTTTTCGAAAAAATTCGAAAAAAAAATTTCAAAAAAAAATTTACAAAAAAAAATTCAAAAAAAAAATTACATAAAAAATTTCGAAAAAAATTACAAAAAAAAATTTAAAGAAAAATTACAAAAAAAAAAATTAAAAAAATTTTAAAAAAAATTTTAAAAAAATTTTCAAAATACAAATTTCAAAAAAAATTAAAAAAAAAATCGAAAAAAAATTTTCGAAAAAAATTTCAAAAAAAAATTCATAAAAAAAATTTTAAAAAAAATTTTAAAAAAATTTTTTTAAAAAAAATTAAAAAAAAAAATTAAAAAAAAAAATTAAAAAAAATTTCAAAAAAAAATTTACAAAAAAAAATTCAAAAGAAAAAATTACAAAAAAAATTTCAAATAAAAAATTTTCAAAAAAAATTTCAAAAAAAATTTAAAAATAAAATCGAAAAAAAAAATTTTCGAAAAAATTCGAAAAAAAAATTTCAAAAAAAAATTTACAAAAAAAAAATTCAAAAAAAAATTACAAAAAAAATTTCGAAAAAAATTACAAATAAAAATTTAAAAAAAATTACAAAAAAAAATCTCAAAAAAAATGTAAAAAAATCAAAAAAAAATCAAAGAAAATTTAAAAAAAAATAAAAAAAAAATTCAAAAAAAAAATTTTCAAAAAAAAAATTGAAAAAAAAAATAAAAAAAAAATTATAGAAAAAATTCACAAAAAAATTATTTCATAAAAAAATTTAAAAAAATATCGAAAAAAAAAATTTCGAAAAAAATTTTTAAAAAATTAAAAAAAAAAATTCAAAAAAATCGGAAAAAAAAATAAATTTCAAAAAAAAATTTTCAAGAGAAAATTTTTCAAAAAAAAAAAATTCAAGAAAAAATTCAAAAAAAAAATGAAAAATAAATAAAAAAAAAATTCGGAAAAAAAAAATTTCAAAAAAAATTTTTAAAAAATTGGAAAAAAAATTTTCAAAAAAAATTTCAAAAAAAAAATTTAAAAAAATTTTAAAAAAAATTTAAAAAAAAATTTTAAAAAAAAATTCACAAAAAAAAAATTTCATAAAAGAATTTAAAAAAATTTTCAAAAAAAAAATTTTAAAAAAAATTAAAAAAAAAATTAAAAAAAAAATTCACCAAAAAAAATTTCATAAAAAAATTTAAAAAAATTTTCAAAAAAAAAATTGAAAAAAAAAATTTTAAAAAAATTTTAAAAAAATTTTCTTAAAAAAAATTTCAAAAAAAATTTTTAAAAAAATCGAAAAAAAATTTTTCGAAAAAATAAAAAAAAAAATTTCAAAAAAAAATTTACAAAAAAAATTCAAAAAAAAAATTACAAAAAAAATTTCGAAAAAAAATTTCAAATAAAAAATTTTCAAAAAAAATTTCGAAAAAAATTACAAAAAAAAATTTAAAAAAAAATTACAAAAAAAAATTTAAAAAAATTTTCAAAAAAAAAATTCAAAAAAAAATTCAAAAAAAAATTACAAAAAAATTTCAAATAAAAAATTTTCAAAAAATATTTCAAAAAAAATTAAAAAAAAATTGGAAAAAAAATTTACAAAAAAAAAATTCAAAGAAAAAAATTACAAAAAAAATTTCAAATAAAAAATTTTCAAAAAAAAATTCAAAAAAAATGTTTAAAAAAAATCGAAAAAAAAAATTTTCGAAAAAATTCGAAAAAAAAATTTCAAAAAAAAATTTACAAAAAAAGAATTCAAAAAAAAAATTACAACAAAAATTTCGAAAAAAATTACAAAAAAAAATTTTAAAAAAAATTACAAAAAAAAATTTAAAAAAAATTTTAAAAAAAATTTAAAAAAATTTTTCAAAAAACAAATTTCAAAAAAAATTCAAAAAAAGTATTTTAAAAAAATTACAAAAAAAAATTTAAAAAAAATTGAAAAAAAAAAATTGGAAAAAAAAATTTCAAAAAAAAAATTTCAAAAAAAAAATCGAAAAAAAAAATTTTCGAAAAAGATTTCAAAAAAAAAATTCAAAAAAAAAATTTTGAAAAAAATTTAAAAAAAATTTTCTTAAAAAAAATTTTAAAAAAAATTTCAAAAAAAATTTCAAAAAAAATTTTAAAAAAAATCGAAAAAAAAAATTTTCGAAAAAATTCGAAAAAAAAATTTCAAAAAAAAATTTACAAAAAAAAATTCAAACAAAAAAATTACAAAAAAAATTTCGAAAAAAATTTCAAATAAAAAATTTTCAAAAAAAATTTCGAAAAAAATTAAAAAAAAATTTAAAAAAATTACAAAAAAAATTTTTAAAAAAATTAAAAAAAAAATTTAAAAAAAATTTTCAAAAAAAAAATTCAAAAAAAAATTCAAAAAAAAATTCAAAAAAAAATTTCAAAAAAATTTCAAGAAAAATTTCAAAAAAAATTCAAAAAAAAAATTACAAAAAAAAATTTCGAAAAAAATTTTTCAAAAAAAACTTTAAAAAATATTTCAAAAAATATTTCGAAAAAAATTACAAAAACAAAATTAAAAAAAATTACAAAAAAAAATTTAAAAAACATTTTAAAAAAAATTTTAAAAAAAATTTTCAAAAAAAAAATTTCAAAAAAAATTCAAAAAAAAATTTTAAAAAAAATTTTAAAAAAAATTCACAAAAAAAAAATTTCATAAAAAAATTTAAAAAAATTTTCAAAAAAAAAATTGAAAAAAAAATTTTTAAAAAAATTTCAAAAAAAATTCGAAAAAAACAATTCAAAAAAAAAATTACAAAAAAAATTTCTAATAAAAAATTTTCAAAAAAAATTTCAAAAAAAATTACAAAAAAAAATTACAAGAAAAATTAAAAAAAAAATTTCAAAAAAATTGAAAAAAAAATCGAAAAAATAAATTTTCGAAAAAAATTTCGAAAAAAAAATTCAAAAAAAAAATTTTCAAAAAAAAAATTCAAAAAAAAAATTTTAAAAAAATTGAAAAAAAATCGAAAAAAAAAATTGGAAAAAAAATTTTCAAAAAAAAAATTCAAAAAAAATTCAAAAATGAATCGAAAAAAAAAATTTTCGAAAAAATTTCAAAAAAAAAATTAAAAAAAAAATTAAAAAAAAAAATTTAAAAAAATTTTCTTAAAAAAATTTTTAAAAAATTTAAAAAAAATTTTAAAGAAAATTAAAAAAAAAATTCTTAAAAAAAATTTAAAAAAAATTCAAAAAAAAATTTCAAAAAAAATTTACAAAAAAAAATTCAAAAAAAAAATTACAAAAAAAATTTCGAAAAAAAAAAATTTCAAATAAAAAATTTTCAAAAAAAATTGCAAAAAAAAATTTTAAAAAAAAATCGAAAAAAAAATTTTTCGAAAAAATTTTTCGAAAAAATTTCAAAAAAAAATTTACAAAAAAAAATTCAAAAAAAAAATTACAAAAAAATTTTCGAAAAAAATTACAAAAAAAATTTAAAGAAAAATTACAAAAAAAAAATTTAAAAAAAATTTAAAAAAGATTAAAAAAAATTTACAAAAAACAAATTTCAAAAAAAATTGAAAAAAAATTTTTAAAAAAATAACAAAAAAAATTTTAAAAAAATTGGAAAAAAAAAATTGGAAAAAAAAATTTCGAAAAAAATTTCAAAAAAAAAATTCATAAAAAAATTTTAAAAAAAAATTTAAAAAAAAATTTCTAGAAAAAAAATTAAAAAAAACATTAAAAAAAAAATTTTAAAAAAATTTTCTTAAAAAAAATTAAAAAAAAAAATTCAAAAAAAAATTTCAAAAAAAAATTTACAAAAAAAAAATTCAAAAGAAAAAATTACAAAAAAAATTTCAAATAAAAAATTTTCAAAAAAAATTTCAAAAAAAATTTAAAAATAAAATCGAATAAAAAAATTTTCGAAAAAATTCGAAAAAAAAAATTCAAAAAAAAATTTACAAAAAAAAATTCAAAAAAAAAATTACAAAAAAAATTTCGAAAAAAATTACAAAAAAAATTTTAAAAAAAATTACAAAAAAAAATTTAAAAAAAATTTTAAAAAAATTTTTAAGAAAATTAAAAAAAAAAATTTCAAAAAACTTCAAAAAAAAATTTCAAAAAACTTCAAAAAAAAATTTCAAAAAAATTTGAAAAAAAATTTAAAAAAAATTTCTTAAAAAAATTTTTAAAAAAATTCAAAAAAAAAATTCAAAAAAAAAATTACAAAAAAAAAATTCAAAAAAAAAATTACAAAAAAAAATTCAAAAAAAAAATTTACAAAAGAAATTCAAAAAAAAATCACAAAAAAAAATTTCATAAAAAAATTTAGAAAAATGTTCAAAAAAAAAATTGAAAAAAAAATAAAAAAAGATCACAAAAAAATAATTTCATAAAAAAATTTAAAAAAAAGTTCAAAAAAAAATTTACAAAGAAAAATTCAAAAAAAATACAAAAAAAAATTTCGAAAAAAATTTTTCAAAAAAAACTTTTAAAAAAATTTCAAAAAATATTTCGAAAAAAATTACAAAAAAAAAATAAAAAAAATTACAAAAAAAAATTTAAAAAACATTTAAAAAAAAATTTAAAAAAAAAATTTCAAAAAAAAATTTCAAAAAAAATTCAAAAAAAAATTTAAAAAAAAATTTAAAAAAAAAATTCACAGAAAAAAAATTTCATAAAAAAATTTAAAAAAATTTTCAAAAAAAAATTGAAAAAAAAAATTTTTTTAAAAATTTCAAAAAAAATTCGAAAAAAACAATTCAAAAAAAAAATTACAAAAAAAATTTCTAATAAAAAATTTTCAAAAAAAATTTCAAAAAAAATTACAAAAAAAAATTACAAGAAAAATTTTAAAAAAAATTTTCAAAAAAAATTAAAAAAAAAATCGAAAAAATAAATTTTCGAAAAAAATTTCGAAAAAAAAATTCAAAAAAAAAATTTAAAAAAAAAATTACAAAAAAAAATTAAAAAAAAATTGAAAAAAAAATTGAAAAAAAAAAATTGGAAAAAAAAATTCAAAAAAAAAATCGAAAAAAAAATTTTCGAAAAAAATTTCAAAAAAAAATTCATAAAAAAAATTTAAAAAAAAATTTAAAAAAAATTTTCTTAAAAAAAATTTTAAAAAAAAATTTAAAAAAAAAATTTAAAAAAAATTTCTTAAAAAAAATTTAAAAAAAATTCAAAAAAAAATTTCAAAAAAAAATTTACAAAAAAAAAATTCAAAAGAAAAAATTACAAAAAAAATTTCAAATAAAAAATTTTCAAAAAAAATTTCAAAAAAAATTTAAAAATAAAATCGAAAAAAAAAATTTTCGAAAAAATTCGAAAAAAAAATTTCAAAAAAAAATTTACAAAAAAAAAATTCAAAAGAAAAAATTACAAAAAAAATTTCAAATAAAAAATTTTCAAAAAAAATTTAAAAATAAAATCGAAAAAAAAAATTTTCGAAAGAATTCGAAAAAAAAATTTCAAAAAAAAATTTACAAAAAAAAATTCAAAAAAAAATTACAAAAAAAATTTAAAAAAAATTACAAAAAAAAAATTTAAAAAAAATTACAAAAAAAAATTTTAAAAAAAATTTTTAAAAAATTTTAAGAAAATTAAAAAAAAAAAATTTCAAAAAACTTCAGAAAAAAATTTCAAAAAAATTTAAAAAAAAATTTTAAAAAAATTTCTTAAAAAAATTTTTAAAAAAATTCAAAAAAAAATTCAAAAAAAAATTTACAAAAAAAAATTCAAAAAAAAAAATTACAAAAAAAAATTCAAAAAAAAAATTTACAAAAAAAATTAAAAAAAAAATCACAAAAAAAAATTTCATAAAAAATTTTTAAAAAATGTTCAAAAAAAAATTGAAAAAAAAAATAAAGAAAAAGTAAAAAAAGATCACAAAAAAATAATTTCATAAAAAAATTTAAGAAAAAGTTCAAAAAAAAATTTACAAAAAAAATTCAAAAAAAAAATTTACAAAAAAAAATTCGAAAAAAAAATTTCAAAAAAAAAATTTCAAATAAAAAATTTTCAAAAAAAAACTTCAAAACAAATTTCAAGAAAAAATTTCGAAAATTTCGTAAAAAAAAAATTCAAAAAAAAAATTTACAAAAAAAAATTCGAAAAAAAATCAAAGAGAAAAATTGAAAAAAAAAATTTAAAAAAAAATTCACAAAAAAAAAATTTCATAAAAAAATTTTAAAAAATTTTCAAAAAAAAAATTGAAAAAAAAAATTGAAAAAAAAAATTTCAAAAAAAAAATTTCAAAAAAAATTTTCGTGAAAAAAAATTTTTAAAAAAAATCAAAAAAAATTTTTCAAAGAGAAAAATTGAAAAAAAAATTTTTAAAAAAATTTTAAAAAAAAATTCACAAAAAAAAATTTCATAAAAAAATTTAAAAAAATTTTCAAAAAAAAAATGAAAAAAAATTTTTAAAAAAATTTCAAAAAAAAATTCGAAAAAAATAATTAAAAAAAAAATTACAAAAAAAATTTCTAATAAAAAATTTTCAAAAAAAATTTCAAAAAAATGTACAAAATAAAATTACAAGAAAAATAAAAAAAAAATTCAAAAAAAATTGAAAAAAAAATCGAAAAAATAAATTTTCGAAAAAAATTTCAAAAAAAAAATTCAAAAAAAAAATTTCAAAAAAAAATTCAAAAAAAAAATTAAAAAAAAATTTAAAAAAATTTTCTTAAAAAAATTTTAAAAAAATTTAAAAAAAATTTTTAAAAAAAATTTTAAAAAAATTCTTAAAAAAAATAAAAAAAAAAATTCAAAAAAAAATTTCAAAAAAAATTTACAAAAAAAAATTCAAAAAAAAAATTACAAAAAAAATTTCGAAAAAAAAAAATTACAAAAAAAATTTCGAAAAAAATTACAAAAAAAAATTTAAAAAAAAATTAAAAAAAAAAAATTTAAAAAAAAAATTACAAAAAAAATTTCGAAAAAAATTACAAAAAAAAATTTAAAAAAAAATTAAAAAAAAAAAATTTAAAAAAAATTTTTAAAAAAATTTTAAGAAAATTTAAAAAAAAAAATTTTCAAAAAAAATTTACAAAAAAAAATTCAAAAAAAAAATTACAAAAAAAATTTCGAAAAAAATTCGAAAAAAAATTTCAAAAAAAAATTTACAAAAAAAAAATTCAAAAAAAAATTACAAAAAAAATTTCGAAAAAAATTACAAAAAAAAATTTAAAAAAAAATTAAAAAAAAAAAATTAAAAAAAAAATTTTAAAAAAATTTTAAGAAAATTTAAAAAAAAAATTTTTCAAAAAACTTCAAAAAAAAATTTCAAAAAAATTTTAAAAAAATTTAAAAAAAATTTCTTAAAAAAATTTTTAAAAAAATTCAAAAAAAAAATTCAAAAAAAAATTTACAAAAAAAAAATTCAAAAAAAAAATTACAAAAAAAAATTCAAGAAAAAAATTTACAAAAAAAATTCAAAAAAAAATCACAAAAAAAAATTTCATAAAAAAATGTTCAAAAAAAAATTTACAAAAAAAAATTCAAAAAAAAAATTTACAAAAAAAAATTCGAAAAAAAAATTTCAAAAAAAAAATTTCAAATAAAAAATTTTCAAAAAAAAACTTCAAAACAAATTTCAAGAAAAAATTTCGAAAATTTCTTAAAAAAAAAATTCAAAAAAAAAATTTACAAAAAAAAATTCGAAAAAAAATCAAAGAGAAAAATTGAAAAAAAAAATTTTAAAAAAAATTCACAAAAAAAAAATTTCATAAAAAAATTTTAAAAAATTTTCAAAAAAAAAATTGAAAAAAAAAATAAAAAAAAAAAAAAAATTTCAAAAAAAATTTTCGTAAAAAAAAATTTTTAAAAAAAATCAAAAAAAATTTTTCAAAGAGAAAAATTGAAAAAAAAAATTTAAAAAAAATTAAAAAAAAAATTCACAAAAAAAAAATTTCATAAAAAAATTTTCAAAAAAAAAATTGAAAAAAAAATTTTTAAAAAAATTTCAAAAAAAATTCGAAAAAAACAATTCAAAAAAAATTACAAAAAAAATTTCTAATAAAAAATTTTCAAAAAAAATTTCAAAAAAAATTACAAAAAAAAATTACAAGAAAAATTTTAAAAAAAATAAAAAAAAAATTGAAAAAAAAATCGAAAAATTAAATTTTCGAAAAAAATTTCAAAAAAAAAAATAAAAAAAAAAAAATTTCAAAAAAAAAAATTAAAAAAAAAAATTTAAAAAAAATTGAAAAAAAATCGAAAAAAAAAATTGGAAAAAAAATTAAAAAAAAATTCAAAAATGAATCGAAAAAAAAAATTTTCGAAAAAAATTTCAAAAAAAAATTTCAAAAAAAAAATAAAAAAAAAAATTTAAAAAAATTTTCTTAAAAAAATTTTAAAAAAATTAAAAAAAAATTAAAAAAAAATTTTAAAAAAATTCTTAAGAAAAATTTTTAAAAAAATTCAAAAAAAAATTTCAAAAAAAATTTACAAAAAAAAATTTAAAAAAAAAATTACAAAAAAAATTTCGAAAAAAAAAATTTCAAATAAAAAATTTTCAAAAAAAATTTCAAAAAAAATTTAAAAAAAAAAATCGAAAAAAAAATTTTTCGAAAAAATTCGAAAAAAAAATTTCAAAAAAAAATTTACAAAAAAAAATAAAAAAAAAATTACAAAAAAAATTTCGAAAAAAATTACAAAAAAAAATTTAAAGAAAAATTACAAAAAAAAATTTAAAAAAAAATTTAAAAAAATTTTAAAAAATTTTTCAAAAAACAAATTTCAAAAAAAATTGAAAAAAAAATTTTAAAAAAAATTACAAAAAAAAATTTAAAAAAAATTGAAAAAAAAAATTGAAAAAAAAAATTGGAAAAAAAAATTTCAAAATAAATTCAAAAAAAAAATCGAAAAAAAAATTTTCGAAAAAAATTTCAAAAAAAAATTCATAAAAAAAATTTTAAAAAAAATTTTAAAAAAATTTTCTTAAAAAAAATTTTAAAAAAAATTTAAAAAAAAATTTACAAAAAAAAAATTCAAAAGAAAAAATTACAAAAAAAATTTCAAATAAAAAATTTTCAAAAAAAATTTCAAAAAAAATTTAAAAATAAAATCGAAAAAAAAAATTTTCGAAAAAATTCGAAAAAAAAATTTCAAAAAAAAATTTACAAAAAAAAAATTCAAAAGAAAAAATTACAAAAAAAATTTCAAATAAAAAAT
Source organism: Chrysolina oricalcia (assembly GCA_944452925.2). Lineage (NCBI taxonomy): Eukaryota > Metazoa > Arthropoda > Insecta > Coleoptera > Chrysomelidae > Chrysolina > Chrysolina oricalcia. The sequence goes on from OX101812.2 coordinate 37,375,645, forward strand.
TTTCAAAAAAAATTTAAAAATAAAATCGAAAAAAAAAATTTTCGAAAGAATTCGAAAAAAAAATTTCAAAAAAAAATTTACAAAAAAAATTTCGAAAAAAATTACAAAAAAAATTAAAAAAAAAATTACAAAAAAAAATTTAAAAAAAATTTAAAGAAAAATTACAAGAAAAAAATTTAAAAAAATTTTTAAAAAAATTTAAAAAAAATTTTCAAAAAACAAATTTAAAAAAAAATTGAAAAAAAAATTTAAAAAAAAATTACAAAAAAAAATAAAAAAAAAATTGAAAAAAAAAATTGAAAAAAAAAATTGAAAAAAAAAATTTCAAAAAAAATTCAAAAAAAAAATCTAAAAAATAGTTTTAAAAAAATTATCTTAAAAAAAATTAAAAAAAAAAAATTAAAAAAAAAAATTTAAAAAAATTTTCTTAAAAAAAATTTAAAAAAAAAATTCAAAAAAAAATTTCAAAAAAAAATTTACAAAAAAAAAATTCAAAAGAAAAGATTACAAAAAAAATTTCAAATAAAAAATTTTCAAAAAAAATTTCAAAAAAAATTTAAAAATAAAATCGAAAAAAAAAATTTTCGAAAAAATTCGAAAAAAAAATTTCAAAAAAAAATTTACAAAAAAAAATTCAAAAAAAAATTACAAAAAAAATTTCGAAAAAAATTACAAAAAAAAAATTTAAAAAAAATTACAAAAAAAAATTTTAAAAAAAATTTTTAAAAAGTTTTAAGAAAATTTAAAAAAAAAATTTCAAAAAACTTCAAAAAAAAATTTCAAAAAAATTTAAAAAAAAATTTAAAAAAAATTTCTTAAAAAAATTTTTAAAAAAATTCAAAAAAAAAATTCAAAAAAAAATTTACAAAAAAAATTCAAAAAAAAAAATTACAAAAAAAAATTCAAAAAAAAAATTTACAAAAAAAATTCAAAAAAAAATCACAAAAAAAAATTTCATAAAAAATTTTAAAAAAATGTTCAAAAAAAAATTGAAAAAAAAAATAAAAAAAAAGTAAAAAAAGATCACAAAAAAATAATTTCATAAAAAAATTTAAGAAAAAGTTCAAAAAAAAATTTACAAAAAAAAATTCAAAAAAAAAATTCGAAAAAAAGATTTCAAAAAAAAAATTTCAAATAAAAAATTTTCAAAAAAAAACTTCAAAACAAATTTCAAGAAAAAATTTCGAAAATTTCGTAAAAAAAAAATCAAAAAAAAAATTTACAAAAAAAAATTCGAAAAAAAATCAAAGAGAAAAATTGAAAAAAAAAATTAAAAAAAAAATTCACAAAAAAAAAATTTCATAAAAAAATTTTAAAAAATTTTCAAAAAAAAAATTGAAAAAAAAAATTTAAAAAAAAAATTTCAAAAAAAAATTTCAAAAAAAATTTTCGTAAAAAAAATTTTCAAAAAAAATCAAAAAAAATTTTTCAAAGAGAAAAATTGAAAAAAAAATTCACAAAAAAAAATTTCATAAAAAAATTTTAAAAAATTTTCAAAAAAAAAATTGAAAAAAAAAATTAAAAAAAAAAATTTCAAAAAAAAATTTCAAAAAAAATTTTCGTAAAAAAAATTTTCAAAAAAAATCAAAAAAAATTTTTCACAAAAAAAAATTTCATAAAAAAATTTAAAAAAATTTTCAAAAAAAAAATGAAAAAAAATTTTTAAAAAAATTTCAAAAAAAATTCGAAAAAAACAATTAAAAAAAAAATTACAAAAAAAATTTCTAATAAAAAATTTTCAAAAAAAATTTCAAAAAAATTTACAAAATAAAATTACAAGAAAAATAAAAAAAAATTTCAAAAAAAATTGAAAAAAAAATCGAAAAAATAAATTTTCGAAAAAAATTTCAAAAAAAAAATTCAAAAAAAAAATTTCAAAAAAAAATTCAAAAAAAAAATTAAAAAAAAAAATTTAAAAAAATTTTCTTAAAAAAATTTTAAAAAAATTTAAAAAAAATTTAAAAAAAAATTTAAAAAAAATTCTTAAAAAAAATAAAAAAAAAAATTCAAAAAAAAATTTCAAAAAAAATTTACAAAAAAAAATTCAAAAAAAAAATTACAAAAAAAATTTCGAAAAAAAAAAATTTCAAATAAAACATTTTCAAAAAAAATTTCAAAAAAAATTTAAAAAAAAAAATCGAAAAAAAAATTTTTCGAAAAAATTCGAAAAAAAAATTTCAAAAAAAAATTTACAAAAAAAAATTCAAAAAAAAAATTACATAAAAAATTTCGAAAAAAATTACAAAAAAAAATTTAAAGAAAAATTACAAAAAAAAATTTAAAAAAATTTTTAAAAAAATTTTAAAAAAATTTTCAAAAAACAAATTTAAAAAAAAATTGAAAAAAAAAATCGAAAAAAAAATTTTCGAAAAAAATTTCAAAAAAAAATTCATAAAAAAAATTTAAAAAAAAATTTTAAAAAAATTTTCTTAAAAAAAATTTTTAAAAAAAATTTTAAAAAAAAATTTAAAAAAATTTCAAAAAAAAATTTACAAAAAAAAAATTCAAAAGAAAAAATTACAAAAAAAATTTCAAATAAAAAATTTTCAAAAAAAATTTCAAAAAAAATTTAAAAATAAAATTTACAAAAAAAAAATTCAAAAAAAAAATTACAAAAAAAATTTCGAAAAAAATTACAAATAAAAATTTTAAAAAAAATTACAAAAAAAAATTTAAAAAAAATTTTTAAAAAAATTTTAAAAAAATTTCTTAAAAAAATTTTTAAAAAAATTCAAAAAAAAATTCAAAAAAAATTTACAAAAAAAAATTCAAAAAAAAAAATTACAAAAAAAAATTCAAAAAAAAATTTACAAAAAAAAATTCAAAAAAAAAAATTACAAAAAAAAATTCGAAAAAAAAATTTCAAAAAAAAAATTTCAAATAAAAAATGTTTAAAAAAAAACTTCAAAACAAATTTCAAGAGAAAATTTCGAAAATTTCGTAAAAAAAATTCAAAAAAAAAATTTACAAAAAAAAATTCGAAAAAAAATCAAAGAGAAAAATTGAAAAAAAAAAATTTTAAAAAAATTCACAAAAAAAAAATTCAAAAAAAAATAATTTCATAAAAAAATTTTAAAAAAAATCGAAAAAAAAATTGAAAAAAAAAATTTCAAAAAAAAAATTTCAAAAAAAATTTTCGTAAAAAAAAAATTTCAAAAAAAATCAAAAAAAATTTTTCAAAGAGAAAAATTGAAAAAAAAATTTTAAAAAAAAATTCACAAAAAAAAAATTTCATAAAAAAATTAAAAAAAATTTTCAAAAAAAAAATTAAAAAAAAAAATTTTAAAAAAATTTCAAAAAAAATTCGAAAAAAACAATTTAATAAAAAAAATTACAAAAAAATTTCTAATAAAAAATTTTCAAAAAAAAATTCAAAAAAAATAACAAAAAAAATTACAAGAAAAATTTAAAAAAAAATTTCAAAAAAAATTGAAAAAAAAATCGAAAAAATAAATTTTCGAAAAAAATTTCAAAAAAAAAATTCAAAAAAAAAATTTTCAAAAAAAAAATTGAAAAAAAAATATAAAAAAAATTTTCAAAAAAAATTCACAAAAAAAAATCTCAAAAAAAAATGTAAAAAAATCAAAAAAAAATTCAAAGAAAATTTAAAAAAAATTTAAAAAAAAAATTCAAAAAAAAAATTTTCAAAAAAAAAATTGAAAAAAAAAATAAAAAAAAATTAAAAAAAAAATTCACAAAAAAATAATTGCATAAAAAAATTTAAAAAAAAATCGAAAAAAAAATTTTCGAAAAAATTTTTTAAAAAATTCAAAAAAAAATTTCAAAAAAATCGGGAAAAAAAATAAATTTCAAAAAAAAATTTTCAAGAGAAAATTTTTCAAAAAAAAAAATTCAAGAAAAAATTCAAAAAAAAAATGAAAAATAAATAAAAAAAAAATTCGGAAAAAAAAAATTTCAAAAAAAATTTTAAAAAAATTTTTCAAAAAAAATTTCAAAAAAAAAATTTAAAAAAATTTAAAAAAAAATTTAAAAAAAAATTTAAAAAAAAAATTCACAAAAAAAAAATTTCATAAAAGAATTTTAAAAAATTTTCAAAAAAAAAATTTAAAAAAAAATTAAAAAAAAAATTAAAAAAAAAATTCACCAAAAAAAAATTTCATAAAAAAATTTAAAAAAATTTTCAAAAAAAAAATTGAAAAAAAAAATTTTAAAAAAATTTAAAAAAAATTTTCTTAAAAAAAATTTCAAAAAAAATTTTAAAAAAAATCGAAAAAAAATTTTTCGAAAAAATAAAAAAAAAAAATTTCAAAAAAAAATTTACAAAAAAAATTCAAGAAAAAAATTACAAAAAAAATTTCGAAAAAAAATTTCAAATAAAAAATTTTCAAAAAAAATTTCGAAAAAAATTACAAAAAAAAATTTAAAAAAAAATTACAAAAAAAAATTTAAAAAAATTTTCAAAAAAAAAAATTCAAAAAAAAATTCAAAAAAAAATTACAAAAAAATTTCAAATGAAAAATTTTCAAAAAATATTTCAAAAAAAATTTTTAAAAAATTGGAAAAAAAATTTACAAAAAAAAAATTCAAAAAAAAAATTACAAAAAAAATTTCAAATAAAAAATTTTCAAAAAAAATTCAAAAAAAATGTTTTAAAAAAATCGAAAAAAAAAAATTCGAAAAAAATTACAAAAAAAAATTTAAAAAAAAATTACAAAAAAAAATTTTAAAAAAAATTTTAAAAAAATTTAAAAAATTTTTTCAAAAAACAAATTTCAAAAAAAATTCAAAAAAATATTTTAAAAAATTACAAAAAAAAATTTAAAAAAAATTGAAAAAAAAAATTGGAAAAAAAAATTTCAAAAAAAAAATTTCAAAAAAAAAATCGAAAAAAAAAATTTTCGAAAAAGATTTAAAAAAAAAAATTCAAAAAAAAATGTAAAAAAAAATTTTAAAAAAATTTTCTTAAAAAAAATTAAAAAAAAAATTTAAAAAAAAATTCAAAAAATATTTTCTTAAAAAAAATTTAAAAAAAATTTTCAAAAAAAATTTCAAAAAAAATTTTTAAAAAAAATCGAAAAAAAAAATTTTCGAAAAAATTCGAAAAAAAAATTTCAAAAAAAATTTACAAAAAAAAATTCAAACAAAAAAATTACAAAAAAAATTTCGAAAAAAATTTCAAATAAAAAATTTTCAAAAAAAATTTCGAAAAAAATTTAAAAAAAAAATTTAAAAAATTACAAAAAAAAATTTTAAAAAAATTAAAAAAAAAATTTAAAAAAAATTTTCAAAAAAAAAAAATTCAAAAAAAAATTCAAAAAAAAATTTCAAAAAAATTTCAAGAAAAATTTCAAAAAAAATTCAAAAAAAAAATTACAAAAAAAAATTTCGAAAAAAATTTTTCAAAAAAAACTTTAAAAAATATTTCAAAAAATATTTCGAAAAAAATTACAAAAAAAAATTAAAAAAAATTACAAAAAAAAATTTAAAAAACATTTTAAAAAAAATTTTAAAAAAAATTTTCAAAAAAAAAAATTCAAAAAAAATTCAAAAAAAAATTTTAAAAAAAATTTTAAAAAAAATTCACAAAAAAAAAATTTCATAAAAAAATTTAAAAAAAATTTCAAAAAAAAAATTTAAAAAAAAATTTTTAAAAAAATTTCAAAAAAAATTCGAAAAAAACAATTCAAAAAAAAAAATACAAAAAAATTTCTAATAAAAAATTTTCAAAAAAAATTTCAAAAAAAATTACAAAAAAAAATTACAAGAAAAATTTTAAAAAAAATTCAAAAAAATTGAAAAAAAAATCGAAAAAATAAATTTTCGAAAAAAATTTCGAAAAAAAAATTCAAAAAAAAAATTTTCAAAAAAAAAATTCAAAAAAAAAATTTTAAAAAAATTGAAAAAAATCGAAAAAAAAAATTGGAAAAAAAATTTTCAAAAAAAAATTCAAAAAAAATTCAAAAATAAATCGAAAAAAAAAATTTTCTAAAAAAATTTCAAAATAAAAATTAAAAAAAAAATTTAAAAAAATTTTCTTAAAAAAATTTTTAAAAAATTTAAAAAAAATTTTAAAGAAAATTTAAAAAAAAATTCTTAAAAAAAATTTAAAAAAAAAATTCAAAAAAAAATTTCAAAAAAAATTTACAAAAAAAAATTCAAAAAAAAAATTACAAAAAAAATTTCGAAAAAAAAAATTTCAAATAAAAAATTTTCAAAAAAAATTTCAAAAAAAAATTTAAAAAAAAAATCGAAAAAAAAATTTTTCGAAAAAATTCGAAAAAAAAATTTCAAAAAAAAAATTACAAAAAAAAATTCAAAAAAAAATTACAAAAAAAATTTCGAAAAAAATTACAAAAAAAAATTTAAAGAAAAATTACAAAAAAAAAATTTAAAAAAAATTTAAAAAAGATTAAAAAAAAATTTACAAAAAACAAATTTCAAAAAAAATTGAAAAAAAAATTTTAAAAAAATCAAAAAAAATTTTTCAAAGAGTAAAATTGAAAAAAAAATTTAAAAAAAAAATTCACAAAAAAAAATTTCATAAAAAAATTAAAAAAAATTTTCAAAAAAAAAATTTAAAAAAAAAATTTTAAAAAAATTTCAAAAAAAATTCGAAAAAAACAATTTAATAAAAAAAATTACAAAAAAATTTCTTATAAAAAATTTTCAAAAAAAAATTCAAAAAAAATAACAAAAAAAAATTACAAGAAAAATTTGAAAAAAAATTTCAAAAAAAATTGAAAAAAAAATCGAAAAAATAAATTTTCGAAAAAAATTTCAAAAAAAAAATTCAAAAAAAAATTTTCAAAAAAAAAATTGAAAAAAAATTTTAAAAAAAATTTTCAAAAAAAATTCACAAAAAAAAATCTCAAAAAAAAATGTAAAAAAATCAAAAAAAAATTCAAAGAAAATTTAAAAAAAATTAAAAAAAAAAATTCAAAAAAAAAATTTTCAAAAACAAAATTGAAAAAAAAAATAAAAAAAAAATTAAAAAAAAAATTCACAAAAAAATAATTGCATAAAAAAATTTAAAAAAAAATCGAAAAAAAATTTTCGAAAAATTTTTTTAAAAAATTCAAAAAAAAATTTCAAAAAAATCGGAAAAAAAAATAAATTTCAAAAAAAAATTTTCAAGAGAAAATTTTTCAAAAAAAAAAATTCAAAAAAAAATTCAAAAAAAAAATGAAAAATAAATAAAAAAAAAATTCGGAAAAAAAAAATTTCAAAAAAAATTTTAAAAAAATTTTTCAAAAAAAATTTCAAAAAAAAAATTTAAAAAAATTAAAAAAAAAATTTAAAAAAAAATTTTAAAAAAAAAATTCACAAAAAAAAAATTTCATAAAAGAATTTTAAAAAATTTTCAAAAAAAAAATTTAAAAAAAAATTAAAAAAAAAATTTAAAAAAAAATTCACCAAAAAAAAATTTCATAAAAAAATTTAAAAAAATTTTCAAAAAAAAAATTGAAAAAAAAAATTTTAAAAAAATTTAAAAAAAATTTTCTTAAAAAAAATTTCAAAAAAAATTTAAAAAAAAATCGAAAAAAAATTTTTCGAAAAAATAAAAAAAAAAAATTTCAAAAAAAAATTTACAAAAAAAATTCAAAAAAAAAATTACAAAAAAAATTTCGAAAAAAAATTTCAAATAAAAAATTTTCAAAAAAAATTTCGAAAAAAATTACAAAAAAAAATTTTAAAAAAAATTACAAAAAAAAATTTAAAAAAATTTTCAAAAAAAAAATTCAAAAAAAAATTCAAAAAAAAATTACAAAAAAATTTCAAATGAAAAATTTTCAAAAAATATTTCAAAAAAAATTTTAAAAAAATTGGAAAAAAAATTTACAAAAAAAAAATTCAAAAAAAAAATTACAAAAAAAATTTCAAATAAAAAATTTTCAAAAAAAATTCAAAAAAAATGTTTTAAAAAAATCGAAAAAAAAAATTTTCGAAAAAATTCGAAAAAAAAATTTCAAAGAAAAATTTACAAAAAAAGAATTCAAAAAAAAAATTACAACAAAAATTTCGAAAAAAATTACAAAAAAAAATTTAAAAAAAAATTACAAAAAAAAAATTTTAAAAAAAATTTAAAAAAAATTTAAAAAATTTTTTCAAAAAACAAATTTCAAAAAAAAATCAAAAAAATATTTTAAAAAATTACAAAAAAAAATTTAAAAAAAATTGAAAAAAAAAAAATTGGAAAAAAAAATTTCAAAAAAAAAATTTCAAAAAAAAAATCGAAAAAAAAAATTTTCGAAAAAGATTTCAAAAAAAAAATTCAAAAAAAAAATTTAAAAAAAAATTTTAAAAAAATTTTCTTAAAAAAAATTTAAAAAAAAATTTTAAAAAAAATTCAAAAAATATTTTCTTAAAAAAAATTAAAAAAAAAATTTCAAAAAAAATTTCAAAAAAAATTTTTAAAAAAAATCGAAAAAAAAAATTTTCGAAAAAATTCGAAAAAAAAATTTCAAAAAAAAATTTACAAAAAAAAATTCAAACAAAAAAATTACAAAAAAAATTTCGAAAAAAATTTCAAATAAAAAATTTTCAAAAAAAATTTCGAAAAAAATTTTAAAAAAAATTTAAAAAAATTACAAAAAAAAATTTTAAAAAAATTTTAAAAAAAATTTAAAAAAAATTTTCAAAAAAAAAAAATTAAAAAAAAAATTCAAAAAAAAATTTCAAGAAAATTTCAAGAAAAATTTCAAAAAAAATTCAAAAAAAAAATTACAAAAAAAAATTTCGAAAAAAATTTTTCAAAAAAAACTTTAAAAAATATTTCAAAAAATATTTCGAAAAAAATTACAAAAAAAAATTAAAAAAAATTACAAAAAAAAATTTAAAAAACATTTTAAAAAAAATTTTAAAAAAAATTTTCAAAAAAAAAATTTCAAAAAAAATTCAAAAAAAAAATTTAAAAAAAATTCACAAAAAAAAAATTTCATAAAAAAATTTAAAAAAATTTTCAAAAAAAAAATTTAAAAAAAAATTTTTAAAAAAATTTCAAAAAAAATTCGAAAAAAACAATTCAAAAAAAAAATACAAAAAAATTTCTAATAAAAAATTTTCAAAAAAAATTTCAAAAAAAATTACAAAAAAAAATTACAAGAAAAATTTAAAAAAAAAAATCAAAAAAATTGAAAAAAAAATCGAAAAAATAAATTTTCGAAAAAAATTTCGAAAAAAAAATTCAAAAAAAAAATTTTCAAAAAAAAAATTCAAAAAAAAAATTTTAAAAAAATTGAAGAAAAATCGAAAAAAAAAATTGGAAAAAAAATTAAAAAAAAAAAAATTCAAAAAAAATTCAAAAATGAATCGAAAAAAAAAATTTTCGAAAAAAATTTCAAAAAAAAAATTAAAAAAAAAATTAAAAAAAAAATTTAAAAAAATTTTCTTAAAAAAATTTTTAAAAAATTTAAAAAAAATTTTAAAGAAAATTTAAAAAAAAATTCTTAAAAAAAATTTTAAAAAAAAATTCAAAAAAAAATTTCAAAAAAAATTTACAAAAAAAAATTCAAAAAAAAAATTACAAAAAAAATTTCGAAAAAAAAAATTTCAAATAAAAAATTTTCAAAAAAAATTTCAAAAAAAAATTTTAAAAAAAAATCGAAAAAAAAATTTTTCGAAAAAATTCGAAAAAAAAATTTCAAAAAAAAAATTACAAAAAAAAATTCAAAAAAAAATTACAAAAAAAATTTCGAAAAAAATTACAAAAAAAAATTTAAAGAAAAATTACAAAAAAAAAAATTTAAAAAAATTTAAAAAAGATTTAAAAAAATTTACAAAAAACAAATTTAAAAAAAAATTGAAAAAAAATTTTTAAAAAAATAACAAAAAAAATTTTAAAAAAATTGGAAAAAAAAAATTGGAAAAAAAAATTTCGAAAAAAATTTCAAAAAAAAAAATTCATAAAAAAAATTTTAAAAAAAATTAAAAAAAAAATTTCTTGAAAAAAAATTTAAAAAAAAATTTAAAAAAAAATTTAAAAAAAATTTTCTTAAAAAAAATTAAAAAAAAAAAATTCAAAAAAAAATTTCAAAAAAAAATTTACAAAAAAAAAAATCAAAAGAAAAAATTACAAAAAAAATTTCAAATAAAAAATTTTCAAAAAAAATTTCAAAAAAAATTTAAAAATAAAATCGAATAAAAAAATTTTCGAAAAAATTCGAAAAAAAATTTCAAAAAAAAATTTACAAAAAAAAAATTCAAAAAAAAAATTACAAAAAAAATTTAGAAAAAAATTACAAAAAAAATTTTAAAAAAAATTACAAAAAAAAAATTTCAAAAAACTTCAAAAAAAAATTTCAAAAAAATTTGAAAAAAAATTTTAAAAAAATTTCTTAAAAAAATTTTTAAAAAAATTCAAAAAAAAAATTCAAAAAAAAATTTACAAAAAAAAAATTCAAAAAAAAATTACAAAAAAAAATTCAAAAAAAAAATTTACAAAAGAAATTCAAAAAAAAATCACAAAAAAAAATTTCATAAAAAAATTTAGAAAAATGTTCAAAAAAAAAATTGAAAAAAAAATAAAAAAAATAATTTCATAAAAAAATTTTAAAAAAAAGTTCAAAAAAAAATTTACAAAGAAATTCAAAAAAAAATACAAAAAAAAATTTCGAAAAAAATTTTTCAAAAAAAACTTAAAAAAATATTTCAAAAAATATTTCGAAAAAAATTACAAAAAAAAAATAAAAAAAAATACAAAAAAAAATTTAAAAAACATTTTAAAAAAAATTTTAAAAAAAAATTTCAAAAAAAAATTTCAAAAAAAATTCAAAAAAAAATTTTAAAAAAAATTTTTAAAAAAAATTCACAAAAAAAAAATTTCATAAAAAAATTTAAAAAAATTTTCAAAAAAAAAATTGAAAAAAAAAATTTTTAAAAAAATTTCAAAAAAAATTCGAAAAAAACAATTCAAAAAAAAAATTACAAAAAAAATCTCTAATAAAAAATTTTCAAAAAAAATTTCAAAAAAAATTACAAAAAAAATTACAAGAAAAATTAAAAAAAAAATTTTCAAAAAAAATTAAAAAAAAAATCGAAAAAATAAATTTTCGAAAAAAATTTCGAAAAAAAAATTCAAAAAAAAAATTAAAAAAAAAAAATTACAAAAAAAAATTTAAAAAAAATTGAAAAAAAAATTGAAAAAAAAAATTGGAAAAAAAAATTTCAAAAAAAATTCAAAAAAAAAATCGAAAAAAAAATTTTCGAAAAAAATTTCAAAAAAAAATTCATAAAAAAAATTTAAAAAAAAAGTTAAAAAAAATATTCTTAAAAAAAATTTTTAAAAAAAATTTTAAAAAAAATTAAAAAAAAAATTTCTTAAAAAAAATTAAAAAAAAAATTCAAAAAAAAATTTCAAAAAAAAATTTACAAAAAAAAAATTCAAAAGAAAAAATTACAAAAAAAATTTCAAATAAAAAATTTTCAAAAAAAATTTCAAAAAAAATTTAAAAATAAAATCGAAAAAAAAAATTTTCGAAAAAATTCGAAAAAAAAATTTCAAAAAAAAATTTACAAAAAAAAAATTCAAAAAAAAAATTACAAAAAAAATTTCGAAAAAAAATACAAAAAAAAATTTTAAAAAAATTCACAAAAAAAAATTTCATAAAAAAATTTTAAAAAATTTTCAAAAAAAAAATTGAAAAAAAAAATTGAAAAAAAAAATTTAAAAAAAAAATTTCAAAAAAAATTTTCGTAAAAAAAAATTTTCAAAAAAAATCAAAAAAAATTTTTCAAAGAGAAAAATTGAAAAAAAAATGTTTAAAAAAATTTAAAAAAAAAATTCACAAAAAAAAAATTTCATAAAAAAATTTAAAAAAATTTTCAAAAAAAAAATTGAAAAAAAAATTTTTTAAAAAATTTCAAAAAAAATTCGAAAAAAACAATTCAAAAAAAAAAATAACAAAAAAAATTTCTAATAAAAAATTTTCAAAAAAAATTTCAAAAAAAATTACAAAAAAATACAAGAAAAATTTAAAAAAAAATTTCAAAAAAAATTGAAAAAAAAATCGAAAAAATAAATTTTCGAAAAAAATTTCAAAAAAAAAATCCAAAAAAAAAATTTTCAAAAAAAATTTAAAAAAAAAAAATTGAAAAAAAATTGAAAAAAAATCGAAAAAAAAAATTGGAAAAAAAATTTTCAAAAAAAAAATTCAAAAAAAATTCAAAAGTGAATCGAAAAAAAAATATTCGAAAAAAATTTCAAAAAAAAAATTCAAAAAAAAATAAAAAAAAAATCGAAAAAAAAATTTTTCGAAAAAATTCGAAAAAAAAAATTCAAAAAAAAATAAAAAAAAAAAATCGAAAAAAAAATTTTTCGAAAAAATTCGAAAAAAAAATTTCAAAAAAAAATTTACAAAAAAAAATTTCAAAAAAACAAATTTAAAAAAAAATTGAAAAAAAAATTAAAAAAAAAATTACAAAAAAAAATTTAAAAAAAATTGAACAAAAAAATTGAAAAAAAAAATTGGAAAAAAAAATTTAAAAAAAAATTAAAAAAAAAAATTAAAAAAATTTTCTTAAAAAAAATTTACAAAAAAAATTCGAAAAAAAAATTTCAAAAAAAAAATTTCAAATAAAAAATTTTCAAAAAAAAACTTCAAAACAAATTTCAAGAAAAAATTTCGAAAATTTCGTAAAAAAAAAATTCAAAAAAAAAATTTACAAAAAAAAATTCGAAAAAAAATCAAAGAGAAAAATTGAAAAAAAAAATTTAAAAAAAAATTCACAAAAAAAAAATTTCAAAAAAAAATTTACAAAAAAAAAAATCAAAAGAAAAAATTACAAAAAAAATTTCAAATAAAAAATTTTCAAAAAAAATTTCAAAAAAAATTTAAAAATAAAATCGAATAAAAAAATTTTCGAAAAAATTCGAAAAAAAATTTCAAAAAAAAATTTACAAAAAAAAAATTCAAAAAAAAAATTACAAAAAAAATTTAGAAAAAAATTACAAAAAAAATTTTAAAAAAAATTACAAAAAAAAAATTTCAAAAAACTTCAAAAAAAAATTTCAAAAAAATTTGAAAAAAAATTTTAAAAAAATTTCTTAAAAAAATTTTTAAAAAAATTCAAAAAAAAAATTCAAAAAAAAATTTACAAAAAAAAAATTCAAAAAAAAATTACAAAAAAAAATTCAAAAAAAAAATTTACAAAAGAAATTCAAAAAAAAATCACAAAAAAAAATTTCATAAAAAAATTTAGAAAAATGTTCAAAAAAAAAATTGAAAAAAAAATAAAAAATGATCACAAAAAAATAATTTCATAAAAAAATTTTAAAAAAAAGTTCAAAAAAAAATTTACAAAGAAATTCAAAAAAAAATACAAAAAAAAATTTCGAAAAAAATTTTTCAAAAAAAACTTAAAAAAATATTTCAAAAAATATTTCGAAAAAAATTACAAAAAAAAAATAAAAAAAAATACAAAAAAAAATTTAAAAAACATTTTAAAAAAAATTTTAAAAAAAAATTTCAAAAAAAAATTTCAAAAAAAATTCAAAAAAAAATTTTAAAAAAAATTTTTAAAAAAAATTCACAAAAAAAAAATTTCATAAAAAAATTTAAAAAAATTTTCAAAAAAAAAATTGAAAAAAAAAATTTTTAAAAAAATTTCAAAAAAAATTCGAAAAAAACAATTCAAAAAAAAAATTACAAAAAAAATCTCTAATAAAAAATTTTCAAAAAAAATTTCAAAAAAAATTACAAAAAAAATTACAAGAAAAATTAAAAAAAAAATTTTCAAAAAAAATTAAAAAAAAAATCGAAAAAATAAATTTTCGAAAAAAATTTCGAAAAAAAAATTCAAAAAAAAAATTAAAAAAAAAAAATTACAAAAAAAAATTTAAAAAAAATTGAAAAAAAAATTGAAAAAAAAAATTGGAAAAAAAAATTTCAAAAAAAATTCAAAAAAAAAATCGAAAAAAAAATTTTCGAAAAAAATTTCAAAAAAAAATTCATAAAAAAAATTTAAAAAAAAATTTAAAAAAAATATTCTTAAAAAAAATTTTTAAAAAAAATTTTAAAAAAAATTAAAAAAAAAATTTCTTAAAAAAAATTAAAAAAAAAATTCAAAAAAAAATTTCAAAAAAAAATTTACAAAAAAAAAATTCAAAAGAAAAAATTACAAAAAAAATTTCAAATAAAAAATTTTCAAAAAAAATTTCAAAAAAAATTTAAAAATAAAATCGAAAAAAAAAATTTTCGAAAAAATTCGAAAAAAAAATTTCAAAAAAAAATTTACAAAAAAAAAATTCAAAAAAAAAATTACAAAAAAAATTTCGAAAAAAAATACAAAAAAAAATTTTAAAAAAATTCACAAAAAAAAATTTCATAAAAAAATTTTAAAAAATTTTCAAAAAAAAAATTGAAAAAAAAAATTGAAAAAAAAATTTAAAAAAAAAATTTCAAAAAAAATTTTCGTAAAAAAAAATTTTCAAAAAAAATCAAAAAAAATTTTTCAAAGAGAAAAATTGAAAAAAAAATGTTTAAAAAAATTTAAAAAAAAAATTCACAAAAAAAAAATTTCATAAAAAAATTTAAAAAAATTTTCAAAAAAAAAATTGAAAAAAAAATTTTTTAAAAAATTTCAAAAAAAATTCGAAAAAAACAATTCAAAAAAAAAAATAACAAAAAAAATTTCTAATAAAAAATTTTCAAAAAAAATTTCAAAAAAAATTACAAAAAAATACAAGAAAAATTTAAAAAAAAATTTCAAAAAAAATTGAAAAAAAAATCGAAAAAATAAATTTTCGAAAAAAATTTCAAAAAAAAAATCCAAAAAAAAAATTTTCAAAAAAAATTTAAAAAAAAAAAATTGAAAAAAAATTGAAAAAAAATCGAAAAAAAAAATTGGAAAAAAAATTTTCAAAAAAAAAATTCAAAAAAAATTCAAAAGTGAATCGAAAAAAAAATATTCGAAAAAAATTTCAAAAAAAAAATTCAAAAAAAAATAAAAAAAAAATCGAAAAAAAAATTTTTCGAAAAAATTCGAAAAAAAAAATTCAAAAAAAAATAAAAAAAAAAAATCGAAAAAAAAATTTTTCGAAAAAATTCGAAAAAAAAATTTCAAAAAAAAATTTACAAAAAAAAATTTCAAAAAAACAAATTTAAAAAAAAATTGAAAAAAAAATTAAAAAAAAAATTACAAAAAAAAATTTAAAAAAAATTGAACAAAAAAATTGAAAAAAAAAATTGGAAAAAAAAATTTAAAAAAAAATTAAAAAAAAAAATTAAAAAAATTTTCTTAAAAAAAATTTACAAAAAAAATTCGAAAAAAAAATTTCAAAAAAAAAATTTCAAATAAAAAATTTTCAAAAAAAAACTTCAAAACAAATTTCAAGAAAAAATTTCGAAAATTTCGTAAAAAAAAAATTCAAAAAAAAAATTTACAAAAAAAAATTCGAAAAAAAATCAAAGAGAAAAATTGAAAAAAAAAATTTAAAAAAAAATTCACAAAAAAAAAATTTCATAAAAAAATTTTAAAAAATTTTCAAAAAAAAAATTGAAAAAAAAAATTGAAAAAAAAAATTTCAAAAAAAAAATTTCAAAAAAAATTTTCGTAAAAAAAAATTTTCAAAAAAAATCAAAAAAAATTTTTCAAAGAGAAAAATTGAAAAAAAAATTTTAAAAAAAAATTCACAAAAAAAAATTTCATAAAAAAATTTAAAAAAATTTACAAAAAAAATTCAAAAAAAAATCACAAAAAAAATTTCATAAAAATTTTTTAAAAAATGTTCAAAAAAAAATTGAAAAAAAAAATAAAAAAAAAGTAAAAAAAGATCACAAAAAATTAATTTCATAAAAAAATTTTAAAAAAAGTTCAAAAAAAATTTACAAAAAAAAATTCAAAAAAAAAATTTACAAAAAAAAATTCGAAAAAAAAATTTCAAAAAAAAAATTTCAAATAAAAAATTTTCAAAAAAAAACTTCAAAACAAATTTCAAGAAAAAATTTCGAAAATTTCGTAAAAAAAAAATTCAAAAAAAAAATTTACAAAAAAAAATTCGAAAAAAAATCAAAGAGAAAAATTGAAAAAAAAAATTTAAAAAAAAATTCACAAAAAAAAAATTTCATAAAAAAATTTTAAAAAATTTTCAAAAAAAAAATTGAAAAAAAAAATTTCAAAAAAAAAATTTCAAAAAAAATTTTCGTAAAAAAAAATTTTCAAAAAAAATCAAAAAAAATTTTTCAAAGAGAAAAATTGAAAAAAAAAATTTAAAAAAAATTTTAAAAAAAAATTCACAAAAAAAAATTTCATAAAAAAATTTAAAAAAATTTTCAAAAAAAAATTGAAAAAAAATTTTTAAAAAAATTTCAAAAAAAATTCGAAAAAAAAAATTACAAAAAAAATTTCTAATAAAAAATTTTCAAAAAAAATTTCAAAAAAAATTACAAAATAAAATTACAAGAAAAATAAAAAAAAATTTCAAAAAAAATTGAAAAAAAAATCGAAAAAATAAATTTTCGAAAAAAATTTCAAAAAAAAAATTCAAAAAAAAAATTTTCAAAAAAAAAATTTTAAAAAAAAATTTAAAAAAAATTGAAAAAAAATCGAAAAAAAAAATTGGAAAAAAAATTTTCAAAAAAAAAAATTCAAACATGAATCGAAAAAAAAAAATTTCGAAAAAAATTTCAAAAAAAAATTCAAAAAAAAATTAAAAAAAAAAATTTAAAAAAATTTTCTTAAAAAAATTTTAAAAAAATTTAAAAAAAATTTTTAAAAAAAATTTAAAAAAAATTCTTAAAAAAAATAAAAAAAAAAATTCAAAAAAAAATTTCAAAAAAAATTTACAAAAAAAAATTCAAAAAAAAAATTACAAAAAAAATTTCGAAAAAAAAAATTTCAAATAAAACATTTTCAAAAATAATTTCAAAAAAAATTTTAAAAAAAAATCGAAAAAAAAATTTTTCGAAAAAATTCGAAAAAAAAATTTCAAAAAAAAATTTACAAAAAAAAATTCAAAAAAAAAATTACATAAAAAATTTCGAAAAAAATTACAAAAAAAAATTTAAAGAAAAATTACAAAAAAAAAAATTAAAAAAATTTTAAAAAAAATTTTAAAAAAATTTTCAAAAAACAAATTTCAAAAAAAATTAAAAAAAAAATCGAAAAAAAATTTTCGAAAAAAATTTCAAAAAAAAATTCATAAAAAAAATTTTAAAAAAAATTTTAAAAAAAATTTTTAAAAAAAAATTAAAAAAAAAAATAAAAAAAAAAAATTAAAAAAAATTTCAAAAAAAAATTTACAAAAAAAAATTCAAAAGAAAAAATTACAAAAAAAATTTCAAATAAAAAATTTTCAAAAAAAATTTCAAAAAAAATTTAAAAATAAAATCGAAAAAAAAAATTTTCGAAAAAATTCGAAAAAAAAATTTCAAAAAAAAATTTACAAAAAAAAAATTCAAAAAAAAATTACAAAAAAAATTTCGAAAAAAATTACAAATAAAAATTTAAAAAAAATTACAAAAAAAAATCTCAAAAAAAATGTAAAAAAATCAAAAAAAAAATCAAAGAAAATTTAAAAAAAAATAAAAAAAAAATTCAAAAAAAAAATTTTCAAAAAAAAAATTGAAAAAAAAAATAAAAAAAAAATTAAAGAAAAAATTCACAAAAAAATTATTTCATAAAAAAATTTAAAAAAAAATCGAAAAAAAAATTTTCGAAAAAAATTTTTAAAAAATTAAAAAAAAAAATTCAAAAAAATCGGAAAAAAAAATAAATTTCAAAAAAAAATTTTCAAGAGAAAATTTTTCAAAAAAAAAAAATTCAAGAAAAAATTCAAAAAAAAAATGAAAAATAAATAAAAAAAAAATTCGGAAAAAAAAAATTTCAAAAAAAATTTTAAAAAAATTGGAAAAAAAATTTTCAAAAAAAATTTCAAAAAAAAAATTTAAAAAAATTTTAAAAAAAATTTAAAAAAAAATTTAAAAAAAAAATTCACAAAAAAAAAATTTCATAAAAGAATTTAAAAAAATTTTCAAAAAAAAAATTTTAAAAAAAATTAAAAAAAAAATTAAAAAAAAAATTCACCAAAAAAAATTTCATAAAAAAATTTAAAAAAATTTTCAAAAAAAAAATTGAAAAAAAAAAATTTTAAAAAAATTTTAAAAAAATTTTCTTAAAAAAAATTTCAAAAAAAATTTTTAAAAAAATCGAAAAAAAATTTTTCGAAAAAATAAAAAAAAAAATTTCAAAAAAAAATTTACAAAAAAAATTCAAAAAAAAAATTACAAAAAAAATTTCGAAAAAAAATTTCAAATAAAAAATTTTCAAAAAAAATTTCGAAAAAAATTACAAAAAAAAATTTAAAAAAAAATTACAAAAAAAATTTAAAAAAATTTTCAAAAAAAAAATTCAAAAAAAAATTCAAAAAAAAATTACAAAAAAATTTCAAATAAAAAATTTTCAAAAAATATTTCAAAAAAAATTAAAAAAAAATTGGAAAAAAAATTTACAAAAAAAAAATTCAAAGAAAAAAATTACAAAAAAAATTTCAAATAAAAAATTTTCAAAAAAAAATTCAAAAAAAATGTTTAAAAAAAATCGAAAAAAAAAATTTTCGAAAAAATTCGAAAAAAAAATTTCAAAAAAAAATTTACAAAAAAAGAATTCAAAAAAAAAATTACAACAAAAATTTCGAAAAAAATTACAAAAAAAAATTTAAAAAAAAATTACAAAAAAAAATTTAAAAAAAATTTTAAAAAAAATTTAAAAAAATTTTTCAAAAAACAAATTTCAAAAAAAATTCAAAAAAAGTATTTTAAAAAAATTACAAAAAAAAATTTAAAAAAAATTGAAAAAAAAAATTGGAAAAAAAAATTTCAAAAAAAAAATTTCAAAAAAAAAATCGAAAAAAAAAATTTTCGAAAAAGATTTCAAAAAAAAAATTCAAAAAAAAAATTTTGAAAAAAATTTTAAAAAAATTTTCTTAAAAAAAATTTTAAAAAAAATTTCAAAAAAAATTTCAAAAAAAATTTTAAAAAAAATCGAAAAAAAAAATTTTCGAAAAAATTCGAAAAAAAAATTTCAAAAAAAAATTTACAAAAAAAAATTCAAACAAAAAAATTACAAAAAAAATTTCGAAAAAAATTTCAAATAAAAAATTTTCAAAAAAAATTTCGAAAAAAATTTAAAAAAAATTTAAAAAAATTACAAAAAAAAATTTTAAAAAAATTAAAAAAAAAATTTAAAAAAAATTTTCAAAAAAAAAATTCAAAAAAAAATTCAAAAAAAAATTCAAAAAAAAATTTCAAAAAAATTTCAAGAAAAATTTCAAAAAAAATTCAAAAAAAAAATTACAAAAAAAAATTTCGAAAAAAATTTTTCAAAAAAAACTTTAAAAAATATTTCAAAAAATATTTCGAAAAAAATTACAAAAACAAAATTAAAAAAAATTACAAAAAAAAATTTAAAAAACATTTTAAAAAAAATTTTAAAAAAAATTTTCAAAAAAAAAATTTCAAAAAAAATTCAAAAAAAAATTTTAAAAAAAATTTTAAAAAAAATTCACAAAAAAAAAATTTCATAAAAAAATTTAAAAAAATTTTCAAAAAAAAAATTGAAAAAAAAATTTTTAAAAAAATTTCAAAAAAAATTCGAAAAAAACAATTCAAAAAAAAAATTACAAAAAAAATTTCTAATAAAAAATTTTCAAAAAAAATTTCAAAAAAAATTACAAAAAAAAATTACAAGAAAAATTAAAAAAAAAATTTCAAAAAAATTGAAAAAAAAATCGAAAAAATAAATTTTCGAAAAAAATTTCGAAAAAAAAATTCAAAAAAAAAATTTTCAAAAAAAAAATTGAAAAAAAAAATTTTAAAAAAATTGAAAAAAAATCGAAAAAAAAAATTGGAAAAAAAATTTTCAAAAAAAAAATTCAAAAAAAATTCAAAAATGAATCGAAAAAAAAAATTTTCGAAAAAATTTCAAAAAAAAAATTAAAAAAAAAATTAAAAAAAAAAATTTAAAAAAATTTTCTTAAAAAAATTTTTAAAAAATTTAAAAAAAATTTTAAAGAAAATTAAAAAAAAAATTCTTAAAAAAAATTTAAAAAAAATTCAAAAAAAAATTTCAAAAAAAATTTACAAAAAAAAATTCAAAAAAAAAATTACAAAAAAAATTTCGAAAAAAAAAAATTTCAAATAAAAAATTTTCAAAAAAAAATGCAAAAAAAAATTTTAAAAAAAAATCGAAAAAAAAATTTTTCGAAAAAATTTTTCGAAAAAATTTCAAAAAAAAATGTACAAAAAAAAATTCAAAAAAAAAATTACAAAAAAATTTTCGAAAAAAATTACAAAAAAAATTTAAAGAAAAATTACAAAAAAAAAATTTAAAAAAAATTTAAAAAAGATTAAAAAAAATTTACAAAAAACAAATTTCAAAAAAAATTGAAAAAAAATTTTTAAAAAAATAACAAAAAAAATTTTAAAAAAATTGGAAAAAAAAAATTGGAAAAAAAAATTTCGAAAAAAATTTCAAAAAAAAAATTCATAAAAAAATTTTAAAAAAAAATTTAAAAAAAAATTTCTAGAAAAAAAATTAAAAAAAAAATTAAAAAAAAAATTTTAAAAAAATTTTCTTAAAAAAAATTAAAAAAAAAAATTCAATAAAAAATTTCAAAAAAAAATTTACAAAAAAAAAATTCAAAAGAAAAAATTACAAAAAAAATTTCAAATAAAAAATTTTCAAAAAAAATTTCAAAAAAAATTTAAAAATAAAATCGAATAAAAAAATTTTCGAAAAAATTCGAAAAAAAAAATTCAAAAAAAAATTTACAAAAAAAAATTCAAAAAAAAAATTACAAAAAAAATTTCGAAAAAAATTACAAAAAAAATTTTAAAAAAAATTACAAAAAAAAATTTAAAAAAAATTTTAAAAAAATTTTTAAGAAAATTAAAAAAAAAAATTTCAAAAAACTTCAAAAAAAAATTTCAAAAAACTTCAAAAAAAAATTTCAAAAAAATTTGAAAAAAAATTTAAAAAAAATTTCTTAAAAAAATTTTTAAAAAAATTCAAAAAAAAAATTCAAAAAAAAAATTACAAAAAAAAAATTCAAAAAAAAAATTACAAAAAAAAATTCAAAAAAAAAATTTACAAAAGAAATTCAAAAAAAAATCACAAAAAAAAATTTCATAAAAAAATTTAGAAAAATGTTCAAAAAAAAAATTGAAAAAAAAATAAAAAAAGATCACAAAAAAATAATTTCATAAAAAAATTTTAAAAAAAGTTCAAAAAAAAATTTACAAAGAAAAATTCAAAAAAAATACAAAAAAAAATTTCGAAAAAAATTTTTCAAAAAAAACTTTTAAAAATATTTCAAAAAATATTTCGAAAAAAATTACAAAAAAAAAATAAAAAAAATTACAAAAAAAAATTTAAAAAACATTTAAAAAAAAATTTAAAAAAAAAATTTCAAAAAAAAATTTCAAAAAAAATTCAAAAAAAAATTTAAAAAAAAATTTAAAAAAAAAATTCACAAAAAAAAAATTTCATAAAAAAATTTAAAAAAATTTTCAAAAAAAAATTGAAAAAAAAAATTTTTTAAAAAATTTCAAAAAAAATTCGAAAAAAACAATTCAAAAAAAAAAAATTACAAAAAAAATTTCTAATAAAAAATTTTCAAAAAAAATTTCAAAAAAAATTACAAAAAAAAATTACAAGAAAAATTTAAAAAAAAATTTTCAAAAAAAATTAAAAAAAAAATCGAAAAAATAAATTTTCGAAAAAAATTTCGAAAAAAAAATTCAAAAAAAAAATTTAAAAAAAAAATTACAAAAAAAAATTAAAAAAAAATTGAAAAAAAAATTGAAAAAAAAAAATTGAAAAAAAAAATTCAAAAAAAAAATCGAAAAAAAAATTTTCGAAAAAAATTTCAAAAAAAAATTCATAAAAAAAATTTAAAAAAAAATTTAAAAAAAATTTTCTTAAAAAAAATTTAAAAAAAAAATTTAAAAAAAAAATTTAAAAAAAATTTCTTAAAAAAAATTTAAAAAAAATTCAAAAAAAAATTTCAAAAAAAAATTTACAAAAAAAAAATTCAAAAGAAAAAATTACAAAAAAAATTTCAAATAAAAAATTTTCAAAAAAAATTTCAAAAAAAATTTAAAAATAAAATCGAAAAAAAAAATTTTCGAAAAAATTCGAAAAAAAAATTTCAAAAAAAAATTTACAAAAAAAAAATTCAAAAGAAAAAATTACAAAAAAAATTTCAAATAAAAAATTTTCAAAAAAAATTTAAAAATAAAATCGAAAAAAAAAATTTTCGAAAGAATTCGAAAAAAAAATTTCAAAAAAAAATTTACAAAAAAAAATTCAAAAAAAAATTACAAAAAAAATTTCGAAAAAAATTACAAAAAAAATTTTTAAAAAAATTACAAAAAAAAATTTAAAAAAAATTTAAAGAAAAATTACAAGAAAAAAATTAAAAAAAATTTTAAAAAAAATTTAAAAAAAATTTTCAAAAAACAAATTTAAAAAAAAATTGAAAAAAAAATTTAAAAAAAAATTACAAAAAAAAAATTAAAAAAAAATTGAAAAAAAAATTGAAAAAAAAAATTTAAAAAAAAAATTTAAAAAAAAAATCGAAAAAAAAAATTTTCGAAAAAATTCGAAAAAAAAATTTCAAAAAAAAATTTACAAAAAAAATTCAAAAAAAAATTACAAAAAAAATTTCGAAAAAAATTACAAAAAAAAAATTTAAAAAAAATTACAAAAAAAAATTTTAAAAAAAATTTTTAAAAAATTTTAAGAAAATAAAAAAAAAAAAATTTCAAAAAACTTCAGAAAAAAATTTCAAAAAAATTTAAAAAAAAATTTAAAAAAAATTTCTTAAAAAAATTTTTAAAAAAATTCAAAAAAAAATTCAAAAAAAAATTTACAAAAAAAAATTCAAAAAAAAAAATTACAAAAAAAAATTCAAAAAAAAAATTTACAAAAAAAATTTAAAAAAAAATCACAAAAAAAAATTTCATAAAAAATTTTTAAAAAATGTTCAAAAAAAAATTGAAAAAAAAAATAAAGAAAAAGTAAAAAAAGATCACAAAAAAATAATTTCATAAAAAAATTTAAGAAAAAGTTCAAAAAAAAATTTACAAAAAAAATTCAAAAAAAAAATTTACAAAAAAAAATTCGAAAAAAAAATTTCAAAAAAAAAATTTCAAATAAAAAATTTTCAAAAAAAAACTTCAAAACAAATTTCAAGAAAAAATTTCGAAAATTTCGTAAAAAAAAAATTCAAAAAAAAAATTTACAAAAAAAAATTCGAAAAAAAATCAAAGAGAAAAATTGAAAAAAAAAATTTAAAAAAAAATTCACAAAAAAAAAATTTCATAAAAAAATTTTAAAAAATTTTCAAAAAAAAAATTGAAAAAAAAAATTGAAAAAAAAAATTTCAAAAAAAAAATTTCAAAAAAAATTTTCGTGAAAAAAAATTTTAAAAAAAAATCAAAAAAAATTTTTCAAAGAGAAAAATTGAAAAAAAAATTTTTAAAAAAATTTTAAAAAAAAATTCACAAAAAAAAATTTCATAAAAAAATTTAAAAAAATTTTCAAAAAAAAAATTAAAAAAAATTTTTAAAAAAATTTCAAAAAAAAATTCGAAAAAAATAATTAAAAAAAAAATTACAAAAAAAATTTCTAATAAAAAATTTTCAAAAAAAATTTCAAAAAAATGTACAAAATAAAATTACAAGAAAAATAAAAAAAAATTTCAAAAAAAATTGAAAAAAAAATCGAAAAAATAAATTTTCGAAAAAAATTTCAAAAAAAAAATTCAAAAAAAAAATTTCAAAAAAAAATTCAAAAAAAAAATTAAAAAAAAAATTTAAAAAAATTTTCTTAAAAAAATTTTAAAAAAATTTAAAAAAAATTTTAAAAAAAAATTTTAAAAAAATTCTTAAAAAAAATAAAAAAAAAAATTCAAAAAAAAATTTCAAAAAAAATTTACAAAAAAAAATTCAAAAAAAAAATTACAAAAAAAATTTCGAAAAAAAAAAATTACAAAAAAAATTTCGAAAAAAATTACAAAAAAAAATTTAAAAAAAAATTAAAAAAAAAAAATTAAAAAAAAAAATTACAAAAAAAATTTCGAAAAAAATTACAAAAAAAAATTTAAAAAAAAATTAAAAAAAAAAATTTAAAAAAAATTTTTAAAAAAAATTTAAGAAAATTTAAAAAAAAAAATTTTCAAAAAAAATTTACAAAAAAAAATTCAAAAAAAAAATTACAAAAAAAATTTCGAAAAAAATTCGAAAAAAAAATTTCAAAAAAAAATTTACAAAAAAAAAATTCAAAAAAAAAATTACAAAAAAAAATTCGAAAAAAATTACAAAAAAAAATTTAAAAAAAAATTTAAAAAAAAAAATTAAAAAAAAATTTTTAAAAAAATTTTAAGAAAATTTAAAAAAAAAATTTTTCAAAAAACTTCAAAAAAAAATTTCAAAAAAATTTTAAAAAAATTTAAAAAAAATTTCTTAAAAAAATTTTTAAAAAAATTCAAAAAAAAAATTCAAAAAAAAATTTACAAAAAAAAAATTCAAAAAAAAAATTACAAAAAAAAATTCAAGAAAAAAATTTACAAAAAAAATTCAAAAAAAAATCACAAAAAAAAATTTCATAAAAAAATGTTCAAAAAAAAATTTACAAAAAAAAATTCAAAAAAAAAATTTACAAAAAAAAATTCGAAAAAAAAATTTCAAAAAAAAAATTTCAAATAAAAAATTTTCAAAAAAAAACTTCAAAACAAATTTCAAGAAAAAATTTCGAAAATTTCGTAAAAAAAAAATTCAAAAAAAAAATTTACAAAAAAAAATTCGAAAAAAAATCAAAGAGAAAAATTGAAAAAAAAAATTTTAAAAAAAATTCACAAAAAAAAAATTTCATAAAAAAATTTTAAAAAATTTTCAAAAAAAAAATTGAAAAAAAAAAAAAAAAAAAAAAAAAATTTCAAAAAAAATTTTCGTAAAAAAAAATTTTTTAAAAAAATCAAAAAAAATTTTTCAAAGAGAAAAATTGAAAAAAAAAATTTAAAAAAAATTAAAAAAAAAATTCACAAAAAAAAAATTTCATAAAAAAATTTTCAAAAAAAAAATTGAAAAAAAAATTTTTAAAAAAATTTCAAAAAAAATTCGAAAAAAACAATTCAAAAAAAATTACAAAAAAAATTTCTAATAAAAAATTTTCAAAAAAAATTTCAAAAAAAATTACAAAAAAAAATTACAAGAAAAATTTAAAAAAAAATAAAAAAAAAATTGAAAAAAAAATCGAAAAATTAAATTTTCGAAAAAAATTTCAAAAAAAAAAATAAAAAAAAAAAAATTTCAAAAAAAAAAATTAAAAAAAAAAAATTTAAAAAAAATTGAAAAAAAATCGAAAAAAAAAATTGGAAAAAAAATTCAAAAAAAATTCAAAAATGAATCGAAAAAAAAAATTTTCGAAAAAAATTTCAAAAAAAAAATTCAAAAAAAAAATAAAAAAAAAAATTTAAAAAAATTTTCTTAAAAAAATTTTAAAAAAATTAAAAAAAAATTTAAAAAAAATTTTAAAAAAATTCTTAAGAAAAATTTTTAAAAAAATTCAAAAAAAAATTTCAAAAAAAATTTACAAAAAAAAATTAAAAAAAAAAATTACAAAAAAAATTTCGAAAAAAAAAATTTCAAATAAAAAATTTTCAAAAAAAATTTCAAAAAAAATTAAAAAAAAAAAATCGAAAAAAAAATTTTTCGAAAAAATTCGAAAAAAAAATTTCAAAAAAAAATTTACAAAAAAAAATAAAAAAAAAATTACAAAAAAAATTTCGAAAAAAATTACAAAAAAAAATTTAAAGAAAAATTACAAAAAAAAATTTTAAAAAAAATTTAAAAAAATTTTAAAAAATTTTTCAAAAAACAAATTTCAAAAAAAATTGAAAAAAAAATTTTAAAAAAAATTACAAAAAAAAATTTAAAAAAAATTGAAAAAAAAAATTGAAAAAAAAAATTGGAAAAAAAAATTTCAAAATAAATTCAAAAAAAAAATCGAAAAAAAAATTTTCGAAAAAAATTTCAAAAAAAAATTCATAAAAAAAATTTTAAAAAAAATTTTAAAAAAATTTTCTTAAAAAAAATTTAAAAAAAAATTTAAAAAAAAATTTACAAAAAAAAAATTCAAAAGAAAAAATTACAAAAAAAATTTCAAATAAAAAATTTTCAAAAAAAATTTCAAAAAAAATTTAAAAATAAAATCGAAAAAAAAAATTTTCGAAAAAATTCGAAAAAAAAATTTCAAAAAAAAATTTACAAAAAAAAAATTCAAAAGAAAAAATTACAAAAAAAATTTCAAATAAAAAATTTTCAAAAAAAATTTAAAAATAAAATCGAAAAAAAAAATTTTCGAAAGAATTCGAAAAAAAAATTTCAAAAAAAAATTTACAAAAAAAATTTCGAAAAAAATTACAAAAAAAATTTTAAAAAAAATTACAAAAAAAAATTAAAAAAAAATTTAAAGAAAAATTACAAGAAAAAAATTTAAAAAAATTTTTAAAAAAATTTAAAAAAAATTTTCAAAAAACAAATTTAAAAAAAAATTGAAAAAAAAATTTAAAAAAAAATTACAAAAAAAAATAAAAAAAAAATTGAAAAAAAAAAATTGAAAAAAAAAATTGGAAAAAAAAATTTCAAAAAAAATTCAAAAAAAAAATCTAAAAAATAGTTTTAAAAAAATTATCTTAAAAAAAATTAAAAAAAAAAAATTAAAAAAAAAAATTTAAAAAAATTTTCTTAAAAAAAATTTTAAAAAAAAATTCAAAAAAAAATTTCAAAAAAAAATTTACAAAAAAAAAATTCAAAAGAAAAGATTACAAAAATTTCAAATAAAAAATTTTCAAAAAAAATTTCAAAAAAAATTTAAAAATAAAATCGAAAAAAAAAATTTTCGAAAAAATTCGAAAAAAAAATTTCAAAAAAAAATTTACAAAAAAAAATTCAAAAAAAAATTACAAAAAAAATTTCGAAAAAAATTACAAAAAAAAAATTTAAAAAAAATTACAAAAAAAAATTTTAAAAAAAATTTTTAAAAAGTTTTAAGAAAATTTAAAAAAAAAAATTTCAAAAAACTTCAAAAAAAAATTTCAAAAAAATTTAAAAAAAAATTTAAAAAAAATTTCTTAAAAAAATTTTTAAAAAAATTCAAAAAAAAAATTCAAAAAAAAATTTACAAAAAAAATTCAAAAAAAAAAATTACAAAAAAAAATTCAAAAAAAAAATTTACAAAAAAAATTCAAAAAAAAATCACAAAAAAAAATTTCATAAAAAAATAAAAAAAAAGTAAAAAAAGATCACAAAAAAATAATTTCATAAAAAAATTTAAGAAAAAGTTCAAAAAAAAATTTACAAAAAAAAATTCAAAAAAAAAATTTACAAAAAAAAATTCGAAAAAAAGATTTCAAAAAAAAAATTTCAAATAAAAAATTTTCAAAAAAAAACTTCAAAACAAATTTCAAGAAAAAATTTCGAAAATTTCGTAAAAAAAATCAAAAAAAAAATTTACAAAAAAAAATTCGAAAAAAAATCAAAGAGAAAAATTGAAAAAAAAAATTAAAAAAAAAATTCACAAAAAAAAAATTTCATAAAAAAATTTTAAAAAATTTTCAAAAAAAAAATTGAAAAAAAAAATTTAAAAAAAAAATTTCAAAAAAAAATTTCAAAAAAAATTTTCGTAAAAAAAATTTTCAAAAAAAATCAAAAAAAATTTTTCAAAGAGAAAAATTGAAAAAAAAATTCACAAAAAAAAATTTCATAAAAAAATTTTAAAAAATTTTCAAAAAAAAAATTGAAAAAAAAAATTTAAAAAAAAATTTTCAAAAAAAAATTTCAAAAAAAATTTTCGTAAAAAAAATTTTCAAAAAAAATCAAAAAAAATTTTTCACAAAAAAAAATTTCATAAAAAAATTTAAAAAAATTTTCAAAAAAAAAATGAAAAAAAATTTTTAAAAAAATTTCAAAAAAAATTCGAAAAAAACAATTAAAAAAAAAATTACAAAAAAAATTTCTAATAAAAAATTTTCAAAAAAAATTTCAAAAAAATTTACAAAATAAAATTACAAGAAAAATAAAAAAAAATTTCAAAAAAAATTGAAAAAAAAATCGAAAAAATAAATTTTCGAAAAAAATTTCAAAAAAAAAATTCAAAAAAAAAATTTCAAAAAAAAATTCAAAAAAAAAATTAAAAAAAAAAATTTAAAAAAATTTTCTTAAAAAAATTTTAAAAAAATTTAAAAAAAATTTAAAAAAAAATTAAAAAAAAATTCTTAAAAAAAATAAAAAAAAAAATTCAAAAAAAAATTTCAAAAAAAATTTACAAAAAAAAATTCAAAAAAAAAATTACAAAAAAAATTTCGAAAAAAAAAAATTTCAAATAAAACATTTTCAAAAAAAATTTCAAAAAAAATTTAAAAAAAAAAATCGAAAAAAAAATTTTTCGAAAAAATTCGAAAAAAAAATTTCAAAAAAAAATTTACAAAAAAAAATTCAAAAAAAAAAATTACATAAAAAATTTCGAAAAAAATTACAAAAAAAAATTTAAAGAAAAATTACAAAAAAAAATTTAAAAAAATTTTTAAAAAAATTTTAAAAAAATTTTCAAAAAACAAATTTAAAAAAAAATTGAAAAAAAAAATCGAAAAAAAAATTTTCGAAAAAAATTTCAAAAAAAAATTCATAAAAAAAATTTAAAAAAAAATTTTAAAAAAATTTTCTTAAAAAAAATTTTTAAAAAAAATTTTAAAAAAAAATTAAAAAAAATTTCAAAAAAAAATTTACAAAAAAAAAATTCAAAAGAAAAAATTACAAAAAAAATTTCAAATAAAAAATTTTCAAAAAAAATTTCAAAAAAAATTTAAAAATAAAATTTACAAAAAAAAAATTCAAAAAAAAAATTACAAAAAAAATTTCGAAAAAAATTACAAATAAAAATTTTAAAAAAAATTACAAAAAAAAATTTAAAAAAAATTTTTAAAAAAATTTTAAAAAAATTTCTTAAAAAAATTTTTAAAAAAATTCAAAAAAAAATTCAAAAAAAATTTACAAAAAAAAATTCAAAAAAAAAAATTACAAAAAAAAATTCAAAAAAAAATTTACAAAAAAAAATTCAAAAAAAAAAATTACAAAAAAAAATTCGAAAAAAAAATTTCAAAAAAAAAATTTCAAATAAAAAATGTTTAAAAAAAACTTCAAAACAAATTTCAAGAGAAAATTTCGAAAATTTCGTAAAAAAAATTCAAAAAAAAAATTTACAAAAAAAAATTCGAAAAAAAATCAAAGAGAAAAATTGAAAAAAAAAAATTTTAAAAAAATTCACAAAAAAAAAATTCAAAAAAAAATAATTTCATAAAAAAATTTTAAAAAAAATCGAAAAAAAAATTGAAAAAAAAAAATTCAAAAAAAAAATTTCAAAAAAAATTTTCGTAAAAAAAAATTTCAAAAAAAATCAAAAAAAATTTTTCAAAGAGAAAAATTGAAAAAAAAATTTTAAAAAAAAATTCACAAAAAAAAAATTTCATAAAAAAATTAAAAAAAATTTTCAAAAAAAAATTAAAAAAAAAAATTTTAAAAAAATTTCAAAAAAAATTCGAAAAAAACAATTTAATAAAAAAAATTACAAAAAAATTTCTAATAAAAAATTTTCAAAAAAAAATTCAAAAAAAATAACAAAAAAAAATTCAAAAAAAATAACAAAAAAAAATTACAAGAAAAATTTAAAAAAAAATTTCAAAAAAAATTGAAAAAAAAATCGAAAAAATAAATTTTCGAAAAAAATTTCAAAAAAAAAATTCAAAAAAAAAATTTTCAAAAAAAAAATTGAAAAAAAAATATAAAAAAAATTTTCAAAAAAAATTCACAAAAAAAATTCTCAAAAAAAAATGTAAAAAAATCAAAAAAAAAATCAAAGAAAATTTAAAAAAAATTTAAAAAAAAAATTCAAAAAAAAAATTTTCAAAAAAAAAATTGAAAAAAAAAATAAAAAAAAATTAAAAAAAAAATTCACAAAAAAATAATTGCATAAAAAAATTAAAAAAAAAATCGAAAAAAAAATTTTCGAAAAAATTTTTTAAAAAATTCAAAAAAAAATTTCAAAAAAATCGGAAAAAAAAATAAATTTCAAAAAAAAATTTTCAAGAGAAAATTTTTCAAAAAAAAAAATTCAAGAAAAAATTCAAAAAAAAAATGAAAAATAAATAAAAAAAAAATTCGGAAAAAAAAAATTTCAAAAAAAATTTTAAAAAAATTTTTCAAAAAAAATTTCAAAAAAAAAATTTAAAAAAATTTAAAAAAAAATTTAAAAAAAAATTTAAAAAAAAAAATTCACAAAAAAAAAATTTCATAAAAGAATTTTAAAAAATTTTCAAAAAAAAAATTTAAAAAAAAATTAAAAAAAAAATTAAAAAAAAAATTCACCAAAAAAAAATTTCATAAAAAAATTTAAAAAAATTTTCAAAAAAAAAATTGAAAAAAAAAATTTTAAAAAAATTTTAAAAAAATTTTCTTAAAAAAAATTTCAAAAAAAATTTTAAAAAAAATCGAAAAAAAATTTTTAGAAAAAATAAAAAAAAAAAATTTCAAAAAAAAATTTACAAAAAAAATTCAAGAAAAAAATTACAAAAAAAATTTCGAAAAAAAATTTCAAATAAAAAATTTTCAAAAAAAATTTCGAAAAAAATTACAAAAAAAAATTTAAAAAAAAATTACAAAAAAAAATTTAAAAAAATTTTCAAAAAAAAAAATTCAAAAAAAAATTCAAAAAAAAATTACAAAAAAATTTCAAATGAAAAATTTTCAAAAAATATTTCAAAAAAAATTTTTAAAAAATTGGAAAAAAAATTTACAAAAAAAAAATTCAAAAAAAAAATTACAAAAAAAATTTCAAATAAAAAATTTTCAAAAAAAATTCAAAAAAAATGTTTTAAAAAAATCGAAAAAAAAAATTTTCGAAAAAATTCGAAAAAAAAATTTCAAAAAAAAATTTACAAAAAAAGAATTCAAAAAAAAAATTACAACAAAAATTTCGAAAAAAATTACAAAAAAAAATTTAAAAAAAAATTACAAAAAAAAATTTTAAAAAAAATTTTAAAAAAATTTAAAAAATTTAAAAAAAATTTAAAAAAATTACAAAAAAAAATTTTAAAAAAATTAAAAAAAAAATTTAAAAAAAATTTTCAAAAAAAAAATTCAAAAAAAAATTCAAAAAAAAATTCAAAAAAAAATTTCAAAAAAATTTCAAGAAAAATTTCAAAAAAAATTCAAAAAAAAAATTACAAAAAAAAATTTCGAAAAAAATTTTTCAAAAAAAACTTTAAAAAATATTTCAAAAAATATTTCGAAAAAAATTACAAAAACAAAATTAAAAAAAATTACAAAAAAAAATTTAAAAAACATTTTAAAAAAAATTTTAAAAAAAATTTTCAAAAAAAAAATTTCAAAAAAAATTCAAAAAAAAATTTTAAAAAAAATTTTAAAAAAAATTCACAAAAAAAAAATTTCATAAAAAAATTTAAAAAAATTTTCAAAAAAAAAATTGAAAAAAAAATTTTTAAAAAAATTTCAAAAAAAATTCGAAAAAAACAATTCAAAAAAAAAATTACAAAAAAAATTTCTAATAAAAAATTTTCAAAAAAAATTTCAAAAAAAATTACAAAAAAAATTACAAGAAAAATTAAAAAAAAAATTTCAAAAAAATTGAAAAAAAAAATCGAAAAAATAAATTTTCGAAAAAAATTTCGAAAAAAAAATTTAAAAAAAAAATTTTCAAAAAAAAAATTGAAAAAAAAAATTTTAAAAAAATTGAAAAAAAATCGAAAAAAAAAATTGGAAAAAAAATTTTCAAAAAAAAAATTCAAAAAAAATTCAAAAATGAATCGAAAAAAAAAATTTTCGAAAAAATTTCAAAAAAAAAATTAAAAAAAAAATTAAAAAAAAAAATTTAAAAAAATTTTCTTAAAAAAATTTTTAAAAAATTTAAAAAAAATTTTAAAGAAAATTAAAAAAAAATTCTTAAAAAAAATTAAAAAAAAATTCAAAAAAAAATTTCAAAAAAAATTTACAAAAAAAAATTCAAAAAAAAAATTACAAAAAAAATTTCGAAAAAAAAAAATTTCAAATAAAAAATTTTCAAAAAAAAATGCAAAAAAAAATTTTAAAAAAAAATCGAAAAAAAAATTTTTCGAAAAAATTTTTCGAAAAAATTTCAAAAAAAAATTTACAAAAAAAAATTCAAAAAAAAAATTACAAAAAAATTTTCGAAAAAAATTACAAAAAAAATTTAAAGAAAAATTACAAAAAAAAAATTTAAAAAAAATTTAAAAAAGATTAAAAAAAATTTACAAAAAACAAATTTCAAAAAAAATTGAAAAAAAATTTTTAAAAAAATAACAAAAAAAATTTTAAAAAAATTGGAAAAAAAAAATTGGAAAAAAAAATTTCGAAAAAAATTTCAAAAAAAAAATTCATAAAAAAATTTTAAAAAAAAATTTTAAAAAAAATTTCTAGAAAAAAAATTAAAAAAAAAATTTTAAAAAAATTTTCTTAAAAAAAATTAAAAAAAAAAATTCAATAAAAAATTTCAAAAAAAAATTTACAAAAAAAAAATTCAAAAGAAAAAATTACAAAAAAAATTTCAAATAAAAAATTTTCAAAAAAAATTTCAAAAAAAATTTAAAAATAAAATCGAATAAAAAAATTTTCGAAAAAATTCGAAAAAAAAAATTCAAAAAAAAATTTACAAAAAAAAATTCAAAAAAAAAATTACAAAAAAAATTTCGAAAAAAATTACAAAAAAAATTTTAAAAAAAATTACAAAAAAAAATTTAAAAAAAATTTTAAAAAAATTTTTAAGAAAATTAAAAAAAAAAATTTCAAAAAACTTCAAAAAAAAATTTCAAAAAACTTCAAAAAAAAATTTCAAAAAAATTTGAAAAAAAATTTAAAAAAAATTTCTTAAAAAAATTTTTAAAAAAATTCAAAAAAAAAATTCAAAAAAAAAATTACAAAAAAAAAATTCAAAAAAAAAATTACAAAAAAAAATTCAAAAAAAAAATTTACAAAAGAAATTCAAAAAAAAATCACAAAAAAAAATTTCATAAAAAAATTTAGAAAAATGTTCAAAAAAAAAATTGAAAAAAAAATAAAAAAAGATCACAAAAAAATAATTTCATAAAAAAATTTAAAAAAAAGTTCAAAAAAAAATTTACAAAGAAAAATTCAAAAAAAATACAAAAAAAAATTTCGAAAAAAATTTTTCAAAAAAAACTTTTAAAAATATTTCAAAAAATATTTCGAAAAAAATTACAAAAAAAAAATAAAAAAAATTACAAAAAAAAATTTAAAAAACATTTAAAAAAAAATTTAAAAAAAAAATTTCAAAAAAAAATTTCAAAAAAAATTCAAAAAAAAATTAAAAAAAAAATTTAAAAAAAAAATTCACAAAAAAAAAATTTCATAAAAAAATTTAAAAAAATTTTCAAAAAAAAATTGAAAAAAAAAATTTTTTAAAAAATTTCAAAAAAAATTCGAAAAAAACAATTCAAAAAAAAAAAATTACAAAAAAAATTTCTAATAAAAAATTTTCAAAAAAAATTTCAAAAAAAATTACAAAAAAAAATTACAAGAAAAATTTAAAAAAAAATTTTCAAAAAAAATTAAAAAAAAAATCGAAAAAATAAATTTTCGAAAAAAATTTCGAAAAAAAAATTCAAAAAAAAAATTTAAAAAAAAAATTACAAAAAAAAATTAAAAAAAAATTGAAAAAAAAATTGAAAAAAAAAATTGGAAAAAAAAATTCAAAAAAAAAATCGAAAAAAAAATTTTCGAAAAAAATTTCAAAAAAAAATTCATAAAAAAAATTTAAAAAAAAATTTAAAAAAAATTTTCTTAAAAAAAATTTTAAAAAAAAATTTAAAAAAAAAATTTAAAAAAAATTTCTTAAAAAAAATTTAAAAAAAATTCAAAAAAAAATTTCAAAAAAAAATTTACAAAAAAAAATTCAAAAGAAAAAATTACAAAAAAAATTTCAAATAAAAAATTTTCAAAAAAAATTTCAAAAAAAATTTAAAAATAAAATCGAAAAAAAAAATTTTCGAAAAAATTCGAAAAAAAAATTTCAAAAAAAAATTTACAAAAAAAAAATTCAAAAGAAAAAATTACAAAAAAAATTTCAAATAAAAAATTTTCAAAAAAAATTTAAAAATAAAATCGAAAAAAAAAATTTTCGAAAGAATTCGAAAAAAAAATTTCAAAAAAAAATTTACAAAAAAAAATTCAAAAAAAAATTACAAAAAAAATTTCGAAAAAAATTACAAAAAAAATTTTTAAAAAAATTACAAAAAAAAATTTAAAAAAAATATAAAGAAAAATTACAAGAAAAAAATTAAAAAAAATTTTAAAAAAAATTTAAAAAAAATTTTCAAAAAACAAATTTAAAAAAAAATTGAAAAAAAAATTTAAAAAAAAATTACAAAAAAAAAATTAAAAAAAAATTGAAAAAAAAATTGAAAAAAAAAATTTAAAAAAAAAATTTAAAAAAAAAATCGAAAAAAAAAATTTTCGAAAAAATTCGAAAAAAAAATTTCAAAAAAAAATTTACAAAAAAAATTCAAAAAAAAATTACAAAAAAAATTTCGAAAAAAATTACAAAAAAAAAATTTAAAAAAAATTACAAAAAAAAATTTTAAAAAAAATTTTTAAAAAATTTTAAGAAAATTAAAAAAAAAAAATTTCAAAAAACTTCAGAAAAAAATTTCAAAAAAATTTAAAAAAAAATTTAAAAAAAATTTCTTAAAAAAATTTTTAAAAAAATTCAAAAAAAAATTCAAAAAAAAATTTACAAAAAAAAATTCAAAAAAAAAAATTACAAAAAAAAATTCAAAAAAAAAATTTACAAAAAAAATTTAAAAAAAAAATCACAAAAAAAAATTTCATAAAAAATTTTTAAAAAATGTTCAAAAAAAAATTGAAAAAAAAAATAAAGAAAAAGTAAAAAAAGATCACAAAAAAATAATTTCATAAAAAAATTTAAGAAAAAGTTCAAAAAAAAATTTACAAAAAAAATTCAAAAAAAAAATTTACAAAAAAAAATTCGAAAAAAAAATTTCAAAAAAAAAATTTCAAATAAAAAATTTTCAAAAAAAAACTTCAAAACAAATTTCAAGAAAAAATTTCGAAAATTTCGTAAAAAAAAAATTCAAAAAAAAAATTTACAAAAAAAAATTCGAAAAAAAATCAAAGAGAAAAATTGAAAAAAAAAATTTAAAAAAAAATTCACAAAAAAAAAATTTCATAAAAAAATTTTAAAACATTTTCAAAAAAAAAATTGAAAAAAAAAATTGAAAAAAAAAATTTCAAAAAAAAAATTTCAAAAAAAATTTTCGTGAAAAAAAATTTTTAAAAAAAATCAAAAAAAATTTTTCAAAGAGAAAAATTGAAAAAAAAATTTTTAAAAAAATTTTAAAAAAAAATTCACAAAAAAAAATTTCATAAAAAAATTTAAAAAAATTTTCAAAAAAAAAATGAAAAAAAATTTTTAAAAAAATTTCAAAAAAAAATTCGAAAAAAATAATTAAAAAAAAAATTACAAAAAAAATTTCTAATAAAAAATTTTCAAAAAAAATTTCAAAAAAATGTACAAAATAAAATTACAAGAAAAATAAAAAAAAATTTCAAAAAAAATTGAAAAAAAAATCGAAAAAATAAATTTTCGAAAAAAATTTCAAAAAAAAAATTCAAAAAAAAAATTTCAAAAAAAAATTCAAAAAAAAAATTAAAAAAAAAATTTAAAAAAATTTTCTTAAAAAAATTTTAAAAAAATTTAAAAAAAATTTAAAAAAAAAATTTAAAAAAAATTCTTAAAAAAAATAAAAAAAAAAATTCAAAAAAAAATTTCAAAAAAAATTTACAAAAAAAAATTCAAAAAAAAAATTACAAAAAAAATTTCGAAAAAAAAAAATTACAAAAAAAATTTCGAAAAAAATTACAAAAAAAAATTTTAAGAAAATTTAAAAAAAAAAATTTTCAAAAAAAATTTACAAAAAAAAATTCAAAAAAAAAATTACAAAAAAAATTTCGAAAAAAATTCGAAAAAAAAATTTCAAAAAAAAATTTACAAAAAAAAAATTCAAAAAAAAAATTACAAAAAAAATTTCGAAAAAAATTACAAAAAAAAATTTAAAAAAAAATTTAAAAAAAAAAATTAAAAAAAAATTTTTAAAAAAATTTTTAGAAAATTTAAAAAAAAAATTTTTCAAAAAACTTCAAAAAAAAATTTCAAAAAAATTTTAAAAAAATTTAAAAAAAATTTCTTAAAAAAATTTTTAAAAAAATTCAAAAAAAAAATTCAAAAAAAAATTTACAAAAATAAAATTCAAAAAAAAAATTACAAAAAAAAATTCAAGAAAAAAATTTACAAAAAAAATTCAAAAAAAAATCACAAAAAAAAATTTCATAAAAAAATGTTCAAAAAAAAATTTACAAAAAAAAATTCAAAAAAAAAATTTACAAAAAAAAATTCGAAAAAAAAATTTCAAAAAAAAAATTTCAAATAAAAAATTTTCAAAAAAAAACTTCAAAACAAATTTCAAGAAAAAATTTCGAAAATTTCGTAAAAAAAAAATTCAAAAAAAAAATTTACAAAAAAAAATTCGAAAAAAAATCAAAGAGAAAAATTGAAAAAAAAAATTTTAAAAAAAATTCACAAAAAAAAAATTTCATAAAAAAATTTTAAAAAATTTTCAAAAAAAAAATTGAAAAAAAAAAAAAAAAAAAAAAAATTTCAAAAAAAATTTTCGTAAAAAAAAATTTTTTAAAAAAATCAAAAAAAATTTTTCAAAGAGAAAAATTGAAAAAAAAAATTTAAAAAAAATTAAAAAAAAAATTCACAAAAAAAAAATTTCATAAAAAAATTTTCAAAAAAAAAATTGAAAAAAAAATTTTTAAAAAAATTTCAAAAAAAATTCGAAAAAAACAATTCAAAAAAAATTACAAAAAAAATTTCTAATAAAAAATTTTCAAAAAAAATTTCAAAAAAAATTACAAAAAAAAATTACAAGAAAAATTTAAAAAAAAATAAAAAAAAAATTGAAAAAAAAATCGAAAAATTAAATTTTCGAAAAAAATTTCAAAAAAAAAAATAAAAAAAAAAAAATTTCAAAAAAAAAAATTAAAAAAAAAAAATTTAAAAAAAATTGAAAAAAAATCGAAAAAAAAAATTGGAAAAAAAATTCAAAAAAAATTCAAAAATGAATCGAAAAAAAAAATTTTCGAAAAAAATTTCAAAAAAAAAATTCAAAAAAAAAATAAAAAAAAAAATTTAAAAAAATTTTCTTAAAAAAATTTTAAAAAAATTAAAAAAAAATTTAAAAAAAATTTTAAAAAAATTCTTAAGAAAAATTTTTAAAAAAATTCAAAAAAAAATTTCAAAAAAAATTTACAAAAAAAAATTAAAAAAAAAAATTACAAAAAAAATTTCGAAAAAAAAAATTTCAAATAAAAAATTTTCAAAAAAAATTTCAAAAAAAATTAAAAAAAAAAAATCGAAAAAAAAATTTTTCGAAAAAATTCGAAAAAAAAATTTCAAAAAAAAATTTACAAAAAAAAATAAAAAAAAAATTACAAAAAAAATTTCGAAAAAAATTACAAAAAAAAATTTAAAGAAAAATTACAAAAAAAAATTTTAAAAAAAATTTAAAAAAATTTTAAAAAATTTTTCAAAAAACAAATTTCAAAAAAAATTGAAAAAAAAATTTTAAAAAAAATTACAAAAAAAAATTTAAAAAAAATTGAAAAAAAAAATTGAAAAAAAAAATTGGAAAAAAAAATTTCAAAATAAATTCAAAAAAAAAATCGAAAAAAAAATTTTCGAAAAAAATTTCAAAAAAAAATTCATAAAAAAAATTTTAAAAAAAATTTTAAAAAAATTTTCTTAAAAAAAATTTTAAAAAAAATTTAAAAAAAAATTTACAAAAAAAAAATTCAAAAGAAAAAATTACAAAAAAAATTTCAAATAAAAAATTTTCAAAAAAAATTTCAAAAAAAATTTAAAAATAAAATCGAAAAAAAAAATTTTCGAAAAAATTCGAAAAAAAAATTTCAAAAAAAAATTTACAAAAAAAAAATTCAAAAGAAAAAATTACAAAAAAAATTTCAAATAAAAAATTTTCAAAAAAAATTTAAAAATAAAATCGAAAAAAAAAATTTTCGAAAGAATTCGAAAAAAAAATTTCAAATGAAAATTTACAAAAAAAATTTCGAAAAAAATTACAAAAAAAATTTTAAAAAAAATTAC
This sequence comes from Chrysolina oricalcia, assembly GCA_944452925.2. Taxonomy (NCBI): domain Eukaryota; kingdom Metazoa; phylum Arthropoda; class Insecta; order Coleoptera; family Chrysomelidae; genus Chrysolina; species Chrysolina oricalcia. The sequence continues at coordinate 37,413,898 of OX101812.2, forward strand.
AAAAAAAAATTTAAAAAAAATTTAAAGAAAAATTACAAGAAAAAAATTTAAAAAAATTTTTAAAAAAATTTAAAAAAAATTTTCAAAAAACAAATTTAAAAAAAAATTGAAAAAAAAATTTAAAAAAAAATTACAAAAAAAAATAAAAAAAAAATTGAAAAAAAAAAATTGAAAAAAAAAATTGGAAAAAAAAATTTCAAAAATAATTCAAAAAAAAAATCTAAAAAATAGTTTTAAAAAAATTATCTTAAAAAAAATTAAAAAAAAAAAATTAAAAAAAAAAATTTAAAAAAATTTTCTTAAAAAAAATTTTAAAAAAAAATTCAAAAAAAAATTTCAAAAAAAAATTTACAAAAAAAAAATTCAAAAGAAAAGATTACAAAAAAAATTTCAAATAAAAAATTTTCAAAAAAAATTTCAAAAAAAATTTAAAAATAAAATCGAAAAAAAAAATTTTCGAAAAAATTCGAAAAAAAAATTTCAAAAAAAAATTTACAAAAAAAAATTCAAAAAAAAATTACAAAAAAAATTTCGAAAAAAATTACAAAAAAAAAATTTAAAAAAAATTACAAAAAAAAATTTTAAAAAAAATTTTTAAAAAGTTTTAAGAAAATTTAAAAAAAAAATTTCAAAAAACTTCAAAAAAAAATTTCAAAAAAATTTTAAAAAAAATTTAAAAAAAATTTCTTAAAAAAATTTTTAAAAAAATTCAAAAAAAAAATTCAAAAAAAAATTTACAAAAAAAATTCAAAAAAAAAAATTACAAAAAAAAATTCAAAAAAAAAATTTACAAAAAAAATTCAAAAAAAAATCACAAAAAAAAATTTCATAAAAAAATAAAAAAAAAGTTAAAAAAGATCACAAAAAAATAATTTCATAAAAAAATTTAAGAAAAAGTTCAAAAAAAAATTTACAAAAAAAAATTCAAAAAAAAAATTTACAAAAAAAAATTCGAAAAAAAGATTTCAAAAAAAAAATTTCAAATAAAAAATTTTCAAAAAAAAACTTCAAAACAAATTTCAAGAAAAAATTTCGAAAATTTCGTAAAAAAAAATCAAAAAAAAAATTTACAAAAAAAAATTCGAAAAAAAATCAAAGAGAAAAATTGAAAAAAAAAATTAAAAAAAAAATTCACAAAAAAAAAATTTCATAAAAAAATTTTAAAAAATTTTCAAAAAAAAAATTGAAAAAAAAAATTTAAAAAAAAAATTTCAAAAAAAAATTTCAAAAAAAATTTTCGTAAAAAAAATTTTCAAAAAAAATCAAAAAAAATTTTTCAAAGAGAAAAATTGAAAAAAAAATTCACAAAAAAAAATTTCATAAAAAAATTTTAAAAAATTTTCAAAAAAAAAATTGAAAAAAAAAATTTAAAAAAAAAATTTCAAAAAAAAATTTCAAAAAAAATTTTCGTAAAAAAAATTTTCAAAAAAAATCAAAAAAAATTTTTCACAAAAAAAAATTTCATAAAAAAATTTAAAAAAATTTTCAAAAAAAAAATGAAAAAAAATTTTTAAAAAAATTTCAAAAAAAATTCGAAAAAAACAATTAAAAAAAAAATTACAAAAAAAATTTCTAATAAAAAATTTTCAAAAAAAATTTCAAAAAAATTTACAAAATAAAATTACAAGAAAAATAAAAAAAAATTTCAAAAAAAATTGAAAAAAAAATCGAAAAAATAAATTTTCGAAAAAAATTTCAAAAAAAAAATTCAAAAAAAAAATTTCAAAAAAAAATTCAAAAAAAAAATTAAAAAAAAAAATTTAAAAAAATTTTCTTAAAAAAATTTTAAAAAAATTTAAAAAAAATTTTAAAAAAAATTTAAAAAAAATTCTTAAAAAAAATAAAAAAAAAAATTCAAAAAAAAATTTCAAAAAAAATTTACAAAAAAAAATTCAAAAAAAAAATTACAAAAAAAATTTCGAAAAAAAAAAATTTCAAATAAAACATTTTCAAAAAAAATTTCAAAAAAAATTTAAAAAAAAAAATCGAAAAAAAAATTTTTCGAAAAAATTCGAAAAAAAAATTTCAAAAAAAAATTTACAAAAAAAAATTCAAAAAAAAAAATTACATAAAAAATTTCGAAAAAAATTACAAAAAAAAATTTAAAGAAAAATTACAAAAAAAAATTTAAAAAAATTTTTAAAAAAATTTTAAAAAAATTTTCAAAAAACAAATTTAAAAAAAAATTGAAAAAAAAAATCGAAAAAAAAATTTTCGAAAAAAATTTCAAAAAAAAATTCATAAAAAAAATTTAAAAAAAAATTTTAAAAAAATTTTCTTAAAAAAAATTTTTAAAAAAAATTTTAAAAAAAAATTAAAAAAAATTTCAAAAAAAAATTTACAAAAAAAAAATTCAAAAGAAAAAATTACAAAAAAAATTTCAAATAAAAAATTTTCAAAAAAAATTTCAAAAAAAATTTAAAAATAAAATTTACAAAAAAAAAATTCAAAAAAAAAATTACAAAAAAAATTTCGAAAAAAATTACAAATAAAAATTTTAAAAAAAATTACAAAAAAAAATTTAAAAAAAATTTTTAAAAAAATTTTAAAAAAATTTCTTAAAAAAATTTTTAAAAAAATTCAAAAAAAAATTCAAAAAAAATTTACAAAAAAAAATTCAAAAAAAAAAATTACAAAAAAAAATTCAAAAAAAAATTTACAAAAAAAAATTCAAAAAAAAAAATTACAAAAAAAAATTCGAAAAAAAAATTTCAAAAAAAAAATTTCAAATAAAAAATGTTTAAAAAAAAACTTCAAAACAAATTTCAAGAGAAAATTTCGAAAATTTCGTAAAAAAAATTCAAAAAAAAAATTTACAAAAAAAAATTCGAAAAAAAATCAAAGAGAAAAATTGAAAAAAAAAAATTTTAAAAAAATTCACAAAAAAAAAATTAAAAAAAAAATAATTTCATAAAAAAATTTAAAAAAAAATCGAAAAAAAAATTGAAAAAAAAAAATTCAAAAAAAAAATTTCAAAAAAAATTTTCGTAAAAAAAAAATTTCAAAAAAAATCAAAAAAAATTTTTCAAAGAGAAAAATTGAAAAAAAAATTTTAAAAAAAAATTCACAAAAAAAAAATTTCATAAAAAAATTTAAAAAAATTTTCAAAAAAAAAATTAAAAAAAAAAATTTTAAAAAAATTTCAAAAAAAATTCGAAAAAAACAAAAAAATTTCTAATAAAAAATTTTCAAAAAAAAATTCAAAAAAAATAACAAAAAAAAATTCAAAAAAAATAACAAAAAAAAATTACAAGAAAAATTTAAAAAAAAATTTCAAAAAAAATTGAAAAAAAAAATCGAAATAAATAAAAAATTTTCAAAAAAAATTTCGAAAAAAATTACAAAAAAAAATTTAAAAAAAAATTACAAAAAAAAATTTAAAAAAATTTTCAAAAAAAAAAATTCAAAAAAAAATTCAAAAAAAAATTACAAAAAAATTTCAAATGAAAAATTTTCAAAAAATATTTCAAAAAAAATTTTTAAAAAATTGGAAAAAAAATTTACAAAAAAAAAATTCAAAAAAAAAATTACAAAAAAAAATTTCAAATAAAAAATTTTCAAAAAAAATTCAAAAAAAATGTTTTAAAAAAATCGAAAAAAAAATTTTCGAAAAAATTCGAAAAAAAAATTTCAAAAAAAAATTTACAAAAAAAGAATTCAAAAAAAAAATTACAACAAAAATTTCGAAAAAAATTACAAAAAAAAATTGAAAAAAAAATTACAAAAAAAAATTTTAAAAAAAATTTTAAAAAAATTTAAAAAATTTTTTCAAAAAACAAATTTCAAAAAAAATTCAAAAAAATATTTTAAAAAATTACAAAAAAAAATTTTAAAAAAATTGAAAAAAAAAATTGGAAAAAAAAATTTCAAAAAAAAAATTTCAAAAAAAAAATCGAAAAAAAAAATTTTCGAAAAAGATTTCAAAAAAAATGTAAAAAAAAATTTTAAAAAAATTTTCTTAAAAAAAATTTAAAAAAAAATTTAAAAAAAAATTCAAAAAATATTTTCTTAAAAAAAATTTAAAAAAAATTTTCAAAAAAAATTTCAAAAAAAATTTTTAAAAAAAATCGAAAAAAAAAATTTTCGAAAAAATTCGAAAAAAAAATTTCAAAAAAAAATTTACAAAAAAAAATTCAAACAAAAAAATTACAAAAAAAATTTCGAAAAAAATTTCAAATAAAAAATTTTCAAAAAAAATTTCGAAAAAAATTTAAAAAAAAAATTAAAAAAATTACAAAAAAAAATTTTAAAAAAATTAAAAAAAAAATTTAAAAAAAATTTTCAAAAAAAAAAAATTCAAAAAAAAATTCAAAAAAAAATTTCAAAAAAATTTCAAGAAAAATTTCAAAAAAAATTCAAAAAAAAAATTACAAAAAAAAATTTCGAAAAAAATTTTTCAAAAAAAACTTTAAAAAATATTTCAAAAAATATTTCGAAAAAAATTACAAAAAAAAATTAAAAAAAATTACAAAAAAAAATTTAAAAAACATTTTAAAAAAAATTTTAAAAAAAATTTTCAAAAAAAAAATTTCAAAAAAAATTCAAAAAAAAATTTTAAAAAAAATTTAAAAAAAAATTCACAAAAAAAAAATTTCATAAAAAAATTTAAAAAAAATTTCAAAAAAAAAATTTAAAAAAAAATTTTTAAAAAAATTTCAAAAAAAATTCGAAAAAAACAATTCAAAAAAAAAAATACAAAAAAATTTCTAATAAAAAATTTTCAAAAAAAATTTCAAAAAAAATTACAAAAAAAAATTACAAGAAAAATTTAAAAAAAAATTCAAAAAAATTGAAAAAAAAATCGAAAAAATAAATTTTCGAAAAAAATTTCGAAAAAAAAATTCAAAAAAAAAATTTTCAAAAAAAAAATTCAAAAAAAAAATTTTAAAAAAATTGAAGAAAAATCGAAAAAAAAAATTGGAAAAAAAAATTTCAAAAAAAAAATTCAAAAAAAATTCAAAAATAAATCGAAAAAAAAAATTTTCGAAAAAAATTTCAAAATAAAAATTAAAAAAAAAATTTAAAAAAATTTTCTTAAAAAAATTTTTAAAAAATTTAAAAAAAATTTTAAAGAAAATTTTAAAAAAAATTCTTAAAAAAAATTTAAAAAAAAAATTCAAAAAAAAATTTCAAAAAAAATTTACAAAAAAAAATTCAAAAAAAAAATTACAAAAAAAATTTCGAAAAAAAAAATTTCAAATAAAAAATTTTCAAAAAAAATTTCAAAAAAAAATTTAAAAAAAAAATCGAAAAAAAAATTTTTCGAAAAAATTCGAAAAAAAAATTTCAAAAAAAAAATTACAAAAAAAAATTCAAAAAAAAATTACAAAAAAAATTTCGAAAAAAATTACAAAAAAAAATTTAAAGAAAAATTACAAAAAAAAAATTTAAAAAAAATTTAAAAAAGATTAAAAAAAAATTTACAAAAAACAAATTTCAAAAAAAATTGAAAAAAAAATTTTAAAAAAATCAAAAAAAATTTTTCAAAGAGAAAAATTGAAAAAAAAATTTTAAAAAAAAATTCACAAAAAAAAATTTCATAAAAAAATTAAAAAAAATTTTCAAAAAAAAAATTTAAAAAAAAAATTTTAAAAAAATTTCAAAAAAAATTCGAAAAAAACAATTTAATAAAAAAAATTACAAAAAAATTTCTAATAAAAAATTTTCAAAAAAAAATTCAAAAAAAATAACAAAAAAAAATTACAAGAAAAATTTGAAAAAAAATTTCAAAAAAAATTGAAAAAAAAATCGAAAAAATAAATTTTCGAAAAAAATTTCAAAAAAAAAATTCAAAAAAAAATTTTCAAAAAAAAAATTGAAAAAAAATTTTAAAAAAAATTTTCAAAAAAAATTCACAAAAAAAAATCTCAAAAAAAAATGTAAAAAAATCAAAAAAAAATTCAAAGAAAATTTTAAAAAAATTAAAAAAAAAAATTAAAAAAAAAAATTTTCAAAAAAAAAATTGAAAAAAAAAATAAAAAAAAAATTAAAAAAAAAATTCACAAAAAAATAATTGCATAAAAAAATTTAAAAAAAAATCGAAAAAAAAATTTTCGAAAAATTTTTTTAAAAAATTCAAAAAAAAATTTCAAAAAAATCGGAAAAAAAAATAAATTTCAAAAAAAAATTTTCAAGAGAAAATTTTTCAAAAAAAAAAATTCAAGAAAAAATTCAAAAAAAAAATGAAAAATAAATAAAAAAAAAATTCGGAAAAAAAAAATTTCAAAAAAAATTTTAAAAAAATTTTTCAAAAAAAATTTCAAAAAAAAAATTTAAAAAAATAAAAAAAAAAATTTAAAAAAAAATTTTAAAAAAAAAATTCACAAAAAAAAAATTTCATAAAAGAATTTTAAAAAATTTTCAAAAAAAAAATTTAAAAAAAAATTAAAAAAAAAATTAAAAAAAAAATTCACCAAAAAAAAATTTCATAAAAAAATTTAAAAAAATTTTCAAAAAAAAAATTGAAAAAAAAAAATTTAAAAAAATTTTAAAAAAATTTTCTTAAAAAAAATTTCAAAAAAAATTTAAAAAAAAATCGAAAAAAAATTTTTCGAAAAAATAAAAAAAAAAAATTTCAAAAAAAAATTTACAAAAAAAATTCAAAAAAAAAATTACAAAAAAAATTTCGAAAAAAAATTTCAAATAAAAAATTTTCAAAAAAAATTTCGAAAAAAATTACAAAAAAAAATTTTAAAAAAAATTACAAAAAAAAATTTAAAAAAATTTTCAAAAAAAAAATTCAAAAAAAAATTCAAAAAAAAATTACAAAAAAATTTCAAATGAAAAATTTTCAAAAAATATTTCAAAAAAAATTTTAAAAAAATTGGAAAAAAAATTTACAAAAAAAAAATTCAAAAAAAAAATTACAAAAAAAATTTCAAATAAAAAATTTTCAAAAAAAATTCAAAAAAAATGTTTTAAAAAAATCGAAAAAAAAAATTTTCGAAAAAATTCGAAAAAAAAATTTCAAAGAAAAATTTACAAAAAAAGAATTCAAAAAAAAAATTACAACAAAAATTTCGAAAAAAATTACAAAAAAAAATTTAAAAAAAAATTACAAAAAAAAAATTTTAAAAAAAATTTAAAAAAAATTTAAAAAATTTTTTCAAAAAACAAATTTCAAAAAAAAATCAAAAAAATATTTTAAAAAATTACAAAAAAAAATTTAAAAAAAATTGAAAAAAAAAAAATTGGAAAAAAAAATTTCAAAAAAAAAATTTCAAAAAAAAAATCGAAAAAAAAAATTTTCGAAAGAGATTTCAAAAAAAAAATTCAAAAAAAAATTTTAAAAAATTTTCAAAAAAAAAATTGAAAAAAAAAAAAAAAAAAAAAAAATTTCAAAAAAAATTTTCGTAAAAAAAAATTTTTTAAAAAAATCAAAAAAAATTTTTCAAAGAGAAAAATTGAAAAAAAAAATTTAAAAAAAATTAAAAAAAAAATTCACAAAAAAAAAATTTCATAAAAAAATTTTCAAAAAAAAAATTGAAAAAAAAATTTTTAAAAAAATTTCAAAAAAAATTCGAAAAAAACAATTCAAAAAAAATTACAAAAAAAATTTCTAATAAAAAATTTTCAAAAAAAATTTCAAAAAAAATTACAAAAAAAAATTACAAGAAAAATTTAAAAAAAAATAAAAAAAAAATTGAAAAAAAAATCGAAAAATTAAATTTTCGAAAAAAATTTCAAAAAAAAAAATAAAAAAAAAAAAATTTCAAAAAAAAAAATTAAAAAAAAAAAATTTAAAAAAAATTGAAAAAAAATCGAAAAAAAAAATTGGAAAAAAAATTCAAAAAAAATTCAAAAATGAATCGAAAAAAAAAATTTTCGAAAAAAATTTCAAAAAAAAAATTCAAAAAAAAAATAAAAAAAAAAATTTAAAAAAATTTTCTTAAAAAAATTTTAAAAAAATTAAAAAAAAATTTAAAAAAAATTTTAAAAAAATTCTTAAGAAAAATTTTTAAAAAAATTCAAAAAAAAATTTCAAAAAAAATTTACAAAAAAAAATTAAAAAAAAAAATTACAAAAAAAATTTCGAAAAAAAAAATTTCAAATAAAAAATTTTCAAAAAAAATTTCAAAAAAAATTTAAAAAAAAAAATCGAAAAAAAAATTTTTCGAAAAAATTCGAAAAAAAAATTTCAAAAAAAAATTTACAAAAAAAAATAAAAAAAAAATTACAAAAAAAATTTCGAAAAAAATTACAAAAAAAAATTTAAAGAAAAATTACAAAAAAAAATTTTAAAAAAAATTTAAAAAAATTTTAAAAAATTTTTCAAAAAACAAATTTCAAAAAAAATTGAAAAAAAAATTTTAAAAAAAATTACAAAAAAAAATTTAAAAAAAATTGAAAAAAAAAATTGAAAAAAAAAATTGGAAAAAAAAATTTCAAAATAAATTCAAAAAAAAAATCGAAAAAAAAATTTTCGAAAAAAATTTCAAAAAAAAATTCATAAAAAAAATTTTAAAAAAAATTTTAAAAAAATTTTCTTAAAAAAAATTTTAAAAAAAATTTAAAAAAAAATTTACAAAAAAAAAATTCAAAAGAAAAAATTACAAAAAAAATTTCAAATAAAAAATTTTCAAAAAAAATTTCAAAAAAAATTTAAAAATAAAATCGAAAAAAAAAATTTTCGAAAAAATTCGAAAAAAAAATTTCAAAAAAAAATTTACAAAAAAAAAATTCAAAAGAAAAAATTACAAAAAAAATTTCAAATAAAAAATTTTCAAAAAAAATTTAAAAATAAAATCGAAAAAAAAAATTTTCGAAAGAATTCGAAAAAAAAATTTCAAATGAAAATTTACAAAAAAAATTTCGAAAAAAATTACAAAAAAAATTTTAAAAAAAATTACAAAAAAAAATTTAAAAAAAATTTAAAGAAAAATTACAAGAAAAAAATTTAAAAAAATTTTTAAAAAAATTTAAAAAAAATTTTCAAAAAACAAATTTAAAAAAAAATTGAAAAAAAAATTTAAAAAAAAATTACAAAAAAAAATAAAAAAAAAATTGAAAAAAAAAAATTGAAAAAAAAAATTGGAAAAAAAAATTTCAAAAAAAATTCAAAAAAAAAATCTAAAAAATAGTTTTAAAAAAATTATCTTAAAAAAAATTAAAAAAAAAAAATTAAAAAAAAAAATTTAAAAAAATTTTCTTAAAAAAAATTTTAAAAAAAAATTCAAAAAAAAATTTCAAAAAAAAATTTACAAAAAAAAAATTCAAAAGAAAAGATTACAAAAAAAATTTCAAATAAAAAATTTTCAAAAAAAATTTCAAAAAAAATTTAAAAATAAAATCGAAAAAAAAAATTTTCGAAAAAATTCGAAAAAAAAATTTCAAAAAAAAATTTACAAAAAAAAATTCAAAAAAAAATTACAAAAAAAATTTCGAAAAAAATTACAAAAAAAAAATTTAAAAAAAATTACAAAAAAAAATTTTAAAAAAAATTTTTAAAAAGTTTTAAGAAAATTTAAAAAAAAAATTTCAAAAAACTTCAAAAAAAAATTTCAAAAAAATTTTAAAAAAAATTTAAAAAAAATTTCTTAAAAAAATTTTTAAAAAAATTCAAAAAAAAAATTCAAAAAAAAATTTACAAAAAAAATTCAAAAAAAAAAATTACAAAAAAAAATTCAAAAAAAAAATTTACAAAAAAAATTCAAAAAAAAATCACAAAAAAAAATTTCATAAAAAAATAAAAAAAAAGTAAAAAAAGATCACAAAAAAATAATTTCATAAAAAAATTTAAGAAAAAGTTCAAAAAAAAATTTACAAAAAAAAATTCAAAAAAAAAATTTACAAAAAAAAATTCGAAAAAAAGATTTCAAAAAAAAAATTTCAAATAAAAAATTTTCAAAAAAAAACTTCAAAACAAATTTCAAGAAAAAATTTCGAAAATTTCGTAAAAAAAAATCAAAAAAAAAATTTACAAAAAAAAATTCGAAAAAAAATCAAAGAGAAAAATTGAAAAAAAAAATTAAAAAAAAAATTCACAAAAAAAAAATTTCATAAAAAAATTTTAAAAAATTTTCAAAAAAAAAATTGAAAAAAAAAATTTAAAAAAAAAATTTCAAAAAAAAATTTCAAAAAAAATTTTCGTAAAAAAAATTTTCAAAAAAAATCAAAAAAAATTTTTCAAAGAGAAAAATTGAAAAAAAAATTCACAAAAAAAAATTTCATAAAAAAATTTTAAAAAATTTTCAAAAAAAAAATTGAAAAAAAAAATTTAAAAAAAAAATTTCAAAAAAAAATTTCAAAAAAAATTTTCGTAAAAAAAATTTTCAAAAAAAATCAAAAAAAATTTTTCACAAAAAAAAATTTCATAAAAAAATTTAAAAAAATTTTCAAAAAAAAAATGAAAAAAAATTTTTAAAAAAATTTCAAAAAAAATTCGAAAAAAACAATTAAAAAAAAAATTACAAAAAAAATTTCTAATAAAAAATTTTCAAAAAAAATTTCAAAAAAATTTACAAAATAAAATTACAAGAAAAATAAAAAAAAATTTCAAAAAAAATTGAAAAAAAAATCGAAAAAATAAATTTTCGAAAAAAATTTCAAAAAAAAAATTCAAAAAAAAAATTTCAAAAAAAAATTCAAAAAAAAAATTAAAAAAAAAAATTTAAAAAAATTTTCTTAAAAAAATTTTAAAAAAATTTAAAAAAAATTTTAAAAAAAATTTAAAAAAAATTCTTAAAAAAAATAAAAAAAAAAATTCAAAAAAAAATTTCAAAAAAAATTTACAAAAAAAAATTCAAAAAAAAAATTACAAAAAAAATTTCGAAAAAAAAAAATTTCAAATAAAACATTTTCAAAAAAAATTTCAAAAAAAATTTAAAAAAAAAAATCGAAAAAAAAATTTTTCGAAAAAATTCGAAAAAAAAATTTCAAAAAAAAATTTACAAAAAAAAATTCAAAAAAAAAAATTACATAAAAAATTTCGAAAAAAATTACAAAAAAAAATTTAAAGAAAAATTACAAAAAAAAATTTAAAAAAATTTTTAAAAAAATTTTAAAAAAATTTTCAAAAAACAAATTTAAAAAAAAATTGAAAAAAAAAATCGAAAAAAAAATTTTCGAAAAAAATTTCAAAAAAAAATTCATAAAAAAAATTTAAAAAAAAATTTTAAAAAAATTTTCTTAAAAAAAATTTTTAAAAAAAATTTAAAAAAAAAATTAAAAAAAATTTCAAAAAAAAATTTACAAAAAAAAAATTCAAAAGAAAAAATTACAAAAAAAATTTCAAATAAAAAATTTTCAAAAAAAATTTCAAAAAAAATTTAAAAATAAAATTTACAAAAAAAAAATTCAAAAAAAAAATTACAAAAAAAATTTCGAAAAAAATTACAAATAAAAATTTTAAAAAAAATTACAAAAAAAAATTTAAAAAAAATTTTTAAAAAAATTTTAAAAAAATTTCTTAAAAAAATTTTTAAAAAAATTCAAAAAAAAATTCAAAAAAAATTTACAAAAAAAAATTCAAAAAAAAAAATTACAAAAAAAAATTCAAAAAAAAATTTACAAAAAAAAATTCAAAAAAAAAAATTACAAAAAAAAATTCGAAAAAAAAATTTCAAAAAAAAAATTTCAAATAAAAAATGTTTAAAAAAAAACTTCAAAACAAATTTCAAGAGAAAATTTCGAAAATTTCGTAAAAAAAATTCAAAAAAAAAATTTACAAAAAAAAATTCGAAAAAAAATCAAAGAGAAAAATTGAAAAAAAAAAATTTTAAAAAAATTCACAAAAAAAAAATTCAAAAAAAAATAATTTCATAAAAAAATTTAAAAAAAAATCGAAAAAAAAATTGAAAAAAAAAAATTCAAAAAAAAAATTTCAAAAAAAATTTTCGTAAAAAAAAAATTTCAAAAAAAATCAAAAAAAATTTTTCAAAGAGAAAAATTGAAAAAAAAATTTTAAAAAAAAATTCACAAAAAAAAAATTTCATAAAAAAATTTAAAAAAATTTTCAAAAAAAAAATTAAAAAAAAAAATTTTAAAAAAATTTCAAAAAAAATTCGAAAAAAACAATTTAATAAAAAAAATTACAAAAAAATTTCTAATAAAAAATTTTCAAAAAAAAATTCAAAAAAAATAACAAAAAAAAATTCAAAAAAAATAACAAAAAAAAATTACAAGAAAAATTTAAAAAAAAATTTCAAAAAAAATTGAAAAAAAAAATCGAAAAAATAAATTTTCGAAAAAAATTTAAAAAAAAAAATTCAAAAAAAAAATTTTCAAAAAAAAAATTGAAAAAAAAATATAAGAAAAATTTTCAAAAAAAATTCACAAAAAAAAATCTCAAAAAAAAATGTAAAAAAATCAAAAAAAAAATCAAAGAAAATTTAAAAAAAATTTAAAAAAAAAATTCAAAAAAAAAATTTTCAAAAAAAAAATTGAAAAAAAAAATAAAAAAAAATTAAAAAAAAAATTCACAAAAAAATAATTGCATAAAAAAATTTAAAAAAAAATCGAAAAAAAAATTTTCGAAAAAATTTTTTAAAAAATTCAAAAAAAAATTTCAAAAAAATCGGAAAAAAAAATAAATTTCAAAAAAAAATTTTCAAGAGAAAATTTTTCAAAAAAAAAAATTCAAGAAAAAATTCAAAAAAAAAATTAAAAATAAATAAAAAAAAAATTCGGAAAAAAAAAATTTCAAAAAAAATTTTAAAAAAATTTTTCAAAAAAAATTTCAAAAAAAAAATTTAAAAAAATTTAAAAAAAAATTTAAAAAAAAATTTTAAAAAAAAAATTCACAAAAAAAAAAATTCATAAAAGAATTTTAAAAAATTTTCAAAAAAAAAATTTAAAAAAAAATTAAAAAAAAAATTCACCAAAAAAAAATTTCATAAAAAAATTTAAAAAAATTTTCAAAAAAAAAATTGAAAAAAAAAATTTTAAAAAAATTTTAAAAAAATTTTCTTAAAAAAAATTTCAAAAAAAATTTTAAAAAAAATCGAAAAAAAATTTTTAGAAAAAATAAAAAAAAAAAATTTCAAAAAAAAATTTACAAAAAAAATTCAAGAAAAAAATTACAAAAAAAATTTCGAAAAAAAATTTCAAATAAAAAATTTTCAAAAAAAATTTCGAAAAAAATTACAAAAAAAAATTTAAAAAAAAATTACAAAAAAAAATTTAAAAAAATTTTCAAAAAAAAAAATTCAAAAAAAAATTCAAAAAAAAATTACAAAAAAATTTCAAATGAAAAATTTTCAAAAAATATTTCAAAAAAAATTTTTAAAAAATTGGAAAAAAAATTTACAAAAAAAAAATTCAAAAAAAAAATTACAAAAAAAAATTTCAAATAAAAAATTTTCAAAAAAAATTCAAAAAAAATGTTTTAAAAAAATCGAAAAAAAAATTTTCGAAAAAATTCGAAAAAAAAATTTCAAAAAAAAATTTACAAAAAAAGAATTCAAAAAAAAAATTACAACAAAAATTTCGAAAAAAATTACAAAAAAAAATTGAAAAAAAAATTACAAAAAAAAATTTTAAAAAAAATTTTAAAAAAATTTAAAAAATTTTTTCAAAAAACAAATTTCAAAAAAAATTCAAAAAAATATTTTAAAAAATTACAAAAAAAAATTTTAAAAAAATTGAAAAAAAAAATTGGAAAAAAAAATTTCAAAAAAAAAATTTCAAAAAAAAAATTTCAAAAAAAAAATCGAAAAAAAAAATTTTCGAAAAAGATTTCAAAAAAAAAATTCAAAAAAAAATGTAAAAAAAAATTTTAAAAAAATTTTCTTAAAAAAAATTTAAAAAAAAATTTAAAAAAAAATTCAAAAAATATTTTCTTAAAAAAAATTTAAAAAAAATTTTCAAAAAAAATTTCAAAAAAAATTTTTAAAAAAAATCGAAAAAAAAAATTTTCGAAAAAATTCGAAAAAAAAATTTCAAAAAAAAATTTACAAAAAAAAATTCAAACAAAAAAATTACAAAAAAAATTTCGAAAAAAATTTCAAATAAAAAATTTTCAAAAAAAATTTCGAAAAAAATTTAAAAAAAAAATTAAAAAAATTACAAAAAAAAATTTTAAAAAAATTAAAAAAAAAATTTAAAAAAAATTTTCAAAAAAAAAAAATTCAAAAAAAAATTCAAAAAAAAATTTCAAAAAAATTTCAAGAAAAATTTCAAAAAAAATTCAAAAAAAAAATTACAAAAAAAAATTTCGAAAAAAATTTTTCAAAAAAAACTTTAAAAAATATTTCAAAAAATATTTCGAAAAAAATTACAAAAAAAAATTAAAAAAAATTACAAAAAAAAATTTAAAAAACATTTTAAAAAAAATTTTAAAAAAAATTTTCAAAAAAAAAATTTCAAAAAAAATTCAAAAAAAAATTTTAAAAAAAATTTAAAAAAAAATTCACAAAAAAAAAATTTCATAAAAAAATTTAAAAAAAATTTCAAAAAAAAAATTTAAAAAAAAATTTTTAAAAAAATTTCAAAAAAAATTCGAAAAAAACAATTCAAAAAAAAAAATACAAAAAAATTTCTAATAAAAAATTTTCAAAAAAAATTTCAAAAAAAATTACAAAAAAAAATTACAAGAAAAATTTAAAAAAAAATTCAAAAAAATTGAAAAAAAAATCGAAAAAATAAATTTTCGAAAAAAATTTCGAAAAAAAAATTCAAAAAAAAAATTTTCAAAAAAAAAATTCAAAAAAAAAATTTTAAAAAAATTGAAGAAAAATCGAAAAAAAAAATTGGAAAAAAAAATTTCAAAAAAAAAATTCAAAAAAAATTCAAAAATAAATCGAAAAAAAAAATTTTCGAAAAAAATTTCAAAATAAAAATTAAAAAAAAAATTTAAAAAAATTTTCTTAAAAAAATTTTTAAAAAATTTAAAAAAAATTTTAAAGAAAATTTTAAAAAAAATTCTTAAAAAAAATTTAAAAAAAAAATTCAAAAAAAAATTTCAAAAAAAATTTACAAAAAAAAATTCAAAAAAAAAATTACAAAAAAAATTTCGAAAAAAAAAATTTCAAATAAAAAATTTTCAAAAAAAATTTCAAAAAAAAATTTAAAAAAAAAATCGAAAAAAAAATTTTTCGAAAAAATTCGAAAAAAAAATTTCAAAAAAAAAATTACAAAAAAAAATTCAAAAAAAAATTACAAAAAAAATTTCGAAAAAAATTACAAAAAAAAATTTAAAGAAAAATTACAAAAAAAAAATTTAAAAAAAATTTAAAAAAGATTAAAAAAAAATTTACAAAAAACAAATTTCAAAAAAAATTGAAAAAAAAATTTTAAAAAAATCAAAAAAAATTTTTCAAAGAGAAAAATTGAAAAAAAAATTTTAAAAAAAAATTCACAAAAAAAAATTTCATAAAAAAATTAAAAAAAATTTTCAAAAAAAAAATTTAAAAAAAAAATTTTAAAAAAATTTCAAAAAAAATTCGAAAAAAACAATTTAATAAAAAAAATTACAAAAAAATTTCTAATAAAAAATTTTCAAAAAAAAATTCAAAAAAAATAACAAAAAAAAATTACAAGAAAAATTTGAAAAAAAATTTCAAAAAAAATTGAAAAAAAAATCGAAAAAATAAATTTTCGAAAAAAATTTCAAAAAAAAAATTCAAAAAAAAATTTTCAAAAAAAAAATTGAAAAAAAATTTTAAAAAAAATTTTCAAAAAAAATTCACAAAAAAAAATCTCAAAAAAAAATGTAAAAAAATCAAAAAAAAATTCAAAGAAAATTTTAAAAAAATTAAAAAAAAAAATTAAAAAAAAAAATTTTCAAAAAAAAAATTGAAAAAAAAAATAAAAAAAAAATTAAAAAAAAAATTCACAAAAAAATAATTGCATAAAAAAATTTAAAAAAAAATCGAAAAAAAAATTTTCGAAAAATTTTTTTAAAAAATTCAAAAAAAAATTTCAAAAAAATCGGAAAAAAAAATAAATTTCAAAAAAAAATTTTCAAGAGAAAATTTTTCAAAAAAAAAAATTCAAGAAAAAATTCAAAAAAAAAATGAAAAATAAATAAAAAAAAAATTCGGAAAAAAAAAATTTCAAAAAAAATTTTAAAAAAATTTTTCAAAAAAAATTTCAAAAAAAAAATTTAAAAAAATAAAAAAAAAAATTTAAAAAAAAATTTTAAAAAAAAAATTCACAAAAAAAAAATTTCATAAAAGAATTTTAAAAAATTTTCAAAAAAAAAATTTAAAAAAAAATTAAAAAAAAAATTAAAAAAAAAATTCACCAAAAAAAAATTTCATAAAAAAATTTAAAAAAATTTTCAAAAAAAAAATTGAAAAAAAAAATTTTAAAAAAATTTTAAAAAAATTTTCTTAAAAAAAATTTAAAAAAAATTTAAAAAAAAATCGAAAAAAAATTTTTCGAAAAAATAAAAAAAAAAAATTTCAAAAAAAAATTTACAAAAAAAATTCAAAAACAAAATTACAAAAAAAATTTCGAAAAAAAATTTCAAATAAAAAATTTTCAAAAAAAATTTCGAAAAAAATTACAAAAAAAAATTTTAAAAAAAATTACAAAAAAAAATTTAAAAAAATTTTCAAAAAAAAAATTCAAAAAAAAATTCAAAAAAAAATTACAAAAAAATTTCAAATGAAAAATTTTCAAAAAATATTTCAAAAAAAATTTTAAAAAAATTGGAAAAAAAATTTACAAAAAAAAAATTCAAAAAAAAAATTACAAAAAAAATTTCAAATAAAAAATTTTCAAAAAAAATTCAAAAAAAATGTTTTAAAAAAATCGAAAAAAAAAATTTTCGAAAAAATTCGAAAAAAAAATTTCAAAGAAAAATTTACAAAAAAAGAATTCAAAAAAAAAATTACAACAAAAATTTCGAAAAAAATTACAAAAAAAAATTTAAAAAAAAATTACAAAAAAAAAATTTTAAAAAAAATTTAAAAAAAATTTAAAAAATTTTTTCAAAAAACAAATTTCAAAAAAAAATCAAAAAAATATTTTAAAAAATTACAAAAAAAAATTTAAAAAAAATTGAAAAAAAAAAAATTGGAAAAAAAAATTTCAAAAAAAAAATTTCAAAAAAAAAATCGAAAAAAAAAATTTTCGAAAAAGATTTCAAAAAAAAAATTCAAAAAAAAAATTAAAAAAAAAATTTTAAAAAAATTTTCTTAAAAAAAATTAAAAAAAAAATTTACAAAGAAATTCAAAAAAAAATACAAAAAAATATTTCGAAAAAAATTACAAAAAAAAAAATAAAAAAAATTACAAAAAAAAATTTAAAAAACATTTTAAAAAAAATTTTAAAAAAAAATTTCAAAAAAAAATTTCAAAAAAAATTCAAAAAAAAATTTTAAAAAAAATTTTTAAAAAAAATTCACAAAAAAAAAATTTCATAAAAAAATTTAAAAAAATTTTCAAAAAAAAAATTGAAAAAAAAAATTTTTAAAAAAATTTCAAAAAAAAATCGAAAAAAACAATTCAAAAAAAAAATTACAAAAAAAATCTCTAATAAAAAATTTTCAAAAAAAATTTCAAAAAAAATTACAAAAAAAAATTACAAGAAAAATTAAAAAAAAAATTTTCAAAAAAAATTAAAAAAAAAATCGAAAAAATAAATTTTCGAAAAAAATTTCGAAAAAAAAATTCAAAAAAAAAATAAAAAAAAAAAAATTACAAAAAAAAATTTAAAAAAAATTGAAAAAAAAATTGAAAAAAAAAATTGGAAAAAAAAATTTCAAAAAAAATTCAAAAAAAAAATCGAAAAAAAAATTTTCGAAAAAAATTTCAAAAAAAAATTCATAAAAAAAATTTAAAAAAAATATTCTTAAAAAAAATTTTTAAAAAAAATTTTAAAAAAAATTTAAAAAAAAATTTCTTAAAAAAAATTTAAAAAAAAATTCAAAAAAAAATTTCAAAAAAAAATTTACAAAAAAAAAATTCAAAAGAAAAAATTACAAAAAAAAATTTCAAATAAAAAATTTTCAAAAAAAATTTCAAAAAAAATTTAAAAATAAAATCGAAAAAAAAAATTTTCGAAAAAATTCGAAAAAAAAATTTCAAAAAAAAATTTACAAAAAAAAAATTCAAAAAAAAAATTACAAAAAAAATTTCGAAAAAAAATACAAAAAAAAATTTAAAAAAAAATTAAAAAAAAAAATTTTAAAAAAATTTTTAAAAAAATTTTAAGAAAATTTAAAAAAAAAATTTCAAAAAACTTCAAAAAAAAATTTCAAAAAAATTTTAAAAAAATTTAAAAAAAATTTCTTAAAAAAATTTTGAAAAAATTTCAAAAAAAAAATTCAAAAAAAAATTTACAAAAAAAAAATTCAAAAAAAAAATTACAAAAAAAAATTCAAAAAAAAAATTTACAAAAAAAATTCAAAAAAAAATCACAAAAAAAAATTTCATAAAAAAATTTTAAAAAATGTTCAAAAAAAAATTTACAAAAAAAAATTCAAAAAAAAAATTTACAAAAAAAAATTCGAAAAAAAAATTTCAAAAAAAAAATTTCAAATAAAAAATTTTCAAAAAAAAACTTCATAACAAATTTCAAGAAAAAATTTCGAAAATTTCGTAAAAAAAAAATTCAAAAAAAAAATTTACAAAAAAAAATTCGAAAAAAAATCAAAGAGAAAAATTGAAAAAAAAAATTTTAAAAAAAATTCACAAAAAAAAAATTTCATAAAAAAATTTTAAAAAATTTTCAAAAAAAAAATTGAAAAAAAAAATTTAAAAAAAAAAAATTCAAAAAAAATTTTCGTAAAAAAAAATTTTCAAAAAAAATCAAAAAAAATTTTTTCAAAGAGAAAAATTGAAAAAAAAAATTTAAAAAAAATTAAAAAAAAAATTCACAAAAAAAAAATTTCATAAAAAAATTTTCAAAAAAAAAATTGAAAAAAAAATTTTTAAAAAAATTTCAAAAAAAAATCGAAAAAAACAATTCAAAAAAAATTACAAAAAAAATTTCTAATAAAAAATTTTCAAAAAAAATTTCAAAAAAAATTACAAAAAAAAATTACAAGAAAAATTTAAAAAAAAATTCAAAAAAATTGAAAAAAAAATCGAAAAAATAAATTTTCGAAAAAAATTTCGAAAAAAAAATTCAAAAAAAAAATTTTCAAAAAAAAAATTCAAAAAAAAAATTTTAAAAAAATTGAAGAAAAATCGAAAAAAAAAATTGGAAAAAAAAATTTCAAAAAAAAAATTCAAAAAAAATTCAAAAATAAATCGAAAAAAAAAATTTTCGAAAAAAATTTCAAAATAAAAATTAAAAAAAAAATTTAAAAAAATTTTCTTAAAAAAATTTTTAAAAAATTTAAAAAAAATTTTAAAGAAAATTTTAAAAAAAATTCTTAAAAAAAATTTAAAAAAAAAATTCAAAAAAAAATTTCAAAAAAAATTTACAAAAAAAAATTCAAAAAAAAAATTACAAAAAAAATTTCGAAAAAAAAAATTTCAAATAAAAAATTTTCAAAAAAAATTTCAAAAAAAAATTTAAAAAAAAAATCGAAAAAAAAATTTTTCGAAAAAATTCGAAAAAAAAATTTCAAAAAAAAAATTACAAAAAAAAATTCAAAAAAAAATTACAAAAAAAATTTCGAAAAAAATTACAAAAAAAAATTTAAAGAAAAATTACAAAAAAAAAATTTAAAAAAAATTTAAAAAAGATTAAAAAAAAATTTACAAAAAACAAATTTCAAAAAAAATTGAAAAAAAAATTTTAAAAAAATCAAAAAAAATTTTTCAAAGAGAAAAATTGAAAAAAAAATTTTAAAAAAAAATTCACAAAAAAAAATTTCATAAAAAAATTAAAAAAAATTTTCAAAAAAAAAATTTAAAAAAAAAATTTTAAAAAAATTTCAAAAAAAATTCGAAAAAAACAATTTAATAAAAAAAATTACAAAAAAATTTCTAATAAAAAATTTTCAAAAAAAAATTCAAAAAAAATAACAAAAAAAAATTACAAGAAAAATTTGAAAAAAAATTTCAAAAAAAATTGAAAAAAAAATCGAAAAAATAAATTTTCGAAAAAAATTTCAAAAAAAAAATTCAAAAAAAAATTTTCAAAAAAAAAATTGAAAAAAAATTTTAAAAAAAATTTTCAAAAAAAATTCACAAAAAAAAATCTCAAAAAAAAATGTAAAAAAATCAAAAAAAAATTCAAAGAAAATTTTAAAAAAATTAAAAAAAAAAATTAAAAAAAAAAATTTTCAAAAAAAAAATTGAAAAAAAAAATAAAAAAAAAATTAAAAAAAAAATTCACAAAAAAATAATTGCATAAAAAAATTTAAAAAAAAATCGAAAAAAAAATTTTCGAAAAATTTTTTTAAAAAATTCAAAAAAAAATTTCAAAAAAATCGGAAAAAAAAATAAATTTCAAAAAAAAATTTTCAAGAGAAAATTTTTCAAAAAAAAAAATTCAAGAAAAAATTCAAAAAAAAAATGAAAAATAAATAAAAAAAAAATTCGGAAAAAAAAAATTTCAAAAAAAATTTTAAAAAAATTTTTCAAAAAAAATTTCAAAAAAAAAATTTAAAAAAATAAAAAAAAAAATTTAAAAAAAAATTTTAAAAAAAAAATTCACAAAAAAAAAATTTCATAAAAGAATTTTAAAAAATTTTCAAAAAAAAAATTTAAAAAAAAATTAAAAAAAAAATTAAAAAAAAAATTCACCAAAAAAAAATTTCATAAAAAAATTTAAAAAAATTTTCAAAAAAAAAATTGAAAAAAAAAATTTTAAAAAAATTTTAAAAAAATTTTCTTAAAAAAAATTTAAAAAAAATTTAAAAAAAAATCGAAAAAAAATTTTTCGAAAAAATAAAAAAAAAAAATTTCAAAAAAAAATTTACAAAAAAAATTCAAAAAAAAAATTACAAAAAAAATTTCGAAAAAAAATTTCAAATAAAAAATTTTCAAAAAAAATTTCGAAAAAAATTACAAAAAAAAATTTTAAAAAAAATTACAAAAAAAAATTTAAAAAAATTTTCAAAAAAAAAATTCAAAAAAAAATTCAAAAAAAAATTACAAAAAAATTTCAAATGAAAAATTTTCAAAAAATATTTCAAAAAAAATTTTAAAAAAATTGGAAAAAAAATTTACAAAAAAAAAATTACAAAAAAAATTTCAAATAAAAAATTTTCAAAAAAAATTCAAAAAAAATGTTTTAAAAAAATCGAAAAAAAAAATTTTCGAAAAAATTCGAAAAAAAAATTTCAAAGAAAAATTTACAAAAAAAGAATTCAAAAAAAAAATTACAACAAAAATTTCGAAAAAAATTACAAAAAAAAATTTAAAAAAAAATTACAAAAAAAAAATTTTAAAAAAAATTTAAAAAAAATTTAAAAAATTTTTTCAAAAAACAAATTTCAAAAAAAAATCAAAAAAATATTTTAAAAAATTACAAAAAAAAATTTAAAAAAAATTGAAAAAAAAAAAATTGGAAAAAAAAATTTCAAAAAAAAAATTTCAAAAAAAAAATCGAAAAAAAAAATTTTCGAAAAAGATTTCAAAAAAAAAATTCAAAAAAAAAATTAAAAAAAAAATTTTAAAAAAATTTTCTTAAAAAAAATTAAAAAAAAAATTTACAAAGAAATTCAAAAAAAAATACAAAAAAATATTTCGAAAAAAATTACAAAAAAAAAAATAAAAAAAATTACAAAAAAAAATTTAAAAAACATTTTAAAAAAAATTTTAAAAAAAAATTTCAAAAAAAAATTTCAAAAAAAATTCAAAAAAAAATTTTAAAAAAAATTTTTAAAAAAAATTC
Organism: Chrysolina oricalcia; assembly: GCA_944452925.2. NCBI lineage: Eukaryota > Metazoa > Arthropoda > Insecta > Coleoptera > Chrysomelidae > Chrysolina > Chrysolina oricalcia. Next base: position 37,435,577 of record OX101812.2, read on the forward strand.
ACAAAAAAAAAATTTCATAAAAAAATTTAAAAAAATTTTCAAAAAAAAAATTGAAAAAAAAAATTTTTAAAAAAATTTCAAAAAAAAATCGAAAAAAACAATTCAAAAAAAAAATTACAAAAAAAATCTCTAATAAAAAATTTTCAAAAAAAATTTCAAAAAAAATTACAAAAAAAAATTACAAGAAAAATTAAAAAAAAAATTTTCAAAAAAAATTAAAAAAAAAATCGAA